>CM035839.1:418795222-421311889 GCA_020510985.1 Pholidichthys leucotaenia
CCTCCCAACAGAGGCGAAAGCGGTTCTTGCCAATTCGCCGTTGCTGGCCGCGCGTGACTACCGTGCACTAGCCCAGGAGGCAGATCGGATCATCCTCACCACCAGAGCCCTCACAGTGAAAGCAGCGGCGTCGTAACCCAGCTAGACGACCAGCGGAGGCGAGGAGCCGGCGACGGTAGCGGCAGCGGGGGCCAGGAAGCGCCAGAGAGACACGCTCTGCTTCCACCACTGCCGCTTTGGAGAGAACGCATGCAGATGTGCACACCCTGCCAATTCAAGTGTTCGGGAAACGCCAAGGCCATCAGTCAGTAGCAGCTGCGACCACCGGTGAAGAAAACAAGCTGCTCTATGTGACGGACTCGCGCTCGGGGAGACGGTTCCTCATAGACACCGGCTCCCAAAAGAGCCTCATCCTGCCGTCCTATGCTGACCGGCTAGCAGGAGCTAGCGGCCCCCAGCTGGTAGAAGTAAACGGCTCGGACATTAAGACTTTTGGTGAGAGAACATTGACTTTATCCCTACACGGCCGTGTGTACAAGTGGACTTTTGTCATAGCGGCACTGAGTTTCCCAATCCTGGGAGCTGATTTTCTGTGCGCACACGGGTTGCTAGTCGATGTTGCTAACAGGCACCTGGTTAATGCAATGTCTTTTGATTCTCTCCCCTGTACAGCTCGAGGGGCCGGGCCAGTAACACAAGCCAACATCACAGCTCCAGGTGGTAAGTTCCACACACTGCTCACTCAGTTCCCAGCACTCACGGTCCCAACGTTTTCAGCGACCAGCACTAAACACGGGGTGGAACACTTTATCACCACCACTGGGCTGCCCATTTTCGCACGACCTCGGCGCCTGGACGCAGCTAAACTGGCCATAGCACGCAAGGAGTTTGCCAACTTGGAAAGGTTGGGCATCATCAGGCGCTCAAACAGCCCATGGGCATCCCCGCTACACATGGTCCTTAAGGCCGAGGGATCGTGGCGACCGTGCGGAGATTTCCGCAGGTTGAATAATGCCACAGTGCACGACCGCTACCCGATTCCCCATATTCAGGATTTTTCCATTCACCTCGCCAGGGCACGCATTTTTCCTAAAATAGACCTGGTCCGTGGTTACCACTAGGTCCCAGTGCGACGGACGACATACCCAAAACAGCGGTAATAACTCCGTTTGGCTTGTTTGAGTTTTTACGCATGCCCTTCGGATTAAAAGGAGCGGCGCAGACATTCCAAAGCATGATGGATGCGGTGTTGTGCAATCTGCCATTTGTGTTCGTCTACCTGGATGACATCCTGGTGGCCAGTGCGTCCAAGGACGAACACGTAACCCACCTCAGGACGGTTTTCCGGAGGTTGGAGGAGCACGGGTTAATAATCAACCCGGCGAAATGCCAGTTCGGCGTGACGGGGATTGATTTTTTGGGGCACCGCGTCTCACCGGAGGGAGCGATACCCTTGCCCAACAAAGTGCGTGCCATGGCAAATTTTCCCCGGCCTCAGACGGTCAGGGCGCTGCAAGAGTTTTTGGGGATGGTTAACTTTTATAACCAGTTCCTCCCCCGCGCAGCTCAACTCATGCAGTCATTGTACGTCACGCTCAAGAAACGGAAACCCACGGACAGAGTCGAATGGACTCCGGAGCAGGAGCAGGCATTCTCTAAGGTTAAAACAGCCCTGGCAAACACCGCACTGTTGGCGCACCCGGACCCGGTGGCCCGGATAGCGCTCACTACCGAGGCCTCAGACGTGGTCATAGGGGCCGTCGTGGAGCAACGTGTTGCCGGTTCTTGGCAGCCGCTTGCTTTTTTCAGCAGGGCTTTGCGCGACAGTGAATGTAAATACAGCGCGTTCAACAGAGAGTTGCTGGCTCTCCACCTGGCCATACGCCACTTCCAGTTCTGGCTGGAAGGGCGCAGCTTCACTGCGTTCGTGGACTACAAGCCGCTAACGTTCGCGATGGCCAAGGTTTCAGAACCATGGTCAGGCTGGCAGCAGAGACAGCTGGCCGCAATCTCGGAGTTTACGACCAATATTCAGCGTGTGTCGGGTAAACTGAATGTGGTGGCAGACTGCCTCTCACGCGCAGTAGAGGCCCCGGTCTGCGTGGGGATAGATTATACAGCCATGGCCGCAGAGCAGATTGGCGATGCGGACGTGTGCGCGCTCCAGTCTGGACCAACAGGGTTGGTTGGCTGCGACGTCTCCATGGGACGCCCGCACCCGGTGGTCCCAGTTGCTTGGCGCCGCCGAGTGTTTGAGTCAGTTCATGCTCTGGCGCACCCAGGAGTGCGCGCGTCAGTCAAAATGGTGGGAGCGAAGTTCGTGTGACCAGGCCTGTGCAAACAAGTGAAAGAGTGGGCTGTAGCCTGCATAGCGTGCCAACGAGCCAAAGTACACAGACACACGAAGGCTCCTTTGGAGCCGTTTCGTATACTGGCGAAGAGGTTCGACCATGTTCACGTGGACCTCATGGGCCCCCTCCCGCCATTGCAGGGGTGCCCGCACCTTCTGACAGTGGTGTACCACACCACACACTGGCCAGAAGCAGTCCCGCTGGCGGCAACCACGTCCACAGACGTGGCGCGCGCTTTTTTGACGACATGGGTGGCACATTTTGGAATCCCGTCGGACATCATGTCCGATAGGGGCCCTCAGTTTGTTTCCAACCTCTGGTCCGCGATGGCCCGTAGCCTGGGTGTTGCAATTCATTGCACAACTGCGTACAACCCACAGGCCAATGGGTTATGCGAGCGTTTTCATAGGTCACTGAAAGCAGCGCTCAGGGCTTCGCTGGCGGATGCAAATTGGGTAGACCGGTTGCCATGGGTTTTATTGGGGTTGCGTTCCGCACCAAAAGAGGATTTGGAGGCTTACCCGGTTGAGCTTGTTTTTTCTCAGCCACTGTGGCTGCCCAGGGAATTTTTGCCAGATAATCTCGCGCCGGACAACTGCCAGTCTCAGCATTTGCAGCATAGCACAGACACAGGCATGCTGCCCGGCCCGGCCCACCACTGTTTTCCACGCGCTTTTGTGCCAAAAACTTTGAAGAACGCGGCATTCGTGTTTGTCAGGCACGATGCCCACCGCTCTCCATTGCGCCCACCCTACGATGGCCCGTTCAGAGTGCTGGAAACAGGGGACAAACATTGTTTGTTAGACTTGGGGGGTCCTCGGGAGAAAATATGCATAGACAGACTTAAGCCCGCCTTTGTGGTGGCGGACGAGCAAGTGCTGTTGGCTCTGGCCCCTCGGCGTAGAAGACCTCCACTGAGAACTCCCCAGGTAAACGATTCATCAGAGCAGCCACACGGACAAGTTGAAGGTTTCCCCCCTCACCATGGCCCACCCGCAGACAGACACACCCCCAGGAGCCTCCCGCCGGCACTGCAGTGCCGTGGAGGCGGAAAACCCCTGTTACAGCAGATATGGGAGGAGACTGAAGCCAAAAGGACGTGAGGACTGAAACTCAGTCTGAGATTTTTTGGGGGGGAGTGGTGTAGAGGCTGGGTTAATCATCTCAGACTGGATGCAGAGGGTAAACAGAGAAGGACAATAAGTATGGAGATGAGAGAGATTATGGTGAGGTAGCAGGAAGAAGGAGTTGGGGGAGAAGGGATGAATGTATTGTGATGCGAGATGTCATGCAGATGTGAGATGGGCGGTTGATATAAAAGGAGAGCCCCTGGTGTATTGAGACATGCTTTTTCTGTGTATGACTGATGTGAGAGTGAATAAAGTCGTCTGCTGCATAAATCTGCCTCCATTATTTACACTCTCCACACCGTAACAAATCTGGAAATGGAGAAGGGCCGAGAGACAGAGACAGAGACAAACAGACAGATGGTACTTTAGCCAAGAGCTCATTCAGTTAAAAGACATTTTAAATAATTTCACAATAATGTAGAAAATTTGTGTCAATTTCCTTTTCATTTCCACTGTCATGCCCTCTGATAACAATCTGTGATATTAAGTAGTCCATGTGGTTCTGAGTATTCATGCAATATTGTGGCTTACATGTTGTAATCTGAATACCAACTGGGGCTGAGTTGCCCTCTTCCACAGAAAAACTTGTAGCCAACAGTTTAGTCATTAGTCTGGTTGCTCTGGATTCACACTGTGTTGTAATAGGTCTACAAACTACAATTTTGTTCACCTTAGTGGGAGATTTCTTATCAGTGGATGATAGGAAAAGTAATACATGCTGAGGCTTGGCCATTAAATGAGTAGCGTCAGTCAAAAGTTCTGTCTATCCCAGAGAATGGAGGAGCAGCTGTAAGATGTGTGTGTGTGTGTTTCTGTAAGAATCGGCCCCTCACTCTCAATGCCTGCCTCATGTATGACCTATGATAATGATTCATCTCTGCCTCACCTCCGACCCCACAAACCTAAACCAGGTGTACGCAATGTGAGCACTGAGGGGGAGCATGGTGGTGTTTGTGCATGGAGGACCCCTGCCTTTGCTGAGTGACAGGACTGATGTAGGGGTGCGATGCCTGAGGAGAGGCTTGGAGACTTTATGTTTCCCCTTCTACCTTCTTTCTACCTGATAGGACATGACTGACAGTAATTATTTGGCAATGATAAAATCTGCAATGCTTGAAAATTACAGCTCCATAGTACACGTCGTCTGTTTGGATTCTCAAGCAGCTGTTCATCCTCCATTTTGTTCTCGTTCAAGTGATTTTGGAGCTGGAGCAAAAAGAGGCCAGGTGGTCTGCACGGGATTATCATTACCAAAGGTCAGGTGATGGTCTCCGTCAAATCTGACACACGAGCACCAGGTAAACAACCTGCTGAAAGGAAATCCTGTCTGTCAACCACAGGCAGTGCAGTGACGTCAGACTACTGACCCCAGAGTCAGCGGTTTCCCCCAAATACCCAGTCATGCTCATGCACTCACACACACACACACACACACACACACACACACACACACACAAAACTGTTCTCTAACAAGTTAATTCAGCCCATTCAGAAACAGGTGAACTTTGATTTCCTACCAGTGTTTGCAATGTCTACTTTTATTCAAATATACTGTAAAAAAAAAAAACACACAAAAAAAAAACCATTCCTGTATTGTTTTGCAGTTCATTGAAAATAGCCCCCATGTCTTTATTTGTAAGCACTCCATTGGCTGCCAGATCGTTCATGTTCAAGATCCCCTTATCTGATGAGGCAAAGTAATTTTGTTTTGTTTATTCAGGGTTCAGCTAGTAAAGGTCATTTAAATATGACACACTGCCAACCTACTGAACTAGCTACTGACACTAGCTGTTAATTTGTACAAGAACCAGGACAGCAGCAACAATAAAAAAAATGAAATCACCACCAACACAATCCCAGCTAACAGAATATTCACATCTTCCCCTTTTTCAACAGCACAGCAATGCTAGGCTAACAGCTTCAGCAGCAAAGAGTTTCAGTTTTTCAGCCATGGAGATAAAATATTTACATCATTTACTTATGGGTTGTAGGTTTGAAGAACAGCACAACAGTGTCAAGGTAATTGCATCTCTAAGACAGGGGTGCCCTCCCCCCAGCAGCCACCCCTGGTCCCTGCCACTGAACAGTCTAACATATTTTATAACTTGTTTTTCTATGTCATACTTTACTTGTAGTGGATGTTTAACCTCTTGCACTTCGGTGTACCGCGGGCGGACACGTCTCTGCGTCCTAGGGTGCACGAGAGCATCCTAGGACGCACAGTGTGCGTCCTAGGAGGCACTGAAAATAAAAAAAAGCTGCATTTCCGTTCTTCCACTACAGACACAGCCGCGAACAGAAAGCCAAAGGAGTGCTTTGATTGGTTTAGATGTGATTGACCTCTCATTCGACTAATAAGAGCCTTGAATTGGGTTTCTGAAACCTTGAAGAACCAAAGACTGAAAACCTAGCAAGAAGGACCCGCCTACCAACGGCTGCGAATACAGCGAGCCAATTGAAGCACAGTAGTTCGAAAGCGTGCCTCCCTTGCAAAATCTGTTTTGTTTTAGCCGCTGGGTGACACACACGCGTTCGCCAGTCTTTTTTTCTTACTACTGTTCTTATTTGTTTTGAAAAATCGTTTGCCAAAACCGCAATCATGGAAGCGCAAAACCGCAATAATGGAATTATGGTTTGACCGGGTCGCGTGACCAGAACCACGAGTCCGTAGCAAGCGGACCAGCGTCATGTTCGTCTGACAATGAGGAAGAGAAGTTCGCCAGCGACGCTGCTGTTGTGGACAGGTAAGTGTTATAAGCTAAATTATTCTTTATCCCTGAAAATTGTAATCAAAAATGACTTTTGACCAATCGGTAAATTCCAACTGTGCGTAGTAGACCGCAGTGCACGAACCGTGTTCAGTCCGTGCACCGCGGTACACGGTTCGTGCGCCGCATCCGGACCGTGAAGGCGCCACCCCCCCACCCCACCCCCCCACCCCACCCCCCCCGCTACTCTTCTGTAGCGGATTGCAGATATTATTGCAGATATTTTAGTACAACTGTGTGTAGTAGACCGCGGCGCACCGTGACCGCGGCGCACCGTGACCGCGGCGCACCGGGCGATGTCCGTCCTCTACAGCGGGGAGTGGGAGTTGTTATCTTCTACATTACAGATATTTTAATATAATTTTTAGTGCACTGTAGGTTATTTTTTCTTGTAAAAAAAAGCCACACATTTTTTACATGGCATGCTTCTTTGTGTGTGGGGACTTGTTTGTTCATTCATGAATGAATAAACAACCCCCCCCCTCACACACACACACACACACACAGCCCTGAGTGTCACCTTTCAGTAGAGCCCAACATCAAGCTTCTATATTGAATCATTCAAAAGTTACAGACGTTTTTTCAAACTGTGCCATTTGGCACAATTTGGCACAGTTCAAAAACGCCTGGGAACAACCTATGAAGAAAGCTGTGTAATATATTCATTTTTTGTGGTATTGTTACAAAATTTTGACCTCAGCTGGATAACACTTGGTTCTACATTTCTTTTTTTTTTTTTTTATTTAAGTTTTTGTAAAGGGTATACAGGTCATTACAGCATTGCATTGTTTACATTTTCATCACATGTTCCCTTATTTTTTGCTATTTGACAACATTGGTAGGATAGTTATTACAACACCCCCCTTTTTTTTTTTAAAGTGAAAGAAAAAGTGAAATTAAGGAGAATTAAATAAAAACAAAACAAACAAAAAAACGAATAAACAAACAAACAGAACAGCAAAAAACAAACAAACAGAAAATTAAGTAAATAAAAGTAAAAGAGTATCTGAGTAGCATTGGAACAAAGAGAGGGACCATTATTGAAATGGTATTTGTCAAAGATTAGATCTAATGGAAGACACATATGCGATCCAGGGTTGCCAAAAGTTCATGAACCCATCCATGTCCTGTCTCAGTGCGAATGTCAACTTTTCCATCGAGTAAATGTCTTGAATCACGTTAATCCAATCTTCAGGTGTAGGACAGTCCTTCAGCATCCATTTTTTAGTTAGGGCTTTTTTACTTGCCGATATTAAAACATTGAATAAGTATTTATCTCCTCGTCTTTCCAGTGAGTCCGGTAGTAAACCCAAATACAAAGTTACAAAAGAAAAGGGAACTGTTATTTTGAATATTTTCCCCAATATTGTCTGTACGTTGGTCCAATATTGGTGGATAATTGGGCATGACCAAAACACATGAAAATGATTTGCAGTCTTTTCACCACACAAGCGCCAACAGTTCAACCCCTTATGGGTAAATTTGTTTTGTGCAGGTGTTCTGAAAAATCTTACCAAATTTTTCCATCCAAATTCTCTCCACTGCAGGGATGAGGTACTTTTCCATTGCTGTTTATTTAGCTTTTCCCATATTTCCAATTGTAAAGTGAAATTCCCCTCTTTTTCCCATCTCTCTTTTATATATGATGTGTTGTCTCCTTTTAAGTCTTGAAGACCTTGATATATTTTAGAAATGTATCTGATCCCTGGGATCCCTTTATATGCCATTAAGAAGACCTTCAGAACACCTGACTGGGCCCTTTCCAAATCCTCCTTTTTAAGTATATTGTTTATGTGGTGTCTAAGCTGAAAGAACCTGTAAAGATCTTGATTTATTAGACCTTGTTTTTTCAAATCTTCAAAACTTCTTAAAGTTTGCCCCTTAAAAAAATCGTAATATTTTATCAGCCCTTTCTCTTTCCACTCTTTAAATCTAGTGTCTGTTTTATTGGGGGTAAAGTCTTGATCATAGGCAATCCATTGCAGAAGTCGATAGGGCTCTTTAGCTTGATTCTCTCTGACTATCTTAAACCAAATTTTTAGCGGGGTCTCTATCCACGGGTTGGTGTTATTCAAGAGTTTAGTTAAGGCATTGTTCCCTATTATTGCCTGTAGGGGGATGTCACTTGTTATTTGGCATTCCATCTCCTTCCATTGTGCAGTGTAGACTGGGTTACATATCTCTACTAAAGTTTTAATTTGTGCAGCTATAAAATAGTCCCTGATATTTGGCAGCGCGAGCCCACCTTTGTCTTTGTTTAGCTGTAGGGTTCTATATCTGATTCTAGGTCTCTTACCCTGCCATATGAATCTTGAGATCCTTCTGTCCAGCTCCTGCCATGTTTTTTTGGGAGGTTCTACCGGTATTGTTTGGAAAAGGTATAGAAGACGTGGAAGTATATTCATTTTGACTGCTTCAATTCTTTGTGCAGTACCTAAGAATGGTATCATATTCCATCTTGCTAGGTCAGATTTTATTTTAGTCACCAGTGGATCATAGTTTAGTGTTATAATTTTGTTGAGTTGTTTCGGGATATTGACCCCCAGATATTTCATAGATTCCAACTCCCAGTTAGTTTTGAGTTCATTTAGTGAAAAATGATTTGGGTCATAGTTGAATGTTAAAACTTGGGTTTTATGCATGTTTAATTTGTACCCCGATAAATCTCCATAGTCTGAAAAAACTGAGATTAGTTCTGGTAGAGAAGTGTCTGGCTGCCCTAGGTATATTAAAATGTCATCAGCAAAGAGTGCTATTTTATGTTCCTTCTGACCAAGTGTAATACCTTGAATTTCTTGATTTTGTCTTATCCATTGGCTCAGAGGTTCTATGAAGATTGCAAAGAGCAGTGGAGACAGGGGGCAGCCCTGACGACATCCTCTTTCCAGCTCAAAAGATGATGATAAATTACCGTTAATCCTTATTTTAACTGTTGGTTTTTTATATAATGCCTGTATAGTTCTAATGAAGTTGTTATGAAAATTGAAACTGGATAAGATTCTATATAGGAAAGACCAGTCAACCGAATCAAATGCTTTTTCAGCATCTAATCCCAATATGACTGCATTTAAGTTATATTTTTTTATATGATGAATTATGTGTAAAGTGCGTCGAATGTTGTCTTGTGTCTGTCTTTGTCTTATAAAACCTGTTTGGTCTAAGTGAACTAAGTCTGTCAGTATGTTTTCTAACCTTTTGGCAAGGATAGTGGTAAAAAGCTTATAGTCCTGATTTAATACACTGATTGGTCTGTAGTTGGAGCATTCTAGTTTATCCTTTTCAGGTTTAGGTATAACTGCAATGACCCCTTCTCTCCGGGAGGGGGGGATTTCCCCTGTGTGGAGGACGTAGTTAAATGTTTTCAGGAGGAGAGGAGATAGTTGCTGTTTAAAGGTTTTGTGCCATTCTGCTGTATAGCCATCTGCTCCTGGGGATTTGTTAGCTTTAAGTTTCATAATTGCTTTTTCCAATTCTTTAGGTTGTATTTCTGACAGTAGGGTTTTATTTTGTGAATCCGTAAGTTGGGGAAGGTTTAATGTGTTTAGTAATGTCTTGGATGCGTTTTTATGTTTTTTGTGGGAGTATAAGTTCTTGTAGTAATTCTCGAAGCTTTTAAGAATATCCTGAATTCTGAATTTTATTTCCTTTGATACTGGGTCTCTGATTTTGTAGATTGCTCTTTCCGTTTGTTGTTTCCTCAATTTATAGGCTAGTAATTTTGCCGATTTACTGCCTGCTTCATAGTGTTTTTGTTTCAGAAATGTAAGTTTCTTCTGGATTTCTATTGTGTAGCTCTCATTTATTTGATTTTTAATTTCTTTAATCTTGAGCGAGCCATTAGACTGAGTGTTGTCTTTGTGTTCTTTTTCTAGGTTCTTGAGTTCTGACTCTAGTGTGATTAGTTTTTCTTGTCTCAGTTTCTTTTGGGTTGCCAGTTTTGCAATAATTTTTCCCCTTATTACAGCTTTGCACGCATCCCACAGTATTAAAGGAGATACTTCTCCATTATCATTTTCTTCCAAATATCTGAGAATATCTGATTCCAATTCATCTTTCAGTGGTCCTTTCAGGACACTTGAATTCAACCTCCAGGAAAATGTATTATTTGTGTATTTTTGGATGTTTAAGTCCATATAGATCGGACTGTGGTCGGAGAGATCCATCAGTCCTATTTTACATGTTTTTACTCTTCCAATGTCTCTATTAAACATAAAAAAGTAATCAATCCTTGAGTAAGATGAATGTGGTGTTGAATAAAAAGTATAATCTTTTACATTGGGGTTGAATTCCCTCCATACGTCACAGATTCCCATTTCTTTTAGTAGCATCCGAGTATTCTTACTTTGGGTGTTATTTTGATGTGAAGAATTACCTGTCGCATCCCAGTATGGATTCAGTCTTAGATTGAAGTCTCCACCACATATCACTAAACCTTGGGCTTTAGTTATCATTAGGTCGAATACATTTTTATAAAATTTCCATTTAGCCCCTGGTGGTGCATATACATTCAGCAGGGTGATATCTTCTCCCTCTAGCCGCCCAGTTACCAAACTGTACCTCCCTTCTTTATCTTTGTGTTCTGATTTTTTTTCAAATGTAATTTTGGTTGATATCAATGTCGCTACTCCCCTCCTCCTCCCTGACTTATATGAAGATGAAGAGATCATTTTAAACCCTTGTCTATTGAGTTTAGTGTGTTCCACGTCTGTTAGGTGGGTTTCTTGTAAAAATATTATTTCTGCTTTGTCTTTTTTCATTTTGCGTAGAATCTTGGATCTTTTAACTGGATTCAGGATCCCTTTTACATTATATGAGGCTATTTTGGTTACACCCTGTTTCTCCATTGTATTTTCTTATTTAGTATAACAGTGTGGTGGCCCTCTTTTTTGCTACTCAGAAACTGAAAGAACATTAAGAACATAAAAAACATTAAGAACATAGTGTACGAAACTTTAAAACAAAAAACTGTCAAAAAACTTCCTGAGCTGGGGTCTCTTTAAAGACCCTGTAAGAGCCCTGATGGAGTGTAGGCTCTGAGGGAAATTCCTCAAACTCTGTTACGTGTTGAGGGCCCTCTCTTACCCCTGTAAGTTGTCCCATGTTTTTAACGTCAATTTCAGATCCCAATCCGAATTTGTAATGATTTTTTTATTATTTTTTTTTATGCCTATAACCTATGAGATTGTGTGCACCCTCCCACCCCCATCACAGTAAACATGCACTCTAATACAGTATTTGTTAGTATGGAGAGAACATGTGGGTCATTGTTACATTTCTATTTTAACATGATTTTTTTCCCCCTTTAAATTAAGAAGACATTTGTTTCTAATGCTATAACTGCTCCATGAAAGGTTTTACCACATTCTGATTCTGCATCTCCTTTAATGTTTGTTACCTTGTAGGAGGGGGGGTGGAAGTGCAGAGTGACTGAAAAGGAAAAAAAACAAACAAAAAGGTCGCTATTCCTTCCTGGAACTGGAAAGCTTATCTTTGTAGCTCTGGGGCTGGGTTTCCCACTGCTGGCCCGTGGATTTTGAAGGTCTCTGAGTGGACCACGTTTGAGCTCTGATTTTCTCGCTCAGATCCGCTGCGGGTTTAAACACAGAACTCCTCTCCTTGCCATGTCAGTTGTTGCTTCTTCCACTGAATTATAGAGACATGACTCTTCACCATAAAAGACCCTTAGCTTCGCCGGAAATGGCGTCTGAAAGCGTAGATTCTGTTCCCGTAAAACCTTTTTGGCGTCGTTATATTCCCGTCGTTTTTTAAGAACCTCAGGGGCGTAATCGTGCTCCACGAAGACTTTTCTCTTATGATGCATAAATCCTTTTTTCTGCCAAGCCCGTCTTACAACCTCTTGTTTTATTTTGAAATTGGCGAATCTTACCACCACAGAACGTGGGGGCGCTTCCGGGGCTGGCTTTGCGGCTAATGTACGATGGGCCTTTTCTATCTTCAAATCGGTGGTTTGTGGAATATCCAACTTCTCTCTCAATAAGGATTCCACGCATTCCGCCACTGTGTTGAAACCATCTTCAGCTCCTTCTTTCAGACCGTGAATTCTGATGTTATCTCGTCTCTGTCTTCCTTCTTGGTCGGTTAGCTTAGCCTCCAGCCTTGACTGTTTTCTGTGTAAATCCAGCATAGAATCTTTAAGCACTTTTACTCTTTCTTCAGCTTCCAAGATTCGGTTTTTGGCCTGGTCCATTCTGCTGTTCGCCTTTTTTAGATCCTCTCTGAATTCAAGAAATTCGGCCCGAAATCGTCGTATTTCGTCAAATAGCGATTTCAAGCTAATCCTTTTGTTAGCTAGGCCCAGGTCCTTTCTGCAGCCGCTGTGCGTCCTGACCTGGGGAATGTCAGTTTCCTCTGCTTGTGGTTAGGCATGGTGTTATTGTCTTTTGATTTTTAATCTTCCAAAAATCCGTTGGGTCTGATTTTGAGGATGTTTTCCTTGGATTGAGTCTGGGAGTTTCAGCGTTAGGTTGCTATCACCATGGCGTCCAGACCGGAAGAGCTGGTTCTACATTTCTGTTGCATTTTCCAGCCTGGATCTGACAGCTGTGTGTTATTTGCAAGCATTTGTATCCAAAAAAACACCCAGGCGAAATTTATTTTCTTCAAGTTCAGTATGTTTAGATGACTGTTACTCAGTGACCAGAGGACTTAGAGAGATTATGACTGTTTTGGCAAAAAATTCAAAGTGTTTTCTTTTAAATGAGACCAACCCCATGAAGATGCTGCAAAGGGTTGAAGAATAGCTTTTGATTTACTTTGGGTACGTTATTTTTTGGCGTTTTTAGGGAAATTGACCAGAGTGCAAGGGGTTAAGAATAATTGATGTGTACTATTATAAACAAGCTCTCAGGCTTCTCACCACCAGCTACAGAGTCTAGCCAGCAAAACAAGCCATCAGGTTCCACCACCAGCAACCAAGACTAACTATTTTGGCAAACCACCTGGATCTACAGTCTGACACAAGGCCCAGGCTTTTACCACCACTAGGCCCAGGTTTCCACCACCGGCACGCCTAGGCTTCCATCACTGAGTGATGGGATGGCAGGCTCCGGAGCTTTGAAGGTGCTCCGAGCTTGTCCAGGAAATATTTGGCAAAGCGCATTTCGAGGCGTGAATTGCTGACGTTGTACCATGTGACTGGGTCAGGAAGCCATTCATGATTTTGCACACAACATGAAATAAAGTGAGCAGCGATACACAATGTATCACAATAAAGTAACCTGAACCTGAACAATGGAAATCCCCGTCCCTCACGTTTTGTGTTGTTGATGTTTGACTGTGTAAGGAATTTGTCACAGCCAATTTTCAGATGGAGCCAGCACCAAAAACATGGACTTCTCCCGTTTGGGAACAGTTTGAGCTCATTTCTCCCATTGATACATTTTTCACAAATAGTGGCTCATTATTGTAACTGAAGTGATAGCTTAGGGGTAAAGCATTTTCCTTATAATTGGGAGGTTGGGGCTCAAGTCCCAGCAAGGCTGTTTTTGTAATTTTATTTTTATTTGCAAGGTGAAGTGTCTATTGTGTTTCAAGGAGCTTGGATCTTTATGCCAAGGCACTATTGTGCCCTGCATGACAATAAGGACAGAGGTGAATGTACTGGGAGAGACAGAAACTTGTCTACCCTACAATGTACAAACTTGCAGTAGCCTTCCTTTGCGGTTTGCACACCTGCATCCTCTGTGCTCTGAGAGAGTATTCTCCAAAGCTGGAGAAATAATCTAATAAAAGAAAGAAATCGCCTTAGTCCAAAGACTATTGAAAAGTTATTATTTCTTAATAAAAATGGATAAGTACCACAAGCACATTCACTGTAGTCACCTGAGTTTAATTATTTCTTTTTTCCCTTATGATCATTGATATTTCTTGAAAGAAAGTGCATTTATTGAAATGGAAAAAATACACATTAAACCAATAGTGCCCTTGTAAAAATCTGCATGTTGTATACGTTTTGTCCACTAGATGGCCTAGTAGAGAAAATGAAGTTTCACGTGAGGTCTCATCTATATGAACCATTTTGATGAAAGGCCTCAAGTCATCTAGAAAGTCTCATCTGGCCATCACTACCTACATGGCCCTGTGTGAAAAAGTGATTGCCCCCTAAACCTAATAACTGGTTGGGCCACCCTCAGTAGCAACAACTGCAATCAAGCATTTGCAATAACTGGTAATGAGTCTTTTACAGTGCTGTGGAGGAATTTTGGCCCACTCATCTTTGCAGAATTGTTGTAATTCAGCCACATTGGAGGGGTTTCGAGCATGAACCACCTTTTTAAGGTCATGCCACAACATCTCAGTCAGATTCAGGTCAGGACTTTGACTAGGCCACTCCAAAGTCTTCATTTTGTTTTTATTAACCTATTCAGAGGTGGACTTGATGGTGTGTTTTGGATCATTGTCCTGGTGCAGAACACAAGTGCGCTTCAGCTTGAGGTCAAGAACAGATGACCAGACATTCTCTTTCAGGATTTTTTGGTAGACAGCAGAATCCATGGTTCCATTTACCACAGCAAGTCTTCCAGGTCCTGAAGCAGCAAAACAGCCCCAGACCATCACACTACCACCACCATATTTTACTGTTGGTATCATAGGCATAATTTATGGGGGGGGGATAGGGGGGTTCCAACCCCCCACCAAAAGTCAAATCCATCCAATATAACCCCCCAATAATCATATCATTATAATTAATAAAAATATCTACAAGTGAGTGAAGAAGTTGTCATTTTTTTCATTTGCAAGCAACGAAAAGTAACATTTCTAATAATTAAACAATGTGCCCCCCCTGCAGATTTGGTATTGCCCAACCGGTCCATGCCTTCTCTGGTCAATACGCAGTCATACGTAACAGCAGCAGTTGAGGACGCTCTTTGACGCAGCAGGAATAGCTCACAAGTGAGACAGAATAAAAAGAGCTCCCCAAGGGCAACAAACCATTTAAAAGCAGTAACCTTCATGTCTTTGACATGACCCAGCCAAGATTTGACCCCCAGCCTCCCAGGTGTGGGACAGATGCTCTATCAACTGAGCCACCACTCCTGTTAGCAGTGCTGAACATTTATCAAGGACAAAAACTCTCTATATCACTGGTCCTTAAATATTAATGCTTTTAAATATTGTTTATCATCCCCACAAAATTCAAGTTAACCTTAAACTGTTCTGTATTTTTAAAATGTCATGATTTTCATAATTACAAAATTCAATTAGAAAGCAAGTTTTACCACTTTCAATTATAGACCAATTCATTCTGAAGGCTATTCTTAAATAGCCACGTTAAAAGAAATTGATTATTTTTCCTGCAGATCATTTTCAGATCTTCTATCATCTGTTAAAATACCACAACTGCACAAAAGAGTATCTAAATGAATATATAAACACCAAATAGATGACTGAAAGAACAGATGCATTTCATCGGCCTAAACTTTTTAAAATATCTCATTAAGGAAAATACAGCACTCTAAATTTTATCCATATGCATAATGTGTTAAAATGAGTTCAAAAGCACTGCAATACAGCATCACCGATTTATTTGGAATTTAATTATTGAGCTTAAATAAATAAAAATAAAGTTTAAGCTTAAAATCACATTTCTAGTTTTCCGTTCCCATCTTATTTAATCACGAGACAGCATTAGGCAGTGCATATTATAAACCCACTTAAAGTTAGAGCTGTCCTCATTACCAACTTTTGGGGCTGCGAATATTCTGTCCAATCTTTTTTCTCCCTTAATAAACTTCATCAGTGTTTTATGTATCACTGTGACGTTTCTAATGTCACTTTTTTGTGTGTGCAACTTTTCGGTCATAGTTTTACAGATTTTATTGTAAATCAGAGACATTTTTTTTTCCTGTAAATTTGCCTACTTTTTGTATAAAAATGCAATATTTCCCCTATGTTGTTTTCCGCCTAAATTCACAGTTTCTCAAAAATGTAGCATTTTTCTCAAATTTGCATTTTTTGTCATGGAAAATAAGCCTTTTACCTTACATATTTGCAAAATCATTTAAATTTCTGAATTTTTTAAATATTTTTTTGACTATCACCAAGTTCCTACTTTCTTCTTGTGAATTTATACTATTTTCTCCTAAATGTGCATGCTTTTTTCTGGTAAGTTTGGTAAAGGTAAATTTATTATTCACCTTTTTTTGGGGGGGGGGGGGCAAATACCTGAATCCTAAATTTGAAAACTGAATGTCATTGTAAAAAGTTAAATGTCTAGATAATGAATCCAGAGTAAGTTTTTAATACCAGGATGATTTAGTCATAAATCTACTCACAGATTTGCTATTATTTCATGATTGAAACGACACACCTAAGGTGTGGTGTGCTGTGTTCATAATGTTTCTGCAGGCAGGATAACTGCTACTTTTGTCATAGTCTAGCTGATTAAATCCCAGTGTGTCCTCAGTTCATCTGCTTGGTAAGAAATGATGGATTGAGCCGTTGCCAACGACGGATCTCCCGCCTTCTGGCTGCATTAAATTGTAAGGGGGTGCTTGTGACGGCGATGACTGATGAGGCCGATGCGTGAAGCACATGGCATATCACAATCGGGACAGATGTACATAATTGGCTGAGTGGATGACACCGACTGCTGTAGACATCTCTGTTGCTGGGCGGCACCGTGACGTGCTTCGTGGCAGGCATCCAAACGGGCAGTTCTATCTGTCTCAAAGAGGTCAACACCTTCATGGCAGATCTTTCATCAAAGGGGGCGGTTCTTGGCCTGCATTTCCCATGTCATAGGATCAATCCCACACAACTTGAGTGAGGCTTTGAGCACATCTTTATACCACTTCCATTGACCGCCCCGTGACCTCTGCCCTTCGTCCAACTGGCCAAATAACAGGATTTTAGGAATGTGCTGATCTGTCATCCAAACAGCGTGGCCGGTCCAGCGCAACTGGGCACGCATGATGAATGACTTGATGCTGGTGATATTGCACCGATGGAGGACTTCAATATTGGCAACTTTGTCTTGCCATGTAATTCCACACAGCTTCCTTAAACACCGCATGTGAAACTGTTCAAGTTTCTTCACATGGGGGCGATAGGTTGTCCACGACTCACACCCATAGAGAAGTGTAGATAGAACAACGGTGCAATAGACCTTGATCTTGGTGCTTAGACGAATGCCACACTTCGACCATAGACGATGCTGTAGGCGTCCATAGGATGCGCTAGCCTTGCTGATGTGGTGGGTAACTTCATCATCAATCTTAGCATTCTGCGAGATGGTGCCCCCCAGGTAGCAGAACTTGTCAACTACCTTGAGGGGTTTGCCACCAATGGTAATAACAGGATTTATCAGGAACATACCAGGACAAGGTTGATGTAAAACCTCTGTCTTCTTGATACTTATAGTGAGTCCATAACGATTCGTTGCTCTAGCAAACTGGTCAACCATGAACTGCGGATCTTCAAGAGTGTGAGCAATGAGCGCACAGTCGTCGGCATAAAGAAGATCTCGCAGCATCATGCATAACGTCTTTGTTTTAGCCTTTAAACGCTGCAAGTTGAATACATTGCCGTCAGTGTGAAACCGGATCCTTACACCCCTGTCGCAGTCCTTGAAGGCATCAAGGAGCATTGCGGCGAAGATGATACTAAAGCGCAGCGGGGCCATAACACACCCCTGCTTAGTGCCATTGATGATATGGAATGGATCGGAGATTAAACCACTCTCAACCACCCACCCGACCATGCCATCGTGGAATGAGCGGATGATATTGATGATCTTAGGAGGGCACCCGACCCTAGAGAGCAGCTTCCACAGGCCCTCTCTCCCAACCGAGTCGAAGGCCTTAGTCAGGTCTACGAACACTATGAACAAATCACAATTTTGTTCTCGGCACTTCTCTTGTATTTGCCTGGCTGCAAACATCATGTCAATGGTGCCTCGTCCTGCTTGAAAGCCGCACTGACTCTCGGGAATGATGTTGTCGACAACATAGTGATTGAGGCGGTTTATGATCACACGTGCTAGAATCTTACCAGCAATGGCGAGGAGCAATATTCCTCTGTGGTTATCGCAGCAGTGGCAGTTTCCTTTGTGCTTGTACAAGTGAACAATCATTGCATCCTTGAAGTCTTGAGGAACCACCTCCTGCTCCCATATGGTGGCAAATAACTGGGCGAGACAGGCGACGACGATGTTGTGTGATGTGGTGGCGCGGGCTGCACGGTGGCGCAGTGGTTAGCACTGCGGCAGCACAGTTTACCCTTGGCCGGGGGATTGTGGGGATTGTGGGATCGTGGGTTCGATCCCAGCCCCCGACCAACAGTGATCTGTGTGGAGTTTGCATGTTCTCCCCGTGTTGCGTGGGTTTACTCCGGGATTTCTCCGGTTTCCTCCCACATGCCAAAAACATGCATGTTAGGTTAATTGGCTGTTCTAAATTGTCCCTAGATATGTTTCCTATAGGCCCTTAGAATAGAGGGTTAGTATTAATGAAAGCGCTTTGAGTGGTCTTTGTGACTAGAAAAGCGCTATATAAGTGCAGGTTAGTTAGTTAGTTAGTTAGTTACTGCCACGCTTATAGATCTCCAGTGGAATACCATCTCCACCAGCTGCCTTACCACTAGACGTCTGTTTGATGGTATCTTTAATCTCAGTAACCGTCGGTGGGACATTCAGCTCCTCTATGATAGGTCTCTGAGGAAGCTGTGCGATGGCTTCATCAGAGATCACAGATTGGCAATTCAGGACACCATTAAAGTGTTCTACCCAATGCTCCAGGATGACTGCCAGCTCCCTTATGAGCATCTGACCATCCAAAGAGTACATTGGCGTACTGCCCTGTGATGTCGGACCGTAGACCACCTTCAGGCCATCGTAGAACGCTTTCACGTTGTTCTTGTCGGCAGCTTCCTGGAGGTCCTCAGCTCTAGCAATCCATCACTGGTCCATCATACTATGCAGCGAAACCTGCACTGTCTGCCAGACATGGTGGTAGGTGTCCTTCTTTGCAATCGAGCTCTTATCATTCACATACTCTAGATGGGCACGGCGAAGACGGTCCAACAGTGGGATGGCTGCTACATCGTTTTCATTGAACCAATCCTGATGCTTGCATTTGATGAAGCCGAGAACTACCTCTGCCGCTTCAAAGATATTATCACGAAGTAAAGTTCAATGGCTGTCAACGGTCTCAAAAAGGGCATCGTCAAAGTCAGTAAGTTTCATGACAAGTTGCTGCTTCAGTTGGATCCTGGAATCCAGTGAGCCGAGCTTGGCCACGTTGAACTTCTTTACGGGTGTCTTCCGAACTCTACGCCATGGGGGCTTGAAAGAGAACGTGACTCTCGACCGCAGCAACCAGTGATCTGAGAGACATGTTGTTCCCCTCATTGCTCTGTAAAGTGCACATCCTTGATGTCCCGCTGTTGTGTAATGACAAAGTCAATCTGATGCCAATGGCCTGAACGCAGGTGCATCCATGTGGATTTCAGTTTGTTCGCCTGTTGGAAGAACGTGTCAGTAATGGATAGTTGATGCTGGGCGCACAAGGAAAGGAGCAAGGTGCCTTTGGAATTCTCCTTTCCAACACCGTGGTGGACAGTAACGTTCTCCCAGGTGGTCCATGAAGCTCCCACGCGAGCGTTAAAATCCCCTAGGACCACCAACTTGTCGGTAAGAGGAGTGGCTTGAATAACATGGTCTAGTTCCTCAGATAACCGTTCCTTGCTCTCGTCTGTGTGTGTCATAGTTAGTGCATACGCACTAATACATGTTATGTACCCAGTATCAAGCTTCAGGCGGAGCACCATAAGTCGATCACTGACCCCATGCAGTAGAGAGTCAAGCAGATTGACGTAACATGTCTTGATGGCGAAGCCGACTCCTGACTGTCGTGCCTCGTCAATCGGGGGCCCACTGCAATAGAACATGTAGCCAGACCCATGCTCAGTGATCTGTGTTGAGTCCGGCAACCGAGTCTCACTAAGGGCAGCTATTGCAATGTTGTAGCGGAGTAATTCTTGAGCAACAATGGCTGTCCGACGTCGCAGGCTGTTGTCACCGTCTTGGAGGGTACAGACATTCCAAGTGGCTATGTTTGTTGTGTTTTTCACTTTCTTCATTTCTTTCGTTTTTCGACTGCAGACGTGGATGACCAGCCTGCCGCAGCTAGCGAGCAAGCCAAAAATGGAGGAAGCTTTCTTTAGGGGTCCTTTTCTCCCCCTCTCTCCGTCTGGAGAAGGCAGTGCTATCCCTAAAAAGGGCTGCCTTGTCATCTGGGCAGGACATGAAACTGGGCCATTGCTCTAGGTTGACACCAGAGCAACCATCACACCCAGACCGCCATGCGTGGGGAGACGTGACTAGAGGCTCCCAGAAGCATCCTCTTCCTGCCCCCATCGCCACCTCATTCTTCGCCGCAGGACTTCTATGCATGTGATAATGATACTGATGGTAAGTAATGCAGCAGCCAAAAGAAGACGCCTGCACCTGATGATTATGGTGGCGATGGAGTGTGCAAGCCCAAGACCACCCCCTCTTCCTGACACCCAGCTTCGGCAGTAGGGGCGGAAACCGCAACGTGCAGCCACTGGGGCAGGCGCAGCAACTGTTCAGGATCCTCATTCCAAGGACTGCCCTCACAGCTGTTGCAAAAGCTGATCATTTAACCCATGACTGGGGGGTACAAGAGGGGGAGGACAGATGTTCCTCCATTCCCCAGCGAGGTTCTCTATGCTGGGTACCTGTACATAGTTTAGCCGGCGAAGTGAAGCCATTGCACGGGTTGTGGCCGCTGCTGTACCCACGGCAGCTACGAGGAGCCATACGTACGAACTGGGGTGGGCGTGGGGACCAGGGTATTTGAACCACCTGAAGGGACAGAGCGCCTGTCTTCCTACCAACATACTACCCCTCCGCCACAACCCCCCCAACAACCCTTGGTAAGAAATAGCCATATGGTGGCAAGTGGTGACATCATAAATTAATGAAAAAACATTAGCCCTGTCAGAATAAATGTGTTAATCACCACAACTGATTAATAACAAAATAAAATGAGTTAAGAATAATGGTGATTAAGCATCATTCAGCAGCTAGATTAACCTCAGTTAATACTGATTGCACTGTTAAGATGCTATTAAGAGGGAAGAAGGGCAAAAATCTAGCATGAATTACAGCCTCCAAAATTGTCCATGAAGTACCTCTTTTAAACCATGTGAACATTAACTGAGCCTTTTTATATCAGGACCAAGAATGTGGCAGCAGCAGGGTGAACCAAGAAGGAGAGGAGGTAAAGGTAACCAGAGGGGCATAGGAGGCACACATAACCAGGTAACAATAGTCAAAAATTGATTTCTACCTGTGCTGAAATGCTTAACACATAATGGGTATTAAGTAGGACTGCTGCTTCATAGTGGCATAGACTATTACAAGGCTAAATATAGATTTGGTAAATTAGGGAAATAATTTTTACAAGTGTTACTAATATGGGAATGCCTAAATAAAGCGGTAAATAAGCCTTGTCCTTTTAGCAAAGTTAATGATTTTGCGCTCTTCCTCCACACTAGGATACATACTGTATACTGTCATTTTGTGTTTAAAAAATCCTTTTTCCTTTAAAAATGAAAAAGCAGACATTGGAGACAGCTGCCTGTACTGATGACCTGACAGTCCTATAATAAAAAGATTTTTTTTAATCAAATCAAAATCAAATCAAATCAAACTTTATTGTCATATTGCTGTACATACAACTGTAGTGCAGGCAAGATGAAATTGCGTTTCTCTCGGCATCCATATAAGAAGCAGCATGATTTAAGACACACTCCCACATAGCTCCACCCCCCACCCCCACCCCCCCCATCCATTCACACATCCCTGAGACATACTCGGGGAAAAAGAATAACTAACTATAATATACAAAATGTCCATAGGTGCAGTAGTGTGTATGAGAGATTCCGGGTCAGCTGTTCAGCATCCTGACAGCTTGTGGAAGGAAGCTGTTGATCAGTCTGGTGGTTCTGCCTCTGATGCTCCGGAATCGTTTATCAGATGGAAGAAGTTCAAAGTGTTTATGCAGAGGGTGAGAACGGTCCTTGACAATGTTCAGTGCCCTGCTCCTACAATGGTTCTGAAAAAGTTCTTGGACAGAGGGGAGGGAGACTCCAATTACCCTCTCCGCCCCCTTGACTATCCTCTGCCTATATACAGTAATCCTTATATAGGCAGAGATCTCAACTCCCCCCCCCCCCCCCCCCCCCAGTGTCTGAAACAAAGTTATGCCCTTGGTTGGTATGATGTTCCTTTTCTGAAATGCTGTGTTACTTTTACGCCGGATGTAATGGGACACACACCTTCCAAAAAGTTCAACTTTTGTCTCGTCAGTCCACAGAGTATTTTCCCAAAAGTCGGAGATCATCAAGATGTTTTCTGACAAGCCTTTATGTTCTTTTTGCTCAGCAGTGGTTTTTGTCTTGGAACTCTGCCATGTAGGCCATTTTTGCCTAGTCTCTTTCTTATGGTAGAGTCATGAACACTGACCTTAACTGAGGCAAGTGAGGCCTGCAGTTCTTTGGATGTTGTTCTGGGGTCTTTTGTGACCTCTTGGATGAGTCGTTGCTGCGCTCTTGGGGTAATTTTGGTCGGCTGGCCACTCCTGGGAAGGTTCACCACTGTTCCATGTTTTTGGCATTTGTGGATAATGGCTCTCACTGTGGTTTGCTGGAGTCCCAAAGCTTTAGAGATGGCTTTATAATCTTTTCCAGACTGATAGATCTCAATTACTTTGTTTCTCATTTGTTCCTGAATTTCTTTGGATCACAGCATGATGTCTAGCTTTTGAGGATCTTTTGGTCTACTTCACTTTGTCAGTCAGGTCCTATTTAAGTGATTTCTTGATTGAGAACAGGCGTGGCAGTAATCAGGCCTGGGTGTGGCTAGAGAAATTGAACTCAGCTGAATGAATGAATGAATGAATGAATGAATGAATGAATGAATGAATGAATTTATTTCGGATAGTACATTACAGGTTAAAAGAAACTGTATAATATAACAACAAGGTCAAATTAGACAAAGACTCCTTCTACTATACAATTCCACGTGAGTTATCCGAAATGGGTGATGGCTGAAGCCGCAGCTTATATTGCCCACCCATATTCCATCCAAGAATTCAAAGGAGAAAAAAGAGAAAACAAGACAAGAGCGATTACAATTTAAAACAAGGCTAAGACAAAATATGACTGAGAGAAAAAGAAAACTGAGCTAGTCTAAGTTAAGCGGTTACTATTCAAAAACAAATCTAAGACATAGTGTCACAGAGAAAAAAGAAAAACTAAGCTATAACACAACACAGGCTGGAAATGTCAATCCTTATGTGAGTTTACATGTCGTCTTGTAAATATGTTTGGAGTATTTCTTCCTTTAGTTTTTGTTTAAATTGTCCAAGCTTTGTACATGATTTTAATTCAGGTCCAAAATCGTTCCATAATCTGACACCTTGCACTGAAATACAGTGTTGCTTGGTAGTTGTTCTCACTGTAGGCTTTTGAAATATACATGTTCCTCTGAAGTGATATCGTTTCTCCCTTGTTTGGAACAACTTTTGGATATTTGCGGGCAGTGATAGATTCTTCACTTTGAACATTATTATTGCGGTTTTAAAGTCGATCAGATCTTTCAACTTGAGAGTTTTTTGTTTAAGAAAAAGTGGGTTTGTTGGTTCCCTGTAAGCTGCTTTGTTGATTATTCTAATAGCTCTCTTTTGAAGCATAAAGAGTGGATATATGTTTGTTTTATATGTATTTCCCCATACTTCATTACAATATGTCATGTATGGGAGTATTAATGAATGATACAAGGTGTATAGTGTGGGTTGATTCAGCAAATTTTTCACTCTGTGTAATATTGCAATTGATTTGGATACTTACCTTTTATATAATTAATATGTGGCTTCCAACACAGTTTGTTATCAATTATTACTCCAAGGAATTTAGTTTCGGATACCCTTTCAATCTCTACACCATTTACACTGAGTTTGGGTACTGGGTAGTTGTGATGGTTGTTAAAGACTATAAATTTTGTCTTGCTTAAATTGAGCGTTAATTTGTTTGAATCAAACCACAGTTTCAGCTTTCCTAATTCCTTTCCGAGTGTATCCAGAAGTTGTTCCAAGTTGTTTCCACTGCATAGCAGGTTAGTGTCATCAGCAAACAATATTAAGTCCATTTTTTCTGAAACTTTACATATATCATTTATATACATATTGAATAATAATGGTCCCAAAACTGAACCCTGTGGGACTCCACAGGTGACCTTCAGTAGCTCTGAGTTTTTGTTGTTAACACATACAAACTGATATCTATTCTTTAAGTAACTTCTTAACCAGGACAGTGCTACCCCTCTGATACCACAATTTTGTAGTTTCTTTAATAATAGATTGTGATCTACTGTATCAAATGCTTTTTTAAGATCCAGGAATACTCCAACTGAATACTCTTTATTTTCAATGGCTGTTGATATTTTTTCTGTAAATTCCATTAAGGCATATGCTGTTGTCCTTTTGTGTCTGAACCCATATTGCTGCTCACACAATAAATCATTCTTCAGTATGAAGTTGTCAATTCTCTCATAGAATATTTTTTCAAGTATCTTGGAAAATTGCGGTAATAGTGAAATTGGTCTGTAGTTGGAGAGTTCCCCTCTGTCGCCTGTCTTGTAAATTGGAATTACTTTAGCTATTTTCATTGCATTGGGAAATATACCTGATTGGAGAGACAGGTTACAGATATACGTCAGTGGTTTCACTATGCATTCGATAACAGTTTTGACTAGTAGCATATCAATACCATCGCAGTCAGTAGATGTTTTACTTTTGAACGATTTAACAATTTCAATGACCTCTCTTTCGTCTGTGTTCTTTATGAAGATGGTGTCTTTTACAGCAGTGTTATTGCATATTGAATCACCTGTTGGCACCGTAGTGGGTATTTCTCGGGCCAGTTTAGGTCCAATGTTAACAAAAAAATTATTAAATTCATCTGCAGGTGAAGCTATATTCACATTCGGAGTCGATTTATTATTTTTTGGAGTGTTAGTTGGGTAGCTGGTATTTCTGCTTTTATTTCCAAGGATACTGTTGATTATTGTCCATGTATTTTTAATATTGTCTTTGTTTTTTTCCAGTTCTTTACTGTAATAGTCTCTTTTACTACATCTTATTATATATGTTAACTTATTTTTGTATGTTTTATACCGCTGCTCTGCTTCTTTTGTCCTTTTCTTTATGAAAGCTTTATATAATAAATTTTTCTTTTTACACGCCTTTTGTAGTCCTTTGGTTAGCCATGGTTTGTCAGTAAATTTGTGTTTAAGCTTTTTTTTAACTAATGGGCAGTTTTTTTCATAAAGAGTGGTTACAATGTTTGTAAATGTGTCATAGGCTTCATTTACATCTGATACATAGACTTCTGTCCAGTCTTGCTTCAGCAAGTCCTCTTTAAAAGAACTGATTGCGTTTGGTGATTTGTGTCTGAACGATTTTGAGATTTTTTCTGGGTTGGGCCCCGTGTGGCCATGGATAAGTGCAAAGATTGGCAAGTGGTCGCTTATATCATTTATCAATAATCCACTTTCTATTTTCTTGTCGAGAACATTGACAAACAGGTTGTCAATAAGTGTAGCAGAGTGAGCTGTGATTCTACTGGGATGTGTTATTGTGGGATATAGACTCATGCTGTACATAGAGTTCATGAACTCTGTAACTACATTTTGTTGATGTGGATTAAGTAGGTCAATATTGAAATCTCCACAAATTGCTACCATTTTCTTACTAGTAATATTATTGTACAGCTCGACTAATTTATCTCTGAATGTCTCAATGCAAGTTCCCGGCGTTCTGTATATGCAGCTTATGATTAGATTTTTTGTTTTGTCTAGGTCAATCTCAACAGTAACACATTCCAGAATCCCTGGTAGTGCTAAGGACATTTCATTTACAAGCTTACATCTATATAGGTCATCAATATACAGTGCAACACCACCACCCTTTTTTTGAGATCTGTTAATGTTAAACATCTGATATCCCTCTATTGCCATCAGGGGAGCCTGGTCTGCATTAAGCCAGGTTTCAGAGACTGCTATAGCTGTGAATTTTCTGTTTAGCTGTTTTAAATAGTCCTGAATCTGTGAGAAGTTTTTGTTAAGACTTCTGCTATTGAAGTGTATTATTGACAGTTTACCATCTAATTGCACTTGACTTTTGAATTGCTTTTCAGTGTAATATTCACAGTGGTTATGAATATTATTGAAAAAGTGGTTATCAGGATCAATATCATTCTCCATCTCTTGTGGTTTATGTTCAGCATAGTGGCATATTTTTAGAGTTTGAGTTTCCTCACTCTGTGTTTCATAGTCAGTGTTCATCTGTATTTATCTAAGTCAGTAGCATCTCTGATCATTATACTTTTTGCTTGCTCAGGTGTTCCATTTAGTTTAATCCAAATTCTACAATTTCTTGTCCAGGTTGACTGTATCTTATTATGTTTCTTTAGCATCCGTGCCTGCCGTGCTAATTCAGCGTTTTTTTTTGTCAGGTGTTCATTTAGGTAAACTTGAGTTTCCTTTAGTTTTTTGGCCTGCCTCAGTATGTCATTTTTCACCCTCCTGTTCACAAAGCGCATCACAATTGATTTCTTTGTTTTGTTATCTTTCTTCGGTAAAGCATAACAGGCTGAGATCGCATTGGCTTCTACCTTAATGTCTTTATCATTAAGGAACTGAAGCACTTGGTTTTCTAAGGACATTGATTCACTTATGGAAGCATGTTCACCACTCAGTCCTGTAGCGGCATGGGCGTACGACTGATATCTGATGTCTAGTCCACTTATAACTATGTCATCAATGCGAGAACCTTGTTCAAGATCCTCAACGCGTTGCTCCAAAAGACGCCCGTGTTGCTCCAGGTCCATAATTTTTTTGTCTTTTTCTTTTATTATTGAATGTAGGGCTTGTACCTCCTGTATTAGGTCTAATATTTTGTCCTGCTGGCTAGTCACTTTGGCCAGTTCATCTAACACAAAGTTCAGAGTTTTTTTAATTTCTTCCATTTCCTCTTTTTTGGGTGGCATTTTACTGACCTGTGGATAGAAATAAGCAGAGAATCCGGCTAGGCCTCAACTAGCTCGGTCACTACTGGACCCGCCGCTCCTGCGCAGCTTCTCCGCCGAGTGACGCTGCTCAGCTCCGCAGATCACCGCCGTCTATCGCCTGCCTCCGTCTACCTGGCCAGTTGTGTCGTGCACCGCCGGCGCAGCCGGAATCCACCGATCACAGCCACTCGTCGCCGTCTGGCTAGGCGGCTCCTCCGCTGGGCCCCGTCTAGGCCCCGTCACCGACCGCCGTCAGTCTGGTCGTTCCTCGGCTGGGCCTCGCAATTGAGCACCGGTTCAGACCACTGTCCTGCTGGATCCAGGTGGCCCCCGTCTCTCACCAACGCCGCGCCCGAGCTCCCAATCGCCGCCTCGGTTAGTTCGTCCTCCTTTTAAATCCTTCTCTCCTCGGCTCCAGATGGCCAGATGTAAAGAATACCTTCTCACTGCTGCAGTTACTCTGGGTTAGCATCTGGGTTAGCATCAGAGGCGAGCCTTTAGAGGTCGGAAACGGGGCGAAACGGAGCCAGATCTACCAGAACCTTCACCAGGTCAGCACTGGGTCGTAAGGGTATTCCCCACGTTTGTTGGTAGCCAGCTTTCCAAAGATGTGATAAACCACAGTTAATTTATGTTTTAATGGGGGGTGGGGGGGGGTCACTTTTTCACACAGGGCCATGTAGGCTCAGATTTCTTTTAACCCTTATGAATAAACACCTTCATTTAAAAACTGCATTTTGTGTTTACTTGTGTTATTATTGTCTAATATTTAAATTTGTTTGATGATCTGAAACATTTAAGTGTGACAAACATTAAAACAATGAGAAATCAGGAAACACTTTTTCACACCACTGATATATTTACTAATGAAACTGGAAACAAAAGAGTTAGTGGAATCCTTATTAATCTTCCTGTGTTTGCAACATTGCAAAATGTCCTGAAGAAAATTCACAGAAAAAAAAAATCAAATATTTTTAAACAGAGTTGACACAAAACACCTGAAACTATAGAGGCTCTTAAGAATTAAGATCATTCCAAAGAATATTTTACCAAAAGTTTTGGTGATCATCAAGATGTTCTTTTGGCAAATGTGAGACTTGGTGTCCTCTTTGGTCAGCAATGGGTTTTGCTTTGGAACTCTCCCATGGATGCCATTTTTGCCCAGTCTCTTTCTTATTGTTGAATCATGGACCAGTGTCCAAACTGAGGCGAGTGAGGCCTGCAGTTCTTTAAATGTTGTTGTTGAGATTTTGTTTCTCATCTGTTCTTGAATTTCTTTAGATTGCAGCATGATGTGTTGCTTTCCGAGATCTTTTAGGCTACTTCACTTTGTCAGGCAGGTTTAAGTGTTTTGGTCTGAAGATGAGAACATGATCACACTTGCATTTCCACTAATCATCTCATTACCTGCAGCTGCTCCAAGTAGTGCACCTGAGCTGATTGGGGCTGGAGTATAAATAGACCTCAGTTGCCTCCAGTCTTTTGTAGGTTTCCCCTTGGCCTGCCAGCCTGCCAGCAGACCATACCCTAGTGATGGGTAAATGAGGCTTTCTGGAAGACTTGAGGCCTTTCTTCAAAATGGTTCACATTGACAAGGCCTCATGTGGGACTTCATTTTCTCTACCAGGCCATCTAGTGGACAAAACATATACAGCAAGCTGATTTTTACATGGGTTTTCTGGGTTTAATGTGTATTTTTTTCCATTTCAATAAATACACTGTCCTTTAAGAAATATCAATGATCATAAGGAAAAAAATAACAAAACGGAGGTGAATACAGTGAATGTGCCTTATGTGAATAAGGCACATTCACATGCACAATAATGTGAATGTGTCTTATACTGTCTTTCTCAGTACCTTCATCTCTGTCCTTATTGTCATGCAGGGCGCAATAGTGCCTCAACATAATGATATGTTATTGTTGTATCCAAGCTCTTTCAAATACAACAGACACTTCACTGTTCAAATAAAATTAAATTATTAAAATAACTCAAACCCCAGTTTCCCAATTGCAAGACAGATATTTTATCTCTAAGCTATTACTTAGTTATGAGTCGCTAAGGCTTTCTTGAACAATTGAGCCTTTCATCAAAATGGTTAACAAACGAGGCCTCATGTGGAACTTCATTTGCTCTACTAGGCCATGTAGTCAACAAAGTATACAGCACGCAGATTTTTACAATGTGTATTTTTCAATTTCAATAAATGTGCTGTCTTTTAAGAAATATCAATGATTATAAGGGGAAAAAAACAAATAATAAAACTGGTGTGACTCCAGTGAATGTGTCTGTATTCCTTGGTGTGTTTGTACTACTTATCCATTTTTGTTAAGAAATAAGTATATTAAACTCTGGCCTTGTTCTCATGCAGGGCACAATGGCAATAGTACCTCAGCATAATGATGCGTAATAATGATCCAAGCTCTTTGAAACACAACAGAAACTTCACCTTGTGCAAATAAAAATGAAATTAAAAGAACAACACAGCTGGGACTCAAACCCAGGTCTCCCACTTACAAAATGGCCATACTACCACTAAACTATCAACTCAATCACAACAAACAGCCACTATTTGTCAAAAATACATAAATTGAAGAAACAAGCTCAAACTGTTCCCAAACGGGAGAAGTCTGTGTTTTTGGTGCTGGCTCCCTCTGAAAGTTGGCTGTGACAAATCCCTTACACAGTCAAACATGACTACACAAAATGTGAGGGACGGGGATTTCCACTTCTTCTCTCGGTTACTGGCAGATAGCAAACAACTGAAAGGTGCATATCGCTGGGTAGCGCTGCTCAGTTTATTTCCCTGACCAAGTCACATGGTCCAACGTCAACACATACATCACAAGTCACGCCTTGAAACACGCCTCAACAAATATTTCCTGGATAAGATCGGATCACCATATGGAGCACCGGTGCCTGCCTGCCCATCACTACCCCCCCCCCCGGAAACCACATAAGCCAATTTAATTCAATCACTGCCTTCCTTGGAAGTTGCTCTCCTCTCCATTGTGCTCTCAGCCTCCCATCATCCTGGTCCACCAATCCCTGCGTCCACCATGGAAAGGAAACAAATATGATTAATTCAACATTCAGTATTATCACTAACCAATCACTCCACCAATCCCTGCGTCCACCATGGAAAGGAAACAAATATGATTAATTCATCATTATCACTAACCAGTCATCATAGGAAACCCCCCGGTACCTCAACACTCACATCTGCCGAGACTCAAAGTTGCCAGATCCTATCTCCATACTCTGTCATCACCCACCTGGATCAGAAAGACACCTACGCCAGACTCCTGTACATTGATTTCAGTTCAGCATTCAACACCATTATTCCCCAGAGACTGATGGAGAAATTAGTCCTTCTCGGTCTGAACACCGCCACATGTCTCTGGATCCTGGACTTCCTGACCGAGAGACCTCAGTCTGTCCGTGTTGGAAACAACATCTCCAACTCTATTATGCTGAGCACTGGATCCCCTCAAGGCTGCGTACTCAGTCCACTGTTGCTTACACTTCTAACACATGACTGTGTATCCAGACATGAAGGAAACCAGACTATTAAGTTTGCAGATGACACCACAGTGGTGGGACTTATTCAGAGAGATGAGGAATCAATGTACAGAGAAGAAGTTAGAGACCTGGAGGGCTGGTGCAGGGAGAACAATCTGGTGCTCAACATGGACAAAACAAAGGCGATGATTATCGACTTCCGGCGGTCACAGCCTGAACACGTCCCTCTCAGCATCAGCGGCCATTTGGTGGAGAGAGTGGAGAGCATCAAGTTCCTCGAAGTGCAGATCTTGCAGGACCTGACCTGGCGCAAGAATTCCTTGGGGATGAGGAAGTGGGCCCAGCAGAGACTGCACTTCTTGAAGAAACTCAAACAGGCCTCTCTCCCCATCTGCATCCTCAGGACCTTCTACAAAGGTGTGGTGGAGAGTGCTCTGACGTATTGCATTGCAACATGGTACTCCAACTGCAGTGTGTCAGATAAAAAAAGCCCTGCAGAGGATAGTTAAGGGAGCCGAGAGGGTAACTGGAGTTTCCCTCCCCTCTGTCCAAGAACTTTTTCAGACCTGTTGTAGTAGCAGGGCACTGAACATTGTCAAGGATCACTCTCACCCTCTGCATAAACATTTTGAACTGCTGCCATCTGGCAAACGATTCCAGAGCATCAGATGTAGAACCACCAGACTGATTAACAGCTTTCTTCCACAAGATGTTAGGATGCTGAATAGTTGATCCGGAATCTTTCATACATACTACTGCATATTATGGACATTATGTATATTATATGTATATAGTTCTAGTTAGTTTCATGTGTGTCTCAGGGATGTGTGAATGGCTGTGTTGGGTGGGGGGGGGGTGTAAGTGTGTCTTAAATTATGTTCTTTTTACTTATATGGATGCCTAGAGAAACGTAATTTCATCTTGCCTGCACTACAGTTGTATGTACAGCAACATGACAATAAAAGTTGATTTGATTTGATAAACTCACCTAGAAGAAGTCCTCATATCCCGTCATCTCTCCCCCCCCATCTGTAATTGAACAGTTCAATACAATCCTTGTCAAGATTCCCCCATCATCCCATCCAGAAGAGGTTGTAGTGCCCTCCCTCTTCAATTACCGTAAGAATAATTGCACATTGCAAATCTCCTGTTACAAATTAACATCTTTACTTGCATCTTGTTCTCTTCCTCTGCAGGGCAGTTCCTGTCTGGACCCATCAACACTTTTAATAAAATTCTCGCATAGGGCCAGGTAGGTTTGGATAGCTTTTTCTTTTCCCTTAATAAATTAAATTATCATTTAAAAACTGTATTTTGTATTCACTTTATTAAAATATTATATTTTGCTTGCTCTGAAACATTTAAGTGTGATAAATATGCAAAAATATAAGAAAGGATAAAGGGGGCATGTACTTTTTATATGCTTGTTATCATGATAAGGCAGAAAGATGAGGAAAAAAAGACATCTAATGGCATTTGATTGTTTGGTGAAAGAAGGCTGAAGTCAGGCAAGCAGGGGAAAGATGTTTGTTTGTTATACTTTATTAATCCCAGAGGAAAATTCAAGGGCATCAGTATGGATGAGACAGCTAAGGTGTGTAGAATAAAATTAAGAATGAAATTTGGAGACCTCTGTGAAACTAAATAGCAAATAATGATTATAGTAGATTATGTGAAATATGGCATGAAATACAGTATGATGCATTTGGTTATGTTAAACAATTATGATTTCTGCATTAAACTGGCCTACAAATGCATATTACAGTCAGATCTTGATCTGAAGTAACCTACACATAGAGTGCTGGGAGGGGCTGTTGGCCCCTATTATTCACAACTCCTGGACAAGGAAAGGGGGGGGGGGGGGTAAAGGGGGTTTAGATGCCGGCAAGAGAAAACCAGTAAATTATAGACATTGTCATATACTGTATGCCCTGCCTTTTAAGGACAAACAGAAATTGTGTTTTTTAATTAAACTGTCAAATATATCTTAGCCTCCTCCCAAAAACTGTATATAAACTGTGTTCAGATAGCACTAGTAAGTCCTACCTTCCCAGGAGGAGGACTCCATGCAGTTTGTTCTGTATTTGTCTAGTACAATATTTAATAGAATAGGCTCTATTGTCATTGTACAGCATAACAAAATTGTGGGTGCTCCACCAGGCTACTGCACAATAAAGAGAGAAGAATTAGATAAAACACAGTTACAGAACAAATAATTAAACACACAATTGAAATAAAAATGGCCCAGGATTATGGAAATACAGACGTGGACAAAATTGTTGGTACCCCTGTGTTAATGAAAGAAAAACCCACAATGGTCACAGAAATAACTTGAATCTGACAAAAGTGGTAATAAATAAAAATTCTATGAAAATTAACCAATGAAAATCAGACAGTGCTTTTGAATTGTGGTTCAACAGAATTATTTTAAAAAAACAAACTCATGAAATAGGCCTGGACAAAAATGATGGTACCCCTAGAAAAGATTGAAAATAATGTAATCATAGGGACATGTTCAACCAAGATGTGTCCTCCAATTAACATCACAGGTGTCTACAAACTTGTAAGTCAGTCGGCCTATTTAAAGGGTGACAAGTAGTCACTGTGCTGTTTGGTGACATGGTGTGTACCACACTAAACATGGACCAGAGGAAGCAAAGGAGAGAGTTGCCTCAGGAGATTAGAAAGAAAATTATAGACAAGCATATTAAAGGTAAAGGCTATAAGACCATCTCCAAGCATCTTGATGTTCCTGTGACTACAGTTGCCCATATTATTCAGAAATTTAAGATCCACGGGACTGTAGCCAACCTCCCTGGATGTGGCCGTAGGAGGAGAAGGATAATACGAATGGTAACAAAAGAGCCCAGAACAACCTCTAAACACATTCATGGTGAACTCCAAGGTCAAGGTACATCAGTGTCAGATCGCACCATTCGTCATTGTTTGAGCCAAAGTGGACTTCATGGGAGACGACCAAGGAGGACACCACTGTTGAAAACAAATCATAAAAAAGCCAGACTGGAATTTGCCAAACTGCATGTAAACAAGCCACAAAGCTTCTGGGAGAATGTCCTATGGACAGATGAGACAAAACTGGAACTTTTTGGGAAGACACATCAGCTCTATGTTCACAGACGCAAAAATGAAGCATACCAAGAAAAGAACACTGAGCCTATTGTGAAACATGGAGGAGGTTCTGTTATGTTCTGGGGCTGCTTTGCTGCATCTGGCACAGGGTGTCTTGAATCTGTGCAGGGTACAATGAAATCTCAAGACTATCAAGGTATTCTAGAGAGAAATGTGCTGCCCAGTGTTAGACAGCTTGGTCTCAGTCGCAGGTCATGGGTCTTGCAACAGGATAATGACCCAAAACACACAGCTAAAAACACCCAAGAATGGCTAAGAGCCAAACATTGGACTATTCTAAAGTGGCCTTCTATGAGCCCTGATCTAAATCCTATTGAACATCTGTGGAAGGAGCTGAAACATGCCGTCTGGAGAAGGCACCCCTCAAACCTGAGACAACTGGAGCAGTTTGCTCATGAGGAGTGGGCCAAAATACCTGCTGAGAGGTGCAGAAGTCTCACTGACAGTTACAGAAATCGTTTGATTGCAGTGATTGCCTCAAAAGGTTGTGCAACAAAATATTAAGTTAAGGGTACCATCATTTTTGTCCAGGCCTGTTTCTTGAGTTTGTTTTTTAAAATAATTCTGTTGAACCACAATTCAAAAGCACTGTCTGATTTTCATTGGTTAATTTTCATAGAATTTTTATTTATTACCACTTTTGTCAGATTCAAGTTATTTCTGTGACCATTGTGGGGTTTTCTTTCATTAATAAGATAAGATAAGATAAGATAAGCCTTTATTAGTCCCACAATGGGGAAATTCCAGGATTGCAACAGCACAGGGATAGCAGCACTCAGAGCAATAATTAAGAAGATACGGAAGATATAAATAAGAGCAGTGGATATACATACATACACATCAATATATAAATATATATAAAAAGTGTGGCGCATTGTAGCAAGATGGAATAAACAGCATAACCGTCTACTTAGTTATCCTACATAGTATGAATATGTACCCATACATATTGTCACCCTCCGTAGCGACCGATACTGTCCTAGTTGTATATATACTGGAGGGGACCGTGTAAGTCTGTTGCATCTTTTGCATTCAGTACTATTAGGTCGTCACGTTTTTTTTGCTATCTCTGCAAGCAGCCCTGCTTAGGTTATAGTAATAGAGTAATAGAAGGGTACCAACAATTTTGTCCACGTCTGTATACATAGGTATGGTAGTGGCTTCATGGATGGAACTAGCTACATAAGAGCGCGGAGTGCAGAACACACAATTGAACACACAATTGAGCAAAATGGCCCAAGGATTATGGAAAATATACAGTGGTTTCATGGATGGGTCAATATATATGAAAGTGTGGAGTGCAAAGAAAAGTGTGTTATTGTGATAATTAAAAAGGTCCCCAGTTCTGTGCATGTGAGTGTGAGAATTCCTTGCACATTTACAAGGAATTCTACTGCCTCTTGAATTATTCTTCAAGATGTTTTTGGGACCTTCATCTGAAGACCTTTGGAATTATAAACTGTGTGTTGATATACTGTAGTTCATCTGCCTCAAACCTTTCTACCATGACAGGTGCAGTGCCAATCACTTCATCATTCACACCTAGGGCCACTTTACCTCCAGGTAACTTAACTTGCATGTTTTTGGAATGTGGGAGGAAACCGGAGCATCCGGAATAAACCCACGTAAACATGGGGAGAACATGCAAACTCCACATAGACGGGCCCTGCTGTCTGGTGAGCATCATAAAATAATGAAAGCATAGAAGGTTGAATAGGTTTTTAAAAAATGCAGGTTAATATACCAAAGGGAGAAAGGGGTTATGGTGAAGTAAAGTTATAAAATAACTCATGCTTCCATTTCAGCAGAGGAATGAGCACTTCTCTGCCAAACCTGACACTGTTTCATTCATCCCAAGATAATCTGTTCTGGCAAATGTTGGCTTCCAGGACAGATGTCACAGCACATAATCCAGAGAGCTCAATTGTCCCTCTTCTGGTTTCTCAACCAAGAAAATCTAAGATACTTAAACACCGAAGATGCACTGCTGTTCTTTTGTTGATGCTTTGGGGAAATCTTCAGTAATATTTTCTGTGTGGCACAACTGCAAACGGGAAACTTCGTGGTGGATTGAGTTAGTTGTGTCTCTCCCTTTGAACGGCACAGCGACTAGCAGAGGCTGGCAAGCATTATAGGTGAGTGAGAGAAGTTGTTAACGCATGTTTCTGTTGTTCAGTCATTAGTCAGTCTTTTTTTAGCCTGGAAGGATCAAAGCCCAGGGGCCCCTGTGTATTTACAAGAGTTTGGCTGTATGGTAGCCAATTGCTAGTTTTATACATGCGTGTGTTTATGTGCAGATATGTTGTGTGCACTTTTGTGTACATCTGGGTTCAAGCCTAAAGTTATCACACTGCTGTGGATAGATGAGTTGGATGCCATGCTGCCACAGGATGCTTTTTTTTTTTTTTTTTTGGTTAGTGCCAAAGCCCTGATGTCCTCTGATCCACAGCCAGGCACACAAACAATCTGCGTGTGAGGTGTACATGTGTGTGATTGGGTGTTTCTGTGCAGGCTCCAGTGTGTTTAGTTTGGACTGATGTGTCGAACAGCAGATTGCCAGAGAATAAAACACTCCTATCTGGAGAAGAGAGGCCTAGTGGGGGTCTCAAGTAAACCATCTCAGTTCAGTGGGTGGTAGTGACCGATCAAGGGGTCAGGTATCTCGCCAAGGTTTTCTCTGAGCTCAAACCATGAGATTCGGCATTTTATTCAAATGCCAAGTGCAGCACAGCCTCAGTGATGTGTTAAATTGTCTTTTTGAACTGATCTTCAAACAACAAACACACGTAGAAAAAACACACTCATTTCCTCGCCTCTCCTTCCCCTTTATCTTCACTCAGAACTCCCCAAGGACTCTCTTCAAAGCAGACTTGCAACTTCTGCTGGTCCACCTCACAGAGACTCCACACAGCAGAAGATTTCACCCTTTAGGCCTCCTTTCACTTTACAACTTTTTCAGTTTCCTTCTCCTACTGTCTGTATCCCTCCTCCTCTTCCTCTCATCCCTTACATCTGAGCATTTCATATGCTAATCTCATTCTGCATTCTGTGTGATAGCCACACAGCCGCTCAGTGTTCAGATGGACTTCTTTGTTAAGAGCAGAACCTGGTGCCTCCCTGGCTCCTGCCGCTCTCTCTTTGACTGGGCTATTTTTGAGATGTGATACCGGAAAACACACTCACGCGTCTGCAAATAGACCAATGGTCTGTGATGCCCTTTAAGAAGCTGAATAGGAAGTCACTTCGGTGTGGGTAGAATTTCCAGATGGAATCAGAGCTGCTGGCATTTTGGAAATTATTTCATGAAGTAGATAGAGACACGCTGGGGGTCACAAGTTGAGAAACATTTACATTTTTGTAGGAATGCATCCGCATATCAGTTTTGAAGTCTTTTTTTTTTTAATCTATGCAGCTGTAACTAGATGACAAAACCAAAAGTCACACAGGTTTCACTGACTAAGCATAAGATGAGTTATTAGGGTTCCAGTTGTAATTGTTCCTCTTCTCCTTCTTCTTCTTCTCCACTAAAACTGCATGGGGAGCAAAAACAGTAATACGTAGAAACATGAAATGTTACACTCTGATCAGAAATTCTCCCCACTACTCAGACACCATAAATCAAGCTACTGTTTCCGTAGATGGTGCTATACTAAACAGTTTTATTTTTTTGCAAATATCCTGAGAACTGCTGGACCTAGACTCAAAATTCTTTCATCATTCTATTCTCTGAAATCCGGTCTTATGCTCTAAAAATGAAGTTTTCTGTACTGTATTTTCCAAAATGTGCAAATGAAGTCAAAATGAACTCCTCCTAGGCCATTTATCCAAATTGTTTGAAATTAAGCAGATATTATCTACAGATATTGATTATGAAAAGTTGGTGAAATTATCCAAAAATGTCAGTCTGTTTTGATTTTATAGGCCAGTCAAGGTGTACAGTTTCTCTTTGGCATATATTTTTGGATTCACCTTCTGATGTAGTGATCCAAACTTGAAACTTGATGAAACTTCACACCCACAATCACAACAGTATCCTTCAGCAAAACACAATTTCATGCAATTCTGTTAATGTTCCAAAAATCAAATTTATGAAATATCTATCAGTCTTAGTGTCAACTGAATGTTTTGTTTTGAGAAAGTAAGACAGTGGTCTATTATCATACCTTTAAGAAGCTGGATGGGGAGTAATTTCGATGTGGGTAGAATTTCCAGATGGAATTGGAACAGCAGGCATTTTGGAAATTATTTCATGAAGTAGATAAAGAGAGACACCGAGGACAAAAGGTAAAAGGTTGAGAAAGATTTACATTTTTGTAGGAAAGCAGCTGTATATCAGGTTTTTAAATGAAAAATCTACTGTAACTAGATGACAAAATTAAGTCACAATTGTGACTTTTAGACCTTGACTAAGCACTGATGATAAGTTATTATACCTGTTGCTGTGTACATTTTATCTAAGATAAGCCTTTATTAGTCCCACAATGGGGAAATTACAGGATTGCAGCAGCAAAGGGATAGCAGCACTCAGAGCAATAGTGAATAAGATAAGATAAGAATTGGTCAGCCAAAGCAGCAAATAAATATATATTTGTACACAGTTATATACACAGAGCAGGAGCATTGCAGCTAGATGGTATCAACAGCATTACAGTTGGTTAAATTACCCAGCAAAAAAAAATAAATAAATATGGACCCAGACAGTATATTTCACATTTGAATGAATAGGGTTGAATAGGGTTGTTGCCACCCTCGATAATAATTGTAATTGTCTTAGTTGTGTATCGGAAGGGACAATCTCTATTGTGCAAAATTGTGACGTTTAATACAGCCTCTATGAGCAGCACCGGTTAGATTGTAAAGCCTGACAGCTGTAGGTAGAAAGACCTGCGGAACATCTCCCTCGAGCACCTAGGATGGCACAGCCTACTGCTAAAAGAGCTCCTCACACCGTGTCCCACATGGGGTGGGACTCAAACTCCAGCAGAGATGACAGCTTAGCCACCATCCTCCTCTCTCCCATCTCCTCCACCGGGTTGAGGCGTTGCCCCAGAACAGAGCTGGCTTTTTTGATCAGCCTGTTCAGTCTCAAGAATCTAGAGCCAGGGTTTCCTCTGTTAACATTTCTGCGTGGCGGCCCATCATCCTTGTTTTTTTGCTGCCACGCTAAGGAGATATGAATTTAAGGAAGAAAAATATGTAGAAATGATGCTCCCCAAGCGCACACACGAACAATGCGCATGACCGTCATCTGCATGGAGTTCAGAAGCGCGCCACGTGTGTCTGTTCCTGTCAGCAGGCAGTGTCTCTCTAGCACAGGGCTCCTCAAATGGAGGACCCAATCACAAGTCAGTCCGGACCCGAATGTGTGTTACATTATGTGTGTTTCTTACCAACTTTGCTGTGCTGCCTGAGTGTTGAGTTGCGCGACACCGTTGCAGAGAGCATGCCTGTCCGTGTGTGCGCACGTTCAGCCCACTTCCAAACATACCAGGGTTGCCAAACGCTACTACCAGCTTGCTGAGACCTGCGTGAAGTTGGCCTCCCGTTTTGCACAGCTGCCATCGCTCATGTCTGACGCTTATTGCTCATATGTGAATGTGCCCATTTCTCATATATGTGAGCCCATCAACGCCGGTGCAATTACATGCAATAATGTTACGTAACTGCCGCCGTGACGTCACTTTCAAAGTTGGCGCTGGCAAAAAAAGGAAGGATGATCAGAAAAACCAAGAATTCAAAGAGGAATGGACAAAAATATGCATTCATTCTGGCAGCATAAAATCAATGTGCCTGATTTGCAGCAACACAGTTGTTGAATATGTCATGATTGGTAATAATTGACAGCTCACGTGCAGGAAATGACATCAGAGAAAACACATGACACAGAGAAGAAAATTAATTTGAATTTTATTAATTCAAAAGGGAAAGCTTTGTTAATGAAAGACGCCACTGGCTAAAGGAAGACCCAGCCTGGAAGGAGAGACGAGAGCAGGTTAGATAAGGAGGGAGACTGAAAAGAGAAAATAGGACTGCACTCATGTGGGAGAAACAGAGAACCCGGCAGCGAAACCCAGCACAAACGGTGAACAAGGAGTAGAAGCTGGAAGGCAGGAGTAGAGCTGGGTGAGGTGTCTGACCGGGTGGATATGGCTGCTGAAGTGGTGATGACGATGAGGCAGGTGAGCGCACAACAACCCCGGAAACGCACCACAAAGATGGTAGCAACCTGTAGAGAAGAGGACAAGAGGAATTAATAAATTTCCTCTCAGAGACAGAGAGAGAATATAACTTACGTGCTTTAGTAGGTAGTATATCCAACAAGCCAGCGCTGAAGCATTGAAGTGAAGGTTCTTTTAAGCGCTGGCGAGACAGAGGCAGCAGGTGTGTCTCATGCAGGTGAGGTGATTGCCTGGGGAGGGGGAGAGTGCGCTCACCAGAGCATGACAGAATACTGAAGTGAAGTCAGACAAATTAAACATGCCAACATTTGGATTTCAAAATAAGGGAGGTTTTTCTGCTGTCTGGTTGGTGAGATTTCTAAAAAAAAAAACCAAAACTATAAATATATAGAAATATAACAGAAATAACTGCATATTTGGTCATTTAACCCCTTGCACTCCGGTGGCCTAGGGTCAGAGAAACGGAGATAGGCGCCGCCCATATACACCTTCAGGTGTGAAGGGATTAACTAACTAACTAACTCCGGTCAATTTCCCTAAAAACGCCAAAAAATAACGTGCCCAAAGTAAATCGAAAGCCGTTCTTCAACCCTTTGCAGCATCTTCATGGGGTTGGTCTCATTTAAAAGAAAACACTTTGAATTTTTTGGCAAAACAGTCATAATCTCTCCAAGTGCTCCGGCCACTGAGTTACAGTCATCTAGACATACTGAACTTGAAGAAAATAAATTTGGCCTGGGTGTTTTTTTTGGATACAAATGCTTGCAAATAACACACAGCTTCAGATCCGGGCTGGAAAATGCAACAGAAATGTAGAACCAAGTGTTATCCAGCTGAGGTCAAAATTTTGTAACAATACCACAAAAAATGAATATATTACACAGCTTTTTCCTCAGGTAGTTCCCAGGCGTTTTTGAACTGTGCCAAATTGTGCCAAATGGCACAGTTTGGAAAAACGTCTGTAACTTTTGAATGATTCAATATAGAAGCTTCATCTTGGGCTCTAATGAAAGGTGACACTCAGGGCTGTGTGTGTGTGTGGGGGGGGAATTTCCCCTCCCCCCGCTACAGAGGACGGACATCGGCCATCGCTACATGACGGAATAGTCATGTGGCGACCGCGGCGCAGTCACCGCCCCCCCCCCCCCCGCTACAGAAGAGTAGCGGACACGGCGCACGACCCGTGTACCGCGGCGCACGAACTTTGGACTTCGTGCGCCACACAGTTGTAATTTACCGATCGGTCAAAAGTAATTTTTGATTACAATTTTCAGGGATAAAGAATAATTTAGCTTATAACACCTTACCTCTTCACAGCAGCAATGTCCTGGCGAACTTCTCTTCCTCATTGTCAGACGAACGCGACGCTGGTCCCTTGTTACGGACTCGTGGTTCTGGTCTCGGCGACCCAGTCAAAACATAATTCCATTATTGCGGTTTTGCGCTTCCATGATTGCGGTTTTGGCAAATGATTTACGACCTTCGTTGTCAGCCTCCGTCGGTCTATGATGACCATGGAAGAGAATCCTAAACGTCTATTCTGCTGGAATAAAAAAAAAAAGCACCGCCTGTGACTGAAGAGGCCGATGCGCGAATGGCAGTCCCTGTCACACAGGTAGCACTTGTGGATGGTCTCCGTGCTGCTGGGTCTGTGACGGTTCTTCCTGCGGGTCCTTTTTTCATCTGCTGCAGCAGTCTGTCTTCACCCAGCCTTACAAAAAACAGCTTGCGAACTTCTGTGCTTCAATTGGCTTGCTGCATTCACAGCGTTGGTAGGTGTCACGCCTCGCCGCTCATCTGCGGCGCCAGCTGCACGCACACCTGCACATCATCAGCAGCGAGGGATTTAAGCCGCCTCGCCCTGGGCTTCAGCCTGAAGCCGTCAGACTTCGCTCGTCACTACTGCTATGAGTAACCTCTACCACTTCAGCAATTATATCGGTAAGAAGCCCTTACCTTTTCCTCTTCAAGTCTGCTCCCCTGTGCACAGGTGGATTTCCCGGCGGCGGACCATTCCTCTCCGTCTCCACTCCCTCGCTGCTGCACCGGGCTCTCCAGATCGCTGTCTACCGGACTCCGTCCTTGCTGTGCCAGCCACCTGCTAACTCCAAGTAAGCTCATCTCTATTTTATCATCTCCTGTGTTGGTGTGTGCCCGTCACCCTTCTCCTTGTGCTTCTCCCATAGGGTTGTCCGGCTGTACGGTCTCCTGCCTCCGTGCCCGACGCAGACGCCACCACCAATACATCCACATCTCGCAGACACACATCCATACACACTTGTTGTTAATAAAGCTATTTGAGCTACTCTGAACCTGCGTGTGTGTCTCCTGAGCCGTGCATTATGTCAGTACGGCTTCAGCAGAGCGGCTCGGCAGACGGCGGGCTCACACGCCGATTTACCACTCTCGAGGCTCGAGTGGACCAAATAGCTTACCAGCAACAGGTGATTCTTAACCAACTGACCATTATCGCTAACCGATTGGGACGCTTGGACCCCCAACAGCCGTTCCCCCTGGCTCGTCAGGGTGGCGCGGCTCCTGCTACTCCAGCGGCCGTCCAGCCAGCTCCGGTAGCACCGGCTCGGCTCATGCCCATTCCGACCCCCGCCCGCTTTAGCGGTAAGCTTGGCGGTGCGCGGGGGTTCATAATGCAGTGTGAGTCCGTGTTCCACCGTGTGCCCAGAGAGTTTCCTTCAGATCATAGCCGAATTGGCTACATTGGGAATCTCCTAGAGGGGCGAGATCTAACCTGGGCTTTCGCCGTAATGGCGAGGCCCAGTTATGCCACCCTCACCTATGGCCAATTCGTGAGCCAATTCCTGGAGGTCTTTGATCACTCTCGTACCGAGACTGTCCAGGTCGATCGGCTTCTCAGTCTCCAGCAGGGAAGCCGGTCGGCAGTGGACTATGCGATCGACTTCCGGGTAGCGGCGGAGGAATTGGGCTGGGATGAACGTTCATTCTGCGGCCTCTTCCTCCGCAGTCTCAATGATGATCTGAAGGATGAACTGGCTGGGAGGGACATCCCGGAGACTCTAGCGGAGCTAACGTCCCTAGCCATCAGTTTGGATAACAGGCTGCGCGAGGGCTCCTCGGGGCGGAAGTCGTCTTCTTCTCGCTCTCATGGTGCCTCGTCGCGCCTGTTCCAAGCTCGCCCCCTGGCGACGCCGCCACCATCGCGCCCCGAGGAGTCGGAGCCAATGGTGACGGGCTGGACAAAGCTCTCCCCTGCGGAGAGACAACGCCGCCGTGAGTTGGATCTCTGCATGTATTGCGGAGATAGTCAACACACGGTGGAGCTTTGTCCACGGAGAGCCAAACGGCGGGGTCCGCGAGTCACTGTAGGGGGCCTCGCGGACAACAATCGGTTAAATCCACTCTCCCAATTGAAGCTGCCCATCCGATTTTGTCACAACTCCACTGGGCATCTCACCCACGCACTGGTGGATTCGGGCGCGGAGGGCAGTTTTATTTCACAAAGCCTGGTAACCCGATTGGGCATCCGTTGCCAAGTTCTCAAATCTCCTCTCGCCCTAGTCAACCTCTCCCATGTCTCCCTGGGGACAGTAACACATCAGACCCTCCCTGTTCCTGTTATCATCTCTGGGAACCACCGGGAGGAAATAACCTTCTACGTCCTCCCCAACTCTGTGTCGCCCGTCATCCTGGGATACCCCTGGCTACGCCTCCACAACCCCGTCTTGGATTGGAAGTCTGCCAGGGTGTCGGCATGGAGCACATTCTGTATGAGCACCTGCTTACAGTCCGCTGCCTGCTCTCCGTCTTCTTCCCCAACACCTACGGACGCTGCGCCCCCGGACCTCTCCCTGGTGCCATCGGAATTTCACGACCTGGGTATGGTATTCAGCAAGTCCAAGGCGATGTCTCTTCCTCCACACAGACCCTACGACTGTGCAATAAACATCCGCCAGGGGGCACCCTTACCTTCTGGGCGACTCTACAGCCTGTCGGCGCCGGAGAAGGAGACCATGAATGCCTATCTCAAGGAATCGCTGAGTGCTGGAATTATCCGTCCCTCGTCATCACCATTGGGGGCGGGATTCTCCTTCGTGGGCAAGAAGGACGGTTCCCTCCGTCCTTGCATCGACTATCGCGCCCTAAATGATATCACGGAGAAGGATCGCTACACCCTGCCCCTTATGGACACCGCCTTCCACTCCCTCCAGGGGGCGACTTGGTTCACCAAGCTGGATCTACGCAGCGCATACCACCTCGTCCGGATCCGGGAGGGAGATGAGTGGAAGACAGCCTTCCGTACCCCGAACGGCCACTTCGAGTACCTGGTGATGCCATTCGGGTTGACCAACGCTCCAGCCGTCTTTCAGCGCCTAATTAATGACGTCCTCCGGGATTTCATTGGCCTTTTTGTGTTCGTCTACCTGGATGACATCCTCATCTTCTCCAAATCCAGGGACGAGCACCGGGTCCATGTGAGGCGGGTCCTCCAAAGACTGCTGGAGAACCGGTTGTATGTGAAGGCCGAAAAATGCGAATTCTACGCTAAGACAACATCCTTCCTCGGGTTCATCATCTCCCACGACCAGGTGCTTCCGGACCCAGTGAAGGTGAAGGCGGTGGTGGAATGGCCTACACCTGCATCGAGAAAACAGGTGCAACAATTCATCGGGGTTGCAAATTTCTACCGCCGCTTCGTCCCTAATTTTGGCACCATCGTCGGCCCGCTGACCCGCCTCACGTCTCCTAAGGTCCCGTTCCGGTGGACCGAAGAGGCCGCGGCTGCTTTTCAGGCGCTGAAGGCGGAGTTCTCCTCCTCCCGGGTCCTTAGCCAAGTCAACCCGGCGCTGCAGTGCATCGTGGAGGTGGACGCTTCGGACACAGGAGTGGGGGCGGTTCTATCCCAGCGGTCGCCAGGTGATGGAGTCAAACGGCCCTGCGCCTTCTTCTCTCGGCACTTGTACCCAGCGGAGCGGAATTACGACGTGGGGGACAGAGAGCTCCTCGCCATCAAGCTCGCGCTGCAGGAGTGGCGTCACTGGCTAGAGGGGGCGGACCTGCCGTTCGTGGTCCTGACGGACCACAAGAACTTGGAGTACCTGAGATCTGCCAAGCGTCTGAACGCCCGCCAGGCGCACTGGTCCTTGTTCTTTGCCAGGTTTCGCTTTAACATCACCTTCAGGCCTGGCTCCAAGAACGGCCTGCCTGACGCCTTCTCTAGGCAATTTGCCCCTGAGGAGTCTGAGGACACGGTCCACACCATCCTACCCAGGTCGTGCGTCGTGGGAGCCGTCACCTGGGACATAGAAAGCAAGATCCGGAAGGCGCAGGAAGTGGAACCTGACCCTGGCGGTGGACCGGAGGGGAGGCTGTTCGTGCCATCCACGGTTCGGGGGGAGGTCATCCACTGGTTGCATACGTCCAAGCTCACCTGCCACCCTGGTTCCTCCCGGATGATCGACCTCCTTCAACGGTCCTTCTGGTGGCCGGGCCTGCGGAGGGACGCTGCCCGCTACGCCCGGGCCTGCCCAGTATGTGCCACCAGCAAATCGGGTAATGCCCCTCCAGCGGGTTTGCTCCAGCCTCTGCCCGTCCCTGGCAGGCCCTGGTCGCATATCGCCCTGGATTTCGTCACCGGACTCCCAGTCTCAAACACCTTCAACACCGTCCTTACCATCGTGGACCGCTTCTCCAAGGCGGCGCACTTCATCCCGCTATGGGGTCTTCCATCCGCCCTGGAGACGGCGAACCTCCTAGTCCAACACGTGGTCAGGCTGCACGGGATTCCGGTGGACGTGGTCTCGGACCGGGGGCCCCAATTTTCCTCTGAGGTTTGGAGGTCATTCTGCAACGCCCTGGGAGCCAAGGTGAGCCTCTCCTCCGGCCATCACCCCCAAACCAACGGGCAGTGCGAGCGGACCAACCAGGAGCTGGAGGCTGCGCTCCACTGCGTCACTGCGTCCAAACCTACGTCCTGGAGTAACCATCTCGCCTGGGTTGAGTACGCCCACAACACCACCCGCTCTTCTGCTACAGGGATGTCCCCCTTTAAGGCGTCCCTGGGTTACGACCCCCCTCTTTTTCCAGCGCAGGAGAGTGAGGTAACGGTCCCCTCAGTTCGGGCGCACCTCAGACAGTTCCGCTCCATCTGGGCGTCAGTGTGCAGTGCGCTTTTACGCACGGCGGAGCGCAACAGAACCACGGCGGACCGGCACAGAAGACCTGCCCCAGCGTACCAGGTGGGTCAGCATGTCTATGTGTCAACCCAGGACGTAATTTTAAAGGGCGAGAGGAGGAAGCTGGCACAGCGTTTTATGGGCCCATACCCCATCACCAGGATTATCAACCCGGTGGCTGTGCGTGTAGCTATTCCCCCCTCCCTCCACATCCATCCCACCTTCCACGTATCCAAGGTGAAGCTGGCAGTCTCCGACCCCCTTTGCCCTCCTCCTGCTGCGCAACCCGCGCCCCGGATGATTGATGGCCATCCGGCCTGGCCTGTCTCCTCCATCCTGGACTCCCGGCGCCGAGGTCGTGGGTTGCAGTACTTGGTGGACTGGGAGGGTTATGGGCCTGAACATCGGCAGTGGGTACCCTCGTCGTTTGTGTTGGATCCATCCCTCATTACTGAGTTCCACCGAGCGCACCCGGAGAAACCATCGCCAGGAGGCGCTGCTAGAGGGGGGAGTACTGTCACGCCTCGCCGCTCATCTGCGGCGCCAGCTGCACACACACCTGCACATCATCAGCGGCGAGGGATTTAAGCCGCCTCGCCCTGGGCTTCGGCCTGAAGCTGTCAGACTTCGCTCGTCACTACTGCTGTGAGTAACCTCTACCACTTCAGCAATTATATCGGTAAGAAGCCCTTACCTTTTCCTCTTCAAATCTGCTCCCCTGTGCACAGGTGGATTTCCCGGCGGCGGACCATTCCTCTCCGTCTCCACTCCCTCGCTGCTGCACCGGGCTCTCCAGGTCGCTGTCTACCGGACTCCGTCCTTGCTGTGCCAGCCACCTGCTAACTCCAAGTAAGCTCATCTCTATTTTATCATCTCCTGTGTTGGTGTGTGCCCGTCACCCTTCTCCTTGTGCTTCTCCCATAGGGTAGTCCGGCTGTACGGTCTCCTGCCTCCGTGCCCGACGCAGACGCTACCACCAATACATCCACATCTCGCAGACACACATCCATACACACTTGTTGTTAATAAAGCTATTTGAGCTACTCTGAACCTGCGTGTGTGTCTCCTGAGCCGTGCATTATGTCAGTAGGCGGGTCCTTCTTGCTAGGTTTTCAGTCATTGGTTCTTCAAGGTTTCAGAAACCCAATTCAAGGCTCTTATTAGTCGAATGAGAGGTCAATCAGATGAACTAATCTGTTCGCGGCTGTGTCTGCAGTGGAAGAACGGAAATGCAGCTTTTATTTTCAGTGCGCGCTTGGACGCAGCGCCCTCGTGCGTCCTAGAGCGCACGAGGGCGCTCTCGTGCACCCTCGTGCGCTCTGGGACGCAGAAACGTGCCCGTCCACGGTACACCGGAGTGCAAGAGGTTAAGGTTTCACTAAATACAAATTTAATTAGGTTAGGTTTCATTAAATACAATTTTAATAATTTTTCTTTGAAATCGGAGTTAAATTATTCTGTTCTGGCTCAGCAAAATTATGGTCAAAAATGTAAATTGTTATAAGAAAAAGTAAAAAAAATTACCACAGTCTGTTTCAAATTTATTAAAAAAACAGTAATTTTAAAAAATAGGAAAAAATTAGCCATAAAATAATCCTAAAATTTATAATAAATGAGCAAAGATTCATTCATTTTTGAGGAAATTCATCTCTGAGGAAACAAATTAATTTTTGCAGATGATTCATTCAGGAAGGGCTCCACTCTCAATCATTTGACTCGAGTCATTTGTGATTGTACCCCAGTGAATGCAGTCCACTTCTTTCTGTAAAACTTTACTTAAAGTGGTCATTGACTGAAAAATGGTGTGTTTGTAGGTTTTAACTGTTTGAAATGAGTCTACTGGTCACCTAATCATCCAAAAAAAATTCAAAACAGTCAATTATTTTAAAAATGGAGCCTTTATCTTGTTTTTCTCTCCCAGAAACACCAGAAATGTTTTTGACTTTTCTGTGGAACTCTTATTCTGTCATGATCAGGGCATGGGTTGTGCCATGCCCTAGCTTTAAGTATAGTCTACCTAGGGCTGTCGTGGTAGAGGAATTGTGGTGATGGTGGACAGCTCAACACTGCGGTATTGTTGCAAATGTTTTTAGGACCCTGTGGTCTCGTAATTTAAACAGGGTTCATAACATATGTGGAAAATGATGGAAGCTGTGAGAAACTCGCTGCAGCTCTGCCCTCAACTTTATGGGCGTGTGTAACAATTGTGCGGCGCTCCGGTCTTAATAGGCATGAACTGCTGATTCTGTTAAAAAAAACGATCATTTTCATAAAGCAGTGGTGGGAACTCCAGTATTTCACCTATGGACTGGAGACTGCACCGACATTCATCTTATTTAAGCAGGACAGTCTCCGTACAGGACCCTGCATGGCTCTTGTCTCCGTGATTTTTGGATTTTTGCCACTGTCCCAAAAATCACGCTCAAACAAGCAATGCACTACGCAGTAGCTGTTTTTACTGTCTGAGCTCAATTGTCAGGATCATAAACACTCCGCTCAGAAGGAAATAGCACGCTTTGTGCCCTTTCAGTGCTCACTGTCACGGCTGTATTTAACAAGGAGTCCAAAAGCTTCTACCACTAACTGCCTGCTGGAGTTCGTATGGAGAGAGAGAGCCCCGCACTGTGAAAGCTTCTACAGCACTGGGAGCTGCCGCCATCATTACTGGGTGCAAACACGCTGTTGGCAATAAAAAATACACTTAATTTATTCATTAATCAATAGGGGCACATAAGTGAACAACGACATTTAGCCACACACACAAAAAGTGAACACTGCGGTTGTTGCAGTTGCTCGTTTTCCTTTGCGGTAGGCTTGTCTATAGCGCGGTATTACATAATTGCGGTTATCGCAACAGCCCTAAGTCTACCTTGGTTATCATTTTTGTTTATTATGTCCTCATCCTTTGCATTGTTATCTTTATCTTCACCACCGCGCCGCCCCACCCTAATTATGTTCAACCTTATTTATCAGGCGCTGCTCCCTATCTCAGTATGACGTCCTCGTCATTACTTGCCACGTTGTATCCATGTTGTCCTCATGTGTCTGCTGTTACGGCGTAATTCTCTGATTCAGCCCACAAGCTGCTTTTCCTTTTGTCAATAAATATGCCAAACCGTCGCCCTGCAGTTGAGTCTGTCTTTAAGCCCCGAAGGGGCAAATATGGTAGAAGGCCGCCGTCAGTTAAGGACAGCAGACGAGACCGGTGAGAGGAGACGGAGAACGGAGCAGCTTTGCGTGGTCATCCAGGTGCTGGACTGTGCGGCCGCTGTGCGAAGCTGCTCTAATCCTGAGGATGCTGTGGAGCATTGGGAGGCTGCCGCAGACTCATTGGGCAGGACCGGCAGTTGAAGGAAGAAGTGGATTCGGGACGAGCTGGACGTGGTGACCATGATGCTTTGCTGGAGTGGAGTTGCTAATCTGCTGGAAGCCAGACCGAGCATGCACTCCCACCCCCGGGTGCAGAATCTCTCCCTTCCTCCGCTACCACTATTACCTGCCGTCTCCTCCTCGCCGGAGCCAGCCTACTGGCCGCCAATCCTCACTCTGGTGGAATGGAGTGATTTCCTTGGCAGTAGGCTGGTGTTCGGGGGCTCCGGGTGGAAGGAAGATTCCAGGAGGTGCCGTTCCTCCCAACGCTCCGCTCCAGCAACCGCCGCTCCCTGTCAGATGATCTCCAGAGCCACCCGGAGGGAGTCATCTGGACCTTCAGCAGCAGTAGAACAGGAACAAAGGTAAGTACCTCTTTATTTTTTAACATTTTTTAATGAAGGGGCTTTCCTTTTTCCCAGTGAGGGGGCTTAGCAACAGCCACCTACTTCTGCTGAGCTCTCTCCACCTCAGTCTGCTGTTAACTCTGCTGCCGCCTCCATCCACCCATCCTCACCTGCTTATCCCCTATCTGTTTTACTGAGATCTGCGCTGGAGAGGATGAGCTCCACAGCAGTCACTGCTCCTCTCCACGTGCACACTCCTGGTGAGACTACTCCCCTCCACGTGCACACTGCTGCTGAGACTGCTCCTCTTCACGTGCACACTCCTGCAGAGACTGCTCTTCTCCACATGCACGTTCCAGCATCTCCTCATCACCAAAGAACTCCACTTCAACTGCGGGGGAGGGGGGGTCTTCCCCCACCCCTGTTCCCCTGCTCCTGCTGGGTGTGTGGGAGCCTGATGGGGAGCCTGGGACCTATCATGTTGTCAAAATCCCTGGGTGCTATTGAATGTATAGATACAACCAAGGGAGTGAGAGGGGGGCTGAATATGAGCGTAAGTGAGAGTAAGGGGGTGATGAATGGAGGTGGTGATGGTGGGTCGGTTTTGTGTGGTGCTTTGCATGTCAGGTGGCATCTCGGGGTGCCTGTGGTGGTCTGCTGATTGGTCGCTCAGGTGGATGCCGGGGGGTCTGTTTCTGTGGCCTGCGCCGGTGGTCTCCCTGGTCACTGCTGGGCACTGCCGGGCACTGGTGCGTGTTCAGGCTCGCTGCATCTGCTTCACAGCCGCCTTATGAAACAAGGGTGAATGAGGGGTGAGTTTGAATGGGTACAGGAGTGAGAGAGAATAGGTCGGTCTGGGTGAGTGAGAGGGAGTTAGTGCATATGGGTGCGTATGGGAGCATGTGGGTGTGAAGGTGTGGGGAGGGGTGTGTCTGTGAGTCGGGAGGTGCTGGGTTAAGGGGGGTAGTGTCTCTCGGCAACGTGGGCTCCCCTGGGCGGGAGGACTTCTTTGGGCATGGGGGTCCCCGGGGTGTGCGACAGAGGCGCTGGGGTGGGCCCGCTGTGGGGGGGCTGGGGGAGGGGCTCGCGCCGGGGGGTTCATCCTGAGGTCGTCACCCCAGCAGCAGGAGACCAAGAGTTAAGGCAAGTACCTTTTCTCTTATTCTCCACATCAATTTTAGAAAAGACTTCCCTTTTATTTTAATTTAATAATAATAATTTTATTTTAATTATTTTTTATTTTATTTTAATTTTAGAAAAGACTTGCCTAAATATGCCAAACCGTCGCCCTGCAGTTGAGTCTGTCTTTCAGCTTGAACCAAGTGCAGCTTATTTGTTATTTTCTTCAGATCTTAGTCACCCTAATAACCATCCCTGTTACCACCTGGTTTACCGGTCCATGGTCCACAATGTGCCTCGCATCACTCCAGCCCATCTCTCAGTGGTTTAGCTGTGGTTCTGCAGCAGGTCGCCAGCGCCAGCATGCCAGTCATGGAGAGCTGGCCATGAGAGCCAGCAGCCCCATGTCATGGCAAGCACCTGTACCATGACCCAAGGCTGCTGCCTAGAGCTGCTGCCTCTCACGGCCAGCTCCACCACCATCCTCCGGGTATACTCTCACGGACAGCGTTCGGCAGCCGCTTTGTGACGGAGCATCCCCCAGCTGGCCATGGGAGAGGAGCAGACTACCACAGAGCGAGACATGATTCCGTGGCTCGGCCAGCGGCCTCGGGTTGCAGCAATCAGTAGGTTGCCCGGCGCACAGTCCTGGCGATTTGTTGTGGCATCTCGGCGGGATTGTTGGGGGGTAGGCTGGGGTGACGAAGATGCACAAACTGCAGATCAGTGAACCAACGCTGCTCATCCAAGCTTGAAGAAGGCTAGAAGCTACTCGGCTAATGCCTAACTGACGTAAGAGGGAGGGTGGAGTTGAACAGCCAAAGGATGTTTCTTAAAGTGGCAGGCTTTAAATCAGAGCGTTTCAAGAAAGCCAGGAAAATATAAAAATAAAACCAAATCTGCTTCAATAATTGAAAAATGAAAGAAAATGTGAACAAAATAGTATGCCACAAACACTTCATTAAGACATGAGTGAGCTGTTAAAATGTGGAAAAAGTGCAGTCAGTGACCCCTTTAAGGCAGTGTGTAATTATTTGTGAATTCAGCATTTTAAAGTTTTAACATTAGCAAACCCCAAAAAAACGGGTTCCTCCATGCTGTGCCCAGAATCTCTCCTCCCCAGTGTGCAGCCTAAAGCCTATCTCCTTCCCCCATAACCTGCGGACACGTAAGGGCACATTATTCCTCTCAACTGTTCCCTTGTGATTTCCTCTAGGAATAATCTCTTGGCAGATTTGGACTCCGCTTGGCGGAACTGTCATATACGGATCTCCACCATCTTCCCTAAATCCCCGTAAGTTGACTTACCAATGTGCACAATCTAAACCTCTTCTCCCCTCACTCCTAAGCATCTCTTTGCCACCATGTGTATATACACACCGTTATTGGATTCCACCCTGCCATGCCAAGAGTCTGCTGCCATCCTGCTCACTGCTGAGTCATCTTCTGAACCTGTAAATCAAACAAACAATGATCAATTACCATTCAGTTTTGAATATATTCATACTCACCCCTTGTCTCCTTTCCCCCCTTACAGGGTTGCCACACTCTCCACTCACTATTTATCACTGTTGTGGACCAGGTGTGCTCTCTGTTGGAGGTGTCTGAATACCACCTATTTTAAATACCAGGATGTGATTTACCAACAGAAACATGGTTGTGCCATGGGCTCTCCAGTTTCCCCATTGTTGCTAATCTCTACATGGAAGAGGTGGAAAGGAGGGTGCTGGACACCTACGAGGGAGTTTCTCTTACCCACTGGTTTAGATATGTTGATGACACCTAGGTGAAAATGAAGACCTAGGAAATCAACTCCTTCACGGAGCACATTAATTCAGTGGACAATTACATCAAGTTCACCTGGAAGGAAATGAAGGACAACAAACTCCCGTTTCTGGATTGTGGGATAAAGGCTGGTGAACAGGATAAACTTCATGTTGAAGTATCGATTACCTACCGACACAGATCAGTATCTCATGTTTGATTCACACCACCCACTTGAGTATAAACTGGGACTGATCTGTACATTGCAACATCATGCAGAAACCATACCCACAGATTCAGAAGCTAAGGAAAAGGAGCACGTCCATATAAAACAAGCTTTAAAACAGTGTGGTTGTCCAGAGCGGACCTTCATCAAAACGCACATGAAACGTAAAAATAATTCTAGGCCATCAGGAGAAATACAGTGTAAAATCAACAGAAAGCAGATAGTCATTCCATATGTGGCTGGGCTCTCTGAAAAGCTTCGCAGGATTTTCTCCAAATACAGCAAACCTGTGTATTTTAAACCCAGGAACACTCTGCAACATTGGTTGGTTCATCCCAAAGACTGGATACCAAAACATAAAAAGAGCAACCTGGTATATGGTGTCAAATGTAGTGAGGAGTGTGACGATCTTTGAATCAGGGAAACAAAATAGCAGCTCTGTAAACGTATGTCGCAACACAGAAGAGAAAATTTGTCTGGACAAAATTCAGCCGTCTATACTCGCCTGCAACAAAAACAACACACCTTTCGAGACCAAGATGTGCACATCTTCGACAGAAAAGAGGGGTGGTTTGAAAGAGGTGTTAAGGAAACCATCTATGTCAAAGCGTAATGGCCCTCCCTTAACAGAGGAGGGGGACTAAGATATTATCTGTCCTCAGCTTACAATGCTGTGTTAAAAACTATTCCTCAGCACTTTATGGACAAATGAACTTGCACCAATTCACAGGTTTTAGGGAGAAGCACCGGGGTTTTTTTTTCCTCTCTCCCCTTTTCTCCTCTTTGGTCACACACCATGGTTTATATATATATATACAGTATACTGTATATATATATATATATATATATTTCCTCCTCTTTGGTTACACATCATGGACTACATTTCCCCAATTCATGTGACTTTATATCCTTCAATTCAATTCAACTTTATTTACATAGTGCCATTTCACAACAATAGTCATCTCATAGCACTTTCAAATGTAGGGGAAACCCCCACAATTGCAGAAAGACCCCAGCAATCAGGCAATCCCCTGTGAGCAAGCACTTGGCAACAGTGGAGAGGAAAAACTCCCTTTTGACAGGAAGAAACCTCTAGCAGAACCAGGCTCAGGAAGGGGCAGTCATCTGCTGCAACTGGCTGGGGGGGTGAGGGGATAGAGAAGATGAAAAGAACAGACATATAGAGAGCAAACATTAAAGGAGTTAAGCCAAGTACATTATTGGAGGTCCCCCAGCAGTCTAAATCTAGTATTAGCAGCAGAACTAAGGGAGGGTTTAGATACACATGATCCCTCCCTAATTGTAGGCTATATCGAAAAGGAAGGTTTTTCCCTATTCTTAAAACAGAGATTGAGTCTAACTCCCAAATCCAGATTGGTAACTGGTTCCACAGGAAAGGAGCTTGATAGCTGAAGGCTCTGCCTCCCATTATACTTTTGGAGATTCTAGGTATTACAAGTAATCCAGCATTTTGGGAGCATAGTGCTCTGTTAGGATGATAGGGTAATATCAGATCTTTTAAATAAAAAGGGGCCTGATTGTTAACAGCTTTGTAAGTGAGAAGAAGGATTTTAATCTTAATTCTAAACTCTATGGGAAGCCAATGAAGGGAGGCCAGAACCAGAGAGATATGATCTCTCTTTCGTGGAGGTGTGAAATTGCGCCTGAAGAGACGTCAGTTTGGTAACATTCCTCTTCCTTCGATGATTTTTGGGAACATACAGTCTCTGAGAAACAAGGTGGATGAAATTCAAGGGAATGTACGCTACCAGAAGGACTTTAAGAACTGCTGCGTCATGGCCTTCACCGAATCTTGGCTTACTGCGCATGACCGAGATGCAGACCTGTGGATTGACGGCTTTGGAGCCCCGCTGCGCTTGGATCGGCAGGAAGAGGTAACGGGGAAGCGTCAGGGGGGCGGCGTATGTTTATACATTAATAAGCAGCACTGCACATCTGTCACGGTCAGAGAGCGCATCTGTACACCCGATGTGGAGCTGCTGTCTGTGTCACTACGCCCTTTTTATTTGCCTCGCGAGTTCCCCCAACTTTTCATCACAATTGTGTACATTCACCCGAGAGCAGACACTGACTCCGCCTGCAGCACAATCTTTGATGTGATCCAGCAGCTGCAATCAATTTCTCCAGAGGCGCCAAACTTCATTCTTGGGGATTTCAACCATGTTTCTTTAAAGAAGACACTTAAAAACTTTTATCAGTATGTCTCCTGCCCGACCAGGCGAATAAAGACATTGGACCTGTGCTATGGATCCATAGAGAGGGCCTATAAATCACTCCCCCTTCCTCCTGTAGGATCCTCAGATCACAACTGTGTACATTTGCTGCCCACATATAAAACTACTCTCAGAAGAAGCAAGGTGGAGACGAGAGACATTGATGTGTGGACAGAAGATTCAGTGCACAGCCTCCCGGAATGCTTTGACTGTACAGACTGGGAGATGTTCACACTGTCCTGCGGGGATGATTTGGACTCTTTCTTTTTCTTTCAAAGGTCTTTTTATTATTATTAATTGAAGTATCAATACAATACAAAGTATCAGAAATTTTCATTTTTGTTTCAACCAAACAGTAAAAAACTAGAACTTAAAGCCAACAAATGTAAATGCTTCAAAGCACAAAAACCTTTAAATAAACAATAAAAAAAAAAAAAAAATACAAAGAAAAATTGTGTGTGTGAAGTGGGGGTGGGGTAAAGGGGATATGAGCTACTCAGAAACTATAATCGTGGGTCTTTCAAAGAAATCAAGAAACGGGCGCCATAATTTATAGAATTTGTTTTCAGAGCCACAGACTGTATATCTGATTTTTTCTAAATCCAAACAGGACATTATATCTTTTATCCACTGTAAATGTGAAGGGGGCGAAGAGTCTTTCCACTTCAGTAATACAGCACGTCTGGCCAATAATAATGAAAATTTGAATACTTTTAATTTGGAACTTGGCAAGACAAGTTCTGGAGCCACACCAAAAATGGCGCATAATGGATCAGGTTTAATTTGATATTGCAGGACTTCAGACATAGTGATAAAAACAGAATGCCAAAAATTCATCAATGCAGGGCAGGACCAATACATGTGAAGCAAAGTGCCAGGAGCGCTACCACACTTTTCACAAGTTGGGTCTATATCCGAGTAAATACGTGCTAACTTAACCTTGGACAGGTGCATCCGGTGTACAATCTTAAATTGAATAAGAGCGTGACGAGCACACATTGATACAGTGTGAACCTGGCCAAGAATAGAGTCCCACAGTTCATCAGTAAAAGTAAAATTAAGATCTTGTTCCCAGTTCAATTTGATAGCGGCCAGAGAAGAAGATTGTAAATTTGAAATTAAATTATATAAAACTGACATTACCCCCTTAGAAGTTGGTTTAACTAATAAAAAATCATCTAGAGGATTATCAGAAGGTTTTTGAGGGAATTGTTTTGTCATGGTTTGCACATAATGTCTGACCTGGAGGAAGCGGAAAAAATGTGTAGAAGTGATGTCGAATTTGGTGGAAAGTTGAGAAAAACTTGCAAATTGACCATCAAAATATAAATCCGCAAAAGATTTTAAACCTTTTCTGTGCCATATATGAAATGCACTATCAATAGTTGATGGGGTAAATAAATGATTTGCGGCAATTGGACTTCTAATGGAAAAAAACTGAAGACCGAAATTTTTCCTGAATTGAGACCAAATTCTAAGAGACTGACGAACTACTTTATTATTACCCAGTGTAGACAAAGCAAGGGGAAGTGGTGAACCTAAAATTGCCGGTAGGGAAGTTTGATTGTCCACATGTGACTCCATAAGGATCCAAATAGGTGATTTGGGTTCCAGATAAAAATGTTTCCAATATAACATGCACCTGATATTTGCTGCCCAGTAGTAATATTGAAAGTTAGGCAGAGCCATGCCACCTACTGATTTGGGTCTTTGAAGAAAAACTTTCCTCAATCTCGGATGTTTACCATTCCAAATAAATGAGGTAATCAGAGAGTCCAAAGACTTAAAAAAGGATTTAGGAATAAAAATGGGGAGACATTGAAACAAATATAAAAACTTTGGAAGTAACATCATTTTTACAGAATTGATTCTGCCAATTAAAGACAAGGATAATGGGGACCATTTGGAAAGTATTAACTTGCACTGGTCAAGTAAGGGGAGAAAATTATTTTTAAACAAGTAATTAAATTGTTTAGTGACACATATCCCAAGATAATTAAAATGATCAATAACAACCTTGAAAGGAAAATTTTCAAAATCCTGAACTTGAATCTTTTCATTAATCAGAAACAGTTCACTCTTATTAAGATTAATTTTATAACCAGAAAACCTACTAAAACTATCCAAAATATTAAGTATAGCGGGTAATGAAGTAAGTGGGTTGGAGAGAAATAATAAAAGATCATCAGCATAGAGTGAAACCCTATGCTCAATGCCACCCCTACGAATGCCTAGAAAGTCCCGGCTCCCACGGATTGCAATAGCTAACGGCTCAACTGCCAAGGCAAAGAGCAACGGGCTCAAAGGACAGCCTTGCCTCGTACCACGGTAAAGTCTAAAATAGTCAGAATAGCGACAATTAGTTAACACTGAAGCTAAAGGACTAGCATAGAGAAGTTTAATCCAGGAACAGAAGGAAGGACCAAAACCGAACCTCTCCAAAGTAAAAAACAAATACTCCCACTCAACCCTATCGAATGCCTTTTCAGCGTCCAAACTAATAAGACATTCAGGTATGTTGTAGTGAGGAGTATAAATAATATTAAACAACCGCCGCAAGTTAAAAAAAGAATGGCGATTTTTAATGAAACCGGTTTGGTCCTGTGAAATTATAAAAGGAAGAATCTTTTCCAACCTTGAAGCTAACAACTTTGACAAAATTTTAACATCGGTATTTAACAAGGAAATAGGCCTGTAAGAATCACAATCAACAGGATCCTTATCCTTTTTAAGCAACACAGTGATACAGGCCTGATAGCATGAAGGAGGAAGTGTACCAGAGTCAAGCGACTCTGTAAAAACTTGACAAAGGAAAGGAGCGAGGTCATCAGAGAATTTTTTGAAAAAATCAGCGGAAAACCCATCAGGTCCTGGAGATTTTCCTGATTGCATGGATGATATTGCCAGCTGAATTTCTTCTTTTGTGATGGGAGCTTCTAAAATTTGCCGAGATTCTGAAGAAATCGAAGGAATATCAATAGAATCAAAAAAAAATTCCAAATCCTTTAAGTTTGTTGTATATTCTGAGGTATATAATTTGGAATAAAATGACCTGAAAATATCATTAATCGCTTGTTGGTCAGATGTCACCTCTCCTTTATCTGTCCTAACTCCAGTAATAATTTGCTTAGCTCTAATACCACGTAGTTGATTAGCTAGAAGTTTACTGGTTTTTTCGCCATGTTCATAAAATTCACTCTTGTTCCTTATTAAACAACCTTCAATTTGTCGAGTAGAAAGTAAATTAAGTTTAGTTTGTAATGTCATACGTTCCTTGTACAGAGCGGGTGATGGAGATTGAGCATATTGTCTGTCAATGTCCAGGATTTGATCTAAAATAGCCTTCTGTTCCTGTATTAAGGATCGTCTTTTAAATGCTGCCAATGAAATAAATTCCCCCCTAAGAAATGCCTTCATGGCCTCCCATATCGTTTTATTTGACATACCAGGAGTTTTATTTTCTTTCAAAAAAAAATTAATTTTAGAAGAAATATTCGCAACCAATTTTTCATCTGTAAGTAATAATGGATCCAATCTCCAATGCTTTCTCATGGAGTCACATCCATGGAGGATCATTTTAAGTACAAGAGGGGCATGATCAGAAACCGAGATGCTATCATAACTGCAAGAGCAAAGGTTATTAATTAATAAATTGTCAACAAAAAAATAATCTATTCTGGTATAAGTATGGTGTACGTGAGAGAAAAAAGAATAGTCCCTGCCGTTAGGATGTAAAAAACGCCAAGGATCTGTAAGGCTATATTCCTCAAGAAAAGACTTAACATAAGTTGCAGATTTATTAAGACTAGCAGGTTTTGAAGATGAGCGATCTAAGATCGGATCCATATACAAATTAAAGTCACCCCCAAGAATTAGAGAATGAGTATTTAAATCTAGAAGTTGCGAAAAAAGGTTGCGAAAAAAGTGCACATCATCAAAATTCGGTGCATACAGATTAGCCAAAGTGACATGTTTATCGCCAAGTTTACCTGATACTATTACAAATCGTCCATTTTTATCTGATACAACATTAGAGGGAATAAATGGGATATTTCGATCAATAAGAATAGCAGCGCCCCTGGCCTTAGCTTTAAAATTTGAATGAAAAAATTGTCCTGACCAACATTTTGACAAACGCAAGTGGTCGGAATCCTGCAAATGGGTTTCCTGCAAAAACAGTACCCCAGGCTTAAACTGCTTTAGACGTGACATGACTCTCTTTCGTTTAATTGGATGGTTCAACCCCTTCACATTCCAGCTTACCAAAGTAAGATTACTATTCATTCAAAGAGTAAAATTTATATATTATGTTGTGTAGCCCAAAGAAGAATAAAGTGAGGTACGGGTAAAAAAAAAAAAAAAAAGGAAGGGGTAAGGGGGGTGTAAATAAAACCATAACAAAAAAACAAAACAAAAAAAAAATAAATAAAAAAAAAAAAATAAAAAAAAAAAAATAAAAAAATCCAACAACCAAACCTATAACAACACTCCAGCCGGTTGCAAAAAAACAGCAACCGCTCCATCTCCAGCTCTATTTTCATCCTAACAGAATGCTCCCATACAACTGGCTTCAATCCTGCATAATATGAACGTTTTACCCTAAAAAAAAATAAATAAATAAGATAAAATTAAAAAAAAGAAGTAAACAACAACGTATAGGGAGCCAATTTTACCTTGTTTTTAAACATCTGAAAATGCATCAATGTCCAGTCAGTGCAGCTTCAATGAAGTAACAAGCAGCCCAGCGCGGCAGCTGGTCAACCCAGAAATGTCCAGTTCAAGGCGAAAATTGCTGGTTTCTCTCCATAGTTTGCATGAAGCAGGTGGCCTCCGAGACGGACGCCAGCCACTGGTTTTTGCCGTCTGGAAGAGTTATCCGGAGCCTGGCGGGGAAAAGAAGAGAAGGACGAAAACCTCTCTTGTACAACTCGGACATAACCTCCTTATATTCGGCTCGTTGCTTCTGAACGTCGGCGTTATAATCCTCGTAGAACTGAAGTTTATGCCCACGATATTCCAAAGTCCCACGGCGTCTCCGCACTTCTCTCATCACCAAGTCTTTGGTCCGAAACCGGTGGAAACAAATAATGACAGCACGCGGCTTCCCATTCGGACTCGGCTTGGACATGAGGCTGCGGTGGGCTCTATCCAGCTCTGGGGGAGATGGCAAAGTTTGTGTGCCAAAGACGTCCACCAACAGCCGAGAAAAAAATTCGGATGGCCGTGGACCCACATCAAAGGACTCCGGCAGACCCACCAGACGAATATTCAGCCTCCTGCTTCTTCCCTCCAGGTCAGAAAGTTTGTTTTTCAAAAGTTTGTTCTCCTCCTGTATTGACTCGCATGTAACTTCAAGCGCCGCTAGGCGCTGGCTGACGTCCTCCGCGTTGTTTTCAAGGTCGCCAATGCGTTGCTCCTGGTTCGCCACATCTGCTTGAATTTTGTCCAGCTTACCATTAATAAGTTCAAATGAAGCTTTGAAGTCAGCAGCTATGGACATTCTGTGTTGCTCAAGCAAGGCAACAAGTGCAGGGTTAAGGCTGATACTAGCATCCTCAGCTAAGCTGGTGTTAATATTGTTCCCTGCTGCCTCCTTTTCAGTCTGCTTTCTTGTTTTGGACATATTTCAAAACAGATTCTGCACGTATTAAATGTCCAAAACATTAACAGCTTACAGCAAAATAGGGTTTAAAAAGTAAAGAAAAAAATATAGCAGGAGCCAGCAACGCAGACACCTACTCCATTGCCAGATTTGGACTCTTTGGTGGACATCACATGCTCATACATGGCTTTCTGAAAAAATAAGATCATTCCACGTAAACGTGTCAAAATATATCCCAACAACAAACCATGGGTTACAAAATCAGTTAAATCCTGCTTACACAGGAAAGCACTTGCCTTTAAACAGGGGTCTGTTTCTGAGCTACAGGTTGCCACAAAGGGGCTGAAGGCCGAAATTTTAAGAGCAAAACCGAATTATAAATCAAAGTTGGAAAGCAAGATGGCAGCAACGAATCTTGGTTCAGCCTGGGCCAGTATGAAAACTATTGCAGGCCTTCAGAGCACAGAGCGCAGTAATCGTGTGTTTTTAGATGGTTTTAATTCAGACACAGAGCTGGCTAATGCTCTTAATTGTTTTTATGGTCATTTTGGCTCCTTTGATTTTAGCACTGAAACCCAAGATTTGAAACAGAAACTCAAAGACAATCAGCACTTTAATATTGAGGTGCAGGATGTTAAAAGGGAGTTCTGCGCTGTAAAAGTGAACAAAAGTCAGGGCCCTGATAATATATGTGGGCGCTTGGTAAAGTCCTGTGCACATGAACTGAGTCCTATATTTCATTACATTTTCAATAAGTCCTTACAGACACAACATATGCCTAAGATCTGGAAAGAAGCCGTGGGTGTTCCCGTTCCAAAATCCAGCTGTCCTAAAACGGTAAACGACTTTAGACCAGTTGCTTTGACTTCAATTTTAATGAAAATTTTTGAAAAATTGGTCAGATGTGAGATCCTAAAGCAGACTGAGCATGCATTGGATCCTCTGCAGTTTGCCTACAGGCCTCACAGAGGAGTGGAGGATGCCACTGTCACTCTGTTTAACATGCTTTTTAAACATCTGGATTTAAATGGGACACACGCCAGACTTTTATTTGTGGACTTTTCCTCCGCCTTCAATACAATCCAACCTCATATCTTAGTTGAAAGGCTCCTGCAGCAGTTTGATTTGAGCAATAATCTGGTGGGTTGGATTCTGGATTTCTTAGCCAACAGGATGCAGAGAGTAAGGGTCAATGGTACATTGTCGGACCTAAAGTGCTCTTTTACTGGCTCTCCTCAGGGGTGTGTGTTGTCACCACTACTCTTCATCCTGTACACAAACATGTGTCGGAGCAGACATGACAACAGACACATTATAAAGTATGCTGATGACTCAGTTATTGTCAGTCTCCTCCAGGATGGTGAGAGTGGCCACGGCCCAGTAGTTGATGATTTTGTTCACTGGTGTGAGGATTCCTACCTACAGCTGAATACGACAAAAACTAAAGACATGACTATTGACTTTAGGAGGAAAAATCCCAGGCACAAAGTCACCGTACTAAAAGGCTAGACCACCGAATGTGTACAATCCTACAAATATCTTGGGGCGATTATTGATAGTAATTTAAAGTTTGAAGAAAACTGTGAAAGGGTGTGCAAAAAGGGTCAGCAACATTTGCATTGCTTGAGAAAACTTGCACGCTTCCAAGTTGACCGAACCATAATGACAATGTTTTATCGGGCTTTTATTGAATCTGTTTTATACTTTTCTTTAGTGTCATGGTTTGGTCAGATAAAACTGAAACAGAGGAAATCCTTGGATCAGGTAGTTAGATGGTCCAGTCGTTTGCTTGGTGAGCCACAGCTGAGCATGACATCCCTGTACACCAGACAAGTACAGAGGATTGCTACCTCCATTTTAAATGATGACTCCCACCCTTTGCACTGCCACTTTCAGCTTCTTCCCTCAAGACGGAGGTTTGCTGTCCCAAAAAGTAGAACCCAGTGCTACAAAAACAGCTTTGTCCCTGCTGCTGTCAAAGAGTTGAACAAGCTGTAACAACATATCGCACATAATTTAGGTACCTATTTATTAACTCCATTTTATATTTACTATTTTTGTAGGTTGTCACTTGGGTTCTAAATATTTTATTGGGTTTTAGACCTCTGAGTTTTTAACCTCTTTGACTAGTTTTTAACTTTTAATATGACCCTTCTCTCTTACCTCTGGTTTTTCTCCCATCTCTTTGTCTTTTTATACCCTGATTGATGGAGCCTTGAGTATTTTTATCATGTTTATAGTCAGCTTCATGTGTGCCTGTGCTTGTGTCTATGTTGAATGTAATTTGTGACTTGTATATATGGATGTCACCAGACTGCAAAACAAATCTACCTACGGGTACAAATAAAGTAACCTGAACCTGAACCTGAAAGACAGAGAAATTTTTATCTCAATCTGAGGGTGTTTTTAGGCTTGCACAGGATTCGTTTGGGAATAGATGATTCAAAGTTTTTCACCCAAGAGTTGTAGGACAATACATTCACAGGTGTGACAACAGAAGCAAAATATAAACCACTCATGACTTCTCTCTTCCAGATGCAGACATGAAAGCATCGTGGCAGTATGGTGCTGTAAAACATCTCTGGGTAGAGGCCAAACTCCGAGGTTGGGTCAGCAAAGTGGCAAGCTTTGACAATGGAAAGTGCATCCTGTGTCCTTCACCATCAATCAGCATGGCGTTCTGTGACAGCCAGATTTCCCCAATAATAAGCCTTAGGTGACACAGTTACTGTTGAACAGGGAAAAAAAAATCAGTGCATCGTGATTTAAGTGATCTAAGACAGAATCTTGTATTTTTCATGCTTTATAAAACATTTTGACCAGCAGGAATTATACATTAGTGTTACATGTTTGAAAAGAACTTCATGAAGTCAAATGGCAGAGAATTAGAGGTTTAATGTATGAGCGGTTTAGCACCTTGCTCTTCTCGCTCCCTCTGTCGTGAGGCACTGACATGATTTCAGAAACACCCAGAAGCAGACACAGGCTCAACAACAATAATGATCTTTTATTGAATGAAAGTGGAGGAGTGTGTGTGCGTATGGTGTTGTGCATGTGGTGTAATGGGAGCGTGGACAGTAGGACAAGTCTGGCAACCCTACAATGACAGCAGAGACAGGGGATTAAACACAGGCAGGCAGGTAATAATATTAACAGAGAATTGACAGTCTTACGGCAGCGAAGAGTTAATCTGGCTCCGAAGAGATGACAATCCAATACCGGCCCAGAGTCCCGCTGTAGTGCCGTAGTGCAGGTGCAGAGTATATACAGTGCTGATTAGGGTGAGGAAAACGTGCTGTGTGCTCCAGCTCACCAGTTGCGAGAAAGGAGTAGTCCACTGTCCACAGACGAGGTCCGGTCCACCGCCAGGAGGAAGGAGAGGTCCGCCTGGAGGTTGGTCCACCTGTGCACAGGGAACAAGGGAAAACAGGGAGGTGCAGAGAATCAACTCTGGAATAGCTTATGTAACGTTGGGGAGACGAAATTCTCATATGACGAGAAGCTGAAGACAAACAAGAGAGGCGAAACTCGCGAGGCGTAGAGCTGAAAGGGAAAGACTCCCGCACAGAGCTCTTCCTGGGAGAAGGCGTAGATGTCTCCGTGCTTCCTTCTGGGCAGCGTTCCTTATAAAGGGTGCTTAATGAGGAGGAGTAGGTGTGCCCACAGCTGTGGAAGATAATTAGGGCAAAATGCACACAGCGCTGATCACCACAGGCACATGTTTTGTAAGCATGTCCTGTTGTCTCGAATTAAAGAGGAGTCGAGGTGACGTTTTATAGATTTTATTATAATATGAACTACTAACACAGGAGTCCCTACCACAAGTACAGGAACCACAGCGAAGAGAGAATATGTCTCCTGCAGCTAGCTTATATACCACAGGTGGTGCCACCCCCCCAGAGGCGGGGCGTCACCCTTTCCTAACCTAGGGCACCGCCATAATAATATAATATATTGTGGTGACCCACCACAGTCTACATGGACATTCAATCCCCACACTCAGCTAGCCTGCACTAAGCAGGGGACAATTTGCATACGGACAGAGAGCCCCTAGGAGACAACCAGAACAATGGACTATTGTTATACATCCCCGGATTAAGGAGAGGACGTCCGGGTGCCAGTTGGTCACACGAATGATATGTATTGACTGATATGTATATCAATATGCAAATGTGCCATGCATTCTCTCTTTGTATAACATGTATAAAAGAGCTTGCTATACATGCCTCAATAGCGCAACACAACACAGCACACACAGCACAACACAGCGTACAGCGCTACAAGTGTGTCTCATTATGTTGGAGGAAAATAAAACTCTGCAACCTTCCAGCTCGCCGCATCTCGCCTGAACTTATTTATTACTCCACACTGGTGACCCTTGACAAAGAATGGAACACGAGGCGAACACCCCGGAGATCACCCGGACAGGAAGCCCCAGGAAGCATCATGGTGCGCCCCTCGCCTGATCTATTCCCTCCACACTGGGGACCTGACGAGAGAGAATGACCGTCTGCTCCCTCTCACCGCGCTGTGGACACAGAGGACCAGAGAACACCTGCAATCTCTTCATCCTCACCGGAGCGCATGCTCCGGAGCGCAGCGCTTGGACCTACACGCACCATGAACGGCGACACGAGCGAACGAAGGAAGCAGCCTGAACGGGGACAATCATCGATGCCGACTGCGTTGATTTCCACCGAGCTCCCCAACTCTGACAAAGCACCTGAAGCAGACATGCAGCCCGCACCCAGGACTTTGTATGGGTTTCTCAGCCACGGCGCACAAGGGGAATTTGGCCGCTCGCCTTCCCCACATCCTCGCTGGACCAAGCCGCGAGAGAAGTCAGAGACTTAATTTTTTAGCACAGCTGCTGTGGATCACCGCCAGGTTTTACGGGAAATTCCATCACCATCGCAGATCCACACGCAATTTTTGTGCGGCCCAGACACCTTTGACGTCCTGGGCTGGCACTCACTTACTCCCACCCCCTCCCCCGCCTCCTCCACAGCGCTTTTTCACACCTCACTCCCTAAAGCTGGCCGATCGCCGTCTTGTTCCATTACGTACGAAACGCACTGGCCCATGCGCCCACGATGCATGGCTGTTCAACATGCTGGAACCCGGAGCAGAGCACACTTTTTTTTCCACCCCTCCCCCGCCCCCCTCACGGACTGACATGCCCTCCGACAGTTCTACCGGAGCTGGAGCCAAATGACGGGGGGGGGGGGGTCACAACCCCTGCTGAGTGTTCTGGGGGGAGCCCTGTGGTGACCCACCACAATCTACATGGACATTCAATCCCCACACTCAGCTAGCCTGCACTAAGCAGGGGACAATTTGCATACGGACAGAGAGCCCCTAGGAGACAACCAGAACAATGGACTATTGTTATACATCCCCGGATTAAGGAGAGGACGTCCGGGCGCCAGTTGGTCACGCGCATGATATGTATTGACTGATATGTATATCAATATGCAAATGTGCCATGCATTCTCTCTTTGTATAACATGTATAAAAGAGCTTGCTATACATGCCTCAATAGTGCAACACAACACAGCACACACAGCACAACACAGCGCTACAAGTGTCTCATTATGTTGGAGGAAAATAAAACTCTGCAACCTTCCAGCTCGCCACATCTCACCTGAACTTATTTATTCCTCCACAATATATAATACTGTATATGATCTTACATTTCCTCCCCCTTTTGAAAAATGCAAGCATTCAAATTCACCCAACCCTACAATTTATACCCGATTCACACTCTAATACAAAGGAACATAGGCCTACACACACACACACACACACACACACCACACTGGCCCAGTGGAGCTCTCTGCTATGTAAACAAAACAGTCACTGAAAGGAAAAAGGGCCACACACCAAAATAAATTAATCCCGACGGAAATAGTCATGTATATACAAATAAACAATTACAGACATGAACAATGGCGGTACCTGACCCCATAAACCCACAGGATATACACAAGAAAACACAGAGATTCCTAACAAAATTACACAAGTTACACAATATCAGGCAATTAACACACTTACACCCCACATGAACTCTCGCGCCTAGGTGTTACTACATCCTCTACACACACAATATTCAGTCACCAGGCATTAACAACGTATAATGGTGGTCATGTGCATATAAAACACATAGTTAAACAGTCAATACCACACCGTCCACATTACCATACTGACAAAGCTGTGTCTTTTGCTTTTTTTTTTTTTTACATAACTTCTGAACATATCTCGAACCCAATAACATTAACCCTAGCAGACACACTTTTAAATGCACTAAACCAGATACACCGTAAGCCCCCACTCAAAACCTAACCCGGGTCTCCTGAAGGCCCCCCTCTGGAGTGTCAGTCCCGCAGCCCACTCCCAGAGCGTCTCCGCTTTCTTGTGATAGGAGACAGGCTGCATTGACATTCCTTTCTGCCCAAACGCCGCAGCTCGTTGGGATGGCGTCTCGACCCATCAGTCAAATTCAGGTACCCGTCACCGTTGGACTGGACCACCCGTAGATTATCCTGTCCAACTTTCAGTTCTCTCGAACTGCGCAACTGACCAAGCCAAGGCTTGACCCTAGGGTGGACATCATCGCCCTCGCCCAGGGAAGCACTCACTGCCTTTCTCCGTCGTCTGCATTGCGATCTGGCACCTTTAAGGCTCCTCAGCGGTCCGCCAAGTTTACTTGAGCCTAGTCCCTTGTTTTCATTTTCGGCATGGCTAGGGTTTGTGCCATCTGCTGGCACCCCGGATGCTTGTCGTTGTTGCATTGGAGCACCACCGGCAACGTTCAGCTCAACAGTGGTACTCGGTCAGCCACTGGAGCTCTCTCGCTCTCTGGATCATTCCGCCTTGGCGGGGGCTAAACCGTGCTGTTCAGGTCTACCATCCTCGGGACCACAAACACTGGCACGGAGCCCCCGTCTCGTTGGCGTACTCTGGTGCTGGCGCTGTCCTTCTTCACCCGGAATGAGCCACCCAAAGTCCCATACTTCATCGCCACTTCTCACATAAAATGGCTGGTCCCACAGGCTGGTCCCACAGGCCACCACTTGACCACTCCTCCACTTCTCCGCAGGTGATGGAGAACCCAGGCCCGTAAAACAAGTCACAGCCCATCAGATTATTTCCATCTCGAGACACCATGAACTCGGCTGCACATATAGAGGCCTCCTTGTACCTCACCAACAACCACACAAGCCCACAATGACAAGGGGGTTATTGCCATATCCATAACAGGCTATGCTTGTTCTACTCACAGTGTAGTGGGGAAAACACCGTCTCACTGTTTCCAAGTTCAGAATGGAGACCGCTGACCCTGTGTCCACCAACAATGGTATTGGTGTACTGTCCAGCAGAATGTTGCAAATAATATGACCGTCAGTGTCGGGTGAGACAGTGTGTCCCTTGCAGGTCTCTGTTCCTCCTTGTCGAAACTGCGGCAAACTTTGGCGAAGTGATGGCACAAACCACACCGTCCACAACGTTTGCCCTTCGCTGTGCACTCCCTTGCTCTAAAGCGGTGCCTGCTGGATCCGCAGCCATAGGAACTCGACGTCCCCGGGGTGGACATTATTTTTACGATGGCCGCGTACTCATCGTCGCTGCCATCATCCGGATCCAAGGCTAGAGTCTTCCACCGTGCGTCGTTCCTGGGCAGGGCTTCATCATCACCGAGATTTCTCGTTAGCTGTTCCGCTGCCTCGTGTCATTGTGCTAGCTCCATGGCTGCTAGCGGTGTTAGCTCACCAGCGTGGGTTAGCAGGCGGACCCTCACCGAGGAATAGGCCCTGTGTTCCGCTAACTGGTCGCGGACCATCTCCTCCGCCAAAGTCCCAAGCCTGCACTCACCTGCCAGCCACTGAAGGTCCACCACAAACTGTTGAACTGACTCTCAGGGTCGCTGGTGCTGCTGCTTGAACTGCATGCACCGCGTTATGATGATTTCAGGGGCGTGGAAGTAGCCAGCCATGAGCCTTACTACATCGCCGAATGAGTCACCTCCTCCAAGCATGCTCAGGATCCTCTGGCTTTCCACACTCAGGTTATGGACCAGAATAGCCCTTGCACACAATTTGTCAAGGTCGCTGAGGTCTAACGCCAACAGATAGCTCTCGAAGGCTGCATACCATCTGGCCCAAGGGACCAATGGCTCACCCAGAGCCTCCAAAAATGAACGAAGAGCAGTAGCAGCCCTCTCCATCTCTGTACATCCTCGTCGCCAAGTGTTGTGTCTCGAATTAAAGTGGAGTCGAGGTGACGTTTTATAGGTTTTATTATAATATGAACTACTAACACAGGAGTCCCTACCGTGAGTACAGGAGCCACAGTGAAGAGAGAATATGTCTCCCACAGCTGGCTTATATACCACAGGTGACGCCACCCCCCAGAGGCGGGGCGTCACCCCTCCCTAGCCTAGGGCACCGCCATAATAATATAATATACAATCTTGCATGTCCCACCTTTTGAGTTTTCATATTTTTTTTTTTTTTTTTTTTTTTTTTTTTTTTTTTGTTACTTATTTGTACCCGTAGGTAGATTTGGTTTGCAGTCTGGTGACAAGCCACCGGCTGCTGGTCGCTGCGTGCGCGAGCGCCCTAAACCTACATGTTTTTGGTATGCGGGAGGAAACCGGAGAAATCCCGGAGTAAACCCGCGCAACACGGGGAGAACATGCAAACTCCACACAGATCACTGTTGGTCGGGGGCTGGGATCGAACCCACGATCTCATGATCCCCGTGATCCCCCAGCCGAGGGTAAAACTGTGCTGCCACAGTGCTAAACCACTGCGCCACCGTGCATATTTGGTATTATTATGATGATTATTCAGCTAGACTTTAGTTATTTTGGAGTTTTAGGTTTATTTTGAAGTACTTCCTGTTTTGTTTCTACTTACATGTATTGTAGTGATTCTCTTTCGTGTTTCATTGTTATGACCCTGTACTGACTTTCAGTTATGTAATCCTGCCCAGCTGTTTCTCTTTGGTAATTATCAGTTCAGTATTTAAGTTACTGCTGGTTGTCTACTCATTGCAGTGATATTTAGGAACTCTCTTCCAGTTCTCTGTCACAGGTTGGATTATATCCTTCACTATTACCTGTAAGTTTATTCAGCCCTTGAGCTGAGTTTATTTACACCTTTTAATAAATCATGTGAACTGGAGTGCCTACATTTGGGTCTGTTTCAATGCCTGCCCAAGAGAAATATAACACCATCATCTTTTACTTTTTTTAAAGCGGGTTTTAGCAACAAACTGTAATTATTACTTTCCTAAGACCTCAAAGGACCCAAAGTTGGAGCAAAACATCAGCCAGCTCACTCATAAAAAAAGATGTACAGGCAGCTGAGCAAGTACAACCTTCCAGTGAAGATGATGGCACATTTCTACTCCACCATAATTAAATCCAGGAGAACTAACCATTAACTAGCCCCAAGTGCTTTTTTGTTTGTTTGTTTGCATCTCTTAGGTTTTTTTCTTCTTTTGTCTCTTTGTTACTTGTGCAACTAGAAAAGCACTCAGAAAGCACATACCTCCGCCAAGGCTCTGTACCTCCCTCCCTCCATTTGTCCATCCATCTGTCCGTACTTCTGTGCGTCTGTCACCCCATACATTAAGACATAGGGCCTTGTTGGAGGTATGCGCTCATGGATCACCTCTAAAATCTAATGGGTTCATCTGTAGCCCAAGAGCCACCTCTGGTGAAAATGTCATCAAAATCTGTCCAGTAGTTTTTGAGTAATCTTGCTAACACAGTGTGAGAAAATAGGGGTCTTGGCAGAGGTATGCACTCAGATTATGACCCAAATGTAATGGGCTCATCCTTAGGCCAGGGGCCACCTTTTGTGAAGATTTCATCAAAATCCATCCAGTAGTTTTTGCGTGTCCACCAAACGCGTTTTTTGTCACCCGACTGCCCTGAGCTTTTTTTTTTCAGCGTTTGTACGCTGCACTCTGGGGGGGAAAAGTCTGTGCCCTGTAACCCAGCAACAGCTTGTCACTCTCAGCTCATCACTCCCGCTTTTCCTATTGTCAGACTTTCTACAGATTTTTTAATAGCAGTCTCTAAATAACAATGGACAGGAAACGTTTTCTAGCAGCTCTGGATGTAAAATATGATGACACAGAAAGCAGGAGTGTGAGTACAGACTAGTACCGGCGTCCTATGTCCCGCCCACGCAGCAGTTCTGATTGGCTGCTTAAGGTCTGACATTGACGAGCTCAGCTGCAGTCTCTGAAAAGTCGAACATTTTTCAACTCTGAGCGCTGTGACAAAAAACGGCCACCACCGAGAGCGTTTCAGCACCGAGGGCGCTCAGTGCTGTAAATGCTGAACTACATAGAGAATGAATGGAAAATAGCTGCTCAGAGCTGAAAAAATGCATTTGATGGACACGCAGCCTAATTCTGCTGCACAATTATAAACATGGGCCTTGGTGGAAGTAATAAGCAGATGTCTGCAACATCTGAAAACTAGAACTTACAAGAATAATTTGTGTAGGACTGTGTAACCCAGGTTAGAAACCAAATAATAAAACAAATGCAGAGCTAACAAATTTATTCCTTATGTGTTCAAAATGGCATTTATGGTTGTAAAAGTAAAAAAAAAAAATATTTATCCACCTTATTCCTAGCCCCCATGATGCCTTGCGTGAATTATGGTAGCAACTTCCGGTACTAGTTTAGAATGTATGGTTGTCACTGAAATGGGACACTTTTCCTTATTAAAAAACAATGACCTTGGCATCAAAAATGCGGGAACACGGCCTTTTGGACCTCAAAAACAGTATCCTACCACCTCCCACAACTATCGAGGGACAGGAAGATGACCTTAAAAAGTGGCCTCGCAGACAGTAGCTCAGTATGTTAGCTTCGCTGCTAATATGCTAACGCTGTAAACAAATAAAAACTCTGAGATATACTGTATCAACGTCTCCACCGCAATAAAATCAGATGCAGTTTGTTAAAAGATGTTGGACATAATCAGATTTACCTTAGAGCAGACGTACGCCACAACACCGTGCTTGGCTGTTATGGTACAGTATATACAGACAGCTGCAGCCGTTCATTTTACCCCGAAATTAAAATGCTCATGCTGCTGTCATTCCATAAATGCTTGTTATTTAACTTAACATGTACAGACATTTTCTGATAATTGTAAAAGCATTTTATTGACCTATATTTTGTGATAATTTAAAAATTAATGCATGCTGAAGTCCATATCATTCCAAGGCAGTGCAACAAATGGAAAAAAAAGCATATCTTTCTTAAATCATTAAGCTTTAGGAAGCAAATTGTTACTATTTTTTTATTTATTATTTTACTTCATGCAGCCTTCATTATGGTGACCTATATAACACATAAACGTCAGATCTGTGACGTTCATATAAGTGAAACCATACCTGGTGTGCTGTTGTGTCCGTCCTGTGTCTGTACCACCGATCACACCAACAATCCTTTTTCGTTTTCAGGGCATGATCTACGCATTGCCGGTGAGAAGCCTCCATTTATACAGTCTATAGCACAACCACAAACACCAGCAACAAGTACCAGAACTATACCAAAACATTCAAAAAATACAAAAAAATACAAGAGCTGAAATTAGCTGCCACTTGAGTGCAAAATATGTATGTGGACTATACATTAAAATGAATCTGAAAAACTTTTAAAAACGCTATTTTAAATGCTCCTGCTACTCCACTCTTACTGACTGATTTAACACTTGGTCAGCCGAAACCGGAAGGTCCGCCCATAATCGTTCCTACAGCGCCACCTCCAGGAATAAGGTGGATAATTTTGTTATGTATTATTCCTTTGGGGAAAAATACTGCTGCAGCAGCCATTCTGTGTAGAAAGAGCGCCCCCTCATGGGTGACAACAATTGTAATAGAAGGAAAGACAGCTAGAGATCGGTATAATGCATGCTGCAGGAGAAGGGAGAAAGGAGTAAAGAAACCGTGGGTAACTTTGGTGATAAGGGCAGTTTTATGCTACACAATTCTTTGAGGATTTGCTGTTCCGCTTCCGCCCAAGTAGCTGCACTTTGTTTGTTTTAGTTTACAAGGATTTGGTGAGTTGAAACTATTTTTTTCTTCTTTCTTTTCATGTAGCCGTGTATTAGCGTGCCATTTCTTCTTTTCCTTAACTGAATGTGTTGCCAAATGTGTATATTGTTTAGTTAAAATCAAGTTTTAGATTTTGAGTAATGTGTTTTTGTTTTTGTTTTTTTTTGCTGTGTAACTGCTAAGCTACATGCTAAATGCTTCGACATGTTAGGCGCAGCGCCCTGCACGCATGTCACCGTCACCATTACTAGGTGCGGTTTTTCTTTTGATGTTAGCTGACCTGTTTGTAAGGGTAGATGTTTGAAAGCTAAAGCATTTTATGTGCACTGTTATATGACAGGCCAGGTCTTTTTCTGTACGGTTGGAGTTCTTGGCCCTGCACACCCAAGACTGTGGAACTGACATGGCGAGCCACCCCTGGGACGACAGCACCTTGTGGAGAATCAGTTTTGTACTCTGCTGAATCAACACCCCAGTCAGAGATAAGAAACCTCATTCACATGGACTGTGGTAGGACACAAACTATTATTTGCTGCAACACATTAGAGGATTTCATTCAGGGCTGATGGATTCAACCCAAGGACTGACTTTATGCCCAAATTGAGAAATTTGAGTTATTGGTTATGTTCTGATGTGGGAATTGAATTTTGTATTTTTTGAACTTTAAGTTTTTTTTTTATTGATAAATGTGAACAGGTGTTATTAGATAACCAAACTGGTTTAAAAAAAAATAATTATAGAACTAAAGAGGTAAATTGAGTAAAAGGTCTTACTTACTCTTTATTAATTAGAAGAAAAATTGATATTGGAACTGAGTCGACTCATATATAAAAAACAAAACTGGAACTCATAGAAATTTAAACTTAAGGAAATTTAAGTTTTTAGCAGCTTAAAGTTGTAAAGGTTCCAAGGTTGTCATAGCCAGGAGCGGAACAGCTCCCAGTGCTCATAAAATGATCCTTATGGCGTGCGTCTCGAAAAGCCTCTGACAACTAAGTCCAACTCCTAGCCTGCCCGTGTGGTTTAGTCTCTAAGCCCAGCAGAACTGCTTTTACTAATAGGAGAAGGGGCGAGGGCGGATCTCTGGCGCCTTAAAACCAGATGCTTCGGGTAGATGGTGGCTCGTCAACTTGGGAAGGTAGCCCATCTAGGGGAAGGTAAACCCTGATTTCAAACCTCCGCTGCCTTGCGGCACACCCGGTCACGGGAAAGGCTTTGGGAGTCAACCCTGAGGAAAAATCCAGAGTCGGAGCTCCTAAGGCAGTTTTCTGTTGTACTCAACATCGTTCTGGCAGCTCCTGCGACGGCGCTGTTGCCAAACTGTAGCAACCCTGCTGTTCCTTTGGATTCATCAGTGACGTGGAGAGGGGGGACATGCTGCATGGGCAGCATCTTGTCCTCCATATCTTCCTGCCCAGGCTTGAATCCTACCAACGCCCAACGCTGGAAGGTAGAACACCGGATCATTGGAGAGGATACTCCAGCTTCGCCTTTGGCATAGACAAAACACGGGGAATGACAGTTACCGGTTATAAGCCACCGCTCAATTGGCGTAGAGCACGGCGCCAGGGGTTGTTCCCGATGGTGGGCAGCCCCCAGCCAATAAGGTGTTGTCCCGCCACAACTTGCTTTCCTCATTGGGTGCATGGGGATGAGGAGAAGTCCGAACAGCAGGCTGAGAACCTTCGCACCAGGCAAGACAAAAAAGCAAAAGAGACCAACTCTAAAACTGGGAACTTGGAACGTCCGCACTATGATGACAGGACTCACTGCTAACCTCAAGGACATCAACGACACCAGGAAGACTGCCATCATCAATAATGAGCTGAAGAAACTGGGAGTGGATATCGCCACTCTCCAGGAAACACAGTTGACTGATGCAGGCACACTGAGAGAGAAGGACTATGCGTTCTACTGGCAGGGAAAGGGCAGTGACGAACACAGGGAACATGGAGTGGGCTTCGCAGTGAAGAACACCTTGCTGAAGATGGTGGAACCGGGCAGCAATAGCTCTGCACGACTTCTCACCCTCCGCCTGAACACCACTCAAGGCCCAGTCACCCTCATCAGTGTGTATGCCCCAACACTGACAGCCACACCAGAGGCAAAAGACGAGTTCTACGAGAATCTCGCAACAACTGTCAGGATCATCCCCAACTCTGAACAACTCATTCTCCTTGGAGACTTCAATGCCAGAGTGGGTGCTGACCACGACTCCTGGCCCTCCTGTCTTGGACCATTTGGCGTGGGCAGAATGAATGACAACGGACAGCGGCTGCTCAAGTTCTGCACATATCACGATCTGTGCATCACAAACTCGTTCTTCAAGACCAAGCCCCGACACAAGGTTTCCTGGCGACATCCGCGCTCAAAGCACTGGCACCAGCTGGACTTGATCCTGACCAGGCACACCTTACTGAAGAACGTGCTAATCACCCGTTCATTCCAGAGTGCAGATTGCGACACAGACCATTCATTGGTGTGTTGCAAGGTCAAGCTGCAGCAGAAGAAATTCCATCGTGCTAGACAGCCTGGAAAGGCACGGATTGACACCAGCAAGATGGCCCAACCAGAACTTGTTGAGCAGTTTGCCTCCACCTTTGAGAAGGAACTTGGTGTACCACAAGAAGGAGAATCTGCAAAGCAGAAGTGGGAAGAGCTGCGAAACACCATCCACCGCACAGCCTTGGCTACCTTTGGGAGGAAGACCTCGAAGTCACAGGACTGGTTTGATGCCAAGTTGACCGAGATGACCCCCGTCATTGAAGCCAAGCGCTCAGCACTTGCTGAGTACAAGAAGTACCCAAACAAAAAGAATCTCCAGATTCTCAGGGCTGCGAGAAGCAAAGTTCAGCAGACTGCTCGGCGCTGTGCCAACGAGTACTGGACTCAGCTCAGCCAAGACATTCAAACCGCTGCCATAACAGGGAACATCCATGGTATGTACGATGGCATCAAGAAAGCACTTGGTCTGGCTCAGAGCAAGACGGCCCTCCTCAAATCCTCCACTGGGGAGATGATCACAGAAAAGAACAAGCAGATGGAGAGATGGGTGGAACACTACTCCGACCTCTACTCCAGACAGAACACCGTGACACCGTCAGCCCTTGATGCCATCGACTGCCTGCCATCCATGGACGAACTTGACGCCGAGCCAACCATCGACGAACTCAGCAAGGCCATTGATAGCTTGGCCGCTGGCAAGGCACCCGGCAACGACGGCATATCCCCCGACCTGATCAAGCACTGCAAGACCGCCCTACTGCTGCCATTGCATGACGTCCTCTGCCAGTGCTGGAAGGAAGGTGCCATACCACAGGACATGAGGGACGCCAAGATCATCACCCTCTACAAAAACAAAGGGGAGAGAAGCGACTGCAACAAATACAGGGGCATCTCCCTCCTCAGCGTTGTTGGCAAAGTCTACGCATGAGTTGTTCTCGTTCATCTACAGAAGCTTGCCGAACGTGTCTACCCCGAGTCTCAGTGTGGCTTCCGTGCTGAGCGATCGACGGTAGACATGATATTCTCCATCCGCCAACTCCAGGAGAAACGCAGAGAACAGAACATGCCCCTGTACGTCGCCTTCATCGACCTCACCAAAGCGTTCGATCTGGTCAGCAGAGAGGGCCTTTTCAAGATCCTGCCAAAGATAGGATGCCCACCAAAGTTGCAAAGCCTCATCAAATCATTTCACACCAACATGCAGGGGATAGTGCAGCACAACGGCAACGTCTCAGAGCCATTCAACATACGCAGCGGAATGAAACAGGGCTGTGTACTTGCGCCAACCCTCTTTGGGATTTTCTTTGCTATGCTCCTGAGGCATGCCTTCAGCACAGCAACAGAGGGAATCTACCTGCACACAAGATCTCACGGCAGGCTTTTCAACCTCGCCCGTCTGAAAGCCAGAACCAAACACGAGGCTCTAATCAGAGACATGCTGTTTGCAGACGACGCTGCAGTCGCGACCCACACACAGCAGGAGCTTCAGACCCTGATGGACCACTTCTCCCAGGCATGCAAGGACTTCGGGCTTACCATCAGCCTGAAGAAGACTAACGTCTTGGCGCAAGGCACGGAAGCACCACCAACCATCACCATCGACAACTACGAGCTGGAGGTTGTGAATCAGTTCACGTACCTGGGGTTCACGATCAGCAGCAACCTCTCCCTTGATACAGAGATCAACAAGAGGATTGGAAAATCAGCCTTCACACTTGCTCGCCTCACCACACGAGTGTGGGAGAATCCCAAACTCTCTGTCAAGACGAAGATGGCAGTGTACAACGCCTGCATCATCAGCACACTGCTCTATGGGCGTGAGACATGGACAACATATGCCCGGCAGGAAAAGAGACTGAACTCCTTCCACTTGCGCTGCATTCGCCACATCCTGGACATATCCTGGCAGGACAAAGTGCCCAACACAGAAGTTCTGTCCCGCGCCGGCCTTCCCTCCATGTTCACTCTACTCAGGCAGCGCAGGCTCCGCTGGCTAGGCCACGTTCACCGTATGGAGGATGGCAGAATCCCCAAAGACATCCTCTACGGAGAACTGGCGACTGGCAGGAGAGACGTTGGCCGCCCACAGCTGCGCTTTAGAGATGTCTGCAAGAGAGACATGAAGGCCCTGGAGATCAACACAGAGCGCTGGTAGGACCTTGCAACGGACCGCTCCAAATGGAGAGGCACCCTGACCAGACAGCTCAAGGCGGGTGAAGAGAGACTGACTGCTGCAGCAGATGAAAAAAGGACCCGCAGGAAGAACCACCACAGACCCAGCAGCACGGAGACCACCCACAAGTGCGACCTGTGTGACAGGGACTGCCATTCGCGCATCGGCCTGTGCTGTTCCAACAGAGTAGACGTTTAGGATTCTCCTCCATGGTCATCATAGACCGACGGAGGCCGACAGAGACAGAGAAGGTTGTAAAACACAAAAAGAGAAGAAACAAAACTCAAACAAGGGTTAATGAGTGAAACTGTTTATTTTTTTATTTATTTAATTTTAAATATTATTTTAATAGTGCTGTTTTTGTGCACTGTAGCATTTTGTGGAACCCAAACTTTGTTTTCTTTTCCTACAATTTCTGTATAAAGTTACCGGCCATTTAACTTTAACTCTGGTCCTTGGTCTGTTATTATTAAGCCTTAGTTGCTAACTGCTCAGCTCGAACCTAGAGCCTGGTCCTAGCTCTCTGTAATCATTTACAGTGCTTCATTTGTCATCTTTATTCCGATGGATAAAATAATTAGTGCAACTTTGGAGCGGGTGGTTGCAAAGCACTCTTATGGGTTAACTTTAAAAAAAAAAGATGTGCATACAGAAGTGCAGAAAGACTTGGTCCTAAGTCTGCAAATGGTAACTAGATATGAATCAAGTAACTCACTTTATTATGTACACACATACAAAGTACTGGCTGTATTCATTTTTTTTTTTTTAAATCATCCCTTTTCTCTTCTCTGTACAGCTGTCTTCCCATGGGCAGGGCAGGGCGGCTCCGGGGTTGGACTCATCCCCAGAGGTCATAAGCTCTCCTGCCTGGTGCATCCTCCAACTCTGCCTTTTAATAGCACCTTCAGATTCTCATTGTTGTTCTGCTGCTACAAGGGAATGTTTGGAAGTGTTGGAAGTGACTTATTTACCTGGATAAAAGCCATCTTCCAGTGACGAGAAAAGCATATGTGCTCCTCTCAGCTTTAAAATAGTTGTGTTTGTCTGTGGAAGGAGAACAGTTTTCCATTTTATTGGTGAGATGCCAAAAAAATATTAATACTACCACACTGTGCACTTGCTGCAACCGCTCAAAAGAAATCATGGTGACCCAAAGAGCATTACATCATGCCTGTCAGATTATGTTCAGCAGTGCATAGAGGCAGTTTGTGTCCCAATACTACTGTGATCAGGACCAGGAGTTACTGTGTGCAGAGGTAAATTCTACAGGGTGGGAGGTACATGATGTTTGGGAGTCTGAGTATGTCACTCTGACTAGTGTGTGTAGATGCATGAGTCCTAAATATTTTGGGAGGGTTGTTATGAAACTGGATTTTCAACTTTATATAGGTGCAAACCAAAGAGGAAAACATAACACTCTTCAAACATCCTCATCTGCCTTTGAACAATTCCTGTTTTTAGGACCAACTATATGTGGTATCAATAATGCGCGCGCACACACACACACACACACACACACACACACACACACAGAGTTCTGCCAAGCAAAGAAGGAAGGAGGGCTGTTGAGATCCGTTAAACAAAAAGACATTTTTAGAAAGATCCTCTTGAGTGAGGAAACAAAGGAGGGAAGCGACATGACGTTGCACAGGAGGCAATCTGAAGGTCACCGGCGGCATGATGGATACGCCTATGGAACAGTCTCATACATGAACAATTTCTCTCACATGCATACACACAGCCACACTTCAAGGTCTTCACCCTGCTCTCAAAATAGCCATTTCCCCGCCATTTCCAAATGTATTTGCTGATATTAGAATCATATGGATGTTTGGTATCCACGTTGCTTGTGTTTTATCGAGAGGATGTGTAGATTATCTGCTCTGATCCACCTGTTAAATTGTGATTACAGACTGGGGCGCTGTTGAGCATGGCTACAGAGTAGACGCGTCCTTACCAGCTCCGACATATCTTTTCATAAATGTTATTTTAAATGCCAGTTTACCTCGTTATATTTCTCCTTTTCATATTGGGACCACTTAAGAAACTCGCTGACATGTCTGGGAAGAACTCTTCTCGTCAGGAATGCCGAGCCCCGAACCGTCAAGCTAGCGAGAATGCTAACTACCCATCTTCTGCACATGCCATTGATGAGGACGCAGAAGAGCCGTCACTTTGGGGTCTGGTAAAGTTAATTGAAAGTTTCCAAGCTGAAACGTGTGATTCATTAGGCACACTGCAGACTTCTATGGACTCGTTTGGAACACGGCTGACCGAGGTCGAAACTTCTCTGCAGGAGTGTGATGACAGAATTACGGCACTCAAAGCCAGGTGTGAAATGCTGGAGAATTGCAACAAACTGCTAATGGCTAAAACGGAGGACCTCAAATTGACGAGCAGACGCCAAAATCTGTGTGTGCTTGGTGTACCGGAAAACATAGAGGGGCCAGAAGTCACAACATTTATGACCAACTTCTTCGCCAAGACGCTGGGTATGAAGGTTCCTGACGGGCCTGAGATGTTGGACCGAGCACACTGCCTTGCTTTCTGGCCTGCCCAGGTTCAAAATGCTCCCCTGAGACCCATGATTGTAAAGGTGCACCATTTCAGAGTGAAACAGAGCATCTTCCAGCTTGCCAGAGAGAAGGGCCCGCTTACTTTCCGCGGTTACAAAGTCTACATTTTCCTGGATTTTACTGTAGATGTCACCAAACGGAGGGCGTCTTTCATCAACATTTTGATTTTGATTTGATTTTTTATTGATCTCCAGAGGGGAAATTGAGGGCATCCACCTGGATGGATGAAGCAGCCACGGTACGGCACTATCCCTTAACCATTCACACACACATTCACACATAGGGCCACTTTAGAGTCTCCAATTAACCTAACATCAAGCCAAAGCTCCATGCTGCAGATGTCAGATACGGCTTGGTGTTCCCTGCCCGACTCCAAGTGTCATTCAACGGCAGTAAATACAGCTTTGGTACAGCGGAGGAGGTGGAGAAATTCTACTCGGAAACCATAGCCCCATCCCTCCAAGTGGTCCATGCGGATGACACCAATGGTTAACTCCTCACTAGCCCTTTGGGGCAGTTTCCAGCCATACATAAACTAAGCAGTCTAATAAGTAATTTTTCTTGTCACTTTACGGACCTTTTACTCCCCTATAAGTGGCTTCACTGTGCAGGTTGAATTTGGTGAGTCTAGGTAATATCAGTGCTCAAGTTACCATTTATTGTTTGTTTTGTTGTTGTTGTTGTTGTTGTTGTTGTTTTAAAAGGAGTATTTTGTTTTAAAAGTTCCTCTGATGTTTAAACTACACATTTGCATATGGAGCACTGGTTCAGTGCAGAGTTAGGATGTACCATGTAGCGTGTAGACGTTCAGTTCTGGGAAGTGTTCAAAGTACAAGGGTGGTCTTTTGTTTATTTTTCACCCCTTTTTCTCCACACTCCCCCTTTTTTGGGTTTTTGTTGTTGTAGTGTTGTATTTGTAAGGCGGTCTTATACACAAACACTCTTAATGTACAAACGTCTAAACAAAACTATTATTTGTATCATTTGGAATAATGGCTAACAGTGCAGAAATTGAATTGTGTTTTTGGAATGTACATGGGATCCAGACCCCTATTAAACGTAAAAAAAAAAATTCTTAACTATTTAAAAAAGAGAGGGTACAGATAGCAATCGCCCTTTTCCACTAGCCTCACTTAGCCCTACACCGCACCACTCAGCCCGCTTTAGGCGCTTTTCCACTAGCCCCAGCACCGGTTAGCAGGTACTTTTTTCGTACCTGATTCAGGGCAGGGTCTAACCGGGCTGAGTAGGGCTGAGTAGGGCTGTGATATGACTTTAAGAGACTGGTCGCCGCTGATTGGTCAGGTTGTAACGTCATGAAAGCGACTTTTTCTGCTGAATTTACTCCACGACCACCATTTGTAATTGTTCAGCAGTGAACACAGTGTGCCCCTTTAATACAGTATATTATATTAATATAATGTATAATATACTTATATAATAATATACTCCTAATATTATATACTAGGAGGTGCGCAATTTTCTTTCTATATTAGGCGACGATCGCATCCAGCGCGAGTTGGACGGATCTACTCGAAATGCAGGTGTCCGAGCAGATGGCTTCCCAAGGGCACATCCATACTGCCAAACAGTGTCGGGAGAAGCTGAAAAAGCTGAAAAGCGATTACCGAGCAGTGAAGGACCACATTGCTCGAAGTTCAGCGGATGGAAGGAGTGGAAGTGGTTCGCTGAGAGACATTGGGCTCAACACGGTCACTGTCACGGTCACGGCCCTTGGAAACCGTGGATGGTGAGTGTTTATTTGATATTGCGCATCTGTTCGCCACTTGATCCTTTCTGTGCCAAGCTCACTGTTTTTAAGAAACAGGAAGGTTGTTAGATTGTGGGTAATGGTTGTTACTGAGGCTCGCGTATTGTTTTGCAGCCAACTGCAGATTCACGCTTGCTTTGTGTTAAGTATTAGCGCGAACAAAACGCTGAATTACGCTTATTGTATTCCGGTTAAAAACTTTAGAGTGTTGTGTACATGTTGCACTTTGGTGTTAAGTTTTAAATTGCGTGCATTTTCTTTCTAGAATCGCATTTCATATCACAGGGGTCCACCTCAGTGGAGATGACTGACACATCAGACTCTCCTGGCGCTGCGTCTGCGTGTGCATCTGCCGGAGCGCCAGCTGAATCAGCTCCACATCACCAGCTCCATCTGGATCACGTTCAAGTGCCGGTAAGGCACAATAACCACGATTTTATTTTTTTGGTTGAAACAGGTCCAGCAGCGGAAACCAGGGTTGAAAATCCATCCATCCATCCATCTTCTACCGCTTAATCCTTTACAGGTCGCGGGGGGGCTGGAGCCTAACAAGTTATGTACCAAATTGATTAATGCAATTTCCTGTAGCTGCATATTAATTAATTGAAAATGTCTTTTTAAATGTACAAAACGGTTATTCTTTGGTCTTCACTTATCGGTGTTCCACAACCATTTTTAGGTGTGGTGATTGGTGCTGTTGTAAGTCCTGTTTTAGACAAACAAAGTGCATGAACTGCCGTTGAAATCAACATGCTTCATTGAAATGCTTCGCGTCAGCTGACTGTATTAACCCATTCAGATTTCTGCAGCCACACTACAAGCAACTAGTTTAAACATTACCCATCCATCCATCCATATTCTTAATCTTAATCCTTTTTAGTTTTGCAGGGGGGCTGCAGCCAAAGACAGCACCCTGCGTGTTGCAAAATCTGCTCTACTGAGGGGCAGCAACATGACAGTTCAGCTTATATACAGCAATGAAGCATAATATAATAGTGACATTCCACCACAGACTTTCACCTGTGTAATTCCATAATATATGTAGTGATCCAGCTTTAACGACCATGCCTTTCTGTCTTTCCATCTAGGCAAGACGAAAACAGACAACTCCATCGCTGACCTTACATGAGCGATGGTCAACATGCATGACGAAGAGATGCGGCTCTTGGAACGGCAACATGACCAGCAGCAAGAATCAGGAGTACATGCAGCATTTGCGACAGGTGGCCGCAGATGTGCGGGCAGATGCGCGTGAAGCCCTGGAGCAGGACGCTGCGTTACGAAGGGAAGAGCTCGCAGAGATGTCATCGCCCAGTCTGTTTTTTTGTTTGTAAATTTTGCTTCTGGAATAAAATTGTATTGTTTGCATCAAAAGTCTGGTTTATCTGTTATGACACCGTATGAGAAAAGCCAATAATTACATACACATTCCATTCTCTGTTCACTCCACATGCTGCTGTTCATCAGGTCAGGTGTATAGCCTTCTAATGGTAATTTAATTTTTAACAACACAACGAAACGTAATGTCTTGGTAGTTTTGTTTTTTTTTATTTTAAACAAATTTGCAATGCGGAATCCATTTCTCTTGAACGGGTACATTTTTTATGTTATAAGCAGTTGTACAGGTGTGCTTGAACTTGTAGACACTGATAAAGGTAAGTACGTGTAAGTTGAATGTTGCATCGCCAGTCAAAATTTAATAAATTAAGAAGGAATCTAGCAAAAATTTGGCACTAATAACAGTTGACAAATCGGACAAGGATACACAACTGTGTTTTTGTTGCACACAACTGTTGTTACCAACAAGTGCAAAATTTATATTCCCTTTTCCCAAAAATTAAAAATCAATTTGTAAGTAAAAGTGGGAGACCTTTACATGGGAAAATATGACATGTATCAGCACATGATTTATAGTTCAATTTGCATTTCCACCTAAGCAAAAGTGGCTTGTCGAGCTGGATTTTTGTGAAGATGGCCTGTGCGGTGTTTCTGCATGTAATTACATACCTGTCAAGTGATACAGTTTCGCCGTATTTTAATACGGGGAAAATGCAATTTTAGCAAATACGGGCGTATTGCCATTTCTGTACGCCAAAGAGAAAAATATACGGGAAAAAAATTTGAGTGTGGGGGGAGGAACACGTCGTGTGTGACCCCCACAGCGTACGGGGCTGTCAGAGCGCTCAGCGTGAGCAATTATCACAACAGAAGTGTGGACTCATCATTAGGCTGATGGCTTCGCACCTTCTTAACAGATAAGCGTTATGAACAAGAGGACAGGGAGATGGACCATGCACAACATTTTATTTACAAAAAACATTTTTGAAATATGTATGCACATAAATGTGGACAAAATAGACAAGTATTGCATCTAGTGTTATATTGTAACGTGCAGCTTGACATGGCAACGTCCCACCGGGAGGTTTGAACTCACGCCTCCCGCTCTGGAGTCCCGCACTCTACCTGTGTCACCAATAGGGTCAACCCACTTGTCAAGCCAAGTAGGGTGCTTACATTGAGTTCGCTACAATATCACCACCCTGCTCCTCTGCTCCCTGTGCCGCTGCCACCACTGGTTCATCTACTGCATCATCCAATGTAGTGTCAAACGTCTCTCCATGACTCTCACACAGATTGTGCAGAGCACAACAAGTCAGCACCACAGATTTAACCAGTTCCATGTCACAGTCATTCCTCTCTCCTTCCTCCTTCCTTCTCTCCTCATCATCAGCCATTTTGTTTGTTGTGGAGGATTCCGTCGCATGTTTCACGTCACGAGGGTGTGGCGCCGCCTGCTGTTCAACAAATCCCACCCACAGCAGGTGTGCCAGCAGGTGCGCCAGCAGTAGTTGAAAAGCAACTGAGGCTGAACCGAACCGAAGTGAGTAGAGCTGGGTTTTCAAATCGGGGCTGAGCGGGGCTAGTGGAAAAGGGCCTTATGAGACCCATCTAAACAACGATGAACACTTAAAGTTAAGAAGGGAATGGGTGGACCAGATCTACTATTCCTCCTTCACTACTAACAGCAGAGGGGTAGCTATTTTGGTTCATAAATCCCTTTCTCTGGCAGGGGTGGAGGTTAGGGCCGATACTGCAGGAAAGTATGTCATGATTACAGGGACACTCTTTGGGGACCCTGTGTCCTATTTAAATGTGTACCCCCCCCCCCCCGGTTCGCTCAACTGTTTTTTATACTAAGGTATTTTCTGTTTTCTGAGTGGGCTGTTGAATCCTCTGTGAGAGTGGGCAACTTCAGCTGTTGTCTATATCCACGTCTAGATAGGTCCTCAAAAACAATAGAGTCTAATGTTGGACAAGCTCGTTCTTTACTCAGCTGCTGCACTGATATTTACTTTATTGATACCTGGAGGACTCTTCACCCCACTGATCAACAGTATACATTTTACACAAAAGTGCATAAAACATCCTCCAGAATTGATTATTTTTTTACTCCTAAACATGTCCTTCAAAGAGTACTCTCTTGCTCTATTGGTAATTTTATTATCAGTGATCACTCACCCATATTTTTGGTCATGTCCAGCAAGACTCAAAGCACTAGGGAGCAATGGCGCTTTCCAAATTACCTCCTTAAAAATCCCAATTTTAAAACATACCTAACAGAAGAGTTTAATTATTTTATTGTTGAAAATAATATCTCTGATGTGTCACCTAATTTACTTTAGGAAACTGTTAAAGCTGTTATTCGAGGCTTTTACTATGTCATTCTTGGCAAACCTTAAGAAAAAACAGAGAGCAGAACAACAGCTTCTTGAAGGTTAACTAAATGAACTACAGCTTGAATTCAACCTTAAACCTTCAGACAGCCTGAGATCTCAAATTGATGCCACCACAGCAGCTCTAGATGCACTTTTATCTAAAGAAGCTCAGCGATCTAAACTGTTTGGTAAGTGTAAGTTATATGAATTCGGCAATAAGCCAAGCAAGTATTTGGCAAATCTAATAAAAGGTACAGTAATACCAGCTCCCAGGCTATTCCAGGCATAAAGGAAAATTCTGGTAAAAGAGTTTATAACAACAAAGATATTAACAACTCTTTCCTTTCCTTCTATGAAGGCTTATACACTTCTGAGTCAGACCACAACTCAGAGACTTTGATGCATAATTTTTTTATCATCTGTCAAACTACCTCAAGCATCCAACACACAAAAAGAGCTGTTGAATAGGGCTATTACTGTGAAGAAGTTATAGAGGTGATTAACAGCTTACAAAATAATAAGGCCCGGGGTCTGATGGTCTGACCCTAGAATTTTATAAGGCTTTTAAGGATTTACTAATTGACCCCCTTCTCAATATGCTGTCTTACTCCTTTGACTCTGGGGCTCTCCCTGACACTATGATGGATGCAAATATTTCTCTAATCCTAACGAAGGGCAAACCTACAGGCCGACTGCCTTGCTGGACGTTGACCGAAAATTATTGGCTAAGTTATTGGCGAAGAGACTTTAAGGTGTCATGCCAGATTTAATCTCAACAGACCAAACTGGATTTATATTAGGTCGTAATTCCCTTCACAATGTAACGGGACTCTTAAATTTTATTCGGAATGGATCAAGGTCAAAGGTCAAATTTCTTGTTGTCTCCCTTGATTTAGAAAAGGCCTTTGAAAGGATTGAGTGGCCTTATCTCCTAGGTGTCCTATCAAAATTCAATCTTGGTGACAACTTTATTAGGTGGATATCTCTGCTATATGCTGTCCCCCGTGCCTCTGTTATCACAAACAGTCTGAGGTCCTCTGCATTCAGAGTGAGACGCGGCTGTAGACAGCACTGCCCAGCCTCACTACTTCTGTTTGTCCTTGCTGTGGAGCCCTTAGCGGAGGCCATTAGATGTGATCCCTTAGTAACAGGCATAGATGTGGGTTCCACAAACCATAAAATTTCCCTTTATTGTGATGATGTCCTCCTCTGTCTAAGTAACCCAGAATCTTCTATTACAAGAGTTGTTGAAATAATTATTCTGGCCATTTCTCAGGTTACAAGATTAACTACTCTAAATCTGAAGCCATGCCTCTCACTCCTCAGGTATCTTGGTCTCCACTGTGCTCTACCCCTTTCCGCTGGTCCCCATCAGGTTTTGTTTATCTGGGCATACACATTACTCCCTCTCTTTCTGGCCTATACAAAGCCAATTTTGTCCCTGCAATTTGTAGAATCGAGGAGAACTTGGCCCGCTGGACGGTCTTACCGCTGTCTCTCTTAGGAAGGGTCAACCTTGTCAAAATGGTTATACTTCTTCAGTTATTGTATCCTTTCCAGATGATCCCAGCTCTCTTAACAAGAAAATCACTTGCTACTCCTAACCGCTCCTGAACATCTTTTCTGTGGAGGAACAAGCGAGCCAGGTTAAAACTCAGTATATTACAGCACCCACTGGATGAAGGAGGCCTGGCAGTGCCAGATTTTAGGCGCTATCAAATTGCTTCCCTCTCTGTTTACATTTGGCACTGGTTTAAAAATGACCCGACATCCACCTGGCTTAATATAGAGGCAGCTCCGGTTGCCCCTATTCCTCTTAGTCACATATTATATGCATCTAAGAAATGGGTTTGTCTCAAATTAAAGGGGAACTTTATTCTACAGAATACTTTAAGAGTTTGGAGGATGGTGAAGAAGCGTGGAAATCAGGATGGCTCCTTTCCCCTCCTCACACCTATTTATTTAATCCCTGATTTTCCTCCTGGTCTGGCCGACCAAGCCTTCTCCTTATGGTTTGATAGGGGTGGAAAAACTGTAGGTGACTTGATGACAGAGGGTACGCTGCTGTCTTTCGAGCAGCTCAGAGAGAAGTATAACCTCCCACAGAATAACTTTTTAAGGTATCTGCAAATCCATCCATCCATCCATCCATCTTCTTCTGCTTAATCCTTTTTGGGTCACGGGGGGGGCTGGAGCCTATCCCAGCATCTTTGGGCGAGAGGCAATCCGTAGTTTTATTTCTTCATCCATTAAGCTGCACCTTAATGGGTTCTCTCTTTCACCTATGGAGGAGGTGATTCAGAAATCGGACACTAGAAGACTAATCACTAGGTTTTACAAGACCCTCTCAGTCCCATCCGGTGATTGTACAGCTCATGTCAGAGCTCTTTGGGAAGTGGATTTTGGAGAATCATTCTCACCTGATATATGGGATGAGGTGCGGTCAGGTAGTGCAAATTACCTATTTACTAACAAAGCTAAAGAGTTACAATTCAAGACCATACACAGACTCCATATCACTCCAGTGAAACGCAATAAGTTTAACCCTTTATTCTCAAAATTTTGTAATAAGTGTAACCGGAGTGGTGGCTCAGTTGGTTGAGCATCTGCCCCACACCTGGGAGGCAGGGGTTCAAATCCCGGCCGGGTCATGCCGAAGACCATATAAAAGCGGAACTTCCTGCCGTCCAGCTTGGTGCTCAGCATAATGGAATGGAGGAGGGAAATCTGTGGTGGCGCCTTGCATGGCAGCGGCCCTTCTGATTCTACACGGGGGTGTGTGTGTGATTAACACTGTAGATAGGATAAAACACAATTTCGTTCTACTGTACATGATTGGTTAAATGACAATAAAGGGTGATTTAATTTAAGATTTCTGAAGGTTCATATTTTCACTGTTTATTTGAATGTCCTCTTATTAATGACTTCAGGGTAAAAATTTGTAAAGAAATTGATATTATATTTAAGAAAAAACTAGCCCTCACTCCTCTCAGCTGCATTCTAAGAGTAAATCCTACCCCAGTGAATCTCCGCTCCTCCGCACTCAAACTGTTGCAGGTGCTTCTCTAGGGCGAGAAGATGCATTCTTCTTTTATGGACCTCAGACTCTGCTCCTACAGATATACATTGGATTCAGAGTGTGATGGAACTCATCCCATTAGAAGCTATTAGCTTCTGGCTCAAAGCCTCTTTGGTCTTGCATGGACTGAGATGTCAAAGTGCATTGCCAAATAGAGCACCATTGTTCCCAACTGTGTTCTAAAGATGCACATCTTCTGCTTCTGACAAATTTGTATTGTTGTATTTATTATTATTCATGTATTTCCCCCTTTTTTTTTTCCTTGTGTGGAGACAGGGTGATGGGGTGGGAGTTTGGGGGTTGAAAAAGAGGGCTCTCTTCGTTATTTCTTGTCGTTTGCTATTTTGTACTGCTTGTGACCCTCAAATGCTCAAGCATATTTATTTAAAAAAAACTGTGATTACAATATGCTAAAACATACAATGAACATTATGTAAAATTCTGTCTCAGCACACTGACTTTAAATAAGCACATTTTTGGTTCTTACTGTTTCAAGATATTGGGCTAGAAATTATTTTAAATCCATGTGAGCCCCCAGTAAGACACTGCTGTGTTTACAGGAAGTGTTTACCCAACAACAATCCTATTTCTTCTTGATCTAGTCATGCATGTGGATAGCACACACGACACACAAGAGAACAAAATCAAACAGCAGTGTAAAGTTAAGCTGCTAATGAGCATAAGTACTTTTGTAAATGTGCATGGGAACTGGTAACATATGAAGTTCTTTAAAACAGTGGCCCCTGTTCACAATATGAGGGCTGCCAATTAAAGGTTTCCCGTGGACTGAGAGGAACCAGACTTGGCAGTTATTAATCTTTCTCTACATAGGTACCACCAACGGTCACTTTATGCAGCTGTGGAGACCTCGCCTGTAGAAGTCTGCAGGCAGGGGCATCAAACTAGGGAGGGGGAGGGGGTCAGACTTGGGGGGGTACTCTTTACCCAGGGCCCGTTGCAGAAAGGGTCCTACAAAAAGCCTGGAATGGAAACATTTTTCTGTGTTGCATTCTTTTAATTTCTAATTAATTAATGTCATAGTAAAATTCACTCTGGGTGAATGAAGTGTTTGAGAGACTGAATTTTGCATAAACAGTAATGATGGATATTGTCTGAGGCCCCTATCACCCCTATAAAAAGGTGCAAAATAGTTTAGTCTGCACACCTGCACCGGTTAATTCAAATGCAGCATCAGTCACAGCCTATGCCTGCAGCACATCTGCTTCTTTAGCCAGGTTAGTGCATCATTACCCTAAACCTCGCCTTTTATATTTATATATTACTTTGTGAAAGTACACGCAGTAGGTGATTTATTATTTTTAGGTTGTGAGTGATATTCATAAAGTTAGCATTTGGTAAAACTACAATGGTATAAATGTAGCTTCAGTACAAATTTGCAAGAATAAAGGGGCAGAAATATGATAAAATATGGTAATTTACAACTTAAAAAGTCATATTTACTATAAGCAAGTCCCAAATTTATGAGAAAAACACTCAGTTGTCGGAAAAAACAGAGCTTCCAAATGGTAGCACCCCAAACACACGTCTAAGAAAAAAATCTGAAATTTACAGCAGTAAAGTCACAAATTTACAAGAAAAGTTTTTCTGAAAATTTTTAATACAGCCTATATATTTTTTTTTTGCCTTTTTCTCTCATAAATCAACAATTTTCTCACTAATTAGTGAAGTTTTTGTTGTAAACATTTTTCTTGGAAAATTAACTTTTTTCAAAATACATTTGCCACTTTTCCCTGATAAATTTATTGATTTCCTGGTAAATTTATTACTCTTTCTCCTATAAATTAGCCATGTTTTATGATAAACATGTTACCTTTTGTATAAAGTTTTTCTTTAAAATTTGCAACTTTTTTGTTGAATTTTAATTATTCTTCTTGTCCATGTGCTCCTCTCCTCTAAACTAAGTTTCCTTGTATAAACTATCCTTAAAGACTGTATGGGGATGGAGGAGGGCAGATTAACGGGAGGATTTTGGCTTATTTTACTGACAAGGGGAATAGAGGGGTTTTTTTTGGGGGGGGGTGCAAATATTTATTTGGAGGCTTAATATTTTATTTATTGAAAAACAAGCTTTTTCATATTTTTGCAAAGATTTTTTGTATTTTTTTTTCCACAATATCTTTATTGAACCTTTTTTTTTTTTTAAACAAACATGATACAAACAATCAAACACTAACACTAAAGTACTACAAAAAAAAAAAAAATGCACTAAAAAACACCAACAACCACCAACAAAATCAAATCTTCAACAATGCTCCTCTGTTTAGTCTAGACAATCCAATACATAAGTATACATATTATGTTCACCAGTTTGGAATTTACAAGGTCCACACATATCATTCACCTTCTTCTTCAAGAGTTATGTTTAAATTTTTTACATAATCAATAAAAGGTCTCCATATATTCTCAAACACAATTTCCTTTGATTTCAGTATATATGTTATTCTTTCTAATGGAAGGTTTGTTAACATCTGTCTTAACCACTGAGTCACATCTGGTCTATGAGTCTTTTTCCATAATAGTGCAATACAGTTTTTGGCATTAAGCAAACTGAGGTCTATGAATGTTCTTTCACTTTTATTAAAATTATGCTTTTCTGGGTACAGACCCAACAAAAACAGTTTAGGATTCAATATGATTTGTTTTGAGATTATTTTTTCAATTGTTACCCTCACCTCTTCCCAAAACATTCTTATTAATCTACATTCCCATACACAATGAAATAGAGTTCCTTTACTTTCCATACATTTTGTGCACGTATCTGGTATATTTTTGTTATATCTATTTAACTCCTCCGGTGTAACATACATCCGCATTAACCATTTGAAATGTATCAATTTAAGGCGTACATTTATTGATTTGGTTTGAGCTTCTGTACAAGCCAATTCCCATTGTTCCTCTGAAATTTCAGTTTGCAGATCTTCTTTCCAGTAGTTTAATCTTTTCAGTGAATTTTCACTTGAAAATAGTGTCAATGAGTTATAAAACTCTGAAATAATACCCTTTCTTTTACTATCTTTCATCAACATTTTTTCCAAGGATGAATAGATAGGTCGAGTGAGAGCTTTATTTTGATTTGATCGAATAAAGTTTCTAAGTTGAAGATATTTAAAAAAAATGTGTTCTATTGAGATTAAATTTGATCCTCAACTCTTCAAAAGACATTATGTTTTCTGCACATGGCAAATATAAATCCTGAATCTTTTGTATCCCTTTTAAATTCCATACTTTAAATACAGCGTCCGCTCTCCCTGGTTTAAAATATTGATTACCCCATATTGGACTAAATTGTGACAATAACTGTGGTTCTTTTAAATAGTTTTTAGCTTCACACCATATTTTGATCATATGCTTTACAAATGGATTTTTAACTTGTTTTTGTAATTTTTTTGCCGAATCTGAGTATATGAATATGGGAAGAGGTAAAGGTAAATTGTATGATTCCATTTCAGTCCAGTGAGGGAGATCATTTGATGAAAAATAATATGTCATAGACCTCAGTTGTGCCGACCAATAATACAACATAAAATTTGGACATTTCAGACCTCCACGATCAAATGGTAAATATAATAAAGACAGACGTAATCTAGCCCTCCTGTTGTTCCATATAAATTCCACTAACTTTTTTTTAATTCTTGAGAATAAATCTAAAGGTGGTGGTAAGGGAATGTATTGAAATAAATAAAGTATTTTAGGTAAGATATTACTTTTAAGTATATTAATTCTCCCGATCATCGACATTGGTAGTGACATCCATCTCTGAAGTAACTCATCAATATCTGTCATTAAGGCTTCATAATTGACACTGGCGACTGATTCTAGCTGAGGCACAATTTGGATTCCTAAATATTTGAACTGATTTACAACATTGAATTGATTTACCTCAGGGGCTGGGTAATTTCTCTGGGTCTCATTTAGCATTAATATTGAAGATTTAGTTTTATTTATTTTATATCCTGATATTTCCCCGAAATTCTTTATTAAATTCAACAAGGTCGGAATTGATTTTTTAAGATTCGACATAAACAAAATTATGTCATCGGCATACAGGGAGATTTTATGTTCTGTTGGTCCAACTTTAATTCCATATATTTGTGACTGTAGACGTATCGCCATCGCTAAAGGTTCAATTGCCATAGTAAACAGTAAAGGTGAAAGTGGACAGCCTTGTCGACATCCTCTATTGATTTTTATTGATTTTGAAATATTGTTATTTGTTAGAATTTCTGCAGTAGCATTATTATATATTATCTGAACCCATTTTATGAAATTATTTCCAAGTCCAAACCTTTGTAAGACTTCAAAAAGAAAGGGCCATTCAACTCTATCAAAGGCTTTTTCGGCATCCAGTGATAAGAGAGCTGTATCCGGTGCTTCTTTATTAGAATAAATAATATTAAATAGTCTTCTTACATTATGGAAGCCTTGTCTTCCCTTTATAAAGCCATTCTGATCTCGATTAATAATATTTGGTAAAATTTCTTGTATTCGTCTTGCTAAAATTTTACAAATTATCTTAAGGTCGGCATTTAATAGGCTTATTGGTCTCATATTTTCACATTTATTAGAGGGCTTACCTGGTTTTGGCAACAGTATAATTAAGGCATTATTCATATATGATGGTAAATTACTATTTTGAAATGCTTCTAAAACCATTTCCAAAAAAGGTTTTGTTAATTTATTCTTAAATTTTTTATAAAGGTCAACTGGAAGACCATCTGGTCCTGCACTTTTTCCTGATTTCATATTATCAATGGCTAGTCCAACTTCTTCTTGACTAATTTTAGACTCCAGTATCTCCCTATTTTCATTTGGAATTCACGGTATAAATAGTTCATTCAAAAACCCATGTAGTTTTGTTAAGTCAGATTCATTTTTGGTATCATATAATTTTTCATAGTAATCTCTAAAGGCTCTATTAATTTCTGAAGGATCTATAACTACCTGTCCCTTACTTATAATACTGGTAATTGGTGTTTTAGATTCTAATTGTTTAATCTGCCATGCCAATAACTTTCCTGATTTTTCACCTTGTTCATAAAAAGATTGTTTCAATCTTAGAAGACTCGAGGCAGCTCTATTCGCTGATTTTTTGTCATATTCAGCTCTCAAAATCAGTAATTCGTTCTCCAACCTTGGATCTCTTCCTGCATATACTCTTTCTTGAAGAATTTTTATTTTATGTTCCAATTGGACTCTCTCCTCTCGAGTCTTCTTAGATTTTGAACCTGTATAACTAATAATATGTCCCCTAATAAAAGCTTTGAAAGCCTCCCACTTTACACATGCTGATGTTTGTGTAGTATTGATATCAAAGAACTCATCTATCTGTTTTTCTATATACTTAACAAATTCCTCATCCTGAAGCCATTTATGCTGAAATTGCCATCTACCTGGTTCCTTTGTCAATTTCTTATCTACATACATTAGACAGCAGGGTGCATGATCAGAGATCACGATGTTATCATAAAAACAGTTTTGAATCTTGGACCTTAATTCTGTGGAGATCAAAAAATAATCTATACGTGAGAATGTCTTGTAGGTATTGGAATAACAAGAGTATGCTTTAACTTGTGGTTTCATTTCTCTCCATATATCTATCAATTTCAATTCTTTCATAAAATGATTAATGGTCATCCTACATCCATTGTGCGTACAGTCCAGTCCTGTTGATCTATCTATACTGGGATTCAATGTACAATTAAAATCCCCTGCTATTATATGTTGCCCTGTAAGTGATGATAAGATAAGAAATAAATTGGCAAAGAACTTTTGATCATCTATATTGGGACCATATAAGTTCACCAAATTTATGTTTTCTAATAGCAAAGATCCTTGAATGATTACATATCTTCCAAATTTGTCTCCAATTACATTTTTCACTTGAAATGGGACTGATTTATGTATGAGAGTCATAACTCCCCTGGCTCGGGATGAAAATGATGAGGTGAAAACATTTCCTTGCCATCTACTCCTAATTCTTTTTACATCTTGCTCTATTAGATGAGTTTCTTGTAAAAACACAATTTTGAACCCATGTCTTTTATTTTATTCATAACTTGTTTAAGTTTTTTTTAAATTTTGTAGACCTCTGCAATTCCATGAAGTTAAATTAAGATTAACGCTTTGATTTATGATCAATAGGGAGTTTGGGATTACCTTGCAGTGTAAACATGCTCAAACAGAAAAGCAAAAAAATGAGTGGTTGAACATTCACCCTACAAACTACACACAAACAAATTCCCCCTTCCCACATTTGTGGCAATCCCCCCAAAAGCAAAAGAAAAATTCCGTCTCCCGATATAGCCATCGACCGTTCCACACCCACGAGGATCAGCCAAAGCCACTCCTTCTTCATCCTCCCAATCACCCTAACTCTACTGCTTTTAATAACGTAACATTAACTCTCTTCTGTAATTTTCCAATTTAACTCCAAAATTTTTTTAGCAATTTTGTACTTTTTTTTTTTTTAATATGTAATACATTCTATATTTTGTAATCTTGTTATATGCTTCTAATCAGTTAAATGCTCAAATATTCTACCCTATATTCTGTTCATGCTTAGCTCCCACCAGTCTCTTCCTGGATCTTCTTGATGAGCTCCTGCGCCTCCTCGGGGGTCTTGAAGATGCGTGTTCTGCCCTCATATGTGACCAGAAGTCTTGCAGGGTGAATCACTCCATGACGAATCTCAAGGTTGCGCAGTTCTTTGCGGATGGGGTCAAACTGCTTCCTTAATTGTTGGATTCCTGAGGCCAGATCTGGGTAGAACCGCACCTGCTGATCTTGGTATTTAATTTCTCCTTTGGCCCGCACCACGTTGGAGATCGTCATCCTGTCTCTGTAGCTGAGAAACTTCATAATTAGCGTCCTCGGTGCTGCCTTGTTACCTCTCGGTGGGCCAATTCGGTGGGAGCTTTCCAAGACGACTGATGATTTTAGCTCCGCGTTGTTCAGCGCCTCCGGGATCCACCCCTCCAAAAAGGAGCATGAATCACGACCTTCGGCTCCCTCCGGTAAACCCACCAGCCTCAGGTTGTTCCTTCTGGACCGAGATTCCAAGTCCAGAACGCTATTTTCCAGATCTTTATTTTTTTTTTCCAAAGTGCGCACCTTTATTTGAAGTCCGCTGATTTCATCCTCCGCACTTGAAACACGAAGCTCCGCCTGCGTCACTCGCTCCACGCAGTCACCCAACTCCTTTCTCATTGCATCCAACGCTGCCATAATCCCATCAAGTTTAGCGGAAAAGTCTGCTCTCATTGAGCTAATGGCAGCCAGCACTGCACCTGTGCCGCCATCGTCAGCAGCAGCAGTTACCGCACCACCGCTAGTTTCATCCGCCATATCCACAGCTTTTTCTACTGCGCCACAAACTTTAAAGTCCGTTAATTTGGACTGCTTCGGCGATTCAATTTTTCCCCCTCCTGATTTCCCAGCCTTAGTCTTCACCGGCATATCCTCACCCAAACGCTGGGAAAAGTTCTGTTCCAAATGAGTTATTTGCCGAATTTTTATTTCCAGGGGCAGAGCAGAGTGATACGTGTCCTTCTAGGCAGCCGCCATAACCGGAAGTCGATTTTTTGTATTTTAAACAGATTTATTTTTTAATGGAAGCTCTCCATTTTTTGTCATTGACTTTTACATAATTAATGATGGAGACCATGGTCTCTGTGTTAGTTGATAATTTTGTAAAAATCTATGGGGTATTAAATATGTCCATGAGTGTATAGGTATTAAAATAAATATAGCAAACAACTACAGTAAAATCTGTACTGCTGTATGTAAATTTCCTTTTTTCATTATTTAGGAGTGCTTTTTTTTTTTTTACCACCTGCCCCCCAAAATGTCTGTCCACATCACTGTTGATCTCAATTGGAAACTGAGTTTATTAAAGATGCTCTACTAGCCAAAAGTTGGTAGCATGCAAAAAAATAAGACCAATGGAATAGAACATAAATAAATAAGTGCTCCACTCATAACTCATGTAAGTAAATAAGTATGTAAATGGAAAAATACTACAGGTCCATTATCAAAAGTGTATTATAGACAAAGAGGTTTGGAAATACTGATGACGGTAAATATATTCTCAAGGACAAATCATATACTAGCATCAACTTGTCCATAAGTGTTGTCCATAACAGTGTAGCTTACAAACCAAGGCTTTTAATGGAAATGGCCCCATCTTAAACTTTGGAATGTAAAATTCGAAATTTGGTTTGTGTTTGAGGGACCCACACACAGTGTTGTACCCGGGGACCAGAATTTAGTGCTATGCCCATCTCTGCAGGTTATGTCAGAAGCCATGACTTGACCTGAAAGAGGTGGAAGTTAGATGGTTCGAGGTCAGGAGAGTAAGGGGGGTGAGGAAGGACTTCATACCCATGTGACCAAGTTGTGAACAGAGGCGTTGTCTTGCAAGAGGTGGACACCTTTGGTCAGCATGCCACACCTCTCAGTTATCATGGCCTGCCACAATTTCTGCAGCAGTTAACTGTTGTCGTCATCATCATCATCATCATCATCATCATCATCATCACAGCAGTCTGTCGGGGGTGACAATGACTGTTTCATTTAGGTCTGATCAGATTCCTCCACGCAGCTCTGTCCTTCACCTTCTGCTGCCAGGAACTCCTGACCTTGTTAACCCAGGTGACGTTCGAGCCGGTATGAGTTGCTCTCTGACTGACCATTTCATGAAACTGCTTGCAAAGTATTTGAGTACCGCTAGTACGTCCCGGCAATTGTGGTACCCTTTGCAGAGAAATCCATCATCAATACTCTATGCTGGTCCCAAAAGACCACAAACATGACCTTGCCCACAAAGGGTTGGACATGTGCCTTCTTCAGAGGTGGTAAGTTATAATGTTTCCACTGCTTTGACTAGGCTTTAGTCTCTGGATCATAGTGATGAACCCACGTTTCATTCTGAGTGATTAGCCTGTTGAAGTCCTCTTGATTTTCTTGGCACATCATCATAAAAGCCTGGGAGCACATGAACCGTTCTTGCTTCTAGAAAGGTGTGAGCAACTGGGGAATCCATTGTGCAGACAACTTCCACATGTCCAAATGGTCATGGTGTGGGGGACTTAGGCGTTACATCCTCCACCCAGAGATGACAGCCCAGGAGAAGAGAAGCCGATGGGGGGTCCAGACAGGACAGCAGAGGTGGAGACGCTGGCTGGCTGTTATGTTGATGTACCGGACAGGCTCCCAGGCCGCAGGGCATCTGCGGCCTGGGAGCTATTCTTGTCAACTCGATGTTAGAGAGGAATAAAGTCTGTGCTGAGCCAGCTCATCATCTCGCCTGCTCATTTCTCTCTACAATGGATGATATTTTTCCCACAGATCCCACACTATCAAAGACAAACTCCTTGGAGTTCAGAGCTGCAAATTACCATGCGACCTAAAGTGATGTGTATTATTATTATACATGTGTAATTTCAACCTCCTATAATAACTGGAAGTGGATCAGGGGAAATCTTTAATTAGCAGCCCTCATATCATAATAATTGTTGCTAAAGGAAAATTTTTTTCTGCAAATAGCTTTAGTAATAATGTTGTTTAGCATTAAGGCAGTTACACCTCTGGTTTCAGCAGTTTAAATGTCAGTGCTAGTAGGCTATCGGGGGAGTTTTTCATCCCATGAAAGGATTCTATCATCTTGAACTGCCATTTGTGACAGTATTTATCATTCTGTTCTGCATCCTCAGTGAGCCCATTCAAGAGACACATAAACCATTTGCCTTCTATTTTACAGATGATCTCTAGATCTGAACTGCTCTACACAGCCCAGCCACAGTCGAAGTATGTCCAACTGTAGGGACAAGAGACCAGGCCAAGAATGACAAATATTATCAAGGACCAACAAACCAGCAGCCTGACCAGCCAGGCTGTCAGCAAATAATCAGTAGAAAGGACAGTAACTAGGAAAGTAAAAGAGCATGCGCTTTCAAAATAAGAGGGAGGGTTTTATGCAATTATAACTACTGTAGGTTATGTTTTCCTCTTAAAGAAGGGAAATATATTATTGGGTAGCTAAAATATTCCTGTGTGGCTAAAAATACCTCAGAACAAGTATAGCCATTTTTGTTGTTTCACCTGCAAAAGATGCACCCATCTCCAAATAAAGTGCCGTTCCTCTTCCTGTGTGGAAAACTGTGGGGATAGTGATGCACCATAACAACTAACCATGTGGAAAATCACAAATGAACTTACCTCACTAAGATACAACAAATGTTTAAACCACCTGCTTGCATACACAGAGCTGAGACAGATTACTGCCCAGTGTGATTTAAAATTTGTGACATAAAAAAAATACAAACCTGCACTGAAATGTTTAAGGCAGTCACTTCAAAAACATCCTTCCAAAGTCTACACTTTACTTACTTATTTTATGCTTGATTGGTCTCATTTATTTTAATGTCATTTAACCTTTAAAATTCATTAAAGCATTTCTTTTGTGAGTCATTCTTTTTTTTGGGGGGGGGGGGTGTCTGTTAGGAATTGTGTTTTGCTGAATGATGAATTTCAGGTTTGCCTTTGATTTTTGATAGGTGGGCTCATATTTTAAATCAAGGACTGAGATCTGTGTCAACTTCAAACAATAACATTTCCACCACCACCACTGAAAAGATTTGATTTTCGATCCTCTGATAGAATCTTTGGGTGGAAGTAATGCAGTGACAATCTCAGAGTTTTGTAGATGTGTAAAAGGCAAGGCAGGGCAAATTTATTTGTATAGCACATTTTGTGTACAAGACAATTCAAAGTCCATCCATCCATCTTCTACCACTTAATCCTTTTCGGGTCACGGGGGGGGTGGGGCTGGAGCCTATCCCAGCATCTTTGGGCGAGAGGCAGGGTAGTGTTTTACATAAAAACATTAAAGCATTACTGTCATAAACTCCCCGTGCCCTTTTCCACAGCGCACGGAGAAGGATGGATGGATTTACGCGCAGGGTTTTCACCAAACACACATTTATTGACAACACACAGTTCAAAAATAAAGACTTACAGGTTGGAACTGATGTACACAAAAAACTGACGCCGGGCATACAGCGGGCAGACCACCGTGTACCGTGGCCACAGGAAAAATAATACAAAATAGCACTCGTGCGCTCGGGAGAGCGAGGAAGACTTTATGAAGCTCTACTGACTCAGGGAAGCAAACTGGGCAACAGCCTAAGCGTGGCAGTTGAGCTGCAGGGAGAAACGCTACCAGAAACGCGTAGCAGCTAACTGCACAGAGAAACGCAAGACCAGTTTACTCATGGGCAGGAGCAGTCCAAAAAGTCCAATTCTCCCCTGGAGCACGAATGACCAATCCTTCGGGACGTGACGATCACACAACAGGAAACGACCGTGTGACTCGTATAATGGTCCAGTGGTGTTTGACTAGCAAAGGCCTGCATAAGTACAAACACCGCTGGCCTAACAAATTGGGAACACCTGGGCGAGGCGCGGGAAAGATAATTACCGGGGCAAACAGCTGACTGTCAGAGAGAGAGGGGGGCGTGGTCAGACCGGCGAATGTTAGGCAGCGCCCACCCAAAAGTGGGTCAAACAGCTGCCTAACGATCGCCGGCCAGAGCAGCAGCCAAGCGCAGAAATAAACACACAGGTGAGGAAACAAAACACAACGGTCAGAACCGAGCCTGCAGGAGAACACAGGCTCGGTTCATGACAATTACAGCAAGATGCAAAAGGAATACATAAGAATTTAAAAGCAAAGTAAATTAGGGACTTCCGGGAAGATGGTGGAGAGACATAACGCTTAAACAGAGAGCTCTCCCTAGCCGGATTAAAAATCATCGGTAAATGGCCAACTCGACATAAGCGGATCAATAAACTAAGGGATGAAAACACGAAGGAGCCGGGCACAAGGACAAAAGCAGAGTAAAATTAAAGAATTCCTCTTCAACAACGCAGGAGAAACCGCTGAACACGGGGCCCAAAAAAACGAGGTGACCGCAGCAGAGAAAATGGAGGACACAAAACTCGATACCATGAACGCTGGCATCACCAGTTTGGGTAAAGAGTTGAGAGACTTCAAACGGCAGCTACAACAGGATTTAGCGGCTCTTAAGGAGGAGCTGAAAAAAGAGATTAAGGAAGAAATTATGGGCCTCCGAAGAGAAATGGAGCGCAAGCTAGCAGAAAACATGGAGGAGCTGCGCTCCCAGCGGGCGTGTATGACAGAAGCGCAGGCCCGAATATCAGAGCTGGAAGATTGGAATAGCGAGGCAAGCGAACAGCTGCAGACCCTGACGGCACAAATGCAGAGGATGCAGGAGAAAGTAACCGACTTGGAGAGCAGGTCCAGACGGGGCAATATACGCATCTTCGGGATCCCGGAGGGCATTGAAGGCAACTCGATGACGAAATTCATGGATCAGTTCTTAAAAAAAGAGCTGGAACTGCCCAGCGAAGCGGATCTGCAGATTCAACGAGCGCACAGAGCCTCGGCACAGAACCCGAACCCACGCTCTACACCCAGGTCAGTTGTGGTAAACTTTCTGAAATATGATGTAAAGGAAAGAATCCTGACACGAGCGTGGAAAAAAAAGATACGAATCGGCGACAAGCAGATATTCTTTGATCATGACTACCCGGCGGAAATTGTGCAGCAGCGGAAGAAATATGCCAACATTAAAAAAACGCTGAAAGAAAAAAAAATTAGATTCCAAACGCCGCTAACGAAGATGAGGATTCATTGGGAGAACGGCGTAAGAACCTACAACACAGCCAGAGAGGCAGCGCAGGACATGATGGAGCGGGGCCTTGAGGTGTACGTGCCGGAGGAAACGGTAGGAGCAGCGGAGGCCCTGAACGCATCACGACAGACGGAGTGGAGGCGAGTGAGCGGCAAAAGACGGGGGGAGACGTGGCGCAGCGGGCCCAGGAAAGACTACAAGGCTTTCAACTGAAAGCCTAGATTATAACAAAGATTAAGAAAGACACAGAAGAAATGAAGGCCAAGAAGACAAGGTAAAAGAGAAACAGACGGCTAGGAGAGGTTTAAGTGATATTTGTTGGACATTTCTAGACTAATGACTATTTCTTGGATAGTAAATACAGGTCTAGGGAGGGCCCTACACTCGGTGAGGACAATCCCTCCACCCACCAACAGGGACCAGTGGGCAGAAGAAAGGCCCAAAGTACGGAGGTCGAGATTTTTTAATGTGTTTTTATATAAATATGTGTTATTTTTGTTGTTAAAGGGGCTAGGAGCACAAGTTAAAAAAATGGAAAAACATGATTATGGGTAAAAATCTTAAGATAATAACACTAAACGTGAATGGTCTGAACTCACCTGTTAAAAGGGAAAGAATAATAAGAAAATTCAAGAAGGAAAAAGCTGAAATTATATTTATGCAAGAGACACATTTGAGCAAGACAGAACATGTGAAACTAAAGAGATTTGGCTATAAGAACTCCTACTACAGTTCATTTAAGGGAGGAACTAAAAGGGGGGTTATGATACTAATCTCAAATAAAATACAGTTTGAATGTGAACAGGAAATCCAGGATAAAGAAGGCAGGTATGTAATAATAAAGGGTAGCATAGATGGAATGCAGATCACATTAGTGAGCATCTATGCCCCACCAGAAAGTGACAAGGGTTTTTTTCAACATCTGTTTGATCTCATAGCAACACACAGTGAAGGAGTCCTAATTTGTGGAGGAGACTTAAATGCTTTCATGGATCATGAAATTGATACAACAAGTGTTAAGAAGACAAAAAAACATGTAACAAAATTCATAAGAACCTCACTGGCAGAAATGGGTATGGTAGACATTTGGAGGGACCTGCACCCACTCGAAAAAGACTATACACATTATTCAGCAGTCCATAAAGTACACTCTAGAATAGATTACTTCCTTATGAATGAAGGTGACAGACACAGGGTGAGAAATTGTTGGATTGGAGGGGCAGAAATATCAGATCATAATCCTATATACATGGAAATAAATTTAAACAATAGAAAACGACAAACAACATGGAAACTTAATGTAGGACTGTTAAATGATGATAAAATGAAAGAAAGAATAAAAGTAAACATAAATGAATATATCCAAGAGAATGACAATGAAGAAGTGGACCCAACAATACTATGGGACACACTAAAAGCCGTGTTAAGAGGTAAATTAATTGTTGAAACAGGAAAAGCAAATAAGACTAAACTGGAAGCATATGAACAAAGATGTGAGAGACTGAGGGAATTAGAACATAAACATCAAAGCACAAATGACCCAAAAATATATCAAGAAATTAAAGAAGAAAAAATAAAGATAAAAGAAACACAAATGGATGAAATTGAAAGGAAAAATAGATATCTAAAGCAAAAATATTATGAAACGGGACCAAAAGCCACAAAACTGCTGGCAAAACGGTTAAGAAAACAACAAACAATGAATAATGTATATAAGATTAAAGACCCCACCACAAATAAAACCACAGTTAACCCAGAAAACATCGAAGAAATATTCCATAATTTCTACCAAGAACTATACTCGCAACCTGAAGAAACAAATACTAAAGATATTAAAAAATTTCTATGCACATTGGACTTGCCATCAATAGGAAATCAACAAAATGAAAAGCTAACAGCAGAAATAACAACACAAGAGATTAGAGATGTGATTAAGTCACTTAAAAACGGTAAATCACCAGGTAGTGATGGATACCCATCTGAGTTTTATAAACTGTTTATAGAAGAACTCACGCCACAGCTTCTAAAGTCATTTAATTGGACGTTGAACAACAACAAAATACCTCCATCATGGAACGAAGCCATTATTTCAGTCATTTTAAAGCCAGGGAAAGATAGAGAACAATGCGGAAACTATAGGCCAATCTCTTTATTAAATGTGGATTATAAAATATATACAACAATTATATGTAAACGAATAAAGACATTCTTGACGGAATTGATAGAAGATGATCAAACTGGTTTCATAGAGGGACGCCAAACACATGACAATATCAGGAGAACAATACATATAATTAATCAAATACATAAAGAAAAGAAAAGCGCAGTAATAATGAGTTTCGACGCAGAAAAAGCATTTGACAGGGTTAACTGGAAATTCCTATATAGTGTGCTGGAACGCTTTGGATTTAACGAAAAATCAGTACAATGCATAAGGACGCTGTATCAAGAACCTGTGGCAAGAATCAAGATAAACGGTAGCTTAACAGACAAAGTAAATATACAAAGATCAACTAGGCAGGGATGCTGCTTATCGCCCACCTTGTTTGCTCTGTTCATAGAGCCACTGGCTCAAGCGATACGACAAAATAAGAAATTAAAAGGTGTAACAATAAAGGGGGCGGAACACAAGATTGGGCTATTTGCAGACGATATTATAGTTTACCTTGAACAACCAGATGAATCAATAATGGAAATGATGAACTTGATAGAAAATTTTGGAAAATTATCAGGATACAAGATAAACATAACAAAAACACAAATACTGACATTCCACTATAACCCTCTAAACCAGATAACTGATAAGATCAAACTAAACTGGAAACAAAAAGAAATAAAATGCCTTGGAGTGAACATACCTAAAGATCTAAGCAAAATCTATAAAGCAAACTATGATAGGTTGGAACAAGAAATAAAAAAAGATATTGATAGATGGTCAATCTTAAATATGGATCTGAATTCAAAAATTGAGACAGTCAAAATCAGCATACAACCTAGATTACTTTACCTCTTCCAGGCTATACCAACAGAGATTCCAGATGCCCAATTCTCAAAGTGGGACAGGATGATATCGAGATTTGTTTGGGGAGGTAAAAAACCAAGAGTGAAATATAAAACTCTCCAGTTACCAAAAGAGAAAGGAGGCATGGGCCTACCGAGTCTAAAGGAATATTACTACTCAGCACAAATAAGATATATCATATGTTGGTGCGACGAGGGATATGAGGCAAAATGGAAAGAAATGGAAAAGGAAATTGAGGGACTCCCAGTACAAAGCATAATAGGAGATAAAGATGCATATAAGCAAATCAAACAAATAGACCCAATCACTAAATTTACTTTAGAACTGTGGTATAAAATAGTACAAAAGTATAATATAAAGGAAGACATAAAACTATTGAAATGGGTAGCATTTGACAGTCAGTTTGAACCGGCAAAACAAGATAGGGGATACAAAAATCTGGTGAACAAGGGAATCACAGCATGGGGCAATATCGGAAAAAAAGATCTCGGGAGCTTTGTAAACATCAGGAGAAAATTTAAACTAGAAAGATCGGAATTCTTCAGATATCTGCAGATGAGAGACTATTATATGAAGAAGATTAGGCATAACCTCCAAACAGATGTGAGCGAGATTATACAATTCATTTTAAGCTCATATACAGGAAATAAAACAAGAATTATTTCAAAGCTATATCAGAAACTTATGGCAAACAATCATTCAAGTAACTATATAAATGAGAAATGGGAGAAAGAGCTCAATTTAAACATAACAGAAGAAAGCTGGCAGGAAATATGGAAAACACAACACACGTCAACAAATTCAAGAACATGGAGGGAATTTGGATGGAAAAACCTGATTCGCTTTTTCATTACACCACAGATTCAAGGAAAGTATACAAATACCCAATCTATATGCTGGAGGGGATGTGGGGCTCAAAATGCAGACCACTCGCATATGTTTTGGAAATGCTGCAAAATCTCATCATTCTGGAAATCTATACATGTGACAATACAGAGGATATTAGGATATAATATACCAATGAACTGTAACTTGATGTACCTATGTGATCTTAAAAGAGACAATGTTATACAGGCTGAGGACAGATATCTAGTTAAAATCTTGTTGATTGCATGTAAAAAAACAATCACAAAAAAATGGCGATCAGAAGTTCTTCCTGACCAAGAGCAATGGACTGACATTATTGAGGACATACGTATGATGGAAAAACTAACATATCGACAAAGAATGCAAGAAGGACTATGGGAAAAAAAATGGCGGAAATGGACACACTACAAAGTGCAACAACGAGACAGATATTGAAAGAATAACCAAAGACGCTGGAAAAACCAGAAGAATTAAGAGATGGAAACTAAAAACTTGATGCTCCAACATTTGTCCCCCCCCCTTTTTTTTTTTCTCTCCTTTTTCTTTTTTACTCTAGCCCCTTTGTTTTTTTTAAATGTAGACTGTGATCTGAATGCAATATATATAATGAAAAATGAATAAAAATCTTAAGTTACAAAAAAAAAGCAAAGTAAATTAAAGAGAAACAAAAACAAGCTAAAATAGAATACGACCGAAATAAAAATTTACAGTGCATTGTAAGAGATTAACAATTGTTCTACTAAAAGACCACGGCAAATAGGAAAGTTTTTAACCTGGATTTAAAGCAACTGAGAGTTTCAGCAGCCCTGATGCTTTCTGGGAATTTGCTCCATAAGTGAGGGGCATAAAAACTAAACGCTGCCTCACCATGTTTGGTTCTAACTCTGGGCACAGATAGTAGGCCTGACCATGATGATCTGAGGGCTCTGGGTGGTTCATAATGGACTAGCAGATCTGAAATGTATTTTGGCCCCAAACCATTCAGAGCTTGATAAAACAAAAGCAGCATTTTAAAATCCATTCTTTGACACACAGGAAGTCAGTGTAGAGATTTGAGAACTGGTTTGTATGATCTACTTTCTTGGCCTTAGTGAGGACTCGAGCTGCAATATTCTGAACCAACTGCAGCTGTCTGATAGACTTTTTAGGGAGACCTGTAAGGACAGCATTACAGTAGTCTAGTTTACTGAAGATAAATGCACTGACAAGCTTTTCTAGATCCTGCTGAGACATCAGACCTCTAATCCTTGCTATGTTCTTTAAGTGATAATAGGCTGATGTCACTACTGTCTTAATGTGGCTGTTAAAAATCAGGTCTGAGTCCAGAATCACACCCAGATTTCTGGCTTGGTTGTTGGTTTTTAGCATCATTGATTGAAGTGAAGTACTAACTTTGAGTCTTTCTTCTTTGGCTCCAAAAACTATTATTTCGGTTTTGTCTTCATTTAACTGAAGAAAATTCTGGCACATCCACTCTTTAATTTGACCAACGCATTTGATCAGGATTTTAATTGGACCATAGTCTCCTGGTGAAACGGTTATGTAGATTTGTGTATCATCTGTATAATTATGGTAATATATTTTGTTGTTTCTTATGATTTGAGCTAGTGGGAGCATAACAGATGTTGAAAAGCAAAGGTCCCAAAATGGAACCTTGGGGAACTCCACAGGTTATTTTTGTTAGCTCGGATTTGTAGTTGCCTATTGACACAAAATAGTCCTTGTGTTTTAAATAGGACTCAAACCAGTTAAGTGCTGTACCAGAAAGTCCCACCCAGTTTTTTAGCCAGTCTAGTAAGATGCAGTGTTGGGAGTAACACGTTACTGTAACGCCACTACTTTTGCAGTAACGTGCTGTGTAACAAAATTATTGGTTAAAAATTCAGTAATGCATTATAGTTACTGAAATTTGATCAGATGCGTTACTCATTTTATTAAAATGGATAGATATTTTAGCGCAAATAAACTGACCCTAGCTGGCGCAGCTGTCAGTCTCCTCTGTGGGTCGGTTTCCTGTCCTGCCCTAGTTCACACACAACCCGGTGGCGTCTACTCATATCGAGCTCTGATCACCTGTTGTCCCAGCTGTGAGTAGCCCCTACCAGCTCCTACCTCTGTGGTTAAACATGAGTATTTTTAGAGCAAGAAGCTCACATTTAATGTCCACATTAAATGCATTTAGTTTTCTTATGCACAGAGAAAAAATTACTGATTTCAGCTTCTTGTAAGTGGTGAACTTTCATTTATCTGTGCTTTCTGTTTTATTTTATCTCATTCAGTTACATGCTGTTGTGATATGCAACTATTTCATGGAAGTAAATCCTCTAAATATGCGTTTTTAATGGAATGGTCCAGGGGTGTCAAACATATGGCTTGTGGGCCAAAAACGGCCCACCAGGTGGTCCAAAGTTTTCTCTGTGAATTTACAGCTTTATTTCTAGTAAATTTCTGACTTTCTACTGATTACAATAGTTTATGGAAATCTGAGACATTTTTTCTCTGTAGGATGAGCTTTTTTTCTCATCAGTTTTCTTTTTCTTCTTTTTCTGATGAGAACAAGGAGCCCTTGATCTTGCTATGTGTGCAAGATGATTTAAGTATGCATTTAAAAGTAACGTGAAAGTTACTTTTCCAAGTAACTAGTTACTTTAATCATGCGGTAACTCAAAAGTAACTAGTAACTGTAACTAGTTACTATTTTTTAGTAACTTGCCCAACACTGGTAAGATATGGTTGACCGTGTCGAATACAGCACTGAGGTCCAGTAGAACCAAGATTGAAATGTTGCCATTATCTGTATTGGAATGGATGTCATTAAGGACCTTAACTAGAGCTGTCTCAGTGCTGTGGTGAGGCCGCAAACCTGACTGGAAGACATTAAAGCAGTTATTTAATGTCAGGAAGTTGTACAGTTGTTGAAAAACAGCTTTTTCTATTATTTTATTAAGAAAGGGGAGGTTTGATGTGGGTCTATAGCTGTTCACGAGTGAGGTGTCTGGGTTGCTCTTTTTTAGAAGTGGCTTGATAACAGCTGTTTTAAAGCACTGAGGGAAGACACCTGAATGTAGAGACATATTTATGATCTGTAGTAGATCTGAAGCCATACAATTTGAAACGTTTTTACAACAACAACAAAAAAAACCTGTTGGGAGGGTATCAAAGCAGCAGGTAGTGGATTTTAGGTGGTGTATGATGTCATCCAAGATTTTATGATTGATTGGAAAAAATTTTGCCATGGTGTTTATGTCTTTTCTACGTGGACACAGGGGAAGCACATGTCCTGTACCAGGCATAGGAGCACTGACTGACTGTTTAATTTTATGAATTTTGTCAGTAAAGAAAAACGGAAAGTCAGGCACAGTTGGATAGAAGTTCAGGAGCTACTGACACGGGGATTTGTTAGCCTGTCAGCAGTAATGAACAAGGTGCGTGCATTATTGTTGTTTTTAGCAACATCTGTATTTAGCAACATCTGTGCCATCTGTACATAGGTTGAATTTGGTGACACATGTACTGCTGAGAAAATGGCAATAATTTCATATCAAGGTCATTTTTTGTTGTATTTTTCCCCCAAATGAATTAAAAATGTTTTGAATCATTTTCCAGACACAGGCAGTTAGTCTTTGTTTGTTTTTGTTTTCTGAATATCTGAGACAGTTCTTATAAATGCTGACAAACATGGTGATTTTTATATTCGCCAACTTTTCTGATGAATGTTGTCGAAAATCAAGCTATTATCTCACAAAGCAGTGAATGCTGAGGAGCATTTACGAACGCTGCACTTTTGGGTTTCATCAGTGTCCGTGAAAGGTTGGGAAACAGTTCACACACAGTTTTTAAGTTCACCAACAGTTTTGTTGTAAAGGGTCTTTACTCTTTACCTGCCAGTAATTTTACATGATGCAATCTTCTTACCTAAAATGTCGCAATTATTCACCTGTCACGTATTTTGTAAAAAAAAAAAAAAAAAAAAGTCTCAAATCCCAGATGTACTAATCATTTCTAATCATTTCACATCACTAGATGGCAGACACGTATAGCATAAATCCTAGCACCCCCTCACTCTGGAGGACCAGGCCCACATCTGCCTAGAACCTCTTCAAACCAGAAGCACAGAAGAAGAGATGTTCAAACAGTTGTGCAGGAGGAAGCATTTGCTCCAAATTTTGTCGACTATGATTCTAAAAGGGATTATTTAGCTTCTGAGGATGATTCTGAAGGGTAATATTTACCTTCTGTGACAGCGCAAGATGGACCGGCACATGTACACCTTTCGTCGTCCTTCGACAAAGCTGCACGTGACAGAGGAGAATACTTCCAGTTCGGCAGTGTTGCGTAACCAAAGTCAGGGTGGAATAATCGGAAGATAAATGTAAGAATTTGTGGACATGGGAGAGAAAGCGAAAATGACCGGCAGAAGACGAAATAAGGAACCAGGATGAGCAAACGGACGCATGGAGATGCATGACGTGCAGTAGGTCTGATGTTTACATTCTACTGATTTTCTGATTCATATATTTTGAGGATGACAAAAAAACAAAAAAATAAACCAAAAAAGCCCTCCATGTACAGTAAATATGTCAAGTCCAGTTTTACTGAAAGTTATGTAATCTGATATGGCTGCCATCACATTATGCAAGTTAGATGAGTAAATTTACTCCATTATAAAGTTTAGATCATATTCTACATTTTTCTCATTTACAGTAAGCCATTATCTCTTACCACTTTTAGTTACAGCCTTTGGAATTTCTGATATCTAAACTGTTCAACCAAGATGATTCTCCCCTCCAAAGACCACTGCAGGGAACATGACCGACTTGGCAGAGCGGTCAAATCTGTCAGGTCAGTCACGCCTATCAGATGATAGTTGTCACAACCTGGTCCAAAGGCACAAGAACTGATGGTGATAAAAAAGTTTATTTTCAATAAAGTGAAAAAACCCAAGATAATGCATGGAGTGTGCTTTTGCTGGGAGGCGCAGCTAACAGCAAAATAAACAGCTGTGCTCTGTGCTTCAGGCAGTCAGCTGATTGGATCCTCCTCCAGTGTTCTGACATTTTGGCATATCTATCAGAACAGCACTGGACAGCTGATCGTACAGACTTTAGTCAAATGTAAAAAAAAAAAAACCCCGACAGGTCCCATGATACGAACAGATATGTGTGTTTAGCTCTGTGTGTGTGTGTGTGTGTGTGTGTGTGTGTGTGTGTGTGTGTGTGTGTGTGTGTGTGTGTGTGTGTGTGTGTGTGTGCTTGTGTGCGTGCGTGCGTGCGTGCTGCAGGCAGAGCTCTGTATGGGGTTTTCCTGTGAACCAATGCTGCAAACACGCCATTTGCTCCATGAATGAAGGACGTATCAGCCATACGCTGGATACGTCGGAAAGTTTTCAGCATGCTGAAAATTAATTTTCAGAGGAGCTCGGTGAACTACGCTGTATACCAGCGTGCTTCAGTATACTTCAGCGTGCTCTTAACTAAGACAAAACTGAGCCATAACTGATTCACGTACCCCTGCGTATTCCCCAAATTTTTCATACATTTTGCAAACACTGCCTGAATCATCTAGGCGTAACAGGGCCTTAACCAAGGCAGTAGCGAGACACTAAAGCACAGCTGCCAGCCGGACACTTACAAGCAACAGTACTTTTAAACCTTTGGGGAACCAAGAGTGGCTCTGCAGCTCAACAAATGAGCGTGCAGCAAAATGGAGCTCTACGATGAAAAGGTAAGATTTTTAACCCCTTGCACTCCGGTCAATTTCCCTAAAAACGCCAAAAAATAACGTGCCCAAAGTAAATCGAAAACTGTTCTTCAACCCTTTGCAGCATCTTCATGGGGTTGGTCTCATTTAAAAGAAAACACTTTGAATTTTTTGGCAAAACAGTCATAATCTCTCTAAGTGCTCCGGCCACTGAGTTACAGTCATCTAAACATACTGAACCTGAAGAAAATAAATTTGGCCTGGGTGTGTTTTTGGATACAAATGCTTGCAAATAACACACAGCTTCAGATCCGGGCTGGAAAATGCAACAGAAATATAGAACCAAGTGTTATCCAGCTGAGGTCAAACTTTTGTAACAATACCACAAAAAATGAATATATTACACAGCTTTTTCCTCAGGTAGTTCCCTGGTGTTTTTGAACTGTGCCAAATTGTGCCAAATGGCACAGTTTGGAAAAACGTCTGTAACTTTTGAATGATTCAATATAGAAGCTTCATCTTGGGCTCTAATGAAAGGTGACACTCAGGGCTGTGTGTGTGTGGGGGGGGGGGGGGTTGTCCGTCCGCTACAGAGGACGGACATCAGCCATCGCTACATGACGGAATAGTCATGTGGCAACCGCGGCGCAGTCACCGCGGCTTCCCCCCCCCTCGCTACAGAAGAGTTAGCGGGGGGGGGGGCGTTCACAGTCCGGACGCGGCGCACAAACCGTGTACCGCGGCGCACGGACTTCGGACTTCGTGCACCGCACAGTTGTAATTTACCAATCAGTCAAAAGTCATTTTTGATTACAATTTTCAGGGATAAAGAATAATTTAGCTTATAACACTTACCTCTTCACAGCAGCAGTGTCCTGGCGAACTTTTCTTCCTCATTGTCAGACGAACGCGACGCTAGTCCCTTGTTACGGACTCGTGGTTCTGGTGTCACGACCCGGTCAAAACATAATTCCATTATTGCGGTTTTGCGCTTCCATGATTGCGGTTTTGGCGAATGATTTACGACCTTCGTCGTCGGCCTCCGTCGGTCCATGATGACCATAGAAAAGAATCCTAAACGTCTATTCTGCTGGAATAAAAAAAAAAAAAGCACCACCTGTGGCTGAACAGGCCGATGCGCGAATGGCAGTCCCTGTCACACAGGTCGCACTTGTGGGTGGTCTCCGTGCTGCTGGGTCTGTGACGGTTCTTCCTGCGGGTCCTTTTCTCATCTGCAGCAGTCAGTCTCTCTTCACCCAGCCTTACACAAAACAGCTTTTGAACTTCTGTGCTTCAATTGGCTCGCTGCATTCACAGCGTTGGTAGGCGGGTCTTTCTTGCTAGGTTTTCAGTCATTGGTTCTTCAAGGTTTCAGAAACCCAATTCAAGGCTCTTATTAGTCGAATGAGAGGTCAATCATATCTGATCTGTTCGCGGCTGTGTCTGTAGTGGAAGAACGGAAATGCAGCTTTTTTTTTTCAGTGCGCTCTTGGCGCAATGCCCTCGTGTGTCCTAGAGCGCACGAGAGCGCCCTCGTGTGCTCTAGGACGCAGAGACGTGCCCGTCTGCGGTACACAGGAGTGCAACAGGTTAAAACTATAATTTTATAGTTAAAGCAATCTTTAACATGCTTTTTGTGGACTGCCCTATACACTATTTTTATGATGCTTGCTATGAATGGCACTTAAATCGGGTAGATCACCACTGAAGACCTAGTTGTAAAATACTCGGTCCGCCACTGGCTTCAGGGAAGGTTTCAGCTCTAAAGTGTTGGTCTTGATCAAACTGAAGCATGAAAGACAAGACCAAATGGGTTAGGTGTGAAAGTATCCTAAATGGCTGGCACATAATCTGGATTCATTTATTATGTCCTTTTCTGAGTACATAAAAAATGTAATCTACTTTGAACTTCATTTTTAAAAAAGTCCCCATCCCTGTTTGAAAAACACAAGTCCCCCAACCTTAAAGGTGCATTCAGACCAAATACAAAAGTGCGAAGTGAATACATGTGAAGTTAATGTAAACATGCAGAAAACATGTGAATTTGAGTATTCGCGCATCCAAGGGATTTGGTAGTGCTAGCTAGTAATCAGCCTTAAGATTCTGCCATCACCGGAGTTAAATATCAAAACTGGAGTGTAAACTAGTTTGAAATGAGACGCCACTCAACTGCAGACAGATGGACCGGGAGCTCTGCAGCTGAATCGGAGTGTCGATCCACCCACAGACTCCTGCCACGGATGTGCTAATGAGGGCTAGCAGGCTAGCACTGTAAACAGCTGTCATCCAGGTGAAGTTTTGGAGGAAGGGACAGTTTTTCCAGTTGAGAGCCCTATTGGATAATGTAAACCTAAACATGACAGTGTTTTGGGGATTTCCACTGCAGGTAGAACACAGCTGCAGAAGTTATAAAGACAACCACCCATCTGCAACTCACTCAGATTGTGAATTCATGTCATGTTTACATTGAGTTAACAAAACTAGTCATTCAAACATTCACACTTATCTGCACCTGCAAATTATTTTTAAGATGGGGGGGAGCTTGTGCTTAAGCCAGTGATCTTTGATGGTGAAATATGGATGGTACTGATGAGGCCTCTTTCTCACTCACTCACACACACACACACACACACACACACATCTGTTATGGGTTAGCTCTGTTACAGAGTGTATGATTCTCTAAACCAGAGGGGGTAGAACCATCAATCATAGCTCCCCTCTCTTTTTCGCTCCCTCCATGACATTTGAGGCAACTTCAGGGGGAAAGTGTCTGTTTACTGTAACAGTAAAGGTAAAACTGAACAAATGTTTTTCCATGTTTACCCTCAAAATAGAAAGATGAGAGCAGATACATGCTGGTTAGCTACACAGACAGTCTGAACCACACTAAAGAAGCGTCATTTTCAGGCAAGTGACCTGAGGTGTGTGTGTCGGGGGGGTAAGGAGATTCGGTAACATTTGATTTGCAAAGGGCAATATTACTGCTTCTGAGGGAAATGTTTTGCTGTTACACAACCTCACACATGCTCTCAGCTAGCAACCTTTTCTCAAAGATCCAGATGGAAAACCATGGTCTTCCTAACTGAGTATATGGACAGTTCCTCCTTAATGGCATACCCAATGCTGATAAGATAATAAGGGGTTGGAGACGGGGGGGAGTGTGTAAAATGTGATAAATTAACATGGCAGGAGAACTAAACATGAATGCACACTTGTAACCACTTTTCCACGCAGCTGGTTGCTATCATATTACACAATTTAATTACAACCACAGAGCTTTTTGAACAGTCAGTAAGGCTTCTTCAGTTACGAGATGGTTCTCGTCAACGTTATTCGATTGTAAAGGGGTAGTAATTGATGCTTGAAGTTTTTTTTTCTTTTTACCCTCACAGTGAGAGATTGTGAACCCTAATAAAGTCATTACGTGTGTTTACCATACTGTAAGGGCTGCATTGATTCCTGTTATCTGATTGTTTAATTTAGGTTCTTAACGACATGCAGTAGATAACCAAATGCCAGTGGTCAGCAAGCTTTTGAACATTTTTTTAAAACTACCACTTTTATTACTTCCGCCAAGCAATTAATGTGATCATGTCAGTTTGTCTGTTGTTGTTATGGTCTATAGGTGAGCACACCCTTCACACACTCTGCAGAGTTGATTACCTGATTACCTACAGCTGCTCTCATTAGCACACCTGTCTTAATCATCACCCTCAGTATAAATAGATATCTGTATGCCTTAGCTCCTCATTGGATTGCCTTGGCTCTACACTAGTCATGCTATCTGGTTCTGCTCCCCAAGCTCTCGTGCGCCTGCTTGAATGTGCTCACCTGTCAACCAGCCTCCTTCCACGGATATCATGTAAACCTGGAACATCAATTAACTTCATAACCTACCTTGGATATTCCCCTGTTTCTCCCCAGTGACTTCTGCATCTAGTCCATGACTGTCAATCTCCATCGGCTCCATCTGAAAGGAAAAACAGAAAAGATCATAAATATCATCACAGGATGAATCCCCGGGCCCAGGGTTCCACCATACACACCATCTGTTGACCTGGCTTTTACCAGATCCATACACCAACTCCACCTGCGAAATATCTACCTTGGTGAAATCCGTGACCCAACCTGTCCAGCAACTCCTTCAACCTGTAAGTGAACAATCATCTTACCACCTTCATAAATACCTTTGGTTCTACTCTTCACCTGAAGAGAAGGACACAGTCACCACTCATCATCATTGCAGTAAGAATAATCACTATTTTGCCAGTTATTTCCCTGCAGTCAACTTATGTCTCCTTCTCTTCTCTCCCCATAAATCAGACCCTCCCAAGAATGCCTACACTTATTTTAATAATTATAACAAAACCTTGCATAAAAGTCTCTGTGTCTTGCTATGCTACCTGTCACTGGGTCCTGAATTAAAACCATGTCTGTCAGGTTTGCCCCTCTGGGGCTTAAGGATGGGCTCATTTGCAGGGCGACTTTTAGGCATGTTTATTAACAAAAGAAAACGGTTCAAGGGCTGAACAAAACAAGCAGAGCCGAAACATAAATGATAATTCAACAGAGAGATGTGGCAGGTTATGATGAAAGTGCCGTACTGAAGCTATGGCATGAGCAGAATATATAGATCAGAGAATGATTACACAATGTGGCACAGCCATGAATGATTAACAAATAAATGGAGGAGCAGAATGAACTGAGAGCGCTGTCACATAATATAAAGGGCAAGACAGGATCATGGCAAATAATAAGGCACAGGATAAACATAACCAAGAGTGAATATAACTGAAGACAAGGAAAAACATACTAATAATAATAATAATAATAATAATGAGTCCAAACAAGAACATAAGGTGTGGACAGGATCTGATCCTGTACAGATAATGACAGTATCCCCCTCTTAAGGGGCGGACACCAGACGACCAAAAATGTCTCTTTACTTTTTCCTTCTTAACCTTGTAAAGTAAAAAATGAAACGATAACAGAAAATCACCTGCCCAGGGTAGGTGGTGGGAGTATTAGGCTAGGCAGGTCACTGTTAATTATGAATTATTTTATTATTCTAATTTCTTTCATGTTATTCTTTTGAAACAAACATAGTCACCAAACTTATTTGAAATTAAAGATTTTTTTTTCTTATCTAGTTTTTTCCCTTAAATTTGTGACTTTAAATTTATTTCCTTTTTTTAATTGCAGCATTTTGTAATAAAGTGACACATTTTTCATGCAAATTTGCAACTTTTTACTCACAAATTTCAAACTTTTTTTTTTTCCGTGTAAATTTGGGAACATTTTCTTGTAAATGTTGATTTTTTTTGTCTTGTAAATTTCTGGTTTTCTCACCATACATTTGACTTTTACTTAAAAAAAATTTTTGAAATAATTTGTGATAAATTTGTGATATTTTTCATGTAAACTTGAAACTTCTTTCTTGAAAATTTAAAACTTTTTTCCTTATATTTGCAAATTGATTGTAAATTTGTGGCATTTTCTGAATTTCCAATTTTTTCCCTCATAAATGACAACTCTTTCTTGTAAATATGCAAGTTTCCTTTTTTCTTTTAAATGTTTGACTTTCTCTCCAAAATGTGGGACTTCTTATGCAATTTGCTTTTTCTCATAGAGTTTCAAATTTGAAAATTTATTCTCTTTTTTTCCCTTCATAAAAAAATTCAGAACTTTTTCATTAAAATTCTTATTTATTATTATTATTTATTATTTAATTTCTTTTATTCAAATATTTAAAATCTGGGGTGTATCTCCCCCATTAATTTCGTATTAATTTGTAAATTGTGTAACAAATTAAAGATTTTTAATTCTTTCCATTAAATTTGGACTCATCTTATAAATCTGCTACCTTTTACTGCAGATTTTTATGGTAAATGTCATGAATCCGGGTTTGGAGGCCAAGCCCAATTCTGACTCATTGTTATGCTTTGGCCTAGTTTTCCTCCTAACAGCTCTGGCACGCCCCCTTCTCCCGTCAAGTACCGCCAGCTGCACTGTCACCAGTGCTAACACACATACACACACCCACACGCACGCACACACATTCATACGCTCCATTCACTCGCATTCACACGCTCTCTCACACACCGGGTGCCAATCAGTTCTGCCCACGCATTTTCACACCAGCAATCTCTTTCCTCGTTAGTTTCAGGAGTATTTGTTGGCTGCTCCAGAGGAAGGAGATTGTCGGGGCATTCACCTCCATACGTGGCAGCCAGTTCTCCCCGTATGAGTATCACTCCCTGCGCTCAACTTAGCCAGACATTCAAGACGATCCATTCCTTGGTGTTTCAGCTAATTCCACTTCACTGCCTCCTCCTCCAGACTGCACATTTTGCCCTGGACTCACTCCAGCCTTGTAGTGTCTTGGTTGCCTTTTCTCTTGTGCTAAGCAGCCCTGCATACTAGGCTGATTGCCTTTCCTGTTTTTGTGCGCAACGCAGCCCTGCAGCACTAGGCTCTCTATAGACCGGGCTGTTGAGCGTCCGGCTGGTGCCCTGTATGTTTGGTGGCCTAACCAATCATTGCATCTCTCTGTATTTCTGTGGTGGAACTGAACTTGTGGTTTTTGTGAACTTTAATAAATATGACACTCTCTACTCCTGCAATTGGGTTTTCCATTCTCTCCCTCGTGCGCCATGTTATGGCACACGGGGGTTTGTGACAGAATGCCCCGACCAGTGAAAAAAAAAAACAGCAGAGTAGAATTGTGGGTTCTTTTCCCCTTCTCCTTTTTTCTCCTCATACGTGGACATGATGATTGGAACGGACAAGGAGCTGGAAGCCCAGGAGTTGCTGGAGGAGGCGATTTTCACCTTTCAGAGGTGTCCTGAGGACCAGGAGTGGACGCGATTCGTCGCGGAGGACGTTGAGCAGCGCCATCCTAACCTCCAGGCTATTCATAGGGTGGACGCCATCCTCTCTGTCATCCTCCCCGCTCCTGACGTAGAGCCGGAGAATGCCTCTCCATGATCAGAGCCGGCCCCTCATCAGAGGAAGACTTCCTCCCTCCTCAGATCCCCTTCATCTCCCAGGCCAGCGTCCACCCAGTCTGCGGACGAGAAGACAGAGATGGAGTTGGAGCGGGAGAAGCACTCATTGTGTCTACTGGAGGAGGTTCTCTCCTGGATGCTGAGGTCTCATCCCTCTCCAACAGTTCGTCAGGTTCGGGACACCGCGAGGAGGGTGATGGAGCGAGATAGCCTCTGGGACCATCCAGAGGCAATGGAGATCCTCCGGGACATCTTCGCCGCGCCATGTGATGAATCGGCTGAGGATCTCCCAGTGCTCGAGTTCCTCAAGGCCACTTCGCTCTTCCATCCTGAGGGTGCAGGGTCTCTCTGTGTGGGTGACCCGCTTCCCAGCATGGTGCTCCGTGTCCTGGATTACCTCATCACCGCGTCACCCAAGAGGAGGCGAGGGAGGAAGCCCCGCAACAAGAATTGTCCAGTCCCACGAACTGCAGCTTCGCCTTCCCATTCCGAGCAATGCTCCACCCTGTCACGGGAAGAGATGGAGGAATGTAGGCGGGCTCTCCTGGCTGAAATGGACCTCATCTTGGAGGTGAAGTCGTGGCTCCTCCCGGAGATGGCTGAAAGACTTAAAGAGCTTTCCCCGAGGGAGGAGGAGCCTCAACCCGATGAGGAACGCCAGGAGAGTAGAAAGGACACCTCGGAGGCTGCTGGGGACCTCCAGTGCCAGGAGAACAGGCAAGTTTCTTTTCATTCAAATTCCACAATCAATTATCAATGATCAATTTTGCCTGCCTCCTGACTAGGAGACTCGGGGTGTGCAGTCCCCCGAGTTCTCCGCCCCAGCGGCATACAGTACTCTCATGCCTGGTCTCAATGACTCTTTTCTATGTACCCCCACAAGCCCATCGGTCCCGGACCCAGGTCGCTCGGGGGGGGGGGGGACCAGGAGGGTCCAAGCCCATGGGCCAGCGAAGGAGTCGTCCACAGCCGCCACGCCAGCGGAACTGGAAGTGTGAAGGACGGCGCACGAGAGTCCCACTCCTGCTACCACCATCATGCCCGCTGCCGGGGCCGCCACAGTGGAGTCATCCCCCGGACCAGACCTCCAGCCGATGGGACCCAGGGCATCGTCGTCGGAGTCCTGGATGGCGGTAGAGCTTAAGCAGAGGCAAGTAGTCTCTCCTGTAGTTCATTTGTTGATGGTGGAGGGATCTTGCCTGGCTTTTGGGAAGGGGAGTCAGGTGCGGCCCCCAGCCGCATCTGGACCCCCCTCACCAGGCTTTGCCGCTGCCGGCGACCCTAATCTCTCTCCCTCTCATATCCCCTTCAAGCTCCATCCTAGGGTCGCCAGAGAGAAGCTGCCACCACCTGGGCCGCCCATTGATGACGAGGCAGGTCTAGCTTCCTTGGAGGAGGGCAACGGGGATCAGGCACCCGACGGACTGGAGGAACCTGTGCACCCAAGATGGCCGGAGTCCTGGACGGTGGTGGAGCCAGAGTTCAGGCAAGGGTGCTCCATTATATCAGGAGTTTCAATATTAATGTCACACTGCCCAACTCATGGTGAGGTGGACCCGGGGCAGCTCACAGTAGCCCTCAGGACCACCACACCGGGCTCTGCCGCTGCCGGCGACCCTGATCCTATTTGTCTTTTTCTCCCTTCGGGCTCCGAGCCTCTAGCCAGGGTCACCGAAGAGCTGTTGGAGGCAACCGAGGATCGGCGTCCAACTCCGGAGAACGGGAGGAGCATCACCTCCCTCGCTGGGGAGGCCACCGCAGGAGCAATGAGGCCCCTGATGGGGGTCACCGCAGGTGCAACGATGTTCCAACCGGAGCCCAATGCGGGTGCAGCAGAGCTCCAGCTGGAGTTCACCGCCAGTGCAGCCACGTCCCAGACCGGGACCATCGCAGGTGCAGCCAAGTCCCAGTCCGGGACCATTGCGGATGCTACGGTGCCCCTGCTCCAAGCCTCGAACAGCAGAGGGGCCCCTGTTCCTTGGTTTGACCACAGATGTTCCTGAGTATGGAGGCTGCCTCTCCGCCCTTTCCTCAGATCTTGGTGGCTCCACCACATTGGTCAGCCACCTGAAGGGCTTGATTTTTGGGTCGGGTGGTCCACCGGCCCGGGCAGGCCTCCGGACGTTATCCCATGGGCCGCCTACTGGACTTGGGACTTGGGCCGGCCACCCAATCTGCCACCCTTCACTATGCTGGGGGCCTGGGACTCTGGTCAACCCCCCCAAACTTTGGACTTCTGGGGAGGGGAGTTAGTGCTCTAGGTTGGGGGTCGTTAGGAGGGGTTTGTTCTTCATTCAGTGTTTGTACTAATTGTGTTTTCGTGGGTTGCTTCCCTCCTAACTGGTTTTCCCCCACCTCCCACCCTGGTTTAGTGTTTGTTGCCGGGGGGAGGGGTTCCCTTGAGGGGTGCTGTTTCCTTTCTTTTTTTTTTGCTGATGGTACTGGGGTGTCTGGTATCCACCCCTGGGTGGGGGGGGGCCCTGTCATGAATCTGGGTTTGGAGGTCAAACCCGATTCTGACTCATTGTTATGCTTTGGCCTAGTTTTCCTCCTGACAGCTCTGGCACGCCCCCTTCTCTTGTCAAGTACTGCCAGCTGCACTGTCACCGGTGTTCACACACATACACACACACCCACACACACGCACACACATACACACGCTCCATTCACTCACATTCACACGCTCTCTCACACATCGGGTGCCAATCAGTTCTGTCCACGCATTCTCACACCAGCAATCTCTTTCCTCGTTAGTTTCAGGAGTATTTGTTGGCTGCTCCAGAGGGAGGAGATTGTCGGGGCATTCGCCTCCATACGTGGCAGCCAGTTCTCCCCGTATGAGTATCACTCCCTGCGCTCAACTTAGCCGGACATTCAAGACAATCCATTCTTTGGTGTTTCAGCTAATTCCACTTCACTGCCTCCTCCTCCAGACTGCACGTTTCGCCCTGGAATCACTCCAGCCTTGTAGTGTCTTGGTTGCCTTTTCTCTTGTGCTAAGCAGCCCTGCATACTAGGCTGATTGCCTTTCCTGTTTTTGTGTGTAATGCAGCCCTGGGGCACTAGGCTCTCTATAGACCGAGCTGTTGAGCGCCCTTTGTCCCAGGACCACCAGACTGGAGAACAGGGCGGATCCGGGGGCCTACCCAAGTCCAAGGGTCCCCAGACCGCAGTACATGGTGGGTCTGGCGGCCTACCAAAGTCCCTAGGCCACCAAACTACAAAACAAGAAGGGTGAGGAGCGCTGAACTCGGGCCACAGCAACAAAGGAGTTCCCAAGTCTAAGAATTGCAACAAGGGAGCATTCAGTCCTGGAGGTAATAATACTGGGGCTTTTAGCTCAGAAGCAGGCAGGGGCAGCACACTGACCTCAAAAACAGCAGGTAGTGACACCCCTTCCCTCCCGGCTTCTGGGACGGCAAGTAGAGACTGAGTCTACTTGCCGTCCAGAGGCTGCCGTTCCCAGCCTCTGGAACGGCAGGTGGAGCGGACTGCTCGACCTCCGGAATGACTGGTGAAGGTCCCCCGACCTCTAACTCGACAGATGGAGCAGACCGCTTGAACTCTGGAACAATGACTGGTGGAGCAGACTGTTCGACCTCTGGGACAACGGGTGGCGTGGACTGCTCGACCTCTGGAATGATGGGTGGAGGTCCCCCGACTTCTGACACAAAAAGAGGAGTGGACTGCTCGACCTCTGGAATAACGATGGGTGGAGTGGACTGCCCAACCTCTGGAACAACGATGGGTGGAGCGGACTGCTTGACTTCTGGAACAATAGCGGGTGGGGTGGAATGCTCAACCTCTGGAACAATGACGGGTGAAGCGGACTACTCGACCTCTGAAACGATGGGTGGAGCAAACTGCTCAACCTCTGGAACAACGGGTGGATCCGTGGCTTGCATCTCCATCCCTAATGCAGGCACCTTGGATGTGAAGGATAAAACACAGGTTGGTGCTATGTCCACACCCAAAGAACCAGTAGAAAAGCTCAGCAGGGAGAGCTCAGAAGCAGATGGGAGCTGCAACTGGGTCTCCTTGCCAGACAAGACAAGTCCTCTCTAAAACTGATGTTATAGAAGCAAAGAAAGGTACTTGCCTTAACTCCTGCTCTTCTGCTGATAAGGACCCAGGTGATTCTGCTGCTAGAGAGGCAACCTCCCTCTCTGGGGATGCTGGAGGAACAGTGGGTCAAGCAGTCTGAGGCACAGCAGCGGGCATGGGCACCAACATAAAAAACATGAAAGACGGCACTGGAGCTGACATGGGAGCTGGAAAAACAGCTGTTAAGCCAGCCATGCTGCTGCCGCAGGAGCCAGTAGAATAGGCTTTATTGTCATTATACAGTTGTACAGCACAGTAATGCTGGAGAGCCCTCCGGGGCTGGGACACACTCCATGGAGCGGAGCAAGGAGACATGCGTAATGAAGCCAGGGGACATCTCACAGACTGCACTAGGTCCCACAATGCCAAAACCAGGGGACGCTCCGTCATCGGCACAGGTTTTGGTGTACAGAAAACGCTCTCTTCCCATCTGGGATGTTGCTGTGGAGCTGGAAAAAGGCAGGCTGGAGCTGGAGTTGCCGTGGAGCTGGAACCGGAGCTCCTGGAATGGCAGACTCCTCCATTATCAGTCATTCCCACCCAGGATAGGCAAACAGACCAAAAAAACAGAAGGGGAAACGGCGGTTGCTGGATCGGAGCATTGGGAGGAGTGGCACCTCCTTGAATCCTCCTTCCACCACGAGGCCCCAAACGCCAACCCACTGCCAAGGAGCTCACTCCACTCTGCCGGAGTGAAGGTTGGCAGACAGTCAGCTGTCTCCGGCAAGGAGGAGACGGTGGGTAGCCATGGGAGAGCGGGAATAGGGAGCTCCCACACCCAGGGATGGGAACAGATATCCGCGTTTGCTTCCATCAACGCTGCGGCAGCCTCCCAATGCTCCACAGCATCCTCAGGATTAGAGCACTGTCGCGCAGCAGCCACACAGTCCAGTACCTGGATGACCACACGAAGCTGCTCCGTTCTCCACTTCCTCTTGCTGGTCTCATCCGCTGAATCCTTAAAGCCATCCTTCATGGGGGTTCACCTCTTTGAGGACTTCTCCTGGTCCAGCAACACCACATCACTGGCCAAGAAGGATCAAACTCACCTCCATTTCCTTTGCAAACTGAGAAGAGCATGAATCCACCCCCCATCATGTGCTCATTCTACCGGGGCACCATTGAGAGCATCCTCACCAGCTGCATCACGGTGTGGTATGGAAGCTACACTGCCTCCTGCCAGAAGACACTACAACAGACAGTGAAAGCAGCCAGCAAGATCATGGATGCCCCTCTGCGCCCCCCCCCCCCAGACATCTACCTCACCTGCTTCACCTGCAGAGCTATCAACATTGCAACTGACACCTCCCACCCCTCACACTCCCTCTTCAGCCCCCTTCCCTAGGAGAAAAGGTACTGGAGCCTCCGGGCCCACTTCACAAGACTGCTAAACAGCTTTGTTCATCAGGCCATCAGGACCCTGAACTCTGTCCACCCCCACCCCCCAGACCGTAACGCACTCACCCGCACAATAACTACCTCAGCTGTTGGCACAGAAAGACTGGCACACCAATAGTAATCCATTTGCTGATGTATGTTTCTGCACTTTACTGCAACCATTTGTACAAATGCCATATCTCCTGCTGTCTGTCATTGCAACACTGATCATGTGCAGTCCTATCTGTCACTGTCTGCACCTACACTACCGCATTGAACTTGCAACTATGGGTATTACAGCTCTACTTTTCTGTGTATAGGATTGCTGGGTTTCATTATTGTTTATCTTTATTTGCACTATAGGAGGTCTGGGTCTATCTTTTGTCGCCATTTGCGCTATGGGTAGCATTACTGTACATAGACTGCTGTTGTTATTTTTCCAGCCTTATTCATTTTTCTTTTTTATATTGTGCACACCACTGAAGAGAGAGAGAAATGCCATTTCAATTCTCCCATATGTCCTGTACATGTAGTAGTATTGAAAAATAAAATCTTTGAACCCTTGAATCTTTAAGTCCGGAACTTAAGGACGGACTCATTTGCAGGGCGACGTGCAGCTCGAGGGCTGAACAAGTGATTTTGATCAATGCTGTTTCTGTACGATGGAGGGGGCGGAAACCAGACTGGAATGGTTCATAGAATTTATTATTACTGAGGTGAATGTGGAGCTGAGAGGCAACGACTTTTTCAAGAATCTTGGAGATGAAGGAGAGATTAGAGATTGGTCGGGAAGTTATTAAAATCAGATGAGTCTGCACTGGGTTTTTTGTTTAAAAGAGGTGGCCCGAGGGCTATGGATGAACCTATAGATTCTGGAGTTGACTGATGAGCGTATACCTCTGCCAAGGCCCTATTTCGCAATGTTAAAAGGTGAAAACTACTGGACGGTTTTTGATTAAATTTTCACCAGAAGTGGCTCTTGTGCTACAGATGAACCCATCAGATTTTGAAGATGATCCAGGTCAGGATGCAGATTCTGGATCACTTTTTCACTTTCTTTAACATTGTGAGATAGGGCCTTGGCAGAAGTACAGTATGTGCTCATTATTGTATATAAAGAAAGAGAGGGCACTCACAGAGCACATACTGTACCTATCTCACACTGTTAGTGAAAAAGTGATCCAGAATCTGCATCCTGACCCGGATCACCTCCAATATCCACTGGGTTCACACGTAACTGAAGGGCCACTTGTGAAAATTTCACCAAAATCCATCCAGTAGTTTTTGTAGAATCATGCTAACAGACAGACAAACAAACAAACCAATCAACATTCTGAAAGGTAGGGTCTTGATGGAGGTATGCACTCTCTGAGTGCCCTCTAGTCTTGTACAGTATATGTGCAACATTATTCTTGTAAATTTGCAGTTTTTTGTTGCATTTTTGCAACTTCTAATAAATTTTTGACTTTATTTTTGTATACTTACTATTATCCCAAACAATTGTAATATTATGCCTGTGAATTTTCAGCTTTTTTTCTTATAATTTTGCAACTCTGTTGTTATAAAGTTGCTGATTTTCTACTTCCAAATCAGCCACACTATACTTGCAGCTGTGGCACAGGTGTAGTGTGGCTGGCTACTAATCAGAGGGTCAGTGGTTCGAGGTCTGCGTGTCGATGTGTCCTTGAGCAAGACACTGAATCCCCAGTTGCTCCTGGTGGGTCAGACCAGCACCGCTGCCATCAGTGTGTGAATGGGTGGATAGCAGGATCTGTAAAGTGCTTTGGTCATCCAGAGATGAGTAAAAAGTGCTATAGAAGTTTATGCCACCCCCCCCCAAAAAAAAAAGCCTTGGGAGTCACAGTTAGTGTTCTAATAATGCTTTAGCTCTAATAATCAAACAAAATCATATTTGCCAAAAATGTCTTTCTTTCTGTTCTCATGACATTTGTTAAAACGTTTTGAGCCAAACAGTTTAAAGTTGAATGTAACTCTAATCTTCCCAGGCCTCAGTCCTCACAGGATTAATCACCATTTACCAAGTTTGGCACACGACTTCTCCACAAAGCACAAAGTTCTTCTGCAGATCTTGCCATCAAAAATCTGATATTTTGGATTGGACTGGCTTTTTGAAAATATTTCCTCTCTCAACTTGAAATCAGTCTTAGAATAATAACATTGAAGCTGTAATTTAACAATAAAATACAGTTTCACAGCGTGAATAACTGTGACTCACACAAACACACTGATTTTTTTGTGGGTTTTTTGGTCACGTACTCCTTGAAATACATTTAGAAGCACCGTGAGGAGAGATGAAAGGGGAGCAAAAAGGCCCATTTGATATTTTTGGCAGATTACGATTGACCCCGTCGAGACCTGAGCAAAGTTACTATAGCACCACCTGCTACAGACTAAAACACACAGGTAGGCCAGCTGAGCCAGGTGCAGTTGTGTTTATGCTCTCTGGGTGATTATGACAAATATTATTGCAGCCTAACGCCCTTCATTCACCTCTGATGTGGCACTTAGGCCAGACAACACTTAGCACTTGGGCCAAAATGAAACATTCATAGAATTTGGTGCATGTCACCTAAACAGCAATCACTTATGCCATTAGTCTGAGTAAGAGAAAAAATAATTAATCTAATTTAACTTCTTCTATTATTGAGTTCCATTTTTTTTGCTTTTTAAGTTCCCTTTGTCTCTGGCACTGCAGCTCATGTTGCTCATGAGCAGGGTGAAGTAAAAGCATGTCGAATTCAATGTTCTGTTGAATTTCTCTTTCACACTGCATGCACGCACTCACGTCTAACACAAAGCAGAGCATTTTCTGTTGTTGTCTTGGTTTCTCACATGGTTAGCAACATATTTAGATTATAAGTCATTTGGTGCTTTAAAGAGATGAAAGAGAAGTTGAAGGAAAGTAAGCAAGAGGAGTGGAAAAAGGGAAATGTATACCCGTAAAAGCATTTCTCGAGAAAAATATTTAAAAGAGCACCATTGTCATTTGACACACTTTGCCAAAAGATTTAAATTTTCTAAAATTTAAAAAATGTCTCAAATGAGATAGCAGAATTGAGTGTACAGTCTTCTGATTGGTGGTTTTTCTCCTTGAATTAAAAGTTCAAAAATTGTTAACTTCATTTACACACATGGACAAAATTGTTGGTACCCCACTGTTAATGAAAGAAAAACCCACAATGGTCACAGAAATAACTTGAATCTGACAAAGTGGTAATAAATAAAAATTCTATGAAAATTAACCAATGAAAATCAGACAATGCTTTTGAATTGTGGTTCAACAGAATTATTTTAAAAAACAAACTCATGAAACAGGCCTGGACAAAAATGATGGTACCTATAAAAAAGACTGAAAAATAATGTAATCACAGGGACATGTTCAACCAAGATGTGTCCTCTAATTAACATCACAGATGTCTACAAACTTATAATCAGTCGGCCTATTTAAAGGGTGACAAGTAGTCACTGTGCTGTTTGGTGACATGGTGTGTAACTCACTAAACATGGACCAGAGGAAGCAAAGGAGAGAGTTGTCTCAGGAGATTAGAAAGAAAATTATAGACAAGCATGTTAAAGGTAAAGCCTATAAGACCATCTCCAAGCAGCTTGATGTTCCTGTGACTACAGTTGCACATATTATTCAGAAATTTGACTGTAGCCAACCTCCCTGGACGTGGCCGCAGGAGGAAACTTGATGAAAAATGGAAGAGACGGATAATACGAATGGTAACAAAAGAGCCCAGAACAACCTCTAAACACATTCATGGTGAACTCCAAGGTCAAGGTACACTACCATTCAAAAGTTTGGGGTCACCCAGACAATTATTTTGTGTTTTCCATGAAAAGTCACACTTATTTACCACCATGAGTTGTAAAATGAATAGAAAATATAGTCAAGACATTGACAAGGTTAGAAATAATGATTTGTATTTGAAATAATAATTTTTTCCTTCAAACTTTGCTTTCGTCAAAGAATCCTCCATTTGCAGCAATTACAGCATTGCAGACCTAACATGATTGCACAAGGGTATTCTAATCATCCATTAGCCTTCTGACGCAATGAGCAAACACATTGTACCATTAGAACACTGGAGTGATAGTTGCTGGAAATGGGCCTCTATACACCTATGTAGATATTGCACCAAAAACCAGACATTTGCAGCTATAATAGTCATTTACCACATTAGCAATGTATAGAGTGTATTTCTGATTAGTTTAAAGTTATCTTCGTTGAAAAAAAGTGTTTTTCTTTCAAAAATAAGGAAATTTCTAAGTGACCCCAAACTTTTGAACGGTAGTGTACATCAGTGTCAGATTGCACCATCCGTCGTTGTTTGAGCCAAAGTGGACTTCATGAGAGACGACCAAGGAGGACACCACTGTTGAAAACAAATCATAAAAAGGCCAGACTGGATTTTGCCAAACTGCATGTTGACAAGCCACAAAGCTTCTGGGAGAATGTCCTATGGACAGACGAGACAAAACTGCAACTTTTTGGCAAGGCACATCAGCGCTAAGTTCACAGACGCAAAAATGAAGCATACCAAGAAAAGAACACTGTCCCTACTGTGAAACATGGAGGAGGTTCTGTTATATTCTGGGGCTGCTTTGCTGCATCTGGCACAGGGTGTCTTGAATCTGTGCAGGGTACAATGAAATCTCAAGACTATCAAAGTATTCTAGAGAGAAATGTGCTACCCAGTGTCAGACAGTTTGGTCTCAGTCGCAGGTCATGGGTCTTGCAACAGGATATTGACCGAAAGCACACAGCTAAAAACACCCAAGAATGGCTAAGAGCGAAACATTGGACTATTCTAAAGTGGCCTTCTATGAGTCCTGATCTAAATCCTATTGAACATCTGTGGAAGGAGCTGAAACATGCCATCTGGAAAAGGCACCCTTCAAACCTGAGACAACTGGAGCAGTTTGCTCATGAGGAGTGGGCCAAAATACCTGCTGAGAGGTGTAGAAGTCTCATTGACAGTTACAGAAATCGTTTGATTGCAGTGATTGCCTCAAAAGGTTGTGCAACAAAATATTAAGTTAAGGGTACCATCATTTTTGTCCAGGCCTGTTTCATGAGTTTGTTTTGTTTTGGGTTTTTTTTTACTTTTTTTTTTTTTACTTTTTTTAATTGTACATTTGAGACTTGATCCTCTTAAATATGTGAGGTTTTTCTCATGTATTTCTTTTTTGTTTATTTAAGTTTTTGTAAAGGGTATACATGTCCTTACAGTATTGCATTGTTTACATTTTCATCACTTTCCCTTTTCTTTGTTTTTTGACAGCATTGGAAAAGTAATTATTACAACACCCTTTTTTTAAGTGAAAGAAAAGGAGAAATTAAAGAAAGAACAAAAAACAAACAAAAAAAAACAAAACAAGAAAAAAAAGAGCAAAAAAAAAAAATAATAAAAGAGTATCTGAGTAGCGTTGGAACAAAGAGAGGTGCCATTATTGAAATGGTATTTGTCAAAGGTTAGATCTAATGGAAGACACATATGCGTTCCAGGGTTGCCAAAAGTTCAAGAACCCATCCATGTCCTGTCTCAGTGCGAATGTCAACTTTTCCATCGAATAAATGTCTTGAATCACGTTAATCCAATCTTCAGGTGTAGGACAGTCCTTCAACATCCATTTTTTTGTTAGAGCTTTTTTACTTGCCAATATTAAAACAGGGAATAAGTATTTTTCTCCTAGTCTTTCCAGTGATTCTGGTAGTAAACCCAAATACAAAGTTACAAAAGAAAAGGGAACTGTTATTTTGAATATTTTCCCCAATATTGTCTGTACATTGGTCCAATATTGGTGGATAACTGGGCATGACCAAAACACATGAAAATGATTTGCAGTCTCTTCACCACACAAGCACCAACAATTCAACCTCTTATGAGTAAATTTGTTTTGTGCAGGTGTTCTGAAAAATCTTGCCAAATTTTTCCATCCAAATTCTCTCCACTGCAGGGATGAGGTACTTTTCCATAGTTGTTTATTTAGCTTTTCCCATATTTCCAGTTGTAAAGTGAAATTCCCCTCTTTTTCCCATCTCTCTTTTATATATGATGTGTTGTCTCCTTTTAAGTCTTGAAGACCTTGGTATATTTTAGAAATGTATCTGATCCCTGGGATCCCTTTATATGCCATTAAGAAGACCTTCAGAAAACCTGACTGGGCCCTTTCCAAATCCTCCTTTTTAAGTATTTTGTTTATGTGGTGTCTAAGCTGAAAGAACCTGTAAAGGTCTTGATTTATTAGACCTTGTTTTTTCAAATCTTCAAAACTTCTTAAAGTTTGCCCTTTAAAAAAATCGTAATATTTTATCAGTCCATTCTCTTTCCACTTTTTAAATCTAGTGTCTGTTTTATTAGGAGTAAAGTCTTGATCATAGGCAATCCATTGCAGTAATCGATAGGGTTCTTTAGTTTGATTCTCTCTGACTATCTTAAACCAAATTTTTAGCGGGGTCTCTATCCACGGGTTAGTGTTATTCAAAAGTTTAGGTAAGGCATTGTTCCCTATTATCGCCTGAAGGGGGATGTCACTTGTTATTTGGCATTCCATCTCCTTCCATTGTGCAGTGTAGACTGGGTTACATATCTCTAATAAAGTTTTAATTTGTGCGGCTTTAAAATAGTCCCTGATGTTTGGCAGCGCGAGCCCACCTTTGTCTTTGTTTAGCTGTAGGGTTCTATATCTGATTCTAGGTCTCTTGCTCTGCCATATGAATCTTGAGATCCTTCTGTCCAGTTCTTGCCATGTTTTTTTGGGAGGTTCTACCGATATTGTTTGGAAAAGGTATAGAAGACGTGGAAGTATATTCATTTTGACTGCTTCAATTCTTTGTGCAGTACCCAAGAATGGTATCATATTCCATCTTGCTAGATCAGATTGTATTTTTGCCATCAGTGGATCATAGTTTAGTGTTATAATTTTGTTGAGTTGTTTCGGGATATTGACCCCCAGATATTTCATAGATTCCATCTCCCAGTTAGTTTTGAGTTTGCTTCGTAAATATTGATTTGGGTCATAGTTGAATGTTAAAATTTGGGTTTTATGCATGTTTAATTCGTACCCCGATAAATCTCCATACTCTGAAAAAACTGAGATTAGTTCTGGAAAAGAGGTGTCTGGCTGCCCCAGGTATATTAAAATGTCATCAGCAAAGAGTGCTATTTTATGTTCCTTCTGACCAAGTGTAATACCTTGAATTTTTTGATTCTGTCTTATCCATTGGCTCAGAGGTTCTATGAAGATTGCAAAGAGCAGTGGAGACAAGGGGCAGCCCTGATGACATCCTCTTTCCAGTTCAAAAGATGATGATAATTTACCGTTAATCCTGATTTTAGCTGTTGGTTTTTTTATATAATGCCTGGATAGTTCTAATGAAGTTGTTATGAAAATTGAAACTGGATAAGATTCTATATAGGAAAGACCAGTCAACCAAATCAAATGCTTTTTCAGCATCTAATCCCAATATGGCTGCATTTAAATTATATTTTTTTATATGATGAATTATGTGTAAAGTGCATCTAATGTTATCTTGTGTCTGTCTTTGTCTTATAAAACCTGTTTGGTCTAAATGAATTAAGTCTGTCAGTATATTTTCTAACCATTTGGCAAGGATAGTGGTAAAAAGCTTATAGTCCTGATTTAACACACTGATTGGTCTGTAGTTGGAGCAGTCTAGTTTATCCTTTTCAGGTTTAGGTATGACTGCAATGACCCCTTCTCACCAGGAGGGGGGGATTTCCCCTGTGTGGAGGACATAGTTAAATGTTTTCCGGAGGAGAGGAGATAGTTGCTGTTTAAAGGTTTTGTACCACTCTGCTGTGAAGCCATCTGCTCCTGGGGATTTGTTAGCTTTAAGTTTCATAATTGCTTTTTCTAATTCTTTAGGTTGTATTTCTGACAATAGTGTTTTATTTTGTGACTCAGTAAGTTGGGGAAGGTTTAATGTATTTAGGAAGGGTTCGGATGCGTTTTTATGTTTTTTGAGGGAGTACAAGTTCTTGTAGTAGTTCTCGAAGCTTTTAAGAATTTCCTGAATTCTAAATTTTATTTCCTTTGATACTGGGTCTCTGATTTTGTAGATTGCTCTCTCCGTTTGTTGTTTCCTCAATTTATAGGCTAGTAATTTTGCCGATTTGCTACCTGTTTCATTGTATTTTTTGTTTCAGAAATGTAAGTTTCTTCTGGATTTCTATTGTGTAGATCTCATTTATTTGTTTTTTAATTTCCTTAATTTTGAGCGAGTCATTAGAATGAGTGTTGTCTTTGTGCTCTTTTTCTAGTTTCTTAAGTTCTGACTCTAATGTGATTAGTTTTTCTTGTCTCAGTTTCTTTTGGATTGCCAGTTTTGCGATAATCTTTCCCCTTATTACAGCTTTGCATGCGTCCCACAGTATTAAAGGGGATACTTCTCCATTATCATTTTCTTCCAAATATCTGAGAATATCTGATTCCAATTCATCTTTCAGTGGTCCTTTCAGCACATTTGAATTTAACCTCCAAGAAAATGTATTATTTGTGTATTTTTGGATACTTAAGTCCATATAGATCGGACTATGGTCAGAAAGATCCATCAGTCCTATTTTACATGTTTTTACTCTTCCAATGTCTCTATTAAACATAAAAAAATAGTCAATCCTTGAGTATGATGAATGTGGTGCTGAGTAAAATGTATAATCTTTTACACTGGGGTTGAATTCCCTCCACACGTCACAGATTCCCATTTCTTTTAGTAGCATCCGAGTTTTTCTACTTTGAGTGTTATTTTGATGTGGAGAATTACCTGATGCATCCCAATATGGATTCAGTCTTAGATTGAAGTCTCCACCACATATCACTAAACCTTGGGCTTTAGTTATCATTAGGTCAAATACATTTTTATAAAATTTCCAGTTAGCCCCTGGTGGTGCATATACATTCAGCAGGATGATATCTTCTCCCTCTAGCCGACCAAGTACCATGCTGAATCTCCCTTCTTTATCTTTGTGTTCTGATTTTTTTTTTCAAATATAATTTTGGTTGAGATCAATATCACTACCCCCCTTCCTCCTCCCTGACTTATATGAAGATGAAGAGATCATTTTAAACCCTTGTCTGTTAAGTTTAGTGTGCTCCACGTCTGTTAGGTGGGTTTCCTGTAAAAATATTATTCCTGCTTTGTCTTTTTTCATTTTGCCTAGAATCTTGGATCTTTTAACTGGATTCAGGATCCCTTTTACATTATATGAGATTATTTTGGTTGCACCCTGTTTCTCCATTGTGTTGTCTTATTTAGTATAACAGTGTGGTGGCCCTCTTTTATGCTACTCAGAAACTGAAAGAACATTAAGAACATAAAAAACATTAAGAACATAGTATATAAAACTTTAAAACAAAAAACTGACAAAAGATCTCCCTGAGCTGAGGTTTTTTTAGTGACCTTAGAAGAGCCTTGATGGTGTGTTGGCTCTGAGGGAAATTCCTCAAACTCTGTTACATGTTGAGGGCCCTCTATTACCCCTGTAAGTTGTCCCATGTTTTTAACGTGAATTTCAGATCCCAATCCGGACTTGTAATGATTTTATTTTATTTTTTTTGTGCCTATACCCTATGAAATTGTGTGCAACCTCCCACCACCATCACAGCAAACAGTCACGTTAATACAGTATTTGTTAGTGTGGAGAGGTCATGTGGTTCATTGTCACATTTCTATTTTAACATTTTTTTTGTTGTTGTTTGTTTTTTTAAAGACTTATTTGTTTCTAATATTATGTCTGTTCCATGAAATGTTTTACCACTTCATATTTGCTGATTCTGCATCTCCTTTAATGTTTGTTACCTTGTAGGAGGAGGGTTGGATGCGCAGATTGACTAAAAATATCGTTATTCCCTCCTGTAAACGCTCAGTTTTTCCTTATAGCTCTGGCGCTGGGTTTCCCGCTGCTGGCTCGTGGGTTTTGAGGGTCTCTGTGTGGACCATGTTTGAGCCTTGATTCTTTCGATTGGGTCTGCTGCGGGTTAATACACCATTACCGGGAGCCCTCTTCTCGCCATATCCGTGGTTGCTTCTTCCGCCGAGTTGTAGAGACACATCTCAGCCCCGTAAAAAACCCGCAGCTTCACTGGAAATGGAGTTTGAAAGCGCAGTTTCTTCACTCGTAGTACCTTTTTAGCGTCATTGTATTCCCGACACTTTTTAAGGACCTCCGGGGCGTAGTCATGCTCCACAAAAACTTTTCTCTCTTGGTGCATAAATCCTTTTTTCTGTCAAGCCAGTCTTACAACCTCTTCTTTTATTCTGGAGTTGGAGAACTTCACCAACCATGGTTGGTGAAGTTCACCATGGTTCCAAGGTTGTCATAAGCAGGAGCGGCACTGGGGTTAAGCTCCCAGTGCTCATAAAATGCTCCTTAGGGCGTGCGTCTCGAAAAGCCTCTGACAACTAAGTCCAACTCCTAGCCTGCCTGTGTGGTTTAGTCTCTAAGCCCGGCGGAACTGCTTTTACTAATAGGAGAAGGGGCGAGGGCGGATCTCTGGCGGGGCGGATCTCTGGCGCCTTAAAACCAGATGCTTCAGGTAGATGGTGGCTCGTCAACCTGGGAAGGTAGCCCATCTAGGGGAAGGTAAACCCTGATTTCAAACCTCCGCTGCCTTGCGGCACACCCGGTCACGGGAAAGGCTTCGGGAGTCAACCCTGAGGAAAAATCTGGAGTCGGAGCCCCTAAGGCAGTTCTCTGTTGTGCTCAACATCGTTCTGGCAGCTCCTGCGACGGCGCTGGTGCCAAACTGTAGCAGCCCTGCTGTTCCTTTGGATTCATCAGTGACGTGGAGAGGGGGGACATGCTGCATGGGCAACATCTTGTCCTCCATATCTTCCTGCCAAGGCTTGAATCCTACCAATGCCCAACGCTGGAAGGTAGAACACCGGATCACTGGAGAGGACACTCCAGCTTCGCCTTTGGTGTAGACAAAACACGGGGAATGACAGTTACCGGTTATAAGCCACCGCTCAATTGGCGTAGAGCGCGGCGCCAGGGGTTGTTCCCGACGGTGGGAGGGATCATCGGATCTCACTGGACAGCTACCACCCGCCTCAAGCTGGGCAGCCCCCAGCCAATAAGGTGTTGTCCCGCCACAGCTTGCTTTCCTCATTGGGTGCATGGGGATGAGGAGAAGTCCAAACAGCAGGCTGAGAACCTTCGCACCAGGCAAGACAAAAAAACAAAAGAGACCAACTCTAAAACTGGGAACTTGGAACGTCCGCACTATGATGACAGGACTCACTGCTAACCTCAAGGACATCAACGACACCAGGAAGACTGCCATCATCAATAATGAGCTGAAGAGACTGGGAATGGATATCGCCACTCTCCAGGAAACACGGTTGGCTGACGCAGGCACGCTGAGAGAGAAGGACTACATGTTCTACTGGCAGGGAAAGGGCAGTGACAAACACAGGGAACACGGAGTGGGCTTCGCAGTGAAGAACACCTTGCTGAAGATGGTGGAACCGGGCAGCAATGGCTCTGCACGACTCCTCACCCTCCGCCTGAACACCACTCAAGGCCCAGTCACCCTCGTCAGTGTGTATGCCCCAACACTGACAGCCACACCAGAGGCAAAAGACGAGTTCTATGAGAATCTCGCAACAACTGTCAGGATCATCCCCAACTCTGAACAACTCATTCTCCTTGGAGACTTCAATGCCAGAGTGGGTGCTGACCACGACTCCTGGCCCTCCTGTCTTGGACCATTTGGCGTGGGCAGAATGAACAACAATGGACAGCGGCTGCTCGAGTTCTGCACATATCACGATCTGTGCATCACAAACTCGTTCTTCAAGACCAAGCCCCAACACAAGGTTTCCTGGCGACATCCGCGCTCAAAGCACTGGTACCAGCTGGACTTGATCCTGACCAGGGGCACCTCACTGAAGAACGTGCTAATCACCCGTTCGTTCCAGAGTGCAGATTGCGACACAGACCATTCATTGGTGTGTTGCAAGGTCAAGCTGCAGCAGAAGAAATTCCATCGTGCTAGACAGCCTGGAAAGGCACGGATTGACACCAGCAAGATGGCCCAACCAGAACTTGTTGAGCAGTTTGCCTCCACCTTTGAGAAGGAACTTGGTGTACCACAAGAAGGAGAATCTGCAAAGCAGAAGTGGGAAGAGCTGCGAAACACCATCCACCGCACAGCCTTGGCTACCTTTGGGAGGAAGACCTCGAAGTCACAGGACTGGTTTGATGCCAAGTTGACCGAGATGACCCCCGTCATTGAAGCCAAGCGCTCAGCACTTGCTGAGTACAAGAAGTACCCAAACAAGAAGAACCTCCAGATTCTCAGGGCTGCGAGAAGCAAAGTTCAGCAGACTGCTCGGCGCTGTGCCAACGAGTACTGGACTCAGCTCAGCCAAGATATTCAAACCGCTGCCATAACAGGGAACATCCGTGGTATGTACGATGGCATCAAGAAAGCACTTGGTCCGGCTCAGAGCAAGACGGCCCCCCTCAAATCCTCCACTGGGGAGATGATCACAGAAAAGAACAAGCAGATGGAGAGATGGGTGGAACACTACTCCGACCTCTACTCCAGACAGAACACCGTGACACCGTCAGCCCTTGATGCCATCGACTGCCTGCCATCCATGGACGAACTTGACGCCGAGCCAACCATCGACGAACTCAGCAAGGCCATTGATAGCTTGGCCGCTGGCAAGGCACCCGGCAATGACGGCATACCCCCCGACCTGATCAAGCACTGCAAGACTGCCCTACTGCTGCCATTGCATGACGTCCTCTGCCAGTGCTGGAAGGAAGGTGCCGTACCACAGGACATGAGGGACGCCAAGATCATCACCCTCTACAAAAACAAAGGGGAGAGAAGCGACTGCAACAACTACAGGGGCATCTCCCTCCTCAGCGTTGTTGGCAAAGTCTACGCACAAGTTGTTCTCGTTCGTCTACAGAAGCTTGCCGAACGTGTATACCCCGAGTCTCAGTGTGGCTTCCACGCTGAGCGATCGACGGTAGACATGATATTCTCCATTCGCCAACTCCAGGAGAAATGCAGAGAACAGAACATGCCCCTGTACGTCGCCTTCATCGACCTCACCAAAGCGTTCGATCTGGTCAGCAGAGAGGGCCTTTTCAAGATCCTGCCAAAGATAGGATGCCCACCAAAGTTGCAAAGCCTCATCGAATCGTTTCACACCAACATGCAGGGGACAGTGCAGCATGACGGCAACGTCTCAGAGCCATTCAACATACGCAGCGGAGTGAAACAGGGCTGTGTACTTGCACCAACCCTCTTTGGGATTTTCTTTGCTATGCTCCTGAGGCATGCCTTCAGCACAGCAACAGAGGGAATCTACCTGCACACAAGATCTGATGGCAGGCTTTTCAACCTCGCCCACCTGAAAGCCAGAACCAAAGTACGCGAGGCTCTAATCAGAGACATGCTGTTCGCAGACGACGCTGCAGTCGCAACCCACACACAGCAGGAGCTTCAGACCCTGATGGACCGCTTCTCCCAGGCATGTAAGGACTTTGGGGTTACCATCAGCCTGAAGAAGACTAACGTCTTGGCGCAAGGCATGGAAGCACCACCAACCATCACCATCGACGACTACGAGCTGGAGGTCGTGAATCAGTTCACGTACCTGGGGTCCACGATCAGCAACAACCTCTCCCTTGATACAGAGATTGACAAGAGGATTGGGAAATCAGCCTTCACACTCGCTCGCCTCACCACACGAGTGTGGGAGAATCCCAAACTCTCTGTCAAGACAACGATGGCAGTGTGTAACGCCTGCATCAACAGCACACTGCTCTATGGGAGTGAGACGTGGACAACATACGCCCGGCAGGAAAAGAGACTGAACTCCTTCCACTTGCACTGCATTCGCCACATCCTGGACATATCCTGGCAGGACAAAGTGCCCAACACAGAAGTTCTGTCCCGCGCTGGCCTTCCCTCCATGTTCACTCTACTCAGGCAGCGCAGGCTCCGCTGGCTAGGCCACGTTCATCGTATGGAGGATGGCAGAATCCCCAAAGACGTCCTCTACGGAGAACTGGCAACTGGCAGGAGAGACGTTGGCCGTCCACAGCTGCGCTTTAGAGACGTCTGCAAGAGAGACATGAAGGCCCTGGAGATCAACACAGAGCGCTGGGAGGACCTTGCAATGGACCGCTCCAAATGGAGAGGCACCCTGACCAGACAGCTCAAGGCGGGTGAAGAGAGACTGACTGCTGCAGCAGATGAAAAAAGGACCCGCAGGAAGAACCGCCACAGACCCAGCAGCACAGAGACCGCCCACAAGTGCGACCTGTGTGACAGGGACTGCCATTCGCGCATCGGCCTGTTCAGCCACAGGCGGTGCTGTTCCAGCAGAGTAGACGTTTAGGATTCTCTTCCATGGTCATCATAGACCGACGGAGGCCGACGACGAATGGAGAACTTCACCACCACCGATCTTGGTGGCGCTTCCGCCGACGGCCTTGGGGCTAATGTACGGTCGCCCTTTCTATCTTCAAGTCGGTGGATTGGGGAATTTCCAACTTCTCTCTCAGTATGGATTCCACGCATGCAGCCATTGTGGTGAAACCGTCCTCGACTCCTTCTTTCAGACCATGAATTCTTATGTTGTCACTTCTTAGTCTTCCTTCTTGGTCGGTTAGCTTAGCCTCCAGTCTTGACTGTCGTTTAAGTAAATCCAGCACGGTTTCTTCCAGCCCTTTTATTCTTTCCTCTGCTTCCATGATTCGGTCCTCAGCCTGGTCCACTCTGCTGTTTGTCCTTTTTATTTTGTCTTTAATTTCACGAAATTCGGCCCAACACTCTTGGCGAAATTGTCTTAATTCTTGAAGTACCATTTTTAAGCTAACCTTGTTGCTAGCTTCATTCAGCTCCTCTGCTTCTGAACGGATGTCCTCCGGGTCAGATTCTCCGGCTGATGCGTGTCTTGGCCTGGTAAATGTCGATCTCTTCTGTTTTCCTTTAGGCATAATGACTTTGTCTTTTGATTTTCACTCTTCCAAAAATCCGTTAAATCTCATTTTCAAGGTATTTTCATGGATCGGGTCTGGGAGCTTCAGCGTTAAGCTGCTATCACCATAGTGTCCAGACCGGAAGTCCTCATGAGTTTGTTTTTTAAAATAATTCTGTTGAACCACAATTCAAAAGCATGTGTCTGATTTTCATTGGTTAATTTTCATAGAATTTTTATTTATTACCATTTTTGTCAGATTCAAGTTATTTCTGTGACCATTGTGGGTTTTTCTTTCATTAACAGAGGGGTACCAACAATTTTGTCCACAGCTGTAAACTGAAAAGAAGAACTGCTCTTTTACCACTAATGCTAATCCTACAATTTGTTTTTTCAGCAATAAATGATTATAATCAGAAAGCATGAAGCCAACTTTACATCATTGTTCACATAATCCAAGCTGATAAAAAAAATAGTCTTGCTCACTCATAATTTAAAAAAAAAAAAATCATGACCCAGGTAGGTCAGTTTGAATTTTAATCATTCTGAGTAAGGGAGTGTGAACACGGAAAAGAGGATCAATTGGAGGGTACACAGAGAGTACATACAGTGGGGTAAAAAAGTATTTAGTCAGCCACCAATTGTGCGAGTTCTCCCACTTAAAAGATGAGAGAGGTCTCCAATTTTCATCATAGATATATCTCAACTATGAGAGACAAAATGAGAAAAAAAAAAATCCAGAAAATCACATTGTCTGATTTTTAAAGAATTTATTTGCAAATTATGGTGGAAAATAAGTATTTGGTCAATAACAAAAGTTCATCTCAATACTTTGTTATATACCCTTTGTTGGCAATGACAGAGGTCAAACATTTTCTGTAAGTCTTCACAAGGTTTTCACACACTGTTGCTGGTATTTTGGCCCGTTCCTCCATGCAGATCTCCTCTAGAGCAGTGATGTTTTGGGGCTGTCGCTGGGCAACACGGACTTTCAACTCCCTCCAAAGATTTTCTATGGGGTTGAGATCTGGAGACTGGCTAGGCCACTCCAGGACCTTGAAATGCTTCTTACGAAGCCACTCCTTTGTTGCCCGGGCAGTGTGTTTGGGATCATTGTCATGCTGAAAGACCCAGCCACATTTCATCTTCATCTTCAATGCCCTTGCTGATGGAAGGAGGTTTTCACTCAAAATCTCACGATACATGGCCCCATTCATTCTTTCCTTTACACGGATCAGTCGTCCTGGTCCCTTTGCAGAAAAACAGCCCCAAAGCATGATGTTTCCACCCCCATGATTCACAGTAGGTATGGTATTCTTTCTCCTCCAAACACGACAAGTTGAGTTTTTACCAAAAAGTTATATTTTGGTTTCATCTGACCATATGACATTCTCCCAATCCTCTTCTGGATCATCCAAATGCTCTCTAGCAAACTTCAGACGGGCCTGGACATGTACTGGCTTAAGCAGGGGGACATGTCTGACACTGCAGGATTTGAGTCCCTGGCGGCTTAGTGTGTTACTGATGGTAGCCTTTGTTACTTTGGTCCCAGCTCTCTGCAGGTCATTCACTAGGTCCCCCCGTGTGGTTCTGGGATTTTTGTTCACCGTTCTCATGATCATTTTGATCCCACGGGGTGAGATCTTGTGTGGAGCCCCAGATCGAGGGAGATTATCAGTGGTCTTGTATGTCTTCCATTTTCTAATAATTGCTCCCACAGTTGATTTCTTCACACCAAGCTGCTTACCTATTGCAGATTCAGTCTTTCCAGCCTGGTGCAGGTCTACAATTTTGTTTCTGGTGTCCTTTGACAGCTCTTTGGTCTTGGCCATAGTGGAGTTTGGAGTCTGACTGTTTGAGGTTATGGACAGGTGTCTTTTATACTGATAACGAGTTCAAACAGGTGCCATTAATACAGGTAACAAGTGGAGGACAGAGGAGCCTCTTAAAGAAGAAGTTACAGGTATCTGAGAGCCAGAAATCTTGCTTGTTTGTAGGTGACCAAATACTTATTTTCCACCATAATTTGCAAATAAATTCTTTAAAAATCCTTCAATGTGATTTTCTGGATTTTTTTTTTCTCATTTTGTCTCTCATAGTTGAGGTATACCTATGATGAAAATTGGAGACCTCTGTCATCTTTTAAGTGGGAGAACTTGCACAAATGGTGGCTGACTAAATACTTTTTTGCCCCACTGTACCTCTGCCAAGGCCCTATCTCACAATGTTAAAGAAAGTGGAAAAGTGATCCAGAATCTGCATCCTGATCCGAATCACCTCCAAAATCTGATGGGTTCATGTGTAGCTCAAGGGTCACCTCTGGTGAAAATTTCATCAAAATCTGTCCAGTACATGTTGCTTAATCCTGCTAACAAACACCCAGACAGGTCCCACATTGCCTGCAACAGCTCTTTTTTTTTTGGTGGTATCACTGGGGGGACTGCAGCTGTGGCTGACTGTTTAACACAATCTTGCGAGTGAAAGGATGCCCAGGGAGTGAAGAAGTGTTGTGGTACTGATTTTCAAGAAGAAGGGTGAGGCTCAGAGCTGTAGTAACTACAGAGGAATAAAGTTGATCAGCCACATTATGAAGATATGGGAAAGAGTTGTTGAAGCCAGGTTAAGAGGAGAGGTGACAATCAGCAAGCAGCAGTACTGTTTCATGCCAAGAAAGAGTACTACAGATGCAATGTTTGCTTTAAGAGTTGATGGAAAAGTATAGAGAATGTCAGGAGTTGCACTCTTTGTGGATCTAGGGCAGGGGTGTCAAACTCATTCCATGGAGGGCCAAGACCCTGCAGGTTTTACTTCCACCAGTCTCTTCAGCAGGTGTTTTCACTGATCAGCAATCAGTAGGAAGAAATTCAGAGAAATCACCTGCTGAAGACACTGGGTGGAGGTAAAACCTGCAGGGTCTTGGCCCTCCATGGAATGAGTTTGACACCTGTGATCTAGAGAAAGCAGATGATAGGGTGCCAAGAGAGGAAGTGTGGTACTGTATGAGGAAATTGGGAGTGGCAGAGAAGTATGTGAGGGTCGTGCAGAATATGTATGAGGACAGCGAGACGGTAGTGAGGTGTTTATTTACCTTTTGCTCTTATTAAAGACAAAAATAGAAAGGAGATGTTTTTACCTTCTTTACATGTTTTGACTGTTCACTGCAGCCTTCATCAGAAGGTGGAGCTGGATGTGTTAGAGTTGAAGGTGCTAAGATTATCATTGGGAGTGACTAGGAGGGACAGATTAGAAATGACTATATCAGAGAGAGCTCAGGTTGAGTGGTTTGAAGACAGTAAGAGAGGCAAGGCTGAGAAGGTGTGGACATGTGCAGAGGACGGATAGAGAATATACTGGACAAAGGATGTTGAAGTTGGAGCTGCCAGGAAGGAGGAAAAGAGGAAGACCACAGAGAAGATTCATAGACGAAATGGAGAGGGTTGGTGTTACAGAGGAAAATGAAGGGATAGGGTGAGATGGAGACAGATGATTCGCTGTGGTGACCCCTAAAGGGAGCAGCCGAAACAAGAAGAAGAAGATTTGGACAATTTTAACTAATTTGAGTGGTTAGCACTGCGGTAGCACAGCAACTCACCCTTGGCCGGGGGATCCTGAGTTCGATCCCAGCCCCCAACCAACAGTGATCTGTGTGGAGTTTGCATGTTCTCCCCGTGTCTGCGTGGGTTTACTCCGTGATTTCTCCGGTTTCCTCCAACATGCCAAAAACATGCAAGTTAGGTTAATTGGCATTAAACTGGGGATTCTAAATTGTCCTTAGGTATGACTGTGAGAGTGAATGGTTGTCTGTCTCTCTGTGTTAAAAGTAACACAGAGTCTGTCTGGCTAAAAGTAGAGTCTGTGTCTGTCTGGCTAAAAGTAACTGTAAATACTCCACAATTGTTATTCACGCCGGCATTAATGACATCCGTCTCCGGCAGTCGGAAGTCACGAAACTTAATATAGAATCGGTGTGTGAGTTTACAAAAACGATGTCTGCCACTGTAGTATTCTCTGGACCCCTCCCCAATCTGACCAGTGATGACATGTTTAGTCGCTCGTCATCCTTGAACCGCTGGCTGTCTGTGTGGTGTCCTAAAAATGACGTGGGCTACATTGACAATTGGAGCTCTTTTTGGGGAAAACCTGGTCTTATGAGATGAGACAGCATTCATCCCACTTTGGATGGTGCTTCTCATTTATCTAACAATCTGGCATCTTTTTTATCCAAATTTCCAAAACCGTGACTACTCAGAGTTGGGACCAGGAAGCAGAGTCGCAGTCTTACACGCCTCTCTGCAGCTCCTCTTCATCCGCCACCCCTCAGCTTAGCCCCTGTCTTCCCCATCAGAGAATCGTTGTCTGCTCCCTCCAAAGTAAATAAAAATATAATGTATAAGCATCCCAAAGTGATAAAGCAAAATATTGGTAAAACTCAAATTAAACATAAAGCCTCTAAATTGAATGATTTGGCCTCTGTTCCTCCTCATAATTTAAAAATTAAATGTGGTTTATTAAATATTAGGTCTCTAACTCCCAAGTCTCTGTTAGTCCATGATCTGTTAATTGATCATCAGATTGATTTAATTTCCCTTACAGAGACTTGGTTAGGGCAAGAGGATTATGTTGGTTTAAATGAATCAACTCCCTCTGGTTATTTAAACTGTCAAAATCCCAGAAGTTCTGGTCGTGGAGGAGGAGTAGCAACAATTTACCCTTCCAAATTACTAGTTAATGTAAAGCAAAAAACATGTTATAATTCCTTTGAGGGCCTGGTCCTCAGTGTTGGGCACTTTAGCAATTTCAGGTTAAACCCAATTTTATTTGCCATAGTTTATCGTCCCCCATCAACCTATTCAGAATTTTTATCCGAATTTGCTGATTTCTTAGCTGATTTAGTGCTGAAATCTGATAGAATAATTATAGTAGGGGACTTTAATATACATGTGGATGTAGATAGTGACTGCCTTAATGTGGCTTTTAATTCAATATTAGACTCGATTGGGTTTTCTCAGAAAGTAGGAAATTCTACTCATTACCTCCACCATACATTGGACCTTGTTCTGACATATGGCATAGAAATAGAAAATCTTGTAGTGTCTCCTCATAACCCTGTACTGTCAGACCATTGTCTGTTAACCTTTGATTTTACTATTTCTGACTATTTGGCTCCTAAAGAAAAATATTATCACAGTAGATGCCTCTCAAATGATGCTGTTTCCAAATTTATGCAGATTGTTTCCTCTATGCCATGTGTCAACACAACGGAAATAAGCTATAGACAGCTTGCTCCTTCTGTAATTGATAACATGGTGGATAGTGTTTCAGCTTCTCTCCATCAGGCTCTAGACTTGGTGGCCCCCTTAAAAAAGAAAAGTCTAATCAGAGATTTTTAACTCCTTGGTTCAACACAGAAACTCGTAGCTTAAAACAGAAGACTCGTCAATTAGAAAGAAAATGGCGCTCTACTAATTTAGATGAAATCTATTTAGCTTGGAGAAATCATCTTTTAATTTATAAAAAATCTCTTAGAAAAGCTAGAACGAGTTATTACTCTGCATTAATAGAAGAGAACAAGAATAATCCCAGGTTTCTTTTCAGTACTGTAGCCAGGTTGACAAAGAGTCAGGACTCTGTCAATCCTAGCATCCCCTTAGAGCTTACTAGTCAGGACTTTATGAACTTTTTTAATAATAAAATTTCATCCATCAGAGATAAAAATCAATCAGATTCTTCCCACAGTTAACTTAAATACTGTAACTATTACAACTCCTTCTATTGATGTCTGTCTTGATGAGTTTACTCCATTCGACCTTTGTGAGTTAGACAAAATAGTTTCCTCATCCAAACCTTCAACTTGTCTTTTAGACCCTATTCCTACCAGGTTATTTAAAGAAGTCGTCCCACTTATTGGTAGCTTTATTCTTCATATAATCAATTCTTCATTAACTTTAGGCCATGTACCGCAGGCTTTTAAAACAGCTGTAATTAAACCCTTACTCAAAAAGCCAACGCTAGATCCAGGAGCTTTAGCTAACTATAGACCAATCTCTAATCTCCCTTTCATTTCAAAAATCTTAGAAAGAGTTGTTGCTACGCAATTATTTGACCACCTGCAGGGAAATGGTTTACTTGAAGAGTTTCAATCTGGGTTTAGAATCCATCATAGTACTGAAACAGCCTTAGCAAAGGTCACTAACGACCTCCTCATTGCGTCTGATAATGGACTAGTTTCTGTACTTGTCCTTTTAGATCTTAGTGCAGCTTTTGATACTATTGATCATAATATTCTACTTGATAGATTAGAACACTATGTTGGACTTAACGGAACTTCATTGCAGTGGTTTAGATCTTATTTATCTGATAGGTTCCAGTTTGTTCATGTAAATGATGAGTTTTCTTTCAGCTCAAAGCTTAGTCATGGAGTTCCACAGGGATCTGTGCTAGGCCCTACTCTTTTTAGTTTATATATGCTTCCGTTAGGCAACATTATTAGAAAGCACTGTATACATTTTCATTGTTATGCAGATGACACACAATTATACCTGTCAATGAAGCCAGATGATACTAATCAATTAGCCAAGTTAGAAGCCTGTCTTAAGGAAATCAAAGCTTGGATGACTTGTAATTTCCTGCTATTAAATTCAGATAAGACTGAAGTCATTCTTGTTGGTCCAAAAAACCTTAGAAATTCCTTTCCAAATCAAACTTTCAGTTTGGATGCAGTTACTCTTTCTCTTAATAGCTCTGTGAGGAACCTTGGAGTTATTTTTGATCAGGATTTGTCCTTCAATTCACATATTAAATTTGTTTCTAAGACTGCCTTCTATCATTTGCGTAATATTGCCAAGATTAGGAGCATCTTGTCTCAGAGTGATGCTGAGAAGCTGATCCACGCTTTTGTTAGCTCGAGATTAGATTATTGTAATTCTTTATTATCAGGCTGTCCTAAAACATCTTTAAAAAGTCTTCAGCTGATCCAAAATGCTGCAGCAAGAGTTTTAACAGGTACTAGAAAGAGAGATCATATCTCTCCAGTTCTGGCCTCCCTTCATTGGCTTCCCATAGAGTTTAGAATTAAGTTTAAAATCCTTCTTCTTACTTACAAAGCTTTAAACAATCAGGCTCCTTTTTATTTAAAAGATCTGATACTACCGTATCATCCTAACGGAGCACTACGCTCCCAAAATGCAGGATTACTTGTAATACCTAGAATCTCCAAAAGTACAATGGGAGGCAGAGCCTTCAGTTATCAAGCTCCTCTCCTGTGGAATCAGCTGCCAATCTGGATTCGGGAGTCAGACTCGATCTCTGTTTTTAAGAATAGGGCTAAAACCTACCTTTTTGATATAGCCTACAATTAGGGAGGGATCATGTGTTTCTGAACCCTCCCTTAGTTATGCTGCTAATAGGTTTAGTCAGCCGGGGGACCTCCAGTAATGCACTGGGCCTCACTCCTTTCCTCACTCTCTATGAAATATTTTTTTTTTTTGCTGGTCATTAACATTTGTTTGTTCTCTCCCATAGATTGAGTCCCCATTTCAACATGAGCCTGAAACTGGGGAGGGTACCACAGCTGTGGAAAACATCTTGTGTGGTACCTGTACCAAAAACTTCCCACCCCAAAGACCTGAACAGCTACAGACCGGTGGCCTTGACGTCCCACTTGATGAAGACCCTGGAGAGACTGCTCCTTGCTCACCTCCGCCCCCTGGTGGAACCAGCGATGGATCCACTCCAGTTCGCCTACCAGCATGGCATTGGGGTGGAGGATGCGGTGATCTTCCTCCTTCACCGTTCTCTGTCCCACCTGGAGAAGCCCGGGAATATGGTGAGGATCATGTTCTTTGACTTCTCCAGTGCTTTCAACACCATCCAACCGATGATCCTGAAGGACAAGCTGCTGCGAGCAGGGGTGGACCAGCACCTGTCATCATGGATCCTGGACTACCTCACGAACCGGCCTCAGTTTGTAAGAACCCGGGACTGTGTGTCCGACACGATCATCAGTAGCACGGGGGCCCCCCAGGGAACGGTGCTGGCTCCCTTCCTGTTCACTCTTTATACTGCAGACTTCTCACACAACACAACACACTGCCATCTACAGAAGTTCTCTGATGACTCTGCGATCGTTGGCCTCATCTCCAATGGAGATGAAGCTGAGTACAGAGGGCTTATCCAGGACTTCGTGGACTGGTGCCATCAGAACTGCCTCCAGATCAAGGCGAGGAAAACTAAGGAGCTGGTGGTGGACTGCCGCAGGCATGGGCAGCCCCTCACAGCACCAGTAAATATACAGGGAACAGACATCGAGATGGTGACATCCTATAAGTACCTGAGTGTTCATCTGAACAATAAACTAGACTGGTCACACAATACTGACACACTCTACAAGAAGGGACAGCGCAGGCTGTTCCTGCTGAGGAGACTCAGGTCTTTTGGTGTACAAGGGGCGCTGCTGAAGTCATTCTATGACATGGTGGTGGCATCAGCCATCACTTTTGGAGTGGTCTGCTGGGGCAGTGGCATTACTGCAGCCGATAGGAAGAGACTGAACAAACTGATTAAGAAAGCTAGCTCTGTCCTGGGGCAGCGCCTTGATCCGATGGAGGAGATAGGAGAGAGAAGGACGGTGGCTAAACTGTCATCTCTGCTGGAGTCCGAGTTCCACCCTATGCAAGACATACTGGATGCACTGAGGAGCTCATTTAGCAGCAGACTACATCATCCCAGGTGCACAACCGAGAGGTTTCGTAGGTCCTTCCTACCAACGGCTGTCAGACTGTACAACCTAAGCAGGGCTGCTCGCAGAGATAGCAAAAAGACGTAACAAACTAATAGTTTTTTGAATGCAAAAGATGCAATAGACTTACACAATGGTCCCCTCCGGCATACAACTAGGAACATACCGGTCGCTATGGAGGGTGAGAATATGTATGGGCACATAATCATACCATGTAGGATAACTAAGTAGACGGTTATGCTGTTTCATCCCATCTAGCAACAATGCTCTGCACTGTGTGTGTTTATATATTTACATATTTATTCCATCTAGCTACAATGCTCCGCACTGTGTTTTTATATATCTACATATTATTCCATCTAGCTACATTGCTCCGCACTGTGTGTGTTTATATACTTGCATATTTATTCCACCTAGCTGCAATGCTCCGTACTGTGGGTGTTTATATATTTACATATTTATTCCATCTAGCTACAATGCTCTGCACTGTGTGTTCACACTGGCTTTTCCCTGCACTGTGTGTTCATATACTCATATATTTATTCCATCCAGCTACAATGCTCTGCACTGTGTGTCTGTGTGTGTGTGTATATATTTATTTTATAGTAATATGTACATATGTATATTAGCCGCTCTTGCTTGCTTGTTTTTTTCTTGCCTTCTGATTGTTGCTCTGAGTGTTGCTATCCCTGTGCTGTTGCAATCCTGGAATTTCCCCGTTGTGGGACTAATAAAGGCTTATCTTATCTTATCTTATCATGCTGTTTGCTCTCTACATGTCTGTTCTTTTCTTCTTCTCTATCCCCTCACCCCCCAGCCAGTCGCAGCAGATGACTGCCCCTCCCTGAGCCTGGTTCTGCTGGAGGTTTCTTCCTGTTAAAAGGGAGTTTTTCCTCTCCACCGTCGCCAAGTGCTTGCTCACAAGGGATCGCCTGATTGCTGGGGTCTTTCTGCAACTGTGGGGGTCCCCCCTTCAGTTGATAAGATAAGATAAGATAAGATAAGATAAGATAAGATAAGCCTTTATTAGTCCCACAACGGGGAAATTCCAGGATTGCAACAGCACAGGGATAGCAACACTCAGAGCAACAATCAGAAGGCAAGAAAAAAAACAAGCAAGCAAGAGCAGCTAATAAACATATGTACGTATTACTATAAAATATATATATATACACACACACACAGACACACAGTGCAGAGCATTGTAGCTGGATGGAATAAATATATGAATATATGAACACACAGTGCAGAGCATTGTAGCTAGATGGAATAAATATGTAAATATATAAACACCCACAGTACGGAGCATTGCAGCTAGGTGGAATAAATATGCAAGTATATAAACACACACAGTGCGGAGCAATGTAGCTAGATGGAATAATATGTAGATATATAAATATATAAACACCCACAGTACGGAGCATTGTAGCTAGATGGAATAAATATGCAAATATATAAACACACACAGTGCAGAGCATTGTTGCTAGATGGAATGAAACAGCATAACCGTCTACTTAGTTATCCTACATGGTATGATTATGTGCCCATACATATTCTCACCCTCCATAGCGACCGGTATGTTCCTAGTTGTATGCCGGAGAGGACCATTGTGTAAGTCTATTGCATCTTTTGCATTCAAAAAACTATTAGTTTGTTACGTCTTTTTGCTATCTCTGCGAGCAGCCCTGCTTAGGTTGTACAGTCTGACAGCCGTTGGTAGGAAGGACCTACGAAACCTCTCAGTTGTGCACCTGGGATGATGTAGTCTGCTGCTAAATGAGCTCCTCAGTGCATTCAGTATGTCCTGCATAGGGTGGAACTCGGACTCCAGCAGAGATGACAGTTTAGCCACCGTCCTTCTCTCTCCTATCTCCTCCATCGGATCAAGGCGCTGCCCCAGGACAGAGCTAGATAGTGCTATGAGATGACTGTTGTTGTGAAATGGCGCTATATAAATAAAGTTGAATTGAATTGAATTGAATTGAATTGAATTGTGTTGCCCCTGCGATGGACTGGCGATCTGTCCAGGGTGTACCCTGCCTCTCGCCCAAAGATGCTGGGATAGGCTCCAGCCCCCCCGTGACCCGAAAAGGATTAAGTGGAAGAAGATGAATGAATGAATGAATGAATGAATGAATGAATGTTATTACTTCCACCAAGAAATGGCGGAAGGTAATGTTTTTGCCAGCATTTGTCTGTCTGTCTGTTAGCAGGATTACACAAAAGCTACTGGATGTATGTAGTTGAAATTTTCACCAGAGATGGCCCTTGGGCAGTGGATAAACCCATTAGATTTTGGAGGTGATCCATGAGTGCATACCTCCACCAAGGCTCTAATTTGCAGTGTACAGAGGTACAGAAGAACAGTGGTATGGATGGATGGACAGACAGAGAGAGATGAATGACAGGAGGGATGGACAGATGGAGCCTTGGCAGAAGTATGCACTCTCTGAGTGCCCTCTAGTTTTACATTAAATGGTAAATGCATGTAGCAGTGCCTCTAAAAACAAGAATGTTATGATTCAGTAATTTGATTCAAAGGGTTGTCATAATCATCAAAATTTAAAACAAAAAAGTCTTGAAATATCTCACTTTCTGCATAATGATGCATAATATGGAAATTTCAAAGGTGTACTGGATTGTATTTTTACTAAAACAAATATTTAAAAAAATAACACATTAACAAAATGTTTAGAAAGGTGCAGAATTAAAGCCTTTATATTCTTCAAAAAATATTATGTTCATGAAGAAAATACTTTTTAAAATTTTTACATGTCCAGAACAATTATATATTTACATCTGAGCACTTGGATGATGAGACTACAGTAGCCAGTAAAAATGTTACAGCCAATAGCATAACTACTGTAGGCTGACGTCATGTTTTGTCGCCTCATATCAATTTATACCATGAAGGAGTTCTCGTTTGACATGCCATATCTGGCTCAAAATCACCAAAGAACTGAAACTGTAGAATAATCTGTGCTGCCTGTTGATGTTTGTCTCTACCAACTAGTACAATACACTGGGGCAAGAGTAACTGCAACACCTATGGGCCAGGAGGTCATAATGTTGTCTCTATCTATGTCATATTCACAAGTATGAAACCACACCCATTTTTGTTCCTCACTAACTTTGTTTCAAAATGATAAATAAAAAATAAATAGCTCCCTTACAATTAAGACCCTAACTCTACCCGTCATTTTGTTGGTTGAACTTTGAATCAGCAGTTGAACGTGAGGTAAATTGAGAGCAAAAAAACTTGTTGAAATCAGGAAAAATGTGCTTTGCAAAACCAAAACTATAAGACAAATGGTGATAAAACTGAAGTGGTAGCCTAGTTGATAGAGCATCTGCCCCACAACCAGGAGGTTGGGGGTTCAAGTCCTTGCCGGGTCATACCTTCTTCTTCTTCGTCGATTGCTAGATGGTCACACCAGCTGCCCTGACGAATGCGGAGATCCCCGAGGTCCCCGTGCAGCTTTTGGTTCAGCGATGTGGGGTCAGGCCACGTAGTTCGTCTGAGTGCAGCGTGGTCTGGGCAGTCTTGGAGGAAGTGTTCGCTGGTCATTTGGGCAGAACCACATGGGCATCTGTCCGATTGTCCAACTTTAAGTTTCTGGTGCATGTGAGCATGCATTCTGTTATGTCCAGTTCGGAGTCTGAACAGAACAACTTGGTCAGCCCTGCTCAGACTGTAGTAGTTGTCATCCTTGCAGAAGTTTGGGTGTTGCTGCTGCCACTTCTTGTGAGACAGGGCCTTAATAATGGTTTTCTCCTCACTGTAAGAGACCTGCCTGTCTTCCTGGTCTTGCTGCCCACCCTCCTTAGCAAGTCTGTCAGCCGTCTCATTTCCATAGATTCCACAGTGGGCAGGAATCCACTGGAGTGATACGTTCACCTGTGTTGCTAGTTGAGACAGAGTGAGGGCGAGTTCATTCAGTTCTTTGCGTCGGGGGTCCTGAAGTGCATCCAAGACAGAGAGGGCATCAGTGAAGATGACGACCCGCTTCTGAGCCTTGTCTTGATGTTCCCTGATGTGGGCCACTGCTGTTCTCAGGGCCTCTGCCTCAGCCCTGAAATTGGTGGCGTACTTTCCAGTTGCAATGGGAATGTGGGTCTCCTCGTCAGCGTACCTGATGTACACGCCGCCTCCGCCATTCCTGGTTGCTTCCATGGCAGAGCCGTCTGTGTAGACGTGAGTCCACTGCTCTATAGGGTAGGCAGACTGAATGAACTCCAGGGCCAGCGACTTCCTCTCTTGGTCTGACTGTGTTCCTTTCTTCCCAATGCCCGATATGTCTGTGCGTATGGCTGGGAAGTTCTGTCGGTTCCAGGAGGGAACAGATGCTATGGGTGGTATTGGTGTGGGTATGTGGTCCATCAGTTCTGGGTCTCTTCTTTCAAGTGTCCTGCTCTGGTGGATGAAGCTCGATCTCTTAAGTCTCCCTTTTGTTGGCTTGTTCAGTCTGTCCTTCATGGGATGGTTTTCCAGTCTTTTGAATTTGGCGGCCTGGGTCAGTACCTTGACGTTTCTTCTGTCTTCCAGTGGTGCAAGGCCTGTTGTTGTCTCCAGCGCTTTGATAGGGGTACTGTGCATGGCTCCTGTTATCATTCGCATGGCTTGGTTTTGAAGTCTGTCCAGCTTCTCAGTGTTGCTTTTGGCAGCTGTTGAGGTTGCTGCCATGCCATACTCCAGAACAGGCCGAATCCTCCCCACATAGAGCTTCTTCAGGACACCCTGGTCTGCACCCCAGTCTGTTCCCGACAGTTTCTTCATTAGGGCCATCCTGATCTTTGCTCTTGCCTGGTTCTTGTGCAGCTGGTTCTTCCAAGTCAGTCTGCAATCCATGGTGATCCTGAGGTATGTGGGTGCATATTCAGCCTGGAGCTCATGGGAGTTGATCTGCAGTTTCACCTTCTGGGGTTGGGTGGACAGGGTGAAGACGGTGTATATAGTCTTCCTCTCATTTAAGCTTACAAGCCATGACTTGGTCCATGCCTCTATCAGCCGGAAAACTTGCTGCACTCTGTAGTTTGCAGTCACGATGCTTTCCTCACTGCACCAGAGGGCTAGGTCATCGGCATAGATGGCACCTTGTACGTTCCTTGGCAAACTCTGGATGATGTCCTTAATGAATACAAGGAAGAGAGTTGGGGAGAGCACTCCTCCTTGTGGGACTCCTTCCCTCAACACCTTCTTCTTGCTGGAATACTGTCTGACCTGGACTCTGGCTCTTCTGTTGTGCAGGTATTGGGCAATCCACTTGTACATGCGCCCAGCGATACCGCACTGGCGCAGTTTCAGCTTGAGGCCATCTTTCCATACCCTGTCAAACGCCTTTTCTAGGTCAATCCATACAGTGAGGGTGTGCTTTTTTTCTTGGAAGGCATCTTCTATGGTTTGAGAGATGTATGTTATTTGGTCCTCTGTAGACCAGTTCTGCCTGAAGGCTGCTTGCTCTGGGCCGATGTGTTGTTTTCCTTCCAAGTGCCACATGAGTCTGGTGTTGATGAGACGCTCTAGCAGCTTTCCTATGCAGCTTGTAAGGCTTATGGGGCGATAGCTTTCAGCCTTCAACTTATCTTTGCCTTTTTTGTGCACTGGAATCATCGTGGCTTCTCTCCAGATCTGAGGCACAGTCCCTGATCTCCAACTGTCGTTGAAAAGCTGCAGAAGTTTCTTCTTGGTTTTGGGGCCAAGGTTCAGCAACATTTCATTTGTGATCTTGTCAGACCCAGGGGCTTTTTTCAGCTTCAGTGTTGTCATTGCATCCTCCAGCTCCTTGAAAATGAATGGCGAGTTCATCACTGGTTCAATCTGTGCGTTCTGATGAATTCTCTGGGCTCCTCTGGCAACCTTTCTTCTCTCTGGTGGAATCTGAAGATGGCTCGTCTTCACATACTGGTTGATGAAATGGTCTGCTGCTTTCTTGCCAGTCAGCAGTTCTTGATCTGCCTGTACTGTGATCGGCGAGCTTTTGCTGTTCTCGTCATTGAGGGCTTGAGCCAGTTTCCAAAGCCGGGTCATACCAAAGACCATATAAAAATGGTACTTCCTGCCTTCTAGCTTGGTGCTAAGTGTAATAGAATGGGGAAGGAGAAGTTATTTGTGGCGGTGCCTTGCATGGCAGTGACCCCTCTGATTCTACATGTGATTAACATTGTAGATAGGAGAAACGTAATTTTGTTCTACTGTACATGATTAGCTGTATGGACTGAATGACAATAGCGCTGGCTTCTTCTTCTTATAAAAGGTCCCAGTGATTGAAAGGCAATGATGTGAGTCATAACTATTTGCAGCTTTATTGCTGACATAAAAATATATATGCATGAATGTGGTGCAAAGGATTACAAAGTGTTCAGAGCGGCTGATATCTGTTATGTATGGAAATACCTGGGTAAAGGATGAGGCAGGATAATGGTTGGCGAACACAGCTTTATTATAGTACTATGTACAGAAGCACAGTGTTATGTCCATAACGCTCGTATAAATAACCAGGCTGCAGGTGCAGTGAACATAGCTTTACTGATAATAACAAATAACAGTCAACTGACTTATGGTGCTCCTTACAGGCCAGGGTCAATGGCGAAAGAGAAGTAGCCTCTTCCTGCCGTGCCCTTTATACCCCGGGTGACACTACTACCGGAAAGGCGGTCCGTCATCCCCTGCTATTCCCCGGGTTTCCTGGCCACCATATTACTACTTAACATGCCTCCCCCCACCCGTATAAAAATGTCAAGCACACAGATTAGGCCCTCCCGAATTTAAACCAGATACATCCACTAATAGCAAAACGTATAAACAGAAACAAATAAACTACCCTATCCATTCACCCAAAATAAACTAGAGTCCAGGTGGACTGCTGACACCCCCCGCACAGCCAGGCGGATTATTCTGTTGTTTTAAATATTTCAGTCTAAAATAAACAGTAGCCGTATTCCTAACTGTAAAATAATCCCATTACAACCATATATACACAACCAATTAAACTTAACATATCAAAACACAACAAACAGTATGCACACTCCTACTGGCGGCCCCCACCCCACACTTGGGTACATCACAAAATTCAGTGTTGGGCATCAAACATCACTCTCAATAATTTTCTCTCTCTCTCTCTCTCTCTCTCTCTTGCCAGAATCAGGCTGGACTTTCAGTTTTTTATGGGGAATGGGGATGTGGAAGGTTTCAGGACCCTCTGGTCCCTGGAGAATGTCCTCTGTTGAGTTCATGATGGACAGCTTTTTTTTGGGCGTTTTTTGGGGGATTAATTTTCTGTGTAACATAGCATGATATAGAAATTGTATTGACTGATGGACAAGTGTGTTTATTAAAGATCTTTTAAAAATCAAAAATCTCTCTCTCTCTCTCTCTCTCTCTCTCTCTCTCTCTCTCTCTCTCTCTCTCTCTCACTCTCTCTCTCTCTCTCTTTTTTACAACTCAATCAATTCAATTCTTTTTTCTTTTTTTTTTTTTTAGCCAAGACATGCGGGGCACACTCACCCAGTAAGTCCATGTGTAACTAATATACAACATGACAACGCCTCTGGAGATGGACTGCGCCACCTCCTCTTCTTCACCATGTGACGCAGTTCGTTAGGGTGCCTCCACGAGTCACCAGACAAGCCCAGATAGCCGTCACTCCGGGCAGCCATTACCTATAGCCGCCCTGGTCATCACGCTGTTCGCGAATCTTGTGGTTTCCTCTCAGCCGAGCTTCTACCCTTGGCTGGACCTCGTCACCAATGCGAAGGGGAGCTCTGTTATGCTTCCGTGGATCACCATGTCGTGAGCGGACCTCCTTTACAGAGCTGGTCGCTTTGCCAACCTGGTCCGAAGCCCTCCTTGAAGGCCGTCATTTGGTGCGTCATGAAACCGCACCAGCTGGTCTTGCCCCACTCTCTTTTTCCTTCAGCGCTGGCACCGCCGCTGTAGCTCCTCAGTCACCGGTCTTGCCAGGACAAGCTCCGGAAGTCGAGGTCGCTGATACCTTGGCTTTACCTGCCGTCCCGGGGATCCTGCCATGCCGTCCAGTTCCCACGTCAAGGGCAACTTGGACACTGGCATCGGGTCCGTCCCGGGGTGGTGTTCCGTGGTGCCGGACCTGCACCCCTCCCATGATAGCAGACCAATCACTGTCCCCCACCGCATCATCTTCCACACACGGAGCAGGACGGTCCTGCAGCCCGCAGCCCGACCACTCTTCTCCGGTCCTGTTGGCGATTGAGAATCGCAGACCATAAAACATATCGCACCCCATGATATTGGATCCAACAGCAGTCACTACAAAATGGACGCTCGGCATCATTGCTGACTTGTATCTCACCGTCAGTTCCACAGATCCCACAACAGCCAGCCTGTTCATTCCATAGCCATAATAGGGCGCGGACAGTTTACTCATACGGTAGTGGGGAAACAGACTCCTTACCGTTGCCAAATTTAACACCAAAACCACCGATCCTGTGTCTACCAGCAGCAGCACTTCAATGCCATCCAGCAAAACAGTGCAATAAATATATCTATCCGTATCCAGGGAGACTGTATGGATGACCTTAGGAGTCTTCACAGAGGGGCCCGCTTCCTGCCTTCGGTCCCCTCACTCAAAATTCTTGCAGGTTCTGGCAAAATGGTGCAATACGCCACATTTACCGCAGTGCTAACCCCTTCGCCGGACACTCTCTGGACTTATAGCAGTGTCTAGTGGACTCACAGCCGTAACATCTCGGCGTCCCAGGGACAGACCTAATTTTCACAATGGAGGCATATTCCTCTTCATCCCTGCTGTCTTCATTTTGACAGTCCATTGTCAGCACCTTTAAATGAGGCTCATCTTGAGTCGGAGTGGACATCCCAGTGAGATCCCTCGCTATTGTTTCCACTGCCTCCATTTGCTGTGCTACCTTGATAGCTGTAGCTAGCGTCAATTCGCCCGGATAGGTCAGGAGCCTCTACCAAGCTGCAGGACAGCGGACATGCTCCGCTAGCTGATCCCGGATCATTTCGTCCTCTAGGGCTCCAAACTGGCACTCCCCCACCAGCTGACGTAGGTCTGCAACATAACGTTTAACAGACTCTCCCATCCACTGGTGGCGCTGCCGAAACTGAGTGCATCAGACTATGACGTTCTCAGGGGTGCGAAAATAGTGCGTCATCAGCTCCACCACCTCCTCAAAGCTATCGGCTCCTCCTAAAGTACCGAGGATTCTCTGGCCCTCCATGCCAAGGTTATGGACTAATATTGCCCTCGCACGCAGCTTCTTGAGCTCACCGAGATTAAGGGCCACCAGGTAGTTGAGGAAAGCCATGTACCATCTAGGCCAGGGCACGGGCGGCTCGCCTAAGGCCTCCAAAAATGGCCAAAAGTTGGTAACAGCTCGCTTTATAGTGGTGTTCTCCTCGTTGCCAAATGTTATGTCCATAACGCTCATATAAATAACCAGGCTGGAGGTGCAGCGAATGTAGCTTTATTGATAATAACAAATAACAGTCAACTGACTTACGGCGCTCCTTACAGGCCAGGGGTCAATGGCAAAAGAGGACTAGCCTCTTCCTGCCATGCCCTTTATGCCCCGGGTGATGCCACTACCGGAAAGGCGGTAGTGTGGTACTGTGGTGCACACAGAATGCACCAGCAGTCATCCGGCTAAGAGACCACAAGATGGTGCCCTTGCCTTATATATGGGTGGAGCATAAGGTGCCAGAACCCAACACCACCCCCCCCTTACAAAAGTCCAAAGCCATGCACACAATTAAAAACCTCCCAAATGTGGGACCCAAATCATGCACTAAAATAACGAAAAACAATGTACTAGAATGGCCTAACACATTCACACAGCATAACCTAAAATAGAATTGGTGGGTGGACTGCCACACAACCTGCACGGCACAGTGGATTATTCTGCCACTGGTAAACTAAAAAGTCCTTTATTAAATTAAAAATACGCTGCCGTGCTCCAAAACTAAAATACACATGTAAATAACCCCATAACATAACATGCATGCACAAAAACCAGAACTATAAATAAAGTGCTACAGCACAGTCATTTGGATAAAAAAACTGGAAACTGCATGGGGGGTCCAGGGCAGCCCCTCAGCAGGCGCACCCCAGGAGATCGCAGACCCCCGGAGTGATGGCTGACCCTCTGGATGACGGATCCTGGATCCCACACCGCCATCACCGATTCCCGTCCAGCCTCACCACCTGGAGCGTCTTCCTGGAAAAGACAAAGCTGACTGGCGTGCCTTGACGAGCCGTCAGACAACCTGAAGCATGATGTGCCCAGCTTAGCCACAATGCACAGACACCCTCGATGTTTTTCTGGTTGTTGTTTGGCCCAACTTCATCCTTCACCCCGAACCTGAACCAAGTCCATAATCTGGAGTGGAATTTTACTTGGCCCAATGTGTTGCTGCTGAGCATTCGGTAACTCCATGCTTGTCAGTCTGGCCCCATCCTCTTCTATAAATGTTGTAGTGTTCACCGTTGTAACTGCAGACCCTCCAGCCAACTGTGACCAAGAACCAGAGGTATCTGGGGCTAGCATGGTGATGCTCGTTGGTATGGGTACCGACCCTGGGCGAAAACTGGTCGACTTGACCACCGTGGTGTCCATTATCTCTTCGTACTGTTTGCTCCCAGTGTCCGTTGGGGGCAAGCAGGGTGATTTCTCCCGTGGGTTCCCTGGGTAAAACAAATGGCACACCCTGGCGTAATGATTCAAGCGTCCACATCGACCACAACGTCTTCCTCTAGCCGGGCAATTCTTGGCTTTATGGCAGTGCGTTGTGGACCCACAACCCATGCAAAGGGGTTTTCCCAGGGCAGGCCTTTGGCTGGTGACATTGACTTCCCAAAAATCTTTGTCCGAGCTATCCTCGTTATCAGGGTCCACAACATTAGCTGAGGCAAGCGGCTCTGGTGTCTTCTGTGACTGGCACCAATTTAGCTCCACAGCTAGCTTATCAACGGCTTCTCACCAGAGAGCTAGCTCCACAGCTTTAGCTAACGTCAAGCCATTAGGCACCATTAATAGCCTAGCACGCAGTTCAGCGTTACACGTGTGCTCTGTTAGTTGATCGCCAACCATTTCGTTTTCGAGCAGTCCAAAACAATACTCGCTGGCTAGCTGCTTCAAGTCAATGACAAATTGGCAGATAGGCTCACCTACCCGCTGATATCGCTGCTGAAAACAAATTCTACAGATAGTCACATTGTCTGGGGTAGAGAAACGTTTAGCTTGCTGCTTCACAATGTCCTTACATGAATCCGCCTTGCCGAGCATCTGCAGGACCCTCCGGCCCGCCATACCCAGGTTGTGAACAAGCAGTGCCCACGCTCTCGCCCCATCCAGCTTCCCATGGCCCAGCCCCACAACATACGTTTGATAGGCCTCCCACCAATGCGGCCACAAAACCGATGGTTTGCCCAGTAGCTTGAGAAAGGGATGAAGCGGGGTGATGCACACCTCCATGCGTTAATCCTCAATCGCCAAATGTTATGTATGGAAATACCTGGGTGAAGGATGAGGCAGGATGATGGTTGGCGAACACAGCTTTATTATAGAACTATGTACAGAAGCACAGCACACAGTATGCACCAGCAGTCATCCGGCTAAGAGACCACAAGATGGTGTCCTTGCCTTATATATGGCCGGTGCAGTGACGTGACAGGAAGTGCACGTCTCTACCCCGCACTTCACAATAAGGTGCCGGAACCCGACACCACAATATCTACATCTGATTTTTTTGTGTGCATGTGTGTGTCTGTTTCTGGCACACTTTTAAAAAGCACAGTTCTCACCAATGGAATGATCATTATGGCAAGATTTGAAATGTTTGGTGTATGAGATGCAGATGCAGATCCCAGGTGCAGTCACTGTGGTCTACATGCAGTGACAGACAAACACTCTTGCTTCCAAAGAGTCAGAGTGAGGTCCTGAAGGGGGGTCTTACTGATGCTGAATCGATTTAGATACGTTGCTGGACACACCAAAACATGAACGCAAGACCCTTCACACAAAGGGAACAAAAACAACCACAACACACAGGGAGACTCACCAGGACTAAACTAACAACAGGATTAAAAAGGACCATTCTCAGGTGTTGTTAGTTACGACTCCCAGCAGAGAAAAGATCTTCAGTCCTCGTATCAGCCCACCTTCCAGGAGCAGAGCTAGATCTGGAGCCAGAATCAGAGAGTCCTAAACCTCCTCCTCTCCTGCCTGCTGAGAACAGCTCGGTCCTGTCTCACACTCAGAATCATCCTCTGCTTGTATTTGCAATCCTGGAGGGATGATTTGGACATTTTAGCATAATCAAAGTGGGTGTCATTGATCTGGTGAAGCTCAAAGTCTTCCAGGAACTCCAGAAACAAGGCTTTGGGTTAGAGTTTCATTGAGGTCAGATGTGACATGTGCAGGTTTTGTGAAGTTCTTGTATCCTCGCATGTGTGCGCAGCATATGATGAAGGTGTGAGCAGTGAGTGGTTGCGGTGCCAAACGTTGACCTCATGTGGCTTTTCATGCCCTCTGCGTTGAAAGCATTTGAAGTTTGACTCAGTCCCTCACATCTCACATGTGGCTTGTATTTGCACCCAAATGCCTACCAGATCTATGGGCTTCTTTGAAATGGATTTAAACATGAACTTTTTTTTTGTCTCAGGCCATTTAGCTGTCTGCATAGTGGCATTTCTTTACAGGGGTATACTGTACAAGGGTGCTTAAATGTCTTGTGGGTTACTTATGGAGTCATCACAGCCTGGGTGTGTGGGTGTGTGAAAGCAGACAAAGGAATAAAGATAAATCTCACAATTTAATTGGGAAAAAAATGCTCAGTTAAGTGAAATAATAACTTTGAGTAAGACCTGCAGACAAAGAACAAATGTGGTTTGAAGAAAGCCTCGAGTGTCCTTGTTCTCTCTCATTCATGAACAGGCAAAATTTCCCAAAATCTGCGCTTGATTGTCAGTTACACAACAGTGCGGTGTGGCATGCTGCCTTGTTATTGTTAGCCAGCCCATTCCCCACTTGAAACTTATGGAGAAAACAGCTCCGTTCCCTCAATTGATGATGGACATATGTTTGATACGTTCTCAGTCACATTTGTGGGGATCTCCAGAGGTCTGTCAGAACAAATCAAATTGAAGCCATATCATTTAAGATCTGAACTGATACAGTTCTTGTGCTGAATTTGGTCTGTTTATTCCATTTTCATCTAACTGTTTTTAAAAGTGATTAAATCTGTAAATTAAAGCCACAGTATGTGTAATTCAATTAGAATCCTCCGCCTGTTACTGATATAGGACCTGGCAGTGAAGTGGCATACAATAAGACATCTGCATTGTCTCAGTCTGCTTCTGGGCAAAAGTGCGGGGTGAAGCTATAAGGGCTGCAGGATCCTTTTTTTTTAGAAAACTCATTGCACAATGTACCCTGCTGTTTGTGGTATATTCTAACCCTAAGAATCAGTATGCAATGTACACGTTTCAATGGCAATGAAGAAAGAAAATATATTTTCTGATGAAGACAGAAAAGGCTTATGTTTGTGGTTCCAAAAAGTGATGACATATTTTTGGTCTTACAGTGCAATGGAAATATTGTCTAAAATATTCTGATTGAAGCTAATCCCTTATTCCCACCAATGAGTAAAAGCATAGCTTAATTAAGCTACTCTTCTTGTGCTTTTCATCTTCCATGTGTGGACATGGATTGGGCCCCATGTCCTCATTCTGAGTTATTACTTAGCTCCTTGTTTTCAGGGCATGGTCCCCAGTCCTTGTCCTCACTTTGAGTTGTATTTTGGGTTTTTCTGAATTTATTATTATCCATCATTTTGTCTGCATCTGTGTTCCATATGGATTTGTTTCCTGCTCGTTTCTCAGTTTGGTCATTATCATTTATTACTACCCTGGTTTTCTTGGTTTTGTCTCCCCTGATCCTCTGTTCATGTTTCTGTGCATCCTCGGTCTGTGATTGTGTATGCAGCCCCGCCCGTCCTGTGAGACTTCCCTGCTGTCTCCATTTGTCATGATTGCTCTCCCCACCTGTGCCATGTTGTCTTGATTACTCCCCCTGTCTATATATGTGCATCTCAGTCTGTGTTCTGTCTAGTTTCCTTACTTGTCAGTTGGCGTTTAACACACGCTTCTGCCTGCTTTTGCCTGCCCTGTCAAGGATGGCCCTTGCGAGCCATCATAAGACGCTACAAGTCACCGGTGAGTTTGCACGGTTTATTAAAAGAACAGAAAAGGAACAAAATAACCAGCCACGGGGGGCTAAAACACACTACAACGGAATACAGACAATGAAAATGGGAAATGAATACTCAAGGAAACACACTTACGAATATAGAGGAATAAGGGTCAGCGTCCCAACAAAGGAGTGCTCGCCACGTCCAACAATGAACAGGTTTTTGATGAGACTGCCGTAAGGAGCCGCTGATGAGACGAAATGTGACACAGCTGACAGCTTTGACAGCCGGAAGCCCCTCCGAGCGCTGTCACAATAAAAGCTCGGAGAGCAAAAGGGGCACACAGCCGTCAGATGGACGGGAATGGTGCATGGCTCGAGCGCGGACGAGATCGGCGCTCGAACCATAACATGCCCTGTTGGATTATTATTTCTTGCCCTGAAGCTGGCCAGGGCATGGTCAACTCTTAAATAAATCATTTGAAACTTTGAAATCTCGCATTTAGGTCCAGCTCTCTACAGACGACGTGACAGAAGGAAGCCAGCAGTTATGGACCCAGCGGATTTTAAGTTTTTCAAATGGGCCTCGATGAGGAGGAAGTTTAGGCTGCTTTTTTCATTGAGGAACTCATCGAGAATGCCCGCATCTCTCGCATGCCGGAGAGGGTCCGCCGCACCTGCACAGTTGATCGACAGTTTTCCCACTCTGCAGTGGTATCCCCTGCTCGCCGGACTCCTGCGCTCCATAATCAATTTGCAGCGGATGCTGCAGGAGCTGGTGAGGCCGGCACTGACATAACGTTCGGCTCAGGAGACGCACACACACAGGCTCAGAGTAGTTCAAACTGTTTATTAACAACAGGGATGTTTGGGTGCGTGTCTGCGGAATGTTAATGTGTTGGTGGTGGCGTCTGCTTCGGACCCAGAGGCAGGAGACCGTTCAGCCGGCAACCCTATGGGAGAAATCAGACACAGGGTGATGAGCACACACCAACACGGGAGGAGAATAGGCGAGGGAGAGAAGCTTACTTGTTTGGGCAGATGACTGGCGCTTCAAGGATGGAAGCCCGGGAGACAGCCACCTGCAGGGCTCGGTGCAGCAGCGAGGAGAGACGAGGGACGGGATTGTCCGCCGCCGAGGAATCCACCTGTGCACAGGGGAGCAGACTGGAGAGATGAGGTAAGTGAACTTCTTACCGGAGATGAGGAAGCTGAAGAGAATGTGGTAGAAGTCCATACAAAGGAAATGAAGTCTACGGCTTCAGGCCGACGCTCAGGGCGAGGCGGCTTTTATCCTTCGCCGCTGACGAGTAGCAGGTGCGTGAGCAGGTGGCGCCGCTGATGAATGGCGCGGCGTGACAGTAGTCCCCCCTCTAGCAGCGCCTCCTGGCGATGGCTTATCCGGGTGCGCTCGGTGGAAGTCCGCGATGAGCGATGGGTCCAACACAAACGACGGGGGCACCCACTGTCGATGCTCGGGCCCATAGCCCTCCCAGTCCACCAAGTATTGCAACCCACGACCCCGGCGCCGGGAGTCCAGGATGGAGGAGGCGGACCAGGCCGGATGGCCACCAATCATCCGGGGCGTGGGTTGCGCTGCAGGAGGAGGGCAAAGGGGGTCAGTAACCGCCAGTTTCACCTTCGACACGTGGAAAGTAGGATGAATGCGGAGGGAGGGGGGAATAGCCACGCGCACAGCCACCGGGTTGATGATCCGGGTGATGGGGTAGGGACCCATGAAGCGCTGTGCCAGCTTTCTCCTCTCGCCTTTTAGAGTGACGTCCTGGGTGGAAATGTAAACAAGCTGCCCAACTCTGTACGCCGGGGCAGGTCTCCTACGCCGGTCCGCCACAGTCCTGTTGCGCTCCGCTGTGCGCAATAGCGCATGGCGCGCGGCAGCCCAGGTGGAGCGGAACTGCCTGAGATGGGCCCTAACTGACGGGACAGTTACCTCACTCTCCTGCTCCGGAAACAGCGGGGGGTCGTAACCCAGGGACGCTTTGAAGGGGGACATCCCTGTAGCAGAAGAGCGAGCGGTGTTGTGGGCATATTCAACCCAGGCAAGATGGTTGCTCCAGGACGCGGGTTTGGATCTGGACACACAGCGGAGCGCAGCCTCCAGCTCCTGGTTGGTCCTCTCACACTGCCCGTTGGATTGGGGGTGATGGCCAGAGGAGAGGCTCACCTTGGCTCCGATGGCGTTGCAGAAAGACCTCCAAACCTCAGATGAAAACTGGGGGCCCCGGTCCGAGACCACGTCCACCGGAATCCCATGCAGCCTGACCACGTGTTGGACGAGGAGGTCCGCCGTCTCCAGGGCCGTAGGGAGGCCTCGCAGGGGGACGAAGTGCACGGCCTTGGAGAAGCGGTCCACGATGGTCAGGATGGTGTCATAGGAGTTGGAGATGGGGAGTCCGGTGACGAAATCCAGAGCGATGTGCGACCAGGGCCTTCCAGGGACGGGCAGGGGCTGGAGCAGACCCGCTGGAGGGGCATTTCCCGACTTGCAGGTGGCACAGATTGGGCAAGCCCGGGCGTAGCGGGCTGCATCCCTCCGCAGGCCTGGCCACCAAAAGGACCGTTGGAGGAGATCTATCATCCGGGAGGTGCCAGGGTGACAGGTGAGCTTGGAGGTGTGGAGCCAGTGGATGACCTCTCCTCGGACCGCGGATGGCACGAACAGCCTCCCCTCCGGTCCGCCGCCAGGGTCAGGTTCCACCTCCTGTGCCTTCCGGATCTTGCTCTCAATGTCCCACGAGATGGCTCCCACGACGCACGACCTGGGCAGGATGGAGTGGGGCGCCTCCTCCGACTCCACGGGGGCGAACTGCCTGGAGAGGGCGTCAGGCAGGACGTTCTTAGAGCCAGGCCTGAAGGTGATGGAAAATTGGAACCTGGCGAAGAACAGGGACCAGCGCGCCTGGCGGGCGTTCAGGCGCTTGGCAGACCGTAAGTATTCCAGGTTCTTGTGGTCCGTGAGGACCACAAACGGCAGGCTTGCCCCCTCCAACCAGTGGCGCCACTCCTGCAGGGCGAGCTTGATGGCCAAGAGCTCTCTGTCCCCCACATCGTAGTTCCTCTCCGCCGGGGACAAGCGCCGGGAGAAGAAGGCGCACGGTCGCTTGGCGCCATCGTCCGGTGACCGCTGGGACAGCACTGCTCCCACTCCCGTGTCCGAGGCGTCTACCTCTACAATGCACTGCAGCGCGGGGTCGACCTGGCGAAGGACCCGGGAGGAGGAGAATTCCGCCTTCAGCGCCTCAAAGGCGGCAGCGACCTCTTCGGTCCACCGGAACGGGACCTTCGGGGACGTGAGGCGGGTCAGTGGTCCCACGATGGCACTGAAGTTGGGGACAAAGCGGCGGTAGAAATTGGCGAAGCCAACAAATTGCTGCACCTGTTTCCGAGATGCAGGTGTGGGCCATTCCACCACCGCCTTTACCTTCTCTGGGTCGGGGAGCACCTTATCGTGGGCGATGATGAACCCCAGGAAGGATGTACTCCTGGCGTAAAATTCACACTTTTCCGCCTTAACGTACAGACGATTCTCCAGCAGCCTTTGGAGGACCCGCCTCACGTGGACCTGGTGCTCATCCCTGGACTTGGAGAAGATGAGAATATCGTCCAGGTAGACGAACACGAAAAGGCCAATGAAGTCCCGGAGGACGTCATTAATGAGGCGCTGGAAGACTGCAGGAGCGTTGGTCAACCCGAACGGCATCACCAGATATTCAAAGTGGCCGTTCGGGGTACGGAAGGCCGTTTTCCACTCATCTCCCTCCCGGATCCGGACGAGGTGGTAAGCGCTGCGTAGGTCCAGCTTGGTGAACCAGGTCGCCCCCTGGAGGGAGTGGAAAGCAGTGTCCATGAGAGGCAGGGTGTAACGGTCCCTCTCCGTGATATTGTTGAGGGCCCGGTAGTCGATACAAGGGCGGAGGGACCCATCCTTTTTCCCCACGAAGAAGAACCCTGCCCCCACGGGTGACGATGATGGGCGGATAATCCCAGCACTTAATGACTCCTTCAGGTAGGCGTTCATCGTCTCCTTCTCCGGCGCAGACAGGCTGTAAAGGCGACCAGAAGGTAAGGGAGCCCCCTGGCGGAGGTTGATGGCGCAGTCATAGGGCCGATGAGGGGGAAGAGACATAGCTTTCGCTTTGCTGAACACTATACCCAGGTCGTGAAATTCTGGGGGCACCAGAGACAGGTCCGGGGGTGCAGCGTCCGTAGCAGGGGGAGGAGCGGACGGAGAGCAGGCAGCGGACTGAAGGCAGGTGCCCATACAGAACGTACTCCATGCCGAGATCCCAGCTGATCTCCAATCCAGGACCGGATTGTGAAGGCGGAGCCAGGGATACCCCAGGATGACGGGCGACACAGAGTTGGGAAGGACGTAAAAGGTCATTTCCTCCCGGTGGTTTCCCGAGATGATGACCGGTAGGGGAACAGTTTGATGTGTCACTCTCCCGAGGGTGGCACGGGAGAGGTGGATCAGGGAGATGGGAGTGTTGAGTGCCTGGCAGCGGATGCCCAATCGGGTTGCCAGGCTTTGTGAAATGAAGCTGCCTTCTGCGCCCGAATCCACCAGTGCGTGGGTGAGGTGCCCAGTAGGGTTATGGCAGAAACGGATGGGCAGCTTCAATTGAGAAGGTGATCCTAACCGATTGACATCCGCGAGGCTTCCAACAGTGACTCGCGGACCCCACCGACTGGCTTTCCGTGGACAACGCTCCACGGTGTGTTGGTCGCCTCCGCAATACATGCAGAGGCCCAACTCACGGCGGCGTTGTTTCTCCACAGGGGAAAGTTTAGTCCAGCCCGTCACCATCGGCTCCGACTCCTCGGGGCGCGATGCTGGCGGCGCCGCCAGGGGGCGAGCTTGGAACAGGTGCGGCGAGGCTCCACGAGGGCGAGAAGAAGAAGACCTCCGCCCCGAGGAGCGCTCGCGCAGCCTGTTATCCAAACTTATCGCTAAGGATGTCAGCTCCGCTAGCGTCCCAGGGATATCCCGACCAGCCAGTTCATCCCTCAGATCACTATTGAGGCTGCGGAGGAACAGGCCACAGAGGGAGCGTTCCTCCCAGCCCAATTCCTCCGCCGCTACCCGGAAGTCGACCGAGTGGTCCGCTGCCGACCGGCTTCCCTGCTGGAGAGCGAGAAGCCGATCGACCTGGACCGTTTCGGTTTGTGAGTGGTCAAAGACCTCCAGAAAGCGCCTCACGAATTGGTCATAGGTGAGGGTGGCATAACTGGGCCTCGCCATTACGGCGTAGGTCCAGGTTAACGCACGCCCCTCCAGAAGATTCCCTATGTAACCAATTCGGCTGTGATCCGAGGGAAAATCTCCGGGCACACGGTGGAACACGGACTCACACTGCATAATAAACCCCCGCGCTCCGCCGAGCTTACCGCTAAAGCGGGCGGGGGTCGGAATCGGCGTGAGCCGAACCGGTGCCACTGGAGCCGGCTGGACGGCCGCTGGAACAGCAGGAGCCGCGCCACCCTGGTGAGTCGGGAGGAACGGCTGTTGGGGGTCCAAGCGGTTCAATCGGTTAGTCAGTTCTAATAATTGATGAAGAACCACCTGTTGCTGATAAACAATCTGATCCACCCGAGCCTCGAGGATGGTAAACCGGTGTGCGAGCCCGCCATCCGCCGAGCCGCTCTGCTGAAGCCGTACTGACATAACGTTCGGCTCAGGAGACGCACACACACAGGCTCAGAGTAGTTCAAACTGTTTATTAACAACAGGGATGTTTGGGTGCGTGTCTGCGGAATGTTAATGTGTTGGTGGTGGCGTCTGCTTCGGACCCAGAGGCAGGAGACCGTTCAGCCGGCAACCCTATGGGAGAAATCAGACACAGGGTGATGAGCACACACCAACACGGGAGGAGAATAGGCGAGGGAGAGAAGCTTACTTGTTTGGGCAGATGACTGGCGCTTCAAGGATGGAAGCCCGGGAGACAGCCACCTGCAGGGCTCGGTGCAGCAGCGAGGAGAGACGAGGGACGGGATTGTCCGCCGCCAAGGAATCCACCTGTGCACAGGGGAGCAGACTGGAGAGATGAGGTAAGTGAACTTCTTACCGGAGATGAGGAAGCTGAAGAGAATGTGGTAGAAGTCCATACAAAGGAAATGAAGTCTACGGCTTCAGGCCGACGCTCAGGGCGAGGCGGCTTTTATCCTTCGCCGCTGACGAGTAGCAGGTGCGTGAGCAGGTGGCGCCGCTGATGAATGGCGCGGCGTGACAGGCACTGGTGGTGGGAGAGGAGGGGAGAGAAGGGGGACCTACACGAGCCGAAGGATGTGGCTTGCACCGGCGCCAGCGGACACAGCGGCCCGGCTTTTCATCTCCAGCAGAGATGCTCCTGGCCTCCTGGTCCTCCTCCCTTGACACTGCACCACATCACCATGCAGAGGCACCTCATCACACAATCTCCGTCATCTCTCGGGAGGGATCGCCTAACTCCTCAGCGGCAGCAGAGCGGGAACAATGGCAAGTATCTTCTCATTTTTTACCACCAATAAATGAAAAGTCTTGCCTTGGTCCCGGGGAGAGGGCTCAGCGACAGCCACCGACTGTTGCTGCTGAGTTCTTTCTACCGCCCTCTGCTGTTACATCTGCTGCCGCATACGTGCAACCATCCTCATCTGTGTCTCCCCTCTCCCTTCCCTCGAGCATCACGTCTGGGGTCCTGTCAGCAGCTGCCTCCTCACCTGTTAGCACGTCTGCAGCCACACCCTCCACATATGGGTTCCAAGCAGCTATAGACTCCCAACCTAATTTTTCTGCCTGTCATCAAACCTGCAGCCCTGTCTGTGAACAAGACTGCAGCCCTGCCTGTCAACAAGACTGCAGCCCTGCCTGTCAACAAGCCTGCAGCTCTGCCTGTCAACAAGCCTGCACCTCTGCCTGTCAACAAGCCTGCAGCTCTGCCTGTCAACAAGCCAGCTACTCCACCTGTCATCATGCCTGCAGCTGCAACCCCTACATGTGGGCTCCAAGCAACTGTAGCCTTCCAGCCTGATCCTTTGCCTGTCGCCTTGCCTGCAGTTTCACCTGTCGCCATGTTTTCAGCCTTGCCTGTCATCACCCCTGCTTTATCTGCCACTATGCCTGCTGCTTGGACTTTAGCAGCAGAGTCACCGGGGTTCTTGTCGGCAGTGGAACAAGAGCTCAGGCAAGTCCTCTTCTTTGTATTTTTAACATTTATTTTAGAGAAGTCTTGCCTGGCTCTTAGTGGGGGGACCCGGTTGCAGCTACCATCTGCTTCTGGGCTCTCCCCAGAAGCAGATGCAGCCTTATCATCTGGCTTCACCCATGGTCGGCTCGCCTCACCTGCTCCAGAGGCCCGTACGCCTCCTCTATGTGTCCCAGAGGTCGGAGAACCTCTATCATCTGTCCCTGAGGCTAGCGTGCACCTGTCATCTGGTACTGTGATTACTGCACTTCAGTCATCAGTTTTAGAGCAAAAGACACTCATGTTACTTTCACCAAAGCCTAAAGCTCCTGTGTTATCTCCTGAGGTTGGAGCTTTTATGGCATCTCCTGAATTTAAAGTTTCCATGTCAACATCTCCTGAGCTGAGATGTTACACACCTTAATACTAAATACTAATACTAATAAATACTGATAAATACACATTAAAAGCAATTAGGACAGTTAAAGCAGTTAAGACTAAAGGACACAAGAAGAATGAAAATTCACTGGATGACTGTAACTGTCACCACTCGTCGCTCTCAGGCATCCACCTCAGCTGCGTGCACACCTGCGCCTTGTTAGCGCTGAGCTATTTATTCCACCTCGCCCTGAGCGTCGGTCTGGAGCTGTCTGTCTTACAACGCGCTCAATCCCTCAGCAGAATCCTTTCTTCAGGCCTGCAATTCATCGCTACAACACGTAAGCTGTCTTATTACTTACCTCTTCTCTCAGCCTTCCCCTGTGCACAGGTGGATTCCCTGGCGGCGGAAATCCTCACCTTCGCCATCATCTCCTCCCCACATCTCCACACCTCGTTGTGTGCGCAGCAGGGCGCTGTCTCCCAGGCCTGGAATCCTCGCCAACGCCAGCCACCAATATCTCTGCAAGTAAGCACATCTCTGTATCACTCTCCCGTGTGGTTTTGCCCAGCTCACTTCCTGTTTGTGTCTCTTCCATAGGGTTGCCTGGCCGCACGGCGTGCTGCTCTGCTCCTGTCCTCATCTTCCACCCACAATACATTACCATATCACATACACGCATCCAAACACGTTTTCCTGGTTGAATAAAGCTTTCAAATCTACCTGAGCCTGCGTGCGTGTTTCCTGGGCCGAGAATTATGTCAGTAACATGACCCTGAGTAAATAAAAATTCACTGAATGAGTATGACTTGCCTCTGATAATACCCAGTAGACTGTACAATGGTAATTTTAATATCAGAGATGATATGAACCTGAGATGGCATGAGACTATGTACAATGTTCAAATGAGCAATCTGTGGCACATATATTGGGTTCATATTTCCCACAAATGTATGACTGTATGTTTATTGGGTGCTTCACGTCTCGCGGGACAAAGAAGGTCTGGGCCTGCTGAGGTCTACAGGAGATGACGAGGAGGTGTGAGTTTTGGCCTTTGTCTCAGAGAGGATGCCCCAGAAGGATTCCCGGAACATCGAGGGATAAGAGACAATAGAGAGACATCAAAGAGTTGCATTGTGGCTGGGATTAAGTACCATTTGATTGTATGTTTGCTAAAGCACCATGTGACTTAGGTTTCGTGGCTGCAGAGTATAAGAGTGTGGTATTTCATTGCTCAGTCTCTTTTTTCTTGTTGAGAGATTGCTAGAGATGTGTTCCTTTAATAAAGCTGAACCTGAGAAATAAACTCAGCCTCATCCTTGAACGCATTCTCTACACTGGTGACCCGATGACAGATTATGGACGGGGACGACCTTCCCGCACCGGACTCATCAGGAGCCAGCCAGGCTAATGCAGCTACCGCAGTCCAGCTGCCTGATTTCTGGCAGCATAGCCCGCGCTCCTGGTTCAACACTGTCGAGGCGCAGTTCCATCTTCGGGGAATTTCGGCAGACGCAACGAAATTCTACCATGTAGTCGCAAAACTGGACAGCCTCACAGCCCAGCGGGTGGAGAGCCTGACTAACCACCCACCAGACGACGACAAGTACAGCGCACTGAAAGCCGCTCTCATCCATGCTTTCACTCCCTCGCTGGGAGAGCGAGCAGAGAAGCTCCTGGTGTTGACTGAAGGCGAGGAAGACAGGCCTGCGGACCTGATGGCGAGGATGCTGAGCCTGAGAGGCGATGATGATGACGGCTTTATCTTCGCCCATCTTTTCCTCAGGACACTACCGTCAGCGGTGAGAGTTACCCTGGCAGGTTCACAGCTGCTGACCAAACGAGATTACCACGAGCTGCAATCCATCTCAGTTTGCATACCAGTCAAACAGATCCACAGAGGATGCCATCGCTGCTGCTGTCCATCCAGCCCTCACCCACCTGGACTCAAAGAACTCCTACGTGCAAATGCTGTTCTTAGACTTCATTTCAGCATTCAACAGAATCATCCCCAGCAACTGATACAAAAACTCAGACACTTGGGACTCAAAACCTCTCTCTATAACAGGGTGCTGTACTTTCTCAAAGGGAGGCCACAGAACGTGCGGGATGGCAGCAACACTTCCCACACCATCACACTGAGCACAGGGGCCCCACAAGGGTGCATGCTCATCTCGCTGGTCTTCACCCTGCTGATCGTGACTGCATACCAGCCTACAACACCAACCACATCATCAAGTTTGCGGATGACACCAACAATGAGGAGGCCAACTACAGAAATGAGGTGAGCCAACTGGTCCAGTGGTGTAAAGATAAAGAATGAATGAATCTTTATTTCGGATAGATTAGATTAAAAGATTAAAAGAAAGGAAAAGAATAATGTAACAAAGGGAAAAAAAATCCAACAAGGTCAAATTAAACAATAACTCCTCGGATTATACAATTCAACATAAGTTATCCAAAATGGGTGATGGCTGAAGCCGCAGCTTATATTGCCCACCCATGTTCCATCTAAGAATTCAAAAGTAAAATAAAATAAAAGTGATTATAAATCAGAACAAAGCCAAGACAAAATGTGACAAAAAACTAAGCAACAGCACACCACAGACTGGATATGATAATCCTTATGTGATTTTACATATCATTTTGTATATATGTTTGGAGTATTTCTTCCTTTAGTTTTTGATTAAATTGTCCAAGCATTGTACATGATTTTAATTCAGATCCAAAAGCGTTCCATAGTCTGACTCCTTGCACTGTAGTGTTGTTTGGTGGTAGTTCTCACTGAAGGTTTTTGAAACATACATGTTCCTCTGAAATGATATTGTTTCTCCCTTATTTGGAACAACTTTTGGATATTTGCAGGCAGTGATAGATTCTTTGCTCTAAACATTATTACTGCAGTTTTAAAATCAACCAGATCTTTCAACTTGAGAACTTTTAATTTAAGAAAAAGTGGGTTTGTTGATTCCCTGTAAGCAGCTTGGTTTATTATTCTAATAGCTCTCTTCTGAAGCATAAAGACATAGATAGATAGATAGATAGATAGATAGATAGATAGATAGATAGATAGATAGATACTTTATTTTGAACAAAAAAGTATAACAAAAACAAAACAAATGACAAATGCAATAAAGTAACAGTATACAGTGTTCGAAAGGGAGAAGGAAGAAGTGAACACTTATTAATTCCATCTCCTCTTTTCCATAAATACACCCATGTGAATTATATACAAATTACCACATTTAAGACCCCAAGTAAACAATATACTGTATTTTTTTACATATCAACATTAACACCCATCCATCCTAACATACATTGATGTCCATACATCAAAACCAGCCTCAAACAACACAGATATACACAGTGCTGTCCCATCCACCATTCCATAGTGTCCCATAATGTCCCAGAGTGAGCATAGTGAATCAAACATATAAATACTACCCTTCTAACATATATCCTTTCAGCAAATAATGTTTATACCTCTTTTTGAATTGAATTCTGTTTGTACATAGTTTCAGTTCCGGCTCCAGACTGTTCCACAAATCCACCCCACAGACAGATATGCACATACTTTTCTTGGTTGTTCGTATCTTTGACATAATGTCTGGTCCAGGAAACACGCACGCAGGCTCAGGATAGATTTAACAGCTTTATTCAACAAGCAGGTGTGTCTGAATGGATGTGTGAGGTATGTGTATGTGATGGGGGTGAACGCCGATGCACAGGAAGCAGAGCAGTGCGCCGTACAGCCGGACAACCCTATGGAGACAGCAAAGGGACAAGGGTAAAGGGCACCACACCTGGACAGGAATAATGAGTAGTGTACTGCTTACTTGTGAGTGCAGGTGGCTGGCGTTGGCTAAGGGAGAAGCCCGGAAGACAGCGTCCTGCAGAGCCTGTGACGACGGTGAGGATTGGGTGGCGATGATGGGAGAATCCGCCACCAGGGAATCCACCTGTGCACAGGGGAGATGACCTGGAGAAAGGTAAGGTATGCTTATGTAGGATTGAAGTCTCGCTGGTAATCAGGGGTAGATACATGAGCAAAGAAGTGCCGATGCGAACAGACGGCTCCAGACCGCTGCACTGGGCTGAGTGGGCTAAATAGCTCGCGGCTGACGAGGCGCAGGTGTGCGCACAGCTGAGGCAGCTGATGAGCGGCGAGTTGTGACAGTACTCCCCCCGCTAGTAGCGCCTCCTGGTGCTGGTTTGTCCGAGTGCGCCCGGTGGAACTCCATGATGAGACTCCTGTCCAACACCAAAGAAGAGCGCACCCAGGACCTCCACTCAGGGACGAATCCCTCCCAGTCCACCAAGTACTGCAGCCCGCGACCTCGGCACCGGGAGTCCATGATGGAGGCGACTCTCCAGGCCGGGTGGCCATCGATCATCATAGGCGCGGGCGGCGCTGCGGGCGGGGGACAGAGGGGATCGGAGACAAAGGGCTTAATCTTGGACACGTGGAAGGTGGGACAAATGCGGAGGGAGGGGGGGAGGGCCAGACGCACAGCCACCGGGTTAACAATTTTAGAAATGGTGAAGGGGCCAATGAAGCGTGGGGCCAACTTCCTCTTTTCAGCCTTAAGATGGATGTCTTGAGAGGCCAACCAGACCTGTTGGCCCACCTGGTAGGCAGGGGCCGATCTCCTGTGGCAATTCGCCGTGGTGCTGTTGCGCGTCACCGTGCGTAAAAGCGCGTCGCGCGCCTTGGTCCACAGGCCCCGACACCGTCTCAGGTGCGCTTGGATGGAAGGAACCGCCAGCTCAGCCTCCTGCTCCGGGAACAAAGGTGGATCATAACCCAAGGACGCCTTGAAGGGGGCCATCCCTGTGGCAGAAGACCGAGCCGTGTTGTGGGCGTACTCTACCCAGGCCAGGTGCGTGCTCCAGGAAGACGGGTTGGAGGAAGTGACGCTGCGTAGGGCAGCTTCCAGCTCCTGGTTGGCCCGTTCGTACTGCCCGTTGGATTGCAGGTGGTGACCGGAGGAGAGGCTTACTGTGGCCCCCAAGGCGTTGCAGAAGCATTTCCAGACCTCTGAGACAAACTGGGGCCCCCGATCTGAGATGACGTCCACCGGTATCCCGTGCAGCCTGACCACGTGTTGAACCAGAAGGTCCGCTGTCTCCCGTGCCGTTGGAAGACCCCGAAGTGGCACGAAGTGGGCGGCCTTGGAGAATCGATCCACGATGGTCAAGACAGCGTCATAGGTGTTAGAGGTCGGGAGACCAGTGACGAAGTCGAGGGCTGTGTGAGACCAGGGCCTGCCAGGGATCGGCAGGGGCTGGAGCAGACCCACAGGGGGAGAATTTCCTGACTTGCCGGTGGCACACACAGGACACGCCCGGACGTAGTTGGTGGCGTCCTTCTGCAGACCTGGCCACCAGAAGGAACGCTGGAGGAGATCCACTAGCCGGGATACGCCAGGGTGACAGGCGAGTTTGGAGGTGTGGACCCAATGGATGACCTCCCCCTGGACAAAAGATGGAACGAACAGCCTTCCCTCCGGTCCGCCGCCAGGGTCCGATTCAGTCTCCTGCGCCCTCTGGATCTTGTCCCTGATGGTCCAGGAAATTGCCCCTACCACACACGAGCTGGGCAGGATGGTATGACCCGGTTCCTCTGACGTCTCAGGGGCAAACTGCCTGGAGAGGGCATCGGGCAGGCCGTTCTTGGAGCCAGGGCGATAGGTGATGGTGAAGCGGAACCGGGCAAAGAACAAGGACCAGCACGCCTGGCGGGCATTCAGACGTCTAGCAGATCGAAGGTACTCCAAGTTCTTATGGTCCGTCAGCACCACGAATGGTAACGCAGCCCCCTCCAGCCAGTGGTGCCACTCCTGCAGGGCGAGCTTGATGGCGAGAAGCTCCCTGTCCCTGACGTCGTAGTTCCGCTCGGCCGGAGACAGACGCCGTGAGAAGAAGGCACAGGGTCGCTTGACCCCGTCGGTGGGTGATAGCTGGGATAGCACCTCCCCCACTCCCGTATCAGACGCGTCGACTTCCACCAAACACTGCAGTGCGGGGTCAACCTGGGTCAGGACTCGGGAGGAGGAGAACTCCGTCTTCAACGCCTGGAACGCTGCAGTGACCTCTTCGATCCAGCGGAAGGGGTTCTTGGGGGAAGTGAGACGGGTCAGCGGGGCAACGATGGCACCGAAATTAGGCACAAAACGGCGGTAGAAATTGGCAAACCCAATAAATTGCTGGACCTGCTTCCTGGAGGTTGGCATGGGCCATTCAACCACCGCTTTAACCTTCGCGGGGTCAGGTAGGACCTGATTGTGTGAGATTACAAATCCTAAGAAGGAGGTGGTCTTGGCGTAACACTCACACTTCTCGGCTTTGACGTACAGCCTGTTCTCCAGCAGCCGCTGTAAGAGCCGCCTCACATGCATCTGGTGTTCCTCCCGTGACCTGGAGAAGATGAGGATGTCATCCAGGTATACGAACACGAAGAGGCCGAGGAAATCACGCAGGACGTCATTGATCAGGCGTTGAAATACAGCAGGGGCGTTGGTCAGTCCAAAGGGCATCACCAGGTACTCGAAGTGCCCACTTGGCGTTCTAAAGGCCGTCTTCCACTCATCCCCCTCCCTGATCCAGACGAGGTGATATGCACTGCGGAGATCCAATTTGGTGAACCAGGTCGCCCCCTGAAGGGAGTGGAAGGCAGTGTCCATTAGTGGCAGGGTGTAACGGTCCTTCTCCGTGATGTCATTCAAGGCCCGAAAATCGATACATGGGCGAAGTGACCCATCCTTCTTTGACACGAAGAAGAACCCTGCACCGAGCGGAGACGAGGAGGGACAGATGATTCCTGCGTTGAGTGACTCCTTGATATAACTATCCATAGCTTCTCGCTCCGGCGCTGACAAGCTGTAGAGGCGTCCGGAAGGCAGGGGTGCCCCCGGGCAGCGGTTGATGGTGCAGTCGTAGGGCCGGTGAGGAGGAAGAGACATCGCCCTGGATTTGCTGAATACGAGACCCAGGTCATGGAACTCCAAGGGCACCAGAGAGAGATCCGGAGGCGCGGCGTCCTTAGCCGGGGGAGGAGAAGATGGGGCGCAGGCTGCTGATTGTAAACAGGTACCCATGCAGAAGGAACTCCAGGCGGTGACTCTTCCTGTCTGCCAATTCAGCACGGGGTTGTGCAGACGCAACCAGGGGTACCCAAGGATGACAGGCGACACAGAGGAGGACAGGACGTACAGGGTGAGGTCCTCTTGGTGGTTACAAGAGATTATGACTGGGACTGGTTGCGTGCGATGAGTCACTTGTCCGAGGGGCGCACGGGAAAGGGTGATCAGGCTGAGAGGAGCGGCCAGAGGGTGGCAGGGGATGCCCAATTGGGTTGCCAGGCTCTTTGAAATGAAACTCTGCTCTGCTCCTGAGTCCACCAGTGCGTGTGTGAGATGCCCCGTGGCATTGTGACAAAATCGGATGGGCAAGGATAGACTTGTGAGGGGATTTGACCGGTTAGAGTCCGCGAGGCCCCCTACAGTGACTCGCGGACCTCCCCGTTTGGCTTCTCCGGGCAATGCTCCACCGTGTGTTGATTTCCTCCGCAATACATGCAGAGACCCAACTCCCGGCGGCGCTGTTTCTCCGCTAGGGGAAGCTTTGACCGACCAACCACCATCGCCTCCGATTCCTCGGAAGACTCTGGTGGAGGTAACGCCAGGGGGCGGCCTTGAGGCGTGCGGACGGGGCCTCCATGCGAGAGGCTGATAGACTTCCGCTCGGTGGACCGTTCACGCAGCCTGTTGTCTAAACTAATGGTTGTGGAAATCAGCTCCGAGAGCGTCTCCGGAAGATCTCGACCGGCCAGCTCATCCCTCAGACCAGAGCTGAGGCTGTGGAGGAAGATGCCACAGAGTGACGCCTCATCCCAGCCAACCTCCTCCGCTGCGACCCGGAAGTCGATAGCGTAATCCGCCGCTGACCGGCTTCCCTGTTGGAGGCCAAGGAGTCGGTCAGTGAGGACGCTATCACGCCGGGAATGATCAAACACCTCCAGAAAGCTCCGCACGAACTGGCTGTAGGAGAGGTTTGCGTAACTGGGCTTCGCCATAACAGCGTAAGCCCAAGTTAATGCTCACCCCTCCAGAAGGTTACCAATGTAGCCAATTCGGCTGTGGTCCGAGGGAAAATCCCCGGGAACGCGCAGAAACACCGACTCACACTGCATAATGAACCCCCGCGCTCCGCCAAGCTTCCCGCTGAAGCGGGCGAGGGTTGGAATCGGTGTGAGTCGAGTGGGCGTCCCTGTGACAGATTGACCGGGCACCGGAGCGGCAGGAGCTACCCCCCTCCTGATGAGCCGAGGGGAACGCCTGCTGGGGGTCCAAGCGGTCTAACCGGTGAGTGATGTTGACCAACTGGTTCAAAATCACCTGCTGTTGATGGGCTATTAAATCCACCCGAGCCTCGAGGGTGGAAAGACGGCGTGCGAGCCCGCTGTCTGCTGAGCCGCTCTGCTGGAGCCGTACTGACATAATGTCTGGCCCAGGAAACACGCACGCAGGCTCAGGATAGATTTAACAGCTTTATTCAACAAGCAGGTGTGTCTGAATGGATGTGTGAGGTATGTGTATGTGATGGGGGTGAACGTTGATGCACAGGAAGCAGAGCAGTGCGCCGTACAGCCGGACAACCCTATGGAGAGAGCAAAGGGACAAGGGTAAAGGGCACCACACCTGGACAGGAATAATGAGTAGTGTGCTGCTTACTTGTGGGTGCAGGTGGCTGGTGTTGGCTAAGGGAGAAGCCCGGAAGACAGCGTCCTGCAGAGCCTGTGACGACGGTGAGGATTGGGTGGCGATGACGGGAGAATCCGCCGCCAGGGAATCCACCTGTTCACAGGGGAGATGACTTGGAGAAAGGTAAGGTATGCTTACGTAGGATTGAAGTCTCGCTGGTAATCAGGGGTAGATACACGAGCGAAGAAGTGCCAATGCGAACAGACGGCTCCAGACCGCTGCACTGGGCTGAGTGGGCTAAATAGCCCGCGGCTGACGAGGTGCAGGTGTGCGCACAGCTGAGGCAGCTGATGAGCGGCGAGTCGTGACAATCTTGGGTTTTGTAAAGTTTAAGTCTCCTCTCAAATTATGATCATTGTCTCTTTTTTTAAATATTTTTTGTATATTAGTTGGGAGTTGATTATTAATTGCCCTGTACATTGCTTGTGCTGTATTAAATTTAACTAAATCGATGAACTTTATGACATGTGACTTTAAAAACAACGAATTGGTATGGTCTCTATATTCTACATTATTTATTATCCTTATAGCTCTTTTTTGTAATGTGCATATTGACTGTAGGTTGGTCTTGTAGGTGTTTCCCCAGACTTCTACACAGTAAAGATAAGGTAGAAACAGTGAATTGTACAGTAAGACCAATGATTTATAGTCCAAGATGTGTCTTGTCTTCCCCAGTATCCCTATACATTTTGCTAACTTGGCCCGGATGTGACTGATGTGAGGTTTCCAGCAGATTTCATTGTCTAGCGTCACCCCCAGAAACTTATTTTCCTGTACTGTTTCTATTCTGGTATCATCTATCGTTACCATTATTTCATGATTTATTTTATAATTTCCAAACAACATAATCTTTGTTTTTTTTAGATTTAGAGATAATTTATTTTTGTTGAACCACTGCGTTAACTTTTTCATTTCAGTTGTGACCACCTCTAAAACCTGCTGCAAATTCTCACCAGTGCAAAGGATATTTGTGTCATCCGCAAACAAAATAAATTTCAGAATTTTTGATACTTGGCATATGTCATTTATATACAAAATAAGAGTTTGGGTCCCAAAACTGACCCCTGGGGCACACCACAAGTGATGTCCATGAAAGGTGATTTGTGCTCACCAATTTGTACAAATTGTTGTCTGTTACTTAAATAACTTTCCACCCAACTCAGTCCTACCCCTCTTATCCCATACCTTTCCAGTTTCCTTAGTAGTATTCTGTGGTCAATGGTGTCAAAAGCTTTCTTTAAATCTATAAATACTCCTAAAGCAACCTTTTTTTTATCTATACAACTAGTAATTTAAAAAGTAAAAGGGAAAGTAAAAAACTTTCCCTTTCCGGTTCCGGCTCTGCCGGACCGGCGGCGCCACACGAGTCGGCTGCCTGTTGCAACAGCCTCTTTTTTTTTATCTTCCTTCTTCTTTCTACACCTTTCACTCTGTATATATATCATGGACGCACGGATCGCCCCGGGGGTCTCCCGGGTCGGCGGACGGAGCCACGGTTTGCAGCGGGAGACGTTACAGCGGGGAGGAGCTAGTGCTAGCTAGCACTTGGCCGCCGCCCAGTGCTAATGGGAAACTCGACATACCGGGAGCTGTAGCGAAAACGAAGCGGGTGCCGGGCTGGAGTTTAGGCGGCGTGAAAGAAATATAAGACAGAATAATAAAGAGCGATGGCAAGAACCAAGCAGACCGCCCGTAAAATCTACTGGAGGAAGAAGCCCCCCAGGAGACAGCTAGCCACCAGGGCTGCTCGGAGAGGCGCTCTGGCCACCGGCAGAGTGAAGAGGCCTCGCCGTCACAGGTCCGTGGCTCTGAGAGAGATCCGTCGCTACCAGAAATCCACGGAGCTGCTCATCCGTAAGCTGCCCGTCCAGCGCCTGGTGAGGGAGATCGCTCAGGACTTCAAGACCGTCCTGCGTTTCCTGAGTTTCGCCGTCATGGCTCTGCAGGAGACCAGCGAGACCCACCTGGTGGTCTCTTCTTCGCTAAGGGGGTCACCATCATGCCCAAAGACTTCCAGCTGGCCCGCTGCATCCGCGGAGAGAGAGCTTAGACTTTCTGCTGCACATCCACCAGCCATAATGCTCTGCACTGTGTGTCTATATATATACATTTATAGTAATATGGACATATGTTTGCTAGATGTTGTTTTTTCTTGCCTTCTGATTGTTGCTCTGAGTGTTGCTGTCCCTGTGCTGTTGCAATCCTGGAATTTCCCCATTGTGGGACTAATAAAGGCTTATCTTATCTTATCTTATCTTAATTTCTTCTATAGGTTCGATCAGTGCCAAAGATGTAGATTTATCTGCTCTAAAACCATACTGGCTGTCTGTAAGGAGGTTGTGTTTTTCAATGAAATCATCCAGTCTCTTAGTGAAGATTTTTTCAAGTATTTTGGAGAATTGTGAGAGTAAAGAGACTGGCCTGTAATCTGTGAAACAATGACTGTCTCCTGTTTTGTATAGAGATATTACTTTTGCTATTTTCATTTTGTCTGGAAATTTACCAGTTTGAAATGATAGGTTACAGATGTGGGTGAGTGGCTTAACAATTCCTTCAATTACTTTTTTCACTATTGTCATGTCAATTTCATTCCAGTCCGTTGATTTTTTTGTTCTTAAATTTACTCACAGTCTCAATAATTTCCTTTTCAGTAACTGCACCCAAAAAGATTGTGTTTGGATTTCTATCTTCTATTTCATTTGCAGAACCACTGTTGTTTGTTTCTGCTGTCACTATTGATTTTGCTAATTCAGGACCAACGTTTACAAAAAATTTATTGAAACCACTGACCACATCCTCCATATTATTTATCAAATTGCCATTTTCAATAAAATATTCTGGATAATTAGCATTCTTAGGTCGATTACTAATAATCCCATTGAGTACTTGCCATATTCCTCTTAAGTTACTTTTGTTATCCTCTAATATTCTGTTGTAATATTCTTTCTTACAGGTCCTCATTATATTAGTAATGTAGAGAATGCGTTCAAGGATGAGGCTGAGTTTAGTTCTCAGGTTCAGCTTTATTATGAGAACACATACTCTAGCAATCTCTAAACAAGAAAGAGACTGAGCAATGAAATACCACACTCTTATACTGCTGGAGCCACGAAACCTAAGTCACATGGTGCTTTAGCAAACATACAATCACATGGTATTTAATCTCAGTCACAATGCAACTCTTTGATGTTTCACTATTGTCTCTTATCCCTCAGTGATCCGGGAATCCTTCTGGGGCATCCTCTCTGAGACAAAGGCCAAAACTCACACCTCCTCGTAATCTCCTGTAGATCTCTGCAGACCCAAACCTTCTTTGTCCCGCGAGACGTGAAGCACCCAATAAACATACAGCCATACATTTGTGGGAAATATGAACTCAATATATGTGCCACATAACCCCCCCCCAAAACATCTATTAAGGGACAAAACATAATCAGAGATGCATGACAGAAAACATCACTACATATCACAAATCAATCCCCCAATTGCTTGGGTTTTAACCTCCTGTCATATCTGCTGTAAGCCGGCATTGTTCCTTCTGCAGTGACTTCCTGCATCTGTGGATTAGAATTGTTAGCACATCTCTGTGGTGGCTCCGAAAAATGCCTTCCCGGCGGCCTGCCACGGCGGGGGGCCCTGGCCAACTGCACGTGTTCATCGGCCAGAACAAAGGCGGGTTTGAGTCTGTTAATGCAAATCAACTCTTTTCTGCCTCCTAAATCAAGCAAGAAATGTTTCTCCCCTGTTTCCAACACTCTGAAAGGCCCGTCGTAAGGCGGTCGTAAACCTGGGCATTGAGCATCATGTCTAACAAAAACAAACTCCGCATTTTTTAAAGCCTTCGGCACAAAAACGCGTGGAAAACTGTGATGAACTGGGCCAGGAAGGGTGTTTGATCCTGTGCCGCTCTGCAACAGCTGAGCGGGGGGGGGGCAATTTGGCGCAGAGTTGTCGGGAAGGAATTCCCCTGGCAAACGGAGGGGTTGTGCAAAAACTAATTCAGCCGGAGAGGCCTGCAAATCCTCCTTAGGTGCGGAACGCAACCCCAATAAAACCCATGGAAGTTTATCCACCCAATTTGTATCCGTAAGAGACGCTCTGAGGGCTGCTTTCAACGACCTATGAAAGTGTTCGCACAAACCGTTAGCCTGGGGGTTATACGCGGTAGTGCGGTGAATCTTCACCCCTAGGCTGTGGGCCATCGATGACCAGAGTTCGGAAACAAATTGGGGACCCCTGTCGGACGTTATGTCCGACGGAACTCCAAAACGCGCGACCCAAGCTGTTAAAAACGCGCGTGCAACGTCTGCTGCTGCAGTTGACGCCAGAGGAACCACTTCTGGCCAACGCGTGATGCGATCTACCATCGTCAAAAGGTGTGTACACCCCTGCGACAATGGCAGGGGGCCCACCAAGTCAACATGCACATGATCAAAACGCTTAGCCGGGATGTGAAAAGGCTCCAAAGGGGCTCTAGTGTGCTTGTGTATTTTGGCTCGCTGACACGCTACGCAGGCTGCTGCCCATTCCTTGACGTGTTTACACAACCCCGGCCAAACAAATTTCTCCCCCACCATCTTAATCGATGTGCGCACCCCCGGGTGCGCCAGAGAATGCATTGAGTCAAAAACACGGCGGCGCCACGCAGCTGGAACCACAGGGCGAGGCCGCCCCGTGGAGACATCACAGATTAGAGGGGGCATACCTATTTGCTGCACCCTGTGCTCCAGCCTTAACCCTGTTGGTCCAGACTGGAGCGCGCGCACATCCGCGTCGCTAACCTGCTCCGCGGCCATGGCTGCATAATCCAAACCTACGCAGACCGGGGCTGCGAGCGCTTCCGCACCACAAACCTGGCCCGCGGCCACGGCTGCCGAGTCTGTCCCCACGGGGCCTGGCGCTGCTACCGCACGCGAAAGACAATCTGCCGCTACATTATGTTTGCCCGCGACATGCTGAATATCGGTGGTGAACTCCGATATCGCGGCCAGCTGTCTTTGCTGCCGGCCTGACCAAGGCTCTGAAATCTTGGCCATCGCAAACGTTAGCGGCTTGTGGTCCACAAACGCGGTGAAACGGCGCCCCTCCAGCCAGAACTGGAAATGGCGGATGGCCAAATGCAGGGCCAACAGCTCCCTGTCGAACGCGCTGTATTTCCGCTCGTTATCGCGCAAGGTTTTGCTGAAAAACGCGAGCGGCTGCCAGCTCCCTGCCACAAACTGTTCAACGACCGCCCCCACCGCTAAATCGGAAGCGTCAGTGGTGAGCGCCATGCAGGCCGTTAGCCCCGGGTGTGCCAACAAAACGGCGTTCGCCAGGGCTGATTTGACTTGGGAGAATGCGCGCTCCCGCTCCGGGGACCATTCGATCTTATTTGCAGGTTTTTGTTTTTTAAGTGCCGCGTACAATGGTTGCATGAGCTGTGCTGCGCTTGGGAGGAAACGGTTATAAAAATTAACCATTCCCAAAAATTCCTGCAATGCTTTGACCGTCTGAGGTTTGGGAAAATTTGTTATTGCGCGTACTTTATCGGGCAGAGGGACCGCTCCTTCTGGTGAAAAGCGGTGCCCCAAAAAATCGATTTGCGCCACCCCAAACTGGCACTTCACTGGGTTAATTATTAACCCGTGCTCTGCCAGCCTCCGAAAAACCACTGTGAGGTGGCTTTCATGTTCGTCTTCGGACGTGCTGGCTACCAAAATATCATCCAAGTAGACGAACACGAAAGGGAGGCCGCGTAAAACTGCATCCATCATGCGCTGGAAAGTCTGCGCAGCACCCTTGAGTCCAAACGGCAAACGCAAAAACTCGAAAAGCCCAAAAGGAGTTATTACCGCTGTTTTGGGTATGTCCTGAGCGCGGACTGGGACTTGATGGTACCCGCGCACCAAATCTATTTTAGAAAAAATGCGCGCCCCCGCTAAATGGACCGAAAAATCTTGGATGTGCGGAATCAGGAAGCGGTCGTGTGCTGAAGCGTTATTCAACCTGCGGAAATCACCGCAAGGCCGCCACGAGCCATCAGCCTTGGGGACCATATGCAGCGGTGAAGCCCAGGGGCTGTTAGAGCGTCTAATGATGCCCAGCTTTTCCAGGTTGGCGAATTCCTCGCGCGCTATGGCTAGTTTGGGGGGGGCGGTGGTAGTTATAAAATGTTCCACTCCATGTTTAGCCACTAACGCCGAAAACGTTGGGACTGTGAGTGCTGGAAACTGAGTGAGTAGTGCTTGGAACTTACCACCCGCAGCTGTGACGTTGGCCTGTGCAGTAGGCGGGACCACCCGGGCTGTACAGGAAATAGAGTGGAAAGACAGTGCATTAACCAGACGTCTATTAGCAAGATCAACCAATAAACCATTTGAGCACAAAAAATCAGCACCTAACATGTTATGACTGACTGCCGCTACGACGAAAGTCCACTCGAATGTCCGACCGTGAAAAGACAGGGGGAGGGTCTTCTCCCCGAAGGTCTTGATCGTTGAGCCGTTCGCCGCCAACACCAGAGGTCCACTGGAAGGCGCCAGCCGGTCAGCGTAGGAAGGTGTGATGAAACTCAGCTGGGAGCCTGTGTCCACCAGGAACTGCCTCCCTGATTTCGCGTCCGTAAGGTAGAGCAGCTTGTTCTTCACGCCAAGAGCCGCAGCTGCTACCAACTCCCGGTCCTGGCATTTCCCGAGTGCTTGAACTGGCACGGTGGAATGCACTTGCGTGCCCTCTCGGCGAAACGTCGATGATAAAAGCAGAGGACGTCGCCCGCTCCGTGTCTCCTGGCCTCCGCCGCTGCTGACGTCAGCGAATCTGGTGCTGCAGCCTCTGGCCCCCTGCCGTCTCCGGGCGTTGCGCTCAGCTCCGCTGCCGCCGTTGTGGCCGTGTGCCGTCTATGGGCGTCGACGAGTCGCTGTGCCTCCTGGCCCAGCTCGTGGTAATCTCGGTTGGTCAGCAGCTGTGAACCGGCCAGGGTAACTCTCACCGCTGACGGTAGTGTCCTGAGGAAAAGATGGGCGAAGATAAAGCCGTCATCATCATCGCCTCTCAGACTCAGCATCCTCGCCATCAGGTCCGCAGGCCTGTCGGCCTCGCCTTCAGTCAATACCAGAAGCTTCTCTGCTCGCTCTCCCAGCGAGGGGGTGAAAGCACGGATGAGAGCGGCTTTCAATGCGCCGTACTTGTCGTCGTCTGGTGGGTGGTTAGTCAGGCTCTCCACCCGCTGGGCTGTGAGGCTGTCCAGCTTTGCGACTACATGGTAGAATTTCGTTGCATCCGCCGAAATTCCCCGAAGATGGAACTGCGCTTTGACAGTGTTAAACCAGGAGCGCGGGCTATGCTGCCAGAATCCAGGCAGCTGGACTGCGGTAGCTGCGTTAGCCTGGCTGGCTCCTGATGAGTCCGGTGCGGGAAAGTCGTCCCCAGCCATAATTTGTCGTAGGGTCACCAGTGTAGAGAATGCGTTCAAGGATGAGGCTGAGTTTATTTCTCAGGTTCAGCTTTATTATGAGAACACATACTCTAGCAATCTCTAAACAAGAAAGAGACTGAGCAACGAAATACCACACTCTTATACTGCTGGAGCCATGAAACCTAAGTCACATGGTGCTTTAGCAAACATACAATCACATGGTATTTAATCCCAGTCACAATGCAACTCTTTGATGTTTCACTATTGTCTCTTATCCCTCGGTGATCCGGGAATCCTTCTGGGGCATCCTCTCTGAGACAAAGGCCAAAACTCACACCTCCTCGTCATCTCCTGTAGATCTCTGCAGACCCAGACCTTCTTTGTCCCGCGAGACGTGAAGCACCCAATAAACATACAGCCATACATTTGTGGGAAATATGAACTCAATATATGTGCCACAGTAAGCTTATTTTTATATCTTTTATATTTGATCTCAGCTTCCACCGTTCTGCAGTTAATGAATTGTTTATATAATGTATTCTTCTTTTTACATTAACCCCCTTGGTGACCCAAGGAATATTTTTTTTTTTTGTCTGGCACTGTATTGTTTTATAGGACAGTTTTTATTGTACAATGATTGAAATATTTGTAAAAATTTATCATATGCTTTATTTATATCATTTTCATCATAAACTATCTTCCAGTCTTGTATTAATAATTCCTTTGTCAGTAAATACATTGATTCTTTGGTTCTTATTCTTTTATATTTAATATTTTTGGTATACTTTTTCTTCCTATAATCACATTGATAGACAACAAAAATCGGCAGGTGGTCACTGATATCATTCAATAAAAGCCCACTCCTGATATTATTTTCCATAATGTTTGTGAATATGTTATCTATTAGTGTGGCACTGTGTGACGTGATTCTGCTAGGTCCGGTAATTGTTGGATGTAAGCCCATACTGTACATTGTGTTGATAAATTCTTCTGTCAAACTATGTTGTTTTGAGTTCATCAGATCTATATTGAAATCCCCACAGATGAACATAACTTTATGAGTTAGTTTTGAATACATTTTTTCCATCCAGTCCTTAAATAAGTCAATGTTTGATCCAGGTGTTCTATATACACAGCTCACTACTACATTCTTCACATTGTCCAGACAGATTTCTATTGTAATACATTCAAATACAGTGGGGCAAAAAAGTATTTAGTCAGCCACCAATTGTGCAAGTTCTCCCACTTAAAAGATGAGAGAGGTCTCCAATTTTCATCATAGGTATACCTCAACTACGAGAGACAAAATGAGAAAAAAAAAATCCAGAAAATCACATTGAAGGATTTTTAATGAATTAATTGGTAAATTCCACAGTAAAATAAGTATTTGGTCACCTACAAACAAGCAAGATTTCTGGCTCTCACAGACCTGTAACTTCTTCTTTAAGAGGCTCCTCTGTCCTCCACTCGTTACCTGTATTAATGGCACCTGTTTGAACTCTTTATCAGTATAAAAGACACCTGTCCACAACTTCAAACAGTCAGACTCCAAACTCCACTATGGCCAAGACCAAAGAGCTATCAAAAGACACCAGAAACAAAATTGTAGACCTGCACCAGGCTGGGAAGACTGAATCTGCAATAGGTAAGCAGCTTGGTGTGAAGAAATCAACTGTGGGAGCAATTATTAGAAAATGGAAGACATACAAGACCACTGATAATCTCCCTCGCTCTGGGGCTCCACGCAAGATCTCACCCTGTGAGGTCAAAATGATCACGAGAACGGTGAGCAAAAATCCCAGAACCACATGGGGAGACCTAGTGAATGACCTGCAGAGAGCTGGGACCAAAGTAACAAAGGCTACATCAGTATCACATTACGCCGCCAGGGACTCAAATCCTGCAGTGCCAGACGTGTCCCCCTGCTTAAGCCAGTACATGTCCAGGCCCGTCTGAAGTTTGCTAGAGAGCATTTGGATGATCCAGAAGAGGATTGGGAGAATGTCATATGGTCAGATGAAACCAAAATAGAACTTTTTGGTAAAAACTCAACTTGTCGTGTTTGGAGGTGAAAGAACACCATACCTACTGTGAAGCATGGGGGTGAAAACATCATGCTTTGGGGCTGTTTTTCTGCAAAGGGACCAGGACGACTGATCCGTGTAAAGGAAAGAATGAATGGGGCCATGTATAGTGAGATTTTGAGTGAAAACCTCCTTCCATCAGCAAGGGCATTGAAGATGAAACGTGGCTGGGTCCCAAACACACCACCCGGGCAACGAAGGAGTGGCTTCGTAAGAAGCATTTCAAGGTCCTGGAGTGGCCTAGCCAGTCTCCAGATCTCAACTCCATAGAAAATCTTTGGAGGGAGTTGAAAGTCCGTGTTGCCCAGCGACAGCCCCAAAACATCACTGCTCTAGAGGAGATCTGCATGGAGGAATGGGCCAAAATACCAGCAACAGTGTGTGAAAACCTTGTGAAGACTTACAGAAAACGTTTGACCTCTGTCTTTGCCAACAAAGGGTATATAACAAAGTATTGAGATGAACTTTTGTTATTGACCAAATACTTATTTTACTGAGGAATTTACCGATTAATTCATTAAAAATCCTTCAATGTGATTTTCTGGATTTTTTTTTTCTCATTTTGTCTCTCATAGTTGAGGTATATCTATGATGAAAATTGGAGACCCCTCTCATCTTTTAAGTGGGAAAACTTGCACAATTGGTAGCTGACTAAATACTTTTTTCCCCACTGTAAATCATTCACAGTTACTGACAGATTTTCAACAACCTTGTATTTCAAGCTCTTGTCAATATAAATTGCAACTCCTCCTCCTTTTTTCACTTTTCTATTTATATAATTTAATTCATAGCCATCCATGGTAAAATCCACTCCTTTCTCTTCACTGAGCCACGTCTCTGATATTGCCACAATATTGAAGGGCTCTTTAAACTGATGTAAATAACCTTTAATGTTATTAAAGTTGGCATAGAGACTTCTGCTGTTGAAGTGGATCATAGAAATATTGAAATCAGATGTGACCATTGTGTTAAACTGTTCATCCGTGTAGTAACTACAGTCATTATTGATGGAGCTAAATAAATTATTATCAGGGTCTATGTTATATTCTACGTCCTGTGGGTTGTGATCTGTATATTCAAAAACTTTCAGTTCCTGTTGTTCCTGTTTGTTGATCTTTTGTTTCATGTCGTTAAATGTCTTGTAGCAGATGAGTATAATCCTTCAGTGTCCTACAATTGTCTGTTGTTGCTGTCGACTCCAGTTCATAACATTGATTGATATTTGTCCAGTTCCATAATATTACGGATGTTAATGACCTTGGCTTCTTCAGGTGATCCGTTTAATTTGATGTATATTTTACAGTTTGATGTCCAGGTGTTTTGAATCTTTTTCTGCTTTCTCATGTATCTTGCTTTTCTGGCTATTTCTGCGTTTTCTTTTGTGAGGTGCTCGTTTATGTAAATGTTCGTTCCTTTCAGTTTCCTACCTTGTTTCAGCAGTGCAGTCTTGTGTTTTCTGTTCACAAACCTCATGATCACAGCCGGTTTGTCACCGTTTTTCCTGGGCAGAGGGTGGCAGGTCTCAATGGTATTACAGTCCAGCTGGATTCCTTTGGACTGCATGAAGGCCGCCACTTGATTGGACTGGATATATGGCTGGATATAAGACTGGATATATGTTTGTTTTATATGTATTTCCCCATACTTTAGTACAATATGTCATGTATGGGAGTATTAATGAATGATACAAAGTATATAGTGTGGGTTGATTCAGCAAATATTTCACTCTGTGTAGTATTGCAATTGATTTGGACATTTTACGTTTAATATAATTAATATGTGACTTCCCACACAGTTTATTATCAATCATTACTCCAAGGAATTTAATTCCGGATACCCTTTCAATCTCTACACCATTTACACTGAGTTTAGATACTGAGTTGTTGTGATGGTTGTTAAAAATGATAAATTTTGTCTTACTTAAATTGAGCGTTAATTTGTTTGAATCAAACCACAGTTTGAGCTTTCCTAATTCCTTTCTGAGTATATCCAAAAGTTGTTCCAGATTGCTTCCACTGCATAATAAATTAGTGTCATCTGCAAACAGTATTAAATCCATTTTTTCCAAAACTTTACATATATCATTTATATACATATTGAATAACAATGGCCCCAAAACTGAACCCTGTGGGACTCCACAAGTAACCTTCAGTAACTGAGTTTTTGCTACCAACACAAACATACTGATATCTGTTCTTTAAGTAACTACATAACCAGGACAGTGCTACCCCCCTAAAACCATAATTTTGTAGTGTCTTTAACAATAATTTATGATCCACTGTATCAAATGCTTTTTTAAGATCCAGGAATACCCCAGCTGAATACTCTTTATTTTCTACAGCAGTTGATATTTTTTCTATAAATTCCATTAGAGCAAATGCAGTTGTCCTCTTGTGTCTGAACCCATATTGTTGTTCACACAATAAATTATTCTTCATTATAAAGTTGTCAATTCTCTCACAGAATATTTTTTCAAGTATCTTAGAAAATTGCGGCGATAGTGAAATAGGCCTATAGTTTGAAAATTCCCCTCTGTCACCCGTCTTGTATATCGGAATTACTTTGGCTATTTTCATTGCATTGGGAAATATACCTGTTTGGAGAGACAGGTTACAGATATACGTCAGTGGCTTCACTAAGCATTCAATGATAGTTTTGACTAAAAGCATGTCAATACCATCACAATCCATAGATGTTTTACTTTTAAACGATTTAACAATTTCAATGACCTCTTTCTCATCTGTTCTTTATGAAGATGGAGTCTTTTATAGCAATGTTTTTGCTTATTGTATCACCTATAGGTGCTATAATGGGTATTTCTCGTGCCAAATTAGGACCAATGTTTACAAAAAATTTATTAAATTCATCTGCAGGTGAGACTGCTTTCACACTCTGAGTCAGTTTTTTCTTTTTCTTTTTTGAAAGCTTGGTTGGGTAGCTTGTATTTCTGTTTTTATTTCCAAGAATATTGTTAAGTATTGTCCATGTATTTTTAGTGTTATCTCTGTTTTTCTCCAGTTCTTTACTGTAATAGTCTCATTTACTACATATCATTATATATATTAACTTATTTTTGTATGTTTTATACCGTTGCTCTGCTTCTTTTGTCCTTTTCTTTAGAAAAACTTTATATAGTGAATTTTTCTTTTTACACGCTTTTTGTAATCCCTTGAATAACCATGGCTTGTTGACAAATTTCTGTTTCAGCTTTTTCTTTACTAATGGACCATTTTTTTCATAAAGAGCGGTTACAATGTTCATGAATGTATCGTAGGCTTCATTTACATCTGATACACAGACTTTTATCCAGTCTTGCTTCAGCAGGTCTTCTTTAAAAGAACTGATTGCATTTTGTGATTTGTATCTGAAAGATTTTAAAGTTTTTTTCTGTATTGGCCCCTGTGTGGCCATGGATAAGTGCAAAGACTGGCAAATGGTCACTCATGTCATTTATCAATAATCCACTTTCTATTTTCTTATCAATAATATTAACAAACAGGTTGTCAGTAAGTGTAGCAGTGTGGACTGTGATTCTACTGGGATGTGTTATTGTAGGATATAGACTCATACTGTACATAGAATTCATGAACTCTGTAATTACATTTTGTTGAAATGGATGTAGTAAATCAATATTGAAGTCTCTACAGATTACAACCATTTTCTTATTAGTTATATTATTGTACAGCTCGACTAACTTATCTCTGAATGTCTCAACGCAAGTTCCCGGCATTCTACATATACAACTTATAATTAGATTTTTTGTTTTATCTTGGTCAATCTCAACAGTAACACATTCCAGAATCCCTGGTAGTGCAAAGGACATTCCATTTATAAGTTTACACCTATACAGTTCATCAATATACAGTGCAACACCACCACCCTTTTTTTGAGATCTGTTAATATGAAACATCTGATATCCCTCTTTTGCCATCAAAGAAGCCTGCTCTTCATTGTGCCAAGTTTCAGAGACTGCGATAGCTGTAAATTTTCTATCTAGCTGTTTAAATAGTCGTGAATCTGTGGAAAGTTTTTGTTAAGACTTCTGATGTTAAAGTGTATTATTGATAATTTACCATCTACTTGCACTTGACTTTTGAATTGCTTTTCAGTGTAATATTCACAGTGATTATGAATATTATTGAAGAAGTGGATGTCAGGATCAATATCATTGTCCATTTCTTGTAGTTTGTGTTCAGTATAATGAGATATTTTCAGAGTCTGAATTTCTTCTGTGTCAAATGATTTCCTCCAATTGGGGATGATTGATGTCTACTAAAGTCAGTCATGAGTTTTTGTTGTTTTGTTTTTTTTAAAGTACATTATCATGTTATGTCACAAAAGGACTGTTCTTGCAGTGTGTGTGGATATGGATTATCGTAGTCTCTTAATTTTCTTAATCAGTGTTCATCTATATTTATTTAAGTCAGTGAGATCTCTTATTATTATGGCCTTTGCTTCTTCAGGTGTTCCGTTTAGTTTAATCCAGACTCTACAATTTCTTGTCCATGTTGCCTGTATCTTGTTTTGTCTTTTCAACATCCATGCTTGCTGTGCTAATTCAGCATTAGTCTTTGTTAAATGTTTATTTAGGTAAACTTCTGTTCCCCGCAGCTTTCTGGCCTGCCTCAGTATGTCATTTTTTACCCTTCTGTTCACAAAGCGCATCACAATTGATTTCTTTGTTTTATTATCCTTTCTGGGTAGAGTATGGCAGGCTGAAATTGCATTTACATGAACCTTTATGTTTCTGCTTTCAAGGAACTGAAGCACCTAGTTTTCGAAGGAGACTGATTCACTTGGGGGAGCCTCCTCACCTCTCATTCCTGCTGTAGCATGAGCATATGATTGATATTTAATGTCTAGTCCACTAATAATTAAATCATCCATACGAGTATATTGTTCAAGATCCTCGGTGCATTGCTCCAAGTCTGCAGTTTTTTTGTCTCTTTCCTTAATTGTTAATTTCAACTCTCAGACTTCCTCCATTAGCCCTAATAATTTGGACTGCTGATTGGCCACTTTGGTAAGTTCTTCTGACATGAAGTTCAGAGATTTTTTAATCTCTTCCATTTCCTCTTTCTTTGGTGTTATTTTTTACTGACCTGATGATAGCAGGATTATTTCTGCTGGTGTTGTCAGTATCTGGTCCAGCTGACCTCGGATCCAGCTGGGGCCTCAGCTAGCCCCTCCGCTGCTAGCCCCACCGCTGTAGTTGAGCTCCAGTCCATATATAATAACCATAATATACATAATAACACAGATGATAACCTCTTCCTGAACATGGGAAAAACCAAGGAGATTGTGGTCGACTTCAGGAGGGGTCACACACAGTAACCCCTCTGATCATCGATGGTGCAGCTGTGGAGAGGGTGAGCAGCACCAAGTTGCTGAGGATGCACATCTCCAAGGACCTCTGCTGGTCCAACAACACCACATCACTGGCCAAGAAGGCTCAAACTCACCTCCATTTACTCCACAAACTGAAGAGAGCATGCGTCCCACCTACCATTATGTGCTCTTTTTACTGGGGCACCAGTACCACCTCACCAGCTGCATCATGGTGTGGTATGGAAGCTGCACTGCCTCCTGCCAGAAGACATTACAATGCACAGTGAAAGCAGCCAGCAAGATCATCAGTGCCCCTCTGCCACCCGCCTCATCCGCAGAGCCATCAGCATCGCAGGTGACACCTCCCACCCCTCACACTCCCTCTTCAGCCCCCTGCCCTCAGGGAAAAGGTACCGGAGCCTCCGGGCCCGCTCCACAAGACTGCTAAACAGCTTTGTTCATCAAACAATCAGGACCCTGAACTCTGTCCACCCACCCACCCCCCACCCGGACCGTAACGCTCTCACCCGCACAATAACTACCTCAGCTGTTGGCACAGAAAGACTGGCAAACCAGCAGTAATACATTTGCTGCTGTATGTCTCTGCACTTTAACTGCAACCATTTGCACAAATGCCATATCTGCTGCTGTCTGTCTGTCATTGCAATAATGATCATGTGCAGTCCTATCTGTTACTATATGCACCTACACTACCACATTGAACTGCAACTATGGGTATTACATCTCTAGTTTTCTGTATATAGGATTGATGGGTTTCATCATCGTTAATCGTTTATCTCTATTTGCAATATGGGAGGTCTGGATCTATCTTTTGTCACCATTTGCACTATGGGTTGCATTACTGTACATAGACTGCTGCTGTTTATTTTTTCCAGCATTATTCCTTTTTCTTTTTTATATTGTGCACACCACTGAAGAGAGAAGCATTTCCATTCTCCTGTATGTCCTGTACGTATAGTAGTATTGACAAATAATCTTTGAATCTTGAATCTTTTGAATCTTTGAATGCTAACTGCATTGTTTTTTTTCAGATACACTCATATTGGACAGTAATCCAGGACTTTGAAAAGGAGACCTACAGGGGGCTAAAACGTTCATAGGCTGACTAAGGAGTTATGTCTTTGAGGATCAGCAAGAGAGCTTCCATACTGCAGGGATCCAAGCGTTGCAACATCAATGTTGAAATGTTAAAAAATAAACCACATTTGGTCAAATTTGACCACTGCATCTTGGTCAGACTATGAACTTTTCAGACTATGAACTTTTCAGAGCCACTTTGTGAAGATGGATACAATTTGGCACTGTGGTGTTATCAAATATCTGCAGAAAAAGGGGTTAGCCCCCAAGGATATTCATGCCGACATGGCTGCTACATTAGGGGATGATGCCCCAGCTTTATCAACTGTGCAAAAGAGGGCAGGTAAATTCAAGAGGGGTAGGGAAAGTCTTGAAGATGACCCAAGGTCTGGTCATTCTGCCACAGCCACCACACAAGAAAACATTGACCGTGTTCACCACATGGTGATAGATAACAGATGTTTAACTGTGAATCGGTTCCTCACTAGTTCTGTAGGCATCTCCCTTGAATGAGTAGAACATTCTGCACAGTAAACTTGGCATGTCAAAGGTTTCCGCTCAGTGGGTGCAATGGCTTTTGACGCCTGATCAAAAGCACACCAGGCTGGTCATGTCACAAGCAAACCTGGCACTTTTTGAACCAGATCCAGCTGGTTTCCTTGAATGTTTCCTCACCCAAGATGACTGTTGGGTCTACCACTTTGAGCCAGAGACTAAACAGTCTAAACAGGGGAAACACCCCTCTTCTCCCCCTCCAAAGAAGGCCAAGATGGTGTCATCAGCAGGGAAGGTGATGGCCTCCATCTTCTGGGATGCAAAGGGCATTGTGTTCATTGATTACCTTAAGAAAGGCAAAACTATCAATGGAGAATATTATGCCAATTTGCTAAGGCAGCTGTGGAAAGCAATCAAGTCATAACGGCCTGGAAAGCTGACGAAAAGGGTGCTGCTTTATTCAGGACAATGCTCCTGCACACAAGTCTGTGGCTGCAATGGCTGCTGTGCGTGACTGTGGCTTTGAACTGGTTGATCACCCTCCTTATTCTCCTGATTTGGCACCATCTGACTATTTTCTGTTCCCCAACATGAAAAAACACTTGGCTGGGAAGCAGTATTGAACTGATGATGAGGTCATCTCTGCTGTTGAAGACTTCTTTGAGGCTCAAGAAGAGAGCTTCTATACTGCAGGAATCCAAGCACTGCAACATCAATGGAAGAAGTGTGTGGACCGAAGGGGAGACTATGTTGAAAAATAAGCCACATTTGGTCAAATTTGACCACTGTATCATGGTCAACCTATGAACTTTTCATCCCCCCTCATATCTTCTGATGTAATGATGCAAGGTCAGCGAAACTTCACACTCATAATCACAACTATCTTCTTTAAAATCACACCAAGTTTCATGCAATTGTGTTCATGTGCCAAAACCCAGCCACAGGGGGTGCACAAGTCAGTGTACTCCTAGTGCTGGTCCCAAACCCGCATAAATGGGGAGGGTTGTGTCAGGAAGGGCACAAGGGGCGTAAAACCTTTGCCAAATCAAACATGCAGCTCATGACAAATGAAACTTCCACACTGAATCAGTCAAAGTTTCATATTGTTCTAAACACTTGCTGACATGGTTTACAGACCCAGAGAGCAGACTTGGACTCAAAAGTAGATACAATTATCTTTATTGTGATTAGTGTATGTGTGTGCGTGTGTGTGATCATGTAGCAGCTGGGGGCGAGCAGAGCACTGTGCAACCTGGCAACCCTGAGGACAAACAGAGACAGGGAGAGTTAGTGGTGTTGTGTTGGGTTCTTTTATAAATAAAGACTGCTGCTTTGGGTGAACACGGAGCCTCCTTTATTGACTGGCTGCAACACATTAACACACGAACTCCGCCATATTAATATCCATCCTGCAGTACACCTGACAACATCCGGTCTATGATCGCCCCCTAGTGGCTCCACACATGTAATGCCTAGATTACACCACATCCCCCTTACTGAAGCTAGGTTGACCCCTTTTAGCTGAAAAAACAAAATACATTCTTATATGAGATCGTTTCTGTTCCCTTTTGTCAACTAACTATGACAGCATAAATTTAACACATTACCACTTTTAACAAATCTATAACATTTCTTTTTTTTTTCCAACACTGTTGCCATGTAAGAACATATTATGCAAAGGCCTCTTATTTTCTATTTAAAGAAGGCATTTTTAGAACTCAACTCTGCTTTCACAAATATTAACATGTAACTCTACAGATCCAGTCTCTTTGGTTTAATCACTTCCCTACCAGACCTGGTTCGAACAACACCTGGTGTTTCCTGTGCATTGGGCTCAGAAGCAGTTTCTGTAGGAGTGTCTTTTCCATTTGACTGGGTCAGTTGTGGTTCCATCTCAGTCTTTGGTATCGACATAGGCACAAGATGAGTGCGGTTCCTCCTGATTGTCCCTTGTGGTCCACTGATGACATAGGACCGTGGAGTTTTGTGGACAGATGTCACTGTGCCCTGTGCTTTCGCATCTGTAATCCAAACAGAGTTTTCGGGTAACAGTTTGTCCAAATCTCTCGTTCTGTGTCTTTTGTTAAAACATTCTGTTTGCCTCATCCGTCTCTCCTTTTCCACGTGACGAATTTGTTGCAGATTCGGCACGCATGGCTGCAAGGCCTCTGGAAGCATTGGCAGGGTGGTACGAAGCCTACGCCCCATGAGAAGCTGTGCTGGGCTGTAGCCATTTGCCAACGCTGTGGTTCTGTAGGCTAACAGTGCTCGGTATGGATCACTGGCTTTCTTGATAAGATTTTTGACTGTTTGGACAGCTCTTTCTGCCTCACCGTTACTTTGGGGGTACCTGGGACTACTGGTCACGTGCTCAAAACAGTACTCCTTTGCAAAGTCTTCCATTTCCTGACTTGTGAACTGCGGGCCGTTATCCGTGATCAGTATCTCCGGTATTCCGTGACGTGCAAACATTGATTTTGCGATTGAGATTGAGATTCAACTTTATTGTCATTACACATTAACGAAATGTGACTTGGCATTTGGGCACGCTCTGCAGAGCGCATCCAAGGCCGGGGCAGCCGCTAGGCGCCAGTCATTTTAAATGCACAATGACATTGGCAGAGCGAGTTGGGCTGAGCTGGGCAATCTCTATATACCTAGAGAAGTAGTCCACTAATAACAGGTAGTTTTTGTCTTGTAGCGTGAACAAATCAGCTCCCAACTTCTGCCAAGGCCTTTCTGGTAAATCTGTGGGCATTAAAGGCTCTCTCACATTAACTCTTTCCTGTATGCATTGTCTACATTTGAGTACAACTTCACTGATCTGGCTGCTTAAACCTGGCCACCATACAGCCTGACGGGCGTGCTCTCTGCATTTAACCACCGCCTGGTGGCCCTCATGTATCTTGTCCAAAACTGCATTTCTCATGTTAGCGGGGATAACTAACCTCGTGCCTCTCAGTAGTAGTCCGTTATGCACACTCAAAACGGCTCTCTCAGACCAGTAGTGCTTTACCGCTCCCTGTAGCTGGTTACGATCCGGCTAGCCTTCTGTGCAGTATTTCATGACTTGTGAACAGACGCTGTCGGACTGCAGTTTCTCTTGAAGATCTGCAAGATATTTGCTGTTTGTAGGGAGTCCCTCTAGCACAGAGTCAACATAAATGTTAGTGTCCTCCATAAGATCTGTGTCTGTGTGAGTAACACTGTTTGTGAGCGGTAAGCGTGAGAGCGTGTCGGCAGTGGTGAGACTTTTGCCAGGGATGTGCTTTATAGTGTATGAGTACCTCATTAGGCGCATACGAAATCTCTGTATACGCGGTGGAAGCGCATCCAAAGCTTGTCCTCCCAGTAGACTCACTAGTGGCTTATGATCAGTTTCTAGTTCAAAGTGCAGACCCAGGATAAAGTCATTGAATCTTTCGCAGGCCCGCGTGAGAGCCAGCGCTTCTTTTTCCAGCTGGGCGTAGCGCTGCTCTGTAGGTGTCAATGATCGGGAAGCGTAAGCAACTGGTGACCACACACCTCTCTCCTTCTGTAACATGACTGCCCCCAATCCGTATGAAGAGGCATCTGCAGATATTTTCTGTGGTTTGTTTGGGTCATAGAGCTGCAATACAGGAGCAGAGGACAGTTCTTGTTTGAGGTTACAAAACGCATTTTGTTGTTCATGCCCACAGTACCACATGTTCTTTGTTGAAAGCAAGTCTCTCAATGGTTTGTCCTTTTCAGAAAGGTTCGGAATGAACTTCCCCAGCTGGTTCACCATTCCGAGAAAGCTCCTGAGCTCACTCACGTTGCTTGGCTCTTTCATGTCCTGAACAGCTTGGGTTTTGTCTGGATCTGGCCTCATTCCTTCTGCTGAAACAACAAACCCAAGAAATTTGACCTCTCTTTTGCCAAACTCACATTTTGACATATTCAACGTAACGCCGGCTTTCTCCGCGCGCTCCAAGACAGCGTGCAGTCTTGCGTCGTGCTGCTCCTTGGTGGATCCCCAGACCAGGATATCGTCCATGTGACAGACGACTCCGTCGAGACCCGCTGTAACCTCTGTCACCATCATGTTTTGGAAATGTTCAGGAGCACTGGAAATACCAAATGGCAAACGGTTGAAGTGGTATCTGCCAAATGGCGTAATGAATGTGGTAAGAAAGGCCGACTCTTTAGACAGTGGTATTTGCCAAAATCCCATATTTGCATCAAGCTTTGAAAAGTACTGAGCACCTGTGAGCATGCCTAGCGTTTGGTCCACAGACGGGAGGATGTATCTTTCGCGACACACTGACTCGTTTAAAGGTGTCATGTCCACACAGATACGTACCTTTTCTTCGTCCTTTTTGGGAGCTACAACCATGCCACAGCACCAATCTGTTGGCTGCTCCACGCAACTGATAACTCCCAACTTTTCCATCCTCTCGAGCTCTTCTTTCACTTTACCCATGAGCGGCAGTGGCACACGCCTTGGCACCTTGAGCGAAAAGGGGTTAGCATCAGGCTTCAGTTTAATTGTGTATGGCTTTTGAACAAGCCCAAGTCCATCGCATAACTTGGGGTATGCTTTTCTCACTGTCTCTTGGTCTATAGTGTCAACTCTGGCAATTAGTTTCAGTCTCACGGAAGCTGTTCTACTCAGTAGTGCCATGCGCAGATTTTTGACAACATAGATTTTCTCAGTAGCGCTCTTGTCACCGTATGTAATAGTCTCTGTCATAGACCCCAACACGGTTAGTGCAGTTCCACCCGGTCCGTAGAGTGGTTTTTGTGCTTTTTCCAACTGTTCATTTTTCTTCTTGAAGGTTTCAAATGTTTGTTCAGAAACCGCTGTGACGTCCGCTCCGGAATCTATCTTGAAAGTCACTTTATTTCCTCTCACATTTATGTCTGCCAGCCATGGATCCTCTCCTAGATCCACTTCACCCAGAAAAAGTCCGTCTGCATTGTCAGCGACCTCATTCACAGTTGGGTTGGACCTACAGACTCTACTATAGTGTCCACGTTTTTTGCAGTTATGGCATTCCGCGTTTTTAGCTGGGCACTGTACTGCTGCATGTGCTGGTGCTTTGCCACACTTGGAACAAGCTTTACTGTCTTGTTTTGTCTGCTGAGGCCTTGAGGACTTAATCTGTTTTTGTTCCTTGATTATGAACTTGTTTGGCTTGGCTTTTCTGATGTGTACCGCATCCACGGCTGTTCTGTTAATGCTAGTTTCACCTCTTAGGTCAGTTTGTTGTCGTTTTATTTCTTCAGATTGTCTTGCCATTGTTATAGCTTTAGCTAGGGTAAGATCTTTGTCAAGCTGCATTCTTTCTGACAGCAACGAATCTTTTAGAGCCACTACAAGCCTGTCTCTCAAAAGGTCATCATGAAGTGCACCGTACTCACAGTTTTCTGCCAGTGCGTAGAGTGCTGTTATGAATGAGTCTACTGGTTCTGCTGGCTGTTGCACTCGCTTGTTGAATTTTGCTCGTTCGTAAATCACACTCTTTCTGGGAACGAAATGTCTATCAAAGGCTGTTTTAACAGCATCGTACTGCTGGCGCTTCACACCCGTTAGCTCGAGCCCTCTTAGCACATCGTCAGCCTCACCTTCCATGCAATAAACCAGCGTATTTACTTGGTTCGCCTCAGAAGAGTTATTCAGGTTACTTGCCAGTCTAAAACGCTCAAAACGTCTTATCCACTTTTCCCACTCTTGGGGTTTCGCAAAGTCGAAGGGCTCCGGTGGTTTAATGGTGAAGGTTGCCGCTGGAGTAGCCGCCGCCATTACAGGATCAATTGGCGCAGCTGCAGCCCTTTGAACTTCGTCTGGCATAGCCGCTAGCCGGTTGCAAAGCTGACTTTTCTCACCTCAAAGCGCACCAGCTTCTGACACCATGTTGTGTTGGGTTCTTTTACAAATAAAGACTGCTGCTTTGGGTGAACACGGAGCCTCCTTTATTGACTGGCTACAACACATTAACACACGAACTCCTTCATATTAATATCCATCCTGCAGTACACCTGACAACATCCGGTCTATGATCACCCCCTAGTGGCTCCACACATGTAATGCCTAGATTACACCACAAGTGGCAGACCCCGGAGGGAATGTACAGAATTGTCCAGTGCTTACTGTTTGTAGAGATGGGGTTAAGCTCAGGTTCAGCTCGGTGGCTAAGGCCGGGAAGACAGTGCCCGCTGTCCCGGTTGCAGCTGAAGGTGGTTGGTGAGTCTGGGGAAGCGCGGTGCAGCTCGGTCTGCCACCAGGAGGGAGAGAGGTCCGCCACCACGGATCTCTGCCTGTGCACAGGGGAACAAGTGAAGATAAAGATGAATTGAGCGAGGGCTTGCTTGGAGCTGTGATGAGGATCTTTCCTGACGTCGGATGGCAGGAAGCAGGATACCAAGATGAGGATAGGCTGAGGCAAGGAAACTCTGGAACGAGGATGAAGGCGAGTGCAGGTCTCATTAGGAAAGGAGACAGACGACTCCGCGCTGATCCGAGGGCAGTGCGGTCTAAATACCCCTGGCTGTGATGGGGAGCAGGTGTGCGCACAGCTGAGGATGATAGGCAGCCAGAGCGAACTATCACACTTGCTTAATCTTTTAAACTCTTTTAAATTGTCCCACTGGTTATATATGCTAAAGATAGCTTAAGCATATAAACGGTATAATTAATAATTTTAATTTTATAATAATAATTCTTCAGTTATACAAATTTAGAAAACCATATACTACTTTTAGAAAAAAAATCACCAAAAATTAGAAACACATTTAATAATTCACAAATATCACATAAAAATCCACTCACAAAGGTGTGTCAGCAGTGATGCTTCTTTGGCTTACTGGAACAATTTGTGATGAAGGAAAGAAAATGAAACAATGAGAAGCGATCTTACATAATTTATTTTGTACGTAATCTTGTTCTAATTCCAAGTGGTTACACCATTTATGACGTGCATCTTTTGTTTCACTGTATCTGAAGCTAACACCTTAGAATAACAGCAATTTCTTTTAAAGATATGGCTGCGATATGACATTTCCTCCATTTCTTGCATCACATTTGAGTTAATTGAAAAGTTACACACACAGAGCATATGCAAGCTTATCTGTATGTTCAATCTGCCAAGTTTAAAAACAACACATTAAGTGCAGAGGGTTATATTGATTAAGTATGATTAAGTTTTGCATTACTTATACACACAACTGCACCCCCGTCCATCACAATAACACCCTCGTGAAGTTTGCAGACGATACTACAGTGGTGGGTCTCATTTCGGGGAGGGGACGAGTCTGCCTACAGAGATGAGGTGGTGCAGCTGTCGTCATGGTGTAAAGACAATAACCTTCTCCTGAACACCTCTAAGACCAAAGAGTTGATAATAGACTACAGGAGGAAGAAGACAGAGATTCCCCCTCTCATCATCAGCGGGGACTGTGTAGAGAGGGTAGCTGACTTCCGTTTCCTGGGAGTCCACATGGAGGAGAACCTGTCCTGGAGTGTGAACACCTCTGAGCTGGTGAAAAAGGCCCAGCAGAGACTGTACTTCCTGAGGATTCTCAGGAAGGAGAACATCACACAGAGACTGCTGGTGTCCTTTTATCGAGCTTCCATTGAGAGCATATTAACATACTGTATATGCATCTGGTACAGTAGTTCAGAGGAAAGCACTCCAGAGGGTCATTGACACCGCCCAGAAGATCACTGGCTGTCCTCTCCTCACGCTGGAAGACCTACACTGCTCTTGTTGCCAGAAGAAAGCCCAAAATATTTTAAAGGATACTTCACATCCTGGACACTCACTGTTTGAACTACTGCCATCTGGGAAACGATATAGACTAATGAACACAAGGACAAACAGACTCAAACACAGCTTCTATCCAGCAGCAATAACCATTTTGAACAAAATGAGGAAATAATGTGCTAAATGGACATGATTGTATGTTGTTGAATGCTCTTTGCAATGACTGTGTGTGCATGATGTCCTGTGTTGATGTCTGTGTGAATGTGGCTAGTTATTTATTCTTTTAATCATTATTTTTTAACTGGTTTTTATTAATTTTAGGTCTATGTTTTTTATAATGGGGCAATGTTTTTATAAATGGGGCACTGCCTGGAGAACACTTTTGAATTTCGTTGTACCTGTGACAATGACAATTAAAGATCTATCTATCCATCTACTTGTCATGTGAAATAACATAAATGGCTTATATGATGAGGGCAGTGCGGTGGTGGAGTGGTTAGCACTGTGGCAGCACAGCAACTCACCCTTCGCCAGGGGATCCTGGGTTCGATCCCAGCCCCCGGCCAACAGTGATCTGTGTGGAGTTTGCATGTTCTCCCCGTGTCTGTGTGGGTTTACTCGGGGATTTCTCCGGTTTTCTCTCACATGCCAAAAACATGCAAGTTAGGTTAATTGGCTTCAAACTGGTGATTCTAAATTGTCCTTAGGTATGACTGTGAGAGTGAATGGTTGTCTGTCGCTCTGTGTTGGCCCTGCAATGGACTGGCGATCTGTCCAGGGTGTACCCTGCCTCTCGCCCAAAGATGCTGGGATAGGCTCCAGCTCCCCACAACCTGAAAAGGATTAAGTGGAAAAAGATGTATGGATGGCTTATATGATCAGTATGTTACCTTCTCCTTTATGGCCTCGGGCACTTGCGTTTAGCTTTGAGCAAACAACCAAAAATCATTTATTTAATAAACCTGATTTAAGTGCCTTTGGGAGGGGAGCTGAATTTATGCCCCAGAGTCCTGGAAAGGGGGGAAGGACTGAGAGATGGAAGGATTATAGAGCAACAGTAAATAATGTTACAGTATGAATAATGAGCTCCCTCTGAGCCAGGGCCTCAACTGGACTAATGATAGAGACCTGTTTTTGATTAGGTCTTGCACAAATACACCCACATGCATGTGTGTGCACAAAGAAACTTACACAAACATACACTCTCGGGAGGGAGGCCATATCAGTTGAGCTAATTTGTTACCTATGGCAAACAGAGCTTTGTGTAGTTCTGGCAGAACAAAATATAAATTAGGAAAAAAGGGAGGTAGAAGGCACCCTGCGATGGACTGGCAATCTGTCCAGGGTCTACCCTGCTTCTCGCCTAAAGATGCTGGGATACCCCCCCCCCCCCCACGCGACCCGAAAAAGGATTAAGCGGTAGAAGATGGATGAATGGGATGTAGAAGCCATCACACTCACCAGTTATCCTTTACTTCTGATTTGCCAATTATATGATGCATATCCCCTTTATTGATCTAACTACAAGTGGTTTTCTTTGAAAAATCATAGACTCATTGCTCTTTCAGCAGTGGGTCAGTCTTTCCAGAGTGACACTGCGCAGTTTTTAAAATGCATAATTTTAAGTACTTATGATGGTGCAAGTCTGCCATCTGCTGTCACTTCATTTTAAACTTTGTCTATCATGGTCAGTTCCAACTCCACATATTCTTAAAGAAGCACGATGAAACTTTCCTGTTCCCACACAGTAGAAACCCTAAAACGGCTACAACTGACGTGCTTTATGGCCTGAGTTCCAATAGCAAATCACAGGCTGCTTTGTTAGTTGGTGGCTAAAGTTGTGACCCATGATTTGGCGATTGAGAACTGGCTGTAAAATGTACCAGTCACTCAAAGGACATTCAAAGATGCTTTACAATGGATACATTATTAAAACACTCCACAGACAGACATTGAGAGTGGTAAGCTACTACTGTAGCCACAGCTACTCTGGGGAAGACTGACAGAAATGTAGCTGTCAATCCACACCAGCTGCCTCTCCGACCATGACCAAACTTATAGAAAATAGCATTCCAAACCAACCCGATCAACAGTTAAGCTAACACAAGGTGGACTGTCAGTCATGTGTCAGACTAACCACCTAGCCAAGTTCATGCTAACAGAGCTTAAGGCTGCGTGTCCACTAAACGCGTTTTTTCAGCTCTGGGCGGCTATTTTCCATTCATTCCCGATGTAGTTAAGTGTTTACAACAAAACGCGGCGCTCAGAGCTGAAAAAAGTTCAACTTTTCACAGACTGCAGCTGAGCTCGTCAATGTCAGACCTAAGCAGCCAATCAGAACTGCTGCGTGGGCGGGACATAAGACGCTGGTACTCGTCTGTACTCAAACTCCTGCTTTCTGTCATCATATTTTACATCCAGAGCTGCTAAAACACGTTTCCTGTCCATTGTTATTTAGAGACTGCTATTAAAAAAATCAGAAGAAAGTCTGACCATAGGAAAGTGGAAGTGTTGAGCTGAGAGTGACAAGCTGTTGCTGGGATACAGGGCACAGTGTAGAAGAGCTTGGAAGAACGAGGCGATGTGATATATAAACCAAAGTTTATTATCAGCTCTTCTAACAAGTCTCATCCTAGTGCAGCAGCAGAAGAAGGAAAAAGAGACCGAACACTTTCGGCTCTATGAACTTATACTTGCACATAACAAAAGACATGCAAATCCAAAGCTGACATCCCTCCTTATCTTAATCCCCCCATTGTCTTCGTACTCCTCCTCATGGCCCTGGGGGGTCAGGGCAGCTCCTCCGGTCTCCACCGCAGTGCCTGGGAAACTCTTTGATCCTCACTGGCGGTTGAGATCTCTTTGTCCTGTTCTGAGGTGTGAAGTCGCCTTACATATGTAATCACCAAACATTCTCATATGCTTCAACATATGTAGGTTATGGAATATATGATAAATATAGACCACAGCCCCCCCCCAAACGACTAAGAAAAGGACAATAGAAAAATTCACAGTTTAAAATAATTATTATGACATACTAACTGCTACACCTCTTGCCACAGGAGAAACTTTCTAGCAGCCATGCTCCTAAGAGAGTTCAGTGGTAATCATAACAGCATAGTAAAATCACAAGTCAGTCCTAAACTGTTACAGCACAATTAGTGAACAACTGTTGAGTAGTTTGCATCAGTCTCTGTGCCGTCTGGGTTTTAATCTTCTCCCGAATCTGCTGTGGGTCCGCTTGGGCGTCCTGCTGGGACCTTCCTGTAAGGAATCTGCAGCTTGGGGAGGAGAGTGATTATTTGTTCCCTGCAGGGGGGCTGAGTCTTTTCTCTTGGGGGGTCTACCCCTCTGAGGTGCTCTCGCCAACCGTGCAGGCTCGTCTTTCAACAAGAAGGCAGGTTTAAGTCTGTCAATGCTGACTGTTTCTTTTCTATCCCCAAAATCAAGCACAAAGTGTTTATCACCAGGTTCCAGCACTCTGAATGGCCCATCGTATGCTGGGCGGAAAGTTGGTTTTAAAGCTTCATGCCTAACAAAAACGAACTCAGCGTTCTTTAAAGCTTGAGGGACAAAAACCCGTGGAAAAGAGTGATGAGCCAGACCAGGGAGAGAGTCCGGTCCGCTGCTGCCTAAAAACCTCGGGGCTGGAAGATGCCCTGGCTCTGGGTTCTCTGGTAAAAATTCACCTGGGAGCCTGAGAGGTTGTGCAAAAACTAATTCTGCTGGAGAGGCGTCTAGATCCTCTTTGGGCGCAGCACGCAACCCCAATAAAACCCAGGGAAGTTTATTTACCCAATTTGTATCCGTTAGTGAGGCTCTGAGGGCGGCCTTTAAAGATCTGTGAAAACGCTCGCATAACCCATTAGCCTGAGGGTGATAAGCGGTGGTGCGGTGAATTGTTGCCCCTAAGCTGCTGGACATGGCTGACCAAAGCTCCGAGACAAATTGAGGCCCCCTATCGGACGTGATGTCCGATGGGACGCCGAAACGTGCCACCCAGTTTGTCAAAAAAACGCGAGCGACTTCCTCTGCTGTGGTTGACGCCAGAGGGACTGCCTCTGGCCAGCGCGTGGTGCGGTCTATCATTGTTAACAGGTGTGTAAGACCTTGGGAGGAAGGTAGTGGCCCCACGAGGTCGACATGAACGTGGTCGAACCTTCTAGCAGGGATTGGAAAAGGCTCCAGAGGGGCTTTTGTGTGTTTGTGTATTTTGGCGCGCTGACAAGAAATGCAAGTTTTTGCCCATTCTTTTACGTTTTTGCGCAGGCCAGGCCACACAAACTTTTCGGCGACCATTTTAACCGAGGCGCGCACACCTGGGTGCGCGAGGGAGTGAATTGAGTCGAAAATACGGCGGCGCCATGTAGCTGGGACTAACGGGCGAGGTCGGCCGGTTGAGATATCGCATATTAGGGGGGGCACACCGTCGCGTAAACCCCTTTCCTCCAGCCTTAACCCTGTTGGTCCAGACAGGAGTGCGCGCACGTCCGCGTCACTACTTTGTTCCTCTGCCATGGCTGCATAATCTATCCCTGCATGGATTGGGGCCGCGTATGTGTCCGCGTTGGTGAAGAGTTCCGCGGCTGAGGTAGTATAATCTGTCTCCTCGCGCTCTGACGATGTCACAGCGCGAGAGAGGCAGTCTGCTACCACGTTAAGTTTGCCTGCCACATGTCGAATGTCTGTGGTGAACTCTGAAATCGCAGCCAGCTGTCTTTGTTGCCTGCCTGACCACGGTTCGGAAATTTTAGCCATAGCAAAGGTGAGCGGTTTGTGGTCTACAAAAGCCGTGAAACTCCGCCCTTCTAACCAAAACTGGAAGTGGCGGATGGATAAATGAAGCGCTAGCAGCTCCCTGTCAAAAGTGCTGTATTTACGCTCAGTTTGGTTTAGCGATTTGCTGAAGAATGCCAAAGGTTGCCAGATTCCGCTGACATGTTGTTCTACAACTGCCCCTATAGCTAGGTCCGAAGCGTCTGTGGTTAGCGCGATGCGGGCCGAGGGATCGGGGTGAACCAACAATGTGGCATTAGCTAGGGCGCTTTTTACTTCCGGGAAGGCGCGTTCGCGCTCTGGGGTCCATTTGACCGCGTTGGAAGCTTTTTGTTTTCTGAGCGCGTCATATAGGGGCTGCATGAGCTGAGCTGCGTGGGGGAGGAAACGGTTGTAAAAATTAACCATGCCCAAAAATTTCTGCAGCGATTTGACCGTATGTGGCCGTGGGAAACTTTTTATCGCGTGAACTTTGTCTGGAAGTGGGACTGCCCCCTTCGGAGAAACTCTGTGTCCTAAAAAATCAATTTGTGACACGCCGAATTTGTATTTGGCTGGATTGATTATTAACCCGTGCTCTTCTAGCCTCTGAAAAACCATAGTGAGATGCCGCTCGTGTTCTTCCTCAGACGGGCTGGCTACCAGCATATCGTCGAGGTAGACGAAAACAAAAGGGAGGTTGCGTAATACTGCGTCCATCATCCGCTGAAAGGTTTGAGCCGCGCCTTTGAGGCTGAAAGGCATTCGCAAAAATTCAAAAAGGCCGAAAGGGGTTATTACAGCTGTTTTAGGAATGTCCTCTGCTCGAACTGGGACTTGATGATAACCGCGGACCAGGTCTATTTTTGAAAAAATGCGCGCACCCGCCAGATGCAGTGAAAAATCCTGAATGTGAGGAATTGGGTAGCGGTCATGCGCTGTCGCATTGTTTAATCTGCGGTAATCGCCGCACGGTCTCCAAGAACCATCGGATTTCGGAACCATGTGAAGTGGTGAGGCCCAGGGGCTTTTCGAGCGTCTAATAATGCCTAATTTTTCAAGGGTGGTAAACTCGTCCCGAGCTATGGCGAGCTTGGTCGCGTCTAAGCGCCGGGCTTTGGCAAATACGGGTGGGCCCGTTGTGGGAATAAAATGTTCAACCCGGTGTTTAGCCACTGTGGCTGAGAATTTGGGAATTGTGAGTGCTGGAAATTGGGTGAGGAGTTGATCAAACTTACCTCCTGCTGTGGTGACGCTAGCCTGCACGGGTGGTGGAGAAATACGAGCTGAGCAGGGGATAGAAGAAAATGACATGCATTAACCAAGCGTCTGTTCGCTAGATCAACTAATAACCCATGTGCACACAAAAAATCTGCGCCCAACAAGTTAAAACTCACCGCCGCTACAACAAATGTCCATCTGTAGTTGCGGCCGTGGATGGAGAGGTGCAGGCTCTTTTCGCCAAAAGTGTCGATGGTGGAGCCGTTGGCTGCCACCGCTCCATTGCCCCGGGGGCCCATGGCCCGGTCTGCTTGGGAGGGCATGACAAAACTTAGTTGAGCTCCCGTGTTGATAAGAAAACCGCTTGCCGGTGTGTCCGTCCGTCACATATAAAAGCTTGCTTTTTTCGCCGAGAACCGCCGCTGTTAACGGCTCTCGGCTTCGGCGTTTTCCGGAATTTGTGAATTTGCAGGGGGGAACGCATTTGTAAGCCTTCTCGGCGAAGCGGTGGTGGTAATAACAAACGTCGCTCCGTCTGTTGCGTCCTGGCCGTGTCGCTGTCACCGCGGGCTGATTCTGCTCGGTGATTTGTGGCTCCTCGTGGCTCCGGACATCAGCGTTGAGGTCTGCGGATGCTGCTGTGGGTGTCTGCTCCTTGCAGGCGTTGACGAGCCGTTGAGCTTCGTGAGCTAGCGTGCGGAAGTCTTGCTGGGTGCTGCATCGCATGTTGGCCAGCGTCCCTCTCATGTGTGGCGGCAGCGTACTGAGGAATATGAAATGGAAGAGGAAGTTATCATTGTCCTCTTCTTTAAGTTGCAGCAAGTCCTCCATGAGGGCCTTGGGTCTGCCTCCGCTGTGGCCATAAACCGCCAGGATCCTCTCGGCTCTCTCCTCGGCCGAGGGGATGTAATTTGCCACGATGGTCGCTTTCAGTTCTTCATATTTGTCCTGGGCCGGCGGCCGTTGGATTATGCTCCGCGCACATCTCGAAGTGGCGGCGTTGAGTTTAGCGACGATGTGATAGAACTTTGTATCGTCAGCCGTGATGCCCGCAAGTGCAAACTGGGCTTCAGCTTGCAGAAACCACGATGCGGGGTCTTCCTGCCAGAAGTCCGGCAGGTTGACGGTGACGGCGTTTGTGTAGACCGTCACTGCTGCGTCCGCAGGGTGAGAGTGCCTTGCTTCGGCTCTCTCCGCAGCGCTGGTGCTCGGTTGAGCCCTCTCTATCACTTCTGCCGGGGGGGAACGTCGTCCATCTGTTCCCCTGTCTGCATGGGCGCCGGCGTCTGCCTGGGTCGCCACAGATGAGTCGATCGCGGGGGAACGCCTCTGGTCCATACTCGCGTCAGGGTCACCAGTGTAGAAGAGCTTGGAAGAACGAGGCGATGTGATATATAAACCAAAGTTTATTATCAGCTCTTCTAACAAGTCTCATCCTAGTGCAGCAGAAGAAGAAGGAAAAAGAGACCGAACACTTTCGGCTCTATGAACTTATACTTGCACATAACAAAAGACATGCAAATCCAAAGCTGACATCCCTCCTTATCTTAATCCCCCCATTGTCTTCGTACTCCTCCTCATGGCCCTGGGGGGTCAGGGCAGCTCCTCCGGTCTCCACCGCAGTGCCTGGGAAACTCTTTGATCCTCACTGGCGGTTGAGATCTCTTTGTCCTGTTCTGAGGTGTGAAGTCGCCTTACATATGTAATCACCAAACATTCTCATATGCTTCAACATATGTAGGTTATGGAATATATGATAAATATAGACCACACACAGACTTTTTTTTTCCCCACAGCGTCATGCACAAATGCTGAAAAAAAAATGCTCAGGGCGGTCGGGTGACAAAAAACGCGTTTTGCGGACACGCAGCCTAATGTAGCATCATGGTGAAAATATAACAAAATAAGCCAGAATGGCACAAGATATTATATATATTATCAACTGTGGAGTGAACCAGTTGGCAACAGTGATGTCTCTTAGGGTAATTGTGGGGGTTTCCCCTACAGTTGAAAGTGCTATGAGATGACTGTTGTTGTGAAATGGCGCTATATAAATAAAGTTGAATTGAATTAACCGAAGTCTAAAGAAAATAAGTTGGTTAAAATAAGAAAATAATCCATGGTTAACAAGCTAAATTGTTAGCTTACTGTTGTCTATGATTGACAGCTAGGTTGGCCATTAATAGAGCAGTAGGTGGGCACCAAAGATGTGCTGGGCTGGGTTTACTATGGAAGAGACATCCCGTACCAAGTCCGGAATAGTCAGTTTTGCTTTTTGGAGTGGAAAACAATATAACGGCCATATTTAAGTGAACATTTTAATTTTAATTTTTTTTTTATATAATCACATGACCTTTCAGAAGGTTAAAACCTACAAAAACATAATTTTTCAGTCAATAACCTCTTTAATATTTGTAGACTACTCATTTTACATTAATATAGGTTCTGTGGCAACCCCCACAACAGACTGGGACAGACAGCTCGCTCTTCTGGTTTTTTCCGCTGCATGCTGTGAAGTAATCTGCCATTCATGCATGGTTTCACTGCTGTGATGTTAATGTCCCACTCATGCATTGTGTTCATGCATCCTGTACTGTCTGTGCCTCTCATATGCAAATGCCCAGATCGACTGCTGTGAATGTCTTTGATGTATTGTCTGAGCTGAGTATATAAGCTGTCTGATTTTCATGTTCACTCTCTGATTCTCTCACTCTGCAACTGCTGTTGACACACACTCTGTGTCTCCTTGCTGGAGAGCCTCCGAGCCGCCCATTGGGCGAGTTTCGTGACGGCGGTATGATTTAATAAACTCTGCTTAAAACCTTCACAACGCTGCTTTATTTCATGCCGCCTCACTGGTGACCCTGAGAATGCACACGCTTTGTGCAACGCAACCTTCTGGTCTAGACGGCCACGCTGGCGACCCAACACTGAAAAAAAACACGCTGCCAGCGAACACAGCAGCCTGACGCAAACGATCTGCCCTCCCTTCTGCTTCAGGGAGACCTCGACGCGGAGCCAACACAGGCGAGCTACTCTCCGGACATCACCCATGACTGGGAAAACTGCAGAAAACGTCATGGCGCGACCCTCGCCTGAGATCGGGACGTCCACGCTGGACCGGCCGAGGGACACAGAACGTCTTCTCCCTCTCACCGCTCCTCCTCCCTCTCAGCGATCCTACGCATCTACCCAAGCCTGAGGGACAAAGATTGTCTATTTCCCCTCAACGCTCCAACGCACCATGACTAATCTGCAGCCACAGCTCAACATAGATGTTTATCGGCGCCGACTGCGCCGATCTCCACCAAGATTCCTGACCCTGGCTCTCCTCTCCAGCTGGCCCACCCACACACGGAGCCCCGGCACACGCACCGGGGGTTACGCGGACGGCGCACCACGCATGGGGCATATACGGCTCCACTGACCGCTTTCCTTCTTCGCCGCTGCACAATGGCCTTTCAGGCTTGCTCGTACACCTGAGGCACGCAGCTTGCTCACTGGATTTTATGGTCTTAGCCATGGCGCTCAACGGGAATTCAGCAGTCTGCGGTCCCCGAAGGCTTTAAGGTTGTGCCTGCACCTAAAGTCAACACGCCAAGTCCCTCTGCTTTTGTTTCTTTTTTCTTACAGCCGCTACGCAGCCTCGCCGCTCCTGTTTTTCTTCATGGCCGCGAGGAGTCAGAGACTAATTTTTCTTCTTGTGACCTCCGCACGTTCAACGGGACAGCCCCTCGACGTCGTGGACCAGCAAGCAATTTTTGCGCGGCTCGGACGATTTCACCGTCCCGGCCGGCACGTACTACCCCCCTCCTCCCTCCCCCTCCTCCTGCAGAGAGTTTTCCCTGCTCGCTGCCAAAGCTGCAATATCGAGGTCTCGGCCGCCTGCCTTGCCCTCTGGGGGGGGAGTGGTGTGGCAACCCCCACAACAGACTGGGACAGACAGCTCGCTCTTCTGGTTTTTTCCGCTGCATGCTGTGAAGTAATCTGCCATTCATGCATGGTTTCACTGCTGTGATGTTAATGTCCCACTCATGCATTGTGTTCATGCATCCTGTACTGTCTGTGCCTCTCATATGCAAATGCCCAGATCGACTGCTGTGAATGTCTTTGATGTATTGTCTGAGCTGAGTATATAAGCTGTCTGATTTTCATGTTCACTCTGTGATTCTCTCACTCTGCAACTGCTGTTGACACACACTCTGTGTCTCTTTGCTGGAGAGCCTCCGAGCCGCCCATTGGGCGAGTTTCGTGATGGCGGTATGATTTAATAAACCTGCTTAAAACCTCACTTCGCTGCCTTTATTTTATCATCCGCTTCAGTTCAAAGTTTTACTCGTGCATTTAACCTAGACTTCGGAGCAGTTCAGCTGATGTTTGCTCTCTACATGTCTGTTCTTTTCTTCTTCTTTTCTATCCCCTCACCCCCCAGCCAGTCGCACCAGATGACTGCCCTTCCCTGAGCCTGGTTCTGCTGGAGGTTTCTTCCTGCTAAAAGGGAGTTTCAGCTCTCCACCGTCGCCAAGAGCTTGCTCACAGGGGATCGTCTGATTGCTGGGGCCTTTCTGAAATTGCGGGGTTTTCCCCTACAGTTGAAAGTGCTATGAGATGACTGTTGTTGTGAAATGGTGCTATATACTAAGTACAGCCGTGGACAAAATTGTTGGTACCCCTCTGTTAATGAAAGAAAAACCCACAATGGTCACAGAAATAACTTGAATCTGACAAAACCGTGGGCTGCACGGTGGCGCAGTGGTTTAGCACTGTAACAGCACAGTTTTACCCTCGGCCGGGGGATCGCGGGGATCATCAGATCGTGGGTTCGATCCCAGCCCCCGACCAACAGTGAGCTGTGTGGAGTTTGCATGTTCTCCCCGTGTTGCGCGGGTTTACTCCGGGATTTCTCCGGTTTCCTCCCGCATACCAAAAACATGTAGGTTTAGGGCGCTCGCGCACGCAGCGACCAGCAGCCAGTGGCTTGTCACCAGACTGCAAACCATGTCTACCTACGGGTACAAATAAGTAAAAAAAAAAAAAAAAAAAAAAAAAAAAAAAGTGGTAATAAATAAAAATTCTATGAAAATTAACCAATGAAAATCAGACAATGCTTTTGAATTGTGGGTCAACAGAATTACTTTAAAAATAAACTCATGAAACAGGCCTGGACAAAAATGATGGTACCCCTAGAAAAGATTGAAAATAATGTGACCATAGGGACATCTTCAACCAAGCTGTGTCCTCTAATTAACATCACAGGTGTCTACAAACTTGTAATCAGTCAGTCGGCCTATTTAAAGGGTGACAAGTAGTCACTGTGCTGTTTGTTGACATGTTTACCACACTAAACATGGACCAGAGGAAGCAAAGGAGAGAGTTGTCTCAGGAGATTAGAAAGAAAATTATAGACAAGCATGTTAAAGGTAAAGGCTATAAGACCATCTCCAAGCAACTTGATGTTCCTGTGACTACAGTTGCACGTATTATTCAGAAATTTAAGATCCACGGGACTGTAGCCAACCTCCCTGGACGTGGCCGCAGGAGGAGACAGATAATAAGAATGGTAACAAAACAGCCCAGAACAACCTCTAAAAACATTCATGGTGAACTCCAAGGTCAAGGTACATCAGTGTCAGATCGCACCATCCGTCGTTGTTTGAGCCAAAGTGGACTTCATGGGAGAAGACCAAGGAGGACACCACTGTTGAAAACAAATCATAAAAAAGCCAGACTGAAATTTGCCAAACTGCATGTTGACAAGCCACAAAGCTCCTGGGAGAATGTCCTATGGACAGACGAAACAAAACTGGAACGTTTTGGCAAGGCACATCAGCTCTATGTTCACAGATGCAAAAATGAAGCATACCAAGAAAAGAACACTGTCCCTACTGTGAAACATGGAGGAGGTTCTGTTATGTTCTGGGGCTGCTTTGCTGCATCTGGCACAGGGTGTCTTGAATCTGTGCAGGGTACAATGAAATCTCAAGACTATCAAGGTATTCTAGAGAGAAATGTGCTGCCCACTGTCAGACAGCTTGGTCTCAGTCGCAGGTCATAGGTCTTGCAACAGGATAATGACCCAAAACACACAGCTAAAAACACCCAAGAATGGCTAAGAGCGAAACATTGGACTATTCTAAAGTGGCCTTCTATGAGCCCTGATCTAAATCCTATTGAAGATCTGTGGAAGGAGCTGAAACATGCCGTCTGGAGAAGGCACCCTTCAAACCTGAGACAACTGGAGCAGTTTGCTCATGAGGAGTGGGCCAAAATACCTGCTGAGAGGTGCAGAAGTCTCATTGACAGTTACAGAAATCGTTTGATTGCAGTGATTGCCTCAAAAGGTTGTGCAACAAAATATTAAGTTAAGGGTACCATCATTTTTGTCCTGGCCTGTTTCATGAGTTTGTTTTTTAAAATAATTCTGTTGAACCACAATTCAAAAGCATTGTCTGATTTTCATTGGTTAATTTTCATAGAATTTTTATTTATTACCACTTTTGTCAGATTCAAGTTATTTCTGTGACCATTGTGGGTTTTTCTTTCATTAACAGAGGGGTACCAACAATTTTGTCCACGTGTGTACACTGCATTCCAAATTATTATGCAAATAGGATTTTAGTGTCAAACATTCATTTTTTTGTTTTTCAATTAAACTCATGGATGGTATTGTGTCTCAGGGGTCTTTGGATCACTGATATCAATCTCAGACACCTGTCATAATTAGTTTGCCAAGTGAGCCCAGTTAAAGGAAAACTAATTAAGAAGGATGTTCCACATTATTAAGGATGCCACAGGTTTCAAGCAATAAATGCTGTCGAAAAGCATCAAATAGTGCAATGCCTTGGACAAGGTATAAAAACATTAGATATTTCACAAAAACTTAAGCTTGATCATCGTACTGTGAAGAAATTTATGGCTGATTCAGAGCACAGATGGGTTTGTGCAGATAAAGCCATAATGAGGAAGGTTTCTGCCAGACAAATTCATCAGATTAAGACAGCAGCTGCTAAAATGCCATTTCAAAGCAACAAACAGGTATTTGAAGCTGCTGGTGTCTCTGGAGTCCCACGAACCTCAAGGTGTAGGATCCTCCAGGGCTTGCAGTTGTGCATAAACCTACTATTCGGTCAACCCTAACCAATGCTCACAAGCACAAACAGTTGCAATTGGCCTAGAAACACATGCAGACTAATTTTCAAACAGTTTTGTTCACTGATGAGTGCCGTGCAACCCTGGATGGTCCAGATGGATGGAGTAGTGGATGGCTGCTGGATGGCTACCATGTCCCAACAAAGCTGCAACATCAGCAAGGAGGTGGCGGAGTCATGTTTTGGGCCAGAATCATGGGGAGAGAGCTGGTAGGCCCCTTTAGGGTCCCTGAAGGTGTGAAAATAACCTCAGTAAAATATATAGAGTTGTTGACTGACCACTTTATTCTATGGTACGTAAAGAAGAACCATGCCTGTAGAAGAGCTTGAAATGATGAGGCGATTTGATATATAAACCAAAGTTTATTTATCAGCTCTCCTAACAAGTCTCATTCAGTGCAGAGGTAGCAGAAGGAAAAGAGACCGAATATCTCCGGCTCGCTGACTTTATACTTGCACATAACAAAAGACATGCATAACAAAGGCTGACATCCCTCATTATCTTAATCCCCCCATTGTCTTGGTATTTCCTCTCCTCGCCCTAGGGGGTGAGGGTAGCTCCTCCGGTCTCCACCGCAGTGTCTGGGAACGTTTTTGTTCTTCACTTGGCGGTTGAGAGCCTTTGTCCTTTCAGAGGTGTGAAGTTGCTTTACATATGTAATTACCAAACATTTCCACATGCTTCAACATATGTAGGTTATGGAATATATGATTAATATAGCCCACAGCCCCCCCCAAACGACTAAGAAAAGACAATAGAAAGGTTTACAGTCTAAGATAATTACTATGACATACTAAGTGTTACATCTCTTGCCACAGAAGAAACTTTCCAGCAGCCATGCCCCTAAGAGAGTTCAGTGGTAATCATAACAGCATAGTAAAATCATAAGTCAGTCCTAAACTGTTGCAGCACAATTAGTGAACAATTGTGGAGTAGTTTGCATCAGTCCCTGTGCTGTCTGGGTTTTAATCTTCTCCCAAAACTGCTGTGGGTTCGTTTAGGCGTCCTGCTGGGACCTTCTTGTGAGGAATCTGCAGCGTGGGAAGGAGAGTGGTTAATTGTTCCCTGCAGGGGGGGCTGAGTCTTTTCTCTTGGGGGGTCTACCCCGCCGAGGTGCTCTCGCCAACTGTGCAGGCTCGTCTTTCAACAAGAAGGCAGGTTTAAGTCTGTCAATGCTGACTGTTTCTTTTCTATCCCCAAAATCAAGCACAAAGTGTTTATCACCAGGTTCCAGCACTCTGAATGGCCCATCGTATGCTGGGCGGAAAGTTGGTTTTAAAGCTTCATGCCTAACAAAAACGAACTCAGCGTTTTTTAAAGCTTGAGGGACAAAAACCCGTGGAAAGGAGTGATGAGCTGGACCGGGGAGAGAGTCCGGTCCGTTGCTGCCTAAAAACCTTGGGACTGGAAGATGCCCTGGCTCTGGGTTCTCTGGTAAAAATTCACCTGGGAGCCTGAGAGGTTGTGCAAAAACTAATTCTGCCGGAGGGGCGTCTAGATCCTCTTTAGGCGCAGCACGCAACCCCAATAAAACCCAGGGAAGTTTATTTACCCAATTTGTATCCGTTAGTGAGGCTCTGAGGGCAGCTTTTAAAGACCTGTGAAAACGCTCGCATAGCCCATTAGCCTGAGGGTGATAAGCGGTGGTGCGGTGAATTGTTGCCCCTAAGCTGCTGGACATGGCTGACCAAAGCTCTGAGACAAATTGAGGCCCCCTATCGGACGTGATGTCCGATGGGACGCCGAAACGTGCCACCCAGTTTGTCAAAAAGACGCGAGCGACTTCTTCCGCTGTGGTTGCCGCTAGAGGGACTGCCTCTGGCCAGCGTGTGGTGCGGTCTATCATTGTTAACAGGTGTGTGAAACCTTGGGAGGAAGGTAGTGGCCCCACGAGGTCGACATGAACGTGGTCGAACCTTCTAGCAGGGATTGGAAAAGGCTCCAGAGGGGCTTTTGTGTGTCTGTGTATTTTGGCGCGCTGACAAGAAATGCAAGTTTTTGCCCATTCTTTTACGTTTTTGCGCAGGCCTGGCCACACAAACTTTTCGGCGACCATTTTAACCGAGGCGCGCACACCTGGGTGCGCGAGGGAGTGAATTGCGTCGAAAATACGGCGGCGCCATGTAGCTGGTACTAACGGGCAAGGTCGGCCGGTTGAAACATCGCATATTAGGGGGGGCACGCCGTCGCGTAAACCCTTTTTCTCCAGCCTTAACCCTGTTGGTCCAGACAGGAGTGCGCGCACGTCCGCGTCACTGCTTTGTTCCTCTGCCATGGCTGCATAATCTATCCCTGCATGGATAGGTGCTGCGTATGTGTCTGCGTTCGTGAAGAGTTCTGCTGCTGAGGCAGTATAATCTGTCTCCTCGCGCTCTGGAGATGTCACAGCGCGAGAGAGGCAGTCTGCTACCACGTTAAGTTTGCCTGCCACGTGTCGAATGTCTGTGGTGAACTCTGAAATTGCAGCCAGCTGTCTTTGTTGCCTGCCTGACCATGGTTCTGAAATTTTAGCCATAGCAAAGGTGAGCGGTTTATGGTCTACAAAAGCCGTGAAACTCCGCCCTTCTAACCAGAACTGGAAGTGGCGGATGGATAAATGAAGCGCTAGCAGCTCCCTGTCAAAAGTGCTGTATTTACGCTCAGTTTGGTTTAGCGATTTGCTAAAGAATGCTAAAGGTTGCCAGATCCCGCTGACATGTTGTTCTACAACTGCCCCTATAGCCAGGTCCGAAGCGTCTGTGGTTAGCGCGATGCGGGCCGAGGGATCAGGGTGAACTAACTAGCTAGAGCGCTCTTTACTTCCGCGAAGGCGTGTTCGCGCTCCGGGGTCCATTCGACCGCGTTGGAAGCTTTCTTTTTTCTGAGCGCGTCATATAGGGGCTGCATGAGCTGAGCTGCGTGGGGGAGGAAACGGTTGTAAAAATTAACCATTCCTAAAAATTCTTGTAGCGATTTGACCGTCTGTGGCCATGGGAAACTTTTTATCGCGTGAACTTTGTCTGGAAGTGGAACTGCCCCCTTCGGAGAGACTTTGTGTCCTAAAAAATCAATTTGTGACACGCCGAATTTGCATTTGGCTGGATTGATTATTAACCCGTGCTCTTCTAGTCTCTGAAAAACCGTAGTGAGGTGCTGCTCGTGTTCTTCCTCAGACGGGCTGGCTACCAGTATGTCGTCGAGGTAGACAAAGACAAAAGGAAGGTCGCGTAAGACCGCGTCCATCATTCGTTGAAAAGTTTGAGCAGCACCTTTGAGGCCAAAAGGCATTCGCAGAAATTCAAAAAGGCCGAAAGGGGTTATTACAGCTGTTTTAGGAATGTCCTCCGCTCGGACTGGGACTTGATAATAACCGCGGACTAAGTCTATTTTTGAAAAAATGCGCGCACCCGCCAGATGTAGTGAAAAATCTTGAATGTGAGGAATTGGGTAGCGGTCATGCGCTGTAGCATTGTTTAATTTGCGGTAATCTCCGCACGGTCTCCAAGAACCGTCGGATTTCGGAACCATGTGAAGTGGTGAGGCCCAAGGGCTCTTCGAGCGTCTAACAATGCCCAATTTTTCAAGGGTCGTAAACTCGTCCCGTGCTATGTTGAGCTTGGCCGCGTCTAAGCGGCGAGCTTTGGCAAATACGGGTGGGCCCGTTGTGGGAATAAAGTGTTCAACCCCGTGTTTAGCCACAGTGGCTGAGAATTTGGGAATTGTGAGTGTGTGGCGATGTTAAAATAAGGCACGGCGTCTGGAGTTTTAATGAAGTTTATTGATCAAATCATCGCCATCACGGAGCTCACCCCAGCTGCTGCATAAGCATGCTGGAGCGAAGCTCTCAGGCTCTCATGAGCTGTAGTCAGAAGCAGAAAGAAGAAGAACAGAGGGTGAACATATGAATTCAGCCACTTAAATACCCAGCAACGGACAATACATCAAAGGCATTTTATCATCAAAGGAAATGCATTCAGACATGTGACATTTGTACCACAATGCGAGCAGGAAGCATGAATGTTTACATTTGCGTCATACATATCCACAGGATGCTGGTGCCTGAACTAAGCACAGGAAGGCTGCCTATTGATCTCAACACACACATCTCACTGTCCTGTTAATTGCTCTAGTCGAGCGCTGTGTTTGTCCGTGGCTGCTGTGGGGGGTACCCCATACACTCCCCCCCCCAGAGGGCTTAGCGGGGAGCTGAGACCTCGGTAGTCCCGCTTTGGTGGCGAGCTGCGGGGAAAGTCTGTGCCGGGGAAGGGAGGAGGGTGGGGGTAGCAAGTGGCGGGGGATGTCCATGGCTGTGGGAAGAAAAGTTAGTCTCTGATTCCTCTCGCGATTCAGTCCGGCAATGAAGAAAAACAGGAGCTGAAGCTATGTGAGGGACTTGGCGTTTAGGCTTTAGGTGCGTTCGCGGCCCTAAAGCCCTCGGGGACAGCTGACGGCTGGATTCCCGTCGTGCGCCGTGGCTGAGACTTACACCAAATCCTGTGTGCGGGCTGCGTGTGTGCTTCAGGTGTGTGAGCAGTCCTGAAGAGCCGTGTGCAGCGGCGGAGGATGATGTATAAGTCTGTAGAGCCAGCTTGTCTCTGGTGCGCGGCACGCGCTGCGGCCACGTGCCTTCCAGCTGCGCTGTTCTGATGCGAGGCTTCTGTGCATGGCCGGTCCGCTGTCGCGAGGCGAATCAGGGTCAGGGGGCTTGATGGAGATCTGCGCAGTCGGCGCCGATTGTGTCCCCTGTTCGGGCTGTTGGTCGTCGCTCGTGCCGGGTCATGGTGCGTTCATGTCCACGCGTTCTCCGTCGGCCATGGGCCACCGTCGTGGAGAGAGGGCAAGGTGTGTGCGCTCTCGTGTGGAGACACAGAATCGTGTGTCAGGAGCCGTGAGAGCGGCTGGTCCAGCGTGGATGTGCCGATCTAGGCGTGCAGACCTCACCATGAAATTTCCTCAGCTTTCCCGGTCGTGGGTGGTCTCCGAAGAGCGTCAAAGTCTCCCTGAAGCAGAAAGGAAGGGCAGATCAGTCGGGCTGCCGCGTTCGCTTGTCGTCGGAGAATCACTGCCGGGTGCTGCGTTTGCTGGCAGCGTGTTCTTTTCAGCGTCGGGTCGCCAGCGTGGTTGTCCAGACCAGAAGGTTGCGTCGCACAAAGCGTGTGCGTCTGCGGGGTCACCAGTGTGGCGATGTTAAAATAAGGCACAGCGTCTGGAGTTTTAATGAAGTTTATTGATCAAATCATCGCCATCACGGAGCTCACCCCAGCTGCTATGAATTCAGCCACTTAAATACCCAGCAACGGACAATACATCAAAGGCATTTTATCATCAAAGGAAATGCATTCAGACATGTGACATTTGTACCACAATGCGAGCAGGAAGCATGAATGTTTACATTTGCGTCATACATATCCACAGGATGCTGGTGCCTGAACTAAGCACAGGAAGGCTGCCTATTGATCTCAACACACACATCTCACTGTCCTGTTAATTGCTCTAGTCGAGCGCTGTGTTTGTCCGTGGCTGCTGTGGGGGGTACCCCATAAGTGCTGGAAATTGGGTGAGGAGTTGCTCAAACTTACCTCCTGCCGTGGTGACGTTAGCCTGCACAGGTGGTGGAGAAACTCGAGCTGAGCATGGAATAGAAGCAAAGGACAGTGCATTAACCAAGCGCCTATTTGCTAGATCCACTAATAACCCATGTGCACACAAAAAATCTGCGCCCACTGCTGCAACAAATGTCCATCTGTAGTTGCGGCCGTGGATGTGGAGGTGCAGGCTCTTTTCGCCGAAAGTGTCGATGTTAGAGCCGTTGGCTGCCACCGCTCCGTTGCCCCGGGTGCCCATGGCTCGATCTGCGTGGGAGGGTGTGACGAAACTCAGCTGAGCTCCTGTGTCGATGAGGAACTGCTTGCCGGTGTGTCCGTCCGTCACATACAACAGCTTATTCTTCTCGCCGAGAACCGCTGCCGTTAACGGCTCTCGGCTTTGGCGTTTTCCCGAAACCGTAAATTTGCAGGGGGGAACGCATTTGTGGGCCTTCTCGGCGAAATGGTGGTGATAATAACAGACGTCGCTCTGTCTGTTACATTTTGGCTGTGTCGCTGTCACCGCGGGCTGGATCTGCTCAGTGGGTTGTGGCTCTTCGTGGTTCCGGGCATCAGCGTTGAGGTCTGCGGATGCTGCTGTGGGTGTCAGCTCCTTGCAGGCGTTGACGAGCTGATGAGCTTCATTGGCCAGCACGCGGAAGTCTTGGTGGTTGTTGCATCTCATGTTGGCGAGCGTCCCTCTCATGTGTGGCGGCAGCATGCTGAGGAATATGAATTGGAAGAGGAAGTTGTCATTGTCCTCTTCTTTAAGCTGTAGCAAATCCTCCATGAGGGCTTTAGGTTTGCACCCTCTGTGGCCGTAGACCGCCAGGATCTTCTCGGCTCTCTCTTCAGCTGAGGGGACGTAATTCGCCACGATGGTTGCTTTAAGCATCTCATATTTGTCTTGGGCCGGCAGCTGCCGGATCATGCTCCGCACACACTTCGAAGTGGCGGCGTCGAGTTTGGAGACAATATGGTAGAATTTGGTGTTGTCAGCCGTGATGCCCGCCAGTGCAAACTGGGCTTCAGCTTGCTGAAACCACGAGGCGGGGTCTTCTTGCCAGAAGTCTGGCAGCTTGACAGCGACGGCATTCGTGTATACCATCACTGCTGTGTCCGCAGGGTGAGAGTGCCTTGCTTTGACTCTCACAGCGGTGCTGGTGCTCGGTTGAGCCCTCTCAATCCCTTCTGCCGGGGGGGGACAGTCATCCATCTGTTCCCCCGTCTGCGTGGTCGCTGGCGTCTGCCTGGGTCGCCACGGATGAGTCGATTGCGGGGGTATGCCTCAGGACCATACTCGCGTCAGGGGTCACCAGTGTAGAAGAGCTTGAAATGATGAGGCGATTTGATATATAAACCAAAGTTTATTTATCAGCTCTCCTAACAAGTCTCATTCAGTGCAGAGGTAGCAGAAGGAAAAGAGACCGAATATCTCCGGCTCGCTGACTTTATACTTGCACATAACAAAAGACATGCATAACAAAGGCTGACATCCCTCCTTATCTTAATCCCCCCATTGTCTTGGTATTTCCTCTCCTCGCCCAGGGGGTGAGGGTAGCTCCTCCGGTCTCCACCGCAGTGTCTGGGAACGTCTTTGTTCTTCACTTGGCGGTTGAGAGCCTTTGTCCTTTCAGAGGTGTGAAGTTGCTTTACATATGTAATTACCAAACATTTCCACATGCTTCAACATATGTAGGTTATGGAATATATGATTAATATAGCCCACAATGCCTTCCATAGCAAAATTATCTTCATACATGACAATGCACCATCTCATGCTGCAAAGAATACCTCTGTGTCATTGGCTGTTATGGGCATAAAAGGAGAGAAACTCATGGTGTGGCCCCCATCCTCCCCTGACCTCAACCTTATTGAGAACCTTTGGAGCATACTCAAGCAAAGGATCTATGAGGGTGGGAGGCAGTTCACATCAAAACAGCAGCTGTGGGAGGCTATTCTGACATCTTGCAAAGAAATTCAAGCAGAAACCCTTCAAAAACTCACAAGTTCAATGGATGCAAGAACTGTTAAGGTTATTATCAAAGAAGGGGTCCTATGTTAACATGTAACTTGGCCTGCTAAGTTGTTTTTGATTGATGTAGCTTTTGATTTCAGTAAATATGACCTAATGGTGCAAATTCAACAAATGACCATTTTCAAGAGACAACCAATAAAATGTTTTGAAACTCTGTTGCACATAATAATTTGGAACAGTGCATTTTGAGTTGTTTTTTTTATTTTTGAAAAAAAAAGTTATCATTGGGCGGTTTGTTCAATAAAACTTGAATTATGCTGGTACGGTCATTTGCATCGACTATTTAGGAAAATTAGAGACAAATATCATTTGCATAATAATTTGGAATGCGATGTAAAGTTGAATTGAATTGATGCACAATCTGAAATAAGCTACTTTAGCTTCTCATTTGAAGCTATCAGCTCTATAAACCAATTAGGGCACCCTGTAGAGCTCAAAGAGTCCTCTGCTGTAACAAATTATATCAGAAAATGCATATATTAAGTTAAGGTGGTACACTGGTAACTAAGCTGTTCTGTAAAGGTTGTGTGTTCAAAGGAAGGGAAAAAATCAAATGGGAAATTAGGTTTATTTTAAGATACAGTAAAAAGATATGCACACTTGTGATTTATTTAAAAAACCTTTCAGCATCTCCCCGCAGTATGTAAGCAACATATTAGCTGCCCTTTACAGTGTATTTTCCCATCACTGTAGAGACTCTTTTTAGTCATGCAGTTTTCACATAACTGTGTAACAAAAACTATCACAGGGTACATTTCAGGTTATTAGTGCTAAGAGTACCGTATTTTTCGGACTATAAGGCGCACCGGATTATAAGGCGCACTATCAATGAACAGTCTATTTGATGGTCTAATTTCATACATAAGGTGCACCGGATTATGAGGCGCATTAAAACGAGGTAGTCGGAGCCGGGAAAAAAAAAAAAATTTGCGTGCATGGAAAGAAAATCCTCTCTATAGTCATTATAGACACATATAGCGTGATTGTCTGCGAGTGTTGAATGACCTGCTCCATGAGCAGGCGGAACGTTTTTAGTCCAGTGGCTGTTTACATCGCCATATTGGCCAGAATATCGCTCAGCACTCGATACGGCTCGCTCTCCGGCAGAGAACCAGCCGTATTTACAGCCGTAAATACGTATTTACAGCCGTATTTACTGCTCCCGTTTACAGCTAAACGGGAGCAGTTTCGATGCCGAAATTTCACATACAAATCCTAATATACATGTTCTATACACCATCGGCTTTTGGGTATCGACTACCTCGCGAGGTAGTATCGACTACCTTGCGGTAGTCGAATCTGGGAATTTTTCTTTTTTTTTTTGCGTGCATGGAAAGAAAATCCTATCTGTAGTCATTATAGACACATACAGCGCGATTGTCTGCGAGTATGAATGACCTGCTCCATGAGCAGGCGGAACGTTTTTAGTCCGTGGCTGTTTACATCGCCATATTGGCCAGAATATCGCTCAGTACTCGATACCGAGTACGATACCGATACGGCTCGCTCTCCGGCAGAGAGCGAGCCGTATTTACAGCCGCAAATACGGATTTATAGCCGTATTTACTGCTCCCGTTTACAGCTAAACTGGGGAGCAGTTTCGATGCCGAAATTTCACATACAAATCCTAATATACGTGTTCTATACACCATCGGCTTCTGGGTATCGAATATCGTATATTACTCCGCGAGGCTCCTGACTACCGTAATGCTCCAAAAATCCCTCAAGCGGTTCGGCTTCGTAACTTACCAAAGTCATACTAAAACATTTTTGACATATTTTTGAGCGCCGTGTACCACATAAAATCGGTTCGAGGTCAGTAAGCACAACCAGAATTAATACATAAGGCGCACCGGATTATAAGGCGCACTGTCGATTTTTGAGAAAATTAAAGGATTTTAAGTGCGCCTTATAGTCCGAAAAATACGGTAATTTAAAGGGTGGACTGAATTTTTGGAGAAGACAAGGAGTTGAAAGGTGATTAAAAACACATCTGAGCATTCTCCATCAGGTAAACTAACCACATACTGTAATTTCACACTCCACTGGTGGTAGAAGCAGCTACTTCATAACTTGATTAGTAATAAATTATAACCAGATTTTATCACTCAGTTGTGATGCTGGTGAGTAGGCAGATTTATTCTACTTAAAAAAGACCTAAATACACACACATGGACTACAAGACTGCTGCCAAAAATCAGTGACAACGACAATAAATCTAAGCCAAGTATGAGTTTATCTGCTTTTAGTGGCTGTGACAGTTTGTTTCTATTTTTTAGTTTAGTCTCAGTTTACATCCTCCCTGCAGGTCCCAGCTCTGCAGGCAGGGTGAGAAGGCACCATAACGCTTTGCTTGATTCCTCTTTCTTCTCATCGCTTCTCCAGTTTTTTAAATCTGGCTTCTGTAAGAAGACAAAAAAAGTATTTGCAATTAAAGGTAAAGGCCAAAAAATGAACTAAAATAACAAGACTGGAAATAGTTGTGTTACAGCGCCATCTGCTGCTGTATGAGCTGGCTGTACACAATTTCATTCACACCACCAATCACACCTACAGACCTCATTTCAATGAAATTTGGAAGAAGGATCAAACTTGTGTAAAAGAAGACCTTTTAACCTTTAATTTTTTAGACAGTCATGCATGAAAAGTGACTAAAACATGCAGATGTATATGACAGGTGGGTGTCTATTACGTACACTATAGTGTGGATGAAAGACGATGCCATTATATCTTAGCAAAGCATAACACGCATTGTTGGTTTGTTTTGTAACTGGAAGAATCTTACCCAGTTTCTTGGAGTATGCATCTAGTTTGTAGGCAGCCTGTTCAAGTGCAGATACTTGCTCCTCTATCTGATTTATTTGGTCCAAATAAGGTTGTAGGCTAGCATCTGAAGAAAATGTACATAAAGAACTTATAATTTTATTAAGTGACATTTATATACAGTATAACGGATATGTGTCATGCTCACATTTGTTGTTAAGATCCTGTAGATTACGACTGATGTTAATACTGATGTCCTTCATTTCCATGTATTTCAAACTAGTAAGCTTATTCATGTTCTCCAAAAGTCGGTAATCCTCACAAGTAGCTGAAGAGAAAAAGGAATGAAAAGAATGGAATGTTAAAAAAACATCTGCAATTCCGTTTTGACCAAAAATACAATTGCTGTTTGCAATGGAAGCCCAACCTGTTAGTTCTCCTTGTAGGAAGATGGCCATCTTTTCAAACATATCAGTACACAGCTCATTGATATCAGGCTCGGCAGGCTCCAAAGCCTCCTCTGCCGTCTCCACACCACCATCACCTTGAAACAATGAAGATGTATTAATGCACCAAAGCATCTCCCTCTAGTTAAAAATCTAAAATTAACCCATAATAAAGCTATAAAGTCCTTGGTCTCTCTCACTATACACAAAGTTATGCATCTATATGGGGAAACCCATCAGTTAAAACTGGAAAGGAAATTTACTGAAGGAATGGACATGCTGAGGGTTTGTGTATAATTAAAGATTTACTTGAAGAGGGAATGTTTTAGCCCTACTAAGAAAAGAGGGTTTACTTGAGATCCAATAGAGCCTAAGTCACGTCCCATCTACTTCCGCATATGGGGCCTTAATTGAAAAAATTCTCCATTGCAAGAGCGAAATTATCTTTTGATCCCGATCAAATTTTGCCACGAGTTACACATAGGATGTTTGCCAATTTAAAAGAAAATTTTCCACATAATTAAAGTTGCCAGCTGTTGTATAATAGAGTAATATTTAGTTTTTGTTTAAATGACTAGCGGACAACAACTCCCATCATCCCACATCACTACACTGTAATCATGTTTAGTGATGTGGGATGATGGGAGTTGATGTTCGCTAGTCGTTCTAAACAAAAACTAAATATTACTTGTTTTTTTATACGATTCCCCTTCTATTATAACATTTCACCTTCTGTTCAATAATCTTTGGCATTTTATACAATTATTGCAAATATTCAAAATAATAAAATAATATTAAAATATAGTATAATACCATATGGCAAGGGATCTAGGCAGGGAAATTAAATTAACCTCGCCAGCCCACGTGACAAACGCGCAATGCATTCTGGGTGGGGTAGGAACAGTGATCGTAAACAGACTGCAATCACATAGCACCTCGGCATTTCTTGTGAATGAACGGAAAAAAAAAATTTAAAAAAATGACAAAATGGACCGTGAAGGAAAATTTAAAGGGACCGTACTCCACCAAATTGAATGGGACTGCAAAGGCACGCCATTTGGCGAAGCTTGAAAGGGTTAATGGACTAGATCCCTATCAACATATCACATGGAGTTCGGATGTAAACATTCTGCCAAACTTCGACCATGCCTTCATTTATAATTATATGACTGTAAGCATAAGTCCATACACGCATGAAGTTTTTAGTAACTTTAGGTCTTTGAAGCAAGAAAAAGTGCAGTTCACAGACAGGTGCATGACTTGTAGATGTACAAGGTAGACTTGAAGACAGTTGTGCTCACAAAGGTGTTTGTTTTTTTTGTTTTTTTTTTTATTTCTCGTCTTGATTACAAGTATTTATTTACTAAATAAGTGCATGCCATAAATTGAATTATGCACCCAATATACATGTGAAAGTGTGCTTATAATATTTTATAATCAACCCCTCCTTTCCTGAAGTTGGTGCAACCCCTGATGCACTTGTGTCCTGCACCTGTTGTGAAAAAGGCTGTGTGGAAATAAAATCCCCATATAAGCACCACAACAACATCCTGCAGGCCTGTGCAGACAAGGATTTTTACCTGGAACTCTCTGATGGGAGACTAGAACTCAAGCAGTCACAAGTACTACAAGCAGGTACAAATGCAAATTTTTGTGACAGGCTCACATTTCTGTGACTTTGTTGTGTGGACCACAAAAAGTTGTGTTGTTGTACGCGTCACACCAGATTCTGACCTGTGGGAGCAAACACTTTTACCAGTGGCCCAGAACTTTTTTTATAAAGTTTTCCTACCTGAGCTTGTTGCCCGTCACTTTACTGACTCTGACCCCACAAGAGGAAAGCTGCAGCTGAAAAACCCACCCAGAAGCCCAAAAGACGACGTCTAACTGCATTACAGCCAGGTCCCACACACAATCCCAGAAGACAGGCACAGAACACAGCAGAAGTGTGGTGGACTTGCAGGCAGCCAGAAGAGCTGGATGACATGGTTGCCTGTGAGAACCAAAACTGTGAAATTCAGTGGTTCCATTTAGGATGTGCGGGACACTGAAGCACCAACCCCACAGCAGCCGTGGTTTTGCAATGTGCACATTAGAGTAGTGCTGTAACATGGGACAGTTATGCGCTATAACATTGTGTGAACAATGATACATGTCGATCATGCATGTCAATTTATATTCTTGCATTGTTTCATGGTTATGGTTACAGTTTTGCATCTTTGAAATAATGAGCTGGAGTTTGTAAGCCATCGTGTACTTTATTCCAAAAATTGTTACAAAGCAAGCAAGTGGTATTTATATAGCACATTTCATACACAAGGGCAACTCAGTGTGATTTACATATATAAAAAGAGGAAAGAACGAAAAATGTTTGAGCAATAAGAAAAATTGAAGAGGTGCTGCTTTAACTGCTTCACTATTATTGACAGTTAAAGACATGATGTCAAAATGGCTAAACCACACCAAAAACATGTCATGGCCTACATTCTAAAACTAAAAAGTTCAAAGCAGTCAATAAAAACTGTGACCTTATTGCCAAACATTTCAGCGTACTGATGTGGCATGCTAGCCTGCAAATTATGTCTCTTTGGCCAGTACACCAAAGGGCTGAGGTGTGCATGGAGCACATTTATGGTGTCGCAGAACAGGATGGATGCGGTTTGTCTGCCTATGTCAAAAAGGTGTGCAATATGTTCAAGAGGCAAATTAATCCGCAAACGCATCATAGTTAAAAGGAGAATTTGAAATTGGGAATTTTTTCTGTCTTTGGTAGGCTGGGAAAAAAGTGCATCAGCAGAGCCATTAAACTGAAAGATGGAAGCCCAGTGTAGTATTTCACCTTTGAGTCATTATCTTTGAGGAAATTCTCATCCAGGGTCTTTCTGGAGAGCTCTCCCTTTAACTTTGTTCTCCTCTTGCAAGAGTAAAATTTCTTTAAGCCTAAGGTGACACATGCTGCAGTTCTGTAGTTCTTGCACATTTTCCTCTGGAGCATCATCAGCCTGACAGATCTGTGCTGCTTCATCAGATGTCGTCTCCTCCATCTCAGCCAGAGGTGTGGTGTCATCTGTTGCTGATCAGGACAATAAACAACTGTAGTTAATATATTTTGTAATCAAAAGGAATCCCAAGACACATTTTAGAAAGAAAAACATAGGTAAAAAAAGACTACCTGAAGGAGCTACATTATCCATCTCAGTCACAGGGTCAGTGATGTTGGAGGTCTGTGCTGGGGGTCACTTGCCTGCCCTGCTGATTCTTTTTGTCATAATCTTGTCCGTCTGCATAAGCGGTTAAACCTGTCAGGAGTGGCAGCTGGAAGCTCTGCATGCCCAAGGTTTAGAGAAGGTGCCAGGATCACAGTCTAGCATTTCATAAGCTGGTCTGCTGTTAAAGCAAAGGAAACGGTAAGAAAATACTTTGGGACTTCCGGTTATGGCGGCCGCCTAGAAGGACACGTATCACTCTGCTCTGCTCCTGGAAATAAAAATTCGGCAAATAACTCTCTCATTCGGAACAGAACTTTTCCCAGCGTTTGGGTGAGGATATGCCGGTGAAGACTAAGGCTGGGAAATCAGGAGGGGGAAAAATTGAATCGCCGAAGCAGTCCAAATTAACGGACTTTAAAGTTTGTGGCGCAGTAGAAAAAGCTGCGGATATGGCGAATGAAACTAGCGGTGATGCAGTAACTGCTGACGATGGCGGCACAGGTGCAGTGCTGGCTGCCATTAGCTCAATGAGAGCAGACTTTTCCGCTAAACTTGATGGGATTATGGCAGCGTTGGATGCAATGAGAAAGGAGTTGGGTGACTGCGTGGAGCGAGTGACGCAGGCGGAGCTTCGTGTTTCAAGTGCGGAGGATGAAATTAGCGGACTTCAAATAAAGGTGCGCACTTTGGAAAAAAAAAATAAAGATCTGGGAAATAGCGTTCTGGATTTGGAATCTCGGTCCAGACGGAACAACCTGAGGCTGGTGGGTTTACCGGAGGGAGCCGAAGGTCGTGATTCATGCTCCTTTTTGGAGGGGTGGATCCCGGAGGCGCTGAACAACGCGAAGCTAAAATCATCAGTCGTCTTGGAAAGCTCCCACCGAATTGGCCCACCGAGAGGTAACAAGGCAGCACCGAGGACGTTAATTATGAAGTTTCTCAGCTACAGAGACAGGATGACGATCTCCAACGCGGTGCGGGCCAAAGGAGAAATTAAATATCAAGATCAGCAGGTGCGGTTCTACCCAGATTTGGCCTCAGGAATCCAACAATTAAGGAAGCAGTTTGACCCCATCCGCAAAGAACTGCGCAACCTTGAGATTCGTCATGGAGTGATTCACCCTGCAAGACTTCTGGTCACATATGACGGCAGAACACACATCTTCAAGACCCCCGAGGAGGCGCAGGAGCTCATCAAGAAGATCCAGGAAGAGACTGGTGGGAGCTAAGCATGAACAGAATATAGGGTAGAATATTTGAGCATTTAACTGATTAGAAGCATATAACAAGATTACAAAATATAGATTGTATTACATATTAAAAAAAAAAAAAAAGTACAAAATTGCTAAAAAATTTTGGAGTTAAATTGGAAAATTACAGAAGAGAGTTAATGTTACGTTATTAAGCAGTAGAGTTAAAAGCAGTAGAGTTAGGGTGATTGGGAGGATGAAGAAGGAGTGGCTTTGGCTGATCCTCGTGGGTGTGGAACGGTCGATGGCTATATCGGGAGACGGAATTTTTCTTTTGTTTTTGGGGGGATTGCCACAAATGTGGGAAGGGGGAATTTGTTTGTGTGGAGTTTGTAGGGTGAATGTTCAACCACTCATTTTTTTGCTTTTCTGTTTGAGCATGTTTACACTGCAAGGTAATCCCAAACTCCCTATTGATCATAAATCAAAGCGTTAATCTTAACTTAACTTCATGGAATTGCAGAGGTCTACAAAATTTAAAAAAACTTAAACAAGTTATGAATAAAATAAAAGACATGGGTTCAAAAATTGTGTTTTTACAAGAAACTCATCTAATAGAGGAAGATGTAAAAAGAATTAGGAGTAGATGGCAAGGAAATGTTTTCACCTCATCATTTTCATCCCGAGCCAGGGGAGTTATGACTCTCATACATAAATCAGTCCCATTTCAAGTGAAAAATGTAATTGGAGACAAATTTGGAAGATATGTAATCATTCAAGGATCTTTGCTATTAGAAAACATAAATTTGGTGAACTTGTATGGTCCCAATATAGATGATCAAAAGTTCTTTGCTAATTTATTTCTTATCTTATCATCACTTACAGGGCAACATATAATAGCAGGGGATTTTAATTGTACATTGAATCCCAGTATAGATAGATCAACAGGACTGGACTGTACGCACAATGGATGTAGGATGACCATTAATCATTTTATGAAAGAATTGAAATTGATAGATATATGGAGAGAAATGAAACCACAAGTTAAAGCTTACTCTTGTTATTCCAATACCTACAAGACATTCTCACGTATAGATTATTTTTTGATCTCCACAGAATTAAGGTCCAAGATTCAAAACTGTTTTTATGATAACATCGTGATCTCTGATCATGCACCCTGTTGTCTAATATATGTAGATAAGAAATTGACAAAGGAACCAGGTAGATGGCAATTTCAGCATAAATGGCTTCAGGATGAGGAATTTGTTAAATATATAGAAAAACAGATAGATGAGTTCTTTGACATCAATACTACACAAACATCAGCATGTGTAAAGTGGGAGGCTTTCAAAGCTTTTATTAGGGGACATATTATTAGTTATACAGGTTCAAAATCTAAGAAGACTCGAGAGGAGAGAGTCCAACTGGAACATAAAATAAAAATTCTTCAAGAAAGAGTATATGCAGGAAGAGATCCAAGGTTGGAGAACGAATTACTGATTTTGAGAGCTGAATATGACAAAAAATCAGAATATAGCTGCCTCGAGTCTTCTAAGATTGAAACAATCTTTTTATGAACAAGGTGAAAAATCAGGAAAGTTATTGGCATGGCAGATTAAACAATTAGAATCTAAAACACCAATTACCAGTATTATAAGTAACGGACAGGTAGTTATAGATCCTTTAGAAATTAATAGAGCCTTTAGAGATTACTATGAAAAATTATATGATACCAAAAATGAATCTGACTTAACAAAACTACATGGGTTTTTGAACGAACTATTTATACCGTGTATTCCAAATGAAAATAGGGAGATACTGGAGTCTAAAATTAGTCAAGAAGAAGTTGGGCTAGCCATTGATAATATGAAATCAGGAAAAAGTGCAGGACCAGATGGTCTTCCAGTTGACCTTTATAAAAAATTTAAGAATAAATTAACAAAACCTTTTTTGGAAATGGTTTTAGAAGCATTTCAAAATAGTAATTTACCATCATATATGAATAATGCCTTAATTATACTGTTGCCAAAACCAGGTAAGCCCTCTAATAAATGTGAAAATATGAGACCAATAAGCCTATTAAATGCCGACCTTAAGATAATTTGTAAAATTTTAGCAAGATGAATACAAGAAATTTTACCAAATATTATTAATCGAGATCAGAATGGCTTTATAAAGGGAAGACAAGGCTTCCATAATGTAAGAAGACTTTTTAATATTATTTATTCTAATAAAGAAGCACCGGATACAGCTCTCTTATCACTGGATGCCGAAAAAGCCTTTGATAGAGTTGAATGGCCCTTTCTTTTTGAAGTCTTACAAAGGTTTGGACTTGGAAATAATTTCATAAAATGGGTTCAGATAATATATAATAATGCTACTGCAGAAATCCTAACAAATAACAATATTTCAAAATCAATAAAAATCAATAGAGGATGTCGACAAGGCTGTCCACTTTCACCTTTACTGTTTACTATGGCAATTGAACCTTTAGCGATGGCAGTACGTTTACATTCACAAATATATGGAATTAAAGTTGGACCAACAGAACATAAAATCTCCCTGTATGCCGATGACATAATTTTGTTTATGTCGAATCTTAAAAAATCAATTCCGACCTTGTTGAATTTAATAAAGAATTTTGGGGAAATATCAGGATATAAAATAAATAAAACTAAATCTTCAATATTAATGCTAAATGAGACCCAGAGAAATTACCCAGCCCCTGAGGTAAATCAATTCAATGTTGTAAATCAGTTTAAATATTTAGGAATCCAAATTGTGCCTAAGCTAGAATCAATCGCCAGTGTCAATTATGAAGCCTTAATGACAGATATTGATGAGTTACTTCAGAGATGGATGTCACTACCAATGTCGATGATCGGGAGAATCAATATACTTAAAAGTAATATCTTACCTAAAATACTTTATTTATTTCAATACATTCCCTTACCACCACCTTTAGATTTATTCTCAAGAATTAAAAAAAAGTTAGTGGAATTTATATGGAACAACAGGAGGGCTAGATTACGTCTGTCTTTATTATATTTACCATTTGATCGTGGAGGTCTGAAATGTCCAAATTTTATGTTGTATTATTGGTCGGCACAACTGAGGTCTATGACATATTATTTTTCATCAAATGATCTCCCTCACTGGACTGAAATGGAATCATACAATTTACCTTTACCTCTTCCCATATTCATATACTCAGATTCGGCAAAAAAATTACAAAAACAAGTTAAAAATCCATTTGTAAAGCATATGATCAAAATATGGTGTGAAGCTAAAAACTATTTAAAAGAACCACAGTTATTGTCACAATTTAGTCCAATATGGGGTAATCAATATTTTAAACCAGGGAGAGCGGACGCTGTATTTAAAGTATGGAATTTAAAAGGGATACAAAAGATTCAGGATTTATATTCGCCATGTGCAGAAAACATAATGTCTTTTGAAGAGCTGAGGATCAAATTTAATCTCAATAGAACACATTTTTTTAAATATCTTCAACTTAGAAACTTTATTCGATCAAATCAAAATAAAGCTCTCACTCGACCTATTTATTCATCCTTGGAAAAAATGATGATGAAAGATAGTAAAAGAAAGGGTATTATTTCAGAGTTTTATAACTCATTGACACTATTTTCAAGTGAAAATTCACTGAAAAGATTAAACTACTGGAAAGAAGATCTGCAAACTGAAATTTCAGAGGAACAATGGGAATTGGCTTGTACAGAAGCTCAAACCAAATCAATAAATGTACGCCTTAAATTGATACATTTCAAATGGTTAATGCGGATGTATGTTACACCGGAGGAGTTAAATAGATATAATAAAAATATACCAGATACATGCACAAAATGCATGGAAAGTAAAGGAACTCTATTTCATTGTGTATGGGAATGTAGATTAATAAGAATGTTTTGGGAAGAGGTGAGGGTAACAATTGAAAAAATAATCTCAAAACAAATCATATTGAATCCTAAACTGTTTTTGTTGGGTCTGTACCCAGAAAAGCATAATTTTAATAAAAGTGAAAGAACATTCATAGACCTCAGTTTGCTTAATGCCAAAAAATGTATTGCACTATTATGGAAAAAGACTCATAGACCAGATGTGACTCAGTGGTTAAGACAGATGTTAACAAACCTTCCATTAGAAAGAATAACATATGTACTGAAATCAAAGGAAATTGTGTTTGAGAATATATGGAGACCTTTTATTGATTATGTAAAAAATTTAAACATAACTCTTGAAGAAGAAGGTGAATGATGTGTGTGGACCTTGTAAATTCCAAACTGGTGAACATAATATGTATACTTATGTATTGGATTGTCTAGACTAAACAGAGGAGCATTGTTGAAGATTTGATTTTGTTGGTGTTTTTTAGTGCATTTTTTTTTTGTAGTACTTTAGTGTTAGTGTTTGATTGTTTGTATCATGTTTGTTAAAAAAAAAAAAGGTTCAATAAAGATATTGTGAAAAAAAAAAAAAAGAAAATACTTTGGTGTAGAACAAATTAAACCCGCTCACACAGGTGTGTGAGTGGTAACTTTTTCTAGCTACTCTGATATCGGAGTCTTTCTTTAGCTTAGCTCTGCTTAGCTTAGCACTGCTGACGTTGGGTAAAAGCTATGACCAGGCAAGTCTTAACCACGACACAAGAAAGTTTTAACAACAGACATACACAATAAATCATAACGCACCTTTATGAAAATGCTTTGAGCACACCACCATCGATACAGGTGCGTGTTTGAAAGTTATGTTGGGTCTTCTGACTGCTGCAATCCAGGCCAGTTGTCGCCTCTTAGTTACATCCGAAACGTGGGCTGTTCTGTTCTTCTTCCAGGCTGGAAAACGATAAAAGCCTATTCCGGGGTTTACCTTTTCTCCACGGCGGTTGTGAGAACGACTATTACAGTTTAAAACACAGCTGCTTTGTAACGATGTCTCCTACTTTGACGTGATCTCAGCGAACTAACGGTTCCTACCCTACCCAGAATGCATTTGGTCAATTCTACGGACACTACGTAACACTGGCATATCTGTGGAAGCACTGTTAATAATGGGGGCTGGCCAGTAAGGGTCAGTAATAGTAAACTTAAACATTATAAGATAATCCATAGATATTATTGATTACCAGTCAGATTTTTTAAAATTTCATTCAGAGTAATTAATGATTTAATAAATCAGTCTTTCCATCTGTATGTAATGCATATTTGTGTTAATGGATATAAATTACAAAAATAACTACAATTGACTAAATATTTGAAAAAAATAAGGCCAAATAGTAAGAGAATACATTACAAACGCATTAACGTTTACAGAGTGACATGTAATGCAACTCACAAAAAATGTAACCGTTATTAAATGCTACACACAGGACGCTAACGCTAGCATTAACGCGCTAAGGAAACACTGTCTCACTGTTTGCGGCATGTTTCTTGGGAGCGGCCACCAGGCTTTCCCCTGCATCCTCCGGGCCTTCTGGGTCACCGCTACCAGTGGTGGCCGGATTCGGTACCGCCGCTGGAGCCGCTGGTGCCCTGGAGATGCTGTCCATAGCTGCAGCGTCGTCTCCAGTGGCAGCCATTTTGTTCCTGTTTTGATTTCGCCTCCCTGTCACGTGAATTGAGTGACCACGTGACAACCCGCCCGCCACCGCCCCGGTCAAGTTTCAGATACCTAATTATTTAACTTTTGTGATAGTTATCTTTAAAAATTATTATTGTTATTATTATTGTTAAGATAACTAAAAGAATAAAACAACACTTAAATACAAGCAGACATAAATTCAGAAGTATTAATAATTAGTAAAATAAATAATTGTGACCACAACATCATAAAGTAGGTTTAAAATCATAAATTCAATTTCAAAAGGATGCATTTTTACAACTTACTGAATACTGGGAGTAGGGCAGTTTACAGTAAACTGACTTTGAATCATGGGGGGGGGGGGGGTGAGGGAGCATGTCTTCCTCAACTTGGAAAAAAGAGAATCTCCCCCATCATCATAAAGCCTATAATGTTACATAACTCAATAAAATGCATTTGAAGCACCAATGCTAAGCTTAAATACAATTTTTTCTTGTAAATTTGCAACTTTTTTCTCTGAAATTTGTGATTTTTTTTTCTTCTTTGCAACTTTTTCCTAGTAAATTTATTACTTTTTGTAAATTTGCAACTTTTTTCTAGTAAATATGCATTTTTTTTCCATAAACTTACAACTTTTTCCTCATAAATTTACTACTTTTTTCTTGTAAAGTCGTGAGTGACCTTTTTCCTGTAAATGTTCAACTTTTTTCTTATAAATCTGCAACATTCATCCTTGTTAAATTTGTATTCTTTATGACGGTTTAAATTTTTTTTTCGGTTAATGGAGACCCACTTTTAAAAAAAAAAATGTTTGTGATGGAAAGGGAAAGATTTTTTTTTCTATTTTAAAAGGTTTGTATTTTTCTCCATTCCAAAAAAGAGGGCCCCCCAAATACACACAATCTTGCATAGGGACCTCCAAAAAAGTTAGAAACCACCTTGACTTCAATAATACCTTTCAGCGTCCCTCTCAGTATTTTCTCTTGAGACAGTGTTCTGTTTACCCCACCGCCACCACAGTGAAATGAACAATCCACCCATGCTATGAGCAGAAAATTTCAGTTTTATTAATTAATAGCTGTCAAGCATAGGCTTCTTTTTCCCCTTTTTTTTCTTGTTGACATGTGCGAAAATCAGATTATTTTTCAGTAATTACCCCTACAGTGGCGAGCAGGCTGTACAGGCGGATCTCTCCGTGGCACCTGTGACGGCGCTGTTGGGAAGGAGCGGATCGTGACAGGCCAGCAGCGGCGGACTGTAAACATGGCGGCGTGCACAGTTACAGGGCTGTGCCGAACACTCCGCTACTACTACTAGTCTAAGAGACGGAGACAACTCGAAGATGGAGACCGAAGAGGAGCAGCACATAACGACGCTCCTATGCATGGGCTTCCCAGACCCAGATGTCATACGGAAGGCGCTCCGGCTGGCCAAAAACGACATCAACGAGGCGGTGGCGCTCCTGACGAACGAAAGCCCCGGACTCGGGTATGGATACGAGCCGATGGAGAGCAGGCCTGCCCCCGGTTTGAGCTCGAGTGGAGACGTAGAAAATAGCGGGCGGACTGGGACGGGAGGGTTTGACCCCCCTCCGGCGTACCATGATGTGGTGGACAGCGAGGTAAGAAAGCATCATCTATTTGTAATGAGAGAATGGGCTAAAGAGGGCGAACCTGGCTAAAAATGAAACTTAAAGCAGAGTGGGCTCGCCCATCTGACTAGCTAAGCTTAGCAGCTTCAGCGCTACATGCACACCGAGGCTGGTGTGAGCTGTCAGCGGGACATGTAGTACTCTCGGGTCCTAGGGGAAGGGGAAAGCCACAGCTTCTCTAAACAATAAGTCTAGTTACTTTAAAATATTTATATAAATATATATATAGTTACTTTAAACTTCCAGTTTAAAGTCTATTTTAAACTTATAAGCCAACATGACAAGCTAGTAGCTGGCTAGCTAACGTCAGTTGAGAGTAAACGCGCCAGTGAGAAGAGCCAGCAGTAGGGGCACAGAGACATAGTTGGGGGGGGGGGGGGGGGTACAGTCCCACATTTCTACTGGGAGCTCTTGCCGCGGGTAAACGGCTCTACCAGTCAGTCGGTTAAATCTGTTGTGTCTGTTTTGCATGTGTTGACTAACGATATAGCCGGACGGTTGTATGACCAAGCTTTGCTCTTGTCGCGATTGTGGTCCCCCTGTAATCACGCTTTAAAGAGCGGTTTTACAACGTCTTTACCCGTACAAGGCGATTTTGATTTCATTTCTGTACTTGTGCACCATCCCAGCTGTCATATCAGAGTCTGTTTTTGTTCAACTCCGTGATGACTGCTTGTAAATAACACTGGTTGATGATTTAAAGCCCTTGGTGTCTTGACAGTTATATTGACCCACAACTCATATCACTTTGCCCTAGTTTGCTGTGTAATGTTGGTGCGATAGACCTGCTTGTCTACATACTGTATGAATACATTGACTGACACCCTGAGGAAATCAAAGCTCTTTGCCTTTTTATTTGAACTTCAGGTTCGTGGGATTCCTAGATTAATGTCTGACATCTCACACTGTATAAAGAAAATTGTTATGCATGAGAATATGGGTGTCTGGGATGCCATGCCCACCCACAGGGTGACGTCAGGCGGGCACGGCCCTTTCTGTATATAGCTGAGTGTTCTGCTTAATAAAGTTCAGTTGTATGTTCCTCAAGAAGCTCTCTGGGCTGTGTGATTTACGATATAACATTTGGCGACGAGGAGAAGAATGGGAACGTGCTGGCTTAATAAGCAGCTATTGCCGTTTGGGAAAACCCGGGTGAGCCGTTGATTTCGTGGCCACAGTGAAGACGTGAGTTTGAAGAATATATCAACTCGCTGGGTCTCCCTCGGCTTGCCTGAAGACAGTGGCCGGCCCTCCTGGCCAGTAACCTCTGCACGGAGGGCCGAAGGATCCTCGACTCGCTGGGCACGAGTGAGGGCTACGAGGAGGCCGTCGAGCACATGGAAGCGCACTTCGCGGCGCAAACGAGAGCCAGAGAGCTGCGGGTGAAGGAGCTGGTGGTGCTAGAGACGAGAGCTAGTTAGCTTGGGAATGCTAACGGCTCAGTCAAAGCCTATGGACAGGCTAGCTGACAGGCTAGTTTCGTGCCGAAACAAAGCTAAGGGCACCGAGCTAGGCCTCGAAGCAGAACCGGGGCCAGGTGTGGAGGAGCCCCTGGCCACTGACGACAGTGGACAGGGTTTAAACGTCACGCCCCCCGATGGATGATCAGGACCGCAATGGGTGGTGAAGCTGGATGGCGTAAGGGTGCCCATGTTGATAGCCACCGCCGCTGCGTGCTCCATCATGAGTGAGGCCTGGGTTCGGAGGCTCATCCCCCAGCGCCTGGATGTGGTGGAACTGCCGGACGACGAGGGCTCTGGTAACGGCAGGAGTATCACGCTGACGGTGCAGTACGGCAAGAAGACTCTTCTTGTGTTCCGGTTCCAGGTGGCATGCCAGGGCGAAAATGTCATGGTGTGGGACCTGTTTGATGAGCTGGGTTTCACTCTCGAAGTCGGTGGACAAACGGTCAGCGGCCCAGAACCAGTTCACACAGGCCTTACGGACGTGGGTGCTGCTGAGGATCACAGTGAGAGTGAAACAGACAGTGAATGGGACACAGAGAGTGACTATAGCTCCGCTGGTGAAGATGAAATGGAGGATGAGCAAGAACCGGAATTGCCCCCACCCCTCGAGCAGCCAGAGCCGGAACAGAGAGCGAGAGAGCCCGAGTTAGGCAAGACCAACACCGGCGACAAGGTGGTGCAGCAGGAGTTAGCCCCGCCACTGGAGGCCAAGCAGCGGGAGGCTGGACAATGGTTTAGTGAGGCCAGGCAGGCTCATGGCCCCAGGGAGGAGCAGCAACAGCCGCTTGTGGAAGCTACGCATCGGGCGAGTGAGGCCAGGCAGGCTGACGGCCCCGGGGAGGAGCAGCAGCCGCAGGACATGGTGACAGCGCAGCAGAGCACCAACACGAGAGCACCAGCACCAAGAGCATTGAATGCAGCAGTGAGGAGCCCAGGTTGGTGAGCAGGCCTGGCGAGGGTGATGGTGCATGTCCCGGAGCGCCCTGGACGAGGATACTGGGTGCTGCGACGAAACGCCCGAGGCAGCGAGCAACACCGACAAGCGGGTTTCAGCGGTCCCCGGAGCACGACCACAGGGGGCCAAAGTGTTTGAGCCCGAGAGAGAAGAGAGCAGAGCAGGACACATTGGCGCGGTTCTGCAGAGCGCCAGACGCCATCGTCGGGATAGGAGTTCGGACTGGGTCGGTGGGACAGCACGGCGCAGGAAGGAGGTTCAGAGATGATGTGGCAGGCACGGGAGACCGGGTCGGGTTCCCCTGCGGGTTGGCAGCGGGGTCCGGCCCAGAGAAGAAAAACAGGTTTTGGTGGTTGGAGACATTTTGGCAAGGAAGGAGTGTTTTGACCCTGGGGGGAGGCAGCGGCCGGACTTACTGATGCCTTGGGGATGCCCAGGCCCTCCGTGGCTGTATAGAAGATGGTGGCGGCAAAGGGACATATTCGCAAGGGACGGGGGCTTCAACCCTGGAGGTGAACAGAGGCCAGGGGCGCATATGCTGTGGGGGTGCCCGGGGCCTCCGAGGCAGTTTTGTGGATGGTGGCTGCCCAGAGACATTGGGGTCACCTGAAAAAACAAAATTTTCTTCCTTGTGTAAATACCCGTGTGTGTTTTATATATATATATATATATATATATATATATATATATATATATATATATATATATATATATATATATGTATGTATAAAATATGAGATGATGTGTTGTTTGTATATTTTGATGCTGGTGTGCATGTGAGTGAGAATGTGTGTAATATGGGATTATTTTATGTATTCTCGAGACATGGTGCATTTTGGTTATTTTGGTGTGAATGTGATAGGTTGTTTTATTACAGTATATTATTCTCCCTGTTCTTAGTGTGTGATTCGGGTTTCTAGATTTGGGTGGTTCAGTTGTGTGTGTGTGGTTTCACTTTTTCTAAAGGGGTGGAATGTTATGTATGAGAATATGGTTTGTCTGGGATGCCATGCCCATGCACAGGGTGATGTCAGGCGGGCACGACCCACTCTGTATATAGTTGAGTGTCCTGCCTAATAAAGTTAAGTTGTATGTTCCTCAAGAAGCTCTCTGTGCTGTGTGATTTACGATATAACAAAAATGCCCTTGACAGAAGAATTACAGGTTTATGCATGGAGAATGGTGGCATCAGAATAATAGCATACTATAAGCACAAGTGTTGGAAAAATTCCTTACTAAAAATCAGGCAGGATCAAAGTTTAAGCAAATTTAATATACACTGATCAGTGGAAGACAATACAGAGCACAGCTTTCAAAGACTGCTGCAGTGCATTGGCTTAACTAACAGTGTGTTTCTGGCTAATATATATCCAAGGGACCGTCGGGGTGAGGTCTGTTCTTGATGAGTTAATTCATGACTCAATGTGATAAGGTATGCTGATCCTCTTGATATTTCATTCATGACTAAGATGGTATTTGCTGAGTTCATGCAGAAAACAAGAGTGATCAGCTGAACAGTCAGTGATAGATCTGAACATTCACACTTACATCAGCATCCTTCAATCTGTTTTTTTTTTCCACTGAACAACTCCAATATGGTAACAGGATTTCCTAGATATACACATAAAGCTTTATAAGGAAAAAAAGTCATATTCATAAAAATTCATATAACAGTGTAACATAGAATGTTTCCATCATTTCCCCATTTGATGCCCAAAAAAGGCATCATTGTGGAGGAATAAGTTCAAGCGAGGTACGACGAGCTGTGAGGTTGCAGAGTTTTATTTTCCTCCAACATCATGAGCCGCACTTGTAGCGCGGTGCGCTACTGTGCTGTACAGTGCTGTGTTCTGCTGCGTTGTGTTGTCATTTTGCGCTGTTGAGGCACGTATAGCAAGCTCTTTTATACATGTTAGACAAACAGAGAGAATGCATGGTACATTTGCATATTGATATACATATCAGTCAACGCATATTCGCGTGACCAACTGGCGCCCGGACGTCCTCTCTTTAATCTGGGGATGTATAATAATAGTCCATTGTTCTGATTGTCTCCCAGGGGCTCTCTGTCCATATGCAAATTGTCCTCTGCTTCTTGCAGGCTCGCTGAGTGTGAGGATTGAATGTCCATGTAGATTGTGGTGGGTCACCACAGGGCTCCCTCCCCAGAACACTCAGCAGGGGTTGTGACCCCCTCCCCCCGTCGTTTGGCTCCAGCTCCGGTAGAACTGTCAGAGGGCATGTCAGTCGGTGAGGAGGACGGGGGAGGGGTGGAAAAAAACAGTGTGCTCCGCTCCGGGTTCCAGCATGTTGAACGGCCATGGATTGTGGGTGCCGGGGCCAGTGTGCAGTCGTGCGTAATGGAACCAGACGGCAATTGGCTGGCTTTAGGGAGTGAGGTGTGGGAAGAGGAGGGGGAGGGGGTGGGAGTAAGTGAGTGCCGGCCCGGGACGTCAAAGGTGTCTGGGTCGCGCAAAAATTGCGTGTGGATCCACGATGGTGAGGGACTTTCCCGTTAAACCTGGTGATGATCCACAGCGGCTGTGAAAGAAAAAAAAAATTGAGTCTCTGACTCCTCTTGCTGCTCGATCCAGCGAGGATGTGGGGAAGGCGAGCGGCCAAATTCCTCGAGGATGCATAGCGGCTGTGAAACAACTGCAGCTGTGTGAGGAACCTTGCGGTTTGGCTTTTAGGTGCAGAAGCAGCCCTAAAGCCATCAAGGACAGCAATCGGCTAAATTTCCCTTGTGCGCCATGGCTGAAAAACCCATACAAAGTCCTGTGTGCGGGCTGCACGTCTGCTTCAGGTGCGTGAGCAGCCCTGAAGGTTCCGAGGGTGGCGATCGGCCATGTTTCTCGGGCATGTGCAGCAGCGGAGGACGCTGTATCAGTCTGTGGAGCCGGTTTTGTCCTGTGTGTGCGGGCTGCACGTCTGCTTCAGGTGTGTGAGCAGCCCTGAAGGTTCCAAGGGTGGCGATTGGCCGTGTTTCTCGGGCATGTGCAGCTGCGGAGGACGCTGTATCAGTCAGTGGAGCCAGTTTTGTCCCGTGCGTGGCGCGCACTTGACGCAGTGACCACATAACTGGCAGTTGTGCTGTCCTCATAATCCTGCGGTGTGCGTGCGGGGCTTTGTGCTCAGGAGGGCCGCTGTCGTGAGGTTAGTCAGGTTCGGGGAGCTTGGTGGAAATCAACGCAGTCGGCGTCAATGTCCTTCCCCCTTCAGGCTGCTTCCTTCGGCTTGCTCGTGTCACCGTTCATGGTGCGTTTTGGTCCCAGCGCTGCGCTCCAGTGAGGATGAAGACGTTCCAGGCATTCTCTGGTCCTCTGTGTCCACAGTGCGGTGAGAGGAAGCAGACGGTCATTCTCTCTCGTCATGTCACCAGTGTGGAGGGAAGAGATCAGGCGAGGGGCACACCATGACGCGTGCTGGGGCTTTCTCGGTCGGGGTCATCTCCAGGGTGTTCACCTCGTGTTCCATTCTTTGTCAAGGGTCACCAGTGTGGAGGAATAATAAGTTAAAGCGAGGTACGACGAGCTGTGAGGTTGTAGAGTTTTATTTTCCTCCAACATCATGAGCCGCACTTGTAGCATGGTGCGCTACTGTGCTGTACAGTGCTGTGTTCTACTGCGTTGTGTTGTCATTTTGCGCTGTTGAGGCATGCATAGCAAGCTCTTTTAGGGCCTCTTTCCACCAAACCGGTTCCAGTGCTAGTTTGGTTCTGGGGCTGGTGCTAGTGCTTAACCAGTTCTTCTGGAGTGCCTCATAAGAACCAGTTGGTTTTCCACCGATATGGAGCTAGTCAGGAATTATGTCAGAGCTACATCATTACGTAGTGTGAAGCGCCCAACCCCCGCAGAACACCAGAGAAGACGGAAGATGGTGGTATGCACCTCTCACTTGTTTGCTATCCGCCAATAACCGAGAGAAGAAGAAGTAGTAACAGCGCTAGCTTGTCAACAAGTAGGAGTTTGTTGTGTCTTTGGGAGCACTGCTTTTATTCCAAACCTGTATTACCATCCAAAAACAGTTTTATTCTTAATGGCAGAGAACGGCGGCTACGTTTAAGGACACCGGTAATTATCAATATTTCAGTTATCAGCCGTTGTTAGATAAAGTCTGTAGCGCGAGCATTGACTACACTTTTAAACATAATATTTATGTCATTTCTGTAATAGGTGGTGTTACGGTGCATTACGAGACGGAGGTCGCCGGTTATGTCATGCCAAGAAGTGATCAGCTGTCCAAAAAATGATCGCCAGGGGCCATATTGTTATGGGTTTATATTAGCCGGTAAATATATATTTCAACAGATAAACAGTACTTAGTTAGGTATAGCAAGATATATTTAACACTTATTTTGAACCCTAAACTCATTTTGAACCCTAAACAAACTTGATCTGGGATTAAAAGCAATTAAAATAATGCAGTCACAAGGTTACATGGAAAAATGTATAGATTTACTGCATATGTACATGAAGATACTGTATAAATACATATTCTATGTACCTCCAAACAACAGAGTTGTGAAAGCTATACCCTTCTGTACTTGTATGTCATCTATTCTGGTTAAAGCACTGATTCAAGTTTTTATTCATGTAGGGGTAACAAGAGAAGGACTGTAAAGTGTACAAGTTAAAAGTACTTTCCCCAGAAATGATCTTGTCCAGAGCTGATAGAATGTCATGTGGTACGTTGTCAAAAGAATACAAACTCATCATTTTTGAAGCTGGCAACTTGGAACATTTTCCACATAAAAAGTGCATAGATTTAAAGTTTGTTGCTGCTTGTTCTTTAGAAAATGTGAAAAAGTTGTCAAAAATATGAGTAAGTCCACAAATACCTGATATATTGTCCAATACCTGGAAAAATGAACTTAAGTGCAGTAATTCAGTACTTGTACTTTCACTTCCCACCACTACAATGTTAGTGAGTTGCATTTTTCTAAATAACTTTACATTTCATGCATATGAAATGTAAAGTCTTTAACTAGTCTTTAACTTTTTAGTATGACCCTTCTCTCTTATCTCTGTTTTTTCTTATCTCTCTGTCTTATGTCCTGATTGGTGGAGCGTTGAGCACTTTTATCATGTTTATAGTCAGCTTCATGTGTGCCTGTGTTTGTGTTCATGTTGAATGTAACTGTAGTTTGTAAATATGGATGTCACCTGAGTGCAAAACAAATCTACCTACGGGTACAAATAAAGGAACCTGAACCTGAATATGTTTGGTGTGAGGATAACCATGTAGAAGCAGAAAAACACTTAAGGAAAGAAAGCTTTTATTTCCAAAATGTGCAAAAACTTTATAGACTGCTACATATGAAATATTATGTACACACAGCCAAAAATATCAATGCTGTGATAGTTACTTTTTTTTTTAACAGTCCCTCAAGCACAGACACAACACGTCCCATCAGTCCAAGAAGGGTGTTGGTCTGCTTTGCAGCAAAGCGAAGTTCAGCTTCTCCTCCCTCCTGCTCTGCTCCTGCTGTCTCATCTGACCGTAATCAAGAAGGAGGCCCATGTTTGTGTCACACTTCTGTTTCCCTGTTTTAAAGTACAAAAATAAGCAATATAAAATAACCACACACTGAAAAATGCAGGAATCGTCAATCCAAGATTGAATGTGTCTATTCAACATCCATTTACTGTTAGTGGCATCACAACATTCAAGTGTATAATTCTTTTAATTCACTCCCTCCTTTGTGTGAATGGGTCATGATCCATCCAGGTGGATGCCCTCAATTTCCCCTTTGGGGATCAGTAAAGTACACAAAATCAAAATAATCTGAACATAAATTACCTAATCTGGTCTGATTAGAAGAGCAGGAGGAGGACAAGCTTGGAGCTGGACACCACAGGTCTGGCTGGTTCTCCCTCATCGTCCAGCTGTGATAAATCTGTAAATATAAAAAAAAAAGTGTCATGGAATAGAAGAATAGGAATAGATGAAACTTCATTGTCACTGTACAGTTGTACAGTACAGTGAAACTGTAGGTGTTCCACCAGGCTACTGCACAATAAAGTAAGAGAAGGATTAGATCAAATACGGCTACACAACATACAATTAAACACGAGTGAAATTTTTAAAAAAAATGGCCTAAGATTATGGAAATATTACCAAAATAGTAAAAAAGATGATGTTACTAGTGTCTGGTAGAAAAATCTCCCATAACATAATGCAAGGCACCCATTCATACACAGTATTCATACCACAAAAAACGTATTTTGCACTGGATGTCTTTATAAAAAAAGTATTCTGTAAGATGCTAAGATTTCTGTTCTAGTTTCTCAAACGTGCATTTCTGTATGGCGAGGAGAAACGCTTGTGCTAAAAACAGTTAGCTTGTTAGCATAGCTAACCGAAAATACTATAGCCACAAGAGTGAGTAAAAAAAAAAAAAAAACGCACTTTGGCCGTTACATATCAATACAAGCGATATACATTTGTCAGCAGAGACGACCTGTTCATTTCTTTATGGCGAGGAGAAACGTTTGGTCGTAGGAAAAGTACTGTTAGCTTGTTAGCATAGCTAACCGAAAATACTATAGCCACAAGAGTGAGTAAAAAAAAAAAAAAACGCACTTTGGCCGTTACATATCAATACAAGTGATATACATTTGTCAGCAGAGACGACCTGTTCATTTCTTTATGGCGAGGAGAAACGTTTGGTCATAGAAAAAGTACTGTTAGCTTGTTAGCATAGCTAACCGAAAATACTATAGTCACAAGAGTGACTAAAAAAATATCCGCACTTTGGCTGTTACATATCAATACAAGCGGATATATATGTATACATATATTGGTTAACGTCTGGCATTTTAAAGACAATACACTTACCAGCGTGTTTTAAGCAGTTTGTTGTTCAGACTAATCCACAGCAGTGACGATGGTCCGGCTGGCTGGCCTTATCCTCCAAAACAGTTCATCACTAGTGGCCCCCTCCAGCTTATCTTGTACTACTGTTTATGTCCATAGAGCCAAGAAATGCGTCTCCTCTTCGCTCTAAATCTGTTTGGTTTTGGAATCCGTCGCGTACTCCGCTGTTTGGAAAGCAACATGGCGGTCAGTAATGTTTTGAAGCTGGTCAGTTAACCACGCCCATGGCTGTGGACATAAGCAACGTAAACTGGTGCTGCCACTGGCCCAGCTAGGAGTTGGGGCCACGATAGCCCCACTTTTGGGAGCCCGGGACTGGTGCTTTAGTCGGTGGAAAACCAAAGAACTGGTGCTGATAACGCTCTGGCTCCAGTTAAGCACTGGAACCGGTTTGGTGGAAAGACGCCCTTATACATGTTAGACAAACAGAGAGAATGCATGGCACATTTGCATATTGATATACATATCAGTCAACACATATCATTCGCGTGACCAACTGGCACCCGGACATCCTCTCCTTAATCCGGGGATGTATAACAATAGTCCATTGTTCTGATTGTCTCCCAGGGGCTCTCTGTCCATATGCAAATTGTCCTCTGCTTCTTGCCGGCTCGCTGAGTGTGAGGATTGAATGTCCATGTAGATTGTGGTGGGTCACCACATCATAAAAGAAAACTGGTTACAAATTGTAACGTAGAAAACTGTGTTTTTAACAATTCTTTGTCCCACTGCTTCAATCACCTCGCCAGGTGACCAGCAAAAGAGTTCACTAGTGGTTCGTGGGCACTGTTGATGAGGCCTGGATTTGGGACCTTTTTGCAATGGTTGATTCCTCGCTGTGGATCTTTCTGCAACCTTGACAGCTGTGAAGGCCATTGACAGGACCTTTGTGGCATGTTTTCAGGCAGATGATCCTCTTTCTGTTGTATAGTCACACTCAAATTAGTGCTCGTTGAAATGAAGCCGTCAGCATCTTCACAATGTCCCCACGATGGAAATCTGGGCCCCTCCTTATCTGCATCAGTCTCCTTCTACACTCCGCCTGAGAAGAAGGAAAAAGAATGTTTCCCTTGCAAAATCCAGTGGTGTTTTGTTTTTATTTTTCTTACAATCATAATATTTCAAGTTGATTAAAGCAGTAGCAGACAGGACTACTTTTATTCTCTTAGTTTTAAATAAATGGTGCATCAGTGCAATATATAACAAATTAATCTGCACATTGATTAGTCATTCAGTTTCCTCAATGAGTCTCCTGGTCCTTCAGACAGTGTAGTGCGCTAAGGTTACTCCTCTTGACACACACATTCATTCAGCTGATAATCAGGCTTTACTCCAAACTTGACCAGATTTGCAAATGTATTATCAGATCATATTGGTTAATCAGTCAATCAAAGCTATATTTGTATAGCTCTTTTCCAGACAAAAACTGTAACTCAGAGTACATAATAGATAGCAGATCATTAGGATTAAGACAAGAGCATTTAACGTTGTTAAATTACATTTCTTTCATTTTCTGTCTGCTCTCACTTTAATCTTGTAGAAATTAAAATTTAACTCACCAATAGAAGAAGCATCTTCTTAACTTTCCGGATGCACTGTAAAACTATCACAGCGCTTCACATTTTGTTATGTTATAGCCTTATTCCAAAATTGATTAAATTAATTTTTTTTTCTCAAAATTCTACACACAATTCCCCATGACAAACTGAAAAAAGGTTGTTTTTGTTTTTTTTTTAGATCTTTGCAAATTTTTAAAAAATAAAAACTTAAAAAAAAATCACATGTACATAAGTATTCACAGCCTTTGCTCAATACTTTGTTGATGCACCTTTGGCAGCAATTACAGCCTCAAGTCTTTTTGAATATGATGCCACAAGCTTGGCACACCTATCTTTGGGCAGTTTTTCCCATTCCTCTTTGCAGCACCTGTCAAGTTCCATCAGGTTGGATGGGAAGCGTCGGTGCACAGCCATTTTCAGATCTCTCCAGAGATGTTCAATTGGATTCAAGTCCGGGCTCTGGCTGGACCACTCAAGGACATTCACAGAGTTGTCCTGAAGCCACTTCTTTGATATCTTGGTTGTGTGCTTAGGGTTGTTGTCCTGCTGAAAGATGAACCATCACCCCAATCTGAGGTCAGGAGCTCTCTGGAGCAGGTTTTCATCCAGAATGTCTCTGTACATTGATGCATTCATCTTTTCCTCTATCCTGACTAGTCTCCCAGTTCCTGCCCCTGAAAAACATCCCCACAGCATGATGCTGCCACCACCATTGGCGTGGTTATGAGCAGTGCCTGGTTTCCTCCAAATATGACCCCTAGCATTCACGCCAAAGAGTTCAATCTTTGTCTCATCAGACCAGAGAATTTTGTTTCTCATGGTCTGAGAGTCCTTCAGGTGCCTTTTGGTAAACTCCAGGTGGGCTGCCATGTGCCTTTTACTAAGGAGTGACTTCCGTCTGGCCACTCTACCATACAGGCCTGATTGGTGGATTGCTGCAGAGATGGTTGTCCTTCTGGAAGGTTCTCCTCTCTCCACAGAGGAATGCTGGAGCTCCGACAGAGTGACCATCGGGTTTTTGGTCACCTCCCTGACTAAGGCCCTTCTCCCCCAATTGCTCAGTTTAGACGGCCGGCCAGCTCATGGAAGAGTCCTGGTGGTTCTGAACGTCTTCTATTTATGGATGATGGAGGCCACTGTGCTCATTGGGACCTTCAAAGCAGCAAGACATTTTTCTGTACCCTTTCTCAGATTTGTGCCTCAAGACAGTCCTGTCTCGGAGGTCTAGAGGCAGTTCCTTTGACTTCATGCTTGGTTTGTGCTCTGACATGCACTGTCAACTGTGGGACCTTATATAGACAGGTGTGTGCCTTTCCAAATCATGTCCAATCAACTGAATTTACCACAGGTGGACCCCAGTTAAGCTGTAGAAACATCTCAAGGATGATCAGTGGAAACAGGATGCACCTGAGCTCAATTTTGAGCTTTATGGCAAAGATTGTGAATACTTATGTACATGTGATTTCTTAGTTTTTTATTTTTTATAAATTTACAAAAATCTCAAAAAAACTTTTTTCATGTTGTTGTTATGGGGTATTGTGTGTAGAATTTTGAGGGGAAAAATGAATTTAATCCATGTTGAAATAAGGCTGTAACATAACAAAATGTGGAAAAAGTGAAGCGCTGTGAATACTTTCCGGATGCACTGTATTTTGTTTACTGCTTTTACCGATGGGAAAGCAAAACAAAAACAACTGTATCTCCCAATACTTACCACTTACCTGTATACAATCTAAATCCAATTAATTTGAAATGTATTATTGTGCAATGTTATGTTTCGACAGTAGACATGACAAGTCAAGCTTAAAGGTTAGTGATCATTCACATATTAGTTGTGTCTATGACGGGATGGATTAAAGGTGGCAGATTAAGCTCAGGATTTCAGTCAGTGTTCATACAACCAGTAAGAGTTTACCTCAAAGAAAAATAGACAATTACCTGTTTGATGGTCCCTTGGTCTCCATTTCCTCAGACATATAATGAATGTTTAAACCAGTAATTTTCTAGATTTCATTTACCCATAATATACTCACCTTTTATGTCAATATTTAACTTTCTTCAGCTTCGTTTTTCCTGTTTACCAATCTGTTAAAAAGGTCATTAAATTCATCAACTTTGGTTTCAATTCAATAGAATACTTCATTCATCCTACCAAGTTATCAATGGATTCAGTAAAATACCCTTTTAATTTACTAATTTATTAATTTAGAAATTCCCATTCTTCTCAGGCATACAAAAATTAATATACTGTATATAGCTATCCAAGTTAAATTAGCTATAATTTAAAGCGAGGTAGTCGGATCCAGGAAAAAAATTTTTTTGCATCCATGGAAAGAAAATCCTATAGACGCATATAGCGCGATTGTCTGCAAGTGTGAATGACCTCTTCCACGAGCAAATGTACGTTTTTTTGGTCCGTGGCTGTTTACATCGGCCAGGATACTTCGTGCGCCGATGGGCCGTAGGGATCCCATATTTTACATCCGGAAAAAAACAGTGAAACGGGAACAGCAGGAAGAGCCATAGTATCATCGTCTGTTTTATAACACATTTCACAACTAATAACAGTAACATTTCCACCAAAAATGTGCTATATTAACAACACGATCTCATTTTGCACACAGCTTGCTCTCCGGTGGCGGCCCCGAGAAGTAAACAAATGCAGGGACACTTGAATTCTTTCGTCCCGAAAATATCATTTTTGAATATTAATTACAGCTAAACGGGAGCAGTTTCGATGCCGAAATTTCACATACAAATCCTAATATACATGTTCTATACACCATCGGCTTTTGGGTATCCAACTACCTCGCTTGAATTTGTTTCCTTGCCAAATAATTTAACCTATATCTATAATTGTTAATCCCTAATAACTTTTATTCTTCAAACATTGTTGTCTTTTATAACAGTGCGTCTTAAACCAATCAAAATTTAATCAGTTTTGTCTGTAAATTAGTAAGATTTGCCAAACTTATAAATGCATAAGGAAAAAAAAAATTGCCAACAAATAAGGAAGCTGTTCATCAAGTATATTCCAGATATTGTCACTCCCCTCTTTTTTTCTTTTTACACCACCCCAAGGGCAGGTAGACAAACATAGACCAAATAAATAATTCAGGACAAAACAAACAAACACCAGAGAACAGAAAAGAGAAGAAAAACAGAAAAGGTAGAAGAAGGTAGATTATCGGTGTCATCTGAAGTCATTCTAAATGTAGGCGATAATAATCATTTCATCTAAGTCCAGTCTCTAAATGTCAAACTTCAAAACGTCAATAGTCAGTTTACTTTAGAATCAAACTATATTTCATTCAGATTGTCTTGAGGCCTTCTCCCACTGACAGTGTGTCATCAGGGGTGCCTGCATTTTGAATAAGTGTGCTGATAGAAAGTATCCCTCGTCAATATTATCTTTACTTAACCATGGTGTCAAAACATTTTGTGAAACACTGAATATCACTGTCACTTTGGACGCAAATTCTAATAAGACTAAGGTCTCAGTGTCTCAAAAAGAAAAACATTATTGTATCCAAGTGTCATACTTGTTGTTATTGTGATGTAATTTGATCTATCTTAAAGATTTGAAATACAGTCACTTAATAATTGTTTTCTTTTAAATTTTGTATGTGATCACATAGTTTAGATTAATCTTTGCTTTACAAACCAAATTATAATTTACTTATTTCAGTTTATGGCCATGTAGCCAAAATACTCTAATTACTTGTTAGACTTTATAATTTCTATTTTGTTAATCAACATTTTATGAAATCAGTTAACCTCTTGCGCTCCATTGTACCGCGGGCGGGCAAGTCTCTGCGTCCTAGGGCGCTCTCAGACGCATGATCCTGATGGTGGTGATGTAGGTGGTGTGGCATCCAAGCGCGCACTGAAAATAAAATAAAAGCTGCAGACACAGCCGCGAACAGATTAGTTCATCTGATTGACCTCTCGTTCGACTAATAAGAGCCTTGAATTGGGTTTCTGAAACCTTGAAGAACCAATGAATGAAAACCTAGCCAGAAGGACCCGCCTCCCAACGGCTGCAAACCAATTGAAGCACAGAAGTTCGCTGAGCTGTTTTGTCTAAAGCTGGGTGAAGAGAGACTGCTTCAGCAGCCACAGGCAGTGGTTTATTTATTTATTTTTTTTAATTGCAGCAGAGTGTTTAGGATTCTCTTATATGGTCATCATAGACCGACGGAGGCCGATGATGAAGGTCGTAAATCATTCGCCAAAACCGCAATCATGGAATTATGTTTTGACCGGGTCGCGAGACCAGAACCACGAGCGGACCAGCGTCGGTTCGTCTGACAATGAGGAAGAGAAGTTGGCCAGGACAATGTGGCTGTGAAGAGGTAAGGTGTTATAAGCCAAATTATTTTTTATCCCTGAAAATTGTAATCAAAAATGACTTTTGACCGATCGGTAAATTACAACTGTGCGGCGTGTCCGAAGTGCGTGCGCCGCGTTACACGGTTCGTTCGCCGCCTCCGGACCGTGAAGCCCCCCCCCCCCCCCCCCCCCCCGCCGCTACGATTCTGTAGCAGGGGGGTGGGGGGAGCCGCAGTGACAGTGGTGCTGTGGAAACATGCCTTATCCGAGTGTAATCCGTCATGTAGTGAGGGCGGATCTCCGTCCTCTGTAGTGGGGGGTGGGGGGGTGGACAACCCCCCCCCACACACACACACACACAGACACAGCCCTGAATGTGACCTTTCATTAGAGCCCTAAATGAAGCTTCTACATTGAATCATTCAAAAATTACAGACGTTTTTCCAAACTGTGCCATTTGGCATAATTTGGCACAGTTCCAAAACGCCTGGGAACAGCCTGAGAACAAAGCTGTGTAATATATTCATTTTTTGTGGTATTGTTACAAAATTTGGACCTCAGCTGGATAACACTTGGTTCTACATTTCTGTTGTATTTTCCAGCCCGGATCTGAAGCTGTGTGTTATTTGCAAGCATTTGTATCCAAAAAAACACCCAGGCCAAATTTATTTTCTTCAAGTTCACTATGTTTAGATGACTGTAACTCAGTGGCCGGAGCACTTAGAGAGATCATGTTTTTTTTGCCAAAAAATTCAAAGTGTTTTCTTTTAAATGAGACCAACCCAATGAAGATGCTGCAAAGGGTTGAAGAACAGCTTTCGATTTACTTTGGGCACATTTTTTTTGGCGTTTTTAGGAAAATTGACCAGAGTGCAAGGGGTTAATCATACTGTTCACAGGACTGCCTTGTCTGGATGCCTATTTTTCAAGATTTTTTCCGTAATCCGTGCTCAAGTTTGTCCTGTAACAAGACAAAATAGTCATTTTTCAAAACCTATATTGTAGTCACCCTTGAAGGCAGAAATCTGAGAAGGGTATGAGTAAGATTATTTATTTTCAAGTAATGGAAGAGCGCTTCAGTCTCTATTTTTGTCATTTTGATCTCAAAATATATTTATTCCATGCATGGTTTAGATAAAACTTTTAGTAATTATCATTTTGAAATTCAAATATAAGCATATACTTTTACACTTTAGATATTCGTATATTTTGTATATTTCGAATTTCGAATATTTAGATTTTAAAAGGTAAACCATTATCTCAAACTCGTTGGCTGCCATTTTAAATAATGTTGCACATAACTTTTGATTAAAATTTATGAACACCGGTGGTTTAAACATCTTTCTCTCTCTGGTTTGCAGCTCGTCAAGCATTCATTCACACATTCACTCATCAGCCTACTTCAGTTCTGGTCTGTAATCTGTCTGGTGTGTAATCAATTTGGCGAGAGGGCATTATTATTATCCAGTGTTTCCTCTGGCCCGATACCCCATACTCCCGAAGCACCCCCCACAAAAATCCACGAGGGACGCGGTCAAATGCCTTCTCCAAGTCCACAAAACACATGTAAACTGGTTGGGCAAACTCCCACGAACCCTCAAGAATTCTCGAGAGGGTAAAGAGCTGGTCCGATGTGCCACGGCCAGGACGAAAACCACATTGCTCCTCCTGAATCCGAGGTTCGACCAACGGCCGGACTCTCCTCTCCAGTACCTTGGCATAGACCTTCCCAGGGAGGCTGAGGAGTGTGATCCCTCTAAAGTTGGAGCACACCCTCCGGTCCCCTTTTTTGAAGAGAGGAACCACCACCCCGGTTTGCCATGCCAAAGGCACTGCCCCCGACCTCCACGCAATGTTGCAGAGGCGTGTCAACCATGACAACCCAACAACATCCAGGGCCTTGAGGTACTCGGGGCGAATCTCGTCCACCCCCGGGGCCCGGCCACCAAGGAGATTTTTAACCACCTTGGCGACCTCAGCCCCTGTGATAGGCGAGTCATCCCCCTCGTCCCCAAACCCTGCTTCCTCTGTGGAAGGCGTATCAGTGGGATTGAGGAGATCCTCGAAGTATTCCTTCCACCGCCCGACGATATCCCCAGTTGAAGTCAACAGTGTCCCATCCGCACCATACACAGTGTGGACGGGGAGCTGCTTTCCCCTCCTGAGCCGCCGAACAGTTTGCCAGAATCTCTTTGAAGCCGACCGAAAGTCTTGTTCCATGGCCTCACCGAACTCCTCCCATACCCGGGTTTTTGCTTCAGCAACCACCCGAGCTGCACTCCGCTTGGCCTGCCGGTACACCTCAGCTGCTTCGGGAGTCCCACAAGCCAACCAAGCTTGATAGGACTCCTTCTTCAGCTTAATGGCCCCCCTCACCACTGGTGTCCACCACTTGGTTCGGGGGTTGCCACCACGAGATGCACCGACCACCTTGCGGCCGCAGCTCTGGGCTGCCGCTTCAACAACAGAGGTGGAGAACATGGCCCATTCAGACTCCATGTCTCCAGACTCCCTCGGAATGTGGTTGAAGTTCTTCCGGAGGTGGGAGTTGAAGACCTCCCGGACAGGGGCCTCAGCCAGACGCTCCCAGCACACCCTCACTATACGTTTGGGTCTACCAGGTCTGAATGGCTTCCTCCCCTGCCATCGGGACCCTCTCGAGAATTCTTGAGGGTTCGTGGGAGTTTGCCCAACCAGTTTACATGTGTTTTGTGGACTTGGAGAAGGCATTTGACCGCGTCCCTCGTGGATTTTTGTGGGGGGTGCTTCGGGAGTATGGGGTATCGGGCTTGTTGTTACGAGCTATTCGGTCTCTGTACGACCGTTGTGAGAGTTTAGTTCGCATTGCCAACACTCGGTCGGAGTCATTCCCAGTGAGAGTTGGACTCCGCCAGGGCTGCCCTTTGTCACCGGTCCTGTTCATAATTTTTATGGACAGGATTTCTAGGCGCAGCCAGGGAATGGAGGGTGTCATGCTTGGTGACCACAGGATCTCATCTCTGTTGTTTGCAGATGATGTTGTCCTGTTGGCTTCATCCAGCAATGACCTACAGCTCTTGCTGGGACGGTTTGCCGCTGAGTGTGAAGCGGCTGGGATGAGAATCAGCACCTCCAAGTCCGAGTCCATGGTCCTCAGCCGGAAAAAGGTGGATTGTCCTCTCCGGGTTGGGGACAGGCTCCTGCCCCAAGTGGAGGAGTTTAAGTATCTTGGGGTCTTGTTCACGAGTGAGGGGAAAATGGAGCGAGAGATCGACAGACGGATTGGAGCAGCATCTGCAGTGATGCGGACGTTGTACCGGTCTGTTGTGGTGAAGAGGGAGCTTAGTTCTAAGGCAAAGCTGTCGATTTACCAGTCAATCTACGTTCCTACTCTCACCTATGGTCACGAGCTTTGGGTAATGACCGAAAGAACGAGATCGCGGATACAAGCGGCTGAAATGAGCTTTCTCCGTAGGATTGCTGGACTCACCCTCAGAGATAGGGTGAGGAGCTCAGTCATCCGGGAGAGGCTCAGAGTAGAACCGCTGCTCCTCCACATTGAAAGGAGTCAGTTGAGGTGGTATGGGCATCTGATTAGGATGCCTCCTGGACGCCTCCCACTTGAGGTGTTTCAGGCACGTCCCACTGGGAGGAGACCCCGGGGCAGACCCAGGACTCGGTGGAGAGACTATGTCTCCCAGCTAGTCTGGGAACGCCTTGGTATCCCCTCTGAAGAGCTGGAGCAGGTGGCTGGGGAGAGGGAAGTCTGGGCTTCTCTGCTTGAACTGCTGCCTCCGCGACCCGGACCTCCGGAAAAGCGGTAGAAGATGGATGGATGGATGGATGGTTTCCTCTGGCTTAAAGACTTTGGCGCAGTGGCAACATATTTTTCCGGGGGGGGGGGGAGAGGCATATGTATGAATATGTTAATTTTATACTATTTTTTAAAAAAATTTTGCACAATAACTTTGCATATAATAATAATATTAATGCATCAGATTTAAATAGCGCTTTATCATAGACACTTTTTACAGATACATTGTTCATTCACTCCAGACAGACAATGGTAGTGGCAAGCTGCTACTGTAGCCACAGCTGAACTGGGGCAGGCCGACGGAAACGTGGCTGCCAATCCGGGCCAACGGCCTCTCCGGCCGCCACCTAACATTTATACACATTCATACCCAGTGTTACGGACACTGGAGGCAAGGTGGGTAAAGTGTCTTGCCCAGGGACACAACGGCAGGGTATCTGGGGAGAGCAGGATTCAAACCGCCAACCATCCGGTTATTGGACGACCCGCTCTACCTCCTGAGCCACTGCCGTGCATATAGAACTTACAATTTGAAGTAGTGTACAACCAAGGCTTGAATGTTGGAATATTGGGCCATTTGGGGTCCCACCCAGACGTCCTATGTTTGGACTTTTTACTGGTGTCATCCTTCTCTCCTTCCTCTGCTCTCATCTCTCCTGGACCCTCTGCCTTAACACTTTCCTCTCCTTGGCTCCTCTCTTCTGTCTAAGCTTGCCCTCTCTGAGCTCTGTCTAAGTCAGGTTCTCTCTGTGTCTATGGTGGTATACAAACAGGTTAGAAAATATCAAGAGCCATGTAAATTAAAGGAGACAACCAAAAATTTCTAGTTAAGGGTACAAAGAGCACCCACTTAAAACTTGAGTAATGACTTCAGTCTTGAAGGTTTGAGGTTTTTCTCCAAAATTTATAACAATTTTCTTATAGTTTTCTACTTTTCTCTGTAAATGTATCTAAATTTGTGGATTATTTTATGGCTTATTTTTGTCTGTTTTTTTAAAAAAATAAAATTACTGGTTTTTTATATAAATTTGAAACAGACTGTGGGTTTTTTTTGCTTTTTTTTTTTTACTTTTTCCTTATAACAACTTGCATTTTTGACCATAACTTTGCAGTCAGAACAGAACAATAATTTAACTCTCATTACAAAGAAAAAATTTTAATAAAATTGTATTTAATGATTTAAATTAACTTAGATGACCAAGGATACCGTTATTTCTGTTATAATATTTCTATATATTTATAGGGTTTTTTTTAGAAATCTCCTCACCGCCAAGAAAAACCTCCCTTATTTTGAAGTCCAAAGGCTGGCACGTTTAGTTTGTCTGAAGGCTGCTGACGGATTAAAGTCATTGACTTCGTGAATTTCGGTCATCTTTACTTGCCAGGTACATAATAGAGAACATAACTTAATGTTATAGTGGCTGGTGAAATATATCCTCAGCAATTCAGTAGTCCCCCTTGCCTTTCCCTTCATATGAAGCCAGTTGCATATGAATTCTAACCACATCTCTTAGCTAAGCGACTCTTCCGTTATTGCTCCCGTTTCCAGTGGGTTAAAACCATGATAAATGCCTCCAGTGTTTACATACGTTTTATGATTTTTTTTTTCCCCCCGTGTTTAAAGTACTTTAATAAACTCATGTTTCTGTTGGACAGTCAAGCCGTATTCATGCTGCATTTCCCCTCTAGTCCGTCTTGGTCCGCGTATGCTTTGGACGAGCCTGGCACGCACGCGGCGCTGTACATGCTCATTTTTTTCATCTACCCAGGCCAAGCGGTTGACGCATACACACAACCATCATTTGTAGTTTCACTCCTGCCCAATAGGTAGCGCCAAGGTGCTGACGCGACAGGATTTTCACCAACAAAGAAACGGCGGACTTCTTCACAAAGTTTCTCTTCAAATAGTCTATTTCTGCAGTTTGACTTCCCGCTTTTCACTCCTTTTCCACAAAGCTGCTGCTGTCGCTAGCGAGACACTGCCTGCTGACTGACTGGAAAGCTCGCGTGGGCGGGACGCTTCTAAATTCCGCGCGGATGATGGCCACAGGCTTTGTTCGTGTGCACGCTTGCGGAAAGTCATTGCTTCATATATTTTTCTTAAATTCATATCACCTCGTTGGCGAGGCGGTGAAATTTCTGGCGCGGCAGGCCGCCACCGAGAAATATTACCAGAGGAAACCCTGATTATCATTATTATTCTTTTGTACTAGTAAAGGTGTGATTACTTAAGAAATACTTATTACCATGTGGTAGTGCATTTGTATACTCATAGCTGTAAACAATATCTCAAATGTGTATGTACCTTGTCTGACTATTGTTCTACGTATAAAAATATATCATGTTGATAGGAAAAACAACCAACAAAACAAACAAAACAAAATTAAAGCTGCAAGCAGCTGTAAGCGGCCACTCACCCCCTCGCAACTGCAGATCCCGGCTTCCGTCATATCTAGCTGGCTCAGAAAATTTCCCATCGTCACAGCAAGCGCTGCGTGAATACTAAATGGTAAATGGGGTTCACTTACAGTGGGGAAAAAGTTTTTAGTCAGCCACCAATTGTGCAAGTTTTCCCGCTTAAAAGATGAGAGAGGTCTCCAATTTTCATCATAGGCATACCTCAACTATGAGAGACAAAATGAGGAAAAAAAAAATCCAGAAAATCACATTGAAGGATTTTTAATGAATTAATTGGTAAATTCCTCGTAAAATAAGTATTTGGTCAATAACAAAAGTTCATCTCAATACTTAGTTATATACCCTTTGTTGGCAATGACAGAGGTCAAACGTTTTCTGTAAGTCTTCACAAGGTTTTCACACACTGTTGCTGGTATTTTGGTCCATTCCTCCATGTAGATCTCCTCTAGAGCAGTGATGTTTTGGGGCTGTCGCTGGGCAACACGGTCTTTCAACTCCCTACAAAGATTTTCTATGGGGTTGAGATCTGGAGACTGGCTAGGCCACTCCAGAACCTTGAAATGCTTCTTATGAAGCCACTCCTTCGTTGCCCGGGTGGTGTGTTTGGGATCATTGTCATGCTGAAAGACACAGCCACGTTTCATCTTCAATGCCCTTGCTGATGGAAGGAGGTTTTCACTCAAAACCTCACGGTACATGGCCCCATTCATTCTTTCCTTTACACGGATCAGTCGTCCTGGTCCCTTTGCAGAAAAACAGCCCCAAAGCATGGTGTTTCCACCCCCATGCTTCACAGTAGGTATGGTGTTCTTTCTCCTCCAAACACGACAAGTTGAGTTTTTACAATCAAATTCTATTTTGGTTTCATCTGACCATATGACATTCATCCAATCCTCTTCTGGATCATCCAAATGCTCTCTAGCAAACTTCAGATGGGCCTGGACATGTACTGGCTTAAGCAGGGGGACACGTCTGGCACTGCAGGATTTGAGTCCCTAGCGGCGTAGTGTGTTACTGATGGTAGCCTTTGTTACTTTGGTCCCAGCTCTCTGCAGGTCATTCACTAGGTCCCCCCATGTGGTTCTGGGATTTTTGCTCACCGTTCTCGTGATCATTTTGACCCCACGGGGTGAGATCTTGCGTGGAGCCCCAGATCGAGGGAGATTATCAGTGGTCTTGTATGTCTTCCATTTTCTAATAATTGCTCCCACAGTTGATTTCTTCACACCAAGCTGCTTACCTATTGCAGATTCAGTCTTCCCAGCCTGGTGCAGGTCTACAATTTTGTTTCTGGTGTCCTTTGACAGCTCTTTGGTCTTGGCCATAGTGGAGTTTGGAGTCTGACTGTTTGAGGTTGTGGACAGGTGTCTTTTATACTGAAAAAATCCAAGATGGCGCCGCGGATGGCAGCCACTGGCTTCTGCTCTCTGATGTTTTTGATAATTTTGTGTGTTTTTTTGGACTTCTGCTCTTCTGTCCGAATCACCTATTCAAGGGAGGAACTACTTTCACTCAGACTACCTCCCAATGCAACTTCTCCGCCAGTTACTGCTGCTGATCTGAAGTTTTTTCAGTCCATCTTAGCTGTGGGAGCAGCGGCTATTGGCGCTGGCCGGAAACGAAGGCGGCGTGGTAAACGTGCCGGTGCGTTAGTCAGGCTGAAGAAACGAGGATTTCGCACGCCGCTCCCATCGATCCATCTGGCAAATATCCGCAGTTTGGCGAACAAAATGGATGAACTGCTGCTCCTGACTCACAAAAACCGGGATTTTAGCAGATCTGGCGCCCTTTGTTTCACGGAGTCCTGGCTGAGTGAACACATCCCGGACAGCGCGGTCCGTCTGGACGGATTTCAACTGTTTCGCGCTGATCGCAGCCGAGAATTTTCTGGAAAGACTAAGGGTGGTGGAATCTGCTTCTACATAAACGAAGGTTGGTGTACTGATGTCACAGTGTTGAAGAAGTTTTGTAGCCCTAACCTAGAGTCACTGTTCATAAACTGTAAACCCTTTTATTCACCGCGAGAGTTCTCCTCATTTATTCTGGTCGGAATTTATATCTCGCCTGCTGCTTGTACAACGGAGGCACTGCAGCTCCTCGCTGACCAGATAGCAGACGTGGAGGAAAAACATCCAGACTCTCTGCTTATCATTCTGGGTGATTTCAATAGAGCTAATCTCACAAATGAGCTTCCTAAATACAGACAGCATATTAAATGTCCCACCAGGGACACAAATACACTTGACCACTGTTACACAGTTTTAAGAAATGCCTATCATGCCGTCCCCCGTGCAGCTCTGGGTTTTTCTGACCACTGCCTGCTCCATCTTATTCCAACATACAGACAGAAACTAAAAACTTCCAAGTCTGTTGTAAGGACTGTGAAGAAATGGACTGAGGAATCAAAGCTGAAGTTACAAGCCTGCTTTGACTGCACAGATTGGAGTGTTTTTGAAGCTGCAGCCATTAACTTAAATGAACTCACTGACACTGTGACATCATACACCTGTTTCTGCGAGGACATGTGTGTGCAGACCAAGACCTTCTGCATATACAACAACAATAAACCCTGGTTCATTCCTAAACTGAAGCAGCTATGTCAGACCAAGGAGGAGGCCTACAGGACTGGTGACTGGACTCTGTACAAGCGGGCCAGAAACATGCTGACGAAGGAGACCAGGCTTGCTAAGAGGAGCTACAGTGTGAAGTTACAAAAAAACTTCTCAGCTAACAACTCTGCTTCTGTCTGGAGAGGCCTACGGAATATCACCAACTACAGGAGACCATCCCCCCACCCTGCGGAAAACCTCCAGCTGGCTAATGACCTAAACAGCTTTTACTGCAGGTTTGAAAAGAACCTACAGTTCTCACCTCCCACCCACACAAAAGGATTATCTGCAGCCCCAGGAACTCCATCCCTCCTCCACTCTGACCTCCCACCAGCACTAATGATCTGTGAAGAGGAGGTGCGCCGGGTCTTTCAGAGACAAAAGATCAAGAAGGCTGCAGGACCTGATGGTGTGTCTCCGTCCTGCCTGAGAGTCTGCTCCAACGAGTTGGCCCCCATCTTCACCCGGATCTTTAACAGATCACTGGAGCTGCGTGAAGTGCCTTCCTGCTTCAAATGCTCCATCATCATTCCAGTTCCCAAGAAACCCTCTATTACAGGATTAAACGACTACAGACCTGTTGCCCTGACCTCTGAGGTCATGAAATCCTTGGAGAGATTGGTGCTGAACCACCTGAAGGTCATCACAGGCCCCCTGATGGACCCACTGCAGTTTGCCTACCGGTCAAACAGGTCAGTGGATGATGCAGTGAATATGGGACTACATTACATCCTGCAACACCTCGACTCCCCAGGGACGTACGCCAGGATCCTGTTTGTCGACTTCAGCTCAGCGTTCAACACCATCATCCCAGGCATTCTTCATCAGAAACTCCTCCAGCTCAAGGTGCCCCCCTCCACCTGCCAGTGGATCTCCAGCTTTCTGACTGACAGGTGGCAACAGGTGAAGCTAGGGAGATTTACATCCAGCTCCCGAAAAATTAGTACTGGCGCCCCCCAAGGATGTGTCCTTTCCCCACTGCTCTTCTCCCTCTACTCCAACGACTGCACCTCAGAGGACCCTTCGGTGAAGCTCCTGAAGTTTGCGGACGACACCACAGTCATCGGTTTGATCCGGGATGATGATGAGTCTGCATACAGGCGGGAGGTGGAGCAGCTGATCCTCTGGTGCAGCCAGAACCATCTTGAACTTAACCCAGCCAAAACGGTGGAGATGACTGTGGATTTCAGGCGACACCCCCCTTCATTCCCCCCACTCACCATCCTCAACAGCACAGTGTCCACTGTGGACTCCTTCAAGTTTCTGGGTACCACAATCTCCCGGAACCTGAAGTGGTCCTCCCATATAGACACTGTCCGGAAAAAGGCCCAGCAGAGGTTGTTTTTTCTGCGTCAGCTCAAGAAGTTTGATTTGCCTCAGGAGCTGCTGGTTGTCTTCTACACCGCCATCATCCAATCTGTCCTCTGCTTTTCCATCACTGTCTGGTTTGGATCTGCCACTAAACAGGACAAGACCAGACTGCAGCGGATCATTAAGTCTGCGGAGAGGATCATTGGTACCGACCTACCCTCCATTGAGAACTTATATCGGTCCATAAACAGGAAACGGGCGGGAAACATCTGTGCTGACCCATCACACCCCGGCCACAAACTGTTTGAACTTCTATCTTCTGGTCGTCGTTACAGAGCACTGAAGGTCAAAACCACCCGTCACAGGAACAGTTTCTTTCCTCAAGCCATCACTCTGATGAACTCCTAACATTCACCTAGTCCTACCTGTTGCTGTACTCATGACTTTTCATCCATTATTACATTGCACATAACTCTCACACTGCTTTTTACTTCATTCACATTATATCACTGAATCTGAGTCCACATTGAAATACTGTGTGATTGTATATTTTTTCATATATTTCTGCAAAGTGTGGTTAGTCCGAGTAAATAACTGCATATATTCCTGTATATATTTGCATCCTTTTATAGAAACGTGGACAGACTGTAATTTACTGTACATACTGTGGTTGTCATTGAATCCTTATTTAAATCCTTCACCTGAACAACGAGAGCAAGTTTTTAGCCAAAGTCAAATTCCTTGTATGTGTTGTGCATACTTGGCCAATAAAGCTGATTCTGATTCTGATTCTGATTCTGATAAAAAGTTCAAACAGGTGCCATTAATACAAGTAACGAATGGAGGACAGAGGAGCCTCTTAAAGAAGAAGTTACAGGTCTGTGAGAGCCAGAAATCTTGCTTGCTTGTAGGTGACCAAATACTTATTTTGCCGAGGAATTTACCAATTAATTCATTAAAAATCCTTCAATGTGATTTTCTGGATTTTTTTTTTCTCATTTTGTCTCTCATAGTTGAGGTATACCTATGATGAAAATTGGAGACCTCTCTCATCTTTTAAGTGGGAGAACTTGCACAATTGGTGGCTGACTAAATACTTTCTTTTCCCCACTGTATGTAGCGCTTTTCTTCTCATCTAGGATGACCAAAGCACTTTACAGATCCAGCAATCCACCCATTCACACACACATTCACACACTGATGGCGGCAGTAAACCATAATAAAGTAAACCGTTTGGTGTAGTACTTCCTGTGAGCAGTAGGTGGCTCTATAACTTTTGTCAATCATTTTTATGTAGGAGCTTGTGGGGTGGGACAAATATCCATCATAGAAAATTTGGTGAAAATCAGACAGAGTTTGTCCAAGTTACAACTTTTCGATGTTCCATGGCAAGGAGTCAACACTTCCCTGTCAGTTATGTGTTGCCCACCCATATAGGATGACATATGACAGTCACCTCAACCTATGTTCCAGATTTCATGACTCCAGGTCGTTCCCAACCATCCCAACAAGATCACGGATTAAATGGCGAGGAGGGCGTGTTCATGGTAACAGCAGTGACGCCATGCTAAAGGTGATGTGCAGTAATGATCAACCAGGTGATCTGATAAACCTCAGAAAATTGCACGCCATTCTGGCAAGTGGTGCGTGAGTATGGCAACTTCCTGACCATTGGCAGTAGGGGGCACTGTTGCTATGTGTCATTCTTTATTATAGAAATTATCAGTATTGGCTACCTATTCACCACACAAAATTTGGTTGAAATCAGTCAATGTATGCCAGAGTAAAAGCCATTGGAAGGGTGATGGTGATACTGCAAACTTGGCCACGCCCCTTCTGCCAAACCATCAGACAGTTAGAAAAGTTTTTAACAGCTTTTGATGGCACATGAGTATAGATGATTGTCACCATAAATGGTACCAATCAGACTGTTTAGTTCAGAGATATTGAAGAAAACCTTTGGTGTAACCTTCACGTCTCCAAGAGAGGGTGCTATTGCTACTCATGAATATTCATAGCTGTAATTGTTCGGAGGCACACCCATATACATCATCCCTTGGGTGATGTATATGGCACCAAGACATCATCCCTGTCTTGGTGCCAATCCGACATTCCATTCCTGAGGTATTATGTTTCTGGCTGTCTGCGTGGCTTGCTCTGTGGCTGGCTCTCCTCATTCTCCCGAGGATTTTGCCTAGAAGTCCCAGAGAGGGGCCATTTGGCCTTTTTGGCTAGAAAACCCATAGGGGGACCATCAAGTGGCCACAAGAGGGCCAACGTCTGGGACTTCTAGTGTTAATTGTATTTGAATCACTTTTTTTCCATCTACCGTTAGCTCTCACTTCTGTTTATCAAGCCTCTTGCACCTGTGTGTGCACTCGGTGTCATCTAATCACCCTCTTTAGCCTTCTGTTCACCTTTCATCGGTGTTTTTGTTAGCTTCGGGTTAGCCACTAGCTATGGCTACTAGCTCTCCTTCCTCTCCTCCTCTGGTGTGCACTCTCTGTCAGATGTTTAGCTACACCTCTGCCACTTTTAGTGATAACGGTAAATGTAATAAATGTCTTTTTGAGGCGCTTGAGGCGAGGTTGTTTGATTTGGAATCCCTGCTCCGCTGCATTGAAACACCATCTGCGCCAGTTAATAATGACGGACGTCCCTTAGCTGCAGCAGAGCTCCCTAGCATAGGGCGGCCTGCTAGCGGTCCTCCGGTCCTCCTCAGCAGCAAGGAGACTGGGTGGGTGGCGGTGAGAAGGAAGCCTAGCCGCAAAGCCCCGGTTAACCACCAACCTGTTCATGTTTCTAATCGCTTTTCCCCGCTCAGCGACACACCCGCTGAGGGAAAAACTCTGATCATTGGCAACTCTGTAGTCAGAAATGTGAACCTAGAGACTCCAGTGGCCATAGTCAAATGCATTCCTGGGGCCAGAGCAGGCGACATCGAGTCAAATTTGGAAATGCTGGCTAAAAGTAACTGTAAATACTCCACAATTGTTATCCATGCCGGCATAAACAACATCCGACTCCAGCAGTCGGAAGTCTCAAAACTTAACGTGGAATCGGTGTGTGACTTTGCCAAAACGATGTCTGCCTCTGTAGTATTCTCTGGGCCCCTCCCCAATCTGACCAGTGATGACATGTTTAGCCGCTTGTCATTCTTCAACCGCTGGCTGTCTGTGTGGTGTCCTGCAAACGATGTGGGCTACATAGACAATTGGAACTCATTTTGGGGAAAACCTGGTCTTATTAGACGAGGCAGCATCCATCCCACTTTAGATGGTTTGTCTCATTTATCTAACAATCTGGCATCATTTTGATCCAAATTTCCAAAACATTGACAACTCAGATTTGGGACCAGGAAGCAGAGTCGCAGTCTTACACATCCTCTCTGCAGCACCCCTCTTCATCTGCCACCCCTCAACTTTAGCTCCTGTCCTCCCCATCAGAGAATCATTGCTCCCTCCAAAGTAAATAAAAATATAATCTATAAGCATCTCAAAGTGATTAAACAAAAAGTTGGTAAAACTCAAATTAAACATGAAGCCTCTAAATTGAATGATTTGGCCTCTGTTCCTCCTCATAATTTAAAAATTAAATGTGGTTTGTTAAATATTAGTTCTCTAACTCCCAAGTCTCTGCTAGTCCATGATCTGTTAATTGATCATCAGATTGATTTAATATCCCTTACAGAGACTTGGTTAGGGCAAGAGGATTATGTTGGTTTAAATGAATCAACTCCCTCTGGTTATTTAAACTGTCAAAATCCCAGAAGTTCTGGTCGTGGAGGAGGAGTAGCAACAATTTACCATTCCAAATTACTAGATAATGTAAAGCAAAAAACACGTTATACAGTAATTCTTGTGAGGGCCTCGTCCTCAGTATTGGGCAGTTTAGCAATTTTAAGGCTAAACCCAATTTTATTTGCCATAGTTTATCGTCCTCTATCAACCTACTCTGAGTTTTTATCCGAATTTGCCAAATTCTTAGCTGATTTAGTGCTGAAATCAGAATAATGATAGTAGGGGACTTTAATATACATGTAGATATAGATAGTGATTGCCTTAATTTGGCAGTTAATTCAATATTATATTGCCACCATACGTTGGACCTTGTTCTGACATATGGCGTAGAAATAGAAAATCTAGTAGTGTCTCCTCATAACTGTGTACTGTCAGACCATTATCTGTTAACCTTTGATTTTACTATTTCTGACTATTTGGCTCCTAAGGAAAAATATTACTACAGTAGATGCCTGTCAGATGATGTTGTTACCAAATTTATGCACATTGTTTCCTCTATGCCTTGTGTCAACACAACGGAAATAAGCTATAGACAGCTTGCTCCTTCCGTAATTGATTGCATGGTAAGTAGTGTTACAGCTTCTCTGCATCAGACTCTAGACATGGTGGCCCCTTTAAAAAAGAAAAAGTCTAATCAGAGATTTCTTAACTCCTTGGTTCAACACAGAAACTCGTAGCTTCAAACAGAAGACTCGTCAATTAGAAAGAAAATGGCACTCCTCTAATTTAGATGAAATCTATTTAGCTTGGCGAAAATCATCTTTTAATTTATAAAAAAATGTCTGAGAATAGCTAGAACGAGTTATTATTCTGCATTAATAGAAGAGAACAAGAATAATCCCAGGTTTCTTTTCAGCACTGTAGCCAGGCTGACAAAGAGTCAGGACTCTGTCAATCCTAGCATTCCCTTAGAGCTTACTAGTCAGGACTTTATGAACTTTTTCAATCATAAAATTTCATCCATCAGAGATAAAATCAGTCAGATTCTTCCCACCGTTAACTTAAATACACTAACTACTACAACTCCTTCAACTGACATCTGTTTGGATCAGTTTACTCCAATTGACCTTTTAGAGTTAGACAAAATAGTTTCCTCATCCAAGCCTTCAACTTGTCTTTTAGACCCTATTCCTACCAGGTTATTTAAAGAAGTCTTCCCATCTATTGGTAGCTTTATTCTTCAAATGATCAATTCTTCATTAACTTTAGGCCATGTACCGCGGGGCTTTTAAAACTGCTGTAATTAAACCCTTACTCAAAAAGCCAACGCTGGATCCAGGAGTTTAAGCTAACTATAGACCAATCTCTAATCTGCCTTTCATTTCAAAAATCTTAGTTGTTGCTACGTAATTATTTGACTACTTGCAGGGAAGTGGTTTATTTGAAGAGTTTCAGTCTGGGTTTAGAATCCATCATAGTACTGAAACAGCCTTAGTGAAGGTCACTAATGACCTCCTGATCACATCTGATAATGGACTTGTTTCTGTACTTGTCCTTTTAGACCTTAGTGCAGCTTTTGATGCTATCAATCATATTATTCTACTTGATAGATTAGAACACTATGTTGGACTTAATGGAACTTCGTTGCAGTGGTTTAGAGCTTATTTATCTGATAGGTTCCAGTTTGTTCATGTCAGTAATGAGTTTTCTTTCAACTCTAAGCTCAGTCATGGAGTTCCACAGGGATCTGTGCTAGGCCCTACTCTTTTTAGTTTATATATGCTTCCATTAGGCAGCATTATTAGAAACCACTGTATACATTTTCATTGTTATGCAGATGACACACAATTATACCTGTCAATGAAGCCTGATGATAGTAATCAATTAGCCAAGTTAGAAGCCTGTCTTAAGGAAATCAAAGCTTGGATGACTTGTAATTTCCTGCAATTAAATTCAGATAAGACTGAAGTCATTCTTGTTGGTCCAGAAATCCTTAGAAATACCTTTCCAAATCAAACTTTTAGTTTGGATGCAGTTACTCTTTCTCTTAATAGCTCTGTGAGGAACCTTGGAGTTATTTTTGATCAAGATCTGTTTTTCAATGCACATATTAAATTCGTTTCTAAGACTGCCTTCTATCGTTTGTGTAATATTGCCAAGATTAGGAGCATCTTGTCTCAGAGTGATGCTGAGAAACTGATCCACGCTTTTGTTAGCGCTAGATTAGATTATTGTAACTCTTTATTATCAGGTTATCCTAAAACATCTCTTAAAAGTCTTCAGTTGATCCAAAATACTGCAGCAAGAGTTTTAACAGGTACTAGAGAGATCATATCTCTCCGGTTCTGGCCTCCCCTCATTGGCTTCCCATAGAGTTTAGAATTAAGTTTAAAGTCCTTCTCACTTTCAAAGCTCTAAACAATCGGGCCCCTTTTTATTTAAAAGATCTGATATTACCCTATTATCCTAACAGAGCACTACGCTCCCAAAATGCTGGATTACTGGTAATGCGTAGAATCTCCAAAAGTACGGGACTTCCGGTCTGGACGCCATGGCGACTGCAGCTTAACACTGAAGTTCTCAGACCCAATCCAGGATAACACCTTGAAAATCAAACTTAACGGATTTTTGGAGGAGTGAAAATCAAAAGACAAAATCATCATGTCTAAAGGAAAACAGAAGAAACTGAAATTCTCCAGGCCAGGACACGTATCGGCCGGAGAATCCGAACTGGAAGATCTCCGTTCAGAAGACGAGGAACTGGTGATAGCTAACAAAAGGGTTAGCCTGAAATCACTATTTGAGGAGCTACGACGATTTCGCCGAGATGTTACGGCCGAATTTCGGGAATTCAGAGAAGAATTGAAAAGGACAAACAGCAGAGTGGACCAGGCCGAGAACCGAATCTTGGAAACAGAGGATCGAATAAAAGTGCTCGAAGATTCTGTGCTAGACCTACGCAAAAGACAAGCAGCTATAGAGGCTAAGCTAACCGACCAAGAAGGAAAACAAAGAAGAGACAACATAAGAATTCATGGTCTGATAGAAGGAACCGAAAATGGTTTTAACTCAATGGCAGAATGCGTGGAATCCTTACTAAGAGAGAAATTGGATATTCCACAAACCACCGACTTGAAGATAGAAAAGGCACATCGTTCATTAGCCGCTAAGCCGGCGGCGGAAGCGCCCCCACGTTCGGTGTTGGTAAGATTTTCCAATTTCAAAATAAAACAAGAGGTTGTAAGACTGGCCTGGCAGAAAAAAGGATTTATGCACCAGGAGAGAAAAGTCTACGTGGAACACGATTACGCCCCGGAGGTCCTTAAAAAGCGCAGGGAATACAATGACGCGAAAAAGGTGTTAAGAGAGAAGAAATTGCGCTTTCAGACACCATTTCCTGCGAAGTTAAGGGTCTTCTACGGCGATGAAACGTGTCTCTATAATTCGGCGGAAGAAGCAACAGCTGACATGGCGAAAAGAGGCCTCCCGGTAACGGTATTTAAACCCACAGCAGACCCGAGTGAGAAGATCAAAACGCAAACATGGACAACACAAAGACCTTCAAAATCCACGGACCAGCAGCGGGAAACCCAGCACCAGAGCGTCGCGGATAAACTATCCGTTTTCAGGTTGGAATAGCGACCTTTTTTTTTTTTTTTTTTTTTTTTCTCTTGAATCAATCCGCACATCCAACCCCCCTCATACAAGGTAACAAACATTAAAGGAGATGCATATTCAGCATGTGGTAAAACATTTCATGGAACAATCATATTATTTGAAACAAATAAGTCTTTGTAATAAAAAAAAAAAAAAACTTGTTAAAATAGAAATGTGACAATAATCCACATGTTCTCCTCATACTAACAAATACTGTTTTTGCGTGAATGTTTGATGTGATGGGGGTGGGAGGGTGCACACAATTTCACAGGGTTTAGGCATAAAAGGAAAAAAAAAAAAAAATCATTACAAGTTTGGATTGGGTTCTGAAACTCACGTTAAAAGCATGGGACTATTTTCAGTGGTAAGAGAGGGCCCTCAACACGTAACAGAGTTTGAGGAATTTCCCTCAGAGCCTTCACTCCATCAAGGCTCTTACAGGGTCTTTAAAAAGACCTCAGCTCAGGAAGTTCTTATGACAGCTTTTTGTTTTAAAGTTTTTTACACTATGTTCTTAATGTTTTTCTTGTTTTTAATGTTCTTTCAGTTTCTGAGTAGCACAAAAGAGGGCCACCACACAGTTATACTAAACAAAACAACACAATGGAGAAACAGGGTGTAACCAAAATAATTTCATATAATGTAAAAGGAATCCTGAATCCAGTTAAAAGATCCAAGATTCTAGGCAAAATGAAAAAAGACAAAGCAGGAATAATACTTTTACAAGAAACCCACCTAACAGACGTGGAACACAATAAACTCAGTAGACAAGGGTTTAAAATGATCTCTTCATCTTCATATAAATCAGGGAGGAGGAGGGGAGTAGCGACATTGATATCAACCAAAATTACATTTGAAAAAAAATCAGAACACAAAGATAAAGAAGGGAGATACAGTTTGGTAACTGGGCGGCTAGAGGGAGAAGATATCACCCTGCTGAATGTGTATGCTCCCCCAGGGGCTAACTGGAAATTTTATAAAAATGTATTCGACCTAATGATAACTAAAGCTCAAGGTTTAGTGATATGTGGTGGGGACTTCAATCTTAGACTGAATCCATACTGGGATGCTTCTGGTAATTCCCCACATCAAAATAACACCCAAAACAGGAAGACTCGGATGCTACTAAAAGAATTGGGAATCTGTGACGTGTGGAGGGAACTCAACCCCAGTGTAAAAGACTATACATTTTACTCAACTCCACATTCATCTTACTCAAGGATTGACTATTTTTTTATGTTTAATAGAGACATTGGAAGAGTAAAAACATGTAAAATAGGACTGATGGATCTCTCCGACCACAGTCCGATCTACATGGACTTAAATATCCAAAAATACACAAATAATACATTTTCTTGGAGGTTAAATTCAAATGTCCTGAAAGGACCATTGAAAGATGAATTGGAATCAGATATTCTCAGATATTTGGAAGATAACGATAATGGAGAAGTATCCCCTTTAATACTGTGGGATGCATGTAAAGCTGTAATAAGAGGAAAGATTATTGCAAAACTGGCAACCCAAAAGAAACTAAGACAAGAAAAACTATCCACATTAGAGTCAGAACTTAGGAACCTAGAAAAAGAACACAAAGGCAACACTCATTCTACTGACTCGCTCAAGATTAAGGAAATTAAAAACCAAATAAATGAGATCTACACAATAGAAATCCAGAAGAAACTTACATTTCTGAAACAAAAATACTATGAAGCAGGCAGTAAATCGGCAAAATTGCTAGCCTATAAATTGAGGAAACATCAAACAGAAAGAGCAATCTACAAAATCAGAGACCCAGTATCAAAGGAAATAAAATTCAGAATTCAGGATATTCTTAAAAACTTCGAGAATTACTATAAGAACTTATACTCCCACAAAAAACATAAAAACGCATCCGAGGCATTCCTAAACACATTAAACCTTCCCCAACTTACGGAGTCACAAAATAAAACACTACTGTCAGAAATACATCCTAAAGAATTGGAAAAAGCAATTATGAAACTTAAAGCTAACAAATCCCCAGGAGCTGATGGCTATACAGCAGAGTGGTACAAAACCTTTAAACAGCAACTATCTCCTCTCCTCCTGAAAACATTTAATTATGTCCTCCACACAGGGGAAATCCCCCCCCTCCTGGAGAGAAGGGGTCATTGCAGTTATACCTAAACCTGAAAAGGATAAACTAGAATGCTCCAACTACAGACCAATCAGTGTACTAAATCAGGACTATAAGCTTTTTACCATTATCCTTGCCAAAAGGTTAGAAAATATACTGACAGACCTAATTCATTTAGACCAAACAGGTTTTATAAGACAAAGACAGACACAAGACAACATTCGACGCACTTTACACATAGTTCATCATATAAAAAAATATAACTTAAATGCAGTCATATTGGGATTAGATGCTGAAAAAGCATTCGATTCGGTTGACTGGTCTTTTCTATATAGAATCTTATCCAGTTTCAATTTTCATAACAACTTCATTAGAACTATACAGGCATTATATAAAAACCCAACAGCTAAAATAAGGATTAACGGTAATTTATCATCATCTTTTGAACTGGAAAGAGGATGTCGTCAGGGCTGCCCCCTGTCTCCACTGCTCTTTGCAATCTTCATAGAACCTCTGAGCCAATGGATAAGACAAAACCAAAAAATTCAAGGTATTACACTTGGTCAGAAGGAACATAAAATAGCACTCTTTGCTGATGACATTTTAATATACCTAGGGCAGCCGGACACTTCTTTACCAGAACTAACCTCAGTTTTTTCAGAGTATGGAGATTTATCGGGGTACAAATTAAATATGCATAAAACCCAAGTTTTAACATTCAACTATGACCCAAATCATTATTCACTAAGCAAACTCAAAACTAACTGGGAGTCGGAATCTATGAAATATCTGGGGGTCAATATCCCGAAACAACTCAACAAAATTATATCACTAAACTATGATCCACTGGTGACAAAAATAAAATCTGACCTAGCAAGATGGAATATGATACCATTCTTGGGTACTGCACAAAGAATTGAAGCAGTCAAAATGAATATACTTCCACGTCTTCTATACCTTTTCCAAACAATACCGGTAGAACCTCCCAAAAAAACATGGCAGGAGCTGGACAGAAGGATCTCAAGATTCATATGGCAGGGCAAGAGACCTAGAATCAGATATAGAACCCTACAGCTAAACAAAGACAAAGGTGGGCTCGCGCTGCCAAATATCAGGGACTACTTTAAAGCCGCACAAATTAAAACTTTAGTAGAGATATGTAACCCAGTCTACACTGCACAATGGAAGGAGATCGAATGCCAAATAACAAGTGACATCCCCCTACAGGCGATAATAGGGAACAATGTCTTACCTAAGCTTTTGAATAACACTAACCCGTGGATAGAGACCCCGCTAAAAATTTGGTTTAAGATAGTCAGAGAGAATCAAACTAAAGAGCCCTATCGACTTCTGCAATGGATCGCCTATGATCAGGACTTTACTCCTAATAAAACAGACACCAGATTTAAAAAGTGGAAGGAGAAAGGGCTGATAAAATATTACGATTTTTTTAAAGGGCAAATCTTAAGAAGTTTTGAAGATTTGAAAAAACAAGGCCTAATAAATCAAGACCTTTACAGGTTCTTCCAGCTTAGACACCACATAAACAATATACTTAAAAAGGAGGTTTTGGAAAGGGCCCAGTCAGGTGTTCTGAAGGTCTTCTTAATGGCATATAAAGGGATCCCAGGGATCAGATACATTTCTAAAATATACCAAGGTCTTCAAGACTTAAAAGGAGACAACACATCTTATATAAAAGAGAGATGGGAAAAAGAGGGGAATTTCACTTTACAACTGGAAATATGGGAAAAGCTAAATAAACAGCAATGGAAAAGTACCTCATCCCTGCAGTGGAGAGAATTTGGATGGAAAAACTTGGCAAGATTTTTCAGAACACCTGCACAAAACAAATTTACCCATAAGGGATTGAACTGTTGGCGCTTGTGTGGTGAAAAGACTGCAAATCATTTTCATGTGTTTTGGTCATGCCCAGTTATCCACCAATATTGGACCAAGGTACAGACAATATTGGGGAAAATATTCAAAATTACAGTTCCCTTTTCTTTTGTAACTTTGTATTTGGGTTTACTACCGGACTCACTGGAAAGACGAGGAGAAAAATACTTATTCAATGTTTTAATATTGGCAAGCAAAAAAGCTCTAACTAAAAAATGGATGTTGAAGGACTGTCCTACACCTGAAGATTGGACTAACGTGATCCAAGACATTTACTCGATGGAAAAGTTGACATTCGCACTGAGACAGGACATGGATGTGTTCATGAACTTTTGGCAACCCTAGACCGCATATGTGTCTTCCATTAGATCTAATCTTTGACAAATACCATTTCAATAATGGTTCCGCTCTTTGTTCCAACGCTACTCAGATGCTCTTTTATCTTTATTTACTTACTTTTTCTTTTTGTTTGTTTTTTACTGGTTTTTTTTTTTTTTTTTTTGTTATTTGTTTCTTGTTTTTTTTTCTCTTTAATTTCACTTTTTCTTTCACTTTAAAAAAAAAAAAAAAAGGGGGTGTTGTAAGAATTAATCTTCCAATGTTGTCAGATATCAGAAAATAAGGGAACATGTGATGAAAATGTAAACACTGCATTGCTGTAACGACCTGTATACCCTTTACAAAAACTTAAATAAAAAAAAAAAAAGAATCTCCAAAAGTACAATGGGGGGGCAGAGCCTTCAGTTATCAACTACTACTACTACTACTACTACTACTACTACTACTACTACATCTGCTACTACCAATCTGGATTCGGGAGTCAGACTCGATCTCTGTTTTTAAGAATAGGGTTAAAACCTTCCTTTTTGATATAGCCTACAATTAGGGAGGGATCATGTGTCTCTGAACCCTCCCTTAGTTATGCTGCTATTGGTTTAGACTGCTGGGGGACCTCCAATAATTGCACTGGGCTTCACTCCTTTCTTCACTCTCAATGAAATTTTTTTTTTTTTTTTTTTGCTGGTCATTAACATCTGTTTGTTCTCTCCCATAGATTGAGTCCCCATTGTGCTGTTTGCTCTCTACATGTCTGTTCTTTTCATCTTCTCTATCCCCTCACCCCCCAGCCAGTCGCAGCAGATGACTGCCCCTCCCTGAGCCTGGTTCTGCTGGAGGTTCCTTCCTGTTAAAAGGGAGTTTTTCCTCTCCACTGTCGCCAAGCGCTTGCTCACAGGGGATCGTCTGATTGCTGGAGTCTTTCTGCAATTGTGGGGGTTTCCCCTACAGTTGAAAGTGCTAAGAGATGACTGTTGTTGTGAAATGGCACTATATAAATAAAGTTTAATTGAATTATTAAAAAATCAACATGATGTAAACTTTCTGATGGAAAACTTTCTGCTTCTATAGGTTGCACTGTAGATTTCTGTGAATATTGTTCTATAGAAATGTTTGGAATTGGACTGATATCCATAATACTGAATTTGGTTGAAATCGGACAATGCATACCAGTGTTATTGCTGTCAGAATGGTCATAGAATGATCATGGCGAAGCATCAAACTTTGCCACGCCCCTATGGCCAAACCGTCAAGCTTTTGGAAACGTTTTCAGTAACTTTTAATGGCACATGGGTATAGATGATTGTCACCACAAATGAGCTCAATTGGACTAAAACCCTAGGACAAGTTCGATCAAATACGCGAGCTGGAAATCAGGTCACGCCACTTCCTGCCAAAATAGCCGACTTCCTGTTGGGTGTAGACCATCACTTTTATGGAGTTTTTTGCATGTCTTGACATGATAAACATCTCACCCGAATTTCATCTTTCTATGCGAAAGTAAGCGTATGCCACTCCCCATTGACTTCACATGTTAGGTGGCGCTGTAGAGCCATTTTTGTGGGGTCATTCATATTTCCTCCAAAATATTCAATTTTTTTCCAGTCTTGAGGTCCCTGCAAAAAATGGTGAGTTTTCATGCTCACTGACTGCACCAAAAATGAGATCTTAGATGGAGAAGAAGGGGGAAAAAAATTCTAACAAAGCTGCAAGCAGCTTTAAGCAGGCCTTCGCCCACCGCACAACCGCGGACCCCAGTACCCGTCATACCAAGCTGGCTCAGAAAATTTCCCATCGTTGCGGTAAGCACTGCGTGAATAATAAAGTAAACCATTTGGCACATTAATTCCTGTGAGCAGTAGGTGTTGCTATAAGTTTTGTCAACCATTTTTACATAGGAGTGTGCCGGGTCAGACTAATATCCATCGTAGAAAATTTGGTGAAAATTGGATAAAGTTTGTCCAAGTTACAGCTTTCCGATATTACATGGCGAGGAGTCAGCCGTCGCCATGGCAACGCTCCCCTGTCAGTTATGTGTTGCCCACCCATATAGGGGATTTTCATGTGACGTCACGGATCTAGGTCACAGGCCGGTGCCACCATGCTGCCGGTCAAGCGCTGGCGGGCATTGTACACAAGCTTGTGTAAACAAACCACTTTCACACGTTTTCTAAGCCCTGTCATCGCCGTTTTTGTCGTTGTTGTCATGCCGGAGACGTGTTGTGCTGTTCACTGCCATAATAGGCGTGGACAGAAGGAGAATGTGAGCTTCTACAGGATTCCTGCACTGAGTAAGTAAGTAACCCTTATTAATTTGACAATTTCGTGCAATTCATGGGCACAGTATATATATACAGCATGTAAAAGTCTGCTTATCCATAGTCTTTATTCAATGAAAATACATGGGGTTGGTAGGGGAATACTTACACGTGCAGTGATGACATGAAGCATCTTGACTTTGAGGTGCCAGATCTTGGGTTCATTCACCCATCCTGCTCTGAAGAACTTGTAGGCATCCTTGGTCTTGTGAGCCTCAAAATTCTCCAGACTGTATGGTGAAGGGTGCACGATCAGGTAAGTCATCAAGTCACTGAACTCAAAGTCTGGCAGTGTGACATCCTCAGCTGTGATGGGGGAGAACAACACGCCAGGTGCAGTGTAAGGATCACAGCCTCCTAGAATGGCTATTTTATCCTGATACCGCTTCAATTCGATGCCAGAGAGGTGTTTGGTCTGTTCGCTCAGACCTCCTTCACGTTCAGACATGATAAATAGTGATAAACTACCAGCTAACCTGTCCCACACTTCCAGAAGACTCAGAAGTTTGCAACACTCACGATCTTTGTTATGTAAACAAGCCTGGCGGGCGTCACGCTTGACCGGCAGTATGGGATCTGGGCGTGCGGGTCACGTGACTGAAAAACCACTATAGGACTACATATGACAGTCATCTCGATCTATATTAAGATAAGATAAGATAAGCCTTTATTAGTCCCACAACGGGGAAATTCCAGGATTGCAACAGCACAGGGATAGCAACACTCAGAGCAACAATCAGAAGGCAAGAAAAAAAACAAGCAAGCAAGAGCAGCTAATATACATATGTACGTATTACTATAAAATATATATATATACACACACACACAGACACACAGTGCAGAGCATTGTAGCTGGATGGAATAAATATATGAATATATGAACACACAGTGCAGAGCATTGTAGCTAGATGGAATAAATATGTAAATATATAAACACCCACAGTACGGAGCATTGCAGCTAGGTGGAATAAATATGCAAGTATATAAACACACACAGTGCGGAGCAATGTAGCTAGATGGAATAATATGTAGATATATAAATATATAAACACACCCAGTGCTGAGCATTGTAGCTAGATGGAATAAATATGTAAATATATAAACACACACAGTGCAGAGCATTGTTGCTAGATGGAATGAAACAGCATAACCGTCTACTTAGTTATCCTACATGGTATGATTATGTGCCCATACATATTCTCACCCTCCATAGCGACCGGTATGTTCCTAGTTGTATGCCGGAGGGGACCATTGTGTAAGTCTATTGCATCTTTTGCATTCAAAAAACTATTAGTTTGTTACGTCTTTTTGCTATCTCTGCGAGCAGCCCTGCTTAGGTTGTACAGTCTGACAGCCGTTGGTAGGAAGGACCTACGAAACCTCTCGGTTGTGCACCTGGGATGATGTAGTCTGCTGCTAAATGAGCTCCTCAGTGCATTCAGTATGTCCTGCATAGGGTGGATGCAGGACGTCCTGCATATTCCAGATTTCATGACTCCAAGTCCTTCCCAAGCCTCCCAACAAGATCACAGAGTGAATGGCGAGGGGGGCGTGCCCATGGTAACAGCAGTGATGCCATGCTAAAGGTGATACGCAGTTATGATCAACCAGGTGGTCTGATAAACCTCAGAAAATTGCACGTCATTCTGGCAAGCAGCACATGAGTATGGCATGGGAGCTGTGGCAAGTTGCTGTCCATTGGCAGTAGGGGGCGCTGTCGCTATGTGTCATTCTTTATTATAGAAATTATCAGTATTGGCTACCTATTCACCACACAAAATTTGGTTGAAATCAGTCAATGTATGCCAGACTAAAAGCAACTGGAAAGGTGATGGTGATACTGCAAACTTGGCCACGCCCCTTCCGCCAAACCGTTGGGCATTTGGAAAAGTTTTCAACAGCTTTTGATGGCACATGAGTATAGATGTTTGGTACCATTTATGGTGACAATCAGACTATTTATTTCAGAGATATTGAAGAAAGCCTTTGGTGTAACCTTCATGTCTCCAAGAGTGGGCACTATTGCTACTCATGAATATTCATAGCTATAATTGTTCAGAGGCATACCCATATACATCATACCTATCTTGGTGCCAATCCGACATTCCATTCCTGAGGTATTAAAAAAACAACATGATGCAAACTTTCTGATGCAAAATCTGCCTCGTGTAGGTGGCACTGTAGATTTTCATGAATATTTTTCTATAGAACTGCTTGGAATTGGACTGATGTCCATAATATTGAATTTGGTTGAAATCCGACAATGCATACCAGAGTTAATGCTGTCAGACTGGTCATAGAATGATCATGGCAAGGCATCAAACTTTGCTACACCCCTACGGCCAAACCGTCGAGCTTTTGGAAAAGTTGTGAATAACTTTTAATGGCACATAGGTATAGATGATTGTCACCACAAATGAGCTCAATAGGACAAAAACCCTAGGACGATATCAATTGCGGCAGGTGGAAATCAGATTACTGCCACTTCCTGCCAAAATGGCTGACTTCCTGTTGGGTGTAAACCATCACTTCTATAGCGTTTTTTGCATGTCTTGACATGATCAACATCTCACCCGATTTTAATCTTTCTACACGAAAGTAAGCATGCGCCATTCCCCATTGACTTCACGTTAGGTGGCGCTGTAGAGCCATCTTTTTCGAGTCATTCATATTTCCTCCAAAATATTCAATTTTTTTCCAGTCTTGAGGTCCCTGCAAAAAATGGTGTTTTCATGCATTTTGACTACCCCAAAAATGAGATCTTAGATGGAGAAGAAAAAAAAATACTAACAAATACAATAGGGCTCTCGCCCACTGATGTCAGTGGCTTGGGCCCTAATTACAATAGGGCTCTCGCCCACAGACGACGTCAGTGGCTCAGGCCCTAATTACAATAGGGCTGTCGCCCACAGACATTGTCAGTGGCTCGGGCCCTAATCACAATAGGGCTCTCAACCACTGACGTCAGTTGCTCGGGCCCTAAAAATTGTTGGTGTAGGTGCTTTTTACCAGTTTTTTTTTTTTTTTTAATCCTATCTGTTAGGCTAGTAAACGATGGCAAACAGTGCCCATTCGTTCCTCTCTTCGGCACCCAGAGAATGTCCATCTTATCATTGTCTTTGTCCATTCTTTGGCTCTCAGCTGTTATCATATCTTCAGCACACACACAGAGCAGAGAATGTTCATGGCCCACTTACAGAGGTGGGGTTATGTTACTCAGCAGTTCTTGGAGACAATTGCCACAAACAAAGCACACAGAGGTGGAGTTATGTTTGTCACTCAGCAGTTCTTGGTTACAGGCAATTGCCACGCACAAAGCAATAATTCAATTCAATTCAATTCAACTTTATTTATATAGCGCCATTTCACAACAACAGTCATCTCATAGCACTATCAACTGTAGGGAGGACCCCCACAGTTGCAGAAAGACCCCAGCAATCAGGCGATCCCCTGTGAGCAAGCACTTGGCGACGGTGGAGAGGAAAAACTCCCTTTTAACAGGAAGAAACCTCCAGCAGAACCAGGCTCAGGGAGGGGCAGTCATCTGCTGCGACTAGCTGGGGGGTGAGGGGACAGAGAAGAAGAAAAGAACAGACATGTAGAGAGCAAACAGCACGATGGGGACTCAATCTATGGGAGAGAACAAACAAATGTTAATGACCAGCAAAAAAAAAAAATATTTCATAGAGAGTGAGGAAAGGAGTGAGGCCCAGTGCATTACTGGAGGTCCCCCGGCTGACTAAACCTATTAGCAGCATAACTAAGGGATACTTACTGGCCTGTTGTTGTCTTCAGCCACCTGCTGGTGACTAGCAAGAAAGTTCTTAGTCCGTTGTGCCAGAGAGCTGCTCATTCAGGAAGTGTATACATGCTGTAGTGCTGGTTGATGGATGGATTTGGTGATGACGTCGGTGTTGACACTGGGTGATGATGCTGGGGTGAGGGAAGCAATGAGGCAATAAAGATAGCACTGGTCTGCCACGGTTCAGTTCACCCCTAAAAATTACAAAGGAGATAAAGATTCCTGAGATGTGTATTCTGTTCATATATCATCCACATGGAAATTAAAACTAGGACTTAAATAAAATGCCACTGTTTCTCTGTTGTGGGTGTCAGTCTGTGAGGTTATTGTCTTAATACAATTAAAATATGTGATTCCTTGAAAAAAAATATGTAGAATTATAAGATTATTAAGTACAATGAAAAGGGTAAATTAGGCTGTAATATATACCTTGATAAATGATGTTTATATTTGCTTTATGAACCACAATGAACTAAACTGAACATGAAATAAAACAAAATAAAATAAAACATGTTTTCTGCTTAGATTCATAGGGCCATATGACTTTCTGCATCCTTGGACTTTAAATAAAGTCACAATTATTACTAAAAATTCAAAACCGGCAAAAAGGCATGTTGAGGAGAGAAAAATTAAAATCAAAAGAAGAAAGCACGTTTGTTTAAAGAAAATACATCCATAGGGCCCTAGTTTCAGGTTTTGTTTTTTTTTTTCTTCAAATCCTTCGAACTTTGCTCTAATGCTTGGGGTCATAAGAGCATTTAATAGCCCACACCTCTAATTGATTCAAACCAGATACTGTTGGTAAAATAACGATCAGCTATATAGTTAGCAAATAGGCTTTTGTTTTCACTTTTATAACTTCTTGTATACATGTTCTCACACATTTTCATACAAACATATTCTTACACGATGTCCTATGAAACTAATTTATTTTTCATGTACGTGATGTCATAATTTATTTAAATCGAAGGAGCTGTCTTTTATTTATCATACATTCTTATTTTCTGATTTTTCTCATCTCACTTTTCTTTCAGATAATGTAATTGATGGAGACTAAATGATCCTCCATCTGGAAAACCCATTTCAGACCAGATAGGCACCAGTCAGACACTTTAATCACCATATATTTTTTTCTCTGACAAGACATTTATTCCTGCCGTGCAGCCCATGTGCCAGAAAATTCTCCATGCCTCCAGACAGCCCCAACACAAACAATTTAAAAAAACCCCACACATTTTCTTGCTCCGCTGGCAGATAATTTTTCTTAAAATAAGTGAAAAAAGTTCTCTCAGTATGTCTGACAAATGTTAGTTAAAAAAAATCTGCCAACAAAGCAAGATTAAGTTGCTTAACACAAGTAAACTATCATAAAGCAAGCAAAAATCTCTTAGAAAACTGCACACAAAAAAGAAATTACTGTCAAAATTTTCTTGAGATAAAAACAAGCATATAATAATAATTAATACATAATAAATAAATAATACATTTCATTTCACCGAAATCCCCAGTTTGGTGTGACCTTATTACTGCTTCAGCACAAAACAAGTTAGTCCTTTCTCACACATACACACCATAGCAAGCCCCAAATAAACACACGTTAGTAAACAATCCCAAAACCTATTAATAATAAGCAGATCTGGCAACCTAAAGTTCTCACCATCAATCTATAACAATTGCCCATTTTTTCATCAAAGTAACCCGTAAAACATTATTTATTAAACACACACAAGCAAACGACCAGACAAACTGTAGTTATGTATTTAATGTATTCATTTTATTTTATTATAGTTATAGGTTATACTGTATTACTTTATTTTAAACTTATTTTGAATTATACTTTAAGGTATTTTGGTTGTTGTTATCACGTTAAGGTTAATTCTAATTATATTAAAACTATTTCTCTTTATTTTAAGGTTATTTCTTGCTATAACCTTATTTTCTCTATTTTTTGCCTTTTTTTGTTTCCTCTCTCTCTCTCTCTCTCTCTCTCTCTCTCTCTCTCTCTCTCTGTTCTAAGGTTATTTCTTATAACCTTTGTCTTCTCTATTTTTTGTCTTTTATTTTTTGCTCTCTCTATTTTAAGGTGATTTCTTATTATTACCTTTTTCTTCTCTATTTTTTGTCTTTTTCGTGTGGGGCGGAAGTGGCTCATAGAGCAGGTCGTCCGATAACCACATGGTTGGCTGTTTGAATCCCGCTGTCCTCGGATATTCTGCCGTTGTGTCCCTGGGCAAGACACTTCACCCCCCAATTGCTCCTGGTGGGTCTGGAAGTGCCATGTTAGGTAGCATGCCGCCATCAGTGTGTGAATGTGTGTGTGAATGGGTGGATAGCAGGATCTATAAAGTGCTTTGGTCATCAAGAGATGAGAATAAAAGCGCTATATAAGTGAATGCCATTTACCTTTTTTTTTTTCCACAATATCTTTATTGAACCTTTTTTTTTTTTTAACAAACATGATACAAACAATCAAACACTAACACTAAAGTACTACAAAAAAAAAAAATGCACTAAAAACACCAACAACCACCAACAAAATCAAGTCTTCAACAATGCTCCTCTGTTTAGTCTAGACAATCCAATACATGAGTATACATATTATGTTCACCAGTTTGGAATTTACAAGGTCCACACACATCATTCACCTTCTTCTTCAAGAGTTATGTTTAAATTTTTTACATAATCAATAAAAGGTCTCCATATATTCTCAAACACAATTTCCTTTGATTTTAGTATATATGTTATTCTTTCTAATGGAAGGTTTGTTAACATCTGTCTTAACCACTGAGTCACATCTGGTCTATGAGTCTTTTTCCATAATAGTGCAATACATTTTTTGGCATTAAGCAAACTGAGGTCTATGAATGTTCTTTCACTTTTATTAAAATTATGCTTTTCTGGGTACAGACCCAACAAAAACAGTTTAGGATTCAATATGATTTGTTTTGAGATTATTTTTTCAATTGTTACCCTCACCTCTTCCCAAAACATTCTTATTAATCTACATTCCCATAAACAATGAAATAGGGTTCCTTTACTTTCCATGCATTTTGTGCATGTATCTGGTATATTTTTGTTATATCTATTTAACTCCTCCGGTGTAACATACATCCGCATTAACCATTTGAAATGTATCAATTTAAGGCGTGCATTTATTGATTTGGTTTGAGCTTCTGTACAAGCCAATTCCCATTGTTCCTCTGAAATTTCAATTTGCAGATCTTCTTTCCAGTAGTTTAATCTTTTCAGTGAATTTTCACTTGAAGATAGTGTCAATGAGTTATAAAACTCTGAAATAATACCCTTTCTTTTACTATCTTTCATCATCATTTTTTCCAAGGATGAATAAATAGGTCGAGTGAGAGCTTTATTTTGATTTGATCGAATAAAGTTTCTAAGTTGAAGATATTTAAAAAAATGTGTTCTATTGAGATTAAATTTGATCCTCAGCTCTTCAAAAGACATTGTTATCTGCACATGGCAAATATAAATCCTGAATCTTTTGTATCCCTTTTAAATTCCATACTTTAAATACAGCGTCCGCTCTCCCTGGTTTAAAATATTGATTACCCCATATTGGACTAAATTGTGACAATAACTGTGGTTCTTTTAAATAGTTTTTAGCTTCACACCATATTTTGATCATATGCTTTACAAATGGATTTTTAACTTGTTTTTGTAATTTTTTTGCCGAATCTGAGTATATGAATATGGGAAGAGGTAAAGGTAAATTGTATGATTCCATTTCAGTCCAGTGAGGGAGATCATTTGATGAAAAATAATATGTCATAGACCTCAGTTGTGCCGACCAATAATACAACATAAAATTTGGACATTTCAGACCTCCACGATCAAATGGTAAATATAATAAAGACAAACGTAATCTAGCCCTCCTGTTGTTCCATATAAATTCCACTAACTTTTTTTTTATTCTTGAGAATAGATCTAAAGGTGGTGATAAGGGAATGTATTGAAATAAATAAAGTATTTTAGGTAAAATATTACTTTTAAGTATATTGATTCTCCCGATCATCGACATTGGTAGTGACATCCATCTCTGAGTTAACTCACTGATATCTGACATTAAGGCTTCATAGTTGACACTGGCGACTGATTCTAGCTTAGGCATAATTTGGATTCCTAAATATTTAAACTGATTTACAACATTGAATTGATTTACCTCAGGGGCTGGGTAATTTCTCTGGGTCTCATTTAGCATTAATATTGAAGATTTAGTTTTATTTATTTTATATCCTGATATTTCCCCAAAATTCTTTATTAAATTCAACAAGGTTGGAATTGATTTTTTTAGATTCGACATAAACAAAATTATATCATCGGCGTACAGGGAGATTTTATGTTCTGTTGGTCCAACTTTAATTCCATATATTTGTGAATGTAAACGTATCGCTATCGTATAAAGGTTCAATTGCCATAGTAAACAGTAAAGGTGAAAGTGGACAGCCTTGTCGACATCCTCTATTGATTTTTATTGGTTTTGAAATATTGTTATTTGTTAGGATTTCTGCTGTAGCATTATTGTATATTATTTGAACCCATTTTATGAAATTATTTCCAAGTCCAAACCTTTGTAGGACTTCAAAAAGAAAGGGCCATTCAACTCTATCAAAGGCCTTTTCGGCGTCCAATGATAGGAGAGCTGTATCCGGTGCTTCTTTATTAAAATAAATAATATTAAATAGTCTTCTTACATTATGGAAGCCTTGTCTACCCTTTATAAAGCCATTCTGATCTCGATTAATAATATTTGGTAAAATTTCTTGTATTCGTCTTGCTAAAATTTTACAGATTATCTTAAGGTCGGCGTTTAATAGGCTTATTGGTCTCATATTTTCACATTTATTAGAGGGCTTACCTGGTTTTGGCAGCAGTTATAATTAAGGCATTATTTATGTATGATGGTAAATTATTATTTTGAAATGCTTCTAAAACCATTTCCAAAAAAGGTTTTATTAATTTATTCTTAAATTTTTTATAAAGGTCAACTGGAAGACCATCTGGTCCTGCACTTTTTCCTGATTTCATATTATCAATGGCTAGCCCAACTTCTTCTTGACTAATTTTAGACTCCAATATCTCCCTGTTTTCATTTGGAATACACGGTATAGATAGTTCGTTCAAAAACCCATTTAGTTTTGTTAAATCAGGTTCATTTTTGGTATCATATAATTTTTCATAGTAATCTCTAAAGGCTCTATTAATTTCTAAAGGATCTATAACTACCTGTCCATTACTTATAATACTGGTAATTGGTGTTTTAATTTCCAATTGTTTAATCTGCCATGCTAATAATTTTCCTGATTTTTCACCTTGTTCATAAAAAGATTGTTTCAATCTTAGAAGACTCGAGGCAGCTCTATTCGCTGATTTTTTGTCGTATTCAGCTCTCAAAATCAGTAATTCATTCTCCAACCTTGGGTCACTTCCTGCATACACTTTTTCCTGAAGATTTTTTATTTTATGTTCCAATTTAGCTCTCTCCTCTCGAGTCTTCTTAGATTTTGATCCTGTATAACTAATAATATGTCCCCTAATAAAAGCTTTGAAAGCCTCCCACTTTACACATGCTGATGTTTGTGTAGTATTGATGTCAAAGAACTCGTCTATCTGTTTTTCTATATATTTAACAAATTCCTCATCCTGAAGCCATTTATGCTGAAATTGCCATCTACCTGATTCCTTTGTCAATTTTTTATCTACATATATTAGACAACAGGGTGCATGATCAGAGATCACGATGTTATCATAAAAGCAGTTTTGAATCTTGGACCTTAATTCTGTGGAAATCAAAAAATAATCAATACGTGAGAATGTCTTGTAGGTACTGGAATAACAAGAATAGGCTTTAACTTGTGGTTTCATTTCTCTCCATATATCTAACAATCTCAATTCTTTCATAAAATGATTAATAGTCATCCTACATCCAATGTGCGTACAATCCAGTCCTGTTGATCTATCCACACCTGGATTCAATGTACAATTAAAATCCCCTGCTATTATATGTTGCCCTGTAAGTGATGATAAGATGAGAAATAAATTAGCAAAGAACTTCTGATCATCTATATTGGGACCATATAAGTTCACAAGATTTATATTTTCTAATAGCAAAGAACCTTGAATGATTACATATCTTCCAAATTTGTCTCCAATTACATTTTTCACTTGAAAAGGAACTGATTTATGTATGAGAGTCATAACTCCCCTGGCTCGGGATGAAAATGAAGAGGTGAATACACTTCCCTGCCATCTACTCCTAATTCTTTTAACATCCTCCTCTATCAGATGAGTTTCTTGTAAAAACACAATTCTTGAACCCATGTCCTTTATTTTATTCATAACTTGTTTAAGTTTTTTTAAATTTTGTAGACCTCTGCAATTCCATGAAGTTAAATTAAGATTAACACTTTGGTCCATGATCAATAGAGAGTTTGGGATTACCTTGCAGTGTAAACATGCTCATACAGAGAAGCAAAAACATGAGTGGTTGAACATTCATCCTACAAACTACACACAAACAAATTTCCCCTTCCCACACTTGTGGCAAACCCCCCAAAATCAAAAGAAAAATTCTGTCTCCCGATATAGCCATCGACCGTTCCACACCCACGGGGAACAGCCTAAGCCACTCCTTCTTCATCCTCCCAATCACCCTAACTCTACTGCTTTTAATGACGTAACATTAACTCTCCTCTGTAGTTTTCCAACTTAACTCCAAAATTTTTAACAACTTTGTACATCATAGTTTTTGTTGTTTGTTTTGTTTTTGTTTTGTTTTTTTAGTATATAATACAATCTATATTTTGTAAACTTACTATTTACTTCAAGTCAGTCAGATGCCTGTGCAAATGCTTAATTATTCTACCTTATATTTTGTTCATGCTTAGCTCCCACCAGTCTCTTCTTCTTCTTTGATTTACTTGATGAACTCCTGCGCCTCCTCTGGGGTCTTGAAGATGTGGGTTCTGCCCTCATACGTGGTCAGCAGTCTCGCAGGATAGATTACACCATGACGAATCCCAAGGTTGCGCAGCTCCTTACGTACGGGATCAAACTGCTTCCTCAATTGCTGGATTCCTGTGGCCAAATCTGGGTAGAACCGCACCTGCTGGTCCTGGTGTTTAATCTCTCCTTTAGCACGTGCAGCGTTGAAGATCTTCATCCTGTCTCTGTTGCTAAGAAACTTCATAATTAAGGTCCTCGGCGGTCCCTTATCTCTCCGTGGGCCAATACGATGTGCTTTTTCCAGAACCACTGCTGATTGCAACTCCTCGCTGCCCAGCACCTCCGGAATCCACTTTTCCAGAAAGGAACATACGTCCCGACCTTCTGATTCCTCTGGAAGACCCACCAGCCTCAAATTATTCTGTCTCGACCGAGATTCCAAATCCAAAATATTATCTTCCAGAGATTTATTTTTTTTTTCCAAAGTGCGCACCTTTAATTGAAGACGGGTGACGTCATCTTCAGCACTAGCGAGACGGAGCTCCATCTGCGCCGTTCGTTCTACACAGTCACCCAATTCCTTTCTTATTCCTTCCAACGCTGTCATAATCCCATCAAATCTAGAGGAAAAGTCCGCTCTCATTGAACTCATGGCAGCCATCAGCGCATCTGCGCCATTCCCCGCAGAAATCGCACCGTTGCCAGCCTCCTCCGCCATATATGGAGTTTTGTTTGCTGCGTCACAGACCTGAAAGTCCGTTAATTTGGACTGTTTCGGCGGCTCGCTTTTTCCTTTTCCTGGTTTTCCAGCCTTAGGCTTCGCCGACATATCCTCGCCCAAATGCTGGGATACGTTCTGTCCCAAATGAGAGAGTTATTTGCCGATTTTTTTCTCCAGGAGCAGAGCAGAGCGAGACACGTCCGTCCTACGTGGCAGCCATAACCGGAAGTCCACCATTTACCATTTTATTTTTTGTTCTCTCTGTCTCTCTCTATTTTGAGGTTATTTCTTATTATAACCTTTATCTTCTCTATTTTTTGTCTTTTATTTTTTGTTCTCTCTGTCTCAGCTGTTTATATCACTCCACAGTAACCTGCCACTGTATTTTTCCAGGGTATCCTGCCGCAATACCCCCCTGTGCACTGTTTGTATCCATTTACGCAGCAGAAATGCATTTCACTGATGGACTCTAACCGGAGCACAGTTAAGCTTTACCGAACGGACCTGGACCTACGGTAACTAATGCTTAACTCTTAACTCAACTCTTTACGCGTATTTTCAGACCAACCGTGGATTCTTAACTGGGACAAAATGTTTTTAAATCATTAATAATTAAATTTACTCACTTCAGTCCGCCTTGAGTCAGGTCCGTCACCCTCCAGTCCGCTCCCAGTGTCTCCAGACTTTGCCTTGCTTCCGCAAAGCCGACCCTTTGGGGTCAGTGGGGGAGGTCTTCTCTGCAGCTGTGCACTAGCTGTCTCTGTCCAAAAACGCCAGAAACAGGAGGAGAGGGATATCTGGAGTCCCTGTGCTCGGGCGCCAAGTATGTTGAAAAAATTCCTTATTAAAAATCAGGCAGGATCAAAGTTTCCGCAAATTTAATATGCACTGATCAGCGGAAGGCAACACAGAGTACAGCTTTCACAGACTGCTGCAGTGCATTGGCTTAGCTAACAGTGTGTTTCTGGCTAATATATATCCAAGGGACCGTTGAGTTGGGGTCTCTTCTTGATGAGTTCATTCATGACTCAGTGTGATAAGGTTTGCTGAGCCTCTTGATATTTCATTCTTGACTAAGATTGTATTTGCTGAGTTCATGCAGAAAACACAAGTGATCAGCTGAACAGGCAGTGATAGAACTGAACATTCACACTTACATCAGCATCCTTCAATTTGTTTTTTTTTTTCCCTCTACTCAACAACTCCAAATATGGTAACAGGATTTCCTAGATATACACATTAAGCTTTATAAGGAAAAAAATCATATTCATAAAAATTCATATAACTCAGTATAACATAGAATTGTTCCATCAACAAGAAAAAAAGTCAGTAGTTGTGTCAACATGTTTTACTTGGATTGACTCACATCATTAATGTACAGCTGTGGACAGAATTGTTGATACCCCTCTGTTAATGAAAGAAAAACCCACAATGGTCACAGAAATAACTTGAATCTGACAAAAGTGGTAATAAATAAAAATTCTATGAAAATTAACCAAAGAAAATCAGACAATGCTTTTGAATTGTGGTTCAACAGAATTATTTTAAAAAACAAACTCATGAAACAGGCCTGGACAAAAATGATGGTACCCTTAACTTGATATTTTGTTGCACAACCTTTTGAGGCAATCTCTGCAATCAAACGATTTCTGTAACTGTCAATGAGACTTCTGCACCTCTCAGCAGGTATTTTGGCCCACTCCGCATGAGCAAACTGCTCCAGTTGTCTCAGGTTTGAAGGGTGCCTTCTCCAGACGTCATGTTTCAGCTCCTTCCACAGATGTTCAATAGGATTTAGATCAGGGCTCATAGAAGGCCACTTTAGAATAGTCCAATGTTTCACTCTTAGCCATTCTTGGGTGTTTTTAGCTGTGTGTTTTGGGTCATTATCCTGTTGCAAGACCCATGACCTGCGACTGAGACCAAGCTGTCTGACACTGGGCAGCACATTTCTCTCTAGAATACCTTGATAGTCTTGAGATTTCATTGTACCCTGCACAGATTCAAGACACCCTGTGTCAGATGCAACAAAGCAGCCCCAGAACATAACAGAACCTCCTCCATGTTTCACAGTAGGGACAGTGTTCTTTTCTTGGTATGCTTCATTTTTGCGTCTGTGAACATAGTGCTGATGTGCCTTGCCAAAAAGTTGCAGTTTTGTCTCGTCTGTCTATAGGACATTCTCCCAGAAGCTTTGTGGCTTGTCAACATGCAGTTTGGCAAATTCCAGTCTGGCTTTTTTATGATTTGTTTTCAACAGTGGTGTCCTCCTTGGTCGTCTCCCATGAAGTCCACTTTGGCTCAAACAACGACAGATGGTGCAATCTGACACTGATGTACCTTGACCTTGGAGTTCACCATGAATGTGTTTAGAGGTTGTTCTGGGCTCTTTTGTTACCATTTATATTATCTGTCTCTTCCATTTTTCATCAAGTTTCCTCCTGCGGCCATGTCCAGGGAGGTTGGCTACAGTCCCGTGGATCTTAATTTTCTGAATAATGCAGTTAGGCCCAAAAATATTTGGACAGTGACACAAGTTTTGTTATTTTAGCTGTTTACGAAAATATATTCAGGATACAATTATATATATATCTGCTGCTCGCAGAGATAGCAAAAAGACGTAACAAACTAATAGTTTTTTGAATGCAAAAGATGCAATAGACTTACACAATGGTCCCCTCCGGCATACAACTAGGAACATACCGGTCGCTATGGAGGGTGAGAATATGTATGGGCACATAATCATACCATGTAGGATAACTAAGTAGACGGTTATGCTGTTTCATTCCATCTAGCAACAATGCTCTGCACTGTGTGTGTTTATATATTTACATATTTATTCCATCTAGCTACAATGCTCAGCACTGGGTGTGTTTATATTTATATATCTACATATTATTCCATCTAGCTACATTGCTCCGCACTGTGTGTTTATATACTTGCATATTTATTCCACCTAGCTGCAATGCTCCGTACTGTGGGTGTTTATATATTTACATATTTATTCCATCTAGCTACAATGCTCTGCACTGTGTGTTCATATATTCATATATTTATTCCATCCAGCTACAATGCTCTGCACTGTGTGTCTGTGTGTGTGTGTGTGTATATATATATACACAGTATATTTTATAGTAATATGTACATATGTATATTAGCTGCTCTTGCTTGCTTGTTTTTTTCTTGCCTTCTGATTGTTGCTCTGAGTGTTGCTATCCCTGTGCTGTTGCAATCCTGGAATTTCCCCGTTGTGGGACTAATAAAGGCTTATCTTATCTTATCTTATCTTATAATCAATATGGGCTTAAAGGGCAGACTCTCAGCTGTAATTTGAGAGTATTCACATCCAAATTGGAGCAAGGGTTTAGGAATTACAGCTCTTTAATACAGAGCCGCCTCTTTTTCAAGGGACCAAAAGTAATTGGACAACTGACTCAGAAGGCTGCAAAAAAAAATAACAAGGCTGCATGGGCTCTTCCCTCATTCACCTGTCATCAATTAAGCAGTTAAAAGGTCTGGAGTTGATTCCAGGTGTGGCGTTTGCATTTGGAAGCTGTTGCTGTGAACACACAACATGCAGTCAAAGTAGCTCTCAATGGAGGTGAAACAGACCATCCTGAGGCTGAAAAAAAAAAGAAGAAATCCATCAGAGAGATAGCAGAAATGTTAGGAGTGGCCAAATCAACAGTTTGGTACATTCTGAGGAAAAAAAGAGTGCACTGGTGAGCTTGGGAACTCAAAAATGCCTGGATGTCCACGCAAGACAACAGTGGTGGATGATCACAGAATCCTTTCCATGGTGAAGAACAACCCCTTCACAACATCTACTCAAGTAAAGAACACTCTCCAGGAAGTAGGTGTATCAGTATCTAAGTCTACCATAAAGAGAAGACTTCATGAGAGTAAATACAAAGGATTCACCACAAGGTGCAAACCATGAATCGGCCTCAAAAATAGAAAGGCCAGAATTGACTTTGCCAAAAAAACACCTGAAGAAGCCAGCCAAGTTCTGGAACAGCATTCTTTGGACAGATGAGACTAAGATCAACCTGTACCAGAATGATGGGAAGAAGAAAGTTTGGAGAAGAACTGGAACAGCTCATGATCCAAAGCACTACATCTTCTGTACAACATGGTGGAGGCAGTGTGATGGCATGGGAATGCATGGCTTCCAATGGCACTGGGTCACTTGTGTTTATTGATGATGTGACAAAAGACAGAAGCAGCCGAATGAATTCTGAAGTGTATAGGGATATACTTTTCTGCTCAGATTCAGCCAAATGCAGCAAAGTTGATTGGACGGCGCTTCACCAATGATCCAAAACATACTGCAAAAGCAACCCAGGAGTTTTTTAAAGCAACGAAGTGGAATATTCTGCAATGGCCGAGTCAATCACCAGATGTCAACCCAATCGAGCATGCATTTCACTTGCTCAAGACAAAACTTAAGGCAGAAAGACCCACAAACAAGCAACAACTGAAGACAGCTGCAGTAAAGGCCTGGCAAAGCATCACAAAGGAGGAAACCCAGCGTTTGGTGATGTCCATGGGTTCCAGACTTCAGGCAGTCATTGCCTGCAAAGGATTCTCAACAAAATATTGAAAATTAACATTTTACTTAGGGTTATGTTTATTTGTCCAATTACTTTTGAGCCCCTGAAATGAGGAGCGTTTGTATAAAAATAGCTACAATTCCTGCATGTTTAATCATATGTTTTTGTTCAACCCCTTGAATTAAACCTTAAAGTCTGCACTTCAATTCCATTGTAGTTGTTTCATTTCAAATCCAATGTGGTGGCATGCAGAGCCCAAATCATGAAGACTGTGTCACTGTCCAAATATTTCTGGGCCTAACTGTATGTGCAACTGTAGTCACAGGAACATCAAGCTGCTTGGAGCTTGTCTTATAGCCTTTACCTTTAGCATGCTTGTCTATAATTTTCTTTCTAATCTCCTGAGACAAACTCTCTCCTTTGCTTCCTCTGGTCCATGTTTAGTGTGGTACACACCATGTCACCAAACAGCACAGTGACTGCTTGTCACCCTTTAAATAGGCCGACTGACTGATTACAAGTTTGTAGACACCTGTGATGTTAATTAGAGGACTCATCTTGGTTGAACATGTCCCTGTGGTCACTTTATTTTCAATCTTTTCTAGGGGTACCATCATTTTTGTCCAGGCCTGTTTCATGAGTTTGTTTTTTAAAATAATTCTGTTGAACCACAATTCAAACGCGTTGTCTGATTTTCATTGGTTAATTTTCATAGAATTTTTATTTATTACCACTTTTGTCAGATTCAAGTTATTTCTGTGACCATTGTGGGTTTTTCTTTCATTAACAGAGGAGTACCAACAATTTTGTCCACGTGTGTATCTGGTGATTAATCTTGAACCTAAATGCATATATGAAATATGAAGAATAATTCACTATAGCACCTTGACCCAGCATAGATTGGCAATTTTCATCAGAAGAAACCCAGTGTGTCCTAGTTTGCTTTGTTTATGCAGTGCTATGAAATTGGCATCTTTATAATTGCTCTGACACCTTGTGGATGTTTTCATCTTGACCTCAAACTTGTCACATTCATAGATTTTTAAAAATCTTATAGATATCACCAAATCATTTTTTGTGGAGGTATTTTTTTCTCCTTTGTTTCTCAAACAAAAGTGAATTTGAATTGCTGACTTTAAAAGTTTCAAATTAATACCAAGAAAGAAAGAAATGCATTTACCCAAAGAATTACAAATAGTATGTGTAATAATTAGCCAGTTAAACATAAACCATTTCACTTGATCCAACGTAGGGTGTTGTAATATTGACACTGGCCTCTCTTTAAGTACCAGTTTGCAAATTGTATTAGGGGTGGGACAGAAAATTGATGCAATGCAGTAGGGCTGGGAATTATCACTAATTTCCAGAATCAATTCGATTCTGAATCGATTTAATTTCAATTCAAACCGATCCCGATTCAATTAGGGAAATTACCATTTTAGTAGCTATTTTACTTGCCAGGGAAAAAATCTTACCAGACCTGATGCTGCAAATTGTACCAGGAATACTCTAACTTTGTTAATACATAAGTTATCGCATAAAGAACTGACCCAAAATTAGTTACAATAATGCACTTTTTATTATTTAACTTATGAGTTCACAAAGTGCTCAGGGTGTGTATTGTCAAGTTAGCCTGGTGTGACGCAGAGAGCACAGGAGTATCACACCCTGCTGGAGATGGTATATTCATGATACCAAACTCACTCTTGTGTAATAATGCTTAACTAAATGCGTGTTAGAGTATGGAAAAAATTATGGCAGCACTTTCTTGAATCTTGAATTTGTAATCTAAGACCCCTGAAAAATTTGAGGTCTTCTTCTATGCTGAAATCCACAACGAAGCAGGGATGGCTTCTCCACTGACACCCTCTTCCCTTCAGAACATCTTCGTGCAGGATGGATCTCGGAGTGGAAACCCAGTCTTCACAGATCTTAAGGGGATATGAAAAGGAGAATATATTCCAAAGTAAAATTAATAATCATATTTTTAGATCCCCACTCCACAGTAGTGTTTCATAATTTGTCTTGTCTTGGTCCCTTAGCCCTTGCCAGAGTCGTTGGGGCACTACAGTGACGAGCGTTACACCAGCTTCCTCCACCTCTGGTGGTCATGGGCGATTTAATGATTTAGTTTCTTTTATTTTTTGTTTATACGGGTATTTTAACTACAAATGAACTTTAAATTTTTGAAAAGGGTTTCCATTAATTTCCTGGAAGATCTGTTCATTTAAGTTTAGTTCTATTGAGTAAAAATGGCTCGTTGTACTGCAGCCTTTATTAATTCTGCCATTTCCATTTTATTGTAAGTATTATTGTTATCTTCAAATCTCTCATTCAAGTGCTAGAAGTTCGAAATTAAATGTGTCAGCAATACAAACTAGGGCTGCAGCTAACAACTATTTTACAGCTCGGGTAACTGCCCACTCTCATCGAAGATTACTCAAATAATCTGACGCTTTTTTTTTTCTTTAAAAAAAAAAAAGAAACTTGCATTGACCAACATTTGTGGAACTTTCATTCCTAAAGAGCAGTAGTAATCGTACCAAACACTCAATAACACAGGTACACATTTACTGCAATGCTTCTTGCAATGTATATTGTACAGAACATAACTTTAAATGGTACGTTACACCATAAAGTTCCTTTCGCTAGCTGTGAGCATCTGCTATCAAGACCACCTCTTTCAGAAGGTCTCAGTACGGTTTGTTTGGTGCACACCTGAGTGCAATTACCGTGTTCTCACCAAACAAAATGAACTGCAATAATGGAGAAAACAAACTCGAGTTCAGTTGAAATGGACTAAAGCCTGTAGGTGTGAAAGCATCCTTAGTCTCCACGATACCGTATTGATTCGGAGAAACCAGTATCACGATACGTGAAAGTATTTACAAATGTTGCAAATGCAAATTCAGTTTTTGGTAACAGAGTAATAAAAACAATTGGCTATTCAGTCCATTAGATGGTGCTAAATGATCCCTGTCTGGTTAGGTCAGTAGAGCAGAGGAGCGACTCATGAGATCGACACAGGAGTTGAACAAGACAGAGCTCAGGATGGAAAAATGCACTATAGGTTATTGCAGTACTCAGCGACTCACAGGATTATAGTAATACTGGGATAGTACTGCATCACGATGCTTCTGGTGATTCCCATCACTAGATTGTGTGGACTTAAGTAGGGCTGCAACGATTACTCGGATAATTCAATTACAAAAATTTCTTGATTCAAAAATTTATGCATTGACATGTCATTTAATGTAGCACTTCTGGTCTATATGACCTTCTTCTGGTGTGACCTTCTTCCAGTCATGCTACCTAAACAAAATGCTGATTTGTTTAACAGCGCCATGTCAGAGCGGCATAGTGACGGGCTGGCAAAGATGAAGACAATTTTTTTATTTAAATGACAAAAGTATCTCAAGTCTGGAATAATTTCAAGCTCAAATTGAAGGAAAACATTGTGTAGTGTGCACATGGTAAAGCCGAGCAGCGAGCTAGCATGCTACAATATCAGATGTTACAGTGTCTCAGCAGAAAGCATCCTACATCATGCACAGCCAGCACACCCAAGGCAAGGTATGTGATTGATACTTTAAATAAAGGTGAATAGAATGTAGTCAGCTATGCTAATTATAATTATGTCCAAAACATGCATAGCCACCACCGTTAGCATCCGGATGCTAACGGCGTCCAATAGCGGATGCTAACAGCTAGTGAAAGGAACTTTATGGTGTAGCATACCATTTAAAGTTATGTTCTGTGCAGTAACCATTGCAATAAATGTGTACCTGTGTTATTGAGTGTTTGGTAGAATTACTACTGCTTTTTAAGAAAGAAAGTTCTGTAAATGCTGGTCAATGCAAGTTTCTTTTTTTAAAAAAAAAGTATCAGATAGCTCAAGTAATTTTTGATTAAAGGGCGATTATCGGAGCCGTAAAATAGTCATTAGCTGCAGCCCTAGACTGAAGCTACATGTCCACCTAGACGTGCATTTTCATGCTTCCAGTTCATTGTCTATGTAGCACGCCTCGCATGTATTCTGGTAGTGTCGTGTCAAGAATCTCGTGCCGTCACGTGGATGTGCCTGCTCCTCATTTGCAGGAATCAATGCTCCTGTCTCACTTTTACATATGAGAAGTGGGTCGGTGGAGCCGATCACTTCTCGGAGCTCGTGCTGAACTTTTAGAATAGCGATTGTTAGTAAAAAAGTACACACATATTCAGCAACTATACATTTACAGTGGTGTGAAAAAGTGTTTGCCCCCTTCCTGATTTCTCATTTTTTGTTTGTCACACTTAAATGTTTCAGATCATCAAACAAATTTAAATATTAGACAAAAATAACACAAGTAAACACAAAATGCAGTTTTTAAATGAAGGTGTTTATTATTAAGGAAAAAAAATCCAAACCTACATGGCCCTGTGTGAAAAAGTGATTTCCCTCTAAACCTAATAACTGGTTGGGCCACTCTTAGCAGCAACAACATTAATCAAGCGTTTGCAATAACTGGCAATGAGTCTTTTACAGTGCTGTGGAGAAATTTTGGCCCACGCATCTTTGTAGAATTGTTGTAATTCAGCCACGTTGGAGGGTTTTCAAGCATGAACTGCCGTTTTAAGGTCCTGACACAGCATCTCAGTCGTATTCAGGTCAGGACTTTGACTAGGCCACTCCAATGTCTTCATTTTGTTTTTCTTAAGCCATTCAGAGGTGGACCTGCTGGCATGTTTTGGATCATTGTCCTGCTGCAGAACCCAAGTGCGCTTCAGCTTGAGGTCATGAACAGGTGGCCGGACATTCTCCTTCAGAATTTTTTGGTAGACATCAGAATTCATGGTTTAATTTACCACAGCAAGTCTTCCAGCTCCTGAAGCAGCAAAACAGCCCCAGATCATCACACTACCGCCACCATATTGTACTGTTGGTATGATATTCCTTTTCTGAAATGCTGTGTTACTTTTACACCTTCCAAAAAGTTCAACTTTTGTCTCATCAGTCCACAGAGTATTTTCCCAAAAGTCTTGGGGATCGTCAAGATGTTTTCTGGCAAAACTGAGATGAGCCTTTGTTCTTTTTGCTCAGCAGTGGTTTTCTTCTTGGAACTCTGCCATGCAGGCCATTTTTGCTCGATCTCTTTCTTATGGTAGAGTCATGAACACTGACCTTAACTGAGGCAAGTGAGGCCTGCAGTTCTTTGGATGTTGTTGTGGGGTCTTTTGTGACCTCTTGGATAAGTCGTCGCTGTGCTTTTTGGGTAATTTTGGTCAGACAGCCTCTCCTGGGAAGGTTCACCACTGTTCTGTGCTTTCGCCATTTGTGGATCATGGCTCTCACTGTGGTTTGCTGGAGTCCTAAAGCTTTAGAAATGGTTTTATAACCTTTTCCAGACTGATAGATCTCAATTACTTTGTTTCTCATTTGTTCCTGAGTTTCTTTGGATCATAACATGATGTCTAGCTTTTGAGGATCTTTTGGTCTACTTCACTTTGTCAGGCAGGTCCTATTTAAGTGATTACTTGATTGAGAACAGGTGTGGCAGCAATCAGGCCTGGGTGTGGCTAGAGAAATTGAACTGGGCTTTCCAAAGATGTGATAAACCACAGTTACGTTTTAACGGGGAGAGCAATCACTTTTTCACACAGGGCCGTGTTGGTTTGGAATTTTTTTATCCTTAATAATAAACACCTTCATTTAAAAACTGCATTTTTTTGTTTACTTGTGTGATCTTTGTCAAATATTTAAATTTGTTTTATAATCTGAAACATTTAAATGTGACAAACATACAAAAAAAATGAGAACTCAGGAAGGGGGAAAACACTTTTTCACACCACTGTATTTCTCGCCTCAACCGTCTTCAGAAATATGTTTCACTGTTTACTTTTGAGGATACAGGTGAAAGTTTAACATCCCGACATGTCGTGAACAGACTAGAACAGAGGTCGGCAACCTGTGGCCCTGGGGCTGCATGCAGCCAGCCCTTCAGCCCTTCAGCCCCTTCAGCTCCATGCAGTTATATCTCAAAACACATGGAAATTAATGAAGTTCATTTTAATTATTTTATTTTTTAAATTATTGTTTATTGCAATAAGATGCATTTCTCAATGGAAACACATACTTTTATAAACGTAAAATCTATATTATCTATAAATGCAAGAAATCTCTGTCTGTGTGTGTGTTAATGTGTTTGTCTGTCTGTTCCACGCATATCTCTTGAACCGTTTGTCAGACTGGCCTCAGATTTTAAACGTGGTTTCCTGAAGTTACGAGGGTGTGCATCCCCGAATATGGAGTCGTTCAGTCAAAATATGTAAAAGATATCAATAAAAGTTTTAGCCACCACTCTGTGTCTCTTCATGAGCTGGCTTCAAGAAGTGTGGGCGGGGTTTCAGATTGACTCCGTGCTGATTGGACGATACGCAGCATCATGGCTCTGCTTATTGGACAATATGCAGCAGCACAACCGTGCTGATTGGATAACACACAGCATCACGACCTGTCAGTCACCACAGTGTTCCCTGGACAAAACAAGGAAATGGAAGTTAAAAAGATAGAAAAAGACAATACTGAAGATTTCATGCTTAAAAACAATTATACCGTAAGTTGCCATGATTGCGTAGGTCTAAAGGATAATTCGCCATATGTGAAGAATGAGGTGCTTGAGCAGACTGGGCGGATCATCAGCGAGGACCGGGTCTGACAAATCAACACAACATGCTGGGAGAAGCAGCGTTCAGACCTGGCTCAAAGGCACGCTAACTGTTGGTGATTAAAAAAAAGTTATTTTCAATAAAGTGAAAAAAAAAAAAAGATCATGCATGGAGTGTGCTTTTGCCCTGAGGTTGATTTATCATTGAAAACAGCTGAGCTCTGTGGTTTGAGCGATCAGCTGATTGGATCCAGTGTTCTGACATTTTGGCATTTCAGTCAGAACAGCTGATGTATGTACAGGACATACAGGAGAATTGAAATGGTATTTCTCTCTCTCTTCAGTGGTGTGCACAATATAAAAAAAGAAAAGGAATAAGGCTGGAAAAACAACAACAGCAGTCCATGTACAGTAATGCTACCCATAGTGCAAATAGCGACAAAAGATAGACTTAAGGTTTAATGCTTAAAAAATTATACCGTAAGTTGCTGTGATTGTGTAGGTCTAATGGAGAAATCGGCATGAAGAACACGAGTTGCGGCGGGGGGGAGTGGCAGCTAACCCGGTGGATCACAGTCCTTTACAGGTACATGGGTAAAGCAGCAGCTAATGGGTCTCAAATATTTGTAAACGTGTCATGTTATAGTACTGCATGAGTTTATTGGCGATACACAGAAGAAATTCAATATTACACTTAACTCCATCCCTGAACAGTGATATAAACTAAACTAAAATAATTAGAATGATGACTGAACAACTCCCATTCCCCAAAGTGCAAGATACACTATTATGACTATAAGTGATAAAAGATCACACAAATAAGTGATCTGACAAACAAATAAACAAGGGATCTGAAACAGTTGCTAATATTGGATGTCCCATTCATTTTCAATATTTAGGTGTTCTGTAATTAATATTTACATAATCAAATTAATCTTAGTGCCATTTACTCCCTTTTATATTTGTCAACGTCTAACATGTGATTGCTACATATAGCCTACACCTCTTTGTATTCCACTTTCAAACACAGCCTACATTTGGGCCTGTAGAGCCTGATTGGGATAGCTGTTTCAGACAGAAATACTTGTGTTCTACGGGCAATGCACTAGTCTATCTAAGATAAGATAAGATGAGCTTTTATTAGTCCCACAATGGGGAAATTCCAGGATTGCAACAGCACAGGGATAGCAACACTCAGAGCAATAATTAAGAAGATACGGAAGATATAAATAAGAGCAGTGGATATGCATACATACACATAAATATATAAATATATATACCAAAGTGCGGAGCATTGTAGCAAGATGGAATAAACAGCATAACCGTCTACTTAGTTATCCTACATAGTATGAATATGTGCCCATACATATTGTCACCCTCCGTAGCGACCGATATTGTCCTAGTTGTATATACTGGAGGGGACCATTGTGTAAGTCTATTGCGTCTTTTGCATTCAATACTATTAGGTCGTCACGTTTTTTTGCTATCTCTGCGAGCAGCCCTGCTTAGGTTATAGAGTCTTGACAGCTGTAGGTAGGAAGGACCTGCGAAACCTCTTGGTTGCACACCTAGGATGATGTAGTCTGCTGCTAAATGAGCTCCTCAGTGCGTTCAGTATGTCCTGCATAGGGTGGGACTCGAACTCCAGCAGAGATGACAGTTTAGCCACCATCCTTCTCTCTCCTATCTCCTCCACTGGGTCAGTGTGCTGCCCCAGGACAGAGCTAGCTTTCTTGATCAGTTTGTTCAGTCTCTTCCTATCGGCTGCTGTAACGCCACTGCCCCAGCAGACCACTCCAAAAGTGATGGCTGATGCCACCACCGTGTCGTAGAATGTCTTCAGCAGCGCCCCTTGTACACCAAAAGACCTGAGTCTCCTCAGTAGGAACAGCCTGCGCTGTCCCTTCTTGTAGAGTGCGTCGGTATTGCGTGACCAGTCTAGTTTATTGTTCAGATGAACACCCAGGTACTTGTAGGATGTCACCATCTCAATGTCTGTTCCATGTATGTTTACTGGTGCTGTGAGGGGTTGTCCTTGCCTGCGGCAGTCCACCACCAGCTCCTTAGTTTTCCCCGCGTTGATCTAGAGGCAGTTCCGATGGCACCAGTCCACGAAGTCCTGGATAAGTCCTCTGTACTCAGCTTTATCTCCGTTGGAGATGAGGCCGACGATCACAGAGTCGTCAGAGAACTTCTGTAGATGGCAGTGTGTTGTGTTGTGTGAGAAGTCCGCAGTATAAAGGGTGAACAGGAAGGGAGCCAAAACCGTTCCCTGGGGGGCCCCCGTGCTACCGATGATCGTGTCGGACACACAGTCCCGGGTTCTCACAAACTGTGGCCCGTTTGTGAGGTAGTCCAGGATCCATGATGACAGGTGCTGGTCCACCCCTGCGCACAGCAGCTTGTCCTTCAGGATCATCAGTTGGATGGTGTTGAAAGCACTGGAGAAGTCAAAGAACATGATCCTCACCGCATTCCCGGGCTTCTCCAGGTGGGACAGAGAACGGTGAAGGAGGAAGATCACTGCATCCTCCACCCCAATGCCATGCTGGTAGGCGAACTGGAGTGGATCCATCGCTGGTCCCACCAGGGGGCAGAGGTGAGCAAGGAGCAGTCTCTCCAGGGTCTTCATCATGTGGGATGTCAGGGCCACTGGTCTGTAGCTGTTCAGGTCTTTGGGGCGGGAAGTCTTTGGTACAGGTACTACACAAGATGTTTTCCACAACTGTGGTACCCTCCCCAGCTTCAGGCTCAGGTTGAAGATGAGCTCCACAATCCCACACAGCTGATCTGCACAGGACTTGAGGAGCTTTGCGCTGATGCCGTCCAGTCCCAACACCTTCCTCGCTTTGATCTTCCTCAACTCCGTCCTCACCAAGGGTCATGTTGGGGGGCTGTGGAGTGGGGGGGGTGTTGGTGGAGTGGGGTATGGGCAGCAGGACTCGATGTCTTTAGAGGCAGCAGTGGTTGTTGTACAGTCGGGGGGGGGGGTTGGTCAAACCTATTAAAAAACACGTTCAGATTGTTCACCCACTCCCTGCCCCCCGTGGCCTGGGGGGAGGTATTCTGGAGCCCAGAGATGGTTTTAAGGTTTCTCCAGACCCCACCGATGTCGCTCTGTTGCAGCTTGTCCTCTATCTTCTTCCTGAAGCTGTCCTTGCCTTCTCTGATCTTCTTCCTCAGCTCCCTCTGTATGGACTTCAGCATCTCCCTGTTCCCCGACCTGAAGATCCTCTTCTTCTCTCTCAGAAGTGTTTTTATTTCAGGGTTGATCCAGGGTTTGTTGTTCGAGCAACACCGTATGGTCTTGGTGGGTATGGTGTTGTCCACACAGAAGCTGATGTAGTCCGTGATGGTGTGAGTGAGGCCATCGATGTCCTCACCATGTGGATCGCAGAGCTGCTCCCAGGCAGTGGTTTCAAAACAGTCCTTTAGAGCGTCCATTGCCTCCTCAGACCATAACTTCACTGTGCGTGTGACCGGAGGTTGTCTGTGCACTAGGGGTTTGTACACCGGCAGGAGATGAACCAAGTTGTGATCCGATCTCCCAAGTGGGGGGAGTTGTGATGAGGTGTATGCCTCCTTAGTGTTTGTGTAGAATAAGTCGAGTGTTTTATTGTCTCTAGTGTGGCATGTGACATACTGAGTGAACGTGGGTAGAATGGGAGACAGTGAAATGTGGTTGAAATCGCCTGAGATGAGGAGAAGAGCATCTGGGTGTTCTGTCTGCAGCCTGCCAGTTACTGAGTGGATGATGTCACGCGCTGTCCCAGCGTTCGCCGTCGGATTTGCATAAATAACAATGCAGATCACGTGTGAGTATTCCCTCGGGAGATGGGTAGGCCGCATGCTAACAGCTAGCAACTCAATGTCTTTGTTGCAGTGTTGTTGTTTAACCGTGATATGTCCCGGTCTGCACCAGTTGTTATTGACGTACATCATCACTCCACCACCCCTTGCCTTCCCACTGTCTGGTGTTCGGTCTGCCCGTATTGCGTGGAAACCCTCCAGTTCATTGTTAGCATCTGTTGCTAGTTCTGTTAGCCACGTCTCTGTGAATAGCATTAGACTACACTCCCGGTATATGCTATTGTAGCGGGAGATAGCTGCTAGCTCATCTGTTTTCCTGAGTAACGATCATACATTCCCCATAATGACAGATGGGAGGGTGGGTCTGTACCTTATATTCCTTGCCCGCCGTCTTACTCCAGCACGACACCCACGTTGTTTTCGTCTTATTTCTCCCAGCATGTCGAGTTTTTGCATTAGCATCATGGGCCGGTTAAGTGCTAACAGCTGGTCCCTGTTGTACTGCCTCCTGCCAGAAACAGTGGCTCTGTCTGCTGACTCAGGAGACATTTCGGCGATCTACGTGTTCGGATGGAATGAGGGTGACGCTGGATCTTAAAGATTGGCAAGATAGCCAGATAGCAAATAGAAATAGGCAGAAATTGATCCGCTGTTGCAAAAGGCAGCCTACTCGTGTGGTGCGGGAAGTATTTAGTATCTATAAATGCAAGAAATCTGTGTGTGTGTGTGTCTGTCTGTCTGTCTGTTTCATGCATATCTCTTGAACTGTTTGTCAGACTGGCCTCAGACTTTAAACATGGTTTCCTGAGGTTACGAGGGTGTGCATCCCCGAATATGGAGTCGCTCGGTCAGAATATGTAATTTTTTATCAATGAAAGTTTAGCCACGGTTCTGTCTCATGCCCGGGCTTCTAGAAGTGTGGGTGGGGTTTGGTTTTGGATGGACTCCTACTGATTGGATAATACGCGCATTACGGCATCAGTAACCACAGCACTCTGTGTGCAAAACAAGGAAGCGAAACGCAACAAATTTGACTAGAAACAGATAACACTTAAGATTTAATGCTTAAAAAATTATACCATAAAGTTGCTGTGATAGGTCTAATGGATAATTTTGCATGGAGAACACGAGGTGCGCTGGAGGAAGGGGGGGTGGATCAGCAGCTGAACCACTGGCACCACGCTACAGCAACAGCTGAGACTCCCGTTAACCGGGCAGGCTGAGCTTGGTGATCCACCGGTTCAGCTGCTGCTTCTCCCACCGGAGTCCAACCGGGCGTGCCACGATCGTTCGTGGGGAGGCATACCCAGTCTGCCCAGTCAGTGGTAGACGGGAGTCCCTTTGCAGGACAACGACTCGCTGTCACCGATGGTGCTCTTCTCGGTGTGCTTGCACAATTAGTAAAAATTAATTATTAAAAGTTAATAATTGTGGAGCAGAAAGTCCAGTTCAACTGCATATCATATGCGGCCACATGCATGGTTTGACTAAACAACAACTGTCACCAAACTGGACACAAAAACGCTCAAGATCACACAAATAAGTGATCTGACAAAAAACTAAACAAGCGGTTCTTAAACAGTGGCTAATGTTGGATGTCCCATTCATTTTCACTTATTTCTGTAATTAATATTCACACAATCAAATAAATCTCAGTTCAGTCCCTTTCATATTTGTCAAAGTCTAACATGTGTGATTGCCTACATATAGGCTACACCTCTGTATTCCACTTTCAAACACAGCTTACGCGGCCAGACATGACCTGGCCCAAAGGCATGCTAACTGATGGCGATAAAATAAGTTATTTTCAATAAAGTGAAAAAAAAAAGATAATGCATGGTGTGTGCTTTTTCCCTGAGGCTGATTTATCATGGAAAACAATTGAGCTCTGTGGTTCCAGCAATCAGCTGATTGGAACCACTTTTAAAGGTAAAAAAAAAAAAAGAGAACATGGGGGGAAGGCCCTACAACCTTTGCTCCACGAATGTGGGACGTATCAACCATACGCTGGATAAATTTTCAGCATGGGACACATATTTTTCCAGTTTACAAAATTTTTCACTGGGTCTGAGGTGTGTGTGCACTCCGGGATACCGCGGGCGGTCATGTCTCTGCTTCCTAGTGCATCTCAGTGCGCACTGTGCATCTCAGTGCGCACTGAAAAAAAAAAAGCTGCATTTCCGTTCTTCCAGTACAGACAGCCGCAAACAGAAAGCCAAAGGAGTGTTTTGATTGGTTTAGATTTGATTGACCTCTCATTCGACTAATAAGAGCCTTGAATTGGGTTTCTGAAACCTTGAAGAACCAATGACTGAAAACCTAGCAAGAAGGACCCGCCTACCAACGACTGCGAATACAACGAGCCAATTGAAGCAGAGAAGTTCGACGATTGAAAGCGTGCGTCCCGTGCATAAAATCTGTTTTGTGTAAGCCGCTGTGTGTAACGGTAGCGTTCGCCAGTCTTTTTTTTATTTCTACTGTTCTTATTTGTTTTGAAAAATCGTTCGCCAAAACTGCAATCATGGAATCATGGTTTGACCAGGTCGCGTGACCAGAACCACGAGTTGTAACAACCGGACCAGCGTCATGTTCGTCTGACAATGAGGAACAGATGTTCGCCAACGACACTGCTGTTGTGGACAGGTAAGTGTTATAAGCTAAATTATTCTTTATCACTGAAAATAGTAATAAAAATGACTTTTGACCGATCGGTAATTACAACAGTGCGTCATCGCCACATGACGGACCGTTTTTTTGTGCGCCGAGCTCCTCTGTAGCGGGGGGGGGGGGGAGTTATTATCCTTTACATTGCAGATATTTTAGTATAACTTTTATTGCACTGTAGGTTATTTTTTTCTTGTGAAAAAAGGCCACACATTTTTTACGTGGCATGCTTCTTTGTGTGTGGGGGGCTTGTTTGTTCATTCATTCATGAATGAATGAATAAACACCCCCCCACACACACACACACACACGCAGCCCTGAGTGTCACCTTCCATTAGAGCCCAAGATCAAGCTTCTATGTTGAATCATTCAAAAGTTATAGACGTTTTTCCAAACTGTGCCATTTGGCACAATTTGGCACAGTTCAAAAACGCCTGGGAACAACCTGAGAAAAAAGCTGTGTAATATATTCATTTTTTGTGGTATTGTTACAAAATTTTGACCTCAGCTGGATAACACTTGGTTCTACATTTCTGTTGCATTTTCCAGCCCGGATCTGACAGCTGTGTGTTATTTGCAAGCATTTGTATCTAAAAAAAAAAAAAAACACCCAGGCGAACTTTATTTTCTTCAAGTTCAGTATGTTTGGATGACTGTTACTCAGTGGCAGGAGCACTTGGAGAGATTATGACTGTTTTGCCAAAAAATTCAAAGTGTTTTCTTTTAAATGAGACCAACCCCATGAAGATGCTGCAAAGGGTTGAAGAACAGCTTTTGATTTACTTTGGTTATGTTATTTTTAGGCGTTTTTAGGGAAATTGACCAGAGTGCAAGGGGTTAAAAGGCAAAAAATACGATAGTTTAGGCGATATACTACTAATAATAAATAATCTCGCATCAATAGAAAATAAAAAATAAACGCTTACAATAGAGCGACCGCGCTCAGTCTTTGACAGTCACGCCCTCAAGGTTCAAATCATTTTTTGGCCTCAGTGTCGCCCCAGTGGGACATTATAAGCACCACCTCAATCTTAGCATTAAAGTTTAAAAAAAACCCTTTTAATAACAAAATATTGCTAAATGTAAAATGATGCACTGCAATGGGTCTCAAATATTTGTAAATGTGTCCTGTTTTAGTACTGCATGAGTTTATTGACGATACACAGAAGAAATTCAATATTACACTGAACTTCATCACTGAACAGTGATATAAACTAAAATAATTAGAATGACTGAACAATGCACATTCCCCAAAATGCAAGAGACATTATTATCTTGAATATAAGTGATAAAAGATCACACAAATAAGTGATCTGACAAACAAGGGATCTGAAACAGTCGCTAATATTGGATGTTCCATTCATTTTCATTATTTAGGCATTCTGTAATTAATAGTCACACAATCAAATAAATCTTAGTGCCATTTACTCCCTTTTATATTTGTCAAAGTCTAACATGTGATTGCCTACATATGAGCTATACCTCTTTGTATTCCACTTTCACACACAGCCTATATTTGGGCCTATAAAGCCTGATTGGGATACCTGTTTCAGACAGAAATACTTGCGTTCTATGGGCTTGCACTTGTATTTTTAATTATTTTGTTGCCAACCATGTGTGACTGCGTCACATCTGACCGCAGCTGCACAGAGAGCTGCCCAGCCTCTCCATCCTCTGTCAGTGCATATGGAGAGAGAGCACGGACAGGAGTACACCATCCTGCTTCTCCTCCCCCATCCTTGGTAAGACATGAACAAATCCATCCATCCATCCATCCATCCATCCATCTTCTTCTGCTTAATCTTTTTCGGGTCACGGGGGGGCTTGAGCCTATCCCAGCATCTTTGGGCGAGAGGCAGAAAAAGTAAAATCACAGAGGAAAATAGAGAGTTTAATTCTGTGTGGACAGATTAATTTGCATTCATGTATGGTTTTTGAGAGAATTTCTCCACGATAACACAAACACTGAAAAACAGTCTCCTCATTGGTGTCTACAGGTGCATAAAAAGTCTTAAATGTGATTTTCTAAAATCAACACCTTAATTATCCTTAAAAATGAGAAACAGTCCTTGAATTCCTGCTCAGTAACCTTAAAATAGTCACCTGCGCTATAAATGCTGATTCACCAGAGTTGACCGAAGTCTGAATTAATGTGAATTTATCTCCACCATCACAGCTCAATACTTCCTGAGTTATATCAAAATAAAAGCCCTCTACAGTGATTCAGTTTTCAGAATGGTTGTTTCTGTTATGTGCTTTTATTTGGAAACACAGTCAACTGGATATACTTGTTTAAAATCAGTATTTTACAGCCGACAGTTTTTCCTCACAATCTGTAAATAAAAAAAAAAAAGAAAGAAATCATAAAAGGAGTTCAAATGAGTGAAAAGAGAGGAGAGAAGATTGTCTGACAGTAACGGCCTTTTATTTTAACGATGTTTTCAGTTTTTTGTCTGCAGGATAATTGCTAGTTTGTTACCTGATGTTTTCAATGGAGTTTTGGACAGTTTTTAAATGGTGTAAAAATATCCAAACCTACATGGCCCTGTGTGAAAAAGTGACCCCCCCCCCCAGTTAAAACATAAATTAATTGTGGTTTATCACATCTTTGGAAAGCTGAGTTCAATTTCTCTAGCTACACATAGGCCTGATTACTGCCACATTTGTTCTCAATCAAGAAATCACTTAAATAGGACCTACCTGACAAAGTGAAGTAGACCAAAAGATCCTCCAAAGCTAGACATCATGTTATGATCCAAAGAAACTCAGGAACAAATGAGAAACAAAGTAATTGAGCCTATCAGTCTGGAAAATGTTATAAAGCCATTTCTAAAGCTTTGGGACTCCAGCGAACCACAGTGAAAGCCATTATCCACAAATCCCAAAAACATGAAACGGTGGAGAACCTTCCCAGGAGTGGCCAGCTGACCAAAATTACCCCAAGAGCGCAGCGATGACTCATCCAAGAGGTCACAAAAGACCCCACAACAACACCCAAAGAACTGCAGGCTTCACTTGCCTCAGTTAAGGTCAGTGTTCATGACTCCACCATAGGTCTTTTGGTATACAAGGGGCGCTGCTGAAGTCATTCTATGACACGGTGGTGGCATCAGCCATCACTTTTGGAGTGGTCTGCTGGGGCAGTGGCATTACTGCAGCAGATAGGAAGAGACTGAACAAACTGATTAAGAAAGCTAGCTCTGTCCTGGGGCAACGCCTTGATCCGATGGAGGAGATAGGAGAGAGAAGGAAGGTGGCTAAACTGTCATCTCTGCTGGAGTCCGAGTTCCACCCTATGCAGGACATACTGGATGCACTGAGGAGCTCATTTAGCAGCAGACTACATCATCCCAGGTGCACAACCGAGAGGTTTCGTAGGTCCTTCCTACCAACGGCTGTCAGACTGTACAACCTAAGCAGGGCTGCTCGCAGAGATAGCAAAAAGACGTAACAAACTAATAGTTTTTTGAATGCAAAAGATGCAATAGACTTACACAATGGTCCTCTCCGGCATACAACTAGGAACATACCGGTCGCTATGGAGGGTGAGAATATGTATGGGCACATAATCATACCATGTAGGATAACTAAATAGACGGTTATGCTGTTTCATCCCACCTAGCAACAATGCTCTGCACTGTGTGTGTTTATATATTTACATATTTATTCCATCTAGCTACAATGCTCTGCACTGGGTGTGTTTATATTTATATATCTATATATTTATTCCATCTAGCTACAATGCTCAGCACTGGGTGTGTTTATATTTATATATCTATATATTTATTCCATCTAGCTACAATGCTCCGCACTGTGTTTTTATATATCTACATATTATTCCATCTAGCTACATTGCTCCGCACTGTGTGTGTTTATATACTTGCATATTTATTCCACCTAGCTGCAATGCTCCGTACTGTGGGTGTTTATATATTTACATATTTATTCCATCTAGCTACAATGCGCTGCACTGTGTGTTCATATATTCATATATTTATTCCATCCAGCTACAATGCTCTGCACTGTGTGTCTGTGTGTGTGTGTGTGTATATATATATTTTATAGTAATATGTACATATGTATATTAGCTGCTCTTGCTTGCTTGTTTTTTTTCTTGCCTTCTGATTGTTGCTCTGAGTGTTGCTATCCCTGTGCTGTTGCAATCCTGGAATTTCCCCGTTGTGGGACTAATAAAGGCTTATCTTATCTTATCTTATCTTATCTTATAAGAAAGAGACTGGGCAAAAATGGCCTGCATGGCAGAGTTCCAAGGCGAAAACCACTGCTGTGCAAAAAGAACATAAAGGCTCATCTCAGTTTTGCCAGACAACATCTTGATGATCCCCAAGACTTTTGGGAAAATACTCTGTGGACTGACGAGACAAAAGTTGAACTTTCTAGAAGGTGTGTGTGTCCCATTACATCCGGTGTAAAAATAACACAGCATTTCAAAAAAGGAACATCATACCAACAGTAAAATATGGTGGTGGAAGTGTGATGGTGTGGGGCTGTTTTGCTGCTTCAGGACCTGGAAGACTTACTGTGGTAAATGGAACCATGAATTCTGCTGTCTACCAAAAAATCCTGGAGGAGAATGTCCAGCCATCTGTTTGTGACCTCAAGCTGAAGCGCACTTGGGTTCTGCAGCAGGACAATGATCCAAAACACACTAGTAAGTCCACCTCTGAATGGCTTAAGAAAAACAAAATGAAGACTTTGGAGTGGCCTAATCAAAGTCCTGACCTGAATCTGAATGAAATGCTGTGGCATGACCTTTAAAAAGTGGTTCATGCTTGAAAACACTCCAGTGTGGCTGAATTATAACAATTCTGCAAAGATGAGTGGGCCAAAATTCCTCCACAGTGCTTTAAAAGACTCATTGCCAGTTATCGCGAACGCTTGATTGCAGTTGTTGCTGCTAAGGGTGGCCCAACCAGTTATTAGGTTTAGGGGCAATCACTTTTTCACACAGGGCCGTGTAGGTTTGGATTTTTTTTCCTTAATAATAAACACCTTCATTTAAAAACTGCATCTTGTGTTATCTTTGTCTCATATTTAAATTTGTTTGATGATCTGAAATGTGTGAAAAAGTGTGGAAAAACATACAAAAAATGAGAAATCAGGAAGGGGACAAATAATTTTTCACACACCACTGTATAATGCTTGACAGTTTTTTCTGCTGTTGTAGTATGAATTCATTAATGCCACATAATATTCAAAGCTATGTATATGAAAAAAAACTTAAAATAAAGATTATGCTGCTTACAAAGGTCAGATTGCTGTTGCAGCCCTCAGCTACTTCTGTTTAGTCGGAGATGGGCAAAATGGCTCCTCAGTTGGCAAAGGTTGCAGACGTCTGGACTAGAACAACCCATCCTCCAGAAGTCGCGTCGACCAATGATGTGCAGGTTGGGGAGGACAGGAGCTCATTAAACTGTACTTTTGTAGAGGAAAATACAGCTTAAGTATTGGCTGATGGAGCCAAAGTTCTCTGACCTGGTGATGATACTCACGATGTAGCTTTGCGGCTCTGGAGTGTTGAGCAGTGTGACTCTCGCCTGGTTATGCTCCATTCATGCTCTTTGCTGTGGAGGAGGCGTGAGGACCTTCTGTCAACAGACGCCTAGGTGGACACGTAGTTTAATACCTTCAGAAATTTCACCTCAAGCTAGTTGCTTTTCTGGATCCTGTTTTTAAAAAAGTAAAAATAAATGTTGCGGATGTTACCAAAATCATCAGTTTGGCAGTTTTGTTTGCCAGATTAGTGATCCAAACTCATCCCTTTAAAAGTAGAGCTGTTTGAGTTGTAATTATGACTCATTAGAATATATACAAATAAACTGCTGTCTAATGCTTGCTTACATCTGTTTCTCTGTGTTACATTTTATTGCAACGCCAGCAACACCATTTAGCAGATGAGGAGCGTAGTGACAGTCCACACTCTAGAATAAAACACATTTAATGTGTTAATAAGGAAGATTATGCAGATAGCGTTATTTTAATTTTTTCTCATTAATCAGTGAAATTCAGCATAGTTTTTCCCATTCACATTCCTTAATCATTAATTTGTGCAAGTTTTAACATTTGGTTTAATGGCATTTTCTACTGGTATATATTTGACAGAAAATAAATTTGGTGTGTAGCATAACCTCTAAAACATGATTTATAGACTATCAGGAGATGGCAAAAACTGTATTTCACCCTTTTTTTGCCTGTGTTTGCCTTTTTTACACCTAGCAGCACTGTCACGTATCTGGGCACATGTTTAGCTCCTAAATATAGCTGAGCACTCCCTTGGACACACACAAACTCAACACTGTTTTTGCTGGGGTTCCCAAGAGAGCTGTGGGTGCATAGTAACAGAGTGACACTGAGTTAAACCCACTATCCAACCCTGCCACACACATCCATGCTGTGCCTTGTTGACCTTTAGTCCACAAGCCTTTAATAAGTCCTGAAATGTTGAACTCTTTGCAACTTGGATGCATTTTTATCTTCATCCATAGACACTTCATTATATTCAGAAACTTACTTTTCCCCTATAAATTTAGTCTTCAAAATTTATGAACCAGTTTTTCTAAACTCAGGGGAAATCACACTTGGATTGTGATTCAGTAACTCTGCCAGCAAAGGAAATGTCTCTCCTTAGCTGCTCTTTGAAGGAGGTGTTTTCTTAGATCCCCCTCCGTTTAGTTTGCTTCCCTCTTTCCCTCCTCTCGCCTGTCTGTCATATCTGATTTTCTGAGAAAGGAAATGTATGAAATATGATGCTTTGCTGTTGCTTCATTCTCCCGTGTCTTCCCCTCTTGTTCTCTTCTCCTTGATGGTCTCATTGTCCAGGCTATCGCTTCTTCATTGCATATGTATCAGTAGGGAGCATAGCAAAATCTGCACAGAACATATTGACCGTTAATTATGCAAATATGTGGAGATACATTCAAAATAGTAAAGCATGACCTAACTATATTGTGCTCTATTAACTAGAAAAGCACTCAGAGAGTGCATACCTCCACCAAGGCTCCTTCCGTCCCTCATGGATCACCTCCAGATTGTAATGGGTTTGTGTGTAGGCCACAAGCCAGTTCTGGTGAAAATTGTATCAAAGTCTTTCCAGTAGTTTTGGAGGATTCTTCCTAAGACACTCTGAGAAGATAAGAGCCTTGGCGGAGGTATGTGTTTTTGGATCATCACCAAAATGTAATGGATTCCTCTCTAGCCCAAGGCCTGCCTCTCATGAAAATTTCATCCAAATCCATCCAGTAGTTTTTGTGTAATCCTGCTGCACAAATACAAACAAGGTCCTTGGTGGAGGTATACACTCTCAGATCGTCACCAAAATTTAATGGGTTCATCCTTGGCCCAATGGCTACCTCTGGTGAATTTTTTTTTTTTTTATATCAAAATCTGTACAGTAGTTTTTGTGTGATCCTGCTAACAGACAAATAAACAGACAGACAGAGAAACTACCCCAATTACATTACCTCCTTGGTGGAGGTAATAAGACTGTCATAACTGTATTGACCATACACTGGGGCTGGGCAATTCGACCTTAAATCAGCATCATGGTTTATTGAGTCTTCCGGGTCGATTTTCATTTTGTTTTTTGTTTTTTTTTCCCTCTTCTCTTCTCCCTTACAGTTTACTGACAAGGTTCATAATTAAGTGTGCTATATCACTGCAGTGCATAGTAAATAAGCATAACAGAACAGGCCTATTGTGATTTCACAAACAAAAAAAATTAAACATTGTCCAGTGCTGAAGTTTATTGTGTTTACATACCATGTGGGCCATGTGGTTCCAATGATATCCTCAGCTTGTCTGCCGGTTATGTCCATACGCACTCCGAACTCCTTCTTAAACCTCACACTTTGCTTTCTTTTTCTTGACATCTTCAGATGATATAATGTCAATTATCACATACTATGTGGATGGAGACCACATTCCTTTTCGTTCCAAGCCGTTTTACTTTTTCTGCAAGTTTGGTGGTAAGAGTGCACAGTTTCCAGGTTGTGGAAGTACGTGGCCATGCACGTAACTCCATGGACACGTCTTAAAGGGAAAGTACACAAAAAGCACAATATTAATATATAAAATAATTTTCAAAAAAAATTCCTGAATCCAGACGTTGATCTGGATCACCACCAAAATCTAATCATCTGTTCCCCCTGTCATTGCACACCTTTCCTGAAAATTTCATCAAAATCTGTTCATAACTTTTGGAGTAATGTTGCAAACAGACCAACCAACCAACCAACGTCGGCACCCACAAGAAAAATGGACAAATGTGATGGAATAGTTTCTTCATTCATAATGTAGTAAGAGATGAATCCTGAGGTTTACTCATACAGTGTTTCCTCTGGCTTAAAGACCTTCGCGCGGTGGCAACGTATTTTTCTGGGGGGCAGAAAACACATATGTATGAATATGTTAATTTTATACTATTTATTTCTTTGCATATGGAACTTACAATTTGAAGTATTGTACAACCAAGGCTTGAATGTTGGAATATTGGCCCAGTTGGGATCCCACCCAGACGTCCTGTATTTCGACTTTTTACTGGTGTCATCCTTCTCTCCTTCCTCTGCTCTCACCTCTCCTGGACCCTCTGCCTGAACCCTTTCCTCTCATTGGCTCCTCTCTTCTGTCTCATCTTGCCCTCTCTGAGCTCTGTCTAATTCAGGTTCTCTCTCTGTCTATGGTGGTATACAAACAGGTTTGAAAATATCAAGTGTCATGTAAATTAAAGGAGACAACCAGAAATTTCTAGTTAAGGGTACAAAGAGCACCCACTTAAAACTTGAGTAAGGACTTCAGTCTTGAAGGTTTGAGGTTTTTCTCTAGAATTTATAACAGTTTTCTTAGTTTTCTACTTTTCTCTGTAAATTTATCTAAATTTGAAACCATTTTCTTCAAATTTGTAATTTCCTCTTGTAAAATTGACTTTTCTTGTACATTTGAAACTTTATTATAAATTTGTGGATTATTTTATGGCTTATTTTTGTCTGGGTTTTTTTTTAATTACTGTTTTTTTAAATAAATTTGATACAGACTGTGGTATTTTTTTTTTTAACTTTTTCCTTATGACAATTTATATTTTTGACCATAACTTTGCAGTCAGAACAAAACAATAATTTAACTCTCATTACAAAGGAAAAAATATTAATACAATTGTATTTAATGATTTAAATTAACTTAAATGACCATGGATGCCATTATTTCTGTTATAATATTTCTATATATTTATAGTTTTTTTAAGAAATCTCCTCACCTCCAAGATGGCAAGAAAAACCTCCCTTATTTTGAAATCCAAATATTGGCACGTTTGTCTGAAGGCTGCTGATGGATTAAAGTCGTCGACTTTGTGAATTTCGGTCATCTTAACTTGCCAGGTACATAATAGGGAATATAATATTGTAGTGGCTGGTGAAATATTTCCTCAGCAATTCATCAGCCCCCCTTGCCTTTCCCTACATGTAAAGCCGGCTGCACATGAATTCTAACCACATCTCTTAGCTAAGGGACTCTTCCATTATTGCTCCCTTTTTCAGCAGGTTAAAATCATGATAAACGCCTCCAGTGCTTACATACCTCTTCTGATTTTTTTTTTTCCGCATTTAAAGTACTTTAATAAACTCATGTTTCTGTCGGACAGTCATGGTAGTGTTTGGTGACTGACTGGAAAGCTTGCGTGGGCGGGGCACTTCTAAACTCCGCGTGGATGATGGCCACGCACATTGTTCTTGTGCGCGCTTGCGGAAAGTAATTGCTTCATATATTTTTCTTAAATTCATATCTCCTCATTAGCGCGGCGGTAATTTTTCTGGCGAGGCGGGCCACCACCCAGAAATTTTACCCGAGGAAACCTCGCACATAGTGTAACATACTTTTTCATGCAAGAGTTAGTCAAGATGTATTAAATGCAAACACACTGTGGGTAGCTAGTTGATTTTAAGTTGTGACATGATTAAGCATTTATTATAATGTACCAAAGACCAGGACTGTTTCAGGGTAGTAGGTTCAGCAGTTTAAATATATGTATATGTAGGATTTCAAAAATATGCAAACAGCTATAGAGAATGGAAAAACTGCAAGGAATTGTGGGAAGATGGTCTGCCTGTCTTTGTTCACTAGTGAGTGACAACAGGCTAGATATAGGACATGAAAATGAGTGGAGTCTGAAGGTGGAAAGAAATATGTCTTATAAAACTATCAAAACCAAAAAAAATCTGGACACACACCACTACAGACAGCGCGAGGATTCCCCTTCTGTGCGCACTGGAAGGGAATTCCCAGAGCGCACATTGTTGCCTTCATTACACGTGGATTTAAAATCAGCTGGGGACTGAAATCTATAGAATGTTTGGTATAGTTAGATTCAGCTGTTTTTCCTCTTTCAGGTGACTATAAAAACGCCCGGGTGAAGGCAGTATTTACTTCTTGTTTTCATCTTGTCCCACATCCCGTTTAAATCCCTTAACAGGTTAAAAATCATTTCTAAACATTAATGTTTGTGCTAAAATACAGTCTTGTTCTTGTTTTGTAAACATTATGGTCTAAATTACACTGTAATTTCCCAGTTTGAGATTAATAAAATGTCTGTCTGAAAAAAAATCACTGTCCTGATTTAGTATGTTTTTATAGCGGCTAATTATACTAGTAATTTTTCGGTGCGCCAGCAGGAGTGTCAGGCTTATTAAATCACTTTACTTGATTAGTATTTCATTTCCAGTTGTGTAATAATGTGTATATACTTATCAAGCATCGTATGACAAATTTGAGCATAAATCCAACATTTCACCGCTGGGAGTTAGAAATGCCTGTAGTTGCAGAGACATGCTAGTGCAGAAAACTTTGTAGAAACAATGATTGCTTACCTTTGTGCAAATGACAGTTTTCTGGTCGTTCACCTGGAAGATTTGAGGAAGCTGAACCCATCCATTGGAGAATTGAGCATGAGCCTCTTATGATTTATAGTTCTTAAATTGCTCATGGGTGTATGTGCTCATTCCACAAACCGAGTAGGCAAACACATCTGACAGCGTGACTTGAGGCAGTTGGTCGAGATCCATGGTCCATTTCTTGTGCTTATATGGATCAATCCCATTTATTTCTTTAATTTTTTGGAATTAGTGCTCCTTTGCTTCCTTATTCAGCTTCTCTGAATAAGGAATTTTAATTTTCTGTTTGCTGCGTTCCATCAAACGTATGTCTGTTCACGTTAGCAGTTGCCGTAGACTGCAGGTAAACAAAGAAGCCTGACCACGACAATGGCGATGACAGCCCAGAATGCAGCATGACGTCAATGCCCATTCTCTATATGAGGTAAATCATTTAAATGGGTCACTGACTGCACTTTTTCCACATTTTAACAGCTCACACGTCATGATGAAGTGTTTGTGACATATTTTATTCACTTTCTTTAATTATGCCTCAGTGAAATGGAGAGGCATATGGTAATCACTCAATGCGTCTGTGTGTGTGGGGGGGGGGGGGTTTGGTTGTATCGGTCTGTCTGTTACCAGCTTTTCAGCTCGCTCAGCCAAAATTAAGTGGAAATAAAGGCTTGTATCATTGTATCACCATATTTTCTTGACTTTTAATTCGCCAGAATTTCGAGATAAGGCTTTGTTTTCAAAATAAACACAATTTTAACTCACCATTGCTGTGTAATGGAGCAGAGAAAAAAGGTATTGTAATAACTATGCCGGGCCACTAGAGGCAGCAGTGTGACTTTTTTACAGCCCATGGATGACTTCCGAAACATGGCGGACCATAGCGGACAGCTGAGCCAAGGGGGAAAAAATCCCTTTAAAAGTTAAGTTTTGTGCTTCAATTATGCAGTGATTTCAATATTAAAACACTAATAACTTTGATATCAGGCTTCATTTTCAAAATAAACACAAATTTAACTCACCATTGCTGTGTAATGAAGCCACGAAAAAAAGCTATTGTAATAACTATGCCGACCCACAAGAGGTGGCACTGTGACTTTTTTACAGCACACTTTGGACAACTTCCTAAACATGCCAGACCACAGTGAACGAACAGCTGAGTGCCGGGAAAAAAAAAAACTTTCAAACTAAGATTTATGCTTCAATTATGCAGCAATTTCAATATTAAAGCACGAATAAGCCCTACCACTGCAACATTTCATTTTCAAAGCTTATGTTATGTCACATTATTTTTTTCATTGGTAAAAAGTACAAGTCCAACACTCCTCACCTCTGAAACATGGCGGGCCACAGCGGCTAGCTGAGTGAAAGAAAACCCCTTTCCAAGTAAGTTTTGTGCCTAAATTGTACAGTGATTTCAATATTAAAACACTAATAACTCCTACAACTGCTACATTTGATTGTTAAAGTTTATGTTTCGTCACATTATTTTTCTTTCAATGTTCTATTTTCTTTCATACTGGGGGCTGCTTGATTGCATTCATTATGCCTCAGTGCAAAGTAACTTAGGCATGCAGTGCATCTGGAACGTATTCACAGCGCTTCACTTTTCCACATTTTATGTTACAGCTTTATTCCCAAAGGGATTAAATTCATTTTTCCCTCAAAATTCTACATACAATACTCCATAATGACAATGTGAAAAAACATTTTTTTTTTTTTTTAGATTTTTGCAAATTTATTAAAAATTAAAAAAAAAACAACAACTAAGAAATCACATGTACAATAAGTATTCACAGCCTTTGCCATAAAGCTTAGAATTGAGCTCAGGTGCATCCTGTTTCCACTGATCATGAATGAATGAATCTTTATTTATTTCAGATAGTACAGGTTAAAAGAAACTGAATAATATAACAAAGGGGGAAAGAAAATCCAACAAGGTCAAATTAGACAATAACTCCTCTGATTATACAGTTCAGCATAAGTTATCCGAAATGGGTGATGGCTGAAGCCGCAGCTTATATTGCCCACCCATGTTCCATCCAAGAATTCAAAAGAAAAAAAAAACAAAACAAGAGCGATTACAATTCAGAACGAAGCTAAGACAAAATGTGACAAAAAAAACTAAGCTACAACACAACACAGGCTGGATATGACAATCCTTTTGTGATTTTACATGTCATCTTGTATATATGTTTGGAGTATTTCTTCCTTTAGTTTTTGTTTAAATTGTCCAAGCGTTGTACATGATTTTAATTCAGGTCCAAAATCGTTCCATAATCTGACTCCTTGCACTGAAACACAGTGTTGCTTGGTGGTAGTTCTCACTGAAGGTTTTTGAAATATGGGTGTTTTTATTTATTAGGGGTCCAATGTGTGACATTGGTGGCAAAATTTAAAATTGATCAAATCTACACATGAAATTGACTAATCACTATCCAATTGTGTCAGGTTTATGAAACTATTAACTATTTTCGTAATGGCATTCGCGTTCAGGAACTCTTGAGGATGAGCACTCACTTCAACTACTTGTAAATGGAGACGTAAATGGGACACTCGGGCTTTTGTTTCCCCGTGTGCCAATGCACTTTGCAATGGCACACGTTTTACACGAAACAACTTCAACACTTCCAGTATTTTTCACGCTTCAAAACTCATCAACAGCTACATTTTCACGACATATTAAGATGTGATAACGTGTATACGTACCTTCAAATTCTCCCTGTTTGTTGGATAAGACGTAAAATCACAAAAGGCGTAAATGCGGGACACGGAAGTTTGGACCTTCGATAACTTCAATATAAAGTGACCACGGTTAATCCTCTCCACATGGGTTGAGCACATCCGGGGTAGAGAAAATAAAAGTGCTTTCCCAGGGCGCTCACCTCGCCAGACGGGCTGCGCACGGCCGACCAAGACCGAAGACGTAAATTTTTTAAAGGACACCATATTCGATGTGTCATAAATGTTTGAGATTTTATTGAAATATTCTACATCTGAGCTTCACAAAGACTGATCTCCTTTTTACGTGTATGGTTTGGGATTTGAAAGGTGCAAAGTGAAAAGCATCAGCACTTCCTGTTTTCTGGTTACTTTACCAAATAACTTGCATGTTGCTGTGTAAATTCGGGGACACGGAAATTTACGTCGTACGAGTAAATTTGCAGGGGTCGCCGTACAAAAACCATAGATCCGATCACATTGGGGAATGTTTTATTTTGAATTTGCATTACAACTCTGTTATCTCTTGCATAAATGAGTAGAAAGAGTTACTCAGAGATCACTTTACAGTACTTTGAAATTGATGCGATTTTCATGTCACACAAAAACTGGGAAAAATGAGGGGACACGACCAAGGGTTTTGATTCTAACGGCAAAATCAATGATTTTTTTTTTTTAAATTGCAAAGCAAGTCTGAAACTCTTTTATGTTCCCTTGCATATTATAAAAACGAAACCGACATCTGCAAATTACAGAAAAAGAGAGAGCGCTTGAAAGTCGGATACCCCTGATATAGTGCACTGGACCCCCCAAAAAACCCAAACACCCATATACATGTTCCTCTGAAATGATATTGTTTCTCCCTTATTTGGAACAACTTTTGGATATTTGCGGGCAGTGATAGATTCTTCACTTTAAACATTATTATTGCAGTTTTAAAGTCAACCAGATCTTTCAGCTTGAGAGCTTTTAATTTAAGAAAAAGTGGGTTTGTTGGTTCCCTGTAAGCTGCTTTGTTTATTATTCTAATAGCTCTCTTCTGAAGCATAAAGAGTGGATATATGTTTGTTTTATATGTATTTCCCCATTCTTCATTACAATATGTCATGTATGGGAGTATTAATGAATGATACAAGGTATATAGTGTGGGTTGATTCAGCAAATATTTCACTCTGTGTAGTATTGCAATTGATTTGGATATTTTACCTTTAATATAATTAATATGTGACTTCCAACACAGTTTATTATCAATTATTACTCCAAGAAATTTAGTTTCAGATACCCTTTCAATCTCTACACCATTTACACTGAGTTTAGATACTGAGTTGTTGTGATGGTTGTTAAAGACTATAAATTTTGTCTTACTTAAATTGAGCGTTAATTTGTTTGAATCAAACCACAGTTTAAGCTTTCCTAATTCCTTTCCGAGTGTATCCAGAAGTTGTTCCAAATTGCTTCCACTGCATAATAGATTGGTGTCATCAGCAAACAATATTAAGTCCATTTTTTTCTGAAACTTTACATATATCATTTATATACATATTGAATAACAATGGCCCCAAAACTGAACCCTGTGGGACTCCACAAGTAACCTTCAGTAACTGTGAGTTTTTGTTACCAACACATACATACTGATATCTATTCTTTAAGTAACTACTTTACCAGGACAGCGCTCCCCCTCTAATACCACAATTTTGTAGTTTCTTTAATAATAAATTATGATCCACTGTATCAAATGCTTTTTTAAGATCCAGGAATACCCCAACTGAATACTCTTTATTTTCAATGGCAGTTGATATTTTTTCTATAAATTCCATTAGAGCAAATGCAGTTGTCCTTTTGTGTCTGAACCCATTTGCTGCTCACACAATAAATTATTCTTCAGTATGAAGTTGTCAATTCTCTCATAGAATATTTTTTCAAGTATCTTGGAAAATTGCAGCAATAGTGAAATTGGTCTATAGTTTGGGAATTCCCCTCTGTCACCCGTCTTGTATATCGGAATTACTTTAGCTATTTTCATTGCATTGGGAAATATACCTGTTTGGAGAGACAGGTTACAGATATACGTCAGTGGTTTCACTAAGCATTCAATAATAGTTTTGACTAAGAGCATGTCAATACCATCGCAATCCGTAGATGTTTTACTTTTAAACGATTTAACAATTTCAATGACCTCTCTCTCGTCTGTGTTCTTTATGAAAATGGAGTCTTTTATAGCAGTGTTATTGCTTATTGTATCACCTGTAGGCGTCGTAATGGGTATTTATCGAGCCAAATTAGGACCAATGTTAACAAAAAATTTATTAAATTCATCTGCAGGTGAAGCTGCATTCACACTCTGAGTCGTTTTATTATTTTTTGAAAAATCGGTTGGGTAGCTTGTATGAAAAAATGACTTGACGGAAGAATAAAAGGAAGAATAAAACTCCTTGTGTGAAATAACGAACGTGTTTTGCTGATTCTCTATCACAGGTTGGAGAGTTAACTTCCACATGCACGTTTCCTCCTCCTGGGCCGCTACCCAGGGGAGCAACAATTTTGGGGGCTATTTTTGTATGTTTTATACCGCTGCTCTGCTTCTTTTGTCCTTTTCTTTTGGAAAGCTTTATATAATAAATTTTTCTTTTTACACGCCTTTTGTAATCCATTGGTTAACCATGGCTTATCGGCAAATTTATGTTTAAGCTTTTTTTTTTTACTAATGGACAATTTTTTTCATAAAGAGTGGTTACAATGTTTATAAATGTGTCATAGGCTTCATTTACATCTGATACATAGACTTCTGTCCAGTCTTGCTTCAGCAAGTCCTCTTTAAAAGAACTGATTGCATTTGGTGATTTGTATCTGAACGATTTTAAAAAAAATTTCTGTTTTGGCCCCCATGTGGCCATGGATAAGTGCAAAGGTTGGCAAGTGGTCACTTATATCATTTATCAATAATCCACTTTCTATTTTCTTATCAATAATATTAACAAACAGGTTGTCAATAAGTGTAGCAGTGTGAACTGTGATTCTACTGGGATGTGTTATTGTGGGATATAGACTCATGCTGTACATAGAGTTCATGAACTCTGTAATTACATTTTGTTGATGTGGATTTAGTAAATCAATATTGAAATCTCCACAAATTACTACCATTTTCTTACTAGTAATATTATTGTACAGCTCGACTAATTTATCTCTGAATGTCTCAATGCAAGTTCCCGGCATTCTATATATACAACTTATAATTAGATTTTTTTGTTTTATCTTGGTCAATCTCAACAGTAACACATTCCAAAATCCCTGGTAGTGCAAAGGACATTCCATTTACAGTCATCCTTGAGATGTTTCTACAGCTTAATTGGAGTCGACCTGTGGTAAATTCAGTTGATTGGACATGATTTGGAAAGGCACACACACCTGTCTACAGAAGGTCCCACAGTTGACAGTGCATGTCAGAGCACAAACCAAGCATAAAGTCAAAGGAATCGTCTGTAAACCTCCAAGACAGGATTGTCTCGAGGCACAAATCTGGGGAAGGATACAGAAAAATTTCTGCTGCTTTGAAGGTCCCAGTGAGCACAGTGGCCTCCATCATCTGTAAATGGAAGAAGTTCGGAACCACTAGGACTCTTCCTAGAGCTGGCCGGCCATCTAAACTGAGCAATTGGGGGAGAAGGGCCTTAGTCAGTGAGGTGGCCAAGAACCCGATGGTCACGCTGTCAGAGCTCCAGTGTTCCTCTGTGGAGAGAGGAGAACCTTCCAGAAGGACAACCATCTCTGCAGCAATCCACCAATAAGGCCTGTATGGTAGAGTCGCCAGATGGAAGCCACTCCTTAATAAAAGGCACATGGCAGCCCACCTGGAGTTTACCAAAAGGCACCTGAAGGACTCTCAGACCATGAGAAACAAAATTCTCTGGTCTGATGAGACAAAGATTGAACTCTGTGGCATGAATGCCAGGCGTCATAACCATGCCAATGGTGGTGGCAACATCATGCTGTGGGGATGTTTTTGAACGGCAGGAACTGGGAGACTAGTCAGGATAGAGGGAAAGATGAATGCAGCAATGTACAGAGATATCCTGGATGAAAGCCTGCTCCAGAGCTCTCTTGACCTCAGACTGGGGCGATGGTTCATCTTTCAGCAGGACAATGACCTTAAGCACATAGCCAGGATATCAAAGGAGTGGCTTCAGGACAACTCTGTGAATGTCCTTGAGTGGCCCAGTCAGAGCCCAGACTTGAATCCAATTGAACATCTCTGGAGAGATCTGAAAATGGCTGTGCACTGATGCTTCCCATCCAACCTGATGGAGTTGAGAGGTACTGCAAAGAGGAATGGGCGAAACTGCCCAAAGATAGGTGTGCCAAGCTTGTGGCGTCATATTCAAAAAGACTTGGGACTGTAATTGCTGCCAAAGGTGCATCAACAAAGTACTGAGCCGTGAATACTTTGTACATGTGATTTCTTAGTTTTTTATTTTTAATAAATTTGCAAAAATCTCAAAAACTTTTTTCACTTTGTCATTATGGGGTATTGTGTGTAGAATTTTGAGGGAAAAAAAGAATTTAATCCATTTTGGAATAAGGCTGTAACATAAAATGTGGAAAAAGTGAAGCGCTTTGAATAGTTTCCGGATGCACTGTACCATAATCACTACATCCGTCTGTGTGTGTATTTATCTGTTTGTTACAAGCTTTCCAGCTCGCCTGGTCAAAATCAAGTGGAACTAAAGGCTTGCATCATTGTATTGCAATATTTTATCCAAGTTTTATTTGGCACAATTTCCACATACGGCTTTGTTATCAAAATAAACACAAAATTACCTCACCTTTACCATCGCTGGAGCTGGGAAAAGGTATTGTAATAACTATGCTGGGTCAGTACAAGTGGCAATGCGTCTTTTTTTACAGCTCCCCCATGCCTCCCTGCCACAGGCACCGAGGCATCAGCACCTTGGTGCTTTCATTTTTTAATTACTGAAGCAAATTTGTTTTGTATTATTCCGGGCTTTCTTGAAACACTTTGATTTAAAGCCTATCACTTTAAGAAACATCCTTCACCTGTTACACTCCGCCCTCCCTCTTACGTCAGTTAGCCATTAGCTGACTAGCTTCTAGCCTTTACCCTCCTTCTAGCTCGGATGAGCGGTGCTGGTTCGCTGATCGATAGTCAAAGGTGTATCTCGTGTTAGTCTGGCCCACCTCCCAATAATTTTCCCACTATTTCACAACAAATCGCTAGCTCGGCACGCCGGGTGGCCCCACGATCACTGCAACCAACCTGGCCCAGGCCCTGAGGCTGCCGGCCAAGCCAAGGCGCAGCTTACCGAGCTTCCGAGCCACAGCATCTCAAAGGGCAGTGTCTCGCTCTGCAGGACGCCATGAGGCGGCTCCCCTATGCTGCCTGTGAGAGCGGAGCAGAGTTGCGGAGAGCCCTGGAGGACAGTGGGGGAGCTAGCCGTGAGAGCCAGCAGCCTCAGGTTGGTTGCCATGACCAGCGTGCCAGTGCTGGCGATTTGCTGTGGAATCATGGCAAAATTATTTGGTAGATGGGCTGGAGTCACGTTGTCGACTGTGGACTGGTGAAGCAGGTGGTAACAGGGATGGCTATTGGGGTGGCTAAAATCTGAGGAAAATAATAATATAAGTCACGTTTGGTGTGAGCCTCCTGGTACCAGTGTTATCTGGGGGGCTAATAGGCAACCTTTAGCGCCCCTTCCATCTACATGACAGTCAGCTAGGCAGGCCAATAAGAGAGCAGTGGGCGGGTCTCAAGGACAGCAGTGGGTTGGCTTTGTCAAATCATGACTTGCATGATTTACCTGGAAGAGTCAAAAACATTTGGTGTTTCAGGGAGAGAAAAATGAGATAAAGGCTGTGTGTGTGGGAGGGGTTTCACAGAATTGACTGTTTTGATAGTTTTTGTATAATTACATGACCAATAGACACATTTCAGATAGATAAAACCTACAAACACACCATTTTTCAGTCAATGATCCCTTTAATATACCCTCTTCTTCTTCTTCTTGATTGACGGTTGGCAACCAGCCCACAGGTGCATCACTGCCACGACTTGATTTTCATCACTCTATATCTTTGTAGAAGGAGTTCTTACAAGGAGTGCTCTCACCTCTTAGATTTCAAGCTTTACTACCTTTGCCCATTTTGTTGTCCCATGAACTCAACCCTGTGAACCTTAAGTAAAGAAGGCATAAAACCTGATGCTGAGTTAAATTTTAGCACTCCTTTTATTGCCTGCTCAGCCACAACAGCACTGGGCTGCAACCAGGACAGCATCATGTTGTTTGACAGGGTGTTCATTAAGACTGACTCTAGCTCTTCGACCCTGCCTTACACATCACATCCTTTTAGACTTTATCACTGTTGAAGTACTTGAAAACAAGTACCTGCCCTGATTTGCTCTGAAAACTTCTTGCGAGGCAACGGAAGACAGTAAATGATGAAGAGATGAAGGACAAATTGTACCAGAGAGGACGCACTTTCCAGCAGATTGCTATTGCTTTTCTCCCAGAGGGTGGAAAAGCATCCAGCATCACCCTGTTAGACTTAATCATTGCCAGAGGTCTTTTGTCTTACCCTATCAACACACTGAGGACACTGGCAGTGTCGTGTGAAATAAAGTCACCTTCTGCTTTTGTCATAAATTTGTCATGTCTGTGTGTTGCAGAGGAGCAATGATGAGAATGGGAACTGCTCTGGAGGCAGCATGGAGTTTCCCACCACCAACCTGTATGAGCTGGAGAGTAGAGTGTTTACTGACCACTGGTCCATACCCTACAAGAGAGAAGAGTCCCTGGGCAAGTGTCTCATTGCCTCCACCTGCCTTGCCCGCCATGGTAAGACTCTTTGTGTATGTGTGTGTGTATCTGGGATGAGTGTTTTCATGTGGGTGGCATATTTTGTTTGCACCATCGGGTGTTTTTCACATGTTGTTATTTTGGACTCTTGTTTTCTCAATATGCGACAAGTCTGTGAGAGCCTTTTTTTTTTTTTTTCCCCAAGTTTTGATTTGTGTTTAATATGTGGCTCCAACGTCTCCCTCTCTGCCAGGACTTGCTGACGCTGATGAGAACTGCAAGAGGTTTATAGATCGGTGCATGCCTGAGGCCTTTAAAAAGGTGAGCAGTAAAAGAACTGAGTTATTAGACCTTTAGTGAATTATTAGCATCAATTTCCTGACTTCTTTTCTGCTTTTTCTTTCTTTCTTTCTTTTTTTTTTTAAATTGCCACCAGTTGCTGACCAGCAGTGCCGTACACAAATGGGGCACTGAGATTCATGAGGGAATCTACAACATGCTTATGTTGTTGGTGGAGCTGGTTGCAGAGAGAGTGAAGCAAGATCCGGTACCTGTAAACCTGATGGGGGTGCTGACAATGGTGCGTGGTCTTACAAATACACCTGCCCTGCGTTCAGTTGACAAAACATTTCGCTGAACATAGTTTGCAAGGTGAACTGACCGAAATGAACTGGCAGTTCTCAGCGAGCATTTTTTCTGTTCAGCATGCACATTCTGTAATTGTGTAGATCGATGGTCCTCTGTCAGCCGGTAGAGGACCCTAGTAACTATGGTGTAGACTGTAGCCTACTTCAGCTTCATATTACCTAAGAATTCTCCATTATACCCCCACCAAAAACAATGTTTTATGCCCGATATTGTTTTACTTACAAAATGACATAACCTCTACTTTTAAATTGATGGAATTGCTCCGAAAATAAAAGAAAACAAAAGAATATCGCAAACTATCTTACCTAGCTGCCATCTTTGTTCGCTACGTGAGTCACCTCCAAATGAGTTCGGCCAAAGAGAAAACGGTTCGCAGCGACCGTGTCGTTCAGTTACAGAAACTAACGAACAGTTCCGAACAGTTGCAAACTGTTTTGTCAACTGAACGTGCCCCTGTTTTTTTTTATGCATAGCCAGTTCTGTCTTGGCACTTCTGGAGAGGGAATCTGTCAGATTATTGCAGTTTTGATGACCAAACATTGCTTAGCTTTTGAAATTACTACAATGACCTGTTAAGAGTCTCCTACAGTTGCACCTCATAGATATCAGGGGTTCCACCTTCTTGCCATCACCATTGTTCTGTGATCAAAATCAGGCACTGGTTCCAGGAAAAAGTGGCAGGAGACCCCATACTACTCAGAAGAGCGGGTCATTTTTTTGCTGCTTTTGTGTGGACCATTTTTAAACCTCATATTAAAATTGAATGTGCTGCTGTGAGTAAACACCCTGTGGGCTAATGATTCAATCCGACTCTCTTAAGTTTCAAAAGTGCTTGATCATATTGACAAAGATTATGGCAGTTTCAACCTTGGAAGTCAGAAGTATAATCATAAATGGCAGAAATGTATCATGTGTAGGGGTGGGCAATCTTTAGATTTACTTATTTGTCATTGTATGCAAATGTACAACAAAATTAGTCGGCTTCCTAAACGGACTGCACAATTAACCATTTAAAAACAGACTCAATCAAATTTTAAAAAGCAATGTATATAAATATAGATATAAATAAAACATAAGACTAAGAGTAAGTAAGTAAATAAGGCCGAATAAGGACTTAATATGGCACGTTCTACAGTACACCAGTTCTTTCATAATTAATTAATTATGGGAGATTATATGATGTAATGTGGGGGAGGGGAAGTTCAAAGTTGTTATTTAGTTCACGTATGGCTGTATAATAAAAGGTATTCCTCACTCTGGAAGTGCGGTATTTCAAGGCCTTGTAGCGCTTTCCAGAAGGCAGTAGGACAAATGGATGATGGAACGGATGACTGCTGTCTCCAATGATCCTGCAGGCTCTGCTGTAATAGCAGGACCTGTAGATGTTTTCCAGGGATGGCAGGGGAGCACCAATGATCTTTTGTGCAGTGTTAACTACCCTCTGCAGGGCGGCCTTGTCTGCCGCTAACAATTTCCATACCAAGCTGTGATGCAATATGTTAAAGTACTCTCAACAGAACATCAATAAAAGGATTCCAACAGTCTTTTTGTGTGGTTGACCTTCCTCAAAAGTCTGAGGAAGTACAATCTCTGTTGGGCCTTTTTCACCACAGTGGTGGAATGAACAGTCCATTTCAGGTCCTTGCTGATGTGAGTGCCTAAAAATCTGAAGCTGGAGACCCTCTTGACCTCCTCCCCTCCTATTTTAAGTGGCAGGTGCGTGCCTCGTCTGTGCCTGAAGTCGATCAGCAGCTCTTTTGTCTTTTTGATGTTTAAGGACAAATTATTCTCAGAACACCACTCTGTCAGTGTGCGGACCTCTTCTCTGTAGGCAGACTCATCCCCGTTGGTGATAAGTCCCAGCACTATTGTGTCATCTGCGAACTTTATGATGGTATTTGTAGAGAATGAGGGTGTGCAGTCATATGTGTAGAGAGAAAAGGGCAGGGCTCAGCACACATCCCTGTGGTGCTCCAATACTCAGAGTCAGACTCGAGGAGGTGTATGGACCAAGCTTAGTTGGCACCTCACAGTTCGAGCCAACTATGATTCAGGGGGCTGCGATTAAATTCCAAACTGATTCTCGATGCATCTTTTGTTTTTCCCCACTCATTAAGTATTTGCATTGATCCATGAATTTACTTCCTGTATCTTTTAATGAAACAAATCAAAGAGAAATTCTGCAAGTCACATGGAATGTTACATTTGCCATCTTGTATTCCAGCACTTCAAAAAAGCAACATGAAAAGTGAGCCTGAAGTAGCATATTTGTTGTAACACAGAATTCAGAGTGCCCTGAATTTTTTTATAAGTAATAGACTTCTAATGAGCATTCTCCAGTTACGTGCAACAAGTTAACACAATCCTCAGACAAATATACTCAGAATTTCTAACATACAGCGTACTTCATACCTTCTGAGGAAGCTGAGATCCTTCAACGTGTGCAGCAGGATGCTGGAGCTTTTCTACTAGGCCGTTGTCACCAGCACTATCTTCTTTGCTGCTGTCTGTTGGGGTAGCAGTATCATAGCCAGCGACACTAACAGACTTGACAAGATTATCAAGAGGGCTGGCTCTGTGATTGGTCTGAGGCCAGAGACCTTTGAGACTGTGGTGGAGAGGAGGATACTAGCAAACTGCGATCCATCATGGACAATCCTGATCACCCCCTCCACCACACACTGGACAGACAGCGGAGCACTTTCTTCAGCAGACTGCTACAGCTTCGCTGCCGAACAGTTAGGTCAGGGGTGGGCAATCGTGCCATGGAGGGCCATTCCACTGCAGGTTTTCTATTCCACCCAGTTTCTTCAGCAGGTGTTTTCACTGATTAGCAATCCTTGAAACTGATCAGAGCAAACACCTGCTGAAGAGACTGGGTGGAACAGAAAGCCTGTAGTGGAATGGCCCTCACTGCCCACCCCTGGGTTGGGTACAGGAAATCTTTCCTGCCACATGCCATTTTACTGTACAATAACTCACTCTAATGTTGAATTCTGGTCATAACTATGCTGCCATACTGTACCTTGCAGTCTAATTGGTGCCTCACATTGCACCCTGCACCTGATAGTCTTGTATTGTACAGCGGGAATGATTCATGTATCTACACGGGTCAGTACCTATTCATGTATGATGTATATAAGCTATTTAGGCAGTTTTACTTTCCATGGACAATCCCTTTGTCTATTATGCTGTGTGGGTTTCTTTCGTTTTGGTTGTCTGTTATGCTGCTGTTACACTGTAATTTCCCAGTTTAAGATCAATAAAGTACATATATCTACATCTGTCTATATGTTAAGTTAGTTTAATTCCCTTCCACAGCATGTGGGACATCATGTGGTGTATGGGGCGGTGCCTATCTCCGTTTCTATCTATCTGTATATAGACTTCTAATTAGAAGCAATCTTACCCGCTGTCTTCAGTGATTCCATGACTATGCCATGGCTCTGGTCCGCTGTGCTGCGTTGTGCGGGGGGCCCTGGTTCTCAACGCCGGAGTGTGGGCATTTTTTCCAGGTTGGGTGGAGGCTTTGGCGTCACTTGCTCGGTGGTCCTCTGGTCGTCATCGTTTGGTCAAAATTTATTATGATGTTAAGATTTAAGAATCAAATGCCTCCTGGACTAATTGGACTGTTGCCTCTGTGACCCAGATTCCCAAAAAAGCGGTGATGGATGGATTGATTTAAGAATCAGATTCTTGACATTTGTGCATTGATGCAGAATTGTTCGTGTCTGCATCGCAGTGCATCATAAAAATGATTATTTCCCCCACCCGTGTATATATTTGCTGTGTTTCTGTTGTTTTTTTTTCCAGGCCCTTAACCCTGATAATGAATACCATTTTAAGAATCGGATGAAGGTCTGTCAGAGGAACTGGGCTGAAGTTTTTGGAGATGAGGCCAACATGTTTGCCGTCTCTCCTAGCAACACCTATCAAAAAGTAAGGCATGCATCTTTGCTTTAACTGATTGTTAACCTATTGGACTGCATGATTAGCAGTTTAAATGAAACTTGATTTATTCCACTCACACATCCATGATTGTCAACTTATATTTACTGCATTGCCATGTTGACCTACACAAACAAGTTCATCAACAGGGTTGCATAACTTAGGGACTCAGGAGGCATGTGTAAAAGACTCATTATAGCTGTCAGAAAACTTAGTCTATATCTCATAGGAATTTGCTGTGTCATTGTTAAATAGACCCATTTAATGTGTAATTATCTGCTACAGGAACCTCATGGCTGGCTGGTTGATTTGGTAAACCGGGTGAGTAATGAGTAATCACCTAGATATTGTCGCTATTTAAATTTGTGTTGAATTTTGTCTAATATTTTAACTTTTCTCCTATTTTTTGCAAAGTTTGGAGAATTAGGAGGATTCACTGCCATCCAGACGAAGCTCAACATGGAGGAAATCGAAATAGCTGTAAGAATAATTGTCCTTGCTTTCCTCTTCCTATTTTTTTTTTTTTGAGGTTTTCTTATAGTGATGAAATAGCTCCCCTCCCTGTAATGGATGAAGAGGCACTGCAGACAGACTTTGAGCCAATACCGGCAAAAGGTCACCATGTTTACCCCTACTGCTCTGAGCTGCAGGGTGCTGAATGTCTCTCTCTTCCCCCTCTCTGTAATATTCACTTAAACTCTTGCATCCTCCTGCTGTGTGACGGTTGAAATGCTCTCTTGTTTTATGTGTTCTGAGGCATCCTTGTACTGATGCTTCCTTCTGGGAACCTGGCCAGAATCACAGCAGTGCATAGCCATTAATTCCGTGCGTGTGCACACTCTCCCTCTAACCATCAGCATATTAATGAGGCAAAGACTCATTGCTGTTTCACTCTTTTGGTAGCAGTGGGAGCTCACCGGAGTGTGTAGGCGATCAGATGCCTAGCATGCCCTAAGCACACTCGAGAGAAAATGTGAAAAGGAAAGGAGAAAAGAAAATGGTATGCCTCCCTCCTGCTTACTCCCAGGTGTCCTTTTTGAGCAGAAAGTCAAAAACAGTTGGAAGGTGAGAGGGAGATGTTTGTAGGAAGCAGAAAAAACTTAATAAAAACCGAAGGCTAACATTTTTCTTTAAATATTTATATAAAGTATTTATAGATCCCATCAATAATTGAAAAATTGCACCACAGACCTGTGAATATATTAGGGCTGTAGCTAACAACTATTTTATGGCTCAGGTAATCACCCGCTCTAATTGAAGATTACTTGAGTGATCAGATACTTTTTTTTAAAAGAAACTTTCATTGACCAACATTTGCGGAACTTTCTTTCCTCAAGAGCAGTAGTAATTGTACCAAACACTCAATAACACAGATACACATTTGTTGCAGTGCTTATTGCAATGTTTATTGCGTAGAACGTAACTTTAAACGTCACGTTACACCATAAAGTTCCATTTGCTAGCCGTTAAAATCTGCTAGCACTAGCTGCTGGCCGATGCTAATGGCGGTGGATATATGTTTTTTGTTCATATAAGCATAATTAGTGTAGCTGACTACATTCTGTTCTTCTTAATTTAAAATCTGTCACGTACCTTGTCTTGGGTGCGCTGGCTGTGCATGTTGTGGGATGCTTTCTGCCGAGACACTGTAACATCTGCCGTTGTAGGATGCTAGCTCGCCACTCGGCTTTACCATTTACACACTGCACAAAGTTTTCCTTCAATTTGAGCATGAAATGGTCCCAGACTTGAGATACTTTTGTCTTTTCTTTTCTTTTCTTTTAAATTTTCTTCCTCTTTGCCGGCCCATCACTGTGCCACTCTGACATGGCGCCGTTCAACAAATCTGTGTTTTGTTTAGGTAGCATGACTGGAAGAAGGTCATGTAGACTGGAAGTGCCACATTAAATGACATATTGAAGCATAAATTCTGAATCGAGAAAATTTTGTAATCAAATTATTTGAATTATTTAAGTAATCGTTGCAGCTGTAGAATATATTGTCAAATCATTTAGGCAAACTGTATAAAATAAGGTCACCTGTGTATCTGAAGTCATTAATGTTTTTCATACCTACTTTACACTGGCATGACAACGAAATCCAAATTCAGGGATAGAAACTTTGTTTTTACCTGGTAATGTGTTCTCACAGGGGTCTTATGCAAATGGATAAACAATGATTTACTTACGAGAACTCTGCAAGTATGTCAGCATTGACATGACAAAACTATAAAAAAGAATGCCCATTGTGAGTTGAGCAAAGTCATCTGTATGTTGAAATAGTTGGAAGCAGGAGTAGGTACATAATTGTATCGGTGGAAGAAAAACTGCACATTTTTATGCCATAATCTTGATGTAACAAAACAGTCCTTTACCCCCAATTTCCACTGACTGCTGTTGTGTTCCATTACAGCTATGATGCAGTTGCCGTAGCAAATAGTTCCCATTCTAGCCAATGTGCTACTTTCCACCAGATGCAGTGCATTGCATCACAGATCTGGCTAGCTGCAACAGTTTGCTAAAAAAAGGAAATGAGTCTATTTTTAATGGATACCATATCCAGCATGCAATCAAATAACATGGTATCTACTGCATTGAAGAACTGTTTATTAAAAAACTATGTAAAGACTTGCTTTAAAATATCACCTGTTGTTTTCTGAGGTCTGCTCTGCCACCACTGTGTCCATGAACATAAAAACTGTGACATAACGTACAAACACTTCACAGAATTAAAGACAGGCTACTTACCCATTATTAAAGCACACATGAATCCAGATGAATGCACAGTGGTACATCATGCATCCTTGTTATTGCAATCACTCAATAACAACTTGGTCTCTCGTGAGTGCTTGTATTATTTTATATAATTCTCACATGATCTTGCCATGCGAACTTTGTTCTGATCTGTGTCACTTTGGAACACGAACGCAGCTGGTGAGACTGAAACTGCACTGCAGCTGCAACAGATGACCGCAGTCAGTGGAAATGAGGCTTTAGTGGTACGTGTATGTTGTGTACATATTGCTGGGCAGCAATGGGGGAAAAAAATGCGTGCCTTTAAGTTCTTTTGATTTAGCCCTGAATGGCAAATCACAGCTGGGCGCTGATTTTGGAAGATTTGCACTTTTTGACATTGATGTGCACATTACACTTATAAAAATGCTCTATTACTTAAGACCCAGTTTGACCTCCGCCCTTCATAAATTGTAAAGAGTTTTGCTTTTGTTTTGTCGAGCAACCATATAACTACTGTGACAAATGGGGAAGAAAGGTTGTGTTCACTCAGCTACAAATCCAGAAAAATGGGATGCCATACATTGTGATGACAGAGATACCACAGCCTTGAGAGTTTATTTTCTGTTTTTTCTTGGGGCCTTATTGAGTGTTTTGTTTTTTTCTCGTACACAGTGTGTTTCAGCGCTGGTCCAGCCTCTTGGAGTCTGTGCTGAATACCTAAACTCCAGCCTTGTTCAGGTGAGCCACCTTACCTTTTCTCACACAGTCACACACTTATATTTGATCTTTGTCACTGTGCCTTAGAACCAGTTCCATACTGACATTAAAGGTCCCATTCACTGAAAAGTTGTGTTTTTGTAGGTTTTACCCTTCTGAAATGCGTCTGTTGGTCACATGATGATAGAAAAAAACATCAAAATGCTCACTTCTCTTAAAAAAAAAGCTACACACACTCAGAGCGAGAGAGAGGGCCTTTATATCTTTTCTCTATTTTGAGTTGATGTATGTCATCTGGGTTTTTTCCTGTACATCAACTAAAGCAAAACTAACCTTAATTTGGGCCTGCTGCTCTATTATTATCCAGCCTGAATCCAGTCCCATGTCCTGCAAGAGCTGTCTTTCTGCAAACACGTGGTGGAGATGCTGCACACACTAGCAAGGCAACAGCAAAGATGCTTAAACGAACTCCCAAAGGATCGATCTCTAAGACAAAAGTGGCAAAAATTTAATGGACGTTCCAGAGGATTTTAGCCCAAATTTATTACTCTGTTCTGGTCATTTCACTACAGATTCATTCCAAAACCTTGTAAAGTATAAGTTAGGTTTTGCTAAAAAGCTTATTTTTAAGGATGCCACTATATCATGTGCAGCAATGCTGTAAAATGCCTAAACATTTAAAATTTAATATCGCCGTGATTTTGGAGGGTCTGAGCCATAATTGGGCATATGTGGCCACACGGTATGCATGAGGTGAGCTGGATCCCAGCAAAACGGCTAAAACTGGCAGCTCACACTGTTAGCACGCAAGGAGTCTCCTGTTAAGGAGCAAGGAGCCGTGTGTCCTCCCAAGGCTTGAGCTGCATGGCCATATATGCCAAATTATAGTTCAGACCCTCCACAATCATGGTAGCAGTTGATTTTACTTTTATAGGCATTAGATCTTCATTGTGCTCTTTTATCGAGTCACATTTGGTGCTTCTCATTTCAGTATTTATGTACACAGGGCTCCGTGAAAAGTCAAACTTCTGGCCCTGCTGTAGTTGACGCCTCCTCACTTTTCTATTCACTTTGCCACACGTGTCAGTCGCACAAGTTTCACCAATCAGATTGGGGGCTCATGAATAATACTGAAGAGGCCTGAAACGGCGTTTTCCTGGAGAGCTCGGAGAGTGGCTTTCTAGATCTCATGTAAAGCCACACAGAAATGATTTTTGGTTTATCACAATACAGACATATGTGTTTGACGATGTCAGAATGTGAAATTAAGCCACGAAAAATTTTTGTTTTCATTTTGTATAAATCATCTTCAAACTTTATTTCTGTAGCACCTTTCATGCAACAAAGTGCAGCTCAAAGTGCTTTACACTTAAAATCAAATATCAGATAAAAACAAAACAAAAAAGACAGAGAGCCTCCCCGCCGCGCCCCTGCTCCCGTCCATCCACCTGAGCCCTCAACTCACCGCAGACCCCACCTCCTGCCACCCCGACCCACCCCACCCACAAGTAAAAAGATGGGCGTAGTTAAAACATGGCTGAGTACAGAAGACCTGAGTGAGGAATTAGTTTGATTGCTAGTAATATATAGTTATTGACATTCTTTCTGTGCTTCAGTTTTGTTTCAGACTTGAATAAGTGTTTTAAAAAAAGTCACTTCTGTATCCTAACATGACCCTGTGCTAGATTTTTTATTTATCTTCTGTTTTTATTTGCTGTATTCTGTTACTATTTTGCTGCTGTGTCCCATTTTGCTCTCGGGATCAAAAAAGTGTCAAATCCTTTTTTCCTAGCCAATGCTGGATCCTGTCATCCACAAGATGATCACATATGTACAGAACCTGGAAGAAAAAGATCTTAAAGACAAGGTATCTTTAAAATATTTGTGATCTCATATATTTTATGCAAAAAGTTGTTGTTGTGGCTGCTGGATTATTTGTGCCTTCTAGAACTATAGTGGTCCATGGACATTAGGTCCCGAGTGTAAGGTTTGCTTTTATATTTGCCCCTCCAGTGGAACTGTATTGAATAAGATAAAAACAGAATATATCATTTTATACTGACTGAATAAACTTGTCATGACCTCTCTTCTCCTTTAACCCTAGCGTCTGGTTAGTATCCCAGACCTGCTTTCTGCCATCAAGCTGTTGTGCATGCGGTTTGAGAGAGAGCTGGTTAACGTGGTCGACGACCTGCGGCTGGACACGCTGCTGCGAATGCTGAAAACGCCACACTTCTCCACAAAGATGAACTCCCTCAAAGAGGTCTGCGTTTATATGCTTTGAGCTGTCATCGCTCGTGCTCTTCTGCCTTTTTTTTTGTTTTGTTTTTGTCTCATGTTGCACTGTTTTTTTTAATACATTCTTTTAGGTGACAAAGTTAATAGAAGAAAGCACTGTATCAAAGATGGTGAAAAATGCCATTGACACAGATAAACTGCTGGATTGGCTTGTAGAGAACTCTGTGCTCTCAATAGCACTGGAAGGTAAGGAAGTAAATCAAACACCAGACTAGCATTTTACTCTCCATTACAAGTTCCTCATGGTTATGGCAGAATAGAAGAGACTATCCTGACCGTGTATAGTGGCTGTTTGTATTGTCTCCGTGTCTGAATTGTTATACCTCTAATAATGAGTTCACATTTATTGATCATCCACTTTATTCCCTCCATGTGGAATTGTATTTAATTACCCGTCTTCTCAAATGTCTTTGTGGAGACGTTCTGTTTAGCCTCTCCCACATAATTAAATGTGCTTTACTGTAGTTCTGCAGTGTTCAGTTACAGATTTATTTAAACATTCCCTATTGTGCCAGTTTTTTTGTGAGTTTTATCCTTATATAATACAGTGATCAGTCATATGTATACTGTTCACCTCACGAAGAAACACACACTGTCTTTATTTTTATTAGTTAAGCTCTCAAAGAAATAATCAAATTGTACTTCAGGATAATGTGATGACATATTCCAAGTTCCTCTGCATCAAAAACACCTTTAAAGTTAGGAAAGCAAATGTACTTTGTTGCTTTCATTACTTATGATTGACTGACTTAGAAACTTTTCACAATTATTTTTTTTTTTCACCCTTATTGTCATTCAACCGTACAACCAATCATGTACAGCAGAACGAGATTGTGCTTTACCTATCTACAGAGTCAATCACACACACCCCAGTGCAGAATCAGAGGGCCGCTGCCATGCAAGGCGCCGCCACAGATTTCCCTCCTCCATTCCGTTATTGCTGAGCACCAAGCTGGACGGCAGGAAGTTCCACTTTTTTATATGGTCTTTGGCATGACCCGGCCGGGATTTGAACCCCTGCCTCCCGGGTGTGGGGCGGATGCTCTACCAACTGAGCCACCACTCCGGTCCACAATTAGGCTTATTAAAAAAAAAAGAAAAAAAAGCGAAGTTCATTGTCATTCAGCCATACAGCCAAGCATGTGCAGTAGAACAAACTTACGTTTCTCCTATCGGAGGGGCTGCTACCATGCAAGGCGCTGCCACGACTTTCCTTTCCCCCATTCTGTTATGCTGAGCACCAAGCTAGAAATCAGGAAGTACCATTTTGATCTGGTCTTGGGCATGACTTGAGCTGGGGCCTGAACGCACAACCTACCGGCTGTGAGGCAGATGCTCTACCACGAGGCCACCGACTGCTTTTTGGATGAGTTGTAAAACAATACAAATTGTTTCTAGTCTTTAAAGCTACATATAAATATGTTCTTGAGAAAGTCAAAACTTAATTATATTAAAGCTTTAAAGATGGAGCTTTCTTACATGAACAACTTCCAACCTATTTCAGCGTCAACATAATCTGAATTATACCTTCTGTTGATTTTTTTTTTTCCCCACCAGGCCACAACTGAATTATTTTTGGGAAGGATTTTCACCAGTTTGTCTATCTAGGCACCACAATTTTTGAAGTGTCCAACTTGGTGCTTTGGAAACCCAACAAAGTAATTAAATATTGACACCACTGACATGAGTGACACCATTTTTTTGGTTGCTGTTCCAGGTAACATTGATCAGGCTCAGTACTGTGAGAGGATAAAGGGAATCATTGAGCTCTTGGGGAGTAAACTGTCACTGGATGAACTTTCCAAGATTTGGAGAATACAGGTAAGAACCATGGCATCCTTGTCCATGACATTAAAGTATATCTTTGTTTGTGTTCTCCCCAGCAACTTTGCAACTTAAAGGCACTGTTAAATACTGAAAAAGGCCTCAATTTCAAGTGATTGTTAATTTTTTTCTTAATTTATATTTCAGACAGGCCAGTCATCAACTGTGATAGAAAATATTCACACAATAATTGCTGCTGCAGCTGTGAAGTTCAGTTTTGATCAACTCACACACCTCTTTGTCCTCATACAAAAAGTCAGTGTTAACTCTAGATTGATTAACGTTTTTATTGTAAACTGTTTTGATGTGTGTGACAATTTCTAATTTTGATATTTATGTGCCACTAAGAGCTGGGAGGGTGAGAGTGACCGTGTGAGGCAAAAGCTGCTGAGTCTGATCGGCCGGATAGGCAGAGAAGCTCGCTCGGAAACTACAACAGGAAAGGTACGACATATCACTTTTGATGTATAAAGATGTGACCAGAATATAAAGAATCATGAACCATTTTGTTTCTGTTCAGGTGCTGGAGGTCCTGTGGGAGCTCGCTCACCTCCCCACCCTGCCTACCAGTCTGGTCCAACAGGCGCTAGAGGAGCACCTGGGGATCCTGAGCGATGCATACGCTGTCAAGGAGACGGTGAAACGCAATTACATCATTAAGTGTATTGAAGACATTAAGAAGGTGAGAAATTTGCTTTGTTGTTGTTTCTGCATTTGTTTCTGCTTGTGCCAAAGTGGTTTAAAGCTTCACAGGATCGTTGCTATCACAGTGGATTGGCAATTTGCTTTTTATGTTCAGGTAGAGGCACCACTTTTTGCAACTTAAAGCTGCACCTCAGCAGTTTGAAATATGTGCTAGGTGTCAGCCCATTATTTCTTTACTGCCGTGACAGTTTTCTTCTGAAGTTAACATGCCCTTGCCAGTGCTGCAATTTTCAGTCCCTCTCAAAAGCTCTGAGTTTTAATGCTGAAGTGGCTGATGGTGCCCAAATCCTTGTTTCTTGAGTCAGTTTGGATGCTCGGGTCACTTCATTACATTTTCAGCCATTGCTCACACCATTACACTAAACAAATAGTTATATACTGTATAGTATATACACTACCGTTCAAAAGTTTGGGGTCACTTAGAAATTTCCTTATTTTTGAAAGAAAAGCACTGTTTGTTTTTTTTCAATGAAGATAACTTTAAACTAATCAGAAATACACTAATATCTAATATACATTGCTAATGTGGTAAATGATTATTCTAGCTGCAAATGTCTGGTTTTTGGTGCAATATCTACATAGGTGTATAGAGGCCCATTTCCAGCAACTATCACTCCAGTGATACGTCAAATAGGTTCATTTTGTCTTCTTTTAATTATTTATCTTTTGTTCATATGAAAGACAAAAAATAAAATAGAAAGTTGTCTTTACCTTCTTTACATGTTTCAACTGCACTGCAGCCTAAACATGTAAAGAAGGTAAAGACATCTTTCTATTTTATTTTTTGTCTTTCATATGAACAAAAGATAAATATCACTCCAGTGTTCTAATGGTACAATGTGTTTGCTCATTGCTTCAGAAGGCTAATGGATGATTAGAAAACCCTTGTGCAATCGTGTTAGCACAGCTGAAAACAGTTTAGCTGGTTAGAGAAGCTATAAAACTGACCTTCCTTTGAGCAGGTTGAGTATCTGGAAAAAATTATTATTTCAAATACAAATAATTATTTCTAACCTTGTCAATGTCTTGACTATATTTTCTATTCATTTTACAACTCATGGTGGTAAATAAGTGTGACTTTTCATGGAAAACACAAAATAATCATAATCCCTGGATGACTGCAGAGGTGCACTCGCTGCTCACAGCCAGAGATGCAGCCTTTAGAGCGAAGGACAGGATCGCCCTCCGCTCAGCCAGGTCTGCGCTTTCTAAGGGAATTAAGGCGGCAAAGCGCGCCTGTGCGGAGAAAATCCAGGGACACCTCTGTGACACTAGGAACACCAAGCAGATGTGGCAGGGAGTTCGGACACTGACAGGCTTTAAGCCTAGGCATGGGGTCGATGATGACGACGCTTCGCTTCCAGACAGGCTTAACGACTTCTTTGCACGTTTTGAAGCATCAAACTCGACAATCAGAGGGAGGGCTGGCCCTCCCCCACCATCGGTCGGACCAGCTTTTGCCATCAACATAGCGGACACACGGAGGACCCTAACCAGAGTCAACCCACGTAAAGCTGCAGGTCCGGACAACATTCCGGGACGTGTGCTCCGAGACTGCACGAGCGAGTTGGCGGATGTCCTGACTGACATTTATAACATCTCCCTGAGTCAGGCCATCGTTCCCAGATGCTTCAAGACCTCTATCATTGTACCGGTGGCAAAGAAACCAGTGGTGTCGTGTTTGAATGACTATCGTCTTGTTGCACTGACACCAATTGTGATGAAGTGTTTTGAGCGGCTTGTCAAACCACACATTACAGCCTGCCTCCCTGCATCACACGACCTGCTCCAGTTTGCATATCGTTCAAACCGCTCCACGGAGGATGCTATAGTCACCACCCTACACTCTGTCATCACCCACCTGGACCAGAAAGACACCTACGCCAGACTCCTGTACATTGATTTCAGTTCAGCATTCAACACCATTATTCCCCAGAGACTGATGGAGAAATTACTTCTTCTCGGTCTCTGGATCCTGGATTTCCTGACTGAGAGACCTCAGTCTGTCCGGGTTGGAAACAACATCTCCCAAGTCTGTCACGCTGAGTACCGGATCCCCTCAAGGCTGTGTACTCAGTCCACTGTTGTTTACACTTCTAACACATGACCGTGTATCCAGACACGAGGGGAACCAGATTATTAAGTTTGCAGATGACACCACGGTGGTGGGACTTATCCAGAGGGATGAGGAATCAATGTACAGGGAAGAAGTGAGAGACCTGGAGGGCTGGTGCAGGGAGAACAATCTGGTGCTCAACGTGGACAAAACGAAGGAGATGATTATCGACTTCTGGCGGTTGCAGCCTGAGCACGCCCCCCTCAGCATCGGCGGCCGTTTAGTAGAGAGAGTAGAGAACATCAAGTTCCTCGGAGTGCAGATCTTGCAGGACCTGACCTGGAGCAAGAATTCCTTGGAGATCAGGAAGCGGGCTCAGCAGAGACTGCACTTCTTGAGGAAACTCAAACAGGCCTCTCTCCCCATCTGCATCCTCAGGACCTTCTACAGAGGTGTGGTGGAGAGTGTTCTGACGTACTGCATTGCTACATGGTACTCCAGCTGCAGTATGTCAGACAAAAAAGCCCTGCAGAGGATAGTCAAGGGGGCGGAGAGGGTAATTGGAGTCTCCCTCCCCTCTGTCCAAGAACTTTTTCAGAACCGTTGTAGGAGCAGGGCACTAAACATTGTCAAGGACCGTTCTCACCCTCTGCATAAACACTTTGAACTTCTTCCATCTGGTAAACGATTCCGGAGCATCAGAGGCAGAACCACCAGACTCATCAACAGCTTCCTTCCACAAGCTGTCAGGATGCTGAACAGTTGACCCGGAATCTCTCATACACACTACTGCACCTACGGACATTTTGTATATTATAGTTATTCTCCCCCCCCCCCCCAAGTATGTCTCAGGGATGTGTGAATGGATGGGGGGGTGGGGGTGGGGGGGAGCTATGTGTCAATGTGTCTTAAATCATGCTGCTTCTTATATGGATGCCGAGAGAAACGCAATTTCATCTTGCCTGCACTACAGTTGTATGTACAGCAATATGACAATAAAGTTTGATTTGATTTGATAATTGTCTGGGTGACCCCAAACTTTTGAATGGTAGTGTATATATAAATGCTGTAATAGTAAACATAGGTTTTTGTCAGTGACCCTTGTTTTTGTTTTAGTCAGTGGCTATGCCCTTCTGTGGATCGCCACCTTATATCGTGGTGGAGGGGTTTGCATGCCTAATGATCCCAGGAGCAATGTTGTTAGGGGAAGCTTGCCCCGGCAGGGTCTCCCAAAACAAATTGGCCCTGGGTGATGGGCCAGACTAAGAGTGGTCCAGTAGATCTCTATGGGAGAAAATTACATCAAGAACCCAGGGTACCCAAAGGAGCCACATGATTCCACCCTCTGGTGGGTTCACCACCTGCAGGAGGGATCATGGGGATCATGGTGCTATGTGAACTGGGTGGAGTCTGGGTTACTTTGCTTGGACTGCTGCCCCCGCAACCCGGACTCCAGGATAAGCGGTACAAGATGGATGGATAGTCAGTTGTTATGCTTATCTGTAAATACATACAGTATAAATTATTGTTGAAAGGTTATTGTGAAAGGAAAAAAAAACCTTGCTACAAATACAAAAGTAGCATTAACCCTTTAGCTGCCAAATTTGCCATATGGCGCCTGGGGCAACGCAAGGCAACTCAAGCCCCCCCCACCCACCCCCCCAGTGGTCAAGAGTGGTAAAAAATTTTGTCAATAAAATAGTTCAGGTTTCCAAGGCTATAACTTGAAAATTACAAGAGATAATGGTGTACTGTCAATTAGAAAGATATAGAATATGATCCAAAGTTTCAGATAGGAATAAATTTAATACATCTAATTTGCATAATGTCGCGGCAGCTATATAAATTACATAACTCAGTCAAAAGTGGACTTTGGACACGTTTACACAAAGAATGGTCCGGGCTTTTTTTACGCTGTTTTGTCTACAGGGGTATGTTTTGATCTAATCTTCAAAGTATATGAACAAGAAAATCAATAAAATGTCAGAAAAACATATTCCTCTCTTACCTGTTACCGGAGGGGGGGGGGGGGGGGGGGGCTCGTCCGCCCACGTGACCGGTCCGTTTTTGTCCATCGTAGCCGATGTTTGTGTGTTTCCTCAGCCATTTACACCGTGTACCACATCTACAAACTCTTACGATTACCCCACGTGAATTTTGTTTGTATTACGTGGCTGTTTTTTCTGTCTGGTGCATTATTCCTTTGGGAATCCATGCCGCCCGTGGGCGCCACCATCTTGGTGCGGGGAGCTCAGTTTTTTGTTACTTCAACCTTGATGTAACACGTTTACTTAGTAATTTACACCCGTGTACCACATCTACAAACTCTTATGATTACTGTATCCCACGTGAATTTCGTTTGTATTACGCGGCTATTTTTCCCGTTTCATGCAGTTTCCGTCATCATCGCTGTTGCGATGACCAAACACGGCAGCATCCACACTGGTGTGTGAGCTCAAAGCGGAAAAAGGAAGAAGAATAATGAGGATTTCTCCTTCTTTGCTATATTCCATGTCAGCCATGATTCCTTCAGCGTGTGTCTGCCACCTTCTAAACTGTCAGCTCAATAGAGATTAGTACAAATTCTCAGTGTAGCCGGGGGACGTCAATAAGTTGACACATGCAGTTGCTGCGCTGTGCCACAAGGGGCATGTGACCCATCCATTTAATCTGGGCAGTTAAAGGGTTAAGACATTGATTTTTGTAGGCATTATAACAACCAACCAACCACGTATTCCTGGACTCACGTGTTATAGTGCCTAAGCAGTGTCACCATGTTCACCTATAGCATTCGAAGAATAAATTCCTTCCTCCAACAGTGACCGCTGCTCAGGTAGAAATTGCCATAACAATAGATTGTGCACAGTCAGCTTCAGGAAGCAGATCTGCAAAGCCAACATCCATGCCGTGGTTTAGCGTACATGGTTGCTCGTTGACATTTTCACTTGAAGTGGTCCAGGGAACATGTAGGTGGAAACACTTTCAGATGGAATAACATCCTTTGTAAGGGAAAAGGGTGAAGGGCCTATACTTCTATAGTAATTTTTCTATTCTCAAAGACCACTCAAAGTGCTTAACCGCTAACTATGCGAACCCTCTATTCTAAGGGCTGATCAGACAGATACCTGGGGACAATTTTGAATCACTATTTAACCTAACAAGCATGTCTGTGTGGTTTGTGGGAGGAAACCTGCATAAACATGAAATGCCATTTAATAAAACAAGGTATTGTGCTGGAAGTTTTTATATTTGCAGATCCTTCTAATGTCTGATTAATGATACACTGTATGATCTCAAAGCAAGAAAAATAAAACACAAAAATCCATTGTGCATTCAGCATGCACAGAAGCAGAATAACTTCTCTATACCAGCATTATTAATCTACCATGTCAATCAAACATGTGCACATCAACTATATGTCTTCAGACTCCCACTCAGGAGGACATTAAAGCTGCTGAAACTCCAGTTGCATTTTATATTGGCACTTGGGGCAAGAAGAAATCTAACACTTTGTGCAAAGTAAGAGAAATCTCAACTATTCACTTTAACTTTTCCACTCGCTCATGTCTGTCCCATCTTGTTGCTTCAATCCTGCCATCCAATGTTGGAAAAAGGTTTTATGCCAGAAGGGATTCATTGATCACCGGTTGATAATTTCACCGATGATTGTAACATGAGGTCGTTTAACCAGGTGTATGATTATCTTCTGCTTGCCTCACTAAGAGGGCTTTTGGCACTCACTAATGATTACACAGTGATGTTGGCCTTGTTCTGGGTGACAGTTGGCAGATTTTAATGATTTATCTCTTGGGTGAATGCTCGGCTTTGGAAATGGAATCTTATTTACTCGTAAAACACAGAATCTAATCAGAGCCACGGATACACAAACATGGTGCTGTTTTATCAGACTCATTTTGGGCACTTTATATCCTTGGCTCCGATTACACTCCCTCATGCTTTTGCAATTGCTTTCTACAAAAACAGGGTGTTTGTGATGGTAAATATTTGGCACCACAGACCTTTGTTTTTGTAATATTATTGTGTTCTTATTGGGATATAGCAAATGTATAATAAATGTTTGTGTCTTCCAACAGGCTTCGCAGCAGAGCAATCCTCAGTCGGTCTGGGTTGTTCCTGCTCTCCGTCAGCTCCATGAGATCACCCGTTCTTTCATCAAGCAAACATATCAGAAACAAGACAAGGTACCACAAGCACAGATGCTCCATCTGAATGGTGTCTTGTGCAGACTGTTGCCATCCTAGCATGCTAATTTTCACCATCTCTCCACAGAGCATCATCCAAGACTTGAAGAAGAACTTTGAGATCGTCAAACTGATCACAGGCTCGCTTGTTTCCTGTCATCGGCTCGCAGTGACTGTTTCGGGTAATAATGGCCTCTCAAGCTCGACCTTGGTGGATGGCCGATACACCTACCAGGAGGTTTGTCCATTTGGCTTTTGTCCTGTAATCATGAGTTTAATGAAAACATTTAATCAGAAACGGGGGAAAATTTTGAAGTCAAATTTGATTTTTCTCCACAAAATTATATCAACATATGTTTGATCCATCCGGATTTTGACTGAGCTGATTCATAGCGTGTAATACTGTACACTTCAAATATGTTTATTTCCAGTGTAATCTGACAGTGTGAATAATCATTTCCCTCTCATGCTTTGTTCAGTATCTGGACAGCCACCTGCGCTTCTTGGCATTCTTCCTGCAGGAGGCCAGCCTCTACCTGGTCTGGAACAGAGCCAAAGAACTGTGGGAGTGCCTGGTGTCGGGGCCGGATGTCTGTGAGCTCGACCGTGAGGTATGAAAACAGTTAATGCAAATGAAACCTTTTCCATTTGTTTGTCATTGCAGGAGTTCTCTGCATGACAGCCCTGAAGGACTGCAGGCAGGAGCACAGAAAAGATTAGTCATTAACTTTAGACTGTTCTGTCTCCAAGTTTTTTATCGTTTAGAAAATTGTAATTAAAATTAATAAAAAGGAAATATATCCTGATTTTAGAGTTACAATTGTAGTAAGAGATTGATATTTTGGACTGACCCAATGCTCCTCTTTTTATTGTGCAACTTTAACAGATTATTCATTTAGTCTGATGGAATTAGTTGAAAAAGTACTTTATTTATGAATAACAGAAAACACACAGTAATATATATATATATACTGTATATATATATATATAAAATGTTCATATGTGTTTGCATGTGTGCAGATGTGTTTTGAGTGGTTCACCAAAGGACAACATGATCTGGAGAGTGATGTTCAGCAGCAGCTCTTCAAGGAGAAGATCTTAAAACTGGAGCCCTATGAAATCACCATGAATGGTCAGAGACTATCATTACACATTCTGTTGATTCATTTCTTCAGTAATTCACTTTTTTCACATTGGATTTGACTTGTTTTTGTGGGGATTTTGTGTGTCTCAGGTTTTAATCTTTTCAAGACCTTCTTTGAGAATGTTAATCTGTGTGACCATCGACTGAAACGTCAGGGAACTCAGCTGGTGAGTCACCAATTCCCTTCATCATATTTACAATTGAAAAATGATCAGTTTGACCTACAGTACTGTTAAAAAATATTTGCCCCTTCCTCATTTCTTTTATTTTTGCATATTTATCACATTTACAGTGGTATGAAAAAGTGTTTGCCCCCTTCCTGATTTCTCTTTTTTTTTTTTTTGTACGTCTGTCACACTTAAATGTTTCAAATCATCAAACATATTTAAATATTAGACAAAGATAACACAAGTAAACACAAAATGGAGTTTTCAAAAGAAGGTATTTATTATTAAGGGAAAAAAGATCCAAACCTACATGGCCCTGTGTGAAAAAGTGATTGCCCCCTAAACCTAATAACTGGCTGGGCCACCCTTAGCAACAACAACTGCAATCAAGCATTTGCGATAACTGGCAATGAGTCTTTTACAGTGCTGTGGAGGAATTTTGGCCCACTCATCTTTGCAGAATTGATGTAATTCAGCCACATTGGAGGGTTTTCGAGCATGAACCGCCTTTTTAAGGTCATGCCACAGCATTTCATTCAGATTCAGGTCAGGACTTTGACTAGGCCACTTCAGAGTCTTCATTTTGTTTTTCTTAAGCCATTCAGAGGTGGACTTGCTGGTGTGTTTTGGATCATTTCCCTGCTGCAGAACCCAAGTGCGCTTCAGCTTGAGGTCACAAACAGATGCCCGGACATTCTCCTTCAGGATTTTTTGGTAGACGGCAGAATTCATGGTTCCATTTACCACAGCAAGTCTTCCAAGTCCTGAAGCAGCAAAACATCCCCAGACCATCACACTACCACCACCATATTTTACTGTTGGTATGATGTTCCTTTTCTGAAATGCTGTGTTACTTTTACGCCAGATGTAATGGGACACACACCTTCTAGAACAGGGGTGTCAAACTCAAATTCACAGTGGGCCAAAATTAAGCAGTGAAGTAAAGTCATGGGCCAAACTCAATATTTATTGAAAAATTAACTGCAACTGATATGTAATGTATAACCTTTTCATATGGAAACAAACTTTAGTTTTGCTTAAACACAGAATCTGGAACAACCAAAGCTTGATATTACAAACACATGAGAAATTAAATTTGAAATAAAAGACACATCAGTGGTATTCATTTCTTATTTAAATAAATAAAGTATGTCTCTCCCCGTATCCTTTCAAGTTCCTTTTTAAAGTAAATCTTTTTCAAAGCCAACAACAAAAGAACCAAAAATAATAATGTCATTCAATAAAAATCCAACATTTCAACTATTAACAGACCATGCCTTGCAGTAGAAAAAGTGCATAAATAACAGATATATTCAAGTTCAGTTTGCTACACTCTGATTTACTCTGCACATTGGTCTAAGCCAGATACCTGGCATCTTTTCTTAGATGCAAGTTCATCAATGTCTGGGGTCAGGCTCTGAGCTGAGGAAAACCTCAGGACGGAGTGAAGGTGTTCATCAGTGAGTCGACTTCTGTGAGGTGTTTTGTTCACCTTCATCATAGAGAACAGTTGTTCACATAGATATGTGCTGCCGAACATTGAGAGCATCTGAGCAGCTTGGGTGCGTAATTGAGGCATTGTGTCGGGGAGGAAACATGGAAACCGCGCAGCACCAACAGAGTCATATTTTGATTTGAGCATGTCATTACATTGGAGTTCAATTAGCTCCATTTGGAGGCTGGTTGGTGCGCTTTCCACGTCGATCGCAAACGGGTTACTGAGCAGTTCAAATCTCCCTTTCTGAGCCTCAAAGTCGGCAAATCGCCGGGAAAACTCGGCGCTGAGCGCGTTGATTTTTTCAGCAAACTGTGCGCTAGGCAGCACGGCAGGAGAAATTTGCTCTACCATGGTTTGGCAGCACGGAAAATGACCCAAGTTTCCTTGCAGCATCTGAGTCTTCCACAGACACAACTTAGTTTTAAAGGCCCTCACTGCTGCGTACATGTCTGTGATGATGTGGCCCCGTCCCTGAAGCTGCAGGTTAAGCACATTGAGATGGCTCACAATGTCAGACAGAAATGCAAGCTCACACAGAAACTTTTTATCTCTCAGCTCTGTTGTGTCCTTCCTTTTGTTTTCCATAAACTGACAGATTTCCTCACGTAGCTCAAAACATCTGTTCAGTACTTTTCCTCTGCTTAGCCATCTCACCTCTGTGTGATAGGGCACATCTCTGTATTCCGAATCCAACTCCTCCAGAAAAGACTTGAACTGCCGGTGATTCAAACCTTTGGCTCTTATGAAGTTGACTACTGGTTTTATAGAGCTCATAACATGTTCCATTTGCAGAGCTTTGCCACAGAGCGCTTCCTGATGTATGATACAGTGATAAACTGTAAGTTCACCTGCATCTTCCTCCCGCATCTTCTCCTGAATCCTGCCGACCAATCCACTCTTTTGACCGCACATCGCGGGTGCACCATCTGTCGTCAGTCCCACAAGTTTATCCCAAGGCAGGCTCATTTCAGTTATACATTTGGATACCTCTTCAAAGATATCTTTTCCTGTGGTGGTGCCATGTATTGATTTTAATCCTAAAAGTTCCTCTGTGACGCACAGGCTCGAGTCTACTCCACGGATGAAGACTGACAGCTGGGCAGTATCAGACGTGTCGCTGCTCTCATCCACAGCAAGGGAGTATGCAATAAAATCTTTTCCCTTTTTTATTAGTTGTTCATGTAGATTTGTGGAAAGCTCACACATGCGCTCAGCCACGGTGTTTCTGCTCAGGCTCACATTTAAAAATTCTTGCTTTTTATCTGGGCACACGATGTCGCAAACTTTGACCATGCACTTTTTGACAAACTCTCCCTCATTAAAGGGCCGGGCTGATTTTGCTATCTTTGCTGCCACAATAAAGCTGGCCTTTACAGCAGCTTCACTTTTTGATTTTGCTTTCATGAACATAGTCTGCCGGCAAACCAGACTTCTTTTCATCTCCTCCACCTTCTGCAGCTTCTGCTTTATGTCCAGGTCCTTGTACTTTTCATGTTTTGTTTCATAGTGTCTTCTTATGTTATATTCTTTTGTTACAGCCACGTTAGCTCCGCACACAAGACAAACAGGTCTGTCCTTTATATTCGTGAACAGATAATCTGCTTCCCACCTGTCTTGAAAGCTCCTGTTGTCCATCTTTCGTTTGGCCATTTTTGTGGAGGGTGAAATTAATTTGTCCGATGTGACTGGAGCATGGTTGTCAATGACTGTCAACAGAAAAAAGGAGCGCTTGCCGGTTTCGACTGCGCGCCAACATACTAGCAAAGCATTGTGGGATTTGTAGTATTAGCGGTACAGTATATACCGCGGGCCAGCTCTAATGCACATTTGATATGATCTCGCGGGCCAATTATAATTACACTGCGGGCCAAATTTGGCCCGCGGGCCTGAGTTTGACACATGTGTTCTAGAATGTTCAACTTGTGTCTCGCCAGTCTACAGAGTATTTTCCCAAAAGTCTTGGGGATCATCAAGATGGTTTCTGGCAAAACTGAGACGAGCCTTTATGTTCTTTTTGATCAGCAGTGGTTCTTGTCTTGGAGCTCTGCCATGCAGGCCATTTTTCCACAGTCTCTTTCTTAACTGAGGCAAGTGAGTCCTGCCGTTCTTTGGATGTTGTTGTGGGTTTTTTTGTGACCTCTTGGATGAGTCATCACTGCGCTCTTGGGGTAGTTTTGGTCAGCCAACCACTCCTGGGAAGGTTCACCACTGTTCTATGTTTTTGCAGTTTGTGGATAGTGGCTCTCACTGTGGTTCACTGGAGTCCCAAAGCTTTAGACATGGCTAGAACATTGAATTCAGCTTTCCAAAGATGTGATAAACCACAGTTAATTTATGTTTTATCAGGGGGGCAATCACTTTTTCACACAGGGCCATGTAGATTTGGAAATTTTTTTATCCTTAATAATAAACATCTTCAATTAAAAACTGCATTTTGGGTTTACTTGTGTTATCTTTGTCTAATATTTAAATTTGATGATCTGAAACATTTAAGTGTAACAAACATTAAAAAAAGAGATCAGGAAGGGGGTAAACACTTTTTCACATCACTGTTAATGTTTTAGATCATCAAGCAAATTTTAATATTAGATATCCCAAATAATACAAAATGCAGTTTTTAAATGATGATTTCATTTATTAAGGGAAAAAAGCTATCCAAACCTACTTGGCCCTGTGTAAAAAGTAATTGCCCCCAAGCAGCCCCATACCACCACCATGCTTGACTGTTGGTATAATGTTCTTTTTATGAACTGCTGTGTTTAATACCAGACATAACGGTACACACGGCTTCTGAAAAGTTCAACTTTGGGGCAGCAGTGGCTCAGGAGGTAAAGCAGCTTGTCCTATAACCACAGTGTTGGCGGTTTGAATCCCGTTCTCCCCAGCCATCCTGCTGGTACCCGCCTTGCCTCCCGTGTCCATGACACTGGGTGTGAATGTATATAAATGTTCAGTAGTGGTTGGAGAGGCCGTTGGCGTGAATTGGCAGCCACGTTTCCGTCAGTCTGCCCCAGGGTAGCTGTGGCTACAGAGGTAGCTTACCACTATCAGTGTCTGTCTGGAGTGAATGAATAGTAGACTCACTGTAATCGCTTTGAGGTGTCACTTGACATGTAAAGCGCCATATAAATCATATTCATTATTATTATTATAACTTTTGTCTCGTCAGTCCACAGAATATTCTCCCAAAAGTCTTGGGGATTGTCAAGATGCTTTTTGGCAAATGTGAGATCCTTTGTGTTCTTTTTGATCAGCAGTGGTTTCTGCCTTGGAACTCTCCCATAGATGTCATTTTTGCCCAGTCTCTTTCTTGTTGTTGAATCATGGACCAGTGTCCAAACTGAGGAAAGTGAGGTCTGCAGTTCTTTAGATGTTGTTCTGGGTTTTTGTTTCTCATCTGTTCTTGAATTTCTTTAAGTCACAGCATGATGTGTTGCTTTTTGAGATCTTTTAGCCTACTTCTATTTGTCAGACAGGTTCTGCTTAAGTGATACTTGATTCATCAGTTCGGCAGTGCACGGTGGCGCAGTGGTTAGCACTGCGGCAGCACAGTTTACCCTTGGCCGGGGGATTGTGGGGATCGTGGGATCGTGGGTTCGATCCCAGCCCCCGACCAACAGTGATCTGTGTGGAGTTTGCATGTTCTCCCCGTGTTGCGTGGGTTTACTCCGGGATTTCTCCGGTTTCCTCCCACATGCCAAAAACATGCATGTTAGGTTAATTGGCTGTTCTAAATTGTCCCTAGATATCTGTTTCCTATAGGCCCTTAGAATAGAGGGTTAGTATTAATGAAAGCGCTTTGAGTGGTCTTTGTGACTAGAAAAGCGCTATATAAGTGCAGGTTAGTTAGTTAGTTAGTTAGTTAATCAGGCCAGGGTGTGGCTAGTGATACTGCATTCAGCTTTCCAAAAAATGTGGTTAATCACAGTTATTTCATGATGTAATTTTTTTTTTTTTTGGGGGGGGGGGGTGCGGGGGGGGGGGGGGTAAATACTGAACTGCATTTAGTATTTACCCCGGTTATTATTGTCTAATATTAAAATGTGATGATTTAAAACATTTAAGTTTGACAAATATGCAAAAACATAATAAATCAGGAAGGGGCACGTACTTTTTCACAGCACTGTAAATGTGCTGAAAACATACAATATACACAGTTCACAAAAAGTTAGGGATATTTGGCTTTCGGGTGAAATTTATGGAAAATGTAAACGTTCACACTACAGTGATGAGATATCATGAAAGTAGGGCATTTAAGTAGAAGCATGCAATGGTGATTTCCTCATCTCAAACAATTTATTGAAACAAAAGCCAACAGCAGTGGTGGGTATACCACAACAAAAAATGTCAATGTCTCAATAACTTGTCATGTGCCCTTGAGCATCAATTACAGCTTAATAACGACGTCTCATGCTGTTCACAAGTCAACTTATTGTCTGCTGAGTCACGGCATTCCACTCTTTTTGAAGGGCGGCCCTTGGGTCATTGAGGTTGTGGGGTGCAGGGTTATGAGCCTCTACATGGCGATCAGCTCATCCCATAGGTTTTCTATGGGATTCAGGTCTGGAGAAAGTGCAGGCCACTCCATTTGAGGTACCCCAGCCTCCAGCAGCCATTCCCTAATGATGCAGCCTTGATGAGCTGGAGCATTGTCGTCCATGAAGATGAAATTAGGCCTGTGTTGTTCATGCAGGGGCACAATGACTGGATTAATGGTGTTATTCAGGTAGTATCAGCTTGTCACTGTACCATTCACAAGGTGCAGGGCAGTTCTGTATTGCCTTGACACACTTGCCCAGACTGTAACACCACCACCACCAAAGGCTCGTCTGGTGACAACAGTGGCTGATGCATCGCGCTCTCCTTGACGTCTCCAACATCGTTGGCAGCCATCATTTCTGCTCAACATGAATCGAGTTTCATCAGAGAACAGCACTGAGGCCCACTGGTCCCTTGTCCAGCGTAAATGCTCCCTGGCCCATGCAAGATGATGACGCCTGTGCCTGGCGGTATGGTCAGTACCCTTGCAGGTTGTCTAGCACGCAGACTACGCTGATGTAAACAGTTTCAAATGGTCTGACATGACACTTGGGTGCCTCTCACTTCCCTTAAATGTGCCTGGAGTTGTGTGGCTTCATCATCCAGTTCTGCAGGTCACTGTTCACAATGAAGCGGTCATCAGCGTGGGATGTGGCCAAAGGGCGTTCACTTCTATGCCTTTCTGTGACTCTTCCAGTCTCTCAGTATCTGTTGCAACCTGCTGATGACTCTCTGTGACACTCTAAGCTCAGTGGCCACTTCCCTCTGAGAACATACTGTTTGAAGCCTCACAATGGTGAGGTACTGTTGATCAATTGTTAGGTATTGTCTTGGTCTCATGTCAGAATGTGAACAGCATGATGATGAGGACCGTTTACATACCAATTCTAATTGAACCAGAAAATTTATTGGTCAATTCATGGATGAAACACCTGTTGTGAATTTTGCTGTTAAGCACCTTGTTAGAGAACAGCAAGTTACACAAAAAGCATTGAAACACTGAACAGTTGGACATGTGCATTCAAAAGGTTAGAGAAGATCAAATTAAGTTCACCTGTCAAGGTTATAGTGCATTTTAGGTACATCCTGAAATTTCACCCGAAAACTGAATATCCCTAACTTTTTGTGAGTAGTGTATATTGTAAATCACATGTTCTGATTACAGTATGTGGAGCGCCTTGACCTGGCAGGGATGGATTTTATTTGGCGCATCGCCATGGAAACCCCTGATGAAGAAATAGCCAATGAAGCAATCCAGCTCATTATCACATACAGCTACACAAATCTCAATCCTAAGATGAAGAAGGTTAGTGATGGTGAAGATGCACGCTTCAGTCAGTGAAATGAAGTGGAAACTCTGTTAAGAAGCAAACTTTGTGGAAAATTGATCACATTTTTCATCCTGACAGGATTCTGTGTCTTTGCACAAGAAGTTCATTGCTGATTGCTACAAGCGACTTGAGGTATGATTTCAAGTGTTACTGGTATGATTGTGCAATTGCACAGAAATCAGTACCCAGCAGCATTTTTTCATTTCTCTTTTCTTAGGCAGCCAGTTCGGCCCTAGGTGGGCCTACTTTGACTCATGCTGTTACTAAGGCAACCAAGATGCTGACGGCCACTGCCATGCCGACTGTGGCCACATCTGTACAATCACCATCCAGGTACAGAGGGGGGTTTGGGTAAGAGCTGAGTTACTAACCTATTAAAGCACATTTGCGTTAATAATTTTATACCTTACTTTTACCACTAATATGCAAAGACAAAAGTTGGGCAGAAATCTTCTTGTTCTTCGATTTTGAATCTCTTTTGTGGATATTGATCTCCAGATCCACGAAGCTGGTGATAATCGAAAGACTGCTGCTTCTGGCTGAGCGTTACGTCATCACTATAGAGGTAAGCAGTGAAATTTCTTAAGAACGTCATTTTCTGTTTGATTTGTTGGTTTGCTGAGACTGAATATCAATTTTGAAAAACGTAATTTTCAAACGGGGCCTGAATAATTTTGAGTGCAACTGTAGTATGAACTGCAAAAGTTTAGGGACTGTCACTTCAAAAACTGAGCAGCATAGCTTCTGTTATGTTGCCATCTTCAGGTACATTATGGCTTCATTTTCATTAAACACATAATTTTGCAGGATGCCAAAATCAGTCCCCCCAGGATTTTGTGGGATGTTTTTATGATTGCCTGAATTTGCGGGAGCTTTTTAAAAAGTTGTGCTAAAAGTTGCAGTGTTTTGAGAGCTTTTTGTGCACTAAAGGTTGTAGGAAGGATTATAAATTTTAAAGCAGATGCTTTTTTCCATAGTTTACTGCAGTGATAATCTGTAACACCACAAGAAAAGCACAGGATTGTCAAAAATTTCCTATTAAGCAGAAACTCCTCCTATGCAGAAAAAACTCTTTTGTGCAACAGCAAGTACAGACTTTAATACAATATTTATTACAACAGCTAAATTGCATTGAATGCATGTTAAAGATTTGGAAATTATGGGAGCACCTTCATTTGAAAACCTCAGCGGTTCCCAGCCACTCGGTACTGAGCGCAGAGAAAAAAGAACTAATTTCTTCTGTTATGTATTATCTATTGAAGTTTTTCTGAAAAAAAGTAGTGAAAATTCTCTCTTTCCGTGCCTGACTCCTGCCAGTCTCTTTATATACTGCACGTCTTGACACACAGTCCTACAAGAGGAGCTCTTCTTGGGGCCGTGCGTTGATTCGTGTCCAGACCAGAGATTCACAGCTTTTAAAAGCTCATTGACCAGATGTAGTCGTGATTTTAGCTCTATAAAGATTTATAAAATGTTACAACACTGGCTGTAGTGTTATATTTGCTTGTTTATTTGTGGTTTTACGGTGTCTCTCCTCATGCGCGCTCCCACGATGGGGTGCCTTCAGGCAGGCAGGTGTTTTTCCAACATAAACCCGGCACTTTGTACACGCGGTCAGCACGGAGACTTGAGGAAACAGTCACCAGCAGGCCGGGGAGGCAGAGGAAGGGGCAGTGTGGGAAAAGTTACTTGTGACTTTTTTTTTTTTTTTTTTTTTTTTTTTTTTTTTAAATCACACTTGTTTTCTTTCACTTCCGGTGCCACACAAGTCGGCTGCCTTTTTGCAGCAGCGGCTCAATTCTTAGTTTCTTTCTCGTTTTTTTTTTATTTACTCTGTCTTTTTCTTGCCACAACTTTCTGATCCTGCAACCCCGCATCCATCACGGACGCCAGAGACACCTATATCGCCACAGTGGTGCAGATATTAGCCATCTTTCGGCTCATATCGCCAATGACTCCCGACCCAGTGAAGAGAGGAGCGATTGTTTACAGTAGGAGTCAGCTATTAGCACTGGGCTGCCCTGTGGTGCTAACGCAAAAACTCGATATACCAAGAGAAATCAGGTGATGACAACGTGGATGTTGAGCTGGAGTGAAGCAACGTGCGAGGAAAACAAGGTACAGACCCGTCGTTCCATCTGTTATTATGGGAAATGTGAGATCACTGCTTAATAAGACAGACGAACTGGCAGCTATGTCCTGGTATGAGAGTTTCTTCAGAGAGATTAGCATCATGTTGTTTACTGAAACGTGGCTAACAGAACTAGCAGCAGATGCTAACATCGATCTGGAGGGTGTCCACGCAATACAGGCAGATCGGACACCAAACAGTGGGAAGAGCAGAGGCGGGGGGCTGATAATGTATGTGAATAACAGATGGTGTAATCCTGGGCACATCATGATTAAAGAACATCACTGCAGCAAGGACATTGAGCTGCTAGCTGTTAGCATGTGACCCACATACCTCCCCAGAGAATTTTCACATGTCATCGGCATTGTTATTTATGTACCCTCTATGTGCAAGTGCTGAGGCAGCGTGTGACGTCATCCACTCAGTCACTAGCAGGCTGTAGACATAACACCCAAATGCTCTCCTTCTCATCTCTGGTGACTTCAACCATACCTCAGTGTCCTCCATTCTGCGCACTTTCACCTAGTATGTCATGTACCACACCAGAGACAATAAAACACTGGACTTATTTTAAGCAAACACCAAGGAGGCTTACACCTCATCACCACTCCCCCCTCAGAAAATGGGACCACAACTTGGTTCATCTCCTGCCTGTGTACAAATCCCTGGTACACAGACAGCCTCCTGTTGCCCGCACAGTGAAGATATGGTCTGAGGAGGTGGAGGATGCTCTGAAGAACTGTTTTGAATCCACTGTATGGGAGCAGCTTTGTGATCCACATGGTGAGGACATCGATGGCCTCATACACACACCATCACAGACTACATTAACTTCTGTGTGGACAGCACCATACCCACCAAGACCATACGGTGTTTCTCAAACAACAAACCCTGGATCAACCCTGAGATAAAGTCACTGCTGAAGGAGAAGAAAAGGATCTCCAGGTCGGGAAACAAGGAGGAGCTGAAGTCCGTACAGAGGGAGCTAAGGAGGAAGATCTGAGAGGGGAAGGACAGCTACAGGAAGAAGATGGAAGACAAGCAACAACTGAGTGACATCGGCAGTATCTGGAGAAGCCTCAAAACCATCTCTGGGCACCAGAATACCTCCTCCCAGGCCACGGGGGGTAGGGATGGGTGAACAACCGCAACCTGTTTTCTAACAGGTTTGACTAACCACCCTCTTCTCCGCCTGCCCACTAACCACTGCTGCCTCCACCTTCATCGAGTTCCGTTGTCTGCAGCCTCCCCCCCAGCACACAGCCCCCCTGACCCAACCTGACCCTCACTCAGACCCAAGTGAGAGCTGAGCTGAGGAAGATTAAGGCAAGGAAGGTTGCGGGTCCGGATGGCATCAGCTTGAGGCTCCTCAAGTCCTGCGCAGACCAGCTGTGTGGGATCATGGAGCACATCTTCAGCCTGAGCCTGAAGCTGGGGAGGGTAGCAAAGCTGTGGAAAACATCCTGTGTGGCACCTGTACCGAAGACCCCTCACCCCAAGGACCTGAACAGCTACAGACCAGTGGCCCTCAAATCACACCTAATGAAGACCCTGGAGAGGCTGCTCCTCGCCCACCCCCGCCCCCTGGTGGAACCAGCAATGGATCCACTTCAGTTTGCCTACCAGCATGGCATCGGGGTGGAGGATGCAGTGATCTTCCTCCTGCACTGTTCCCTGTCCCACCTGGAGAAGCCTGGGAGCACTGTGAGGATCATGTTCTTTGATTTCTCCTGTGCTTTCAACACCACTCAATGATCCTGAGGGACAAGCTACTGTGCGCAGGGGTGAACCAGCACCTATCATTGTTGATCCTGGACTACCTCACAAACTGTTGTGAGGACCCAGGACTGTGTGTCTGATACCATCATCTGCAGTACAAGGGGACCCCAGGGAACAGTTCTGTCTCCCTTCCTGTTCACCCTCTACACCGCTGACTTTTCACCCAACACACCACACTGCCATCTACAGAAGTTCTCTGATGACTCTGCGATTATCGGCCTCATCTCTGATGGAGATGATGTGGTGTACAGAGGACTTATCCAGGACTTTGTGGACTGGTGCCAATGGAACTGCCTCCAGATCAATGCAAGGAAACTAAGGAACTGGCGGTGGACTGCCGCAGGTGAGGACAACCCTCCACAGCACCAGTAAACATCCAGGGAACAGACATTGAGATGGTGACATCTTACAAGTACCTGGGTGTTTACCTGAACAGTAAACTGGACTGGTCACACAACACCAACACACTCTGCAAGAAGGGGCAGCGCAGGCTGTTCTTCCTGAAGAGACTCAGGTCTTTTGGAGCGCAAGGGGCACTCCTGAAGACCTTCTACAATTTGGTGGTGGCATCAGCCATCACACTTGAAGTGGTCTGCTGGGGCAGTGGCATCATGGCAGCCAACAGGAAGAGACTGAACAGACTGATCAACAAAGCCAGCTCTGTTCTGGGGCGATGCCTCGACCCAGTGGAGGAGAGAGGAGGACGGTGGCTAAACTGTCATCTCTGCTAGAGTCCGAGTCCCACCCCATGCAGGACACACTGAACGCACTGAGGAGCTCATTTAGCGGTAGGCTGTGCCATCCTAGGTGCGCGACGGAGAGGTTCCACAGGTCCTTCCTACCTACATCTGTCAGACTTTATAACCTAACTAGGGCTGCTCGTAGAGGCCGTATTGTATGTACTAAACGTAACAACCTTGCACAGTAAATCGTCCCCCCATTATACAACTAGGACAATATCAGTCATTACTGAGGATGGCAACAACACTGTTCAAGTACGAAATACACTTTCTGGGTGCATATTCATATTATGCAGGGTAACTTAACAAGCCATAATGCTGTTTTTACCATCTAGCTGCAATGCTCCTGCACTGTGTATTCATATGTATATTCATTTACTGCTTTTGGCTGACCAGTTCTTATCTTATTTACTATTGCTCTGAGTGCTGCTGTCCCTGCGCTGATGTAATCCTGGAATTTCCCCATTGTAGGACTAATAAAGGCTCATCTTATCTTACCTTTTTTGCTGATGTGCTCCGTTCATACTCACTGTAAACACGGAAGTGAGCGTGGTGCAGCAACACATATGATTGGTTAGACTGAGCGTTTGAGTGCTACTCGGGGACAAATTTGATTGGTGAAATTGGCAGAAGTTAATGAGGATTGGACAAAATTGCAGGAAAGTTGCAGTGATTGGACAAAGTTGCAAGGTCGTGCAAAAGACGCAAGATGACGTGATTTTGTGTGAATTCATGCAGTCGCAACATCACAAAATCCTGGAGAGACTGCTAAACTGACAAGAGGTGATAGTGAGTGAAGGTTGTGTTAGTGTGTACTTGCACAGGAGAGCAAGGGTTGCTGAAACAGTTGGTAAAGATAATTTCTGTAACTCTTGCTAAACTTGTAACACTAGTCAGATGTCAGTTTTTCCGGCAAACGTTCAAGTGAACAGGCTTTATTTAAGGAACTATCTGTACATAAAAATTATGTACTAAACAGAAGTCACAATGAAGTGCCACTACATAATTAAAGATTTAAGATGGAAAACTGTTTTATTCCAACATTACAACAGGAGTCTCTTTCCATTTGCAAAGTTTGCAAACAGTGCTGCAAAGTTTTGTTTTTGATTTGGCTAGACTACCTCCTAGAACCACAGCCAATCACGTTTCAGTCCCCTGCATGTCAGATAGGAGAGAGAACATTGTGTTGCAGTGACAGAGACTTTGTTTTCCTTTTAGTGAATTCTGCTGACTCTCACCCATGAACTGTTTTTATGTAATTGTCTTCTTTTATTATTTATTTACTTTTACATCTAAGACAGACACATTTTTCCTCTTATCCACTTAACTTAAAGTGCTATCACTGTATGCAGGCTATTTGATTTTATTTGTCCCGATTTCATCATGCTTCTTGTGTTAAAGTTCACATGATAAAACCTCCTAGGTTAAAATTTAAAAGCTACTTGTGGGAAAGAAATATTTTGGAGGTGTGTTGAGAGAACCCATACCAGGCTGAAGTGTTAAAAAATCCAGATACAAAACAAAGTTGATTGAGGTATTGAAAGAACTCAAATGCAACACACCTTAAAATATCAAGCACTGACTTATATTTTTTGTTTCCACATTTTAACCACTATCTGTCATGTGGGTAATACATTAAACAGATGCATAATAATTAACATTCCCATTATTTAAAGTAAATGGCCTATTTCAAAGTTCACATTCCTAGAAAATTATATTTCTAATTATAATGTTAATATAATTATTCAGTTGGACCGTCCTTAAAAACAAATGTTCGGTTAAACTTGATTTACTCTTGATGGCAAATTGAAACAGACCAAATGCAATTTCGAGAACTCTTGTCAGATCTGTTGTATTTCACCTTTGATGAGTGTTCCAGATATCATGGCAAGCACCACTCTTCACGTCATTTCTGGGAAATTTCCTCCCTCCAAGCTAAGACAGTAGAGTGGGGCATCAACAGTCTGATTCTGTGAAATAAGTTCCCAGTTCATAGCCAAGTGACTGTCAAAAGAAATATACTGGACACATTTTCTTTTTGCAGTCCTAATCCAGTGCCAGACACTTATACTAAATTGTTGTTTGTAGTGTGGGAATATGTTCAGAGAGTCAGTCATTGTTCTCATTATTAAGCTTGCTTTTTGCCAAAGTTTGAGGTCTGTGTTTCTATAAAGGAATATAAAAATAGCACCCAAAAAAATTTCCTCTGGAGGTGCATAATTATGTTATATTTGATTATAATTGCACCTTGCATTGCTGACAAATAACTTTCAGGACCCGCAGCTTCTGATGAACACAAAATAAGTTGTAATCATTCATATTGTTCTTTGTCTGTGTAGGATATGTACTCAGTTCCTCGCACTATTCTACCTCACGGGGCCTCGTTCAACGGACACCCTGTCACACTTCACATCACCTATGAGTCAACCAAAGACACTTTTACCTTAGAGGTATTGTAAAACTTTGGTATTGCTCTGAAACATTTTGTGTAGAGTCTGTAGAGAATATTATGTAATTGTGTGTGTGTGTGTGTGTGTGTGCGTGTGCGCGCGCGCGCGCTGTAGACCCACAGTAATGAAACAATAGGAAGTATCCGGTGGAAGATATCTGAGCACTTGAGCTGTCCTGTGGATAACGTCCAAATATTTGCCAATGATAGTGTGGTAAGTATTGTCTCTATTCCTGTTTTTTTTTTTTTTTTTTTTTTTTTTTTTTTTAACATTTGTTTTCTGTAAATATCAAATAGAGCTCCTGGGACCCTCAAATATCTGCAAATTCACACATAATTTTGCTATAAATCATTAACATCATAGGGTAGTACTATAAACTGCGTCTATATATACTATGGCCTTTACTCTAAGGCTGGGTTTTATGCTCCTCTGCTCTGATACACCTATACTTTGAACAATGCCTGCACAGGTGCAGCTGTATATATTTCATGTGTTGCATCCACTAGGCATGCGCATAATCATCATCATCTGCAGTTTTACGCTAGCTTGACGAGTAATGCAGATGTGCTGATGTGCCAGTTTGTTCATGAGCTATATAAAAGGGAAGAAAAGCAAAAGTCACATGCATTTTAGCAATGACATTGGCGACTGCATGAAGGCGAGAAAAGGAACTCCTGTGTTTACTACTTTTACTGCTTAACACTAGAAGTCCCAGAGAGGGGCCATTTGGCCTTTTTGGCTAGAAAACCCATAGAGGGACCATCAAGTGGCCACAAGAGGGCTAATGTCTGGGTCTTCTCGTCTTTTCTTTTTGTCTCTCTGGTTTTATCTTGTCATGTGTCTAATTCTTCGTCTTTGTCTCTGTTGTCTTTGTATGCTGTCTCAGTAGTGCTACCTCTTGAATGGGAGGTTGGATTGTGCACTTGTGTAGTCGGCATACACAGCCAGCACGGTCACAAAATCTGGGCTGCATGCACACAGCTGCAGAGGGGACCTTACAGAGCCTAGTGGACTAGAGAGGATGGTGAAATTTACGTCACACAAGCCTTGCGCTCAAGCAAATGCACAGAGCAGGAATGATCATAAACCGAGCTTAAGAGAAATATATTCCCCTCCACATTATCTTTAGGGCAATAGAAACAGTTTTTGTAAATCACACACTCAAGCAAGGTACTAAGCAGATCAAAATGCTACTTTGCAGCACCAGTTCATGGTAGGTTTTTGAAAGTTTCAAATATAATTTCATTATTTTTTAGGTCGTTAGTGTTATGCTGTAGCTCCCTGGCTCCAGAAAGTCAGGAAAAAGTTTTTCTGATGAAACCCTTATGCACAACAAAGTGAAAATCAATACATAGTAAATTCTTCTGGGTAGAGTACCACCACGTCTTTATTGTAGGATTGGCAGCTGCATTTGTTGTGTCCCCTTGATCTGTTTTTGTTTGCTTGCCCTCCACCCCTCTCATGCTGTTTCTTCTGCCGTGTGTTAGTTGACCATGAATCGAGACCAGAAGCTGCTGTCCCAGCTTGGATTCAGTGATGAGCAGAGCCTGACTGTGAAGACTTCAGGCACCGGCACGCCTTCTGGCAGCTCTGAGTCCTCAGCCTCCGCCTCAAGCAGTTCCAGCTCTGCTGTCTTCAACTCTGCCTACGCCTTGGAGCAGGTACCATCTCAGAAACAGATTTATGATTATACAATACTGGCACACTGAGGCTTATCCTGATTCTGATGCAAGGTGCCATTGTTTCCCCAGGAGAAGTCCCTGCCTGGGGTGGTGATGGCTTTGGTGTGTAATGTGTTTGAGATGCTTTACCAGCTGGCTAACCTAGATGAGTCCAGGTGAGATAGGATTTGTTATGCTATATACAACAACTAAAGAGCTGTATACCTTTCAGTTACTGTTTACCATAATGTCTGTCTGTGCACTAAAAACAAGCACACCTTGTTGGATATTTGTCTGGAAAGTGATTATTTTTAAATGAATATATCTCAAATATTTCACAATAACTGAAGTATGAATTACCTCACTACTGATCTTATTTTAACAACAGCTGAACCTGAGCCTGCAGAGCATTTTTTATATATTAATTTGTTATTATTACACCCCTCACAGCAAAATTGCAGAGGGTATAATGTTTTTGACCCATCCCTCTGTCCATTCGTGTGACATTTTGTTGCCGCCACTGTAACTTTGACATTTCTGATCAAATTCTCCTCATAACTTTAACTAACCTTGGGCACATTACATTTTCAGACACATCCAGTGAGGGGTTCCATTTATTTTGGGGAGGGGTCTTTTTTTTTTTTCTGTTGTCGCCACTATAGTGTCTACATTTCTGATCAGAGTCACTTCAAATTTATACAGAAGCTTTAACTCATCAACACCTTGGAAATATTTGCTTTTCAGACACATCTGATGAGGGGTTCCATGTATTTTGGGGAGGGGAGCGTGTATTTTTTCACTCCATTTTATGTTGTCACCAGTATAGCTTCTGCATTTCTGACCAGATTGACTTCCTATTTATACAGAAGCTTTGACTGAAATGAGGGGTTTGATTTTTGAGGAGGGGGACTTTTTTCCTGGTCATTTTATGTTGATCACAGCTCTCTTTAGGGGCCCCTGATATGCAGATAAGATAAGATAAGATAAGCCTTTATTAGTCCCACAACGGGGAAATTCCAGGATTGCAACAGCACAGGGATAGCAACACTCAGAGCAACAATCAGAAGGCAAGAAAAAAAACAAGCAAGCAAGAGCAGCTAATATACATATGTACATATTACTATAAAATATATATATACACACACACACACACAGACACACAGTGCAGAGCATTGTAGCTGGATGGAATAAATATATGAATATATGAACACACAGTGCAGAGCATTGTAGCTAGATGGAATAAATATGTAAATATATAAACACCCACAGTACGGAGCATTGCAGCTAGGTGGAATAAATATGCAAGTATATAAACACACACAGTGCGGAGCAATGTAGCTAGATGGAATAATATGTAGATATATAAAAACACAGTGCGGAGCATTGTAGCTAGATGGAATAAATATATAGATATATAAATATAAACACACCCAGTGCAGAGCATTGTAGCTAGATGGAATAAATATGTAAATATATAAACACACACAGTGCAGAGCATTGTTGCTAGGTGGGATGAAACAGCATAACCGTCTATTTAGTTATCCTACATGGTATGATTATGTGCCCATACATATTCTCACCCTCCATAGCGACCGGTATGTTCCTAGTTGTATGCCGGAGAGGACCATTGTGTAAGTCTATTGCATCTTTTGCATTCAAAAAAAACTATTAGTTTGTTACGTCTTTTTGCTATCTCTGCGAGCAGCCCTGCTTAGGTTGTACAGTCTGACAGCCGTTGGTAGGAAGGACCTACGAAACCTCTCGGTTGTGCACCTGGGATGATGTAGTCTGCTGCTAAATGAGCTCCTCAGTGCATCCAGTATGTCCTGCATAGGGTGGAACTCGGACTCCAGCAGAGATGACAGTTTAGCCACCGTCCTTCTCTCTCCTATCAGATGCATGGCGTATCTGAGTTTGCCCACTAAGGTTCTTTCATTTCCTTATAATTTTAGGATCACACTTCGTGTGAGAAAGCTGCTGCTGCTGATTCCAACAGATCCTGAAGTGCAGGATGCTCTCGACAACTTTGTTCCTAAAGAATCCAGCGTCTGGAGCCACCAGGTAAGGCAAGCTGGCGGTTAGGATTACTTCCCAACAAGCAGAACTTTTCTAAAATGCTGCAGCTCTTAATTTTTACACATTATGCTTATCAGTGCCTTTCATTTCAGTACAGTGTAATTCTTTTTGATCAGAGTGGTGTGTAGTACTTTTCATAGTTCTTTTGTTAAACAAATGCTTCTCCATTCTCAGTGTGTCTGAGTTACTTTTATATCTTGTGACTCTTGTGTAGAAAACCCTGTTCACCCTTGGCCAGAGTGCAGGTTCCCGTTCTCCATCCATGTCCTCCAAACAGCAGCATCAGCCCAGTGCTGCATCCATCTTGGAGTCGCTTTTCAGATCCTCTGCCCCTGGCATGTCTACATTCAGAGTGCTTTACAACTTGGAGGTACACTTGCATAGGGCCACACATCTTAAATCCAGTCCAGCTTTATTTATAAAGCACTTTTAAAAACAACAACAGCTGACACAAAGTGCTGTACATCAACGATAAATAAAATATAAAAAAAACATAAGTGTAATAAAAACAATAAAATATAGCTAAAAGTACAAAACAGCACAAATAAATAGTAGTCATGCAATAGAGACAATAAGAGCAAATAAAATCATTGTCCCAAACTGGGCTAAAAACCAGAGAGTAAAAATGGGTTTTAAGAGGAGTTTAAAATACACAATTATCTGTATTTTAAACATTTTCTCAAAGATTTAGTTACAGGCTTAACATGTTTGATTTTGTGTGTTAGGTGCTGAGTTCAAAGCTCATGCCCACATCTGATGATGAGATGGCCAAAACCAGCAGCAAATCCTTCTGTGACAACTTTCTGAAAGCAGGAGGCCTCAGGTACAAGAACAAAGTCCTGTCATCAGTTTGCTTTGTTTGACAGTGGAAGTGACAGCAGGCTTGTAAAGCAGCATTTTATATGAGGAAGTAAATTATTTATTTATACGTGGAAGTAAATTCAATATTCAGTGAGGGAGCAGAATTAAAAAATTGTCCTGGCATTTAAGACATCTCTGTTATTATTGTGCTGTGGTTCTATTCCTCTGTGTATCCCCTGCAGTCTGGTGGTGAATGTTATGCAAAGAGATTCCATCCCTTCAGAAGTGGACTATGAGACCAGACAAGGGGTCTACTCCATCTGTCTCCAATTGGCCAGGTGAAAGACCGTCTTTCTCCCACACAATAAACCCACACATACACAAAAGTATGTTTTATGCCCCCCCCCCCACCCCAGGCAGATTTACAAACTCATTTGGCTATATTTTTGCAGGTTCCTTCTGGTTGGTCAGAGCATGCCTGCGGTGCTGGATGATGATGTTATCATCAGGGATGGTGAAGCGCTATCATCTCGTCCGTTCCGTAACGCTGGACGATCCGGACGACAGCTGTCTCTCTGTGGAACTCCCGAGAAGTCTTCCTATAGACAGATGTCTTTATCTGAACGCTCCTCCATAAGAGTTGAAGAGATCATACCTGCAGCTCGTGTTGCTATTCAGGTACAGGACAAGCGATGACGAATACACGGTTGGCTCAGCACTTGGACTTAATTTGCAAATGTTGTCTTTTTCCAAATGTAATGTTTGTCATATCTTTTGTAGACCATGGAAGTGGATGACTTCACCTCCACAGTGGCTTGTTTCAAGCGCCTGACCTGGGCGGCTGCAGCAGGCCGGTTGGATCTGGTTGGTAGTCCGCAGCCAATCAGAGAGACTCACAGCTCAGTACTGCTGCAGGGAGTCCGCACCAGAGTCAGTAGTACGGGTAAGATGCAAAATCACACACTGAACTCTTAAAAAAAACAAAAAAGGCAGCTGCATGGGATCACGGTGGTTAGCGCTGTTGCCTCACAGCTGGAAGGTTTTTAGTTTGAAGTCACAGGATGGCAGGAGTAGGAACTGTTCTGATTGGAGTTTGGAGTTCTCCCTCGTATTTTGTGGGTTTACTCAAGTTGCTTCTGCTTCCTCCTGCAATCCAAACACATTTATGCTTGGTTAATTGACAATTCTAAATTGGCCCTACATATCTCTGTCTTAAGCCCATATAGTAGAGGCTTAATGTGGTTTCTAGTTATTTGCTCTGATTAGTTCTTAAGATTAGCAAAGCTCTATGTCAACATTGATCCCGATCCTTTGTACACTAGTTCTTCCACATTGATTTAAGTGATATGATAAAGTATCAGAATCAGAATCAGATTTATTGCCATTGTTCATGTAGTACACAAACTAGGAATTTGTCTCGGTGCCATGCTGCAACATTAAAAACATGATGAGATAAAGAGATAAACTAAAAAACTAAAGGACTAAAAACGTGCAATAAGTGTAGAAAAATAAGTAATAATAATAATAATAATAATAGTAATAATGAGTAATACTAGTCAAGGCAGTTTTAAATAAATTAGCAAGTAGCAGATAATATGGGGTACCACAGTGCAGGTGATAATGCAACAGAAAAACAGTGATGAATGTCATGAGTCTGGTTGAGCTGCTGTACATAGTGCACGAGAGTCAATAAGTCACTTAATGTTCAGCAGTCTGATGGCAGAGGGGAAAAAGCTATTCATGTGCCGGGAGGTTTTAGTCCGAATGGACCGAAGTCTTCTACCTGAGGGGAGGGGGGCAAACAGTACGTGACCAGGGTGTGAAGGATCGGCTATGATCCGGCCAGCACGCCTCCGGGTCCTGGAGATGTACAGGTCCTGGAGAGATGGGAGCTTGCAGCCGATCACCTTCTCAGCAGTGCGCACGACGCGCTGCAGCCTTAGTCTGTCCCTGGCAGTGGCTCCTGCGTACCACACAGTTATGGAGGAGGTGAGGATGGACTCGATGATGGCCGTGTAGAACTGCACTAACATCTTGGTGGGTAGCTTGAGCTTCCTCAGCTGCCGCAGAAAGAACATCCTCTGCTGGGCCTTTTTGATGAGGGAGCTGATGGTTGGCTCCCATTTGAGGTCCCGGGTGATGGTGGTGCCCAAGAAGCGGAAGGAATCTGCAATGGTGATGGGAGAGCCTGTGATGGTGAGGGGGGGGCAGGGGGGTTGTGACTTTCCTGAAGTCCACAATCATCTCCGCTGAAAGTAGGCATAGTATTTAGAATCTATTCCAGTTTTATGACTTATGCTAATGGTATTTAACCAACAGCTCATGGTCAAAACATTTCCCTTGCTAAAAACAAAACCTAAAAAAATGAAACTAAAAATTATGTTTGTGATTGCAGGAAGTAACTGCAGCTCCAGCAGTGAGGGCGAGGCCACACCAACAGCATTGCATGCAGGGATATGTGTCAGACAGCAGAATGTCTCAATCAAAGATGCCATCATCGCTCGGGAGGCGTTGTCCCTGCTGGTTACCTGCCTGCAGCTACGCTGTCAGCTGCTGTGTAAGAGTTGCACTAAAATTGATACATAATTGCTTTACTTTGCAATTACATGCATTACACTGTGGAATAATTGTGTAATTCAGTCAAATCTTGATTCCTGTCCTCTGTCTTCCTCTCCAGGTTCTTTTTACAACCTTCCCGCTGTCAATGATTTCATTATTGATATACTGCTGGGTTCTCCTAGTGGAGAGGTAAATAACACTTTGAATGTGCGAGACATAACAAATCTTTAATTTTGTGTGGCGTTTACTTGATCATTGTTTCCTGTTTCTTCCTTTTCAGATCCGCCGTGTAGCCTGTGATCAGCTGTACACTCTGAGCCAGTCTGACACTTCAGCCTTCCCCGAAGTCCAGAAACCAAACTTGTTCCTCCTCTCGGTTATTCTCACAGCTCAACTTCCATTATGGAGTCCCACGTCTGTCATGAGAGGGGTCAACCAGAGGTGAGTAGTCAAGAAATACAAGCTGTAAAAGATCTGAAACTTGGGCTGAAATCTCATGTTGATTTTATAACTCTGTTCTTAGGTTACTATCCCAGTGCACAGAATACTTTGACCTAAGGTGCCAGCTTCTGGATGACCTGACCAGTATGTCACTTTTAACAGTACTACCTAAATATGAAATGCTTTTGCTAATCTTAGATCCTTCCTGTTTGAGCAACTAAAACATCTTGGATTCATTTTCTTTCCCATGTACCCATCGTCTGCCCTTCACCACACGCCTGACCTCCTCCAGCGTCGGAGATGGATGTGTTGAAAGTGAGCCCAGCCACGATGCTGGAGGATGAGATCTCTTGGCTTGACAATTTTGAGCCCAGCTGGAACTCTGAGATGGAGACCAGTGAGGCAGATAACATCCTCCTAGCAGGGCACCTCCGACTCATCAAAACTTTACTCTCCCTCTGCGGCAATGAGAAGGAGCATCTCGGTGAGCTTACGCACATGCATAGACACAGACATCATATTTTACAACTTTATTACGGTGAAAAGTGTGATATGACAGTCTCGCATCCATTTCCCCCAGGTCCATCTCTTATTCAGCAGTTGTTGGATGACTTCCTGTTTCGAGCATCACGCATCATCATCAACAGTTCCAACCCTACAACCTCCCCAGCCCCCATCCATGACTTCCACCCCAAGTATGTATTCCCTTTTTTTCCTCTCTCTCTCTGTCCTGTAAGCTGATTTAAAAAAAAAAAACAAGATCATTTTTAGGGCTGTCAAAGTTAGCAACATGGCAACACACATTCATTTTAGTGGACCTTTTTTTTTTTAACACCCATACGTTCTGTTATCTTTGACTATAACCGACTCTCAACCCTCAGCCAATCCCTGTGTGCCCTGTTCACTGGTTTAGTATGGTGTAAATCCCTGAAGGGAGAGCCAGTTTGTCGAAAGATTGTATGACGAGCTGGCGGCACCGGCAAGTCAAAATGGACAAAAATCAGCGCCGGATTTGTGACTTTGCTTCACAAGAGAAGATCTTGAGTGGGCTTGTCCTCATCAACTACAGACTGCTTTTGGACTTATGTGGGTCCAGTATATATGGGTCCAGTATATATGTCCACATAGCTCGCATGTATAGGAGTGGTCTGTGTTGAGGGCTGTGATTTCTCGGGCTTTCCTCCTCCTTTTTTTCATCCATGCTGGCACTGCAGTTTGTTTCAAACAATGAAGGGTGTTTGTAGCCATTGACCGTGTTTACATGGTCACAAGTAAACTGATTACTGGAGTAAACTGATAAAGGTAATAAACAACTTAGGATGTTTACATGCACCGTAAACGGTTTATTGGGCAGATAAACTAGGTGTGTTAATCTGTTTTCTCATAAACTGATAATGGCCTGTAACTGATAAAGGTAATCGGATTACTCAGTTTACGTGACAGCTTGAATAATCAGGTAACTCCAGAAGCTGATTATAATCGGTTTACTTGTGACCATGTAAACAGGCTCATTCTTTTTTTTTTTTTCAATGTAGTTGCACTAAATCAGTGTAATTGATTCTTGCGTTCTCATTCTTGTCCATTATTTCTTACTTGAACTGACTAAATATTTCCTGAATTAAATATTTTGTGTTTATTAATTTATGAAGTTTTGTATGTTTCATGTATTTTTAAACCTTAATTTGTCAGTGCTAAACCTTGGTCTGCTGGCACACCAGATTTGTGTTGATAAAAACTGGGGAAATATGCTTCTATGGTACATTTAGAATGGGTTAACTATGTGCAATTATAATAATTACCTTCATTAGATATTTTGATCTATAGACAGTTCTGATGATTTTATAAGTAATTTGAGTGATTTTTTTTTTTTTTTTTCCCAGTATAAAGCAGTATCTATTGGACAAATTGCTGTATATTTCTACAGTATTACCTATAGGTGTGTGCATGTGTATTAAGGTGCTGCACAGCCAGCAGCAGACTGGCAGCCTACGAGGTGCTGGTGATGCTCGCAGACAGCTCCCTGTCAAACCTGCAGCTCATCACCAGAGAGCTGCTGTCCATGCACCACCAGTCTGACCCTTCCCTCTGCAAGGAGTTCGATGTAAGACACTAATTAAATTAAGTTCTTTGTGATGGCGCTTGTTCTTAAGTACACATTGTCAATGGTTTTGGCTTTGAAAGTAACCCTCCTTCTCCCCATCAGTATCTGCCGCCTGTAGAGAGCCGTTCAGTCTCAGGTTTCGTTGGCTTGAAGAACGGTGGAGCCACATGTTACATGAATGCTGTGTTCCAGCAGCTTTACATGCAGCCTGGCCTCCCAGAGGTACACTCATGTTTACGTTGTGTGTTTAACACAGGCCATCTGCTCTCTGAGTACAAACCCTGTTAAATATAAATCAGTGTCAGTGATTTCCTTTTCTGTTTTCAGGCTTTCCTCTCTATTGAGGATGACACTGACCAGCCAGAGGAAAGTGTCTTCTATCAGGTTCAGTCTTTGTTTGGCCACCTGATGGAGAGCAAACTTCAGTACTATGTACCCGAGCACTTTTGGAAGGTAACGCCATTTTCACTGAAGTCCTTTAGAAAAAAGAGATTGAGTTGTGTGTACATATTGTAGTACACTCACTCTTAAATTGTGCACAATCTGAAGCTGTTTTGTAAATTTAAAAAAAAAATAGTTTAGCTTCCATATGTGGCTCTAATAGTGCATTCTTTTCTCCCAGAGTAAGTAGGAATTAGGGAAATGTCCTTTTAGTACTTCCAGCTGTGAAGTCTGCTTTCCAGCCCATGAACAAATTCATGTCTTAGTTAAGAAAGTGAGAGGACTGCACCCATGTGCTGTCATCAACAGTGGCGTAAAATGTAGTCTTTTTGCATTTTTGTTTCATATCTCTGTTCTTAAATGGTCATACCCAGTACTGACCAACAGCTCTCTCTGATCATGTTGCTACTGTTTTTTAACATGCAGATTACAATGTATAATGTTGTTTTAAGTGAGTGTTGCTAACAGTGGTTAACTGGCTGGATCAGACTGATTCCCCCACCTCGTGTGACAAAGCAAAAAAAAAAAAAAAACTAATTTAAAATGTAAATTGTAGCTTAAAAGAGTTAAAATCATTTTTACACTAAGTTAATATATCGCCAAACAGTGAGATATTTTGGTTAAAAGTGTATGAAAACACCAGCAATTGACCTCTGTTTTCCAGGTTGTTACGGAAAGCAATGAGTGTGACACAGCATCGCATTATCAGATAGTTTTCAACCTCAGAAAAGGAATGCACCATCAGTCAGATCTTACTTTACAACTTTGAGTGTTGTGGCCAATCACAGGGCCGAACTGAAATGTTAAATAACAATTTTAATATTCATGACTCTGACATATCTCCTGCCATCAAACTTGCATCCACAGATGCCTCCATACAAAAGCAGAAAAAAATTTGCTCAGCACTGATGCCATAACAAATAATGTTTGTTTTAAAACCTGGTTCAATTTGTCACAGACTCATAAACTGTTCGTAAACCTAGATTAAACTGTAAATGTCGACTGCATCTACAGTGGAGAAAATAAGTATTGAACATGTCAACATTTTTCTCATTAAATATATTTCTGATGGAGCCATTGACCTGAGATTTTCACCAGATATCAGTAACAACCCAAGTAATCCATACATACAAAGAAATCAAGGCAACTATGATCACAAAACAAGTTATATTTAATAAAGTGGAATGACACAGGGAATCAGTATTGAACACGTTTGGTGAAATTCATTTAATATTTAGTAGAAAAGCCTTTGTTGGTAATAACAGCTTCCAGATGCCTCCTGTATGGAGAAACTAGGCGCAGGCATTGCTCAGCAGTGATTTTAGCCCATACTTCCACACAAACTCTTCAAATCTTGAAGGTTCCGTGGGTGTCTTCTATGAACTCTGATCTTTAGTTCATTCCATAGATTTTTCAGGTGACTGACTGGGCCATTCTAGCAGCTTTATTTTCCTTCTCTGGAGCCAGTTGAGTTTCCTTGATTGTGTGTTTGGGATCATTGTCTTTGCTGAAATGTCCACCCTCATTTCATCTTCAGCATCTTGGAAGATGGCAACAGGTTCTTATCAAGGATGCCTCTGTATATTTGTCCATTCATCTTTCCTTCATTTATATGAAGTCTGCCTGTACCATGTGCTGAAAAACACCCCCACACCATGATGCTCCCACCTCCAAACTTCACTGCTGGTATTGTGTTTTTGGGCTGATGTGCAGTACCATTTCCCTCCAAACATGCTGTTTGTTGTGACATCTAAAAAGTTCAATTTTGGTCTCATTTGACCAGACTATATTCTCCCAGTGTTTTGCTGGCTTGCCCAAATGTTGTGTACCAAACTTTAACCGAGCTTCAGTATGCTTTTTCTTCAGCAATGGAGTCTTGCAAAGTGAGCAGGCATAGAGCCCATGTCGGCTGAGTGCATTGCTTATTTTCCTTGAAACAGCAGTACCTGTTAACTCCAGGTCTTTCTGGAGCTCTCCACGAGTGGTCTTTGGCTCTTGGATAACTCCTCTGATAATTCTTTTGACTCCTCTGTCAGAAATCTTGCAAGGAGCTCCTGGTCGTAGCCGGCTTATGGTAAAATGATGTTCTTTCCACTTCTGAATGATGGCTCCAACAGTGCTTACTGGAACATTCAGCAGTTTAGAAATGCCCTTGTAACCAATGCCGTCATTATGTTTTGCAACAGTAAGGTTGCAAAGGTCTAGCGAGAGCTCTTTGCTTCTACCCATCATGAGTTCTTTGTAGTGGGACAATCTGATATTTACAGACCTTTTTAAATGCTATCAGTCAGGACTTAACCAGCTGAAATTAATTTGCACTAATGGGGAATGGGATGGCTTCCTAAGTTCTGATGGATTTCAGCTGGTTTCTTTGTATGTATGGATTACTTGGGTTGTTACTGATATCTGGCGAAAATTTCAGGTCGGTGGTGCCATCAGAAATATGTTAAATGGGAAAAATGTTGACATGTTCAATACTTACTTTCCCTGCCCTATACTAACTTGAGTTATGTGCAACATCTTTCTCGTCTTTATTTCAAAAGTTCAGGTTGATATAGAACTGTCAGCGGTTGCCTTTGTGATATGATGTTCACATTCAAAGAACAAACGATCATAAGTATAAAAAGTTTGATCTGAGCAGTATTTTACTATGACATGACTATTGTGATTTTCTTATTGATGGTTGATTATATTTTGAACATCTGCAAGGCTGATGTGTGCCTTTTTATATACCCGTCTCGGAAGACGGGACATATTATGGCATAATGTCTGTCTGTCCGTCCATCCGTCCGTGCAACTTGTCCAGCAAAGATGTGTCTATTGTAGAGGGAGTTAAATGATTCTGATATTTTCTCTGCATTTTTTCTACTTTGAATTGTAGCTTGTTTGCTTTGCTAAAAGTCCTTGCAGTTACATGGCCATTAGTTTCATTACAGCTCTGCACTTTATTTAGGGCTGGGCAATTTGACCTGAAATCATCATCATGGTTGATTGAAACTTAAGATAAGATAAGATAAGCCTTTATTAGTCCCACAATGGGGAAATTCCAGGATTGCAACAGCACAGGGACAGCAACAATCAGAAGGCAAGAAAAAACAACATCTAGCAAACATATGTCCATATTACTATAAATGTATATATATAGACACACAGTGCAGAGCATTATGGCTGGTGGATGTGCAGCAGAAAGTCTAAGCTCTCTCTCCGCGGATGCAGCGGGCCAGCTGGAAGTCTTTGGGCATGATGGTGACCCCCTTAGCGAAGAAGAGACCACCAGGTGGGTCTCGCTGGTCTCCTGCAGAGCCATGACGGCGAAACTCAGGAAACGCAGGACGGTCTTGAAGTCCTGAGCGATCTCCCTCACCAGGCGCTGGACGGGCAGCTTACGGATGAGCAGCTCCGTGGATTTCTGGTAGCGACGGATCTCTCTCAGAGCCACGGACCTGTGACGGCGAGGCCTCTTCACTCTGCCGGTGGCCAGAGCGCCTCTCCGAGCAGCCCTGGTGGCTAGCTGTCTCCTGGGGGGCTTCTTCCTCCAGTAGATTTTACGGGCGGTCTGCTTGGTTCTTGCCATCGCTCTTTATTATTCTGTCTTATATTTCTTTCACGCCGCCTAAACTCCAGCCCGGCACCCGCTTCGTTTTCGCTACAGCTCCCGGTATGTCGAGTTTCCCATTAGCACCGGGCGGCGGCCAAGTGCTAGCTAGCACTAGCTCCTCCCCGCTGTAACGTCTCCCGCTGCAAACCGTGGCTCCGTCCGCCGACCCGGGAGACCCCCGGGGCGATCCGTGCGTCCGTGATATATATACAGAGTGAAAGGTGTAGAAAGAAGAAGGAAGATAAAAAAAAGGCTGTTGCAACAGGCAGCCTACTCGTGTGGCGCCGCCGGTCCGGCAGAGCCGGAACCGGAAACTTTCAAGTCATTTTTGGTTTTGTGTCTGTTTTTTTCCCCCTCCTTTCTTCTCTCTCGTAGTTCACTGACGAGGCTTGTAATTGAGCAATATTACACAAGTGTGTTATCAAGGAATATATCACTGCAGTGATTCAGTTGAAAATGAGCATAATAATAATGATTTCACACACATGTAACCAAATTAAATCTTGTCCAGTGCAGAAGTCAGTGTTTATATACATACCTCTTGAGAGTTTGTGGGCCATGTGACTCACAGTGTCAGCTAATTAGCTTTTTAGCTGTGTTGGGGGAGTCCTATGCGCAGCCATGATTGTTATCACCACATAGGGATTATGAGTCTTTGACCAGGTTCTGAAATTCAACCCTCAGCTTGTCCAATTTGTCATCAGTTCCCATTGTAAAGCAGTTGAGCTGACACAGATAGCTGTGCTAACAGTGATTTAGGTTCATGGCATTCCCTGCTAGTTTAAGTGTGTTCAGCTTGCTTTTTCTTGGCATCTTCACATAAAATAAAAAGTCAGTCATCACATACTATGTGGACGGACACCGCATTGCTTTTTGATACCAATTGTTTTAATTGTTCTGCCATGTTCTGCTGCTTCCAAACAGTGCTGACTGCACAGCTTCCGGGTCATGTGACTGCTCATGCAGGACACGTTTTAAAGGGAAAGGACATGAACACTCTCACACACACACTCACACCAGGGAGAGGGGAAAAACCAGCATGACCAAGATTACGGTGGTTCTGTAACTTGAATGTCTATTTCAGTTTTATTTACCTTAATCGCCCAGCCCTAACTATATTGAATTTGTGACAGATTTTTCAATTGTGTGTGTGTGTGTACTAGCTATGCAAAGTAATGGCTACGGACAGGCATATAATGTACCCCAGGTTCTGCTCTTGTTGTTAATGTGTATTAACCACATGAAAAATATTGATTCCAGATCTTCAAAATGTGGAACAAAGAGCTCTATGTGAGAGAGCAGCAAGATGCTTATGAGTTTTTTACCAGCCTGGTGGATCAGCTTGATGAACATCTCAAGGTATAATTTTCAGGACACAAAAATATATACAGTATATATAAATAAATTATCAACACCAGTGATGAATTTGTCAGATCGTAAAGTGGTTGCCCTTTTTTTTCTCCAGAAAATGGGTCGAGAGCAGATCTTCAAAAACACTTTTCAGGGAATCTTCTCCGACCAAAAGATCTGTAAAGACTGCCCTCACCGGTGAGATAGTTTTCATTTAGCAAAAATCACATTTTTTTTCTTCCATCCAAAATTAGTTTGACCATTGACTGTTTTGTTGCACAGATACGAGCGTGAAGAAACCTTCATGGCCTTGAACCTGGGAGTGACGTCCTGTCAGAGTTTAGAGATCTCCTTAGACCAGTTTGTCAGAGGAGAGGTGCTAGAGGGCAGCAACGCCTACTACTGTGAGAAATGCAAGGAGAAGGTCTGTTCTCTGCTCTGCTTCACTGCATGCTTCAACTCTACTACACCAACATCATTTGCACTTACGTGTTTTTTGATAATATGCACAGAGGACTACAGTGAAGAGGACGTGCATCAAATCTTTGCCCAGTGTTCTCTGCATTCACCTCATGCGCTTCGGCTTTGACTGGGAGAGCGGTCGCTCCATCAAATATGATGAGCAAATCAGGGTATGAAGGTGTCATGCTTCTCCTTAATGTAACACTTGAAAGTGATATCAGTTGCCCTGAAGTATGTTATTCATCTGGGGCGCAGTTTCCTTGGGTGCTAAACATGGAGCCCTACACAGTATCAGGGATGGCTCGTCAAGACTGCAGCAGCGATGGAGGCGAGGGGAGAGGCGACGGCTCATCTGGAGGGTCACCGCGGAAGAAAGTCACCATTTCTGAGAACTATGAGCTGGTGGGAGTTGTCGTCCACAGTGGTCAGGCACATGCCGGACACTACTACTCCTTCATTAAAGATAGACGGTGAGAATCAGCTGTCCCTCATTTGTTTCGAGTTTTTTTCTTTCCCCATAAGAACACATATCCAGTGATTAGTGGAGCACATTACTCAGCTGTTTTAATTTTCCAGGCAGGATTTTGAAGAACTGCTTGGGGCACGTGGCTGCAGCATTAGGCTTTTGTGTGGGCTCCTGGTGTAGTTTTTTTTTTTTTTTTTTTTTTTTTTTTTAAGTATCTCCAGATGTCTGGCTCTGGAAGGCAGTAATGCTTACTGGAGAAGTGGAACGTAAAGAGACCACAGAAGCTCGTATTTGGCACTCTTCTCCCTCTCACTGGTTTCCTCCTATCCTGTCTAAGATTACTTTGTTCACTTTATAAGAAAATAGATCAGTGAAGGATCTGCTTCAGTTTTATTTATTTAGCGAATACAAAGTTCTCGAGCCAAACAATTGCTTCCTGATCTGCAGTAGAGAGGGCAGCCAGCCCTCCTTTCAGTCTGTGGAGTGGGCAGGCTTCAGTGTTTACACTACACTCAGTTTACAATTTAAAAAATAAACTCATTTCTTTATAACATTTTTTCCTCATAATGTACCTCCTCTGTACTGTACAGCTGTCCCAGACACCAGTTTTGGGTCTTTGAATATCTAAGAACCCAGAGCGAATACCCGAATATTCTGTGAAGTCGTTCTTTGCCTTCAGTGCACTGCGTAGGCATCAATGCTTCTCAGAAATGTGATTTATCTCATAGATTCAAAGCTTTTTCATGTAAATTTTCAATTTCTTTTAGTCATAAATTTGCATCTTCTTCTGTAAATTTAAGACCTTTTTTCTGGAAAATGTACCACGTTTTTCTTATAAATATGCATATTTGTCCTGGTAAAATGAACTCCCTAAATTTGTAGCTTTTCTCGTACACTTAGCATTTTGTTCTCATCATAAATTTGTAATAAATTTGAGCTTTTTTTCTTGCATATTTGCAAATTTGTTCGTCTAAATTTGTGACTGTTTTTGGTAAGTCTTCTGATTATCATAAAGATGTTGTTGTTTTTTTCCCCCTAAATTAGTCACATTTTTTGCGAAATTTAATAAAGGAAAATTTACCCTAATTAAAATCAAGTAGTTCATGGGGGAAAGGCAATTATTCCAATGCCAAATTTCAAACCCTAATTCTAATGTAATTTATGAACATTGAGATAATAAGAATATTTGGTTACTGCCCTGGTGCATGCCTCAACCATGCCACAGTTACACAGTAAAAGATCATTTCTCTGTACGACAAACTCCAATTCCAATGAAGTTGGGACATTGTGTAAAATGTAAACAAAAACAGAATACAGTGATTTGCAAATCCTTTTCAACCTATATTCAGTTGAATACACTATAAAGAGAAGATATTTCATGTTCAAACTAGGGATGAATTTTTGCCGACAGCCGATATGACGATAGTATAAAAATAGTTTTTTTGCTGATGGCTGATACCAATATATGCACATACTTTTTTCCCACCTATTTACATCTGTTTTGACTTAGTGATGATTAACTGGCAAATAAAGACACTTTCCCCAAGGAAAATAAGATGACTACCTCAAATTAATATGAAAATAAATACGTTATTTTCAGACAAGTGTGCGAGGGGAGGGAGGCTTTGTATCCTTTTATAATATTATCAGTCCAGTGTGTTATCTTCTCGTGTTGCACACTTAATGTTGGTCAAAACTGGGTCTGCTGCTTGTGAGTGGCTGCTAGCACATAGCCCAATTCTAAATTAGCGTTAGCATCTGGACCACTGTTACCATGGCAACAGAAAACTCCCGTGGCAGACAGAAACTGCCAGTAGCTCCAGGTCCAGTGAGGAATACTTATCGATAACCACAGAGTTTGCAACCAAGCCTTTAGTCGCATATATACAAAATCCACTTTACAGCTCTTACCAGATTCCTCTGTCCTGCGATTCAGTGTAGTTAGCAGCGTGCTAGCTCAACCACGGCATCTGTGATCTTGGGGTGTAGCCAGCTTTGAATGATGATCCGGGTTATATATCCAGTTTTTGTGTGTCAATCTTGTTTCCAAGGGACCACATTTGCGGCAAAAAGGCTAGTCAGCATTGGTCTGGGAGTACAGAACAACAGCCTGAGTGTGAAGGGGGCTGCCATGTTAGTTGAGATACACTTATCTGACATAATGACATCAGTCCTTCGCACCGAGGGAAAAGCATAACATCACCAGCAGAGTGCCACTCAAGATGTCTACTGTAATATTCTACCGGCTGTAAATATTAATTTTTGCCAATGGCTGATGGATAATTTTAAATGCTCTATCAGCCAATTCCGATAGCATGTCGATATATGTCGTGCATCCCTAGTTCAAACTGATAAATGTTATTGTTCTGTTTTTGGGTTTGTTTTTTTTTTTTTTGCAGTATTCACTCATTTTGAATCTGACTAGTGCATGTCTGTAGAAAGCAAGTCTTCCTGTCTGAAACAGGTAGTCCAATCAGGCTTTACAGGCCCAAATGTAGGCTGTGTTTGAAGCTGGAATACAGAAGTGTAGCCTGTATGTAGGCAATCCCATGTTAGACTTTGACAAATATGAAAGGGACTGAACTGAGATTTGATTGTGTGAATATTAATTACAGAATAATTGAAAATGAATGGGACATGCAATATTAGTCACTGCTTAAGAACCGCTTGTTTATTTTTTGTCAGATCACTTATTTGTGTGATCTTTTAGGACTCGTATTCATAAATGTTATAGCTTGCACTTTAGGGAACGGGAGTTGTTCAGTCATCATTATAATTTAGTTTATATGTGTAGTTTATAGTCTTTCATCAATAAACTTATGCAGTACTATAACAGGACACGCTTACAAATATTTGAGACCCACTGTAGCGCATCCTTTTATATGTTAGCAATATTAGAAGTACAAAACACCGAACATGATTATTATTATTTTTTATTTTTTTTTGTATTTGTATCTTGTATACCGTATTTTCCGGACTATAAGCCGCTACTTTTTCCCCACGCTTTGAACCATGCGGCTTATACAGAGATGCGGCTTTTCTATGAATTTTTCTTCAGCCCTCAGGGGGCGCTCTAGCAGGAAGTGCAAAAACGAGACAGGCAGCGGGAGTCAGTGCAAACAAGAAAGCGCCAGTTTTTATTCCTAGCACATGCAACCCAAGACACACAACAGCAAAATACGTGAATCAGTGGATCTTAACAGCATGGAGGAGTGTGAAGGAATCCGCCATCATCAATGGGTTCCGAAAGGCCAGACGGCTGCGTGAAGAGAGCAGCGCAGCTTCAGAGGTAACTTTGCCTCGAGATGAGAGTGACTGGAGCAACACCAAAACAGAGACTGAAAAGGTATGTGACGAAGATTATCTGAGGCTGTTCAACTCCGACACTGAAGAGAACGACTTCAGTGGCTTTAGTGCGCAGGGGGAAGATGAATAAGTGACTTGTGGCTTCAGTGCACAGGAGAAATGAAGTGACAGTGGTTTGGTGTTCAGTAGTTTCAGTGCTCAGGAGGAAGATGAATAGTGACTTGTGGTTTCAGTGCACGGGAGAATAAAGCGACTTTAATACCGTAGTTGCTTTACCAGTGCGCAGGAAGAAAAAGTGACAGTGGTTTCAGTACGCAGGAGGAAGAAAAATAAAGCAACTTTGTTTTAGTGCACAGGAGGAAGATGAATAAAACCATCAATTACTTTTCTGTTTTGTTTGATCAGCACTTTTACTGCCGTGTTACAGGCACTGTTCGGAAACAATCAGTTCAGGTATATGAATAAACACTTACGGTACAAAATCTTTCTATGTAAGTATCTTATTTCTCAGCCTGGATATCGGCGGCTTATAGTCCGGTGCTGCTTATATGTGACAAAATATGCATTTCTTTTAAATTTTAGTGGGTGCAGCTTATATTTAGGTGCGTTATATAGTCCGGAAAATAAGGTACTTTATTGATACCCATAGGGAAATTCAGGGCATTCATGTACGGCACCGATTCCGTCAACATTCACACACATGCGCGATCGCGCGCGCGCACACACACACACACACACAGGAGAATGAGCCATTTGGCTGCAAGTTTTGCATCAGTGTTGCCCATTTGTCTGTAAATATTTGAATAAAAATGATTTATTTTGTTATTTGGACATTTTTGCATCTTGTTGTTTAGTCAAAGCGTGCATATGTGTTCGCATGTAATATGCAGTTGATCTGGCCATTCCACTCCACAATGAAGCAGCAGCAGTCGGGACTGTCGTCTACCACTGACCGGGCAGGTTGAGTGTGCCTCCCTCCCCATGAATGATCGTGGAGTGCCCTGTCAGACACCAGTGTTGTGTTGCCCGGTTAATGGGAGTCTCAGCTGCTGCTGTGGCACCACAGGTGCAGCAACTTTATGGTATATATTTTGACTGAGCAACTCCATACTCGGGGATGTACACCCTCGTAACCTCAGCAGCAAAGCACTTATAAAATCTTTGTTTGCAAAGCGCTGTGGAGACTGACAGGTTGTGATGGTGTGTGTCATCTAATCAGCCTGGCCGTGATGTGGCATATTATCCAATGAGCATGGAGTCAATCCAAAACCCCGCCCACGCTTCTTAAAGCTGGGACATGAAGACGCAGGGAGCGGTGGCTAAACTTTTATTGATAAAAATTAAATATTTTGACTGAGCGACCCCATATTCGGAGATGCACACCCTCGTAACCTCAGGAAACCACGTTTAATATCTGAGGCCAGTCTGACAAACGGTTCAAGAGATACTGTATGTGTGGAACAGACTTCGTGAATTTATAGATAGATGCCTGCAACACGTTCCAAAAACGCTGGGACGGGCATCTTTACCACTGTGTTACATCACCGACATCACCTTTGAACAACTTAAACAGTAGCTTGCACATCTGTGAAGCCACCATTAAATGTGCTGAATGGTACATCCAGGTTTTGGAGTAGCATATGCTGCCATCTAAGCAGCGTCTTTTTCAGAGACGTCCCTGCTTATTTCAACAAGACAACGCCAAGCCACATTCTGCACGTTTTACAACAGTGTGGCTTCGTAGTAAAAGAGTGTGGGTACTAGACTGACCTGCCTGTAGTCCAGAACTGTCTCCCATTGAAAATCTGTAGCACATTATAAAGTGCAAAATAAGGCAATGGAGACCCCAGGTTGTTGAGCAACTGAAGCTGTACATCAAGCAAGAATGGGAGAGAACACCTCCTACAAAACTTGATCAGTTGGTGTCCTCAGTTCCTAAATGCTTATTGAATGTTGTTAAAAGGAAAGGTGATGCAACACAGTGCTAAATATGGCCCAGTCCCAGCTTTTGTGGAAACCATTGCAGGCATCAAATTCAAAATGAGTGACGATTTGAAAAAAAAAAAACAAAGTTCATCAATTTGAACATTAAATATCTTGTCTTTGTAGTGGATTCACTTGAATATAGGTTGAAAGGAATTTGCAAATCATTGTATTGTTTTTAGTTTTTTGAGGTTTTTTTACACAATGTCCCAACTTCACTGGAATTGGGTTTTATACTTAAAGATTCACTGACATATTTCTTTATAATGACAAAAATATGCAAGAAACAACATTTAAACACTCTGTTATAAAGCATCATTAAGTCAAAACCGATTGTAACAGAGTGACCCAAAAGTTAAATGTGGGTTAAAGATGATACTGACCCAGGGAACGCATTGAAATTTTGATATAGCTGACCTAAAGAACGTGCCACTTGTGAACAGTGAATGCTTAATACAGTTGCTTCGGTAAATATAGTTATCATAATTTGAAGATAAGGACATTTTATGGGTTCATTCAGTAGTCTTTATATATTTATTTCTTTATTGCAGTAAGTACTAAGTCTGTGAAGTTTAGCTGTTTGCTCATAGTGTATGAAAACGAGCACATCCAGTGAAACTGCCACATGCACAACAATGGGCAGTGCAGTACAGTAAACTGTTGTCAGCATCCTGTTTTATGTAGTTTTTTTATGTTTTTCAGGCTTTCCTTTTCCTTGTTCTGAGGTACTTCTTTGGTCTTGCTGCATTTTGCCAAACTGATTCTTTGTCATCCTCCTGTCTGTGTGTCTTACAGCGGTAGCGCCCGTGGACGGTGGTACAAGTTCAATGACAACGTGGTTGAGGAGTTCGATATGAATGATGACACGCTGGAGTACGAGTGTTTTGGTGGAGAGTACCGTCCCAAAGTTTATGACCAGTGTAAGCTGATGATTGTTTGATATCTGTTCATAAGTACAAATTCTTATCATGATGCACATACAGTGGTGTGAAAAAGTGTTTGCCCCCTTCCTGATTTCTCTTTTTTTTGTATGTTTGTCACAGTTAAATGTTTCAGATCATCAAACAAATTTAAATATTAGACAAAGATAACACAAGTAAACACAAAATGCAGTTTTTAAATGAAGGTGTTTATTATTAAGAGAAATAAAAAAAAAACCTAACCAACATGGCCCTGTGTGAAAAAGTGATTGCCCCCTAAACCTAATAACTGGTTGGGCCACCCTTAGCAGCAACAACTGCAATCAAGCGTTTGCAATAACTGGCAATGAGTCTTTTACAGCACTGTGGAGGAATTTTGGCCCACTCACCTTTGCAGAATCGTTGTAATTCAGCCACATTGGAGGGTTTTCAAGCATGAACCACCTTTTTAGGTCATGCCACAGCTTCTCAATCAGATTCAGGTCAGGACTTTGACTAGGCCACTCAAAAGTCTTCATTTTGTTTTTCTTAAGCCATTCAGAGGTGGACTTGCTGGTGTGTTTGGGATCATTGCCCTACTGCAGAACCCAAGTGCGCTTCACCCTGAGGTCACAAACAGATGGCTGGACATTCTCCTTCAAGATTGTTTGGTAGACAGCAGAATTCATGGTTCCATTTACCACAGCAATTCTTCCAGGTCCTGAAGCAGCAAAACAGCCCCAGACCATCAAACTACCACCACCATATTTTACTGTTGGTGTGATGTTCCTTTTCTGAAATGCTGTGTTACTTTTACACCGGATGTAATGGGACACACACCTTCCAAAAAGTTCAACTTTTGTCTCGTCAGTCCAGAGTATTTTCCCAAAAGTCTTGGGGATCATCAAGATGTTTTCTGGCAAAAGTGAGGCAAGCCTTTATGTTCTTTTTGCACAGCAGTGGTTTTGGTCTTGGAACTCTGCTATGTAGGCCATTTTTGCCTATTCTTTTTCTTATGGTGGAGTCATGAACACTGACCTTAACTGAGGCAAGTGAGGTCTGCAGTTCTTTGGTGGTGTTGTGGGGTCTTTTGTGACCTCTTGGATGAGTCGTCGCTGTACTCTAGGGGTAATTTTGGCCAGCGAGACACTCCTGGGAAGGTTCACCACTGTTCCATGTTTTCACCATTTGTGGATAATGGCTGTCATTGTGCTTTGCTGGAGTCCCAAAGCTTTAGAAATGGCTTTATAACCTTTTCCAGACTGATAGATCTCAATTACTTTGTTTCTCATTTGTTCCTGAATTTCTTTGGATCGCAGCATGATGTCTAGCTTTGAGGATCTTTTGGTCTACTTCGCTTTGTCAGGCAGGTCCTGTTTAACTAACTAACTAACTAACCTGCACTTATATAGCGCTTTTCTAGTCACAAAGACCACTCAAAGCGCTTTCATTAATACTTAAGTGATTTCTTGATTAAAAACAGGTGTGGCAGTAATCTGGCCTGGGTGTGGCTAGAGAAATTGAACTCAGCTTTCCAAAGATGTGATAAACCACAGTTAATTTATGTTTTAACGGGGTGGGGGGAAGGAATCACTTCTTCACGCAGGGCCATGTAGGTTTGGATTTTTTTTTTTTTACCCATAATAATAAACACCTTCATTTAAAAATTCATTTAAAAACTGCATTTTGTGTTTACTTATGTTATCTTTGTTTAATATTTATATTTGTTTGATGATCCGAAACATTTAAGTGTGACAAACATACAAAAAAAAAATGAGAAATCAGGAAGGGGCAAACCTTTTTTTTTACACCACCATATCTGTGTGACACTAACTTGTGCATATGTGTGCAGCCAATCCATATCCTGATGTGCGTAGGAGATACTGGAACGCCTACATGCTGTTTTATCAGAAAATCAGTGACCAGAGCTCGCCTGTCCTTCCCAAAAAAAGCAGAGTCAGCATCATGAGGCAGGAAGCTGAGGATTTAACACTGTGAGTTGCATTTATGTAAATAAACACAACACTTACTGTATCATTGAAACATGAAACATGATGATGCATCAGTTATCCTTTCCCTATTCTAATTTGTAGCAATCAGCACAAATAAGGCAGCTTTAGGCAGTAGGTGTTACCTGACATTGGCATTTTGAGTTTAAAATATTATTTACAACCATCTGAAATCATTAATGGATCATCAGAGCTTTTAATTATTTGTTTACATTTGCTTTAAAGGGAAACAGTTTATTCATATGTGAATGTTGTTGCAAGACCAGCCCTGCTGCATTTAGCTGTTAACCAGCTCTGTCATTTCTACATTTGCCAGGTCTGCTCCATCCTCTCCTGATGTTTCCCCCCAGTCCTCCCCTCGCCCCCCAAGAGCCAACAATGACCGCCTCACCCTCCTCACCCGCCTGGTCCGCAAGGGAGAGAAGAAGGGCCTGTTTGTAGAAAAGATGCCTGCCAGCATCTATCAGGTATAGTTGTAAATGCAGAATATAATGAACAAAATGGTGAATTCTTTAATTCTTTGGTTAATTAATATTTACACCGCATTCCAAGTTATGATGCAGATGATATTTGTCTCTGATTTTCCTAAATGGTCGATGCAGATGATGGTCAGTATGATTTTTAAGTCATCAACCGTTAGAGCGTAATTCAGATTTTAATGAACAAACCACCCAATAATAACTTTTTTTTTTTTTAAATAAAATGACTCAAAATGCACCATTCCAAATTATGCACAACAGAATTTCAAAATATTTTTATTGGTTGTTAAGAACTGAAAATGGTCATTTGTTGAATTTGCTGCATGAGGAGGTTATATTCACTGAAATCAAAAGCTATTTCAATCAAAAACATCTTAGCAAGCCAAGTTACATGTTAACATAGGACCCCTTCTTTGATATAACCTTCACAATTCTTGCATTCATTGAACTTGTGAATTTTTGGAGAGTTTCTGCTTGAATTTCTTTGCAAGTTGTCAGAATAGCCTCCCACAGCTGCTGTTTTGATGTGAACCGCCTCCCACCCTCGTAGATCTTGTGCTTGGGGATCCTCCAAAGGTTCTCAGTAGAGTTGAGGTCAGTGGAGGATGGGGGCCACACCATGAGTTTCTCTCCTTGTATGCCCATAGCAGCCAATGACACAGAAGTATTCTTTGCAGCATCAGATGGTGCATTGTCATGCATGAAGATAATTTTTCTACGGAAGGCACAGTTCTTCTTTTTGTACCATGGAATAAAGTTGTCAGTCAGAAACTCTATATTCTTTCCCAAGGTTATTTTTACACCTTCAGGGACCCTAAAGGGGCCTACCAGCTCTCTCCCCATGATTCCGGCCCAAAACATGACTCCGCCACCTCCTTGCAGACATCGCAGCCTTGTTGGGACATGGTAGCCATCCACCAACCATCCACTACTCCATCCATCTGGACCATCCAGGGTTGCACAGCACTCATCAATAAACAAGACTGTTTGAAAATTAGTCTTCAAATTATTTCTGGGCCCACTGCAACCATTTCTGCTTGTGAGCATTGGTTAGGGATGGCCGAATAGTGGGTTTATGCACAACTGCAAGCCTCTGGAGGATCCTACACCTTGAGGTTTGTGGGACTCCAGAGGCAGCAGCAGCTTCAAATACCCGTTTGCTGCTTGGTAATGGCATTTTAGCAGCTGCTCTCTTAATCCGATGAATTTGTCTGGCAGAAACCTTCCTCATTATGTGTTTGTCTGCACAAACCTGTCTGTGCTCTGAATCAGCCATAAATTTCTTCACAGTACAATGATCATGCTTAAGTTTTTGTGAAATATCTAATGTTTTCATACCTTGTCAAAGGCATTGCACTGTTTGATGCTTTTCGGCTGCAGAGAGATCCTTTTTCTTTCCCATATTGCTTGAAACCTGTGGCATGCTTAATAATGTGGAACATCCTTCTTGAGTAGTTTTCCTTTAATTGGGCTCACCTGGCAAACTAATTATGACAAGTGTCTGAGATTGATGTCAGTCATCTAAAGAGCCCTGAGACACAATACCATCTATGAGTTTAATTGAAAAACAAAAAAATTGAATGTTTATGGCACTAAAATCCTATTTGCATAATAATTTGGAACGCTTCGTATTCTGTTACGCCAGTTATTCTTGAGCTGTAGTGCAGGGAAAACACTACAGCAAAACTATGTAGGGATAATTTCAGAAATGCTTTGCTGTTCCTGTTTAACTTTTATGGTTGAATCTTCTTCTTTTGGTCGCTTCCTTATCAGGGGTTGCCACAGTGGATCACAGTCCACACAGTGGATTTGGAAATGATTCTACACCAGATGTGTGTCCTGACGCAACCCTCCCCATTTGCCCAGGCTTGGGACCGGCACTAGGATTACACTGGCTTGTGCACCCCTGTGGCTGGGTAATCAGCATTTCTTCCCCCATTCTATTATGCTGAATATAATAGAATGGGGGAAGGAACATTTTTTACCCCTCTGCCTCCAAAGGTTGAAGGAGTATTGTCGTCACCCCACAGGGCAGCTGAACGGTGGCAGCGTCAACACCTACCTTGTGAATGCCATAACTAGAGAAAGAAATGACATGGCCTTTTCAAATTGATACCATGGGTAGGGGTGCGTGATACGGCCTAAAAATGATATCACGATATTTCTGTGAATTTTCACGATAACAATATTCTTCACGATATCAAGGAATACAGTTTTTTCTTTTAAATTTATAAAGGACAGTTTCACAGGCCAGCGCTAATTATGTTCAACATATTCAGTAAAAACAAAATAACAACTCATTTCTCCAGTTTATAAAGAGCAGTTTAGAATGCGTTTAAAACTTTTTTAATTCCGTATCAAATATTACCAGAAAATATTATAAACCACCACATCTGGGCAGCGCGGTGGCAGAGTGGTTAACACTGCGGCAGCACAGCAACTCACCCTTGGCCAGGGGATCCTGGGTTCGATCCCAGCCCCCGACCAACAGTGATCTGTGTGGAGTTTGCATGTTCTCCCCGTGTCTGTGTGGGTTTACTCCGGGATTTCTCCGGTTTCCTCCCACATGCCAAAAAAACATGCAAGTTAGGTTAATTGGCATCAAACTGGGGATTCTAAATTGTCCTTAGGTATGACTGTGAGAGTGAATGGTTGACTGTCTCTCTGTGTTGGCCCTGCGATGGACTGGTGATCTGTCCAGGGTGTACCCTGCCTCTCGCCCAAAGATGCTGGGATAGGCTCCAGCCCCCCCGCGACCCGAAAAGGATTAAGCGGAGGAAGATGGATGGACACATCTTAAGCACACTGAGGGGTGGACTGGGACAAAAATTCAGGCCGGGAATTTGACTTCATCCTAGGCCACCCTGTTGTTGGAAACCAGAAACCACCAGTTTTAGTAGGTTAATATTTTAAAATAAGAGGTATCAAACTAATTCAACTTTATTTATATAGCGCCATTTCACAACAACAGTCATCTCATAGCACTATCAACTGTAGGGGGGACCCCCACAGTTGCAGAAACTAGTTATGAATGTAATTATGAATGTACTAGTTATGAACTAGTTATGAATGTAATTATAACCTTCGGGTGGGATGAAAATTATAAATTTGGATTGTAATAGTCAACTGATCTACTGATTATTAAAACAACTGATTGACTAGCTAACTGATTGACTAGCTAACGATTGAAGCTGTCGTCATACCAGTTCATAAATCAGGCAGTAAAGACGATATATGCAATTACCGCCCAATCTCTATCTTACCAGTCCTATCTAAGGTTCTTGAAAAAGTTGTAGCTACACAGCTGATAGACTACTTACAAGACAGTCAACTTCTTCATCCACATCAATTTGGTTTTAGACCAGGATACTCAACAGAAACAGCAAATTGTTGCCTTATTGAAAACGTCAAACAGTCCTTGGACAGGGGTAATGTGGTAGGAGCTGTTTTTCTAGATCTCAAAAAGGCTTTCGATACTGTAAACCACAGTTTGCTTTTATCCAAAATGGTATCTTTTAACTTCTCCCCAAATACATTAGAATGGTTTGCATCTTATCTCCAGAATAGAGAACAGTGTGTAAAAGTTCACCAGGATAAATCCTCATTTTTAAACAACCGCATGGGTATCCCACAAGGGTCCATTCTTGGTCCTTTACTTTTCAGCATTTTTATTAATGACTTGCCGTTACACTGCTCAGCTGCAACATGCCAACTTTATGCAGATGATGCAGTTATTTACACAGCTGCCAAGACTCCAGCACAGGCTGCAGATGTACTGTCTACAAGTATGGTTGATGTCCAAGAGTGGCTCCTCAAGAACCATCTATTGCTGAACCTTCAGAAAACAGTCTCAATGTGCTTTTCAATCAAAAAATGTAACCTGCAACATTTGAAAGTTAATATACATGATCATGACATCAGTTTAGCTACAGAATTCAAATACCTTGGCATTGTACTAGATCCTCAACTCAAATTTAATCTTCATATAAAGAAAATTTCAAAAACAGTAAAAAAAAAATCTGAACTGCTTTAAATTAATTAGATATTACATACCTTACGAAGCAGCTGCACTGTATATGCATTCTATGGTTTTTTCTCATATATCATACTGTTTGACAGTCTGGGCTCAAGCAGCCCCTTCCACAATAAGACATATAGGTTCATTATATAATCAAACCCTAAAAATCTTGGACAAAAAGCCCATTAGGTGGCATCACTGTAATGTTTTAAAAAAATACAACCTATTGAGTTTTGAGAGCTTCATTGACCTCTGTCTTCTGAAATTAACGTTCAAATGTTTCCATAAATCAGCACCCGAGCCACTTGCTGGTTTCGTCCAAAGACAGGACAGCAGCAGAGCCACCAGGAGTTCTGTTAACAATAACTGTAAAATATTCCACCGCAGAACCACATTTGGACAAACAGCTTTCTCTATAAAGGGCAGTCACATCTGGAACACAATGCCAAATGAAATTAAAATAATAACGGACTTTAAAACATTCACTAAAAATGTTAAAAACTGGCTGAAAAATAAACAAGAATGTACTCATGTATGAATTATTTGTCTGCAAAGTGAGAGTGAATGAAGGGAAGGAATAAATGTGTTTGTTTATAGTGAGTGACGGAGGGAGGAAGGCCTGAAATAGGCAAATGTGAGTTATGTTATATGTGTTAAATGTGAGTCAGGCTGTTATATTTGTGTATTTATAATATTTTATAATATATGTGTATTTATAATATTTATAATATTTATGTTAAATGTGAGTCAGGCTGTTATATTTGTGTATTTATAATATTTATAATATTTATAATTGTGTATTTATAATTTTTCTGCATTGATGTATGTGGTTATTGTGTATATTTTTTATCTTGATTCTTTTTTCTAAAGCCCATCCAGGGACAAGAGTTGCAAATTAGCTAATAGCTATACACTCTATGTGCAACACATCAGATTGATTGTCTTTGATTAATTGTCTATGTTTATTGCACTGTCCCTGTCAAATAAACTAATCTACTACTACTACTACTAATCTTAATTTAAATCTGGTGCTCCTTCTCATTTCTTCACCTTTTCAGAGTAAAAACACAAGGTAAGAGGCTTTAGGTAAAAAGTTACAATTCTGCATGAAAAAGGTCACAAATTTGTCACCAAAAACGTTCAAAAATTAAAAAAAAAAATGTACCTGTACTGGGCTGCACGGTGGCGCAGTGGTTAGCACCGCGGCAGCACAGTTTTACCCTCGGTCGGGGGATCGCAGGGATCATGAGATCATGGGTTCGATCCCTGCCCCCAGCCAACAGTGATCTGTGTGGAGTTTGCATGTTCTGCCAGTGTTTGCGTGGGTTTACTCCGGGATTTCTCCGGTTTCCTCCCACATGCCAAAAACATGCAGGTCAGGGAGTTAAGGGGTGCTTGCGCACGCAGCGACCGGCAGCTGGTGGCTTGTCACCGGACTGCAGAACAAATCTACCTACGGGTACAAAGTAAGTCCAAAAAAAAAAAAAAAAAAAACCTTTGTGAAAAGATGTTTAATGAGAAAAAACAAATTCAGGAGAGAGCGGTAACAAGCAGATGAGCGTAAAGTTGATAGTTCAGACTACATATAGCCTGTAGTTTTGAAAATTTTGTGGATTTTTCTTAAAACATCTGAATAGTCCTGAAAACATCGTCTTATGGATGTAAGATATAATTTAGCTATAGTTAATGCAACCTATTTATTACATTAAAAAACGTAAACCCTAAACACATGAATTTTGTCTTTATCTCATCTCTATGCTCTGGGACATGAGGGGGTTTTGCTGCTTTTAACATATTAAAGTAATTTAGTCTAGTATGTTATTCACCGGGTCAGGAAGAGGGTCTAAATAAAACAGGGAGGGAGCGAGCTTATTTAAAACTATTATCATTTCATCATTTTTATCATATTGAATATATGTTGGCCTACGTGTCTGTCATTTCCTAAGACACTTCTGCTAGTAAGACCTCCCGTCTCTCTCGTTCTCTCAGTTTACCCGCGTTAGAAATCTCTGTTGCACAAACAAGTCCTGGGGCTGTTAACAGTTTTTTGTTTTTTGTTTTTTTTTGGTTGGTTGAACAAATCACGATGGAGCAGCCACAAGGGAATGAAAATAAACCTCTAGACACTTCGGACATCAGAAACACTGCTTCAGGGCGAAGTAAAACTTTTTCCTGAAGCGCGTTGTTGACGTGCAGAAACAAATGCGGGCATATTATCTGCATCGCTGCACCGTTTTTTTTAAAAGATGGCAGCAGTCTGAAACGGCCTTAAAACTAAATTACTTTCTCACAATCAGACGAAAACGTTCCAAGCACGGAGCGCACACTTCCCGCGTTATGTTTTTTTCCCATTTCTATGGTAACAGCATAACGTGGCAGCATAACGGACCCCAAATATCGCGATATTCATTTTTACACCGGTATCGAAATTTATACTGGCATTATCGTGAACGATACGATATGGCACACCCCTAGCCATGGGTATATCTATGAAAAATCTCAGATGAGTTCAAGTTGGACTGGTCACACAACACCACCGCAGGCGGGTCTTTTGGTGTGTGAGGGGCACACCTGAAGACCTTCTGTGATTCGGTGGTGGCATCAGCCATCACATTTGGAGTGGTCTGTTGGGGCAGCAGTGTTACGCACCCCTCCATGGGGAATTAGTCAGTGGTGCAGTTTATGATACTGTCAGAGTACACCTCCGCTACTAGCTTAGAGCTAGTGAGGAACTCCTCTTTGGCTCAGTGGTAAGAGTGAGAGGATTTAGATCATGGTGTCCATCCATCCATCTTCTACCGCTTTTCCGCAGGTCCGGGTCGCAGAGGCAGCAGTTCAAGCAGAGAAGCCCAGACTTCCCTCTCCCCAGCCACCTGCTCTAGCTCTTCAGAGGGGATACCAAGGCGTTCCCAGACCAGCTGGGAGACATAGTCTCTCCACCGAGTCCTGGGTCTGCCCCGGGGTCTCGTCCCAGTGGGACGTGCCTGAAACACCTCAAGTGGGAGGCGTCCAGGAGGCATCCTAATCAGATGCCTATACCACCTCAACTGACTCCTTTCAATGTGGAGGAGCAGCGGTTCTGCTCTGAGCCTCTCTCGGATGACTGAGCTCCTCACCCTCTCTCTGAGGGTGAGTCCAGCAATCCTACGGAGAAAGCTCATTTCAGCCGCTTGTATCCGCGATCTCGTTCTTTCGGTCATTACCGAAAGCTTGTGACCATAGGTGAGAGTAGGAACGTAGATTGACTGCTAAATCGACAGCTTTGCCTTAGAACTAAGCTCCCTCTTCACCACAACAGACCGGTACAACGTCCGCATCACTGCAGATGCTGCTCCAATCCGTCTGTCGATCTCTCGCTCCATTTTCCCCTCACTCGTGAACAAGACCCCAAGATCTTGGGATCATGGTGTCATGGGTTTAAATCCCAGCCTGGGATGTAGGTGTAGGTCTGCCTGCTGTGTGCGAAAGAGACCATGTAAGTGTTCGTCTCCCTTGCCAGTGGGTTAGGGTGACAGAAGGTATGTCCACCTTGACTGAGGGTTGAAATGGACTTTGTGATTTGTGAGTCGCGATCCCAGGCTGAAGTAGGCAATTCTGGCCTTGGCTCAGAAAGTGGGTCATAACAAGTGGCATCACAGCAGCTGACAGGAAGAGACTGAATGGGCTGATCAAAAAAGCCAGCTCTGTTCTGGGGTGACGCCTCGACCCAGTGAGGAGATAGGAGAGAGGACGACGGTGGCTAAGCTGTCATCTCTGCTGGAGTCTGAGTCCCACCCTATGTGGGACACACTGAACGCACTGAGGAGCTCATTTAGCGATGGGCTGTGCTATCCTAGGTGCTTGAGGGAGATGTTCCACAGGAACCTACGGCTTTCAGACTTTATAACCTAACCGGTGCTGCTCATAGAGGCCATATTAAACGTTGCAACTTTGCACAATAGAGATCGTCGCCTCCAATACACAACTAAGACAATTACAATTATTATCGAGGGTGGCAACAATACTGTTCATTCAAATGTGAAGTATACTGTCTGGACCCATATTTATTTTTTGCCAGCTAACTAATGCTGTTGATACCATCTAGCTGCAATGCTCCTGCGCTGTGTATATAACTGTGTACATACTGTATATATATATTATTGTTTTGGCTAACCAATTCTTATCTTATTATGTTATTTACTATTACTCTGAGTGCTTCTATCCCTGTGCTGCTGCAATCCTGGAATTTCCCCATTGTGGGCCTAATAAAGGCTTATCTTATCTTATTTGTGTCACCTCTGACCTCATAGGTCCATTTCCCTAAATCTTATAACGCGATAACTACACAAAGGAATGATGTAGCCTTTTCAAATCAATATTATCATATCTGAGGCATGTCTTGGATGGCTTAGACCCTGCTCTCTGACTTTGGGTTTGGGATCAAAAGGTCAATGTTAACATTCCCTTTGCACTATTACTATAGAACAAGTAAAAGTAGTGTCACCAAACTTTGTACACAGGTTCACTCTGACCTCTGATTAACGTACATGGTGGATATATAGAGTGATAGTCCACCCTGCTCAGATCGGATAATTTTGTTTCACACATAAGGAGTTGTTTAGAACTCCATATACAAAGATATAGAGTGATGATAATCAAGTCAGTGGCATTAATGCACCTGTAAGCTGGTTGCCAACCGCCAATCAAATCTAAAAGAAAAAGAGATTGCAAGGTGAAATTGTTACTTAAACTACATCTCAACAGCAAACAGAGGGTGAGAGAGGTACTACTGGTAGCCACCAGTATTTTCATGGTCTTGGGAATGGCCCGGTGGGGGCTTGGACCCACAACCTCCTAACTGGGGGGCGGATACTCTACCCCTAGTCCACCACTCCAGTTTGTGTCCCTTTTGTGGTCAGTGATTAAGACAAATTCTAATGGTGTTACTTTTTCTTATTCTGTTCTTGAAAAAGCTTCAGGATCATTTTGAACTTTTTCAAGTGATTTGATCGCTCTCTTTAGCCCGATTTATGCTTCCATGTTGACACTATAGCTCCAGTGTAGCTGTGGACCCGATGCCGTAACCTGATGTGCACCTCTCAAGAAGTGTAACTACTTGTTGCGGCGATGCAGAACACAACAGTTGTAATTGGTCCACTTCATCTCCTCCCTTCACATTTCCTGTTTCTTCTCTACTCATTCTCTGTGGTGCCACTTAAAAGGGGGGGGCTGAAAAGTTCATAGTGGTCAAATTTGACCAAATGTGGTTTATTTTTCAGCCGCAGGGATACAAGCACTGCAACACTGATGGAAGAAGTGTGTGGACCAAAGGGGAGGCTATGTTTAAAAAAATAAACCACATTTGGTCAAATTTGACCACTATGAACTTTTCAGCCCCCCCCCTTCCCGTACATAGATGGATAAACAATGAATCGAATCAATGAGAGATTAACCAAGAAAGTTCGCAAATATGAACATCTGTAGGACTCGTCCTCACCCCATTACAGAGATTGCCAAATGATGGCGGTAAAGGTTCAGCGGTCGTACATCTGTACCATACCATCTCCCCTGCTGTCTGCTCTTTTGTCTCTTTTCTCCGCTGCAGTGATTGTAATAAAAGTTGCTGCTGTTCAATATTTATTCCATGATAGCGTGAATAAACCAAAACACGCAAAAGTATATGAAGGAATTCACTCTACACACCAGCAGAGAAACTCATTTTGGTGGCACATTCAAAGCAGCACACAAGTATAAATACTGAAAGTGGCATAGCCCACTTGCATAGCCTCACACCATGGACTGCATGTAAGGTTAGCGCAGATATTTAATTCAGGCTTTTGTGTGTCATTCAGATTGTGAGGGATGAGAATCTGAAGTTCATGAGGAACAGAGACGTCTACAACAGCGACTACTTCAGCTTCACCCTCTCCCTGGTTTCAGTCAATGCAGTATGTGTCCTTTATTGGTTCTCGTTATATGTGATTATATACACACACATATGTGTATACATTTATATGTGCATGTTTAATCTTAGTTTCTTGTGGAGTAGTTTCTAAGCCAACATGACGATAATCCCTAATTTACCTTTTTACTTTTTTTTTTTTTTTGCATTGTCACATAATGGATTAATTTCCCCTTTGCTCCTTTAATGCCCACTGCAACTAAGAACTGACATTAAACGGTAACATTATTTAATCAGAGAATTCATATCTTTCACAATAAAACCCAATAATTTTCATTTAGTTTCATCTTTGTTTGATCCTTTTAACTCAATTGTAGCATTATTTTACCTAATAAATTGTAACACACTAGGTAAATCATGTTTCATTTAGATCCAGTGTCTTAATTTATATAATAATTAGTAAGACATTTTTGTTTTAGCTTTTTTATGTCCCGTTGACTGCTGTAAAATAAACATATTCATCCAACCTTGGCCACATAAGTTATTGACATTGGTTAATATTAGACTTAAAGCACAACAGAAGATCTCTGGTATGCCATCATCACAGTGATATTTGTGTAACAAAGCATAATGTAAGAATATCTGAATAATATTTACAGACGAAGCTGAAGCATCCAAACTATCAGCCTATGGCCAAAGAAAGTCTCCAGCTGGCTGTTCACTTCCTCTTACACACCTACTTGCACACCAAAAAGAAACTCCGGTAAGTGTGGGCATGCATGAATCTGATTTTTGGTTTTAATACCCCCAAAAGGAGAATTATATATCTGTATTCTCTATATGTGTCATATAGGGTGGACACGGATGAGTGGATGGCTACAGTGGAGGTGGTGTTGTCTAAGAGCAGTGAGGCGTGCCAGTGGATGGTGCAGTACCTGGTGAGACCAGAGGGACGAGAGATCATCAGGTCAGGACTCGTGATCCAGCTGCTACACACGCGGAATTTTCACATTGTTTTCTTATGATACACAATCACACGTGTATCAGGGGTTATTTGTGACAGAAGGATAGCAGCAAGAGTGAAAGGGAGGATTTGCAAGATGGTAGTGAGACGTGCTATAATGTATGGTTTGGAGACGGTGGCGCTGACAAAAAGAAGGAGGCAGAGCTAGAGGTGGCAGAGTTGAAGATGCTAAGATTCTCACTGGGAGTGACTAGGAGGGACAAGATTAGAAATGGGGATATCAGAGGGACAGCTCAGTTTGAGCGGTTTGGAGACAAAGTAAGAGAGACAAGGCTGAGGTGGTTTGGACATGTGCAGAGGAGGGATAGTGGATATATTGGACAAAGGATGTTGAAGATGGAGCTGCCAGACAGGAGAAAAAGAGGAAGACCACAGAGAAGATTCATGGATGTAGTGAAGGAGGAGATGGGAGGATTGGTGTCACAGAGGAAGATGCAAGTGATAGGGTGAGATGGAGGCAGATGATCCGCTGTGGCGACCCCTAAAGGGAGCAGCCGAAAGGAGATGATGATACACAATCATACGTGAGCTTTCTTTTGACATACTGGGGATGGGAATCGCGAGGGACCTCACAATTCGATTCGGATTGCGATTCTTCAATCACGATTCAATCCTACCACAATTCAATGATAATCATGCTATCGCGATAGAGTATCACAATCTCATATATTTCAAATTTTTTTCACCTTATTCAACCTCAGATCATGTCCCAAAGTAAAACTGTTGACATCTCTTTCATATAGTAAAGTATTCTCGGGGCTTCATTTTCCACGGAGATGGGAGACGCGTCTCTACACACAGGGAGGGTGGTAGACGGTGCTGTTTGGAATAGACTCCCACTCCAGAAACGTTTATCTGACTTTGTGGACTCTTAAAAAGCAGCTGAAAACTTTAAGGAGGCTTTCCATTGCATTTCAGCTGCTTTTTAATGGTAAGTCTGATATTTTTAAATTATTTTAATCTTGTGTTTTATCTTGTTTTTGTATTTTTAAGATTATTTTTATCTATCAACTTGCTTTTATTCCATTTTATTGTCCAACACTCTCTGACTATACGTCTCTGAAAAGCACTTTATAAATAAACTTTACTTACTTGGCGATCGGAGAAAAAGCCCCATGCCGTTGTCTCTTTAGCTTAGCCATTGCTAATGCTGCTCTGAGACGTGTGTGGCCTGCCGTATTCCAAGTGTTTTTTCTTTTTCCCATGCAGCGCTTCTCGCGGGTTGTGTCATATCAAGGCCTTTCCTTCCATCTTTGTTATAAAATCCAAAAAGGTCCAACAATTGAGCTAACTTTGAGCTAACTGCTTCCTCACTTTCAAAGCTGGCTGCAAATCGCTGAGACAAGCTATGACTTTACTTGACTGGGTGTTTGCTTTGCACCATCTAGTGGACTGAAAACACCATTGATTAACTGATAACCCAAAAGTGTATGAGTGTGCATTTTTTTTAAAAATAAAAGATTGATCCGTGCGTTTATGAATCGATGCATTGTCGCCAGTGCCAAGTATCACGATCCATCACTGAATCAATCTTTTTTCCCACCCCTACGACATACGACAGAAAGTTTTCCCTTTATGTGTCATTTTCTGGTCATCTGTCACCTGAAACACAATCACATCAGCTTTTTATTCCCCGCCGATCAAAGCCCAAAGGGGGGTTATGTTATGGGTCAGTCCGTCCGTTCGTCTGTCTGTCCCACTTTTGTGAAATCAACTCCTCCTACAGATTTGGGCCAATTGTTTTGAAACTTGGTACCATGGTTTAATATACTCTGATGATGCACATATTGCAGTTTCGTTCTGATCAAATTATTTTTGCAGGAATTGTAGCCCCTGACCTATGACCTCCTGTTCCACCTCACTTAATAGACAGTAACCGCCTTGTGAAATCAGTTCCCCCTGCAGTTATGGTCCAGTTGTTTTGAAACTTGCTACCATGGTTTGATTTACTCTGATGATGCACATATTGCAATTTTATGCTCACTGGATGACCTTGAGGTCAGAGGTCAGATTGTTCCCTAAATTTTGTAAACACAATAACTACTGAAAGAAATTTTGTAGGCTTTTCAAATTGGTACAGTAGTTGTATCTAATACACATTTTGAATGACTTACACCTTCATCCAACTATGGGTTTGGGGTCAAAGTTCAAAGTTAACATTGCAGTTACACAATGACAAATGCTACATTTACTGTTACTTTAAAACAAGTAAAGCTAGAGCCACCAAACCTGGTACACAGGTTCACCTTAGGATCCTGACCTCTGACTATGGGTGTGGGGTCAAAAGGTCAAGGTTAGCATTCCTTATGCCTTATTACTGTACAACAAGTAAAGTTAGGGTCACCAAACTTGGTGCACAGGTTTGCCCTGTGACCCTGAAGTGTGACTGTAGTTTTGGGATCGCAAGGTCAAAGGTCAACATCAAAATGGCTTATAAACTATATATCAACAACAAAGAAAGCTAGGGTTACCAAACCTGGTACACAGGTTAACTCTGAGACCGTAACCTCTGACTACAGGTTTGGGATCAAAAGGTCAATGATGGCACGCCCTGTGCTCTCTTACTATAGAACGTGTAAAGTTCTCTAGGGTCACCGTACTTGCTACACAGGTTCACCTTGGGATCCTGACCTACAACTATGGGTTGTATACTTTGTTGTATATTCGTGGATGATGGGCTTATCAAAATTTGGTTCTGCCGCAGTAATTATATTGAAAAATTGAAAACTGCTCACTGCTCTCCATCAGTAAGTATTGGGATGTTCAAAGAAAACTGAGGCGGGGGATATTGCACTCGCCTCAGAGTGCTCTTGTTCATCAAGCAATCACCTTGACTTGTGTGTTTGTGGGGGTGATTTTGCAGGGCGTCGATGTGGGTTTAATCACTGTGTCATTTTTGTAGCGTTCCTGGTGATATGTGATGCTTGACAGCTTCTGGCTTTGCTCCCTTACTCTAATCAGTGCTCATTCAGGTCTCTGGCCAAGGTCAAATAAGCCCTCTGTATAATACTGCACCTACTTCTAAAGCTTGACTCTACAACAGAGGTGGGTAGTAACTAGTTACATTTACTCAAACTCACAAATTCAGAAAATTATGACGAAAAAAAGGCGAGTTAAACATTGCAAATTTATATGGAAAAAGTTCTAAATTAAAAGTTGCAATTTTATGAACAAAAAATGGAAAATCTGTGAAGGAAAAAAGTAAATTAACAATAGAAATGTTTTAAATTTATGAAGAAAAAGCTCTCAAATTTTTAAGAATAAAGTCTCAAATGTACAAGGGAAGAATGTCAAAAATTTACAAGGAAAAAAGTCTCAAATTTATGAGAAATTTTTTAAAATTGTAAGTAAAAGCATGCTAATTTAAATGAAATGGTTACAGAATTATTCAAAAAAGCTTCAAATACACAAGGAAAAAGTACAAAGTTTGAGAAGAAAAACACCTTTTTTCTTTCAAAGCAAAATCTCAAGAAAATAAACTAGTAAATTTATATGAAGAAAAATTGCAAATTTATGAGAAAATAAAATTTTTAGAAGACAAAAGCAGTTTGGTGGCTCAGTGGTTAGCACTGTGGCAGCACAGTAAGAAGGTCACGGGATCGATGGGACCCCTGACCATAGGTGACCTTTCTGTGTGGCGTTTGCATGGTCTCTCCGTGTCTGCATGGGTTTACCCCGGGTACTCCGGTTTCCTCCCACAGGCCAAAAACATGCAAGTTAGGTTAATTGGAGACTCTAAAGTGGCCCTAGGTGTGAATGGTGAAGGGATTGGCGCCATACCCTGGCTGCCTCATCCATCCAGGTGGATGCCTTGTAATTTCCCCATTGTGGGACTAATAAAGGATTATATAAAAACAAAACAAAACAAAAATTACAAAAAAGAACTCATACATTGGTGAGTTAGTACTCAAGTAATTCTTTTCGTAGCTCCTTTCTTCAGTGACTGTTCTTGCTTCTACTTGAGTAATTAGTGTCATAAGGCAATTTTACTTTTACTCAAGTACAGTTTCTGGCTACTCTACCCACCTCTGCTTTACAAATACAGTATGCATAGTCACGTATTTTAGTCTTGCCAGATAAAACTCTGTAACACAATTTAATTGTTCAAAACTCCATCTGGATCTCTGCTGTATGAATATTTTTTTGACAATTCCATCTGCTTATTGAAAACACCTGTGCGCGTGCTGCTCAGCTGCTCTGTGTCCAGATGCTGATTGACTGAGAGTAGGTCCTTCTTTAGAATGTAAACACTAAGATGATAGTTTTCCAAAGCATGTGCGTCTCTTAAAGCAAGGTGTTGCCTTACACGGGTCTGTGTCCAAGCATGGGGTGATCATGCGATCCCCAGACATGATTGGTTGTGGAACATCGGACGAACAGAACATCACTGCCCCCCTCTACATACCACACGCCCAGCTCTGCAGAAACGAGGCACAGGAGCATTGTTACACTTCTAGCCGTGTGCCTCAAGGCCGAAGCTGCCAACAGTATTAAAAAAACATGTGTTTCCCCTTCATGAGCAGTGTTGAGGCCTGCTCTTTTCTGATTCTGAGCTTTCTCCTGAGATCCTGAGCAAATTTACAAATGACCTGTAAGATGAGAATGTTTCCTACCTTTTCTCCCTCAGTTTCATTAACAAATATTGATTATCCTCTCCCAAGGGTTTGTCTGCTGGAGTGCAGTGTAAGGGAGGTGAGGGTGGTGGTCGCATCCATTCTCGAAAAAACTCTGGAGAGCGCACTTCACTTCAGAGACCCAGGACTGGACAGTCTGACCAACGCTCTTCTCTCCCTGTTGGACAAAGATGTTCCCGAGAATGTTAAAAACTGTGCGCAGTACTTTAACCTCTTCAGCAACTTTGCTCAGAAGGTGCAATGTCAATCCATAGTCTTCCAATTACACACAATTGATGTATGAAATCAAGTGACACACCAATTCCTGTTTGTTTTTGTTGACACACTCAGGGTTATGATCCTTGTCAGCTGTTGTTAAAGCACTCAGCTTATCGTCGGATGCTCATGTTCTTGTTGGGACCCAATAGGCAGAACAACCAGGTAAAAACCTTCAGAGTAGATGGCCATATTAAACATGAACTTTAAATCAACGACCTCAGTGTATAGACAAGCAGTTCATCTACAATGTTTTTTCCACTCTTAACCTTAAGCGCTTAAACACTCTGAAAAACAGTCTGTGCCCTATGTGCTATGACCAGTCAGAACAGGTTTTACTGCTTAGCGACCAGTACTGCTTCTTACCCACTTTGAGCTAAACTGTGTACCCAGGATAGTTTTTCTAATGTGACTTGTGGAAAAACCTAGTTGAATCCAAGAATAAAATTTAGTTGAAAATTCCCCTACATGTAATTCCAACCAAATTATTTAATGACTCACAGAAAATGTTCACTATTTATGTATTTACAGGTGCATCTCAATAAATTAGAATGTCATCAAAAAGTTGATTTATTTCAATGGTTCAATTCAAAAAGTGAAACTCACATATTATATACTGTAGATTCATTACACACAGAGTGATATATATTTCAAGTGTTTATTTCTTTTAATTTTGATGATTATGGCTTATAGCTCATGAAAACCCCAAATTCAGTTTCTCAAAAATTTAGAATATTACATAAAATTAATTTAAAAAATTTGATTTTTAATAGAAATGTTGGCCAATTGAAAAGTATGTCCATGTACACACTCAATGCTTGATTGGGGCTCCTTTTGTGTAATTACTGCATCAGTGCAGCATGGCATGAAGGCAATCAGCCTGTGTTACTGCTGAGGTGTTATGGAAACCCATGTTGCTTTGATAGTGGCCTTCAGCTCATCTGCATTGTTGGGTCTGGTGTCTCTCATCTTCCTCTTGACAATACTCCATAGATTCTCTATGGGATTTAGGTCAGGAGAGTTTGCTGGCTAATCAAGCACAGTGATACCATGGTCATTAAACCAGGTATTTGTACTTTTGGCAGAGTGGGCAGATGCCATGTCCTGCTGGAAAATGAAATCAGCATCTCCATAAAGCTTGTCAGCAGAGGGAAGCATGAAGTGCTCTAAAATTTCCTATTAGATGGCTGCACTGACATTGGGCTTGATTAAACACAGTGGAAAAACACCAGCAGATGGCATGGCTCCACATATCATCACTGACTGTGGAAACTTCACACTGGACCTCAAGCAACTTGGATTCCTTTGCCTGTTTATTCTTCCTCCAGACTCTGGGACCTTGATTTCAAAGTGACAGGACTTGGCACCTGATTTGGGGAGCCATGTCATCTGTTGGTGTTAGTCCACTGTGTTTTATCAAGTCCAAAGTCAATGCAGCCATCTAACAGGAAATTTTAGAGCACTTCATGCTTCCCTCTGCTGACAAGCTTTATGGAGATGCTGATTAATTTTCCAGCAGGACATGGCACCTTCCCACACTGCTGCCAAAAGTACCAAAGCCTGGTTTAATGACCATGGTATCACCATATTTTACTGGCCAGCAAACTCTCCTGACCTAAACCCCATACAGAATCTATGAAGTATCATCAACAGGGAGATGAGACACCAGACCCAACAATGCAGATGAGCTGAAGGCCGCTATCAAAGCAACCTGGGCCTTCTTAACACCTCAGCAGTAACACAGGCTGATCACCTTCATGCCATGCCACAGTAATGCAGTATTAATTCATGCATAAGGAGCCCTGACCAAGTATTGAGTGTGTGCATGGAAATACTTTGTCTGCCAACATTTCTATTAAAAAATCATTTTTTTAAAATTGATCTTATGTAATATTCTAATTTTTTGAGAAACTGATTTTCGGGTTTTCATGAGCTGCAAGCCATAACCATCAAAATTAAAAGAAATAAACCCTTGAAATATATCACTGTCTGCAATGAATCTATATAAAATGAGTTTAATTTTATGAATTGAATTACTGAAATAAATAAAACTTTTTGATGATATTCTAATTTAGTGAGATGCATCTGTATGTACATTTTAAATTATTTTGCTTTTGAAGATAACCTCACTGTTATTATCCTTGTTCATTTAAGATACCCTGTGTGTTTCTCACAGAATCGACGGTGGAGTTCGGCTCAGGCTCGGGAGTTTCTTCACCTCCACAGCACCCTGGCCCTCATCACTCTGCACTCTGACCTCAGCCCAGAGTGGACGCAGGGTGAGACTCTTAATTCTGTTTGACATGCTGGGGGGGAGAAACATTTGGCTGTAAGGCTGACTTTAATTTGTCACGTTTGCAGCTCCTGGAGGGTTCAAGGTGCCTGTGAGCAGCGTCTCCTCATCCACCCCCCTTCTGCCCCTCCACACAGACATCCTGGCTTCACTGTTCATTCCTGAGGGACAGCCTTACCTTTTAGAGGTGATGCATGACAATTTACAAAAATATGATGATTTTACCCATTAGTAGTTGGTTAAAATGGCTCTGACGCACTTTCTCTAACATGTTTTAATGGAATATCCACTAGGTGATGTTTGCCATGCGTGAGCTGTCGGGTCCTCTGTCAGTCCTGATAGAGATGGTGACCTACTGCTCGTACTGTAATGAGCCCTTCTCCCTGGGAGTGCTGCAATTACTCAAGGTATGAAAGCTTTGAAAATAACCTGAAAATGCTCCAAATCAGAGATGGTTTGATACATTGTTCTGAACTCTTTCTGTCTCACAGACCCAGCTGGAGACAGCTCCACCTCACGAACTGAAGAACATTTTTCAAATGCTGCAGGAGCTCCTAGTGAGTGACACCTTCAGCGACTCTTTACCTTCAGCCAGCCACACACCAAAAATAATTTGTCATGATAAAAGTCCTGACTATCCTGATGGACCTGCAGATTATCTCATCAGATTTCCCTGTGGTGTAAGGTGTGTTATGAGTGCTCCAATCTGTTCAGAAGAACGTCAGACTAGGGCTGCACAATTATGGCCAAAATGATGATCGCGATTATTTTGATCAATATTGAAATCACAATTATTCATTAACTTTAGGAATAACACAATTACATAAAATTCAATTTTTTTTATTCATCCTATTTATTCATCCATGCTAGATGAAGCCTGTGGCCAAAGCACTGCAGCCTCATCCATTTATTTAGAAAAGCTGCCTTGACGACATATTCTGCTTGACCACAGGTCAGTCGTAGTTGCAAAGTACTCGGCAGTTGTGATATCCATCTGTATTTTTCATACAGCGCAGGCAATTTTGGAGAATCGCGTGGGGATCACGTATTTCTTGGCCAGTGTTTTGACCATGTTTCTGAAGCCTTCGTTGCTCATACAGTATTTATTGGACACATGTCTTTGGCCAAATAAAACGCTATTGCATCAGTTACTTTGGCGTGTCTTTGGGAGGCGGATGGATACGGTAAAGCTCTGTGCAGGGTCGATGCTATGGTTGCCTGGGTTGACACCGGACACAGACTGTGATTTAGTGAAGTGACATTCGCTTTAGCCTTGATGCATTTATCGTACTTGTGTATGTGGTATTTTTTTTAGGTAGTTGAATAAGTTAGTTGTGTTGCCCTGCCCTAAAAACACACGAGCATACAAATCTGGATTCTCATGTGAATAAAAAGCTGATTAGAAAGTAGACTAATGGAAGATGGAATTGTTGTCCAACATTTTTTTTTTTTTTAAATTTAGTGTCTTTTGACCGAAAAAGATTTTGCATGATTTTCCAGACTACAGTTGCTATTTTCAATTAATTCCCCACGCTTTGAGCTTGTTTTTTTTTTCCAGAAAAATTTGCTTAAATGAGCAGTCACAGTTGGCATTTTTTTTAATAATATGAGGTACTAAAATAGAAAAAAGGTTTGACTAATAAATGCATGTGTGAGAGACTAAATTGATGCATGAAAGACACTGAAAGTGGACATGAATCATATTGTGTGGGCTTGTTTTCATGGATAGAGGTACTTGTTATGCCTTGGTGAAATGGAGAGGCATACAGTAATCAGTTAATGTGTCTGTGTGTGTGGTTGTATCTGTCCGTCCGTCTGTCTGTCTGCTACCAGCTTTTCGGCTTGCCCTGTTAAAATTAAGTGCAACTAAAGGCTTATATCATTGTATGAGCATATTTTCTCGACTTTTAACTATTCCGGGCCACTAGAGGTCGGACTGCCACTTTTTCACAGCCACCCATGCTACCATGCCACAAGTACTGAGGCACAGCACCTTGGTGCTTTCATTTGTACAGCAACACTAGTCGGGATTTTAAATCTGTTAGTGTGTGGTGTGCTGTCTTGCTCATATTGCTTCACTCCACAAATAAGAAAACTTTTAAAGCTGATTTTTTTTAATCATCGTGTATGGTCTCATATTTCAAAAATCTTTTGGTGTGGACTAGGCTGTAAATGAAGGACCACTGTGAGCCATCAGCTTTTCTAACTTCACATGAATCTTGTTCCTCAGGTAGTGGAAGATCCTCTGCAATCCCAAAGACTCAAGTATGCGTTTGAGTCAGAGAAAGGCCTATTAGGTATGTCTTAAAGCTGTTTTTGCTTTAAATCTCACACTTGTCTTGGTGTTAAATAATATTATTGGATTAGAATAATAACACAGCTCTTTCACTTCATAGCTTTGATGCACCAGAGCAACAATGTGGACAGCAGACGATGCTACCAGTGTGTTAAGTTCCTGGTCACGTTAGCTCAGAAGTGAGTATACTTGGTGTAAATAAAACCTAGCTTATTCCGGCAAACTAGGCAATGGCCCAGACGTTCAAAACAATTCTCTCACGATGATCCTAAGATAGCTCTACATCCAGGTTGTGCACAAGATCAGGGTCAGCAGTCAGGAGAGCTAGGCAGTTACAGTGGGGCAAAAAAGTTTTTAGTCAGCCACCAATTGTGCAAGTTCTCCCACTTAAAAGATGAGCAAGGTCTCCAATTTTCATCATAGGTATACCTCAACTATGAGAGACAGAATGAGAAAAAAAATCCAGAAAATCACATTGTCTGATTTTTAAAGAATTTATTTGCAAATTATGGTGGAAAATAAGTATTTGGTCACCTACAAACAAGCAAGATTTCTGACTCTCACAGACCTGTAACTTCTTCTTTAAAAGGCTCCTCTGTCCTCCACTTGTTACCTGTATTAATGGCACCTGTTTGAACTTGTTATCAGTATAAAAGACACCTGTCCACAACCTCAAACAGTCAGACTCCAAACTCCACTATGGCCAAGACCAAAGAGCTGTCAAAGGACACCAGAAACAAAATTGTAGACCTACACCAGGCTGGGAAGACTGAATCTGCAATAGGTAAGCAGCTTGGTGTAAAGAAATCAACTGTGGGAGCAATTATTAGAAAATGGAGGACATACAAGACCACTGATAATCTCCCTCGATCTGGGGCTCCACGCAAGATCTCACCCCGTGGGGTCAAAATGATCACGAGAACGGTGAGCAAAAATCCCAGAACCACATGGGGGGACCTTGTGAATGACCTGCAGAGAGCTGGGACCAAAGTAACAAAGGCTACATCAGTAACACACTACGCCGCCAGGGACTCAACTCCTGCAGTGCCAGACGTGTCCCCCTGCTTAAGCCAGTACATGTCCAGGCCCGTCTGAAGTTTGCTAGAGAGCATTTGGATGATCCAGAAGAGGATTGACAGAATGTTACATGGTCAGATGAAACCAAAATAGAACTTTTTGGTAAAAACTCAACTTGTCGTGTTTGGAGGAGAAAGAACACCATATCTACTGTGAAGCATGGGGGTGGAAACATCATGCTTTGGGGCTGTTTTTCTGCAAAGGGACCAGGACGACTGATTCGTGTAAAGGAAAGAATGAATGGGGCCATGTATCGTGAGATTTTGAGTGAAAACCTCCTTCCATCAGCAAGGGCACTGAAGATGAAACGTGGCTGGATCTTTCAGCATGACAGTGATCCCAAACACACCGCCCGGGCAACAAAGGAGTGGCTTCGTAAGAAGCATTTCAAGGTCCTGGAGTGGCCTAGCCAGTCTCCAGATCTCAACCCCATAGAAAATCTTTGGAGGCAGTTGAAAGTCCGTGTTGCCCAGTGACAGCCCCAAAACATCACTGCTCTAGAGGAGATCTGCATGGAGGAATGGTCCAAAATACCAGCAACAGTGTGTGAAAACCTTGTGAAGACTTACAGAAAACGTTTGACCTCTGTCATTGCCAACAAAGGGTATATAACAAAGTATTGAGATGAACTTTTGTTATTGACCAAATACTTATTTTACTGAGGAATTTACCAATTAATTCATTAAAAATCCTTCATTGTGATTTTCTGGATTTTTTTTTCTCATTTTGTCTCTCATAGTTGAGGTATACCTATGATGAAAATTGGAGACCTCTCTCATCTTTTAAGTGGGAGAACTTGCACAATTGGTGGCTGACTAAATACTTTTTTGCCCCACTGTACGTGATTTCACAGAAATTGCTACTCCTCCTATCTAATTGCCCGGGACCTCAGGTGTGCAGAGAGCTTGCAATACTCAAACATGACAATATTTCTTATTGGGGTGAAAAGCTGTTATGCAAGGTAGCATGTTTTCATTTCTTATCTTCACATTTGTGGGAAAAAAATTCATCATAAAATTATATATTTCATCATTGAAGTTTTGTTAAAAACGCACTCTGTTGTAAATCCCCTATAAAAATAAATCTACATTGTCTGAAATATCTCATGCCCTTTTTTCTATAAAAAAAAAAAAACAACTTTCATTGTCTAACAGTTTGGTGTCAAAAAGAATTTAGGTGTTGAAGGACATGCCCAGTTGTATGCACAGTGGCTCAGGATGATTGAAACTGCATCGGTCCTTAGAAACAGTTTAATGGTAAAACCCATCTTAATTTGGATCAAGTTTTCAAACCAGCTGTCCAGAAATGCTAACTGGCTCTGCAGGCTGACTTCAGTTAGGCCAGAGAGTCCTGATTGGCTCAACACTACAGACCTGCTATAGTTTTATCACCAAGAATAGGCTTTCTGAACTCGTCTTTTTTCAGGGGGTGGGGCTTAACTGAAACTTAAAAGCAAAACAACAGAGATATGAGACATTTGAGTGATTTCCCTCTTGATATGTTTTGTAAGTCATAAAATACACATTACTGACATGTGAACGGGAGGGGGACTTGATTTTTGGCAGTGTCACTTTAATGTTAAAAATATTATTTCATGACCTCGTTAGATTGATCATGCTGAAATTAACTACTCAGTTACAGTCAGAATTCAGAGTAAGTCAGGAAGATGTACTTTATTGTGTTAATTTTATACTCATTTTATTATAACAGATTAACAGAAACTGTTGTATCTTCTCATTTCCCTCCCAGGTGTCCTCCAGCCAAGGATTACTTTAAGGACTTGTCTGGTCACTGGAGCTGGGCAGTGCAGTGGCTGCAGAAGAAGGCAAGTTTGAACACATCTGCCAGGTTCCATTGTTTTGTTTCGGGGGGATGTTTTTTTTTCTTTTTTAAGAGCAGTGATGATAGCCAACTGGAAATATTGAAAAAGAAGGATGGAAGCATTTAGGGTGGGAATTGACCTTACGATGCAACTCAGATCGTGATACTTGGGTCATGATCCGTCCCGTTACCATACTTCTCCCATCCCATTTCAGCATCAAATTTTGTTGCGAAAGTGCAACTGTCAGTATCTGTTTCATATAAGTTTTCACTCTTTTGAACTCATTGTGGCTGCAGGCTTTCAGCCCTTCATGGAATATTGTGCTGTTGTGGTCTTTTCTGCTTTCCACATCGTCGTATTTCCAGGAGGCTTCATTTTCCGCAAAGACACGTCTCTGCACACAGGGAGGGTGGTGGACTGTGTTGTCTATTTGGCTCGCACTGAGTTTGGAGGTGGCTTTCGCGGCATAGGGGGCTGTCCGGGGCTTGGTGCCACCCATGCTCATGTGTTTTTAGCTAACGGTACTGTTGCTGAATGGTTCTGAGAGGCGTGTGTGATTTTTTTTTTTTTTTTTTTTTTTTTTTTTTTTTGTATTGCTCGTTGTGGGTTATGTCATGTCAAGTTCTTTCGTTTCGTCTTTGTTATAAAATCCAAAAAAGCCAAACATTTGAGTTAACTTCTTCTTGCTTCTTGCACACATGGCTGCACCAAAGTGGTGGCCTAGTTGGTAGAGCATCTGCCCCACAACCGGGAGATTGGGTGTTTAAATCGTAGCCGGGTCATACCATAGACCATATAAAAATGATACTTTCCGCCTTCTAACTTGGTGCTCAGCATAATAGAGTGTGGAAGGAAAAGTTAATGCGCAAAGCTACCAGAGGGCTGACCCCCCCCCCCCCCACTGTAGCTTTCACTACTTACAATAGCTGTGTGGCCTAGGGTCAGAGAAACGGAGCTAGGCGCCGCCCCTATACACCACATGGTGTCCCACATGCTGTGGAAGGGGGGGAACTAACGCATGGCTGCAAATCTCACGAGACAAACTATGACTTTACCTAACAATAGACACTTTTGCACCATTTGGCTGCAAATCTGGCGAGGCAAGGAATGACTTCACCCAACGGCGCTGACTTTGCACCAGCTAGTGGACTGAAAAGGCAATTGGTTGATTAATACCCAAGAGTTTGGAACATTTATATGATTAAGGGATCGGTGCATCATCGCAAGTGCCATCGCCATATCAGTCTTTTGTTCCTCCCCTAGAAGCAGCAAAGCTCTTTCTGTCTTTTGATACCAAATCATTTTATCCAAGTGGCAGGCCTTTATAAACTGCCTTAGACTGTCATTAATACCATGCGTCATATTCCAAAATGTGTTTTTATAATTTTTTTCAGTCCAAAGGCTGTTTACCATTTTCTTTTACTGTAAATTGTTGTTAAGGTGTTGTAGACCAGAATATTTAGAGATTAGGTCTTTGATAAGTTTGAATTGATAAGTGTATGAACATGATTCCTATTAATTTATTACTTTTCATAAGAATATTTGACACATAAATATTTTAACCTTTTTAACAGTTTTCAGCTGTTTGCCCGTCACTTTTTATTAGCTTTATTTCATTCCACTTTCTATTTTTAGCTCATCCCAGCAAAGCCGAAAGAAGCTAGTGCAGTGGTGCGGTGCCTGCCATCCGGTGTCCATCTGTCCATCCGCTGACACTTCACAGGAGTCTCTGCTCCTCCTAGGCATTTGCACTGATTGTAACCAAAGTTACACGCAATGATCCTTAGGTGGGTCTGCATCTATGTTGAGTTCAAGGTCATGGTTGGGTTCCGTTGCCAACACGGGTTTCAGTCAATGTGCAGAGTGAGTTTTGTTTGTTGTGTGTTTTTGTTTATTAAATAGCAACAGACAAGAACAGACTGTAATGGAATTGGAGCTAATAAATGTAAAAAAAACCCAACTTTTCTAGTTAAAAAAGTATGAGACTGTGCATGGTTACTGAGACTTAACCCGGAAGGTATTGATAAACTTGAAATAGTTGTGGAATGAATTTAATATTGGGGACTGAAAATCCATTTTTCTTTTCTTTTTATATGTACATAAGTAGATTTTTATATATATATACTGTATATAGGTAGATGTATATGTCATGAGATGAAAAGGGAAAAATAGTATGTTAAGAAGGGAAAGTGAAGAGAATATTTGTCCCTTTTACGCTGGATATACTGTATGTGACTAATGTCTGTCATGAGCCACATGAATATCTCGAAATTCTAATAATAAAAAATTTAATTACAAAATTAAAGCTGCGAGCAGTGGTAAACAGGCCTTCGCGTCCTCGCTAGACCTTGGCCTTGCCACTTGGAGCGCGTAATTCCGCGCAGGCTCCATTCCTCCCTCCCCAACCCTCTCTTTCCCGGTCTTTGTCCGTCCTTCCTTCCATAACGGCATACGCCCATCCATCTGCCATCCATTCATCCATCAATCCATTCGCCCATCCATACCGCCATCCATCATCAGTCCGTCCATCTGTACATTGCAAGAGGGCGCCTCAGCAGAGGTACTGTATAAGCTCGTGGATTACCTCAAAAATCAAATATGTTTGTCCATAGCCTAAAGGCCACTTCTGGTGAAAACTTCACCAGGAAATTTGTTTGAATTTAGACAAGCTATGCCATCGCTGCAAATGCCCCCTTTTTTTTTTTTTTTTTTAATAAAAACCTAGGGGGTACTATAGCTATATGTGGTATAGTCATATACTGTAAATCTGTTCTGGGTGGTACTAGTACCGTGTGTATCAAGTTTGGGTCCATTTTGATGATGTACGTGTGAGTTATGACAACTTCCTGTCCATTGGTGGTAGGAGGCACTACTGCTGCGTCTCATTGTATATTATAGAAATGTTCACCATTGGCTGCCTATTCAACACGCTAAATTTGATTGACTTTGGACAAAGTATGCCAGAGTTATTAAGCTTTGTTTTTCTGCTAGGGGGCGCTAGAGCTATGTGAAATTGTTCATTATAGAAAGGTTCAGTGTTGGTTAACCATGCACCACACAAAATTTGGTTGAATTTGGACTAAGTATTTTAGAGTTATAATGCTTTGTTTTTTCTGCTAGGCGGCGCTATAGCTGTGTGTCATTTTTCATTATACAAAGGGACAATGTAGGCTATTGATGCACCACACAAAATTTGGTTGAATTTGGACAAAGTATACCTGAGTTATAAAGGTTTGTTGTTTGTTTTTTTTTTCCTAGGGGGCGCTATAGCTATGTTTGTTAGAATTACAAAAATCTTTTCTGGGTCTGACTAGTATCATTCATATATATATATATATATATATATATATATATATATATATATATATATATATACTGTATATATACAGTATATATATATATATATATTTAAAGTTTAGCAGCAATCAGACATTCTATATGTGAGTTATGGCAACTTTCTGTCCATTGGCGGTAGGGGGCACTGTCGCTATGTGTCATTCTTTATTATAGAAATTATCAATATTGGCTACCTATTCACCACACAAAATTTGGTTGAAATCAGTCGATGTGTGCCAGAATTAAAGCCATTGGAAGGGTGATGGCGATAGGGCAAACTTGGCCACGCCCCTTCCGCCAAACCATCAGGCATTTGGAAAAGTTTTCAATGACTTTTGATGGCATATGGGTACAGAGATATTGAAGAAAACCTTTGGTGTAACCTTCATGTCTCCAAGAGAGGGCGCTATTGCTACTTATGAATATTCATAGCTATAATTGTTCAGAGGCATACCCATATACATCAAACCGACATTCCATTCCCGAGGTATTAAAAAGACAACATGATGCCAACTTTCTGATGCAAAACTTTCTGCCTCCTATAGGTGGCGCTGTAGATTTCTATGGATATTGTTCTATAGAACTGTTTGGAATTGGACTAATATTTATAATATTGAATTTGGTTGAAATCCAACAATGTATACCAGAGTTATTGCCATCAGAATGGTCATAGAATGATCATGGCGAGGCATCAAACTTTGCCACGCATCTACGGCCAAACCGTCAAGTGTAACTTTTAATGGTACAGGCGTATAGATGATTGTCACCACAAATGAGCTCAATCTGATTAAAACCCTAGGATGAGTTCGATCAAATGCGCGAGGTGGAAACCAGGTCACTTCCACTTCCTGCCAAAATGGCTGACTTCCTGTTGGGTGTAGACCATCACTTCTGTGGAGTTTTTTGCATGTCTTGACATGACAAACATCTCACCCGATCTTAATCTTTCTACACGAAAGTGTGTGCCACTCCCCATTGACTTCACATGTCAGGTGGTGCTGTAGAGCCATTTTTGTGGGGCTATTCATATTTCCTCCAAAATATTAATTTTTTTGCCAGTCTTGAGGTCCCTGCAAAAAATGGTGAGTTTCCGTGCACGGTGACTACCCTAAAAATGAGATCTTAGATGGAGATAAAGAAAAAAAAAATACTAACAAGTACAATAGGGCTTTCGCCCACTGATGTCAGTGGCTTGGGCCCTAAAAAAGCAACTTTCGATCGCAACATACAATCGCTGCAACAGAGGAAAAAAAAGAGAGATGTTACAGTCCCTCCGACCTCCGCCGCTACAGTCATTTGACAATCTATAATTACTGGGGTTAGGATGAGTCAGTAATGTTCTGTAGCTGCTAACTTCCTCAATATTCTTTTGAATTCAGATGGTTGTTTATCCAACTTGCTTTGGTAGTGGAGCTGCAGTAAACAAACAGCGGAGCAGAGACAAGAATCAGGAAATCTGAAGGAGACAAAGCAGACCAATTACAGCTCTTATGGCCTGCATCATCGATGTGTACGTTGGGTAATGCGGGGGGCTATTGTGTCATTCCTGTGTCTACACTAAATCCAGCTTTACTCATCGTAGTTAACTGACCCAAAGTTCGGTAAACATGTACACAATGATCTTCAGGTAGGTTTCATCCAGGTTGTGTTCAAGGTCAGGCTGGAAAGAGCTACACCATCATTAATGCGCTGGTTTACTTTTGGACAGCATTTTGGTTTGTTGTTACTTTTGCTAACATTAATGATTACCTCCGCCAGGCCGAAAAGGCCAGGAGGAGGTTATGTTTTTGCTGGCGTTTGTCTGTGTGTTTGTCTGTGTGTTTGTCTGTTGGTTAGCAAGATAACTCAAAAAGTCTTGGACAGATTTCCATGAAACTTTCAGGCGTTGTTGGAAATGGTACAAGGAAGAACTGATTAAATTTTGGGGATGATCCGGATCTCCGTCTGGATACAGGAATTTTTAAAAGCATTTTTTAACACTGTGACATACGGCCATTTTCAACAGGTGCGCAGGCGCAATGGAGGGCGCTGGTCGTCATGTCTGACCAACACAAACTCCGCGTTCTTCAGTGTTTTAGCCACAAAAGCACGCGGAAAACACTGGTGGCCTGGGCCCGCCAGCGTGCCTGTGTTTGCGCGCAGCTGCAAAACCTGACACGGGCAGCTGTCCGCCGCCGGATTATTTGGCAGAAATTCCCCGGCCAGCCATAGGCGCTGCGCATTTGACAGAAATTCACCGGCCAGCCATAGGCGCTGTGCAAAAACGAGCTCTCTGCCGGGGAAGCTTCTAAATTCTCGTTTGCCGCGGACCGCAACCCCAAAATAATATAATATAAAACCCACGGCAACCTGTCTACCCAATCTGCATCCGTCAGTGGAGGAGATGGACACAACAGCAACACTTAAGTTTATTACCTCCGCCAAGGAGGCAATGCTTTTACTACTGAACCACTAATCCTATCACTATCAGATTGATTGTCATTGATTAATTGTCTATGTTTATTGCACTGCCCTTGTCAAAGAAACAAATAATCATTGTGAATCCAATTGCTAGTCATATGTTTTCATGCTCAAGGAATCTGAAAACATACACACAAACACTGTATGCGGGGAACTGTGGCGCTTGGCGGAGGTCTGCGCTCTCCGAGTGCTTTTCTAGTTTTTACTGTTTTTTTTAACTACTTTTTGTGTTTGCTTGTTTTGTTTTTTTTAACTCCTGTTTTTGTCAATGACTAACATTTTAAAAACAATTTCCACCACTTGCTACTGTTTTCATCTTTTGTGTATTGCTCAATATACTGTATTTTTGGCAGTTTTAAATGTGTTGATTTTAGGATTTGAATTATCTTCTAACTTTGTCACATCCTCACCGTGTCACAAGAATTTCCTGTTTTGTTTTGGTTTTTTTTTTTATCCCTCTCCGGTCAAAGACTGAAGGGACATTATGTCATGGATTATGTCCGTCTGTCTGTCCCACTCTTGTGAAATGAACTACAGTTTTGTGTCCAATTGTTTCAAAACTTGGTACCAGGGTTTGATATACACTGATGATGCCCACACACACGGACAACGAGCACGGTCTTTAAGCTACAGTGGTAAAATAAAGAGTATAGTAATAAAGAGAGTAACGTAGTCCTTCAGTCAAAAACACAGAATTTCTGACATTACTGGAAATAAGCCAGCTCTCTGAGTGGCTCTCTCAGTGGCTCTCTGACTTTTGTTTTTGCGTCATGTTTGGATCGCTAGTCCGTGGTATCCCAAAGGCTTCAGGTCCGGACTTGGACCGGGATCCACTATTTGAGGAGCCCGGCAGTAAGCGAACTGCTCTGAAATTAAAAGTAAGAAAGTGCCGCTTGAATCATTGGCATGGAAATAACAGTCCACATTTACAGGTGCTGACCAAAACACGTAGTGAAGGAGTCACAGCTTGGGGGCCACAGATAGGCGACTCATGGGCTGGATGTGGCCCACGGGCCGCCTATTGAGGGCCACCGCTATAGAACAAGTAAAGCTAGGGTCACCAAACTTGGTACACACAATTAAATAATAGATGTTAAAGTGTAAAACCTCAAATAGCAGCTCTGCTGCTCCATAAAGGCTGTTGTAATTGCATGTTAAAAACAAACTAAAATCAATTAAATCACCCTTTATTGTCATTCAACTGTACAACCAATCATGTACAGTAGAACAAGATTGTACTTTACCTATCTACTGTGTTAATCACACACGCCCCAAGTGCAGAATCAGAGGGCTGCTGCCATGCAAGGCGCCGCCACAAATTTCCCTCCTCCATTCCATTATTGCTGAGCACCAAGCTGGATGGCAGGAAGTTCCACTTTTTTTATATGGTCTTCGGCATGACCCGGCCGGGATTTGAACCCCTGCCTCCCGGGTGTGAGGTGGATGCTCTACCAACTGAGCCACCACTCTGGTAACTAGGGTAATATTCAACTCCATTAAAGTGAAAAAACGAAAATACAAGCTAGTCCATCCTGTTTCAAACCTTGCTTGGTTTAGTAGTTTAAAAGTTTAATTAGGCTTCAGATGAAAATTAAAAGAACTTCTTCCAGTCCAAAATAAATTTAAAAAAAAAAACACTTTAAATATCAGTGCAGGAATGTGAGCCTTCACTACACATACAGGGAAATATTTAAGCCGTTTTAAAATTTATTTGTGATGATTATTTATCTTTTGTTAATTAAATTACAATTCATCATATTCTAATTTACCAAGAAGCACTAATATTCAGAATGAAGGCTGATATTACGATGACAATAATAGAGAATACGAAAAAGGGGAAGCTGCTTCTGTAATTCACCCATTTACTGCAGTTAACATATTAGCTAGCATAACGGAAGCAGCTCAGCTGTCAGCAACCGTCATAAGAGAGATTACTGTCTGACAGCAGATAAACTATTTAAACAGCACACACTAATAGTGTGGTCAGTTTTCTAAAGTCGAGAGTCGCTCATTGAAAATAAGAAGCACTAACATTAGAAGCGCTAACCTTACCGGTGCAGTCCGCTGACAGGTAGCCAGAGATGGAGTGAACAGAGAGGAGGAGGGAATGGATGCATCACTGTAGTGGAGCTGTGGTATGACAGACTGCTTTGCAATCTACATTTAACTTGTTTCATTTATTAATTTTCGGTAAAATTCTCCCATACTTTGGAAACTTTTGACCTTCTCCGTGATTTTCTCTCCGTGTCGCCAAGATGTGTCGTGCTTCTTCTTCGCTGGAACAGTTAAACTGAACATTCCTGCAACATGCATATCAACTCTAAAATTAAATGATTTGTCGACAATAAAAATCTGCGTCGAGAAATTTTTATGATCGACATTACCAACAATGTCGACTAATCGTTTCATCCCTATGCCCCATTCGTCGGCCTCCGTCGGTCTATGATGACCATGGAAGAGAATCCTAAATGTCTACTCTGCTGGAACAGCACCGCCTGTGGCTGAACAGGCCGATGCGCAGCGGTGTTCTACCTTCCAGTGTTGGGCGTTGGTAGGATTCAAGCCTGGGCAGGAAGATATGGAGGACAAGATGTTACCCATGCAGCATGTCCCCCCTCTCCACGTCACTGATGAATCCAAAGGAACAGCAGGGCTGCTATAGTTTGGCACCAGCGCTGTCGCAGGAGCTGCCAGAACGATGTTGAGCACAACAGAGAACTGCCTTAGGGGATCCGACTCTGGATTTTTCCTCAGGGTTGACTCCCGAAGCCTTTCCCGTGACCGGGTGTGCCGCAAGGCAGCGGAGGTTTGAAATCAGGGTTTACCTTCCCCTAGATGGGCTACCTTCCCAGGTTGACGAGCCACCATCTACCCGAAGCATCTGGTTTTAAGGCGCCAGAGATCCGCCCTCGCCCCTTCTCCTATTAGTAAAAGCAGTTCCGCCGGGCTTAGAGACTAAACCACACAGGCAGGCTAGGAGTTGGACTTAGTTGTCAGAGGCTTTTCGAGACGCACACCGTAAGGAGCATTTTATGAGCACTGGGAGCTTAACCCCAGTGCCACTCCTGGCTATGACAACCTTGGAACCTATGATATGATATGCCCCATTACTATACAAATAAAGCTAGGGTCACCAAACTTGGTACACAGGTTCACCCTGAGATCCTGAACTGTGACTGTGGGTTTGGGGTTGCAAGGTCAAAATGCATATTGAGTTATATCGCAACAACAACAAAAAAGGTAGGGTCACCAAAATTGCTACACAGGCTCACCTTGAGATCCTGACCTTCAACTATGTGTTGTATACAGTTATTTTTGTTGTACATTCATGGATGATAAGCTTATCATAATTTGGTCCTGCCCCAATAATTATATGGAAAAGCTGAAAACTGCTCTCCTTTAGTGACATTTTGAGATCTTCAAAGAAAACGGAGGCAGGGGATATTGCACTCACCTCAAAGTGCTCTTGTCAATCTGTGTCTTCAGACACACTGGAGGAACACAACGATGCATTTCACCTGAGTAATCTAAATTGTTTGGTGCACTTTGTTGTAAATAATTATATTTTCTGTGCCTTCAGATGACAGAGCATTATTGGACTCCACAGAGTAATGTCTCCAATGAAACGTCCACTAATAAAACCTTCCAGCGCACCATCTCTGCACAGGTACACACATGTACATCAGTGTGAGTCATTCCTCATGTTGGACAATCATGTTCATTTGCTGTTCGTTTTTGAAACTCTACAGGACACCTTGGCTTATGCCACAGCGTTGTTAAACGAGAAGGAGCAGTCTGGCAGCAGTAACGGCTCCGATGGCAGCCCAGCAAATGAAAATGCCGACCGCAGCCTCCGACAGGTAGACACTCAAAAACGGCCCCGCTCACTGTTTAGAATGGCGGGGCTCCTCAGTGACTCGCGCTGAGATGATGCTGCCAGAAAGAGAACAGAACAGAAATGGATCATCTCACTGGTGGCTTCTGCCAAAAGCCGTGGAGGGAGATTGTTGCCTCCCACGGTTGTTATTAGCTGCGGATTTGAAGTCACTTCATTCTTTACTCAGCTCCTGCTGTGCTCGTCAGGGTGCCCACGCATCCCGAGACTGCCAGACTTTACTGGCGTGAACATAACACATAATCAGTGTGTCACTGCCTGCCACATGGATAATTCACTGTTTTTAACATCACAAAGACACCTTATTATTTGTTCTCTTTGCCCCAGGGTTCCGAGTCCCCCATGATGCTCGGTGATTCGAAGAGCGACCTGGAAGATGTGGACTCATAGCTCCACCGACCAGTGGGATCCCTCCGCAGGAGAGGCAACACAGCTTCTGGCAGCCAGTGGGAAGGGCTGCCCTTCACCTCTGATTGGTCAGGACATTAAGGACTCCACACCAAGCCAATCGGAACACTTTGTCTATCGGTCGCTGCGGCAACGAAGGAGCTATGAATAAATCATAAATTACTTCCTTTCAGACTAGCCAAGGCGATGATGGAGATGCATTATCATTAATGGCAGCAGAGTTGATTAGGATGGGAAGTGCAAATAACCTTCCACAATCACGGATGACTTCAGTTTATCCTTTTATTCATATTCATTCACTCAGAATGATGGCGAGGTGGAAGAAGGTTTGGGTTGTGTTTTAACAATTTTCTGCTCATATTTGCCAATGTATCCACATAGACATATTCCTATTGTAAAGTTATTTTTTGTTCATTAAGTGTAAGATAATATTTTAAAGTCTCCTGTGCTCTCCTCCGCAGCCATGCGAACTACAGGTCCTCACGTTAGCTGCTCTAGGGGAACTTACAGACACATGTGTGCACTTGTACAGAAACACCTCCACACACACGAGCACACAAAAGCACCTGTGAGGTAGTGTGGCTTTAAGTATGCACTTTATAGTCCAGCCCAGTCTGTTGTCGGCGTGCAGCAGCAGCAGCTGTCAGTTCCTCTGGAGCCTCCGCGTGATCGAGCCCGCTTCTTCTTTTTGCTTTTAAACAACTTATATTTGCAGTGCCACTTATGCAAACGCATGGGAGCCCTGATAGCAAGCCAGACTGCCTGTGACTTAACCTTTGACACCCCCGGTGACCGCAGCGGAGCCGTGGGGATGCAGTACAGGGATGGGTCCTGTCCAGGAAACGGGACAGATCACAGCCCTCAGCATATCTGAAACAAGCAGTGCCATGGTCAGCACCCCTCCCTCCAGTCCTCTGTCTCGCTGACAGGCTGCCTCTTGTGCAAATTTTTTTATCATTATTATTATTTTCATTGCTGTTTTATTTCTTTAGCCACTTTCTAGATCAAATACTGGAAGGGATTTTCTAAGCCTTATGCAAGTAAAAGCTGATCTGACAGCACAGATGAGCCATGGGTGGGTCGTCAGTGGCAACTAAGAGGGAGCTCAGGAGCATGTTTTATTTTTAGGTGCCAAGGTTACACACATAAAGAGACACGATATGATAGCACTTGTATGAAGAAAAAATGTTTTAAAAAAAACACAATCGTGTCTGACTCATTCACTTCAAAGAATAGGTTCTTTTTGCCTAACCATTACCTCTGCTTTATCAGGTTTGGTTTTTATTTTGCAACCGAGTTGACTTTTTTTTTTTTTTTTTTTTTGCTTTACCTTTTTCTGCTTTTGTCTACCTTTGGAAACGCACACACAGAGGGGCTCAACCCAAATGTAGCTCTGAAGTTGACTGGAGAGCAATGCTCGCATTACCATCATCCCTGCTCTGCTCAGCTCATCGGGAGACTTGAAGTGCCTTAACCTCCCGATCTCCACACTTCCCCCCCCCCCCCAACAAAGCGTGCCCTCGTGTGTGTGCCACCTGTGACCGTGAAGTCTCATTGGAGGAGTGCGACAGGGCTTCTTCGTCCCCCATTACTCCCTAAACTGATACAGGGAAATTCCTCTGTGTGTTGTGACAAAGGATTGTAGGAATGTAACTGTTGTGAGTGTGTGTGTGCGTGTGTGTGTGTACAGATGGAGGGGATGTAGGTGGGAATTTTACCCACTAACAGGGTTTTGGTGATGGTAAAATGCTGCTTCGTTTCACTCTGCACTCAGACACAGATACTTTGTAGATGTTCACGAAGACTTGGTAGACTTTACAAAGCCACTACACTCATGTTCTGAGGACATCAGCCTGTTCTCGCGCATCAGATTTTCTCACAGCTTTAACAGGTCAATGTTTACAGTGTGAGGACCTATGAAGCAATCATGCAAAGTGATCTTCTGTTTAAATCAGATTGTCATCCATCCTTTAAGGCTCCTCCGTGTCCTCGCATCAGGAGGAGAGGGAAGACGCTGTTTTAGCCTCTCCACCCACCCCATTTTCCTCTCATTAGGTGTGAGCGTCACATCGAACCCTCCGGCATGTTTGCATGTGCGGCAGAAAGTGGTGAAGTTTCTTTCCTGTGTGACTGGAGAACAAAAAAAGAAATCAGCCCCCCATGTTTTTTTTTTTGTTTTTTTTTTTTTTTGCTGTGTAATTTGGCATCATTAGCACCCACTGTCACAAACACGTGCCCCGTCTCTGTGGCTGGTTATGCGTTATCTGAGAGAGCTGCATGCAGTCTGTGCCAAGTGAGACACGGCCATGGCAACAGGAGTTGCATTCAGCCGAGAGTCGCTCATAGGATTGGCCCTCTGCCACATCACCATAAATACTAAGAAAAAAAAATGAGGAAAAAAATCAGAACAATCTTTGTTTTAAGTCTGGGATGAAGGGAGGGTCGGGTGGTTTGGGACTGTCATCTATACGGGTTTTTACTGTCATTAAAATTTTGAAAATTCACTTCTGACATCGCAGAATTCTGTATTGCATGTTAAAACTCGGTTTTAATTTGTACATCAGATTTGATTAAGGGGAACTTTGATATAAAATAAACTGGAATGCACAACCTTTTGCAGATAATGTTTTCATGTGTGTCTAAATCAGTATATGTCAGAATTGCCTGAGTAGTGTTGGTTCACATTATTAACTTTCCAGCAAAGCGTTCAGGTTTTAGTAAGCCTAGGGTCTAGCCATTTGTGTATACAGTATCTCACAAAAGTGAGTACACCCCTCACATTTTTGTAAATATATCTTTTCATGGAACACTGAAGGTGTGACACTTTGATACAATGTAAAGTAGTCAGTGTACAGCTTGTATAACTGTAAATTTGCTGTCCCCTCAAAATAACTCAACACACAGCCATTAATGTCTAAACCACTGGCAATAAAAGTGAGTACACCCCTAGTGAAAATGTCCAAATTGTGCCCGAAGTGTCAATATTTTGTGTGGCCACCATTAATTTTCCAGCACTGCCTTAAGTCTCTTGGGCATGGAGTTCACTAGAGCTTCACAGGTTGCCACTGGAATCCTCTTCCACTCCTCCATGACAACATCACGGAGCTGGTGGATGTTCAGAGACCTTGTGCTCCTTCATCTTCTGTTTGAGGATGCCCCACAGATGGTCAATAGGGTTTAGGTCTGGAGACATCCTTGGCCGGTCCATCACCATTAACCTCAGTTTCTTTAGTAAGGCAGTGGTCGTTTTGGAGTTGTGTTTGAAGTCGTCATCATGTTGGAAGACTGCCCTGTGGCCCAGATTTCGATCATGCTCTGCTTCAGTATGTCACAGTACATGTTGGCATTCATGGTTCCTTCAATGAATTGTAGCTCCCCAGTGCCAGCAGCACTGATGCAGCCCCAAACCATCACACTCCCACCACCATGCTTGACTGTCGACAAGATGCACTTGTCTTTGTACTCCTCATCTGGTTGCTGCCACACACGCTTGATACATCTGAATCAAACAAGTTTATCTTGGTCTCATCAGACCACAGGACATGATTCCAGTAATCCATGTCCTTAGTCTGCTTGCCTTCAGCAGACTGTTTACGGGCTTTCTTCTGCATCATCTTTAAAAGGGGCTTCCCCCTTGACCCCCCTTGAAGCTGACCCCACTACCACCACCACCACCCCTTCAGCCCCTGCAACAATGCTGGCAGCATTCATACGTCTATTTTCAAAAGACAACCTCTGGATGTGACACTGAGCACGTGCGCTCAACTTCTTTGGTCAGCCATGACGAGGCCTGTTCTGAGTGGAACCTGTCCTGTTAAACCACTGTATGGTCTTGGCCACCGTGCTGCAGCTCAGTGTCAGGTTGTTGGCAATCTTCTTATAGCCTAAACCATCTTTATGTAGAGCAACAATTCCTTTTTTCAGATCCTCAGAGTTCTTTGTCATAGGTGCCATGTTGAACTTCCAGTGACCAGTATGAGAGAGTGTGAGAGCAATAACACCAAATTTAACACACCTGCTCCCCATTCACACCCGAGACCTTGTAACACTGAGTCACATGACACCGGGGAGGGAAAATGGCTAATTGGGTACAGTTTGGACATTTTCACTAGGAGGGTACTCACTTTTGTTGTCAGCGGTTTAGACATTAATGGCTGTGTGTTGAGTTATTTTGAGTGGACAGCAAATATACACTGTTATACAAGCTGTACACTGACTACATTGTATCAAAGTGTCACATCTTCAGTGTTGTCCCATGAAAAGATATAATAAAGTATTTACAAAAATGTGAGGGCTGTACTCACTTTTGTGAGATACTGTATATGCAGCTCTGGAAAAAGAATAAGAGGCCTCTGCAAAATCTTCCATAAATTAGCATCTCTACATGTATGGCAGCCATTCAATTTGAATTTCAACACAAGGACACCTCAATCTAAGGAGGTGCTGATTAGATGATCATGTAACCATGGTAAGACACATGAAAACTGTATAAAAACCAGTTATTACACAAATACAGATTTGAGTTCTTCCTAAGCTAAAATTAAGTATTGTAGTGTTTAACCCATTATTGGGTGAAGAACCATATTTGGTAACTTCAGGAGGCATAATATATTGTAACACTAATAATAATAGTAATAACAAGCATTGAAACAGTCTTCTAATATCTGCCAATAATGGTCTAGGGTTGAAATTTTGAATTTTCAACTATATTGAGGATCCTATAAAGGATTAAGAATTTGAATTTGTTTGCAGTATTTGATCTAACAGCACATCTAAAAGCAACTTTTTTTTTTGGCTACTTGTCATTTTTTGTAAATAAATGCTCTAAATGACAGTATTTCCAGTGCTATATATACAGCTCTGGAAAAATAAAGACCACTGCAAAATTATCACTATCTGGTTTTACTGTTTGTATGTATGTGTTTGAGAAAAATGAACAATTTTGTTTTATTCTCTAGCCAACTGAAAACAACTCGCCTAAATTCCAATTCAAAATATCGTCACTTAGAGCATTTATTTACAGAAGTGGACAACTAGCCAAAACAACTTAAAGATGTTGCTCATCGATGTGTTTTTAGATCAAATAATGCAAAGAAAATAAGGTCATGTTCATTCTTAAACACTACTATATTTAACTTTGGAAGAACTCAGAATCTGTATTGTGTAATAACTGGTTTTTATTCACAGCTTTCATGCGTCCTACCATGCTTAGATGATCACCTAATCAGTACCTCCATAAGTAGATCGAGGTGTCCTTGTGTTGGAATTCAACTGACAAACTGAATGGCTGCCATACAGGCTCTCAGTAAATTAGAATATCATTGAAAAGTTTTATTTATTTCAGTGATTCAACTTAAAAAGTGAAATTGATATACTGTATAGATTAATTACACACAGTCATACATATATTTCAAGTGGGTGTTTTTTAATTTTGATGGTTATGGCTTACAGCTAATGAAAACCCCAAATTCAGTTTTTCAAAAAATTGGAATATTGCATATGATCAATTTTAAAAAGTGGATTTTTAATAGAAATGTTAGCCAACTGATAAGTGTCTCCATGTACACACTCAGTACTTGGTCATGTCTCCTTTTCCATGAATTAATACTGTATCAAAGCAGCATGGTATGGAGGCAGTCAGCCTGTGGCACTGCTGAGGTGTTATGGAGGCCCAGGTTGCTTTGCTAGCGGCCTTCAGCTCATCTGCATTGTTGGATCTGATGTCTCATCTTCCTCTTGACAATACTCCATATGTTTTCTATGGGGTTTACGTCAGGAGAGTTTGCTGGCCAATCAAGCACAGTGATACCATGGTCATTTAACCAGGTATTGGTACTTTTGGCAGTGTGGGCAGGTGCCATGTCGTGCTGGAAAATGAAATCAGCATCTCCATAAAGCTTGTCGTCAGAGGGAAGCCTGAAGGGCTCTAAAATTTCCTGGTAGGTGGCTGTGCTGACTTTAGACTTGATAACACACAAGGAAATAACACCAGCAGATGACGTGGCTCCCCAAATCAGATGCCAACATCCTGTCGTGAAAATCAAGATCCCAGAGTCTGGAGGCACAGAATCCAAGTTGTTTGAGGTCCAGTCTGAAGTTTCCACAGTTGGTGATGATTTGGGGAGCCATGTCATCTGCTGATGTTGGTCCACTGTATTTAATCAAGTCCAAAATCAGCACAGCCATTACCAGAAAATTTTAGAGCACTTCATGCTTCCCTCTGATGACGAGCTTTATGGAGATGCTGATTTCATTTTCTAGCAGGACTTGGCACTTGCCCACACTACCTGAAGTACCAAAATCTGGTTTATTGACCATGGCCAGCATTACTAATAAAAATCCACTTTTTAAAATTGATCTTATGTAATGTAGCAGATTTATGGGTTTTGTTTTGTTTTTTGTTTTGGTTTTTTTGTTGTTACTTATTTGTACCCGTAGGTAGATTTGGTTTGCAGTCTGGTGACAAGCCACCGGCTGCCGGTCGCTGCGTGCGCGAGTGCCCTAAACCTACATGTTTTTGGTATGCGGGAGGAAACCGGAGAAATCCCGGAGTAAACCCACGCAACACGGGGAGAACATGCAAACTCCACACAGCTCACTGTTGGTCGGGGGCTGGGATCGAACCCACGATCTCATGATCCCCGCGATCCCCCGGCCGAGGGTAAAACTGTGCTGCCACAGTGCTAAACCACTGCGCCACCATGCAGCCCACGGCCCAAGGTTTATAGGTATTTTAATGTTGGTACAAGTATTAATGTAAATATGGATGCGAGTAGGAATGAAGATTCATTTTCATTACACTCAGATCCTCGTAGGGCACCAGTCCAAATAATGGACAATTTATTAATTCTTTTTTGTACCAATTATGAATTGGTCTCAAAAAAAAAAAAAATCCTTGTGAGTTCTTGTCTGCTGATAGTCAAGAAGATGGATATGAAATCAATAACTCCCATATGTCTTTCAATGGTTTAACAAGAAATGTCAGAATAGGTTAACACATTTGGATAACTTTAAAACGGAGAATCCAACATGTATTATGGGCATTATAGACTGAGTTACTTATGAATCAAGCATTTGTGGAACCAAATAAACCATAGTTTAATTTATCAGTATACTGGAAATTGGAAAACCATAAAATAGCATTGGTTAAGAAAAGTGGATGCAATTTTATGAAGAAAAGACGATTAAACTATCTAGAAAAATGGAAAATTTGTGTTACTCTGAAAACGTAAATTAATGAAAGGACAAAGTGCATTTTGAAATTCTGATGGGGGTTTGCATGAAATTAAGTTTAAATAACTTATACCAGGAATATTCTGAAGAGTTAAGTTTAAATTAAACAACAGACTGTCAGCCACAGAGTCAGATCACGTCCCTTGGTGGCAGCAGGGCCCCCACGTGCCAACCTTGATTCAGCTGGATGTCCATGGATTCTGTTGATGGAGAGGCTGATAGACAGATTCTCCCACAAGGCCGTGCTCCTGAAATCGCAATCGGGCTGTTTTTCAGCAAGCTGGGGGAGGTCTTTTCTTCTGCACTGAAGAAGGAATTAGTTTATTGTACAAAGTCCCATCAGAAATTCAAACTGAGGCAAAACGCATCACAAATCCATTTCTTCTGATGTTGGTAGTTTAAATGAGTTGTTTTAAGCTTAGAAAAAATCAAGCAAAATCTTTTTGCACAGTAATTAAAGAAAAAGATTAAGAAAAAAATAACTTTAAAGAAAAGAAAGAATTTTCACAGAGCATGACATGCTCTGGGCCTACTTAAAGATAGGAAAAAAAATATGGAAGAGCAGAGATGTCTGCTCCTTACAGCTTGACCAACACCCCAAAAACTGAACAAAGGAAAGGTTTTGTTTTGTTTTTTTTCGGGTGTGGCAGAATCTCACTGAATTTCATGGAACTGAGCTGAACCATACATTTTTTCTTTTTCCAGCAGAAGTCAAAAACTTGACCTAAAAAGGGAAATGCATTGAAGCTTGGAACTTTATTGGTCAGTTAAAAGTTTCTGAGGTGGGGGTCTCCCACAGAGCAGAGATAAAAGACATTTGATATCCTAAAGTAGGTGTGCTGAATAAAGCATAAATTCCTTCAACTTTAGTGACTAAGATATTCTACTCAATAATAAGGGAACATATAATGTCTCTACATTGTAACTGTAATTAATTTGTAATAATAAGCATGCAAAAATTTTCTTTCTGAAAGTAAAGCAACACATCAAATTATCTCAATAAAAGCATTTGAAACCACATTGTCCATCCCAAGAGTTCAACCATGTCTTCAATAGCAGATACTGTCTTGAGAGAAAGAATATGAATTAATTTATTTGTTCATAATGCATAAAATCCACTGCAAAGAGAAAAATTAAATATTCCTGATTCATCCACCAGATGGCACTGTGAAACTGTCTGATTGTTGACTGGAGAATCTTGACTCCCCACGTCTGGATTATATCACCCATAAATCTGTCGATTTGAAACATTCCTTTGCCAAAGCGCAGAAAAGGGAGAATGACTAAGTCCGGGAGAAGGGATTAACTTCCACTTAATGGCCAATGGATAGTGTTACAGCTCTGGTCCTTGGATGATAGAAGCAGTTCATGACCAGACTTTTGAGTTGAAACAATTTCCTTCAGCAAAAAATTATTTTATAAATTGGAAGCAGAAAAGGGTTAATGCTACATATATATTCTAATTTTTTGAGAAACTGAATTTTGTGTTTTCATAAGCTGTAAGCCATAATCATCAAAATTTTTAAAAATAAATGCTTGAAATATTTCACTCTGTAATGAATCTATATATGACTAACTTTTTGAATTAAAGTACTGAAATAAATTAAACTTTTTGATGGTATTCTAATTTATTGAGATGCACCTGTACATGTAGAGATGCTAATTTAGAAAAGAGTTTGCAGTGCCCACCCCCCCAGAGCTGTATATGAGAGAGATGGACAAAAGCTCTTCATGACCTTGCTGTGATCTCTTCAGGCCAGAATAAGCGACTCCATCATCGAAGATCTGGTTTGTGTTGACCACTACAGAATTAGTCAATCCATAATTGTTCATCTCTTGTGTCAGTCAAAACATTTAGTTGACCCCTCTGTTAGTGATTTATGAGTACATACCAAACACACTTTCTTTGAGTAAAAATCTTTTTTCTTTTTTTTCTTTTTTTTTTTTTTTGCAAATTTGCAGTTCTAACCAACTTTTCCTTATCCAAACTATCACAATAAGGCTCAGGGACCACAAACCAATAAAAAGTAGGTAAAATGAAAAATATTCTTAAACATCAGCTATTTACCTTGGTTTGCGCACCTACTGTTCCAGACAAAGCATGAGGTGACTGTCTATTAATCAGTCTGCTCATCAGGCTGATTACCTCCAGTGGTGCTACTGTCTCACTGGGGCACCATTAGGCTCAAGTAAAATCAAAACTGGTGATAATTGCTGTCACAATCATTGTAAATTGGTTTCTGCAGCATTTACAGCATACAGTATATTCCAAGTCCTCTGTAATATCACGTTTCTGCTCATATGATCATACATCTAGTGCTTCAGGTCAGTGATTTCTAATCAGGGACTGAAGTATTCCTGAGAGTACTTGTGCAGTAACAATGTTGTATGATAGGACCTGAACAAGTAAAAATGTGAGCCTATAAGTAGGATCCATAATAGTGCAGCTGTGGAACTGGTTAGCTAATACTGAGGACAAACTATACTGCATATTACATAACATGCATAAACTGCTGAAAAATAGTACACTGTGGGGGCACGGTGTTGGACTTCTCCACCCAGTGAACAATGGACCGAAAGAGAAGGTGTCACCGGGGGGTATCAGATGGGACAGTAACGACTATGCGTCCCCCGGGGAGAGGAGTAAATGCCGGAGCTGCTGGAAGAAGAACAGTGTGAGAGTGGCGCCGGTGTTATGTCATGTTAATGTGCCACACAGGCTTTGTTCTAAACATAATGTATGATGGTCGGAAGTTCCGGGTCTCGATGCATGGTATTAAAGATATAAAAGAGGAATGCACAGAGACCCGGGATCTTTTTTGCTGCAAGTTATGTTGGAGAAAGAATAAAGTTTCTGTGTCATCCAGCTCGTCGTCTCGCCTGCCTCCTTTCTCCACATTGGTGACCCTAAGACGTGTCATGGAAAGTGAGCCGAGCACAATGCCGGAGACTGCCTGGAGGGAGAGCACCAGTGCCGCGTGCATGGTCTCAGTCGAGCTCTGAGACTTTTGACTTCACAACTCGACCATGTGGTCCTTGCACATAGAAGCCCAGTTCACACTTCGTGGGATAACAACGGACGATACCAAGTATTACTACGTGGTCACTGCGCTGGATGCACGCGCCACGCAACAGGTGATGAGCCTGCTCCAGATGCTGCCGGTCCAAGGAAAATATGAAGCACTCAAGAGGATGCTTCTCCAATGCTGTACCCTTTCTGACAGTGAGAGGGCAGAGTGACTTCTAACATGTTTGGAGTTAGGGGACAGATCAGCAGTGGAGCTCATGGAGAGCATATTGGCGCTGAGGGGGAAGGACAACAAATCTTTCCTGTTCGCCCACTTGTTCCTCAGGAACCTACTGGCTACAGCGAGGGTGATCCTGGCCAACTCGCCGCGGCTGGTTGCTAAGGACTACTGGCACAGGAAGGGGACCGCATCATTTTGGCTACCAGAACTCTCAGCGTGCAGACTGTGGGACCAGCATCCATGAGGGACTCTAGCGAGGTTGAGGAGCCATTGGTGGTAGCCGGGACAGACACCAGGAGACGAAGGAATGGGGCAATCTGTTTTTATCATCGCTGTTTCGGCTCGAATGCCCAACGCTGCCTGTCGCCATGCCAATTCAAGAAGCCAGAAAGATGGCACGTTTGGAATTCCAGGCCAACAGCCTGTGGGCATCCCCGCTACACATGGTGCCTAAAGCCGATGGGTCATGGCGACCGTGCGGCGATTTCCGGCACTTGAACAACGCCACGGAACACGATCGTTATCCTATTCTGCACATCCAGGATTTTTCTGTGCACCTGGCCGGGGCGCGTGTTTCTTCGAAAGTGGCTCTGGTTCGCAGATACCATCAGGTCCTGATGCATGCGGAAGACGTTCCAAAAACCGCGGTAATAACTCCTTTCGGCCTTTTCGAGTTTTTATGCATGCCGTTCGGATTAAAAGGCACAGCGCAGACTTTCCAGAGAATGAAGGACGCAGTGTTTTGTGACTTGTCCTTTGTTTTTGTCTACCTAGACGACATTCTGGTAGCTAGCATGTCCGGGGAGGAGCACATTGCCCATCTCAAGATGGTTTTCCAGAGGTTGGAGGCGCACGGGCTGATAGTTAACCTGGCGAAGTGCCAGTTCAGTGTGCCAGTGATTGTTGCCATTGGGGCAGTGGTGGAGCCGTACGTCTCAGATTTGTGGCAGCAGCTCACATTTTTCAGCCAAACTTTGCGCGACAACGAACGCAAATACAACACATTCAATAGAGAATTGCTGGCTCTCCACCTGGCGACACGTCATTTCCAGTTTTGGTTAGTGGGGCACGAGTTCACCGCGTTCGTGGACCATAAGCCACTGACGTATGCGATGGCCAAGGTCTCGGAACCGTGGTCGGCCCGGAAGCAATGGCATTTGGCCGCGATTTCGGAGTTTACTACCGACATTCAACACGTCGCCGGTCAGCTCAATGTCGTTGATTGTCTGTCGCGCGTGTTAGTCTCCCCAGTCTACATAGAAATAGATTTCCCTATGATGGCCGCGGAGCAAGCCGGGGACGCGGACATTTGCATGCTTCAGTCTGCACCTACTGGGTTAAGGCTGGAGAGCAGGGTGGTGCAAGAAGGGTGCCCTCCCTTGCTCTGCAACGTCTCCACCGGCTGCCCATGCCCGGAGGTTCCGAGCTCTTGGCACCATTGCATTTTTGAGGGGGAGAAATCCGAAAGTGTGCACTTCAGTGAAGCTAGTGGGGGTGAAATTCGTCTGGCCGTGCTTGCGCAAGGACGTGAAAGAGTGGGCTGCAGCTTGCGTCGCATGCCAGCAGGCCAAAGTGCACAAGCACACCAGAGCCCCCCTCAAGCCCTTCCAAATCCTGACCAGGAGGTTCAATCACATCCCCTCCCACCGTCAGGTTTTACAAACCTCTTAACAATCGTGGACCGCACCATGCACTGGCCTGAAGTGGTCCTGCTGGCTTTTACCACGTCCGCAGAAGTGGCTCGTGCTTTTTTGTCGGCTTGGGTTGCACTGTTCGGATCCCCGTCGGACATCACTTCCGACAGGGGTCCACAGTTCATTTCGGAACTCTGGTCCATGATGGCCCAGAGCCTGGAGGTCAAAATTCACCACACAAATTCATGTTCTTTGACTTCTCCAGTGCTTTCAACACCATCCAACCGATGATCCTGAAGGACAAGCTGCTGTGCGCAGGGGTGGACCAGCACCTGTCATCATGGATCCTGGACTACCTCACGAACCGGCCTCAGTTTGTGAGAACCCGGGACTGTGTGTCCGACACGATCATCAGTAGCACGGGGGCCCCCCAGGGAACGGTGCTGGCTCCCTTCCTGTTCACTCTTTATACTGCGGACTTCTCACACAACACAACACACTGCCATCTACAGAAGTTCTCTGATGACTCTGCGATCGTTGGCCTCATCTCCAATGGAGATGAAGCTGAGTACAGAGGGCTTATCCAGGACTTCGTGGACTGGTGCCATCGGAACTGCCTCCAGATCAACGCGAGGAAAACTAAGGAGCTGGTGGTGGACTGTCGCAGGCAAGGACAACCCCTCACAGCACCAGTAAATATACAGGGAACAGACATTGAGATGGTGACAGCCTATAAGTACCTGGGTGTTCATTTGAACAATAAACTAGACTGGTCACACAATACTGACGCATTCTACAAGAAGGGACAGCGCAGGCTGTTCCTGCTGAGGAGACTCAGGTCTTTTGGTGTACAAGGGGCGCGCTGCTGAAGACATTCTATGACACGGTGGTGGCATCAGCCATCACTTTTGGAGTGGTCTGCTGGGGCAGTGGCATTACTGCAGCCGATAGGAAGAGACTGAACAAACTGATCAAGAAAGCTAGCTCTGTCCTGGGGCAGCGCCTTGATCAGGTGGAGGAGATAGGAGAGAGAAGGACGGTGGCTAAACTGTCATCTCTGCTGGAGTCCGAGTTCCACCCTATGCAGGACATACTGAATGCACTGAGGAGCTCATTTAGCAGCAGACTACATCATCCCAGGTGCACAACCGAGAGGTTTCGCAGGTCCTTCCTACCAACGGCTGTCAGACTGTACAACCTAAGCAGAGCTGCTCGCAGAGATAGCAAAAAGACGTAACAAACTAATAGTTTTTTGAATGCAAAGATGCAATAGACTTACACAATGGTCCCCTCCGGCATACAACTAGGAAAATACCGGTCGCTATGGAGAGTGAGAATATGTATGAGCACATAATCATACCATGTAGGATAACTAAGTAGACGGTTGTGCTGTTTCATCCCATCTAGCAACAATGCTCTGCACTGTGTGTGTTTATATATTTACATATTTATTCCATCTAGCTACAATGCTCCGCACTGGGTGTGTTTATATTTATATATCTATATATTTATTCCATCTAGCTACAATGCTCCGCACTGTGTGTTTATATATCTACATATTATTCCATCTAGCTACATTGCTCCGTACTGTGGGTGTTTATATATTTACATATTTATTCCATCTAGCTACAATGCTCCGCACTGTGTGTTTACATATTCATATATTTATTCCATCCAGCTACAATGCTCTGCACTGTGTGTCTGTGTGTGTGTATATATATATCTTATAGTAATATGTACATATGTATATTAGCTGCTCTTGCTTGCTTGTTTTTTTTTCTTGCCTTCTGATTGTTGCTCTGAGTGTTGCTATCCCTGTGCTGTTGCAATCCTGGAATTTCCCCGTTGTGGGACTAATAAAGGCTTATCTTATCTTATCTTATTATGCAAGCGTTTTCATAGGTCGCTTAAAGCAGCGCTCAGAGCTTTGCTCACAGATGCAAATTGGGTCGACCGCCTGCCATGGGTTCTTTTAGAGTTGCGCGCCGCATCTAAGAAGGATTTGGCAGCCTCCCTGGCAGAACTCGTTTTTTTCTCAGCCGCTGCGGAACCCCGGAGAGTTTTTACCGGAAAACCCCACACCCGAGGCTGATCCGCCCATGCAATTTTTGCACAGTACGGAGGCTTTTAACATACCGGGCTGGCCCACCATTGTTTTCCCGCACCTTCTTCCCAAAAAGCTAGCAGAATGCCAGTTTTGTTTTTGTCAGGCATGATGCACACCAGACCCCGCTGCACCCACCGTGTGATGGACCGTTCAGGGTGCTGGAACCTGGGGCGAAGCATTTTGTGTTAGACTTAGGGGGACGTAGGGAGACCATCTGCATCGACAGTCTGAAACCCGCTTTTGTGTTGGCAGACAAGCAGGTGGTGTTGGCCCAAGCTCCCCGGCACAGATGCCCACCGTTGGTGGTTCCGCAAGTTGGTGATCCCTCGACAGGGACCTGCGCTCGTGAGGCAGATGTGTTTTCTCCCCCTCCCTTTTTCCCTCCACAGACTGATGTGCCCTCCTGTACTCCCCACCAGCAGGGCGGTTTGACTGGATTGGCAGCCCCCCGCTACAGCCGCTATGGGTGCTGGTTCAAGCCCAAAGGACGGGGGGACTTCTCCAACCAGGGAACAATGGACCAAAAGAGGAGGTCTTACCGGGGGGGTTCAGACGGAACAGTGAGGACTATGCATCCCCCGGGGAGAGGAGTAAATGCTGGAGCCACTGGAAGAAGAACGGCGTGAGAGTGGTGCCGGTGTTATGTCATGTTAAAGTGCCACACAGGCTTTGTTCTTAACATAATTTATGATGGTCCGAAGTTCCATGTCTCGATGCACGGTATTAAAGATATAAAAGAGGAATGCACAGAGACCCGGGATCTTTTTTGCTGTAAGTTATGTTGGAGAAAGAATAAAGTTTCTGTGTTGTCCAACTCGTTGTCTCGCCTGCCTCCTTTCTCCACAAGACAAACAAAATATCAGAAAAGACAAACAAAATGTCATCCCATATACATACATGTATGCAGCAGTTAAATTGTTTGCCATGAGTTTGGATTAACATGAAAAATTTAGCCAGTTGCACAAAAAAAATGCTTACTAAACAATACATCTTTGACATCCATAGTGGAGGGAAGCAACAAGGCTATGTCCTAGCGCCTACCCTGTTTGGAATCTTTTTCGCCTTTCTATTGAGGCACACCTTTGGTTCTGCTACATAAGGCATCTACCTCTGGACCAGGTCTGACGGAACGTTCTTTAAATTCTCCATAGTAACCTCACTACATGGGACACTGTAGCCTCAAAGCGATCAATTTAGAGGCAGACTGTGCAAAAAGGTCTCTCTGAGTTTGAGGAGACGCTCACCCAGTAGTCAGAGGCAAAGAGATGGAGTAGGAAGGACCAAAGCAAGCAGACGGACCAACATCAAAACTCAGCTGCAGTCTGTGTGGGAGGGGACTGTCACTCTTGTATTGTCCTAGCCAGCCACACCCAACGCAACAAAATTATCACCCAGTGTGCAACTCCAGAGTGTCTCAAGACTAACAGATCCCCACCACCAGAAACAATACATCTGAAGTGCTGCACAGTAACAAGTTAAAATGGATAAAAGCTAAGACCAACATGGCACATGTAGAATCCTGGTTTTGATTCTAAGGAGAAAATTTCATAGATTTCTTATTCTTCTTTTGGCTGCTTGCTCCCTTTAGGGGTCGCCACATTGGATCATCTGCCTCCATCTCACCCTATCCCTTGCATCTTTCTCTGTAACACCAACTCTCTCCATGTCCTCCTTCATTACATCCATGAGTCTTCTTTGTGGTCTTCCTCCTTTCCCCCTGCCTGGCAGCGCCATCTTCAACATCCTTTGTCCAATATATCCACTATCCCTCCTCTGCACATGTCCAGACCATCTCAGCCTTGCCTCTCTTACTTTGTCTCCAAACCGTTCCACCTGAGCTGTCCCTCTGGTATACCCATTTCTAATTATGTCCCTCCTAGTCACTCCCAATGAGAATCTTAGCATCTTCAACTCTGCTTCCTGTCTTTTTGTCAATACCGTCTTGTAAGTCTTCCCTTTCACAGCTGCTATCCTTCTGTCACAAATCACCCCTGACACTCATTTCCACCTACTCCCACTTGCCTGCATTCTCTTCTTCACCTGTTTTGTGCATTTTCCATTGCTTTGGATGGTTGACCCCAGGTATTTAAACTCATATACCTTCACTATCTCTACTCCTTGCATCGTTACCGTTACAGCTGAGTCCTTCTCATAAATATGCAAACATAGCAGTAAATGTGGCACTTCAATGTTATATAAATAAAACAAAAATAAAAAGCATGTTTTTTGTAGGAAAAAAGCTTCAAAAATATCCAACCAAATGTGCTACTGCTCCCATGTGAGATGATCAGATCAAATGTAACAGATGGATATCTATATAAAGGATCTCTAAGGATTTACCATCTTGCTGCACTCTAATCAGGGACCTTAATGTGTAAAACGGTCCGCTTTATTCAGTATAATGTAAAATTAGTGAGTGAGACCAGTTACGACGCTTGAAAGCCAACACTGTTTTCCAAGCATTTGTAAACCGTACAATTTCAGCGATTAAGCAAAATGCAGTCCAGTATAAAATGACATTAGATGAATTTGGGTCCATCTGACAGGGCTGTTGTGGTATATTTCTATTTCATCAATGAGCTTATTAGTTAGGCTATTATCCAAATCATGTTTGTGAAAAGGTTTTTAATATTGTTTTTTAGAAAAAAGAGGAAAAATATACAAAAATAGCTTACAGGATGTCACAGCAGCACTCTGTCTACTTGAGCACATTTCACCTTTATCCTACAACTAAAACACAGATTCACAGATGTTTGCTGAGCATTAGAGAGCGTTTCTATGTTTTCAAAAGCTAAAGTAGATTATGAGTGATCAAACACAAAGACGGCAAGTTTTCTTTGCTGTGCTCATTGTTGTGAAACCGTATCACTTAAGATTTGAGTCTTAGGGTGCGGCATGACAGCAGACTGCGATGCCTGCCACCCCGCCGGTTCCTGCAGTGCCGTGGACATGGCAGGTGTTGCCCTTGATAATTGGCCCCATGATGGCAGAGCCCTGAGAGATGCTGCTGCAGTCTGTCAGAGTCCAGCCGGAAGGACAAGACACCTCAACCTGAAATGGATGAGCAGCAATGGTTAAGGTCAGGAGAGGTCTCTAAGGTGGATCATGTGTCCACGTCTGCATTATTCACCTGGTCTTTGTCAGCTGAGATGTTTTCCAACAGGCTGCACTGAAGAGATGGAGCATGGCAGCATATTGCATGTGGCGTGACCCCAGCTTTCGCTGTGCATCGCTTCCCGTGTCCATGACGCGAATCAGACAGGTGCTCAGATGTGGACCAGGATGTGCAACCTGGAGAAGAATTGGCAGCGTGTTTACAAGTTTCTCACATTGCAGGTATTGGCATGAAGTCAGTTTTAGTTCACTGATGACACCTGAAAAGCCGTCTTTACACTGCACACATGCTGTACCTGCTATTTATGTTGGCCCAGAGTTCATTTTCTTTTTCCAGGGAGATCACCATGGTAACGATTGTAATTGACTAAGATGTTATAAATGCAGCAGCAGCAGAGGGTTTGAAGATCAGCTTATGTATAGTGCATATATAGTGCAGTACATGACGTTTAATTTTGGCAAAATTCACTGTTTTAGAGGAAAGAGAGAGACAGTCGATGTCACTCCCTGGATCTTCTTACCAAATATGTTTAACAAATATGTTAAACTTTTGCCACTCCTTGACATATACAGTGCTGTGAAAAAGTATTTGCCCTCTTCCTGATTTCTTATATTTTTGCATATGTTACACCTAAATGTTTCAGATCATCAAACCAATTTTAATATTAGACAAAGATAACCTGAGTAAATACAAAATGCAGTTTTTAGATGATGATTTAATTTATTAAGGGAAAAAAGCTATCCAAACCTGCCTGGCCCTATGTGAAAAAGAAATTGCCTCCTAACTACCCCCTAAACTTAATAACTGGTTGTGCCACCACTGGTGCCAACAACTGACAATGAGTCTTTTACGTCGCTGTTGAGGGATTTTGACGCACTCTTCTGTGCAGAATTGTTTAAATTCAGTCCCATTGAGGGCTTCGTGAACTGATGGCCAGACATTCTCCTTCAGGATTTTTTGGTAGCGAGCAGAATTCATGGTTCTGTCAATTAGGGCAAGTTGTCCAGGTCCTGAAGCAGCAAAGTAACCCCAGACCATGACACTACCACCACCATGTTTGACTGTTGCTACGATGTTCTCTTTATGAAATTCTGTGTTAGTTTTATGCCAGATAAAACAGGACACATCTTCCAGAAAGTTCAACTTTTGTCTCATCAGTCCCCAGAATATTTTCCCAAAAGTTTTGAGGATCATCAAGAGGTTTTCTGGCAAATGTGACACTGTAGTGGTATGGGTGGGGGATTCTCCACTGCTGGGGAAAGGGGGAACAATGGACTGAAGGAGGAAGTGTCACCAGGGGGTCACATACGGGACAGTAAGGACTATTCGCCCCCTGGGGAAAGGAGAGAGCACTGGAGCCACTGGAAAAGGAAAGGGTGTAAGAAGCGGTGCCAGCATGATGTTATGTTAATGCGCCACACAGGTCTTTGTTCCAAACAATGTATTATGGTTGGAAGTTCCGGGTCTCAATGCATGGAATTAAAGGTATAAAAGGAGAATGCAGCACAGAGAAGCCGGGAGCTCTTTTACTGTACTGTATGTTGGAGAAGGAATAAAGTTTGTGTTGTACAGCTCGTTGCCTCACCTGCTTCCTTTCTCCACATTGGTGACCCCAAGACGTGCCATGGAGAGCGAGCAGAGCACCGCCCAGAGAGTACATGGAGGGAGAGCACCAGCGCCGCATGTGCTGTCTCAGTCAAACTCCCAGACTTCTGGCTTCATGACCCGACCGCGTGGTTCCTGCACATAGAAGCCCAGTTTGCACTCCGCGGGATAACAACAGATGACACAAAGTATTACTACGTGGTCGCTGCGCTGGATGCGCGTGCCACACAACAGGCGACAAGCCTGCTCCAGGAGCCGCCGGCCCAGGGAAAATATGAGACGCTCAAGAAGATGCTACTCCACAGCGCGATTTCGCTACCAGATAAGGTGCGCACTGTGTCGGACTTTCTGTGTCCGCAGACCGTGAGGACCCTACAGGAGTTTTTGGGAATGGTCAATTTTTATAACCTTTTCCTTCCTCGGGCAGCACAGCTGATGCAGCCGTTGTATGCCGCACTGAAAAAAAAGCCCACGGAAAACATCGACTGGACTCCCGAGCGAGTCCAGGCTTTCACAGATGCCAAAACAGCGCTTGCGGATGCAGCATTGCTAGCCCATCCAGATCCATCGGCACAGATAGCGCTCACTACGGACATGTCTGATGTTGTCATAGGGGCAGTGGTGGAGCAGTACGTCTCCAGTTCGTGGCAGCTACTCACGTTTTTCAGTCGTACTCTGCGTGACAACGAAAACAAATATAGCACGTTTGACAGGGAATTGTTGGCTCTACACCCGGCAATGCACAATTTCCAATTTTGGCTAGAGGGGCGCGAGTTCACCGTGTTCATGGACCATAAGCTGCTGACGTACGCGATGTCCAAGGTCTCAGAACCGTGGTCGGCCCGGCAGCAACGGCACTTGGCTGTGATCTTGGAGTTTACGACCGACATTCAACACGTTGCCGGTAAGCTTAACGTCGTGGCCGATTGCCTGTCGCACCTATTAGTCTTCCCACTTTACATAGGAATAGATTCCCCCACGATGGCTGTGGAAAAAACCGGGGATGCGGACATTTGCATGCTCCAGTCGGTGCCTACTGGGTTAAGGCTGGAGAGCAGGGTGGTGCAAGAAGGGTGCCCCCCTTGCTCTGCGACCATTCTACCGGCCGCCTGCGCCCGGTGGTTTCGAGCTCTTGGCGCCACCGCATTTTTTGAGTCAGTCCACTCCCTTTCACATCCAGGCGTGTGCGCTTCAGTGAAACTAGTGGGGGCGAAATTCGTCTGGCCGCACTTGCGCAAAGACGTAAAAGAGTGGGCTGCAGCTTGCATCGCGTGCCAGTGGGCCAAAGTGCACAAGCACACCAGAGCCCCCCTCGAGCCCTTCCAAATCCTGGCCAGGAGGTTCAACCACATCCATGTGGATTTGGTAGGACCCCTCCAGCCATCGCAAGGTTTCACACACCTTTTGACTATCGTGGACTGCACCACGCCCTGGTCTGAAGTGGTTCCGCTGGCTTCTACCACGTCCGCGGAAGTAGCTCATGCTTTTTTGTCAGCTTGGGTTGCACGGTTCGGATCTCCGTCAGACATCACTTCTGATAGGGGTCCGCAATTCATTTCAGAACTCTGGTCCACGATGGCCCAGAGCCTGGGGGTCAAAATTCACCACTCTACCATGTACAAACCCCAAGCTAACAGGTTATGCAAGCGTTTTCATAGGTCCCTTAAGGCAGCGATCAAAGTTTTGCTCAAGGAAACAAATTGGGTCGACCGCCTGCCATGGGTTCTTTTAGGGTTGCACTCCGCGCCTAAGGAGAATTTGGCAGCCTCCCCAGCAGAACTTATTTTTTCTTGGGAGGGTGTAGGGAGACCGCCTGCATCGACAGGCTGAAGCCCGCTTTTGTGTTAGCAGACGAGCAGGTGGTGTTGGCCCAAGCTCCCCGGTGTGGACGCCCACCGGTGGTGGCTCCGCAAGTTGGTGATCCCTTGGCAGGGACCTGCGCTCACGAGGCTGATGTGTTTTCTCCCCCTACCTTTTTCCCTCCACAGACTGACGTGCCCTCCTGTACACCTCGCCAGCAGGGTGTTTCGACTGGATCGGCGATCCCCCGATACAGCCGCTATGGGCGTCGGCTCAAGCCCAAAGGACGGGGGTGGGGGTGGGGGTTAGTGCCACTTCTGGGTGTTCGGGGCGGGGGGGGCTGTGTGGTGGTACGGGTGGGGGATTCTCCACCCAGAGAAGGCAGCAATGGACTGAAAGAGGAAGTGTCACCGGGGGGTCTCAGACAGGACAGTAAAGACTAGTCGCCCCCCAGGGAGAGGAGAGAGTGCTGGAGCCGCTGGAAGAGGAAAGGGTGTGAGAAGCGGTGCCAGCATGATGTTATGTTAATGTGCCACACAGATCTTTGTTCCAAACAATGTATTATAGTCAGAAGTTCTGGGTCTCAATGCATGGAATTAAAGGTATAAAAGGAGAATGCACAGAGACCCGGGAGTTCTTTTACTGTACTGTATGTTGGAGAAGGAATAAAGTTTGTGTGTTGTTCAGCTCATTGCCTCACCTGCTTCCTTTCTCCACAAGACGAGCCTTTATGTTTTTTTTGTCCAGCAGCGGTTTTTGTCTTGGAATTCTCCCATGAATGCCATTTTTGCCTTTTCTGTTTCCCTTTCTCTTTCTTATTGTTCCATCATGGACCAGGGGGCAAGTGAGGCCTGCAGTTCTTTAGATGTTGTTCTGGGTTTTTGTTTCTGATCTGTTCTTGAATCTCTTTAGATCACAGTGGGATGTGTTGCTTTATGAGATCTTTTAACCTACTTCAGGTTGTTGTGCAGGCTTCATTTAAGTGATTTCTTGATTCATCAGATCTGGTCCTAATCAGGCTTGGGTGTAGCTACTGAAACTGAACTCAGCTTTCCAAAAAAATGTGGTTAATCACAGTTAATTCATGATGTAACAAGGGGGGCAATTACTTTTTCACATAGGGCCAGGTAGGTTTGGATAGCATTTTTCCCTTTAATAAATGAAATTATCATTTGAAAACTGCATTTTGTATTTATTCAGGTTATGTGTAGGTCTGATATTAAAATTTGTTTGATCTGAAACATTTAAGTGTGACAAATATGCAAAAATATAAGAAATCAGGGAGGGGGGAAATACTTATTCACAGCACTGTAGCATATTTTCTAATGGAAAAGATGTGAAAACAGTCTCTGTAGGGTATGACTAAATTACCAGCACATATTAATGTGCAGTTACATTTTATTTTAAAAACTAAACAAACAAAAAAAACAATACTCAGTTGTGGCATTTGCAAAAGTCTGGGTATGTCCATCCATCCCTTTTCTACCACTTATCCAGGGGCTGGGTCGTGGGTGTTATGTGGGGTTTTATGCTGAAGTGCGGTGTGATGATGCCGCCTTCCAGTTGTGTCATCACACCACCCTATATATGGGATGTCTGCAATTAGGGCTGTCTCTCTTGCTCTGGATGACTCTGCTGTGGTGTGTTAACTGTAGTGTGCTCTTGTTTATAATAAAACAGTGTTCATTGCAACCTCTTTGTCCATCTCCTCAGTACCAGGTTTGTGGACATAACATTTGGCGACTGAAGATTAACACATGGAGGCGTGCATGGAGCCACCACAACCGTTTCTAGAGAAGCCTGGTGAGCCGTCAGTCCCGCTGGTTTGACGCTCTCACCACCTACTTGTCGGTGTTTGGTCTGGATTAGATGGAAGAGGTATAGAAGTCAGCTCTACTTCATTGCTATCTGGACGTGGAGGCAGTTCGTTTGTACGGTGCGATAAGACCACCAGTCCCGCGTGCCGAGGCGGCCGGACTGCTAGCTAACCGTCGCGCTTCACCCTGCGATGACTACAATGTGTCAGTTGGTCTGCTAGCCAAACATTTTGACGTCCGAGAGTATGTAATGGCCCGGAGGTCCATTTTCTACAAGCGCAGACAGCGGAAGGAGGAGTCGTTTATACAGTATGTGAACGCCCTTCGCCATCTGGCTGGTGCGCGCGAGTTTGGGCACGTGGAGGGCCCAATGATAATATTACAGTTGAAGTGGTTCACAGCGAGTTCAGAGATACAGGCCATACTGGAAGATGGGCCAGAGGAACAGATGGTGGCAGAGATGGTGGGGACGCTGCGGGAAAACCTGCCGTTGGCGGCGCGCTTCTTGCCGAGGTCGGAGGCGCTGGAATTGGCGTTTCAGCTAGAGATACCGGCCCAGATGGCGGCACAACTGGTGAGACAACAGAACACTGGAAAGCTAATTTGTGACACGCTAGCCGAAGAGCACAGTGTGGACCGCAAATGTAACGCACAGAGTGGGTGCGGCACGGACGGTGAAGACGAAATGGAGCAAGAACAGAGACCGGGATCGTCTCCACCCCTCGCACAGCCAGAACCGGAGCTGGAGGAGAGGGAGCCCAGGTTAGGTGAGGCCAACGCTGATGAGGTTTTTATGGATAGCACCGACACCGGAGCGTCCGCTCTGCACTCTCAGGGGGAGAGCTACCCGGAGGGGGGTCCCGAGCATGCAGGGGGCAACATTGCACAGTGACAGCAGATGAACTCGGATGCAGTGCATGGTGCGGCTCAGCAGAGCGCTTCGGACAGCTCAGTGGAGGAACTGGATGGCTTTGGTGCCTGCGCTCGGCCGGCTGCAGTGGGAGCGACCGAGTTGGTGGGTGGAGGGTCCATTCCGGTGAGCGACATCGGGAAGGCACCGAACACCTTCAGCGCTCAGGTCGAGTTTCAGCCAGCAGCCGGTGAGGGGTCCACTGCGATAATGGTGACTGCAGATCTGCCACAGTGTAACGAAGGCGCCAGACCGAAGAAGAGCACATGGCTGGCGAGCACACAGCGGCACATCAAACCAGGTAAAGCGTCGTTATAGGTCTTGGGGTTTGGATTTGTGCCAGCAGGAGGCCTGGAGGGTGACTGATTGGACCACAGCCAGTGAAACAGCAGGCACCACTGAGGATTGTGGCGAAGCTGGGAACAGCGTATGTTCGGCTGATGGACGATTCAGTGTGGCACGTGAACAAACTGCGGTGCGTCAGGGCAGCGGCTCCAGATGACGGGGCTCCGCTGAAGTTGGCTGCCGCAGTGTGGAACCCAGGCCCTGGCGTCATGAAGCTTAGCCCTGGAGATTTGAGAGCTCCTGGGAGGAAGCCACCACGAGCCCGTTTCAAAACCCCGGGGGCGGGGGGCGCTGTGGGCCTGCTTCATGGCTCCAGGGAGGATGTTGCCACGGTTGCATCAAAGCCCCTCTGACTGAACTGTTTTCCCTCTGCCTGTCCTACCATTCTCCCAAGTGACTGTGCTGTGACAGACTCAATATGTTTACAGTTTGTGTTTTGCGTTTAGTTTAGGAGCATGGCAGTTTTTCTTTTAGTTGTTTAATAAAGACTTATACATAGTTATATCAGTGGCAGAATAGCCCACTGTGCCATGCGAGCCGTGTAGTAGTCCACCCACCAATTCTATTTTAGTTTTTTTGTGTGTAAATGTGTTAGGCTTTAGCTTATTTTAGTTTAATGTGTGATTAGGGTTCTAAATTAGGGTGGGTTTGATTTGAGTGAGTGGTTTTGGACCTTGTAAAGGGGGGAAGGTGTTATATGGGGTTTTATGCTGAAGTGCGGTGTGATAACGCCGCCTTCCTGGTGCGTCATCACACCGCCCTATATATGGGGCGTCTGCCATTAGGGCTGTCTCTCTTGCTCTGGATGACTCTGCCGTGGTGTGTTAACTGTAGTGTGCTCTCGTTTATAATAAGGCAATGTTCAGTGTAACCTCTTCATCCGTCTCCTCAATACCAGGTCTGTGGACATAACAGTGGTGACATTAGTTTTGGCAACAAAGCCCAGACTGCTACCCAGTTCACATAACACGGTGATCCCCATGATCCCTGCTGCAGGTGGTGAGCCCACTGGAGGACGGACCCATCGGCTCGTTCGGGCTGAGCCCTGCCAGGTCTGTTTATATTTATCTTGGTTGTTTTAACTTCATTCATTCATCTTCAACCACCTGTGGTTGGCATGCCCCAATGATTCTGGTAGCAGCGTTGTTGGGAGCAGCCTGTCCCTGGTAGGGTCTCCCAAGACAAGTTGATCCTGGGTGAAGGGTCAGAACTAGAGCAGTCCAGTAGATCTCTATGAAAGAAATTACATCAAGGACCCAGAGGAGCCACACGGGTCCTCACTCCAGTGGGCTCACCTGCAGGAGGGATCATGGTGCTGTGTGAACAGGGAGGCAGTCTGGGCTTCTCTGTTTGGACTGTTGAACCCATGACTCCCCACCCCCCACCCCGATGGATGGATGGATGGATGATGAGCTACCCCTGTTATTTTAATGCTCAAATATGTTCTGAGTCTTTATGCAGATTTTTTGTTTCTAGAATTGGTCAAAATGGCTCTTTTCAAAGTAAATGTTGGCTATTTTCTAATGAAACAAAAAGCTGATTGAGCAGTAATTGAAGCATAGTTAAGATTATATTAATTATAATCCATTTCCATTATTAAGAGACCCAGTACCTACAGAGACTTGTGTACAAGTACTGTCATCAACTGTAACTATTAATGAAAAAGGGTCAGAAAAAAAGGATTCCCTTTGTTCATTTCCTCACTGGGGCTTACCGGTGAGGTGATGCTGTGCATCAACACACTGAGCGTCTCTTCCGGGCCCGGGACTGGCGCGGATCTGACACCGCAGTCCTCTTATCACACAGCACCGTGCCACAGCGTACACACCTTTACCTGCAGGGCCATTATGGGCGACACACTCGGTGTGCCCGCTGTTCACCTGTAAACACAAACGAGGAGCATCTTCAACTTCTGACGTTGAGCTTTTTAAGTTTTTATTCACTTCATTCAACTCACAGTGATGGTTTCCCCCGCACGGACGCCGTCTGGAGCGTAGCTGCTGCAGCCCGTCAGTTCCTCACCTCGACGACAGCGGCTGACGGCTCTGTCAGTGCGTGCCACCCCTGACCTCTCAGACCACACGGATCGACACAGAAGCTCTCCGTCTGAGCGCACACACGCAGTGAGGGAGACCGCCTGTGCATGTGTGTGCCTGTGTGCACATGTTTGTGTCACTAACCTGACGCTGTTTTGAGTGCTGACGGCATGGCTGCTACCAGATTTGGAGTGGTGAGATGGTGAGGTTTAGACAGGGACAGGAAGTTGATGGCGTTGCTGATGGAATAACGCAGCATCGCCTGCAGAACCTGCACAGGTGACATGATCTGACTGGACGACAGGATCACAGCTGCTATACCTAAAAGTGCACAAATCAAAGTATAAAACATTCACTGTTTTTTTCACATTTGGTGTATATTTAGAACTACCAACTGTCCCTTTTTAGTGGGGATGTCCTTTATTTTAGGCCAGTTTGTTTCGTCCCTTATGTATTCTGGCTTCTGTTCAACCTGGCAACCACCAAGAAACAGACGATGCTGGGGGAGCACCCACCATCATCCAATCACAGTTGCTCAGTTTCATGCATCAGGGTAATGTAGAGAAGTATTTTTTTGTAATGCGGAAGAGTTCCAACCCTTTATATTTAAAAAAAAAAGGTCTCTCCTCCCCCCCAGAAAAACATTTAAAAAATCGGATCAAACATGGGTCCATCACTATGATCCAGAGACTAAAGCCCAGTCAAAGCAATAGAAGCATTATGACGCATCACCTCTGAAGAAGGCACACGGTCGACCCTCAGTGGCGAGGTCATCGTCATGGTGCTTTGGGGCCGGCATGGAGTATTAATGATGGATTTAAAGGGTACCACAATTACTGGGATTTTCTATGCTTCACTGGTACAGAAATTGCAGAAGGTCATCAAAACTGAGAGGTGTGGCATGCTCGGTGGAACAGTGGTTAGCACTGTGGCAGCACAGTAAGAAGGTCATGGGCTCAATCCCACCCCCTGACCATCAGTGACCCTTCTGTGTGGAGTTTGCATGTTCTCCCCGTGACTGCGTGGGTTTACCCTGGGTACTCTGGTTTCCTCCCACAGGCCAAAAACATGCAGGGTAGGTTAACTGGAGACTCTAAAGTGGCCCTAGGTGTGAATGTGTGTGTGAAGGGACTGGCACCGCACCATGGCTGCCTCATCCATCCAAGTGGATGCCCTGAACTTCCCTCTAGAATTAATAAAATATATAAAAAATTAAAAAATAAATAAAAATGCTGACCAAAAGTGATCACTTCCTGCAAGACAACATCCCGGTTCACAACTCGCATGTTGCCCAGACGGTAGTACAGTCCTGCAGGTATGAAATCCTTCCTCAACCCCCTTACTCTTCTGACCTCACACCATCTGACTTCCACCTCTTTTCAACCTTGAAGTAATTTGTTCATTTACAAATTTGTTCCATTTACCACTTGCTGTGGAACCATGAATTCTGCTGTCTACCAAAAAATCCTGAAGGAGAATGTCCGGCCATCTGTCCGTGACCTCAAGCTGCTAAGGGTGGCCCAACCGGTTATTAGGTTTAGGGGGCAATCACTTTTTCACACAGGGCCATGTAGGTTTGGATTTTTTTTTCCCTTAATAAGAAACACCTTCATTTAACCACTTGCGCTCCGTTGTTCCGCGGGCGGGCAAGTCTCTGCGTCCTATGACGCACGAGAGCGCACGAGAGCGCACGAGAGCCAAAACGGCAATAATGGAATTATGTTGATCGGGATCCACGAGTGGAGCAGCGTCGCGTTGGGGGAAGAGATGTTCGCCACAACTCTGCTGCTTTGAAGAGGTAAGGTGTTATAAAGCTAAATTATTATTTATCCCTGAAAACTGTAATCCAAAAATGACTTTTGACCGATCGGTAAATTACAACTGTACTGCGCACGAATTACGAAGTGCGTACGCCGCAATAAACGGTTCATTTGCCGTGTTCGGACCGTGAACGCCCCCCCCGCTGCAGAAGAGGAGCGGGGGGTGGGCGTTCACGGTCTGAACGCCCCCCGGTCCGCGGGGGAAAGCATATCAGTCTACAGTGGTACCTCTACTTACGAATTTAATTTGTTCCGGAAGAATTCTCGTAACGTGAAAAATTCGTAAGTAAGATAAGATAAGCCTTTATTAGTCCCACAACGGGGAAATTCCAGGATTGCAACAGCACAGGGATAGCAACACTCAGAGCAACAATCAGAAGGCAAGAAAAAAAACAAGCAAGCAAGAGCAGCTAATATACATATGTACATATTACTATAAAATATATATATACACACACACACACACAGACACACAGTGCAGAGCATTGTAGCTGGATGGAATAAATATATGAATATATGAACACACAGTGCAGAGCATTGTAGCTAGATGGAATAAATATGTAAATATATAAACACCCACAGTACGGAGCATTGCAGCTAGGTGGAATAAATATGCAAGTATATAAACACACAGTGCGGAGCAATGTAGCTAGATGGAATAATATGTAGATATTATGTAGATATATTATGTAGATATATAAAAACACAGTGCGGAGCATTGTAGCTAGATGGAATAAATATATAGATATATAAATATAAAGTAGAAGTAGTAGTAGTAGTAGTAGTAGTAGTAGTAGTAGTATAAGTAGAGGCGCGTTTTACATGTAAATGCCGTAATCCGTTCCAAGCCCCCAAAATTCGGGCATAAATTTTTTATAAATCGTAAAAACGCATCAAAACATGTAACAAATACATGTTACAATTAGATTACTGCACAATAAACATAAAATGAGAGTTTAAAATGAGAGAAAGAATAATAAAAGAAAATAATAAAAGAGAAAGAATAATAAAAATTATGTTCATTTACCCTTTAACTGCTATCGTCGTCGACGTCGTCACCTTTTGCCTTCTTTGGTTCATGTTCTGATCCAAGGACGTTTGCTTTTGTCGGCTTGTAAGTGCTTCGTTTTGTTTTAATACCGTGCTGATCGTTGATGTATTACGGCCATATTCTTTGGCGAGATCAACCAAACGCATCCCCTTTTCATACCTTTCGATTATCTCCTTTCTTTGTTTGTATGGACAAAAAAACTCTCTTCTTTTCTCCTTTTCCACTTATCTCCGTCACTTTCTTGGGGCCCATAGCGAATAAATGTTAATTCTGTACTGTACACACACGTAAAACTTTCACCTTGTTCTTAATAAAGTTTTGGAAAAAAAAAAATACTTCGTGGCCAATGGGATACCAGGAAGATGCTAGGCGATAGCCAATGGCAGAGCAGCTACAGGTATGTTTACGTTCGGTAAACTACGGAAGCTGCGAGGAGCGCGTACTTTTTTGCCTTTCGTATCCTGAAATTTCGTTCGTAACTAGAGGCAATATTTTCCCGTTGAGGCGTCTCGTAACCTGAAAATTCCGTATGTAGAGACGTTCGTAAGTAGAGGTACCACTGTATTCCATCATGTAGCGATGGCCCTCTTCTGTAGCGAGGGGGGGGGGGGGGACGTTCACGGTCCGTTCACGGTCCCCCCCCCCCCACACACACACACACAGTAGCGAGGGGGGGGGGGAGCCGCTGTGAAAACATGCAAGGAGTGTAATCCGTCTGTAGCGAGGGCCGAAGTCGGTCCTTGGTAGCGGGGGGGGGGGGGGGGGAACGACCCCCCACCCACACACACACACACAGACACAGCCCTGAGTGTGACCTTTCATTAGAGCCTAAAATGAAGATTCTACATTGAATTATTCAAAAGTTACAGACGTTTTTCCAAACTGTGCCATTTGGCACAATTTGGCACAGTTCCAAAACGCCTGGGAACAGCCTGAGAACAAAGCTGTGTAAAATATTCATTTTTTGTGGTATTGTTACCAAATTTGGATCTCAGCTGGATAACACTTGGTTCTACATTTCTGTTGCATTTTCCAGCCGGATCGGACAGCTGTGTGTTATTTACAAGCATTTGTATCCAAAAAAACACTGTGTCCAATTTTTTTTTCTTCAAGTTCAGTATGTTTAGATGACTGTAACTCAGTGGCCGGAGCACGTAGAGAGATTATGGTTTTTTTGCCAAAAAATTCAAAGTGTTTTCTTTTAAATGAGACCAACCCCATGAAGATGCTGCAAAGGGTTGAATAACAGCTTTCGATTTACTTTGGGCACGTTATTTTTTGGCATTTTTAGGAAAATTGCCCGGAGTGCAAGTGGTTAAAAACTGTATTTTGTGTTTACATGTGTTATCTTTATCTAATATTTAAATTTGTTTGATGATTTGAAACATTTAAGTGTGACAAACATACAAAAAAATGAGAAATCAGGAAGGGGGCAAAAACTTTTTCACACCACTGTATATTGACCCATCCGTGAAATCACTATTTCCATAATCCTTGGACCATTTTACTCTTATGTGTCCTGCACTCTTAAGTACATAGTTCCACCCGCGAAGCCACTACCGTACCTGTGTATACACCAATGGGCTACTTATTATTTTTACTTTTACCTTTACCTCAGTCATATTGTTAATCGTGTGCTCTGTAACTGATTTATTTCAAATTCTTCTCACTTATTTTATTGCGCAGTAGCCTGGTGGAGCACCCACAATTTCGTTGTGCTATACAACTGTACGATGACAGTAAAGCCTTTTCTATTCTATTCTATTCTATTCTATTCTATTCTATTCTATTATGTTCTATCAATTGTTAGGTGTCATCTTGGCCTCATGATGTCAAAATGTGAACAGCATGATGAAGAGGACTGTTTAAATATCAATTCTAATTGAACCAGAAAATTTATTGGTTGATTCATGGATCAAACGCCTGTTGTGAATTTTGCCGTTAAGCACCTTGTTAGAAAACAGCAAGTTATGCAAAAAGTACTGAAACATTGAACAGTTGGTCATGTGCATTCAAAAGGTTAGAGAAGGTCAAATTAAGTTCACCTGTAAAGGTTATAGTGCATTTTAGGCGCATCCTGAAATTTCAACCAAAAGCCGAATATCCCTGACTTTTTGTGAGTAGTGTATACAGGTATTAGTTCCTTCTCTGAGTAAATACAAGGGTAGTAAAATCAAAACAACCATCTTTAATTGACTCAGACATCCTCAACTGTCTGTGATTAACATGAACATGAAATTTCCACATGCTATCAAAAGTCCCACCAACAGAAAAAAATGTTTAAACAGGAGTTTGGTTGCAGCTGTGCCCTCCTCATTGTTTCCTCTCGTCTTCTCACACGTGTGTAAAGGGAGTGGAGTTACAACCATTAGTGGTGACATTGTTGGGGACAAAGAGGTGACATCCTCCACCCAGAGAATGGACCGTGAAGTGGGAGGCTGACTGGGGGGTCAAGTTGAGACAGTGGAGGTGCCAACGCTGGCTACAGGGAGGAGGAAGAAGCAGCACGCCAGCGACTGTTATGTTAATATAATGTGATGTACTATGTTATGCTAATGCACCGTGCAGACTGTGTATCCGATGTGGATTGTGGTGTGAGCCCCCCAGTTCGCTAGGCAAGGGATTAAAGTATAAAAGGGAGAGAGCCTGCGGCCTGGGGATCATTCTTGTCAACTTGACTTGGAGAGAGGAGAATAAAGTCTGTGCTGTTCCAGCCCGTCATCTCGCCTGCTCCTTTCTCTATACTGGTGACGCCGAGACGTATGATGGAATACAAGGCGAACACCCCGGAGACGGCCCCGTCTGCAAGCGCCAGCACCACCTGTGCTGTTTCGGTCAAGCTCCCGGATTTTTGGCTACACGACCTGACAGCTTGGTTCCTACACGCGGAGGCCCAGTTCGCGCTCCAGGGAGTGACAGCGGACGACACGAAATATTACTACGTCATAGCCGCACTGGACGCATGCACAACTCAGCAGGTGGCAAGCCTGCTCTAACGGCCCCCAGCCCACGGCAAATACGACGCCATCAAGACCGCGCTGACCCAGCGCTATACACTGTCGGACTGTGAGAGAACGGAAAGACTTCTGACGTGCTCCAAGTTGGGAGACGGCTCGGCGCTCGAGTTGATGGAGAAGATGTTGGCGTTGATGGGCACAGATGGCAAGCCATTCCTGTTCATACATCTTTTCCTCCATAACCTCTCGACGACGGCCAGGGCAGTCCTCACCAAACCACTGCTGGCCATGCAGAACTACCAGGCACTGGCAAAAGAAGCGGGCCGGATTATCCTGGCAACCAGAACCTTTGCGGTGAACGCAGCTGCACTGGAGCCCACGGAGACAGCCGCTGACGGCAAGGAGCCTTCCATGGTAGCCAGCGCGGAGGCCAAGAAGCACCGGAAAGGCGCACTCTGTTTCTACCACCGCCGTTTCAGAGAAGACGCACGGCGATGCATGCCACCATGCCAATACAGGCAGTCGTGAAACGCCAGGACTGGCAGCTGCGGCCGCCGGTAACACAAACAAGCTGCTCTATGCGATGAAGTCATGTTCGGGGAGACAGTTCCTCATGGACTCCGGCTCCCAAAAGAGCCTCATCCTGCTGTCCAACGCAGACCGGTTGGCTGGGAGTAGTGGCCCCGAGCTGGCAGCTGCCAACAGCTCAGACATTAAAACTTTTGGTGAGAGGACACTGACCATTTGTTTGCACGGCCGCAACTACCAATGGTCCTTCATCATAGCAGCATGTAACTACCCCATTTCAGGCACAGATTTTCTGTGTGAGCACGGACTATTAGTTGATGTTGCCAATAGACATCTGACTAATGCTCTGTCTTTTTATTCTCTGCCCTGTACAGCTCATGGAGCCGGGTCCACAACACTCGCCAACGTCACAGCTCCAGGGGGTAAGTTCTAACAACTACTCACCCAGTTTCCAACACTGATGGTTCTGGTGTTTTTGGCGGCCGTCACTAAGCATGGGGTCGAGCACTTTATCCCCACCACGGTGCCGCCCGTTTTCACGCACCCTCGCCACCTGGATGCAGCTAAACTGGCCAGTGCGTGCAAGGAGTTTGCCAATTTGGAGAGATTAGGCATCATCAGGCGCTCCAACAGCCTGTGGGCGTTCCCACTGCACATAGTGCCTAAAGCCGAGGGGTCGTGGCGACCATCAGAATCAGAATCAGAATCAGAAAAAGATTTATTGCCAAGTACATTAACAGATCACTGATAACATACGAGAGAATTTGACTTGACACAGTAATGAACCTGCATTTCCGTGCCGCGGCGCATCTGCAACGCGCCTGTCAGCAGGAGGGTACAGGTCGCATAAAGATGATACAATAGGAAGGAGCAAAAAAATCATTGATTCAAAATACTGGTTACATACTTAATCAATATTAAGAGTTCAAGGAAAAAAAAAAAAAAAAAGCGGCGACTTCTGCCGCTTAAACAATGCTACAGCACACGATCGCTACCCCATTCCCCATATTCAGGATTTTTCCGTCCACCTCACCGGGGCACTTATTTTTTCCATGGTGAACCTGGTCCGCGGGTACCACCAGGTCCCGGGGCGCATGGAAGACATACCCAAAACGGCAATGATTACCCCGTTCGGCCTTTTCAAATTTTTACGCATGCCGTTCGGGTTAAAAGGCACAGCGCAGACCTTCCAAAGCATGATGGATGCTGTGCTGCATGACCTGCCGTTTGTCTTCGTCTACCTCAATGACATCCTGGTGGCCAGCGCATCCGAGGACGAACACATAGCCCACCTCAGGACAGTTTTCCAGAGGTTGGAAGAGCACTGGTTAATAATCAACCCAGCAAAGTGTCAGTTCGGAGCTACGACGATAGACTTTTTGGGCCACCGCATGTCACCAGAGGGCGCGATCCCGTTACTGGACAAGGTGCGCGCAGTAGCAAATTTTCCACGTCCTCAGACCGTAAGGGCAGTCCAGGAGTTTTTAGGAATGGTGAACTTCTACAACCGTTTCCTCCCTGGTGCAGTCCAGCTCAAGCAGTGTTGTGCGCCACACTTGAGAAACGCAAACCGGCGGACAGCATTGACTGGACCCCCGGGCAGGAGCAGGCGTTTGCAGATGCCAAGGATGTGCTTGCTAAGGCCACATTACTGGCACACCCATCGGACGTGGCCATAGGGGCCGTCGTAAAGCAGTGCATCTCAGGTTCTTGGCAGCCGCTCGCCTTTTTCAGCAGGGCTCTGCACGACAACGAGCGTAAATACAACGCGTTCGACAGGGAGCTGCTGGCTCTCCACCTGGCCATACGCCACTTCCAGTTCTGGCTGGAAGGGCGCAGCTTCACAGTGTTTGTGGACCACAAGTCGCTAACATACGCCATGGCCAAGGTTTCGGAACCATGGTCGGCCCAACAGCAAAGACAGCTAGCTGCAATCTCGGGGTTTACCACCGACACACAGCATGTGGCTGGTAAACTCAACGTGGTGGCGGACTGCCTCTCGCGCGCGCTCATTGCCCCAATCCACATAGGGATAGATTACACTGCCATGGCCGCCGAGCAACCCAGCGATGCCAATGTTTGCGTGCTCCAGTCTGGACCAACAGGGTTAAGGCTGGAGAGCAGAGTACTGCGAGCCGGGGGCCCGTCCCTACTCTGTGACGTCTCCACAGGCCGTCCGGGCCCAGTCGTCCTGGGCACTTGGTGCCGTCGTGTTTTCGACTCGATTCACTCCCTGGCGCACCCAGGAGTGCACGCTTCAGTCAAGCTGGTGGGGGTGAAATTCGTCTGGCCGGGTCTGCGTAAACAGGTGAAAGAGTGGGCAGCAGCTTGCGTCGCGTGCCAGCGTGCCAAGGTGCACAGGCACACGAAGGCCCCCCTCAAACACTTTTACATCCCAGCTAAGAGGTTTGACCACATCCACGTGGACCTGGTAGGGCCCCTCCCGCTGTCGCAGGGGTTTACGCACCTCCTGACTGTAGTGGACCGCACCACACGTTGGCCAGAAGCGGTGCCGCTGGCATCCACAACATCCGCGGAAGTAGCACGCACTTTTTTGACTACTTGGGTGGCACGTTTTGGCGCTCTGTCCGACATCACGTCTGACAGGGGCCCCCAGTTCATTTCTGATCTCTGGTCTGCGATGGCCCGGAGCCTGGGGGTCAGCGTTCACCGCACTACCGCATACAACCCTCAGGCCAACGGGTTATGCGAGCGTTTCCACAGATCACTGAAAGCAGCGCTCAGGACTTTGCTTACCGACGCCAATTGGGTGGACCGACTGCCGTGGGTTTTGTTGGGTTTGCGCGCCTCACCGAAGGAGGATTTGGCAGCCTCCCCAGCAGAACTCGTGTTTTCACAACCGCTGCAGCTCCCCGGGGAATTTTTGCCCGACAACCCAGCGCCCGATGCCCAAACACTCCCCAATTCCCTACATGCCGCGGAACCGGGGAGAGTACCAGGCCCGGCCCACCACTGCTTTCCCCACGCTTTTGTCCCCAAAAACTTGTGGAATGCGTTGTTTGTGTTCGTCAGACACGACGCACACCGGACCCCGTTGCGCCCACCGTACGGCGGGCCGTTCCGAGTGCTGCAACCTGGGGAGAAACATTTTGTGTTAGACTTGGGGGGACGCAGCGAAACCGTCTGCATTGACAGGCTCAAACCAGCATTCGTGTTGGCAGACGAGGAAGTGGTGTTGGCCCAGGCTCCCCGGCGTGGACGCCCCCCGTTGGGGGCTCTGCAGGTAAATGACTCAGCAACAGCAACAACAATGCTTTTTGAGGATGTGCCCCCCCGCCCCCCTACAGACGAACATGCCTCCCGCAGCACCTCACAACTAGTGACCCCCCGTTACAGCCGATATGGACATCGGCTGAAGCCCACAGGACAAGGGGGTTGAAGCCCATTCTGGGTGTTTGGTGGGGGGGGGGGCACATAGAGGTGACATCCTCCACCCAGAGAATGAACCGTGAAGTGGGAGGCTGACCGGGGGGTCGAGTTGAGACAGTGGAGGTGCAGATGCTGGCTAGTGGCTACAGGGAGAAGGAAGAAGCAGCACGCCAGCAACTGTTATGTTAATGTAATGTGATGTACTATGTTATGCTAATGCACCGTGCAGACTGTGTATCAGATGTGGATTGTGGTGTGAGCCCCCCAGGTCGGTAGGCAAGGGATTAAAGTATAAAAGGGAGAGAGCCTGTGGCCTGGGGATCATTCTCGTCAACTTGACTTGGAGAGAGGAGAATAAAGTCTGTGCTGTTCCAACTCGTCGTCTCGCCTGCTCCTTTCTCTACAGCATAAAAATAAACCTGCAAATGACTTTATTGTCACATTTAAGGTGAATATTTCTTTGCAATCACAGTAATTATGTGGACAAATAAATTCTGGTCTTGATTTAAAATTCTGAGTTGATTTTATGCAAGACCAAGATAAGACAGAGTGAAAAAATGACCCTGATTCCGAGACAAGACTGAAACCTTGAAAATGTGGTCTCAAGACCAAGGCCGATCTCAAGTACTACAACACAAGCTTGTTGTAGCATTTTCATACTAGAATCTAGCATTTTCTTTATAGCCAGCAAAAGCTTTAGACACTGCTTCAGTTAATGAAGAGCAGTAAATAATATCCATGGAAAAAGTAAAATTGTATTTGTTTCCTGTTTTGTATAAAAACATGAGTTTCGGTGCTAAATTGTGACTCATATCATTTATCATATCAATTATTATAATTATTCTTGCAAATTTTGAATTCATGGATTCTTTCCTCAGTGCCTGTGTCTTTCTTAGGTCAAATTAATGAACAACCCCCACCTCACCGTCCCATGTTTCCAGTGCAGGGAGTTGGCAACACTTTGTACGTGTTACGCGTGTGCCTGGCCATACCTGCGGCGTGTGCAGCAGCCTGGGAGGTCCCACTGCGCGACATGAAGCAGGTGCTGCAGTCACTGCTGGCACTGACGATGTCATCGCCAGGTGCAAACAAATCAACGCAGCGGCCAAAGTTGGTGCCTCCTGCTCCCTGTGACATGAGCTGGTCCGCCGAGTTAACGGCCCCCACTGTGATGACCTGCGCTCATCAGTGACAACAAGGGTAAGGGTGGAGTTGGTGCTCCTGTACATGTATGAATATGTTACCAGTGTTTTGTCACCTCAGGCTCAGAAGCAGGCGAGTAAAGGCAGGCGTCATCTCTGTAGTTCCCTGCCGCGGCGATGAGGACAGCTCCGTGAGCCACCATGTCCCGGCAGGCCGTGTTCAGCGAGCGGCTGAAGCCTCCGGTGAAAGGCAGCAACACGACCACCGCATCCACCGGATGGGCCTGCAAAGTCGCTCGGATGTATTCCAACCCTGAAATAGAGGTTTGAGGGATGTATAGTTGACCTTTCTTTCATTTTTCATTTGGTCACTAAGAAAATTCAGTTTAATCTAGTCTTAAAGGTTGTACTTGGAGACAACAATATTATGAGCTGGGGTACACAGGCAACATATTTTTGGTGTCACTGAGCAGATAAATTCACAATAAAATAGTTTTCACCTACCAAGAACAGCACAAGGAAAAAAGTATCAATTAACTTGCTAGGAGTAACAGGTGTTATTTAGACAGGATTAGTGTGCATTATCCCACAAACAGGTACTCTCCTCATAGGACACAGTACAGTTCTGTGGAGTCCTACCTGCCAGAGCTCCTGACACAGTCCCTTTCCCCTGACAGTTGAGCACTCGAACCAGATTAACACCAGCACCCCGAGCGACGCCTGAATCTGATCCGCTCACAACGCCTGCCATGTGCGTGCCGTGACCGTGGCACTGATTGGCCTGCAGGGGACAGAGAGAGAGAGAGGGGCTGACCATCAGAGTGAAGACGCCCATGCACATGGACGCTCTGATCTGTTTTTGTTTTGCTGTGACATTAACCTGTCTGTGAACTCTGACTCCATCCTCATCAGGGATGTTATTGAAGTCTGTGATGAGCACTCGTCCTTCAACCTCTCTGTGAGACGTCTGGACGCTGCCGTCCATCAGGTACACCACGGCCTTGCCTCCATCATCTGCAGGGGACAGGTGTGAGAGTGTGGTCGGAAGCCACAGCGAAATGGGCTTACTGGCTGCTGGGAACTGACATTAATTTGTGTTTTCTGGTATTTTGCTGGCTTTACCTCACATGAAGGAGCAGATGTGCATGACTGGGGGAGAGGGGGGTTAGCCAATACAAAGTGACATAAGTGAGGGAGTGTAAAGATTGAAATGACTTTAAACCACCTTTAGAGAAATAACCCATCCTTTAAAAAAAAATCCCGCTGCCCTCTATAGCAGTGATCCCCAACCACCGGTCCATGGACCACTTGGAACAGATGGAGTGAGATAGCTCACAGGTGAGTTGTTTTTTTTTTTTTTACACACTTTGTTTATTTGTTGATGTACTCCATTCACTTTAAACTACAGAGGGCCACAATGGCAAAAGAGCCACAACTTGGAAACCACTGCTATATACCCAAAATATAGTTATGTTTAAAGGTTATTTGATTTATTTGTAATGCTTCTTTTTAAGAAATGTAATGGATATGGGTTGCAGTTCAATTTCTTGCCACAGGGGTCACTAAAAACACAATTACAAAACAGAACCTTTAAAGCTGCAGTAGGCAGAAATCTGAGAAACCAGAAAAAATGCCTGAAATTTGGAGGGGGGGGGGGGGGGGACTGCCTGTCTCCTGCAGCTCCTTCTCGCTTCCCTGTCCTAAGCCCCTCCTCATCCAAAACATACATCTGTGAGGTGCGTAGGCTTTTGCAGAGCAGCCAATAGCAAAGCTCCTGGCTGACAACACCTGTGATTGGTTAAAGAAACCCTTCCGGGTGTGAAGCTTTCTGTAGGTTGAACAGAGCCCAGAGGAGGTGCTGTTTCATTTTTATCCTATGAAACCACTGCAAATTGCTTTAGGATTATAAGTGATTTATTATCATATTTAAATACAATTATTCTGCCTGCTTCAGCATTAAATAAGTCTACAAATGCAGTCCAAGTTATGACTTCCCAGAGTGTTTCTTTACAATACTGTGTAGCTATAAACTCATTTGTAAAGTGCCCTATAACTTCTTCAAACATATACAAAAATCTGTTGAAATGGAGGTGCTGTGCGAAAGTTTCTAAAACTTATTTTAGTGACACCTATTGATCGCTAAGTGAACGGCAGCACCATTCACATGTAGGTTCTTTAGCGACCCAGGGATGTCACAAAAAACAGCTTTTAAAATATTGATATAGTGCTTTTAAACAGCAGAGACATTGCTATCTGATCAGCACATGTGGAAAAAAATATCTCTATTTGCGCTCCTGCAATTAAAGGTTGCCATGGTAATGGTCACTGCAGACTGAGTGCTTGGTCATTTAATAGAAATTAAGCTGCGAGGAGCCTTTCACACTCTGGCTATTACATGATTCATATTGCTTCCATTTTATTATGGAGAGACAGAAGACCAAAGTCAATACACAGCACTAAAACATTTGCTCATGTGGCTTATGAATCTGCTTTCAAACTGAAGAATCTCAGTAGGACACAGAAGGATATCACCTGGTTTGGACCAGAGCATGTTTCTACATTGTCACAAAGGCTGTGTGGATTAGAAGCAGTCACACTCACTGGGAGGTTTGTATGTTCCGTTTTCAGAAAAGCCACCGTGCGGCTGCAGTAACCGCTGCAGGTTCCAGGGGGCGCTCTGAGCAAAGATGGATGAGTCCTCCTCTATGTAGTCAACATGAGGAAGCTTCAGTGCCTGACAGGAGAATAATCACATATTAACGCTGGTTTAAGGGAAAAGTTTAAAAAGAATGTTGGTAGTTCCTTCCTTTACTGTTTTTGTCATGATACATTTATTTATTCAATTAAATTTAGTTGGGGTTTTTTTTACTTCTGACACCTGGGAGTAATGAAATGAGGGTGCAAACACTAAAGACTATTTCATAACAATCATGGATTTTTTCTTAAAAGAATACATGAAAATTCATTTGAACAGATTCAGTGAGTTTTTAATATTATAAGCACACCAAGAAGAACATTCACACTGGTGTAACAGACCATGATCTCGTTAGAGTTTCACCTGCAGAAATATATTAGATCAATAAGATCTTTTGTTTTAGGTGACGTACCTTTTCGTAAAATGGAAGAAAGAAAAATCAATTTTGGTGTGATAAGCACCACCGTATGCGTTGGATCAAACAACGTTTGAAACAAGATCATCAATCAGTTGCATTACGATGTAAAATACAGCTGATGTTTGCTTGCAAATCTTAAGGTAGTACCTCACTGGGCTGCAACAGCTTGCGACTAGTTGGAGAACGGCATTTGCGAGGGAGCTTCCAAAATGTTTCCAAACATTTGCGGAGATTTGCAATTTCCTCTCGGAAGTCACAGGGCCTCACTCTATTGTAAGATCGAGAAACATCTTACAATCTTACAATAGAGTGAGGCCCTGTGACTTCCGAGAGGAAATGTTTCTCGATCTTACAGCCGCCTATGATACGGTCTGGCACAAAGGCCTCCTCCTGAAACTTATAAAGGCGATCCCTGCTTGGGCAACAGCAATTATAAAAACCCTGCTGACCAACCGAAGGTTCAGAGTCCACCTCAGTCAGAACACAAGTGCATGGAGAATGCAGAAAAACGGACTCCCACAAGGCTCAGTTCTAGCTCCAACTCTGTTCAACCTCTACATAAACGACCTGCCTACTACAAAATCCCGCAAATTCATCTATGCAGACGACATCTGTTTGGCATTCCAAGCACCAGACTTTGAACCATTGGAACGGGTGCTCACGGAAGAGCTTGCCAAACTGGACCAGTTCTGCAAAATCTGGCGCCTAAAACCAAGCCCAGCAAAACCGTCTCCAGTGTATTCCATCTCCACAATGCAAAAGCTGCCAGAGAACTAAACATCCACCTGAGCGGACTCAAGCTTAAGCATGCCCCAAATCCAACTTATCTTGGAGTGACCCTTGATAGGACCTTATCCTTCAAGGAACATCTAAAGGGGACGGCTGCTAAGGTGAAAGTACGAAACAACCTGCTCTGCAAGCTCGCTGGTGCAAAATGGGGGGCGGCAGTCTCCACCCTGCGCACCTCAGCACTGGCCCTTTCATACTCTGTAGCAGAATATTGTGCCCCTGTCTGGTCCAGGTCATCTTACACACACCATGTAGACACCCAGCTCAACTCAACCATGAGAACTATAACTGGAACAATCCGCTCAACACCACTCCCCTGGCTCTCTGTACTGTCAAACATAGCCCCTCCACACATCCGGCGAGCAGCATTAACTCAAAGGATGCTCCAAAAAGTTAAAGATTTTCCTCACTTGCCAATCCATGCAGATATCTACACCCCACCCACTGCCCGACTTTCATCCAGACGGCCGATTTGGAAAAACCCTCCCCCAGCTGACTTTACCATCCAGACAGCTTGGCAAGAGGAATGGGAGACCAAGGAGGTCCCAAACAAACAGCTGGTGATAAACCCCAACCAACAGGTCCCGGGCACCAACCTCCCAAGGAGACAGTGGTCTACACTCAATCGCTTCAGGACTGGACATGGCCCCTGCTTGGCCAGCCTTCACAGATGGGGCAGTAGCCCTAGCCCACTGTGCGCATGTGGAGAGGAGCAAACTATGGAACACATCATAGAGGTTTGCCCGCCCCAAAGACTGGAAGGAGGATTACACACCCTCCATACAGCAAACCAGGAGGCAACTGCTTGGCTTAAGGACTTTGCATTCGCTAAATAAATAAATAATAACTCTATTGTAGCAAAAAAAAATTTTTTTTTTTTTTTTAAAAGACAGTATTTTTCTCACCAAATAGACGCAGTGTCATCACAGGTGTTTCAAACCCATTTCGAACCCTTCCATGAGTCAGAAAGTGTGAGAAAAATTAAACAACTTTGCGAGGGGTTGGAGACCTATGAAGCTAAATTGTGATTGATTGATGACATAAAGGACAAGACATTCCATGCACGAGACAGACGTGGTCATTTTCTAGCACACACTGACACAGCTGCGACCAATAGTATCATCATTCCACTCAAGGACAAGAAAAGCAAGGCTAGGGATGTGGGGGGGGGGGGGGGGGGGGAGCTGTTGTCCCTGCCCCACGGGCTCCTAGAGAGAAAGTGAAGCCGGTCCCAGGGTCTGCTGTGTCTGATGCAGAGGGCTCAGAGGCAGTCTCCTCACCCAGCAGTCTCTACATTTCTTCTCTGCACACTCAACCTCACTTCTTGCCGTCTGATGATGAAATTACTGATGCAATGGGAAGATATGATCCTGATTTCATAATTGTCACAGATAACTTAGTGTGAACGTTGCATGGGATTTGCGTGGCTGCCATGGGACAGTTCTATGTGCAAAAAAATGCAGAGTTTTGTTGCCTGCATGTTGCATGAATGTCATGCAACACGCACATGGATGCAAAGCTCCCATGAATTATGCACCAAAATTCACCAAGAGTTCATGTGGCATTCCTGCAATATTCATGCGACAAACACAAATGTGCCAACTCAGTGTGATTCCAAGTGAAACATGCTGCTAATTCTCATATTTTTAGCATTTTTTTTAATCTCCAACTAGTCTCAAGCTGCCACAGCCTACCCTTACATGTTGGTAGTGAGGAAGTTGACGTTAACCACAACAGCAAGGATCAAATCTGGGATTCACAGGGAACCTACAAGGCCACATTCATGACAGCATGGTGCACCACGGTCAAGTCCAACTTTAATCGGGTTAGCAAGATTCAGAACCAGCCTGCCCACATCATCATGGGGGCCATGAAGTCAATGCCAATACATGAGCTTGAAACCATCACAGGGCTCCAACCTCTTGAGGACCGCAGAGACACTAAACTCCTTACCCAGGCTGCCAAGTTCAGGAGGATGCAAGGTCACCCCATGAAAGAAAGACTGTCCCAGCCCACAAAGGGAAGACTGAAGAGAGGGAGTTTCATTCACCAGTGCAGAATACTTGAGCGATAGAATTGCAATCTCCTTGATCATGATCCCAAGGAAATAGCCCATTGTCTAGCAGTCCCTTCCTGGAGTGAGGGAACCGTCCCCCTCATCCAATGCAGTATCCTCGGAGTTGGCCCCAAAGACTCCCAAAGTGACCCTGTAAGAAAGTCCTTCACACTTGAATACCTACACACCCACTACCTCAAAGATTCTTGGACTCATGTATATACAGACGACTCTGCAGTGGATGCAGTTTAGAATGGAGGGGCAGGAGTCTACATACAATATCCGGGAGGCAGTGAAGATAGAATCTGCCTCCCTACCGGCCTGTACTCCACCAACTGCAAAGCCAAAGCAGAAGCCCCGAAAATAGCTGCAACTCGCATCGAAGTCAGCCCCCATGCCAGTCAGAATGTCGTCTTCCTGACTGATGCCCTGTCTATCCTACAGGCCTTGCAATACAATAGAGACATGACCTGTCCTCCTCTCTTGTCTCCCTCTGTGTGAGCCACACAGTCGCCTTGCAGTGGATTCCTTCCCATTGCGGTGTGTTTGGTAATGAGACAGCTGACTCCCTAGCAAAAGAGGTCAACACAGGAACAGGTGGACAGGTCTACTAGCTACACAGAAGTTGAAAGCATCATCAGAGCCAAGCAGCAGACTAAGTGGAGGCAGCAGCATCCAAGCCAAAATGGAGAAGATTCATACTTTTTGCTGACCCGGTGTGAGCAAGTAGCCTTAGTCAGGCTCAGGACAGGCCACAACCACCTGAACCATCATCTATACACAAAATTCTATATTGGCAACACAGAGCAGTGTCCCTGTAGGTCAGGCAGCCAGACAGCAGAACATTTGCTACAGTCCTGCCCACTGCACAACACGCTCAGAGAGGGGACCTGGCCCACCCCAATCCCAGTAGGCCAGAAGCTCTACGGCGAGCTGGGGGACCTGCAGCATACTGTCACCTTCATTGAAGAGGCGGGAGTGTCCATCTGACGAACGAGAAGAAGAAGAGATCTGGGGTTCACAGGGAACCTACAAGGCCACATTCATGACATATAAATGAGCTAAGACACTTGCATGTTGAAGAGGGCTTCAGGCTTTCACCCAAAAATATTGCCTCAAGTGGCCAAACCGCAATAAAAATGAAGTTCTGCATGCTGGAAATTTTGCCCTAGACCTGTGTGAGTTCATATGTAGAAAAGTGGATTTTCCACACTGCTGCATGGCATTTTTACAGCCTTAACACTTAAACCAAGAACTGAACTCTTTAACCAAAAATTCATGCATCTAACGCATGTAATCAGAATCAGAATCAGAATCAGAATCAGGTTTATTGCCATTGTTCATGTAGTACACAAACTAGGAATTTGTCTCGGTACAATGCTGCAACATTAAACATGATAAGATAAGAGAAATAAACTATACATGTAATAAAGTGTAGGATAAGATTAAGTGATACTGGTCAACAGTTAAAATATATATTAGCCAGCAGCAGATACTGTGGAGAACTATATAGTGCAGTCGGTAATGCAGGAAGAAAACAGTGATGATTGACATGAGTCTGGTTGAGCTGCTGTACATGGTGCACGAGAGTCACTTAGTGTTCAGCAGTCTAATGGCAGAGGGGAAGAAGCTGTTCATGTGACGGGAGGTTTTAGTCTGGATGGACCGAAGTCTTCTACCAGAGGGGAGGGGGGCAAACAGTACGTGACCAGGGTGTGAGGGATCGGCTATGATCCGGCCAGCACGCCTCCGTATCCGTAATGTAAGATACACTGCAGTAACCTGAGTCCAAAATTTGGTGCAACATTCCTGAATATAAAACCCATTTTCCTCACCCTTCCCAGGCATCCATATCGTAGTGACTTCCATTTATTCCTACCCCCCCCACCCCACCCCCCCCAACAAACCTTTCTCAATAGATCAGGGCCAAGGATGAGAGCGACACACTGTTGCTTGAGCTTATCAAAGGTCACCAGTCTGTTCCTGACAACAAGGAACCATTTACATTCACACCAAAACCAACGTGACCTTGGTGGCTAATGATTTAAACCCACTGCTTCAATTAATGTCCCAATGGCTGCACATACAGTATTCTTAATCGAAACAGGAATGGTAACCTGAAAAATAATGCCAAAAATACAGAAGAAGGATATATTTCTCATTCTGTTTGCCAGCTTTGAGTAAAATAATGGAAAAAATTGCAAATCGGCAAATTCAACCATATGGAGCTAACAATAATAACTTTGCAACATCAAGAAAACTGTTCTACAGCTAAAACTTTGACACATGGCTGATGACTTCTCAATTTGATATGAATCAATTTGATATGAATTCAAATGAAATTTATTGGAGTAGCCTAGAGTGCTAGACTTTTCAGTAGTTTTAAGTATTCAATAGTCTTGGTGCATAATTGTATCTCATTTTTTTGCATTTTTTTACTTTGGCACCTTAAGTCACAGCATGTCTACTCTGGTTTTGTTTCGCTTTCAAATTGTTGTGTAATTTTTTTATGTTCATTAAACAGTAGCTTATATTTTTTTTCTTTTATATTATTTTGATGTTGTATATATTGAAAAAAAGTAGCTACAGCTATGCAAAAACTAACAAGAGTTCTGTATGAACTCGACAGTTAATGGAAATTTAGATTTTAACAAATTAACATTGCATACATATCACGGCATAGTGGTAGGAAACCCAAACCCACAGCCTTTTGAATCCATCATTAAAGTCCATTTGTATCCTTTTTTTTTGGGGGGGGGGGGGTGGCATTCCAGAATTATCTGGTGGCCCTAAACCTCGGTGACCTTGAGAAACTGCGTGCAAGAGCTATATTGGTCCATAATCTTGGCATGGAGGGTCAACGAATCCTCAGCACATTAGGAGGGGCTGATAGCTTTGATGACGTGGTTAAGCTAATGGCGCACTACTTTCGCGCTCCAGAAAACATCATAGCTCGGAGAATCCAGTTTCAGCAGCGCAACCAGCAGACAGGAGAGTCGATGCAGCGATATGTTGCAGACCTACGTCAGCTGGCGGGGGAGTGCCAATTTGGAGCCCTAGAGGAAGAAATGATTCGTGATCAACTGGCGGAGCACACACAGGCTCCTGACATTCTCTGGTGAACTGTCGTTAGCCACGGCAATCGAGATAGCGCAGCAGTTTGAAGCAGCGGAGAAAATAGCAAAGGATCTCAGTGAGAGAACCGCATTGGGACACACTGAACCACATTTTTGAAGGCGCTGGCTGTGGACCCGGATAGCGAAGATGGCGTGGATGAAGAGAAATACGCTGCCGCTATAAAAATTAGGTCTGCCCCAGGTACACCAAGATGTTATGGCTGTGGGTCCACCAGGCACCAGTATAAGGCAAGAGAGTGTCCGGTGAAGGGCAAACGCTGTGGCAAGTGTGGTCTTCTGCATCATTTTGCCAGGGCCTGCAAAAATTTTGAGCGTGGGGACCGAAGACGTAGGACGCATTCCCCTGCAGCGACTCCTACGGTTGTTCATACCGTCTCCCCGAGCACAGATGGGTGGATTTACTGCAATGTTTTGCTGAACGGCATGGAAGTGCTGTTGATGGTGGACACGGGAGCAGCAGCTTCGGTGTTGAACTGGCCCACTGTGAGGAGTTTGTTCCCACATTACCGCGTGAGTGATCTGTCGACACCTTACTTTGGCTACAGAGGAAACAAGTTGGCCATCGTGGGTTCGCTGGAATTGACAGCGAGGTACAAGTCGGCGATGATGTCAAGCGTCCAATTCGTGGTGACTGCCTGTGGGTCGAACATCATGGGATGTGATATGTTCTAAGGCCTGGGGTTCACGATCACTAGCAGCGTCGGAGAAGAGTGGTCAAGTTGTGGATTGTGGGACCGACCTGCTCCGCACGTGGAGGACGATGTGGTTTGGGACAGTGACTGGCCTGGTATTCTGGGAGGTGTGCAGGACCAGCGCTGTGAAGCGCCATAATGGGAGGGTTCCGATGCCAGTGTCCAAGTTACCCTGGATGTGAGAACTGGACGGCACAGCGCAATGCCCGGGACAGCTGATGGAGCCAAAACGCTAGCCTCCTCTGCTTCTGGAGTTCATCCTGGTGATACCGAGAAGCGAGGAGCTGCAGTGACTTGCGCTTGGAATGACGGAGAGCGGGGCAGAACCGGCTGGCGCGATTTCACGTCGCCTAAGCCAACAACACTGGAGGCCGAGGAGGGCTCCGGATCGGGTCGTTGGAACGGTTCAACCCAGGAAGGAAGCCCGGTCACAACATGGTGGACGTCTGAAGCCAAGTCGAGCTCCTCTGTGGATCAATGACGAGGTCCAGCCCAGAGGGGAGGCTCGGATGAGGGGGGGTCCACGAAAAGAGAAAACGACGAGACGGCCAGGGGCGGCTATGGGTGGTGGCTGCCCAGGAGGATGGCTACCTTGGACTATCCGATGACTCGTGGAGACACCCCAACGAGCTACGGCGGGTGGACAAGAGGAAACGCCTACGTGGCTCATCCCCAGAGGCAAAGAGGCATAGGCGCTCTGGGAGGGATCCGCCAGATGGAATTCCAGGGGGTGGGCCTCCCATTGGGACCGTAAGGTGACTGTGGGGGGCTGTTGGCATGGTGTTGTGGAGTTGTTGATATGCCATATTACCCAAAGGTCATGAAGTTAATATATACTTATAGCATTTTGCCCTGTTTTGTTTTAAAAAAAAAAAGAAAAAGAAAGAAAGAATCCCCAACACTGTTTGTATTGTATTTGAAATATGTTTTGCTTGTGAGTTGCCCGGGTTGTGGGGTGGGTGTGTTGGGGTGGGGGCTAGCAGCAAATTATGGATGTACATATTAACTATTGGTGTTATTGGTTCATATTGTTAGAAGAGTTTTGATTGTGTGTGTTCTGGGATTATTTTTGTTTTTTAGGAACACAGCCATTTTGTTTTCATGGACCCTATAATTTCACAGACGGCAGAATAACCCGTCTAGCTATGTGGGGGGGCGGGGGGGGGTCAGTAGTCTACCTGTTCCCCTCTAGGTAGTTGTGTTGTGGGAATGGATAGGCCTGTATATGCTGTTGTTATTAGCGTGTGAGTGGGGTTTAAATTTGGGAGGGTGTAATTTGTGTGCTTTGGATTTTTCTATGGGGGGGGATGTAGTGTAGTAATATGGCGCTGGGTGTACCCTGGGTGTAGTGGGGGTGACGGCCCCACCTTTCCGGTTCCGCCGTCACTCCGGGGTGTAAAGGGCTGAGGCGGAAGTGATCAGTCTCTTTCGCCGTCGACCCCTTGGCCTGTATGGAGCACCTATACCACTGTGGTTTGTTATAATAAAGTTACGTTCAACTGCACCTCCAATCTGTTCATTGTCAGCTCAAGTTATGGACATAACAGATACCTCAATTTCTACAGTGAGGTGCCATTTGAAAAGAGACTGTCCTAAAAATACAGACCTCCATGACCCGGAAGTCCCACCCTTGTAAACATCTGGCTAGTCGCATTTGTTTTCAACAAAATGCACAAGCTAGAATTGGATTTACTGTCTCGATTAACAAACCATAATATCATAATGGTGATATACTCTTTACTTCATCTAAAATGCTAAGAAAAAGCAACATGTGTGGAAACTAACACAAAATTGTACCAAAGCTAAATCTCCAACAGGCTAACTGGCTGCCGGCGTGAGTCACACAGCCAACTCACAGGTGACCAGTATGCACATAAACACTGGCTTCTGCGACAACCATCATCAATCAGCCGACAATCATCGGCTAATCAGTCACTCATTCACAGTTGTTTCTGTGCCCCAAGGATTGGTCATATGCCATCAACCCCTTAAACCACACAACCCTGTCTGTGATAATGCTTTATTTTTAGCTTTACATCCTCACATTCAGCCATTTTTAAGTTAGTTCAGCCAGGGCTGAACTGGCCATCTGGCATACCGGGCATTTGCTCGGTGGTCCAATGCACATGTGCACTGGTGCGTCGTCAACAATATAATTATGTAACTACGGCTTCATGGACCGTTGTGCACTGGCCTCTGAAATACTGACAGCAGCCCATTCGATTTTTTTTATTTAACCTTTATTTCTACAGGGAAGGTCCACTGAGAAGGAGCCTCTCTCTTTTCAAGAACACCCTGTTCACATTCACACCTGGAAGCTGCCCAGTACAACCACAGACTGACCTGTGGCCACTGAGCAGCAACACTGGAGCAGTTGGGGTTCAGGGTCTTGCTCAAGGGCACCACAGTGGGGTTAAGGAGGGTGGGGCATACACTGCTATGTTATCTGTCCCACTCAGATCTGATGCTGCCGGTCCAGGGATTGAATCAGCGACCCGCTGGTCACCAGTCCGCATCCCTAGTCCACATTAGGCCACCACTGCCACATTTATTTTAATCATTGACAGCGGAATGCCCAATCAAATCTGTTAATGCTCTCCTACCCCCATCCCTTCTTTGCCAGTGCACACCGGCCCCTTTCAGAGCTGAGTTTAGGGTGGAAGAAATTGTGTGTCTGCAGAAGTGTCGGATGAAAATGGACGAATAAAAGTGGAGTTGAAAAGATTAGAGGAAAAAAATTTAAAAATGGAAATAGATGCCACTAAATTTATTAAAATAAATGACATATTTGTCAGTTAAAAAAGCTTCAGAAAAAAGCCTTATGTGTGAAACTTTATGCTTTACCCTACTAATTCCGATATGGTCAAACTTCTGACTGTAATTGAATGCAACATCAGGGCTCTCCCTGTCCCAACAGTGAGAAAGGTGAGATCTGAATTTATTCAGTAAGAGTATGCATACCTGCAAACCTTTAGGTTTCAAAGTACGTGAGGTTTTCACCTGGGGTGGGGGTTACAAAATAGGCTATTAATAGGCTACAAATAACATAATATAACAGAAAATACTGCATCTTTGCTTATTTTATTTTTGATTTTTAATTTATGAGGAAAAAATTCACAAATTTATAAGAGTAAAGTCTCAAATGTATAAGAAAACGGCCCTAAATTGGCACTAAACAAATTATGAGAAAAGTTGATTTAAATGGGAAAAAATCTTTCAAACTTAAAGGAAAAAGTAGTCAATTTAGAATAAAACTGTCAAAAATTTAGGAGAAAAACCTCAAACTCTCAAGACTAAAGTCAAATCTTAATAATTTCTTCTTAAATTATTTTTGGGTAATTAAGGATAGGCCATCTTTATTGTCATTCAAATCTATACAGCCAATCATGTTTCTCTTATCTACAATGTTAATCACACACATATATAGAATCAGAGGGCTCCCTGTCACGTAAGGTGCCGCCACACATTTCCCTCCTCCATTCCATTATTGCTGAGCACCAAGCTGGACGGCAGGAAGTTCCGCTTTTATATGGTCTTTGGCATGACCCGGCCAGGATTTGAACCCCGGCCTCCCGGGTGTGGGGCGGATGCTCTACCAACTGAGCCACCACTCCGGTACTCTTATGTATGAGTAATACTATATAAAGATAAACTACTTTTACTTGTGTACACTTTCAGGCTACTCTACCACCTAGAGATTTTTTTGAAATTGAAAATGTAATTTTTTATGTGAATTTGGAGAGTTCTCATAAATTATTTACTTTATTCTTTTTTAAAATTATAGACTTTTTAACAAAATTGTGAAACTTCATGAAAAATTTTTGCTCATGGATTGACATTTTTTCTTGAATTTGTGACTTTTGTGTCATAAACTGGCATAATTTTTTCTACCACTTTCTACCACTTTTGCTTCAATAATTTTCCTTCCACTTTTCATTGATTTTTCTTTAATTATTGCAAATAAGCTGCTTTTCTCTTGTGATTTTCTGACCTTTGTCTCAACAATTTATTCATTTGCTTTTTCTTAATGAGTTTAGTAAATCTTTTAAATAACTTCCTGTTTACATTCTCAATGACTGTAACTGTACATATGTGAATTTTTTCCTCATAAATTTTCATCTTTTGCCATGAATTTGTAACTTTTATCTTTTAAATTCAAGTTTGTTTTTCTTGTAATTTTGCATTTTTTTCCTCATGAATTTAGTACATATTTTAAATAAATGAGCATTTGTCCCTATAAATTTGTTACATTAGTCTAGTAAATTTGAAGCTTTTATTGTATATATGTTTGTGATGTTTTTTCCTTGTAATTTTGTGGGTTTTTTCCTCAAAGTTTTGCACATTTGGAAAATTTTGAGACTTTAAAATTATGACAAAATATTTATGCAAAATAGATAATAAAGTAATTTTCTTTCTTTCTTTCTTTCCAAAACCACAGGGATTCTCCTGTCAAGGGCAAAAGTGGGATAATTCTAACCTCTGTTCGACCATTAAGTGTGATGGTTGAATGTTGCTACTTAATAAATTGTTGATAGTCAACATGAAGCCATGAACAAAGCTTCTGCTATTAAGATTTACAGTAGGCTGCTAATTACGCAAGTAACAGCAGTCGCGCGAGTCAGAGGGTGCCCTAACTTCAGCCCCTCAAAATGTCTCTGCGCATCCCTGTGATTGTTGTAAGGGGAGAAGCTTTATGTTATGAAATTATTCCCAGTCAAGCATCTTTTAAACAGGAATGCAATCATGTGACTAATTATTCTATTCCCACGTCTTGCATGTAGCTACTCAGCTTTACTGCTGCTTTGGGGAACGGCACAAACTTGCACATACAGTGCATCTGGAAAGTATTCACAGCACTTAACTTTTTCCACATTTTTTTTATGTTACAGCCTTATTCCAAAATGGATTAAATTTATTTTTTTCCCTCAAAATTCTACACTCAACACCTCATAATGACAATGTTAAAAAAAAAAAAAGTTTTTAGATTTTTGCAAATTTATTAAAAATAAAAAAAAAAAGAAATCACGTGTACATAAGTATTCACAGCTTTTGCTCAACACTTTGTTGATGCACCTTTGGCAGCAATTACAGCCTCAAGTCTTCTAGAATATGATGCCACAAGCTTGGCACACCTACAGTGGTGTGAAAAAGTGTTTGCCCCCTTCCTGATTTCTCATTTTTTTTGGATGTTTGTCACACTTAAATGTTTCAGATCATCAAACAAATTTAAATATTAGACAAAGATAACACAAGTAAACACAAAATGCAGTTTTTAATTGAAGGTGTTTATTATTAAGGGTAAAAAAAAAAAAATCCAAACCTACATGGCCTTGTGTGAAAAAGTGATCCGCCCCCCACTAAAACATAAATTAACTGTGGTTTATCACATCTTTGGAAAGCTGAGTTCAATTTCTCTAGCCACACCCAGGCCTGATTACTCCCACACCTGTTCTCAGTCAAGAAATCACTTAAATAGGACCTGCCTCCACAGTGCTGTGAAAGACTCGTTGCCAGTTATCGCAAACGCTTGATTGCAGTTGTTGCTGCTGAGGGTGGCCCAACCAGTTGGACCACCATGCTTCACTGTAGGGATGGTACTGGCCTGATGATGAGCGGTGCCTGGTTTCCTCCAAATATGATGCCTGGCATTCACGCCAAAGAGTTCAATCTTTGTCTCATCAGACCAGAGAATTTTGTTTCTCATGGTCTGAGAGTCCTTCAGATGCCTTTTGGCAAACTCCAGGTGGGCTGCCATGTGCCTTTAACTAAGGAGTGGCTTCCGTCTGGCCACTCTGCCATACAGGCCTGATTGGTGGATTGCTGCAGAGATGGTTGTCCTTCTGGAAGGTTCTCCTCTCTCCACAGAGGAACGCTGGAGCTCTGACAGAGTGACCATCAGGTTCTTGGTCACATCCCTGACTAAGGCCCTTCTCCCCCAATCGCTCAGTTTAGACAGCCGGGCAGATCTAGAAGGAGTCCTGGTGGTTCTGAACTTCTTCCATTTATGGATGATGGAGGCCACTGTGCTCATTGGGACCGTCAAAGCAGCAGAAATGTTTCTGTACCCTTCACCAGACTTGTGCCTCGAGACAATGCAGTCTCAGAGGTCTACAGACAATTCCTCTGACTTCATGCTTGGTTTGTGCTCTGACATGCACTGTCAACTGTGGGACCTTATATAGACAGGTGTGTGTCTTTCCAAATCATGTCCAATCAACTGAATTTACCACAAATGAACTCCAATTAAGTTGTAGAAACATCTCAAGGATGATCAGTGGAAACAGGATGCACCTGAGCTCATTTTTGAGCTTCATGGCAAAGGCTCTGAATACTTATGTACATGAGATTTCTTAGTTTTTTTTTTATTTTTAATAAATTTGCAAAAATCTCAAACTTTGTTCACATTGTCATTATGGGGTATTGTGTGTAGAATTTTGAGGAAAAAATAAATTTAATCCATTTTGGAATAAGGCTGTAATAATAAAATGTGGAAAAAGTGAAGCGCTGTGAATACCTTCTGGATGCACTGTATTTAACTGGACCGTCTGTGCTGATGTTGTTTGACCAATCGTGCTGGACTGCCAGGGGTGATTTTTTTTGTCCCAGTCCAGCCCTGAGTCCGGCATAGATAACTACTCAGCTAACATTACCTTAAAACATGGTGTTACCATTAATAATAAATCAGATTCATATAGCGCTTTATCATAGACACTTTACAAATAGATACATTATTCATTCATTCCAGACAGCCAATGGTAGTGGCAAGCTACTACTGTAGCCACAGCTGCCCTGGGGCAGGCTGACAGTCCACACCAACGGCCTCTCCAGCCACCACCAAGCATTTATACCCAGTGTTATGGACACTGGAGGTAAGGCGTCTTGCCCAGGGACACAACAGCAGGATATCTAGGGAGAGCAGGATTCGAACCACCAGCCATCCGGTTATTGGATGACCTGTTCTACCTCCTGAGCCACTGCCGTCCACAGATTGCAGAGAAATGAAGGGGGGGGGGGGTAAACAGGGGGAGCATTAACATTTAAAACAAAACACGATAAAAGAGGCTGTTTTGAGGAGGTCTACTTCAACTGTATGGAAAATGGTACATCAGTACTTAAACCCTGAGGTGTAGTAACCAAAGCATGTCAGACACCTTTGTAAAAGTAGATAATATGCATCCATTTAGTGTTAAAATTAATTTGAATGACTACTAATGGGACTCTTTGATAAATTATCATAAACATTTGGACGCCAAGATTCTCCCTACGATGTACTTATATTTCTCATTCCCTGATATAGAGCTGCTCTGAACTTTTCCACCTGGCCCATTTTATTTTGGTTTCAGCATAAAAATATTCATAAATATAAAAATTCTCTTAATGCTTCTTTTAAGCTTCAGGGCCACAGTAATGAAATTTCTCCAATAAGCTTTATATTAATTTTGATTCCTATCTTTGTAACTTGTGTGATCAGAGCTGCTAGTTGATTCATTAAGTCCTCACTGCTTCTGCTCTTTAATGAGTCCATCACATCTTGTCCTAGGATGTTCTCTCTTATCACATGAGGTTCTTCTCACCTTTGATAAAATGTTAACTTTTTAATTTAAATGAGACGTCTTTCTTTTCTATTCTTGATTAGAATTTTATGTTAGTTTTCCAATCAGGGGAAGCAGTTACCAGCTGTAGGACATCACTGGACATTTTGACCAGAAAGCCATGCAACGCTCCAGAGTAGGTCTGCATTATGTCCACCAGGTAGCCTCTCCTGGCGGCCTTCCCACGCAACCTCCTGATGGTCCTCTGGACATGGGACTCATGAGTCCCCGGGCGCAGTATGATGAGGTACTGACCGGGCATCCGCCACGCCACCTGGAGTACAACACAGAGAGCGTACAGCACAGGCGAATGGTGTGTCATTGAAAAGTTTTGTTTTTAAAGGTCCCATTCATTGAAAAAAAATGTGTTTTTGTTGGTTTTAACCTCCTGAAATGCATCTATTGGTCACATGAGTATTCAAAAACATCAAAACACTTCTCTTAAAAAAAAAAAAAAAAAAATCACACACACAGCCTTTATACTGTTTCTGTCTCTGAAGAACGATTTTTAACTCTTCCAGGTTTGCTCCTGTATGTCATGAAAAGCTAAACCTAGCCTTGATACCTGCCCGCTGCGCTATTATTGGCCAGCTTAGCTGTCTGTCTGCAAATATGGAGAGGGAGCCACAGGTGTTAGCTTCAGAGCTAATAGTGCTAATAGGTTACCAAGCATGGTTTGAATTGTTATTTTCTTTACATTCCAGTCATCCTAATAGACATCCCTGTTTCCACCTGGTTCATTAATCCACAGTCAATAATATATCTTGCTTCATTCTGGCTTATTTTTTTTCCACTGTGACGTTACATTGAACTGTTAGCATTAGCTTGGCTAGGCAGTTGGATTCGGTCAGTGTAACCGCATTAGCGCTCGCCTCAGGGAGGAAAGCCTGCCAACAGGCTGTCTGGCGTTAGCTTAACTCTTGATCTGGCCTATTGTGATCGCTACTGGATTGGAGAGGATGGATGGATGGATGGATGATAATCAACATAAATATTTGGTTAAATACTAAAGCAATGAATTAAAATTAAAATGTGACCTTTTGATATTGTTTAAAGAACAGGATAATTTTATTCACTTCTCTCTGGAGTCCTTGTTCATCTAGCAACACTTGACCATATACATTATTCTTAGGTATTATTTTATCATAGTTACAGTTTATTTTCTCTAACCAAGACCCAAGGCAGCTCCCTGAAGTTAACAGTTTAGCCACTCATTCACAAATGTTTCTGTGCTTATTGTACTCCAGGGACCGGTCATATTCTATCAAACACTGAAACCACACACCCTTGTCCACCAGAGATGCTATACTTCCTTCATTCTTTAAGACAAATTTATGTTAGTTGACTCAGGCTTGCTATCTGAGCTAGGAGCTATCCAGCTAAGACTAGCAATAGTGATGTAAGAGGGTGGAGTTAAAATTTGGCTCTTGGGTATTTAAAGAGACATACACTGCAACGAGCCATTCTGAGGAAGGCTGCAAGAGACGATTCACAATGATGCTGCAATAATTAAATAATTAAAAGCAATTTGAGTAAAATAAGCCACAAATATTTCACAAAGACCTATGGGAGCTGTCATAAGGTGGGAATAGTGAAGAGAATGACATCTTTAAATGATTTAAAAAATCAATGGATGTATTACCCAAAGCTGTTTCTGACAATAAAGCAGATTACATAAAAGAAACGGACCCCCTCAGTCACAAGGAGGCCCACAGCCTATGAGTTTACCCTCAACATTTATGTAGGGGAGGATTAAAATTACCCTTTTTTCACCAATATTTGCAACTTTTAGCTTTTTCTCATAAATGTGTGACTTTTTGTAAATTTGTAATTTTTTCTTGTAAATTTGTACATTTTTTCCCTCTAAAATGTGATTTTTTTTCCCTTGTAAATTTGCAACCTCTCTCCCTCAAATTTCCAATTTTAATCTGATAAACTTGAAACTTTATTGTGCTATTTTTTTTTTCTGGTTACATTTTTATTCTATGTATTTTTTTTTTCCCTGCTCATGCAGACAATGACCCAAGTGTATTTCCTTCTTGTTGAGAGTGGAGGGTTTTTTCTTAAAGGTTTGAAGTCCTCCTCATTACACCCCTCCCGCCCCAACACAACCTTGCACAAGGCCCCAGCAGAAAGGAAAAAAGAAGCAAAAAAAAAACCGGGGGTTTGAGCGCACATTCAGCAGCGATCTCTCACGCTTATGTATAATTTCTAACAAGCCCCAAACTTAAAATCTGTGCATTGAAAGCTTGTGGTTAAATGACTTGTGCCGTTACCTTATTGCACCTGAGGTACTCTGCTGCGGGCTCGGTTCCGGACTCAGGCTCAGTGCCGTCCTCGTGGATCAGGTCCGCGAGCGCCCCCTCATCCTCGGGGTAGTCCTCCTGCGCGCGCACAGCCAGGGATGCCCACAGCCATAACGCGCAGCTAATCCACACCGAGGCGCGACGCATTCTTCTGCACGCCTCTGGAGCAGTTTCCAGTGAAGCGATGAGGGTGATTATTAATAAAAGACGCAGCTGATGAGAGTTTTTAGTCTTGACTTATCCAGATGTTTTGGCCACTCCGACAGCCTCGTGCACACCGTGCCTGGCCACTCAGATAACGCCGCCAACGATCTGTCCTGATTTATGGCGGAGAGGGGGAAAAAAAAAAAATCAAAGAATTGATTCTTATAAATTAAGGCGGGGACTGGTGACGTCTCTCCGCGGCTCACGCCACCGCCTTTGTATCGAATGATTGTGGTCCGTTCAAACACCTCTCGCTGTCAGGGAGTCATGTTTCACTCTCCCCCTAAAGCCAGCCTGTAATTACTGTCAGTGTGGGAAATGCTTCCTCCCGGTTCCTTAGTGATGCGCAACACGTGCAACAACACGAGTTTAAGGGTGTTAGAAACTACAATTTCTAATCTCTAAATGCTGGAACTGTGCTGGGAGCTGCAGAGCGCACCGCGGAACTATTTCATCTCTATCAAACTCTGTCAAGAGCTCAATATACAGTGGTGTGAATAAGTGTTTGCCCCCTTCCTGATTTCTTTTTTTTTTTTTTTGTATGTTTGTCACACTTAAATGTTTCAGATCATCAAACAAATTTAAATATTAGACAAAGATAACACAAGTAAACACAAAATGCAGTTTTTAATTGAAGGTGTTGATTATTAAGGGTAAAAAAAAAAATCCAAACCTACATGGCCCTGTGTGAAAAAGTGATTGCCCCCCTGTTAAAACATACAGTAAATTAACTGTGGTTTATCACATCTTTGGAAAGTTGAGTTCAATTTTCTAGCCATTTCTAAAGCTTTGGGACTCCAGCAAACCACAGTGAGAGCCATTATCTGCAAGTGGCGAAAATATGAAACAGTGGTGAGCCTTCCCAGGAGTGGCCGGCTGACCAAAACTACCCCAAGAGCACAGTGACAACTCATCCAAGAGGTCACAAAAGCCTCCACAACAAACATCCAAAGAACTCCAGGCCTCACTTGCCTCAGTTAAGGTCAGTGTTCATGACTCCACAATAAGAAAGAGACCAGGCGGACTTCCGGTTATGGCTGCCACGTAGGACGGACGTGTCTCGCTCTGCTCTGCTCCTGGAGAAAAAAAATCGGCAAATAACTCTCTCATTTGGGACAGAACGTATCCCAGCGTTTGGGCGAGGATATGTCGGCGAAGCCTAAGGCTGGAAAACCAGGAAAAGGAAAAAGCGAGCCGCCGAAACAGTCCAAATTAACGGACTTTCAGGTCTGTGACGCAGCAAACAGGGCTCCATATATGGCGGAGGAGGCTGGCAACGCTGCGATTTCTGCGGGGAATGGCGCAGATGCGCTGATGGCTGCCATGAGTTCAATGAGAGCGGACTTTTCCTCTAGATTTGATGGGATTATGACAGCGTTGGAAGGAATAAGAAAGGAATTGGGTGACTGTGTAGAACGAACGGCGCAGATGGAGCTCCGTCTCGCTAGTGCTGAAGATGACGTCACCCGTCTTCAATTAAAGGTGCGCACTTTGGAAAAAAAAAATAAATCTCTGGAAGATAATATTTTGGATTTGGAATCTCGGTCGAGACAGAATAATTTGAGGCTGGTGGGTCTTCCAGAGGAATCAGAAGGTCGGGACGTATGTTCCTTTCTGGAAAAGTGGATTCCGGAGGTGCTGGGCAGCGAGGAGTTGCAATCAGCAGTGGTTCTGGAAAAAGCACATCGTATTGGCCCACGGAGAGATAAGGGACCGCCGAGGACCTTAATTATGAAGTTTCTTAACAACAGAGACAGGATGAAGATCTTCAACGCTGCACGAGCTAAAAAAGGAGAGATTAAACACCAGGACCAGCAGGTGCGGTTCTACCCAGATTTGGCCACAGGAATCCAGCAATTGAGGAAGCAGTTTGATCCCGTACGTAAGGAGCTGCGCAACCTTGGGATTCGTCATGGTGTAATCTATCCTGCGAGACTGCTGACCACGTATGAGGGCAGAACCCACATCTTCAAGACCCCAGAGGAGGCGCAGGAGTTCATCAAGAAGATCAAAGAAGAAGAAGAGACTGGTGGGAGCTAAGCATGAACAAAATATAAGGTAGAATAATTAAGCATTTGCACAGGCATCTGACTGACTTGAAGTAAATAGTAAGTTTACAAAATATAAATTGTATTATATATTAAAAAAAAACAAAACAAAAACAAAACAAACAAAAAAAAAAAACTATGATGTACTGTCACGCCGCGCCATTCATCAGCGGCGCCACCTGCTCACGCACCTGCTACTCGTCAGCGGCGAAGGATAAAAGCCGCCTCGCCCTGAGCGTCGGCCTGAAGCCGTAGACTTCATTTCCTTCGTATGGACTTCTACCACATTCTCTTCAGCATCCTCATCTCCGGTAAGAAGTTCACTTACCTCATCTCTCCAGTCTGCTCCCCTGTGCACAGGTGGATTCCTCGGCGGCGGACAATCCCGTCCCTCGTCTCTCCTCGCTGCTGCACCGAGCCCTGCAGGTGGCTGTCTCCCGGGCTTCCATCCTTGAAGCGCCAGTCATCTGCCAAAACAAGTAAGCTTCTCTCCCTCGCCTATTCTCCTCCCGTGTTGGTGTGTGCTCATCACCCTGTGTCTGATTTCTCCCATAGGGTTGCCGGCTGAACGGTCTCCTGCCTCTGGGTCCGAAGCAGACGCCACCACCAACACATTAACATTCCGCAGACACGCACCCAAACATCCCTGTTGTTAATAAACAGTTTGAACTACTCTGAACCTGTGTGTGTGCGTCTCCTGAGCCGAACGTTATGTCATGTACAAAGTTGTTAAAAATTTTGGAGTTAAGTTGGAAAACTACAGAGGAGAGTTAATGTTACGTCATTAAAAGCAGTAGAGTTAGGGTGATTGGGAGGATGAAGAAGGAGTGGCTTAGGCTGTTCCCCGTGGGTGTGGAACGGTCGATGGCTATATCGGGAGACAGAATTTTTCTTTTGATTTTGGGGGGTTTGCCACAAGTGTGGGAAGGGGAAATTTGTTTGTGTGTAGTTTGTAGGATGAATGTTCAACCACTCATGTTTTTGCTTCTCTGTATGAGCATGTTTACACTGCAAGGTAATCCCAAACTCTCTATTGATCATGGACCAAAGTGTTAATCTTAATTTAACTTCATGGAATTGCAGAGGTCTACAAAATTTAAAAAAACTTAAACAAGTTATGAATAAAATAAAGGACATGGGTTCAAGAATTGTGTTTTTACAAGAAACTCATCTGATAGAGGAGGATGTTAAAAGAATTAGGAGTAGATGGCAGGGAAGTGTATTCACCTCTTCATTTTCATCCCGAGCCAGGGGAGTTATGACTCTCATACATAAATCAGTTCCTTTTCAAGTGAAAAATGTAATTGGAGACAAATTTGGAAGATATGTAATCATTCAAGGTTCTTTGCTATTAGAAAATATAAATCTTGTGAACTTATATGGTCCCAATATAGATGATCAGAAGTTCTTTGCTAATTTATTTCTCATCTTATCATCACTTACAGGGCAACATATAATAGCAGGGGATTTTAATTGTACATTGAATCCAGGTGTGGATAGATCAACAGGACTGGATTGTACGCACATTGGATGTAGGATGACTATTAATCATTTTATGAAAGAATTGAGATTGTTAGATATATGGAGAGAAATGAAACCACAAGTTAAAGCCTATTCTTGTTATTCCAGTACCTACAAGACATTCTCACGTATTGATTATTTTTTGATTTCCACAGAATTAAGGTCCAAGATTCAAAACTGCTTTTATGATAACATCGTGATCTCTGATCATGCACCCTGTTGTCTAATATATGTAGATAAAAAATTGACAAAGGAATCAGGTAGATGGCAATTTCAGCATAAATGGCTTCAGGATGAGGAATTTGTCAAGTATATAGAAAAACAGATAGACGAGTTCTTTGACATCAATACTACACAAACATCAGCATGTGTAAAGTGGGAGGCTTTCAAAGCTTTTATTAGGGGGCATATTATTAGTTATACAGGATCAAAATCTAAGAAGACTCGAGAGGAGAGAGCTAAATTGGAACATAAAATAAAAAATCTTCAGGAAAAAGTGTATGCAGGAAGTGACCCAAGGTTGGAGAATGAATTACTGATTTTGAGAGCTGAATACGACAAAAAATCAGCGAATAGAGCTGCCTCGAGTCTTCTAAGATTGAAACAATCTTTTTATGAACAAGGTGAAAAATCAGGAAAATTATTAGCATGGCAGATTAAACAATTGGAAATTAAAACACCAATTACCAGTATTATAAGTAACGGACAGGTAGTTATAGATCCTTTAGAAATTAATAGAGCCTTTAGAGATTACTATGAAAAATTATATGATACCAAAAATGAACCTGATTTAACAAAACTAAATGGGTTTTTGAACGAACTATCTATACCGTGTATTCCAAATGAAAACAGGGAGATATTGGAGTCTAAAATTAGTCAAGAAGAAGTTGGGCTAGCCATTGATAATATGAAATCAGGAAAAAGTGCAGGACCAGATGGTCTTCCAGTTGACCTTTATAAAAAATTTAAGAATAAATTAATAAAACCTTTTTTGGAAATGGTTTTAGAAGCATTTCAAAATAATAATTTACCATCATACATAAATAATGCCTTAATTATACTGCTGCCAAAACCAGGTAAGCCCTCTAATAAATGTGAAAATATGAGACCAATAAGCCTATTAAACGCCGACCTTAAGATAATCTGTAAAATTTTAGCAAGACGAATACAAGAAATTTTACCAAATATTATTAATCGAGATCAGAATGGCTTTATAAAGGGTAGACAAGGCTTCCATAATGTAAGAAGACTATTTAATATTATTTATTTTAATAAAGAAGCACCGGATACAGCTCTCCTATCATTGGACGCCGAAAAGGCCTTTGATAGAGTTGAATGGCCCTTTCTTTTTGAAGTCCTACAAAGGTTTGGACTTGGAAATAATTTCATAAAATGGGTTCAAATAATATACAATAATGCTACAGCAGAAATCCTAACAAATAACAATATTTCAAAACCAATAAAAATCAATAGAGGATGTCGACAAGGCTGTCCACTCTCACCTTTACTGTTTACTATGGCAATTGAACCTTTAGCGATAGCGATACGTTTACATTCACAAATATATGGAATTAAAGTTGGACCAACAGAACATAAAATCTCCCTGTACGCCGATGATATAATTTTGTTTATGTCGAATCTAAAAAAATCAATTCCAACCTTGTTGAATTTAATAAAGAATTTTGGGGAAATATCAGGATATAAAATAAATAAAACTAAATCTTCAATATTAATGCTAAATGAGACCCAGAGAAATTACCCAGCCCCTGAGGTAAATCAATTCAATGTTGTAAATCAGTTTAAATATTTAGGAATCCAAATTATGCCTAAGCTAGAATCAGTCGCCAGTGTCAACTATGAAGCCTTAATGTCAGATATCAGTGAGTTAACTCAGAGATGGATGTCACTACCAATGTCGATGATCGGGAGAATCAATATACTTAAAAGTAATATTTTACCTAAAATACTTTATTTATTTCAATACATTCCCTTATCACCACCTTTAGATCTATTCTCAAGAATAAAAAAAAAGTTAGTGGAATTTATATGGAACAACAGGAGGGCTAGATTACGTCTGTCTTTATTATATTTACCATTTGATCGTGGAGGTCTGAAATGTCCAAATTTTATGTTGTATTATTGGTCGGCACAACTGAGGTCTATGACATATTATTTTTCATCAAATGATCTCCCTCACTGGACTGAAATGGAATCATACAATTTACCTTTACCTCTTCCCATATTCATATACTCAGATTCGGCAAAAAAATTACAAAAACAAGTTAAAAATCCATTTGTAAAGCATATGATCAAAATATGGTGTGAAGCTAAAAACTATTTAAAAGAACCACAGTTATTGTCACAATTTAGTCCAATATGGGGTAATCAATATTTTAAACCAGGGAGAGCGGACGCTGTATTTAAAGTATGGAATTTAAAAGGGATACAAAAGATTCAGGATTTATATTTGCCATGTGCAGACAACATAATGTCTTTTGAAGAGCTGAGGATCAAATTTAATCTCAATAGAACACATTTTTTTAAATATCTTCAACTTAGAAACTTTATTCGATCAAATCAAAATAAAGCTCTCACTCGACCTATTTATTCATCCTTGGAAAAAATGATGATGAAAGATAGTAAAAGAAAGGGTATTATTTCAGAGTTTTATAACTCATTGACACTATCTTCAAGTGAAAATTCACTGAAAAGATTAAACTACTGGAAAGAAGATCTGCAAATTGAAATTTCAGAGGAACAATGGGAATTGGCTTGTACAGAAGCTCAAACCAAATCAATAAATGCACGCCTTAAATTGATACATTTCAAATGGTTAATGCGGATGTATGTTACACCGGAGGAGTTAAATAGATATAACAAAAATATACCAGATACATGCACAAAATGCATGGAAAGTAAAGGAACCCTATTTCATTGTTTATGGGAATGTAGATTAATAAGAATGTTTTGGGAAGAGGTGAGGGTAACAATTGAAAAAATAATCTCAAAACAAATCATATTGAATCCTAAACTGGTTTTGTTGGGTCTGTACCCAGAAAAGCATAATTTCAATAAAAGTGAAAGAACATTCATAGACCTCAGTTTGCTTAATGCCAAAAAATGTATTGCACTATTATGGAAAAAGACTCATAGACCAGATGTGACTCAGTGGTTAAGACAGATGTTAACAAACCTTCCATTAGAAAGAATAACATATATACTGAAATCAAAGGAAATTGTGTTTGAGAATATATGGAGACCTTTTATTGATTATGTAAAAAATTTAAACATAACTCTTGAAGAAGAAGGTGAATGATGTGTGTGGACCTTGTAAATTCCAAACTGGTGAACATAATATGTATACTTATGTATTGGATTGTCTAGACTAAACAGAGGAGCATTGTTGAAGACTTGATTTTGTTGGTGGTTGTTGGTGTTTTTAGTGCATTTTTTTTTTTTTTTGTAGTACTTTAGTGTTAGTGTTTGATTGTTTGTATCATGTTTGTTAAAAAAAAAAAAAAAGGTTCAATAAAGATATTGTGGAAAAAAAGAAAGAGACCAGGCAAAAATGGCCTGCTGCGGCGGCATGAAATAAAGCAGCGTTGGTGTAGGTTTTAAGCAGGTTTATTGAATCATACCGCCATCACGGAGCTCGCCCCATGGGCGAGTCCTTTGGCTCTCAGCAGAGAGAGAGACACAGAGTGCGTGTCTCCAGCAGCAGTTGAAGAGAGTGAGAGAAAGAGCATGGATCACAGTGCAGTATATATACCCAGTTACAACAATACATGAAAGAGCATTTCACAGCAGTTGGTATGGGCATGTCTCTAGGTCACAGTAAGGACACGACTCATGAATACAATGCATGTATGGCACATTACATCTCAGTAGTGCAGCGGAAAAAACCCGGAGTAGCGAGCTGTCTGTCCATAGTCTGTTGTGGGGGTTTTCCCAAACCGCCACAGCTCCCCCCCAGAGGGCTCGGCAGGTGGCCGAGACCTCGATAGTGCAGCTTGGGCAGCGAGCAGGGAAAAGCTCTGTGCAGGAGGGGGTGGAGGGGGGTGGGGGGTAGTAAATGCCAGCCGGAGACGGTGAAATCGTCCGGGCCGCGCAAAAATTGCTTGCTGATCCGCGACGTCGAGGGGCTGTCCCGTTGAACGTGCGGAGGTCCACAAGAAGAAAAATTAGTCACTGGCTCCTCCCGCGATTAAATCCTGCAAGGATTAATAGAGGCCGTGAAGAAAAGACGAGGCTGCGTGGCGGCTGTAATGAGAGCAGAGGGACTGGCGTGTTGACTTTAGGTGCGGGCACAACCTTAAAGCTCTCGGGAACTGCAAACCACTGAATTTCCCTTGTGCGCCGTGGCTGAGACCATCAGAAGATCCTGTGTGCGAGCTGCGTGTGATGTTTCAGGTGTGCAAGCAGCCCTGAAGGTTCTGTGTGCAGCGGCGAAGGACGATGGTGGTCTGAAGAGCCGTATTTGTCCCGTGCGTGGTGCGCCGTCTTCGTATCTCCCCGGTGCGTGTGCCGGGGTTCCGTGCGTGCGTGGGCCAGCTGGAGAGGAGACAGGGTCAGGGAGCTTAATCATCCCTGTTCAGTGTGTTGGAGCGGTGAAGGGAAGTATACGCTCTGTCACTCACTCGGTCATGGTGCGTTCAGGTCCACGTGTGCTCCGTCGGCCATGGGGATCGCCGTCGTGGAGAGGGGACGAGGTGCATGCGCTCTCGTGTGGAGGAGCTGTGAGCGCGGCCGGTCCAGCGTGGATGTGCCGATCTAGGCGTGCAGATCTCACCATGAAACGTTGCTCAGCTTTCCCGGTCGTGGGTGTTCTCTGGAGAGTTTCGCCTGGAAACTCCACGTTGAGGTCTCCCTGAAGCAGAAGGGAGGGCAGATCAGTCAGGCTGCCGCGTTCGCTTGTCGTCGGAGAATCACCGCCGGGTGCTGCGTTCGCTGGCAGCGTGTTCTTTTCAGTGTCGGGTCACCAGTGCGGCGGATGATAAAATGAAGCAGCGAAGTGAGGTTTTAAATAGGTTTACTGAATCATACCGCCATCACGGAGCTCACCCCATGGGCGAGTCCTTTGGCTCTCAGCAGAGAGAGAGACACAGAGTGCGTGTCTCCAGCAGCAGTTGAAGAGAGTGAGAGAAAGAGCATGGATCACAGTGCAGTATATATACCCAGTTACAACAATACATGAAAGAGCATTTCACAGCAGTTGGTATGGGCATGTCTCTAGGTCACAGTAAGGACACGACGCATGAATACAATGCATGAAAGGCACATTAACATCACAATGCATGTATGGCACATTACATCTCAGTAGTGCAGCGGAAAAAACCCGGAGTAGCGAGCTGTCTGTCCTTAGTCTGTTGTGGGGGTTTTCCCAAACCGCCACACTGCGTGGCAGAGTTCCAAGATGAAAACCACTGCTGAGCAAAAAGAATATAAAGGCTCCTCTTGTGGAGGTAATAGAACAGGCGAGATGCGACGGGCTGGAAGGGTGCAAGGTTTTATTTCCTCCAACATAATAATACATGCTTTGTTGCTCGGTGAGCTATTGCACTGCTTAGGCATGTGTAACAAGCTCTTTTATACGTTATACAGACAGAGAGAATGCATGGCACATTAGCATAGTGATTGTCATTTAATACCCATCATTAGCATGACGTCAGCTGGCGCCCAGCCCGGATGTCCTCTCTGAGGACACATACATAACCCAACTGATTGCCCCCTGGGGCTCTCTGTCCGTATGTCAATTGTCCTCCACTTACTCCAGCCCTGATGAGTGTGAGATAGTGTCCGTCCGCAGTGCGCTGGGTCCCCACACTTTCATTTTTGCTGGAAAACATCTTGATGATCCCCAAGACTTTTGGGAAAATACTCTGTGGACAGACAAAAGTTGAACTTTTTGGAAGGTGTGTGTCCCATTGCATCCGGCGTAAAAGTAACACAGCATTTCAGAAAAGGAATATCATAGCAACAGTAAAAAATATGGTGGTGGTAGTGTGATGGTCTGGGGCTGTTTTGCTGCTTCAGGACCTGGAAGACTTGCTGGGGTAAATGGAACCATGAGTTCTGCTGTCTACCAAAAAATTCTGAAGGAGAATTTCCAGCCATCTGTTTGTGACCTCAAACTGAAGCGCACTTGGGTTGTGCAGCAGGACAATGATCCAAAACAAACCAGCAAGTCCACCTCTGAATGGCTAAAGAAAAACAAAATGAAGACTTTGAAGTGGCCTAGTCAAAGTCCTGACCTGAATCTGATTGAAATACAATGACATGACCTTAAAAAGGTGGTTCATGCTCAAAAACCCTCCAATGTGGCTAAATTACAACAATTCTGCAAAGATGAGTGGGCCAGAATTCCTCCACAGTGCTGTAAAAGACTCATTGCCAGTTATCGCAAGCGCTTGATTGCAGTTGTTGCTGCTAAGGGTGGCTCAACCAGTTATTAGGTTTTGGGGGCAATCACTTTTTCACACAGGGCCATGTAGGTTTGGATTTTTTTCCCTTTATAATAAACACCTTCATTTAAAAACTGCATTTTGTGTTTACTTGTGTTATCTTTGTCTAATATTTAAATTTGTTTGATGATCTGAAAAATTTAAGTGTGACAAACATAAAAAATGAGAAGTCCGGAAGGGGGCAAACACTTTTTCACACCACTGTAAGCTATTATGAGCCTGGATCATACCCTTAAAATAAAAACTTGTGGCATTTGTAGACTGTGAGAGCTGTATGCACAGCACTGTATGTCATATATGGCACATTTTACACATGACCATTTCTCTTGATGAACTCGGTAAACTATTACATTGTGGAGAAACACACACACACAGAGGGGAAAATTTCACAAGGCTATGCTGTTTCAAAACTAAAACAGTATTAACTTTAACATGTCACAGTGTGGAAGATGTGTTCAATGACGAGACATGAGTGTATTTCTCAGGTTCGGCTTTATTGCAGAACACATTCATCCAACATTCTCAAAAGCAAGAAGAGGCAGAATAATATTACATCACACTCTTATACCTCCGGGGGATTAATTCAATTCAATTCAATTCAATTCAACTTTATTTATATAGCGCCATTTCACAACAACAGTCATCTCATAGCACTATCAACTGTAGGGAGGACCCCCACAGTTGCAGAAAGACCCCAGCAATCAGGCGATCCCCTGTGAGCAAGCACTTGGCGACGGTGGAGAGGAAAAACTCCCTTTTAACAGGAAGAAACCTCCAGCAGAACCAGGCTCAGGGAGGGGCAGTCATCTGCTGCGACTGGCTGGGGGGTGAGGGGATAGAGAAGAAGAAAAGAACAGACATGTAGAGAGCAAACAGCACGATGGGGACTCAATCTATGGGAGAGAACAAACAAATGTTAATGACCAGCAAAAAAAAAATATTTCATAGAGAGTGAGGAAAGGAGTGAGGCCCAGTGCATTACTGGAGGTCCCCCGGCTGACTAAACCTATTAGCAGCATAACTAAGGGAGGGTTCAGAAAACACATGATCCCTCCCTAATTGTAGGCTATATCAAAAAGGTAGGTTTTAGCCCTATTCTTAAAAACAGAGATCGAGTCTGACTCCCGAATCCAGATTGGCAGCTGATTCCACAGGAGAGGAGCTTGATAACTGAAGGCTCTGCCTCCCATTGTACTTTTGGAGATTCTAGGTATTACAAGTAAACCTGCATTTTGGGAGCGTAGTGCTCTGTTAGGATGATACGGTAGTATCAGATCTTTTAAATAAAAAGGAGCCTGATTGTTTAGAGCTTTGTAAGTAAGAAGAAGGATTTTAAACTTAATTCTAAACTCTATGGGAAGCCAATGAAGGGAGGCCAGAACCGGAGAGATATGATCTCTCTTTCTAGTACCTGTTAAAACTCTTGCTGCAGCATTTTGGATCAGCTGAAGACTTTTTAAAGATGTTTTAGGACAACCTGATAATAAAGAATTACAATAATCTAATCTCGAGCTAACAAAAGCGTGGATCAGCTTCTCAGCATCACTCTGAGACAAGATGCTCCTAATCTTGGCAATATTACGCAAATGATAGAAGGCAGTCTTAGAAACAAATTTAATATGTGAATTGAAGGACAAATCCTGATCAAAAATAACTCCAAGGTTCCTCACAGAGCTATTAAGAGAAAGAGTAACTGCATCCAAACTGAAAGTTTGATTTGGAAAGGAATTTCTAAGGTTTTTTGGACCAACAAGAATGACTTCAGTCTTATCTGAATTTAATAGCAGGAAATTACAAGTCATCCAAACTTTGATTTCCTTAAGACAGGCTTCTAACTTGGCTAATTGATTAGTATCATCTGGCTTCATTGACAGGTATAATTGTGTGTCATCTGCATAACAGTGAAAATGTATACAGTGCTTTCTAATAATGTTGCCTAACGGAAGCATATATAAACTAAAAAGAGTAGGGCCAAGCACAGATCCCTGTGGAACTCCATGACTAAGCTTTGAGCTGAGAGAAAACTCATCATTTACATGAACAAACTGGAACCTATCAGATAAATAAGATCTAAACCACTGCAACGAAGTTCCATTAAGTCCAACATAGTGTTCTAATCTATCAAGTAGAATATTATGATCAATAGTATCAAAAGCTGCACTAAGATCTAAAAGGACAAGTACAGAAACTAGTCCATTATCAGATGCAATGAGGAGGTCGTTAGTGACCTTCGCTAAGGCTGTTTCAGTGCTATGATGGATTCTAAACCCAGATTGAAACTCCTCAAATAAACCATTTCCCTGCAGGTGGTCAAATAATTGCGTAGCAACAACTCTTTCTAAGATTTTTGAAATGAAAGGGAGATTAGAGATTGGTCTATAGTTAGCTAAAGCTCCTGGATCTAGCGTTGGCTTTTTGAGTAAGGGTTTAATTACAGCCGTTTTAAAAGCCTGCGGTACATGGCCTAAAGTTAATGAAGAATTGATTATATGAAGAATAAAGCTACCAATAAGTGGGAAGACTTCTTTAAATAACCTGGTAGGAATAGGGAGATTAAGAACTCAAGTCACATGGTGCTTCTGCAAACATTCAATCACAATGCAAGTCTCTGAAGATTCACCATTGTCTCTTATTCTCCGGTGTCCCGGGAAACCCCCCAGGGCCTCCTCTGAAACAAGGGCCCGACTTCACACCTCCTCGCCATCACCTGTCGGCCCCCCTCGATCCAATCTCCTGTTCCTCCAGACGTGAAGCCTCAATCCACATAAGCCATACATTTGTGGGAGATATGAACCAGACATATGTGCCACACTCTTGTGGGAAATATGAACCAAACATATGTGCCACATGACGCCCCCAAACGTCTGCATGGGACAAACATACTCATAAATGCATAACATAAAAGACATCGCCACATAACCAATAATCAATCTCCCAATCTCTTAGGTCTTAGCTTCCTGCCGAATCTGCTGTAGGCCGGCTTCGCTGCGTCTGCAGCGTCTCCTCGCACCTAGGGATTAGACTCGTTAGCACATCTCTGTGGGAGCTCTGGAGCATGCCTTCTCGGCGGCCTGCCCCGGCGGGGGGCTTTCGCCAACTGCACACGTTCATCAGCCAGGACAAAAGCGGGCTTGAGTCTGTTTATGCAAATTAGCTCCCTTCTGCCCCCCAAATCTAGCAAAAAATGCTTCTCATTTTTTTCCAGCACCCTCAACGGTCCATCATAAGGCGGTCTCAGCCCTGGGCGTTGTGCATCATGTCTAACAAAAACAAACTCTGCGTTTTTTAAAGCCTCTGGCACAAAAACACGTGGAAAACTGTGATGCACTGGGCCAGGCAGTGTGTTTGATCCTGTGCCGCTCTGCAACAGCTGAGCGGGGGGGCAATTGGGCACAGGATTTTCCGGGAGAAATTCCCCCGGCAAACGGAGAGGTTGTGCGAACACTAACTCCGCTGGGGAGGCTTGCAAATCCTCCTTAGGTGCAGAACGCAACCCCAATAAAACCCATGGCAGTTTGTCTACCCAATTTGTATCCGTGAGCGATGCTCAGAGGGCTGCTTTCAATGACCTATGAAAGCGTTCACATAAACCGTTGGCCTGCGGGTTATACGCGGTAGTGCGGTGTACCTTCACCCCTAAGCTGCGGGCCATAGACGACCAGAGTTCAGAAACAAATTGAGGACCTCTGTCTGACGTTATATCCGACGGAACTCCAAAACGCGCGACCCAAGCTGTTAAAAACGCGCGCGCAACCTCTTCCGCCGTTGTTGACGCCAGAGGTACCGCTTCTGGCCAACGTGTGGTGCGGTCCACCATCGTCAAAAGGTATGTGCATCCTTGAGACGAGGGAAGCGGGCCCACCAGATCAACATGCACATGATCGAACCGCTTAGCCGGGATGTGAAAAGGCTCCAAAGGGGCCCTCGTGTGCTTGTGTATCTTAGCCCTCTGGCACGCTACACAAGCCGCTGCCCATTCCTTGACCTGTTTGCGCAACCCCGGCCAGACAAATTTCTCCCCCACCATCTTGACCGATGCGCGTACCCCCGGGTGCGCCAGCGAATGGACCGAGTCAAAAACGCGGCGGCGCCACGCAGCTGGAACCACGGGACGAGGCCGACCCGTGGAGACATCGCATATTAAGGGGGGCATACCTATTTGCTGCACCCTGTGCTCCAGCCTTAACCCTGTTGGTCCAGACTGGAGCGCGCGCACATCCGCGTCACCAACCTGCTCCGCAGCCATGTCTGCATAATCCAAACCTACGTGGACTGGGGCTGTGCGCGCTCCTGCGTCACTGCCCTGGCCCACAACCACCGAGTCTGCCCCAGCATGGCCTGGCGTTGCCACAGCACGTGAGAGACAGTCCGCCACTACATTGTGTTTGCCTGCTACATGCTGGATATCGGTGGTGAACTCCGATATTGCGGCTAGCTGTCTTTGTTGTCGGCCTGAACAAGGTTCTGAGATCTTGGCCATCGCAAAAGTTAACGGTTTGTGGTCCACAAAAGTGGTGAAACGCCGCCCTTCCAGCCAGAACTGGAAATGGCGGATGGCCAAGTGTAGGGCTAAAAGCTCCCTGTCAAATGCGCTGTATTTACGCTCGTTATCGCGCAGGGATTTGCTAAAGAACGCGAGAGGCTGCCAGGTCCCTGCCACACACTGTTCAATGACTGCCCCCACCACTAGGTCCGAAGCGTCGGTGGTGAGCGCCAAACGGGCTGTTGGAACCAGGTGCGCTAACAAAACGGCGCTTGCAAGGGCTGATTTGACCTGGGAGAAAGCGCGCTCCCGCTCCGGAGACCATTCGACCTTATTAGTGGGTTTTTGTTTTTTTAGTGCCGCGTACAGTGGCTGCATAAGCCGCGCTGCGCTCGGAAGAAACCAGTTGTAAAAATTAACCATTCCTAGAAACTCCTGCAGCGCTTTTATCGTTTGAGGTCGGGGGAAATCTGTTATTGCGCGCACTTTCTCAGGAAGGGGAACCGCTCCCTGTGGTGAAACGCGGTGCCCCAAAAAATCGATTTGCGCCACCCCGAACTGGCACTTCGCTGGGTTAATTATCAACCCGTGCTCTGCCAGTCTCCGAAAAACCGCTGTGAGGTGGGTTTCATGTTCGTCCTCGGACGTGCTGGCTACCAATATGTCGTCTAAGTAGACGAACACGAAAGGCAGGTCGCGTAAAACAGCATCCATCATGCGTTGGAAAGTTTGCGCGGCGCCCTTTAATCCAAACGGCATGCGCAAAAACTCAAAAAGCCCAAACGGAGTTGTCACCGCGGTTTTGGGAATATCCTACGCGCGCACGGGGACTTGGTGGTAGCCGCGCACCAAGTCTAGAAAAAATCAAGTTTAGAAAAAATGCGCGCCCCCGCCAAATGAACTGAGAAATCCTGGATGTGCGGAATCGGGTAGCGGTCGTGTGCTGAGACGTTGTTCAACCTGCGGAAATCGCCACAAGGTCGCCACGAGCCATCAGCCTTTGGGACCATGTGTAACGGGGAAGCCCAGGGGCTGTTCGAACGTCTAATTATGCCCAGTTTTTCCAGGTTGGCAAATTCCTCGCGCGCTATTGCCAGTTTAGCTGAGTCCAAGCGCCGGGCTTTTGCAAAAACGGGCGGCCCAGTGGTGGTGATAAAATGCTCCACCCCGTGTTTGGCCACTGTCGCCGAAAACTTTGGAACTGTGAGTGCTGGAAAGTGAGTGAGCAGAGCATGAAACTTACCACCTGCAGCTGTGACGTTGGCGTGTGCAGTCGGCGGAGCCACCCGAGCTGTGCAGGGAATAGAATGAAAAGAAAGTGCATTAACCAGACGTCTATTAGCAAGATCAACCAATAAACCATGTGAGCACAAAAAATCAGCCCCTAACATGTTGAAACTGACTGCTGCTACAATAAAGGTCCACTCGAATGAACGGCCCTGTAAGGACAGACGCATGGTCCTCTCACCGAATGTCTTAATCGCTGAGCCATTCGCTGCTGATACTGACACCCAGGGAGCTTTGGACGGCATCAGCCGTTCCGCGTAGGTAGGCGTGACGAAACTCAGCTGGGAGCCCGTGTCCACGAGGAATTGTTTCCCCGAGTGTGCATCTGTCAGGTAAAGTAGCTTATTTTCTTCTCCGAGGGACGCAGCTGCTACCGGCCCCCGGTCTTGGCGTTTCCCTGACGCTTGAAGCGGCACGGTGGGAGACATCTGTGCGCCCTCTCCGCAAAATGGCGGTGGTAGAAACACAGGCTGACCTCAGCTCCGCGTTGCCTGACGCCTGTCGCCGCCGTCGTCGGTTCGTCTGGTGCCGCCACCTCTGGCTCCAAACCATCTCCGGGTGCCGTCCTCTGCTCAGCTGCCGCGGCCGAAACCGCGCTCCGCTTGTGGGCGTCGACGAGTCGCTGCGCCTCCTTGCCGAGGCCATGGTAGTCCCGCTTGGCCAAGCGGGGTGAGTCTGCCAGGGTCACGCTCACTGCTGGCGGCAGAGTCCGGAGGAAAAGGTGGACGAAGATAAATTCGCCATCCTCAGAGTCTTTCAGTCTCAGCATCTTCACCATCAGGTCTGCCGGTCTGTCGTTCTCCGACTCCGTCAACTCTAGGAGCCCCTCTGCTCGCTGTTGCACCGAGGGGGTGAAATGGCTGATCAGCGCCTCCTTCAATGCGCCGTACTTGTCGGTGTCCGGTGGGTGGTTAACCAGATCTTCCACCCTCTGGACCGTGTGACTGTCCAGCTTCGCCACCACATGGTAGAACCTCGTTTCATCCTTTGAGATTCTCTGGAGGTTGAACTGTGCCTCGACTGCGCTAAACCAGGAGCGCGGGCTGTGCTGCCAGAAATCGGGCAGCCGGAGCGTGGAGGCAGCCATCAGGCTGGCCTCTGATGAGCTCCGCTCGGGAGAATTCTCCCTGCTCATTCTTTGTCGTGGGTCACCAGTGTGGAAGATGTGTTCAATGACGAGACATGAGTTTATTTCTCAGGTTCGGCTTTATTGCAGAACACATTCATCCAACATTCTCAAAAGCAAGAAAAGAGGCAGAATAATATTACATCACACTCTTATACCTCCGGGGGATTAAGAACTCAAGTCACATGGTGCTTCTGCAAACGTTCAATCACAATGCAAGTCTCTGAAGATTCACCATTGTCTCTTATTCTCCGGTGCCCCGGGAAACCCCCCAGGGCCTCCTCTGAAACAAGGGCCCGACTTCACACCTCCTCGCCATCACCTGTCGGCCCCCGTCGATCCAATCTCCTGTTCCTCCAGACGTGAAGCCTCAATCCACATAAGCCATACATTTGTGGGAGATATGAACCAGACATATGTGCCACACTCTTGTGGGAAATATGAACCAAACATATGTGCCACAACAGTATAATATAACATATCACAGTATAACACAGTATAACACACCGCTAATCCCCCTTTTAAAGTCTTGTTAAGGACTCTCTGGAGGCTCCCCTTTGGAACGTCCATCCAGCGGCCCGCTCCCAGAGCGTCTCCGTCTTTTCCTTACCAGAGACGGGCTACTTGGGTGTCTCCTCTCTCCCATACGCCGCAGCTCATTTGGGTGCCTCCTGGATCCATCTCACAGTTCTAAATAACCGTCCTTGCGGGTCCTCACTACCTGCAGCTGTCCCTGGTCATCCCGCTGTTCTTGTGATTTGCGGACCCCACAAAACCGAGACTCAACCCTAGGGTGGACTTTATTGCCAACTCTTAGGGGAGTACTCACTGGTCTTCGTGGTCCACAGCTCCATGACCTGGTTTCGTTTCGGTGTCGGAGAGTCCTGCCGACCCGGTCCGAGATCCGCCTCGGATCCTGCTCATAGGCACGCCTGGGGATGGTGCCACTCGGTCTCACCCTGCTCTCTTTCATTTGTTGTGCTGAATCAGCCACAGCAGAGCCCTGTTTGACGGTGGTACTCGGCCGGCTGCTGGAACTATGCTGTGCCTGCTCGCTGGATCCACTCGCAGCCGCAGTTGTCCGACTGTGCCGTTTGGGCCCCTTGTCCAGGGAACCACGAACTCTGGCACTGGAAACTCCCTGCGATGGTGCTCCATAGTGTCGGTCACGCCCGTCATCACTCGTCCCTGCCAGGTTCAAGTCCCACACTTCGTCGTCATTTCCCACATAGAAAGGCCGGTCCCACAGCCCGCAGCCAGACCACCCCTCTCCTACGCTGCAGGCAATGGAGAATCCAAGTCCATAAAACAGGTCGCAGCCCATTAGGTTAGCTCCTCCAGTGGACACCATAAACTCTACTGCACACATTGATGCTGATTTGTATCTCGCCGAGAGCATCAGCAAGCCCATGATGTCCATGGGGTTGTTCCCATAACCACAACGCGCTACGTCAGACCTGCTCACTCTATAATGCAGGAAAAGGTTCTTCACTGTGGCCAACTTCAGGATGGAGGTTGCTGATCCTGTGTCCAACATCAGCGGCACCACCACCCTGTCCAATTCGATGTTGCAATAAATGCGTCCATCCGTGTTCGGTGAGACCGTGTGAACCACCGTAGGTTCCCTTGTAAAAAGAGCCCCTCTCTGGTTTCTGGTCCCCCTGCTCAAAGTTTTTACAGGCTCTTGCAAAGTGGTGGAACAGACCGCACTTTCCACAACGCTTCCCCCTCGCTGGACATTCTCTTGCCTTGTAGCAGTGCCTGGCGGACCCATAGCCATAGCATTTTGGCGTCCCTGGGGCAGAACTAATCTTCACAGCGGAGGCATATTCTTCATCACTCTCGCCGTCCGAGTCCGCGGCCAGTGCCTTCCACTGTTTCATGTCCTTTTGCAGCTTGTTTTCTTCGCAGAGGTTTCCGGTCAGCTTCTTTGCTGCCTCATACTGCTGTGCTAATTCCATGGCGGCTAACAGCTTCAATTCTTCCACGTGTGAGGAGGCGAACCCTCGCAGAGGCGTAGAGAACATCCTCCGCTAGTTGGTCGCAGATCATTTCTTCCTCCAAAACATCAAAACGGCATTCCCCTGCCAGCTGCCATAGGTCTGGAACAAATTGTTACACAGACTCACCCTGCCGCTGGCATCACAGTCGAAACTGGATCCGCCTCGTGATGATGTTCTCTGGGGCGCGAAAATATCCTGCCATTAGCCTCACCACATCGTTGAATGTGTCACCACCTCCTAACGTACTCAGGATCCTCTGGCCCTCCATTCCCAGGTTGCGGACCAGAATTGCCCTTGCATGCAATTTTTCAAGCTCGCCGAGGTCCAGAGTGATGAAATAATTTTCAAAGGCTGCATACCACCTGGCCCAGGGGATGAGCGGTTCTCCTGGAGCCTCCTAGAATGGCCGGAAAGCGGTAGCAGCTCGTTCCACACCCTTTTGTCCTCACCGGCAAATGTTAAGCCCGTAAAATGAGGAGGAGGCGAGCTAACAGTTTATGTGTTTTATTAATTGAGTAAGAACTAAACAGGAGTCACTCTGAGCAGGTAGCGAGTCCACAGCAAAGAGACAGAGGATCTCCCGCTGTGACCTCTTATACTCTCCGTGATGTCACCACCGGAAAGGAGGGGCGTCACCTCCCTCTATACCCAGGGTACCGCCATATTGGTACGCTCAACTATGTACATGATATTCATATCCAACACCGACCACGTTCCAAGACCTTGGCCATCGCGTATGTCAGCAGCTTATGGTCCACAAATGCGGTGAACTCGCACCCCTCTAACCAAAACTGGAAATGGCGCGTCGCCAGGTGGAGAGCCAACAATTCCCTATCAAATGTGCTGTATTTGCATTCGTTGTAGCACAAAGTGTGGCTGAAAAATGTGAGCGGCTGCCATGAACCTGAGACGTACTGCTCCACCACTGCCCCTATGGCAACATCAGATGCATCCATAGTGAGCGCTATCCATGTAGACAGATCTGAGTGGGCTAACAACGCGGCATCCACAAGCGCTGTTTTGGCATTAGTAAAAGCCTGGATTTGCTCGGGAGTCCAGTCGATAGCTTCGCGGGTTTCTTTTTTGTTAAGCGCGGCATACAACGGCTGCATCAGCTAGGCTGCCCAGAGAAGGAAATGGTTATAAAAAATTAACCATTCCCAAAAACTCCTGTAGTGCTCTCACGTGTCTGCGGGTGACCTTATCCGGTAATGGAATCGCACCCTCCGGCGAAATGCAGTGGCCCAAAAAATCAATCTCTGGCACGTCAAAGTGGAACTTAGCTGGGTTGACTATCAGCCCGTGCGCCTCCAACCTCTGGAAAACCATCTTGAGATGGGCGATGTGCTCCTCCTCGGATGCGCTAGCTATCAGAATGTCATCTAAGTAGACAAAAACGAAGGACAAGTCGCGAAGCACTGTGTCCATCATTCTCTGGAAAGTCTGCATTGTGCCTTTTAATCTGAACGGCATGCGTAAAAACTCGAAAAGGCCAAAAGGAGTTATTACCGCTGTTTTTGGAACGTCTTCCACGCTCCGGGACCTGACGGTATCCGCGGACCAGATCCACTTTCGAAAAATCCCATGCCACGGCAAGGTGCATGGAAAAATCCTGGATGTGCGGAATGGGATAACGATCATCTTCCGTGGCGTTATTCAAGCACCAGAAATCGCCACGCGGTCACCACAATCTGTCAGCTTTAGGCACCATGTGTAGTGGGGATGCCCACGGGCTGTTGGAGTGCCTGACAATGCCCAACTGCTCTAAGTTGGCAAACTCCTCTCGCACGCTGGCCAGTTTAGCTGCGTCCAAATGCTGAGGTCGCGCGAACACCGGCAGGCCTTTTGTCGTTATAAAGTGCTCGACCCCGTGTTTTGTTACCATAGCTGAAAAAGTCGGGACCGTGAGTGCTGGGAACTGTGCGAGCAAATGTTGGTACTTACCCCCTGGAACTATAATGTTAGCCAGTGTTGTCGACCCAGCTTCCCGAGCTGTGCAGGGCAGTGAGGTAAAAGAGACAGCGTCCACTAATCTCCTATTAGCAACATTATCTAACAACCCATGAGCACATAAAAAATCTGCACCTAAAATGGGGCCGGAACATGCAGCTATCACAAAGCCCCACTGAAAGTTGCGTCAGTGTAAGCATATCGTCAGTGTCAGCTCGCCAAATGTCCTGATGGTGGATCCGTTGGCGGCCGTGAGCTCGGGACCGCTGCGTCCTGCCACCCTGTCTGCATTGACCAGCAGGATGAGGCTCTTCTGGGAGCCAGAGTCCACCAAAAACCGTCTTCCCGAACGTGTGTCTGTGACATAAAGCAGTTTGTTCCTGTCGCCATCGGTTGCAGCTGCCACTGAATTCCGAACATGCCATCTTCCGGGCTTCTTGAATTGGCATGGTGACAGGCAGCGTTGGGCATTCGAGCCAAAACGGCGATGATAAAAACAGATTGCCCCGTTCCTTTATCTTCTGGTGTCCGTCCCGGCTACCACAAACGGCTCCTCAACCTCGCTGGAGTCCCTCATGGATGCCGGTGCCACTGTCTGCATGCTGAGAGTTCTGGTCACCAAAATGATGAGGCCTGCTTCCTGCGCCAGGGCGTGGTAGTCCTTAGCAACCAGCCACGGCGAGTTGGCGATGATCGCCCTCGCTGTAGCCAGTAGGTTCCTGAGGAACAAGTGGGCAAACAGGAAAGATTCGTCGTCCTTCCCCCTCAGCGCCAACATGCTCTCCGTGAGCTCCACTGCTGGTCTGTCCCCTAACTCCGAACGCATTAGAAGTCTCTCTGCCCTCTCACTGTCAGAAAGGGTATAGCGCTGGAGAAGCATCTTCTTGAGTGCTTCATATTTTCCTTGGGCCGGTGGCTCCTGGAGCAGGCTCGTCACCTGTTGCATGGCACGCACATCCAGCGCAGCGACCATGTAGTAATACCTGGTATCATCCGTTGTTATCCCATGGAGTGCGAACTGGGCTTCTATGTGCAAGAACCACGCGGTCGGGTTGTGAAGCCAGAAGTCTGGGAGCTCAACTGAGACCACGCACGCGGCGCTGGTGCTCTCCCTCCAGGCAGTCGCTCTCTGTGGGTCTAAGGAGCTCAAGGCTGTAGAAATAAATAAATAAATAATATGTACATACCTCTAGCATAGTCACAGTGGGTGGTTTGTGTTCAGTTTTACAATTAAGACACATTTCTGTGCTTATGCCATATTGTCTGTTTTCATAGGTGGTTCTAGGATCGGAGCTTTAGGGGTGCTGAGCACCCAATGAGCTCCAACACACACACACACACACACACACACACACACACACACACACACACACGTTATTTTGTTAGCGTTATCATCTTTCACACATCTCCTCCGTGGCTTCTAGTTAGTGAACATGGTACGTGATGACACATAAAAACAGTGACAGCTTGAATTTAATATTTTGCTTATACCAAAATGACAACAGCTTCTTTCTCTCAAATTCAAACAGCACACAGTGATTGACTGACAAAAACGTCTGCTACTTCGCCAGGGCTGGACTGGGACAAAAAAATCAGCCCTGGCATTTTTGGTTCAGTTTGTTAAGTAGCAACATTATCACACTTAATGGTCTAACAGAGGTCAGAATTATTCCACTTTTGCCCTTAACAATTGAATCCCTGTGGTTTTAAAGAAAGAAAGAAAGTTACTTATCTATTTTGCATAAATATTTTCTCATAATTTTAAAGTCTCAGTATTTTCCAAAGGAGCAAAACTATACAAAAAAGCTACACAATACAAGGAAAAAACATCACAAGCATATATACAATAACAGCTTCAAATTTACTAGAATAATGTCACAAATTTATAGGGATGACTGCCCATTTATTTAAAACATGTACTAAATTCATAAGAGAAAAAAATGTCAAATTACAAGAAAAACAAACTTGAATTTAAAAGATCCAACTAATCTTCAGAGCACTGGAATACTACCAAGTACCATCAGAGGTGATCAAGCTTGTGATGCCACTGAGGTTCACTGTTGATTTCACCACCGAATGGCAGAGACTCAAAAAGGGCATCATGGCAGGGTGCACAATATCTGTGGCTTTGTTCATGGCTGCTGTGAATTTGTTATTGAAGGTAGGAGGAATGCAATGCAGAGGCCCAAAAACAGATGACAGTCCTAGGCATCCAGCTTGTAGAGCCTTTATGGATGACATAACCATAATGACCCCATCAATACAAGGAATGTGTTGGATCCCAAGCTCACTGGAGAAAATGGCAGCTTGGTCACGAATGCAGTTTAATTCAGGAAAATCTAGCAGTTTGAGCATTATGAAAGGAAAGCTGATGGAAAACACCTTCAGCATCAAAGGGTCTGTAATTCCATCAGTTCAAGAACAAGGTGTATGATGCTTGGGAAAGTATTACGATTGTACCTTGAATGATAGAGGGAACTTAAAGCAGACCATGGCTAGTTTGTATAGCTGGCTTAAGACAATTGACAGAAGCCACTTGCTCAGGATGTTTAAGGTATGGTGCTTTCAGTATGGCATCATACCCAGGCTGCAGTGGCCATTCCTGTTATACGACTTTACTGTCACCAAAGTAGAAGCAATGGAGAGATTCTGTAGCAAATATATCCATAGGTGGCTAGGAGTTCCTCCATCCTTCAGTTCAGTCAACCTCTATAGCAAGACTTACAAGCTTCGCTTACCAATCTCATCGGTGGTGGAGGAATTCAAGGCCACTGAGGCAAGGTCTGTCTGTTCTTTGCTCAATTCTGACGACAAGAAAGTCAGACATTCCAACACAGCCATTAAGTGTGGTAGGAAATGGAGACCTCAGGAAGCTGTCAGGGAAGCTGAAGCATACTGGAGACATGACAAAATTGTCAGCATAGTTTGTCAAGGACGACTCGGGCTTGGAAACTACAACGCCAAAAGATGGAGCAAAACTGACACCAAAAGCAGGAAAAAACTTGTAATACAGACGGTCAGAGAGGCAGTGAAAGAGGGCCGCTGTGTGAAAGCTGCAGGGCTGGCCTCTCAAGGGCAGTGGATGCAGTGGAACCAGGTACCCGAGTGATCACTGTCCTGGAATGATATGTGTGGCATGGACCAGGGCAAGCTGACTTTTCTTCTCCGTGCAGTGAATGACCTTTTACCAACGCCAAGCACCTTAACACTTTGGTACAAAGACGAGGATCCATCCTGTAAGTTGTGCAGCATGACCTGTTGCACTTTGAACCACATTTTGACTGGGTGCTCTATAGCACTTGGAGAGGGGCGCTACCAGTGGAGACATGATAAAGTCCTTACAGAATTTGCAAAATGGGTAGAATTCCAAAGGATTAGAGCCAGTAACCATCAGACACCACTATCTATGGTCACCAGCTTTCGAAGGCCAGGAAATAAGTCTTGGAAGGCAAAAACAATTGCCAGAACTTGCTTCTCCATTTTGCATAAAGCATCGGACTGGGAGATGCCCTTTCACTTAAAAAAGAAGCTCGTCAACCCAGAAAAAGTAGTAATAGCCACATTCCGCCCGGACATGATTCTTTTCTTCTTGGAGTGCAAAATCCATTGTAATAGCTGAGCTTACAGTGCCTTGGGAGGAGAGGCTGGCCATATCTCATGAGCTCAAGAAAGGAAAATACCAGGACCTAGTTGATGAGGCTTTTATCAAAGGGTGGCACACTACTTTATTCCCCACTGAAGTTGGTTGTCATGGGTTCCCAGCCGCATCTTTGCACTGCTTTCTACACAAGTTAGGTTTGGAACCTAAACATCTACGGAAAGCCATTGGGGACGTAGCTTCAGTGGCCGAGGTTAGTTCAAGGTGGTTGTGGCTCACAAGAGACCGTAGTTGGAACCCCTCTGAAAGTGAAGCTTAATCTTCACTTCCCCACTGAGGCGAGGCGTACAGATTCAGGGGCAAAATGCCTGTGACCCTGAGGCACCTGTTGATGATGCAGAAGGGATCCTCTTTACAAAGCTCTGACCACCCGACCACCACGACTATTAAGAGGAGAAACCAATGTATCATCTATTTTGGTTCTGCAGTTCCTGCTTGTAGCAAAGCATCTTTGATGTTTACGTCACCTGATAAAAGTTACATTAAATTTCACATATGTACAATTATAGTCACTGAGAATGTAAACACAGGAAGTTATTTAAAACATTTAATAAATTAATTTAAAAAAATAATTAATAAATAGTTGAGACAAAGGTCAGAAAATCACAAGAGAAATGTAACTCATTTGCAGTTAAAAAAATAAGGAAAAAATCAATGAAAGATCAATCAATGAATCAATGAAAAATGCAAAGACGGAAGAATAAAAGATGCCAGTTTATGATACAAAAATCACAAATTCAAGACAAAAATGTCAATCCATGAGCAAACATTTTTCACGAAGTTTCAAATTTCATGAAGTTTCTTTGAAAGTCTATAATTAAAAAAAAGAATAAAAATAATCATAAGAAAAAGTAGGTAATTTATGAGAACTCTCCAAATTCCCATAAAAAATTTCCAAATTTTCAATTAAAAAAAATTCTAACTTAAGTGGTAGAGTAGCCTGAAACTGTACACAAGTAAACGTAGTTTATCTTTATATATCATCACTCAAATATGCATAAGAGTAGTTACCCCCAAATAGTTAAGAAGTTGCTGAGATGTGACTTTAGTTTGGACAGTTTGAGGTTTTTCTCCTGAATAGCTGGCAGTTTTATTCAGAATTTACTACTTTTTCCTTGTAAATCTGAACAATTTTGAGCTGTGCTGGAACTCAAACTTTGTTACACAAGTTATAAGTATTACTATACAGGCAAGTTGAGTGCTAAATCGCTAAGAGTCAAGAGAGGCCTAACATGGCTGACTCTCCCCATTTATTGGCTCGGCGTGATGACGTCACCATACGGCTGCATCATAATGCTGGTGCCCATTAACCCTTACACTACATTCACCCCCTTGGAAAAACACAGAACATAACACATAATCTAATTAACCCTCCCCAATTTGGTATTGCCAACATAACTAGCTAGGGCTAGAGGGTGGACCACCATGTGGCCCAGCGCGGCTGAGTGGGTTATTCTGCTACTCTCAGCTGGCAGCCGTGCCCCTAGCTAAACATCCTTTCTTTTTTCGTGTCTTCCATGTGGGAGGCAGTTCTGCTGGAGGGGCCTTGTAGCGATGGTGGATGCGCCCCTGGACGTGCTGGGTCCCTCGGACCGGGACCATCTCCTACAAAGCTCCAGTGTCTGGGTCCCACACTGTGTGAGCTGACTCCCATGAAGCCTCGTCCACCGGAGCTGTCACTCAAACTCAACGGAGATGATTGGCGTGCCACACCGAACCATCTGTCAGCTGGAAGGTTGCTGGTCCCAGCTGTGCGATGATCCTCATGGGTGTCAGTGATACTGGAGGCCACGATGTGGTTGACTGTGGGTCTGGTCGTCCAATTTTGAGGACCCAAACCCAATCCAATACCGCAAGTGGCATTCTGTTCAGCTGCACATGCCACTGCGGTCACGGTGATGTAGTATCCACATCCATCGTGGGGCGTCCGTCAGGTTGTAATGGTTTCACCGTTACCCGGTCGGTCACGGACTCTTCATCCAGTGCTACTGGGGCGGTTCCTGGAGGCTGATGCTGGTCGTGGATCTGGAAGACGTCCGGTGACTCTGCTGTGTCCTGTACAATCACAGATTCTTCATCCAGCGGCTCAGCTGCGGCTCCTGTAGACTGGCGCTGTGCGAGGATTTGGAAGCAGTCCGATCCCTTCTCTCCCTCACCTGAGAAGTCTGGTTGTTGTGATGTGTTACTATCATTGTTGTTAGGATCTACGCCAGGTTATTGTGTCCTGGGATCTGCGGTGGGCGTGGGCTCCCTCTCCTGCAACTCTACAGTGGCTCCCATGGGTTCATGCTGGGCGAGGATCTGAGCGAGTCCAGTCGCTGTCCCCTCTCCTGGCAGCATTCCTCCTGTGTGCACGGGACGGCTGTACTCTTGTCATAGTCATCCTGTTCTGTCTCATTCCACTCATCGTCATTGTCATCGGGGTATGTTGCATCCCAACCATTGTAGTCGCTCAAGTGGAGTCCGTTACTGTTGCAGATGGAGAAATCCATTTGGTAGAAAAGGTCACATCCTCATATGTTGTCTCCATGCATGGTCACTTGAAACACAAAGTCAATAACTACTGTTGACACATAGCGGACCATTAGCGTGATGGTTCCTATGTTGCTAACTCTGTAGCCACCATACCCATACAGCGCCGTTGGGTTGTTGCCAATCGTGTGGTTGAGGAAAAACTTCTTCACCATGGCCCAATTCAACATTGACCTCACTGCAGCGGTGTCGAGCAGGAGCGGCAAAGTAACGTCATCCATCTCCACCATGCAGAATGCATACGCCGCGCTTCCGGACTCTACCATGTGGATAGTCGTCGCAGGTGGGTAACACCTGCGATGGTCGTTGCAGGTGGCAAACTTTGTTGAAGTTTTCTGCACTTCTCGCATGCTTGCCCCCTTGCCAAGAAAAAACGTGCTCTCTCTCGGTGCGTTGGAGAACCACAGCTGCTGCACGCGGAGCGTATCGTAGCGGTCCTCTGGTCCACGGTGTTTGCTTTGATGTTTTCTGCCGTGTCACCGGGTTCCTCCATGCTCACTGCGTATGTCAGCGATGTCTGGCTTGGCTGCCTAGCTCCAATGTTAACCTGTCGGCGGACTCTAGCTGGAATGCTAGCTCAATGGTACTATGTAGCGTCATGTGTTGTCCTTCTATGCCCAGGTTGTGAACTAACAGAGCCCCCTTCCGTACTGTGCTGGAACTCGAACTTTATTACACAAGTTATAAGTACTACAGTACAGGCAGGTTGAGCGGTATATCGCTAAGTGTCGAGAGAGGCCTAAGATGGCTGACTTTCCCCATTTATCGGCTCGGCGTGATGATGTCACCATATGGCTGCGTCATCACACCGGTGCCCATCAACCCTTACACTACAGGGATCATACCATTTATGTGGCAAGGGTGTTTTCATTTTCATTTTTAAAAAGTTTAAACGGCAAACTACTGAATATGTTTTGGATGTTATTTCAGCATGTCAGAAACAAACTAAAATTTTATAATCACAACTTTTCTCACTCCAGTTTTAAGGGGTGTTGAGTTTAATATTAAGGGTGCTACAGCACCCCTAAAGAAGGCCTAACGCTGCCCATGTCTGTTTTACAGCTGCAGTGCCTACAGGTTTACTGCTGCAGTGCATGATCATTTTGACATTGTGTAATTTTGTGTGTTTAACCAAGAGTGGGTCTATATTAGGTTTGCATGGAAGCAGCATGTGTACTGTACGTAATGCAAATGCGTAAAGCTGTTATCCATTCCTGCTGCCTGCCCCAGACTGCTGTTTGACAGATTTGGGAAGTAGCATATCAACAAAGAAAACTACAGGGCACTCACTCTGACAAGGCTCCATCCGCCCCTTCCTCCCTTCATCTGTCCGTCTGTCCATACATTGTGAGATAGGGCCTTGGCAGAGGTATGCGCTCTTGGATCATCTCCAAAATTGAATGGGCTCATCCTTAGGCTAAGGGCCACCTCTGGTGAAAATTTCATCAAAATCTATTGAATAGTTTTTGCATAATCTTGCTAACAGACAAACAAACCACCTCAATCACATTACCTCCTTGGTGGAGGTAACAACTTTGCACGTGTTCCATGAAGAAAGGCATCACTGCTGAGGTCTTGAAGACCTCACACCTTAAAAGTTCATCTCTGTGTTGAATTAGGCAAAAAGATTGAGCTATTTTAGATGAATGCTGAGCCAATCACTAACCCTCAAGCAGAGGCAGGTATAGTATCAAGTTACATTCACCCAACTACATTAATCAAGTAGCTTTTTTTTTTTTTTTTTGCAAAATTGTAGTTTTTATTGTAGGATTTTTTTCAGTCTTACTTGAGTACATTTTGAAGAAAGATTCCTCCCACTCCTTCCAAGTATTAATAAATGAGTGTTGGGGGGATAGGGTTAAATGTTTTGTGCCCATAAATGTTTCATATCCCTGGACAAATCCCCCCACCCCCCAAAAAAGAATATACGTACATATAGAATTTCATACAGTAAATAGTGCCATCTTCTGGAATTATAATGTCATACTTTTCAGGCTTAAACACTCCACAGTGACACACAATTGATCCACAGCTGTTGACATAAGATCAGCTGCTTCCATTTATTAATAAAAACATGCACATTCAGACAGTAAGTGTGAGTGGCCAGAGCTGTTTCTAGCCTTTGGGGAACAATAATAGTAAGAAAAAATAATAATAGTCTGTTTCCTCCCAACAAAAACAAAACAAACACACAAACAAAAAAACGTGGGTCACTAACTTGTTGAACACAATAACCATTACATGTAGTAAAAAAAAAATTAACCAGCATATATATGAACATTGCAAATTCACAAGAAAAAATGGCAAATTTACAAGGGAAAAAGTCACAAATTTATGAGAAAAAAATTTTCAAATTTATGAGATAAGTTTCAAATTAGTGTAGTGTTATTTATGAGGAAAAAAGTCACAAATTTATGAAAATTTTCAAGAAAAAAGCTCTTAAAATACAAGTTAAAAAGTCACAAATTTAAGAGAATTAAAGTTTAAAAAAAATGTACGTGAAAGAAGCCACAAATTTAACAGAAATAAAGTTAAAAATTTACCAGAAAAGTCACAGATTTAAAAGAAAAAACTACAAACTTACGTGAAAAAGCTGTAAATTTACAGTGGAAAAAGTGGTGAATTTATGAGGAAGAAGTCACAAATTTACAAGTAAAATGTCACAAATTTAAAGAAAAATTTACAAGAAAAAAAAGCTCTTAAAATACGAGTAAAAAGTCACAAATTTAAAAGAAAAAAAACTACAGATTTATGTGGAAAAAAGCTGTAATCGTAGAGCTGAAAAAGTGGTGAATTTATGAGGAAAAAGTCACAAATTTACTAGTAAAATATCACAAATTTAAAGAAAAATTTACAAGAAAAAAAGCTCTTAAAATACGAGTAAAAAGTCACAAATTTAAAAGAAAAAAACTACAGATTTATGTGGAAAAAAGCTGTAAACGTAAAGCCGAAAAAGTGGTGAATTTATGAGGAAAAAGTCACAAATTTGCAAGAAAAAAGTTGTAAATCTAAAAGGAAAAAATTGTGAATTTACCATAAAAAAAGTCACATTTTCCAGGTAAAAGTTGAAAATTTGAGAAAAAGGTTGAGGGCAATAGGGGCACCCTAGTGGCTGAGGGTCCTGTGCGTATCTGCGTTATGGCCAGAAACGTCTCTGTGAGGTGCAGTAAAGACTCAGTCCAGACTGCAGTGCCATATCCCTGGAGGGGTCATCTGGTCAGCATCCCGCCACCCGTCAGAGCAGATGCAGTGCAGGACAGCTGTGGCTCCAACTCTTCTGGGTGTCGGGTTGAAGTCTGCTGCTTCTCCACTCTTGGCCACAGAAACCTGGCAGGGTGTCAGTGTATCTAAAATTAAATCAAAGATGGAGAGGAGGGGGAGAGACAGAAATAGAAGTCTGGTTCCAGTGTTTTGTCCTCATTTTCTTTCCTTCATTTTTGCTTCTAAGACAGGGTTTTGCTGAACATGCACATCTTTATCTGGCTGCTGAACACCAGTAATTGGAAACAGAATCCCCCCTTGTTTTTCAAGGCTCAAGTGCTTTAATCAAGGGGACATTAAACTGGGCTGTTATGCTCATTTCCTGCTCATTCTTGTCCTCTGCTGAAGAACACATTTTTAATTTAATTTTTGACATGATGCCCATTTATCTTAACATGCATCATCTTCAGTCTGGAACAGGACATTTTTTAATTTTGATTCACAGATGTGCAACATTTTTCTTGCAAAATAGTTTTTTATTCTTAAACTACTGACTACTCATTATTTTAAACTTTCACCTTTTTTCTTGTAATTTTGTAGCATTTTTGGCAGATTTGTGAATGTTTATAATCCTAGTTGAGTGATGCTTTCTCATGAATTTGCAACTTTTTGCTCTTAAATTTAAAACCGTCTTCTCATAAATTAGCATTTTTTTAATCTTAAATTTGTATCTTTTTATCGTGAATTTGTAACTGTTCAACTTTTTTAAATTGTGGGTGTTTACTCATACTAATTTTTTCCTTGTAGATTTTCTCATCTAATTCTTCCAAATTTGTGTGTTTTAAATCTTATCTTTGCAAGTTTCTGCTTAAACATTTGCGACTACTCTTGTGAGGGACCACAGCCTTTATAATTATGAACCTGTTAGACATAGAGACCAGGATTAGGAGAAATATCAGCCACCAGCCAGAAATTAATCTGTGGTGTGAGGGAAACCAGTGGAGAACCACACAGCTATTATGACAAGTTGTTTAACTTATGATTACTGTAGGCTTATGATAGTTGTGTGAAAATTCTGTAAATAAAGGCTGCATGTCCACCAAACATGTTTTTGTTGCCTGACCACCCTGAGCGTTTTTTTTTTTTGTTTTTTTTTCAGCATTTGTGTGCTGCGCTCTGGAAAAAAAGCCTGTGCCCTGTATCCCAGCAACAGCTTGTCACTCTCAGCTCAGCACTTCCACTTTTCCTGTGGTCAGAGTTTCTAGTGATTTTTTTTAATGGCACTCTCTAAATAACAATGGACAGGAAACGTATTCTAGCAGCTCTGGATGTAAAATATGATGACACAGAAAACAGGAGTCTGAGTAGAGACCGTATCGGTGTCCAATGTCCCGTCCTTCCTTATTCTGATTGGCTGCTTAGAAAGATGTGACTGATGAGCTCAGCTGCAGTCTGAAAAGTAACTATTTTCAACGCTGAGCGTCCTGAGCGTCGCAACAAAAAACGGCCACTGCTCAAAGTGTTTCAGTGCCGAGGGTGCTCAGCACCATAAACGCTGGACTACACAGAGAATGAATAGAAAACTGTCACCCAGAGATGAAAAAATGCATTTGGTGGACACGCAGCCTTATCTGTCACATACACTATATTGCCAAAAATATTGGGACACCCCTCCAAATGAATGGGCACCAATGCAAAAAGAAATGTCCATAAAGACATGGATGAGTAAGATTGGTGTGGAGGAATATGACTGGCCTGCAGAGTCCTGACCTTAACTCGATAGAACACCTTTAAGTCCAACATCAGTGCCTGACCTCACAAATGCGCTTCTGGAAAAATGGTCAAAAATTCCCATAAACACTTGTAAACCTTGTGGAAAGCCTTCCTTGAAGAGTTGAAGTTGTTATAGCTGCAAAAGGTGGCTTTCCACAAGGTTTAGGAGTGTGTTTATGGGAATTTTTGACCATTCTTCCAGAAGCACCTTTGTGAGGTCAGGCACTGATGTTGGATGAGAAGGCCTGGTTTGTAGTCTCCACTCTAATTCATCCCAAATGTGTTCTATCAGGTTGAGGTCAGGGCTATATGCAGGGCAGTCAAGTTCCTCCACACCAGGCTCGCTCATCAATGTCTTTATGGACCTTACTTTAGATTATGTTAAAATATATAATTTAATGTGAAGAAAAAGGCTAGAGGTGAGAAGGAGTAGCAGACACTTCAGCAAATTCTCTATGTAGTTTCTATTAGAAAAAAATTAAAGAGCAAGTTTCTTCTGACCTGAAGGTTTGTATGGCCTGCACAAACACAATAATTATTGCTATGAGAAAATCACTACCAATAGTACTCATTGTCATGCTGGCCCCTTCGGGACGGAAAGAACAAACCCATGTGCAGAATGATGTTGTGCATTTATTAACAAAAGAATAACACATGGTGCTCCAATCAGACTAACTGGCAAGAAAAATGAAGAATTTACACTGTGCGCTCCCACAAACAAACTGGTGAGCGGGGAGAAAAATACAAGCACTCCCAAACTGACTGGTCAGCGTCTAGGATTACTTTCAGGGGGGTGTGCTGGTGGAGGAGAAGGCAGAACACACACACACACACACACACACACACACACACACACATACACACAATGAAATGGCAAAGAACAAATGAGCAGCCTGAGCTTAAACAATAGGTAAGACAACAACATAAGTGATAACAGGTGTGTGAGCTGAGCTCCAGGTGAACTGAATGCAAAGCTGCTCACAGCTGATGGCAGACAGACTGTGAACAGCGAGTGGGAGCGTCTGGAGAGAGAGGGGCAAAAACAAAGACAGAGACCCAAACTAAACATATGAGCAGACACAATAATAATGACAGAAATGCAAAACTCAACAACAAATTAAGTCTGAGCTCAGAGATGACCCTTGAGCTCAGACACACGACAGAGCCCCCCCCCCCCCCCCCGCCCAAGGGATGGACTGAATTATTTTAAAAAACAAACTCATGAAACAGGCCTGGACAAAAATGATGGTACCCCTAGAAAAGATTGAAAATAATGTGACCATAGGGACATGTTCAACCAAGATGTGTCCTCTAATTAACATCACAGGTGTCTACAAACTTGTAATCAGTCAGTTGGCCTATTTAAAGGGTGACAAGTAGTCACTGTGCTGTTTGGTGACATGGTGTGTACCACACTAAACATGGACCAGAGGAAGCAAAGGAGAGAGTTGTCTCAGGAGATTAGAAAGAAAATTATAGACAAGCAAGTTAAAGGTAAAGGCTATAAGACCATCTCCAAGCAGCTTGATGTTCCTGTGACTACAGTTGCACATATTATTCAGAAATTTAAGATCCACGAGACTGTAGCCAACTTCCCTGGACGTGGCCGCAGGAGGAGATGGATAATACGAATGGTAACAAAAGAGCCCAGAACAACCTCTAAACACATTCATAGTGAACTCCAAGGTCAAGGTACATCAGTGTCAGATTGCACCATCCGTCATTGTTTGAGCCAAAGTGGACTTCATGGGAGACAACTGAGGAGGACACCACTGTTGAAAACAAATCATAAAAAAGCCAGACTGGAATTTGCCAAACTGCATGTTGACAAGCCACAAAGCTTCTGGGAGAATGTCCTATGGACAGATGAGACAAAACTGGAACTTTTTGGCAAGGCACATGTAGAACGGCACCGAAGGCGTTATTTCACAAATGTTTTTAATTCAGCGATGCAGGAAGAAAGCAGGTGTACATGCCAGTAGTCCTGGCTGTGTGTGTGTGCCACGTACGTGACGTGACGACGTGATGACATCATTCTACATCCCCCTTCTTTAGTATAGAACTTTGGTACAAAGAGAACACTATTGACTCTTGGATTGGTATGAGAAAACATGTCACATTCCTGTGAGAGTGAGTATACTGTGACGAATAAACAACTAGTAAAATAACTTTCAATGGCACCACATAACATACCTATCTTGAAAATAAACTAATGCCTGGCTTGCAAATAAAATAAATTCCCGTGACACAACATAACTGATCTAATTTGAAAATGAACTTATGCCTGGCTTGCAAATATGTCTATATTTCAACACGAAACTACAAAAACATCAGCTTCAGTAAATGTCACAATCAGTCTGTATTGTACTTGGGATTAGGCTTCAGGAGTCTACCAAACCTGGAACGGGCCAGGGGGGTCTCGGTGACTTGTGGGAGCGATGGCTCTCCGAGGAGGCCAGGCGTGTGGTCAGTGTGCGCAGCAGGAAGCCTGGGAGGAGCGTGCACAGCGGCCTGCCTGGGGGAAGTGTGCACGGCATCATGCCTGGGAGGAGATGCGGGTAGACTGGGCACAGTCTCACTGCTGGTCTTCTGTGTTGGTGAGTCTGCCGGTGAGGCTGGATCTGGTTCTGGTTCTGTTGGTGGTGGTTCTGTGACTGGCAGCAGGTGTCGCCGGTTCCGGCGGTATTCTTTTCCCCCTGATTCCACCACGTAAGACCGTGGCTCTGCTGCGATTCTTTTGATGATGCCAATTTTGTCATGTCCTTTCTCTGTTTGCAGGCGTACTACTTGGGAGCTTTGGAGCGGGGGAAGTGGCCGGCTGCCACGATTGTAGAATCCTTTTTGTGCTTGCCTCTTCTTTGACAGGTGGGCGTGGATCGACTCTGGATTCTTGGACATTGGCTTAAGCAGGTGCCTGCTGATGGGAATATTTGTGCGTGTCTCTCTGGACATCAGTCTTTGTGCAGGTGAGCCCAGCGTGCCGTCTCGTGGGACATTTCTGATGCTCAGAAGATTGAGGAACAGGTCAGTACCGTCTCTTTTGGATGTTTCCAACAGTCGTTTTGCACTCCGTACGGCTCTCTCTGCCAGCCCGTTTGCTTGATGATACTCAGGGCTGCTGGTGACATGAGTGAAATCCCAGCTTTTCGCAAAGTCTTGGAACATCTGACTAGTGAATTGTGTTCCACAGTCTGACAGCAGCTTGTGGGGGACTCCGTGGACTGAGAAGTGATGTTTCAGCTTGTTAATTACACATTGTGATGTGATTTTCTTGACTGGATCCAGTTCATACCATCCTGAATAGGAGTCTACCAGGACCAGGTAGTGCTGGTTGTTCCATTCGAACAGATCTGTTGCCACTGTTGACCACGGGAGCTCTGGGACTGTGTGTGGTTGCATTGGCTCCTTTTGCTGATGTGGTTTAAGGGCATTGCAAGTGCTGCATGACTGTACAAAATTGTCAATGTCTCTCGTCATTGTGGTCCAATAGACTATGTTGCGTGCTCGCCGCTTGGTGGCTTCAGCACCGGGGTGTCCTTTATGGAGCAGCAGGAGATATTCTTTGTGCAGCGTTTGTGGAATTGTTGCTCTTGTACCTTTCATGATTATTCCATCTTCCACACAGAGCTCATCGCGGAACGGGAAGAATTCTTTCACTGTGTCGGGTACTTTGCTCAACCTATCTGGCCATCCATGCTTGATGATGTTGCTCAGGGCCTGGAGGGCGGTGTCTTTCGCTGTATGTGTGCGGAGTTCTTCCTGACGACTGGATGAGATGTGCTGCACCGTCATTACCTCGAAGTCCTCACGTTCAGTGGCATGTGAGGCTATGGCGTTGCTCGGTGCACGGGACAGCATGTCTGCCAAGTGCAATTCCTTTCCTTTCTTGTAAACCAGTGTGAGGTTGAACTTGTGCAGCTTCAGCATCATGCGTTGTAAACGCGCAGGCGCTGTGTGGAGAGGTTTCTTCAGGATGGAGACCAGGGGCTGATGGTCTGTCTCCACGATCACTGGTTTTCCGTATATGTAGTCATAGAATTTGAAACAGGTGAAAACGACAGCAAGCAGCTCTTTTTCAATTTGTGCATATTTTCTTTCTGTTTCAGTAAGAGTGCGAGAGGCATATGCGACAGGACTGCCATTCTGGAGACATGCACCACCAAGGCCATACTGGGAGGCGTCACATGTCAGAGTGACTGGTGTTTGTACGTCATAGTACCGGAGTACTGGAGGTGACGTCACACACTGTTTCAGAGTGTCAAATGCATTTTGTTGTTGTTCAGTCCAAGTCCATGCTGTGTCTTTATGCAGGAGCTGGTGGAGAGGTGCTGCAATGTTGCTGTGGTTTGGAATGAACTTGCCCAGGTAATTTATCGTACCCAGGAAGCGTTGTAGAGCAGCTTTGTCCTGGGGGGCCTGGATGTCAGTGATCGCTTGGATCTTTGCTGGATCGGGTTTCAACCCTTGTTCAGTGAAGACATGGCCCACGTAGCTGACTTCCTTTAGCTGGAATCTGCATTTTTGGGGGTTCAGCCTCAATTTCACGTTCCTTGCCCTGTTGAGCACTTTTTGAAGGTTCTCGTCGTGCTCTTTAAGATTTCTTCCACCAATTATGATGTCATCAACAATTATTGCGCAAGGGAGGCCGGCAAATATTTGCTCCATGGATCTCTGGAAGACCTCAGACGCTGCATTGATACCATATGGCATTCTCAGGTATCGATATCGCCCAAATGGAGTGGCGAAAGTGGTGAGGAATGATGACGTTTGGTCCAGTTTGACCTGCCAAAAGGAGCTCTTGGCATCAAGCACAGAAAACACGGTTGCGCCTGCCATTTGTGCAGCAGCTTCCTCGACTGTGCGCATGGGATGATGGGGGCGCATAATTGCTTCATTTAGGTCTCTTGGGTCGATGCACACACGGATCTTGTCAGTGTCCTTTTTGTGTGTCGCTACCATTGAGGATACCCATTCAGTGGGTTCTGAAATGGGTGTGATGACTCCTTGCTGCACCATGTTTTCCAGTTCTGCTTTCACTTTGTCCATCATGGCAACTGGAATGCGGCGAGGGGGCCGGATGACGGGTGTCACATTCTGGTCCAGTTTCATGTGGTAGGTTACTGGGAGTGAACCTAGTTCGCCATTGAAAAGCTCAGCATAGTTATTAAACCACTTTTGAGAGGAGCTCGGTTCGGTCACGTTCACCTGGAAAACCTGGTCTTTCAGAGTCATCAGGTCCATCTTCATGCAGTCCGGGAGCCCTAGCAGTGGTTGCACTTTGCCGTTTACTACATGGAAACGCAGGTTGTAGGATCTTTGGTCACTGGTCTGGCACTTGAACAACACAGTCCCCTCAGTGTTTATCACCGTGCCTCCATAAGCGATGAGCCTGGCCTTGTTGTCTTTGTTTATTTTTTCTGTGTTTCTCACATACCTGAATGCATCCAGGGAGATTACGTTACACTTTGCGCCAGTGTCTACTTTCAGTTTGAGTGTCTTGCCATTGAGTTTTACATTGCAGTGTAGTTCTTCTTTCACATCATCAGTAGACAGTGTGTTTATCTTATTTGCGGCTGGTGACAGCCCGTTGATGTCGAATGATTCAGAGTCCTCGCCGTCACTGTCGGAGTCTGCTTGGGCTATTTGGTTGACAGGTTTGTACTGCTTGTTTCTTGCTGCCGATCTGCAGTAGTTTTTGAAATGGTTGGGCTTTTTGCAGTAATTGCATTGCTTCCCATATGCCAGACAGAGTTCCTTCTTCGCTGGATGTTCATGTCCACAGTTGGTACAGCTTATGTAGTCTGATTTGGGACTGTAATGTTCTTTGTACTGCTTGTGGCGAACTGTTTTTTGCATTCTGCGGTCTTGGCGTATTGCATCCACGTTTGTTGAACTACGTGGTGTTGTTGCTAGAGTTTTAGTATGTTGTTCTGTTTGTTCATTGATTTGGCATATTTTGATGGCCTTTAGTAGTGTTAAATCGCTCTCTCTCAGTAGTATCTTCCTCACGCTATCGGAGCTGATACCAACGACCAGCCGGTCACGAATTAAGTCGTCATGCAATGCTCCAAAGTCACACGTTTTGGCCTTGTTTCGGAGTGCGCTTACATAAGCCTCTATGGTCTCACCGGGTTTTTGGTTCCTTGTGTTGAATGCATGTCTCTCCATTGTGATGTTTGTCTGTGGACTGCAGAGGTATCTGAACTTTCTTTTTAGGCATTCTGGATCCTCCCGTGACTCTGCCGGACGGATCTCCTCCCCCTCGTTATTCCGTTGAGCTGGTGCATAGGTGAACGTGCGTTCCCTTTCAATAGCCTCGCTACCTGCCAAATTGAGGAGTATGTAGGCTTTGGTTCGGTCGGGCTTGTCGTTGTGGGCAGCCGCGATGAAAATGTCGTATTCTTGTTCGAACACTCGCCAGTTTTCTGCAATTTTGTCGTTGAACACAAGCGGGTCCGGACGGCGGAATCCATCAGCCATGCTAGCGTTAGCTGGGGGAGGCACACATGTACCACAGAATACGCTTCTAACGTCTGACTAAATAATTAGTTGACTTACTGGGTCTATGTAGAGTTCGGCAGGAAAATTAGTTTCCGCTGCTTTACTTCTGACACCATGTAGAACGGCACCGAAGGCGTTATTTCACAAATGTTTTTAATTCAGCGATGCAGTAAGAAAGCAGGTGTACATGCCAGTAGTCCTGGCTGTGTGTGTGTGCCACGTACGTGACGTGACGACGTGATGACATCATTCTACAGCACATCAACTCTATGTTCACAGACGCAAAAATGAAGCATACCAAGAAAAGAACACTGTCCCTACTGTGAAACATGGAGGAGGTTCTGTTATGTTCTGGGGCTGCTTTGCTGCATCTGGCACAGGGTGTCTTGAATCTGTGCAGGGTACAATGAAATCTCAAGACTATCAAGGTATTCTAGAGAGAAATGTGCTGCCCAGTGTCAGACAGCTTGGTTTCAGTCGCAGGTCATGGGCCTTGCAACAGGATAATGACCCAAAACACACAGCTAAAAACACCCAAGAATGGCTAAGAGTGAAACATTGGACTATTCTAAAGTGGCCTTCTATGAGCCCTGATCTAAATCCTATTGAACATCTGTGGAAGGAGCTGAAACATGCCATCTGGAGAAGGCACCCTTCAAACCTGAGACAACTGGAGCAGTTTGCTCATGAGGAGTGGGCCAAAATACTTGCTGAGAGGTGCAGAAGTCTCATTGACAGTTACAGAAATCGTTTGATTGCAGTGATTGCCTCAAAAGGTTGTGCAACACAATATTAAGTTAAGGGTACCATCATTTTTGTCCAGGCCTGTTTCATGAGTTTGTTTTTTAAAATAATTCTGTTGAACCACAATTCAAAAGCGTTGTCTGATTTTCACTGGTCAATTTTCATAGAATTTTTATTTATTACCACTTTTGTCAGATTCAAATTATTTCTGTGACCATTGTGGGTTTTTCTTTCATTAACAGAGGGGTACCAACAATTTTGTCCACAGCTGTATATATTGTATATGCACATCCTGCAGAGCAGCCACTAGTTATGGGTACAGTTTTGGTTGTAGCAGGGAGTTGTGTGGTCAGAGCGCCGGGTGGTGGTGGTGGTGGCCTGTGCTCATGGGGCCAGACGAGGGGCTTTTCGGTTAGGCGGCATTAGCTGCAATGACAGCTGGATGGCCGTTTCCATTTGGGATGCCATCCTCACAGCCTCATCTAATTTGAGGTCATCCTTTGCCAGCACCAGCTGCTCCCACAACCACGGGCTCTTAGCATGCTCTGCTAGCCTGTCATGTACCATCTCTTCCTCTCTGTCACCGAAAGCACACATGCTAGCCAGGACACAGAGCTCAGTGACATACTGGAGGACCGTCTCGTGCTCACGCTGGTGGCGCTGGCCAAAAATGAGTCTCGGCACAACGATACTACGTGTGTCAGCGAAATGTCTGTCCATCACAGCAACACAGTCTTCATATGTGTCCGCAGGGCCAAGACAACGGAACACATACTGCCCCTCACTATCAAGATTGTGGATTAGCACATCCCTTAGCCGTTCATCGCTAGCATCGGTTAAGTCAGCAGTGTCAATAAAAGTCTGGAATAACTCGTGCCAGCGAGAGAAGGGAATTGGTGGCTCACCTAGTAGAATGAGGAATGGTTCCAGAGGTTGCAATAGTATCGTGTTTATCCTTTTTGTCATTGTTATATCTGAAATGAAGTGCTGATAGCAAATGTGAACTGAACTCTCCTTTATTTACCACACAACTAACTACAGTATATACAGAAGGGTGGCGCCATATGGCACCACAGCCAGTTCGTTACATGATGACGTCACCTGCGTGCACGCCACCATGTCCAAACACCACACTACCTTTAGCCCATGCTTCGAGCTACATGATGGACAGCTAGGCGGGCCAATAATAGAGCAGTGGGTGGGTCTTTAGGACGACAGTGGGTGGGCTTTTTCAAGACCTGATGTAGTAAACTTACCCAGAAGAGTCAAAAATCACTTTGGGGAGTTTCTCTGTGAGAAAAACGAGGTAAAAGCAGTGTGCTTTTTTCAAATCATTGACTGTGTGGAAAACGTTTGGCTAATTATGTGACCAGTTGACACATTTGAGAGTTAAAACCTACAAACACGCCATTTTTCAGTTAATGACCCCTTTAAACATGTAGCTACTAACATTTAAAAAGTGTACTTCCAAGACACGTTGTGAACAAATGTTTTAAAAATTTCAACCTGCAATATAGCTGCAGGAGGTATTGTTTGGAGTGCTGCCCTTGTTACCCGGACCCCCTGGTTAGTGGTAGAAGATGGATGGATAACCTGGAATATGCACTTTATAGCTAATGAAGTGTCTACAGTGAAGTCCTGCAGATCCTCCCTAGACTCGTTACACTGCTGCCTGTCGCCATCCTCGCCCACTACAGGATGGTCACTCCTCATTGAGACAGACCACAGGGATCCATTAAAGTCCTCAATGAACACCCACTACGGCCCATTAGGATGCTGTCTGTGTGTGTGTGTGTGTGTGTGTGTGTGTGTGTGTGTCTGTGTTACCTTTCATCTTCTGCAGCAGTACACACTCTCGTTTCAGTCACAGGAACCACATAGACCTAATAAGCACACACTCTCCATTACCAAATCTATTACTGCCACAGTCATGGATAGAGTGGCCAGTAACTGTAAGTAAGAGTAGACACCAAAAAAATCTACTTTTCCCTCACCTGTATTTTGTCTTTACTCATTGATTTATTTTCTCCCCTATTTTTTTCTTATAAATTTGGGACTTTTAGTACGTTATTGTTTAAAGAATTGCTTGATTGTACTTGTGCACTTAAGTAAATGTGCCTAGTTACTACCAGAGGTGGGTGTAACTAGGCACATTTACTCAAGTAACATTTTCACAAAATTATTTTCATGATCAATTTTATTGTAGTAGACTTTTCACTCTAGAAGAAAAATCTGTACTTTTACTCGAGTACATTCTGTTACCACCACCAAGGAAGTAATGTGATTAGTGCACTTTGTTTGTTTGTGTGCAGGATTACGCAAAAACTTCTGGATGGGTTTTGATGAAATTTTCACTAGAGGTGGCCCTTGGGCTATGGATGAGCCCATTAGATTTTGGAAGTGATGCAAGAGTGCATACCTCCGCTGAGGCCCTCTCTCGCAATGTTAAAGAAAGTGACAAAGTGATTCAGAATCCGCATCCTGACCCGGATCACCTCCAAAATCTAATGGGTTGTACCTCAAGGGGCACCTTGGCTGAAAATTTTAACAAAATCCATTCAGTAGTTTTTGTGTAATCCCACTCACAATCAGACAGACAGACCTTGGCGGCGGTATGTGTTTTCTGAGTGCCTCCTAGTTGTGCTCTTGAAGTTACTTTTGATTTCACTGAGTAATCTGAGTACAAGTCAAGTTTTTCCAGTCATCAAATTTGAAATTATTGTTTTTCTGTCAAAAAGCAAGAAATATTTCATTTATTGCCATTTTTTAAAAAATATGATTAAGGTTATATTAGAGGGCACATAAGGATAGTTTTCATTTTAGTTCAACACATTCAAGAAAAAACTCACAAGTTGAAAATTTAATAATAAAAATGTTGCAAATCTACAGGAAAAAGTTTCAAATTTATGAGGAAAAAAGTCACAAATTTACTAGAAAAAATGTGCACATTTATATCGAAAAAGTCTTGCACTTAAATGAAAAAAATAGTTTTATGAGTGGAAAAAGTCATAAATTTACAAGAAAAAGGATGCAAATTTATCAGTAAAAGTTAAAATTTACATGAAAAATGCTACAAATTTTTCACAAAAATTTATCACAAAAACTTAGAGAGAAAAAAGTCCCAAATTGATAGGAGAAATTACTTAAGAGAAAAATGCCACAAATTAACAACAACAAAAAAAAAAGTGTGGGAATTAGCAGAGGCCCCCCGATATATTACCACAATACTTGGGTCACAGTGTGATATTATCATGATCTTGTGATACGCCGAGAATTGAGATATCATGTGTTGTAATTTCCCATCCTGATCTTTGTCATGTTCAGGTCCCAGTTAGGTCTCAGGAGTCACGCCTTTGCTGTCCTGTCCTAACCAGACAGTGAGCATTTAGCACTATCTAAGACTGAAAAGTCAATTGTTTTTTTTACTCTGGTACATAAATAGCTAAGTTTATATTTGCAGCATTTATTAATAAATTTTAATAAAGTATCACAATACTGTGTCCCTGAATTGATACAGTATCATCACCACAAAGTATCACAATATTACACTGTACTGATTTTCACCTCATCCCCATTACTTACTGCTGAGGGTAAAGTTGCTATTCACTACTTCAGTAAATACTTTTTTACTCAAGTCATTTTTGGTGACTACTCTTACTAGTACATGAGTACTAATAATCACGAGTTAATACTACTTTTACTTGAGTACAATTTCTGGCTACTCTACCCCACCTGTTATTTTCTTTCATTTCTGGTGCTCACACTGTGTATCTACCTGAGGATAGCACTGACAGAGGCTCCACACGGTCCCGACACACACCATGATGGCCCCCAGAACGCACATTGTGATGTAGACGTGTGGCCGCTCCTGCGTCATGATGAAGAGGCCGACTGCAGCCACGCACAGACCCGCCACTATCAGCCCGTATCGGTATGGTTTCCCCTCCACCATCGCCACTGATGATAAAACTCCTGTTTATGAAAAGCTGAACCTGAGGCACCTGTCGTGCAGTGAGGACAGATTTTCGTGTGGTTCTGAGTCATTTGAAGATGAAGGGTGGAGAAAACAGCCAGGGTTCCACTCTGCTGCCTGGTAGGTCACCTTGCCTCAAGCTGCTGGCTGCTCAACTGAGATCAGAGCTGAGCAGGAAATACTCTACTCTTTGATTTGATACTCTAATAATTACTACCTCTGTCAAGGACATAATGTAATCATTTCAGTTTGTTTATCTGTTTGTTAGCAGGATTACACAAAAACTATTGGATGAATTTTGATGAAACTTTCACCAGAGGCGGCCCCCTCTGATAAACCCATTATATTTTGGAAGTGATGCAGGTCAGGATGTAGATTCTGGATCACTTTTTCCATTTCCTTTAACATTGTGAGATAGGGGCTTGGCAGAGGTATGCACTCAAGGTACAGTGGGGTAAAAAAGTATTTAGTCAGCCACCAATTGTGTAGGTTCTCCCACTTAAAAGATGAGAGAGGTCTCCAATTTTCATCATAGGTATACCTCAACTATGTGAGACAAAATAAGAAAAAAAATCCAGAAAATCACATTGAAGGATTTTTAATGAATTAATTGGTAAATTCCTCGGTAAAATAAGTATTTGGTCAATAACAAAAGTTCATCTCAATACTTTGTTATATACCCTTTGTTGGCAATGACAGAGGTCAAATGTTTTCTGTAAGTTTTCACAAGGTTTTCACACACTGTTGCTGGTATTTTGGCCCATTCCTCCATGCAGATCTCCTCTAGAGCAGTGATGTTTTGGGGCTGTCGCTGGGCAACACAGACTTTCAACTCCCTCCAAAGATTTTCTATGGGATTGAGATCTGGAGACTGGCTAGGCCACTCCAGGACCTTGAAATGCTTCTTACGAAGCCACTCCTTCGGTGCCCGGGCGGTGTGTTTGGGATCATTGTCATGCTGAAAGACCCAGCCACATTTCATCTTCAATGCCCTTGCTGGTGGAAGGAGGTTTTCACTCAAAATCTCACGATACATGGCCCCATTCATTCTTTCCTTTACACGGATCAGTCGTCCTGGTCCCTTTGCAGAAAAACTGTCATGGCGGCCTCTGGGCCATCATTAGCATCATTAACTCCAGCTGCGCACAGATCCACAGGGGTTAATCAGCAGCTGTTAAAAGCCAGCATTGCTGACAGCCCGGCACGGAGTCGTCTGTCCTCCTCGTCTGAGAAAGAACCAGAACTCAGTTCTCTGGCCTCGTCAAGGTATTCTCTTGTCTCGTCAGAGTCTGTCTCGTCAAGAATTGTTTTGTCAAAAACTGCCTCGTCAGAAACTGTCTTGTCAGAAGCTGTCTCATCAGGAATTGTCTTGTCAAGAACTGCCTCGTCAGAGACTGTCTCGTCAGAAGCTGTCTCGTCAGAAGCTGTCTTGTCGGAAGCTGTCTCGTCTGAAGCTGTCTCGTCAGAATCTTCTCTGGCCTCGTCTAGAACGTCTCTCGCCTCGTCAAGGACATCAGTTCAAAGTCAAGCACGTAAGAGAGCTGTTTGCTACTCTACTCCTAACCTCTACCCCTGTGCACAGGTGGACTCCCTTGGCGGCGGACCTGCGTCCCCAGCTGACGGGGTTACGCCAACTCGCTCACGTAGCGGCTCGCTACCACCACGACTACCGGTACATCTGGCTCCGCAAATTCCTGAATTATTACTGTATCAGTTACAGGAGTACTGGCCACCGTTACCGGTGGAGTTTGTGTCATCGTCATCTGTTGTGTCCTCGTCACCACGCTCTGTGGAATCACTCACCTCGTCATCGTCTGTGTTGTCGTGGTCACCGCGCTCTGTGGGGTCGCCCGCCTTGTCATCGTCTGGATTGTCGTCGTCACCACGTTCTGTGGAGTCACTTGTCTTGTCATCGGCTGGTTTGTCGTCGCCCCGGTCTGTGGTGTCGCGGCCGGAGTCACTGGAAGACCTGTCCTCGTCTCAGTCACAGGTGGAAGCCCCAGCTCGTTACCGGACGCCTTCACCTCCACGTTGCACGGCCGCTGGTTCTCAGCAGGACGTAACCTGCACTTCTCCCAAGTAAGCCTCACTACTGATAGCTTGTCATTTGCGTGGGACAAAAGTAATGGTCTGTGCTTATATGTTCCAGGTTTGCCGGGTCTCCGTCCAGAGTGCTCAGTTCCAGTGACCAGGATACTATCCACACGCTCACGCTTGCACTACACACCCTTTCACTCTAATAAAGATTATTGTTCACTAATTTGCCCGTGTCAGTGTCTGTCTCCTGGGTCCCGAAACATGTCAAAAACAGCCCCAAAGTATGATGTTTCCACCTCCATGCTTCACAGTAGGTATGGTGTTCTTTCTCCTCCAAACACGACAAGTTGAGTTTTTACCAAAAAGTTCTATTTTGGTTTCATCTGACCATATGACATTCTCCCAATCCTCTTCTGGATCATCCAAATGCTCTCTAGCAAACATCAGACGGGCCTGGACATGTACTGGCTTAAGCAGGGGGACACGTCTGGCACTGCAGGATTTGAGTCCCTGGCAGCGTAGTGTGTTTCTGATGTAGCCTTTGTTACTTTGGTCCCAGCTCTCTGCAGGTCATTCACTAGGTCCCCCCATGTGGTTCTGGGATTTTTGCTCACCGTTCACGTGATAATTTTGAACCCACAGGGTGAGATCTTGCTTGGAGCCCCAGATCGAGGGAGATTATCAGTGGTCTTGTATGTCTTCCATTTTCTAATAATTGCTCCCACAGTTGATTTCTTCACACCAAGCTGCTTACCTATTGCAGATTCAGGCTTCCCAGCCTGGTGCAGGTCTACAATTTTGTTTCTGGTGTCCTTTGACAGCTCTTTGGTCTTGGCCATAGTGGAGTATGGAGTCTGACTGAGGTTGTAGACAGACGTCTTTTATACTGATAACGAGTTCAAACAGGTGCCATTAATACAGGAAACGAGTGGAGGACAGAGGAGCCTCTTAAAGAAGAAGTTACAGGTCTGTGAGAGCCAGAAATCTTGCTTGTTTGTAGTTGACCAAATACTTATTTTACTGAGGAATTTACCAATTAATTCATTAAAAAGCCTTCAACGTGATTTTCTGGATATTTTTTTTCTCATTTTGTCTCTCATAGTTGAGGTATACCTATGATGAAAATTGGAGACCTCTCTCATCTTTAAGTGGGAGAACTTGCACAATTGGTGGCTGACTAAATATTTTTTTGCCCCACTGTATGTAAAGAAATAGAGGGCACCCAGAGAGCGCATCATCACTATATTAGGTGATGATACACTGTGGTGACCACAGAAGGGAGCAGCCGAAAGAGAAAGTGGATCCAAAGCCCAAGGGACACGTCTGGTGAAAATATCATCCTCCTTGGTGGAGGTATGCACTCACTGGGTGCCCTCAAGTTCTCAAGTAAAACTGAAATGCGACTTTGTTCAGCAGATTACATACCTATATTCAACATGGCTGTTCATGAAAATGTTGCACAAGGAGAAAACTGAAAACAACATATGGATTTTGCTCCAACTAAACATATTGTCATGATCCTGGGAATGGGCAGGAGCTGTGCCGAGTCTTCAGTTTAAGTTTAGTTTTTTTCTGTTTGTTTTTCTGCTTATCTTGTCTGCTGTACTTGGTTCCTGTTGAGTTACTGTGTCATTTTGTACGTGTAGCATTTACATCTGAAGGTTGTGTTGTCTTACTTTTGTATTACACTGGTCAACACCAAATTTATTGTCTAAGTTTTTTTAGCTGATTTAGGACAATTTTGACGTGCCGAATCCAAAAATCACATTGGTTTTGCTCAGTCAGGTCAACTTTTTGAACTATGGCCACGTTTTCTTACATTTTTGTTTACATGTACAGGTATTTTTGCTTTATATGATGCAAAATTCTTTTTTATTTCTTGAAATTCTCAGAATTTTGAACAATGATGACATAACGTTCAATTTACATGTACTTAACTTTATCAGTGTCTACTATTCAATTTACAGTACAACTGTACAACTGCTGTACAACTGCTTGTAACTTAACATAAAAACCTGACCTGATTGAGAGAAATGGATGTCATTTTCGGATTCAGCGGTGCTAAATTGTCTTAAATCAGTTGAAAAAACACAGACAACTTACAAAAAAATTATTTTCGTTGTGTTATTATTTAGCTCCGGTTTTTGTGCTTTAACTTTGACAGTGCTGTGCAGCTTCTGGCTGTCAAACTTGGTTTCGCGGGCTGCACATCTGTCACTGATTAGGTTACGTTTCTACTCATGTATCCACACCTGTCACTCACTTGTTAGATGGTCTTATCACTACTTAAGGGCACGACAACGTTTCCCCGTCGTCGTGTCCTACTGCATCTTTCCTCAGTTACTCTATTGTCAGATGCTGAGTGTATTTGGTTGCCGTGGAGGTGAACGTTAGAGCTCCGACCAGGTATTTTGTTCTTTTCCCCCAATTCCCTCAGCTGTGAGCCCTGCTGCTCTTCAGGTGTGTTCTGGCCGTAATTGTCTCTTTTCCCCGGTGTCTCCTAGCACCTCAGCCGGTGTTTTCCCCAGGCTGTTCTTCCTCCCTACTGGTCGTGAACTCCACTCTCCTCTGGCGCCTACACCTTATTGTATGTAAGTTCTGTGTTTCGTGTAGTATTTGTTGTTATGTTAATAAATGTGCAAAACCACAGTGAGCATTTGGTGTCCTTCCATAGCCCCTTAAAGGGCACGTTATGACACATATTTAAGTGAAGAAAACTTGCAAATCAAGAAAAAAGTCAGTTTTTCAAAAATAAAAAGTTGCAAATGTAAAGTTTAAAATTTATGATTAAAAGTAGCTAAGTTATGAGTAAACATTTGTAATTTTACATTAAAGTCATATCACAAAAAGTTGCAAGTTTGAAGGAGATAAGTACTAAATTTCTTTGAAAAAGATGCAACTTTACCAAAAAATGATTTAGAAATAAAAAGTTGCAAATGTATAAAAAAAAAACCAAACAGTTCCCGATTAATAACAAAATCAAGCCCCCAAAAATCCAAAAATGTATGGGTGAAAGTAAATTAACAGTCAGAAGTTGATCAAAAATAGCAATTTTTTTTTTTTGCTCAACTTGACTTTTTCATGTTAATTTTTGAGGGCCAAAAAGGTGTAATTTTACCAAAAAGATGTCACTAATTTATGAAAAAAAGTGTACTCATAAATTTGCATTTTTTTCCTCTTAAATCTGACCTTTTTTTGGATAAATTTTGCAGGGTTTTTTTCTTGTAAATTGTTAACATTTTCTCAAGAATATGTGGGGCATCTTTAAATCTTACATTTGATTTTTTTGATTTTGTATACTTTATTGATCCCCAGAGGGGAAATTGAGGGCATCCACCTGGATGGATGAAGCAGCCACGGTACGGCGCTATCCCTTAACCATTCACACACACATTCACACCTAGGGTCACTTTAGAGTCTTCAATTAACCTAACCTCTATGTTTTTGGCCTGTGGGAGGAAACCGGAGAAATCCCGGAGTAAACCCACGCAGATTGTTGCTCTGAGTGTTGCTATCCCTGTGCTGTTGCAATCCTGGAATTTCCCCATTGTAGGACTAATAAAGGCTTATCTTATCTTATACGGGGAGAACATGCAAACTCCACACAGATTACTGTTGGTCAGGGGCTGGGATCGAACCAGGGATCCCATGACCAAGGGTGAGTTGCTGTGCTGGTGCAGTGCTAACCACTGCGCCACTGCACTGCGGTGACTTTTTCTCATAAATTAGATCCTTTTTACTCATAAATGTCATGATTGATACAATAATTCAGGCCATGTGCGAGATGCAGCAACAAAAGAGACAATCAAACAATTATACATGTTTGAGTTTACTTTATTAAATAGCAAAAGCTCTCGCACTGCTACTGAAACAGTCACTTGCCAGAGGAAGGAGCCTGTGGAGAGAAGATGAGAGTGGTGAGAGGATGAATGGAGTAAGGGGGAAAATGGGCTAGCCAAATTACCACTTACGTGGGCTCCAAGGGAGCACCGGCAGGACTCCAGCGGGGAATAGACGAACCAGCAGGGTGGTGGAATGAGATGATGGAGCCTGATTGGGTGGAGGTTACTGTAGGCAATGATGAAGTGGCAGGAGAGTGCACGCAGTCCTGGCGACACACCCGCAGCAAACTGAACAGAGGAGAAAAAGCACACAGGTAAATAATTTCTTACACCGGTGTGAATGACTTGCTGTCTTTATAGCAGTATACCCAGATGAGCCAGCATTGAATCACTGAATGATGTTTCCTTAAGTACGCTGGCTGATGAGAGGGCGTAGGTGTGTCCTCTCACTCAGGTATGATGATGAGCTGAGAAGAGATGACCGGGACGGAGGGGGCACACTCTCGCTGCCCATAACAGGGCCCCCCTTCTAGGAGCGCCTCCTGGCAGTCAGTACGGTCTGTTGGGATGGGCATGATGATAGGACCGGAGCATTTCCTTGTCCAGGATTCGGGACGAGGGAGCCCAGTACCGTTCCTCCGGGCCATAGCCCTCCCAATCGGCCAAATACTGGAGACCCCAGCCTCGACGGTGAACATCCAGGATCCGGTGGACCATGTGGGCAGGGTGGCCGTCGATAATCCAGGGAGGAGGAGGCGGCTTCGGGGGGGGGGGGGCAAGGGGACTGACCGAGAGGGGCTTAATATGGGACACATGAAAGGTTGGGTTCACCCGCAGGGCTGGTGGAAGTTTGAGCCAAACCGAGGCATTGCTGACAATTCTGGAGATCGAAAAAAAGGCCCAAGGAAGCGAGGAGACAGTTTCTTTGACATCGTCATCAGTGGAACCTGACTGACCGCCAACCAGACCTGCTGCCCTATGGTGTACTTGGGGGCAGGCACCCGTCGCTTGTCAGCCGCGGCCCAGTTGCACTCAACATAGCGGGCAAGGGCGGTGTGTGTAGATCTTCAGACATGCCTGCAGCAGCAAGCATGAGCCCCCAAGGATGAAGCCGCGACCTCCCTCTCGGTCATGGGTAGAAGCAGAGGTGTGTAGCCTAATGATGCCTCAAATGGAGTGAGCCCCATTGCCGTGAAGAGGGCCAAGTTCATAGAGTATTCCACCCAGGTCAGGTGTGAGTTCCAAGAGGATGGGTGTTCGGCTGCCACATATGGCAGGGTGGCCTCCAAGGACTGGTTGGCGTGCTCTGCCTGCCCATTGCTCTGGGGGTGGTTCCCAGAGGAGAGGCTCACCATTGTCCCCAGGGTGCGGCAGAAGGTCCTCCAAACCTGTGATGTAAACTGCGGGCCCCGGTCAGACACGATGTCAACAGGGATCCCATGGAGTCGAATCATGTGGTCAGTCAGTAGGATGGCTGTCTCCAAGGCCGAGGGATGTTTGGGAAGCACCACCAGGTGGACAGCCTTGGAGAAGTGGTCCACAATGGTCAGGTTCACTGATTTTCCATGGGATGGGGGAAGTCCAGTGACAAAGTCCACAGCGATGTGCGACCACGGGCAACCAGGGATGGGAAGGGGATGGAGAAGCCCAGCCGGGGGGAAGAATCCAACTTGCCCCGGACGCAAGTCTGAAAGGCCCACATGTACTCCTGCACATCCCGCCGCAGCGTGGGCCACCAGAACACCCGCCAAACCAGGTCCGTTATACGGGTGATACCAGGATGACAGGCGAAGCGGCTGGTGTGACCCCACTGGATGACGTCACTACAGAGGGCAGCGGGGACGTACAGACGGTTCTGGGGGCACCCTGCTGGCACAGGCTCCCGAGACTGGGCCTGACGGACCCTCCGCTCGATATCCCATGTAAGGGCACCGAGGACGCATGAAGGTGGAAGAATGGATTGGGGGTGGGAAGGGGGCACTACCTCCTCGGAATCAAACTGGCGCAATAGCATGTTCGGTTTGGTATCCCGAGAGCCAGGCCGGTAAGTGATGGTGAAATTAAACCAATGGTAAAACAGAGCCCAGCGAGCCTGCCTGGCGTTAAGCCAGTGGACCGACCGCAAATACTCGAGGTTTTTGTGGTCGGTCCACATGACAATGGGGTGAATAGCCCACCAATGTTTCCATTCCTCCAGTGCCAATTTAATGGTGAGCAGCTCTCTGTCCCCCGAGTCGTAATTCCTCTCAGTTGGCGTGAGCCGACGAGAGAAATATGCGCACAGGTGGAGCTTATGGTTGGAGGATGTGCGCTGTGAAAGGACAGCGCCCACCCCTGAATCAGACGCATCCACCTCAAGGACAAACTGGAGCTGTGTGTCAACCTGAGCCAAGATAGGAGTGTTAGTGAACAGGCCCTTTAATTTAGAAAAGGCCTGTTCTGCTGCCTCGGTCCACCGAAAGGGAACCTTAACGGAGGTCAGCTGCGTCAAGGGCAGTGCTACCCCATTATAGTTCCGGATGAACCGGCGATAAAAGTTCACAAACCCGAGGAAGCGTTGAAGCTCCCTACAGGAGTGGGGTGTCGGCCAATCGAGCACTGCCCTCACCTTGGCTGGGTTGGCAATCAGTCTCCCTTCAGTCACTATGAAGCCCAAGAATGTGGTAGATGTTGTGGAGTACTCACACTTCTTGGCCTTAACGTAGAGCTTGGGCGCATGCGCACGCAGCGACCAGCAGCTTGGTGATATAGTGCGTGTGTGCGTGTGTGTGTTTTTTGTACTTTTTTACGTTTTTAGAAAATCCTCTGTGTCGTTTCTGCCCTGGAGCGTTGGTGGAATATATGGCGAAGAGCTCCCTGGTATCTGCAACATGGATTTCCTGTCATATCTCGCACTACTGCTTTCTGTGCTGTGGCTCTTTGTCTCTGAGGTAAACGCGTTCGGCTCCATGGCGAGCAGAATAGCGGGCAGAATACAATATTCCAGGGACGTGTTGCTGCGCTTTAACACAGCTGGTGCAGAGTCTCTGATTGTGCCCAGATTTCAGCTGCCGGACTTTATTTTGAGAGACGGACACAGCGGTGAAAAAAGAAGCGGCAGGAGGAAGCGTGGAAGACGTGGAGGTGTGAAATTGCGCCTTAGGAGACGTCAGTTTGGTAACATTCCTCTTCCTTCGATCATTTTTGGGAATGCACAGTCTGTGAGAAACAAGGTGGAGGAAATTCAAGGCAACGTACGTTACCAGAAGGATTTTAAGAACTGCTGCGTCATGGCTTTCACTGAATCTTGGCTTACTGCGCATGATCGAGACGCAGACCTGTGGATTGACGGCTTTGGAGCTCCGCTGCGCTCGGATCGGCAGGAAGAGGTAACAGGGAAACGTCAGGGGGGCGGAGTATGTTTATACATTAATAAGCAGTACTGCACATCTGTCACGGTCACAGAGCGCATCTGTACACCCCATGTGGAGCTGCTGTCTGTGTCGCTTCGCCCCTTTTATTTGCCTCGAGAGTTTCCCCAACTTTTCATCACAACTGTGTACATTCATCCGAGGGCAGACGCTGACTCCGCCTCCAGCACCATCTCTGATGTGGTGCAGTGGCTGCAGTCAATTTCTCCAGAGGCGCCAAACTTCATTCTTGGGGATTTTAACCATGTTTCTTTAAAGAAGACACTTAAAAACTTTCATCAGTATGTCTCCTGCCCAACCAGGCGAAAAAAGACATTGGACCTGTGCTATGGATCCATAGAGAGGGCCTATAAATCACTCCCCCTTCCTCCTTTAGGATCATCAGATCACAACTGTGTTCATTTGCTGCCCACATATAAAACTGCTCTCAGAAGAGGCAAGGTGGAGATGAGAGACATTGATGTGTGGACAGAAGATTCAGAGCACAGCCTCCAGGAATGCTTTGACTGTACAGACTGGAAGATGTCCATAATGGCCTGCGGGGATGATTTGGACTCTCTGGCTGAGCTCACATGCTCATACATGGCTCACTGTCAAAATAAGTTTGTTCCACGTAAACGTGTCAAAATATATCCCAACAACAAACCATGGGTTACTAAATCAGTTAAATCCTGCTTACAGAGGAAAGCTCTTGCCTTTAAACAGGGGTCTGTTTCTGCTCTACAGGTTGCCACTAAGGAGCTAAAGGCCGAAATTTTAAGAGCAAAACAGAATTATAAATCAGAATTGGAAAGCAAGATGGCAGCAAATAAACTTGGTTCGGCCTGGGCCAGTATGAAAAAAATTGCAGGCCTTCAGTGCACAGAGCGCAGTAATCGTGTGTTTTTAGATGGTTTTAATTCAGACACAGAGCTGGCTAATGCTCTTAATTGTTTTTATGGTCGTTTTGACTCCTTTGATTTTAGCACAGAAATCCAAGATTTGAAACAGAAACTCAAAGACAATCAGCACTTTAATATTGAGATGCAGGATGTTGAAAGGGAGTTCCGCGCTGTAAAAGTGAACAAAAGTCAGGGCCCTGATAATATATGTGGACGCCTGGTAAAGTCCTGTGCACATGAACTGAGTCCTATATTTCACTACATTTTCAATAAGTCCTTACAGACACAACATGTGCCTAAGATCTGGAAAGATGCCGTGGTTGTTCCCGTTCCAAAATCCAGCTGTCCTAAAACGGTAAATGACTTTAGACCAGTTGCTTTGACTTCAATTTTAATGAAAATTTTTGAAAAACTGGTCAGATGTGAGGTCCTAAAGCAGACTGAACATGCATTGGATCCTCTGCAGTTTGCCTATAGGCCTCACAGAGGAGTGGAGGATGCCACTGTCACTCTGTTTAACATGCTTTTTAAACATCTGGATTTTAATGGGACACATTTATTTGTGGACTTTTCTTCTGCCTTTAATACAATCCAACCTCATATTTTAGTTGAAAGGCTCCTGCAACAATTTGATTTAAGCAGTAATCTGGTGGGTTGGATTCTGGATTTCTTAACCAACAGGACGCAGAGAGTAAGGGTCAATGGCACATTGTCTGACCTAAAGTGCTCTTCTACTGGCTCTCCTCAGGGGTGTGTGTTGTCACCACTACTCTTCATCCTGTACACAAACATGTGTCGGAGCAGACATGACAACAGACACATTATAAAGTATGCTGATGACTCAGTCATTGTCAGTCTCCTCCAGGATGGTGAGAGTGGCCACGGCCCAGTAGTTGATGACTTTGTTCACTGGTGTGAGGATTCCTACCTGCAGCTGAATACAACAAAAACGAAAGATATGATTATTGACTTTAGGAGGAAAACTCCCAGGCACAAAGTCACCATACTAAAAGGCCAGACCACCGAATGTGTACAATCCTACAAATATCTTGGGATGATTATTGATAGTGGATTGAACTTTGAGGTGAACTGTGAAAGGGTGTGCAAAAAGGGTCAGCAAAATTTGCATTGTTTGAGGAAACTTGCACGCTTCCAAATTGACCGAACCATAATGACTATGTTCTATCGGGCTTTTATTGAATCTGTTTTATCCTTTTCTTTAATGTCATGGTTTGGTCAGATAAAACTGAAACAGAGGAAATCCTTGGATCAGGTAGTCAGATGGTCCAGTCGTTTGCTTGGTGAGTCACAGCTGAGCCTGACATCCCTGTACACCAGACAAGTACAGAGGATGGCCGACTCGATTTTAAATGATGACTCCCACCCTTTGCACTGCAACTTTCAGCTTCTTCCCTCCAGACGGAGGTTTGCTGTCCCAAAAAGTAGAACCCAGCGTTACAAAAACAGCTTTGTCCCTGCTGCTGTCAAAGAGTTGAACAAGCTATAAAAATTATATTGTACATATTTTATATTTACCTATTTTGTAAGATGTGTGCCTGTGTTTGTGTCTATGTTGAATGTAATTGTGGCTTGTAAATATGGATGTCACCAACTGCAAAACAAATCTACCTACGGGTACAAATAAAGTAACCTGAACCTGAACCTGAACCTGAGCTGGTTCTCCAAGAGCCGTTGTAAAACTGCTCTAACATGGACCTCATGTTCCTCTGGCGAGCGGGAGAAAATCAAAATGTCCTCCAAATAGACAAACACAAATTGATAAAGCATATCATGGAGGACGTCGTTAATTAACCATTGAAAGACAGTGGGGGTGTTGGTGAGCCCTAACGGCATCACCAAATACTTGAACTGCCTCAAATGGGTTTTAAACGCTGTCTTCCACTCGTCTCCCCTCACGAATGCAGATTAGGTGGTACGCGTTGCTAAAGTCTAATTTGGTGAAAACCTGTGAGAGCTGAAGGAGCTCAAACATGGAATCCATCAAGGGCAGAGGATATTTGTCCTTAACTGTAATAGCGTTGAGCTCGCAATAGTCGATACACGGGCGCAGCGATCCAGCCTTCTTTCCGACAAAGAATATCGGGGCAGAAGATGGCCGAATAAGGCCGGTGTTCAGCGACTCCTTGACATATCTCTCCATTGCCTCCCTCTCAGGACCAGAAATGCTGTAGAGCTGGCTGGATTGCAGCTTCGCCCCTGGGATGAGGTCCACAGCACAGTCATAAGAGCGGTGAGGCGGCAGCGACAACACTCTCGACTTGCTGAAAACCTCTCCCAAATCGTGGTATGCCTGGGAAACGAGGCTGAGATCCAGCGGCTCAACCGGGGGGAGAGAGACAGAAAGAGACGGAGCACATTCAGCCGAATGAAGACAACTGGCCAAACAAAATGGGCTCCAGGAGAAGATGGAATTACGGCCCCAGTTAATAATGGGGCTGTGCTTCTGGAGCCAGGGAAAACCTAGAATCATCGGGGAAGGTGAAACTGGGAGAACTAGGAACGTCAGTTCCTCCCAATGATTCCCGGACAGGAGGATGGCAACCAGTACCGTGTGTTTGGCAACTACCGCAACCTCACGGCCAGATATGGTGGTGCTACGTTGAGGATGGGGCAATTTATGTGTGGAAATACCCAGGTCCCGAACGAGCCGGGCTGACATGAAATTGCCCTCTGCCCTTGAATCAACTAACGCCATGACCCTCCTCTCGACCCCCAGCAATTGCACAAGGGCCGGAATAGATAAATTACCGGTGGGAGTTAATTTGGTTCCGCCCGCCAGAACCCCCACGTTTACTGACGGGCTGCGTTTTTTGGTCACTGGGGGCATTCGTCCCGACTGTGCTTTGGAGAACCACAGTACATGCACACGCCAGTCCTCCTCCTTCGCCAATGCTCATCGTCAGTTAATTGAAACCGACTGAGGTCCATCGGCTCGGAAGGAGGACCCCGCCCCCCCAGTGTCAATCACCGCAGCAGGCAACCGCTCGGCGGACGGGCGCTCCTTCGCGTGCTCACGATAGCAGTTGTCTAACCCCATGGCCTGATCAATTAGACCATCGAGAGTATTGGGCACAGCATAAACTGCCAGGTCGTCACGGAGGTGGGCGTTTAACCCGTGGAGGAACACGTTGCGTAACGCAACCTCGTTCCACCCTGAGTCCGCCGCTTCGACCTGAAACTCCACCGAGTATTCAGCCACAGACTGAGCACCCTGGTGGAGAGTCATAAGGCGGCTCATAATGTTCCCTTGACTCTCGGTGTGGTCAAACGCGCGGGAAAATGCGACCACAAAATGCTCAAACGTGTAGGATCGCCCTTCCGGGCTGTCTGCTGTGGCCCGAGCCCAATTAAGGGCTTGGACCCGCAGCAGTAGAGTAAAAAATTCAACCTTAGCGACATCCCCCGGGCACCCCCCCACCCCAACCTGCTCCAAATACATCCATACCTGGTGAAGAAATTCCTTACATTTCCCCATCTCCCCCGCATACGGGGCAAGCGGGGGAACGGAGGTGGTACGGCGCACTGGTGGTTGAACAATGGGAGCAGGTTGAGGAGGAGGAGCCGGAGGAGCTGTCCCGGCCAAATGCTGCATGATGGTGTTCAATTGCCGCATCATTGTTTGCAGATGCTGGGCCATCACCGTAATTTGTTGCTTGTTCGCTTCTAAGTGATCCAGAGCTGATTGCCCTGCCGCTGCACCTGCTGAGCCGAGGTTCGGGCTGGCTCGTTCTGTCATGACTGATATAATAATTCAGGCCACGTGCGAGATGCAGCAACAAAAGAGACAATCAAACAATTATACACGTTTGAGTTTACTTTATTAAATAGCAAAAGCTCTCGCACTGCTACTGAAACAGTCACTCGCCAGAGGAAGGAGCCTGTGGAGAGAAGACGAGAGCAGTGAGCAGAGGAATGAATGAGGTAAGGGGGAAAATGGGCTAGCCAAATTACCACTTACGTGGGCTCCAAGGGAGCACCGGCAGGACTCCAGCGGGGAATAGACGAACCAGCAGGGTGGTGGAATGAGATGATGGAGCCTGACTGGGTGGAGGTTACTGTAGGTGATGGTGAAGTGGCAGAAGAGTGCACGCAGTCCTGGCGACACACCCGCATGATGGCAGCAACCTGAACAGAGGAGAAAAAGCACACAGGTAAATAATTTCTTACACCAGTGTGAATGACTTGCTGTCTTTATGGCAGTATACCCAGACGAGCCAGCGCTGAATCACTGAAGGATGCTTCCTTAAGTACGCTGGCTGATGAGAGGGCCCAGGTGTGTCCTCTCACTCAGGTGTGACGATGAGCTGAGGAGAGATGAACGGGACGGAGGGGGCGCGCTCTCGCTGCCCATGACAATAAAGTTGCCATGTTTGACTCATAAATTTGGAAGTTTTTCTGAGGAAAACTCACGAGAGAAAAACCTCACAACTTGGCAAAAGCAGCCAGTTTTCAAGAAAATATCACAAAAATGCAAAAAAAATGTGAAGAAAAAACTTTTAAGTCATAGATTTAAGACAAAAACCTTACAAACGGAGAATGAAAAGTGACTCATGACTCAGTACTCAAGTAACTTTTTAAGGTGTTGAGTTTATATTTGCTTTTCCTCAGACTAACATATACAGTATAAGAGGTAAAACTTCACAAATTGGTGAGAATAAACTTTTTAAAAATTACCAGAAAAAAAGTCACAAATTTACTATAAATAAAGTTCACATATAGGTGCAAAAACTTGTATATTTGTGTGTGGAGAAAATCAAAAATGTATTGCAAAAAAAAAATTGTAAGACACTTTTGTACTTAATAACAACGTTATTAATAGTGATTAGTAATTCATGAGGGGAAAACTTATTTATTTAAGAAAGTCATAAAAAGAAAATAAAAATGCCACAAGTTTACAAGGAAAAAAAATCAGAAAATGGTGAGAAAACAGTGGTAAATTTACAAGAAAAGGTCACCAATTTCCCTCACAATCTTGAATGCTGTGGTCTTACTCAGGTCTGCTTTTTTTGTTTGTTTGTTTGATGACTCCTTTCATTGGATGGAAGGGTTTGTTTGCCCTAATGATCTCAGGAGCTATGTTGTCTGGGCAACGTGCCCCTGGTAGGGTCTCCCAAGACAGATTAGTCCTGGATGAAGGGCCAGACCAAGAGCAGTCCAGCAGATCCCGCCCAAAAAACAAGCTCACATACCCCACACACCTGCATATCAGGGGCCCCGAATGAGAACCATGATCAACATGAAATGGCTGTGGAAAAAATAAGTCCCCCTCCCCCCAGAATGGAAACCCTCATTTGAGCCAAAGCTTCTGTATAAATAGGAAGTGAATCCAATTAGAAATGTAGACGCAATAGAGGCAACAACAGAAAAGGACCCAAAATAAATGGATGTGTCTGAAAATTTAAAGCGCCCACGATATCGCTGAGTTAAAGCTTCTCTATAAATCTGAAGTCAATCCGATCAGGAATGTAGAAGCTATAGTGACAACAACATAAAATGTCGGATGAATGAACATACGGTCGGAAGGGTCAAAAACAAGGATCCTGTATACCGTGCCTGATATGGAGTTAGTGGAGCCTCTCCCGGAGCCTGACCGGGAGAAGCTGCTCAACGGCAAGCGCCTAGTGACCAGGTTTCTACAGCTACGACCTGGCGGGGCTCAGCCGAAACGAGCCACATAGGTCTGACCTCCACTGGACTCACCACCTGTGGGAGGGATCATGGGGATCATTGGTGCAATGTGAACTGGGCAGCAGTGGTTCCTCTGCTTAGGCTGATGTCCCCACAACCTGGACCCCGGATAAGAAGATGGTTGGATAGACTCTTACTTAAAGTACTTAATATCATAAGGTAACACTAAATTTACTAAAGTACTATTTCTGGGTACTGTACCCACCCTCTGCAGATGAATGTTTATGCTGTCCTGGTTTAAACATAATTTAAAATATGGAGACATTCCTCTTCTCCAACTTTATACCAACTAAATAAACAGTTGAGTGTGACACCACCCACGGTGACCTCTGTGGTTGTTCATTAACTGGAGCTTACAGCAGTGTCAGAGAAAGACCAAACAAAGCTGAGTGATGAATAACACCGTCCTCTTCCTCTTTAGGCACTTTGCGTTGGAATAAGCTGCAGATACAAAAAGGAGCTGTGCAGCTGTGCCAGGCAGCCACAGCAGTGGCTCACATAAATTCATGCAGGACTACACCACGTCCCAGTCCGGCGTCTGTGAGAAGTCTGGAGGCAGATGTGTTGACATCAGGGGTCTGCAACCTGTGGCTCCTGAGACATATGCTGCTCTTTTGTCCATAAGCAGTGGCTCCATGTGGCTCTGACAGATAAACTTGATATCAGACACATTCATGAGGGGGTGAAATGTTTCAAATTTACATGAAAATGTTTCCAATTTAAAAGAAAAATTGCAAACTTAAGAGGGAAAATGTATCAGAGTTTACATGAAACTCTATTGTAAAATCACAGGGAAAAAATGCTAAGATGGAAAAACCCTTACATTTATGAGAAAATTGTGCAAATTCATGAGGAAAAATGTCACCAGTTTCTATGCAAAAAGTTTTGTTTACAGTAAATCTTGCAAAATCACTGAAAAATTAAGACAAAAACTTCACACACTTGTGAGAAAAGTGTTAAAATTTATGACAAAAGGTTCCAATTTACAAGTTGCAAATTTATAGGAGAAAAAATTGTCATAAATATTATGTGAGGAATTTAGGACAAAAAACTCACAATATATGAGAAATCTGAAGGTTTATGAAAACAAGTCTCAATTTTACATGAATTTTTTTTTTTTTTTTTGCAATTTACAAGTAAAACTAAAGCATCAAATTTTTAAAAATTGCAAATTCACAGTAAAATTCATAAATTTGAAAAGAAAACTAATTTATGAGGGGGGAAAACAAAACTAAGAAAACAGTAGATTTGAAAAAAGTGAAGAATTTATAAATAATAAATAAGCTGCAAATTTAAGAGGAAAACTGCTATAGTTTCAAAAGAGAAAAATGGCAACTATATAAAATAAAAGTAGTAAATTTATGATTAAGCTTATAAAATCTAGTGGTAAAGAAGTCACAAATTTACAAGAAAAAAAGTTGAAATTTTGAGACAGAAAAATTGCAAATTTACAAGAAAAGCTGCACCTATACAGTGCTGTCAAGAAGTATATCCCCCCTTCCTGATTTCTTTTATTTTTGCATATTTGTGACACTCAAATGTTTCAGATCATCAAACTAATTTAATATTAGGCAAATATAACACGAGTAAATACAAAATGCAGTTTTTAAATGATGATTTCATTTATTAAGGGAAAAAAGCTATCCAAACCTACCTGGCCCTATGTGAAAAAGTAACTGCCCCTTAAACCTAATAACTAACTGGTTGTGCCACCCTTGACAGCAGCAACTGCAATCAAGTGTTTGCAACAACTGGCAATGAGTCGCTGTTAAGGAATTTTGGCCCACTCTTAGCAGAATTGTTTTAATTCAGCCACATCAGAGGGCTTGAGCTTGAAGTCATGAACTGATGGCCAGACATTCTCCTTCAGGTAGGAAGTAGAGAGCAGAATCCATGATTCCATCATTTGCAACAAGTTGTCCGGGATAAAGGGGATAAGGACCTGTACTTATATACCACTTTTCTAGTCTCAAAGATCACTCCACTAGTACTAACCTTCTATTCTAAGGGTCCATCGGAATCAGATACCTAGGGACAATAATTTAGAGTCACCAATTAACCTAACATGCATCTTTGGATTGTGGGATGAAACTGGAGCACCCGGGGGAAACCCACAAAACACGCAAACTCCACACAGAAAGGTTCCAACCCCTACCAGCCTGGGGATTCAAATCTGGAACCTTCTAGCTGTTAGGCAACAGTGCTAACCACTGTTCCACCATGCTGTCCACATCCTGAAGCAGCAAAGCAGCCCTAGACCGTCACAGAACCACCACCATGTTTGACTCTTGGTATGATGTTCTTTTTATGAAATGCTATGTTAATTTTATGCCAGATGTAACGGGACGTAACTTCCAAAAAGTTCAGCTTTTGTCTCGTCAGTCCACAGAATGTTTTCCTAAAGGTCTTGGGGATTGTCAAGATGTTTTTTGGCAAATGTAAGATGAGTCTTTGTGTTCTTTTTGTTCAACAGTGATCTTCACCTTGGAACTCTCCCATGGATGCCATTTTTGCCTAGTCTCTGTTGAATCGTGGAGCAGTGTCCAAACTGAGGCAAGTGAGGCCTGCAGTTCTTTAGATGTTGTTCTGGGTTTTTGTCTCATCTATTCTTGAATTTCTTTAGACTGCAGTATGATGTGTTGCTCTTTGAGATCTTTTGGTCTACTTCACTCTGTCAGACAGGTTCTATTTACGTGATTTCTTGATTCAACAGGTCTGGCAGTAATCAGGCCTGGGTGTAGCTAGTGAAATTGAACTTGTAGAGGATGCCTTTCACAGACGAGACTGAGTTTATTTCTCAGGGTTGGTTTATTGAGAGGTCACATCCTCTAACAAGCACAGAATCTCAGAAAAGAGGCAGAACAATCGTCCTTCACAGTTCTTATACTCTCCAAAGTCACAAACCCCCAACATCAAATAACACACCCCCAACCCACAGTCCTTTAGTAAACATACAGCCCCCGAGGCTCCTTGGTGTCTCCATTGTCTCTCATCCTTCTAGCCTCCGGGGCTCCTGCTGGGACATTCTCTCCGACTTCCCGTCTCCTGCAAGAGCAACTTCACACCTCCTGTAGGTCTCTGCAGGGTCAGGTCCTCTTTGGCCATTAAGACGTGAAGCGTCCAGAATATGCACCGTCATGCCTACTAGGTATATGCGGGGAATATGAATACCATATATGCGCCCTAAATATGCGCCATATAACCCCCCCCCAAACGTCTAAATAAGGACAAAGTACACCCCAATATGCATAGAATCATGTCATATCACACAGAACAGCAAAATGGCACAACATATCACACTCCCAACTGCTTGGGCTTCAACCTCCTGCCATATCTGCTGTAAGCAGGTTTCGATCTGCCTGTAGCTGTTTCTTGCATCTGTGGATTAGAGTCATTAGCACATCCTTGTGAAAGCTTAGAACAGTGTCTCGCCGGTGGCCTGCCGCGACGGGGGGCCCTGGCTAACTGCACTTGTTCATCAGCCAACACAAAAGCGGGTTTGAGTCTGTTAATGCAGACTAATTCCCTCCTGTCCCCCAAATCGAGCAAAAAATGTTTTTCCCCAGTTTCCAACACTCTGAACGGTCCATCATAAGGCGGTCTTAAACCTGGCCTCTGAGCGTCGTGTCTGACAAAGACAAATTCTGCGTTCTTTAAGGTCTTAGGCACAAAAACGCGTGGGAAACTGTGATGAACTAGGCCGGGGAGGGTGTTTGATCCCGTGTCGCTCTGCAGCAGCTGAGCGGGTGGGCGGTTTGGTGCGGGGTTCTCTGGAAGGAATTCGCCCGGTAACCGGAGGGGTTGGGCAAAAACTAGCTCAGCCGGAGAGGCTTGCAAATTTTCCTTAGGTGCTGAACGCAACCCTAATAAAACCCATGGAAGTTTATCAACCCAATTTGTGTCCGTGAGAGCCGCTCTGAGGGCTGCTTTCAATGACCGGTGAAAGCGTTCGCACAAACCGTTGGCTTGGGGATTATAAGCAATAGTGCGGTGAATTTTCACCCCCAGACTGAGTGCCATGGATGACCAGAGCTCGGAAACGAATTGGGGACCCCTGTCAGACGTTATGTCTGACGGGACTCCAAAACGCGCGACCCAAACCGTTAAAAACGCGCGCGCAACGTCTGCTGCTGTAGTTGACGCCAGGGGGACCGCTTCTGGCCAGCGCGTGGTGCGGTCCACCATGGTTAGAAGGTGTGTGAACCCCTGCGACAGCGGGAGGGGTCCCACCAAGTCGATATGCACGTGGTCGAAGCGTTTGGCCGGGATGTGAAAAGGTTCTAAGGGGGCCCGCGTGTGCTTGTGTATCTTTGCTCTTTGACACGCTGCGCAGGCTGCAGCCCACTCTTTGACCTGTTTACGCAGCCCCGGCCAAACGAATTTTTCTCCCACCATTTTGATCGATGCGTGAACCCCCGGATGTGCCAGCGAATGGATTAAATCAAAAACGCGGCGGCGCCATGCAGCTGGGACCACGGGGCGGGGGCGCCCCGTGGAGCCATCGCAGGTTAGAGGAGGCACACCTATCTGTTGCACCCTGTGCTCCAGCCTTAGCCCTGTTGGCCCAGACTGGAGCGCGCGCACATCCGCATCACTAACCTGCTCGGCGGCCATGGCTGCATAATCTAAGCCCACGCAGACCGGGGCTGCGAGCGCTTCCGCGCCGCAAGCCTGGCCCGCGTCCACGGCCACCGTGTCTGCCCCCTGGGGGCCTGGCGTTGCAACTGCGTGCGAGAGACAATCTGCCACTACATTGTGTTTGCCCGCCACGTGTTGAATGTCGGTGGTAAACTCCGAAATCGCGGCCAGCTGTCTCTGCTGTCGGCCCGACCAAGGCTCTGAAATCTTGGCCATTGCAAATGTTAATGGTTTGTGGTCTACAAACGCGGTGAAACGGCGCCCTTCCAGCCAGAACTGGAAGTGGCGGATGGCCAAATGCAGGGCTAAAAGTTCTCTATCGAACGCGCTGTATTTCTGCTCGTTATCGCGCAATGTTTTGCTGAAAAACGCAAGCGGTTGCCAGCTCCCTGCTACCAGTTGCTCGACAACCGCCCCAACTGCTACGTCGGAAGCGTCCGTGGTTAGTGCCATGCGAGCTGCTGGCACCAGGTGTGCCAATAACGCAGCGTTCGCCAGGGCCGACTTGACCTGGGAGAAAGCGCGCTCCCGTTCCGGGGACCACTCGACCTTATTTGCAGGTTTTTGTTTCTTTAGTGCCGCGTACAGTGGGTGCATGAGCTGTGCCGCGCTGGGGAGGAAGCGGTTATAAAAACTGACCATCCCCAAAAATTCTTGCAATGCTTTAACTGTCTGCGGTTGGGGAAACTCCGTTATCGCGCGTACTTTATCGGGCAGCGGGACCGCTCCTTCTGGAGAAACACGGTGCCCCAAAAAATCGATTTGCGCTACCCTGAACTGGCATTTCGCTGGGTTAATTATTAACCCATGCTCTGTCAGCCTCTGAAAAACTGCTGTGAGGTGGCGTTCGTGTTCGTCCTCGGATGTACTGGCTACTAAAATATCATCCAAGTAGACGAACACGAAAGGGAGGCCGCGCAACACCGCATCCATCATGCGTTGGAACGTCTGTGCAGCACCCTTGAGGCCGAAAGGCATGCGCAAAAACTCGAAAAGCCCAAAGGGGGTTATTACTGCTGTTTTGGGTATGTCTTGAGCGCGGACTGGGACTTGGTGATAACCGCGCACCAAATCTATTTTGGAAAAGATGCGCACCCCCGCCAAATGTGCCGAAAAATCCTGGATGTGCGGAATCGGGTAGGGGTCGTGTGCTGAAGCATTATTTAACCTGCAGAAATCACCGCAAGGCTGCCACGAGCCGTCAGCCTTGGGAACCATATGCAGGGATGACGACCAAGGGCTGTTAGAGCGTCTAACAATGCCCAGTTTTTCCAAGTTGGCGAATTCCTCGCGCGCGATGGCCAGTTTAGCTGGGTCCAAGCGCCGAGCTTTTGCGAAAACAGTGGGGCCAGAGGTAGTTATGAAGTGCTCGACCCCGTGTTTGGCTACTGACGCTGAAAATGTTGGGACCGTGAGTGCTGGGAACTGATTGAGTAGTGCATGAAACTTACCACCCGCAGCTGTGACATTGGGATGTGCAGAAGGCAGGGCCACCCGAGCTGTACAGGAGATAGAGTGGAAAGACAGTGCATTTACCATATGTCTATTAGTAAGATCAACTAATAAACTGTTTGAGCATAAAAAATCAGCACCTAGCATGTTGTTGCTAACTGCAGCTACGACGAAAGTCCACTCGAAGGTGCGACCGTGGAAGGATAGGAGGAGCGTCTTCTCCCCATAGGTTTTGATCGTCGAGCCATTTGCCGCTAGCACCAGGGGTCCGCTGGAAGGCGCCAGCAGGTCCGCGTAGGAAGGCTTGACAAAACTCAGCTGGGAGCCTGTGTCCACCAGGAAATCCTTCCCTGAATTCGCGTCCGTCACGAAAAGCAGCTTGTTCTTCGCACCGAGAGCAGCAGCTGCTACCGACTCTCGGTCTTGGCATTTCCCTGGCGCTTGTATTGGCACGGTGGGATGCATCTGCGCCCCCTCTCGGCGAAACGTCGATGGTAAAAGCAGAGGGTGCCATCCGCTCCGCTTCTCCTGGTCTCTGCCGCTGCTGACGTCAGTGGGTCCGGTGCTGCGGCCTCTGGTCTCCCCTCGTCTCGCGGGGGTGCATTCAGCTCCGTTGCCGCCATCGTGGCTGCGTGTCGTCTATGGGCGTCGACGAGCCGCTGCGCCTCCTGGCCCAGCCCGTGGTAGTCACGGTCGTTGAGCAGCTGTGAGCTGGCCAGGGTGACTCTCACTGCTGGCGGTAGTGTTCTGAGAAAGAGGTGGGCAAAGATAAAACTGTCGTCATCTTCGCCTCTCAGGTTCATCATCCTCGCCATCAGATCTGCCGGCCTGTCTGCTTCCCCTTCTGTTAGCGCCAGAAGTCTCTCTGCTCGCTCTCCCTGCGAGGGAGTGAAAGCTCGAATGAGGGCGGCTTTCAGTGCGCCATACTTGTCGTCCTGGGGCGGGTGGTTGGTCAGGCTCTCCACCCGCTGCACTGTGAGGCTGTCCAGCTTCGCGACGACATGGTAGAACCTTGTTGTGTCTGCTGAGATTCCCCGAAGGTGGAACTGCGCCTCCACAGTGGTAAACCAGGAGCGCGGGTTATGTTGCCAGAAATCGGGCAGCTGTAGTGTGGTAGCTGCGTTAACCCGGTTGGCTCCTGAAGAATCCGGTGCGGGAAGATCGTCGCCACCGGCCATAGTTTGTCATAGGTCACCAGTGTAGAGGATGCCTTTCACAGACGAGACTGAGTTTATTTCTCAGGGTTGGTTTATTGAGAGGTCACATCCTCTAACAAGCACAGAATCTCAGAAAAGAGGCAGAACAATCGTCCTTCACAGTTCTTATACTCTCCAAAGTCACAAACCCCCAACATCAAATAACACACCCCCAACCCACAGTCCTTTAGTAAACATACAGCCCCCGAGGCTCCTTGGCGTCTCCATTGTCTCTCATCCTTCTAGCCTCCGGGGCTCCTGCTGGGACATTCTCTCCGACTTCCCGTCTCCTGCAAGAGCAACTTCACACCTCCCGTAGGTCTCTGCAGGGTCAGGTCCTCTTTGGCCATTAAGACGTGAAGCGTCCAGAATATGCACCGTCATGCCTACTAGGTATATGCGGGGAATATGAATACCATATATGCGCCCTAAATATGCGCCATAAACTCAGCTTTCCAAAAAAATGTGGTTAATCACAGTTAATTCATGATGTAAAGAGGGGGCAATTACTTTTTCACAGAGAGCCAGTTAGGTTCGGATAGCTCTTTTCCCTTACTAAATGAAATCATCTTTTAAAAACTGCATTTTGTATTTACTCGGGTTATCTTTGTCTAATACTAAAATCTGTTTGATGATCTAAAATATTTAGGTGTGACAAATATGCAAAAATATAAAAAAATCAGGAAGGGGCAAATACTTTTTCACAGCACTGTAAGAGGAAAATACTTATGCTGACAGGCCAGTTTATACTAATGTAGCATTTGCTAGAGCATCAAGATTTTATTTGCCCCACCCCCAAAAAAGCTCTTTCCATAGTAGAGGTTGGCGACACCTTGCTGACAGTAATCCATAAAGTGTGTTGTACAGAAAACAAGTTTCAAAACTCTGGACTCAAGAAAGGTCCTTAGTGCAGTAAGTGAAGCAGTTGTATGAATCATCACACATGTTTAGTAGACAATGAGGCTGCCCTGGGGCCCAGCCTATGCAAATATTAAGTCTTGAACCAGCTGCAGTCTCTCCCTGCATTCTTATCTTGTTATTTGGATCAGCAGGACTGTCTTAAGGCACAGAGGGCACCAGCTGTAGAATTCTCCATTTAAAAAAAAAGGCACCAACATGAATTTATCATGCCCCAGTCGAGTTAAATCTGCTCGCTGTGCTCCTGGCTCTTCATCACTGTGTCATAGGATGGGGGCGGCTCCATGGTCCAGGGCGGTGGGGTGGATGGCAGCGAGGGTTCAGGCTCCGGTGACCTGCTCACAGAGTCCGCTGACATCTCCCGACGTATTCGGTCCAGCCTCCTGAAGACAGAAAGGAAATGATGCATTGAGAAGTCAACTGAAAAAAAAGCTTAAAGGGGATACATGATGCACTTTTTCCACATGTTGATGTTGTTTCCAGAGGTCTAAATGAAAGGTCTGTGACATGCTTTTATCAAAATACATATGCCTTTTATTATTTCAGCACTATTTTCAACCTGTTTTTACAGGTTTCCTCAGATTAATTTTAGTGCATGTTTCTTAAAATGTTCATGAGCTCCAGTTGAACCTACCCACCCTCTTTCATCACTCCAGAAGTTTTGTTGAGGCAGACACCATTTTGAGACTAATGTTAGCTGGTTAGCTCTAGATAGTGAAGACAAACTGGACTAACTAGCAGAACAAGTAGCTGAATCTGATTATCTAAAAACCCAGATAAAACATTATTGAGAACAGGGGTGTGTGGTGTGAGTGTTCAAAAAGATGTGAGGTCCCTGGCACACAATAAGCACAGAAACAACCCTGAATGAGTGAATGGCTAACTCTGCTAACCTGAAGCGGGTTAATGTATCACTCGCTCTCCGATGAGGTGATCTCCAAGGCAGTAGACAAACTGACCTCACCACAATTTTCCAACCAGATTATACTTCCTTCTTCAGGAAGGAAGAGAAATGGAGCAGGAGTAATCTTGAAGGAAGAGTATGTGAAGAGTATTCAGGAGGTAATGAGGGAGTCAGACAGAATCATGAGTTTGAAGCTAGAGGTCAAACGTGTGATGTTGAATGTTGCCAGTGCGTATGCCCCACAAGTTGGATATCAGGTACTGTAGAAGAGAAAGATGAATTCTGGAGTAAGATGGATGAAGTGGTAGAAAGTGTTCCCAGGGGGGAAAGAATGGTGATTGGAGCGGACTTTAATGGACATGTAGGTGAAGGGAACAGGTGATGAGGAGGTCCTGGGTAGGTATGGTCTTAAGGAGAGAAATGTGGAAGGACAGATGGTTGTGGATTTTGCTAAAGGATGGAAATGGCTGTGGTGAACACATACTGTACTTCAAGAAGAGAGAGGAACACAGGGTGACTTACAAGAGTGGAGGAAGGTGCACACAGGTGGACTACATCTTATGCAGAAGGAGAAATCTGAAAGAGATAGGAGACTGCAAGGTGGTGGCAGGGGAGAATGTAGCTAGACAGCATCAGATGATAGTCTGTAGGATGATTTTGCAAAGCAAGAAGAGGAAAACAGTGAAGGTAGAGCCAATGATTAAGTGGGGAAATTTACAGAAGGAAGAAGGTCACACAGAGTTCAGGAAGGAGTTGATACAGGCTCTGGGTGGTAGGGAAGAATTACCAGATGACTGGGAAAGTACACCAAAAGTATTAAGGGAAATGGGTAGAAAGGTATGTGGTGTATCTAGTGGACAGAGGAAGGAAGACAAGGAGACTTGGTGGTGGAATAAGGAGGTACAGGAAAGTATCCAAAGGAAGTGGTTAGCAAAGAAAAAGTGGGATAGTCAGGGAGATGAAGAAAGTAGACAGGAGTATTTGGAATATAGATGCATGGCAAAGAGAAGGTGACAAAGGCAAAGGATAAGGCATATATTAAGTTGTTTGAGAGGCTGGACACTAAGGAAGGAGAAAAGGAGTTGCGTCGACTGGCTAGACAGAGATCGAGCTGAAAAGGATGTACAGCAGGTTAGGTTGATTAAGGACAGAAATGATAATGTACTAACAAATGACGAGAATGTGTTGAGAAGGTGGAAGGAGTACTTTGAAGAGCTGATGAATAAAGAAAATGAGAAAGAGAGGAAGATGGATGAAGGAAAGATGGTGAACAAGGAAGTCCCGAGGATTAGCAAGGCGGAAGTGAGGACAGCTTTGAAGAAGATGAAGAATGGAGAGGTGGTTGGTCCAGATGACATACCTGTGGAGGTATGGAGATGTTTAGGAGAGATGGCAGTGGACTTTTTAACCAGATTGTTTAACACAATCTTGGAGATTGAGAGGATGCCCGAGGAGTGGAGAAGTGTTTTGGTACCAATTTTCAAGAACAAAGGTGATGCTCAGAGCTGTAGTAGCTACAGAGGCATAAAGCTGATCAGCCACACTATGAAGATATGGAAAAGAGTTGTTGAAGCCAGGGTAAGAGGAGAGGTGACAATCAATGAGCAGCAGTACAGTTTCCTGCCAAGAAAGAATACTACATATGCAATGTTTGCTCTAAGAGTGCTGATGGAGAAGTACAGAGAAGGTCAGAAGGAGAGATGCACTGTGTCTGTGGATCTAGAGCAGGGGTCACCAACCTTTTTGAAACTGAGAGCTACTTCAAGGGTACTGAGTACTATGAAGGGCTACCAGTTTTATACACATGAAAAAAAGTTGCACCATTTAAGTTTATATATTATTATTAATGATTACTGATATTCATCTATGTGAAGATACCGATCACAATAAATTCCCACAATAATTATTTAAATGATTTAACAAGGTAGGAAACAGATACATTTCAACATACAACACTTTATTTCTAATCTCTGTAAATGTCTCATTTTCAAATTATCACTTCTCCAGCATTTCGTAGGAAATCTTCATGTCCCATTTTTAACAAATTTTGAACCATGTTTGTACAAGTTATCAATTATGTAAGACTACAAAAATCAACTCTATCAGATTTTTAAATCTTATCACATTTTGTAATAATCACCAAATCTACAGCATTTTAATAAAATTATCTCTCTCACACTTTATGAAAATATTTGAAACAATTTTTTTAACATTTAAATTTAATCTTGCCATGCCACTGCCATCATCTGGTCCGTTTGTCAGTTAGTAAGAAGCCTGGCATTGCGTGTTGTAATCTGGGGTGTAGCTTGACACCGCAACTCTGAGTGAGTCTTGCAGATGTGCATCAGTGAGGCATGTTCTGTGTTTGTTTTTGAGGAAGTTCATGTCAGAAAAGACTGATTCACAGAGATGGGTTGAACCAAACAGGCTGGCAATCTTCATAGCTGCTGTGCATATACCATTGTACTTTTCTGTGTCCACAAGGCATCAACAGTTTGGTGCAGCCTGCTAGGCTTTGAGGTGGAGGTCGTTTTGCAATGTTACGATTTCAATCTCCAGCTGTCCAGCATCCAACTGAATGTTGCACTTAGTTGTTCAGCAGTGCATGTTATGTCCACTTGCATGAAAGGATTGGAAATGAATGACACACACGGCTCAAGCTGATCAAAGTCACAAAACCTGTTATCAAACTCTTGAGAACTCATCAGAGTACTTTTCTGCAACTTTGTCAAAAGTCTCAAATGCACAAGCATTGTCTTTCAGCACTGACTACACGGAAGGAAAGTGCAGCACTTTTTTTCTCTGTAATTGCACAGAGAAAATGTTCATCTTGGCTTTAAATGCATTTACAGCACTTATCATGTCAGCAACAGTCTTACCTTTGCCTTACAGCTCACAGTTCAAAAGGTTTATTTTCCTGATGATGTCCATTAAAAATGCAAGGACAAATATCCACTCAGGATCCTCCAGCAGTGAGACGTCTTTGCCTTTGGATTACATGAACACTTTGATTTCACATAAAATGACAAAAAAATGCTGCAAAACTTGTCCCCTGCTGAGCCATCGGTTTTCCGTGTATAATAAAAGATCACCATATTCAGCTGATAGCTCCTCCAATAACACCTTGAATATCCTGTGTTGTTTGGGTTTGGAGCAGATGCCAGTGACTGGAGTCATCACATGCTCAAATCCAGTCACTTTTGCACATATGGCGTGCTGATGAATGATGCAGTGGTAATGCAGGAATGGTGGGAAGTCTGGGTCACCTTTACAGTGCACGATTGCTCCTGTATGTCGGCCGGTCATAGCAGGAGCCCCGTCTGTAGTCACTGATACCAGCTTTTCCAATAGTACTTTTTTCTCTGCGAAAAACTCCTTCACCGCATTATAGCTGTCTACTCCCCTTGTAGTTGTTTTAAGAGGCAGTAGTGTCAGGAGTTCTTCTTTTGTGGACAAATCATCAAACACCATCTGAATGAAGATCGTCAGCTGCACTGTACTGCTGCTGTCCACGGACTCGTCACACTGGATGCTAAACCATCGGCAATTGCCAGATCCCGGTCCAGCTGCTCGGTCAAATCTTTTTAAATCCCCACACCACAGTAGAGTTTAATAATTTAGTTTCTTTTATTTTGTGTTGTTTATATTTTAACTACAAATTAACTTTCAATTTTTGAAAAGGGTTTCATTTCCTGGGAAGATTTGTTCATTTCGGTTTAGTTCTACTGAGTAAAAATAGCTTGTACTGCAGCCTTTATTAATTCTGTCATTTTCATTTTATTGTGATTGATCATTATCTTCAAATCTCTCACTTAAGTGCTTGAAGTCCATAATCTCATAAAATATACACTACCGTTCAAAAGTTTGGGGTCACCCAGACAATTATTTTGTGTTTTCCATGAAAAGTCACACTTATTTACCACCATGAGCTGTAAAATAAATAGAAAATATAGTCAAGACATTGACAAGGTTAGAAATAATGATTTGTATTTGAAATAATAATTTTTTCTAGATACTCAACCTGCTCAAAGGAAGGTCAGTTTTATAGCTTCTCTAACCAGCTAAACTGTTTTCAGCTGTGCTAACATGATTGCACAAGGGTTTCTAATCATCCATTAGCCTTCTGACGCAATGAGCAAACACATTGTACCATTAGAACACTGGAGTGATAGTTGCTGGAAATGGGTCTCTATACACTTATGTAGATATTGCACCAAAAACAGCTAGAATAGTCATTTACCACATTAGCAATGTATATTAGATATTAGAGTGTATTTCTGATTAGTCTAAAGTTATCTTCATTGAAAAAACCAGTGCTTTTCTTTCAAAAATAAGGAAATTTCTAAGTGATCCCAAACTTTTGAACGGTAGTGTACCTCTATTATGCATGTATTCACAGCACTTAACCAACATTTAACTACTGTATCCATAGTTTTTAAAAGAAAACACCATCATGCCGGATAAATTATTCATTTACAATACAAATGTTAAAACAAACAAATGATATTTTACTTACAATCTCAGCCGCTCCAAGTCTTCCTCTGTTCATGAGTTTCAGCCAGTCTCTGTGCGTTTTGAAGTGTTTATCAATCGTCGATTTTGTGTTCCAACTCAGCGCTGCACATAGTACAAAACCGTTTATTCCTGCTTTATGAAAAATATTCGGAAGCTGTTGAGGACAGTCTTTACGGTGACTTTTGTTGATATAAATTAAGAGACACGCACGTTAACAACTCCGCATGCGCCGCAGGGAACTCTTGCTGGATGAGAACCGTTTTAACACCACAGAAGAAGAACTAGCATATCTGCTAGCTTGTTAGCTCTGTTAGTGCGCTGGGTGTTTCTGGTTCTTTGCCGCTGTTCCTGGCTCACTGGCCCGGTTTCGACCCGATCAGACTCGGCAGACATTCACAGACGTTAAGGCATTATACTAAGAGATCGATCCGCAGATTTTGAGGATTGATATCAGCTCAGTCAAACGTGGATTGAACCAGATCGTTGTATCGATCTTTTGAACCCACCCCTACTCACGGGCGACTCATGCAGTCCCTGAGGGTGACCTGGTGCCCGCGGGCACCGTGTTGGTGACCCCTGATTTAGAGAAAGCATATGATAGGGTGCCAAGAGAGGAAGTGTGGTACTGTATGAGAAAGTCAGGAGTGGCAGAGAAGTATGTGAGGGTGGTGCAGGACATACATGAGGACAGCGAGACGCTGGTGAAATGTGCTGTAGGAGTGATGGATGGATTCAAGGTGGAGGTGGGATTACATCAGGGATCGGCTCTGAGCCTCTTCTTGTTTGCCATGGCGATGGACAGGCTGATTGACGAGGTCAGGCAGGAGTCTCCGTGGACCATGATGTTTGCAGATGACATTGTGATCTGCAGTGAGAGTAGGGAGCAGGTCGAAGAGAACCTGGAGAGGTGGAGGTATGCTCTGGAGAGAAGAGGAATGAAAGTCAGTAGAAGCAAGACAGAATGCATGAGTGTAAATGAGAGGGAGGCAGGTGCAACGGTGAAGATGGAAGGAGTAGCGGTAGTGAAAGTAGATGAGTTTAAATACCTGGGGTCAACCATCCAAAGCAATGGAAAATGCACAAGAGAGGTGAAGAAGAGAGTGCAGGCAGGGTGGAGTGGGTGGAGACGAGTGTCAGGGGTGATTTGTGACAAAAAGGCAGCAGCAAGAATGAAAGGGAAGATTTACAAGACGGTAGTGAGACCTGCTATGATGTATGGTTTGGAGACAGTGGTGCTGACAAAAAGACAGGAGGTGGAGCTGGAGGTGGCAGAGTTGAAGATGCTAAGATTTTCATTGGGAATGAATGGGAGGGACAGGATTAGAAATGAGTATACCAGAGGGACAGCTCAGGTTGTGCGGTTTGGAGACAAAGTAAGACAGGCAAGGCTGAGATGGTTTGGACATGTGCAGAGGAGGGATAGTGGATGTATTGGACAAAGGATGTTGAAGATAGAGCTGCCAGGCAGGCGGAAAAGAGGAAGACCACAGGGAAGCTTCATGGATGGGGTGAAGGAGGACATGGGGAGGGTTGGTGTTACAGAGGAAGATGCAAGGGATAGGGTGAGGTGGAGACAGATGATCTGCTGTGGCGACCCCTAAAGACAGCAGCCGAAGGAAGAAGATTATACTTCCTTCTTCACAGAGATCAGCTATCTTTCTGTCTCTTTAAATGTTAATGAGCCTTAGTTCACCCCACCCTCCCACTTTCCTCATTTTTAAGGCCCATGGTTGATGTTTGTTTAGAAGCACCATCTTCCTTCTAAAATAAATGCAACAAGTTTCCCTTTTTTGTTTATTTTCTTAGTAGTTAGATGTAAACCCATTATTAAGAGTTTTAAGGGACTGATAAAAACATTGCATTATGCTTGAAGGGTCATCTGTGAAAGTGGGAGTAGACTGAGTCTTTGTGATTGGTTAATTGCTGCATTTGACAATTACGTTTAAATCCTGCAAAACTGTCATATGTTTAGTACAACTGAAATTGTTATATTTATGAGAAGAAAATGTGTTTTCTGTCAATCTAATTGTTGTCATGAATTGTTTGTTTTAAAGCAGGAATCTTTGTTAATTATATCTGTTCTTTTCCAGAAGTCACACATGGCAGGCACATTAATTAGGGAAGGTTGGACCTGAGGTGATAAAGCTGGGTGTTTGCATTGGGTGGGGCTGACTCAGAAATGTCTGGTCAGACACTCTGAAGCTGAGAGGAACTGTATTGCCTGTTTTTTCATAGAGATGAGTTTTTGCACATTTTTAAAAGACAATAAATGGAGGCATCTTTTGGCTACACAAAGGAATGCTTATCACCCATACCAGTCACCTTGAAACAATGCTAATTTTAGCTGGAAAAGTGCAGTTATTGGACACAGTCTAAGCTAACAAATGTAAAATTCCCTGAATGTGATTCTAAAAATTAAAAAAAAGCCTCATCAAAGACAGTGGTGTGTGGTTTCAGTGGTCGACAGGACAGGACTGGTAACCATGGAATATTAAGGACAGAACCACCGCTGAATGAGCAAACTGTTGTCTTTGCTAATTGAGGCTAACAGGGCTTGATATTAACACCTGGCAACTGATTTCAACAGAGACCTAAGACAGCCACTCCCACTAGCCACTTAGGCCGGTTGTAGTTTTCTCAAACAGCAATTTTAAAAATAAACCTATCACAATGTGAGACTACGAAACTACAACTCCCAATTTTATTCACGATTAAAAACACTTTCAGCCAATCAAAAAACATCCGACCATCACTGTCATCTGTTTTGACAGCAGGGCTAAAGTAAATGACAGAGGGTGGGCACATTTATCTACGTACCTACTTTCAGCAGGATCTGAGTGCACAGTAGGTGAAGGAGGAGAAGAAATGATCATAGACTGTATTTGGATGCATAAAGCAGCCCTCTGAGACAGCTCTATGCATCCAAGCTGAAATTACTATTATTATCCTATTATTAATTATTTGCAAGCCCATGTGACTCCCGACTAGAGTGGTGGCCTAGTTGGTCGAGCATCTGCCCCACAACCAGGAAGTCGTGGGTTCAAATCTCGGCCGGGTCATACCAAAGACCGTATAAAAATGGTACTTTCTGTCTTCTAGCTTGGTGCTCAGCATCTTAGAATGGAGAAAGGAAAGTTAACGCACAGCGCTACCAGAGGACTGACCCTCGACTGTAGCTTTCACTACTTACAGTAGCTGTGTGGCCTAGGGTCAGTGAAACGGAGATAAGCACCGCCCCTATACACCACATGGTGTCCCACATGCTGTGGAAGGGAATTACCTTAACCATGTGACTCCACTTTGCGCTGTGCACTCACTTCATCCTACCTGTGGAAGTCTAGAGTTGAGAGAAAAATCAGGTGAATAATTTCAATTTTTTTGCTTTGCTTCTTATTTTTTTCCCTCTTGTCATGTTCCACTGCCAGGAAGGTTGCAAGGATGGCCCCAAACGCAGAGATGACTTCAGCAGGTTTAATAACAAAAGACGCAGCACAGGGCTGGATAATCACTGACAGAACATATAATATGAAAACAAACCGGACAAATGCAGATGAGGAACACAACTTGGGTTTACGACGCGACAGCGAACTGAAGACTGAGTGGAACATAACTACACAGACATTAATGAGTGACAATAGCAAATAGCTGAAACTAATTAAGAAAGAGAGGAGGAGAGGACGAGAGGGAGAAAGACACAATCAGGTGCAGTCGTGAGGAATTAACAAAGGACCAATAACAATGCGCAGAAATAAACAGCACTGTCGCAATGAGTAGCACAGGATGACAGGATAAGGGTGATAATGATACAATGAATGAACCGAAAACTAAAGGCAAGGGCAGAATAATCACACTGACAACTGGAAGAAAACATCACTTAAAGAGTGGGGCATGTTTACAAACATGTCCTCCCGTGATAGTGCCCCCCCCCAAGGGTGGGTTCCAGATGGCCCTAAGGTGACACCCACAAGAGAAGAAAAAAAAAGAAAACCCAAAACCCCTCACAGGGTGGGTGGTGGGGGAAAAGGCCAGGCGGGACAAAACAAATTGTAATCCCCCCCACAGCAAACTCCAAAGTAGGTCAGGTGGTCTTCCAGAGTCCCAGGACCACTGGACCGGAGAGCAAAGTGGGTCAGGGGGCCTACCCAAGTCCATGGGTTCCCAAACCAGAGCACAGCACAAGTCGGGTGGTCTACCACTGTTCAAGGACCACCAGACAGATGAACACGGCGTGTCAGGTGGCCTACCAAAGTCCATGGGCCACCAGATAGGAGAAAACAACATACAAGCAACACACAGAGAACACACAGAGAAAGCAACACACAATCATGGTTTCGCTTAAGGACATCAAAGATAGATTCAACACCCAGCAATGAAGGATTATGTACTGAATCTGCAAGAGAATATAAAGTTATTCTCTGTGTTCAGTACCATTCGGCTTCATCCGGCTCCCTCACAAAAAATCCTCCTGATAATCTGCAGTCTTTGTTTCAAAACATTGAGCTCAAGGCCTTGGACAGGCAGCTGCTTGGCCAAGGACAAAAAACTGCCAGCAGTTAGACACAACATCTCCTTCCAAAGAGTCCTTGTTGTTCTTACTGATACAACACTCACACTCCAACATTACAATCATATTGATCCACACAACTGAAGATAAAGATGACTCACACACTGCTCTCTCTGTGTCTTGTGAACTTTTTGGTCTGCTGATTGTGCATTGAGGGCTTTTTTTTTCTCTTTGTAATCATAATATTGATCATATGTGACCACTGTTCTGAGTCAATGATTTTTTTGCTCCTTCCTATTGTATTATTCTTATGCCACCTGTACCCTTCTGTTGGCAGGCGCGTTTCAGATGCCGCCGTGTCACCGGAAATGCAGGTTCATTTTCAGTGTCAAGTCAAATCCCTCGTATGTTATCAGTGATCTGTTATCAGCGATCTGTTATCAGTATCTGTTAATGTACTTGGCAATAAATCTTTTCTGAGTCTGAGTCTGAGTCTGAAGCCTTTTGATCTGAAAATAACACACAAGCATCATACTCAGCGGAAAATGACATGAAAACTTTAGACTGAGGAGCTGATAACAAAGAACACTTAAACTCAGGAGATAACAAAATGAAAACTTTAGATTCAGGAAATGACACAGGAGCTTTAAGATTTGGTGAAAACAACATGAGAGCCTCTTGCTCTAAAACTGATGACTGAGGCGCACCAACCCCAGCAACCAACAATTTGTGCGCACTGGCCTCTGGATGAGACGGCTGGGGATCGCTGACCTCTGGACGAGACGGCTGGGGATTGCTGACCTCTGGATCAGATGACTGAAGCGTGTTGTCCTCGCGTGCTGATAGTTTGAGCGCGCTGATTCCCGAATGAAACGGCTGGAGCGCGCTGACCTCAGGTTGAGACAGCAGGGGCACATCCAACCCAGATGACCAGGAATCCTCCAATGCCATCACCTCGGACAAGGAGGAAGAGGTACAAGTTGAAGCAGGCATCACATCAATACAGTCAGCAGAAGAGCTTGGCAGGGAGAGCTCAGAAGCAGATGGATGCTGCAAGTGGGTCTCTTCACCAGGAGTAAGACAAGACCTCTCTAAAACAGATATTAAGAAAACAAAGAAGAGGACTTGCCTTAACTCCTGCTCTTCTGCTGGTGAGGACCCTGGTGCAGCTGATGTTGGAATGATGGCCTCAAGAGGAGCGGCATGTGAAGTGGAGCAGTCTATGAAGAAGGGTGCATGTGAGGCGAAACAGTTACTGCAGAAGCGTGCATGTGAAGCAAAACAGTCAGGGTGGGAGCGTGCATGTGAAGCAAAACAGTTCCTGATGAAGTGTGCACGTGAAATGGAGCAATCGTTGCTGGAGCGTGCACGTGAAGCACTACTGGAGTGTGCACCTCGGCATCAGCTGGAGCTGTGGCGTGCACCTCAGACAGAAAAGGAAAAATACAAGTGGATGCCATGCAAATATCAGAAAAAATGGCAGCAGAGACAAGGCGGTGGAGGCTCAACAGTGATTGGTGATTGCCACTGTGAACCCCTGCCTAGTACCAGGCAAGACCCCTCCCCAATAGGTGAAATAAAAGGAAAAGATACTTGCCTGACCTGCTCTGCCGCTTCTGAGGCCACCCCTGGGGATCCCAATGAGGAAACAGCTGTGGGCGAGGGCACCAATGTAGAAAGTGGTGGAGCAGGCACTGCAGGTGTGAGGACGGGCTAGGTTGCAGACTTTTTCACAGGCTGAATTGCAAGCTTATTCTCAGGCTGAACTGCATGTTTAATGACAAGTAAAGCTGGTGTGTGCGCCATGGAGAGGACTGGTGATGGCGCACGGCGTCGAGAGGGACGGCGTCTCCCGGAGCTTTCCTTCCATCCATGACCACAACACGCCAGCTTCAATCCCGAAAACTGCTCCCTCTCGGCGGCGGAAATCTCCCAAGGCGCCCGTGGTGTGGAAGGCTGCTGCTTGGGAGGTGGAGGCGGGGCTGGAGCTGGTGATTGGCGAGGAATAGGAGGTACCGAAGTCAGGGGACGCTTCTTCATCAGTACAGACTTTGGTTTGTTCGGCAAACTCCTCACCATCCCACAGTTCTCACACTGCAGGTCGGCCACCATGATGATCCTTTCTACCCCCTCAGGGTGCTCCGCGAGCCGTGGATGCCAATGAACAGCCGCCTCCGTGAGCCCCAGGTACCAGAAAGCCGATTTTGGGGTGAGAGACGTACGGGCACAAGAAATAAGCCCATCTGTTTCTATTAATGCATTGCAAAGCTCCCAACCGAGGCTCATGGGGTACCAGTGTCCACCTGCTGAGTCCTTAACAGGTGGTGTCATCTTGCTGGGTCCTTTTCTGGTTGTGTCATACTGTCATGTTCTATTCAATTCAATTCAATTCAACTTTATTTATATAGCGCCATTTCACAACAACAGTCATCTCACAGCACTTTCAACTGTAGGGGAAACCCCCACAATTGCAGAAAGACCCCAGCAATCAGGCGATGCCCTGTGAGCAAGCACTTGGCGATGGTGGAGAGGAAAAACTCCCTTTTAACAGGAAGAAACCTCCAGCAGAACCTGGCTCAGGGAGAGGCAGTCATCTGCTGTGACTGGCTGGGGGGTGAGGGGATAGAGAAGATGAAAAGAACAGATACGTAGAGAGCAAACAGCACGATGGGGACTCAATCTATGGGAGAGAACAAACAGATGTTAAAGACCAGCAAAAAAAAAAAAAAAAAAAAAATTCATTGAGCGTGAAGAAAGGAGTGAAGCCCAGTGCAATTATTGGAGGCCCCCCGGCTGTCTAAACCTAATAGCAGCATAACTAAGGGAGGATTCAGAAACACATGATCCCTCCCTAATTGTAGGCTATATCAAAAAGGAAGGTTTTAGCCCTATTCTTAAAAACAGAGACCGAGTCTGACTCCCAAATCCAGATTGGCAGCTGGTTCCACAAAAGAGGAGCTTGATAACTGAAGGCTCTGCCCCCCATTGTACTTTTGGAGATTCTAGGTATTACAAGTAATCCAGCATTTTGGGAGCATAGTGCTCTGTTAGGATAATAGGGTAATATCAGATCTTTTAAATAAAAAGGGGCCCGATTGTTTAGAGCTTTAAAAGTGAGAAGAAGGATTTTAAACTTAATTCTAAACTCTATGGAAAGCCAATGAAGGGAGGCCAGAACCGGAGAGATATGATCTCTCTTTCTAGTACCTGTTAAAACTCTTGCAACAGCATTTTGGATCAACTGAAGACTTTTTAGAGATGTTTTAGGACAACCTGATAATGAAGAGTTACAATAATCTAATCTCGAGCTAACACAAGCGTGGATCAGTTTCTCAGCATCACTCTGAGACAAGATGCTCCTAATCTTGGCAATATTACGCAAATGAGAGAAGACAGTCTGAGAAACGAATTTAATATGTGAATTGAAAAACAGATCTTGATCAAAAATAACTCCAAGGTTCCTCACAGAGCTATTAAGAGAAAGAGTAACTGCATCCAAACTAAAAGTTTGATTTGGAAAGGTATTTCTAAGGTTTTTTGGACCAACAAGAATGACTTCAGTCTTATCTGAATTTAATAGCAGGAAATTACAAGTCATCCAAGCTTTGATTTCCTTAAGACAGGCTTCTAGCTTGGCTAATTGATTACTATCATCTGGCTTCATGGACAGGTATAATTGTGTGTCATCTGCATAACAATGAAAATGTATACGGTGCTTTCTAATAATGTTGCCTAACGGAAGCATATATAAACTAAAAAGAGTAGGGCCTAGCACAGATCCCTGTGGAACTCCATGAATGAGCTTTGAGTTGAAAGAAAACTCATTACTGACATGAACAAACCAGAACCTATCAGATAAATAAGATCTAAACCACTGCAACGAAGTTCCTTTAAGTCCAACATAGTGTTCTAATCTATCAAGTAGAATATTATGATCGATAGTATCAAAAGCTGCACTAAGGTCTAAAAGGACAAGTACAAAAACAAGTCCATTATCAAATGTGATCAGGAGATCATTAGTGACCTTCACTAAGGCTGTTTCAGTACTATGATGGATTCTAAACCCAGACTGAAACTCTTCAAATAAACCATTTCCCTGCAAGTGGTCAAATAATTGCGTAGCAACAACTCTTTCTAAGATTTTTGAAATGAAAGGGAGATTAGAGATTGGTCTATAGTTAGCTAAAACTCCTGAATCCAGCGTTGGCTTTTTGAGTAAGGGTTTAATTACAGCAGTTTTAAAAGCCTGCGGTACATGGCCTAAAGTTAATGAAGAATTAATTATTTGAAGAATAAAGCTACCAATAAATGGGAAGACTTCTTTTAAATAACCTGGTAGGAATAGGGTCTAAAAGACAAGTTGAAGGCTTGGATGAGGAAACTATTTTGTTTAACTCTAAAAGGTCAATAGGAGTACCGTATTTTTGGGACTATAAGGCGCACCGGATTATAAGGCACACTATCAATGAACGGTCTATTTGATGGTCTAATTTCATACATAAGGCGCACCGGATTATAAGGCGCGTTAAAGCGAGGTAGTTGGAGCCGGGAAAAAAAAAATTTTGCGTGCATGGAAAGAAAATCCTATTTATAGTCATTATAGACACATATAGCGCGATTGTCTGCGAGTGTGAATGACCTGTTCCATGAGCAGGCGGAACGTTTTTAGTCCGTGGCTGTTTACATCGCCAGGATACTCGCTCAGTAATCGATACGGCTCGCTCTCCGGCGGCAGCCCCAAGAAGTAAACAATGCAAACAAATGCCGGGACGCTTGAATTCTTTCGTCCCGAAAATATCATTTTTGAATATTAATTACAGCTAAACAGGAGCAGTTTCGATCCACGATCCATTGGCAGATAGTGGCGTAACTCGCTAGCAATTTAACTTTAAACTACCTGTTGACACCAATATAGCGGTTGGAGTTCTTTGGTTAATCCACCCGGAATGATGGCAAGCTCCGAATTAGTTTGCTTCACTTGGGTTTTGACAGTATCGGTGAGATGGGCGCGCATGGAGTGGCAGATCAATAGGGATGGAGATTTGTGGAAAAAGCCATCTGGCCATTATGTTAAAGCACATATTACTCTGTGAGGCTCCTGATTAAGATAAGATAAGATAAGATAAGATAAGATAAGCATTTATTAGTCCCACAATGGGGAAATTCCAGGATTGCAACAGCACAGGGATAGCAACACTCAGAGCAACAATCAGAAGGCAAGAAAAAACAACATCTAGTAAACATATGTCCATATTACTATAAATGTATATATATAGACACACAGTGCAGAGCATTATGGTTGGTTGGTGAATGTGCAGCAGAAAGTCTAAGCTCTCTCTCCGCGGATGCGGCGGGCCAGCTGGAAGTCTTTGGGCATGATGGTGACCCCCTTAGCGAAGAAGAGACCACCAGGTGGGCCTCGCTGGTCTCCTGCAGAGCCATGACGGCGAAGCTCAGGAAACGCAGGACGGTCTTGAAGTCCTGAGCGATCTCCCTCACCAGGCACTGGACGGGCAGCTTACGGATGAGCAGCTCCGTGGATTTCTGGTAGCGACGGATCTCTCTCAGAGCCACGGGCCTGTGACGGCGAGGCCTCTTCACTCTGCCGGTGGCTGGAGCGCCTCTCCGAGCAGCCCTGGTGGCTAGCTGTCTCCTGGGGGGCTTCTTCCTCCAGTAGATTTTTACGGGCGGTCTGCTTGGTTCTTGCCATCGCTCTTTATTATTCTGTCATTTACATACATTGTCGGAGCATTACATTACCGTAATGCTCCGACAATCCATCAAGCGGTTCGGCTTCATAACTTACCAAAGTCGTACTAAAACATTTTTGACAGATTTTTGAGCGCCGTGTACCACATAAAATCGGTTTGAGGTCAGTAAGCACAACCAGAATTAATACTTTAGGCGCACCGGATTATAAAGCGCACTGTCGATTTTTGAGAAAATTAAAGGATTTTAAGTGCGCCTTATAGTCCAAAAAATACGGTAAACTGATCCAAATAGATGTCAATTGAAGGAGTTGTAGTAGTTACTGTATTTAAGTTAACGGTGGGAAGAATCTGACTAATTTTATCTCTGATAGATGAAATTTTATGATTGAAAAAGTTCATAAAGTCCTGACTAGTAAGCTCTAAGGGAATGCTAGGATTGACAGAGTCCTGACTCTTTGTCAGCCTGGCTACAGTGCTGAAAAGAAACCTGGTGCGGCGGATGATAAAATAAGGCAGCGATGCTGAGGTTTTAAGGAAGTTTATTATATCATACCGCCGTCACGAGCTCCTCTCCCGGCGCCGTGCGTGCGCGCCGGGAGCGAGCCCACGGCTCTCAGTGAAGAGGGGACACAAAGTCTGTGTCCAGCAGCAGCCGTTGTAGTGTGAGTGAATGAGAATGAGAGGTTGAACATGAATTTCAGACAGCTTATATACTCAGCTACAACAATACATCAAAGCATTCACATGGGTCGATATAAGCATTTACATATGAGAGGCACAGGCAGGATGCATGAACACAATGCATGGATGGCACATTAACCTCACAGCAGTGAAATGCATAAATGGCAGATTAGATCACAGCAGGCAGCGGAAAAAACCCAGGAGTAGCGAGCTGTCTGTCCCTGTGTGTTGTGGGGGTTTTCCCAAACCGCCACAGCTCCCCCCCAGAGGGCTCAGCGGGTGGCCGAGACCTCGATAGTGCAGCTTGGGCAGCGAGTAGGGAAAAGCTCTGTGCAGGAGGGGGTGGGGGTAGTAAAAGCCGGCCGGAGATGATGAAAACGTCCGGGCCGCGCAAAAATTGCTTGTGGGTCCGCGATGTCGAAGGGCTGGTCCCGTTGAATGTGCAGAGGTCCACAAGAAGAAAAATTAGTCACTGGCTCCTCCCGCGATTAAGTCCTGCAAGGATTAATAGCGGCCATGAAGAAAAGACGAGGCTGCGTGGCGGCTGTAACGAGAGCAGAGGGACTGGCGTGTTGACTTTAGGTTCAGGCGTAACCCTTAAGCCTCGGGAACCGCAGACAGCTGAATTCCCCTTGTGTGCCGTGGCTAAGACCATAAAATCCAGTGAGCAAGCTGCGTGCCTCAGGTGAACGAGCAAGCCTGAAGGGCCAGTGTGCAGCAGAAGGAAGGCGGTCAGAAAAGCCGTATTTGTCCCGTGCGTGGTGTGCGCCGTCCTCGTAACTCCCCGGTGCGTGCGCCGGGGTTCCGTGATGGGTGGGCCAGCTGGAGAGGAGAACCAGGGTCAGGGAGCTTGATCATCCCTGTTCAGTGTGTTGGAGCGGTGAAGGGAAGTAGACGCTCTGTCACTCGCTCGGTCATGGTGCGTTCAGGTCCACGTGTGCTCCGTCGGCCATGGGGATCGCCGTCGTGGAGAGGGGACGAGGTGCATGCGCTCTCGTGTGGAGGAGCTGTGAGCGCGGCCGGTCCAGCGTGGATGTGCCGATCTAGGCGTGCAGATCTCACCATGAAACGTTGCTCAGCTTTCCCGGTCGTGGGTGTTCTCCGGAGAGTTTCGCCTGGAAACTCCGCGTTGAGGTCTCCCTGAAGCAGAAGGGAGGGCAGATCAGTCAGGCTGCCGCGTTCACTGGTCGTCGGAGAATCACCGCCGGGCGTTGCGTTCGCTGGCAGCATGTTCGTTTCAGCGTCGGGTCACCAGTGCGGCGGATGATAAAATAAGGCAGCGATGCTGAGGTTTTAAGGAAGTTTATTATATCATACTGGTGTCATGAGCTCCTCTCCCGGCGCCGTGCGTGTGCGCCGGGAGCGAGCCCACGGCTCTCAGTGAAGAGGGGACACAAAGTCTGTGTCCAGCAGCAGCCGTTGTAGTGTGAGTGAATGAGAATGAGAGGTTGAACATGAATTTCAGACAGCTTATATACTCAGCTACAACAATACATCAAAGCATTCACATGGGTCGATATAAGCATTTGCATATGAGAGGCACAGGCAGGATGCATGAACACAATGCATGGATGGCACATTAACCTCACAGCAGTGAAATGCATAAATGGCAGATTAGATCACAGCAGGCAGCGGAAAAAACCCAGGAGTAGCGAGCTGTCTGTCCCTGTGTGTTGTGGGGGTTTTCCCAAACCGCCACACCTGGGATTATTCTTGTTCTCTTCTATTAATGCAGAATAATAACTCGTTCTAGCTTTTCTCAGAGATTTTTTTTTTTTTATAAATTAAAAGATGATTTCTCCAAGCTAAATATATTTCATCTAAATTAGTGGAGCGCCATTTTCTTTCTACTTGACGAGACTTCTGTTTTAAGCTACAAGTTTCTGTGTTGAACCAAGGAGTTAGAAATCTCTGATTAGACTTTTTCTTTTTTAAATGGGCCACCCTGTCTAGAGTCTGATGCAGAGAAGCTGTAACACTATCTACCATGCTATCAATTACAGAAGGAGTAAGCTGTCTATAGCTTATTTCCATTGTGTTGACACATGGCATAGAGGAAACAATTTGCATAAATTTGGTAACAACATCATCTGAGAGGCATCTACTGTAGTAATATTTTTCTTAGGAGCCAAATAGTCAGAAATAGTCAAATCAAGGGTTAACAGACAATGGTCTGACAGCACAGGGTTATGAGGAGACACGACCAGATTTTCTATTTCTATTCCATATGTCAGAACAAGTGGAGGAGTTTAAGTATCTCGGGGTCTTGTTCACGAGTGAGGGGAAAATGGAGCAAGAGATTGACAGATGGATTGGAGCAGCATCTGCAGTGATGCGGACGTTGTACCGGTCTGTTGTGGTGAAGAGGGAGCTAAGCTCTAAGGCAAAGCTGTCGATTTACCAGCCAATCTACGTTCCTACTCTCACCTATGGTCACAAGCTTTGGGTAATGACCGAAAGAACAAGATCGCGGATACAAGCGGCTGAAATGAGCTTTCTCCGTAGGATTGCTGGACTCACCCTCAGAGATGGGGTGAGGAGCTCAGTCATCAGGGAGAGGCTTAGAGTACAACCACTGCTTCTCCACATTGAAAGGAGTCAGTTGAGGTGGTATGGGCATCTGATTAGGATGCGTCCTGGACACCTCCCACTTGAGGTGTTTCAGGCACGTCCCACTGGGAGGAGACCCCGGGGCAGACCCAGGACTCCGTGGAGAGACTATGTCTCCCAGCTGGTCTGGGAACGCCTTGGTATTCTCTCTGAAGAGCTGGAGCAGGTGGCTGGGGAGAGGGAAGTCTGGGTTTCTCTGCTTGAACTGCTGCCTCCGCGACCCGGACCTCCGGAAAAGTGGTAGAAGATGGATGGATGGATGGATGGATGGATGGATGGATGGATGTCAGAACAAGGTCCAACGTATGGTGGAGATAATGGGTAGAATCTCCTACTTTCTGAGAAAACCCCATCGAGCCTAAAGTTGAATTAAATGCCAAATTAAGGCAATCACTATCTACATCTACATGTATATTAAAGTCCCCTACTATAATTATATACTATACTATAATTATTCTATCTGATTTCAGCACTAAATCAGCTAAGAATTCGGCAAATTCGGATAAAAACTCTGAGTAGGTTGATGGAGGACGGTAAACTATGGCAAATAAAATTGGGTTTAGCCTAAAATTGCTAAAATGCCCAATACTGAGGACCAGGCCCTCAAAGGAATTATAATGTGTTTTTTGCTTTACATTAACTAGTAATTTGGAATGGTAAATTGTTGCTACTCCTCCTCCACGACCAGAACTTCTGGGATTTTGACAGTTTAAATAACCAGAGGGAGTTGATTCATTTAAACCAACATAATCCTCTTGCCCTAACCAAGTCTCTGTAAGGGATATTAAATCAATCTGATGATCAATTAACAGATCATGGACTAGCAGAGACTTGGGAGTTAGAGACCTAATATTTAACAAACCACATTTAATTTTTAAATTATGAGGAGGAACAGAGGCCAAATCATTCAATTTAGAGGCTTCATTGTCATGACCCGAGCACCGATCTCGTCCGCGCTCTGCCGGCCTTGACAGCTGTGGATTACATTCTGGCTCCACCGGGCTCTTATTGTGACAGCGCTCGGTGGGGTTTCTGGCTGTCAAGGTCGATCAGCTGTTCTGCATCACCGCTTGTTAGTCGCCGGCTTTATTAGCGGGCGCTGACAGCTGGTTGATGCTGGAGTATCGTCAAACATTCGTCAATCATTCCTGGTCCTCGTTCATGTCAGGTTCGTGCTTATTCTTGTCCATGTCACAGTTAAGGTCGTAGTTGCTGGGGTTAGCCCTATGATCCCTCGTATTCTGTAGTGTATGTTCATGTCATAGTTAAGGTCGTAGTGGCCGGGGTTAGCCCTACGATCCCTTGTACTCTGTAGTGTGTGTTTTGCCCTCAGTGGCTCATAACTTTATGTTCTCGTCTTGTCTTGTTAAATAAACATCTAATGCAAAGCTCACTCGTGACTTTTGGCGTCTTATGGTGGACCGCGAGGGTCACCGCATGACATTCATGTTTAATTTGAGTTTTACCAACTTTTTGTTTAATCACTTTGGGATTCTTATACATTATATTTTTATTTACTTTGGAGGGAGCAGACAATGATTCTCTGATGGGGAAGACAGGGGCTAAGTTGAGGGATGGCGGATGAAGAGGAGCTGCAGAGACGTGTGTAAGACTGCAACTCTGCTTTCTGGTCCCAACTCTGAGTTGTCAAGGTTTTGGAAATTTGGATAAAAATGATGCCAGATTGTTAGATAAATGAGACGCCGTCTCGTCTAATAAGACCAGGTTTTCCCCAAAATGAGCTCCAATTGTCTATATAGCCCACGTTGTTTGCAGGACACCACACAGACAGCCAGCGGTTGAAGGATGACAAGCGGCTAAACATGTCATCACTGGTCAGATTGGGGAGGGGCCCAGAGAATACTACAGAGGCAGACATTGTTTTGGCAAAGTCACACACCGATTCCACGTTAAGTTTTGCGACTTACGACTGCCTGAGTCGGACGTCATTGATGCCAGCGTGGATAACAATTGTGGAGTATTTACAGTTACTTTTAGCCAGCATTTTCAAATTTGACTTGATGTCGCCTGCTCTGGCCCCAGGAATGCATTTGACTATGGCCGCTGGAGTCTCTAGCTTCACGTTTCTGACTACAGAGTCGCCAATGATCAGAGTTTTTCCCTCAATGGGTGTGTCGCTCAGCGGGGAAAAACGTTTAGAAACATGAACAGGTTGGTGGTTAACTGGGGCTTTGAGACTAGGGTTCCTTGTCACCATCACCCACCCAGTCTCCTCGCTGCTGAGGAGGACCGGAGGACCGCTAGCAGGCCCTATGCTAGGGAGCTCCGCTGCAGCTAGGGGATGTCCATCAAGATTAACTGGCGCAGACGGTGTTTCAATGCAGCGGAGCCAGGATTCCAAATCAGACAACCTCGCCTTGAGCACCTCAAAAAGACAACATTTATTACATTTGCCATTATCACTAAAAGAGGCAAGGTGTAGCTAAACATCTGACAGAGAGAGCACACCAGAGAAGGAGAGGAAGGAGAGCTAGTAGCCATAGCTAGTGGCTAACCCGAAGCTAACAAAAACACAGATGAAAGGTGAACAGAAGGCTAAAGAGGGTGATTAGATGACACTGAGTGTGCACACAGGTGCAAGAGGCTTGATAAACAGAAGTGAGAGCTAATGGTAGATGGAAAAAGGTGATTAAAATACAATTAAAGGCAAAATCCTCGGGAGAACGAGGGGAGCAAACCACAGACGACAGTCAGCAACACAGGAAGTGACGATACGTTCTGCTGCCAGGAAGGTAGCAAGGACGGCCCCAAATGCAGAGATGACTTCAGCAGGTTTAATAACAAAAGACGCAGCACAGGTCTAAATAATCACTGACAGAACATATAATATGAAAAGAAACTGGACAAATGTGGGTGAGGAACACAACTTGGGTTTATGACGCGACAGCGAACTGAAGACTGAGTGGAACATAAATACACAGACACTAATGAGTGACAATAACAAATGGCTGAAACTAATTATGAAAGAGAGGATGAGAGGGAGAGAGACACAATCAGGTGCAGCTGTTAGGAATTAATAAAGGACCAATAATAATGCGCAGAAATAAACAGAGTGCTGTCCCAATAAGTAGCACAGGATGACAGGATAAGCATGATAATGATACACTGAATGAACCGAAAACTAAAGGTGAGGGCAGAATAATCATACTGACAACTGAAAGAAAACATAAAGAGTGTTTGCAAACATGTCCCCCCGTGATACCTCTGCCCAAGGTACTGGTCTAGTTTTTAAAAAAATCCTTTAACATTACTGATTACAGCAGAAGCATAAACTGTCTCATCCTGCTGCAGGACAGACATATACAGCAGGGAAAATAAGTACTGAACACGTCAACATTTTTCTCATTAAACATATTTCTGATGGAGCCATTGACCTGAGATTTTCACCAGATATCAGTAACAACAACCCAAGTAATCCATATATACAAAGAAATCAAGACAACTGTGTTCACAAAACACGTTATATTTAATAAAGTAGAATTACACAGGGAATAAGTATTGAACATGCTTTGCGAAATTCATTTAATATTTAGTAGAAAAGCCTTTGTTGGTAATAACAGCTTCCAGATGCCTCCTGTATGGAGAAACTAGGCACAGGCATTGATTAGGAGTGATTTTAGCCCCTTCTTCCACACAAACTCTTCAAACCTTAAAGATTCCCTGGGTATCTTCTATGAACTCTGATCTTCAGTTCGTTCCATAGATTTTCAATTGGATTCAGGTCAGGTGACTGACTGGGTCATTCTAACAGCTTTATCTTCCTTCTCTGGAGCCAGCTGAGAGTTTCCTTGGCTGTGTGATTGAGATCATTTTCTTGCTGAAATGTCCACCCTCATTTCATCTTCAGTATCTTGGCAGATGGCAACAGATTCTTATCAAGGACGTCTCTGTACATTTGTCCATTCATCTTTCCTTCAATTATATGAAGTCTGTCTGTACCATGTGCTGAAAAACACCTCCACACCATGATGGGATGTGCAGTGCAATTTCTCCTCCAAACATGCTGTGATTTGTGGCATCCAAAAAGTTCCATTTTGGTCTCATCTGACCAGACCATAGTCTCCCAGTGTTTTACTGGCTTACCTAAATGTTGTGCAGCCAACTTTAAACAATCTTCAACATGCTTTTTCTTCAGCAATGGAGTCTCACGAGGTGAGCGGGCATACAGCCCATGTCGGTTGAGTGCATTACTTATTGTTTTCTTTGAAACAGCAGTACCTGCTAACTCCAGGTCTTTCTGGAACTCTCCATGAGTGGTCTTTGGCTCTTGGATAACTCTTCTGATAATTCTTTTGACTCCTCTGTCAGAAATCTTGCGAGGAGCTCCTGGTTGTGGCCGGTTTATGGTAAAATGATGTTCTTTCCATTTCCAAATGATGGCTCCAACAGTGCTCACTGGAACATTCAGCAGTTTAAAAATGCACCTGTAACCAATGCCATCATTATGTTTTGCAACAAATGGTAAATGGCATTCACTTATATAGCGCTTTTATTCTCATCTCTTGATTCAATTCAATTCAATTCAACTTTATTTATATAGCGCCATTTCACAACAACAGTCATCTCATAGCACTTTCAACTGTAGGGGGGACCCCCACAGTTGCAGAAAGACCCCAGCAATCAGGCGATCCCCTGTGAGCAAGCACTTGGAGACGGTGGAGAGGAAAAACTCCCTTTTAACAGGAAGAAACCTCCAGCAGAACCAGGCTCAGGGAGGGGCAGTCATCTGCTGCGACTGGCTGGGGGGTGAGGGGACAGAGAAGATGAAAAGAACAGACATGTAGAGAGCAAACAGCACGATGGGGACTCAATCTATGGAAGAGAACAAACAGATGTTAATGACCAGCAAAAAAAAATATTTCATTGAGAGTGAAGAAAGGAGTGAAGCCCAGTGCATTATTGGAGGTCCCCCGGCTGACTAAACCTATTGGCAGCATAACTAAGGGAGGATTCAGAAACACATGATCCCTCCCTAATTGTAGGCTATATCAAAAAGGTAGGTTTTAGCCCTATTCTTAAAAACAGAGATCAAGTCTGACTCCCGAATCCAGATTGGCAGCTGGTTCCATAGGAGAGGAGCTTGATAACTGAAGGCTCTGCCTCCCATTGTACTTTTGGAGATTCTAGGTATTACAAGTAATCTTGCATTTTGGGAGCGTAGTGCTCTGTTAGGATAATACGGTAGTATCAGATCTTTTAAATAAAAAGGAGCCTGATTGTTTAGAGCTTTGTAAATAAGAAGAAGGATTTTAAACTTAATTCTGAACTCTATGGGAAGCCAATGAAGGGAGGCCAGAACCGGAGAGATATGATCTCTCTTTCTAGTACCTGTTAAAATTCTTGCTGCAGCATTTTGGATCAGCTGAAGACTTTTTAAAGATGTTTTAGGACAGCCTGATAATAAAGAATTACAATAATCTAATCTCGAGCTAACAAAAGCGTGGATCAGCTTCTCAGCATCACTCTGAGACAAGATGCTCCTAATCTTGGCAATATTACGCAAATGAGAGAAGGCAGTCTTAGAAACAAATTTAATATGTGAATTGAAGGACAGATCTTGATCGAAAATAATTCCAAGGTTCCTCACAGAGCTATAAAGAGAAAGAGTAACCGCATCCAACTGAAAGTTTGATTTGGAAAGGTATTTCTAAGGTTTTTGGGACCAACAAGAATGACTTCAGTCTTATCTGAATTTAACAGCAGGAAATTACAAGTCATCCAAGCTTTGATTTCCTTAAGACAGGCTTCTAACTTGGCTAATTGATTACTGTCATCTGGCTTCATTGACAGGTATAATTGTGTGTCATCTGCATAAGACTGGAACCCCCAGCCACGCGTGTGCGGTTTCAGTCAAGCTACCGGATTTCTGGCAGCACAACCCGCGCTCTTGGTTCCACCATACCGAGGCCCAGTTCGCCCTCCGGGGAGTAACGGCAGACGACACCAGATTCTACCATGTGGTCGCAGCGCTGGACGCCCGCACAGCTCAGCAGGTAGCGAGCCTGCTCGATCAGCCTCCAGCCAGCAACAAATACGAGGCGCTCAAGGCTGCGCTGACCCAGCGCTACACGCTCTCGGACTGTGAGAGAGCGGAGAGGCTCCTGACGCGGGCCGAGTTAGGAGATGATTCGGCCGTAGACCTGATTGAGAAGATGCTGGCGTTGATGGGCACGGACGACGGGCACTTTCTGTTTGCCCACCTCTTCCTCCGGAACCTTCCAGCAGTGGCGAGAGCGGTTCTGGCCAATTCGCCGTTGCTGGCCATGCGTGACTACCGTGTGCTAGCCCAGGAGGCAGACCGGATCATCCTCACCACCAGGGCGATCACAGTCAACGCGGCAGCGGCGGAGCCCAGCGAGACAACCAGAGGAGGCGAGGAGCCACCGACGGTAGCGGCAGCGGGGGCCAAGGAGCGCCAGAGAGACACACTCTGTTTCTACCACCGCCGCTTCGGAGAGAACGCACGCAGATGTGTGCCACCGTGCCAATTCAAGCGCTCGGGAAGACGTCACGGCCGTCAGTCGGTAGCAGCTGCGACCCTCAGTGAAGAGAACAAACTGCTCTACATGACAGACGTGCGCTCGGGGAGGCGTTTCCTCGTGGACACCGGAGCCCAGAAGAGCTTCATCCTGCCGACCTATGCTGACCGGCTGGCAGGACCTAGCGGCCCCGAGATGTTGGCAGCAAACGGCTCGGAAATTAAGACCTTTGGTGAGAGGACACTGATCTTATCTCTACACAGCTATACATACGAGTGGACTTTTGTCGTAGCAGCACTGAATTACCATATCCTGGGGGCTGATTTTCTGTGTGCACATGGTTTACTGGTTGATGTTGCTAACAGACGCCTGGTTAATGCACTGTCCTTTGACTCTCTCCCCTGTATAGCTCGAGCGACCCGGCCAACAGCACAAGCCAACGTCTCAGCTACAGGCGGTAAGTTCCACACACTGCTCACTCAGTTTCCAGCACTCACGGTCCCGACGTTTTCGGCAGCCATCGCTAAACACGGGATGGAGCACTTTATCACCACCACTGGGCCGCCCGTTTTTGCAAGACCTCGGTGCTTGGACGCAGCTAAACTGGCCATAGCGCGCGAGGAGTTCGCCAACCTGGAAAGGTTGGGCATCATCAGGCGTTCGAATAGCCCATGGGCATCCCCGCTACACATGGTCCCTACGGCTGAGGGATCGTGGCGACCGTGCGGTGATTTCCGCAGGTTGAACAACGCCACAGCGCACGACCGCTACCCAATTCCCCACATACAGGATTTTTCCGTTCACCTCGCCGGAGCACGCATTTTTTCTAAAATAGACCTGGTCCGCGGTTACCACCAAGTCCCAGTGCGCGCGGAGGACGTACCTAAAGCAGCGGTAATAACTCCGTTCAGTCTATTCGAGTTCCTGCACATGCCATTCAGGTTAAAAGGAGCGGCACAGACATTCCAGTGCATGATGGATGCAGTGCTGCGCGATCTCCCGTTCATGTTCGTCTACCTGGACGATATCCTGGTAGCCAGTGCGTCCGAAGACGAACACAAAACCCACCTCACGACAGTTTTCTGGAGGTTGGAGGAGCACGGGTTAATAATCAACCCGGCGAAATGCCAGTTCGGCGTGACGGAGATTGATTTTTTGGGGCACCACGTCTCTCCTGAAGGAGCGATCCCACTGCCCCACAAAGTGCGTGCCATGGCGGATTTTCCCTGGCCTCATACGGTCAGGGCGCTGCAGGAATTTTTGGGGATGGTGAACTTTTATAACTGTTTCCTTCCCCGTGCAGCGCCACTCATGCAACCATTGTACGCCGCGCTCAAGAAACAGAAACCCGCGGATAGGGTCGAATGGACCCCGGAGCGAGAGCAGGCATTCTCGGAAGTTAAAGCAGCCCTGGCAAACGCCGCACTGCTGGCGCATCCGGACCCGATGGCCCGGATAGCGCTCACCACCGACGCTTCAGACGTGGCCATAGGGGCTGTCGTAGAGCAGCACGTCGCCGGGGCTTGGCAGCTGCTCGCCTTTTTCAGCAGAACTTTGCACGACAGCGAATGTAAATACAGCGCGTTTGACAGGGAATTGCTGGCTCTCCACCTGGCCATACGCCACTTTCAGTTCTGGCTGGAAGGGCGCAGCTTCACTGCGTTCGTGGATCACAAGCCACTAACGTTTGCGATGGCCAAGGTTTCAGAACCGTGGTCGGGCCGGCAGCAGAGACAGCTGGCTGCAATCTCAGAGTTTACTACCGATATTCAGCATGTGTCTGGTAAACTGAATGTGGTGGCGGACTGCCTCTCGCGTGCCGTGGTGGCCCCGGTCTGCGTGGGGATAGATTGCGCAGCCATGGCCGCGGAGCAGATTAGCGATGCAGACGTGCGCGGCCTCCAGTCTGGACCAACAGGGTTAAGGCTGGAGAGCAGGGTGCTGCAAGATGGCGCCCCCCCCCCCAATCTGCGATGTCTCCACGGGACGCCCGCGTGGCGCGCCGCCGCGTGTTTGAGTCGGTCCACACTCTGGCGCACCCAGGAGTGCGCGCGTCGGTCAAAATGGTGGGAGAGAAGTTTGTGTGGCCGAGGCTACGCAAACAAGTAAAAGAGTGGGCTGCAGCCTGCGTGGCGTGCCAACAAGCCAAGGTACACAGACACACGAAGGCTCCCTTGGAGCCGTTTCGGGTACCGGCTAAGAGGTTCGACCATGTTCACATAGACCTCGTGGGCCCCCTCCCGCCATCACAGGGGTGCACGCACCTCCTGACAGTAGTGGACCACACCACGCGCTGGCCAGAAGCAGTTCCACTGGCGGCAACCACGTCCGCGGACGTAGCACGCGCTTTTTTAACAGCATGGGTGGCACGTTTTGGAGTCCCGTCGGACATCACGTCTGACAGGGGCCCTCAATTTGTTTCCGAACTCTGGTCCGCAATGGCCCGCAGCCTGGGTGTTACAATTCACCGCACAACCGCATACAACCCACAGGCCAATGGGTTATGCGAGCATTTTCATAGATCACTGAAAGCAGCGCTCAGGGCTTCACTGACGGATGCAAATTGGGTAGACAGGCTGCCGTGGGTTTTATTGGGGTTACGCTCCGCGCCAAAAGAGGATCTGGAAGCTTCCCCGGCAGAGCTGGTTTTCGCGCAGCCCCTACGGCTGCCCGGGGAATTTCTGCCAAATAATCCCGCGCCGGACAACTGCCTGTCTCAGCTTTTGCAGCATAGCGCAAACACAGGCATGCTGCCGGGCCCTGCCCACCACTGTTTTCCGCGTGTTTTCGTGCCTAAAACTTTGAAGAGCGTGGAGTTCGTGTTTGTCAGACACGACGCCCACCGCCCTCCATTGCGCCCACCCTATGATGGACCGTTCAGAGTGTTGGAAACAGGGGATAAGCATTTTTTGCTAGACTTGGGGGGTAGGCGGGAAAAAATTGGCATAGACAGACTCAAACCCGCTTTCGTTGTGGCGGACGAGCAAGTGCTGTTGGCTAGGGCCCCTCGGCGTGGAAGACCCCCACGGAGAGCTCCCCAGGGAAACGATTCACCAGAGCAGCCACATGGACAGACCGAAGTGCCCCCCCCCCCCTCGTCACGGCCCACCCGCAGTCAGACACACTCCCAGCAGCCCCCCCACCGGCACAGTAGTGCCACGGAGGCAGTAAACCCCAGTTACAGCAGATACGGGAGGAGACGGAAGCCCAAACGGCATGTGGACTGATGTTCTATTATTCTAGCTAAGATGCTGGGGGGGGGAGTGTAGCACCAGATTATTTAGCATCTCAGACAAGAGACAGTGGATAAGCATGGGAGAACAATGCTCAGGAGGTTCCTGGTGAGATAGCAGGAAGGAGTCAAGGACGTAGGGGGTTGAATGCAGTGTAATGCAAATGTCATGTTGTGTGTGGGAAAATGCCATGAAACTTGTGAGGAGTTTTTGGGTAAAAGAAGAGTGCCTGCTTAAATGTGTCAGTCTGTTCTGTGCTTGAGAGATGTGAAGTGTGTAATAAACCGTCTGCCATGAATCAGCCTCTTATTTCACACACTCCACAAACCTATAATAACATGTTTTTTGCTTTACATTAATTAATAGTTTGGAATGGTAAATTGTTGCTACTCCTCCTCCACGACCAGAACTTCTGGGATTTTGACAGTTTAAATAACCAGAGGGGGTTGATTAATTTAAACCAACATAATCCTCTTGCCCCAACCAAGTCTCTGTAAGGGATATTAAATCAATCTGATGATCAATTAACAGATCATGGACTAACAGAGACTTGGGAGTTAGAGACCTAATATTAAATAAACCACATTTAATTTTTAAATTATGAGGAGGAACAGGGCCAAATCATTCAATTTAGAGGCTTTATGTTTAATTTGAGTTTTACCAGTTTTTTGCTTAATCACTTAATGATCATGACCAAAGCGCTTTACAGATCCTGCCATCCACACACACATTCACACACTGATGGCAGCATGCTGCCTAACATGGTGCTTTCAGACCCACCAGGAGCAATTGGGGGTGAAGTGTCTTGCCCATGGACACAACGGCAGGATATCTGGGGAGAGCGGGATTTGAACTGCCAACCATGCGGTTATTGGATGACCTGCTCTACCTCCTGAGCCACTGCCATCCCCCAATTATAATAAATAAGGACAATAAGGTTGCAAAGGTCTAGAGAGAGCTCTGCTTGTATTACCACAAGTTCTTTGGGGTGTGACAATCTGATATTCACAGACCTTTTTAAAGGCTATCAGTTAGGACTTAACCAGCTGAAATTAACTTGCGCTGATGGGGGATGGGATGGCTTCCTAAATTCTGATGGATTTCAGATGGTTTCTTGGCTTTCTATGCCTTTTTGCACTGCTTTTTCTTCACGTGTTCAATACTTAGTCCCTGTGCCATTCTACTTTATTAAATATAATTTGTTTTGTGAACAGAGTTGCCTTGATTTCTTTGTATGGGTGGATTACTTGGGTTGTTACTGATATCTGGTGAAAATCTCAGGTCAATGGCTCCATCAGAAATATGTTTAATGAGAACAATGTTGACGTATTCAATACTTATTTTCCCCGCTGTATGTGGTGGGATGAAGCCGGTGTGAAGTGTGCAGCTCATGTTTGTCTCTGCTGTTAGAGTGATATCATTAATTGGTGTGGAGGCTTACTTAGAACGATTTTTAAAACTATAATTTTAGTTATCATTCTCGTGTTTGGTGTGGATAGTCCTTTACCCTCTAAATATGTACTGCATTTTTAATGTGCTGGTCCAAGGGGATTAAATATATGGGCCACGGGCCAAAACCTGTCCATCAGGGCGTCCAAATATTTCTCTGTGAATTTACAGCTTTCTTTCTTGTAAATTTTGACTTTTTCTACTGATTAGAATTGTTCATATAAATTTGAGACATTTTTCTCCTTAAGATGAGACTTTTTTTCTCATCAGGTTTCTATTCTTTCGCTTCTTTTTTTTTCCTAGTGAAAACAGGTAGTGTCCATTTAGGTTAAATCCATCCTAATTCATAGGGGTAATTTTCAGCCCTCAAGGGCCACAGGGTCGGGGTAGGTGAAGGGGAAGAGGTACAAATGAGCCTACTTCACTCTCACATTGCAAATATTTTTCTCTACTGTTTGACGGTATTTACTGCTGTTTATAATTAAATAGTGTTTCTGTTCCTATTTTTATGTATGCGTAAGGGTCATTTACATTTAAAAAGGTTGTAAATTTAGTCCAAGTAAATTTTAGCATGCAATGGTTAAATTTGATAGATAGATAGATAGATAGATAGATAGATAGATAGATAGATAGATAGATAGATAGATAGTTTATTTCGAACACAAAATTATAACAAATACAAACAAATGGCAAATGCAATAAAGTAACAGTATACACTGTTCGAAAGGGAGAAGGAAGAAGTGAACACTTATTAATTCCATCTCCTCTTTTACATAGATACACCCATGTGAATTTTATACAAATTACCACCTTTAAGACCCCAAGTAAACAATTTACTGTATTTTTTACAAATCAACACTTAACACCCATCCATTCTAACATACAATGATGTCCATACATCAAAACCAGCCTCAAACAACACAGATATACACAGTGCTGTCCCACCCACCATTGCATAGTGTCCCATAATATCCCAGAGTGAACATAATGAATTGTACATATAACCACTACCCTTCTAACATATATCCTTTCAGCAAATGGTGCTTATACCTCTTTTTGAATTGATTTCTGTTTGTACATAGTTTCAGTTCCGGCTCTAGACTGTTCCACAAATCCACCCCACAGACAGATATGCACATACTTTTCTTGGTTGTACGTATCTTGGGTTTTGTAAAGTTTAAGTCTCCCCTCAAATTATGATCATTGTCTCTTTTTTTAAATATTTTTTGTATATTAGTTGGTAGTTGATTATTAATTGCCCTGTACATTACTTGTGCTGTCTTAAATTTAACTAAATCGATGAACTTTATGACATGTGACTTTAAGAACAACGAATTGGTATGGTCTCTATATCCTGCTTTGTTTATTATCCTTATAGCTCTTTTTTGTAATGTGCATATTGACTGTAGGTTGGTCTTGTAGGTGTTTCCCCAGACTTCTACACAGTAGTTAAGATAAGGTAAAAACAGTGAATTGTACAATAAGACCAATGATTTATAGTCCAAGATGTGTCTTGTCTTCCCCAGTATGCCTATACATTTTGCTAATTTGGCCCGGATGTGACTGATGTGAGGTTTCCAGCAGATTTTATTGTCTAGCGTCACCCCCAGAAACTTATTTTCCTGTACTGTTTCTATTCTGGTATCATCTATCGTTACCATTATTTCATGATTTATTTTATAATTTCCAAACAACATAATCTTTGTTTTTTTTTAGATTTAGAGATAATTTATTTTTGTTGAACCACTGCGTTAATTTTTCCATTTCAGTTGTGACCACCTCTAAAACCTGCTGCAAATTCTCACCAGTGCAAAGGATATTTGTGTCATCCGCAAACAAAATAAATTTCAGAATTTTTGATACTTGGCATATGTCATTTATATATAAAATAAAGAGTTTGGGTCCCAAAACTGACCCCTGGGGCACACCACAAGTGATGTCTATGAAGGGTGATTTGTGCTCTCCAGTTTGTACAAATTGTTGTCTGTTACTTAAATAACTTTCCACCCAACTCAGTCCAACCCCTTTTATCCCATACCTTTCCAGTTTCCTTAGTAGTATTCTGTGGTCAATGGTGTCAAAAGCTTTCTTTAAATCTATAAATACTCCTACAGCAACATTTTTTTTATCTATACAACTAGTAATTTCTTCTATAAGTTCGATCAGTGCCAAAGATGTAGATTTATCTGCTCTAAAACCATACTGGCTATCTGTAAGGAGGTTGTGTTTTTCAGTGAAATCATCCAGTCTCTTAGTGAAGATTTTTTCAAGTATTTTGGAGAATGTGAGAGTAAAGAGACTGGCCTGTAATTTGTGAAGCGATGACTGTCTCCTGTTTTGTATAGAGGTATTACTTTTGCTATTTTCATTTTGTCTGGAAATGTACCAGTTTGAAATGACAGGTTACAGATGTGGGTGAGTGGCTTAACAATTCCCTCAATTACTTTTTTCACTATTGTCATGTCAATTTCATTCCAGTCCGTTGATTTTTTGTTCTTAAATTTACTCACAGTCTCGATAATTTCCTTTTCAGTAACTGCACCCAAAAAGATTGTTTGGATTTCTATCTTCTATTTCATTCACAGAACCACTGTAGTTTGTTTCTGGTGTCACTATTGATTTTGCTAATTCAGGACCAACGTTTACAAAAAATTTATTGAAACCACTGACCACATCTTCCATATTATTTATCAAATTGCCATTTTCGATAAAATATTCTGGATAATTTGCATTCTTAGGACGATTACTAATAATCCCATTGAGTACTTGCCATATTCCTTTTATGTTATTTTTGTTATCCTCTAGTATTCTGTTGTAGTATTCTTTCTTACAGGTCCTCATTATAATAGTAAGCTTATTTTTGTATCTTTTATATTTGATCTCAGCTTCCATGGTTCTGCATTTAATGAATTGTTTATATAATGTATTCTTCTTTTTACATGCATTTATTAACCCCTTGGTGACCCAAGGAATATTTTTTGTTGTTGTCTGTCACTGTATTGTTTTATAGGACAGTATTTATTGTACAATGATTGAAATATTTGTAAAAATTTATCATATGCTCTATTTATGTCATTTTCATCATAAACTATCTTCCAATCTTGTATTAATAATTCCTTTGTCAGTAAATGCATTGATTCTTCGGTTCTTATTCTTTTATATTTAATATTTTTGGTATACTTTTTCTTCCTATAATCACATTGATAGACAACAAAAATCGGCAGGTGGTGATCATATTAAACATAATTTTCCAACCAAAAAATTGTGGCTAGTGGAAAGGCTGAGTGGCTAATAACTTTGGAAAATCACTAGCCACAGTGGCCGGTGAGCAAAAAAGTTAATATCAAGCCCTGGCGGCTAACCAAAGTTGTTGGAGAATTCATCATGGACAGAGTCTATAAATTAACTAAAACAACATCTAGGAACTAGAAAAGCACTCGGAGAGCGCAGACCTCCGCCAAGCGCCACAGTTCCCCCCATATAGTGTTTGTGTGTATGTTTTCAGATTCCTTGACCATGAAAACATATGACTAGCAATTGGATTCACAATGATAGGATTAGTGGTTCAGTAGTTATTGACGAAAATGGCATTTTCCGTAATGGCGGTTTAGCGCCACAGTTCCCCCCATACAGTTTTTGTGTGTACGTTTTCAGATTCCTTGACCATGAAAACATATGACTAGCAATTGGATTCACAATGATAGGATTAGTGGTTCAGTAGTTATTGACGAAAATGGCATTTTCCGTAATGGCGATTTTCTTCTGGACGGTAATCCGGATCACCACCAAAATCTAATCATCTGTAGGATACCCCATTTGTGACAATCTGTGAAAATTTCATGAAAATCCGTCCATAACTTTTTGAGTTATCTTGCTAACAAACAAACAGACAGAAAAAACAGACAGACAAACCAACGCCGATGAAAACATAACCTCCTTGGTGGAGGTAATGAGATACATGGTCAAGTACTGGTTGATTATGTGGCATGGATCATTTGCATTGGATAGGTGGGTGAGTTGTATGAGGACGAAAAAAATGCTAGCTAAGTTGGGTTAACTCAGCTAGCATGTCTTCTGGTGTAATTACAGGACCATCCCAGCCAAAATTTAACAAAATAAGACAATAAGGCAGAATGATGTGTTATGTCTGAAGAATGGGTGGACACGACTATGTGCTGAGGTTAGCTTTATTGGGCTTAAACAAGTGTACAGAACACAGAGCAACATGTGGAGGAGTGCAGGAAAAGGCAAGGCCCCCACATGGGCCTTGTGGGGTATTCTGCCATGTGCCAGACCATGCCCTAACAACAAACACGTACTTAAAGCAGTCACAAAGAGGGGACTTCCGGGAAGATGGCGGAGAGACATAACGCTTAAACAGAGAGCTCTCCCTAGTCGGATTTAAAATCTTCGATAAATGGCCAACTCGACATAAATGGAACAATAAACCAAGGGATGAAAACACGAAGAAGCCGGGCACACGGACAAAAGCAGGGTAAAACTAAAGAATCCCTCTTCAACAACGCAGCAGAAATCGCTGAACACGAGGCCCAAAAAAACGAGGTGACTACAGCAGAGAAAATGGAGGACGCCAAACTCGATATTATGAACACTGGCATCGCCAATATAAGTAAAGACATAAAAGACTTCAAACGACAACTCCAACAGGATTTAACGGCTCTTAAGGAAGATCTGAAAAAAGAGATGAAGGAGGAAATTATGGGCCTCCGAAAAGAAATGGAAAGCAAGCTAGCTGAAAACATGGAGGAACTGCGCACTCAATGGGCATGTTTGACCGAAGCACAGGCTCGAATATCAGAGTTGAAAGACTGGAGGACCGAGGCAAGCGAGCGGCTGCAGACCCTGACGGCACAAACACAGAGGATGCAGGAAAAAATAACCGACCTGGAGAGCAGGTCCAGACGGAGCAATATACGCATCTTCGGGATTCCGGAGGGCATTGAAGGCAACTCGATGACGAAATTCATGGATCAATTCTTAAAAAAAGAGCTTGAGCTGCCCGATGAAACGGACCTGCAGATCCAACGAGCGCACAGAGCCTTGGCACAGAACCCGAATCCAAACTCTACACCCAGGTCAGTTGTGGTAAACTTTCTAAAATACGACGTAAAGGAAAGAATCCTGACACAAGCATGGAAAAAAAAGATACGAGTCGGCGACAAACAGATATTCTTTGACCATGACTACCCGACAGAAATTGTGCAGCAGCAAAAGAAATATGCCAACATTAAAAAAACGCTGAAAGAGAAAAAAATTAGATTCCAAACGCCGCTAACGAAGATGAGAATTCATTGGGAGGACGACGTGAAAACCTACAGCACGGCCAGAGAGGCAGCGTGGGACATGACGGAGCGAGGCTTTGTGGTGAGCGTACCGGAGGAAGCGGCTGGAGCAGCGGCGGCACGGAACGCATCGCGACAGCCGGAGTGGAGGCGAGTGAGCGGCAGAAGGCGGGAGACGGACGTGGCGCACCAGGCCCAAGAAAAACTGCAAGGCTTTCAACGGAAAGCCTAGATTATAACAAAGATTAAGAAGGACACAGAAGAAATGAAGACCAAGAAGACAAGGTAAAAGAGAAACAAACGGCTAGGAGAGGTTTAAGTGATTTTGTTGGACATTTCTAGACTAATGACTATTACTTGGATAGTAAATATAGGTCTAGGGAGGGCCCCTCACTCGGTGAGGACATTCCCTCCACCCACCAACAGGGACCAGTGGGCAGAAGAAAGGCCCAAAGTACGGAGGTCGAGATTCGTTAATGTGTTTTTGTACAAATATGTGTTAGTTTTGTTGTTAAAGGGGTTAGGAGCACAAGTTAAAAAAAATGGAAAAACATGAATATGGTTAAAAATCTTAAGATAATGACATTAAATGTGAATGGTCTGAACTCACCTGTTAAAAGGGAAAAAATAATAAGAAAATTCAAGAAGGAAAAAGCCAAAATTATATTTATACAAGAGACACATTTGAACAGGACAGAACATGAGAAATTAAAGAGATTTGGCTATAAGAACTCCTACTACAGTTCATTTAAGGGAGGAACTAAAAGGGGGGTTATGATACTAATTTCAAATAAAATACAATTTGAATGTGAACAAGAAATCCAGGATAAAGAAGGCAGATATGTAATAATAAAGGGAAGAATAGATGGTATGCAGATCACATTAGTGAACATCTATGCCCCACCAGAAAGTGACAAGGGTTTTTTTCAACAACTGTTTGATCTCATAGCAACACAGAGTGAAGGAGTCCTAATTTGTGGAGGAGACTTAAATGCCGTCATGGATCATGAAGATGACACAACAAGTGTTAAGAAGACAACAAAACATGTAACAAAATTCATAAGAACCTCACTGGCAGAAATGGGTATGGTAGACATATGGAGGGACCTGCACCCACTCGAAAAGCTACAATGCTCTGCACTGTGTGTCTGTGTGTGTGTGTATATATATATATTTTATAGTAATACGTACATATGTATATTAGCTGCTCTTGCTTGCTTGTTTTTTTTTGTTTTTTTTTTCTTGCCTTCTGATTGTTGCTCTGAGTGTTGCTATCCCTGTGCTGTTGCAATCCTGGAATTTCCCCGTTGTGGGACTAATAAAGGCTTATCTTATCTTATCTTATCTTATCTTAAAAAGACTATACACATTATTCAGCAGTCCATAAAGTACACTCTAGAATAGATTACTTCCTTATGAATGAAGGTGACAGACACAGGGTGAGAAATTGTCGGATTGGAGGGGCAGAAATATCAGATCATAATCCTATATACATGGAAATATAGTATTTAAACAATAGAAAACAACAAACAACATGGAAACTTAATGTAGGACTATTAAATGATGAGAAAATGAAAGAAAGATTAAAGGTAAACATAAATGAGTATATCGAGGAGAATGATAATGGAGAAGTGGACCCAACAATAGTATGGGACGCACTAAAAGACGTGTTAAGAGGTAAATTAATTGTTGAATCAGGAAAAGCAAAAAAGTCTAAACTGGAATCATATGAACAAAGATGTGAGAGACTGAGGGAATTAGAACGTAAACATCAAAGCACAAATGACCCAAAAATATATCAAGAAATTAAGGAAGAAAAAATAAAGATAAAAGAAATGCAAATAGATGAAATCGAAAGGAAAAATAGATATTTAAAACAAAAATATTATGAAACGGGGCCAAAGGCCACAAAACTGCTGGCAAAACGGTTAAGAAAACAACAAACAGTGAATAATGTATATAAGATTAAGGACCCCATCACAAATAAAACCACAGTTACCCCAGAAAACATCGAAGAAATATTCCATAAATTCTATCAAGAACTATACTCGCAACCTGAAGAGACAAATGTTAAGGATATTAAAAAATTTCTATGCACATTGGACTTGCCATCAATAGGAAACCAACAAAATGAAAAGCTAACAGCAGAAATAACAGCACAAGAGATTAAAGATGTGATTAAGTCACTTAAAAACAGTAAATCACCAGGTAGCGATGGATACCCATCTGAATTTTATAAACTGTTTATAGAAGAACTCACACCACAGCTCCTAAAGTCATTTAATTGGACATTAAACAACAACAAAATACCTCCATCATGGAACGAAGCCATTATTTCAGTTATTTTAAAGCCAGGGAAAGATAGGGAACAATGCGGAAACTATAGGCCAATCTCTTTATTAAATGTGGATTATAAAATATATACAACAATTATCTGTAAACGAATAAAGACATTCTTGACGGAATTGATAGAGGATGATCAAACTGGTTTCATAGAGGGACACCAAACACATGACAATATCAGGAGAACATTACACATAATTAATCAAATACATAAAGAAAAGAAAAGCGCAGTAATAATGAGTTTCGACGCAGAAAAAGCATTTGATAGGGTTAATTGGATGTTCCTATATAATGTGCTGGAACGCTTTGGATTTAACGAAAAATCAGTGCAATGCATAAAGACACTGTATCAAAAATCTGTGGCAAGAATCAAGATAAACGGTAGCTTAACAGACAAAGTAAATATACAAAGATCAACTAGGCAGGGATGCTGCCTATCGCCCACCTTGTTTGCTCTGTTCATAGAGCCACTGGCTCAAGCGATGCGACAAAATAAGAAATTAAAAGGTGTAACAATAAAGGGAGCGGAACACAAGATTGGGCTATTTGCAGACGATATTATAGTTTACCTTGAACAACCAGATGAATCAATAATGGAAATGATGGACTTGATAGAAAATTTTGGAAAATTATCAGGATACAAGATAAACATAACAAAAACACAAATACTGACATTCCACTATAACCCTTTAAACCAGATAACTGATAAGATCAAACTAAACTGGAAACAAAAAGAAATAAAATACCTTGGAGTGAACATACCTAAAGATTTAAGCAAAATCTATAAAGCAAACTATGATAGGTTAGAACAAGAAATAAAAAAAGATATTGATAGATGGTCAATCTTAAATATGGATCTGAATTCAAAAATTAAGACAGTCAAAATCAGCATACAACCTAGACTGCTTTACCTCTTTCAGGCTCTACCAATAGAGATTCCTGGTGCCCAGTTCTCAAAGTGGGACAGGATGATATCGAGATTTGTTTGGGGAGGTAAAAAGCCAAGAGTGAAATATAAAACTCTCCAATTACCAAAAGAGAAAGGAGGCATGGGTCTACCGAGTCTAAAGGAATATTACTACTCAGCACAAATAAGATATATCATATGTTGGTGCGACGGAGGATATGAGGCAAAATGGAAAGAAATGGAAAAGGAAACTGAGGGACTCCCAGTACAAAGCATAATAGGAGATAAGGATGCATATAAGCAAATCAAACAAATAGACCCAATCACTAAATTTACTTTGGAACTGTGGTATAAAATAGAACAAAAGTATAATATAAAGGAGGACATAAAACTATTGAAATGGGTAGCATTTGACAGTCAGTTTGAACCAGCAAAGCAAGATAAGGGATACAAAAATCTGGTGAACAAGGGAATCACAGCATGGGGCAATATCGGAAAAAAAGACTTCGGGAGTTTTGTAAACATGAGAAGAAAATTTAAACTAGAAAAATCTGAATTCTTTAGATATCTGCAGATGAGAGATTATTATATGAGGAAGATTAGGCATAACCTCCACACAGATGTGAGCGAGATTATACAATTAATTTTAAGCTCGTATGCAGGAAATAAAATAAGAATTATTTCAAAGCTATATCAGAAACTTACGGCAAACAAACATTCAAGTAACTATATAAAGGAGAAATGGGAGAAGGAGCTAAATTTAAACATAACAGAAGAAAACTGGCAAGAAATATGGAAAACACAACACACATCAACAAGTTCAAGGACATGGAGGGAATTTGGATGGAAAAACCTGATTCGCTATTTCATTACACCACAGATTCAAAGAAAATATACAAATACCCAATCTATATGCTGGAGGGGCTGTGGGGCTCAAAATGCAGACCACTCACATATGTTTTGGAAATGCTGCAAAATCTCATCATTCTGGAAATCCATACATGTGACAATACAGAGGATATTAGGATATAATATACCAATGAACTGTAACTTGATGTATTTATGTGATCTTAAAAGAGACAATGTAATACAGGCTGAGGACAGATATCTAGTTAAAATATTGCTGATTGCATGTAAAAAAAACAATCACAAGAAAATGGCGATCAGAAGTTCTTCCTGACCAAGAGCATTGGACCGACATTGTTGAGGATATACGTTTAATGGAAAAACTAACATATCGACAAAGAATGCAAGAAGGACAATATGAAAAAAATGGTGGAAATGGACACACTACAAAGTGCAACAACGAGACAGAAATTGAAAGAATAACCAAAGACACTGAAAAACCAGAAGAATTAACAGATGGAAACTAAAAACTTGATGCTCCAACATTTGTCCTCCCCCTTTTTTTATTTTTTTTTCTTCCTCTAGCTCCTTTTTTTAAAATATAGAGACTGTGATCTGAATGTAATATGTATAATGAAAAATGAATAAAAATCAAAGTTACAAAAAAAAAGCAGTCACAAAGTCCTTGAGATGAAGAGGTCTCCATCGGGCTCGTACCAGGCGCTTCTAGCTGGGACGCCATTTCCACCACCTTGGACAGCAGCAGGTCATTTGGCACCATTAACAGCTTCTCCCACAGTTTCGAATTTGTGGTGTGCGCCGCTAACTGGTCTCACACCATCTCATCTTCCAAGTCTCCAGACCTACACGTGCTAGCCAAACAGCGGAGGTCGGTGACATACTGTTGTACCAACTCACCCGTTCACTGTCGGCGCTGGCGAAACACAATTCTTCTGACCATTATGCTCTGTGGAGCAGCAAAGTGTCTGGCCAACAAATCCACACAATTGTCGTATATGTCTGCTGGTCAGAGAATCCGAAAGATATGCTGTCCCTCGTTGCCAAGGTTGTGAATTAGCATTGCCTTTAGCCTCGCCTTGCTAGCTTTGGCTAGGTTGATAGCAGTTATGAATGTTTCAAAAGATTCATACCAGTGGGCCCATAGAATCGGTGGTTCACCAGGCAGGGCGAGGAATGGCTGTAGAGGTGCGAGTAAGGTCTCCATTCCCAATGTTATGTGGGTCATCTTCGTCACCAGTGTTATGTCTGAAGAATGGGCAGACATGACTATGTGCTGAGGTTAGCTTTATTGGGCTTAAACAGTTGTACAGAACACAAAGCAACGTGTGGAGGAGCGCAGGAAGAGGCAAGAGACCTCGTGTCGCAGTGATGCCTGTTATATACCCCTGACGTGCTGACATCACCTGTGCGTGTCTGCAATGCCACATGTCATGCCATATTGCATATACAATATAATGTCTGCAAGTGAGTTGTAGATTGTGGATTAATGAGCCACCAGGGGACATGTATGTCAAGTACAAATTTACAAAAAAAAGCAAATTTATGAAAAATTGCAACAAAAGCACCATAGGTGCTTGTGGCATTATTAGGTTGCATGTAAACCAAGTGCATAAAACTGTTCTAGACTTGTTTTTGTGGGCATTTCACAGGTGCTCTTAAAAAACTCATGCACTGTGGCACTCCAAAAGTTTAACTTTTTTTCCTTCAGCTTTCAGAGCCCTGAGTGCAGTGACAAAAGATTACATGAGAATTATACTGTATAAAATATCAAGAGAGCTTGAGAGAGACCAAGAAAAACCAAGGAGTACCGATCGCAACCACGTGATAACAACAAGGAAGCATGATGTGCCAGCTGTCTGTCTGGAGTCAGAGGAAATTGGGGGTTATCTTGACCACAAAGCCTTATCTCTAAATTCTGGCAAATCAAAAGTGGAGAAAATATGGCAATACACTGATACTGTGGGGGCATGGTGTGGGGGTTTTATCCACCCAGAGAAGGCAGGGGGAAAGAGGAAGACAATGGACCGAATGCAGAGGTGTCACCGGGGGGGCATCAGATGGGACTGTTGGTTCTATGCATCCCCCGGGGAAAGTAAGAGATGCAGGAGCCGCGGAGAGAAGAAAGGTGTGGGAGCGACGCCGGCATTATGTTATGTTAATGTGTCACACAATTCTTTATTCATACAACAATGTGTATGGTCAGAAGTTCGATGCATGGAAATAAAGAGATAAAAGAGAAATGCACAGAGACCAGGGATTCTCTTTTGCTGTGAATTATGTTGGACAAGGAATAAAGTTTCTGTGTCGTCCAGCTCGTTGCCTCGCCTGCCTCCTTTCTCCACATTGGTGACCCACGACGTGCCATGGAAAGCAAGCTGAGCACAGCCCCGGAGACTGCCTGGAGGGAGAGCACCAGCGCCACATGTGTGGTCTCAGTCCAGCTCCTAGACTTCTGGCTTCACAACCCGACCGCGTGGTTCTTACACACAGAAGCCCAGTTCGCACTCCACGGGATAACAACGGACAATACCAGATATTACTACGTGGTCGCTGCGCTGGATGCGCACACCACGCAACAGGTGACGAGCCTGCTCCAGGAGCCACCGGCCCATGGAAAATATGAAGCGCTCAAGAAGATACTTCTCCAGCACTATACCCTTTCTGACAGTGAGAGGGCAGAGAGACTCCTAACGCGTTCGGAGTTAGGGGACAAGTCGGTAGTGGAACTTATGAAGAGCATGTTGGCGTTGAGGGGGAAGGACGACAAATCTTTCCTGTTCGCCCACTTGTTCCTCAGGAGCCTACCGGCTACAGCGAGGGCGATCCTGGCCAACTTGCCGCGGCTGGTTACTAAGGACTACCGCACCCTGATGCAGGAAGCGGACCACATCATCTTGGTGACCAGAGCTCCCAGCATGCAGACAGTGGCACCGGCATCCATGGGGGACTCCAGCGAGGTCAAGGAGCCGTTCATGGTAGCCGAGACGAACACCAGGAGATGAAGGAACGAGGCGATCTGTTTTTATCATCACCGTTTCGGCTCGATGCCCAATGCTGCCTGTCGCCATGCCAATTCAAGAAGCCAGGAAGACGGCACGTTCAGAATTCGGTGGCAGCTGCAACAGATGGCGACAGGAACAGACTGCTTTATGTCATGGACACACGTTCAGGGAGACGGTTTTTGGTGGCCTCCGGCTCCCAGAAGAGCCTCATCCTGCCGGTCAATGCAGACAGAGTGGCAGGACACAGCGGTCCTGAGCTCACGGCCACCAACGGATCCACCAGCAGGACATTTGGCGAGCGGACACTGACGATATGCTTACATGGACGCAACTTTCAATAGGACTTTGCGATAGCTGCATGTTCTGGCACCATTTTAGGTGCAGATTTTTTATGTGCTTATGGGTTGTTAGTCAATGTTGCTAATAGGAGAGTAGTGGATGCTGTCTCTTTTACCTCACTGCCCTGTACAGCTCGGGGAGCTGGGTCAACAACACTGGCTAATGTTATAGCTCCAGGGGGTAAGTACCAACATTTGCTTGCACAGTTCCCAGCACTCACGGTCCCAACTTTTTCGGCTACAGTGACGAAACACGGGGTCGAGCACTTTATAACTACAAAACGGCCGCCGGTATTCACACGACCTCTGTGCCTGGACGCAGCTAAACTGGCCAGCGAGGAGTTTGCCAGCTTAGAGTAGTTGGGCATCATCAGGTGCTCCAACAGCCCGTGGGCATCCCCGCTACACATGGTGCCTAAAGCCGACGGGTCGTGGCGACCATGCGGCGATTTTCTGTGCTTGAACAACGCTACAGAACACGATCGCTATCCTATTCCACACATCCAAGATTTTTCCATGCACCTGGCTGGGGCGCACATTTTTTCGAAAGTGGCTCTGGTCCACGGTTACCACCAGGTCCTGGTGCGTACGGAAGACATCCCAAAAACAGCGGTAATAACGCCTTTCGGCCTTTTTGAGTTTTTACGCATGCCGTTCTGATTAAAAGGCGTGGTGCAGACTTTCCAGAGGATGATGGATGCAGTGCTTCGCGACTTGTCCTTCGTGTTTGTCTACTTAGACAACATTCTGGTAGCCAGCGCATCTGAGGAGGAGCACATTGCCCATCTCAGGACAGTTTTCCAGAGGTTGGAGGCACACGGGCTGATAGTTAACCTGACGAAGTGCCAGTTCAGTGTGCCAGTGATTGACTTTTTGGGCCACCGCATTTCGCCGGAGGGCGCGATCCCGTTACCGGACAAGGTGCGCACGGTGTTGGATTTTCCGCATCCACAGACCGTGAGAGCACTACAGGAGTTTTTGGGAATGGTTACTTTTTATAACCGTTTCCTTCCCCGGGCAGCCTAGCTGATGCAACCACTGTATACTGCACTTAAAAAAAAAGAAGCTTGCGGAAGCCATCAACTGGACTCCTGAGCGAGTCCAAGCTTTTACTAACGCCAAAACAATGCTTGTGGATGCCACGTTGTTAGCCCACCTGGTTCCATCTGCACAGATAGCACTCACGACGGATGCGTCTGATGTTGCTATAGGGGCAGTGGTGGAGCAGTGCATCTCAGGTGCGTGGCAGCCGCTCACACTTTTTAGCTGCGTGACAACGAACGCAAGTACAGCACATTCGATAGAGAATTGCTGGCTCTCCACCTGGCGACATGCCATTTCCAGTTCTGGCTGGAGGGGTGTGAGTTCACCACGTTCGTGGACTATAAGCCGCTGACACAGGCAATGTCCAAGACCTCAGAACCGTGGTCGGCCCGGAAGCAATGGTATTTGGCTGCAATTTCAGAGTTTACTACCAACATTCAACACGTTGCCGGTAAACTTGATGTTGTGGCCGATTGCCTGTTGCGCACGTTAGTCACCCCAGTCTACATGGGAATAGATTTCCCTGCTATGGCTGCAGAGCAAGCTGGGGACGCGGACATTTGTGCGCTCCAGTCTGTGCCAGCTGGATTATGGTTGGAGTGCAAAAAGGGTGCCCTCCCTCATGCTGCAATGTCTCCACCGGCTGCCCGCGCCCAGTGGTTCAGAGCTCTTGGCGCCATCGCGTTTTCGAGTCGGTCCACTCCCTTTCGCATCCAGGAGTGCACGCTTCAGTGAAGCTAGTGGGGGCAAAATTTGTCTGGCCGCGTTTGCGCAAAGACATGAAAGAGTGGGCTGCAGCTTGCGTTGCGTGCCAGCAGGCCAAAGTGCACAAGCACACCAGAGCTCCCCTCAAGCCATTCCAAATCCCGGCTAGGAGGTTCGACCACATCTATGTGGATTTGGTGGGACCCCTCCCGCTGTTGCAAGGTTTCACACACCTTTTGACTGTCATGGACCGCACTACACGCTGGCCTGAAGTGGTCCCACTGGCTTCTACCACATCCGCGGAAGTGGCGCACGCTTTTTTGTCGGCTTGGGTTGCACGTTTCGGATCTCCATCAGACATCATGTCCGACAGGGGTCCACAATTCGTTTCAGAACTTTGGTCCATGATGGCTGGAGCCTGGGGGTCAAAACTCATTGCACTATCACGTACAACTCCCAGGCTAACAGGTTATGCAAGCGTTTTCATAGGTCGCTTAAAGCAGCGCTCAGAGCTTCACTCACGGACACAAATTGGGTCGACCGCCTGCCCTGGGTTCTTTTAGGGTTGTGCTCCACACCTAAGGAGGATTTGGCAGCCTCCCCGGCAGAACTCTTCTCAGCCACTGTGGATTCCCGGAGAGTTTTTACCGGAAAACTCTGCACCCAAGGCTGATCCACCCTCGCAATTTTAACACAGTGCGGAGGCTGTGAGCATACCGGGCCTGGCCCATCATTGTTTTCCCTGCACATTCGTCCCAAAAAGCTTGCAGAACGGCAGTTTTGTTTTTGTCAGGCACGATGCGCACCGGACCCCGCTGCACCCACCGTACGACGGACCGTTCAGAGTGTTGGAACCTGGGGCAAAGCATTCTGTGTTAGACTTGGGGGGACGCAGGCAGACTGTCTGCATCGACAGGCTGAAGCCCGCTTTTGCGTTGGCAGACGAGCAAATGGTGCTGGCCCAAGCTCCCCGGCATGGACGACCACCGTTGGTGGCTCTGCAAAGTGGTGATCCCTTGGCAGGGACCTGCGCTCGTGAAGTTTCTGTGTTCTCCCCACTCCCTCTTTTTCTCCACAGACTGAAGTGCCCTCCGGTACACCTCACCAGCAGGGCGGTTCGACTGGATCAGCAACCCCCCACTACAGCCGCTATGGACACTGGCTCAAGCCCAAAGGACGGGGGTTAGTGCCCCTTCTGGGTGTTTGGGGGGGGGCTGTGTGGGGGCATGGTGTGGGGATTTTCTCCACCCAGAGAAGGCAGGGGGAAAGAGGAGGACAATGGACCAAATGAGCAGGTGTCCTTGGGGGGCATCAGATGGGACTGTTGGTTCTTTGCACCCCCCCGGGGAGAGTAAGAGATGCGGGAGCCGTGGAGAGAAGAAAGGTGTGGGAGCGGTGCCGGCATTATGTTATGTTAATGTGCCACCATCCATCCATCCATCTTCTACTGCTTTTCCGGAGGTCCGGGTCGTGGAGGCAGCAGTTCAAGCAGAGAAGCCCAGACTTCCCTCTCCCCAGCCACCTGCTCCAGCTCTTCGGAGAGGATACCAAGGCGTTCCCAGACCAGCTGGGAGACACAGTCTCTCCACCGAGTCCTGGGTCTGCCCCGGGGTCTCCTCCCAGTGGGACATGCCTGAAACACCTCAAGTGGGAGGTGTCCACAATTCTTTATTCATACAACAATGTGTATGGTCGGAAGTTCCAGGTCTCGATGCATGGAAATAGAGACCCGGGATTCTCTTTTGCTGTGAATTATGTTGGCAAGGATGACAACAGGAAATTCTGATTTCAGCTGAAATCTAATTTGGTCGATTGACTTATGGGGGGGGCCAGGGGGGCGCTGAAGCTGAGAGGGTTTCAGTAAAACAGAAGTAATTTAGAATGGAAAAAAATGATTAAAAAAAATGAAATACTAGACTTAGATAAATCATTAAATTTAATGAAAAGTTAACTTACTTTTTCTTCAATGTTGTCTCACTGTCTTTAGTCCAACATATTTAACAGTTCTATAAGAGTTTATTACACTATTTACACTGGTCACCAAGTCACTTCTAATGTGAAACTTTCTTCCTTTTGGCAGCAAGCTGTGTCAGTCTCTGAACTGCTTTCCTCTTCAGCTCCTGCTGGTGGGCTTTTCTTGCTGCCATCTCCTTCTCTTTCTTCCGTTCCAGTTTGACCTGATTGAGTGCCCTTGGGTCTTTTGCCAGCTCCTTGGCAGTTTGAATGAGAACAGGAGCCAATGTCAAGGGAAGGCTGTGCTCCGCAAGAACTCCAAGAACTAGTGCCTGCAAAGAAAAATGGTCTCATAAAAGAAATGTACTAAAAGCATATAATACATACAATACATACATGCATGCATGACCCATAATTGATTTACAATTTTATTAATATTTCAATATTAGACTTTATGAGTTAGACAGTCCAGAATTTCAAACCATATTTACTGATATATTATAAAAGACAAAAGGAAAAATGTAACAAACCCAATGTAGGAGTAATGATTTATCAACTTACGAAATTAATCAACAACAAAAAATTAAAGTTACAAATGCCTAATTACCTTTAGGAATTCTTTTTGCATAACAAGCATACATGTAAATGCTCATGATGATAGTAAAAATAAAATTACATTAAATGAATTAAATGATTGGTATGTTAAATGATTGGTAGTTAAATATTAGTTTGTGATACTACAATACAGACAATGTTTTGTTAGTAAATGTTAGTTTGATTGCATAAGGTTATGAAGCAAGACAATAATCACTGTATGACTAAATTTGACTTTACACCAATAAATGTAGAACACATAACATGAGCAAGTTATATTCCTTATTGTCCCAATGACAAAAAAAGGCAAAGCATGCACACCATCATGGGTACATAATATTAGTAATATCAATATACTATTGCATTATATCTTTCAGAAATAATACTCACGTTTTGTTCCTGAAACATGCAGTTAATCATTTTCATTACAGCATGCAATTCAATATTCACAAAGGGCAATTCAACATTTTAACACAACATGAACTTTGCTTTCAATTTAAACGTATTTAATGCACTATCAAAACATGCTATAAATTCTAAAAGGAAAACATGCTTCATCGTTTAATTTAGAATTAACAGAAAATGAAAACTGAAACAGGGCAAAATAAACAATAATGTTATCATGCTACTAGGCCTAATTCAAATGCATATCATATTAGGGGAACTGTTGCAAAAATGATATCATCCTCGTATATGAAATTCCAAAATGTTAAAGAAATAGTACATACCTCCGACTGTACCTGTCTATCGGCAAGAGGTGTTAATGGAGCAGACTCGTTGTTTGGTTCAGCCAAAGTCCCCCAGTGTGTAACATCTTTGACTGTTTTATCCACCGTCGAAGACTGTTTCGAAAACGCCGATCCCAAAGAATAGTTGCTCCGCCGAATGGCAAGGTAGTCGGCATGTTTCTTCACTTTTGATGCGTGGTCTGACAGCGCCACACATCCACGCGATCCATAGTTAATCAAGTCTTTACAATACACACAAAAAGCTTTTCCGGCCACATCTGGTTTCTTCAGAAATTGTCCGAGTGTTTCTGTTACCTTGTCAAACTTTGAGCCAATTTTCACCTTTACCGTCACTTTTCTCTCAAGCCAAATCCATCGGAACTTATTTTTGACACTTTTGTCTATTTCTAGCACTGATGACTCCTGATCCTTCGATAAAAATCTCATAATTCCACTGAAAACGATACCGAAAGCTCAGAATTCCAACACGAACACGTTGCCATGAATTTTTGACAAAGCATACAACGAGCCATTTGATTGGTCCAATCGTTTGCAACTATCCAATCGCAGGGCCGTTTACAATACAGCAGTAGCTTGAGTACAAAACATCTGGGTTATCGCGGAAGACTTGACCTGGGGAAGCGCTGAGCGCTTATGTAATCGTGTTGACTTTCGCTAAAATCGGTAACATCGGTGACAATAAGGTACCTTACCCCCCTAAAATTTTCTCAGCGGATTTAGACGATTCATAGAAATGATCAATTTGAAAATAAATCGCCGGAAATCCGCGGATCAGCGCAAAATTGCTATCCCTGTGTTGGAGAAAGAATAAAGCTTAAGTGTCATCCAGCTTGTTGCCTCGCCTGCCTCCTTTCTCCATAATATAAGTCCTTGATTCCACTTGATTTTGACCAGGCAAGCTGAAAACCTGGTAAGAAAGTTTTTTTTCCTTATACATCAGAGGGACAGATACACAGACACATTGGCACACTATGATAAGCCTAAGCTGTCCCCATGTGCACCAGTGCATAAATATAAGAGGAAAAAAAGCAAATTTATAAGAGGAACAGATGCAAATTTATAAGAAAAAGTTATCTTTTTACAAGAAAAAATATACAGTAAACACCTGCAAAGGTATGAGAGAAAGACTGTAAATTCACAAGGGATAATTTAACAGAAAAAGGTGTTAAATCATGTTCTAATACCTTATGACAAATTAGTATTTGGTATCTGTTGGGAGCTAAACAGCTATAGTTATTTATGTTTAATATTTTTACATAGCAAAATAAGTCACAGATAGATCCATTAAAACTTATGAGTAAGTTGTTTTTCCACTGATTTTAAAACTATATTCCTATTCCCATTTAAATTTACCGTACATGTCAGTTGTCACTACTCACCTCTGGTTAGGATCCTGAAAACTGGAATGATGAAAACTAGATATACAGTTTGTCTGATTATAGAAGTAGGCCGTGTAGATGTGTGAATGTGGTGGAGAGACTCCCTCTGGCACTGTCATCAGTAAACTATGTTGGCTGTGAATTTAAACAAGGTGTACTCTGCTCATTGTCTAACTGTGTGCCAAGACCAGTCTTACCACTTTTTTTTTCTTTCCAGACACTGACAAAACTCAGACTACTGTATTCTCTATTTCTAAAGATGAACTTTTCATAGTGACATGCAGACAACGGACAATGAACTGTTCTAACGTTTACTTGATTAGAGGATATTAAATGCCGTAAAGGTGTGAGCTCAGGTGCTGATGTGGGGGCAGGAACTGTCTAAGGAGGAGTTGGTTTCCTGCAGTTGAGGCTAATTGTTCAAACTCAAGTGATAAGAACAGCTAACTATATGGCAGGGGTCACCAACTACAACTACAAAAAGGTCTGATAAGTCAGTCCTGCTCCCCAGCCGAGGTCCAAACTAGATGTGTGAATCTTTAGGCACCTTATGAGTCCGACTTGATTCTAAAACCATTCTCAATGCATCTTGATGCATTTTTTTCTATTCAAGATTTTTCCCTCCCACTGTGTGACAACCCTGCCCTTTTAAAGCAAAGTATTTGCAATGACCCATGAATTTATTTCCAACATCTTTTATTAAAACAAATGGAAGAGAATTCTGACACATGGCGGGCAGTGGTGGCCTAATGGTTAAGGATGTGGACTGGTGAGCGGAGGGTCACAAGTTTGATCCCTGGACTGGCAGGATGAGATCTGGGTGGGACAGATAACATAGCAGTGTTTGCCCCACCCTCCTTAACCCCAGTTTTTCAGGGGCCACAGGTCAGTCTGTGGTTGTATTGGGCAGCTTCCTGGTGTGAGTGTGAACAGGGCATCCTTGAAAAAGATAGGTTGCCTCTCAATGGAACTGCCCTGTATAAAGGTTAAATAAAAAACATGGACAAATTTATCTCAAAATGCGCTTTTACGAACTGACATTCTTTCAGAAGACCACAGCTGTCTCCAGACAGGCCAATATCATTAAACTTGCTTTCACACATTATTTTATTAAGCTCAAGTTTTAGTTGCTCTATATTAATTTTTAAACAAAAAAAAAATTAAAATGAATTCTTTGTTCAATTTCAAACAAAACGTAATATAAAATTTTATAATACAGGAGAACACTAAATGTGTTTGTTGACTCCAAATAAATAGGTCTAAAATTCTAAAATACACAACTAAAATCCTAAAAATGTTTTACAGGAGAACACAAACTAAACTGTATTGCATTTTTTGTAATTAATATCTAAAAAACTAAATTTCACAAAAAGTCCACCTCTATACAATATTTTTAGTGCAGAAAAAAACTGTTTCAAACTAAGACAAAAAATGGACACAAAATATAATTCCAGGACACAAAATATAATTCCAGGACAAAAGATATAATTCCACACAACAGAATTCCTCAGCCATTTTTTTTTTTATCTCAACAGTAAATTATGTTACAGCATGGATGGAGCTGTATCTCCATGGTTACAGGGAGAGGGGAGGTGGAACTTCTCATGTTCAGTAACACACAGAGCTTTTACAGAGTTTTTAAGTGATACTGGAGGCTATGAAAATGGCCTCCATAACCAGCGACCTCACCTCTGCATCTGCATGGACTTCTCTCGGCAGAATAGAGGAAGACGGTAAATACATTCAATTGCACAACAGCGATTCTTTTTGTGGGTACAGACCTGAAACGGTCTGTCTGGGGTGGATGTCCTGGCTGTTGGCCTTGTGTGTGTGTGGGGGGGGGGGGGTGGACAGCGACCCTGATTTTGCAACCCGCTGACTCTCTGGAGCGGTTGGAGCTGCAGAGTCTCTGCAGAGAGTGGCGTTCATGGGACAGCGAAGAGGGGAGTCTGCAGCAGGAGGAGGGTGCCCAAGGACTCGTGCCATAATCTGTCGGGCGGTCACCGATGCAGCAGTTCAGTTCCGCTTTTTTCCCTCATCAAAATAAAACCGTCTTCCTTTTCCCCAAATTGTATCAAAAGGCTTCAAGGTCCAGACGGAGGACTCTCGGGGTACGGATCTGGACCGGAGTCCACCAGTTGGTGACCCCTGCTATATGGTATGGTCGCTCACTGTGAGAGAACACAATTACTCTGACGCATATAAGGTCTGGTGCAGACGCCTTGAGTTTACATCACACACACTGTGTGGTCAAGCTGATGCAGATGTGCTCCTATGAATCCAGCTTTAGCATCCCCAGGCTAGCTGTTAGCATTCCTAGGCTGACTAGCAGCACAAGCTAGCTTGATTAGCTGTTGATTTGGTTCTTCTTCTTTTCTATTTAGCAGCAGACTGTGCACACTACTACCACCAACTCTGGCCTTGGACTGCTCTTACAAAGAACATATTTTATTTCACTGAGAGTTTCTGGTAAAGCCAGTTTAGAAAGCTTGGGATCAGTCCGCCAAGGTCTCCGCCTTTCACCGCCACCTAATCCACATAGCACCGGACCCCTATGATCCCTCCTGCAGGTGATGAGCCCACTGGAGGGCGGACCCATGTAACTCCTTCGGGCTGAGCCCGGCCGGGTCCCATGGGTGGAAACCCGGCCACCAGACGCTAGCCTTTGAGCCCCTCCCCCAGGCCTGGCTCCAGGGTGGGCCCCCGGTAACCCCATACCGGGCGGGGTACACTGAATCCTTGATATAGAATTTATCATGAGAGTCTGTTGGATCATTCTTAGTCTGGCCCTTCACCCAGGACCAATTTGTCTTGGGTGACCCTATCAGAGGCAAATTGCCCCGGACAACATAGCTCCTGGGATCACTGGGGCACGCAAACCCCCCCACCACGATAAGGTGACGATCCATGCGATAAGGTGACGATCCGTGTTTCAGGCAAGTCCCACTGGGAGGAGACCCCGGGGCAGACCGAGGACTCGGTGGAGAGACTATGTCTCCCAGCTGGTCTGGGAATGCCTTGGTATCCTCTCTAAAGAGCTGAAGCAGGTGGCTGGGGAGAAGGAAGTCTGGGCTTCTCTGCTTGAACTGCTGCCTCCGTGACCCGGACCTCCGGAAAAGCGGTAGAAGATGGATGGATGGCTGGAGTTTCTGGTAAAATTAATAAAGTTTAATGTTTATTTGAAATGGACATTACATAAACAGAGAATTAACTGAATTATATTTTCTCTTTTCTACTGTAAAAGTCAAAAGCAGAAAACAACAAAACACAACATTAGCCTTTGTTTTCCCTGTCTCTGTTTCAGGCAGGACAAGAAATGACTCTTTTTTCGTCCTGTCCAGCAGCTTGGCAAGGAGAAGCGGTATCTGCTTTACTTATTATGTGAAACAGATTTACTTTGCCAAAAGGTGCTCTGCTCATATTTGATATCTGCTGTATATAAATAGAATTTATAGACTCCTCTTGCTATATAATAACTTTAATACTTTATTTATGTTGTCTTATGCTGGACCTGACAGGGAGGAATGGGGGAGGGAATTGAAGGGATATGAAATGGTCTGAAGAGGTAGGGGGTGAAGAAGTGGGGGAGAAGAGAAAAAATAAATGAAGAGAAAACACAAGAAACAGTTGATGCTTTTGAGAATCTCTCCGCAGGACGTGCAATGACTCTTATTCTCAGGGGTAGGAGTGAAATGAGCATGCATGCACACAACAAGCATCAACAGTTGTTTTTTTTTTCCCAATGCATACTTTTCTTTACCTCAGAATAAGTTTTAGAACATGTTCAATCTGCTTTATTTAATGGTTTTGCTGAACGAATTTGTAAGCTAAGTTGATCTTCTGGATAAGACAAGTTTACTTAGCGTTACATACTGTAAACAACGTCAAACAAAAGTAACTACAAACCTCTGGTTGCTATCACTGGGTTGTGTTCAGTCCATGTAATATGGACCACATTTGACCAGAAAACAGATCTTGAAAACTGGGCTGTGCCTGACCATGTTAACAAAAGCAGCCGAAAGAAGAAAAAAGAAGAAGTCCACAGGATTCGTCCCAGTTTTGGGGGGCATTTGGTGATGGTGTTGAGGGTCTGTTTCTCAAAAGTCAAATACACTTCTACAACCACTGGGACTCTTTGTTAAAACTGTTTTACAAAAGCACATATTTTTAACAGCTTTTTTTAAAGTTCAACGTTTGGCATAATTAATTTGGCAGATTGTTACATAATATCTAAAACAATCTGAAACCAGTGCTAGTGCTATTGTGCTATACACTTAAAAAACACTATTTGAATGGGTTTTACAAATTTCACTGTGTTGTGTCTTTTTACTGATGTTTACACCTTGGGCTCCAGGTGTCCCCAGACACCCCTGGTCTTGTCAGACCATACAGAGACATCTATATGAAGACAACTTTTCAACAGCCTGAAAAAGATGGCTTTTTATCTTTCACTTTTCAACCAAACATGGACATTTTTTAGATGGATGGCAAAGCCATCTTTTCAACATTTTTTCAACCAGTTTTTGCTGGAAGGGTTATTTTTGTCCCTTTTACCACACCATATTACCTGCCTCTGTTCCTCGGATACTTCCCTTATTCATCAGACTACACACTAAATATAGCACATACAGTACATGTGACTGTTGAACAGTGAGGTTTGATGTGCATCTGCTGATAAGAGGCAGCAGTGTTAGTTTATCCAACCACCATTGTTCACTGTGCACGGGGCATTCCTGTCTTTTGGTGCGTGAACCGCTCCACCACTTTGGGTGTAACTGAGATACATTTCCAGTTACACCCATTAAAGCACCATTAAAGTTGGTCCAGGCACAGTTAAAGTTCTCAGAGTAGTTATCCTAATAACATCCCTGCTCCACTTACAGTTTTTAATCAGTCAGTTTGGATAAATTCCCTCAATTGAGGTTACAGTCCCTCCCCTTGGGGTGAGTTTTTTTATTAATCCTGCATTTTATATCTGGAGCAGTGATCATCAAATCCTAATTTCATTTGACCAACCTTGGTTCTTTACTGTCCTTTTAAAACTAATGATGCGCTGTAATTTAAGACGGTGAACATGTTATCCCTGCTGACTGTCAGTAAACATGCTGACATTAGCAGTTAGAACAGCTTTAGGAGCAGCCATAATGAGACAGACTTTTGAACTCATTCACTTAGTCAATATAATGCTGTAACACTTTACATTTGCATTTCAGTGATCGATCATCATATGAAGTAGTAAAACTATCAATAAAAAAACAAATACTTTATTCTTTCCTTGTACGCTCTTTTCTGTTTTCCTTGAAATACATATCCTGAAATATCCAAGCCAGTGTTCCGCAGCCAGTGGCTCCAGAATTACATGTGCTCTTTTGACTTTTACCAGTGGCTTCCTGTGGCTTTAATGGAGAAAAAATGCTGCAAATTTAAGAGAAAGGCCTCCTAACTTCAGAGAGAAAAGGTGCAAATCTACCTCCAAAATGTCTCAAAATGAAATTTAAAAAAAAAAATATATCAAATGATCTGAAAAACCGTACTTATGAGTAAAACGTTCCAAATTATGAGGGGAAAAAGTCTCAAGTTTTAAAGTCAAAATTATACAAGAAAGAACATCAAATTTAAGAGAAACTGTTACAAATTTAAAAGATAAAATTAGTAGATTTCAAGAAAGGAAGTAACTAAATTATGAGGAAAAAGCAAATTTCTTGGGCAAAATTCAAATTTTGCAAACTAAGATGTACTGTACATTTAAAAGAAAATCACTATTGTTGACTGCACAGTTTACACTTGTGACTCAGCTGTTTTTCTTGATTTTAAATAAACACTACGTAAGATTTTCACCTTGAAATAATGTTTCCTAAATTATTGCAAAGGTACGCCAACCTTTGACGGGGTGAATGTGACTCCCCCCATAGCCTGAGTGGGCCCGCACTGCCTGCAGCAGCTCTGTTCTTGGTAGGAACACTGAAAAGACTAAAACTATGGCGACTATGACCTCATTCCCAACAGCCAATCACAGGGCACAACTGTAGCCCCCAACAACAAAGCACTATGTGACTGGCTGTTGGAACAGTGGTCAGAGTTGCCATAGTTGTAGTCTTTTCAGTGTTCCTACCTGGAACTAGAAAGTTACACAGTGCTGCTTTAAGACTCAAACATGTCTTGCGGCTTCCTGCACATTTTTTTGTCTAAAAATGTTTTAGCCTGTCTCTGTCATCTGTTGGCTCTGTGCCTACCTCTGTATTGCCAGGGCCTGCTGCGGGCTGAAGCGTGTGCCCGTGCGTGGGTGAAGGAGGAAATGTCCAGGTACTGCGATCTGGAGATTCTTCATGGCCATGCAGAGTCCACAGACCAGTAAACCTACGCCCGCCAGACCCAGGACCAGCCCAAATCCAATCAACAGGCCAGAGGGGCTGCGGAGCCCGATGCCGAGGACCATGACCCCTCCAGTGGTCAGCAGCAGAACACCCAGACACAGCAGCATGCCCTGGTGCACAGACATGTCCAGGAGTTCACTTCCTCCAAAGACGGCAGCACTTCCACCTCAGCCACAGCCGGTCTGCAGGACAGAGAGGACGGGGTTCAGATACAGGAGGGGTCAGACTGGGGTTAAAGGTGGGACTAGAGGATGGGCTCCTCAACAAGTTGGAATTAAAACAATTACATTTTGTTACACTGCAAAAATTATCTTAAATCAGGGCTACATATGCTTGTTTTTTTTGTATGACATTTCTTCTTCTCATGCAATTGCAATTCCCTGTGGTGGTATGAGGCATTTTTTGTTGTTCTTGTTTTTTAACAAACTACATTTGTAACTTTCCTTTATAAAACTGACTTTCCTGAGTGTGCAGGATATGTTTTACGCTTACTTGAGTAGATTTTTGAAGAAAAACCTGTACATTTGGTCATATTCTGGAATAACTTTTGATTTTACTGATGTGAACTGAATGTGAGTTGTGCTTTTTGTCCTATTAGATTTAACTGTTTTTCTATTTTGTCAGAAAATATTTGATTTATTACTGTCTGCTATTTTTAAACATATTAAGTAATTCCCATGCCAATGGCGGCACCAATCTCTGTTTCGTGACCCTAGGCCACACGGCTACTGTAGGTAGTGGAAGCTACAGTGGGGGGGTCGGTCCTCTGGTAGCTAACTTTCCTTCCCCCATTCTATTATGCTGAGCACCAAGCTAGAAGATAGGAAGTATCATTTTTCCCTGGTCTTTGGTATGAGCCAGCTGGGATTTGAACCCCAGTCTCCCAGTTGTGGGGGCGGATGCTCTACCAACTAGGCCACCACTCTGGTGCCTATATGCTGTAGATTATATTCAAGGTTACACATGGGACGAGTTTATACAGTAGTAGAGTGACGCATCTACGAGAAAAACCTCAACCACCAGTGAGTAGTAGTAGGGAGTGGCTCATTCCAGCCTGACGAAACCACCCTGGGAGTACTCAGAGCTCCTAACCATTGACCCTGACCTTAAATACAGCCTAGATGCAGACCCATCTCGGATGTGCTTGAAGTCATCGTTTTTGGTGAAATCCTAAATGCCCAGGTTTCTTGACTTTTGACCTTGACCTTGAGCAAAACTTGGATGCAGACCCACCTAAGGATCATTGTGAGTGAGTTTGGTGAGCACTGGGCAAACGCCTAGGAGGAGGAGCAACTCCTGTGAAATATGGACAGACGTCATGTCATCACTCCTTTTGGCTTCATCAGAATGGCCTAAAAATTGGTGAGTGTAAAGTTGCAATTTTACATGAAAATTGCTGCAAATGTGCAAGAAAATTCTGCAGGCCACAAATGTACTTTTTTTTATTTTATAAGAAAAAGGCATTTCACTTATTTAAAAAAAATCACAAAATTTAAGGAGAAAATAGAAAAAAAAATATTTAGAAAAATTCCTGAATTAACAAGAACAATGCCACAAGTTTGAGGAAAAAAACATTTTCACTAGGAAATAGTGGTAATTTTAAGAGAAAAATGTCCCAAATTTAGAATAGAAGAACAGGCTTTATTGTCATTGTACACTTATACAGTACAATTTATGAGAACATTCACAAGCTTAAGGAAAAAACTTCACAATGCTGATACTTTAATACTCTTACTCAACTAATTTCTTAAAGCAAAGCTTATTGTCATTCAAATCAATACAGCCAAACATGTACAGTAGAACAAAATTACATTTCTCTATTGGAGGAGCCACTACAATGTTCCCTTCCTCCATGCTGATAACCACGCTAGAAGGCAGGAAGTACCATTTATTTTTTTGAATCTGGTTTCTGACCCAGCCAGGGCATGAAACCATAACCTCCCACCTATGGGACGGGTGCTCTACTACTCAGCCATTCCTATTATCATGTTAAGTGAGTATTTAATGCTACTTCAACTTGGGGACAATTTATGGCAACTCAATCCACTTCTGCATGGGGTGCTGCTTTTTATGTGGTCCAAAGTCTGCATTTAAAAAAAAAAATCATTCAAAATAAACCTTAATAAATAAAACCTTAATGAGGGATCAGTGTGTGTCACATCACAAGATATACAGTGCATCTGGAAAGTATTCACAGCGCTTCACTTTTTCCACATTTTGTTTTGTTACAGCCTTATTCCAAAAGGGATTAAATTCATTTTTTTCCTCAAAATTCTACACACAACACCCCATAATGACAACATGAAAAAGTTGTTTTGGGTTTTTTTTTGAGATTTTTCTAAATTTATTAGCGGTCCTCAAATACCTTGCAAGCAGTTTCAGGGCGAAAGACAGAGCTGCGTGGAGGAATCTGATCAGACCTAAATGAAACAGTCATTGTCGCCCCCGACAGACTGCTATGATGATGATGATGATGATTAAAAATAAAAAACTAAGAAATCACATGTATATAAGAATTTACAGCCTTTGCTCAATACTTTGTTAATGCACCTTTGGCAGCAATTACAGCCTCAAGTCTTTTTGAATATGATGCCACAAGCTTGGCACACCTATCTTTGGGCAGGTTCACCCATTCCTCTTTGCAGTGCCTCTCAAGCTCTATCAGGTTGGATGGGAGGCATCAGTGCACAGCCATTTTCAGATCTCTCCAGAGATGTTCAATTGGATTCAAGTCTGGGCTCTGGCTGGGCCACTCAAGGGCATTCACAGGGTTGTCCTGAAGCCACTCCTTTGATATCTTGGCAGTGTGCTTAGGGTCGTTGTCCTGCTGAAAGATGAACCGTCACCCCAGTCTGAGATCAAGAGAGCAGGAGCAGGTTTTCATCCAGGATGTCTCTGTACTTTGCTGCATTCATCTTTCCCTGACTAGTCTCCCAGTTCCTGGCACTGAAAATCATCCCCACAGCATGATGCTGCCACCACCATTGGCATGGTTATGAACAGTGCCTGGTTTCCTCCAAACATGACGCCTGGCATTCACGCCAAAGAGTTCAATCTTTGTCTCATCAGACCAGAGAATTTTGTTTCTCATGGTCCAAGAGTCCTTCAGGTGCCTTTTGGCAAACTCCAGGCAGGTTGCCATGTGCCTTTTACTAAGGAGTAACTTCCATCTGGCCACTCTACCATACAGGCCTGATTGGTGGATTGCTGCAGAGACAGCTGTCCTTCTGGAAGGCTCTCCTCTCTTCAGAGCAATGCTGGAGCGCTGACAGAGTGACCATCGGGTTCTTGGTCACCTCCCTGAATAAGGCTCTTCTCCCACGATCACTCAATTTAGACAGCCGGCCAGCTCTAGGAAGAGTCCTGGTGGTTCTGAACTTCTTCCATTTATGGATGATGGAGGCCACTGTGCTCATTGGGACCTTCAAAGCAGCAGAAATTTTTCTGTACCCTTCCCCAGATTTGTGCCTCAAGACAATGCTAGACAATTCCTTTGACTTCATGCTTGGTTTGTGCTCTGACATGCACTGTCAACTGTGGGACCTTATATAGACAGGTGTGTGCCTTTCATATCCAATCAACTGAATTTACCACAGGTGGACTCCAATTAAGCTGTAGAAACATCTCAAGGATGATCAGTGGAAACAGGATGCACCTGAGCTAAATTTTGAGCTTCAGGCTGTGAATACTTACGTACATATGATTTCTTAGTTTTTTATTTTTAATAAATTGGCAAAAACCTCAAAAAAACTTTTTTCACATTGTAATTATGGGGTATTGTGTGTAGAATTTTGAGGAAAAAAATTGAATTTAATCCCTTTTGGAATGAGGCTGTAACATAACAAAATGAATGAATGCCCCTTTGCGGCAGAAGGACAGACCCACGTGCTGAACTGTGGTTGTGATATTTATTGACAAAAGAACAAAACTGGGCAGACATGAAAAAAAAACTAACAATGGTTAAATACAGGGAAGGCACTCCGGAGCAGGAGCTGCTCTGGAGGAGATAAGGAGAAAAGACTTAGAGAGAATAAAGTCCAGTTGCATCAAGTAATGACCAATATTGCCACAAAGAAACAATGAGCTAGCAGTGATTAAATAAGACAAACAAATGAGCAGCAGGTGCGAGGCAGCTGAGCTGGCAGGTGACCTAATTACCTAGCTGCTCAGAGCTAAGGGCAGGACAGCAGACTGTGAACAACTAGAGGAGGTGTCTGGAGAAGAGAGGGCACAAGTGTCAACAAACCAAAATATATACAAAAAAACTGACAAGATAATAATAACAGACATACAATACTCAAAATAAATTGAGAGTCTGGGCTCTGTGGCAACACTGCACCCAGACTCATGACAGAGACCCCCCCTTCAAGGGGTGGAATCCAGACACCCCCAGGTAACACCAAAAAAAGACCCCCCCCCCATCTCCCCAAGAGAAAAAGGCACAGCAAAAAACACCCAGGGTGGGAGGTGGGGGAAACAGGTAGGGGGGGAGCACAAAGTGAAGCCCGCTCAGGGCCGACTCCCACGCTACACCAGGCCCCTGGGGCCCCTAGGCCAAAGAACCCAACTGTTCAGGTGGCCGGCTGAAGTTCCAGGCCAGGCAGATGGCAAGGTGGAATGAGTCGGGTGGCCTGCCGGAGAATATAGGTCACCCAACTCAGCGGCTCAGTCTGTCGGGCGGCCGGCCTGAGTTCTTTAGCCACCAAGGCCAGAGGGGTGACCCAGGAGGTGGCTCCCCCATGGGGAGGCCCAGTGAAGGGATGAAGGGGCAACGGGGGGAAACCATGACGGGGTCTGGTGGCGGGGGAGAACCCATGACGGCATCTGACAGTGGCAGGGAAACCCTGACAGTGTCAGGCAGAGGAGAAGAGGCCTCGATGCCCTCGGTGGTCCTGGGCTGAAGGACAGTTGCTCCGTGCTGGAGCACTGCAGCACCCACAGTGGCTCCGGGCTGGAGCTCTGCAGCACCCGCAGTGGACCCGGACTGGGCCAACGCTGCACCCTCGCTGGACCCAGGCTGGGCCAACGCTGCACCCTCGGTGGAACCAGGATGGGCCAACGCCGCACCCTTTGTGGGCCTGGACTGGGCCAATGCTGCACCCTCTGTGGGCCCCGGGCTGAGGCGTAGTGCCCACGGCGGGCCCAAACTGGAGTGCAGCACCCACGTTGGCTTGATGCCAGGGCACAACACCCGCGAGGGTTGCCAGCTGAGACGCAGCACCCACGGAGACTTGGGCCGAGGAGGGACCCACACGATGGCCTCGGGCAGAGGGAAAGCTGCACCCATGACGACCTCAGCGGGGGAGCTGGACCCACGACGTCCTCAAGTGGCGGGCCTGGACCCACGGAGACATCTGGCAAAGTTGGATCTTCCCCGGCGACCCTGGAAGAAGGCTCAGAACAAACAGGCAGGGGTACAGGGTCAGGGTCACCGGCAGCGGTGGAGCCCGGTGAGGTGAGCTCAGGTGCAGCTAGTGGCTGCACCTGACTCTCTTCACCAAGAGCCAGGCGAGATTTCTCCAGGACAGAAAAGAGGAAAAACAAAAGAGAGCACTTGCCTGAGCTCGAGCTCCACCGCCATTCAGGACTCCACCGATCCAGACGATGACGACGTCTTGGGCTTGGTCACTTGGAGGTCCAGCACTGAAGTTGACTCTGCTGCGGCGGCCTCCGCAGCAGGCATGATGGTGATTGCAGTCTCTGTCTCCCCAGACAAAGGGGCCAACACTGGTGGCTCGTCCGGCGTGGCAGCTGGGGGTTGGCTTCATGCTGGCACTTAAATCGGGTCCTTCAGGGCCACAGGCTCCTCCATCGTCTGGCGGCTAAGTTCTGGGGCCAGCAGACACTCAGTGATAACAGGACGAGACACGGAGAGAACTGGTGAGCAATTATTAATTACAACAAGTGGAAAGAGCTCAGGGGACTGCACACCCTGAGTCTCCCTACCAGAAATCAAGCAAGGCATATCATCATAAATGGAAGAGGAATAAAATGACACTTGCCTGTTTTCCCAGTGTGCAATTTTATTTGCTGCAACAGGTGGAAAGCCATCCCTCTCTGTGGCTCTGCATGCGATGGGCCCCTTGGAGGATTGTGGAGGAGCCGCCCCTGTCGTCACGGAGACGGACGCAGCCGGGGAATGGAGGGAGGACCTCTCGGCAACAGGAGAGGACGCCAAAGTGGAGCAGGGAACCGCAGCTACAGGCCCAGAGAAAGCTGAGGATTCAGCCAGAGGAGAGAGGGAGGAAGGCTGTACTGCAGAGAAGGGCTTCCGTTTTGGCACAGGGAAAATGGCTGCCGGGGAGGCAGGAGGATTCCTCCAGCGGTCCGGAGCAGGATGATGGTGCCGTCGAGGAGTTGACGATGCACATGCTGGCGCTAGTGAGCCGGAACAGGAGATGGATGTCCACTGAGGAGAGCGCCTCCGTGACGGCTTCGGTCCAGCGGGAGACAACCCCATTTTCAGCCCGGGAAACGCTCGCTGGAGCACAGAGATCGTGGAGAGCAGTTCTGTATATTGTGGATATTTCCATAAGCCGGGGTGTGCCTCCACAATGCCAACCTCTCCATTTACGCTTTCCTAGGCTTTCTTGGGTCCACGGGCAGCAAGAGCTTCATCCACAAAACTTTGGATGAAGTTTGCCACTCACTCCTCCTCCAAGCTTGGAGACCCAGCTGCCAATCTGCCTTTGTTTATGTGAGACGGGTGAGCTGGGGACATACTGAGCTCCAGTGCTCAGGTGAGCGGAAAAAGGGAAAGAAAACACAAAAATGACAAAAACGCACCACCACAACAGCTGGGTCTGATTCTGGCGGCAATATTCTGTCATGAATGCCCCTTCGGGGCAGAAGGACAGACCCACACGCTGAACTGTGGTTGTGATATTTATTGACAAAAGAACAAAACTGAGCAGGCACGAAAAAGAACAAACAGTGGTTAAATGCAGGGAAGGCACTCCAGAGCAGGAGTTGCTCTGGAGGAGATAAGAAAAAACTTAGAGAGAATAAAGTCCAGTTGCATCAAGTAATGCTGTCCAATATTGCCGCAAAGAAACAATGAGCTGGCAGTGATTAAATAAGGCAAACAAATGAGCGGCAGGCGTGAGGCAGCTGAGCTGGCAGGTGACCTAATTACCTAGCCGCTCACAGCTGAGGGCAGGAGAGCAGACTGTGAGCAGTTAGAGGAGGTGTCTGGAGAAAAGGGGGCACAAGTGTCAAAAAACCAAAATATATACGAGAAAACCGACAAGATAATAATAACAGACATACAATACTCAAAATAAACTGACAGTCTGGGCTCTGTGGCAACACCGTACCCAGACCCATGACATGCACTGTATGTATAGTAAGTCCTTATTATGAATGTTGTATTTAAATAATTATTTTTATTGTATTTTTAAAATATGCTGCAAATAACCACAGAAGCACAACATTTGAATTACAACTACCTCCAGTCATTAAATTAATAAAATGACAACATCTGATACAAATTAAATTATTTAATAATAATTTCTATTTCCTTATTTTTATTTAATAATAACTTTGTTTTAATATATTTTATCTAACAAAAAAATACCTTTTAATAGCCTAAAAAAAATGTTCAGAAAACACACAGGACTCACCTAGATTGGGGATTAATTTCAGTCACATTGAGAAAAACAATTCCCAGAAGGGACAAGAAATTTCCTTTGGATAAAGGTTTTATCTCTTTATTTTGGGAATTTTGACTAGATTCATTGTGGTTTTTGCTGGGTCAGAGCAGCTGTAGAAGGCTGAGTGCACACAGCAGCAGCAGGTTCCAGAATTTTTGGGTGCAGTGGACAAGCCTCCCTGCTTGATTATTGTGGTATAAGGAACCACAGTTTTGGATGGCATCGGCGTGATGAGGCAGCCATTTGGTGATGTCGTCATGCCAAGCTCATATAAGGTGAGGACTGGGCATCTTACGGTCTCTTGCTTCTTTTGCTCCCTTGGCTCTACGTATATCGCTCAGCTTTCCCACCAGTCTGTAGCTGCTAGAGTGTTGTTGTAATAAAGTTTGTGTTCCAAGCAGACACCACTCTCTGTACGTCATTCCAGTTTCCAGACATAACTCATCTTCCGGTTCCGGTTCCGCCGGACCGGTGGCGCCACACGAGTAGGCTGCCTGTTGCAACAGCCTTTTTTTTTTTTTTTTAATCTTCCTTCTTCTTTCTACACCTTTCACTCTGTATATATATCACGGACGCACGGATCGCCCCGGGGGTCTCCCAGGTCGGCGGACGGAGCCACGGTTTGCAGCGGAAGACGCTACAGCGGGGAGGAGCTAGTGCTAGCTAGCACTTGGCCGCCGCCCGGTGCTAATGGGAAACTCGACATACCGGGAGCTGTAGCGAAAACGACGCGGGTGCCGGGCTGGAGTTTAGGCGGCGTGCAAGAAATATAAGACAGAATAATAAAGAGCGATGGCAAGAACCAAGCAGACCGCCCGTAAAATCTACTGGAGGAAGAAGCCCCCCAGGATGCAGCTAGCCACCGTCACAGGCCCGTGGCTCTGAGAGAGATCCGTCGCTGCCAGAAATCCACAGAGCTGCTCATCCGTAAGCTGCCCGTCCAGCGCCTGGTGAGGGAGATCGCTCAGGACTTCAAGACCGTCCCACGTTTCCTGAGCTTCGCCGTCATGGCTCTGCAGGAGACCAGCGAGGCCCACCTGGTGGTCTCTTCTTCGCTAAGGGGGCCACCATCATGCCCAAAGACTTCCAGCTGGCCCGCTGCATCCGCGGAGAGAGAGCTTAGACTTTCTGCTGCACATTCACCAACCAACCATAATGCTCTGCACTGTGTGTCTATATATATATATTTATAGTAATATGGACATATGTTTAGTAGATATTTTTTTTTTCTTGCCTTCTGATTATTGCTCTGAGTGTTGCTATCCCTGTGCTGTTGCAATCCTGGAATTCCCCCATTGTGGGACTAATAAAGGCTTATCTTATCTTATCTTATCTTAACAAATGGCGACGAGGAGAAAATTGCGTCTTCCGGAGGAGAATGCAACATTTTTCCTGAAGACGAACGTTCATCTGGAAGTGTGTTTGAGGCCACTACAGCCGTTTCTGGAGACCCCAGGTGAGCTGCCTGTCCCGTGGCGCTGCTGGTTCGACATGTTTAGAAATTATGTTGACACGTTTGGCCTGAGTGACGCTAACGACAAGAAGCTGAAGAGCGTACTGGTTCTCAGTCTAGGTGAAGAAGGACGGTGCATGCTCCATACTCTGGGTCAAACGGTCTCATTTGGCAAATGTGTGACTCTGAACGAGAAATATTACAAAGTTACAGCCCGAAGAATCGCCCTCTTTCACCCCAAACAACATGCGGGTGAGTCAACTCAACGTTATGCTACGGAGCTCCAAGTCTTAGTGAGCACGTGCAAATTTGGGCCCTTAGAAGACGAGCTAATCCGTGACAAGCTAGCCAATGAGCACAGCACAGAGAGTGAACACAGTGTAGAGGGAGAGCACAGCACAGAGAGTGAACATACCACGGAGAGAGAGCAGCGACTGGACTTGCGTCAGATCCTCACCCAGCATAAGCCTCAAAGAGCCACTGCAGAACTGCAGGAGAGGGAGCCTGTGTCTATCATGAACCCCGGGACACAACAACCCAGCGGAGGTGCTACCAACAGCAACAGCAATATATCGCCACAACCAGACTTTCCAGGAAAGGGGGAAAACAAACTGAACTCACCTCCAATCCTCGCCTGGCATGACCTTCAGACAGCCGCCATGGAGGCGCAGGAGAGAGAATTCGTGGAGAAAGGGGACCCTGGTGATTGAAGACGGCCCGGTGCACATCCCGTCACCGACAACAGCGACACATCACCCCAACCTCAACCAGCACCAGGTGAGAGAGAGAAGAAACCGGACTGCTTCCAAATCCACGACCGGCAACAGCCTCTAGGAGCCGCCACTCAGCTGAAGGATGACGAGTCTGCGACTGAACAGAACGCAATAGAACCACCGGACGTCTTCTGAATCCATGACCGGCATCAGCCTCCCGGAGCCGCCGCTGAGACCCAGGATGAAGAGTCTGTGACCCAACAGGACACAGCAGAACCACCACAACCTGGCGGACGCCCCACAGCAGACCCAAGAGTTATAACATCACAACCATGATGCTGAACGCAGCCGAACAGAGCGCCACTCACAGTGATGAACTGGGTTCGGGTCTGTAGAACCGAACGGCCGGACCCGCAGTCGGCCTTAACAGTGTCACCACCACGACACCCATGAAGATCGCCGTGCAGCTGAGACCAGCCGCCGTTCAGATGGCGGACGGATTGAGATGGCAAGCCAGCTGTCTACGGAAGGTAAGAGCAGCTGCCGCGGATCAAGGCACAGCGTTGGAGCCGACCCAGCTGGTGTGGGATCCTGGCTGGGACACTGTTGACGAGCGTGCCACGGCTCCAGCGGGATGGCACCCGGGCCTGCTGCAGCTGGCGCCTCCAGGGGCACGTCCACCACGAGCTCGCCTCAAGGCCCCTCCAACTGAACTGCCTTCCTCAATGGAAAAAAAAAAGAAGGAGGACTGTGTTTAGCTAGGGGCGCGGCAGTTGACACAGCGGCGAAATAAACTACTCAGCCGTGCCGGGCTGCGCGGCAGTCTACCCGCTGGCCCTCGCTAGTTTGGGGGTTTTGTGATATCAAATTGGGGAGGGTCGATTTGGTCATGCATGTTCTTCTCTGTTTTTCCAAGGGGGGGGGGTGAATGTGGTATAAGGAACCACAGTTACGGTTGGCATCGGCGTGATGACGCAGCCGTCAATATATTATTTTTGAAGAATATAAAGAATATAAATCTGCACCTTTCTAAACATTTTGGTGATCTATTATTTAACAAAAGATATGTTTTCATGAAAATACTGTCTAGTCCACCTTTAATGAGAACATACATTTATCAGAAAAATGTGATTACGTGGTAAATTCTCATTGATGGTTATCAGTACAGCTTTTGTTACATATGATCATATTGTAGCGGTTTGATTCAACCCCCACAACACACAGACAGAACACAGAGACAGTCAGCTCGCACTCCTGGGTTTTTTCCGCTGCATGCTGCGTTTACAGCCGTGAGGTTAAAGTGTCATCCATGCATTGTGTTCATGCATCCTGTCTGTACCTCTGATATGCAAATGCCCAGATTGACTGCTGTGAATGTCTTTGATCTATTGTTTGAGTTGAGTATATAAGCTGCACTGTGCTGTAAATCTGCCTCTCAATCTGACTTCAACCGCTGCTGCAGGACACAGACTTTGTGTCCCCTCTTCACTGAGAGCCGTGGGCTCGCTCTCGGCGCGCATGCACGGCGCCGGGAGCGGAGCTTGTGACGGTGGTATCATATAATAAAACTCTACTTAAAACCTCTAGCAACGCCGCTTTATTTCATGTCGCCGCAATATCATACTTGGATTCTGGACAACTGCACTCATGTATAGTGGAGTGTAGCGTGGGCACCTAGTTGCTGTTCGGGAAAAAAATAATAACGGATGCAAAATGTTCCTTGTCAAAATACTGATATTTATGACCCTTATTTTACTTTATAAATTTTCCATTCAGTTCAGTGGAAACAAGGCGGTTTCCTCTATGTGTGTTTACTTCTATAATATCCAAAGTAGTAAACGTCTCTTTCCATTGGCTGCTATACAATTTTTCTGGGCTCTAATATCCGGCGCTACCGCCCTGCTCTAATACAGTGAATTCACAGCTACTATTGCACGTGTGCGTGTGCGTGCAACACGTAAATCATCTAAGCGCGTGCGCATGAATCCGTGCCCGCCGCGATAAACACCGATTTTCTCTCTACCTGATAGGAAGTCGCGGTCAGGAGCTCTTCCGCTGAAAGCTTGACCATCCCTCCTCTCCTCGCCATCAGCTTTTTAACTCCCCCTCATGACGCCCGTTTCGCTGCCTGGAAATAAAACTAAATCCGGGGAAAACAGACCATCCGGTTCAGTCCGTGAATCCGCCGCGCCTTCCTCTCTCATGATGAGGACTTCTGCAGCTTTGCTTTCTCTCCACGTAGGGGAAGCACATCAGTTTTTTGTCTTTTTTTTTTTTTTTGTCTTTTTTTTTCGTTAAGGGAGGCGATCACAGCAGCGAAAATCTGTTGGGAGAGGAGGTGCTGTTGGGTTTTCCTCTGGCCACAGCAGCAGCAGCTGCAAAGAGGAGAGGAGCGCTTCCCTGGGAAGGCTTTCTGTGACGAGCAGAAGAGGGGCAGGGCGTGCGCATGGTCTGAACATTGTCACTTCGCTTATTTGGAAAAGCTGTTCGCACAAGGAAAAGAGTTATAGCCCCCCTGGCAAACAAGAAACACGCGTGCTGAAGGGTGGCTTTGCTCTGAGAGTTGGTGCAGGATGGTCCCCAGACGGGGCTGCCCTCTATTTAGAGGAGGCTTTCTAAAGGGTGGAAATGACTGGTTTAATATTACGGTATTGATTATGAATAAACTGGAGAAGGCTCAATAACACACAAATGCACAGTGATCAATATATTTGGCTGCTTAAACACCCCCCTCATCTTTTGCCTGAAGAATTCAGTGGACATCTTCTGAACCCTCTGCTCCAGCTGCAGAGCAGAACTTAAGATTTATAGAGATCCCCGGGTTTAGACTCACCAGCCACTTTAATACGTACACGTCCTGTTACTGAGTTGGACTCCAGTTTCCTTAAGTCAAGATTCAAAGATTTTATGTCAGTACTTCTATACGTACAGGACATACAGGAGAACTGAAATGACGTTTCTGTCTTTCTTCAGTAGTGTGCACAATATATATATATATATATATACTGTATATATATATATATACGTATATATATATATATAAAAAGGAATAAGGCTGGAAAAAAACAACAGCAGTCATGTACAGTAATGCAACCCATGGTGCAAATGGTGACAAAAGATAGACTCAGTCCTCCCATAGTGCAAATAGAGATAAACGATTAATGATGATGGAACCCAACAATCCTATATACAGAAAACTAGAGATGTAATACCCATAGTTGCAGTTCAGTGCAGCAATGTAGGTGCAGATAGTAACAGATTGGACCATACATGGTCAGTACTGCAATAACAGACAGACAGCAGCAGCTACGGCATTTATGCAAATGGTTGCAGTTAAAGTGCGGAGACATACAGCAGAAAATTTATTATTGTTGGTGTGCCAGTCTTTCTGTGCCAACAGCTGAGGTAGCTGTTGTGCGGGTGAGTGCATTACGGTCCGGGGGGGGTGGGGGGGGTGGACAGAGTTCAGGGTCCTGATGGCCTGATGAACAAAGCTGTTTAGCAGTCTTATGGAGTGGGCCCGGAGGCTTAATTATTACCCCCCCACCAAGGGAGGAGTATGGAATAGAGGAGGTAATGTTTTTAGTGGTGTTTGTTGGTTTGTCTGTCTGTTAACAACATACCTCAAAAAGATATGAATGGATTTTGGTGAAATTTTCAGGAAAGGTGTGTAATGGCACGGGGAACAGATGATTAGATTTTGGTGATATCTGAGAGTGCATACCTCCACCAAGGTCTTTGTTTGTATTTGTGCAGCAGGGTTACACAAAAACTACTGGATGGACATGGATGAAATTTTCACCAGAGGTGGTTCTTGGGCTAAAGACAAACCCATTACATTTTGGTGATGATTTGAGAATGCACACCTCCACCAAGGCTCTTATCTTCTCACAGAGTGTTAGCAACAATACTCCAAAACAGAATTTTTAGGCAGCACGGTGGCGCAGTGGTTCGCACAGTGGCAGCACAGTAAGAAGGTCAGGGGATCAATTCCACCCCTGACTATTGTGGGTTCGATCCCACTCCCTGACCATCAGTGACCCCTGTGTGTGGAGTTTGCATGTTCTCCCCGTGTCTGTGTGGGTTTACCCCGGGTACTCTGGTTTCCTCCCACAGGCCAAAGACATGCAAGTTAGGTAAATTGGAGACTCTTAAATGGCCCTAGGTGTGAATGTGTGTGAAGGGATGGCACCATACCGTGGCTGCTTCATCCATCTGGGTGGATGCCCTGAATTTCCCCTCTGGGGATCAATAAAGTAAACAAAGTTTTTAAAAAAAACTACTCGATTGATTTGGATGAAATTTTCACCAGAGGTGGTTCTTGAGCTACAGAGAAAGCCATTACATTTTGGTGATGATCTGATAATGCATACCTCAGCCAAGGCTCTTATCTTCTCACAATGTGTTACCAACAATACTCCAAAACTAAAGGACAGACTTTGATGCAATTTTCACCAGAAGTGGCTCGTGGCCTACACGCAAACCCATTACATTTTGGAGGTGATCTACAAGGCACTTAAGAAACCTTGGCAGAGGTATGCGCTCTCTGAGTTTCTAGTTCTTCATGGCATTGATTCAGCAAGATGCTGAATATTCCTGAATTGGTGCCATTGGTCTAAATACTAGGATCACACAGTTGCTGTAAATTTGGTGGCTGCACTTCCATGATGCTTTATGCATCCATCCATTTTTCCATGTTGTTTACACCCAATTCTACCATCCAAATGGTGCAGGAAAAATTGAGACTCCACCCAAAGTTTCCCCAAATTTCTCTAGTCCAATTTTGGTGGGTCTTGTTATGTCTGGAAATCTGAGCAGCAGAGGCAGGAGTTGTGCTGAACTCGAACTTTATTATTATAAAGTACACAGTGATGGCACGTACTACAATGATTAGCCCCAAGCTAGCTATGTACTGTCCTAGTCTTTGCTCTAGTAGGAGGCGAGGCACCAAAGACCACGGCTCCTGCCAACAGTCCTCCTAAATGGGCACGGTGTCCTGACATCACTCATGCATCTGACGTCACGTCCGTGCTGTTCATTGCTGCCATGTTAGTATGGGGAAATACCTAACGGGTCTGTGTGACTTGTAATCAGTTTCCTTTTCAGATGGTGCATTCCTAAACCTCAGAGCAATGCAAATTCTGGCATGCCCAGCAAGTACTTTTACCATTAAGTCAGATTTTTTTATGCTGAGGTAGGGTGAACCTCTTGCAACCCAGGTTTACGTTGTAGTATTTTTAAAGTTGGAATCCCCCCACCCTTGTTTCAGAACGTCCCACTAACACAGTCAAAATGTTGTGTACAGTGCATCTGGAAAGTATTCACAGCGCTTCACTTTTTCCACATTTTGTTATGTTACAGCCTTATTGCCAAAGGTGCATCAACAAAGTATTGAGCAAAGGCTGTGAATACTTATCTACATGTGATTTTTTTAGTTTTTTATTTTTAAAAAAGTTGCAAAAAAAATATATATTTTTTTTTCAATTTGTCATTATGGGGAATTGTGTGTAGAATTTTGAGGAAAAATGAATTTAATCAATTTTGGAATAAGGCTGTAACATAACAAAATGTGGAAAATGTGAAGCGCTGTGAATTCTTTCTGGATGCACTGTACACCTGACAAACAAAAACAAATGTACCCATGGCACTTTATTTCTCCATCCATCCATTCATCCATCTATCGTCTGTGGTGCATTCAAATATGTGCCACCACAATTGTGTTTATTTATAATTTAGTTTGTGAAAAAGGGGTTTTCTCTTGTGACTTTTCAGTTTAATTTTGTATTCTTGAAAATGGGTAATTATTATCTAACTTTGCGTTTAATATTTGTAGTATATGAATAAGGGGTAAATGCGGAGAGGAAAGCAGCCTGCAGCTGACGTCACCACGCCTCTTTCGTCTTCATTCCAGGTTTGTGGACATAGCATTTGGCAACGAGAATTTCAAACCATGGAGACGTGCTTGAGACCACTACAGCCTTTCCTCGAGTCTCCAGGTGAACCAAGTGTCCCGTGGCCATGATGGCTGGACGCGTTTGAGACCTACGTTGCGGCGTTGGACCTGAGAAAACTAGATAAAGTAAGGAAGTGAGCACTACTGGTCCACAACCTTGGCACAGAAGGTCAGAGGATATTTCACACGATGGGTCCGATGGAGTCGTACATGGATGCTGTTGAAGTGCTTGCTAGCTATTTTACTACACCAGACAATGTGATAGCATGACGAATTAGATTCCGCAGGAAGTAACAGAGAATTGGTGAGTCCACACAACAATTTGTCGCCAACCTAAGACATCTGACTAGCATGTGCCATTTTGAACTGTTAGAAGACAAGATGGAGAGGGACCAGTTAGTTCAGCACACATGTAACCCGAGGCTATGAGCTAAAATGCTAACGGCGCCAAATGACATGATGCTAGTTAGCACGATAGAGCTATCATTCCAGTTTGAGTCAGTGGAGAAGTTAGCATCAGAGCTAGGTATGCGCCAACTACAGAAGCTACCCGGACAGACGACGCTAGCTAACGTGGTGGGCACAGAGGAATGTGAAGACATGACAGACGAGTACAAGACGAACGGCGTTAACCAAAGGACCACTCCGAGAGGCCCCATCGGTGGTAGCTGTGGGTCCCCAATGCACCAGGACAGAGCACATTTTTGCCCGGCAAGATGACAATGTTGTCACAAGTGTGGGTGCTTGAACCCTTTCACCAGAGTGTACCGGTCGCCGGCGCCATGGAGCCTGCCAAGCAAGAAAAGCCGCCCACCAACAACCACCATTCATGCGTTAAGCCCTGACGTCAGTGGTTATGCATAAGGCATGGTTGAATTAGACGGCATAGCTGTACCACTACTGCTCAACATGGCGGCGGTTAGATCAATGTTAAACTGGGCCACGGTGAAGAGATTTTTCCCCAACCACAAAATCAAGAAGAACCCAACAGAGCTGTATGGATGTGGTGGTCACAGACTCTGTAATGTAGGAACGGTTGAGTTAACGGTGTACAAGTCTAAGATTGTGTACGATTTCACGTTCCAAGTGGCGGCGCATGGTGACAACATTATGGGATGTGACCTCTTCTACAGACTGGGCTTTGCTATCCGAGACAGCGCCGGGTGCGCATGGTCCGGGTGCAGCAACTGGGGCACGATGGACCTCGACGACGACAATGTGGTGTGGGACGAGAAAATTCAGGGCGGCACCGACACCAAATCATACACCCTGTGTCCTCAGGAGGAAAGCTGCCCAGGAGGGGGGCAGTGGCCAGATTCACCTCCGTTCCTCGCCCACCCGGAGCTGCAGGAGAGGGAGCCCATGCACACAGAAAACCCCGAGACACAACAACAACAACTGGGCACAGACACCGTTCATGACGCAGCACAACAGAGCACATCAGACAAGGGAGAGGAGGAACCGGACTGCTTCCGTACCCGTGCTCAACATCAGTCTACTTAGGTTACAACCGAGCCGACGGGTGAAGAGTCCGATACAGTGAACAACACGGGAGAAACACTGGACACCTTCCGTACCCATGACCAGCCTCAGACAACAGAAATAGTGACGACAACGACGGGTGAAGGGTCCGCAACAAACACGGTAACGGCAGAACTGTTATGGCACGACGGAGATCCTAAGCCGGACAAGCATGCAACGCCACCGGGATCACAGCGACACATGAGGCTGAGCAAGGCGCCACTCCAAGTCATGGACTGGGTTCAAGTCCACACCGACGAGAGACCAGGGTGGCAACAGACCGGGCCACAGCTGACGAGACGACGGGCACCACTGAGGATCGTGGTGAACCTGGGATCAGCATGCTTTTGATTGACAGGCGGTTTGGTTCGGTATGCAAACCAACTATGGCATGTCCAGGTGGCTGCTTGAGATGGCGAGGCTTCGCAGGAGTCAGCTGACGCAGTGTGGGGCCCAGGCCCCAACGTCATGAAGACTGGCCCTGGCCCCTGGGGTCCGACAGCTCCAGGGATGTGTCCGCCACAGGCCTGCTACAAAGCCCCTCTGGCAGAACTGCTTTCCCCATGGAAGACTGTATAAAAAAACAGACTGGTTCAGGTAGGAGCGTGGCTGACACAGGTGGCGGAATAACCCACCCATCCGCACTGGGTCCAGCGGTGGTCTACCTGCAGACCATAGTTTCAAGTTCTGAGTAAGTTCTTAAAATGTTGAATGCTTTGAATACAAGTAAGGTTGCATAAAAGTGTTGAATGCATATATACTGTATATATTGGCTTATATGTGTACTAAATTGGGGAGGGCTAATTGACTAAAGTTTGTTCTGTGTTTTTGCAAGGGGGTTAAAGAATGTAGTGTATGAATAAGGGATAAATGTGGAGTGGAATGCGGCCTGCAGCTGACGTCACCACGCCAGTATATATTGGGCAGTCCGCCATCTCACTGCATGCAGTTGTGGTAGTTCATGTAGAATGCAGGGTTACAGCTAGAGTGCAGGTGTACATGTCTACAGAGATGATTAAGTGTATACATGCTTATTGCCTTAACAGTTTGTAATAAAGTTCACTTTGAGCACAGCATCCTCGTCCATCTTCATTCCAGGTTTGTGGACATAACAATATTCACATAAGAGATGGACAATAAAATAAAGCAGCATCCAGGTGGAGCCTTTGACACCAGAGTAGGTGTGCCAGATTGTATTAAGGGGGCACACTTTTGCCTGCCTTCAGATGCATCTGGAGAGAGAATTGTAGCTGCGTTCCGATCGCCCAATAGTATACTCTGAAGTGGACTGCACAGGGTATCCGCCATATTAACTGAGATTCCAAACTGAAGGAAGCGAACGGTCTTCAGTTCAAAGAGAACTGAGAACTGTGCAGGGAAGAAGTGACCGCGCATCACTTCACCGGAAGTTGACAAGAAGATTACCCATAAGCCATTGCGCCTCAAATACGAGTAAAATAAACTATTGTTGCTAACGTTATTAACAAGCTAAAATGATGATGGTTATTGTTTATACCAACTGACAGTAATAAAAAATATATTTGTCTTAATATTTTATTTAAGAAATATAAATTATCCACCATAGTATCAGTATGTGTTCATGGTTACCGCGGTAACTCACAGAGGAGGAGCCGATGGCTACAGGGTGCTTCAAATGGAGAAATTTTGTGAAGGGCAGTTAACTTACTGGCATTCCCTGAGAACAGAGCAGGGAGTAGGGAATACAGCTGAAGTTCACTGTGGATCAGAACGTAGCTTGTGTGCTCTGTGGTTTTTTTGCTGCTGAACCTTAACCTGTTTTACAGTACAGTACTCGGTAGAAACTATCATTAACTGCTTCTAAAAGCTATGCTTTACCTTTCTGTTTGTTTTCCAAACTACTATCCACCTTATTCCTAGGCCCCATGATGCCTTGTGTGAACTATGGTAGCAACTTCCGGTACTAGTTTAGAACGTATGGTTGTCACTGAAATGGGACACTTTTCCTTGTTAAAAAACAATGACTTCGGCATCAGAAACACGGCCTTTTGCACCTCAAAAACAGTAATATAATCATACCACTTCCGCGACCATCAAGAGATGAGAAGATGATCTTAAAAAGTGGCCTGGCAGACTGTAGCTCCATTTGTTAGCACCACTGCTAAGATGCTAATGCTGTAAACAAATGACCCATGCTGGCAAAATGAGTCACTTTGAGGACATTTTCAAAACTGATGTAATGTTATTTCCATATTCTGTATTGAAAGACTTTCAAAATGATATTTAATTTGTAGGAAGTGTGCAAAAACAGACGGAAAAAGACGATTTGTTTATATTTTAGCTAAGGTGAAAACTCACGCTCGATTGGTCGGGAGTTACGTCTTCCACAAAAACACGTATTTTTAGATAGTACGATTTCTAAGCTTTCCAGTCATACCAGGCACTCATGGGGGTTTTCCCGGGACTTGCCGCTAGCAAACAAAGAAAGAGTCATGATTTATGACTTCTCCGCCTGTATGTAGCTCATAATGAAGCGGTGTACATTCCGGCTCATTTTGCCAGCATGGGTCACATATATCAATGTCTCCACCGCAATAAAGTCAGCTGCATTTTGGCAAAATATGTTGGACATAATTAGATTTACCTCAGAATAGACGTAGAGTCTAGTCAGAGCCACAAAGAAGCCTCCATTTATAGTCTATGGCACAACCACAAACACCAGCAACAAGTAGCAAAACTATGCCAAAACATTCAAAAAATACAAAAACTACAAGTGCTGAAATTAGCTGCCACTTGAGTGCAAAATACGTATGTGGACTATACATTAAAATGAATTTGAAAAACCTAAAAATGTTATTTTAAATGCCCCTGCTACTCAACTTTTACTGACTGATTTAACACTACGTCAGCTGAAACTGGAAGCTCCGCCCATAATTGTTCCCACAGCGGCACCCCCAGGAATAAGGTGATTAATGCAAATTCAGACATTTATATCAAGTTATAAAGAGAGTCCTGCTGCAGCAGCTGGCAGCAGGACCAAAGGCTGCAGGCGGAGTAGCAGGCATTTTGGTAGATCATGGTAAATGGGTTTATTTTACCTGTCCTGTGCCTTGCAAGCATGTCACTAGGCTTCTGTGTTTAATGTACAATAATGGGTGTACTGTATTGAGATCAATAATGTAATGGTGGGTTTTATTGTGAAGCACGGTGTGATGACACCACCTCCGGGTGTGCGACACAGTCCTATAAATAGAGGCGTCTGTAGAAGAGCTTGGAATAACGAGGCGATGTGATTTATAAACCAAAGTTTATTATCAGCTTCGCTCCTCTAACAAGTCTCATCTCAGTGCAGAAGCAGAATAAGAGGTCGAACACATTCAGACCTACATACTTATACCTACACATCACAAAAGACATTGCACATCAAAGCTGACATCCTGCATTAGCTTAATCCCCCCTCCTTTGTCTTCCTACTCCTCCACCTGACCCTGGGTGGTCAGGGCGATCGATCTCCTCCATTGTCCTCTGTCTCTTCCACCTGGCCCTGGGAAGTCAGGGCGATCGATCTGGTCTCCACCGCTGCGCCTCGGATGTTCTTTGATCTTCGCTGGCGGTTGAGACCTCTTGTCCTGTTCTGAGGCGTGAGGTCGTTGTACATATGTAATCACTAAACATTCTAACATGCTTATACATATGTAGGTTATGGGATATATGATTAATATAAACCACAGCCCCCCCCCCAAACGACTAAGAAAAGGACAATGAAAGTCCACAGTTTAAGAAAATTTCTATGACATACTAACTGTTAAACCTCTTGACAAGGAAAAAAAAAACTTTCCAGCAGCTATGCTCCTGTAGAGAATTCAGTGGTAATCATAACAGCGTAGTAATATCACAAATCAGTCTTAAAACTGTCACAGCACAATCTGATAAAATAGTTAACAACTTTAGGTTAATTTGTATCAGTCCCTGTGCCGTCTGGGTTTTAGTCTTCTCCCAAATCTGCTGTGGGTCTGCTTGGACGTCCTGGCGGGACCTTCCTGTAAGGAATCTGCAGCTTGGGGAGGAGAGTGGTTATTTGTTCCCTGCAGGGGGGCTGAGTCTTTTTTCTTGGGGGGTCTACCTCGCCGAGGTGCTCTTGCCAACCGTGCAGGTTCGTCTCTCAACAAGAAGGCAGGTTTAAGTCTGTCAGTGCTGACTGTTTCTTTTCTGTCCCCTAAATCAAGCACAAAATGCTTATCACCAGGTTCCAGCACTCTGAATGGTCCATCGTATGGTGGACGGAGGGTAGATTTTAAAGCTTCATGCCTAACAAAAACGAATTCGGCGTTTTTTAAAGCTTGGGGGACAAAAACCCGTGGAAAAGAGTGGTGTGCCGGTACGGGGAGAGTGTCCGGTCCGCTGCTGCCTGAAAGCCTCATGGCTGGAAGATGCCCAGGCTCTGGGTTCTCTGGTAAAAACTCACCTGGGAGTCTGAGAGGTTGTGCAAAAACTTATTCTGCTGGGGAGATGTCTAGATCCTCTTTAGGCGCAGCACGCAACCCCAGTAAAACCCAGGGAAGTTTATTTACCCAATTTGTATCCGTTAGTGAGGCTCTGAGGGCGGCCTTTAAAGATCTGTGAAAGTGCTCGCATAACCCATTAGCCTGAGGGTGATAAGCGGTGGTGCGGTGAATTGTCGCCCCTAAGCTGCTGGCCATGGCTGACCAAAGCTCTGAGACAAATTGAGGCCCCCTATCGGACGTGATGTCCGATGGGACGCCGAAACGTGCCACCCAGTTTGTCAAAAAAACGCGAGCGACTTCCGCCGCTGTGATTGACGCCAGAGGGACCGCCTCAGGCCAGCGCGTAGTACGGTCTATCATTGTTAACAGGTGTGTGAAACCTTGAGAGGAAGGTAGTGGTCCCACGAGGTCGACATGAACGTGGTCGAACCTTCTAGCTGGGATTCGAAAAGGCTCTAGAGGGGCTTTTGTGTGTTTGTGTATTTTGGCGCGCTGACAAGACATGCAAGTTTTTGCCCATTCCTTTACATTTTTGCGCAGGCCAGGCCACACAAACTTTTTGGCGACCATTTTAACCGAGGCGCGCACACCTGGGTGCGTGAGGGAGTGAAATGAGTCGAAAATACGGCGGCGCCATGCAGCTGGGACTACCGGGCGAGGTCGGCCGGTTGAAACGTCGCATATTGGGGGGGTACACCGTCGCGTAAACCCCTTTCCTCCAGCCTTAACCCTGTTGGTCTAGACAGGAGTGCGCGAACGTCCGCGTCACTGCTTTGCTCCTCCGCCATGGCTGCGTAATCTATCCCTACGTGGATTGGGGCCACGTACGTGTCCGCGTTGGCGAAGAGTTCTGCGGCTGAGGTAGTATAATCTGTCTCCTCGCGCTCTGGCGATGTCACAGCGCGAGAGAGGCAGTCCGCTACCACGTTAAGTTTGCCTGCCACATGTCGAATGTCTGTGGTGAACTCTGAAATGGCAGCTAGCTGTCTTTGTTGCCTGCCTGACCATGGTTCTGAAATTTTAGCCATCGCAAAGGTGAGCGGTTTGTGGTCTACAAAAGCCGTGAAACGCCGCCCTTCTAACCAGAACTGGAAGTGGCGGATGGATAAATGAAGCGCTAGCAGCTCCCTGTCAAAAGTGCTGTATTTACGCTCAGTTTGGTTTAACGATTTGCTGAAAAATGCCAAAGGTTGCCAGGTTCCGCCAACGTGTTGTTCCACAACCGCCCCTATGGCCAGGTCGGAAGCGTCTGTGGTTAGCGCAATGCGGGCCGAGGGATCAGGGTGAACCAACAATGTGGCGTTAGCTAGAGCACTTTTTACTTCCGCGAAGGCGCGTTCGCGCTCCGGGGTCCATTCGACCACGTTGGAAGGCTTTTGTTTTCTGAGTGCAGTATACAGGGGCTGCATGAGTTGAGCTGCGCGGGGGAGGAAACGGTTGTAAAAATTAACCATTCCCAAAAATTCTTGCAGCGATTTGACCGTTTGTGGCCGTGGGAAACTTTTTACTGCACAAACTTTGTCTGGCAGTGGGACTGCCCCCTTCGGTGAAACTCTGTGTCCCAAAAAATCAATTTGTGACACGCCGAATTTGCATTTGGCTGGATTGATTATTAACCCATGCTCTTCTAGTCTCTGAAAAACCACAGTGAGATGTTGCTCGTGTTCTTCCTCCGACGAGCTGGCTACCAGCATATCGTCGAGGTAGACAAACACAAAAGGGAGATCGCGTAATACCGCGTCCATCATTCGCTGAAAGGTTTGAGCAGCGCCTTTGAGGCCAAAAGGCATCCGCAAAAATTCTAAAAGACCAAAGGGGGTTATTACAGCCATTTTAGGAATGTCTTCCGCTCAAACGGGGACTTGGTGATAGCCGCGGACCAGGTCTATTTTAGAAAAAATGCACGCACCCGCCAGATGTAGTGAAAAATCTTGGATGTGAGGAATTGGGTAGCGGTCATGCGCTGTCGCATTGTTTAATCTGCGGTAATCGCCGCACGGTCTCCAAGAACCGTCGGTTTTCCGGACCATGTGTAGTGGCGATGCCCAGGGGCTTTTTGAGCGTCTGATAATGCCTAGTTTTTCAAGGGTGGTAAACTCGTCCCGAGCTATAGCGAGCTTGGTCGCATCTAAGCGCCGAGCTTTGGCGAACACGGGTGGGCCCGTTGTGGGAATGAAGTGTTCAACCCCGTGCTTAGCCACTGTAGCCGAGAATTTGGGAACTGTGAGTGCTGGAAATTGGGTGAGGAGTTGATCAAACTTACCTCCTGCTGTAGTGACGTTGGCCTGCACGGGTGGTGGAGAAACTCGAGCTGAGCAGGGAATAGAAGAAAATGACAGTGCATTAACCAAGCGTCTATTTGCTAGATCGACTAACAGCCCATGTGCACACAAAAAATCAGCGCCCAACAAATTAAAACTCACCGCCGCTACAATAAATGTCCATCTGTAGTTGCGGCCATGAATGCAGAGGGGCAGGCTCCTTTCCCCGTAAGTGTCGATGATGGAGCCGTTGGCTGCCATCGCCCCATTGCCCTGGGGGCCCATGGCCCGGTCTGCGTGGGAGGGCATGATAAAACTCAGTTGAGCTCCGGTGTCAATCAGGAACTGTCTCCTGGTGTGTCCGTCAGTCACATAAAGAAGTTTATTTTTCTCGCCGAGAGCTGCAGCCATTAGCGGTTCTCGGTTTTGACGTTTTCCCGAACTTTTGAACTTGCAGGGGGGAACGCATTTGTACGCCCCCTCAGCAAAACAGTGGTGGTAATAGCAGATGTCGTTCCGCCTGCTGCGTCCTGGTCATGTTGCCGCCATGGTGGGCGGGCTCTGCTCGGTTGTCTGTGGTTCTCCGCTGCTCTGGGCATCTGCGGATGCTGCTGTGGCCACCTGTTCCCCGCAGGCGTTGGTGAGTCGTTGCGCTTCTCGGGCCAGCGCGCGGAAGTCCTGATGGGTGCTGCACCGCATGTTGATCAGCGTCCCTCTCATGTGTGGCGGCAGAGTGCTGAGGAAGATGTGTTGGAAGAGGAAGTTGTCGTTGTCCTCCTCCTTGAGCTGCAGCATGTCCTCCATGAGGGCCTTGGGTCTGCATCCTCTGTGACCGTAGATCGCCAGGATCTTCTCTGCTCTCTCCTCGGCTGAGGGGACGAAGTTCTTGACGATGGTTGCCTTCAGCTCTCTGTATTTGTCATGGGTGGGCGGCTGTCGGATTATGCTCCGCGCACATCTTGATGTGGCAGCGTTGAGTTTGGCGATGATGTGATAAAACTTTGTCTCGTCCGCCGTTATGCCCGCCAGTGCAAACTGAGCCTCAGCTTGCTGGAACCACGAGCTCAGGTCTTCTTGCCAGAATTCTGGCAGCTTGACGGTGACGGTGCTTGTGTGGGCCGTCATTGATGTGTCCGCCGGGTGAGAGCGCCTTTCTTCTGCTCTCGCGGCGGGGCTGGGGATGGTGCTCGGTTGAGCCCTCTCTTCTGCCTTGGGGGAACGTCTTCCATCCGTTCCCCTGTCTGCCTGGGCGCCGGCGCTTGCCTGGGTCGCCTCCGATGAGTCAGTCGCGGGAGAACGTCTCTGTTCCATCCTCACGTCTGGTCACCAGTGTAGAAGAGCTAGGAATAACGAGGCGATGTGATTTATAAACCAAAGTTTATTATCAGCTTCGCTCCTCTAACAAGTCTCATCTCAGTGCAGAAGCAGAATAAGAGGTCGAACACATTCAGACCTACATACTTATACCTACACATCACAAAAGACATTGCACATCAAAGCTGACATCCCGCATTAGCTTAATCCCCCCTCCTTTGTCTTCCTACTCCTCCACCTGACCCTGGGTGGTCAGGGCGATCGATCTCCTCCATTGTCCTCTGTCTCTTCCACCTGGCCCTGGGAAGTCAGGGCGATCGATCTGGTCTCCACCGCTGTGCCTCGGATGTTCTTTGATCTTCGCTGGCGGTTGAGACCTCTTGTCCTGTTCTGAGGCTTGAGGTCGTTGTACATATGTAATCATTAAACATTCTAACATGCTTATACATATGTAGGTTATGGGATATATGATTAATATAAACCACAGCGTCCACCATTTTGGGCTTTCTCTTGCCAAGAAGAACTCATACTGTGAAGCACCTGCTGTTCTGAAACCAGTTTAATAATAAAGTACCGTTCCAGTGCAACCTCTCGTCCTTCTCCTTTTGTGCCAGGTTTGTGGACATAACATTTGGCGACTGAGGATTAACCAATGGATTTGTGTGTTACACCACCGCGGCATTTCCTGGAGCTTCCCGGTGAGCCACTGGTGCTTTGGCCCCGCTGGTTTGAGGCTTTTGAAAATTGCATCGCTGTGTTGGACCTAGGGAAGCTAGATAAGGTGAGAATGTGAGCACTGCTTGTCCACAACCTCGGTGTCAAAGCCCAGAGGATTCTACGGACGCTCGGTACGATGAACTTGTATAAGGACATCATGGAGCTACTAGCTAACCACTTCACCACTCCGGACAGCATGACAGTACAACGGATTCGGTTTCACCAGAGACGCCAAGATACTAGAAGGGATGACAATGGCGAATGCAGTGGACTCAGAGGACGAAGGGAGCATGACAGATGACTATGAGGCGTATGCAGTGAGCCGTAGGTCTGCTCCGAAGGACCCCATCTGCGGGGGTTGAGGGTCCCCAATGCACCAGATTAAAGTGCGAGCATGCCCGGCAAGAGAGTAGCGGTGCAGCAAGTGTGGGCGCATGAATCATTTCGCCAGAATGTGTCAGTCCCCAGCATCATGGAGCCCGCCAAGTAGACCAGCCCGCCCACCTACGACGGCCATCCACTCAGTGAGCACTAAAACTGATGGGCTTCCCTACTGCATGATGGAATTGGATGGTGTAGCTTTGTCTTTGATACTCAACACAGCGGCGGTGCGGTCAGTGCTAAATTGGGCCACGGTAAAAAAGGTTTTCCAACGCTACGTGTAACTCTTTATTATCAGGTTGTCCTACAACATCTCTAAAAAGTCTTCAGTTGATCCAAAATGCTGCTGCAAGAGTTTTAACAGATACTAGAAAGAGAGATCATATCTCTCCGGTTCTGGCCTCCCTTCACTGGCTTCTCATAGAGTTTAGAATTAAGTTTAAAATCCTTCTTCTCACTTTTAAAGCGCTAAACAATCAGGCCCCTTTTTATTTAAAAGATCTGATATTACCCTATTATCCTAACAGAGCACTACGCTCCCAAAATGCTGGATTACTTGTAATACCTAGAATCTCCAAAAGTACAATGGGGGGCAGAGCCTTCAGTTATCAAGCTCCTCTCTTGTGGAACCAGCTGCCAATCTGGATTCGGGAGTCAGACTCGATCTCTGTTTTTAAGAATAGGGTTAAAACCTTCCTTTTTGATATAGCCTACAATTAGGGAGGGATCATGTGTTTCTGAACCCTCCCTTAGTTATGCTGCTACTAGGTTTAGACAGCCGGGGGACCTCCAATAATTGCACTGGGCTTTACTCCTTTCTTCACTCTCAATTATTTATTTATTTTTTTTTGCTGGTCATTAACATCTGTTTGTTCTCTCCCATAGATTGAGTCCCCATCGTGCTGTTTGCTCTCTACATGTCTGTTCTTTTCATTTTCTCTATCCCCTCACCCCCCAGCCAGTCGCAGCAGATGACTGCCCCTCCCTGAGCCTGGTTCTGCTGGAGGTTTCTTCCAGTTAAAAGGGAGGTTTTTTTTTAAAAAAAGGAAGTTGTTGTTTTTTGTTTTTTTAAAGTGATATGAGATGACTGTTGTTGTGAAATGGCGCTATATAAATAAAGTTGAATTGAAATGAATTGAACTACAGGATCAGGAAGAGCCCGACCCCACTGTATGGCTATGGTGGTGGTAGACTGTGCAATGTTGGGACTGTGGAGTTGACTGCTTGCTATAACAACGAAGCGGTGCATGATTTCACGTTCCAGGTAACAACGCATTGTGAAAATATTATGGGATGAAACCTGTTTTATGGACTGGGGTTTGCCATTAAGGACAGTGCTGCATTCGAGTTGTCCGGATGTGGATGGTGGAGATCGCCGGACCCAGTGGATGACGTCATGGTGTGGGATGAGGTACCCGCTGGCGGTGCTGGAACCGAAGCACAGGTTTCTGACACCCAGGAAGACAATTGCTCAGTGGAGAAGCAGGACGACTCCAATGCCCGCGCTTGGCCAGCTATTCTGGGAGCGACTGAATTAGCGAGTGGAGGGTCCATTCCGACAGGTGTCACCAGAGAGGCATCGGACGTTTTCAGTTCCAAAGTCAAGCTTCGGACGACAACGAGTGAGGGCTCCGCTGTGACAGCGGTGGCCACTGTGCCGCCATGGTGTCACAACGACACGACATGAATGGAGGATGCGGAGTTGACAGAACTACAGCAGCGCATCAAACCGAGCAAGGAGTCGCTCCGGGTTATGGGCTGGGCTTGGGTTCGTGCCGAGGAGAGACCGAGACAACGACTAGCTGGATCGCAGCCAGTGGGACATCGGGCGCCGCTGAGGATTGTGGCAAATGGCAAAAGTGGGAGCGACGTGTTTCCTGCTGGCAGACGGCTCGATCCAACACACAAACCAGCTGTGGCGTGTCCAGGTGGACGTTTCAACTGACGGGGCTACGCAGGAGTCGGCGACGGTGGTGGGAGACCTGATCGCCTGTAGTTTGATGATCGGCCCTGGTCCTGGGGGCATGTCACCTCCGGGGGTTCGTCCGCCATGGGGCTGCCGCAGGGTCCCCCCGGCAGACCCTCCCTTTCCATGGGAGACTGTGAAGAAGAGACTATGGACTCTTTAGGTAGGAGCATGGCCTGTATACCAGGTAAAAGTGGCAGAATAAACCCCTTGGCTGTGCAGGCCGTGTGGGAGTCCACCCACCGGCCCTAGTTCTAGTGTTCTGTGGTGTTGTTGTTTGATGTGTTTATTGAGGGTTTTGTTATGTCCGAGTTTGGCGTCAAGGAGAACGGCATGAGTGGAACTGAACACTCGTTTAACACAGGGCTCTGTGCACCTAACCACACATGCAGCCGTTGGCAGAGGTAAAGGCGGAAGAGACCGCCCACCAACCTACAGCCCGGGGTTGGTGGGGCCGGAAGGCGGAGCCACCACCCCATGCCACACAAATAAGAGCTCCATAAAATACAATATATCAACAATAAATAACTACATTTCATCCCCCCACTTCCCTGTAGAAAAATCCAAAACACACATACAGTCAGCCCACCCCAATTTGGAACTTGAATCATCCGCTAAACAAAACAAAGCTAAAATCACAAAATGGGCCTATGGCATTCACACAAAATAACTGAAATTAGGGGAGACGGGGAGACGGGTATACTGCCGTCCTACCTTCCCACACAGCAAGGCGGGTTATTCTGCCGCCTATGATACACAAAAGTCCAGTTATAAACTAAAAGGAAATTACTGCCGTGTCTCCTACTTAAAACAGAACACCAAAATAATCCCAGAACTATAAATACAGATTAATAACTAACAACATATACACATCCATAGCTCAGTGAGGATGACCGTGCCCCCCCCCCCCCAGACCCTTCACCATTACGTCCACCCCTGGAGGTAGCTCGCTTCCCAGGCCACAGCTGGTCGCCTCAATCCTGGTGCGCCTTCTCCTCCACACCTCAGGATGTTCCAATCGTCTGGGGCCATGCCCAACTGCCTTCTTTGGGGCACACACTAACTCATTAGGAGCCATACGACAGCAGATGGTAACCATCCAACTGCTTTCCCGTCGTCTGTCCCGGTACAGATCCATCTTCCACTTGGTTCTCACCCGCCTGGACCTCGCCTCCGACTGAGCCCGAACCCAGTCCACGACTTCAAGCGGGGCCCTGCTTGGCTTGCGGTGTCTCCACCTGGCACTTGCTGTCCCAGTGCCACTCAGTCCTGCCCCGACTGCTTGTAAACCCACTGTGGACCCTGCCAATGTGGCCCCGTGTTCAAAGGCCCACCACGACTGAGCTCTGGGAACCCCTGGGACCATCTTTTGGGCATCGCTCGCTGCCGCAGACTCTCCCCCGTGTTGCCCGGTACCCTCGTCCAGGGTAACTCGGACACTGGCACCAGGGCCCTCCCGCTTCGACCCTGAGTCCGACAAGGCCTGTCCACTTTCTGGAGTGCCCAGCAATTGTTCATCCCATACAGCGTTATTCCGAACTCTTGGAACCGGTCAGTCCCACAGTCCGCAGCCCGACCACTCTTCCCCAGCGCTGCGCCTGATGGAAAACCCGAGGCCATAGAACAGGTTGCAGCCCATGATATTCGTGCCGCAGGCCGTCATGACGAACTCCACATTGGCCATCTCCGCAGATTTGTACCGAGCCGTCAGTCTAACGGTACCCACCATGGCCAACCCTTCTCCTCCACAGTCGCAAATTGGTTCTGAGTCACCTCCAATTCTGTAGTGGGGAAAACATTGTCTAACTGTAGCCCAGTTCAGCAGCAAACTCTCCACCCCCGTGTCAATCAGCATTGGTACCAGTTCTCCATCCAACACTACCGTGCTATGTGTGCACCCACTGGTACTCAGGGACACAGTATGTATTACCATTGGGGCGGGAGGGGTCGAATTTCTACGTGGGCTCTCTTGTTCTGCTGACTGGCATACTCTCGCAAAGTGGTGTAGACGGCCACACCTGCCGCAGCGCTTCCCTCTTGCCACACACTCTCTGGCCTTGTAGCGGTGCTTTGTGGACCCGCAGCCCATACACCTGGGCTTCCCCAGGGCAGACCTCATCTGCACAGCGTTGGCCTCCTCCACGTCATCCTCAATGCTCCCATCGTTGTCCAGGTCCAATACCTGCGTGGCCATGGGGGATCGTAAATCTCTCGGTGATAGGCGCTCGCTTAGCTCCCGAGTTAGCTTATCTGCTGCTTCCAGCTGGAGCACCAACTCGATGGCCCTGGCCAGCGTCAACTCACCCAGGAATGTGAGCAGGTTGGAGCGGACCACAGCACAGTTGGTTTGTTCCGCCAACTGGTTGCGAACCATTTCTTCATCCAGCGGCCTGAATCGACACTCAGCGGCCAACTGCCTCAAGTCCGGCATGAACCGCTGGATGGGTTCACCTACCTGCTGGTGGCGCTGTCTGAACTTAATCCTCCGGACGATGACATTGTCCGGTGCCCTGAAATGTCACGCCATTAACTCAACCACTTCTTCATAGTTGTCTGCATCACCAAGCGTGCCCAAAATCCTATGTCCCTCCATTCCCAGTTTATGCACAAGCAACGCACATGCCCTCAGCTTCTCCATCCTTCTGAGGTCTAACACCACCATATATGTTTGAAAAGCTTCATACCATCAAGGCCATGGTACAGGAGGCTCACCCGGGAGCTCCAAGAATGGCCAAATTGGTGTCCCACACGCTTCCATGATTTTACTTCTCGTCGCCAAAATGTTATGTCTGAGTTTGGAGTCAAGGAGAACACCAGGAGTGGAACTGAACACTCGTTTATTTAACACAGGGCTCTGTGCACCAACCACACATGCAGCCGCTGGCAGAGGTAAAGGCGGAAGAGACCGCTCCCCTACCTGCAGCCCTTCTTATACCCCTGGGGTTGGCAGGACTGGAAGGCGGAGCCACCACCCCGTGCCACACAGATAGGAGCTCCATAAAATACAATATATGAACAATAAATAACTACATTACAGGTTTTGTCTTCGAAATTTGGATGGGTTTCATTCGGTGTGTTTTTCTGCTTTCCAAAGGGGGGAAAATGTAATGGTGGGTTTTATTGTGAAGCATGGTGTGATGACACCACCTTCCGGGTATGCCACCACACCATCCTATAAATAGGGGCATCCACCATTTTGGGCTTTCTCTTGCCGGACGAACCCACACTGTGAAGCACCTGCTGTTCTGCAACCATTTTAAAAATAAAGTACCGTTCCAGTGCAACCGCTCGTCCTTCTCCTTTTGTGCCAGTTTTATGGACATAACAAATAACTCTCATAGGACTTTTATTTTGAAATACCACAGGGTGGAAACCGGAAGTGTTGTGTACATGTAGATAACTTAGCACAGAGATTAGCTGCTGTTGTAGAATTGGGCAAGACAGCTGACTTTGTGAAACTCCCGTTAAAGCATGTGGACTTGTATTCATTAACAAGCGGGCAGACACAACATGGTGTCAGAGTGATCACCAGACCACAGACCCACTTCACGGCAAAAGAAAAAAATAAACAACAGGAAAAGATGGAGACTTATGGTGTACCTGCCCTGAGGATGGACTGCGACTCATCCAACCTGCCTGATGCATGGCGCTGTTTCAAGCAACACGTGGAGCTAATGTTTTCAGGCCCACTTAAGCAGAAATCAGAGGAACAAAAATGTAGTTTGCTCCTGTTATGGATTGGGGATAACGGACGGGACATAAGCAACACATGGAACCTAACAGAGGATGATGCTAAGATGCTACAGACGTACTACGAAAGATTTTCAGCATACCTCACGCCGAAAGCTAATCAAATATTCGCCAGGTACAAGTTTCACAAAAAGACGCAAGGGAGCGGTGAGTGATTTGAACGTTTTGTCAAAGAGCTCAAACTGCTTGTTTAAGACTGTGGCTATGGAAGTAGTGATGAAATGGTCAGGGACCGGATCGTATTTGCACTCTCACCTCGCGTCAGAGAAAAGCTATTAGCCAAGGCCTGAGCTAACACTGGACAAGGCAATAGATATGGGCCGCTCTTACGAGCTAGTCCAAGTGCAGCTAAAGGCCATGGCCAATGACATTCATCAAGTGCATGTCATACACTGTAGGACCGGAAAACCAGCTACTGCTATACAAGCTAACAGACCAAACAGAGGCCCCAAACCCCAAAACAAACCCTGCAGTGCATGTGGAGGGCACCACAGTGAACAGACAGAGTGTCCAGCAAGAGGAAAATAGTGCTTAAAGTGCAGAAAACTTAACCACTTTGCAAGAGTATGCAGATCAAAGCCTCACATTCCCAAAGGGACAGGGCACAGAGAGTTGCACACTGTGCAAGAAGCTAATGAGGATTCCACATCAGAGCTGTTTGTGGATACTGTTGCAGCGGCATAAGAGAATGAGGGCAGTGCACATATAAATGTAGGACTGGGTCCAAGTAATACAAAATTGACATTCAAATTAGATACTAGAGCACAAGCAAGCGTTATACCCACAAAAGTCTTCAAAAAGCTCATGCCCAGCACAACGCTAAAGAAAGACAAAAGCTATTTGGCTATGGGGGGCACCCACTAAAAGTGACAGGTTACTGTAATCTGGAGAGCAGATACAAGGACAGAGTAACCACATGAACATTCTATGTTGTGGACTGCAAGGGCCCACCCATATTAGGCTTCAAAGCATGCATAGCTTTTGGACTGACCAAAGTGGCGTATGATATCACAGCCATGAGCAAGGAAGAGCACTTCACCTAGGCAACAGACATACTGAGTGAGTACTCAGATGTTTTTAAAGGCATTGGTGATTTTCGGGGACAGTGAAACTTCAGGATAGACCTCAGTGTAACACTAGTGGTCTGCCCACCAAGAAGAACATCTTTTGCCCTCAGAGACCGTCTGAAAGCAAAGTTGTACAACATGGACAGGGACAACATCATACGCAGGGTCATGAAACCCACCCAGTGGGTTAACACACTAGTAACTTGTGAAAAGCCAAAGACTCACAGGCTTCATGTATGCCTGGATCCACGACCCTTGAACAAAGCAATAATGAGACCACACTACCCTCTCCCAACACTTGATGATGTGACTCAAAAACTGGCAGGAGCCATGTTTTTCAGTGAACTGGATGCATGATCAGGTTACTGGGCTATCAAACTCAGCGAAGAGTCATCCCTGCTCACTACTTTTAACACCATGTTTGGCAGATACGATTTCTCAGGCTCCCTTTTGGCATTGTGTCTGCCCATGATGAATTCCAGAGGACAATCGATGAGCCATATGATGGCTTGGAGGAAGAGGCTGGCATCGTGGATGACATCATTGTGTTTGGGAAGACAAAAGAGGAACATGACTGAAACCTCAGAGCCATGCTCAGTCGCATCAGAGAGAGAGGTCTAAAACTAAATCCAGACAAATGCCGCATCTGTGTTACAGAGGTGAGCTTCTTTGGACACAAGCTCACAGTTGATGGACTGAAACCAGACCCTTTCAAGGTGAAAGCCATCCATGACATGCAACCACCAGAAAATGAAGCAAAGTTAGAGACAATCTTCAGCATGGTGAATTATCTTGCCAGATTTGCTCCTAATCTGGCAGAGATGAGTGCACCACTCAGACACCTGCTTTGACAAGACACACAATTCATATGGGATAGGACACATGAGAAGGCATTTCAGCAGATAAAAGAGATTATCACAGCCGAACCAGGGCCAGTGCTTGCCTGATTCAACCCCCACAAAGAGGTAACATTGCAAGTTGACGCATCAAAAAATGGCTTAGGTGCAACAATCATGCAGGACAGCAAACCAGTGGCATACGCCTCAAAACTGCTCAACAACACAGAGCAGAACTACAACTGTATGCTGTTATTTTCGGTTGCAAAAGATTCCATGAGTACATATATGGATGACACATCACTGTAGAATCAGACCACGAGCCGCTAGAAAGCATACTGCACAAGCCACTAGCCCTTGCACCACCACGCCTACAGCACATGCTGGTCACGCTACAGAAATACAACATAACTCTCATCCACAAACCAGGAAAAGAATACCTGGTGGCCAACGCATTGTCAAAAAAATCTATGGAAGACAGCAACAGCTCATTAACAGAGACCATGAAGACCCAAGTGCACACTGTCATCAGCACACCTTCAGTAAGTGCAGAAAGACTAGATGACATTAAGACAGCCATGGTCCAAGACAATCAACTTTCTGCTCTCAAACATGTCATTCAGTCAGGCTGGCCGGTGACAAGGAAAAAGTGTTCCCCACTCATCAGCGAGTACTGGAACCACCATGTTGAAATTACAGAGGCTGATGGACTCCTCCTAAAAGGTGAAAAAATAATAATTCCACACAAGCTCAGAAAAGACATGCTTCAGTGCATACACACAGGACATTTTGGAGTTGAAAAGAGCCAACACAGGGCAAGAGACATAATGTTTTGGCCAGGTATGGGTAAACAAATAGAAGAAACAGTAATGAAGTGTGACATATGCCAGCTACACTGCAGCTCCAGAAAGAGCCCATGCTGTCACAGGAAGTATCAGAGAACCCGTGGCAGACTGTTGGAACAGATTTATTCTCAGAGAACTACATCATCATCTGTGACTACTGTTATGTTGTTATTAGGATGTATTATTGTGTGACACAGGTGGTGGCTCCACCTTTCCTGTTCCGCCACCACCCAGGGTATAAGAGGGCTGTAAGAAAGCGGGGCGGTCTCTTGACCTCCTCTCAGCCTGACGGCAGCGCCTTGTATTGTACGAGTGAGTCTATAATAAAGTCATGTTCAGTTCAACACTCAGTCTTGTCTTTGGTTCTCGCTTTACCGACATAACATTTGGCAACGAGGGTAAAAGTATGGACGCGGGGGGTTCTATTATTTGGCCATTTTTGGAGCTTCCTGGTGAGTTGCCAGTCCCTTGGGCGAGGTGGTTCACCGCATTCCAAAATTACTTAGTGGCATTGAACCTTGGTAGTCTGGAGAAGTTGCGGGCACGGGTACTGTTGGTTCACAACTTGTGAATGGAAGGACAGCATATCCTTAGTACCTTGGGCGGCAGTGATAGCTTTGATGAAGTGGTTGAGCTAATGGCGTGACATTTTCGTGCCCCGGAAAACGTCATCGTCAGGAGGATTCAGTTTTGGCAGCACCACCAGAGGACCGGCAAGTCAATGCAGTGGTATGTAGCAGACCTACGTCAGCTGGACAAGGACTGTCAGTTCAGAGCATTAGAGGAAGAGATGGTCCGCAACCAGTTGGCAGAACATACCCTTTGCTCGGCGGCAAGGTCACAGCTCCTAACACACTTGGGCGAGCTGACATTACCCATGGCCATCGAGTTAGCTCAGCAGTGTGAGGTGGCAGACAAGCTATCATGGGAGCTTGGTGGGAGAGAGTGTCACACCGCCATTTTGAACCACAGTCGACGGCGCAAGCAGTGGGCCTGGACAGCGACAATGGCGTGGAGGATGAAGAATGCGCCAATGCTGTAAAGATGAAGTCTGCCCCGGGATCGCCCAGGTGTTTGGGTTGTGGGGCCACCGAGCACCGTTATAAGGCTAGAGAGTGTCTGGCAAGAGGAAGACGCTGTGACAAGTGCGGATTCTTGCATCATTTCGCCAGGGCATGTTACAGGTTCAAGTGAGGGGATCCAAGACACAAGGAGGATCTCCCCGCTTCACCTCCCACGGTTGTTCGCAGTGTTCCCCACGTGTCAATGATCGATCTTACCATATGGTGGAACTGGATGGAGTAACAGTGCCGTTGCTGATTGACATGGGAGCAGTGAGATCCATGTTAGATTGGTCAACCATGAGGAGTTCCTTCTCACAGTTTCGGGTTGAAGAAGAGTGGTTGGGTTGTGGTTTGTGGGCCCGGGCAATTCCATGACCAATGGACGTAGCTGTGTGGGACGAACCTTTGCCGAGTAATCTGGACAATGAGCAGGACCAATTCCACCCAGGGCCATCGTGGGAGGGTCACGGTGCCAGCGCCCAAGTAACCCTAGCTGAGGGAACTGGGCAGCGTGGTGGGACGCCCGTGACAGCGGGTGATGCTGAGTGGAGGGCCCATTCTACTCCTAGATTTTGGCTGGAAGGAACAGGAGAGCAGGGGGTCACAATGGTGATGCCGGCAGCGAAAATGAAAGAGAACAGGGCAGGACCGGCTGGCTCGGTGGAACGACGTGCCAAACAGAGACACTGGAAGCCGAGTAGAGCCCCTCTGGGGGTCGCGGACGTGGCCCGGCCCAGAGAGGTGGCCGGGTCGAGAGGTGTTCAGGACAAACGCTGATGAGAAGATGACCTGGGGCAGCTGCAAGTGGTGGCTGTTGGGGAGGATGCCTGCCTCCAACTATCTGATGGCTCATGGAGACATCCCTGTGAGCTGCGGCACGCCAAAGAGGAGAAGGTGGTGTTTGGACTTCAACATGAGTCATCCCCTGGAGTGAAGTAAAGAGGGTGCACTGGAGGGGAACTGTCTGACGGTTTTCCGGGTGGGGTGGGGGGGTTCCTCTACTGGGGCAGACTGATTGTTGGGCGATGTATATAATGCATGGTTGGTTTTGAGTGAGTGTGGTAGATTGTTTATGTATTCCTGCTTAGTTTTAGTGCATGATTCGGGTTCCAAATTGGGGAGAGTTTCGATTGTATGCGTGTGTTGGACCATTTTTTTTAAGGGGGGATGTTATGTTGTTATTAGGATGTATTATTGTGTGCCACGGGTGGTGGCTCCACCTTTCCGGTTCCGCCGCCACCCAGGGTATAAGAGGGCTGTAAGGAAAAGGGGCGATCTCTTGACCTCTTCTCTGCCTGATGGCAGCGCCTTGTATTATACGAGTGAGTCTACAATAGCCATGTTCAGTTCAACATTCAGTTTCTTCCTTGGTTCTCGCTTTACCAATCTACCGGAGTGGTGGCTCAGTTGGTAGAGCATCTTCTCCACACCCGGGAGGCAGGGGTTCAAATCCTGGCCGGGTCATGCCGAAGACCATATAAAAGTGGAACTTCCTGCCGTCCAGCTTGGTGCTCAGCAATAATGGAATGGAGGAGGGAAATCTGTGGCGGCGCCTTGCATGGCAGCGGCCCTCTGATTCTGCACTTGGGGTGTGTGTGATTAACACAGTAGATAGGTAAAACACAATCTCGTTCTACTGTACATGATTGGTTGTACAGTTGAATGACAATAAGGGTGATTTAATTTAATTTAATAACAACTACCTCAGCAGATACTTTGAAATTGAATGCTTGTATAACATTACTGCAGCTGCTGTCATTCACAAAATGAAAGCTGCATTCGCCCGGCATGGCATCCTACAAAAAGTTGCACAGTGCGAGCAAGAAGGGAGGAATGCCAACATCGCCAAAAGCTAAACTACGACAAATCTGCACGACTTCTGCCCACACCGCGCACAGGAGCATCCATCCACTTCCAGCAGAAGGATGGTAGTTGGCAACCTGCTACAATCATCCAGCCTGCAGAGACCCTGCACAGCTGCCACATCAGAACCAGCGATGGACAGACCCTAAGACAGAACCGCAGACACCTTCTCAGCACACGAGACAATCCACCAGCAGTCAACGCACAGCAGCCTGAGACCAGCAAGAACAATCATACCACTGAAGATGCAGTGCCAGAGGTACAGCAGCCTCAGCATACTCCAGTGAATGAACTTTGTCATGCTGAGCCCTGTCACTACACAAGGTATGGTCGAGCCATACCTTAAAGATCCTCAACTTTTTTTTCCACAATATCTTTATTGAACCTTTTTTTTTTTTTTTAACAAACATGATACAAACAAACACTAACACTAAAGTACTACAAAAAAAAAAAAAAAAAAAAATGCCCTAAAAACACCAACAACCACCAACAAAATCAAGTCTTCAACAATGCTCCTCTGTTTAGTCTAGACAATCCAATACATTAGTATACATATTATGTTCACCAGTTTGGAATTTACAAGGTCCACACACATCATTCACCTTCTTCTTCAAGAGTTATGTTTAAATTTTTTACATAATCAATAAAAGGTCTCCATTGTGGGGAGACTTGAATAACGAAACCGAATTGTCTTCCATTTCAGTTTATTCAAGAAATCATTCCACTGTCTGCTCTTATTCTTGAGCAGCGAACAAAGAGACTGAACACACCAAAGTTCTCTCATTTAAACATTCTCACATCAAACCATTTCCCTCGCGGGGGAAATCACACATCTATATCAAAGTCTCTTTATTCACATTCATTAGCCTTTTATTTACATAACTCCCCCTTCTCTCTTCTCAAGCCTCAGTGGTCAGGAAGTCTTCTGTCCCCTGTCCTCCGCAGGGGGTCCAGGCTCTGTGGCTCCGCACCGCAGGGGGCTGGCTCTCCTTCATCGTGGTTAAATCACATATGCAGTGTCCAACATATACATGTCTCACAACACAGCCATATAACCCCCCCCCAAACGATGAAGAACAGACTAATTCCCAAAATTTAATAGCACCTTACTCACTACTGAATAATCAACACCAACATTCAGTCTGTGCGCCGCTTGGGCTTCAGCCGTCTGCCGAATCTGCTGTGCGTTGGCCCCGCCTTGCCTGCGGTGCTGTTCTGCTTCGGGTCTGTTGACTGAGGAAGAGAGTGGTTAATTGCCCTCTGCGGGGGCCTGCCTCGTCGAGGCGCCACCGCGACCGGTACAGACACGTCCTTCATGACAAAAGCAGGTTTTAGTCTGTCAATACTGACTGTCTCTTTTCTGTCTCCAAAATCTAGCACAAATTGCTTATCACCTGCCTCCAGCACTCGAAATGGCCCTTCGTAAGGTGGTTTGAGCGTTGCTTTAAGGGCTTCGCGCCTGACAAAAACGAAATCGGCATTTTTCAAAGCCTTGGGGACGAAAACTCGTGGAAAAGCGTGATGAACCGGACCCGGGAGCGTGTCTGCCCCCGTGCCGACTAACGGTCCCAGAACAGAGAGAGGTGGGGGCTCTGGGTGCTCTGGTAAAAACTCGCCCGGCAGCCTCAGAGTTTGTGCGAATACCAGCTCCGCTGGGGAGGCGTCTAAGTCCTCTTTAGGCGCAGAACGCAACCCTAATAAAACCCATGGAAGTTTATTTACCCAATCTGCATCCGTGAGCGACGCTCTGAGTGCTGCCTTCAAAGACCTATGAAAACGCTCGCATAAACCATTAGCCTGAGGGTGGTAAGCCGTAGTGCGGTGAATTTTGGCTCCTAAGCCGTTGGCCATCGCTGACCACAGCTCAGAGATGAATTGCGGTCCTCTATCGGACGTAATGTCCGACGGAACCCCGAAGCGCGCCACCCAAGCCGTTAAAAAAACGCGAGCCGCCTCCGCGGCCGTGGTCGTCGCAAGTGGGACCACTTCCGGCCAACGTGTGGTGCGGTCCACCATTGTCAAAAGATACGTGAACCCCTGTGATGCCGGTAGGGGGCCCACAAGGTCGACGTGCACATGGTCGAACCTTCTGGCCGGAATGCGGAACGGTTCTAACGGGGCTCTTGTGTGCCTGTGAATTTTGGCCCGTTGACAGGAAATGCAGGTTTTTGCCCATTCCTTCACGTGCTTGCGCAGGCACGGCCAAACAAACTTTTCCGCCACTAGTTTCACCGACGCGCGCACCCCCGGGTGCGCCAGTGAGTGGACCGAGTCAAAAACACGGCGGCGCCACGTGGCCGGAACCACCGGACGCGGGCGCCCCGTCGACATGTCGCAGATCAGGGGGGGCATACCGGTTTGTAAACACTTGCTCTCCAGCCTCAACCCTGTTGGTCCAGACTGGAGCGCGCGCACGTCTGCGTCCGCCCCCTGGTCCGCTGCCATGGCTGCGTAATCTATACCCACGTGCACCGGGGCTGCGCGCGCCACCGTGCCGCTCTCCTGCGGCGCGGTCACGGTGGCCCGTTCTGCCTCTGCGCGTGTCGGGGTCGTGAACGCGCGTGAGAGACAATCCGCTACTACATTGAATTTGCCCGCGACGTGCCTAATGTCAGTGGTAAATTCCGAGATTGCGGCCAGCTGCCTCTGCTGCCTGCCGGACCACGGATCTGAAATTTTGGCCATGGCGTATGTGAGCGGCTTGTGGTCCACATAAGCGGTGAAGCACCGTCCTTCCAGCCAGAACTGGAAATGACGAATAGCCAAATGCAGCGCCAACAGTTCTCTGTCAAACGCGCTGTATTTTCGCTCAGCCGCGCTTAAAGATTTGCTAAAGAAAGCCAAAGGCTGCCAAACTCCGGCTACCTGTTGCTCAATAACGGCCCCTATGGCTAAATCTGAAGCGTCTGTCGTCAGCGCGATACGTGCTGCAGGGTCTGGGTGGGCCAGGAGCGCAGCGTCAGCCAAGGCTTTTTTAACCTCTGTGAACGCGCGCTCCCGCTCCGGGGACCATTCGACCGCCTGGGTCGGCTTTTGTTTTTTGAGCGCGGCATATAACGGTTGCATGATTTGAGCTGCGTGGGGCAGGAACCGGTTCTAAAAATTCACCATCCCCAAGAATTCCTGTAGTGATTTGACCGTTTGTGGACGGGGAAAATCCGCTACCGCGCGTACTTTCTCTGGTAACGGAACCGCTCCCTCCGGGGAGACGCGGTGACCCAAAAAATCAATCCGCTCAACGCCGAACTGGCACTTGGCTGGGTTAACTATTAAGCCGTGCTCTCCCAGCCTCCTAAAAACTGCTGTGAGGTGCGTTTCGTGTTCGTCCTCTGAAGTACTCGCGACCAAAATGTCGTCGAGGTACACAAACACGAAAGGGAGATCGCGTAACACGGCATCCATCATCCGCTGAAATGTTTGCGCCGCCCCTTTGAGACCAAACGGCATGCGTAAAAATTCGAAAAGTCCGAACAGGGTTATTACCGCTGTTTTAGGAACGTCCTCCGGTTGGACCGGGACTTGGTGATAGCCGCGAACTAGATCAATCTTTGAAAAAATGCGCGCCCCCGCCAGGTGCACCGAAAAATCCTGAATGTGCGGGATGGGATAACGATCGTGTGCCGTAGCGTTGTTTAGCCTGCGGTAATCCCCGCACGGTCTCCAGGAGCCATCGGCTTTCGGTACCATGTGCAGCGGCGAAGCCCACGGGCTCTTCGACCTACGAACGATGCCCAGCCTCTCCAGGCTGGCGAACTCCTCGCGCGCAATGGCGAGCTTAACTGCATCCAAGCGCCGAGCTTTTGCAAACACGGGAGGACCAGAAGTGGGGATGAAGTGTTTCACCCCGTGCTTCGCGACCGTCGCTGAAAAAGTGGGCACAGTGAGCGCTGGAAATTGGGTGAGGAGTGTGTGAAACTTACCACCTGCTGTAGCGACGTGGGTCTGTACTGGTGGCGGGGACACTCGAGCTGAACAGGGGAGAGAGTAAAAAGAGAGTGCATTTACCAGCCGTCTATTAGCAAGATCAACTAACAGATTGTGTGAACACAAAAAATCCGCGCCCAACATGTTGAAACTCACCGCCGCTACTACAAAAGTCCATTCATATGTGCGGCCATGTAAGCATAAAGGCAAGGTCCTTCTCCCGTAGGTGTTGATGTTCGAGCCATTTGCCGCTGTAGCTCCGTCACCGTGGGGTCCAGCTACCCGGTCCGCGTATGTTGGGGTGATGAAGCTCACTTGTGCTCCGGTGTCAATGAGGAACACTCGTCCGGAGCGCGCATCCGTGATGTAGAGCAGCTTGTTGCGTTCTCCGAGGGTCGAAGCTGCTAGCGACCCCCGGTCTTGCCGTTTCCCGAACTCCTGAAGATGCAGGGCGGCACACACCTGCGTGCCTTCTCTGCGAACCTCCGATGGTAAAAGCAGAGATCTTCTCCTCCGCTGTGTCGTGCCCGCGCCTCTGTCGCCGGGCTATTGGCTCCCCCTCGTCGCGGCCGTGTTGCCGCCGTCGTCGGCCAGTCTGGTTCTGCCGCCTCTGGCTCCCCGCTGTCTCGGGTCGCTGCTGTGGTTGCTTGCCCGCCGCAGGCGTCCAGGATCCCGTCTGCCTCCTGGGCCAGCTCCCGGAACTCCTCCAGGGTGTGACACTTTTTGCCGGCCAGCGTGCTTCTCGCATGCGCCGGGAGGTTGGAGAGGAAGATGAACTGAAAAATGAAATCATCGTTGTCCAACCCTCTCAGCTGTATCATCTCCTCCATCAGGGCGCTCGGCCTGTGTCCACCTTGGTCTAGCAAAGACAGGATCCTCCTCGCCCTCACTTCAGCCGAGGGGGTGAAAAACTTGATGAGGGTGGATTTCAGCTTGCCGTACCTGTCGGTCGCGGGTGGCTGCTCCACCAAGCTTTGCACGCACCGAGCTGTGCTGTTGTCCAGTTTAGCGATGACATGGTGGAACTTAGTGTCATCCACCGTTACTCCTGCGAGCGCGAACTGCGACTCTGCTTGCAGAAACCACGACCGTGGGTTATCCTGCCAGAAATCAGGCAGCTTAACGGCCACTGCGCTCGCCAGCTCTGAGCGCTGTGAGTCCGGGACCCTGAGAATTTCTTCGTTCATTCTCAACGTCGTCAGTCACCAATGTGGGGAGACTTGAATAACGAAACCGAATTGTCTTCCATTTCAGTTTATTCAAGAAATCATTCCACTGTCTGCTCTTATTCTTGAGCAGCGAACAAAGAGACTGAACACACCAAAGTTCTCTCATTTAAACATTCTCACATCAAACCATTTCCCTCGCGGGGGAAATCACACATCTATATCAAAGTCTCTTTATTCACATTCATTAGCCTTTTATTTACATAACTCCCCCTTCTCTCTTCTCAAGCCTCAGTGGTCAGGAAGTCTTCTGTCCCCTGTCCTCCGCAGGGGGTCCAGGCTCTGTGGCTCCGCACCGCAGGGGGCTGGCTCTCCTTCATCGTGGTTAAATCACATATGCAGTGTCCAACATATACATGTCTCACAACACAGCCATATCCATATAAGATAAGATAAGATAAGCCTTTATTAGTCCCACAACGGGGAAATTCCAGGATTGCAACAGCACAGGGATAGCAACACTCAGAGCAACAATCAGAAGGCAAGAAAAAACAAGCAAGCAAGAGCAGCTAATATACATATGTACATATTACTATAAAATATATATATACACACACACACACACAGACACACAGTGCAGAGCATTGTAGCTGGATGGAATAAATATATGAATATATGAACACACAGTGCAGAGCATTGTAGCTAGATGGAATAAATATGTAAATATATAAACACCCACAGTATGGAGCATTGCAGCTAGGTGGAATAAATATGCAAGTATATAAACACACACAGTGCGGAGCAATGTAGCTAGATGGAATAATATGTAGATATATAAAAACACAGTGCGGAGCATTGTAGCTAGATGGAATAAATATATAGATATATAAATATAAACACACCCAGTGCAGAGCATTGTAGCTAGATGGAATAAATATGTAAATATATAAACACACACAGTGCAGAGCATTGTTGCTAGGTGGGATGAAACAGCATAACCATCTATTTAGTTATCCTACATGGTATGATTATGTGCCCATACATATTCTCACCCTCCATAGCGACCGGTATGTTCCTAGTTGTATGCCGGAGAGGACCATTGTGTAAGTCTATTGCATCTTTTGCATTCAAAAAAAAAAAAAAAAAAAAAAACCTATTAGTTTATATATTCTCAAACACAATTTCCTTTGATTTCAGTATATATGTTATTCTTTCTAATGGAAGGTTTGTTAACATCTGTCTTAACCACTGAGTCACATCTGGTCTATGAGTCTTTTTCCATAATAGTGCAATACATTTTTTGGCATTAAGCAAACTGAGGTCTATGAATGTTCTTTCACTTTTATTGAAATTATGCTTTTCTGGGTACAGACCCAACAAAAACAGTTTAGGATTCAATATGATTTGTTTTGAGATTATTTTTTCAATTGTTACCCTCACCTCCTCCCAAAACATTCTTATTAATCTACATTCCCATAAACAATGAAATAGGGTTCCTTTACTTTCCATGCATTTTCTGCATGTATCTGGTATATTTTTGTTATATCTATTTAACTCCTCCGGTGTAACATACATCCGCATTAACCATTTGAAATGTATCAATTTAAGGCGTGCATTTATTGATTTGGTTTGAGCTTCTGTACAAGCCAATTCCCATTGTTCCTCTGAAATTTCAATTTGCAGATCTTCTTTCCAGTAGTTTAATCTTTTCAGTGAATTTTCACTTGAAGATAGTGTCAATGAGTTATAAAACTCTGAAATAATACCCTTTCTTTTACTATCTTTCATCATCATTTTTTCCAAGGATGAATAAATAGGTCGAGTGAGAGCTTTATTTTGATTTGATCGAATAAAGTTTCTAAGTTGAAGATATTTAAAAAAATGTGTTCTATTGAGATTAAATTTGATCCTCAGCTCTTCAAAAGACATTATGTTGTCTGCACCTGGCAAATATAAATCCTGAATCTTTTGTATCCCTTTTAAATTCCATACTTTAAATACAGCGTCCGCTCTCCCTGGTTTAAAATATTGATTACCCCATATTGGACTAAATTGTGACAATAACTGTGGTTCTTTTAAATAGTTTTTAGCTTCACACCATATTTTGATCATATGCTTTACAAATGGATTTTTAACTTGTTTTTGTAATTTTTTTGCCGAATCTGAGTATATGAATATGGGAAGAGGTAAAGGTAAATTGTATGATTCCATTTCAGTCCAGTGAGGGAGATCATTTGATGAAAAATAATATGTCATAGACCTCAGTTGTGCCGACCAATAATACAACATAAAATTTGGACATTTCAGACCTCCACGATCAAATGGTAAATATAATAAAGACAAACGTAATCTAGCCCTCCTGTTGTTCCATATAAATTCCACTAACTTTTTTTTTATTCTTGAGAATAGATCTAAAGGTGGTGATAAGGGAATGTATTGAAATAAATAAAGTATTTTAGGTAAAATATTACTTTTAAGTATATTGATTCTCCCGATCATCGACATTGGTAGTGACATCCATCTCTGAGTTAACTCATTGATATCTGACATTAAGGCTTCATAGTTGACACTGGCGACTGATTCTAGCTTAGGCATAATTTGGATTCCTAAATATTTAAACTGATTTACAACATTGAATTGATTTACCTCAGGGGCTGGGTAATTTCTCTGGGTCTCATTTAGCATTAATATTGAAGATTTAGTTTTATTTATTTTATATCCTGATATTTCCCCAAAATTCTTTATTAAATTCAACAAGGTTGGAATTGATTTTTTTAGATAAACAAAATTATATCATCGGCGTACAGGGAGATTTTATGTTCTGTTGGTCCAACTTTAATTCCATATATTTGTGAATGTAAACGTATCGCTATCGCTAAAGGTTCAATTGCCATAGTAAACAGTAAAGGTGAAAGTGGACAGCCTTGTCGACATCCTCTATTGATTTTTATTGGTTTTGAAATATTGTTATTTGTTAGGATTTCTGCTGTAGCATTATTGTATATTATTTGAACCCATTTTATGAAATTATTTCCAAGTCCAAACCTTTGTAGGACTTCAAAAAGAAAGGGCCATTCAACTCTATCAAAGGCCTTTTCGGCGTCCAATGATAGGAGAGCTGTATCCGGTGCTTCTTTATTAAAATAAATAATATTAAATAGTCTTCTTACATTATGGAAGCCTTGTCTACCCTTTATAAAGCCATTCTGATCTCGATTAATAATATTTGGTAAAATTTCTTGTATTCGTCTTGCTAAAATTTTACAGATTATCTTAAGGTCGGCGTTTAATAGGCTTATTGGTCTCATATTTTCACATTTATTAGAGGGCTTACCTGGTTTTGGCAGCAGTATAATTAAGGCATTATTTATGTATGATGGTAAATTATTATTTTGAAATGCTTCTAAAACCATTTCCAAAAAAGGTTTTATTAATTTATTCTTAAATTTTTTATAAAGGTCAACTGGAAGACCATCTGGTCCTGCACTTTTTCCTGATTTCATATTATCAATGGCTAGCCCAACTTCTTCTTGACTAATTTTAGACTCCAATATCTCCCTGTTTTCATTTGGAATACACGGTATAGATAGTTCGTTCAAAAACCCATTTAGTTTTGTTAAATCAGGTTCATTTTTGGTATCATATAATTTTTCATAGTAATCTCTAAAGGCTCTATTAATTTCTAAAGGATCTATAACTACCTGTCCGTTACTTATAATACTGGTAATTGGTGTTTTAATTTCCAATTTGTTTAATCTGCCATGCTAATAATTTTCCTGATTTTTCACCTTGTTCATAAAAAGATTGTTTCAATCTTAGAAGACTCGAGGCAGCTCTATTCGCTGATTTTTTGTCGTATTCAGCTCTCAAAATCAGTAATTCATTCTCCAACCTTGGGTCACTTCCTGCATACACTTTTTCCTGAAGACTTTTTATTTTATGTTCCAATTTAGCTCTCTCCTCTCGAGTCTTCTTAGATTTTGATCCTGTATAACTAATAATATGTCCCCTAATAAAAGCTTTGAAAGCCTCCCACTTTACACATGCTGATGTTTGTGTAGTATTGATGTCAAAGAACTCGTCTATCTGTTTTTCTATATACTTGACAAATTCCTCATCCTGAAGCCATTTATGCTGAAATTGCCATCTACCTGATTCCTTTGTCAATTTTTTATCTACATATATTAGACAACAGGGTGCATGATCAGAAATCACGATGTTATCATAAAAGCAGTTTTGAATCTTGGACCTTAATTCTGTGGAAATCAAAAAATAATCAATACGTGAGAATGTCTTGTAGGTACTGGAATAACAAGAATAGGCTTTAACTTGTGGTTTCATTTCTCTCCATATATCTAACAATCTCAATTCTTTCATAAAATGATTAATAGTCATCCTACATCCAATGTGCGTACAATCCAGTCCTGTTGATCTATCCACACCTGGATTCAATGTACAATTAAAATCCCCTGCTATTATATGTTGCCCTGTAAGTGATGATAAGATGAGAAATAAATTAGCAAAGAACTTCTGATCATCTATATTGGGACCATATAAGTTCACAAGATTTATATTTTCTAATAGCAAAGAACCTTGAATGATTACATATCTTCCAAATTTGTCTCCAATTATATTTTTCACCTGAAAAGGAACTGATTTATGTATGAGAGTCATAACTCCCCTGGCTCGGGATGAAAATGAAGAGGTGAATACACTTCCCTGCCATCTACTCCTAATTCTTTTAACATCCTCCTCTATCAGATGAGTTTCTTGTAAAAACACAATTCTTGAACCCATGTCCTTTATTTTATTCATAACTTGTTTAAGTTTTTTTAAATTTTGTAGACCTCTGCAATTCCATGAAGTTAAATTAAGATTAACACTTTGGTCCATGATCAATAGAGAGTTTAGGATTACCTTGCAGTGTAAACATGCTCATACAGAGAAGCAAAAACATGAGTGGTTGAACATTCATCCTACAAACTACACACAAACAAATTTCCCCTTCCCACACTTGTGGCAAACCCCCCAAAATCAAAAGAAAAATTCTGTCTCCCGATATAGCCATCGACCGTTCCACACCCACGGGGAACAGCCTAAGCCACTCCTTTTTCATCCTCCCAATCACCCTAACTCTACTGCTTTTAATGACGTAACATTAACTCTCCTCTGTAGTTTTCCAACTTAACTCCAAAATTTTTAACAACTTTGTACATCATAGGTTTTTTTTTTTGTTTGTTTTGTTTTTTTAATATATAATACAATCTATATTTTGTAAACTTACTATTTACTTCAAGTCAGTCAGATGCCTGTGCAAATGCTTAATTATTCTACCTTATATTTTGTTCATGCTTAGCTCCCACCAGTCTCTTCTTCTTCTTTGATCTTCTTGATGAACTCCTGCGCCTCCTCTGGGGTCTTGAAGATGTGGGTTCTGCCCTCATACGTGGTCAGCAGTCTCGCAGGATAGATTACACCATGACGAATCCCAAGGTTGCGCAGCTCCTTACGTATGGGATCAAACTGCTTCCTCAATTGCTGGATTCCTGTGGCCAAATCTGGGTAGAACCGCACCTGCTGGTCCTGGTGTTTAATCTCTCCTTTAGCACGTGCAGCGTTGAAGATCTTCATCCTGTCTCTGTTGCTAAGAAACTTCATAATTAAGGTCCTCGGCGGTCCCTTATCTCTCCGTGGGCCAATACGATGTGCTTTTTCCAGAACCACTGCTGATTGCAACTCCTCGCTGCCCAGCACCTCCGGAATCCACTTTTCCAGAAAGGAACATACGTCCCGACCTTCTGATTCCTCTGGAAGACCCACCAGCCTCAAATTATTCTGTCTCGACCGAGATTCCAAATCCAAAATATTATCTTCCAGAGATTTATTTTTTTTTTCCAAAGTGCGCACCTTTAATTGAAGACGGGTGACGTCATCTTCAGCACTAGCGAGACGGAGCTCCATCTGCGCCGTTCGTTCTACACAGTCACCCAATTCCTTTCTTATTCCTTCCAACGCTGTCATAATCCCATCAAATCTAGAGGAAAAGTCCGCTCTCATTGAACTCATGGCAGCCATCAGCGCATCTGCGCCATTCCCCGCAGACATCGCACCGCCGCCAGCCTCCTCCGCCATATATGGAGTTTTGTTTGCTGCGTCACAGACCTGAAAGTCCGTTAATTTGGACTGTTTCGGCGGCTCGCTTTTTCCTTTTCCTGGTTTTCCAGCCTTAGGCTTCGCCGACATATCCTCGCCCAAATGCTGGGATACGTTCTGTCCCAAATGAGAGAGTTATTTGCCGATTTTTTTTCTCCAGGAGCAGAGCACAGCGAGACACGTCCGTCCTACGTGGCAGCCATAACCGGAAGTGAGATCCTCAACTTTTAACTGAAGACCTGACACTACAAATATAGATAAACAAAGAATAAACAATTAGATAAAAATACTGTTTGAAAAAATTGTATATAGTGTCATGTGTAAATATGCATTAGACTACTGAAGAGAGAAATTTTAAAAAAGCTGTTTTTTCAATAAGGCCTCTACAACAGCAAATGCAGCAACATCTTACACACATAAGGATGGCAATTCCAATCATAAGGGATACTATTATGTTTTTTATCACTTCTGCCCACCGTCCAGAGAAGGTTTGTAGCCAGGCAGTGAAGACATCGGGTTCATACCTAGTATCTTGGTTAAAACTTAGTCCTAAGAATATTCTTTCCAACCCCTGTCCAAGGAAACAGTGCAAGTGTGACCTTTTGACCAATTCTCCAATGTTTAAATTCAACTGGTATATCCATTGCTCAGACTGCATCATGTGGTTTGTACTCCAGGTCCCTCTTTCAACGCCCTGACTGTCTGACTTAATCCAGATACATCATGATAGCATGGTCAGTCAGTCATACAGGGGCGCAAACACCTCCCAGCTAGAGGGCAGGTGTGAGTAGACCCCATACCCACAGAGCCACCATCCTCCATTTAGCTCAAAGGTGTTGTTCTGCCCTGGCACCTTTGACACTGGGACTACAACTACAACAGATGGTTTGAAGGAACTGTTTGAAGTGTTCCTAAGTCCTGAGCAGGAGAAATTTGTTTTATTTGTCCCATTAGCAAGGAACTTTGCATATCCCCACCAATAGTTAGTTGTGAATACCTGTTCTACATATCTTGGTGTGTGTTTGAATATAATGTTATTGCTTCACAATTAGGATTAGGATGAACAGTAGACCATGCCTACACTCTCTAAGGGTGTCTTTTCCAAGTACATTTACTCCAACATAATATTGTCCAGTTTAAGAGTCATCGAGTCCTGTGTGACTGAACACATCAGCCCAATTACATGGAGGAGTGCACATGTACTTATGACTCTTTTCATACATCACAGACTCAGATTCATAGTACATGGAGTGGTCACAGTTATATATATCACAATAGTTCAACTGGATTACACAAGCTTTATCTTCAGTGCACGTTATGGTGGGTGGTGTTCCTTTATCCTTAATGTCAATGTTTATTGATTTGTCAATTACCTTTTAAAATAGCTACTGAGCTGCACAACAACCGTATCAGGAGGACTACGACAAGGACAAGCACGAGGAACACACATTGAGCCATTCAAAAAACTGGAATCTATGTCAGTAATCTCTGAGGGGTCTTTCATTGTTAGCCATTTTGAGTGTATTCTACCTGCTGTGGACTCTTAATTTCTTCACCAAGGTTTGAGACAATCAGGTCAGCTAAAATACCTGACTCCCTTTGTAGCTCCAGACTTCCTCCACAACAGCAACACTCTCTATGGCTAGCTTCTATGGTTTGTTTTGATAATAATTTACAGTGTGTAAGGTGTACCCAAGTGTCTCTGCCTTGTGCTTTTACGGCTGTTGGAACTGATAATATTACCTTATATGGCCCCTGCCAGGGGGCTTCTTCCCAGGTCTTCTTTTAACAGTCTTTGTAAGGACTTGGTCTGTCTCCGGGTTTTATGGTGATGATTCCTCCTGTGTGTTCCTTCCTATGAAGAATAGTTTGAACAGAATCTTTTTGAGTCAACATTTTTAACATGTAATCTGCTAAACAAATCTCTTCATCTTCTGGGTTGAATGGTCTAAGAGGGGATACTAATTAAAGCTTTTCATATAAACTTCAAATGGAGGTAAACCTTCTTTTGTAAGCACTATTCTCATATAAAATAGTATCAATGGTAAACAATAAATCCAATTCTGTCCTGTTTCTGCACTTGTTTTCTTAATCTTTCTATAATGGTCCGGTTATGTCATTCCACAAATCTTGCAGACTGTGGGTGATATGCTGCATGGTGTTTCAAATCACTATTCAACACTTTCCCTAAATGTGAAATAATCTGTAACCATGTCTACTATAACTAAACAATATAGCTTCCCTTCACATTTGGTTGGCTCAGTGAAGTTCTCTGGTCTTGACATTGCCCTGGACATTATTTTGTGCACAAATTAGACATTATTGGCAAATTTTGTAGCAAAATTTTCAAACCCATAGGCTGTGATAACTAATAACCAATATCATTGTCCCTCCCTTGAACACATGACAAAGTCTGTGTTCAAGTAGCAACATAGTGAAATAATTTTTGTGGGAGGATGGGTTTACCCTTTGGTCAGGTATAAATCTGGGAACCTTGATTAAACACAGCACCTTTATTTAATCACTTATAGACTCCAGCCTGCAGAGATATGTTTTGTTTGCATATTTCTTCATCAGGAGATGCCAGCAATATGTCATAGGAGCAATTGACTCCTATTAGGAGGTATAAAATGTGCAAGATTTGCTGACATTGCCTGAGAAAAAATTGTAGGAGACTCACAGTAACCTTGTTGTAGTCGGGTGAATATGTACTTTTTGTTTTCAGATATGAATGCAAACCAGAGTTGATGATCTGGGCATACTGGTATGCCAAAAATGCATTGCCAGTGACTACCACTGTGAAAAATTGCATTTGGAGTTTTAGTCCATTCAACAATATGTTGATCTTGGTACACCATGAGCACAAAGAATTATAGCTTTGTTAATTCCTGCAGGTCCTGCATCATCAAGATGTTTTCCACAGGAATGGGGAGGCTGAGCATGACACTATGACATCTGCTGCTTTTTTAGCTCTTTTACAACCTGTTTAACTCCTTTTTGAGCTTCTAGATGGAGAGGATATTGTCTTTTATATGGCCTATAGTGCCATATCCTGCCCCCTATTATTAGATCAACATTTGTTTTATCTTTATATCATAATGAATTTAGAATTTCCTTGAAATTTGTTCATCCTCTCTTCTGTTAATGTTAAGATTGGTCATGTAGGAGATTTCTGGATGTCAGTTGTGCACAGCCTTTGGTGCTGTGGTTACCCATTTTAAGTGGCAGTGCATATGTCTCTAATTTAGGAGAATATTCTATCTTAAGGTCAGATGTTGGCTTCCCATGGATGGTTATATTCCTCAGCAGAAGTGATAAAATATCCAACATTTTTCCAATCCATGTGTTTGGGTCTAACCAGTGAGATGTGTGGAACCCCCCATTGTTTAAAATGTCTCTTATCCTCATCAGATAAGACAACGGATGCTTCCACATATGGTGTCCAGTATAAGTTTTTTCTGGACACATGGTGTCCAGTATAAGTTTTTTCTGACCAATGTGGAGGATGGACTTGCAAAGAAATGTTTGTTCATAATTTGGATCAGATCATACAATTGCCTATAGCACATGGTACAATGATATTGATTTGGAGATTGCCAATCAGTAGGAACTGTGGATGTAAAATGCTGTGATGTCACTGAACATGGTCCACTATGACCAGGTCGAGTGAGTATCAGTATTTCAGTTTGGAAGTCTCCATCCATCCATCCATCCATCTTCTTCCGCTTAATCCTTTTTCGGGTCGCGGGGGGGGGGCTGGAGCCTATCCCAGCATCTTTGGGCGAGAGGCAGGGTACACCCTGGATAGATCGCCAGTCCATCGCAGGGCGTTTGGAAGTCTCATAAACTATTTTTTTTTTTTTTTTTTTTTACTTATTTGTACCTGTAGGTAGACTTGGTTTGCAGTCTGGTGACAAGCCGCCGGCTGCTGGTCGCTGCGTGTGCGAGCGCCCTAAACCTACATGTTTTTGGTGTGCGGGAGGAAACCGGAGAAATCCCGGAGTAAACCCGCGCAACACGGGGAGAACATGCAAACTCCACACAGCTCACTGTTGGTCGGGGGCTGGGATCGAACCCACGATCTCATGATCCCTGCGGTCCCCCGGCTGAGGGTAAAACTGTGCTGCCACAGTGCTAAACCATTGCGCCACCGTGCAGCCAAGTAAACTATGTTTACTTCCTCAATATATGGGTAGCCTCTGACAAAATGAACCACCCTTCAACAATGTCACCGGTAGTAGGATCCTTTACTTTCACAGATTTGACAGATATAGTTTGCCATTTGCAAATTTAACTGTTACTTTTCCTTTTGACTTTGAAAAGCCCTGAATGTCATTACCTGAAATTATTGATCTACATGCACCTACATCACACAAATTTAATCAGAGTACCTTGAACTTCCAACATTACTTCTGGTAAACACTATATTGTTAACATTAGCTCAAAGTCAGGTAAATGGAAGATGTCTGCTATGTCAATTTTCTGTATATGTGTAGGAATGAGTCCACTTATCTCTTTTAGTCTTAATCATGCAGTCCAGTTTTGTTGTAGTGGATGTGGGTCATGGGCGCCACACCCTCCCAGCGGCCAGTCTTGCCTTTGAGGACACTATCTTTGCTGGTGACCCCATTGTCCACACTGATACACTCATTTCCACTGTGGGGGTGCATTCCCTCTTTGGCCACAGCCCCTCCTCCTCCACTGCTGTTCTCCTCCCCCTCCTCCTTCTGGCTTCCTTAATAAAAGACATTCATGGGGAGCCCCAGGCTCCCATGGGTCAGCCATCACATAAATAAGTGCAGGTTTTTCTTTAAATTTTTATTTTCCTTTCCTTTCCTTTCAGATTCCCAACAACAATCTGTTAATATCTTGAAATTTAGTACAATGTCAAGCAATGTTTACAAGTGATCCAGACCTGTTGAGAGTTTTTTTTTTTTTTTTTTTTTTTTTTTGTTACTTATTTGTACCCGTAGGTAGATTTGGTTTGCAGTCTGGTGACAAGCCACCGGCTGCCGGTCGCTGCGTGCGCAAGCGCCCTAAACCTACATGTTTTTGGTATGCGGGAGGAAACCGGAGAAATCCCGGAGTAAACCCACGCAACACGGGGAGAACATGCAAACTCCACACAGCTCACTGTTGGTCGGGGGCTGGGATCGAACCCACGATCTCATGATCCCCGCGATCCCCCGGCCGAGGGTAAAACTGTGCTGTCACAGTGCTAAACCACTGCGCCACCGTGCAGAGTTTTGTGTAGTTTGCTGTTTTTCTAAGCTTAGTTTTCACTAAATAACTATATTTTATTTGTCTGAATCAAGTCTGAGTTTAATCCCTATAAATAAGATTTCATACTTTGATTTTGGTTATAATTAAAAATAATTAAGGATGATTAAAACATTATCATTTCGTCTATGTCCAAATTATATCAGATGCAAAAGATTCTAAACGTTGTTTCCCCAGTGACGTAGGAACAGACTGCTCCATTATTCTGTAGGACAGTGCAATGAAAATTGTCTTGTCCAGCATGACAGTAATGTTTGGATTGTCGCTAACTGATCAACTCACATAAGGTCAGATGGATATAATTCTGATTTTTATTGCTTTGCCATGAAGTGTGTACCTTGCTTCTGGGTTAGGGTGCAGAGTTGGAAAAATAATGGGAAAAGTAATCTTTATTTCCACGCTATACTGTGAATTTTAGCTAGAGTAATTTTTTATTGCTTTTTACAGATACATTCTATACCCAAATTGTTGAAATTTGTCATAATGTTCTGCAAGGTGGGAGAGTCTCAGCTCAGTGCAATATGGATGTGTACAGTTTTGAAAGCAAATCACAGCGCCCATCTGAAATCCAATTTCAGGTGTATTTTATGCCATAGTTGTTTAAAATAATGCCATTCCAAGACAGTAAAAATGGTTTTTACAACATAGCATTACATTCAGGCTAATGCTGTGTAGAACTCCAGGTTCGCTGGATTTTTTTCCTCTTCTCTTTCTCTCTCTTAGACATTTAGTGAATGAAACTGCTGGTTAGTTACTGTGAAACGTGACTTTAGCGGTAGTTTTAAGCGTCAGTTATGCAATCTTCAATTCTCATGAACACGTGCTGACTACAGATGATTCATGAATACTGTTTATGCATGCTTGGAGAACTTATGAGCAGGTTGTTGAATCTGGAGTGGCTTGTTAGTACTAACACAGCTTCCTGGCAAAATGCGCATGATTTACACAGACTAACACTAAAACGTTCTTGAATGAGATTCAACATTTGAGATGCTATCAGAAAAGTAAATGGAAAAACAACAATATAATGTATTTTACTTAGTGTGGTCGGTTTGTTCATCTTTGTCCCGTCTCTCAATGTCCCTTTGTTTTAAATTCTTTTACTGCAATCATGGAGAGAGGAGGGGTCATTAGACGATGGTTCGGAGGGGGTGGACGCAGCCAATTCAAGCGGGTCTTAGAGGAACTCACACAGTCGCTGGGGTAGGGAGGTGGATCCGGCCCAGAACCACAGCCACCACCATTGTCTGGGATTAATAGAGAAGCAGACAAACCATTAAACAGCATCTTTCTTCATTTTTGTCACGTTTATTATTTTTTCTTCTCACTGTTGCAGCATCAGCCTCTCATTTTTACATTTTTTCTTCTCTTTTTCCAATCTTCTCCATACTTTTCTCTTATATCCTGCACAAAACTTTCACATTCATCAGCCTTCAATTTTCCTCTAAAACCAAACTCCCTTCTCCATTTCTGTCCACTTTCCACATACAAAATTCACTTCACCATACACACACAACAATAACAATCTCCTTACATTTATTTTTCTTATTTTTTTCTCCTTTTTTCTTCAGTAGTGTTTTGAATTAACCCTATTTTTATATATTCTCCACCTAGAATTTCCACAACAACACATTCCCTTTTATAATTAGAAATAAATCTACCTATTCTTTCTTCTGCCCCGATTAAAGTTGAACCTCTTCACTCTCCAACTGATTGGGGCAGCTTCTTTTTTGCTTGACTGCCCCAAAACTTGCTGTTGAACAAGTGTGTGTGTGGGGGGGTCTTTCTTTGTTTTTTGACGTGCACGGTCTTAAAGCTTTCCTTTTGACATATTGTTCGGCCCAGGAAACACGCATGCAGGCTCAGGCAGATTTGAAAGCTTTATTCAACAATAATGTTACGTGTATGAATGCGTGTGTGAGAAATGAGTGTGTTATGTGGGTGGAGGATGCAGGTCAGGACAGAGCAGCACGCCGTGTGGCCAGGCAACCCTATAAATGAGAGGAGAGCAGGGATTAGCTGGGCAACCACACAGGAGAGTGACAGAGTTCTGTGCTTACTTGTAGTAATGTGGTGGCTGGCGTTGGCAAGGTCCCAAGCCTGGGAGACAGCGTCCTGCTGTGCGTCCGGGATGATGCGGCAAGGTAGAGGAGCGGCGAGACGAGGCAGAGTGAGTCCGCCGCCAAGAGATCCACCTGCGCACAGGGGAAGGCTGACAGGAGAAGGTAAGGCAATAACAGACAGCTTACGTGTCTTGAAGAGTAGTCAGCAGGCCTGGAGGAAAGGATGCTGCTGTGAGTTGAGTACGCAGGGAGACAGACAGCTCCAGGCTGCAGCTCAGGGCAGGATGGAATAAATAGCTGCGCACTAACGAGGAGCAGGTGTGCGCGCAGCTGAGGTGGAAGCCCATGAGCTGCGGGTGATGACAGTTTTCAGCCAGAGAGATACTAAGGTCCCCAAAATTGTTGGGAAAATTTCCTTTAAAGTTAACTTGAATGTCGATTTGGAGGTAAATTTATGGAAGATTGCAATTCTTATAGTTGACCACAAGATAAAGGCAGTTCCTTCTGCACTCAAGGAAGAGGAGACACAGTGACGTCACTTGAAGGCAGTCCAGCTGCCACAGCTCCAAGATGGCGCCCAGGATTGACTCACCCTGGTAACTTTTTACACTGCTTAATCTGCACATGCGCAGTTCTCATGCAACGGGAAATGCCGCGTGACTGTCAGTCACGCGCAAATGTGAGCACGCATTGTGGCCACAAAGTCTATTGACCAGAAACCACGCCTTGTTTTTTCAAAGAAACTGGAGTGCCGTCTCCTTAACTGAGTATTATTCATGCAAAAATAATCTTACAACTTTAACTTTGTATACAATTCAGCACTATTACTTCAGACAATCTCCTCTCAGTAACTTTTATCATGCTTTAAACACAATCTCTCAGCTCAACTCAGACGAGTGTTTGAATTACCCCCCCTTTTGTGAACAAAGACACAGACTCGCCTTTGCTTCCCGCACGGCAAGAAGTGTGCTGTTTTAGTTAAATCGCCTGTATCCCACATACAACATCAACATGCACAATATTTACAGAGTTACTGTGTATATGTCCCTTCCGCTTTATTTGCATATACTCTTTTCTCTTAGCTTAACCCTTTGAGTGTGAGAATTTGGGTGCCCCTAGTGGCAGAGCGCGGCACTGCACCTGCCTTCTCACTCTGACTTTGTCAAAAGTAAGTGAGAAATTTCTGTTTGTTTTTTTTTAAATGTACTGATTTCTTGTTCATATACTTTTAGGATAAGATGATGAGGTACCTCTGTACAAAAAATGGTGTCAAAAGACTGAACCATTTTTTGTGTAAATATGTCCAAAGTCCAGTTTTGACTGAGTTATGGAATTTAAAGAGGTGCCGCGACAGTAAATATATTCCTATCTGAAACTTTGGATCATATTTTACATCTTTCTGATTGACAGTAAGTCATTATCTCTTACCACTTTCAAGTTATAGCCTTGGAAATCTGAACTATTTTACTGGCAAAAAATATTTACCACTCTTGACCACTAAAGGGTATGTCGCAGTTCTGCACCATACACACTCAAAGGGTTAACTTTATGTAGAGGATACTTTCATTGAGCCACATCCGGTCATCAATACAAGAAGTATTGTATCATAAAGTTCAGTCCTATACTGATTTTAATAAGCTATCTTTATTATTATGGATAGTCGTTCACTACTGATGTATTTTAAGATCTCACGCTGTACCTTAAATTATTACAATCAATGCTTTTACTCAGTTAGTGATGTTATTTAAGGTCTTGCATTAGAATTAATCCTTTTACTCACTCATTGATTAAATTTTATCTTAACTACTGTGTAGAAGTCTGGGGAAACACCCACAAGACCAACCTACAAGCAATATGCACATCACAAAAAAGAGCTATAAGGATAATAAACAATGCAGGATATAGAGACCATACCAATTCGTTGTTCTTGAAGTCACATGTCATAAAGTTCATCGATTTAGTTAAATTTAAGACAGCACAAGTAATGTACAGGGCAATTAACAATCAACTCCCATCTAATATACAAAAAATATTTTAAAAAAGAGACAATGATCATAATTTGAGAGGAGACTTAAACTTCACAAAACCCAAGATACGTACAACCAAGAAAAGTATGTGCATATCTGTCTGTGGGGTGGATTTGTGGAACAGTCTGGAGCAGGAACTGAAACTATGTACAAACAGAAATCAATTTAAAAAGAGGTATAAGCACCATTTGTTGAAAGGATATATGTTAGAAGGGTAGAATTTATATGTACGATTCATTATGTTCACTCTGGGACATTATGGGACACTATGGAATGGTGGGTGGGACAGCACTGTGTGTATCTGTGTCATTTGAGACTGGTTTTGATATATGGACTTCATTGTATGTTAGAATGGACAGGTGTTAATGTTGATCTGTAAAAAATACAGTAAATTGTTTACTTGGGGTCTTAAAGGTAGTAATTTGTATAAAATTCACATGGGTGTATCGATGGAAAAGAGGAGTTGGAATTAATAAGTGTTCACTTCTTCCTTCTCCCTTTCGAACAGTGTATACTGTAACTTTATTGCATTTGCTATTTGCTTGTTTTTTGTTATATTTTTTGTGTTCGAAATAAACTATCTATCTATCTATCTATCTTGTAATTATTATTTCTATATTACTCACTCACTGATTAAATTTGAGTCTTGTAATATATTAGAGTACTCTATTTATGCTCACTAGTTAATGTAAAAAGTTCTTGCATTGCAAATCTTCCTTATTTATAAAAAGGCGGCTCTTTGATCTGTCCCTAACATGTGAATGCATGCATGCTTTTGACTCCCTACGTGTTCTTACAATCACAGAAAATAGCCATAAAATATAACACTATCTTTATATTAAGTTTTCCAATAGAATTTAAAAAACAGAACCAAAGACTTACTTTGACTAAATGTTGCAGACAGTCCTACAGAAATTTTTTTAAAAGGTTCTCACCTTCTGATCGGTGGGCCCTGGATTGTCCACAACATGCAGACAAAGGTTTTGCCTCCTGGTGTCCATTGCCTTTTATCTTTTTTTTTTTTTTTTTTTTTTTTTCAAAAGTAGTTGGCAAACTGCCCGCATTCTCCACCAAACTTGTAAAAATTAATTTTCTGGACAGTTAGTAGAATCTTTTCAGTTAACCAACCAATAATCACAGAAGAAAATACACACGTGGACAAAATTATTGGTACCCCTCTGTTAATGAAAGAAAAACCCACAATGGTCACAGAAAGAACTTGAATCTGACAAAAGGGGTAATAAATAAAAAATTCTATGAAAATTAACCAAAATCAGACAATGCTTTTGAACTGTGGTTCAACAGAATTATTTAAAAAAAAAAAAAAAACTCATGAAGCAGGCCTGGACAAAAATGATGGTACCCCTAGAAAAGATTGAAAATAATGTCATAGGGACATGTTCAACCAAGATGTGTCCTCTAATTAACATCAAAGGTGTCTACAAACTTGTAATCAGTCAGTCGGCCTATTTAAAGGGTGACAAGTAGTCACTGTGCTGTTTGGTGACATGGTGTGTACCACACTAAACATGGACCAGAGGAAGCAAAGGAGAGAGTTGTCTCAGGAGATTAGAAAGAAAATTATAGACAAGCATGTTAAAGGTAAAGGCTATAAGACCATCTCCAAGCAGCCTGATGTTCCTGTGACTACAGTTGCACATATTATTCAGAAATTTAAGATCCATGGGACTGTAGCCAACCTCCCTGGATGTGGCCGCAGGAGGAAACTTGATGAAAAATGGAAGCGACGGATAATACGAATGGTATCAAAAGAGCCCAGAACAACCTCTAAACACATTCATGGTGAACTTCAAGGTCAAGGTACATCAGTGTCAGATCGCACCATCCATCATTGTTTGAGCCAAAGTGGACTTCATGGGAGATGACCAAGGAGGACACCACTGTTGAAAACAAATCATAAAAAAGGCAGACTGGAATTTGCCAAACTGCATGTTGACAAGCCACAAAGCTTCTGGGAGAATGTCCTATGGACAGACGAGACAAAACTGCAACTTTTTGGCAAGGCACATCAGCACTATGTTCATAGACGCAAAAAGGAAGCATACCAAGAAAAGAACACTGTCCCTACTGTGAAACATGGAGGAGGTTCTGTTATGTTCTGGGGCTGCTTTGCTGCATCTGGCACAGGGTGTCTTGAATTTGTGCAGGGTACAATGAAATGTCAAGACTATCAAGGTATTGTAGAGAGAAATGTGCTGCCCAGTGTCAGACAGCTTGGTCTCAGTCGCAGGTCATGGGTCTTGCAACAGGATAATGACCCAAAACACACAGCTAAAAATACCCAAGAATGGCTAAGAGCGAAACATTGGACTATTCTAAAGTGGCCTTCTATGAGCCCTGATCTAAATCCTATTGAACATCTGTGGAAGGAGCTGAAACATGCCGTCTGGAGAAGGCACCCTTCAAACCTGAGACAACTGGAGCAGTTTGCTCATGAGGAGTGGGCCAAAATGCCTGCTGAGAGGTGCAGAAGTTTCATTGACAGTTACAGAAATCGTTTGATTGCAGTAATTGCCTCAAAAGGTTGTGCAACAAAATATTAAGTTAAGGGTACCATCATTTTTGTCCAGGCCTGTTTCATGAGTTTGTTTTTTTAAAGTAATTCTGTTGAACCACAATTCAAAAGCATTGTCTGATTTTCATTGGTTAATTTTCATAGAATTTTTATTTATTACCACTTTTGTCAGATTCAAGTTATTTCTGTGACTGTTGTGGGTTTTTCTTTCATTAACAGAGGGGTCGGCTCGGATGTCGCCCAGGCTTACAAGGTCCGTGCTGTTCTGTTCACACTCCGACAGGCAGCGAAAAGTAAGCTAGGAGCAGGAAGACAAAAGAAGAGGAAAACAGCAACCTTGTGTGTAGCAGAATGGAATGTACGCACTCTGTTGAACAGAACAACATCACAGCGCCCAGAAAGACAGACCACGCTTGTGGCCCTGGAAGTGAACAGGTACAATGTAGACATAGCTGCACTTAGTGAAACAAGATTGCCTGGATATGATAGCTTGGAAGACCATGGGTACATCTTCTTTTGGAGTGGGAGATCAACTCAAGAAAGGAGAGAAGCAGGAGTGGGCTTTGCAGTTAGAAAGGAGATAGCAGCAATGCTTGATGAGGAACCAGTGCCAATCAACGACAGGATAATGACTATGAGATTCCCACTACAGCGGAAGATGTATGCCACACTCATCAGTGTATATGCCCCAACAATGACCAACACAGAGGAGGTGAAGGAAGAGTTCTACAGTGATTTACGTGAGACTATCAGGCGTGTACCGACTGATGACAGGCTGATACTCGTTGGAGATTTTAATGCCATAGTTGGTTCAGACACCAAGAAATGGAAAGGAGTGCTAGGCAGTCATGGAGTAGGCAAGTGCAATGTTAATGGACAACTTCTACTTGCACTATGTTCAGAGTACAACCTTGTGATAACCAACACTCTATTTAAGCACAAAGACACACACAAGAAGACATGGATGCACCCAAGATCCAAGCACTGGCACTTATTAGACTACATCATAGTCAGGCAGAGAGACAGAAGGGATGTATTGGACACCAGTGCAATGAGAGGTGCAGACTGTGGCACTGATCATGTTATGCTGAGATCTAGATTAAGGATTTGGAGACAAAAACAGCACTGCAGGACGGATGCGAAACCACCACGGAAGCTAAACACTAGTGCACTGAAAGGCCAAAAGAAGCAGGAACAACTTACACAGGAAATGGATGAAAACTTGAAAGACTGGGACAGCAACAACTCAGAGAATGACATAGAAGAGAAATGGGCAACACTGAAGGATACGATGTATCAGACTGCGAGTGATGTATTAGGCTACCCTGAGAGGAAATATCAATATTGGTTTGATGAGCATGATGAACACCTGAAGAAACTACTAGAAGCGAGGAATACAGCGAGGCAGGAAAACCTACAGTGTAACACAAGGTCGAAAAAGAAGAAATACTCAAAGGCTCAGAGTGAGCTACAGAAGTACACCAGAGAGATGAAGTCCAACTGGTGGGATGAAAAAAAGGAGAAACTTCAAACTGCAGCAGACAGGAAGGACATGAAAACATTCTTCACAGGTTTGAGAGAAATCTACGGCCCTAAACCAAGAGGATCGATCCAACTAAAGGCTATGGATGGTGAAACAGTTTTGCAGGAGAAAGACAAGATCCTGGACAGATTTGCAGACCACTTTGACCAACTACTGAACAACCCTGGAGATCTCACTGAAGAGGCTAAAGAAGCTCTAGTGCAGTGACCAGCTGTATCAAGTCTGGATGAACCACCAAATTTTGATGAACTAATGTCTGCTATCAGGACAACACAGGATGGTAAAGCTCCAGGAAGGGATGGAATTCCAACAGAAGTGTGGAAATTTGGTGGTGTTCAGCTGACCAACTGCCTGCACAAGCTCATCCAAGAGATATGGGATGCCCAGGAAGTACCTCAAGACTGGAAGGATGCAAGTATTGTGCCTTTGTTCAAGAAAGGTGACAGGAAGGATTGTGGAAATTACCGAGGTATATCACTGCTAGCCACTGTTGGTAAGATTCTCTTACGAGTACTACTTAACAGACTCAGTGAACACATCTCGCAGAATGTACTACCAGAAACCCAGTGCGGCTTTAGAAGTGGAAGAAGCACAATGCACAATGGACATGATTTTCTGCTTGAAACAGGTTCAAGAAAAGTGTATCAAACAGAACATGCGGCTTTATGTAGTCTTCATAGACTTCAGTAAAGCCTTCGATACTGTTTCGCGACAAGGACTTTGGCTGGTACTCAAGAAATATGGTTGTACAGAGAAGTTTGTTAGCCTGATCGAGGCACTCCATACAGGTACGCAAGCAAATGTGGCAATGAGTGGTTCAATATCTAAAGACTTCTCAGTAAGCAACGGGGTGAAACAAGGGTGTGTGCTGGCACCTACACTCTTCTCACTGTATCTGGCAGCCATGCTTGAGGTGGCCTACAAAGACACTTCAGAAGGAGTATACATTCAAACAAGGAAAGAAGCAAACTTGTTCAATGTGGCACAGTTTAAAGCCAAGAGTAAGACATCGATAAAGGTAGTAAGAGAAATGCTCTTTGCCAGTGACAATGGTCTAGTTGCACACAGCGTGGAAGATATGCAATCTTTAGTGGAGAAATTTGCAAGAGCAGCTAGCCAATTCAGTCTCCAAATCAACATCAAGAAGACAGAGTGCCTTTATCAACCATCAAAGTTCCAATTATCAACATCACTACCAGAAGAGATCAGCATTGGTACAGAGCCACTAGTCAAGTACAAGACTTTCAAGTACCTAGGGAGTACTGTTTCAGAGAATGCTAGGCTGGAGGATGAACTATCTCTCAGAATGGGAAGAGCGAGCTCTGTGTTTGGAAACTTGAGGGAGAGACTGTGAAACAATCGACATGTGTCTATCCGTGTGAAATGCAAAGTGTACAGAGCGACAGTACTGGCTACTCTATTGTACGGTGCTGAAACTTGGATTGTCTACAGGGTGCAGGTGAAGAAACTCCACGCGTATGTGATGAGACACCTTCGAGCCATAATGAACATCTCATGGAAAGACAAGATAACCAACATAGAAGTGTTGAAACGAGCTGGTCTACCATCAATGGAGGACATGCTAATACAGATGAACCTGAGATGGCTCGGACATGTTGAGAGGATGGACCACCAGCGTCTCCCTCGGCAGTTACTCTACTCACAGTTATGCGAGGGCAAACGCAATCAGGGTAGACCAAGGCTCAGATTTAAGGACACTGTAAAAAGAAACTTGAAGAAGTTGGACATAGACAGGAGTTCCTGGCAGCGGAAGGCTAAGGACAGAGCTGTGTGAAGGAATCTGATCAGACCTAAATGAAACAGTCATTGTCGCCCACAACAGACTGCTATGATGAACAGAGGGGTACCAACAATTTGGCCACGGCTGTACTATTTCTCAGCTTAAATTTTATTGAACCATGCAGGGAGTCAGAGTATATGGCCACGGATCCTCCCAGCTCTGTCTCCTGGAAAGGGCCCCACACACAGGAATTCACAGCTACATACAGTATAGGCAAGTTAATGGGTGTTTGTTCTTGCCTTTATGGCTTTATGGCTTCCTCTCAGCATCCATACGTCTTCTCTTCAGCCCTACACATGCCCATATATGGAAACAAGAATAGAGACTTTCCTGTGACGCTTATATGTATGTGTGCATGTGTGTGTAGTATGTGTGTAAGCAACTGATGTTTATGTGTGAATGGTGTGTATGTGTGGGTTTGACTTGCATGTCTGTGTGTGTATGGGGGTGTATGTGTGGATCTAAGAGATATGTGTATGCAAATACTTTGTGTAATTGCTAATTGACTAATCTTCACTATTTATTTATTATAACATAACACATATGTGAAGTTTGATGGCTTAGCCGCAAGGTAGTATTATGTCTGGACACAGTGGACACGTTGGCTGTGTGTTGAAGGATAGCTAATGAACCTAAGCTAACAACATGTGAAACAAGAATAAGCTAATACTGGCAAGTAGAAGGCTATAGGCTGACTGCCAAAGACCTTGTGTTATGCCCCTAGAAAACACGTTTAATGTGTGTTTTTATTAAGAGATGTGTTAATATCACAGTTTAGTATGTTTATTTAGTCTTGCAGTTAAAAAAAAAACTACAAACATGGCGGTGGTGCATGCTGGGAATCAGCCTTGTGTTCAGTTGATAGAACAGTTTGCCGAACATAGTTTGCAAGGCAAACTGACCTAAATGAACGGGCAGTTCTCAGCAAACAGTTTTCTGTTCGGCTCGCGTATTCTGTAGTTGTGTAGATCTATGGTCCTCTGTCAGCCAGTAGAGGACCCTAGTAACTACAACGTAGACTGTAGCCTACTTCAGCTTCATATTACCTAAGAATTCTCTGTTATCCACCTTATTCCTGGGGGTGCCGCTGGAGGAATGATTATGGGTGGAGCTTCCGGTTTTGGCTGACCTAGTGTTAAACAGTCAGTAAAAATGGAGTAGCAGGGGCATTTAAAATGGTGTTTTTTAAAAAAAAATTCAAATTCATTTTAATCCACATACATGTTTTGCACGCAAGTGGCAGCTAATTTCAGCTCTTCTAGTTTTTGTATTTTTTGAATGTTTTTGCGTAGTTCTTGTACTTCCTGGTGTTCGTGACATAATTACTGGCCCAGGGAACACGCACGCAGGCTCAGGTTAGATTCAAAGGCTTTATTCAACAACAAGAGATGTATGGATGCATGTATGCGGAATGTGAATGGTCTGTGGGTGAAAGAGGAGCGCCGGGGGCAGAATGGCACGCCGTGCAGCCAGGCAACCCTATGGAAAGAGCAGAGACAGGAATATGAGTTCACCTTCACCATGCGGGGTTAATGTACCGAATGTTGCTTACTTGCGGATGTAACGGTGGCTGGCGTTGGCAAAGGAACTCTTGCCTGGGAAACAGCGCCCTGCTGCGCGCACGACGAGGAGTGGATGAGGAGGGAGAGGAGGTGGCGAGGACGGGTGGAATCCGCCGCCAGGGAATCCACCTGTGCACAGGGTAGAGACTGGAAGACAGGTGAGTGAAGATACAGCTTACTTGCTGGTAGGAGATGCTGCAGGTCGGGAAGGAACGATCCTGTGGAGGGATTGAGAGCGTTGATTAACAGACAGCTCCAGACTGATGTTCTGGGCCGAGTGGGTTAAATAGTCTGTGATTGACGAGGCACAGGTGTGCGCATAGCTGAGGCAGATGACTGGGGACGGCGAGTTGTGACAGTACTCCCCCCCCGAGCAGTGCCTCCTGGCGCTGGTTTATCCGGGTGTGCCCGGTGGAACTCCGTGATAAGATCCTTATTGAGCACAAAGGAAGAGCGCACCCAGGATCTCCACTCCAGGCCATACCCCTCCCAATCCACCAGGTACTGCAGCCCACGACCTCGGCGCCAGGAGTCCAGGATGGAGGCAACCCCCCATGCCGGGTGGCCGTCGATCATCACGGGAGGGGGCGGTGCCCTAGGAGGCGGACAGAGTGGGTCGGAGATCACGGGTTTGACCTTGGAAACGTGAAATGTGGGGCAAACACAGAGGGAGGGGGGGAGGGCCAAACGCACAGCCACCGGGTTGATTACCTTAGAGATGGTGAAGGGACCGATAAAGCATGGCGCCAGCTTCCTCTTCTCGGCCTTGAGATTGATGTCCCGGGCCGATAGCCAGACCTGTTGGCCCACCTGGTAACCGGGAGCAGGCTTCCTGTGGCGATTATCCGTAGTGCTGTTGCGCGCCGCCGTGCGTAAAAGTGCGTCACGCGTCCTGGTCCACAGGCTCTGGCAGCGCCTCAGGTGTGCCTGGATGGATGGAACTGCTACCTCGCTCTCCTGCTCGGGGAACAAAGGGGGATTGTAGCCCAATGACGCCCGGAAGGGGGACATCCCGATAGCCGACGACAGTGTTGAATTGTGGGCATATTCCACCCAGGCCAGGTAAGAGCTCCAGGAGGATGGGTTGGAGGAGGTGACGCAGCGCAGGGCAGCTTCCAGCTCCTGGTTAGCGCGCTCACACTGCCCATTGGATTGGGGGGGGGTGACCGGAGGAGAGGCTCACCGTGGCCCCCAGGGCATTGCAAAAACACCTCCACACTTGGGACACAAACTGGGGCCCCCGATCAGATACGATGTCCGTTGGGATCCCGTGCAGTCTGACCACATGTTGGACTAGGAGATCGGCTGTCTCCCGTGCCGTGGGGAGACCATGGAGGGGCACAAAGTGAGCGGCCTTGGAGAATTGGTCCACAATAGTCAGGACGGTGTCGTATGAATTAGAAACGGGGTGGCCAGTAATGAAGTCCAGGACTATATGTGACCAGGGTCTGCCCGGGACCGGCAGGGGATGGAGCAGCCCTGCAGGAGGTGAGTTCAGGGTCTTGCTCGTGTCGCACTGGGGGCAGGCCCGGACGTAATTGGCGAAGTCCTTCTGAAGTCCGGGCCACCAGAAAGAGCGCTGAAGGAGGTCCACCAGCCGGGAGATGCCAGGATGACAGGCGAGCTTGGACGTGTGGGCCCAATGGATGACATCCCTCCGAACCGCCGATGGCACAAAGAGCCTCCCTGCCGGGCCGCCACCAGGATCCGGTTAGGTCTCCTGCGCCCTCCAGATCTTGTCCCTGATGGACCAGGAAACCGCCCCCACAACACACAAGTCGGGCAGGATGGTGTGGTCCCGCTCCTCCGGGGTCTCGGGGGCAAACTGCCTGGACAGTGCGTCGGGTTTCCCATTCTTGGAGCCTGGACAGTAGGTGATTGTGAACCTGAAGCATGCGAAAAACAGAGACCAGTGTGCCTGGCGGGCATTCAGGCGCTTGGCCGACCTCAGGTACTCCAGGTTCTTGTGGTCCATCCAGACCACAAAAGGCTGCACTGCCCCCTCCAGCCAGTGACGCCACTCCACTCAGCGCGAGCTTTACTGCCAGAAGCTCCCTGTCGCCAACATCATAATTGCGCTCAGCCGCAGACAGGCGCCGGGAGAAGAAAGCACAGGGGCGCATCACCCCATCCACCGGAGAACGTTGGGACAGAACTGCCCCCACCCCCGTGTCAGACGCGTCCACTTCAACCAAGCACTGCAGTGTGGGGTCAACCTGGGTCAGGACCCGGGAGGAGGAGAACGCCGTCTTCAAGGTCTCAAATGCTGCTGCTGCCTCCTCGGCACCTTGGGAGAGGTGAGGCGGGTCAGGGGGGTGACGATGGAGCTGTAGTTAGGCACAAAATGGCGGTAAAAATTAGCAAAACCGATGAACTGTTGTACCTGTTTCCTGGAAGAAGGGATGGGCCACTCGACCACTGCTTTGACCTTGGCGGGGTCAGGGATGATCTGATCGTGGGAGATGATAAAACCCAGAAAAGCGGTCATCTTGGCGAAGAACTCGCATTTCTCTACCTTAACATACAGTCTGTTCTCCAAAAGCCGCTGCAGAACCCGCCTCACGTGGGCTTGGTGCTCCTCCCGAGACCTGGAGAAGATCAGGATGTCATCTAAGTATACGAATACGAAGACCCCCAGGAAGTCTCGCAGGACATCGTTAATGAGCCGTTGGAAGACGGCAGGATCACTGGTGAGCCCAAACGACATGACCAGGTATTCGAAGTGGCCGCTGGGCATCCGAAATGCCGTCTTCCACTCATCGCCCTCCCGGATTCGAATGAGATGGTATGCGCTGCGGAGGTCCAGCTTGGTGAACCAGGTGGCCCCCTGGAGGAAGTGGAAGGCAGAGTCCATGAGCGGCAGGGTGTATCTGTCCTTCACCGTGACGTCGTTCAGGGCCCGGAAGTCAATGCACGGCCACAGGGATCCATCCTTTTTGGAGACAAAGAAAAACCCAGCTCCGAGTGGAGACGAGGAGGGGTGGATGATGCCGGCGCTGAGCAACTCCCTGATGTATGTGTCCATGGCCTCCCGCTCCGGGGCAGACAGGCTGTAGAGGCGACCGGATGGTAACGGCGCCCCCGGGCAGAGGTTTATGGCGCAGTCATACGGGCGGTGGGGGGGAAGAGACATCACCTTAGACTTACTAAAGACGAGCCCCAGATCGTGGAACTCCAGAGGCACCAGGGTGAGGTCCGGGGGAGATGAGTCAGGAGCAGTAAGAGGAGAGGATGGGGCACAAGCCGCAGACTGGAGGCAGGTGCCCATGCAAAACGAGCTCCACGAGAGGACACTGCCGGACTGCCAATCAAGCACGGGGTTGTGGAGACGCAGCCACGGGTAGCCCAAGATGACGGGGGATGCCGAGGTGGACAGGACGAACAGGCTGAGGTCCTCTCGATGGTTGCCAGAGACAATGACTGACACCGGCTTACTCCCAGGGGAGAACGAGAGAGAGTGACGAGGTTGAGGGGAGCTGGTAATGCTTGACAAGGGATGCCCAAGCGGACCAGAGTTCCGAAATGAACTGTAGGCCTCTGTCAGACGTGATGTCCGATGGAGATCTGAAACATGCCACCGAAGCTGACAAAAAAGCACGCACCACTTCCGCGGACATGGTAGAAGCCAGCGGCACCACTTCAGGCCAGTGTGTGGTGCAGTCCACGATCGTCAAAAGGTGCGTGAAACCTTGCAACGGCAGAAAGGGTCCCATCAGATCCACGTGGACGTTGTCGAACCTCTTAGCCGGGATTTGGAATGGCTCGAGTGGAGCTCTGGTGTGCTTGTGCACCTTTGCCCGTTGGCACACAACACACGCTGCAGGCTACTCTTTCACCTCTTTAAGCAAACGTGGCCAGACGAATTTCACAACCACCTGATTCACTGAAGCGTGCACTCCCGGGTGTGAAAGGGAGTGTACCGACTTAAAAACGCAACGGTGCCAAGAGCACGGAACCACCGGGCGTGGGCGGCCTGTGGAGACGTCATAGAGTAGGGGAGGGCACCCTTCTTGCAGCACCCTGCTCGCCAGTCTTCAATTCAGTTCAATTCTGCTTTATTTATATAGCGCCATATCACAACAGAAGTCGTCTTAACCCTGTTGGCACAGACTGGAGCATGCAAATGTCCACATCCCCGGCTTGCTCCGCGGCCATGGCGGGGAAATCTATTCCCACGTAGACCGGGACGACCAATGCGCGCGAGAGGCAATCGGCCACCATGTTGAGTTTACCGGCAATGTGCCGAATGTCTGTAGTAAACTCTGAGATTGCGGCCAGCTGCCGTTGCTGCTGGGCCAACCACTGTTCCGAGACCTTGGCCATGGCATACGTCAGCGGCTTGTGGTCTACAAACACGGTGAACTTGCGCCCCTCCAGCCAGAACTGGAAATGGCGTGTCACCAGGTGGAGAGCCAGCAACTCTCTGTCGAATGTGCTGTATTTGCGCTCGTTGTCGCGCAAAGTTCTGCTGAAAAATGCAAGCGGCTGCCACGAACCTGTGATGCACTGCTCCACCACTGTCCCTATGGCCACCTCAGACGTGTCTGTAGTGAGCGCTATCCGTGCAGACGGATCTGGGTGAGCCAGCAACGCGGCCTTTGCCAGCGATGCTTTGTCGTTCGAAAAAGCCTGGCCCTGCTTGGGAGTCCAGTTGATGCTGTCTGCAGGCTTCTTATTTTTAAGCGCGGCATACAACGGCTGCATCGGCTGGGCTGCCCGGGGGAGGAAACGATTGTAAAAATTACCATTCCCAAAAACTCCTGTAGTGCCCTCATGGTTTGTGGACACGGAAAACCAACACCGTGTGCACCTTGTCCGGTAACGGGATCGCGCCCTCCGGCGAAATGCAGTGGTCCAAAAAAATCAGTCACTGGTGCACTGAACTGGCACTTCGCCAGGTTGATTATCAAACCGTGCACTTCCAACCTCTGGAAAACAGTCTTAAGATGGGCAATGTGCTCGTCCTCGGACGCACTGCATCCATCATCCTTTGGAAGGTCTGCGCCGTGCCTTTTAATCCAAAGGGCATGTGCAAAAATTCAAAAAGGCCGAACAGAGTTATTACCGCCGTCTTTGGGACATCTTCTGTTTGCACCGGGACCTGGTGGTAACCACGGACCAGATCCACTTTGGAAAAAACGCGTGTCCCGGCCAGGTCCACAGAAAAATCCTGGATATGGGGAATAGGGTAGCGATCGTGTGCCGTAGTATTGTTCAATCGCCGGAAATCGCCGCATGGTCAACACGACCCATCGGCTTTAGGCACCATGTGAAGCAGAGATGCCCACGAGCTGTTTGAGCGCTTGACAATGCCCAACCTCTCCAAGTTGGTGAACTCCTCGTGCGTGCTGGCCAGTTTAGCTGCATCCAGGCGCCGAGGTCATGTGAATACAGGCGGTCCTTTAGTAGTGATGAAATGCTCGACCCCGTGTTTGGTTACTGCCACTAAAAACGTTGGAACTGTGAGTGCTGGGAACTGAGCGAGCAACTGGTGGAACTTACCCCCTGGAGCTGTAACGTTGGCCAATGTTGTCAACCCGGCTCCCCAGGCTGTACAGGGCAGAGAATCAAAAGAGACAGCATCCACTAGTCGTCTATTAGCAACATCAACTAATAAACCATGAGCACATAAGAAATTTGCACCCAAAATGGGGGAGGCACAAGCGGCTATAATGAAATTCCACTGAAAGTTGCGCCCATGCAAACATATTGTCAGTGTCTGCTCACCAAATGTCCTGATGTCTGATCCATTGGTGGCTGCCAGCTTGGGACCACTACACCCTGCCACCCTGTCTGTGTTGAACAGCAGGATGAGGCTCTTTTGGGAGCTGGAGTCCACTAGAAACCATCTCCCCGAACGTGTGTCTGTGATATATAGCAGCTTGTCTGTGTCACCAGTGGTCGCAGCTACTACTGACTGCTGGCTTTGGCATTTCCTGACCGCTTGAATTGGCACAGCGGCAAGCATTGGCGCACGTCCGATCCGAAACGGCGATGATAGTGGCAGATCGCCTCCTTCTTGTGTCTCCTGGCATCTGCTCCAGCCACCACCAACGGCTCCTCGATCTTGCTGGCAACCCTCCTGGGCTCCGGTGCCGCTGCGTTCACAATGAAGGTTCTGGTCGCTAAGATGCGATCTGCTTCCTGCACTAGTGTGCGGTAGTTCCTTGTCACCAGCAGTGGCGAATTTGCCAGGATTGCCCTGAGAAACAGGTGGGCGAACAGGAAGGACTCGTCATCTCTGCCCATCAACGCCAACATGCTCTCCATCAACTCCACGGCCGATCTGTCCCCTAACTCTGAACGTGTCAGGAGCCTCTCCGCTCTTTCACTGTCCGAAAGGGTGTAGTGCTGGATAAGCATCCTTTTGAGCGCCTCGTATTTTCCCCAGACCGGCGACTCTTGGAGCAGGCTTACCATCTGTTGTGTGGTGCGCACATCCAGCACAGCAACCACATAGTAGTACTTTGTGTCGTCTGCTGTTACCCCGTGGAGAGCCAACTGGGCCTCAATGTGTAGAAACCATGCTGTCGGGTCGTGCAGCCAGAAATCTGGGAGCTTCAGAATCAGAATCAGAATCAGAATCAGCTTTATTGCCAAGTATATTTACAAGTAAACATACGAGGAATTTGACTTGACATTGGACGCGCACGTTAGGCGCATCCAATGACGCGGCGCCATGCAAGGCGCCTGTCATACAGTGGAAGTAAAGAGGGGAAGGGAGGGGGAGGAAAACACAATAGGAGAGAGAAAAAAACATAGTTAATCAGAATAACGCTCGTATAAGCTCATATAAAGCTCAATGAGCCAAATTTTGACTACACAGAAAAAAAAACCCTCTATGCACAATTAGCAGACAATATAGATCACACAAACAAGAGTTGAGAGAGGCAGTGTATATATGAGTCAGTATATATGTGTCAGTTCGTGTAATGTTGTGTGCATTTGTGTAGTGTAGGTGTGACAGTTGCTAGTGAACAGCAGAGGGCGCCTCCAGGCAGTAGATAGATGTTAAAGTCATGTGACTTATAAACAAGTCCGGAGTCTGTCTCTTCGCTTGCAAATGAAGGCACATGGACTGTCCCTGAGAAGTTCATCCACTGAAAACAGCAGCTGTCTGTTGATTGTTTGGGTTAAGAGCCATTCCTACCGCTTATCTTCATCAGGAGGAATGTAAATACCGGGCACCAAAGAAGGTCAAATCTGCACAGTGCACTCAGAGAATAGAATTTCCTCACCCGAGCAGTTCTGTGCTTCAGAATTTCCATGTGCAGGCTTAAACATTAACATACTCTGAAGAGCACTGGTGACTTCAAGATGTATTCCACCATCTGAATCTCCATTCAGTTCACCATGCCGCCTCGTGCCCTCCCCAACTGGTCGAATTGATGAAGGAGCTTGCCTGGATCCGCATTTTGAACAGCTCTCCACCTTCCTCAATTTTGAAACAAACACCAGGAAACTCCAGAGCCAAAAATAAAATCCTGTGTCGTAGCCAATAGATGTCTTCTGCATCTCCAGTTGAATCATGCACTCAGCAGGTTCCAATTCTTGGGCTCCCCCTTGGCCCGATTCTTGTTGAAAAAATAGTGACAATAGCACGTTTAAGCCGCTACCAAATCCATAATTTCCGTTTAGATTAAGATTCAGCAGAAGAAGAGCGACTAAACACAGACAAAAACGCAACATTGCAAGCTGGGATCAGAAGGGAAAAGAGAGGATTAGAAAAGGCGTCTGCTCTCTCTCGAAGCCGGAAGTGAAGGCTTCGAGAGTCAGAGCTTGACTGAAACAGCGTACGCAGCGCTGGTGCTTTCCCTCCAGGATGTCTCCGGGGTGCTTGTTTCACCTTCCATGGCACGTCAGGTTCACCAATGTAGAGGGGATAATCAGGCGAGGCAACGAGCTGGATCAACACAGACTTTATTCTCCCTCTAACAGATCAGGATCACAAAAAGAACTCCCAGACCACTGTGCATCTCACTTTTATACCCTTAATTACATGCATAGTGGCCCGGGGCTCTGACCTCATATTCATTTACTAACAAAGCCTGTGCGGCGCATTAACATGATATTACATAGGTGTCGCACTTCACTCCTTGTCTGGCGGCCCCGCATCTGCTCCTCTCCCCGGGGGGTTCCTAGCCTTTGCTGTTCTGTCTGGACCCCCCCGCGACCTCTCCTCTCTTGGTCCATTGATCTCTGGGTGGAGAAGTCTAACACCTTGCTCCCCACAATATGTACTTTTGCTTCATTTGAAGTTGGATATTAAGTGTTTTATGTACATTTAATGTGAGAAATGCTTATGATTGATGACAAGGTGTGTGTTTGAACACATGGACTCTTATGGACATTTATGCACTTTAAATGAGCATGTACACACAGAAATGTTTGTTTATTCACATTTGCTTAACAAGATGCGATCTGGAGAGTGAACTGTGTGCTCTGTGTCTTTGCTGCTGAACCTTTACCTGTTTCACAGGAAATCCTTTTTGCTAGGGGTTTGCCACACCCGGGACCCGTAACAAATCATGGGCGCTCGTCTGCGTGTGCACGCCATAAATGGACAGACAGATGCACATCCAGTGAAACTGAACTTCGAGGCCAGAGTGACTGCACATTGCCAGAACGAGGGGTCTTCCAGTGTGCGACCGGGAGGTGAGGTAACGAGTACCAGAGGAATGCTAGCCTAAAGAGTGCATGACTGTAGACTCAGGGAGCTGACAACAATCTGGATGAAGGCCAACGAGAGAAAAAGGGTGATCCGGAGCATAAAGAAGAAGCTACAGCAACTAACAGCCAGACAAGCTTATGATGTTGCTACCAGCATAGGAACAGTTGAAGGGCTTGATGCCACTAAGCTAAGCAGGGATGATGAACAGAGCTGCATCAAGTATCTGTCTGCTTACCTTAACTCTCCCGCCTTATTGGAGCATGATAATGAGAATCTACCAATATTAAAGAGGTTAGAGAGTATCGTTGATGGTGTTATCATGAGCCATAGCCTGGGTCCTATGTCTTTTGAACTTGAGATTGACCCTGGTCCTTCTTTAACACCTCTTTCTTCACCTTTGGGTGGGGCTTAACCTAAGTCTCTTGTGGGTGATGTTGATATGAGCACATTAACTACTTATTTGATGAGTTACAATGCAAAAAGAGTTCTGGTAACGCACATGACACAGACAAATCACCACCTACCTCAGAGAGCTGTAACCAGCCCAGAGGACAACATGATCACTTGCCGAGCACACACGTAGCTTCTGGTAATAATACACTCTCAAACAAAAGTCTTACTCCATTATTCATGTTACCACATGATAACACCACAAAGTCACATGTCACTTACCCAGTCCCCACCATGTCCACCAACTGTCCTAGCCACACTGGGGAAGGAATGATTGCTGTTAAAGCTCTGCCATTGCTGTCACGAAGAGAGTTTACGATACATGGGGGACAAAGTGACACTTCTTCTGAAATCAGCTACAGTAACATCTCCAAACAAATTGATGAGGGTCTCAAAGAAAAACACACAGAGGGTGAGATCATTAGAGAAGTGCTTTGCACAGTCAAACCTGGCACCTTCAAAGATATGTTAACTAATAAAGAGGACCTCACAGTTAAAGAACTCAAAAGTTTCCTACAGTCTCATCTTAAGATAAGATAAGATAAGATAAGATAAGCCTTTATTAGTCCCACAATGGGGAAATTCCAGGATTGCAACAGCACAGGGATTGCAACACTCAGAGCAACAATCAGAAGGCAAGAAAAAACAAGAGCAGCAAGTATACATATGTACATATAAACATAAATATATAGACACGCGGAACATTGTAGCTAGATGGAATAAATATGTGAATATATAAACACACACACAGTGTGGAGCATTGTAGCTAGATGGAATAAATATATGAATATATAAACACACAGTGCGGAGCATTGTAGCTAGATGGAATAGATATGTAAATATAGAAACACACACAGTGCGGAGCATTGTAGCTAGATGGAATAAATATGTAAATATATAAACAGGACCTATTATATATTAACAAAACAAAAGAACACATCCTGGATTTTGGAAGGAAAAACAAAGAAGATCCAACACCGCTGTGGATAAATGGAGCATGTGTGGAACAGGTTCACTCTTTCAAGTACCTGGGGCTTCATATATCCAATAATATCACCTGGACTATTAACACTGTAGAAATCACAAAAAAAGCACAGCAATGTCTCTATTTCTTCAGGTTGCTGAGGAGAAACAAACTGTAGGAGAGGCTGCTTGTGATTTTTATCGATTGGCTATTGAAAGCATCATAACTTACAACATCACAGTGTGGTATGCAGGCAGCACAGCTGCAGAGAAGAAATCACTGCATCAGATCATTCGTACAGCAGAAAAGATCATTGGCTTCTCATTTCCCTCTTTACATGACATTGCCACCGCTTGCTACCTCAAAAGAGCCTCCATCATTTCAAAAGACTCTACACACCATGGAAATGGACTGCTTCAACTGATGCCATCAGGCAGACATTATTGGTCCATCAAAACTCGTACATCCAGATTTAGGAACAGTTTCTTCCCTCAAGCCATTATTGTGCTAAACTCTTAAAGAGTCTGTGACATACCAAGACATCATTAGAAAGAACTACTGTGTTTTTCCTTTTTTTTTTTTTTCCTTTGAAAGACAAAAGTAAAATAGAAAGATGTCTTTACCTTCTTTACATGTTTCAACTGCACTGCAGCCTTCATCAGAAGAGTCAGCTGATTGCTGCCAGGTGACATTTATCAGCTGATTTTCGTAGGCGGGGCCAGCTCAGCAGATCTGTCAGATCCACCGAGCCGGCCCCGCCTCCCGCCGTCAGATGGTCTCTGGAGAATGTGGTCCCAGGTGTGAGAAAGCATAAAGGCCCCCTCATCTCGGTTCATGGTGTCTTTTCCCCGCTTTCTGATCTCTATTGCCTCCTTGATCCAACGTTTGTGTCTGTTGCTCTCCGATCCAATAATTTTTGTGTTGTCCCAGTCCATGATGTGATTATTTCTTTTGCAGTGGTCCGATATAGCTGATTTTAATGTTTCTTGTTCTGCTTTTTCTTTTTGTGATCTTGTGAGTCGTCCTTGCGTTTCCTTCTCACATTCCTTTTGGTGTTCTTTTTTTCTTGTGGTGAATAATCTTCCAGTTTCTCCAATGTAGGTTTTGTTACATGATCTGCATGATATTTCATATAATACATTGCATTTATTGTCTTATTCTATTCTGTCCTTGGGGTGTATTAATAACTGTCTTAATTTTTTGTGTGGTTTGACTGCTGTGTTTATTTTGTATTTTTTCATGATCCTTTGAATTGGTTCCGTGATCCCTCGTATGTATGGTATAGTTATGGTGTCCTTGTTTTTGATTTCAGCTTTTGTTCTATGTCTTGTGTCCTGTTTATTTTCTTTGTTTTTGACTTGCTGTTTCCCTTTGTTTATGGCCCATACTGGATATTGGCAGCGTATAAGTGCATGTTTTATGTGGTTTTCCTCTTCCTGTCTGTCTTCTTGTTCCGTGATGATGGTGGCTCGTTCATATAATGTCCTGACGACTGATAGCTTGTGTGCTGTGGGGTGTTCCGATGTCCAAAGTAGGTATTGATCTGTGTGGGTTGGTTTCCTGTAGACTGTGATTTTTATGCTGCCGTCCTCGTTGTGGTGGATTTTCATGTCCAGAAAGGCTATGGTGCCATTTTCCTCCTCTTCGTGTGTGAATTTTATGTTCCCCGTACTGTCTGTACTGTTCAGATGGTCAGTGAGTTCTTGTGTATGTCCTTTCCTTATTTTTTCCAGAATGTCATCTACGTATCTCTTCCAAAGGGTGGGTTTGCATATTGTGGGTGCTGTGTTGATGGCTTTATTTTCCAGATCCTCCATAAAAAAACTGCTCATGATGGCTGATAGTGGGTCTCCCATTGCAAATCCTTCTTTTTGTTTGTAGATTTTTCCTCTGAATTGAAAATAAGTGGATTTTGCAACAAACTGTAGTAATTTGGATATGTCATGGACTGTGAGGTTGGTGCGTCTTTTTAGGGTACTGTCCTTGTTGAGGCGTTCTTGCACTATATGTAGTGTGACGTCAATAGGAGTCTTTGTGAATAAAGAGATGACGTCATGTGAGATGAGGATCTCGTCTGATTCCATTTTTATGTCTTTGAGTTCTTGTGCCAGCTCTTTTGAATTTTTACAGTGAAAGTCTGATAGTCCAAGGAGGGGTTTGATGATTTCAGCTAGGGCTTTTGATAAGTTGTATGTGACTGATCCAATGCTGTCTATTATTGGCCGCAGTGGGATATCCTTTTTATGTATTTTGGGTGTTCCATAAATCCGAGGGGTGATGCTGGCTGTGGGGATCAGGTGATCATATGCGTCCTTTGTGATTTTATTGCTTTCTAATAGAGGTTTTAGAAGGGCTTTGAGCATTTTTTTCTTTTCTTCTGTCGGGTTTGTTTTAATGATTTCGTATGTGTTACTGTCTGCCAACATGGTTTCCATCTGTTTTTCGTATGTTTCCGTGTCCAAAATTACTGTTGTTCTGCCTTTATCTGCTGGGAGTATTGTGATCGTTTTATCTGTCTTGAGTGAGTTTAATGCTTTTTCTTCTTTTCTTGTAACGTTGCTTTGTGGTAATTTGGCCGTTTTGAGGATTCCTGCGACTGCGTTCCGGAGTGCTGCTTTTTCTCCTTGGTCCTGGATTTTTTCGCATGCCAGTTCTGTTGCGAGGATGTATTCTTCATGGGGGATTCTGGCTGGTGTGATGGCGAAGTTCAGTCCTCTGTTCAGCACTGTTTTCTCCGTGTCCGTGAGTGTGCGTTGTGATAGGTTTTTGACCCACTTATCGTTCTTTTCCGTGTGTGTTTGTCTTCGTCCGTTCTTTCTTTCCGTGAGTTTTTTTAATTTTTTCAATTGGCGGTTTTTCGTTGTGATGAATTCTTGTTCGTGTGCGTGTTTCAGTTGTGCTTTTATCTGCTCCTGCGTTTTCTGGTCCGTCGGGTAGCGTTGCTTAAACATGTCCGTTTCCTCTTTGATTTGGTTGTTTATTTTGTCTACTTTATTTGCCGTTATTCTTATACGTTCTTTTATAAGGTCTTTCCGTGCTTTGTTGATGATTTTTTCTGCGTTCTTGGTCGGGATTGGATTTCTTATATTGAGGCTTTGGGGTGTGACCTCCTCATCTCTGCAACGGAGGTTGAATCGTAGGTGGTTTCTGAAGCGTGCCCGTGTTTTCTCCAATTTCTCCAGCCGGCGGAAGTCTTTAATGCAAACTTGTCCATAACTTCCACGTAATACGTCAAGCGGGGAAAAGACACCATGAACCGAGATGAGGGGGCCTTTATGCTTTCTCACACCTGGGACCACATTCTCCAGAGACCATCTGACGGCGGGAGGCGGGGCCGGCTCGGTGGATCTGACAGATCTGCTGAGCTGGCCCCGCCTACGAAAATCAGCTGATAAATGTCACCTGGCAGCAATCAGCTGACTCTTCTGATGAAGGCTGCAGTGCAGTTGAAACATGTAAAGAAGGTAAAGACATCTTTCTATTTTACTTTTGTCTTTCAAAGGAAAAAAAAAAGGATAAATAATTAAAAGAAGACAAAATGAACCTGTTTGACGTATACTGTGTTTTTATTCTGTGTAGACAAAAAAATTCAATAATTTTTTTTTCCATATACTACCATAAATTACGTCATGATGCAGCAGATTGCGATGTTCGTTTGTTGAAATTGGGTCAAACGGGGCCACCATATTGTGACGTCATGAGAGGCACTCAATATGTAAACAAGCATGGCTGAGTACACTGAAGCGGAGGAAGTTGTGAGTGATTTCAACGTAGATATGAGCGATTTGTCGATAGTTTTTGAGGAAGAAGCAGGAGCGAGTGATGAAGAAGAGCGAGTTGGTTCTAATGAAGGACTGCAACCCTATTTATTTGAACCATATCATTCAGGAAGCGACGATGACTCACACGTTTCAGAGGATGAAGGGTCCGACGGTGAAGGGTTAGAGATGGACATCGGTCACCTCCAAAACATTGAATGGTAATATACAGATAGATCTAAAAGAACTGGACGTGCAACTTTGATCATGTACCTATGGTGATCCGCTCTGCCTGCCTGTTGCCTAATCCTCCACAGCTGCGCACACACCTGCTCTCCTCATCAGCCAGACTACTTAAGCCGTGCGGCCCTCTGGTCTGCACGGAGTCATCTAACTCCCTGGTCTGGTAGGACCGCTACACTACTTCGTCGTTCTCCTGAGATTCCTTCTCCACTTCGTCGTTCTCCTGGGAGTTCCAGCTCCCCAATGCCAAGGAAGCCTCCTTCATCCTCATTACCACTCTACACTCTGCTCCCCTGTGCACAGGTGGAAATCCGTGGTGGCGGACCGAGTACACCCTGCACTTCACCAAGTCCTCCTTTCATTCCTTCTGCAACCAGGGCCGAAGACACTTTCTCTCTGGCTGGAGCCTTCGGGACCAAGCCTGTGCTGCTCACCAACTCGCCTACAGTAAGACTGAACATAACTGTACCATCTGTCCAGAGTGTTGGCACTAACCCCCCCTTGTTTCTGCTCTTCCATAGGGTTGCCAGTCTGTACGGTACTCTGCTCGCCCTGGCTGCTACATTCATACACACACGCACACACTAATACATACACAACACAATAAAGATAATTGAGTTTATTTCTTAGTCTGTGTCTGCTTCTTGGGTCTCGAATCATGTCAGTACCTTTGCTATGTTGTAAATTGAAGTGGCTAGACGGCCGAGAGCCAGTCGCCTTCATTTCAGTGGTTATTCTCTTTTACCCCTAATTTGGTTTTATTTCAGTGGTTATTCTCTTTTACTGACTGCTATAGAGCCCCAGAGGTTATTGAAAAGTCTCTCTTTGACAGAATTGACAACTTTCCAAAGACTGGAAACAAGGATGCAATAAAACTATGAGAGCTTGGAGATCTCCTTCAGGAGGTTGAATCTGCCAAATATGGAGGTTATTTATCCAGACTAACCCACCTTGACATAGCCTGTGGTGTAGCACCCATTATTGACAAGTTACCTTATAGTTTTCAACAGAAGTGGATGGCTCAAGGTTCCCAATACAAGGTTGAACATCATATTGCTTTTCCTCCTTTTACGTTTTTCTGTGACTTTGTCTGCAGAGAGGCACAGACACATAACAACCCAAGTTTTGCTCTTTCATTAGGGAACCAAAGTTCACCAAACCTGGAGCAGCTGGTCAAGAGACAATCAAAGAGCTCAGTTTACACCCACAAAACAGAGGTCTTGCCAGATACTGCAAGTGGGACAAGCAGTTCAAGTAGTGGGTTGGAAGACGTCGACAAGACATGCCCACTTCATAAGAAACCACATCCTCTCAGGCACTGTAGAGGTTTCAGGAGCAAACCCTGAGAGGAGTGTAAGACCTTCTTAAAGGAAAAGGGCATATGCTTCAGATGTTGCGCTGTGACCACTCATTTGGCAAAAAACTCCAAGCCAGCTTTCAAATGTAAGGAATGTGACAGTGACACTCACATTGCAGTCCTTCATCCAGGACCACCCCCTTTATCCTCAACTGAGCCTGTGGGGATGGAGAAACCAAAGCACCCCAACCTGCTGTTACTTCTAAGTACACTGAAGTTTGTGGGGATGACAGAAATTCAAGGTCTTCCTCCAAGATCTGCCTAGCCAAGGTTTACTCAGATAGCCACCCAGAGAAAGTGATCAAGCTCTACATGATCTTAGATGACCAGAGCAACCATTCACTTGCCAGAACTGAATTCTTCGACCTGTTGAATGTCAAGGGAGAAAGCTCAGCATACATCTTGCGTACCTGTGCTGGTGTTACAGAGGCAACAGGGAGAAGAGCTATGGGTTTCATCGTGGAGTCCTTAGAGAGAACAACAAGGGTGAAACTGCCCACTCTGATTGAGTGCAACGTCATGTCAGACGACAGAGCAGAAATACCAACCCCTGAGGCAACGCAGTGGCATGCTCACCTCAAGCCCATTGCTCATCACATTCCTCCACTGGACCCAGATGCTCAGATTCTTCTTCTCCTGGGTCGTGACATCCTACAACTCCACAAGGTACGGGAGCAATGCAATGGACCCAACAATACCCCCATGCACAGAGACTCGATCTAGGTTGGGTCGTGGTAGGAGACATCTGCCTGGGATCAGTGCATAAGTCTGCAGCTGTAAGTACTTACCACACCCATGTACTTGACAATGGACGTCCATCCCTCCTTCCTCCATGCTCCAACTGGTTGTGTGTCAAGGAGAAGCTCCGCATCAGACCATAACCTGAGGTTTCTCTTGCATCTGACTCCCTCATCTTTGACATCTGTGCTGTAGGAACCAAAATCTTTGAAACATCAGTGGATGATAACAAAGTTGGGCTATCAATTGAAGACAGACAATTCTTGGAAATCATGGACAGAGGGATGGTCATGGATGACAGCAACAGTTGGGTGGCCCCTTTCCCATTCAAAACGCCATGCTGGTGACTCCCCAACAATAAAGACCAGGCGTTAACATGACTAACTTCCCTTCTATGCACACTGGAGAAGAACCCTGAGATGAAGACTCACTCTGTGACCTTCATGAAGAAGATTCTTGGTCGTGACCATGCTGAGATGGCACCTCTACTGCAAGGTCGAGTGTTGGTATTTGCCTATCTTTAGGGTATACCATCCACAGAAGCCGGGTGAGATTAGAGTTGTCTTCATCTCCAGTGCACAAAAGCAAGGCATTTCTCTGAACAATATTCTTCTTTCTGGTCCTGACTTAAACAATAATCTACTTGAGGTTCTCCTGCACTTTAGACAGGAACTAGTGGCTATAACTGTCATGTTCCAGGGCCACGGATTAGAGCCGTGCCCAGTTTTGTCTGCCCAGTGAACATCTTGTGTTTATTTTTCTGTTATTTCTTAGTTCAGTTTGATGTTTTGTAGTTTGATTCTGTACTTTCTGTTTCCGGTTTGTATATTTTGACAGCACTGTGCAGCTTCCGGCTGTTTGTTCTGCGGAGCTGCACAGCTGCTGCTGATTGATCACTCATGAGCTACACCTGTTTGAGATTATGTGTGGGTATTTTAGGAACACTGCAACTTCTGTTGTTGCCATGTAATACTCTATTCTCTCTGTGCTGTTCCCGCCGTGACCAGTTCTCATGGTTTGGGTCTGCTGTTGAGGTAAGTTGGTGTGCTCCATCTGGGTGCCTTTTCTCCTCTGTTTTTCCCCAGATATTGAGCCCAACTTTCCTCCAGCATTTGAGTTATTCCATTTCATTTGGCTCTTTGTATACATGTTCCTAGTTGCTCACCAGTTAGCCTGTTGGAGCTCCTTATGGTTCATCCTGACTTTTCTACATGCTCACCAGTCTGTTTGGGGGTGTCGTTATGTTGTTGTTTAATTAATAAATGTGCAAAAACCTACAGCGTGCTCTTGGCGTCCTATTTCTCACCCGTTTAACATGGGCATTCATGACAGTAACCGCAGATATGAATGAATGAATGAATGAATTTTATTTATTTCGGATAGTACATTACAGGTTAAAAGAAACTGAATAATATAACAACAAGGTCAAATTAGACAAAGACTCCTTCTACTATACAATTCCACGTGAGTTATCCGAAATGGGTGATGGCTGAAGCCGCAGCTTATATTGCCCACCCATATTCCATCCAAGAATTCAAAGGAGAAAAAAGAGAAAACAAGACAAGAGCGATTACAATTTAAAACAAGGCTAAGACAAAATGTGACTGAGAGAAAAAGAAAAACTGAGCTAGTCTAAGTTAAGCGGTTACTATTCAAAAACAAATCTAAGACAGTGTCACAAAGAAAAAAAGAAAAAAAGAAAAAACTAAGCTACAACACAACACAGGCTGGAAATGTCAATCCTTATGTGAGTTTACATGTCGTCTTGTAAATATGTTTGGAGTATTTCTTCCTTTAGTTTTTGTTTAAATTGTCCAAGCTTTGTACATGATTTTAATTCAGGTCCAAAATCGTTCCATAATCTGACTCCTTGCACTGAAATACAGTGTTGCTTGGTGGTTGTTCTCACTGTAGGCTTTTGAAATATACATGTTCCTCTGAAGTGATATCGTTTCTCCCTTGTTTGGAACAACTTTTGGATATTTGCGGGCAGTGATAGATTCTTCACTTTGAACATTATTATTGCGGTTTTAAAGTCAATCAGATCTTTCAACTTGAGAGTTTTTTGTTTAAGAAAAAGTGGGTTTGTTGGTTCCCTGTAAGCTGCTTTGTTGATTATTCTAATAGCTCTCTTTTGAAGCATAAAGAGTGGATATATGTTTGTTTTATATGTATTTCCCCATACTTCATTACAATATGTCATGTATGGGAGTATTAATGAATGATACAAGGTGTATAGTGTGGGTTGATTCAGCAAATTTTTCACTCTGTGTAATATTGCAATTGATTTGGATACTTTACCTTTTATATAATTAATATGTGGCTTCCAACACAGTTTGTTATCAATTATTACTCCAAGGAATTTAGTTTCGGATACCCTTTCAATCTCTACACCATTTACACTGAGTTTGGGTACTGGGTAGTTGTGATGGTTGTTAAAGACTATAAATTTTGTCTTGCTTAAATTGAGCGTTAATTTGTTTGAATCAAACCACAGTTTCAGCTTTCCTAATTCCTTTCCGAGTGTATCCAGAAGTTGTTCCAAATTGTTTCCACTGCATAGCAGATTAGTGTCATCAGCAAACAATATTAAGTCCATTTTTTCTGAAACTTTACATATATCATTTATATACATATTGAATAATAATGGTCCCAAAACTGAACCCTGTGGGACTCCACAGGTGACCTTCAGTAACTCTGAGTTTTTGCTGTTAACACATGCAAACTGATATCTATTCTTTAAGTAACTACTTAACCAGGACAGTGCTACCCCTCTAATACCACAATTTTGTAGTTTCTTTAATAATAGATTGTGATCTACTGTATCAAATGCTTTTTTAAGATCCAGGAATACTCCAACTGAATACTCTTTATTTTCAATGGCTGTTGATATTTTTTCTGTAAATTCCATTAAGGCATATGCTGTTGTCCTTTTGTGTCTGAACCCATATTGCTGCTCACACAATAAATCATTCTTCAGTATGAAGTTGTCAATTCTCTCATAGAATATTTTTTCAAGTATCTTGGAAAATTGCGGTAATAGTGAAATTGGTCTGTAGTTGGAGAGTTCCCCTCTGTCGCCTGTCTTGTAAATCGGAATTACTTTAGCTATTTTCATTGCATTGGGAAATATACCTGATTGGAGAGACAGGTTACAGATATACGTCAGTGGTTTCACTATGCATTCGATAACAGTTTTGACTAGTAGCATGTCAATACCATCGCAGTCAGTAGATGTTTTACTTTTGAACGATTTAACAATTTGAATGACCTCTCTTTCGTCTGTGTTCTTTATGAAGATGGTGTCTTTTACAGCAGTGTTATTGCATATTGTATCACCTGTAGGCGCCGTAGTGGGTATTTCTCGGGCCAGTTTAGGTCCAATGTTAACAAAAAAATTATTAAATTCATCTGCAGGTGAAGCTATATTCACATTCGGAGTCGATTTATTATTTTTTGGAATATTAGTTGGGTAGCTAGTATTTCTGCTTTTATAGAAATACTTATATATAGAACAGATGTTCCACAGTTTCATTGTAAGGGAGGACAACAGAGATTTCCTTTGCTTTCTTTGGTTTTAAGATAACAACACTAGCAAGAAGATCATCAAATACCGCATGAAAATGCACGTGTTTGGAAACAGTCCGTCTCTTGCTGTGGCCATTTATGGTGTCCATCGTGCAGCTGCCTACAGTGAAGAGGAATATGGTTCAGATGCCAAGCGCTTTGTGGAAGGAGGGTTTTACGTTGATGAAGGACTTCTGTCAATGCCCACAGCTGCTGGAACCATTGATTTGTTAGCACAGACACAGGAGATGCTCGCCACCTCAAATTTGAGACTACACAAGTTTGCTTCTAACAGCAAAGCAGTAATGGAGGCATTCCCCATTGAAGATCGTGCAAAAGGACTTAAGGACCTTAACCTGGATGTTGATCTGATTCCTATCCAACACAGTCTCAGACTTAGCTGGGATCTGAAGAGGTATGTATTTACTTAGCTGGAATCTGAAGAGGTATGTATTTATTTTAGTGTAGCTAACACTGAGAAGCCTTTCACACAGAGAGGGACACTCACTACGATGGGTTCATCGCATCCATCACCATTCAGGGAAAGTTCTTGCTAAGAGAATTAACAAGTGAGGTTCTTTGTCAGGTGTGTGCGTAAATGCGCACCCACAAATAAATTGATGCAAACCCAAAGTGCAGTAAAGTAAACATGTTTATTATCAAATGGAAATAACATACAAAAGTGTCCATATTTTCTCAGATGCTTCTGTTAAAGCCATTGCAGCAGCTGCATATCTACACATCACCGATAGTGAAGGAGCATGTCATACTGGATTCATTCTTGGAAAAGTGAAACTAGCTCCACAAGCAGCTCATACTATCCCCAGACTGGAACTGGGGGCTGCTGTTCTAGCTACAGAGATAACAGAGATTGTAACTAGTGAACTGGACTTCATCCCTGATGCTGTGGAGTTCTACACAGATAGTAAGGTTGTCTTAAGATATATTCACAACCAGACATGACACTTCTATGTATACAGTGGTGTGAAAAAGTGTTTGCCCCCTTCCTGATTTCTCATTTTTTGTATGTTTGTCACACTTAAATGTTTCAGATCATCAAACAAATTTAAATACTAGACAAAGATAACACAAGCAAACACAAAATGCAGTTTTTAAATGAAGGTGTTTATTATTAAGGGTAAAAAAAAATGCAGACCTACATGGCCCTGTGTGAAAAAGGGATGCCCCCCCCCCCGTTAAAACATAAATTATCTGTGGTTTATCACATCTTTGAAAATCTGAGTTCAATTTCTCTGGCCACACCCAGGTCTGATTACTGCCACACCTGTTCTCAGTCAAGAAATCACTTAAATAGGACCTGCCTGACAAAGTGAAGTAGCCCAAAAGATCCTCAAACGTGAGACATCATGCGGCGATCCAACGAAATTCAGGAACAAATGGGAAACAAAGTAATTGAGATCTATCAGTCTGGAAAAAGGTTATAAAGCCATTTCTAAAGCTTTGGTACTCCAGCAAACCACAGTGAGAGCCATTATCCACAAATGGTGAAAACATGGAACAGTGGTGAACCTTCCCAGGAGTGGCCAGCTGACCAAAATTACCCCAAGAGTGCAACAACAACTCATCCAAGAGGTCACAAAAGACCCCACAACAACATCCAAAGAACTGCAGGCCTCATTTGCTTCAGTTAAGGTCAGTGTTCATGACTCCACCATAAGAAAGAAACCAGGCAAAAATGGCCTGCATGGCAGAGTTCCAAGACGAAAACCACTGCTGAGCAAAAATAACATAAAGGCTTATCTCAGTTTTGCCAAGAAACATCTTGATTATCCCAAAGACTTTTGGGAAAATACTCTGTGGATTAACAAGACAAAAGTTGAACTTTTCGGAAGGTGTGTGTCCCATTACATCTGGCGTAAAAAAAAAAACACAGCATTTCAGAAAAGGAACATCATACCAACAGTAAAATATGGTGGTGGTAGTGTGATGGTCTGGGACTGTTTTGCTGCTTCAGGACCTGGACAACTTGCCATGGTAAATGTAACGATGAATTCTGCTGTCTACCAAAAAATCCTGAAAGAGAATGTCCAGCCATCTGTTTGTAACCTCAAGCTGAAGTGCACTTGGGTTCTGCAGCAGGACAATGATCCAAAACACACCAGCAAGTCCACCTCTGAATGGTTTAAGAAAAACAAAATGAAGACTTTGGAGTGGCCTAGTCAAAGTCCTGACCTGAATCCAATCGAGATGCTGTGGCATGACCTTAAAAAGGTGGTTCATGCTTGAAAGCCCTCCAATGTGGCTGAATTACAACAATTCTGCAAAGATGAGTGGACCAAAATTCCTCCACAGTGCTGTAAAAGATTCATTGCCAGTTATCACAAACGCTTAATTGCAGTTGTTGCTGCAAAGGGTGGCCCTACCTGTTATTAAGTTTAGGGGGCAAAAATTGGCCTCCTGGTGCCTGGGGCCCGGGGGTGGGCATTGGCCCCACTGGGGGGGGGGGGGGGGTGTCGGGCGGGTCTGGGGGTGTGGGCTCACCGCACCGTCCGCGAGCAGCCAGGCCTCCTTTGATCGTCCCTCCGGGGGCGGATGCCTGGCTTTCCTGGGGCTTGCTGACCTCGAACGTTTGTGCCCTGTGGAGGTTGGTGGCGCTGCCTCCCCTGCTCGGGGTTCCTGTGGGGAGAGCTGCTGCGACCAGCCCTCCACTTCATATGTTTCCTATGTATCTATGTAACCACTCACATGCACACACTTATTTTGCGCGCGTTCTCATATATATGCACGCAGACATACACGCACAAGTGTATCTCTTTTAACAGATGCGGAAACCAGACTCATGTTGAGACATCTTCGGTGGAAGAAGCAGTTTGTCTTTTGTTTTAGTTGTTGGTTTGTTTGTTTTTTGGGGGGGTTTTTGTCTGTTCCCCTCCCTTTTCTTCTCCCCCTCCACACACTTCCTTTCCCTCTTCCCCATCCTGTTGGGTCTTCCATGGGTTAAATAATTAAAATAAAGTATTAAAAGTTATTACAGGAGGAGTTTACAACAATATACAATACACAGTTAGGTACTGTATAAGCTCCTCTTGGCAAAGTAAATCTGTTTTGGCACAATAACGGTGACAGATCCCTGTTCTGTTTGCCTAGCTGCCTGACAGAACAAGGGAAGAAAAACAAAAGTTTAGGGGGCAATAACTTTTTCACACAGGGCCATGTAGGTTTGGATTTCTTTTCCCTTAATAATAAACACCTTCATTTAAAAACTGAATTTTGTGTTTACTTGTGTTATCTTTGTCTAATATTTAATTTTTTTTGATGATTGAAACATTTGTAAGTGTGACAAACATACAAAAAAAAATGAGAAATCAGGAAGGGGCAAACACTTTTTCACACAAACGTATGCTTCAGTTTGTTCTTTTTTTCCACCTGGTCTTTTTTCTCTACTGCCTATCCTGTGAGAGCTTTTTTTTTTTTTCTTCTCCAGTGAGTGTTACCTTACGTACCAATGTTTTTGGACTTAGTGTGAGGGGTAGGACTTTGTTTTTGGCCCGCCAGGCTTTTTTCCCCACCACCTACCCTGTGAGGGTTTTTTGGGGGTTTTTTCTTCTCCTCCTGTGAATGTACCCTGGGGTCATCTGGTATGCGCCCATAAGAGGGGAGGGGCACTATCATGGGGGGGACATGTGTGCTAACATGTCCCACTCTTTATGTTTTTCTCTCAGTTGTCATTATTGTCACTCTGCCCTCACCTTTTGGCTATGGATTTCAATGTATTATTACCCTTATTCTGTCCATGCTTTATGTTGTTATTTATCATTATCATCACTATTGTATCCTCACTTCAGTATACGTATTCACCCCTAGGTACAGTGGCGTGAAAAGTGTTTGCCCCCTTCCTGATTTTGTGGGGTTTTTTGTATGTTTGTCACACTTAAATGTTTCAGATCATCAAACAAATTTAAATATTGGACAAAGATAACACAAGAAAACACAAAATGCAATTTGTATATGAAGGTGTTTATTATTAAGGGGGAGAAAAAATTCAAATCTACATGGCCCTGTGTGAAAAAGTGATTGCCCCCTAAACCTAATAACTGCTTGGGCCACTCTTAGCAGCAACAACTGCAATCAAGCATTTGCAATAACTGGCAATGAGTCTTTTACAGCGCTGTGGAGGAATTTTGGCCCACTCATCTTTGCAGAATTGCTGTAATTCAGCCACACTGGAGGGTTTTTGAGCATGAACCACCTTTTTAAGGTCATGCCACAGCAGTTCAATCGGATTCAGGTCAGGACTTTGACTAGGCTACTCCAGCGTCTTCATTTTGTTTTTCTTAAGCCATTCAGAGATGGACTTGCTGGTGTGTTTTGGATCATTGTCCTGCTGCGTAACCCAAGTGCACTTCAGCTTGAGGTCATGAACAGATGGCCAGACATTCTCCTTCAGGATTTTTTGGTAGACAGCAGAATTCATGGTTACATTTACCACAGCATGTCTTCCAGGTCCTGAAGCAGCAAAACAGCCACAAACCATCACACTACCACCACCATATTTTACTGTTGGTATGTTGTTCTTTTTCTGAAATGCTGTTACTTTTACGCCAGATGTAATGAACGCACACCTTCCAAAAAGTTCACCTTTTGTCTCGTCAGTCCACAGAGTATTTTCCCAAAAGTCTTTGGAATCAAGATGTTTTCTGGCAAAACTGAGATGAGCCTTTATGTTCTTTTTTTGTTCTCTTTCTCATGGTGGAACCATGAACACTGACCTTAACTGAGGCAAGTGAGGCCTGCAGTTCTTTAGATGTTGTTGTGGGGTCTTTTGTGACCTCTTGGATGAGCCGCCACTGCGCTCTTGGGGTAATTTTGGTCAGCCAGCCACTCCTGGGAAGGTACACCACTGTTCCATGTTTTTGCCATTTGTGGACAGTGGCTCTTACTGTGGTTCGCTGGAGTCCCAAAGTTTTAGAAATGGCTTTATAACCTTTTCCAGACTGATAGATCTCATTTACTTTGTTTCTCATTTGTTCCTGAATTTCTTTGGATCACAGCATGATGTCTAGCTTTTGAGGATCTTTTGGTCTACTTCACTTTGTCAGGCAGGTCCTATTTGAGTGATTTCTTGACTGGGAACAGTTGTAGCAGTAATCAGGCCTGGGTGTGGCTAGAGAAATTAAACTCAGCTTTCCAAAGAGGTGTTAAACCACAGTTAATTTATGTTTTAATGGGGGGGCAATCACTTTTTCCACACAGGGCCATGTAGGTTTGGATTTTTTTCACCCTTTATAATAAACACCATCATTTAAAAACTGCATTTTGTGTTTACTTGTGTTTTCTTTGTCTAATATTTAAATTTGTTTGATGTGAAATATTTAAGTGTGACAAACATACAAAAAAAATGAGAAATCAGGAAGGGGTCAAACACTTTTTCACACACTGTATATTGTTCCTTGTTTTCACCATAATTGTGGTTGCTTTCGTGTTCACATTCTGTTCCTTGTAATTCTGTTTATTAGTTCCTGTCGTAATCATTCATGGGTGTGTCACATTCGTTAATTATTTTCTCCCACTATATAGTTGCGTCACGCCATTCACTCCACACGGTTGTCTTGTCACGTTTGCACCCTCCACACTTCTCCTTGTAAGTAATATTGTTATTTTCATCAATAAATGATGTTTAATAGTAGCCCAGCATTTGAGTCCTTCATTTTGCGCCAGAGGGCTGCTTATGACACACATACAGTCATAAACTCCTCGTGTGCTTCTCCACAGTGCACGGAGAAGGGGGAAAAGGATGAGGATTTAAGCGCAGGTTTCATCACACACATTTATTAGATACAGGCACAGACCAACAGTTCCAACAGACATTAGCCCTCAGAGTAATAAAGAGTCCTCCAGGACGCCCAACAGACACGGGAGGAATTAAACCGGGTGACAGCCAAAGCGTAGCAGTTGTGCTGCATGGGGGGAAACACTATAATAAAGTGTAGCAGCACAACTGCGCACAGAAACGCTGACAGTTTTTACTCACGGTGTCGGGGCAGTCCGAGTAGTCCAAATAAGGCTCTGAGGGAACACGATCCTTAGTTGACCTTAGCTCCAAATGGCGGAATATGACCACATGAAGCACAATGACCCAGCAATGCATGACTGGAAAAAGGCTCCTTAAGAACATGCATTGCTGGATCCACAAATTGAGCACACCTGGGTGAGGAGCGGGGAGATGGCACACGGGAGTGGGAATAGCTGGCAGTAAGGGGGGGGGGGGTGTCCGACCGGCAGACAGACAGCGCTCACTCCAGCGCGAGCCCAAGAGGCCACCCCACCGCCGCCGGCCAGAAAGCAGTGGCTATGGGTATGGCAGAACACACAGAAATGCATACTAACATACATACAATGTGGCACGTACCCACAGAGAGGCCAGGACCAAGCCAGGGGAAACCAAGCCGGCTCGGTTCCTGACAGAGCCCCCTCTTTAAGGGGTGGATTCCCAGACACCCAAAGAAACATCCCAACCCCAGCCCCCCCCCCCCTCCAAAAAAAAAAACAGGAACAAACAACACAAACCTGGGTGGGAGGTAGGGGGAACAGGAACGGTGGGAACACAACACCCTGCTCAGGGACCAAAATTAACCCCCCCACCCCAAGTCCATTGGTGTTGGGGCTCAGAAGGCCGCCCAGAGTCCCAGGCCCAGCAGAAAGTCCAGTGGACGGAATCCGGCGGTCTGCTGGAAAACATGGGCCACCAGACCCGGGTAGTCAAACCTTCCAGCGGCTGGCCAGCATTGTTTATCCACCAGGGCTGGCAAGATGAGGCGGGAGGCGGCCTGCCTACCGGGAAGCTCACTGGTGGGTGACCGGACCGAAGGGAGGGAAACCCCATGGCGTAGGACCAGGAGGAGAAGGGGACCACGGCATCCTTATGGTGATCTGCAGCACCCTCAGTAATCCCGGCATGAGACCCAGCTGCACCCGTGGTGGCCCCCCACTGGGCCGGCTCCGCTGCACCCACAATGGACTCCAGCGGGAGCCTTGCTGCACCTGTGGTGACCTCTGGCTGAGGCTCTGCAGCATCTGCGGTGACCTCCGGCTGAGGCTCTGCAGCACCCGCGGTGACCTCCGATTGGGCCAAAGCTGCACCCATGGTAAGCGGGCCAACCCGCAGGGGCACCAGGCTGAGGAGGCAATCGATGGGGGGAGCCCTGACGACCTTGGCAGGAGGAGCTGGAGCAGCGGCGTCCTCCTCCTGGACCGGACCCTCAGCGACCTCCGGTGGCGACGCACCCTCTCCGGTGACCCTAAACAAAGGCTCGAAGGTAGCAGGACAAGAAAGGTGGTTAGGGTTGCCGGCAACAGTGGAGCCCAGCGAAGGAAGTGCAGACACAGCTGCGCACTGCGCCCGACTCTCCTCACCCAGAGCCAGGCAAGATCTCTCTAAAACTGTCATAAGAAAAACAAGAGCGAATACTTGCCTGAGCTCAAGCTCCATCGCTGTCCAGGACTCTGTCGATCCTGGCGATGAACACTCAGGCCGGGTCTCCAAGAGGTCCAGCTCTGGCTGCCAATCTGCTGCAGATGTCTCCGCAGCTGGTGAGATGGTAATAGCAGTCCTATTGTCCTCCTGCAGCGGCTCCAACTGTCACGCCGCGCCGCTCATCAGCGGCGCCAGCTGCACGCACACCTGCACATCATCAGCGGCGAGGGATTTAAGCCGCCTCGCCCTGGGCTTCGGCCTGAAGCCATCAGACTTCACTCGTCGGATTGCTGTGAGTTACCTCTTACACCTCAGCAAGCATCGCGGTAAGAAGCCCTTACCTTTTTCCCTTTCCAAGTCTGCTCCCCTGTGCACAGGTGGATTTCCCGGCGGCGGACCATTCCTCTCCCTCTCCATTCCCTCGCTGCTGCTCCAGGTTGCTCCAGGTTGCTGTCTACCGGACCTCGTCCTTGCTGTGCCAGCCACCTGCTCACTCCAAGTAAGCTCCTCTCCAACTTTTACATCTCCTGTGTTGGTGTGTGCCCGTCACCCTTCTCCCTGTGCTTTTCCCATAGGGTTGTCCGGCTGTACGGTCTCCTGCCTCTGTGCCCGAAGCAGACGCCACCACCAACACATTTACATCTCGCAGACACACATTCATACACCCTTGTTGTTAATAAAGCTATTTGAGCTACTCTGAGCCTGCGTGTGTGTCTCCTGAGCCGTGCACTATGTCACCAACGCTGGGGATTCCACCAGCGTGGCTGCAGAAAAACGCTTCCATGCAGGCCCCTGGGCAGGATCATCCAGGACCCCAACCTCCTCCACCGTATGGCAACTCGGTTCTTGAACCGGCAGGCCCTCAGGAATGATTGGAGGAGACACTGAAAGAGGAAGAAAATAATAAATTTTGCCGCTGGAGGAGATGATCCAGTGGACTACTGATCCTGAGCCTCTCCCTCGGGAGACAGATAAGGTTTAAAACAATTAAGTTCAATTAGATGAAAGGACCCTTGCCTGTCATCCCGGTGTGTGATGTTCACAGCTGTAGCTGACTGGCTGTCACCCCTCTCCATGTCCACGGCCATACTGGTCCTTTCCAATGGTGACGGGGAAGCAAGATCCAATGAGGATGACGCCTCACACTCGAAAATCGAAGGGGGAGACACGGAAAGGACAAGAGAAGGGTTTACCTCCGCAGCTGGAGGAGAGAGCCCTGTGGACTGCTGGAGCTGAGCCTCTCTTCCGGGAGACAGGCAATGTTTATCATCATTACATAGAATTAAATGAGAAAACACTTGCCTGTTCTCCCAGTGCTCGATGTTGACAGCTGCGGGCAGTTGACCGTCACCCCCCCCCCCCCCCCATGTCACTGGCTGTTTCGGCCCCTTCACATGGTAACTGAGGAGCCGGCTCCGATGACGTGGAGGTGGGTGTAGCAGGTGGGGGATTGGCGGGACTCTTATGACGAGTCCTCCTGGAATGGCAGCGACGAGAGGAAGCAGGCGGGCGTGTTCTCCGGTTCCTCCTCTGTCCGGAATTCTCCTCCTGGGAAACACGATGACATAGGAGGAACGGGAGAAACAGGGAGCCAAACAAGATCGGCAGCTGACAATTTGTCAGGAATCAGGCAAGCAGCTTCAGGTGTCATTAACAGTGACTGAGTAACCAGTTGCCTGAATTCCTGTGGTTCGATGACGTCAGCTGTCGTCTCCGTGGTCAGGGCATGGTCGTTGTCAGGCTGGAGCTCTGACCTCCTCAGGGAATATTCCTCCAACCTCTCGGCCAACTCCCGAAGAAGCCACGGTTTCGCCTACAGGAGGAGTTCTGTCTCTACCAGGAGAACCTGTCTTCATTCCTCCTGCTCCTCTGGGGATGGAGCAGACCACAGCTCGAGATGGGGAGGCAGGGATGGGGAGGCAGGGCTGTCATCGGCGAGGCTGGACGCTTCTTCCGGCGGGAGTTCCTCCTCTTCCTCCTCACGGACGGCTCGGGAATCAGATAGTCCGGGACGCGAAGCACCGCGCTGAGCAACGAGTCACCCATGCTAAGGAGCTCCGTGCTACCTGGAGAAGTAAGCGGCGTGGCTGCGAGGAGCTCAAGCACCGGGAGATCCTCATCAGATTCCTCGCATGGCGCGGCAAAGATGTCCCGGAGAATCTCCATCGCTTGGAGATGATCCCAGAGGCTGTCTCACTCCATCACCCTTCTCACTGTGTCCCGAGCCTGACGAGCCATTTCGGAGGAATAGGGCTTCAGTGTCCATGAGAGAATTTCCTCCAGGAAACACAGCAAGCACAGCTCCCTCTCCAACAACTCGGCCATGGTGCGCAGGCAACAGGTGAGTCCAAATAATGACACAAAATTAGGGAAAGGGATGTGTGAGTGAACCCGTTAAATCCTTTGAGCAGGCTGGGTCATTCTGTCATGAACTCCTCGTGCGCTTCTCCACAGGAGGAGGGGGAAAAGGATGAGGATTTAAGCGCAGGTTTCATCACACACATTTATTAGATACAGGCACAGACCAACAGTTCCAACAGACATTAGCCCTCAGAGTAATAAAGAGTCCTCCAGGACGCCCAACAGACACGGGAGGAATTAAACCGGGCGACAGCCAAAGCGTAGCAGTTGTGCTGCACGGGGGGAAACACTATAATAAAGTGTAGCAGCACAACTGCGCACAGAAACGCTGACAGTTTTTACTCACGGTGTCGGGGCAGTCCGAGTAGTCCAAATAAGGCTCTGAGGGAACACGATCCTTGGTTGACCTTAGCTTCAAATGGCAGAAGACGACCACATGAAGCACAATGACCCAGCAATGCATGACTGGAAAAAGGCTCCTTAAGTACATGCATTGCTGGATCCACAAATTGAGCACACTTGGGCAAGGAGCAGGGAGATGGCACACAGGAGTGGGAACAGCTGGCAGTAAGAAAGAGGGGGCGTGGTCTGACCGGCAGACAATTAGCTCACTCCAGTGCGAACCCAAGAGGCCACCCCACCGCCGCCGGCCAGAAAGCAGTGGCTATGGGTATGGCAGAACACACAGAAATGCATACTAACATACATACAATGCAGCACGTACCCACAGAGAGGCCAGGACCGAGCCAGGGGAAACCAAGCCGGCTCGGTTCCTGACACATACTGCTCATATTGTAACAGTATCCCCTCATAACTAAACATTTTTAAACCGCAAATAGCCCCTTCAGTCAAGGTTAATTCTTAACATTTAAAGTCTACTACTGCTGTACTACTGATTTCATAATGCACACCGAGCTGAAAGGCAGGAAATCTTAATTTCACACAATATAACTAGAAAAGCACTCGGAGAGCGCAGACCTCCGCCAAGCGCCACAGTTCCCCCATACAGTGTTTGTGTGTACGTTTTCAGATTCCTTGACCATGAAAACATATGACTAGCAAGTGGATTCCCAATGATAGGATTAGTGGTTCAGTAGTCATTGACGAAAATGGCATTTTCCGTAATGGCGGTTTTCTTCTGGACGGTGATCCTGATCACCACCAAAATCTAATCATCTGTAGGATAACCTATTTCTGACAATCTGTGAAAATTTCATGAAAATCCGTCCATAACTTTTTGAGTTATCTTGCTAACAAACAGACAGACAGACAGACAAACAGACAGACAAACCAACGCCGATGAAAACATAACCTCCTTGGCGGAGGTAAAAAAAATGCTCACAATGGCTTATTGTGAATTGTGTGTTGTGATTAGTTGGAAGGCACAGGGTAACACATCCAGACTGCATGCACTCCATCTCCTATCTGCAGCAGGTGGCTGTACAGCCAGATGATAAGTTGTGTCCATTCTGTCCAGTGCAGGCTTCAGGCAGCAACACGTATTGAAATGTCCCTCTGGATATACAGAAATTCTTTGACCACTGTTCAACCTTTTTTTTACTCTGCTCTGGACTCAGACGGTGAGGAGCATTGCACAATGAGCCACAGCAACCTCTGAAACGCAAACAGTACATTTTACAATACCGTCTAAAATATTCAATTATTATAATCAGCTCTACGACAAAAGTAAAATACTGTCTGAAATATTTACCCATACGACACGCATACAATCGCACATGTTTAATAATTACACTTTTGTCTGCAGCTCTGCTCTTTTTTCCTCCATGGAACGAAGAAGGGCCACCTGCCGTTGGATTCTTCGTTTCGTTTCCAGACTATCTCTGTGAATTCCTCCAGCCTCAACAATAGACACCCTGTCTGGCAGTCCAAAATAACGCCGCAATGAAGAACATGAACGCTGTAGCCTCCTCACTCTCCATGCTGGCTTCCTTGTTGTTACTGAGTGTGACGCTTAAGTACACGTCATATTGTCGCAGATCCTTGCGTTGCACCAGTCCCTACCACGCCCTCTCACTGCCTGTGTGAATGCAAAATGAAAAGGTTCCCCCGGGGGAGGGCAGTCCCTAGAACTAAACAGTTCTTAGAACTGAGTTCTTGGAACTTGTCTGTCTGAAAGTGCCTTATGAAAGGTGAGAGCTGAGCTGAAGAAAATCAAGGCGAGGAAGGCTGCAGGTCTGGACGGCATCAGCTTGAGGCTCCTCAAGTCCTTTGCAGACCAGCTGTGTGGGATTGTGGAGCATGTCTTCAGTCTGAGCCTGAAGCTGGGGAGGGTACCACAACTGTGGAAAACATCCTGTGTGGTACCTGTACCGAAGACTCTGCACCGCAAGAACCTGAACAGCTACAGAGCAGTGGCCCTCACATCACACCTAATGAAGACCCTGGAGAGGCTGCTCCTCGCCCACCTCCGCCCCCTGGTGGGACCAGCAATAGATCCACTTCAGTTTGCCTACCAACATGGCATCGGGGTGGAGGACGCAATGATCCTCCTCCTACATCATTCCCTGTCCCACCTGGAGAAGCCTGGGAGCACTGTGAGGATCATGTTCTTTGATTTCTCCAGTGCTTTCAGCACCATGCAACCAGTGATCCTGAGGGACAAGCTGCTGTGTGCAGGGGTGAACCAGCACCTGTCATCATGGATCTTGGAGTACCTCACAAACCAACCACAGTTTGTGAGAACCCAAGACTGTGTGTCTGATACCATCATCTGCAGTATGCGCCCCCGGGGAGCAGTTCTGGCTCCCTTCCTGTTCACCCTCTACACTGTTGATTTTTCACACAATACACCACGCTACCATCTACAGAAGTTCTCTGATGACTCTGCGATCATCGGCCTCATCTCTGATTGGGATGATGCGCAGTACGGAGGACTTATCCAGGACTTTGTGAACTGGTGCCTGCAGAACTACCTCCAGATCAATGCGAGGAACACCAAGGAACTGGTGGTGGACTGCTGCAGGTGAGGACAACTCCCACAGCACCGATAAACACCCAGGGAACAGACATTGAGATGGTGACATCTTACAAGTGCCTGGGTGTTCACCTGAACAATAAACTGGACTGGTCACACAACACCAACACACTCTACAAGAAGTGGCAGTACAGGCTGTACCTCCTGAGGAGACTCGGGTCTTTTGGAGCGCAAGGGGCACTTCTGAAGACCTTCTACAATTCGGTGGTGGCATCAGCCATCACATTTGAAGTGGTCTGCTGGGGCAGCATCATCATAGCAGCCGACAGGAAGAGACTGAAAAGGCTGATCAAAAAAACCAGCTCTGTTCTGAGGTGACGCCTCAACCCAGTGGAGGAGATAGGAGGATGGTGGCTAAGCTGTCATCTCTGCTGGAGTCTGAGTCCCACCCCATGTGGGACACACTGAACGCACTGAGGAGCTCATTCAGTGGTAGGCTGTGCTATCCTAAGTGCTCGAGGGAGAGGCTCCGCAGGTCCTTCCTACCTATGGCTGTCAGACTTTATAATCTAACCGGTGCTGCTCATAGAGGTCGTATTAAACATACTAAACGTCACAATGTTGCACAATAGAGATTGTCCCCTCCAATACACAACTAAGACAATTACAATTATTATTGAGGGTGGCAACAATATTGTTGATTCAAATGTGAAATATACTGCCTGGGTCCATATTTATATTCTGCCAGGTAATCTAACTAACTAATGCTGTTGATACCATCTAGCTGCAATGCTCTGTGTATATAACTGTGTACATATGTATATTTATTTACTACTTTGGCTAACCTATTCTTATTATTATCTTATTTACTATTGCTCTGAGTGCTGCTAAACTTGAAACCATTCTTTTGCTGCTGCAATCCTTGAATTTCCCCATTGTAGGACTTATAAAGGCTTATCTTATCTTATCTTATCTCAGTATTAAAGTTGTATTTTTTTTTTTATCTGTCCTTCATAAAGAACAAACAAGTCCAAAAAAGGACATGGCATATGTGCTGACTGACTTTTTCTTACCTGCCATGTTAGGTAACAGTTAAAGTTCATGAGCCACAAGATGAGGATGATGTGAGTTCTCTAATTAAAATCGTGTTCATAGGATGTCCTGTCAAAACTGTTAATACAAGTTCTATTGAATATGGTGGAGGAAGGCATATCTGCAAGAGTCAAGTACACATCTGCAGATGAAGAGACTGCCGATGGACTCAAGAAGACTTGAGACATCATAAGATGTCTCTACCCAATGCACCTGACACAAATATGGCAGAAGCCAGAATAAGACTGACAGAGAGAAAGTTTTTAGATCTGGATTTAGAAATGGAAATAAAATGCAAGATACTGAGAAAACTGTACCTGGAGATCCAGAAACTGGAAATGTAACTGAATATCTCATTACATACTGTAACCATGTCTGTAAAATTATATATTCATCTTATTTTTCCTCTCCAGCTTCAAGATGACAAGTACACCATCTAGGACACTATTTTATAGAGCCAGTTTAAGTGAAACTAGCCTGTAATCTGGAATGATAATGTGCTGTGACAGTAATGTCATGTAAAATGCACTCACACGGGAACATCACCAGACATTGATGATATCAGTGACTGCAGTAATATAGGCTGTGTATCATCACACCTCAGACAGTAAATGTATATAAATATTAAAACTGTAATGCTGGGACTAACGGTAATAATCACTACAACATGGATGATTATGAAAATGGTTGGTACAATTAAAAGAACAGTGGGCATACTTGAATGACAGTGTATCTGTATTATTTTAATGCAAGATAAATTTTTCTTCATCTCTTTGAGTTTCATTCAATGCAGGAAAATTAAAATGCTGCAACATATTTACCGTAGACAATTTAATGACAGTGAAAAGCACTGGTTTCTCATAGCATTGACCCCTGCACTGACAAATAAGTCACTAGGATTAATCTTAGCCTGTCTCTTGGCATGGTGTGGACCAGACTAGTTCCAGAGAAAATATCTCCATAGCTGGGCGTCATTTATCCTACTTTTATGCAACCAAGTCAAGTATAAATTAAGACAGGATTACTTGAAAATCCTGGCTCTAATCCCTTATCTTGGTTCTATGCAATACCCCTCTGGGCCTTTTTAGATGAACACAAAGTTGATATCCTGGCAGAAACTGTAGAAATGCATAAATGAAGCTGTTCCTTCACAGCTCTATGTCTTGTTTGAGATTCTATAGCAGTCAGGCTTGAAAAGCCAAGGTTTTTTCTCATTAAAGTTACGTGTTTCTCCATGCGTTCACAGAGTTAAAATAGTCCATGTTCTTATCTTGAAGTGATTGATATTTTGTTTGAAGATTATGTTTAAGCTTGTATGGGGCCATAGCACTGTCGGATAGCTTTTCTCCACACACCAAGCATAACGGATTGGTGCAGTGAGATCGTCAATGGACAAAATCCAAAGGAAAGGTAATTTTTGTTGTACTGTCTTGTCTTCACTGTCTTAACTTTCTTTTGACAACCGTTCGGCCCTTCACTTGGGTTAGTATTTTGTCCAGGTGTAACCCAGGTTAGAAACCAAACAATAAAACAAATACAGAGGTAACAAATTTATTTCTCGTGTGTTCAAAATGGCCTTTATGGTTGTAAAAGTAAAAAAAAAAATTTATTCATAATTTTGTTATGTATTGGTTCTTTGGGGGGGGGGGGGGGGAAATGCTGCTGCAGCAGTTGTTCTGTGTAGAATCAGTGCCCCTCATGGGTGAGAACAAATGTAATAGAAGGAAAGACAGCTAGAGATTGGTAATGATGCATGCTGCAGGAGAAGGGAGAAAAGAGGGATGAAAACATGAATAACTCTGGTGATGAGGACTGTTCTACTCTACACACTTCTTTGAGGATTTGCTGTTCAGCTTCTGCCCAAGTAGCTGCACTTTGTTTTTGGATTATTTTACAAGGATTTGGTAATTTAAACTCTTTTTTCTTTTTGTGTATCTGTGCATTGTCACGCCGCGCCATTCATCAGCGGCGCCACCTGCTCACGCACCTGCTACTCGTCAGCGGCGAAGGATAAAAGCCGCCTCGCCCTGAGCGTCGGCCTGAAGCCGTAGACTTCGTTTCCTTTGCATGGACTTCTACCACATTCTCTTCAGCATCCTCTTTACCGGTAAGAAGTTCACTTACCTCATCTCTCCAGTCTGCTCCCCTGTGCACAGGTGGATTCCTCGGCGGCGGACAATCCCGTCCCTCGTCTCTCCTCGCTGCTGCACCGAGCCCTGCAGGTGGCTGTCTCCCGGGCTTCCATCCTTGAAGCGCCAGTCATCTGCCCAAACAAGTAAGCTTCTCTCCCTCGCCTATTCTCCTCCCGTGTTGGTGTGTGCTCATCACCCTGTGTCTGATTTCTCCCATAGGGTTGCCGGCTGAACGGTCTCCTGCCTCTGGGTCCGAAGCAGACGCCCCCACCAACACATTAACATTCTGCAGACACGCACCCAAACATCCCTGTTGTTAATAAACAGTTTGAACTACTCTGAGCCTGTGTGTGTGCGTCTCCTGAGCCGAACGTTATGTCAGTACGGCTTCAGCAGAGCGGCTCGGCGGACGGCGGGCTCGCACACCGGTTTACCATCCTCGAGGCTCGGGTGGATCAGATTGTTTATCAGCAACAGGTGGTTCTTAACCAATTATTAGAACTGACTAACCGATTGAACCGCTTGGACCCCCAACAGCCGTTCCTCCCGACTCGCCAGGGTGGCGCGGCTCCTGCTGTTCCAGCGGCCGTCCAGCCGGCTCCAGTGGCACCGGTTCGGCTCACGCCGATTCCGACCCCCGCCCGCTTTAGCGGTAAGCTCGGCGGAGCGCGGGGGTTTATTATGCAGTGTGAGTCCGTGTTCCACCGTGTGCCCGGAGATTTTCCCTCGGATCACAGCCGAATTGGTTACATAGGGAATCTTCTGGAGGGGCGTGCGTTAACTTGGACCTACGCCGTAATGGCGAGGCCCAGTTATGCCACCCTCACCTATGACCAATTCGTGAGGCGCTTTCTGGAGGTCTTTGACCACTCACAAACCGAAACGGTCCAGGTCGATCGGCTTCTCGCTCTCCAGCAGGGAAGCCGGTCGGCAGCGGACTACGCGGTCGACTTCCGGGTAGCGGCGGAGGAATTGGGCTGGGAGGAACGCTCCCTCTGTGGCCTGTTCCTCCGCAGCCTCAATAGTGATCTGAGGGATGAACTGGCTGGTCGGGATATCCCTGGGACGCTAGCGGAGCTGACGTCCTTAGCGATAAGTTTGGATAACAGGCTGCGCGAGCGCTCCTCGGGGCGGAGGTCTTCTTCTTCTCGCCCTCGTGGAGCCTCGCCGCACCTGTTCCAAGCTCGCCCCCTGGCGGCGCCGCCAGCATCGCGCCCCGAGGAGTCGGAGCCGATGGTGACGGGCTGGACTAAACTTTCCCCTGTGGAGAAACAACGCCGCCGTGAGTTGGGCCTCTGCATGTATTGCGGAGGCGACCAACACACCGTGGAGTGTTGCCCACGGAAAGCCAGTCGGTGGGGTCCGCGAGTCACTGTTGGAAGCCTCGCGGATGTCAATCGGTTAGGATCACTGACTCAATTGAAGCTGCCCATCCGTTTCTGCCATAACCCTACTGGGCACCTCACCCACGCACTGGTGGATTCGGGCGCAGAAGGCAGCTTCATTTCACAAAGCCTGGCAACCCGATTGGGCATCCGCTGCCAGGCACTCAATACTCCCATCTCCCTAATCCACCTCTCCCGTGCCACCCTCGGGAGAGTGACACATCAAACTGTTCCCCTACCGGTCATCATCTCGGGAAACCACCGGGAGGAAATGACCTTTTACGTCCTTCCCAACTCTGTGTCGCCCGTCATCCTGGGGTATCCCTGGCTCCGCCTTCACAATCCGGTCCTGGATTGGAAATCAGCTGGGATCTCGGCATGGAGTACGTTCTGTATGGGCACCTGCCTTCAGTCCGCTGCCTGCTCTCCGTCCGCTCCTCCCCCTGCGACGGACGCTGCACCCCCGGACCTGTCTCTGGTGCCCCCAGAATTTCACGACCTGGGTATGGTGTTCAGCAAAGCGAAAGCTATGTCTCTTCCCCCTCATCGGCCCTATGACTGCGCCATCAACCTCCGCCAGGGGGCTCCCTTACCTTCTGGTCGCCTTTATAGCCTGTCTGCGCCGGAGAAGGAGACGATGAACGCCTACCTGAAGGAATCTTTAAGTGCTGGGATTATCCGCCCATCATCGTCACCCGTGGGGGCAGGGTTCTTCTTCGTGGGGAAAAAGGATGGGTCCCTCCGCCCTTGTATCGACTACCGGGCCCTCAATAATATCACGGAGAAGGACCGTTACACCCTGCCTCTCATGGACACTGCTTTCCACTCCCTCCAGGGGGCGACCTGGTTCACCAAGCTGGACCTACGCAGCGCTTACCACCTCGTCCGGATCCGGGAGGGAGATGAGTGGAAAACGGCCTTCCGTACCCCGAACGGCCACTTTGAATATCTGGTGATGCCGTTCGGGTTGACCAACGCTCCTGCAGTCTTCCAGCGCCTCATAAATGACGTCCTCCGGGACTTCATTGGCCTTTTTGTGTTCGTCTACCTGGACGATATTCTCATCTTCTCCAAGTCCAGGGATGAGCACCAGGTCCACGTGAGGCGGGTCCTCCAAAGGCTGCTGGAGAACCGTCTGTACGTTAAGGCAGAAAAGTGTGAATTTTACGCCAGGAGCACGTCCTTCCTGGGGTTCATCATCGCCCACGATAGGGTGCTCCCCGACCCAGAGAAGGTAAAGGCGGTGGTGGAATGGCCCACACCTGCATCCCGGAAACAGGTGCAGCAATTTGTTGGCTTCGCCAATTTCTACCGCCGCTTTGTCCCCAACTTCAGTGCCATCGTGGGACCACTGACCCGCCTCACGTCCCCGAAGGTCCCGTTCCGGTGGACCGAAGAGGTCGCTGCCGCCTTTGAGGCGCTGAAGGCGGAATTCTCCTCCTCCCGGGTCCTTCGCCAGGTCGACCCCGCGCTGCAGTGCATTGTAGAGGTAGACGCCTCGGACACGGGAGTGGGAGCAGTGCTGTCCCAGCGGTCACCGGACGATGGCGCCAAGCGACCGTGCGCCTTCTTCTCCCGGCGCTTGTCCCCGGCGGAGAGAAACTACGATGTGGGGGACAGAGAGCTCTTGGCCATCAAGCTCGCCCTGCAGGAGTGGCGCCACTGGTTGGAGGGGGCAAGCCTGCCGTTTGTGGTCCTCACGGACCACAAGAACTTGGAATACTTACGATCTGCCAAGCGCCTGAACGCCCGCCAGGCGCGCTGGTCCCTGTTCTTCGCCAGGTTCCAATTTTCCATCACCTTCAGGCCTGGCTCTAAGAACGTCCTGCCTGACGCCCTCTCCAGGCAGTTCGCCCCCGTGGAGTCGGAGGAGGCGCCCCACTCCATCCTGCCCAGGTCGTGCGTCGTGGGAGCCATCTCGTGGGACATTGAGAGCAAGATCCGGAAGGCACAGCAGGTGGAACCTGACCCTGGCGGCGGACCGGAGGGGAGGCTGTTCGTGCCATCCGCGGTCCGAGGAGAGGTCATCCACTGGCTCCACACCTCCAAGCTCACCTGTCACCCTGGCACCTCCCGGATGATAGATCTCCTCCAACGGTCCTTTTGGTGGCCAGGCCTGCGGAGGGATGCAGCCCGCTACGCCCGGGCTTGCCCAATCTGTGCCACCTGCAAATCGGGAAATGCCCCTCCAGCGGGTCTGCTCCAGCCCCTGCCCGTCCCTGGCAGGCCCTGGTCGCACATCGCTCTGGATTTCGTCACCGGACTCCCCATCTCCAACTCCTATGACACCATCCTGACCATCGTGGACCGCTTCTCCAAGGCCGTGCACTTCATCCCCCTGCGAGGCCTCCCTACTGCCCTGGAGACGGCGGACCTCCTCGTCCAACACGTGGTCAGGCTGCATGGGATTCCGGTGGACGTGGTCTCGGACCGGGGCCCCCAGTTTTCATCTGAGGTTTGGAGGTCATTCTGCAACGCCATCGGAGCCAAGGTGAGCCTCTCCTCCGGCCATCACCCCCAATCCAACGGGCAGTGTGAGAGGACCAATCAGGAGCTGGAGGCTGCGCTCCGCTGTGTGTCCAGATCCAAACCCGCGTCCTGGAGCAACCATCTTGCCTGGGTTGAATATGCCCACAACACCGCTCGCTCTTCTGCTACAGGGATGTCCCCCTTCAAAGCGTCCCTGGGTTACGACCCCCCGCTGTTTCCGGAGCAGGAGAGTGAGGTAACTGTCCCGTCAGTTAGGGCCCATCTCAGGCAGTTCCGCTCCACCTGGGCTGCCGCGCGCCATGCGCTATTACGCACAGCGGAGCGCAACAGGACTGTGGCGGACCGGCGTAGGAGACCTGCCCCGGCGTACAGAGTTGGGCAGCTTGTTTACATTTCCACCCAGGACGTCAATCTAAAAGGCGAGAGGAGAAAGCTGGCACAGCGCTTCATGGGTCCCTACCCCATCACCCGGATCATCAACCCGGTGGCTGTGCGCGTGGCTATTCCCCCCTCCCTCCGCATTCATCCTACTTTCCACGTGTCGAAGGTGAAACTGGCGGTTTCTGACCCCCTTTGCCCTCCTCCTGCAGCGCAACCCGCGCCCCGGATGATTGGTGGCCATCCGGCCTGGTCCGCTTCCTCCATCCTGGACTCCCGGCGCCGGGGTCGTGGGTTGCAATACTTGGTGGACTGGGAGGGCTATGGGCCCGAGCATCGACAGTGGGTGCCCCCGTCGTTTGTGTTGGACCCATCGCTCATCGCGGACTTCCACCGAGCGCACCCGGATAAGCCATCGCCAGGAGGCGCTGCTAGAGGGGGGAGTACTGTCACGCCGCGCCATTCATCAGCGGCGCCACCTGCTCACGCACCTGCTACTCGTCAGCGGCGAAGGATAAAAGCCGCCTCGCCCTGAGCGTCGGCCTGAAGCCGTAGACTTCGTTTCCTTTGCATGGACTTCTACCACATTCTCTTCAGCATCCTCTTTACCGGTAAGAAGTTCACTTACCTCATCTCTCCAGTCTGCTCCCCTGTGCACAGGTGGATTCCTCGGCGGCGGACAATCCCGTCCCTCGTCTCTCCTCGCTGCTGCACCGAGCCCTGCAGGTGGCTGTCTCCCGGGCTTCCATCCTTGAAGCGCCAGTCATCTGCCCAAACAAGTAAGCTTCTCTCCCTCGCCTATTCTCCTCCCGTGTTGGTGTGTGCTCATCACCCTGTGTCTGATTTCTCCCATAGGGTTGCCGGCTGAACGGTCTCCTGCCTCTGGGTCCGAAGCAGACGCCCCCACCAACACATTAACATTCTGCAGACACGCACCCAAACATCCCTGTTGTTAATAAACAGTTTGAACTACTCTGAGCCTGTGTGTGTGCGTCTCCTGAGCCGAACGTTATGTCATGCATTAGCGTGCCATTTCTTCTTTTTCTTAACCAGATGAACTCCGGGATTCTGCGGGCGGTCACGTCGTGCGTCTCAGTGTGCACTGAAAAAAAAAAGCTGCATTTCCGTTCTTCCAGTACAGACACAGCCGTGAACAGAAAGCCAAAGGAGTGTTTGATTGGTTTAGATTTGATTGACCTCTCATTCGACTAATAAGAGCCTTGAATTGGGTTTCTGAAACCTTGAAGAGCCAATGACTGAAAACCTAGCAAGAAGGACCTTTCTACCAACGACCGCGAATACAACGAGCCAATTGAAGCAGAGAAGTTCGACTATTGACGTGTCGTTTAGCCAATGAAATTCTGAATTCAGCAATACCTGACACGCTTTTGTTATGTGTTTATATTGTCGTTAAAACACGTGCGTCCCCGTGCGTAAAATCTTTTTTGCCTAAGCCGCTGGGTGACTCACATTGAGACCTGTGCGTAACGGTAGCGTTAGCCACTCTCAGCCATTAGCCAGTCTTTTTTTATTACTACTGTTCTTATTTGTTTTGAAAAAATGGTTCGCAAAAACCGCAATCATGGAAGTGGAGATGGTTTGACCGGGTCGGGTGACCAGAACCACGAGTCCGTAACAACTGGACCAGCTTCATGTTCGTCTGACAATAAGGAACAGATGTTTGCCAACGCCACTGCGGTTGTGGACAGGTGAGTCTTATAATCTATTCTTTATCGATAAAATTAGTAATAAAAATAACTTTTTTCCAATCGGTAATTACAAGGGTTCCGCATGGCGACGTTTTTGTGTGCGCCGTGGGGGTGGGTGTTGTTTGTTACTGTGTATATTGCAGAAAATTTTAATAATTTTTTAGTATAATTTTTATTTCACTGTAGGCTATTTTTTTCTGTAAAAAAAAAGGAACTGCACTGTGTATGTCTGAGTTATTATGCCTTTGTTTTACTGTGTAAACGTGATCTGGTGAAATGGAGCCCTGACCATGTGAGCACACTATTGTGAGCACCCCAGGTGGACCTTGGTATTCAATCTGTACATTTTCAATCCAGTGATTTACAAAGTGATTCATAATTTTCAAAAGCCTCATTCAGAACATTATAGTCCCACAGACTGGTTTTCATCTGGGGCAGCATTTATAAATCACTAGATGGAGAATGTACCTGTACATGTACAGATTGGATTCCGAGGTCCACTTGGGGTGCGCACTTGGTCAGGGGTCCGCACTTGGTCAGGGGTCCAGTTGACCTGTATCTGTGTAAACTGATGAGATAGTGAACTCTGGAAAAATTGGAGGGGGGAGAGGGTTGTTTTTGTGTATACTTTAGTGAAATGTATTAATTTTTTGCATAATTTTTCTTACACTGTAGGCTATTTTTTGCCTGTAAAAAAAAAAAAACAGGAACTGTGCTGTGTATGTCTGGGTTGTTACCCCTTGGTTTTACTGTGCAAACTGCTGAGATAGTGAACTCTGAAACATAGCTTTCCAAACTGTGCCATTTGGCACAGTTTGGCACAGTTCAAGAACGCCTTGTTACAACCTGAGAAAAAAGCTGTGTAATATATTCATTTTTTGTGGTATTGTTACAAAATTTTGACCTGAGCTTGAAAACACTTGGTTCTACATTTCTGTTGTTTTCCAGCACGTTTCACACAGCTGTATGTTATTTGCAAGAATTTATATCTAAAAAAAACACCAAGGCGAACTTTATTTTCTTCAAATTCAGTATGTTTAGATGATTGTTACTCAGTGGCAGGAGCACTTAGAGAGATTATGACTGTTTTGCCAAAAAATTCAGTGTTTTCTTTTAAATGAGACCAACCCCATGAAGATGCTGCAAAGGGTTGAAGAACAGCTTTTGACTTACTTTGGGCACGTTATTTTTAGACGTTTTTAGGGAAATTGACCAGAGTTCAACAGGTTAACTGAATGTGTTGCCAAATGTGTATATTGTTCAGTTAAACTCAGGTTTTTGGATTTTGAGTCTTGTGTTTTTATTTTTGCTTGATGTTGGCTGACCTGTCTGTAAGTGTAGACATTTTAAAGCTAAAATATTTTATGTTGCACTGTTATATAACAGACCAGGGTTTTTTGTACGGTTGGAGTTCTTGGCTCTGCACACCTAAGACTGGAATCAAAATGGCGAGCCACCCCTAGGAGGAAAGCATCTTGTGGAGCATCAGTTTTGTGCTCTGCTGGATCAACACCCCAGTCAGAGATAAGAAACCTCATTCACATGGACTGTGGTAGGACACAAACTATTATTTGCTGCAACACATCAGAGGATCTCATTCAGGGTTGATTGATTCAACCCAAGGACTGACTTTATGCCCAAATTGTGAAATTTGAGTTATTGGTTATGTTCTGATGTGGGAATTGAATTTGGTATTTTTAATTTTATTGCTAAATGCAAGCGGGTGTTATTATGTAACCAAACAGGTTAAAAAAAAGATAATTACAGAACTAAACAGGTGAATTGAGTAAAAGGTCTTACTTACTCTATTAATAAGTGGAAAAATTGATACTGGACCTGAGTCGGCTGATAACAAAACAAAACTGGAACTCATAGAAATTTAAACTTAAGGAAATTTAAGTTTTAGCAACTTCAGGTTGTAAAACGTAAGAACAAAAAGAGAGAAACAAAACTCAAAGGTTAATGAGTGAAACTGTTAATTTTTTAAATTTCTTTTTAAATGTCATTTTAACAGTGCAGTTTTTGTGCACTGTAATATTTTGTGGTGCCCAAACCTTGTTTTCTTTTTCTACAATTTCTATATAAAGTTTGCTGGCCATCTAACTTTAACTCTGGTCTGCGGTCTGTTATTATTAAGCCTTTAGTTGCTAACTGCTCTCTCAAACCTGGAGCCTGGTCCTAGCTATTTGTAATAAATTACAGTGCTACATTCTTGGTGAGCCAGCCATGAGCAGTTGTTAGCCAAGTTAAGCACACTGTAAAAAAAAGTAATTTTTTTCAGACCACAAAGACCTAAATTGAATGACAAATATTGAAATAGACAGAATATATTAAGGTACTTAACTCAGTTATTGTTAAAGGGCTCACTGACACAGAATCAGAGGATGATTTAACTGATTTCCTGAATAAGTATGGACATATTTCTAGAACACTTAGGACTGATGACCCCAAATCTGTGTACCACAGAAATGTTATTGTGGAGTATGAGAATGGTTTGCAGTTCTTGTGCTTGAGCCAGTACTTCCATATAGCTATGAGAGTCCCACTAAAGTCATTGTTAACATCAGAGCTTTGTCAAGTGACTACTTATCAGCTGTAACTGAGAGCGCTACCCAACGTTTTGGTTTTTTTTTTGTTTTTTTTGAGGGAACAGCAAAAGATTGTTAAATTGAGTGGAAGCTCATTTGAGGAAATCTTGCAAGATTAGTTGTCTAAATGCACTAGATCCATAGTTGACAATACAGAGCCTGTATCTGAGCTGTCTACTGCTGATATTGCCAGTGCATCACCACAGCCAAAGATTACTGAGCCCCACATGAGTCATCCAGCTTGAACAGTTGAGCTGAAGGAACCCCTTTCAGTTGAAGCTCACCCTAAATTACTCAACCACTTTAGGGAGGGTGAAAACCCTCAAGTTTCCTCAAGCTTTGTGAATCCCCCAGAGGTTCAGCATATGATTGTCAAGCACATAGTGAGGTGCCATTATCTCAGAATGTGCCTGCCAGACTCAGAGGGTTCTCTGGTAAAAGCCCTTGTCCCGGCAATGAGGTTGATTTTGATACATGGCAAAACAGTGTTGACCTCATTTTGCAGGACACTGCTCTGTCAGAACTACAGCACTCAAAAAAGATTCTTGACAGTTTAGTGCCACCTGCAGCTGATGTTGTGAAACCTTTAGGTTCCAAAGCCTCACCATCTGCTTACCTTGAACTGCTAGATGTAGCTTTTGGAACAGTGGAGAATAGAGATGAACTTTTCGCCAAATTTCTTAACACTACAAGATGCTGGAGAAAAGCCATCCCATTATTTGCACAGACTGCAGATAGTTCTTACAAAAGCATAGAAAAGAGGTGATGTTTCTGCCAGTGAAACTGACCTCCATCTTTTACAGCAGTTTTGCAGAGGGTGCTGGAATAATGCACTAATAGCAAATCTTCAGCTTGAATGTAAGAGACAATCCTCCTCCATTCTGAGTTACTGTTACATGTAGGAGGATAAACACTTTGCAAAAGACAACAGGATGAAAAAACATCTTGGAGCATCAAAACAAAAAAGTCAGCTCCCTTGTCCGAACTACAAGCTCCCTTGAATGTGAAACATCTCTACAAAATGATGTAACTGAAATGAAACAAGTTGCTGAGCTGCAATCAACTCAGCCAAATAAATGCTCATAAAGCAGAGCCAAGAGGTTCTCCTCAAGACAGTGTTGTCTCTGAGTTAAAGAAACAAGTCAGTAAAATCCAGACTCAACTAACCAGACTAAAACCCCAGCCTCATCACAAAGGAAACACTAGTGCAGCCAAGGTTAGTGTAAAGCATCCACCTAAGTCTAAAGGAGATGACGACCCCCCTGTGGTGGTCAAAACGTTTAGTGGCCAACGAAAGCCCTGGTATTGCTTCCAGTGTGGGGAAGATGGCCACATTGTGTCAGCATGCTTAAATGACCCCAATCCATCTTTAGTGTCTGCTAAGAGAAATACAGTCTCTTTGAGACAGCCAAGCTGGTTCAAACCATTCTCAATCTTTAAACTAGAGGCTACTTTTGTTGCAGGACAAATGAGTGCTAATAACACTTGCAATGGTCCCATCTCTGACAATGACTACAAACCTAATAAAAAGCTTTCACATACCAGATCCACCATTATGAAAATACTCAAAGGGTTGGTTGGAGCCAAGCACACAGCTCATGGACTTACAGATGGAAGAACTTGCAATTGTCTTCTGACACAGGTTTGCAAGTTACAATAGTACAGTCATTCTATGAGGAAAACCTTCCTGTTGTCATAATTGGCCCTTTCAGGGCAGAAATGAGGCACCAATCGCCAGCAGTGAGTTTGCTCATTTAATAAGGAATAAACACAAAATAACAGCCACAGAGGCAACGGTGATTTACAAAAGGGTATTTACAAGGGCCCAGAAGGATGTCTACAGAAAAATACAAATAATGAAAAAACCACAAACCATAACTTACATATAACAGGCAAGGATGAAGACCTAAGCAGAAGAAAGACTGGAATCAGACGTGGAGATTCCATTCAGCACAAGACGAGGTCACTGCAAGGAATAATCCCCACAAGTGAGCTTAAATAGTAATACAGGAACTCAAACATGAATTAGGTGTGGAGTGAAAGTGATTAACTAAACACAAACAGCTGTGACAACCATGAAAATACTTGACAGCCAGAAGTCACAAACTGCACTGTCAAATAAAAGCACAAAACATAATGGATGAAAAATCAAAACTAAATACAAATACAGAAAAAGAGGAAAAACCACAAAGACCCGAGCATGGCACAGACCTGCGCTCAGCATCATTACACTCATTTAAAGATTCATCTCTTGAATGAGCTGTTAGAGGTGGAGGCTGCAAATGGTCAAACTGTACCCTATTCAGGCTTCATCGAGGTTGACATTACATTCCCAAAAGACAGTTTTGGATCTGAAGTCAAAGTGTCCAGTCTTGCATTAGTTGTTCCAGACACATGTACTAGCACAGTCTACTCTCTTGATAGGCACTAATACATTAGACCTTGTGTATGAAAGATTTCTCTGCCAGAAACTGATTTTTGAGCACTGCCCTATGGCTACAGAGTTGTTCTCAAAGTTATACAACAGAGACACAAGCAAAAGGAGAACAGCAGTTTAGGGCTGGTGAAACTGTTAGAAACTGAACCTGGGGTTATAACTGCAGGTAGAAGTTGTGTGTTAGAGGGATTAGTCCATGTTAACAGTCAAATTCTGGATAAGTGGGTTATAGCTGAATCCCCTTCATCATCTTCTCTGCCAGGTGGTGTTAATTACAAGCAGCTTACTTGCCCTTCCCAGTGGTCAGTCACAAAAGCTTCCTGTAGTGTTGTGCAATAAAAGTGAACATGACATCATCATCCCAACAAAAAGTGTCATTGCTGAAATTCATGCATTGCAAGAAGTGATCTTGAATAAGCAAAGCTCAACTGAGCATACTACATTGAACCCACCTGAAACCCCAACACTAAACCTTAACTTTGGTGACTCCCAGTGCCAGTCGACTGGAAGGATCATATTGTGCAGAAATTAACTTGCCAAATCCTTGTAAAATAATACAAAAACAAAGTGCAGCTACTTGGGCAGAAGCTGAAAAGCAAATCCTCAAAGAACTGTGTAGAGTAAAACAATCCTTATCACCAGAGTTATTCGTGTTTTCTTCACTCTTTTCTCCCTTCTCCTGCAGCATGCATCATTACCAATCTCTAGCTGTCTTTCCTTCTATTACATTTGTTTTCAGCCATGAGGGGCACTGTTTCTACACAGAACAGCTGCTACAGCAGTATTTTTTCCCCAAAGAACCAATACATAACAAAATTATATATTTTTTTTTTTTTTTACTTTTACAACCATAAATGCCATTTTGAACACACAAGGAATAAATTTGTTACCTCTGTATTTGTTTTATTGTTTGGTTTCTAACCTGGTTACACCCCCCCCCCCCCTGAAATTAATGTAAGTCTCTTTGTATAGGTTAACTTTTGCACTATCTCAGGGTCAGGTAATCGAATAAAACCAGGTTCTACAAGTGAATCTGTAATAGCGGTGCTCAAGCTCTGAAACAGAGAATGGACAATAGTCACTAAAAGATTACCCAGCTCAGGATATGTCAATCTTTTTGACTTCTCTCTATGACTTAATAATCTTCTCACTGGTTGTTGCATTTCATTTTCAATTTCCTTACTTTCTGTTTCACAGACTTCGCTTTCATTTCTGCTAACAATCCCTTCAACCTCTACAGGGATAGTGATTAGCTCTGTGGTTGCTTTAGTCAAATCTTCAAGTGCAAGTTCTACTTCACCTGTCACTTTTTTGAGTTCAATTTCATCAATCGGATCATCTGGTGTCTCTTCAGGTTAATCTCTATTTTCAGGTTCTAACCTGACAGGTACTGTCATTTCAGGTAAGTAGTCTCTGTCTGGCAATAATATTCTTTCAGATACAGATTCAGTATGCCTCTCTGGAGAACTGTCAGAAACTGCAACATCATCTGGACAGTTCTGCTCTACAGAAGAACATGTTTGACCTCTGGGGGAAATGGGTATTTCATATTCCTGAGTGGACCTGGAAATCTCTTTAACATGAATCTGGGGGAAATAGGAAGGACATTCATCCCCTTCGTCAGAGTTATGCTCTGACTCTGCTTCATCACGGTCAAGGTTTGGATTTTGACGTGTGCTTGGATGCCATGGTTTCTCTGATACAACAGACGCTTCCTCTTCTAGAGAAGATAAGAAACAACATGGTAACAATAGGTCCCTGTGTAGAGTTCTAAGGGGACTATCTTTGTTTTCTGGCTTGACAGCGTAAACTGGGATGTCGCCTTTTTGGTTAACAACAACATGCACAACTGAATTCCATCGATCAGCTAATTTATGTTTTCCCTTTACCCGAACATGTCTCACTAATACACGATCCCCAATATCAAGAGCAGATGCAGTCACATGCTTGTCAAACTGGTATTTGTTCCTTTCAGCTGATTTGGTCGCATTTTTAGTAGCCAGTCGATAACTTTCTTGAAGATGAGTTTTCAGGTCATGGATGTATTGACAGTGTGACCTTTGAAAAGTTTGATTTAAAGGAACATTGAAGGTAAGGTCAACGGGCAACCATGGCTGTCGCCCAAACATCAGCTCGTAAGGTATGAACCCCGTGGTCTCATGTTTTGTTCAATTATAGGCATGTGCTAGGGGTTTAACAAAGTCACGCCAGTGCCTCTTGTCTTTATCTTTTAGTGTTCCGAGCATGTTTAGAAGCATTCAGTTAAACCTTTCTACAGGGTTTCCCCTGGGGTGATAAGGCGTGGTTCAAACTTTTTGAATTCCCACTATTTCACAGAGTTCTTTTATAGTCCTAGATTCAAAATCTGGACCCTGATCACTATGAAATTTTTCAGGGAAGCCATAGTGAACTATGAATTTTTCCAAAGACACTTGGCTACTGTTCAGGCCTTTTGATTTGGAGTCAGGATTGCAACAGCATGTTTTGTAAAGTTAATGATTACTAGGACATCTTTTGTACTACTTTGGTCTGGCTCAATGGAGAGGAAGTCTATGCAGACCAACTCAAGAGGTTGAGTGACCTGGATGTTTACCAACGGAGCTGCCCTCTCTGGCAGTGACTTCTGACAAACACAACACATGCAACTCTTAATTTTCTTCTCAATATCAGTAGCCATTCTGGGCCAAAAGAATCTGGCTCGTGTAAGATCAAGGGTACGTTCAACACCTAAATGGCCCATATCGTCATGAAGGCTATGCATAACCATGCTTCTCAAACTGTCTGGCAGAACCAGCTGGTAGTGACTTTCCTCACTAACCTGTCTCTTACGATACAGAATTCCATTCTGTAACTCAAACTTGCTGAGTTCTCTAAGAAAAAGGTGAAGCTCCTGGACCTCTTTCCTGACAGCAGGCGGTGGTGCTTCCCTGTTTTTAACTGATAAATGACCTCCTGGATAGCAGGGTCATTTCTTTGCACTTGTCTCAATTCCTCTTCTGAAATGCTAGGAATGACTGGAAACCCATCAGGATGCTCAAAGCAATCTGGCAGACATAGCTAGTGAGGTTACAAGAGGAAAATTTTGAACACCATTGTCAATCTCTGCAGGCAACCAGATAAGATGTTTTTCACAGACTGCATTAACAGCTTCATGAGGCATGTGAGTGAAACTCTCAGATTCAGGCAAATGGTGCTGTATGAACTGGCAGATTTGCTCCTGCTCTTTCTGGGAAACAAGGTCATTAACTAAATCACCATGAGGGCTTTGTGATAGACCATCAGAATCAAGATTTCTTTTGCCTGTTCTGTACTGAAGCTGGAATCTAAAGGTGGAAAGGGCAGATAACCAGTGGTAGCTTGCTGCATCTAACTTAGCAGTGGTCCAAAATGTAAGTTAGGGGATTACTGTCTGTAACGACTGTAAAAGAGCTACCATACAGATAATCACAAAACTTCTCGGTTACAGCCCACTTGAATGCCAAAAACTCCAGTTTGTGGGCTGTATAGCGAGCTTCACTTCTTGAAAGTCCATGACTAGCAAATGCGATTACACGCATTTGTCCCTCTTGCTCTTGGTAGAGCGCTGCTCTTAGTCCAGTTATACTCACATCTGTGTGCAATATGCATGGCAATTTTGGGTTAGCAAAGCCCAACAACGTTCACTGTGGTGAGCTTTTCAATGATAGTGTCGAAAGCTTTTTGACAATTTTCTGTCCATCTTGTCCCAAAAGGCTCTTTTGGTTGGAAATACTTACCACTCTCCACTTCTGGGCAGCTACCCTTCTTTCGTGGTGGATATCCAACCGTGAGGTCATTCAGTGGTTTCACTATCATAGAGAAATCGCAAATGAATCACCAGTAATATCCCGCAAACCCCAAAAATGAATGAAATTCTTTGAGGTTTCTAGGACTTGGCCAGGTTTTGAGGACATCAGTTTTCTCTGGATCCGTCTCAACACCATGCTGGGATACAACATGCCCCAGGTACCTCACTGATGTTTGGAAAAACTTATATTTTTTTCAATGACAGTTTCAACCCGTACTCCCGGAGACAGTTGAGTATGTGGAGAAGCCGGGTTTCGTGCTCTTCAAGAGTTTCTGAAAACACAATAACATCATCTAAAAACACCAAGACCTCTTTAAGGTTGATGTCACCCATGCATCTCTCCATCAGCCTTTGGAATGTGCTGGGAGCATTAGTTGTGTCTTGAGACATCCTATTAAACTCCCAGAAACCCAATGGAAAAACAAAGGCACTCTTGTGTTTGTCAGCTTCATCTACCTCAATCTGATAGTACCCTGACTTCAGATCTAGGACAGAAAACCACTTTGATCAAGTCAGAGCAGAAGAGGTCTCTTCCAGATTCAGTAGGGCATCCTTAAGAGTCTGGAGATTTAACCTCCAGTAGTCAGTGCAAAGTCTTACATCACCATTTTTTCCCCTACCACTATAGAAGATGAGAAGGATGACTCAAACTCTCTACTCCTGCTTCACTAAGCTCTTGCAAGTGTCTCTGCACTGCGTCAAGATCTTGTGGATGCATAGGACACGGTCTGTGCTTAAAGGGTGTCTCAACACTTAACTTAATCTGATGCTTAACTTTGTCAGTACACCCAAAGTCCAGCTCATGCTGAGTAAAAACATCTGGCATGGCACTTAAACTATCTTTTTTTCTTTTCGTGTATCTGTGTATTAGTGTGCGATGTCTTCTTTTTCTTAACTGAATGTATTGCCACATGTGTATATTGTTCAGTTGTACTCAAGTTTTTGGATTTTGAGTAATGTGTTTTTGTTATTTTTGCTGTGTAACTGCTAAGCTACATGCTAAGTGTTTCGACATGTGTTAGGCTCTGCGGCCTGCATGTCGATGTCACTGTCACCATTACTAGGTGCAGTTTTTCTTTTGATGTTGGCTGACCTGTCTGTAAGTGTAGATGTTTTAAAGCTAAAATATTTTATGTTGCACTGTTATATGACAGGCCAGGTTTTTTTTGTACGGTTGGAGTTCTTGGCCCTGCACACCTAAGACTGGAATCGAGATGGCGAGCCACCCCTAGGAGGAAAGCACCTTGTGGAGCATCAGTTTTGTACTCTGCTGGATCAGCACCCCATTCAGAGATAAGAAACCTCATTCACATGGACTGTGGAAAGACACAAACTATTATTTGCTGAAACGCATCAGAGGATCTCGTTCAGGGTTGATGGATTCAACCCAAGGACTGACTTTATGCCCAAATTGTGAAATTTGAGTTATTGGTTATGTTCTGATGTAGGAATTGAATTTGGTATTTTTCTGAACTTTTTTTATTTTATTGACAAATGCAAATGGGTGTTATTATTTTACCAAACAGATTAAATAAAATAATTACAGCGCTAAACAGGTGAACTGAGTAACTTACTCTTTATTAATTAGAGGGAAAATTGATGTTGGAACTGAGTCGACTCATAACAAAATAAAACTGGAACTCCTAGAAATTTAAACTTAAGGAAATTTAAGTTTTAGCAACTTAAGGTTGTAAAATGTAAGAACAAAAAGAGAGAAGAAACAAAACTCAAGTGGGTTAATGAGTGAAACTCTTAATTTTTTAAATTTCTTTTTAAATGTTATTTTAACAGTGCAGCTTTTGTGCATTGTAATATTTTGTGGTCATAGACAGGAGTTCCTGGCAGCAGAAGGCTAAGGACAGAGCTGTGTGGAGGAATCTGATCAGACCTAAACAGTCATTGTCGCCCACGACAGACTGCTATGATGATGATGATGAATATTTTGTGGTACCCAGACCTTGTTTTCTTTTTCTACAATTTCTATATAAAGTTTGCCGGCCAATTAACTTCAACTGTGGTCTGTGGTCTGTTATTATTAAGCCTTTAGTTGCTAACTGCTCTCTCAAACCTAGAGCCTGGTCCTAGCTATTTGTAATCATTTACAGTGCTACACAGGGCTCAGTTCAGAGTCTGAATCTTTCCTCTTCAAATATTTATCCACCGCTGTTTCTCATCTGGTCACCATGACCTAACACGTCTTAACAATGTCATTAACCTTCATAAAACACATGAAGATGAGGAAGAGGAAGACGACGGTGACCATACTGTGGTCATACTGCCACCTACTGACATGGGAGAGTCACTACAGAACCAATGCAAAACAACGGCAAATTATTTGCTTTTTGCGTTTTTTTTTAACCAGTTAAGAAGTGAAATTAGACAATTTTCTGCAAAACCCTGAAGTTCTCTCATGTAACTCCCAGGTTCCTAGGAACCCTGAATGGAAAAAAAGTATTGATTTACATAATATTTAATGGACAATAACACTTTCTGATGAGTTTATGGCTTTAATCTCTAGCATTACACAATACAGAACAAAAAAAAAATGGTGCATAATGGATCATGTTATGATGAAGTGGTGCATTTCAGACTGGTGGCCTCCATGATTGTCAAATGCATTTATGAAGCAGGAAAAAATCATATTCTGTATTCTGAAGTTCTCAATCTTGGTTTTGAGGTTTGTAGCTTGGGCTTATTAAAGGTAATTTTTTGACAAATACTATAGGATTTTGTTTTATTATACTACTTAGAGTGGATGAGAATTTGTGACTTTCCTGTCATACCTAATAACCTAAGTGTTCACTTCTTCCTTCTCCTTAAGTGTTCACTTCTTCCTTCTCCCTTTCGAACAGTGTATACTGTTACTTTATTGCATTTGCCATTTGCTTGTATTTGTTATATTTTTGTGTTCGAAATAAACTATCTATCTATCTATCTATCTATAACAGAAGCTCATAACTTGATAACTTATCTTCTATGGATGTTTTCAGCTTTAAAGGACTAATTGACTGAAAATCGTGTGTTTGTAGCTTTTAACCATCTGAAATGCTTCTATTGGTCATGTGATACACACAGCCTTTATATTGTTTTTCTTTCCAAAGCCCTATCATGGTGGAGGGTTTGCACGCCCTAATAATCCCAGGAGTTATGTTGTTGGGAGCAACATGCCCCCGGTAGGGTCTGCCGAGGCACATTGGTCCTGGAAAGGGCCAGACCAAGAGCAGTCCAGTGGAACCCCATGAAAAAGTTACAACAAGGATCCAAAGTACCCACCCATTTTGGGGTTGCCAGGACTTGAGGGCACGCACCTATTGGCCAGGTTTCTGTCCATAGGACGTAGCCAGGCTCAGCCGAGCCACATGAGTCTGCCCTCATGTGCGCTCACCACCTGCAGGAGGGATCATGTCAATCATTGATGCAATGTGTCAGAGCTTCTCTGTTTGGACTGTGGCCCTGCAACCCAGACTCTGGGATAAGTGGTAGAAGATGGATGGATCTTCAAACACAGATGTTCTGAACTGTTTCAGGTAGAAAATATGGATCTCTAAACCGTTTTATAAGGTGCAAGATAGCATAAACATCTAGAGGGTGTGTGTATGTTTGCATATGTGCATGCATTAGCTTGACCTACCATGGTATGGAGTGAAATTTGAACAAAAATGATCAGATCTATGCAGCTAAATTTTTAAATCTGTACAAAAATAAATATTGTGTGGACAGACTGTACTGCACATTTATACAATATTTTTCCCTTGTTAAAATTATTTGGTATGTGTGTGTTAAGGTGATTTTTTTTTCTTCCTTTAGACAGAGCCATTTAAAGCAAAGCTAACTAGCACCAAGCAGATTTATATTTAGCTTACAAAAAATGGTGGTTGGTATCCTCTGATTACTGAAATTAAAAAATAAGGCCACTTGTTGAAATAAACTCTGTGTTAGCAGACCTTTTTAAATAGTTTCAGGCACTTTAATAACATTTATCAAGAGAAACGGTTACTTCTGGTTGCTACACAGTTATAATGAATATACGAAATGTCTGTTTTGCTTTGATTAGACTAGATAAGGATGGAACTGTTGACCAACCTTAGATTTTAACATATCTTTAACCTAACAGCTTTATTATAATTACAGAAAACACATGCTAAGCCCAAGTAAAATACATGCGTAAAGTGAGAGAACTTTAGTCAAGTCAGGCAGTGACAGTGACTTCTGAATGAAACCCCGAGTCTTTGTCTGTTTATACTTTGGTATATTCCAGTATCACACCTCAAAGCTGATCTCTCTTGATTGTCCAAACAGGGGCTCCGTTGCCAGGTGTGTGTCTGAGTACGCACGCCGTAGATGTGTAGAACTGTACGTGGTCTTGATGGCAACCTCATAAGGAGGAGGGGGTCCCAACCATGGAGGAGGGTGAGGCGTTGGACTAAAACCACCAGAATCCATGGGAGGGTAGTCAAAATCCTCACCACGAGTACCATGTCTGTGCCGTTCCATTGTCCTGCACCCCAAGAGAAGTTAAATTAACACAACACAAATATGCTTCACTGAAGAAAATAACTCTATACAAGGATACAGGTGTACTGTATCTCAATAAATTAAAATATCATCAAAATGTTAATTTATTTCAGTAATGCAATACAAAAAGTGAATTTTATATATTGTATAGATTCATTACACACAGTGATATATTTCAGGATTTTATTTCTTTTCATTTTGATGGTTATGGCTTACAGCTAATGAAAACCCAAAATTCAGTTTCTTAAAAAAATTTGATTACAAAAAATCAATTAAAAAATGATTTTTAATAGAAAAGTTGGCCAACTGAAAAATATGTCCATGTACACACTCAATACTTGGTTATGGCTCCTTTTGCATGAATTACTGCATCACAGCAGCATGGCATGGAGGTGATCGACCTGTGGCACTGCTGAGGTGTTATGGAAGCCCAGGTTGCTTTGATAGCGGCCTTCAGCTCGTCTGCATTGTTGGGTCTGGTGTCTCATCTTCCTCTTGACAATACTCCGTAGATTCTCTATCTGGTTTAGGTCAGGAGAGTTTGCTGGCCAATCAAGCACAGTCATACCATGGTCAATAAACCAAGTTTTGGTACTTTTGGTAGTGTGGACAGGTGCCAAGTCCTGCTGGAAAATGAAATCAGCATCTTCATGCAGCTTGTCAGCAGAGGGATGCATTAAGTTCTCTAAAATCTCCTGGTAGATGGCTGCACTGATTTTGGACTAAATAAAACACAGTGGACCAACACCAGCAGATGACATGGCTCCCCAAATCATCAGTGACTGTAGAAACTTCACACCGGACCTCGAGCAACTTGGATTCTGTGCCTCTCCACTCTTCATCCAGACTCTGGGACCTTAATGTCAAAATGACAGGGCTTGGCACCTGTCCACACTGCCAAAAGTACCAATAACTGGTTTAATGACCATGGCATCACTTTGCTTGACTGGCCAGCAAACTCCCCTGACCTAAAACTGCATAGAGAATCTATGGGGTGTTGTCAAGAGGAAGATGAAAGACACCACACTAGGGCTGTGGTGATAACCGTAATTATGTAGTACTGCGCTATGGACAAGCCTACCGCGGAGGATAACAAGCAACTGCAACAACCACAGTGTAAATAACCCCTGAAAAGGTTTATTATTTTAGGTTAATTACCTGATCTGTCACAGACAGGGCTGATCCGTGATTGTGGCTGTAGTTACTGATTATTGCCAGGCATCCACCAGTTAACGCTGTCACCTGCTGTATATTATTATTATTATTTGTCCTCCTCCTTGTTTTCTACATACTCATTTACACACCTGCACGCACTCAAGCACACTCCTTCATACATGCACATACACACACTTAGGCTTACACACACACATGCACACACATACACACACACATCCATTCTGACTCACAGTCACTCATGCACCTGCTTTGCCACACTCCTGCATCCACTTGACATCATTAGCTCACTGGGTACTTATGCTTGTCAGGTGGTGCACTCAGTGTGGCGATGTCAGTCAGTCGTGACGAGTCAATAGTCAGTAGTTAATTCAAGTCTGCTCTACGCTGAGTTTATGTTGATGTATTGGAGCTGTTGGTTCCTCTACCCCTCCCAGAGCCAGCTGCGCTCCGATGCCTTTGTAAGTCTTTTTCCCTATAATTACTTATTGCCCTTCTTCTCCGCTGGCCAGTTCCGTCTGGGAGTGTGTGGGGCTCTTCCTCCAGCCAATTGAGCTCGGATATCCATCACTTTGTGTGTCAGACTGTTTCTCATTGAACATTTTCTGTATTTTGTGTTTTCCCCTTTCTGTTAATAAACACGTTCACTTCATCTGCGGTTGGGCTTGTATTAACTCACTTGTGTGCTGCGCCATTACGCATCGTACATGGCACTGATCAATAATTCTGACATTGTAGAAGCTGGGTTAATCATCTCAGACTAGATGCAGAGGGTAAACAGAGAAGGACAATAGGTATTGAGATGAGAGAGATTATGGTGAGGTAGCAGGAAGAAGTAGCTGGGGGGAGAAGGGTTGAATGTATTGTGATGCGAGATGTCATGCAGATGTGAGATGGGCGGATGATATAAGAGACCCTGGTGTATTGATATATGTTTTTTCTGTGTATGACTGATATGAGAGTGAATAAAGTTGTCTGCTGCATAAGCCTGCCTCCGTTATTTGCACACTCTACAACATATGTATTTTTTGATCTCTGCATAAATGTTTTCCGATAAGTAGTTAATTTTACAAAGTACAGAGGTCTTATGCCATCCTATGCACTGAAGTAAAAAAGCAGGCTTTTATTTTGATAACGGTGGTTTTGTTTTCATTTCCTGTGCCTGCCTGTGGAATTATCAGTAAGGCTACAGCACTAAAGCAGAGACAATCAAGCTACGAACGCTAACGTTAATCGGTTTATGGACCCGTAATGAGGCACAAGCTCAGCTCTTACAGTGGTTGTAGTTTATGTTTTACTTAATGTGTACTGTGCTAAAATAAGAAAATAAAACTACAAACTTCACCAGCAGTCAAGACCATTGCCATCACATATTACGGGGATCCGTACACGCAGTGTTCACTTTTTTGTGTGTGTGTGGCTAAATCTGGTTGTTCACTTATGTGCCCCTATTGATTATTAAATAAATTGCTAAATGTTAAGTACATTTTTATTGCCAACAGCATGTTTGCACTTGGTACTGTGGAAGCTTCCACAGCACCAGGTGCTGCCACCATCACCACTGTGTGAAGCACTCTCTCCAGACGGACTCCAGCAGGCAGTTACTGGTGGAAGCGTTTGGACGAATTGTTAAATACAGCCGTATCAGTGAGCACTGAGAGGACACAAAAGTGTGTTATTTCTTTCTGAGCGGAGTACAGTGATCCCTCACTTATCGCGGTTAATGGGTTCCAGAACCGACCGCGAAAAGTGAAAAACCGCGAAGTAGCGTCACCCCAATGACGTCATCCATAAACAATACGTACGTTCATTCTCTCACTCTCATATGATACGTGTGTGTGTGTGTACGTGTACATACATACGTAGATGTAAACAAAGTGTACATAAATATGTTTTTAGAACTCTTTTATTCTTATAACAAGATACGTAACTCAAGATGAAAATGATTTACTGCACAGGTTAATGAGAGCTTTACTGCTCCTCAGGTGACGCCTCATCGTGAGGTGCTGGAGGCGCAGGATCATCGAGGGCAGCTTCCGATAGAGCTGAAGCTGCAGGAGGCGGCGTAGTGCCTCGACGGGAAGACTATTTCGCACAAAATGGCACAAGAGAACAGCAAAAAGTTCCACACGGCGAGACTAAGTAACACGAGCAATAAAAAGCAATGAATGCGGTCTTTCTTCCCTTCATCGGTGCTCGGCAGGGAGAGGAGGTGGGTGAGACGTCTCGGCCAATCAGCTTGCGGGGTGAAACGTCTCGGCCAATCAGCTTGCGAGATTTCCGAGCCCAGCCAACACGACAACAGCGAACAGAGAGTTGTGCTGCTCTCCGTGTTGACACGTGATGGTCTAATGTAGTCTCCCTGCCTTCAGCTAGCGCCCGCCCATTATTTCTCAATTTTGAATTTTTGATGAATATTTTTGAAAAATCCGCGATGCACTGAGGGCGCGAAAGGTGAAGCGCGAAGTAGCGAGGGATCACTGTATTTATGATTCTGACAATTGAGCTCCGAGAGTGAAACAATAGTGCATTGCTTGTTTGAACGTGATTTTTCAGACAGCGGCAAAAATCCAAAAATCACAGAAACAAGATCCTGTAAGGGTCTTGTACGGAGGCTGTCCTGTTTAAATAAGCTGAATGTCGCTGCAGTCTCCAACCAGTCCACACACCCTGTAGTTGAAATACTGGAGTTACCACCACTGCTTTATGAAAATTATCTTTTTTTTTTTTTTTTAACAGAATCAGCAGTTCATGCCTGTAGGAAGACCGGAGCTCCACACAATTGACATAAACACACAAGTTGAGAGTGGAGCTGCAGTGCATTTCTCACAGCTTCCATTGTTTGCCACATAAGTTATGAACCCTGTTTAAATGAAAGCACCAAAGTGCTGTGCCTCGGTGCCTGTGGCATGGTAGCATAAGCAGCTGTAAAACAGTGGCACTCCGACCTCTAGTGGCCCGGGATAGTTATTACAATACCATTACAATACCATAGTTATTACAATACCATGTACACACTCAATACTGTGTTTAAATTGATCTTATGTAATATTCTATGTTTTTTGAGAAACTGAATTTGGGGTTTTCATTAGTTGTAAGCCATTATCATCAAAGTTAAAAGAAACAAATGCTTGAAATATATCACTCTGTAATGAATCTATACATGAAATTCACTTTTTGAATTGCATTACTGCAATAAATCATCTTTTCGATGACATTCTAATTTTTTGAGATGCACCTGTAAGAAGCTGTATAGTTGATTGATTGAATCAACTGATCAATTGAACTGAATTGAAATGAATTGAATTATAGAAGTCTATAGCTGTGTTCCCACTGCAGTACCAAGAACCATTAGTGGCATTCCCTCTGTTCTTCTGTTTTCACATCAAGAGCACCCATCCTCATAGTTCTCAAAATTCCCTTTAGAGGAACCTTTTTAGCTCCTTTTACAGAAAAACTTGTGAGGACAATGGTATCCTTTGTGTGACTCAGATGTGACTGATGCTCAAACATAAGTGACTCTTGACTGGGCACTTCAAATATGACCACCATATTAGAATAAAGTAGTTGGCAGTTTTTAAACATCATTTCTGTATGTATCAACACCAGATGTAGCAGGTCACCGGAAGAAAAGTAAAATGTAACAAAACATCAGACTGACATAGAAGTACAGGCTTTTCTGACTTTTTGCTACAGATGTGGGAATTGTTTGACACAGTTCCCACCTTCTGTCTTTACAAGATTAAGTAATCAAATAGTGTAAAAGCAGGAAAAAAAAAACATATTGAAAATGTATAATTCTTACAAGACTTTTTGTTGACAGTTGTCCAAAATAGATGGATTTGATTGGAATGTTGCTTATAGTTAACACCATATTAGCTTTCATGCACTGCCATACATTCCTGAGGAATTAACAACCACAATCACTGATTTTACATCATTTAAAACATAACGTAATTTTTATTCAAATTGGGGCCTATCTTATACCTGTCCTCAATTCAAAAATTCAGTTTCATAAAATTAAAAGCTTGAGGCTTTGTACCGGGACCTCATAAACCAATGGGTAACATCACAGTAACGGACTACGGTCAAATGTAGGACAATTGTGTCAATTGACACTGCTTCCTTATACATCACTGTAAACGCTGATAGTAGCGCAAAAAGAATGTCTTAATACAGTAATTAATTGCCAGGCTCCTCATTACTGACAGTATCGCCTAGTGTTGTAGAATGCAGATCAGTCTTGGCCTTGAGACTGGTCTTGAGACCACATTTTCAAGGTCTCAGTCTCGTCTCACAAACTGAGTCATTTTATTCAGTCTTATCTTGAATTTATAATGCAAAAGTTGAAAATTTACCATAAAAGTTGCAAATTTTCAAGGAAAAAAGTAGCAAATCCAAGACAAGTTTGTGAGGATTTTCTTACTTGTGACATTTTTTTTTCTTGGAAATTTATGATTGCTGGCAAATTTGTGACTTTTCTAATAAAGGTAGTGCTTTATGCTGATAAATTTTGCACTTTTCGTGACAACTTTGTTACCATTTTTTCCACACAAACTTTACAACTATATACTTAGAAATTTAACTTTTTTTCTATTAAGTTTGCATCTTATTTCTCAAAAAGGAGGATTTGAAAGTTTCACAGTGGTCAAATTTGACCAAATGTGATTTATTTTTCAGCGTAGTCTCCTATCCCCTATGGTCCACACACTTCTTCCGTTGGTGTTGCAGCGCTTGGGTCCCTGCGGTGAAAAATAAACCACATTTGGTCAAATTTGACCACTATGAACTTTTCGGGGGGGGGGGGGGGCAGCGCGGTGGCGGAGTGGTTAGCACTGCAGCAGCACAGCAACTCACCCTTGGCCAGGGGATCCTGGGTTCGATCCCAGCCCCCGACCAACAGTGATCTGTGTGGAGTTTGTATGTTCTCCCCGTGTCTGCGTGGGTTTACTCCAGGATTTCTCCGGTTTCCTCCCACATGCCAAAAACATGCAAGTTAGGTTAATTGGCATCAAACTGGGGATTCTAAATTGTCTTTAGGTATGACTGTGAGAGCGAATGGTTGTGTGTCTCTCTGTGTTGGCCCTGCAATGGACTGGCAATCTGTCCAGGGTGTGCCCTGCCTTTCGCCCAAAGATGCTGGGATAGGCTCCAGCACCCCCCCCCCCCCATGACCCGAAAAGGATTAAGCGGAAGAAGATGGATGGATGGATGGATGGATGAACTTTTCAGGGCCCCCCCCCAATACATTTGCAACTGTACGCTTATTGACATGTTCTATTGTACTGTCCTTGCAGGATTGGAGTGGTGGTGGTGGTGGTGGTGGGTGACATGCTAACAAGGGGGATGGTTTTGGATCATTTTACTAATTGGGGGGGGCAGCATCCCCCCTCATCTCCCCTCAAATGACCTACCTGTAATGGTCACAGCTCAGCCCCCAAGGACACAAAGAGGGGGGATGAATTGCAACCAAACTCTTTTTTAAACATTTTTCTGTTAATTGGACTTCTGAGAACATAGGGACATTTCATGTTTCTGTTAATTACAGGTGGTTAAAGAGTCTGTCTGAGTCAATTAAAGATGGTTATTTTGATTTCAGTACCTTTGTATTTACTCAGTGGAGGAGCTAATATACAATATAATATCTGGTGTCTTGGTCTCGACTCGGTCTCTGTCTCTCTTGGTCTTGGTCTTGACTTGGTCTCAAACCCTTAAGTCTTGGTCTTGGTACACTCTGTTCTCAGTATTGGTTAGTGTGGTCTTAACTAGAACACTAGTATCACCCACATTCAAGCGTCATGCACTTTCATTGATATCAGACTGACTTTCAGTGACAACGTTCAAACAGCTGTCCTGTTTTTCCTCTGTAATGTTGCTGTAAGCTGAAACAAAAAATTGATAGTGAATCCTTTGGGTCATTGTGGTTCCACAACATGAGGCCTACCATGCTTCCCTTGATGCTCAGTTGAAGACGCTGAATGCAGGGTCAGTGCCTTGGATAGTGAAATGTGGTGACCCTGTCTCCAAACTCACCAAGATTTACTTTTCCTTTACTCTAAAATGTTCCTGAGATCTGTTTGGGAATGATTTTCATACTGGTGCATTGCTGTTGCCAGTTTGGAGAGCGGCAATAAATAATTAATTGCAAGAGCCCAAGTTTTTCCAGCATAGCATTGCCAGTTGGAACAATCAACAGTCACTGGTGTGGTGTAGTTTCTTAATAAGTTGTATATGAATACCTGATTGTGTAGTTTAATATTCTCTCTTTGTGCCTCACAAGATAAAGTTGATCTTTTGCTAATCAGAAGGTTTCTGTTGAAGATCCACACGTGTTCTTAAGGCAAGATACTGAACCCCAAGTTCCACATGATGCACCCATTGGTGTGTTTGTTATGGATAAGTGCTTTAGTGCTTAGAATAAAGTTCAGTATGAAAGCTGAATGTGGTCAGTAGTTAAAAGCGCTTTGAGTGGTCACTAAGAGTAGGAAAGCTCTATATACAGTAAATACAAGTCTATTTACCATTAGTGGACTTTAGATCTGTTGGCAGGAAAATCGCCTTTGTTCATCGCCAGAAAAGCTGTATTTTTTTTGTCTTTATGAAAAGTACTGTAAATAATCTGTATTGTACGTGCACATTCAGCTGCAAACAAGAGTCAAAACCTTTTCCTTTAACACTTTTTTGGACAGAATTGGTTTTCTTGTTCAGAAAATCCTAGATCAGTAAGACGACTCTGATTTTAAGATAAACAAAAGTCATATGATTGAACTTTACCCACCTGGGGAGGAACGCTGATTGGGACTCTGGGAATCGGCTCCCTGGGGGTGTGAAGAGGGCATGGCTTGGGTAGTTGGTGCAGTCGTTGTATGGGTAATGTGGACAATCCGGGTCAAATTCCGTGTGGTTGTAGTTCACGGCACTTTTACTGTTCATGGCCCAAAATAGCCCCAGGATGAGCATGACCACCCCCAGCACCACACAGCAGAGGGAGAACGCCTGTAGTCGGCTCTGGTAGGAGGCCAGGAAAGCTGTGGAGCCCCCCGTCACAATGAGGAAGGCTCCGACGAAGATTGCTCCATGGTGCAAGGAAGGCATCCTCTTCCCTGACTGTCAACTATTTCTGAGGTTACTGTGTGGTTGCGACCGGATGGGTAGTGTCACTCACATATAAACGGTCCCACGGAGTGTGCTCCCCAGGCACTCTGACACAGACCAGGCATCTAAATTATTAATTCTCCACAAATCCCGGCAAACTGGAAATTCCTCACTCCTTTGCTTCCATAAATTCCATTTCATCACCAGTACAAAAGAAAAAAAAAATGTCCTGATCATTTGGTCCCTTTGAGTATCCCGGCTCTATGGATGTCAAGCTGTGGGAAGTGCCAAAAGTGCTAGTTTGTAGAAAACCAAGAAAAATAAAATGGAGAAAGCCTTGATGCGCATCAGGCTAATGTCGAGTAGCTGTGTGTTTATCATCAAGGCAGATGGACGAGAGGGCAGCCAAGCCCATTAAGAAATCTTTACTGGCGCCCCACCCTCCCTCAGTCTAATGTGTCTGAAGGGTACCACTTTAGCCGTGTGTGTGTGTGTGTGTGTGTGTGTGTGTGTGTGTGTTAAGGAGAAAAGGAACAAATGGGTAAGTGAGTGTGTCATAGCAATTCCTTTGTATATAAATGGATACTGTGACAATTTCAGTTCTTAACTTTATGTCCCATTACGAGGTCGGTACCTTCATCACAACTCTAGATGCCAAAAAAATTGCTTGACACAATTCCAATCCCCTTTATGGTTAAATATAGGGCTAATCATTGGTCTATTTTATCTAGTTAATGAATATTTGGCCAAGCTTTAATGTTAATTTTACTTAACCAAGATCTTTTTTTCTAACTGGCTTCAGGAGCCTTCCATTTCCTATATTTTATGAACGTAGGGGGAATATCATGACACGTGAAGACAAAGCTCCAACAATCTGTGTCACACATTGAATTTTGAGTTTTTAAATTATTTTGCATGAATGTTGGGTGTAGCCAGAGGTTGAGTTAACTGAAAAACGTCCTTCAATGACAGATTTTTTTCAGCAGTGACAGAAAAATATGAAAGCTGTCTGCCATTTTGACAGAGTACACTGAGGGTGATCTAATTAAAATCAAATAAATGGCAGGTAATAATAGATTATGAGAGAATTTTTTACAACACAGGCTGTCAAATGACATGACTGCTTGACCCAGGAGACAGACACTGACACGAGTAGACCGTTTAGACAATTATTTATTACATCAAGAGTGTGATGTGTGTGAAGGTGTGAGTGAGTGTGATGCTGAGGAACCACTGGGGCTGAGCGAGTCCCGCTGCGACCTGGCAACCCTGGAACACACAAGCACAGATGGGTTAGGGCTATTCGCCGTACAGAGGTGTAACAAGAAGTACTGCTTACTTGCAGGTGGCGCTGGAAGACTCTTGCTGGCTCTGCAGCTCACAATGGCTCGGCGTGGGTGACGCTTGACGCTGTGGTGAGGTGGAGGAGTCCTGAGGAGGAGGGGGAGAGGCTCCGTGATTTGGGGAGACAAGTCCGCCACCAGGGAGGTCCACCTGTGCACAGGGGATAACACTTTCACAAGGTAAGATATTCTGGCTCTTACGTGACGAAGCTTAGCGAGGATGCATCGTGGATGCTCTGGCGAGAGGATGAGTCCGTGACGCGTTGCGTGGTGAAGTAGGCAGACGACTCCGTGCTGAGCCATCAGTGACGCCGGCTTTTAAGGTCTGTTGGTGATTGGTGGCAGGTGTGTGCGCAGCCGGGGCTGATGACGGCCCAGCGGCCGCCATGACAGTACTCCCCCATCTAGAGGTGCCTCCAGGCACCTGCCCCATCTTACCTGGATGCGCCCGATGGAAATCGCGGATGAGCTGTTTATCCAGAATCAACGCTGGGCGAATCCAGGAACGGTGCTCAGGACCAAACCCCTCCCAGTCCACCAAATACTGAAGACCCCGGCCCCGCCGACGGACATCCAAGATGGCAGTAACCCCCCAAGCCGGGTGATCGCTGATCATCCTCGGGGGGGGGACGCCGCGGGGGGCGGGCACAGGGGGTCGGAGATGCAGGGCTTCACCTGGGAGACATGAAAAGAGGGGCAGATGCGCATGGAAGGGGGGAGAGCTAGGCGACAGTCACTGGGTTAATAATCCGAGTAATCTCGAATGGATCGATGAAACGCTTAGTCAACTTGCGCTTCTCGGCCGGCACACTGATATTTTTTGTGGATATCCAAACCCGCTGACCCACCTGATAATCCGGCACAGGTCTCCTATGATGGTTGGCCACCTGGATATTGCGTTCCGCGGTCTTGAGGAGAGCTCTGCGGGTGATGGTCCAGATCCGGCAACAACGCTTGGCATGGGCCTGCACGGAAGGGACAGCCACCTCCTTCTCCTCCTCCAGGAACAGCGGGGGGGTCATACCCCAAAGAAGCCTTGAATGGAGACACTCCCGTTGCTGAGGACACCGTGGTGTTGTGTGCGTACTCAATCCAGGGCAGGAATGTACTCCAGGACGAGGAACAAGACGAGATGACGCAGTGGAGCGCAGCCTCCAGCTTCTGGTTGGCTCGCTCGTACTGACCATTACTCTGTGGGTGATACCCCGAGGAAAGACTCGCCGTGGTCCCCAACATCGTGCAGAACGCCTTCCAGACCTGGGAAACGAATTGCGGGCCTCGATCCGAGATGATGTCTGCAGGGATGCCGTGAAGGCGAACCACATGCTGAACCAGGAAGGGCCGCTGTCTCCCGTGCCGAAGGCAGCCCCCGGAGTGGTACAAAATGGGCGGCCTTGGAGAAGCGATCCACTATTGTCAGCACCACGGTGAAATGGTCCAAAGGGGGCAGGCCTGTCACAAAATCCAGAGCCACATGGGACCAGGGGCGAGAAGGGACCGGTAGAGGATGGAGAAGACCCACTGGGGGGGAGGATGACGATTTCCCAGTGGCGCACTGAGCGCAGGCCCGGACATAGTTGGTCACATCCCTCCTCAGCCCTGGCCACCAGAAGGCTCTCTGTAGCAGGTTGACTGTGCGAGAGATTCCCGGGTGGCACGCCAACTTGGAGGCGTGACCCCACTGTATAACTTCACCCCTGACTGACGAGGGGACGAACAAACGGCCCGGGGGACCCCCACCCGGGTCGGGCTCATTCTCCTGTGCCTTCCTGACTCTGTCCCAGATCTCCCACACGAGGGCGCCCACCACACAGGACGCTGGCAGGATGGTCTCATCATGGTCCCCAGATGACTCTACCTCGAACTGCCTGGAGAGGGCGTCCGGCTTGGTGTTCTTGCTCTCTGGCCGGTAGGTGATGGTAAAGTTGAACCGCCCAAAGAAGAGAGACCAGCGAGCCTGGCGGGAGTTCAGCCGCTTGGCCGTCCGGAGATACTCCAGGTTCTTATGATCTGTCCATACGATGAATGGCTGGGCAGCCCCCTCCAGCCAGTGCCTCCATTCCTCCAGGGTGAGCTTGACAGCCAACAACTCCCTGTCCCCGATGCCGTAGTTCCTCTCGGCAGGCGTCAACCGGTGAGAGAAGAAAGCACACGGGCGAATCACCCCGTCCACGGGGGAGCGCTGGGAAAGGACCGCCCCCACTCCAGAGTCTGAGGCGTCCACCTCCACCAAGCACTGCAGGTCCGGGTCCACCTGGGTCAAAACGCGGGCAGAGGCGAACTCCTCCTTCAGCTTCCCGAATGCTGCGGCAGCCTCCTCACTCCAGCGGAAGGGGGTCTTGGGGGACGTAAGGCTAGTCAGGGGGCAAGCGATGATCCCGAACTTCCGCACAAACCAACGGTAAAAGTTGGCAAAGCCCAAAAACCCCTGTAATTGCATCCTGGACGTAGGAGTGGGCCACTCCACCACCGCCTTGACCTTGGCCGGATCCGGAAGCACCTGGTTATGGGCAATGATAAATCCCAAAAAGGATGTTGAATTCATGTGGAATTCGCACTTCTCGGCCTTGACGAATAGCTGGTTCTCCAGGAGGTGCTGCAGGACCCGTCGAACATGCACCTGGTGCTCCTCCAACGTGCGTGAAAAGATCAGGATGTCGTCCATATACACAAACACGAAGGAGTTCAGAAAATCCCGGAGAACGTCATTGATCAAACGCTGGAAAACGGCCGGAGTGTTGGTTAACCCAAACCGCATCACAAGATATTCAAAGTGGCTGCTTGGGGTCCGGAAAGCCGTCTTCCATTTGTCGCCTTCCCTGATGCACACCAGATGATAAGCGTTGTGAAGGTCCAGCTTTGTGAACCATGACACCCCCTGAAGGGAGTCAAAGGCCGAGTTCATCAGGGGCAATGTATACTTGTCCTTAATGGTGATTTCATTTAGGCCCCGGAAGTCGATGCAAGGGCGCAGGGAACTGTCCTTCTTTCCCACAAAAAAGAATCCTGCCCCCACCGCCGAAGAGGATGGACGGATGATTCCGGAGCTGAGGGACTCCTTAATGTACGTGTCCATGGCCTCCCGCTCCGGAGCTGTATGAGCAACTCGCCGGTAGTGGGGCCCCCACCCGGAGGTTGATCGCACAGTCGTAGGGCCGGTGGGAGGGAAGGGACAGTGCCCGTGACTTACTAAACACCATTCCCAGATCGTGGTAGACCTCTGGTACACTGGATAGGTCCGGGGGCGGGAGCGTGTGGGGGGGGGTCACCGAGACAGAGGGGGCAAACGCTGCAGACTGGAGACAGGCGCTGAGACAGAAGGCGCTCCACGCTGTGATGTTCCCCGCCTGCCAATCAAACGTGGGGTTGTGAAGGCGTAACCATGGATAACCCAGGATAACAGGCGAGGTGGAGATGGGCAGCACCCAGAACCAGATATCCTCCCGGTGGTTTCCAGAGGTAATCACCGAAACAGGGGCCGTCTGGCTGGAAACAGTGGTGAGCGGGGTCTTAGACAGCGTGTTAAGGTTGACAGGCGGGTGGAGGGGTTGACAGCTGAGGCCCAGACGGGTTGCCAGGTCTTCAGAAATGAAGCTTTGCTCAACCCCAGAGTCAATAAGGGCGTGTGTGGTATGTTCTCTGTGTTTGTAGATTAGTCTGATGGCTATGAGACAACGGGTGAGGGGCTTTTTCTGGTCTACGTCCGTGAGTCCCCCTACTGTGACCCACGGACTTCCCCTTTTAACCGATTGTTACACTCAGCCACCACGTGAGACCCACTACCACAGTGAAAACACAGGCCCAGATCCCTTCGGCGCTGTCTCTCAGCCACCGAAACACCCGACTGTCCTACAATTATCTCCTCCTGCCCCGGAAGTCCCTCCAGTGGGGGCAGAGCCGGCAGGGATGGCCGAGAGGAGTGGGGGCGTGGTCTAACCGAGCGGCTGGCAGCCCTGCGTTCTGCTGCCCGCTCCTTCAGCCAACTGTTGTCAACACTAACGGCTAGTGAGATTAATTCACCCAGTCTATCTGGTTTCTCCCATGCCGCCAGCTCATCCCTTAGCTCTGAGCTAAGGCCACGGAGGAAAATACTACACAGAGCTGAGTCCCCCCACCCCACCTCTGCAGCTAAAACCCGGAAGTCCACAGCGAAATCGGCTGCAGATCTACTGCCCTGCTGAAGGTTTAATAGGCAGTCAGCTAACACCGCGTCCTGATCCGTGTGGTCAAAAATCTCCACGAAATCTGCTACGAATTGTTGGTAAGTTAACTGAGCGTAGCTGGGTCTCGCCATAATCGCGTATGCCCAAGCTAACGCTCTTCCCTCGAGCAGATTGGAAATAAACCCTATCTTGCTATGATCTGTGGGAAAGTCTCCGGGAACACGATGGAACACTGTTTCACACTGCAGCAGGAAACCTGGTGCCTCCCCGAGTTTGCCGCTAAAGCAGGCGGGGGTAGGTACGGGGGTGAGGTGAGGTAAGGGAGGTTGGTGGGCCTGACTAGCCGGTAAATTAGCAGGGGCTGGTGACGCCCCGGCGACCAGGGGGAACGCCTGGTGTCCTTCCAAGCGGTCCAGCCGGTTGTTAATTAGAGTTTTTTTTGTTTGGTTGGTTTTTTTTACTTATTTTGTACCTGTAGGTAGATTTGTTTTGCAGTCTGGTGACAAACCACCAGCTGCCGGTCGCTGCGTGCGCAAGCGCCCCTTAACTCCCTAACCTGCATGTTTTTGGCATGTGGGAGGAAACCGGAGAAATCCCGGAGTAAACCCACGCAAACACGGGGAGAACATACAAACTCCACACAGATCACTATTGGCCAGGGGCAGGGATCAAACCCACGATCTCCGCGATCCCCTGGCCAAGGGTAAAACTGTGCTGCCACAGTGCTAACCACTGTGCCACCGTGCAGCCCAGAGTTAATTGATTTAAAATAATTGTCTGTTGATGGGCAATTAGGTCTACCCGGGCGCTAAGGGTGTTAAGACGGCGCGACAGTGTACTGTCTGCTGGGTCGTCTTGACGGAGTCGTACTGACATAACTGCTTGACCCAGGAGACAGACACTGACACGAGTAGACCGTTTAGACAATTATTTATTACATCAAGAGTGTGATGTGTGTGAAGGTGTGAGTGAGTGTGATGCTGAGGAACCACTGGGGCTGAGCGAGTCCCGCTGCAACCTGGCAACCCTGGAACACACAAGCACAGATGGGTTAGGGCTATTCGCTGTACAGAGGTGTAACAACAAGTACTGCTTACTTGCAGGTGGCGCTGGAAGACTCTTGCTGGCTCTGCGGCTCACAGTGGCTCGGCGTGGGTGACGCTTGACGCTGTGGTGAGGTGGAGGAGTCCCAAGGAGGAGGGGGAGAGGCTTCGTGATTTGGGGAGACAAGTCCGCCGCCAGGGAGGTCCACCTGTGCACAGGGGATAACACTTTCACAAGGTAAGATATTCTGGCTCTTATGTGACGAAGCTTGGCGAGGATGCGTCGTGGATGCTCTGGCGAGAGGATGAGTCCGTGACGCGTTGCGTGGCGAAGTAGGCAGACGACTCCGTGCTGAGCCATCAGTGACGCCGGCTTTTAAGGTCTGTTGGTGATTGGCGGCAGGTGTGTGCGCAGCCGGGGCTGATGACGGCCCAGCAGCCGCCATGACATCAAAATGTCAAAACTCTTGTGCAACCTCTGGGTGTAGCCTATAAAAATTTAATACCAACGGATGAGACTGTCCCCTCCTTGAATCACCACCTTGTTGTGGTGGAGGGGTTTGTGTGCCCTTAAGATCTCAGGAGCTATGCTGTGAGGGACAACTTGCTGCTGGTAGGTTCTAATTTGCCCTGGTTGAAGGGCCAGACCAAGAGTGGTCCAGTGGATTTCTATGAAATAAGGGTGCTTTCACACTTGCAGGCTTTAGTTCGTTTCAGTTGAATTCAAGTTTGTTTTCTCCGTTCGTGCGGCTCGTTTTGTCTGGTGAGAACAAGGTAATCGCACTCAGGTGCGCACCAACACAAGCATGCCGAGACCTCCTGAAAGAGGTGATCTCGATTCAAATTAAGTGGCAAACTCTGGTGTGGTCCTGCAGGTGAGAAAGGGACTGTACTAAAGCAGGACCATCGGCAAACTGTAAAACGTGTTATGCCACTGTACATACCTGATGGAGCTTCAAAAATATCTGTGGCTGAGCATGTCACGGTTGTGGAGGATTAATGAACATTAATTTATTTTCCATCCATAGCCGCACTTCATTTTCAAACTGTACGATTTGCCGAAAGTTGTATATGCACGTAATGTAATAAATGATAATCATGGCGATGACCCCCCCCCCCCAGTAGATTATGCTATTTGTATTATTTTCTCCCCAGAAATGCATAAATGCACGGTAGTCATCCTACTTCCTGTATTTACCTTTCCTGTTCTTGCTGCAAAAAAATATCTGACCAATAAGAACAGAGAACGTTCTGACGCAAGTCTCACAGAATTTAAGGGTGCATTCAGACGGCCACTGTTTGGTTTGGACCAAAGGATCAAACAGTGGATTCCGCGGATAGTTTGGTTCGTTTGGTGCAGTCTGAACGTGCGTTGGAACTCTGGTGCGCACCAAACAAGCAAAGCCTGGACCCCCTGAAAACGGGGGTCTCTGTTCTCTTGCAAACGAAGTCTGGTGTGCTCCACTTGCAGTGTGAATCCAAACGGAGTATCCAGTGTACCAAAGGGCAGAAGTGCCCCTTGGCGTTTGTGTAATCATAGCAGCAAGTAGTCTGAGAAGAGAAAGTGACGTTTACCGTAATGCATTTTTGGAAGAAAATAATAATAAAGACAACCACGTGAATCCAAGAAATCCTTTTACTGGTGAAAGCTGAGGAGAAAAGTTAAAAAATGTCTTGTTTGTAGCAGACAAACAACCTGGCTGAAGGGAATGGATTTCCGTTTTCAGTCCTGGCCAATCAATGAGTCCGATTTATCTTCTTCGCTGAGATTTTTTCTTCCTGGTCAGTGGTGATTTCAGCTACAGTGTCCCAAACGAGCAGTTGTTGTAACTGCGTGACGTTGTCCAGGCAGTTTGGTCCACTGCAGTGTGAATGCTAACCAAACCAAACGAAGGTGTGAAAATTCTCGCCATTCCCCGCCCAGTCAAACCGAGACCCCTGGCTTATCCTGGTCTGAATGCATCCTAACGTGATGGAATTTGGTCCACTTGAATTTTTGCCTGTGTGAAAGGGAACCAAACCAAGGAGAAAATGATACAAAGTAGCAAACTTATCAACTGATTCGGACCAAAGTAAACAAATTTCGGTGTGAAAGCACCCCAAGTTACAACATGGGCCCAGTGTACCCTAAGGAGCCACATGGATCTGCCCTGCAGTGGGCTCATCCCCTGCAGGAGGGATCATGGTGCTGTATAAACTGGGTGACAGTCTGGACTACTCTGGACTGCTGCCCTTGTTACCCGGACACACAGGGGCAGCAGCAGTAGATGATGGATGGATGGGATGAGATTGTCTTCAGTGTTCACCATTCTCCCCCCCCCCTTGCCCCGTCAAGCAGCTAGGTAAGCAGAACAGAAATCTGCTTCCCTTATTGTGCCAAACAGATGTACTTTGCCAAAAGGAGGTTTATACAGTACATATATACAGTATGTACTGTATATTGTTTATAAACTCCTCTTGTAATAACTTTTAATACTTTATTTAAATTGTTTTACCCATGAAGGACCCAACCGGGGGGGGGGGGGGGGGGGAGAGAAGGGAGAGGAACAAAGAAGACAGACAGACTAACACAACTGGAACAAACAGAAGACAGACTGTTTCTTCTACAGAAAAGGTCTCATCACGAGTCTGGTATCTGCACCTGTTAAAGGAGAAACATATGTGTGTGTGCATGCGTGTGCGTATGAGAGCACGCCCAAAATAAGTGTGTGTGTGTGTGAGTGGTTTATCAGGAAACATACAAAGAGGGTGTCAGGTAATATCAACACCCCCCTTCCCCAGACACCCCGAGCTAGCAGGACAACGCCACCAACCCCCACAAAGCACAAATGTTCCGAGGCCAACAAGCCCCAGAAAAGCCAGGCATCCGCCCCAGGAGGGACAGCCGAGGGAGGGTGGGCCATCAAGCGGCCGGCGCAATGCACCCCCGCCCCTGGACCGGCCAACCCCCGCCCCCCCAACGGGGCCAATGACAGCCCCCGGACCCCAGGCGCCAGAAGGCCAGTGCCCCCATCCCCTGGGCCAGAAACCGGCCCGCACCCCCGGTGCAAGCCCCCCCAGACACTCCCCACAGCGAGCCCGCCCCCACCCCAGCACAACTGCCACACACCCTGGGGACCTCCACGCCCCACGGCCAAAGAAGGCAGCAGCTAGGCACAGGGAACTCATGGGGGCCAGCCCCCCATCCCCTCAATCCAGCACCCCCCAACCAGCACACTCACCCATTCCCATGCACTCGCACCCTCATGCTCTCATACGCACCCACTTGCACCCACATACATCCGCTCACGCTTACTCACATAGTTGCCAAGTCTGCTTATTAAAAGTGACTTTGGCCTTGTTTTTAAAGTCACTTGCAAATCTTGTCAGCCGTGGGTTGCGGGTTTTTGGCCTTGTTTTTTAATATGTAGTTGCTTATTTGGGCTTGCTTTGCTGTCTGTGTGACAGCTCTCCCAGCTCCCCACAAAACACGGGCGCAATTGTTTGCAGGACCCATCCACACCCCCATTTCCTGGTTACCATGCCCGCCCCAGTGATCTCTATAGAAAAACTAGACGGATCATTGGCCACCAGAAGTGAAGCCACCTGGCCGTCATAGTAGTACTCCCAAAACACTAGTATATCCAACTGACGGCTGTTAAACATACTGTCAACTTGATTTCTATAGTTCACTGGTTGTGTAAGATTATAAGCTGTCTCCATACTAAGTAGTTCAAAATCTGTTAATTTTTGGGGAAGTTATTGAGGTAAAAGTGACTGGCTGGGGGCTTCACTTCTGGCGGCCAATGATCAATCCAGTTTTTCTATAGAGATCAGTGGCCCGCCCGACTCCACTCGGCTCTGTACTCGCCAATGGGGCGTGAGCTATCCAGGATTTTTTTATACAGATCAGGGCTTATGGGACCTTAAATCGAAAAAAAATTCTCCATTGAAATGAATGGCAAGAGCAAAATTATCTTTTGATCCTGATCAAATTTTGCCATGCCATGTCATATGATGTTTGTCAATTTAAAAGATAATTTTCCACATAATTAAAGTTGTCGGCTGTCAAATAAAAACAGAGTAATATATAGTTTTTTTAAAGGACTGGCGGACAACAACTCCCATCATCCCACTGCTGTAATCGTGTTTAGTGATGTTACTTATGCAGAATGAACATCTTTTCTTTTGATCAGAGTTTAAAAATTTAATTTATTCAAAGTTTTTATGTTGACTGTGTTTACTGTAAATTTGCTGTTGCTTATGCAGAATGCATATGTATTTTCCTTTAATTAGAGTTTATAAAATTCTGTTATTCAGTGCTGACTGTGTTTACAGTCAATTCACTGCAAACAAAAATAAATCGATATCTCAATATATGTTATCAAGCAGCTTCTCTTTTGCGCAATGTGGTAGGTTGCCTGTTGGGCTTTTTTTGGGCTTGTTTCCATAGAGCTGGTTGCTTGTTTCTCCCGTGAAACCTGGCAACACTGCTCACTTGCGCTCTCCCCCACACAATCCCACACTCGCACTCCCGGGCCCACCCACTCTCATCCACTCCTGTACCTGCTCAATCTCGCTCCCACTCGCCCTCAGAATCACCCGCACCCACTCACACTCACCCACACACTCTCACTCGCGCTCCGACTCACTCACATCCACACGGTGGCCACAGTTACACGGGCAAAATTTCTTCAATCTGATTACAATTCAGATCAGAATTTTTACATGGATCCTGAAAAAGCTGATCTGATTAGGACGTGCGTTTCCATGTGTCATACGCTTGAACGGAATAAATCATTTTGACATGCGCACGTCGACATTTCGACATTCCGAAAATAGAAGAAGAAGCAACTTCCGGTGTTAGCAAGTCCCGCTTCGTGTCGAAATTGACCTGTATTGTGTTATTCAGACTGTACTTTTGCTTCTGCTGGTCTCCGTAATGAAGCTACAAGTACATACTTCTGCATATGACAAACAGAGGGAGACAGCGGGACGATACAGACCAGTTTTGTTTTACTCCCGCTATGTTTTCCGCTAGCTGCTGCTAAGGTGGAAATGCATCACGTCGACGTGCGGCTGGTGTACAGACATGTACAGTAAACATATTTTCTGCCCTGTGTTTGGAATAAGTGTTTATATGCGCACCATTCCGATTAACAATCGGCATAACCCACCCCTCTCAATCAGAATGAAATTTTGATCCGAATGAGCATGATCAGGTTAGAATATTCAGACTGGCATGTTTACATGAAGCATTTTTATTCTGATCAGGCTTTTAATCTGGTTACTTGTGTCCATGTAAACATAGCCAGTGTTCACCATTCTAGTGCAGTCTATTAGCTTGCTAAAAATAGATTTTACAGAAACAAAAACAAAGGAGTGAAGCTAATTTAAGGTTACATGCAGTTTTATCAGAATGTTACAACATTTAAAAGTGTGTGGTCGGCATTCTGGCTAAAGAAATGTCACAAGCCTCGGTTACATGGGCAAAATTTCTTCAATCTGATTACAATTCAGATTAGGACTTTACTGTTTACATGGATCCTGAAAAAGTTGATCCAGTAAGGATGTGTGTTTTCCATGTGTCACCCTTTCAACGGACTAATCATTTTGACATGCGCACAATTATCCGACATTCCGGAAAAAGTAGAAGAAGAAGCAACTTCCGATGTAAACAAACCCCACTTCATGTCTTTCTCTTTTTGAAATGGACCTGTATTGTGTTATTCAGACTGCACTTTTATTTCTGCTGGTCTCCATAATGAAGCTACAAGTCCATACTTCTGCATATGACGAACAGAGGGAGACAGCAGAAACGATACAGACCAGTTTTGTTTTACTCCCGCCATGTCTTCCGCTAGCTACTGTAAAAGCGGAAATACGTCAACGTCGACGTGTGGCTGACGTACAGACATATGCAGTAAACATATTTTCTACCCAAGCTTCGGAATAAGTGTTTTTATGTGCACCAATCGGAATAACAATCGGCATAACCCACCCGTCTCAATCGGAAGGAAATTTTGATCTGAATGAGTGTGATCGGATCAGAATATTCAGATTGGCGTGTTTACATGAAGCATTTTTATTCTGATCAGGCTTTTAATCCGGTTACTCGTGTCCATGTAAACAGTAAGATCAGCTGTACTATTACCAGTAAAAAAAAAAAAAAAAAAAAAATTGTCAAGCTAAAACTGCACCTTTTAGTGTGTCCTTTACTCCTTTAAACCACCACTGTTTAAATAGCAGAGAACTGATGACCTAAAAACTAAATTTTGAAAAACTGAAAACAAAAAGTAGAGTGAATGTTTGAAATCCTCAAAACTGATGTAAATAGAGTAGCCTAAGAATAAATAAAATGTCATTTCAAAGGACTGGAATCCTTTTACTGTCAGAGGTATTTTTTTTATATATATATATACTGTATACTATATATATATATATAAAAATCTCTCGACAATTACAAACATGCTGCACAAGACCCAAAGAGTGCATAGATAGATAGATAGATAGATAGATAGATAGATCAGTTTTGTGGTCTGAAACATTTTTACACAAAGTAAAATTTCACTATGTCACAGTGAAACTTCTAAGAATGAAGCCTGTTGTGCCTTTAGTTAAAGAGATATCACCATGAGAATAGGGCAGCATGAGTGGTGTGACGGCCTGTGTGCTCTCTGATTGGTCAAACAGCAGAGCGCTGCATAACTTTAAGTCTATAGTGACCAATCAGCGGGGAGTCTAGCGGATCGGTCCCACTCGCTTTAGTCATACTGGCCAATCAGGAAGAAGAACAGGAGGGGCGGGCTGACCACGCAGCGCTGCTCACCTATCACACAGAAGCGGGTGATTGGGGTCGCGGTTGTGGCTGGAGCTCGTCCTCGTTGTAGCGCGTCAGCTGAGACGTGAGGCAGTTATCTGTGACTTCTCTACCGGACAGGATGGACCCGCTGGTGTGTCTGGGCGGTCTGGTCCTCATGTTCCTGCTGTGGGTAAAAGTCAAAGGTCTGGAATACGTGATCGTGCACCAGAGGTGGATCTTCGTGTGTCTGTTCCTGCTGCCGCTCTCAGTCGTGTTTGACGTGTATTATTATGTGAGGGCATGGGTCATTTTTAAGATGTGCTCTGCGCCCAGACTGCACCGCCAGCGCGTGCGGGACATCCAGCAACAGGTGAGGTGTTTGGTCGGCGCGCAGGTGTCTGGACTGGGTGCTTTCATTGGCACTACATGCTGGATGACCTGCCAACCTGAATCATCTCTTAATTATCAGAAATAATATAGCTATGAGCTTTACAAGGAATGTAATGGAGCATGTAATAAAAAAGTTTAAAAGCGTTGATTTTTATATACATTTATTGAGAACAAGAAACAAATAGTTTACCAACTTCTGAACAATGACAGGTAGCCAACATCCTTAATTTAAACTAACATCCATCCATCTTCTTCCTCTTAATCCTTTTCATGTTCATAAATAAATATTTCTTTCACTTTAGTGGCTTTTGTTCACTTTACATTTTATTTGTACTTGCATAACTGTACTATATTTGCACATATGGCCACTTCATAATTGCAATACTGTGACTTTCTGCTGTTTTTATTTAAAACACTTATTTGTTTTACTCTTCATCCATCCATCCATCTTCTACCACTTGTCCGGGGGTCCGGGTCATCGGAGTGGGGTGGGCAGTTTAAGCAGAGAAGCCCAGAGTGACATCAAATTCACATAGTGCCATGATCCCCATGATCCCTCCTGCAGGTGGTGGTCCTCTGGAGGGTGGACTCATGTGACTCACTCAGGCTGAGCCCAGCCGGGTGCTGTGGACAAAAACCCTGTTGCTAGGTGCTTCCCCTCAAGCCCTGGTAACCCAAAACAGGTGGGGTACACTGGATCCTTGTTTTAATTTCTTCATGGGGATCTACTGGACCATTCTTGATTTAGCTTTCACCTAGGACCAGTTGTCCTTGGGAGACCCTAGGGGCAAGTTGTGCCCGACAACATAATGTTATGTCGAGAAATGAAGCAGGTGGAGAGTGTCTTAGAGAACATAAAACTGAACTTTATTTGGCGCACATTACTATTTATACTCCCCGCCATAGCCCGCCTGACATCATTCTGTTCCCCACCCCGGCAGTGCTACAGCAAACCCCAAAGGCCAATTTCCATACACAGCACTCCCCCACACACAAGGTCGAACTATAACACAGTGAACAAGTCTCTATTTACACAACACAATAATCACACAAAACAAAATCCTCCATATAGACATATAAACAAGTTCATCAGTGAGTGATCAGGTATACTACCAATACGCCCAGCTGATACTGTCCATAACCTTTCTCGCCACATAGTCCTCCAAATAAGCAGGCCTCCAATGCACTCTAGCCGGGCGTCCCCCCCCCCCCCCCCCAGGGGACTCTGACCCAGGCACTGTCGGAACCACCTGTGAGTCCACACTTGGCGTGGCTGACCAATCCAAAGGTCAAAATGTCTTACAGCATCCGAACTCCGGCCAGGTACCGCACGCCTCAGCCTGCTGGCGTGCCACCTGGACCCATTGTCCAGTTCAAACGTGTCAGGGCCCCGCCAACTCCTAATCTCCCGCGGCCCCGTCCACAAGGGCTGAAGCTTGTGGGCCCTGACAGGGTGTCTAATCCACACCCGATACCTCTCTTTCAGGCCATGGTCTCTCACCCGGTGCCTCCTGTCGAAACGTCCCTTCATCCTCCGCTGCTGGTCCAAGACGCTTCTCCTCAATGCCACATCACCCGTCCAGGGTCCCGCTCTCGGAGGCTCCAACCGATTGACTGGCAGCGACAGCTCCCACCCCAGCAAGAGCTTCGCTGGGGCGCAACCCGTTGTTGCGTGAACCGACGCTCTGTAATGGAGCAGCGTGTTCTGGAGTGTCTCCGGGAACAAGAGATTGTCTGCCAGATGAGCCCTCAGCCCGTTCTTCAGGGTCTTGTTAAATCTCTCGACCCCTCCATTAGCTTGGGGGTGGTAGAATGCTATCTTAATATGTTTCACCCCTTTGCCAGTCAAAAAGTCCTCGAATGCCCCAGAAACAAACTGAGGCCCATTGTCCGTTGTGATGGTGTCCGGGATTCCCCACCGTGCGAACAAGGATGCCAGGAATCTCATGACCACCTCCTAAATACAGTGGTACCTCTACTTACGAACGTCTCTACATACGGAATTTTCAGGTTACGAGACGCCTCAACGGGAAAATATTGCCTCTAGTTACGAACGAAATTTCAGGATACGAAAGGCAAAAAAGTACGCGCTCCTCGCAGCTTCCGTAGTTTACCGAACGTAAACATACCTGTAGCTGCTCTGCCATTGGCTATCGCCTAGCATCTTCCTGGTATCCCATTGGCCACGAAGTTTTTTTTTTTTCCAAAACTTTATTAAGAACAAGGTGAAAGTTTTACGTGTGTGTACAGTACAGAATTAACATTTATTCGCTGTGGGCCCCAAGAAAGTGACGGAGATAAGTGGAAAAGGAGAAAAGAAGAGTTTTTTTGTCCATACAAACAAAGAAAGGAGATAATCGAAAGGTATGAAAAGGGGATGCGTTTGGTTGATCTCGCCAAAGAATATGGCCGAATACATAACGATCAGCACGGTATTAAAACAAAACGAAGCCGAACGCACTTACAAGCCGACAAAAGCAAACGTCCTTGGATCAGAACATGAACCAAAGAAGGCAAAAGGTGACGACGTCGACGACGATAGCAGTTAAAGGGTAAATGAACATAATTTTTTATTATTCTTTCTCTTTTATTATTCTCTATTATTCTTTCTCTCATTTTAAACTCTCATTTTATGTTTATTGTGCAGTAATGTAATTGTAACATGTATTTGTTACACGTTTTGATGCGTTTTTACGATTTATAAAAATTTATGCCCGAATTTTGGGGGCTTGGAACGGATTACGGCATTTACATGTAAAACGCGCCTCTACTTACGAATTTTTCACGTTACGAGAATTCTTCCGGAACGAATTAAATTCGTAAGTAGAGGTACCACTGTACCTTATTTTCCGATATCAGATCAAAATGGTCCCACACGGCGGAAACCTTTCTTTTTCCTTGAGGCTGCTCGTGCTCCATAATTTGTGATAAATTTGCACAAGGACCTTGCCTTTTGGGCTGCACGGTGGCGCAGTGGTTTAGCACTGTGGCAGCACAGTTTTACCCTCGGCCAGGGGACCGCGGGGATCATGAGACCGTGGGTTCGATCCCAGCCCCCGACCAACAGTGAGCTGTGTGGAGTTTGCATGTTCTCCCCGTGTTGCGTGGGTTTACTCCGGGATTTCTCCGGTTTCCTCCCGCACACCAAAAACATGTAGGTTTAGGGCGCTCGCGCACGCAGCGACCAGCAGCCGGTGGCTTGTCACCAGACTGCAAACCAAGTCTACCTACGGGTACAAATAAGTAACAAAAAAACAAAAAAAAAGGACCGTCCGCAACACATACGAGAGTCTTTGGGCAAATGCATCCCGTTGACAGATGCGCTTCCTTATAAACGCTGGCGCGTCAGTGTTTCGACGCGCTAGCGTCACGTGACTTTCTTAAAGCGATACGCACCGACACGCACTGACACAGGGTTTCGCTCTATGAGCTCGACACATGCACCGACACATCGGTGTTGCCGGACCCATCACTACCGCCAACCATCCAGTTATTGGACAACCTGCTCTACCTCCTGAGCCACTGCCACACTATCTAAGTATCTAAGATACCATTTTAGATAATGTAGATTTGTTTTCATAGGGGATTAATAACCACTGAAGTGTGTCTTAAAAAAAAAAAAAAAACTAAATGTCACTGTCCCTCTGTGAATCTCCACCTTATTGTGAAGAGCTTTGTTGTTGGGGGCAGTTAGCTCCTGTTAGGGTCTCCCAAGACAAACAGGTCCTCTGTGAAGGGCTAGGCTAAGAGCGGTCCAGTAGATCCCTATGAAAAAGTTACATCAAGGATCACCACCTGCAGGGGGATCATGGGGACCATGGCAGTCTGGGCTGCTCTGTTTGGACTGTTGCCCCCGTGACCCGGACCCCCAGATGAGGAGTGGAAGATGGATGGATGGATAAACTGAGCAGTCTAAATGAAGTGGCATAAAATACACAAATAATTTGGCTAATAATCTTTTCCTCTAACACTTTTAAGGTGCATGAGTGGAGGAAGGATGGCGGTAAGACCTACATGTGCACAGGTCGACCTGGCTGGCTCACAGTCTCTCTCAGAGTGGGAAAATACAAGAAAACCCACAAGAACATCATGATCAATATGATGGACATCCTGGAGGTAGACACGAAGAGGCAGGTGAGGGGAAACAGAAGACAGAGTCAAATAATTGAGTCAGTTTTTGGGGGCTGAGGTGAGATGTAACTAAAATGACCAACTATTAAGGTGCCTTCAGACTAAATGTGAAGCAAAAATGTGTGCTACTCAGTTTGTATGAATACAACCACCAGAGTTGTAATCAAAAAGTGAAAATTTGCCCTGCGAATGGGCAGAGTTACCTTTTGCTGCTGCTTTGTACCTGATGTGAAAATCCCCAAAAAACTCATTTTGGGTTTAAAACGTTATCTAACCGTGCACACAGTTGAGAAAAACATCACTGCCTCCTCCAAGAAACGCACCCTGATGACGGCTGTTTTCAGCACTGAACTGAGGCTGATTGGTGTCCAGTTCATGACCTGCTACTGTAATCTCCCGTTAACACATTGATAATAGGATGTCATGGTGGATATAAACTATAAACACTCCATCTTAGCTGCGGAGTTACGGTCCATCTTTCCGGTCTACCAGTGACGGCACAATCTCGATGCTGACTGGCTATCACAACTAAGAATCAAGCAAATTTTTCATCTGAGTTGAGCAAAATCCAACTCACGCATATGTGAATTTGCATCGCCAGGAGCCAGTTCGTGTGTGTTTGTGTCTTTCTGTAGACTATGTATGTAACTGCGCCACACAAAAAAATTTGCTTCGTGTTTGGTCTTACCTTAAGATGTTTCAGTTTATCCAGAATTTAATGGATTGGTCCTGGGTTCATTCTAACCTCTCCTGAACGTTCAATCAAAATCCATCTATAACTTTTTGAATTAGGCTGTTAATACAACAAACGCCTGCAAAAACAAATACCCTATTTGCAGAGGTTACCGTGCATCCGGAAAGTATTCACAGCGCTTCACTTTTTCCACATTTTGTTATATTACAGCCTTATTCCAAAATTGATTAAATTCATTTTTTTTCTCAAAATTCTACATACAATTCCCCATGACAAACTGAAAAAAGTTTTGGTTTTTTTTTAGATTTTTGCAATTTTTTTTAAAATAAAAACTAAAAAAAAAAAAAAAATCACATGTACATTAAGTATTCACAGCCTTTGCTCAATACTTTGTTGATGCACCTTTGGCAGCAATTACAGCCTCAAGTCTTTTTGAATATGATGCCACAAGCTTGGCACACCTATCTTTGGGCAGTTCCCCCCCCCCCCCATTCTTCTTTGCAGCACCTCTCAAGTTCCATCAGGTTGGATGGGAAGCGTTGGTGGACAGCCATTTTCAGATCTCTCCAGAGATGTTCAATTGGATTCAAGTCTGGGCTCTGGCTGGGCCACTCAAGGACATTCACAGAGTTGTCCTGAAGCCACTCCTTTGATATCTTGGCTGTGTGCTTAGGGTCGCTGTCCTGCTGAAAGATGAACCATCGCCCCAGTCTGAAGTCAAGAGCGCTCTGGAGCAGGTTTTCATCCAGGATGTCTCTGTACATTGCTGCATTCATCTTTTCCTCTATCCTGACTAGTTTCCCAGTTCCTGCCACTGAAAAACATGCCCACAGCATGATGCTGCCACCACCATTGGCGTGGTTATGAGCAGTGCCTGGTTTCCTCCAAATATGACCCCTAGCATTCACGCCAAAGAGTTCAATCTTTGTCTCATCAGACCAGAGAATTTTGTTTCTCATGGTCTGAGAGTCCTTCAGGCGCCTTTTGGTAAACTCCAGGCGGGCTGCCATGTGCCTTTTAGTAAAGAGTGACTTCCCTCTGGCCACTCTACCATACAGGCCTGATTGGTGGATTGCTGCAGAGATGGCTGTCCTTCTGGAAGGTTCTCCTCTCTTCACAGAGGAATGCTGGAGCTCTGACAGAGTGACAGTCGGGTTTTTGGTCACTTCCCTGACTAAGGCCCTTCTCCCCCGATCGCTCAGTTTAGACGGCCGGCCAGCTCTTGGAAGAGTCCTGGTGGTTCTGAACGTCTTCTATTTATGGATGATGAAGGCCACTGTGCTCATTGGGACCTTCAAAGCAGCAGAAATTTTTCTGTACCCTTTCCCAGATTTGTGCCTCAAGACAATCCTGTCTCGGAGGTCTAGAGGTAATTCCTTTGACTTCATGCTTGGTTTGTGCTCTGACATGCACTGTCAACTGTGGGACCTTATATAGACAGGTGTGTGCCTTTCCAAATCATGTCCATTCAACTGAATTTACCACAGGTGGACCCCAGTTAAGCTGTAGAAACATCTCAAGGATGATCAGTGGAAACAGGATGGACCTGAACTCAATTTTGAGCTTTATGGCAAAGGCTGTGAATACTTATGTACATGTGATTTCTTAGTTTTTTATTTTATATAAATTTGCAAAAATCTCAAAAAAACTTTTTTCACGTTGTTGTTATAGGATATCGTGTGTAGAATTTTGAGGAAAAAAAATGAATTTAATTCATGTTGAAATAAGGCTGTAACATAACAAAATGTGGAAAAAGTGAAGCACTGTGAATACTTTCCGGATGCACTGTAAGAAGGCCTGTAATTAATGTTTTCTCCTTCTTATACAATGTATTAACTTTAAAAGATCTTCATTTGGATTTTTGGTAAATTGTCAGAACCAAGAATCTTACTCTAGAGAATCTTTGTAATTTTTTTTTAGGTGGTTAGAGTTGAGCCGCTGGCCAACATGGGTCAGGTGACAGCTCTCCTGAACACCATTGGCTGGACTCTGCCAGTGCTTCCGGAGCTGGATGACCTAACCGTGGGTAGGTTGTGCTCATTTGTAAATCACTTTCATCATGAAGTGGGCTCTCTGTCTTCTGGGATGACCGTTTTCACAGCTGATGTAGATCCTGCATCTCGTCCATCAGTCACTGCATCCTGTTTAGAGCATCAGCGACTTTTCTAATCGTGTTAAAGGACTGATGTTGTAGAGCTGAAGATGAAACTGAGAGGAAGTGGCTGGAGTGTTGAAAGCAAAGCATGGATCAGGTTTCCTAATGGATTTCCTGATGCCATAAACTGCGCATCAACAACCTAATGTTTTCCAATCAGGCCACGGTGCATTCATTTATCCTCATGTCCATGCAGGCACAGATGCACACACTTGCAGCAGGCTCTCTACTCACGTGTTGCTCTCACTCAGTTAGAAATCAAATTTCTAAAGAAGCACTTTCACTTTCTCTCTCCTGTCTCTTAGGTGGTTTGGTGATGGGCACAGGCATTGAGTCGTCCTCCCATATTTATGGACTGTTTCAGCATATCTGTGTTGCGTATGAACTGGTTCTGGCTGATGGCAGTTTAGTACGCTGCACTGAGGTGAATATCACAGTTAATGACAACAAACAAATCTGTGCCCCAAGCTGTAGAGTATGTTTAAAAATTCTGTTAAGTTCTTGGATAATTGTGTTCCAGTAGTGATGGATATAAGGGCAGCTCCAAATACAATGGAAAAAAGAACCCACTAGGGACAGACAGTTAGTACCTGTTAGAGCAATTTTTAAAGCAATATATTTGTAGGTATCCTTGTAGTTATTGTTTTTGGTGTAGATGGCCCTTTATGGCACACTCGCACTAGGGCCATTTGCCCCATACTGTGTTGAAGTACAATTAACCCTCTTCTTCTCTGGCTGCTCCGGACCTCGGTCCCATTTGATTATGGTTACATATGTCATTAGACTGCAAAAGGACACATGCATTTCTTTACATCATCATGAAGCATCCCCCTCCGTAGACCACCACCTTATCATGTTGGAGTGGTCTGTGTGCCCTAATGAGCCAAGGAGCTATGTTGTCAGGGGCAACTTGCCCCTAGTGATGTCTCCCAAGGCAAAATGGTCCTGGGTGAAGGGCCAGATCAAGAGTGGTCCAGTGGATCCCTAAGAAAAAAGTTATAAGGACCCAGTGTACCCAAAGGAGACACGGGGGTCCGCCCTACAGTGAGCTCACATCCTGCAGGGGGGGAATCATGGTTCTATGTGAACCGGGCGACCGGACCCTGAACTGGACCCCTGGATAAGCAGTAGAAGATGGGTGGATCATAAAGTATCCTTTTTTTATGAAAAGTGAGGTCTCAGCTGATAGAACGGAGAACACTGCAACTTTTCTAATGTTGTGGCTTATTGTAAGTGGTTTTGGTCAGGTATGACTGTCACGTATCTGGATTTATTTATTTATTTTGCCATTGTTAAATAATTGACATGATGAACGGTCACGCTGATTATGCGTCATTCAAAATTACGTCCGCACGCTTGTGAGTGAGCATGAACAACCATCCCATGCTTGAAGCGCAAACCTCTTAAGTGTGCCAGAGTTGGGGAAGTGTTCCGTGCTTGACCATCATATGGAGTGCTCGCACCAGTAAAACGTGCTCAGACACGGTGCAGATTGGCTAATATGAGTGTGCCCTTATATTCAGGCGTAAATCAGATTTAGCATACCATTGCTTCAGATTGTGCACCAGCCTCTTTCTTTTCTTTTAACTGAACAAGTTCTCAAAACTGTCTTACTGGTTCCCTTGGCCTGTTAGTCTAAATATAATTTGGGCATTAATCAAATCTGTGGCATAGATCAACACTATGCATATTTGTATTCTTGTGTAAATAGGAGGAAAACTCTGATCTTTTCCATGCTGTCCCTTGGTCCTGTGGTACTCTGGGCTTCCTGGTTGCAGCTGAGATTAAAATAGTCCCGGCTAAGCCCTGGGTGAAGCTGCGGTACGAGCCGATCCGAGGACTGGAGAACATATGTAAACGTTTCACTGAGGCATCGGAAAACAAACAGATCACGTTTGTGGAAGGAATCCAGTACAGTCTGGACAGTGCTGTCATCATGACGGGAACCATGACTGAGCACGCCGAGCCTGACAAGGTACGGTGCTTGGAAGTCTGTGCGCAGATTTGTTTTCTACATTTTATCTTTTTGAAGTTTTAACTTTCCTGCTTCCTCTTTGATGTCAGATTAACAGGATTGGCCTACACTTTAAACCCTGGTTCTTTAAACATGTGGAGGGCTATCTCAAGGGAAACTACACCGGAGTTGAATACATCCCTCTGAGACAGTACTATCACAGACACACGCGCAGCATCTTCTGGGAGCTTCAGGTAATCACACATAAACTCTGAGTTTGATGATTATACTAAAGGATTTCATACTTTACATTTGTTGGATTTCAGCTTGTCATCATCTTTGTAATTTGCTTGTTCACCATTTTTTTGTCTCTAATGCACGCACGCACACACACACACACACACACACACACATACAATAGGAGACCAGTGGCCATTAGTAGGAAGGGCTTGGCATCCTTCTGTAGCAGTAAGTGATGTGATGAATTATGCATTGTACTGCTAACAGCAACTAAAGAAGTGACATCTGGGCTTTTGGATGGGCTGTTTCCTAGAGGATCTTGTCTTTGACAGTCTTGGGGAAAGACAGAAACAGGACTGATTGATGCTTTAATTACATTCCTGGCAATCTGTGATAGGCATCAATGACTTTGATGTGATGGTGCAAGACTGTCTTTAATGGAATGATACTGCCCTCTGGTGGAGATTAAAAGGATCACATCAGTGTGTTCTGGTAATAATAATGTGCAGTATGCAGACAAACATGCCTTTTCTGCTATTCTGTCCTTCCTAATGGCAAGAACAGTTTGCAAGAGACCTCAAACCGATCATCTAAGTCCAGGGCTGGTAACCTGTAGTTCTGAGCCATAGGCGTCTCACTTGCCTGTATCTAGTGACTCCACATGCCTTTGCTGAAAAATTACAAGAAAAAGTGGCAAATTTAAGACAAAGCAGGCGTGCTGAGTTCCCTCTCCCTGGTGACCACCTTCAGCTCATTTAGAGAGACACTGAGGTATTCCCAGACCAGCCAAGAGACATAATTTCTCAAGAATGGAGGGTGTCATGTTTGGTGGCCATAGGATCTCCTCTCCGTTGTTTCCAGATGATGTGGTCCTGTTGGCTTCATCAAGCAATGATCTACAGATCTTACTGGAGCGGTCTGGTGTTGAGTGTGAAGTGGCCGGGATGAGAATCAGCACCTCCAAATCTGAGTCCATGGTCGTCAGCTGGAAAAGCGTGGATTGTTCTCTCCAGTTCGGGGACGAGCTCCTGCCCCAAGTGGAGGAGTCCAAGTATCGCGGGGTCTTATTCATAAGTGAGGGGAGAATGGATTGGAGCAGCATCTGTTCAACTCAGTTCAACTTTCTTTGTAGAGCACCTAATCACAACAAAAAGTCTTTACAAGGCGCTAGATACATAAGGCACAAATAATAAGTCATTCACAGAAAATCCCTACAGTCAAGCGATCCCCTATGAGTAAACACTAGGCAACAGAGGAAAGGAAAAACTCCCTTATAGGAAGAAACCTCCAGCAGAACCAGGCTCAGGGAGGAACAGTCATCTGCCGCAACTGGCTGGGGGAGAAAGAAGAGGAAAAGAAAGAAGAAATGTACTATTCATACAGATAACAACAACATACAGATAGAACAACGTTCGTACAGATACAGCATGTGCAATGTTGCATCAAAAGCTTTGATTAGCCTAAGATTACTGCATTTTTATGGGCTTTTTATCCCCCACTAGTCGAAGCCCAAAGGGGTCAAGAAGGTATCACTCCCATGCAGAAATGTTATGGGCCAGTCCATCCATCTGTCACACTTTTGTGAAATCAACTCCTCCTACAGTTTTGTTTGAATTGTTTTGAAACTTGGTACCATGGTTTGCTATACATTGAGGATGCCCATATTGCAGTTTGGTTCTGACTGGATGATTTTTGCGGGAATTGTAGCCCCTGACCTATGACCTCCTGTTTCACCTTACTTCATAGACAGTAACTGTCCTGTGAAATCAACTCCTCCTACAGTTTTGTTCCAGTTGTTTTGAAACTTGGTACCATGGTTTGATATACTCTGATGATGTGCATATTGCAATTTCACTCTCGTCGGATGACCTTTTTCCCTAAATCTTCTAAACTCAGTAACTACTGAAAGAAATGATGTACGTAGGCTTTTCAAATCGATACAGTAGTTGTATCTAATACACATCTTGGACAACTTACACCCTCACCTAACTATGGGTTTGGGGTCAAGGGGTCAAAGGTTCAAAGATAACATTGCAGTTGCACTATGGTAAATGCTACATTTACTATTACTGTAAAACGAGTAAAGCTAGAGCCACCAAGCCTGGTATACAGGTTCAGCTTGGGATCCTGAACTCTGACTATGGGTTTGGGGTCAAAAAGTCAAAGGTCAAGGTTACATTCCTTATGCCTTATTACTGTACAAGTAAAGCTAGGGCTACCAAACTTGGTACACAGGTTCACTCTGTGACCCTGAAGTGTGACTGTGGTTTTGGGATTGCAAGGTCAAAGGTCACCATCAACATGGCTTATAAACTATATCTCAACAACAAAGAAAGCTAGGGTCACCAAACCTGGTACACAGATTCACTCTGAGACCATAACCTTTGACTACAGGTTTGGGGTCAAAAGGTCAAAGGTCAAGGATGGCACTCCCTATGATCTTTTACTATAGAACATGTGAAGCTCTCTAGGGTCACCATACTTGCTACACAGGTTCACCTTGGGATCCTGGCCTACAACTATGGGTTGTATACTTTGTGGAGATTTGTGGATGATGGGCTTATCATAATTTGGTTCTGCCACAGTAATTATATTGAAAAGTTGAAAACTGCTCTCCGTCAGTAAGTATTGGGATTTTCAAAGAAAACGGAGGTGGGGAATATTGCACTCACCTCAAAGTGCTCTTGTTTAAATGGGTCAATGCCTGAAAAATGGTGTGTTTGTAGGTTTTAACTGTCTCAGATGTGTTAACTGGTCACATAATTAGCCAAAAAAAAAATGTTCCAGTCAACAATCTGAAAAAAGTATACTGCCTTTATCTTGTTTTTCTCACAGAGAAACTCCCCAAAACGTTTTTTGACTCTTCCGGGTAAGTTTCCTACGTCAAGTCTTGAAAAAGCCCATCCACTGCCATCCTAAAGACCCACCCACTGCTCTGTTATTGGCCCGCCTAGCCGTCTGTCATGTAGATCGAAGTGGTGGCTAAAGGTGGCCTATTAGCCTATGAGCTAACACTGGCACCAGGACGCTGGCTGTAAACACGGCTTATATTGTTGTTTTCTTCAGATCTTCGTCACTCTAACAGCCATTCCTGTTACCACCTGGTTCACTTGGGCACATCTCCAAGTGGTTTCATCATGATTCTGTGGCAGATCGCCTGCCCCGGCACACCGGTCGCTTTTATGACCTGGGACAAGGGCTACTGGTCGCTGTTATGTCGAGAACTACCCCGGATTGGCGGGGGAGTTCTTGGTATAACACCAGTACGTGTGAGCCGACGTGGAACCAGGATGAAACCACTGAGAGATGGGCCGCAGTGATGCGAGGCACACCGCCAAACCAGGTGGTAACAGGGATGGTTATTAGGGTGACTAAGATCTGAAGAAAATAATATAAGCCACACTTACAGCCAGCGTCCTGATACCAGTGTTAGCTCGTGGGCTAATAACTCAGGGGCTGATAGGCTACCTTTAGCTGGCCGTGCGAGCCACAAGCCAGTACAGGTGATCAGCCGCGGAATCACGACGAAGCCTCCGGCTCCCTGCAATCAAAGTATCCCGGGACCAGATGCTGCTGGCTCTCATGCCCAACAACCCCACCGTCCTCCGTAGACCCGCTCTGCTCTCGCGGCAGCGTAGCCGCTCCAGCTTTCAGTTGGTTGTGAGAGCAGAGTGGAGTCCCACAGAGCCACACTGCCCTTTGAGATCCCTCGGCTTGTTAGCTCGCCCTGGGTTGTGGCGATCGTCCAGTGTGTGGTGCTTGCGATTTGTTGTGGAATCACGGCAAAATTATTGGGAGACAGGCCAGACTGACGCGAGATACACCATCGACTGTGGATCAGTAAACCAGAGCGCTGCTCAGCTGAGCTGGGAGGCTAAAAGCTAGTCAGCTATAATGGCTAACTGATGTAAGAGGGAGGGCGGAGTTGAAACGAAGGAGGGTTCTTAAAGTGACAGGCCTTAAATCAGAGCATTTAAAGAAAGCCAAGAAAAATTAAAAACAAACTTGCTTCAATAAAAAAATTACAGAAAATGTTACCAAAATATGTGACAAATATTTCATTAAGACATGTTTAGCCATTAAAATGTGGAAAAAGTGCAATGACCCCTTTAAATCTATGGTTATACCTCACGTTTATTTTTATGGTTTGACGCATAATTTTCCTTTCCAGATAATTCCTGTAAAAAGATCATGTTAGGGATTTTTTTGTTGTTGTTTATGTGTGACATGCATTTTAACGTGTGTGTGTGTGTGTGTGTGTGTGCTCTTCCCCCAGGATATTATTCCGTTTGGCAACAACCCTGTATTTCGTTGGCTTTTGGGGTGGATGGTTCCCCCTAAGATCTCTCTGCTGAAGCTCACCCAGGGGGAAACCATCAGGCGTCTCTATGAACAGCACCACGTGATTCAGGACATGCTGATACCCATGAAGCATCTGCAGGCCGCCATCTCGCGCTTCCACCAGGACATTGAAGTATGAGCATATAGGCACGGTTTATATAAATATAAGCCAGTGCTGCTTAAATTACTTCTTTCTTCTTTTATTTTTTGTCTGTGAATTCAGGTGTATCCTCTGTGGTTGTGTCCGTTCCTGTTACCGCTGGGCAGAGGGATGGTTCATCCCAAAGGTGAGGAGGAGGAGCTGTACGTGGATATCGGGGCCTACGGGGAGCCTAAAGTCAAACATTTTGAAGCCAAAGCGTCAACACGTCAGCTGGAGAAGTTTGTCAGAGACGCGCGTGGGTGAGTCTCAAACAAAATAAACATTCAAAATTCAACAGCAGTGATGGCTGATGTGCTGCATTCATCCATCACACTGTGCCACTGACATGCAGGTTCCAGATGCTGTATGCAGACGTGTATATGGACCGAAAAGAGTTCTGGGAGATGTTTGATGGACAGCTGTATCACAGACTGAGAGATCAACTGGGCTGTAAGGACGCCTTCCCCGAGGTTTACGATAAAATCTGTAAATCTGCCCGACGCTGACCAGTGTTTCCCGTCCGGTTCCTGACCTCAGTCAAGCTTTGGATACAAAAAGAATTCTGAGCAAAGCGCACGCTGTGAAAGCTACGGTGTTTTAGACTTTTGTATAAAAACAAATATAAATCTGAAATTTTTTTTTGTAAATAAACTCATCTTTTCACACAGAGGTGCATATTTCTCCAGCATTGCTGTGGAGGCCTTCATTAAGAGTGAAACACAGGCGTATTTTAATGGTCATGACTGTGTAAATATTTGGTTTCTGTGTACAACTTATTTAAACATTCATGTTCTGACGCTATGCTGCTTGACTCAACCCCATGTCAGCACAATATTTAAAGTTGCAGTGTGTTATATTCAACACAAACTAGCAGTCAGATTTAAAAATGCAAACAATTCACATTTTATCAGTCATCACTCTCTTCTAAAGTGTACAGGAAATCCTGCAGAAGTTATTTGCGTAATTAACCCATAAGAACCCGGACTCCCATAATTTTCCTTGAAGGAGAAAAGGGTTTGACAGACATTTTCGTGGTCCAAGATGGCCACCTGGATAAGGAAGGACCCTCTTTCTGTTTAAAAATCTTTACTGAAACTTTTACTGAAAAGTGATTTTATAACTATGAAAACAAAGTTAAAGACTTTGTGCTGCACTAAATTTCAGATTCCTGATTATCTGAAATTTTACACACTGTACCTTTTGACATATTTTAAACATTAGGCTCTTACTGTTCCCCTGAGTGCCTTAAACCATGAAAACCTGTCCTACAGATTTAAACATTTTAAAACTTTAATAAATGAAAAAAAATAACTGTATTGTAACTTATTTTAATATCAAAATGTCGACTTTATTTTGCAATAAAAATCTCCCTTGCTTTTGAAATGAGTCATTCTAAGTTCAATATGTGTTCTGTGCAAATTCAATGAATTCAATTTAAATAGCATGACTGTTATGGCTACGTTTGTTAATTTTGTTTATGCATCACCGTCTTGCGCATCTCAGGGGGAGAAAAATGCCTCGTGGGTAAAACCAGGTCTTTGGTAGACCACTCCCAGTTACACGGGGTGAGACTGGACATCCTGGCAGATAAGCACATCTGTCACAAGGTCTTTTGTCAGTCGGTGCATCGTGACATGCACTACACAAAGAGCAGAGATAAACAAACCTATGATCTGGTCAGTCACTGCAACAGATACTGGAGTCAGTTTGTCTTGGCCTGTCCTTGCCACTGATAATACCTCTATCTGCCAAGAATGAGTCGCTAGTCCAGCAAAAGCTAGCAGTACTTTGCAAGCAGTTTCATGAAATGGTCACCGGCTCGGACGTCGCCCAGGTTAACAAGGTCAGGAGTTCCTGGCAGCGGAAGGCGAATTACAGAGCTGCGTGGAGGAATCTGATCAGACCTAAATGAAACGGTCATTGTCACCCCCAACAGACTGCTATGATGATGATTATTACCTCTACCAAGGAGGTAATGTGATCAGGGCAGTTTAGACTTAGACTTAACTTTATTAATCCCTTTGGGATAACTCCCTCTGGGAAATTTAAAATTTCCAGCAGCACATAAAAGGAGCATACAGATCAGAAAAACAAAAAAGAAAAAATAAACACTTAATATACACAATATAAATACAAGGCTAAATATGGCTTGTACAAGTATGGTTAAGTTAAGGTTATTGCACTATGAATGCTCTACCGTCCTCTGTACTCTATGTCCCCCCCCCCCCCCCCCCAAGTGAGGAGTTATAGAGTGTGATGGCATGGTGGAGAAAAGAGTTCTTGAGCCTGTTGGTCCGACACTTGGGAAGGAGCAGTCTTTCACTGAACAGGCTCCTCTGGTCACTGATGACGGTGTGCAGAGGGTGGCTGACGTTGTCCATTATATCCAACAGTTTATCCAGAGTCCTCATCTCTGCCACCGTCACCAGGGTGTCCAGCTTCACGCGGACCACAGAGCCGGCTCGCCTGATCAGTTTATCCAGTCTGGACGCATCCTTCTTGGATATACTGCCCCCCCCCCCAGCACACCACAGAGTAAAAGAGGATGCTGGCAACCACCGACTGGTAAAACATCCACAGAAGTTTGCTGCAGATGTTGAAGGACCGCAATCTCCTTAGGAAGTACATCCTACTTTGTGTCTTCCCATACAAGTGGCTAATGTATGTTGTCCAATCCAATTTATTATCCAACCACAACCCGAGATATTTGTATGAATCCACAACCTCCACCTCAGCTCCCTCTAACAGGACTGGTTGAGGTCTTGGTCTAGACCTCCCAAGTCTTGGTCTAGACCAGCTCCTTCGTCTTAGAGGTGTTGAGCTGTAGGTGGTTAGTGTGGCACCATGCAGCAAAGTCCCCTACCAGTCTCCGATACTCCTCCTCTCTGTCATCCCTGATACACCCAACAATGGCTGTGTCATCGGCATATACTTCTGAATATGACACAGCTCCGAGTTGTAGCAGAAGTCCAAGGTATACAGGGTGAAGAGAAGAGGGGCCAATACTGTGCCCTGGGGGGCTCCAGTGCTGCAGACAACGGTGTCAGACGTAATATCCTTCAGCCCGACATATTGTGGTCTGCTAGTGAGGTAGTCGGAGATCCAGTCCACCAGGTGGGAGTCCACTCCCGTCTTGCTTAATTTATCCCGAAGCAAGGGGGGCCGAATGGTATTGAAGGCACTGGAGAAATCCAAAAAGAGGATCCTCACTGTGCCACTTCCCTTATCCAGATGGGAGTGGGCTTGATGAAGCAGGTAGAGGATGGCATCCTCCACACCGACACCTGGTTGGTACGCAAACTGCAGGCGGTCCTGGGTGTGTTGCACCTGGGGTCTGAGGAGGCTGAGGAAGAGCCGCTCCAACGCCTTCATCAGATGTGAGGTGAGTGCCACTGGTCGGTAGTCATTCAGCTCGCTGGGCCGGTTCTTTTTCGGAACTGGAACGATGCGGGATGTCTTCCAAAGAGTGGGCACTCTCCCAATCTGCAGGCTGAGGTTGAAGTTCCGTTGTAGTGGTTCCCCCAGTTCTGCAGCGCAGGTCTTCAATACTCTTGGACACACTTTGTCCGGGCCTGCAGCCTTCCTGAGTCTGTCTGTTTGTCAGAAGGATTGCACAAAACTACTGGATGTATTTTGATGAAATTTTCACCAGAGGTGGCCCTTGGGCTCTGGATTAACCCATTAGATAAGTAATCTTAGAGCACATACCTCGGCCAAGGCAAACGAATGGCTGGACATGTACGAACAGACAAAGGGAGGGAGGGATGAATGGAGCCTTGGTGGAGATATGCGCTCTCCTGGTGCCCTCTAGTTTAAAAAAATGTCTCAAATAGGTTCATTTTGTCTTCTTTTAATTATTTACCTTTTGTTCTTATTAAAGACAAAAATAGAAAGGCTGTGGCGGCATGAAATAATAAGGAGCGAACTGAGAGTTTTTGAGGGATTTTATTAATCATACCGCCATCACAGAACTCACCCCAGCGCCGAGCAGGCGCGCCGGAGCGAGCTCTCAGGCTCTCGTAAGCAGCAGTAGTCAGAGAGGGGGTGAGCATGAGATATTCAGTCACTTATATACCCAGTTACAGACAATACATGAAAGGCATGGGACATTTGCATCACAGTCAGAGCAGGAAGCATGAACATTTGCATTTGAGTCATACATATCGACAGCAAGACTGGCAGGAAGGAGCTAGACAAAGAGCGGCTGCCTATTGATATCAATACACACATCTCATTGTTCTGCTAATTGCCCCAGCTGAACGCTCTGCTTGTCCCAGTCTGTTGTGGGGGTCACCCACAAGGCGATGTTTTCGAAACGTAAAGAAGGTAAAAGCATCTTTCTATTTTTGTCTTTAATAAGAACAAAAGGTAAATAAAAAAATGTGCTGGAATTTCACAATATTTGGCTGATGTGATGTGTTTGTGACAGCTTTTCCTTTATCACGATAATACAGCCATCATACAAAAAACAATTATTGGAAAGTATAAACTTGATATGATTAAAACTGCAGCGATAACCATCACCACCATCATAGCAGTCTGCCAGGGGCGACAATGACCGTTTCATTTAGGTCTGACCAGATTCCTCCGCGCAGCTCTGGAATTCGTGCATTTTTGTTCATAGTGTGACGGTTGCAGGAACCAGTTGCTTCTGTATACAGCCGGGGGCAAAGTTTTCCAGAGGACACGCTGACATGGTTCCGCCTTCTTCCTCCTTTCTCTTGAGAAGCTCTGGGCGGTCTGCCGGTTTGGTCAGTTTACTCTAAAATCATCTGTAGTAAGCAGCTGCGACGGGGTTTTTTTTTTTAACAACACGGGTAGGTTCTGCTAGTTTGTTTTTCTTCCCAACATTTAAATCCTGTTCTTATTATTCTGGCGTTTGCCATTGGGGTTTAACGACTCGTGTTAGTGATTTAACTTTTTAAAGTGTCAGAATGTGTGCAGGGAAGCTAGCTTACCTTGAGATAGCTGTTAGCTGGTCAGCGTTTTGGTTAACTGTGGCGGCTAGCTTCTAGCTAACTGGCGCTAGCGTGTCAGTTTTGACACATTTGTGCAAAGGTGACTTTGAATTTTTATGGATTTTATGGCTTAGTGAAGTCGTTTGGGTTGTTAAATCTTTCTCAACATTCGGTTTACGAGCAATAAAAACACTACTGGTTTGGTTTATAGGTCGGTAGCGTTTAGAGTTCATGTGTGCGTGTGCGCGTTTCTGCTGTGGAACGGTCAGTGTGGCTGTGTCCTGACCGGGGTGTGCAACCTGCGGCTCGGGAGCCACGTATTGAGTCCTAGGCTGCACTTTGCTTTGACAGCCCCAGTTAACCCTTTGTTAATTACCTCATTTCGCACCTCTGTTCCGTTCTGAACTAGAAATGCACTCGGCCGTAGACCCTCGCCTTTGCAGCCCTGTTCCTGCTGGGATTTCGTATAGTGGGGAAAGTTCCTGGTCAGCTTTCAGCTTCAGTTCTGACGGGACGCCATGACCCATTTACAGAAACTTGCCGATCTTCAAAGTCAAACGTAAGGTCACTGGACGCTCAAGAGGTGTCGCAGACCCCATTCTAGGTTGTGCTAAAACGTGGTGGTTTTACCTCTGGTAATAAAGTCACTGTAAGCCAGAATTGACCTTTGACTTTTTGACCCGAAAAGCATAGGCAAACGTGGTCAATCTGTGTGCCAAGTTTGGCCACCCTAGCATCGTTTCCTCCACAAATACACAGACGGATGCGCAGCCCCAGGCGACTGCCCTACCCATGCCTTGCTCCACTGACATGGGTAATAATCTTTAAAAAGACCCAAAATAAAACATTTAAAATACAAAGGGAACAAAATTAAATGGTTAAAAAGGGGGGGGGGAAATCATAAATTTAGGACTGAAAAGTTGCATAATTAAGTTGCTTGCTTATTACCTCCGCCAGGCCGAAAAGGCCAGGAGGAGGTTATGTTTTTGCCGGGGTTTGTCTGTGTGTTTGTCTGTCTGTCTGTTGGTTAGCAAGATAACTCAAAAAGTCTTGGACGGATTTCCATGAAACTTTCAGGCGTTGTTGGAAATGGTACAAGGAAGAACTGATTAAATTTTGGGGGTGATCCGGTTCACCGTCTGGATACAGGAATTTTTTAAAGCATTTTTCAACACTGTGACATAGGGCCATTTTCAACATGTGCGCAGGCGCAATGGAGGGTGCTGGTCGTCGTGTCTGCAACACAAACTCTGCGTTCTTCAACGTTTTAGGCACAAAAGCACGCGGAAAACACTGCTGGCCTGGGCCCGCCAGCGTGCCTGTGTTTGCGCGCAACTGCAAAACCTCACACGGGCAGCTGTCCGCCGACGGATTCTTTGGCAGAAATTCCCCGGCCAGCCATAGGAGCTGCGCATTTGGCAGAAATTCCCCGGCCAGCCATAGGCGCTGCGCAAAAACGAGCTCTCTGCCGGCGAAGCTTCTAAATTCTCGTTTGCCGCTGAGCGCAACCCCAAAATAATATAATATAAAACCCACGGCAACCTGTCTACCCAATTTGCATCCGTCAGTGGAGGAGATGGACACAACAGCAACACTTCAGTTTATTACCTCCGCCAAGGAGGCAATGCTTTTACTACTGAACCACTAATCCTATCACTATCACATTGATTGTCATTGATTAATTGTGTGTTTATTGCACTGTCCCTGTCAAATAAACAAATAATCATTGTGAATCCAATTGCTACTCATATGTTTACATGCTCAAGGAATCTGAAAACGTACACACAAACACTGTATGGGGGGAATTGTGGCGCTTGGCGGAGGTCTGCGCTCTCCGAGTGCTTTTCTAGTTTGCTTTGTTTTTTTATCATGTTAAGCACTTTGTGACTCTGTCTGTGAAAAGTGCTGTATAAATAAACTTATTATTATTACCTCCGCCAGGCCGAAAGGCCAGGAGGAGGTAATGTTTTTGCCGGGGTTTGTCTGTGTGTTTGTCTGTCTGTCCGTCTGTTTGTCTGTTGGTTAGCAAGATAACTCAAAAACTTTTGGACGGATTTCAATGAAACTTTCAGGCGTTGTTGGAAATGGTACAAGGAAGAATTGATTAAATTTTGGGGATGATCCGCATCACCGTCTGCATACAGGAATTTTTTAAAGCATTTTTCCACACTGTGATATACGGCCATTTTCAACATGTGCGCAGGCGCAATGGAGGGCGCTGGGCGTCGTGTCTGACCAACACAAACTCCGCCTTCTTCAACGTTTTAGCCACAAAAGCATGCGGAAAACACTGGTGGCCTGGGCCCGCCAGCGTGCCTGTGCCAGCCATAGGCGCTGCGCACATTGCGCTGGTCGTCGTGTCTGACCAACACAAACTCCGCGTTCTTCAACGTTTTAGGCACAAAAGCACGCAGAAAACACTGCTGGCCTGGGCCCGCCAGCGTGCCTGTTTTTGCGCCACGCTGCAAAACCTGACACAGCCACCTGTCCGCCGCCCGATTATTTGCTACAAATTCCCCGCCCAGCTATAGGCGCTGCGTAAAAATGACCTCTCTGCCGGGGAAGATTCTAAATTCTGTTTTGCCGCGGAGCGCAACCCCAATATAATATAAAACCCACGGCAACCTGTCTAACCAATCTGCATCCATCAGTGGAGGAGATGGACACACCAACACTTCAGTTTATTACCTCCGCCAAGGAGGCAATGCTTTTACAACCGTAAAACGGGGCTATAAGGGACGGCGGGGTAATATGGGACACTTTTCTAAATGTAATTCTGCTTTTTTAATTTTGCTTCCGCCTAGATTTGATGAAGGATTCATGGATATTTGACAATAACAACACAACTCAGCGTCCTGCTCAAAATAAAAAAAGCAGAATTACATTTAAAACATTTCCCAGAAAAGTGTCCCTTATTAACCCACCGTCCCTTATAGCCCCGTTTTACACTACTGAACCACTAATCCTATCACTATCACATTGATTGTCATTCATTAATTGTCTGTTTATTGCACTGTCCATGTCAAATAAACAAATAATCATTGTGAATCCAATTGCTAGTCATATCTCTTCATGCTCAGGGAATCTGAAAACGTACACACAAACACTGTATGGGGGGAACTGTGCCGCTTGGCGGAGGTCTGCGCTCTCCGAGTGCTTTTCTAGTTCCTAATATTTACCAGCTACCAACTTGTAACTCAGTTGTTTGATCTTCACTTTAAGGCTCAGGTTTGTATTGTGGCTCCAGTCAGATTTTGGGACCAAAACTATGTCAATTTCTCTCTATCTTTAGATGTGGTTGCCAACCCCTGGCATAACTGGGAGGGGGGGGGGGGGGTAAACTGGAAATCAAGACTCTCAAAAGGCACAATTTATTTTAGCTCGTCCCCTTTTTTTCAGCCTAAAAAAAACCCTTCTGATTGTGTCTTTTTTGGCACACAGCAGCAGCACACTGCAAATATATGTTCAGCATATTTAAACAACCCACTACAAGGTATGCAAGAAAAAAAAACCACACCCATAATAACAGCTGCCCTTTGTGTTTGACTTGGAGTTAACGAGTTTCAAGTAAATGGGTGCTAAACATGGGAGAAGTAAGATGGATTATAAAATTTCACAAGGTTATAAAAAAATTGGAGGCTAACTTCCTTAGATGTATGTTATGTTAAAAAAACAATGGGAAAAGGATATATACCAGCTGTGTGAATTGATCACATAGTCTGTTCCCTAAAACAGGAAGTAGGAGCTTCATGCCATTTTGTCAGATGAGGTGAAGGAAAGAAAACTATTGATGTCTTCTCAACTCTACACCCTTTGTTAGGTTTCAATCATTGTTGCTAGGTGACAACTGAAGTGTCTTTTGCCTAAATCAAATAACTGATAAGAAAAGTGGAGAAATAGTACTCTACAGCATGTATGAAATGAGATGTGTCACACACACCCTCTAAGTGTCACCAGTTAATATGCACTGTGTGAGGAGCGTGAAATAACGAGGCTGAATTATTTCTTAATTCAGGTTTTAATGTTGCATTCACATCCCCAGCTATCTCTCAAGAACAGAAGAGGATGAGCTGAGTCAAAACCTTCTTATTTATACATACAAGATCAAAGGAAGAATCACATATCACCGTCAAAACCCCCTATTGACAATAACTCTCCCCCCAAGTCCTTCAGTCCTCCGCCTGGCCCCCAGGAGGTCAGGAAGTCCTTTCAGCTCCTTATTGCCGTACCTCCGTCTTCTTGCTGTTATCCCCAGGCGGTCCAGACATATTGTCCCATCCAAGACGTGAGGTCAATCCACACATGCAGTCTCAAGCATCCCATTGTGCTTATACATATGTAGGTAAAAATACATGAGCTACATAACCCCCCCCCCCCCCAAACGTCGAAGAATGGACAATATATCAGAGTTCACAAAATATGATAACCTCAATAGCATAGTCTATACAACATGATCACATCAAAAATCAGTGATAACATCAATAGCATAGTCTATACAACATGATCACATCAAAAATCAGTCCGTACGCCGTCTGGGCTTCAAACGCCTTCTGAATCTGCTGCAAGCAGGTCTCGCCGTCCTTGCGGCGCCGTCCTGCAAAGAATCTGCTGACTGAGGAAGACAGTGGTTATTTGATCCCTGCGGGGGCTCCGAGACGTGTTCCCTGGGGGGTCTGCCACGTCGAGGTGCCCTTGCCACCCGTACAGACTCGTCGTTCATCACAAAAGCAGGCTTTAGTCTGTCAATACTAACTGTCTCTTTTCTGTCTCCCAAATCTAGCACAAAATGCTTATCACCAGTTTCCAGCACCCTATATGGACCATCACATGGCTGTCGGAGGGTCGGTCTTAGAGCCTCGTGCCTGACAAAAACGAACTCGGCATTTTTTAAAGCTTTGGGAACAAAAACGCGCGGAAAAGTGTGATGAACGGGGCCCGGAAGCATGTCCACTCCCGTGCCAATCAGTGGCCCCAGAGCCGGGGGGTGTACCTGCTCTGGTAGGAACTCACTGGGCAGCCTGAGAGGTTGTGCAAAAACTAACTCCACTGGGGAGGCATTTAAATCCTCTTTGGGCACAGAATGCAACCCCAATAAAACCCATGGTAGTTTGTTTACCCAATCTGCATCCGTAAGCGACGCTCTGAGGGCTGCCTTCAAAGACCTATGAAAACGCTCACATAAACCATTAGCGTGGGGGTGATAAGCGGTAGTACGATGAATTTTCGCTCCTAAGCTGCTGGCCATCGCTGACCAAAGCTCAGAGACAAATTGAGGCCCTCTGTCGGACGTAATATCCGCCGGAACCCCGAAACGCGCTACCCAGGCCGTCAAAAAAACGCGAGCCACCTCTGCAGCCGTGGTCGATGTCAGTGGGACCACTTCCGGCCAACGTGTGGTTCGGTCCACCATTGTCAAAAGATGTGTGAACCCCTGCGACGACGGTAGGGGGCCCACGAGATCGACATGCACGTGATCGAATCTCTTGGCCGGAATGTGGAATGGTTCTAAGGGAGCTTTTGTGTGCTTGTGAATTTTGGCCCGCTGGCAAGCCATGCAGGTTCTTGCCCACTCTTTCACGTGCTTGCGCAGGCTCGGCCAAACAAACTTCTCCGCTACCATTTTCACAGAAGCGCACACTTCTGGGTGCGCCAGGGAGTGAACAGAGTCAAAAACGCGGCGGCACCACGCAGCCGGGACTACCGGGCGCGGTCGTCCAGTCGATACATCGCAGATTTTTTTTTTTTTTTTTTTTTTTTTTTTTTCTCTCGGCGCCACACGAGTCGGCTGCCTTTTGCAACAGCGGCTCGATTCCGAGTCTTTTTCCCTTCCTCTCTCTTTTGATCCGTCTTTTTTTTTCACCCCACTTATATCACGGACACACAGATCGTCCTAAATGTCTCCTGAGCCGGTGGACGGAGCCACTGTCTATAGCAGGATACGATACAGCAGAGAACAGCTGCTAGCATTCAACCGCCACCCGGTCCCATTGGAAAAACTCGACATACCGAGAGAACTGAGGCGAAAACGCCGCGGCTGCCGGGCTGGAGTAAGGCGGAGGACAAAAAATATAAGGTACAGACCCTCCCTTCCATCTGTTGTCATGGGAAATGTACGGTCGATACTGGGAAAGTTAGATGAGCTAGCGGCTATCTCCCGTTATGATAGCACATACCGGGAGTGCTCTCTCCTTTTGTTTACTGAGACGTGGCTAACTGAACTAGCAGCAGATGCTAACATTGAGCTGGAGGGTTTTCACATGATACGAGCTGACCGAACACCAGACAGTGGCAAGGCTAGGGGCGGTGGAGTGATAATGTATGTTAACAACAACTGGTGCAGACCGGGACATATCACTGTTAAACAACGACACTGCAGCAAAGACATTGAGTTGCTAGCTGTTAGCATGAGGCCTACATATCTCCCGAGAGAACACTCACACGTGATCTGCATTGTTGTTTATGCAAATCCGACGGCGAACGCTGGGACAGCACGTGACGTCATCCATTCAGTAACCAGCAGGCTGCAGACAGAACACCCAGATGCTCTTCTCCTCATCTCAGGCGATTTCAACCATGTTTCACTGTCTCCCATTCTACCCACGTTCACCCAGTATGTCACATGCCACACTAGAGACAATAAAACACTGGATTTATTCTACGCAAACACTAAGGAGGCGTACACCTCATCACAACTCCCCCCACTCGGGAGATCGGATCACAACTTGGTTCATCTCCGGCCGGTGTACAAACCCCTAGTGCACAGACAACCTCCGGCCATGCACACTGTGGAGTTATGGTCTGAGGAGACAATGGACACCCTAAAGGGCTGTTTTGAAGCCACCGCCTGGAAGCAGCTCTGCGATCCACATGGTGAGGACATCGATGGCCTCATTCACACCTTCACGGGCTACCTCAGCTTCTGTGTGGACAAATCCGTTCCCACCAAGACCATACGGCGTCACTCAAACAACAAACCCTGGATCAACCCTGAGATAAAAACACTTCTGAGAGAGAAGAAGAGGATCTTCAGGTCAGGGAACAGGGAGATGCTGAAGTCCGTACAGAGGGAGCTGAGGAGAAAGATCAGAGAAGGCAAGGACAGCTTCAGGAAGAAGATGGAGGACAAGCTGCAACAGAGCGACATCAGCGGGGTCTGGAGAAACCTCAAAACCATCTCGGGGCTCCAGAATACCTCCCCCCAGGCCACAGGGGGCAGGGAGTGGGCGAACAACCTGAATCTGTTTTTCAATAGATTTGACCAACCGCCCTCCCCCCTGACTGCACAACAACCACTGCTGCCTCTAAAGAAATCAAGTCCTGCTGCCCACTCCCCACTCCACCAACACCCCCCCACTCCCAACACACAGCCCCCCATCCTGACCCTGACCAGGACCCAGGTGAGGACGGAGCTGAGGAAGATCAAGGCGAGGAAGGCGCCGGGACCAGACGGCATCAGCGCAAAGCTCCTCAAGTCCTGTGCAGACCAGCTGTGTGGGATTGTGACGTATATCTTCAACATGAGCCTGAAACTGGGGAGGGTACCACAGCTGTGGAAAACATCTTGTGTGGTACCTGTACCAAAAACTTCCCACCCCAAAGACCTGAACAGCTACAGACCGGTGGCCTTGACGTCCCACTTGATGAAGACCCTGGAGAGACTGCTCCTTGCTCACCTCCGCCCCCTGGTGGAACCAGCGATGGATCCACTCCAGTTCGCCTACCAGCATGGCATTGGGGTGGAGGATGCGGTGATCTTCCTCCTTCACCGTTCTCTGTCCCACCTGGAGAAGCCCGGGAATATGGTGAGGATCATGTTCTTTGACTTCTCCAGTGCTTTCAACACCATCCAACCGATGATCCTGAAGGACAAGCTGCTGCGCGCAGGGGTGGACCAGCACCTGTCATCATGGATCCTGGACTACCTCACGAACCGGCCTCAGTTTGTGAGAACCCGGGACTGTGTGTCCGACACGATCATCAGTAGCACGGGGGCCCCCCAGGGAACGGTGCTGGCTCCCTTCCTGTTCACTCTTTATACTGCGGACTTCTCACACAACACAACACACTGCCATCTACAGAAGTTCTCTGATGACTCTGCGATCGTTGGCCTCATCTCCAATGGAGATGAAGCTGAGTACAGAGGGCTTATCCAGGACTTCGTGGACTGGTGCCATCGGAACTGCCTCCAGATCAACGCGAGGAAAACTAAGGAGCTGGTGGTGGACTGCCGCAGGCATGGGCAGCCCCTCACAGTACCAGTAAATATACAGGGAACAGACATCGAGATGGTGACATCCTATAAGTACCTGGGTATTCATCTGAACAATAAACTAGACTGGTCACACAATACTGATGCACTCTACAAGAAGGGACAGCGCAGGCTGTTCCTGCTGAGGAGACTCAGGTCTTTTGGTGTACAAGGGGCGCTGCTGAAGTCATTCTATGACACGGTGGTGGCATCAGCCATCACTTTTGGAGTGGTCTGCTGGGGCAGTGGCATTACTGCAGCCGATAGGAAGAGACTGAACAAACTGATTAAGAAAGCTAGCTCTGTCCTGGGGCAGCGCCTTGATCCGATGGAGGAGATAGGAGAGAGAAGGACGGTGGCTAAACTGTCATCTCTGCTGGAGTCCGAGTTCCACCCTATGCAGGACATACTGAATGCACTGAGGAGCTCATTTAGCAGCAGACTACATCATCCCAGGTGCACAACCGAGAGGTTTCGTAGGTCCTTCCTACCAACGGCTGTCAGACTGTACAACCTAAGCAGGGCTGCTCGCAGAGATAGCAAAAAGACGTAACAAACTAATAGTTTTTTGAATGCAAAAGATGCAATAGACTTACACAATGGTCCCCTCCGGCATACAACTAGGAACATACCGGTCGCTATGGAGGGTGAGAATATGTATGGGCACATAATCATACCATGTAGGATAACTAAGTAGACGGTTATGCTGTTTCATTCCATCTAGCAACAATGCTCTGCACTGTGTGTGTTTATATATTTGCATATTTATTCCATCTAGCTACAATGCTCAGCACTGGGTGTGTTTATATATTTATATATCTACATATTATTCCATCTAGCTACATTGCTCCGCACTGTGTGTGTTTATATACTTGCATATTTATTCCACCTAGCTGCAATGCTCCGTACTGTGGGTGTTTATATATTTACATATTTATTCCATCTAGCTACAATGCTCTGCACTGTGTGTTCATATATTCATATATTTATTCCATCCAGCTACAATGCTCTGCACTGTGTGTCTGTGTGTGTGTGTATATATATATATTTTATAGTAATACGTACATATGTTTATTAGCTGCTCTTGCTTGCTTGTTTTTTTTCTTGCCTTCTGATTGTTGCTCTGAGTGTTGCTATCCCTGTGCTGTTGCAATCCTGGAATTTCCCCGTTGTGGGACTAATAAAGGCTTATCTTATCTTATCTTATCTTATCTTATCTTATCTTATTAGGGGGGCATACCAGTTTGCAAACACCTGCTGTCCAGCCTTAACCCTGTTGGTCCAGACTGGAGCACGCGCACGTCCGCATCTCTACCCTGTTCCGCTGCCATGGCTGCGTAATCTATCCCCACGTGAACTGGGGCCGCGTGCGCTTCCGCACTGTTATTTTGCCCTGCGGCTGCGGTAGTATAATCTGCCTCCGCGCGCACCGGTGCTGTGACCATGCGAGAGAGGCAGTCTGCCGCTACGTTGAGTTTACCCGCTATGTGCTGAATATCAGTGGTAAACTCCGAAATTGCGGCCAGCTGCCTCTGCTGCCGGCCCGACCAAGGTTCTGAAATTTTGGACATCGCAAAAGTGAGCGGCTTATGGTCGACAAAAGCGGTGAAACGCCGACCTTCCAGCCAAAACTGGAAATGGCGAATGGCCAAATGGAGCGCTAACAGCTCTTTGTCAAACGTGCTGTATTTCTGCTCGGCTTTGTTCAAGGATCTGCTGAAAAATGCCAGCGGCTGCCAAACCCCGGCAACATGCTGTTCCACGACTGCCCCTACGGCCAAATCTGATGTGTCAGTGGTGAGCGCTATGTGGGCCGATGGATCTGGATGAGCTAGAAGCGCGGCGTCAGCCAGGGCTTTTTTTACCTCCGCGAATGCGCGTTCCCGCTCCGGGGACCACTCGATAGTATTGGAGGGTTTTTGTTTTTTGAGCGCGGCGTATAATGGTTGCATGAGGTGCGCTGCGTGGGGTAGGAAACGGTTATAAAAATTTACCATTCCTAAAAACTCCTGCAATGATTTGACTGTTTGTGGTCGGGGAAAATCTGCCACTGCGCACACCTTATCCGGTAGCGGGACTGCCCCTTCTGGGGAAACGCGGTGCCCCAAAAAATCGATCTGCGCCACGCCAAACTGGCACTTGGCTGGATTAATTATTAACCCGTGCTCTCCCAACCTCCGAAAAACCGCAGTGAGGTGTTTTTCGTGTTCCTCTTCTGAAGTACTGGCGACTAAAATGTCGTTGAGGTAGACGAACACAAAAGGGAGATCGCGTAACACGGCATCCATCATACGTTGGAATGTTTGTGCAGCGCCTTTAAGACCAAACGGCATGTGCAAAAACTCAAAAGTCCAAAAGGGGTTATTACCGCTGTTTTAGGAATGTCCTCAGGCCGGACTGGAACCTGATGGTAGCCGCGAACCAGGTCTATTTTAGAAAAAAATGCGCGCCCCCGCTAGATGCACGGAAAAATCCTGAATGTGTGGGATTGGGTAGCAGTCATGCGCTGTGGCGTTGTTTAGTCTGCGATAATCGCCGCAAGGTCTCCAGGAGCCGTCAGCTTTAGGGACCATATGCAGCGGCGAAGCCCATGGGATCTTCGAACGGCAAATAATGCCCAGTCTTTCCAGGCTGGCGAACTCCTTGCGCGCTATGGAGAGCTTAGCAGCATCCAAACGCCGAGCTTTCGCAAAGACGGGGGGGCCCGCTGTAGTGATAAAATGCTCCACCCCGTGTTTCGCAACTGTTGCCGAAAAAGTGGGAACCATGAGCGCTGGAAATTGGGTGAGGAGTGTGTTAAACTTACCGCCTGCTGTGGCGACGTTGGTCTGCACCGGTGGTGGGGACACTCGAGCTGCACAAGGAATAGAATAAAAAGATCAACTAACAAACCATGTGAGCACAGAAAATCGGCACCTAACATGTTGAAACTCACCACTGCTATGATAAAAGTCCATTCATAAGTGCGGCCGTGTAGGGACAGAAACAAAGTCCTTTCTCCGTAGGTGTTGATGCTCGAGCCGTTCGCTGCCGTTGCCCCGTCACCACGGGGGCCAGCCAACTGGTCAGCATAGGTCGGGGTGATGAAACTCACTTGGGCTCCGGTGTCTACGAGGAAGTGCCGCCCGGAGCTCATATCCGTGATGTAGAGCAGCTTATTTCTTTCGCCGAGAGCCGAAGCTGCTAACGATTCCTGGTCCTGGCGTTTCCCGAGCTCTTGAAGCTGCACAGCGGCACACACCTGTGTGCCTTCTCTGCGAAACGCCGGTGATAAAAACAGAGGCCATGTCCTCCGCTGCATCGGGGCCGCGCCGCTGCCATTGTTGGTGGGATTGGCTCCGCTGTCTCTGGCTCTTCATTGCCTCGGGTCGCCGCTCCTAGGTCTTCCGCTGCCGTTGTGACCGTCTGCTCGCCGCAGGAGTTGAGGAGCTGCTGCGCTTCTCGGGCCAGCGCACGGAAGTCCCGCTGGGTCACACAACGCATGCCGGACAGGGTCCCTCTCATGTGCATCGGGAGATTACTTAGGAAGATGTGCTTAAACAGGAAATCATCGTTGTCCGATTCCCTGAGCTGCAGCATGTCTTCCATCAGGGCGACTGGCCTGCGCCCTCCTTGGACGTGCATAGCCAGGAGTCTCCTAGCCCTCTCTTCGACTGAGGGCGTGAAACATTCGGTGAGGGCAGCCTTCAACTCGCCGTATTTGTTGTCAGCGGGTGGCTGCTGTACCAGGCTCCGCACGCATCGAGCTGTGCGGTTGTCGAGCCTTGCGATGACGTGGTAAAACTTGGTGTCATCCGCCGTTATTCCCACGAGCGTGAACTGTGCCTCAGCCTGGAGGAACCACGAGTCCGGGTTGTCCTGCCAGAATTCTGGCAGTTTGATGGAGACGGCGCTCGCTCGGGCAGACTCCCGACGAGTCTGCATCAGGAGAATCCCTTCTATGCATTCTCACGTCTCTGGTCACCAATGTGGGGAGCGTGAAATAACGAGGCTGAATTATTTCTTAATTCAGGTTTTAATGTTGCATTCACATCCCCAGCTATCTCTCAAGAACAGAAGAGGATGAGCTGAGTCAAAACCTTCTTATTTATACATACAAGATCAAAGGAAGAATCACATATCACCGTCAAAACCCCCTATTGACAATAACTCCCCCCCCCCCCCCCCGAGTCCTTCAGTCTTCTGCCTGGCCCCCAGGAGGTCAGGAAGTCCTTTCAGCTCCTTATTGCTGTACCTCCGTCTTCTTGCTGTTATCCCCAGGTGGTCCAGACATATTGTCCCATCCAAGACATGAGGTCAATCCACACATGCAGTCTCAAGCATCCCATTGTGCTTATACATACTGTATGTAGGTAAAAATACATGAGCTACACACTGTTGTATTCATGCTTGCGCACAGCTTCTCCATATCAGCAGCAACAGGTTTGTCCTTAAAGGTACAGAAACAATTTCTCTATCAGTTTTGTCCTGCAATTGACTTGACCCAACTAATTTTTTTTGTAGGTTTGCTGAGATTCATGAGAGCAGCACCCCCCCGTACTCTGTACGAAAAGGCAGGACCAGGTGCGTGAGGCTAAATTGTTTGTTTGCTAAATTGATTGTTGCTCTGAGTGTTGCTATCCCTGTGCTGTTGCAATCCTGGAATTTCCCCATTGTGGGACTAATAAGGGCTTATCTTATCTTATCTTAAAGGCATTACTTGCCTATCCTGACTGGGCTGTTTTGCAGACTACAGTGGCGCACAGACCAAAGAAGTCAGAAGCTGAGGAGAAAACATGCCCACTGACCAGGAACCCACGTTCACCGTGAAGGTGCTGCAGCTGCTTCTTCTCTCCACCTACTGGGGGATGCAGATTTGGGTTACCTTCATTTCTAGTGAGTACCATACACACGTGCAGAATTAGAGACAATTTACTTTGTTTTCATGTTCAGAATAATGCTGTGGAGGGTCCACACACAATACAGATATTTTCTATTACCTTATTTACGGGGAGGGGGAAGTATTTATAATGCATACCAGTCACTGAGTAGGTTTGTGGTCTCCGTAACATTACGTCGGAGGCTAGTTGGCATGCTAGCGATTTGGCTTCAGCACACTTTGCTCACTTTTTCTTGGCATTTTCAGATAAAATAAAGAGTCCATCACCACAAAGGTACTATGGTTTGTTAATTGAGACAATAAATCCAATTCTAGCTTGCCAATTTTTTTTAAACAGACATGAAATGGCTTGGGGGCGTGTTTACAAGGGTAGAACTTTGTAAACTAAGTTTGTTTTTTTGTTTTGTTTTGTTTTTATGAGTGTAGGACTTCTGGGTCATGGAGATGATTTCTTTTCAAACAGTCCCGCACTGTGGAAATTAAGGTATCCAACAGGGTATTACAATTCTCATTTATAAGAAGTTTGTGATAGAAATGACAGACTTGACACTAAATAAGTTACCAATTAATGGTTACTAGAATACCTTTGAAGCAGAGTAATACATATCCAGTGAAACGTTGGAGTGCAATTATTGTGGAATACAGTAACTCTGGAATCCCTGTTGTCCAGTCAGATTGTTTGGTCAGAACTAACTGCTGTATAAAGGGTTTTATTATCTTATCTGGGCCCGTATTCACAAAGTGTCGTAGTGCTATGAATTACTCTTAGTGATGTAATTTTTAGAAAATTCTCAGAATTGACATTTTCTAAGATTTTCCACTTAAATTTAGGAAAAGCTCCTTGTAAGAACAAGTTATTTTCAAAGCATCTTCACCCTTACTGTAAGTGCTCCTAAGCCAAAAACATGCTAGGAGGAGTGATGAGGATTTTCAAGGGGCTTAAATGAAATTAATCCCTTCTACAGCATGTGGGACACCATGCGGTGTATGGGACGGTGCCTATCCCCATTTCATTTGGGGGGGGGGGGGAGTTTCTAAAGAGGAGGAGAAAATGGGGGAAAGACAGATCCAAAGGAGAAACGTTCTTGAAACAATGAATAATGACGAGCTAATTAAATGTTACAGGTTGGATCGTGTTGGGATAATGTGTAACACTTTATAATACAGCCCAAAGTTACAGGGTACTTTGTGTACTTTCAGTTAGGGTATGCAGAGAGAGCACCCTGCAGTTATTAAAAACAAAAAAAACCAAACACGGCTTTTTGCCTCAAATTTCACCATTCTTACCGATTTACACCTGTACTTTCACTGAAAGTACAATAACTTTGGGCTGTATTATGAAGTGTTGCCAGATAATTTTTTTTAGTTGATGACTGTGAGAGTGAATGGTTGTCTGTCTCTCTGTGTTGGCCCTGCGATGGACTGGCGATCTGTCCAGGGTGTACCCTGCCTCCCGCCCAAAGATGCTGGGATAGGCTCCAGTCCTCCTCCCCCCCCCCCCCCCCCCCCCCCCCCGCGACCCGAAAAGGATTAAGTGGAAGAAGATGAATGAATGATCTCATTAGAGATGTGCTAACGTCTCTCACGGAACGCAATAATGCTCTATCACAGGGATGTCAAACTCGAGCCATTCCAGGCCAAGGCCCTGCACATTTTACTTCCACACAGTCTCTTCAGCAGGTGTTTTTGCAAATCAGCAGTGGGAAGAAATTCAGTTAAATCACCTGTGGAGGTAAAACCTACGGCGTCTTGGCTTGGAATGGATTGAGTTCGACATCCCTTTTCTATCACCAATGGTTGTTCCTCACATCTGCTGCTGTCCGCACTCGCACTCTTCAGTGGAGTGCATCTATTTAACTATATTCCTTCATATGATGGAAGTGTTCCCCTCATGAGGGAGACAGTCAGATTGCGCCCGCCCCCCCAATCCCAGATTAAGTGGTTGAAAATGAATGAATGGTCAGACTGACCGTATTAAAGTAGAACTGAAGTGAACGGCACTGGGTGATAGTACATACAATTATAAAGATAATTTATCATTGGCACCCCCTCCACCAATCCCGGAATCTTGGAGAAAATCGCGATTTTGAATTTCCCGCCCTGAAAAATCCGACGAATCCGCCGATTATCTGGAAGTGCAGCCGGAGTTCCACGTGACGTCACGAATTGGGCACAGTCCTCCATGTTTACCATTGCGAGCACGTCGACACTGGTTGTTTTTGGTGCATTTTGTTGTGATAGTCGACTACAAAACACTTCCAACACCTGGGAAGATCTGTTCAGTGGCCAAGGAAAGCTGTCATGGCGACGAAAGAAAAGAAAGGGGGAGGAAAAGCTGCACGGTGGCGCAGTGTTTTAGCACTGTGGCAGCACAGTTTACCCTCGGCCGGGGGATCGCGGGGATCATGAGATCGTGGGTTCGATCCCAGCCCCCGACCAACAGTGAGCTGTGTGGAGTTTGCATGTTCTCCCCGTGTTGCGTGGGTTTTCTCCGGGATTTCTCCGGTTTCCTCCCGCATACCAAAAACATGTAGGTTTAGGGCGCTCGCGCACGCAGCGAACGGCAGCCGGTGGCTTCTCACCAGACTGCAAACCGAATCTACCTACGGGTACAAATAAGTAACAAAAAAAAAAGCGACCAGGAAGCGATGCATTGCATGGTCACCAGCTGGTCACTGCACTGATTGCATCAGACCATTGGCACTACCCTTGGACCACATTGTCCCTTTTCTACTGGAATTATTGTTATTGAAACACAAAAATTGTCTGCAGTCCAGACTTAATTTTCCTTATCCTGACACCCCAAACATGCCAAAGTAGAGAAGTAAAGACTCACCATTCTGTATTCAATAAGCGACTCTCCTCCTCATCACTGCTGCGGTCTGAGTCAGTGCCGGAATCCCCCGACAATTCTGGCTCGAATCTGTACAGTTCGATGCCTCCCTCACTCTCTTCCTGTTCACTTGACACTCCTGCATCCTCCTCTGTCTCGTCACCGATCCTGAATGCCTCTTCACTCTGAAAACTCTGGTGTTCTTGACTGCTGGAACTGCTATCATCTGCCATTGTTGTTTTGCTAAGGGTCACACTCGTGACGTCACGCAGCGTCGTCTGCACTACTTCCGGTTTGTTTGGCACTGCCAGCCAGAGGCAAAAGTTTATCGGCTTATAGCTTGGCCATCACATGGCCTAAAAATTTCTTTTATGTGTTGAAAAATACAATAGGTAATAAGGAATTAATCCGCTATTCTACTTTTTGCGCAAAAAGGTGGGTTCAGTTCTACTTTAAAATCGCATACGTGTGCACACATCTCACATGTCGGTTCATCTGCGGTAGATCACACACGATTTATGACGAGGGTTTAGAGGATAGCATCGTGTCTAGCAGTAGGGTCAAACTCACCTCGTACAAGTTGACACTGTCAAAATTATTTTGTGCACATTCTTTGCCAGAAGAGTTAAGCTTTTACATGCCTTTAACATGCTGTAATGTGTATATTTGCATTTTAAAAGGCAGGGAGCCAAGCGCTGCAACACCGATGGAAGAAGTGTGTGGACCGAAGGGGAGACTATGTTGAAAAATAAACCACATTTGGTCAGATTTGACCACTATGAACTTTTCAGCCCCCCCCCATTAGCTTTGTTTAGGCAAATATTTTATAGACAAGGCACTACTTGGGAAAGCAAAGGAGAGCATGCATGAACAAAGTTTATATTCTCCAACACTTTTTTTCTGCAGAGTTGAGCCTTATTCATGCTGCATTTCCCCTCTAGTCCGCTTTGGTCCGCGTGTGCTTTGGACGAGCCCGGCACGCACGTGGTGCTGTTCATGCTCACTTTTTTCATCTACCCAGGTGAAGCAGTTGACGCATGCACACAACCATCATTTGTAGTTTCACTCCCGCCCCATAGGTAGCGCCAACGCGCCAGGATTTTCACCAATGAAGAAACGCTTGCTTTCTGCTGCCTGACTTCCCGGTTTTCACTCCTTTTCCACGAAGATGCTGCTGCTGAAGTATTTATGTATGATTCATGTATGTTTATTCTGGTCTTCCGCTTCCTCGTTGTCTTCTTTGTCTTGGTATGCTGTGCCGATACTGCCACCTTGTGATTGGGGCGTTCAGTCTTGCGCATGCGCTTTTCAACGTGTTCAGGTCGTGGGCAGGCGGCGCGGTCACAAAATTTGGGCTGCACGCAGTCGTCCTTGGTCGAGCACTGCGGATACTAGCGGAGTGGAGACAGTGACGTAAATTTTGTCACACAAGGTTTCCGGTTACACGTACGCGGACAGCAGAGGTGCAGCATGAATCCAGCTTTAGGAGTCTAACATTTTTTTTTTTAAAATGGTTCTCAGTGTGGAGCTAATGTGTTGCATAATTTCTGCACAGGTTTCATAATGGACAACCACCTGAACAGACACACTTATGGCTTTATTCAGAGTCGCCTGGTCCCATTTTACCTGCACCTGGGCTCAGCTTGTGCCTTCTTTAACCTCACCATCTATGCTGTGTATCACCCCAGAGACATGCTGGATGACAGAGAAGCTTTTCAGGTGCGTCGTCTCTCGCAAATCTCCACATAGTTTTGGCGTAATTTTCTTTATTTAAATCCTGCCTCTACTTTCCCTTCCAGATCTTCATCTTCTTCGTGTCCGTGACGGTTGCAGCAGTCAATGCTCAGTGGTTTGGCCAAATGACATCAGAGATCATGGCAGACATGCATCTGATCGAGCAGGCCTGTGGACTGGGTCAGGATATCGGCCTGTCCTCGAACCGCGAAGCCTATGGCAAGCTGTGCGAGACAGATGTCAAATATAGGCACCTGAGCAGGCGCCTGTGGCTGTACAGATTGCTGTCCTCCCTGTGTAACCTCTGCTGCATTGGCTGCAACTTCTACAGTCTCTGTTACATGGCCGAGAATCTCGTTGCACTATAAAACCAATGCACAGCAGCTGGACTTCTTAAATCTTTTTAAATGAATCCCACGTCACTTCTTCAAAAAAAATACATAAACAGTTCTATTTTATGCCAAAGTTGTAACTTATATATTTAATTTGTGACGTTTTTTCTGTCTGTGCGAGGGTAAAGCCTTGTTTTTCCGTGTCCTGGGAAATGATGAAAGAGCAGAGCCTCAGTCAGCATGCTTGTAGAGAGGTGACTGAGTGAATGAGGTGAGTCATGCCTCACCTTTCACCTAGTGCAGTTGCTGGTGTTTGCTCCCTTGAGATTTCCCTTTACTACTTCCTTCTACCATTAAAACATGGTAGTTCCCTAAACCAAATTAATGTCTTTAAAATCTTTGTTTCAGCAATATTAGGGAAGCCACAGAGGGGAAAAAAAAAAAAACAACCCAATACACTGGAACTTATTTTTATGCAGTAGAAGGGCACCTAGTGGGAAAGGCGTTGGTTGCTCTTATGCTGTTAACTCTTGTTCTTCCTGTTTGGGTGGAGTTTTTAATTTGCAGTGTAGTGCCACAGGTTTGTCTGGCTTAACTCTCGTTGCTATAAGAGCACCTGTGTGTGTGCGTGTGCGTGTGCGCGCGCGCTTCATGTTTCAAGGGTGAAATTTTGTGCTATCTTTGGCTCCCTGGACTGCTGCTTGTTTGAAATGGAAGGGTTCAAACAAACTTTTACTGTGGTATGCAGTCTGCCCAAAAACATGAAGTTAATTTGTAATGCTGAAATTTCTGTCTTAGAAATTGTTAGTTATAAGCTCACCTTGCGTGTTGTTCAGCAAAGCAGTAAGGTGTGTGTAAGGTCACCACTGCACAACAGGTAGACCCTTGATAAATTCATGCAAAGATTTGGTCCTTTCAGGGTGTTTTTTTTTTTTTTTTTCTGGATCTATAACTGCTGCAGGGATCAATGCATTATTTTAGGAGAAAGTATAGGCAGACCAGTTTTAGGATGGATAGAAGTGTGCCAGTATGTGAAGAGATCTGCCAGAATGTCAGTTCTCCCCACCACCCCTTTCATGGTTTGCAGAAAGTTTTGCATTCTCCCATTCTGTGTCAGTGTTAAAGGTATCACACCTTCAGTGATTGGATACCAAACATCGTGTTTAACCCAGAAAGCCTACCTCATGTCATTTAACCCCAGTTGAAGCCGACTGGTAGGATTGAAGACATGGTTGATTCTTGTGCATCTGTCACATATGACCGATCATGTGCAAGTCTGTGTTTGCACGGCCGTGCCTTAATTTGCTCAGCTGGGAACGGTTTGCCCGTCTCCACTGTGAAGTCAAAAATGGCAGCCATTAATATCAAAAATCAAGTTTAGTGCAGGTGTTTGGACTCTTGGCCTCAAGAGTCACATGCATCTCTTTTGAACATTAACTTCCTGTAGTTCGGGGGGGGGGGGATGTTTAAAACGTGCATATTTACAAGAAAGAATATCTCAAAGAGAGTTGTATATTTTATAGAAAAACATTACATGGCTAATTTATAAAAGAACAAAGTAGTTGTAATTTACAAAAAGGATGTTGCTTATTTATGAGAAAACGGTTAAAATAAATTACACGTGCAGAAAAAATGCAGATTTACAACAAAAGTCAAATCTGACAGTTGCGTATTAAAAAGGAAAAATGTAAGTTACTAATGTTGGCAGACTAGTTCATACTAATAACTTGGGCTGTTTTACCTTAATTTTAAGTTCAAATATGCTCAATTTTTGAGGCAAAAATTGCTCTAAATTGCTCTGATATAAATGGCTGCCAATCTCTGGTCTACCCGTTTATCATTATTACCACACTTTTACAAAAGGGTAAACGGTACAAGGATTGAAAAATAAAAACACTGACCACTGGGAGCTGAACCTTTTCCTCTAATCTTCCCTGTTTGACTCCATATGCTTCAACCTTATAAAGTGCCTTAAAAGATAACTAGATTGTGCATATTGGTGAAGGGTTTTAAAGATTCACAACACTGTAGGGTTGGCATCATGAATATTGAATTTGGTTTGTGATCTTTTTGGGGGGAACCAAAGGGAAAAAAATAATTGAGTTACACTCTCAAAGTTGTCTTCTCTTCACTGTGGCTCTCTGGCTGTTTCAGCCTAGAGTGAATCTCACCTTCCTGCCCAACTGTAACTGCCTTGTTAAGATCATTAATTTGCAGGTTTCTCCTTTTTTAGTATTCGTTGTGTTGGTGCAGTATGTGTAGAATAGGGTAAAATGCCATCAACACTAGAACTAAAATGATCTAGTTCAAGTGTGGATTCTGAAACTTTTTTTTGACTGGACTGATGGAGGTGCTTATGTGCCCATGATCAACAAAAACAATGCAATATTATTTAGTAGATGTTTTATTTAAACTTGGACTTATTTCTTTGTTCGCTGAACGTTCAACTGGTTCATACTGGTATAAAACCTGAAAGCAAGGCACTATATGAACATAAAAACGTGTTAATATTAAATATGTGGGGGGGATTTTACATATCTTTGTTGGTATCTGTGCCGTTTTTTTTTAATAATTATAAATGGGTTAAGGCTATAGTGAATGAGGGTATTAACTATTATGAGACCAGAAGTCTGTGTATTATGAGCCATTGATGGTAGTGGGTATATATGTATATATATATACTGTATATATCATAGCTGTTTAAATGTCTGATCTTTTTTGTATTAAAATGTTTATACTGATTTCATGCCTCAGCTAATGCTCATTTTTAAACATTTAAATCACTTTTGTTTCATCATATAGAGATTTCCATTTTTTGCTGTATAAACACCTTATTACCTCCACCAAGGAGTTTAATCTGATCATGTCAGCTGCCTTGGCTGTTAAGATTCCACAAAAACTACTGGATGGATTTTGATATTTATTTTTTTTATATATATACACCAGAGGTGGCCCTTGGGCTATGGATAAACATATTACATTTTGGAGGTGATCTGAGTGCATACCTCTTTTTAGAAAGTGTGCGTCCCATTACATCTAGCGTAAAACTAACACTGGATTTCATAAAAAGAACATCCTACCACCAGTCAAACATGGTGGTGGTAGTGTGATTGTCTGGGGCTGCTTCAGGACCTGGACAACTTGCCGTAATTGTTGGAAACATGAATTCTGCTCTCAACCAGAAAATCCTGAAGGAGAATGTCTGGCCATCAATTTGTGATCTAAACGTCGAGCACACTTGGGTTATGCAGCAGGACAAGGACCCAAAACACAGAAGCAAATCCACCTCTGAATGGCTTAAAAAAAAAAAAAAAAAGTCAAGGTTTTGGAGCAGCTTCGTCAAAGTTCAGACTTAATCTGACTGAGATGCTCTGGTATGACCTTAGACAGGCCATTAATGCTCGAACACCCCTCCAATGTGGCTGAATTAAAACATTTTGAAGAGTGGGCCAAAACAGTGATGTAAAAGACTGTCAGTTATGGCAAAAACTTGATTGTAGTTGTTACTGCCAAGGGTGGCACAACCAGTTAGTAGGTTTGGGGGCAATTACTGTTTTCACATAAAGCCAGGTAGGTTTGGATAGCTTTTTGCCCATTGATAAAGAAACTTATTTAAAAACTGCATTTTGTATTTACTCAGGTTATCTTTGACTAATATTAAAATTTGTGTGATGATCTGAAACAGTTGAAGTGTATGTGCAAAAATATAAGAAATCAGGAAGGGGGCAAATACTTTTCCACAGCACTGTATTACCAAATTACGTGTTTCACATCTTTGATGGGTGAAGAGGGGTTTTACAGTTTACCCGCTGTGTACTTCACAGTACACAGCAGGGGGAACCATTGCCTTGCATTGGATAAGTTACAAATGTACTGTTTAGTTGGAGAGCCGTTTTGAAATACCTTGGGCTGAGCATGAAATATCTTCAACATCAGATATTTTAAGAGTATTGTGTATGATGACAGGGAAGCCATAATTATCACAAAAAGGACACAAACCTGCCAGCAAAAGGTTTAACAGCAACATTTTTAATGTAAAAATACATTATGTTCCAGCTTCACATCCATAGTTACAGTTTGAGATGAGATCAGTTCCCAATCCATTCCACCTACCAAAACAATTCGTCTAAAAAGGTAATAAATATAAAAAAAATTAAGTCACTTGAACATAATTATTAAATGTTTAAATAACTAAGTTTTTTGTAATACAGTGCATCCAGAAAGTACTCTCAGCGCTTCACTTTCTCCACATTTTATGTTACAGCCTTATTCCAAAAGGAATTAAATTCATTTTTTCCCTCAAAATTCTACACACAATACCCCATAATGTCAACATGAAAAAAGTTTGAGATTTTTGCAAATTTATTAAAAATAAAAAAACTAAGTCATGTACGCAAGTATTCACAGCCTTTGCCATAAAGGTCAAAATTGAGTTCAGGTGCATCCTGTTTCCACTGATCATCCTTGAGATGTTTCTACAGCTTAATTGGAGTCCATTTGTGGTAAATTCAGTTGATTGGACATGAAAGGCACACACCTGTCTATAAGGTCCCACAGTTGACAGTGCATGTCAGAGCACAAACCAAGCCGGAAGTCAAAGGAATTGCCTGTAGACCTCAGAGACAGCGTTGTCTCGAGGCACAAATCTAGGGAAGGGTACAGAATTTCTGCTGCTCTGAAGGTCCCAATGAGCACAGTGGCCTCCATCATCCGTAAATGGAAGAAGTTCAGAACCACCAGGACTCTTCCTAGAGCTGGCCGGCCGTCTAAATTGAGTGATTGGGGGAGAAGAGCCTTATTCAGGGAGGTGACCAAGAACCTGATGGTCACTCTGTCAGCCCTCCAGCATTGTTCTGAAGAGGAGAAACTTCCAGAAGGACAGCCATCTCTGCAGCAATCCACCAATCAGGTCTGTATGGTAGAGTGGCCAGATGGAAGCCACTCCTTAATAAAAGGCACATGGCAGCCTGCCTGGAGTTTTCCAAAAGGCACCTGAAGGACTCTGACCATGAGAAACAAAATTCTCTGGTCTGATGAGACAAAGACTGAACTCTTTGGTGTGAATGCCAGGCGTCATGTTTGGAGGAAACCAGGCATCGCTCATAACCACGCCAATGGTGGTGGCAGCATCATGCTGTGGGGATGTTTTTCAGCGGCAGGAACTGGGGGACTAGTCAGGATAAAGGGAAAGATGAATGCAGCAATGTACAGAGACATTCTGGATGAAAACCTGCCCCAGAGTGCTCTTGACTTCAGACAGGGGCGACAATTCATCTTTCAGCAGGATGACGACCCCAAGCACACAGCCAAGATATCAAAGGAGTGGCTTCAGAACAACTCTGTGAATGTCCCTGAGTGGCCCAGCCAGAGCCCCGACTTGAATCCAATTGAACATCTCTGGAGAGATCTGAAAATGGCTGTGCACTGACGCTTCCCATCCAACCTGATGGAGCTTGAGAGGCACTGCAAAGAGGAATGAGGCAAACGGCCCAAAGATAGGTGTGCCAAGCTTGTGGCATCATATTCAAAAAGACTTGAGGCTGTAATTGCTGCCAAAGGTGCATCAACAAAGTACTGAGCAAAGGCTGTGAATACTTATGTACATTGATTTTAGTTTTTTTAATTTTTAATTTGCAAAAAGTTCAGAAAAACTTTTCACATTATTATTATGGGGTATTGTGTGTAGAATTTTGAGAAAAAAATTAATCCCTTTTGGAATAAGGCTGAAACGCTATGAATACTTTCTGGATGCACTGTACTTAAAAAAAAAAAAAAACATTTCAGGAAAATACAGTCACTCTCAACCATGAATGTAAGAGGAGGAGGAGGAAGTAACTTTGCAGACGCTACCTCAGTTAAAAGTGCGCCAACATTGTGTCAAAAACACGTGGAGCCTTTTGTACAAATAAACCATAGGTACCATTTATTAATTCTGCTTAGAGAGAACTAGTTCCAGCTTTGAAAAGTCTGCAACAAACATTCTGGAATACCAAGACCCCCCCCCCAAAAAAAGTAAACTACTGTTAAATTATCTCCCAAGAAAAGGAGGAAATATCATTTAAAGCCACAATCCTTAATGAGAACTGACAGCCTGCCGCCCATCCACTTTGGTTGTTGGAAGGATGAGGTCATTATCCTCCGTCTGTAGCAGGCTTGTGACAGTGTTTTCACATAAAACAAATGTACCCAGATAAAAATGAAACAAAAAAATGACGTCAGTGCATCTCACTGTGTTCAGAAGGCATCTACAGTTACATTCCTTGTAAACAGAGAAAAGCAATAAAAAAAAGAGGATTGTGCCTTTAAAAAAAATGCTGATTCATCGGTAAATCCCAACGTTTCAAGAAGTTAATAAATTCAGCAGTTAACTGCCATGTTCAAGAAATGTGACATCCATCCATTATTTAATTTAAAATGTTCCGTTTGTCTGAATATCAGGAAATATTTTCATATAAACAATACTGGTTCTGCTTTTTTCCCTTGTTCATGATATTAAGTACAGTATCAAAATACAAATATTTAAAAAAAGTTATAAAATCATTCCCTCTGAAGGGGCTTCGTAACCATGGCAACAGCAGGAGAGGCACGGTGATGTGGTGGCTCCGTTTCTAGAAAAACACGCGGATAAAGTTTCCCCAACGCTGTTCTTACACCTTCACTGCCAAAACACTCCCTAGATAAAAGTCCCGCTAAAAACAGTTGTGTTCAGTCAGCATAAAAAAATAGTAAAATCCAGTGTCTGTCATACAACCACCTTCCCCTTCATGTCCAGCTTTGTGTTTTCACTCCCTTTGCTGGACTGCTCCTCTGTGAGAGTGATGTACGAGTACACCAGACTGCCAGCAATACTGCAACACAGACAGCAACAATGTCAGAGTAAACCAACACCTGGACTTATACTGGGGTACCATATTATTAAGACAAAATACTTTATGCTTGTACAGAAATTGCATGTATTTTCTAAAATGAGAGTAATTCCTGTAGTTATGTTTCATACAACAGATTTAATCTACTTCTAATGTACAGGGTGCTGTTTTTTTTATTTAAAAGTTCCACTAAATGAAAAATTGTGCTTTTACTGATTTAAAGCTTATAAAATACATCCATGGCCCACATGTATGCTGTTAATATCAAAACACACTTCTTAAAAAAAAAAAAAAAAAAAATCATTAAACTCTTTAAAAAAAAAAAAAAAAAAAAACCAAGCAGACTGCACTTCCTGGGTTTTGTGATGTCACAACCAACAGACCCCTCCTGAGCCACTGCCACTGCTCAGGAGGTAGAACAGGTCATCTAATAACCAGAGGATTGGCGGTTCAAATCCCGCTGTAACCAGACATCCTGCCGCTGTGTCCCTGGGCAAGACACTTGACCCACCTTGCCTCTAGTGTCCATGACACTGGGCATGAATGTGTATAAATGTTTGGTAGAGGTCGGAGAGGCCGCTGATGGGGATTGGCAGCCATGTTTCCATCAGCCTGCCCCAGGGCAGCTGTGGCTACAGTAGTAGCTTACCACTACCATTGTCTGTGGAGTGAATGAATATTGTATCCATGGTTAAACGTCTGAGTGTTTATGAAAAAGCGCCATATAAATCTGATGCATTATTATTCAATTCTCTGAGTTAGCAAATCAAACTGACTCAAACTACTATGTTACTCCTGATTGGCCCATTCAAAAAACCTTCATCCAATCAGACTGGGAGGCTCAGGATAAGGGTCAACACAGGCTGAAAACTGACTGTTTTAGGCAGAGTTTTTACTGATAGCTTTTCTGATTAGCTGTAACACAACACAAAATTGGTTTTTGGTGTTTAAAAATACATCTATGGATGGGGGGGGTGGCAAGTTCATAGGCTGACTAAGAAGGAGTCATGTCTGAGTATCAAGAAGAGAGCTTCTATACTGCAGGGATCCAAGCACTGCAACACCGATTACCACATTTGTTCAAATCATCATAGTCAGCCTATGAACTTTTCAACCCCCCACCCTTCCTACTTGTATATGTTGTTGGAGGATGTCAGAACTTGAAATTATTTTATGGAAAGTGCAAAGATTAGCCCATTAATACATTTACATACTGTAGCCGATTCATCCTATGGTCTCAAAACTTTTCATTCTATACAAAAACTTTACAAGAAACTCTGGTAATCTTTGTCCATTTATCTTGGACAAGCTATTGACTTTTTCCCCCCAATAACAGCAATATCTAACATTTTCTACTTTCAAATATTCCAGAAATACCTAAAATGCAATTAGAGTGTAAAGAAACAACTCTTTTGCCGTCATGCCAAATATGATAATTTGTGATACTGCAGAGCTATGAGTTCATTTGTGATTTTTGCCAGGCTGACAAAGCGATATACCACTGTACACCAGTAGGGTGAGTATTAAGCCAGTTTTCATCTCAGAGTCAAAGATCCTGTCTTGTAACTTAATTACGTTAATTTCTAGAGTAAGGCAGAACAAGTAATGATACCAATTAGTTACCACTTAACTTGGAGAAGACAAACTTGAAGAAGTCATCACGGGTAATCAGAAAAAAAACTGCTTCAAGCCTAGTTAATGAAGGTTCATTACTGCCATCTGGTGTTGCAAGTAATCACCTGCAATTTCTACATAGTCCACCTTTAAGTTCAGATAATACAGTAGGGGGAATACAGATCAACAATCTGAGATACACCAACAACACAGTGCTGCTGGCCAACAATGAAGAGGATCTACAAGCAATTGTAGACAGGATCAGTGAAGCAGGAAAGCATAACATGAAAATGAACGCAAAGAAAACAAAGACTATGGTCATCTCCAAAGAAACAACACAACCCTACATCAACATTGCAGCAGATAAAATGAGAGATTTTTTTTAATGCCTCTGACACCAGCATTGAGCAAGTGAGCAGATTCACCTATCTTTGACAAACACTGACAGAAGCGGGAAAGTGTGACAATGAGATCAAGAAGAGAATCAACATCGCAAAAACAGCCTTCTCAAAGATGAATAAAGTGTTGACATCAAAGAAGATCACACTACCAACAAGGAAGAGATTGCTACAGTGCTACATATGGTCAATACTACTTTACTCAGCTGAAACATGGACCATAACAAGACCAACGATGAAACATCAGACAGCTTTTAAACAATGGTCCTGCAGAAGAATGCCAAGAATCTCCTGGACTGCTAAGACCATAAATGAAGAAGTTCTGAGAAGGATGGGAATAAAACAATGGCTCAGCTCAATCATCCAGACTAGGAAGTTGAAATATTTCGGCCATATCAAGAAACATGACAACCTACAGAGGACGTGGAAGACCTAGAAACTCGTGGTCCATGAACACCACCGAGTGGACTGGCTTGAATTACATCGCAGCCACAAGAATGTCAATGAACAGAGGGAGATGGAAGGCAACTGCATCCAACCCAGCAACGGATGGAACCTGACGATGACAAACACATATTCCTGTAGACACTGAGATAAATGGTATTCACTTATATAGCGCTTTTTCTCATCACTGGATGACCAAAGCGCTTTACAGATCCTGCTATCCACCCATTCATGCACACATTCACACACTGATGGCGGCAGAGCTGCCATACACACATACGCGCTAGCCTGGCCACCAGGAGCAACTGGGGGTTCAGTGTCTTGCTCAAGGACACTTTGACATGCAGACTGCAGACAGTGGGAATCGAACCCATGACCCTCCGATCAGTAGTCGGTCACACTACACCTGCGCCACAGCCGCCTCCAGTAATGATAAAAATGTAAAGATAAAAATGTAAAAATTTCATGTAGATGTTATAAACTGTATAAGATAAACAAAATCATGAAATAACCTTTTTTGAGAACACTATAAATTTACGATGCACAGTAAGAGCATATGCCAAGAGTTTCCATCCATCCATCCATCCATCCAACCATCTTCTACCGCTTTTCCGGAGGTCCGGGTCGCGGAGGCAGCAGTCCAAGCAGAGAAGCCCAGACTTCCCTCTCCCCAGCCACCTGCTCCAGCTCTTCAGAGAGGATACCAAGGCATTCCCAGACCAGCTGGGAGACATAGTCTCTCCACCAAGTCCTGGGTCTGCCCCGGGATCTCCTCCCAGTGGGACGTGCCCGAAACACCTCAAGTGGGAGGCGTCCACGAGGCATCCTAATCAGATGCCCATATCGCCTCAACTGACTCCTTTCAATGTGGAGGAGCAGCGGTTCTACTCTGAGCCTCTCCCGGATGACTGAGCTCCTCACCCTATCTCTGAGGGTGAGTCCAGCAATCCTACGGAGAAAGCTCATTTCAGCCGCTTGTATCTGCGATCTCGTTCTTTCAGTCATTACCCAAAGCTCGTGACCATAGGTGAGAGTAGGAACGTAGATTTACTGGTAAATCGACAGCTTTGCCTTAGAACTAAGCTCCCTCTTCATGGGGGTCCGGTGCTATGTGGATTAGGTGGCGGTCAAAGGCGGAGAACTTGGCGGACTGATCCCAAGCTTTCTAATAGAGTTTTCAATAAAATGATATATAATTTTAAAAAATGTGAATATGAATCAAAACTACTCCTTTTTTCTTTTACAATAAACAAAATTTCTACAGATGTTAAGATTTTTCCAAATAATTTTAGAACAGATTTTACTCATAAAACAAGGGGGAAAAAAATCAGATTCATCTGCCTTTTGAGTAAAACAAACTAAGAAATCCATTTGAAAAGACTCAGTAGGATAAATGTCAGAATCAAGAGAGCACTCAGAATGCAGACCTCTGCCAAGGTCTGTGCATTTGTCTGTGAGCAGGATTACGGAAAAACTTCTTGACAGATTTTGATGAAATTTTCAACTGAGGTGGCCCTTGGGCTATGGATGAACCCATTAGATTTTGGAGGCAATCTGGGTCAGAATGTGGATTCTGGATTAATTTTGAACTTTAACATTGCAAGATACAACCTTGGTGGAGATATGAACTCTCAGATCACTTCCAAAATCTAATGGGCCCATGTGTAGCCCAAGGGCCAATTCTGGTGAAGATCTCATCAAAAGCCATCTGGTTGTTTTTGCATAATCCTGCTAGTAGGGCAATGCGATATGACGATATATCAGATGACGGTATTAAAAAAAAAAAAAGTACTGTTTCATAGAATACTCTTGTTTATATTGTGATATGAAATGCACATACTCCCGTTTCTTCAACAAAGCTCCTCAACCACTACTTGTCAGCGCCCTGCCTCTTCCCTACAGAGCGCGCAGCAGAACATGTGTGATGGATGGCTAGGCTTCAGTCCGGTGGTTGCTAACTCCAAACTACCGGTTTGGTCAGATAGCTGCTACTCCTGTTTGCCAGGGATGTGGGACTGTTTTCCATCATGCTGCATCAGAGAGGATAGTCCGCTAACCCTGTTGTAAAAGGAAGTAGGCAACGTTAACACCATGTCTATTTATAAAACAGCAAATGAAGAAGAGGATCTTCAGGTCGGGGAACAGGGAGATGCTGAAGTCCATACAGAGGGAGCTGAGGAGGAAGATCAGAGAAGGCAAGGACAGCTTCAGGAAGAAGATGGAGGACAAGCTGCAACAGAGCGACATCAGCGGGGTCTGGAGAAACTTTAAAACCATCTCTGGGCTCCAGAATACCTCCCCCAGGCCACGGGGGGCAGGGAGTGGGCGAACAATCTGAATCTGTTTTTCAATAGGTTTGACCAACCGCCCTCCCCCCTGACTGCACAACAACCACTGCTGCCTCTAAAGACATCAAGTCCTGCTGCCCACTCCCCACTCCACCAACACCCCCCCACTCCCAACACACAGCCCCCCAACCTGACCCTCACTAAGACCCAGGTGAGTACGGAGCTGAGGAAGATCAAGGCGAGGAAGGCGTTGGGACCGGACGGCATCAGCGCAAAGCTCCTCAAGTCCTGTGCAGACCAGCTGTGTGGGATTGTGGAGTACATCTTCAATCTGAGCCTGAAGCTGGGGAGGGTACCACAGCTGTGGAAAACATCTTGTGTGGTACCTGTACCAAAGACTTCCTACCCCAAAGATCTGAACAGCTACAGACCAATGGCCTTGACGTCCCACATGATGAAGACCCTGGAGAGACTGCTCCTTGCTCACCTCCGCCCCCTGGTGGGACCAGCGATGGATCCACTCCAGTTCACCTACCAGCATGGCATTGGGGTGGAGGATGTGGTGATCTTCCTCCTTCACCGTTCTCTGTCCCACCTGGAGAAGCCCGGGAATGCGGTGAGGATCATGTTCTTTGACTTCTCCAGTGCTTTCAACACCATCCAACTGATGATCCTGAAGGACAAGCTGCTGTGCGCAGGGGTGGACCAGCACCTGTCATCATGGATCCTGGACTACCTCACAAACCGGCCTCAGTTTGTGAGAACCCGGGACTGTGTGTCCGACACGATCATCGGTAGCACGGGGGCCCCCCAGGGAGCGGTTTTGGCTCTCTTCCTGTTCACCCTTTATACTGTGGACTTCTCACACAACACAACACACTGCCATCTACAGAAGTTCTCTGACGACTCTGCGATCGTTGGCCTCATCTCCAACGGAGATGAAGCTGAGTACAGAGGGCTTATCCAGGACTTACAAATTACAAGTCTCATCTGTCTGATGTCCATATCATCTCTGCTGCTACTTATCATGCACAGTCTACTGGTACTATTGTTGCAGAAATAATTTGTAATTATACACTGCTTGTTGCACAATGCTCATTTTCACACTGTACATAAATCTATGCCATCTCAGGTTCACATCAGGTTGCACAATACTCATTTGCACACTGTAATGCTTCATGCCATCTCAGATTCATGTCATCTCTGATATCAATATACCACTATCACTTTAGTCATCCAGTGAATTATCAGTTTCATTCCTCTACTGCCTATCTGTGTGTTGGTGTGTGTGTGTTATTAGCATCCATTAGTATTAGGATTGAGTTATTGTGTTAGTGTGTCATGACCTTATTAGAATTGTTGTTTCTGTACCTTTTACCTTGGCATTCGTTCAGAGAGCAAAGTAAGAATTTCATTGCTCAGGAAATGTAGCATTTCTTAACTGTGCACATGATAATAAAGCCTTGGAATCTTGAATATTATTTACAGAATACCTAATTATTGAAAATGATTGGGACATCCAATATTAGCGACTGTTTCAGATCCCTTGTTTATTTGTTTGTCAGATCGCTTATTTGTGTGATCTTTTATCACTTATATTCAATAGTGTATCTTGAACTTTGGGGAATGGGAGTTGTTCAGTCATCATGCGGCAATCTCCTTAAGTGCTGCCCCTTAAGACATGCTCCCCACCTCCTTGCCACTAATGAGAACCAAGCCTTCATAAGCTGATGGCAGAAGACAAAATGGTGGCCAAAGGAACAAATGTGTGGCAAGTCTATTTGTGAACTTCAGTAAGGTGCCATGCCTCTCCCTGGCATTTTACATAAGTATTCCGGGTTTAGAACAAATCTCCACACCTCCATAGAACTGGATTTGCACAAGAGCCAAGGATTTATTCATCTGCCACCAGCTGCTTGGTTCTCCAGGGAGGTAACTGAGGGTAGTAGCCTCCACTAACCTTAAACTCAGCTGAGATAAAACAATTAAAGGGGAAGAGAAGAAATGGTGGGGTGTCTTGTTAAAAAACAAAACTTTGCTGAACAAAGGGACTGAATTGAACTGAACACAGCAAGGTTGAACTGAACAATGGAACTGAACTGAACCAAAAGGGGTACAGAGAACTGAACTGATTAAAAGGACTATATTGAATTGAAGTGAGCTGAACTGAAACGATGAACTGAAGTTTAAAAAGAAAAAAACACAACCATTTAAAAGGAACTCCGATTATATTGGCATGTTAGCTGTATCTGCTTTATTTTTATGTTAGTAACATAACTATAATTTTTTTGAAAATAATTCCCAGTTTTATATATTTTTAAAAAACTTTATTACGATGTAAATCGCCATTTTTGTTTACGTCGCAATGCATTCTGGGTAGTGACGTAGAATGGTTGCAGCCGTTTTTTCTGTCTTATACATGCCAAGAAGCGAAGCTACGAACTACTGCCATTTGTCAGTGAAAATGCCACATTGCGCGGCTTTTGGATGTAATTTCCAATCAAAGGGAAATAAAGAGAGCGGGGTAAGCCTCCATAGCTTTCCTAAAGAGGGAAAGTTGAGGAAAAAGTGGGGCGGCAGCGGCTCAGGAGGTAGAGCAGGTCATCTAATAACCCAATGGTTGGCGGATTGCATCACGCTCTCCCCAGATATCCTGCCGTTGTGTCCCTGGGCAAGACACTTCACCCGCATTGCCTCCAGTGCCCATAACACTGGGTATGAATGTGTAAAAATGTTTAAATGCTCGGTGGTGGCCGGAGAGGCCATTGGCACGGATTGGCAGCCACATTTCCGTCACTCTACGAGTGTCTATGATCACGCGCTATAGTGCACGCTTGATAAAGCTGATATATATATTAATCACGCTATGATAAAGCACTATATCGCTCAAAGCGCACGCTTGGCTTGACATGTCGAAGATCTGGCTGGCAGTCATTTGGAACGACTTTGGAGCACTGCTTATGGACGTTCAACCCGCAGTCTGAGAAAGCAACAGAGAAATTGCTTTATGTTGCTGAGAATCCATGTTTATCAGTTCAGTGCCCATCATGCTTGTTGACAATTTTTTGTGTTTGAGCATTCTATTGTAAGTAAATCAACAATATATAAGTTTCACCTTAAAATAATGCTTCCGCTCAAGCGTGCGTCTGAGCGATAGAGCTTTATCATAGCGTGATAAATATATATCAGCTTTATCAAGCGTGCGCTTGATAAAAATTCGAACCGTGACAAAATTTGAACCGTGATTGCGCACGCTCGTGCGCTTTGAGCGATATAGCACTTTATCATAGCGTGATAAATATATATATATCAGCTTTATCAAGTGTGCGCTATAGCGCTTGATCATAGACATGTCTCAAGCGCACGCTTTGAGCGATATAGTGCTTTATCATAGCGTGATTAATATATATATATCAGCTTTATCAAGCGTGCGCTATAGCGCGTGATCATAGACACTCATAGAGTGACGGAAATGTGGCTGCCAATCCGCGCCAACAGCCTCTCCGGCCACCACCGAGCATTTAAACATTTTTACACATTCATACCCAGTGTTATGGGCACTGGAGGCAATGCGGGTGAAGTGTCTTGCCCAGGGACACAACGGCAGGATATCTGGGGAGAGCGTGATGCGAACCGCCAACCATCGGGTTATTAGACGACCTGCTCTACCTGCTGAGCCGCTGCCGCCCCACTTTTTCCTCAACTTTCCCTCTTTAGGAAAGCTATGGAGGCTCACCCCGCTCTCTTCATTTCCCTTTGATTGGAAATTACATCCAAAAGCCGCGCAATGTGGCATTTTCACTGACAAATGGCAGTAGTTCGTAGCTTCGCTTCTTGGCTTGTATAAGACAGAAAACAGCTGCAACCATTCTGCGTCACTACCCAGAATGCATTGCGACGTAAACAAAAATGGCGATTTACATCGTAATAAAGTTTTTTAAAAATATATAAAACTGGGAATTATTTTCAAAAAAATTATATTATAGTTATGTTACTAACATAAAAATAAAGCATATAGAGCTAACATGCCAATATAATCGGAGTTCCTTTTAAACTGTTTATGGGTTGAGATTTTTGTTGCCTTTTATATAATTTTATGGTTTTGCCTGAAAGGGACATTTGAGTTGATGGTTTGAGTTGTTTTGAAATATACTGCTTTCTTTATACAGTATTGACTGGCTAAGTATGTTTGTGAAGTTGAGATATTTGAGTTATTTTAGGGTCCATGGTATTTGTTTTATTTACCTGCCTCCTTGTGGGGGTTGTCCTAAGTTTAAAACAAGTTGGGGTTTTTTTTCCTTTTTTGTCAAAGTTTGCTTCAGCTGGCACCCCAAAAAGTTAAACTAGATGGGCAATCTGTTAAAATCATTACAATTATTTTAGTTTATATCACTGTTCAGTGATGGAGTTAAGTGTTATATTGAATTTCTTCTGTGCATCATCAACAAATTCACGCGGTACCATAATGGGACACGTTTACAAATATTTGAGACCCATTGCAGTGCATCATTTTATGTTTTAGCAATTTTGCCCAGAAGGACAGTGGTCTGCTGTTTCTCCAGCATGTTCTGTGTTGGATACACCGGTGTTCTTTGTCAGACCCAGTCCCTGCTGACACTCCGCCCAGTCTGCTCACGTGCCTCATGTTCTCCACATATGCCGAATTATCCTTTAGCCCTACGCAATCATGGCAACTTTATGGTACAAGTTTTTAAGCATTAAATCTTCAGTATTATTTTTGTCACTTTCTGCTTCCTTGTTTGCTCATGGTGCGCTGCGGTTACTAATGCCGTGATGCCACGTATTATCCAATCAGTACTGAGTCGATGTTGGTTCAAATATCTAATAAGTGACCTTTGAGCTAGTGCCAAGATAGGATACCGATTGTTTATATACAGCGGGGAAAATAAGTACTGAATACGTCAACATTTTTCTCATTTAACATATTTCTGATGGAGCCATTGGCCTTAAATTTTCACCAGATATCACTATCAACCCAAGTAAACCATACAAAGAAATCAAGGTAACTGTTCGCAAAACGAGTTATATTTAATAAAGTGGAATGACATAGGGAATAAGTATTGAACATGGTTGGTGAAATTTATTTTAATATTTAGTAGAAAAGTCTTTGTTGGTAATAACAGCTTCCAGACACCTCCTGTATGGAGAAACTAGGTGCAGGCATCGCTCAGGGGTGATTTTAGCCCATTCTTCCACACAAACTGTCAAATTTTGAAGGTTCCGTAGGCATCTTGTACAAACAGAAATCAATTCAAAAAGAGGTATAAGCACCATTTGCTGAAAGGGTATATGTTAGAAGGGTAGTAGTTATATGCACGATTCATTATGTTCACTCTAGGATATTATGGGACACTATGGAATGGTGGGTGGGACAGCACTGTGTATATCTGTGTTGTTTGAGGCTGGTTTTGATGTATGGACATCATTGTATGTTAGAATGGATGGGTGTTAATGTTGATTTGTAAAAAATACAGTAAATTGTTTACTTGGGGTCTTAAAGGTGGTAATTTGTATAAAATTCACATGGGTGTATCTATGGAAAAGAGGAGATGGAATTAATAAGTGTTCACTTCTTCCTTCTCCCTTTCGAACAGTGTATACTGTTACTTTATTGCATTTGCCATTTGCTTGTATTTGTTATATTTTTGTGTTCGAAATAAACTATCTGTCTTCTATGAACTCTGATCTTCAGCTTGTTCCATAGATTTTCAATTGGATTCAGGTCAGGTGACTGACTGGGCCATTCTAGCAGCTTTATTTTCCTTCTCTGGAGCCAGTTGAGAGTTTCCTTGGCTGTGTGTTTGGGATCATCGTCTTGCTGAAATGTCCACCCTCATTTCATTGTCAGCATTTTGGCAGATGGCAACAGGTTCTTAACAAGGATGTGTCTGTACATTTGTCCATTCATCTTTCCTTCCATTATATGAAGTCTGCCTGTACATGTGCTGAAAAACACCCCCACACCATGATGGGACATGTAGTGCCATTTCTCATCTAAACATACTGTGTATTGGAGCATACAAAAAGTTCAATTTTGGTCTCATCTGTCCAGACTATATTCTCACAGTATTTTACTGGCTTGCCCAAATGTTGTGCAGCAAACTTTAAACGAGCTTCAACATGATTTTTCTTCAGTAATGGAGTCTTGCGGGGTGAGCGGGCAAAGAGCCCATTTTGGTTGAGTACATTACTTATCGTTTTCTTTGAAACAGCAGTACCTGCTAACTCCAGGTCTTTCTGGAGCTCTCCACGAGTGGTCTTTGGCTCTTGGATAACTCTTCTAATTTGTTTGACTCCTCTGTCAGAAGTCTTGCAAGGAGTTCCTGGTTGTGGCCGATTTATGGTAAAATGATGTTCTTTCCACTTTCGAATGATGGCTCCAACAGTGCTCACTGGAACATTCAGCATTTTAGAAATGCATCTGTAACCAATGCCATCATTATGTTTTGCAACAGTAAGGTTGTGAAGGTCTAGAGAGAGCTCTTTGTTTCTACCCATCATGACTTCTTTGTGATGTGACAATCTGATAGTCACAGACCATTTTAAAGGCCATCAGTCAGGACTTACCCAGCTGAAACTAATTTGCACTGATGGGGGACAGAATGGCTTCCTAAATTCTGATGGATTTCAGCTGGTTTCTTGGCTTTCTATGCCTTTTTGCCCCGCTTTTTCTTCGTGTGTTCAATACTTTTTCCCTGTGACATTCCACTTTATCAAACATAACGTTTTGTGAAAACAGTTGCCTTGATTTCTTTGCATGTATGGATTACTTACGGGGGTGGCTGTGGCGCAGGTGTAGTGTGGTCGACTACTAATCGGAGGGTCAAGGGTTCAAGTCCCACTCTGTATGTCAAAGTGTTCTTGAGCAAGACACTGAACCCCCAGTTGCCCCTGGTGGTCAGGCTAGCGACTCTGTGTGTATGGCAGCCCTGCCGCCATCAGTGTGTGAATGTGTGCATGAATGGGTGAATAGCAGGATCTGTAAAGCGCTTTGGTCACCCAGTGATGAGAAAAGGCACTATATAAGTGAACGCCATTTACCATTTTACTTGGGTTGTTACTGATATCTGGTGAAAATCTCAGGTCACTGGCTCCATCAGAAATATGTTTAATGAGAAAAATGTTGACATGTTCAATACTTATTTTCCTCACTGTATCAAGAGCACTCTGAGGCGAGTATATCCCCCACCTATGTTTTCTTTGAAGATCCCATTACTAACAGAGAGTAGTTTTCAACTTTTGAATACAATTACTGGGGCAGAACCAAATTATGATAAGCCCATCATCCACAAATATACAACAAGTATACAACCCATAGCTGTAGGTCAGGATCTTCAGGTGAACCAGTGTAGCAAGTATGGTGACCCAAGAGAATTTTACATGTTCTATAGTAAGAGATCATAGGGAGTGTCAACCTTGACCTTTTGACCCCAAACCTGTAGTCAGAGGTTATGGTCACAGAGTGAACCTGTGTACCAGGTTTGGTGATCATAGCTTTCTTTGTTGTTGAGATCATTTTGATGTTGACCTTTGACCTTGCGATCCCAAGACCACAGTCACACTTTAAGGTCACAGGGTGAACCTGTGCACCAAGTTTGGTGGCCCGAGCTTTACTCGTTGTACAGTAATAAGGCATAAGGAATGTTAACCTTGACCTTTTGACCCCAAACCCATAGTCAGAGGTCAGGATCCCAAGGTGAACCTGTATACCAGGTTTGGTGGCCCTAGCTTTACTCGTTTTACAGTAATAGTAAATGTAGCATTTACCATAGTGCAAATGCAATGTTAACTTTGAACCTTTGACCCCAAACCCATAGTTAGGTGAGGGTGTAAGTCTTTCAAGACGTGTATTGGATACAACTACTGTATTGATTTGAAAAGCCTACATCATTTCTTTCAGTAGTTACTGTGTTTAGAAGATTTAGGGAAAAAAATCTGACCTGACCCTTGACCTCAAGGTCATCTGATGAGTGTGAGATTGCAATACACGCATCATCAGAGTATATCAAACCATGGTACCAAGTTTCAGAACAATCGGAACAAAACTGTAGGAGGAGTTGATTTCACAAGACAGTTACTGTCTATGAAGTGAGGTGAAGTGAGGGCCCAGCAGAGACTGCACTTCTTGAGGAAACTCAAACAGGCCTCTCTCCCCATCTGCATCCTCAGGACCTTCTACAGAGGTGTGGTGGAGAGTGTTCTGACGTACTGCATTGCAACATGGTACTCCAGTTGCAGTATGTCGGACAAAAAAGCCCTGCAGAGGATAGTTAAGGGAACTGAGAGGGTAATTGGAGTTTCCCTCCCCTCTGTCCAAGAACTTTTTCAGAGTTGTTGAACATGCAAGTTAGGATAATTGGCCTCAAACTGGGGATTCTAAATTGTCCTTAGGTATGAATGTGAGAGTGAATGGTTGTCTGTCTCTCTGTGCTGGCCCTGTGATGGACTGGCAATCTGTCCAGGGTGTACGCTGCCTCTCGCCCAAAGATGCTGGGATAGGCTCCATTCCCCCCACGACCCGAAAAGGATCAAGTGGAAGAAGATGGATGGATGTAGGGGCAGGGCACTGAACATTGTTAAGGACCACTCTCACCCTCTGCATAAACACTATGAACTGCTGCCATCTGGCAAACGATTCCGGAGCATCAGAGGCAGAACCACCAGACTGATATAACAGCTTCCTTCCACAAGCTGTTAGGATGCTGAACAGTTGATCCAGAATCGTTCATATACATTACTGTACCTTATGGACATTATGTATATTATATGTATATTATAGTTCTAGTTAGTTTCAAGTATTTATTTCACTCAGCCATTTTGACTCAGCCACTTTAATTGGTATTTTATATATAGGCAGTTATCACTTTAAACTGCAACTGTAATAAGTTAATATTACTGTAATAAATGTGTCTCAGGGATGTGTGAATGGCTGTGTTGGGGTGGGGGGTGAGTGTGTTTTAAATTATGTTCTTTTTACATATATGGATACCTAGAGAAACGTAATTTCATTTTGCCTGCACTACAAAATTTGATTTGATTTGATTTGAAGTTACCTCTACGGAGGTCAGAGTCCTTCTGGCTGTCATTGGCACCATGGGTTGCATCACTGTATATAGACTGCTGCTGTCACTGTTTGTTCTTGTTTTTCTTTTTTTAATCCAGCGTAATTCCTTTCTTTTTATAAAATGCACACCAATGTAGAGAGAGAGAAACGCCATTTCAATTCTCCTGTATGTACTGCACGTATAGTAGTATTGACAATAAAATCTTTGAATCCTTGAAACAGGAGGTCATAGGTAAGGGTGTGCCATATCGTATCATTCATTATAATACCGGTATAAATTCTGATACCAGTTTAGACATCAATGGCTGTGTGTTGAGTTACTTTGAGAGGACAGCAAATTTACACTTATACAAGCTGTACGCTGACTACTTTACATTGTATCAAAGTGTCATATCTTCAGTGTTGTCCCATGAAAAGATATAATAAAATATTTACAAAAATGTGAGGTGTGTACTCCCTTTTGTGAGATACTGTATATCAAACCATGGTACCAAATTTCAAAACAATTGGACCAAAACTGTAGGAGGAGTTGATTTCACAAAAGTGGGACAAGGACAGACGGACCGACCCATAACATAATCCCCTGCTGGTCGAAGCCCAAAGGGGTCGAAGAGCCCTTTGGGCAAAGACCGGCGGGGAATAAAAATTACTTAAAAGTCCATTTAATGATTACAATATACACACGTGGACAAAATTGTTGGTACCCCTCTGTTAATGAAAGAAAAACCCACAATGGTCACAGAAATAACTTGAATCTGACAAAAGTGGTAATAAATAAAAATTCTATGAAAATTAACCAGTGAAAATCAGACAATGCTTTTGAATTGTGGTTCAACAGAATTATTTTAAAAAAACAAACTCATGAAACAGGCCTGGACAAAAATGATGGTACCCCTAGAAAAGATTGAAAATAATGTGACCATAGGGACATGTTCAACCAAGATGTGTCCTCTAATTAACATCACAGGTGTCTACAAACTTGTAATCAGTCAGTCGGCCTATTTAAAGGGTGACAAGTAGTCACTGTGCTGTTTGGTGACACGGTGTGTACCACACTAAACATGGACCAGAGGAAGCAAAGGAGAGAGTTGTCTCCAGGGATTAGAAAGAAAATTATAGACAAGCATGTTAAAGGTAAAGGCTATAAGACCATCTCCAAGCAGCTTGATGTTCCTGTGACTACAGTTGCACATATTATTCAGAAATTTAAGATCCACGGGACTGTAGCCAACCTCCTTGGACGTGGCCGCAGGAGGAGACGGATAATACGAATGGTAACAAAAGAGCCCAGAACAACCTCTAAACACATTCATGGTGAACTCCAAGGTCAAGGTACATCAGTGTCAGATCACACCATCCGTCGTTGTTTGAGCCAAAGTGGACTTCATGGGAGACGACCAAGGAGGACACCACTGTTGAAAACAAATCATAAAAAAGCCATACTGGAATTTGCCAAACTGCATGTTGACAAGCCACAAAGCTTCTGGGAGAATGTCCTATGGACAGACGAGACAAAACTGGAAGTTTTGGGCAAGGCACATCAGCTCTATGTTCACAGACACAAAAATGAAGTATAGCAAGAAAATAACACAGTCCCTACTGTGAAACATGGAGGAGGTTCTGTTATGTTCTGGGGCTGCTTTGCTGCATCTGGCACAGGGTGTCTTGAATCTGTGCAGGGTACAATGAAATCTCAAGACTATCAAGGTATTCTAGAGAGAAATGTGCTGCCCAGTGTCAGACAGCTTGGTCTCAGTCGCAGGTCATGGGTCTTGCAACAGGATAATGACCCAAAACACATAGCTAAAAACACCCAAGAATGGCTAAGAGCGAAACATTGGACTATTCTAAAGTGGCCTTCTATGAGCCCTGATCTAAATCCTATTGAACATCTGTGGAAGGAACTGAAACATGCCGTCTGGAGAAGGCACCCTTCAAACCTGAGACAACTGGAGCAGTTTGCTCATGAGGAGTGGGCCAAAATACCTGCTGAGAGGTGCAGAAGTCTCACTGACAGTTATGGAAATCGTTTGATTGCAGTGATTGCCTCAAAAGGTTGTGCAACAAAATATTAAGTTAAGGGTACCATCATTTTTGTCCAGGCCTGTTTCACGAGTTTGTTTTTTAAAATAATTCTGTTGAACCACAATTTAAAAGCATTGTCTGATTTTCACTGGTTAATTTTCATAGAATTTTTATTTATTACCACTTTTGTCAGATTCAAGTTATTTCTGTGGCCATTGTGGGTTTTTCTTTCATTAACAGAGGGGTACCAACAATTTTGTCCACGGTTGTATGTTAGGTGCACTTTAAGTACTAGATAGAACCTTAAGAGACTCTGGTTTTAGGGACCCCTTGTAAATCTTATCTTATTGTTGTATTTTTTATAGTACTATTTATTATAGCACTCTCTCTAATGGTTGGTTAGATGTGACTTTTAGTTTCGTCCTGTATTGTCTATTGTCTCTGGTGTTTGCGCAACTTGGTGCATCAATGTACAAGTTGCTTTTTAAATCAAGTGCCCCTTGAGGGATAAATAAAGTTGTTTGAATTGAATGAACTGCAGCAGAAATTTGTCTACAGACAATTCCTTTAACTTCCTGCTTGGTTTGTGCTCTGACATGCACTGTCAACTGTGGGACCTTGTAAAGAGTTGAAAGGCTCCTGCAACAATCTGATTTGAGTAATAATCTGGTGGGTTAGATTCTGGATTTTTTAACCAAAAGGACACAGAGAGTAAGGGTCAATGGTACATTGTCTGACCAAAAGTGTTCTTCTACTGGCTCTCCTCAGGGGTGTGTGTTGTCACCACTACTCTTCATCCTGTACACAAACATGTGTCAGAGCAGACATGACAACAGACACATAAAGTATGCTGATGATTCAGTTATTGTCAGTCTCCTCCAGGATGGTGAGAGTGGCCACAGCCCCGTAGTTGATGATTTTGTTCACTGGTGTGAAGATTCCTACCTCCAGCTGAATACGACAAAAACTAAAGATATGATTATTGACTTTAGGAGGAAAACTCCCAGGCATGAAGTCACTGTACTAAAAGGCCAGACCATTGAATGTGTGCAATCCTATAAAAATCTTGGGACGATTATTGATAGTAATTTAAAGGTGAACTGAACTGAACGGCATTGAACGGCACTGGGTGATAGTACATACAATTAAAAAGATAATTTATCATTGGCACCCCCTCCACTAATCCCGGAATCTTGGAGAAAATCGCGATTTTGAATTTCCCGCCCTGAAAAATTAGACAAATCCGCCGATTAGCCTGAAGTGCAGCCGGAGTTCCGCGGGACGTCACAAGTGTGACCCAGTCCTCATGTTTACCATTGCGAGCACGTCGACACTGGTTGTTTTTGGTGCATTTTGTCTTGATAGTCGACTACAAAACACTTCCAACACCTGGGAAGATCTGTTCAGTGGCCAAGGAAAGCTGTCATGGCGACGAAAGAAAAGAAAGGGGGAGGAAAAGCGACCGGGAAGCGATGCGTTTCTAGATATAGATATTACAGTGATCCCTCACTTATCGCGTTTAATGGGGACCAGAACCGACCGCGAAAAGTGAAAAACCGCGAAGTAGCGTCACCCCCCCCCCCCCCCAAGGGCGTCACAAGCACTATTTTGCACAAAAAGGCACAAGAGAACAGCAAAAAGTGCCACTAAGCAACACGAGCGATAAAGAACAATGAATGCGGTCTTCCTTCGCTGGGTATGGGCGCTCGGCAGGGAGAGAAGCTGGGTAAAATGTCTCAGCCAATCAGCTTGCGAGGTAAAACGTCTCGGCCAATCAGCTTGCGAGATTCCCGAGCGGTGAAGAGGTGGGCGGAGAGGAGTGGAGCGGTGGTCAGAGAGGTGGATTTTGAGTTGTGCGGGCTCTCCGTGTTGATACCTGATGTTCTAATGTAGTCTCCCTGCCTTCTGCTAGCGCCTGGGCAACTTTCATGCCATTTTTTTCTCAATTTTGAATTTTTGATGAATATTTTTGAAAAATCCGCGATGCACTGAGGGCGCGAAAGGTGAAACGCGAAGTAGCGAGGGATCACTGTATTTATAAATAGCACAGCCAAATGCAGAGGCCAGTTCTGTTCATGTGTATTGCCACTCTAGTCTGTAGAAGTATTGTAATACATAGCCCAATTTTTTGAATGAATGAATGAATTTATTTATTTCGGATAGTACAGTACAGGTTGAAAGAAACTGAATGATATAACAACAAGGTCAAATTGAACAATGACTCATCTGATTATACAATTCAACGTAAGTTATCCGAAATGGGTGATGGCTGAAGCCACAGCTTATATTGCCCACCCATATTCCATTTAAGAATTCAAAAGAGAAAAAAGACAAAACAGGCAAGAGCGATTACAATTCAAAACAAAACTAAGACAAAATGTGACCGAGAAAAAAGAAAACTAAGCTACAACACAACACAGGCTGGATATGTTACAACTCGCCGTTCATTAGCGGCGCCAGCTGTGCGCACACCTGCGCCTCGTCAGCAGCGTGGGATATAAGCCACTCTGCCCTGGGCTTCGGCCTGAAGCCGTCTGATTCCTTCAGCCCTCTTGCTGCAGAGGAACCCCCTCATCTCCCAGCAAGATCTACAGCGTAAGCATACCTACCTTTGCCTTTCCAGCCTCTCCCCTGTGCACAGGTGTATTCCCCGGCGGCGGACCTCGCCTCTGCATTGCCGTCTGCCAGCTGCTGTCACAGGTGCATCAGGTCGCTGTCTCCCGGGCTCGCCTTTGTGCACGCCTGCCACCTGCCACACTCCTGCATCCTCCTCTGTCTCGTCACCGATCCTGAATGCCTCTTCACTCTGAAAACTCTGGTGTTCTTGACTGCTGGAACTGCTATCATCTGCCATTGTTGTTTTGATAAGGGTCACACTCGTGACGTCACGCAGCGTCGTCTGCACTACTTCCGGTTTGTTTGGCACTGCCAGCCAGAGGCAAAAGTTTATCGGCTTATAGCTTGGCCATCGCACGGCCTAAAAATTTCTTTTATGTGTTGAAAAATACAATAGGTAATAAGGAATTAATCTGCTATTCTACTTTTTCGGCAAAAAGGTGGGTTCAGTTCACCTTTAAACTTTGAAGAGAACTGTGAAAGGGTGTGCAAAAAGGTAAAAGTAAACTCGCACACTTCCAAATTGACCGAACCATAATGACAATGTTTTATCGGGCTTTTATTGAATCTGTTTTATCCTTTTCTTTAGTGTCATGGTTTGGTCACATAAAACTGAAACAGAGAAAATCCTTAGACCAAGTAGTTAGATGGTCCAGTCGTTTGCTTGGTGAGTCACAGCTGAGCCTGACATCCCTGTACATCAAACGGGTACAGAGGAATGCTACCTCCATTTTAAATGATGACTCCCACCCTTTGCACTGCCACCTTCAGCTTCTCCCCTCCAGACGGAGGTTTGTTGTCCCAAAATGTAAAACCCAGCGCTACAAAAACAGCTTTGTTCCTGCTGCTGTCAAAGAGTTGAACAAGATGTAACAATACATTGCACATAATTTAGTTATCTATTTATCAATTTTATTTTATATTTATTTATTTTTGTGGGGGGGTTTTATTTGGGTTTTAAATCTTTTATTGGGTTTTAGACTTTTGAGTTTTTAATCTCTCTGAGTTAGATTTTAACTTTTTAATATGACCCTTCTCTCTTATCTCTTTGTTTTTTCTCTTATCTCTTTGTCTTATGTCCTGATTGGTGGAGCGTTGAGAACATTTATCCCGTTTATAGTCAGCTTCATGTGTGCCTGTGTTTGTGTTCATGTTGAATGTAATTGTGGTTTGTAAATATGTGTCTAAAAGGATGTCACCTGACTGCAAAACAAATCTACCTACGGGTACAAATAAAATAACCTGAAGACAGGTGTGTGCCTTTCCAAATCATGTCCAATCAACTGAATTTACCACAGACTGACTCCAATTAAACTGTAGAAACATCTCAAGGATGACCAGTGGAAACAGGATGCACCTGAGCTCAATTTTGAGCTTCATGGCAAAGGCTGCAAATACTTACAGTACGTACATGTGATTTCTTAGTTTTTTTATTTTTCATAAATTTGCAAAAATCTTAACTTTTTTCACATTGTCATTATGGGGTATTGTGTGTAGAATTTTGACGGGAAATTAATTTAATCAATTTTGGAATAAGGCAGTAACATAAAATGTGGGAAAAAATGAAGCGCTGTGAATACTTTCCGGGTGCACTGTATGTTAACATTTCAGAACTGAGCACTGTCAGTCCTAAAACTGTTGACCAATGACAGTGAAAGGAAACAACTGACTATTGAAGTTATTATAGAAAGAAGTAAAAATGTCTACATTAGTACTTTGTTTCACAGTATTTAATGTCCATCAAGCAGTGCCAGATCCTCCCTACACTACATTCACGAGTCCATATGGGAAAAGAATTTGTTCTCAATTTATGGTCAACACATGAAAAATGTCGACACAAATTACTAGTCAGCATCTACAAATTACAGTTTCATTATTTATTTACAGATTGTCAATGAAAAAAAGTTGCATTTGGGGTCCTAAAGCAACTCAGACTAATTCCAAATATATGTGGAAAACATCTTCCACTTCAAACGTTTGAAAAAAAAAAAAAAAAAGTCATACCTGATGTTTAAACCTAAGAAGTTGGTCCATGAGAAAATGTAATCTCCACTGAGTACCATCCCAATATATGTCACCAGGACATTCTGCAAAATGGAGAGAATATTAATAAAGATGAGCATTTTGAGCAAAAATGTCTCTTGATGTCATCTGAATGTGTCTCACCTTAATACAGCCTACAATTGTAGTAGTTAATGCAGAGTTATACTGTGTACAGAGCACAGTGGAATACATCAGAATAAACCTGTGGGGGGAAAAAAAAGATGTTTCAGTATTAGTCACTACACCATTAAAGTGTCAGTCTCCCACAGTGTCCTATTCTTTCCATTATTTCATGACTCATTTCTTGTTATGTGGCATGAAATCAGATTTCACAACTTTATCACAACCTCGTCAACAAAGCACCATTGTGAGCTTCACAATCAGTGGCCAAGAATCGAGATGACGTCGCTGATATAAGAGCAAACCACAGATTTGTTATATTCCAGATATTGCCCAAAGAACAGCGTTACTCCTTCCCTTATCTTACCCCATGACACATGAGAGGATGAACTGGGAGAGGAAAAACACGTCTGACCAGCCCTCATATTCCGTTGCCTGACAGGAAAAAGCAGTGCAAGTCATGGCAAAACTCTACAAGTGACAACACACCTAATTTGACACATAAGTAAGCTAAATAGACTGGCTGCTGTTTACAATAAAAACATTTAGGATAAAATAATGGAGTTAATAGAACACAGTAGTTTTAATTCTATGTGGTTATTCAGTTAAGGGAAGTTGCAGAGGCTGCTGTAAAAACTCTTCTAGGTGCATAATGGCATCTTTGTGCCTTGCTGACTGCTGGGCCCCAGCTGGGCAAACCCAAAGGTCTCTGCCAACACTGGACCCCCCCCCCACCCCCCCCCCCCCCAGCAGCTCATATTTATGGCACATGCCCCTGCTCACATGCACATGTTCACTTTAAAGATCTAGCCTTTAATAAAAGATTGATACCAGAGCCAGAAAAAGTTTGTACTGTTTTAGAAACCATTTTATAGATAGAAAGTATAAACACAGAAATGAACTGAAACATTTGCACATTGGAATGACAATAATTAGAAAACATAAGAGTTTATCTGCTCACCTTTTCAATATCACCAGTCATGTGTGCCAACAGCAGAGTTGGAAGTATCATAAATAATGCATTATAATACAATAATCCGTATTTCCCTAGCTCCTAAAAAAGTAAAGGAATTAAAGAGAGGAGAAAAAGGACAAAAATAATAAGCAGAGGCAGAACAGAGTGCTTCAGTGCATTGCTCCTAACTAGCATACACATGTCATGCATGGCACCACCTATGAGAAGACTTGTTCAGATGGCTCCATCTTCTACTCCCTCATTTAAACACACGGCTCTCTGTTTTGCTCAGCAGTAGCAGATGGTGCTCAGCCGACATCACAGACTAAATCTGGATATGCTGTAATGTGAAAGCTGAGAAGTCTGCTCATGCAACAACAAAAAAAGGAACAACAAGCTACAGGAGAGCATTTTACTGAGGCAGTTATTTATGCTGCACTACAAAAAGTGAAATATAAGCAAGCTGAAATATTCCAAATCAAGGCTGCCAATGTTTGTGCTTTTATGTGACAAGATATTTCTTCTTCCCATGCAGTTTTTATATTACACCATGTCACTTACTGCATGATATTTTTAGTTGTTTTAAGCAGTTTCGATGAACCTAATTTTCTTGTTCTGTTGGCAGAAAATTTAGCTTATTTTAAAGATTGACTCCAATGGACATAAATCCTCCATAAAACCAAATCTAGATTCAAGATTTTATTTGTTATGGTCTAAAGTGGGATGGAGGGTGGGGGGTGGACAGAGTTCAGGGTCCCTATGGCCTGATGAACGAAGCTGTTTAGCAGTCTTGTGGAGTGGGCCCGGAGGCTCTGGTACCTTTTCCCTGAGGACAGGGGGCTGAAGAGGGAGTGTGAGGGGTGGGAGGTGTCACCTTCAATGTTGATGGCTCTGCAGGTGAGGTAGATGTCCGAGAGAGGGGGCAGAGGGGCACCGATGATCTTGCTGGCTGCTTTCACTGTGCACTGTGTCTTCCAGCAGGAGGTGGTGCAGCTTCCATACCACACTGTGATGCAGCTGGTGAGGATGCTCTCAATGGTGCCCTAGTGGAATGAGCACATGATGGGGGGTGGGACTTGTGCGGTCTTCAGTTTGCAGAGGAAATGGAGGCGAGTTTGAGCCTTCTTGGCCAGTGATGTCATGTTGTTGTACCAGGAGAGGTCCTCGGAGATGTGCACCCCCAGGAACTTGGTGCTGCTCACCCTCTCTACAGCTGCTCCATCGACGATCAGAGAGGGATGCTGTGTGTGTCCCCTGAGGTCGACCACAATCTCCTTGGTTCCCCCCCCCCCCCCCCCCATTCAGGAAGAGGTTATTGTCTTTACACCACTGGATCAGTTGGCTCACCTCATTTCTGTAGTTGGCCTCCTCATTGTTGGTGATGAGGCCCACCATCTTCGTGTCGTCCGCAAACTTAAAAGATGTGGTTGGTGCTATAGGCTGGTACACAGTCATGGGTCAGCAGGGTGAAGAGCAACGGGCTGAGCATGCACCCTTGTGGGGCCCCTGCGCTCAGTGTGATGGTCTTGGAGGTGCTGCTGCCAACCACATTCTGTGGCCTCCCTATGAGGAAGTGCAGCGCCCAGTTACAGAGAAAGGTTTTGAGTCCCAAGTGTCTGAGTTTTTGTATTAGGTGCTGGGGGATGATTGTGTTGAATGCTGAACTGAAGTCCTAGAACAACAGTCACACTTAGGAGTTCTTTGAGTCCAGGTGGGTGAGGGCTGGATGGCGAGCAGCAGCGATGGCATCCTCTGTGATCTGTTTGACTTGTATGCAAACAGATGGGTCATGGGAAGGAAGGAGGATGAATCTGATGTTCTGCATGACCAGTCGCTCAAAGCACTTCATTATGATGGGGGTCAGTGCTACAGGCTAGTAATCGTAGCTGGATGGGACAGGCTTCTTTGGGACTGGTATTATGGTAGCAGTTGGGGGACAACAGCTTGACTCAGGAAGATGTTGAAGATGTCAGCCAGGACATTCCTGAGCTCCTCTGCACAGTCCTTCAGAATGCGACCCGGTATGTTGTCTGGTCCAGCTGCCTTGCATGGGTTGATCCTGGAAAGGGTCCTCTTCATGCTAGCCGGATTCAGACTTATGGCCTGCTCGTCTGGAGGAGGAGGAGTGGTCTTCTGTGCCGTTTTGTGCTTCAAAGTGGCCGAAGAAGTCGTTTAGGTTGTTAAGCAGTGTGGTGTCACTCGCACAGGTCTGAGGTGGAGGTCTGTAATTGGTGAGGGTCTGTATGCCACACCAGAGGGAACGTGCATCTCTGATGTTGCTGAAGTGGCCGGATATTTTCTTGCTGTACTGTCGTTTTGCCTCCTTGATACCACGGGACAGGCTGGCCCTAGCTGTTGTTAGTCCTGCAGTGTCGCCGGCCCTGAAGGCTGTGTTCTCTAAATTATATCTTACATTATCTAAAATGGTATCTTATGTCTGTCCAGGGTGTACCGTGCCTCTCACCCCCATGACCCGAAAAGGATTAAGTGGCAGAAGATGGATGGATGGTATCTCATGCCCTTCTTTCTACATAAAAAAAAACTTTCATTGTCTTACACTTTTTGTGCCAAAATCTTTTCACCCCCCCCCCCTTCTTCAAACACCAGGATCTGTGAATAGGCCCACCCACATCCCATAAGGCTAATGGTGGCTAGCACTACATTAAACTGACTAAATCCTGTGATAAAGACTTACCGGTTGAAGGACATGCCCACTTGTATGCACGGCAGCCCAGGATAACGATTGAAACTGCATCAGTCCTTAAAAGCAGTTTAATGGTAAAAAACCCAAATTAATTTAGGTTTAAATTAATCAAGTTTTCAAAGCAGCTGTCCAGAAATGCTAACTGGCCCTGGAGGCTAACTTCAGACAGGACAGAGACAGCTCTTAGTCCTGATTGGCTCAACACTACGGACCTGTTATAGTGATGTCACCAAAACACTCCCATCTAAACTTGCCTTTTTCCAAGGGGAAGAGCTTACACGACACAGCTGATGACACATTTGAGTGATTTCACTCTTGATATGTCTTGTAAGTCATAAAAATCATGTTACAGACATGTTAAGAAAAAAAATAGATTTTTGATGGAGTGTCACTTTAAGTAAAATTGTCAACAGAACAAAACAATTTGGCTCATCAATAATGCTCAACATTAAAATTACATAAGCAAAATGATCTTGATACCAGTGAAATAGTTTTATATAAAAACTGCATGGGAAGAAGAAATATCTTGTCACATAAAAAACAAGCATCGGTAGCCTTGAGTTCACTTTTTTGTAGCGTGACACTTAAGTGAAAAGTAGCACCCTGGCATTTTAGAATACACACACAGCTTTCTGTTTTATCTAATCAGATTAAAGCCTAGCAAACAGATCTGACTCAAGGTATCTGTGCACAATGAGTTCCTTTAAGCCTGATGCTGAAGGACAGCTTGAGTTCTCCACATTCACAGACATCAGCTCAATGCCAAAAACTGCCCCGACCCAACAATGGCAGCCATTCAGTACACGTTGCGGCCACATACCTTTGCATCTAATTTTTGTTTTACATAGGCTCCGTTGGCTGCAGTTAGAATGTCATTCAGGAGAATGAACATGTAGCCTTGCAGATCAAAAGACAAATCTGCACTGTGGACAGAAAAACAGAGAAAGTAACTGAAAGTGTAAAGAGAGTAAATACAAGTTCTGTCACTAATAACTGGGCTATGTTTCAGCACCAGTCCTTCAGGTGTGCAACACGTGTCTAACAACCTTAGTATGGCTGTACATCAGGACAGAGCAGCTCTTTGTAGTGAAGATAATTGAGGTCTGTTTAACAACCAGGACACCTGGATGTAGTAGAACTTACCTTGCAGCTATGAACGCCCCGAGGATCATTGTAAATACTGTCAGCTGGACTGGTCTGGAGAATTTCTTCCTGTTACAGGTCAGTGACAGAGCAATGACATTCAGCCTGAGGTGTAACCTAACAAAGCAGATAATACAATGGCCAAGTAAAGTAGGTTCTCTCTCTTGTGCGATCTTACTTCAGCAGAAATCCCTCAGCCACCATTGTGAATAAGATGGAAAACCTCCTGAGAACAGTAAACATCGGCAGACTGGTGGAAGAGAAAATAAAATGAAATGGAAAATAAATGACATAATAGCTTGGAAAGGCGTCAAAGTGTCACACCTGGTAAGCTTAAATGTCTAGATCTTTTAAATATAAGTACTTACTTCAGCCTTTTTGTTCCAAACAAACCAGTGATCTGATTTCCCACATAAAGAAGAGGTAGAGGAAATATCTAAAAATAAATAAGACAGACCAACTTAGAGGAATAGCTTACATTAATTCACTCTTCAAGCAAAATGATGAATGCTTTTTAAGGAGCTATTCCAATTTTGAATTTTTGATACAATTTTTTTTAATAATCAAAACTTAATGCTGACATATTTTTCTTTGCCATTTCAGAGAAATAAAGAATTCTTCATTATATATATTTAAAAAAAATCAATTTGCTTTTAATTCTTTCAGCTCTTAATTACATTTTTAAAAACATATCACCAATCCAAATGCAAAGTCAACGTGACACAAGAAATAATATTGGCCAACGGAAGAGATAAATACCATCTTATTTCCAAATACAAAGATATCATTGAAGAGGGTAATATACAGTACTGAGGCGTCCCTTCTCTTTCTGCTTATCTTCAGTACCATGACTGAGTGATATAAAATTTCTGTAAGGGGGTGGCGATTCCAACATAATAAAGAGTAAACATTTGAGATATATACAGTAGATTGAACAATATACTTTATATACACACAGTGAAGCCCTATTATGATAACCTAAGGCACAATTTTGTGCTGCACTTCATGCCTTCCTCTAGTGATTTTGATCATTTCTGGTGGCATATTTTCCATTTTCATGCTTTGTGTCCTAATCATCCATTTGTACGTGCTTTGTACTCACATTAGTGGTGTTATTTAAAAGTGGTGTAACCTGGGCACGAAGTCAGTGCTTTGCTAGTTTACAGCAGCTTAATGACAGGACAAACACGTCTAACATCAGTGGCACATTAACACTATTTAAGCGCCGTGTTTTGAAAACGTGCAGGTGCATCTCACTCGTTCGGGACACAGGGATACGGGGGGGGGCGACCATGGTAAGTTTTCTGGCCACGCCAAGTCACCATTTATGCGTGTGAGTAAACACCCATGTTTACGCTACATTCGTAATCAGTGCGACAATACTTACTGGTTCATTACCAGCTGTATATAGAAACCGTAATAGTGTTTAGTGATGTGGGATAATGGGAGTTGTCTGCTAGATGTTTACACAAAAACTAAATATTGCTCTGTTATTATATGACAGCCGACAACTTTAATTATGTGGAAAATTATTTTTTTAAATTGACAAACATCATATGTGTAACTCGTGGCAAAATTTGATCGGGATCAAAAGATAATTTCGCTCTTGCCATTTAGTTCAACTAGTGCATTGCCCGTAGAGCGCAAGTATTCCTGTTTGAAACAGGTATCCCAATCAGGCTTTCCAGGCCCAAATGTAGACTGTGTATGAATACAAAGGGGTGTAGCCTACATGTAGGCAATCACGTTAGACTTTGACAAATATAAGAGGGACTAAATGGCACTCAGATTTATTTGTGTGAGTATTAATTACAGAATACCTAAATACTGAAAATGAATGGGACATCCAGTGTTAGCGACTGTTTCAGATCGCTTGTTTGTTTGTCAGATCACTTATTTGTGTGATCCTTTATCACTTATATTCACGATAATAGTGTATCTTGCACTTTGGATAATGGGAGTTGTTCAGCCATCATTATAATTATTTTAGTTTATATCACCGTTCAGTGTAACATTGAATTTATTCTGTGTATCATCAATAAACTCATGCAGTACTATAACAGGACACATTTACAAATATTTGAGACCCATTGTAGTGCATCATTTTATACTTTAATTTTGTTATTAAAATGTTTTAAATCTGCAATCAACCAAATTAACCACAAAACAGCCAACACCATTATACACAGCAGAAGGACCCATTTGGCTGCAACCGTTGCATCAGTGTTGCCTATTTGTCAGTAAATTTGTCAATTTTAAATTTCCCAAAGGGAGTCATCCCAAAGGGATTAATAAAGTTAAGTCTAAGTCTAAATATTTAAAAATGATTTATTTTGTTATTTTGGGCATTTTTGTGTCCTGCGTTTAGGCTCTGACACACCTAGACAATTTAGGCAGCGTTTACAAACTGTATGAAAAATTTGGAGAATACACTGGTGTACATCGAATCAGAGGACCCTTCGGTGAAGCTCCTGAATTTTGCGGACGACACCACAGTCATCGGTTTGATCCGGGATGGTGAGGAGTCTGCATACAGGTGGGAGGTGGAGCAGCTGATCCTCTGGTGCGGCCAGAACCATCTTGAACTTAACCCAGCCAAAACGGTGGAGATGACTGTGGATTTCAGGCGACACCCTCCTTCATTCCCCCCACTCACCATCCTCAACAGCACAGTGTCCACTGTGGACTCCTTCAAGTTTCTGGGTACCACAATCTCCCGGAACCTGAAGTGATCCTCCCATATAGACACTGTCCGGAAAAAGGCCCAGCAGAGGTTGTTTTTTCTGCATCAGCTCAAGAAGTTTGATTTGCCTCAGGAGCTGCTGGTTGTCTTCTACACCGCCATCATCCAATCTGTCCTCTGCTTTTCCATCACTGTCTGGTTTGGATCGGCCACTAAAAAGGACAAGACCAGACTGCAGTGGATCATTAAGTCTGTGGAGAGGATCATTGGTACCGACCTACCCTCCATTGAGAACTTATATCGGTCCATAACCAGGAAATGGGCGGGAAACAACTGTGCTGACCCGTCACACCCCGGCCACAAACTGTTTGAACTTCTATCTTCTGGTCATCATTACAGATCACTGAAGGTCAAAATCACCCGTCACAGGAACAGTTTCTTTCCTCAAGCCATCACTCTGATGAACTCCTAACATTCACCTAGTCCTACCTGTTGCTGTACTCATGACTTTTCATCCATTCTTACATTGCACATAACTCTCACACTGCTTTTTACCTCATTCACATTATATCACTGAATCTGAGTTCACATTGAAATACTGTATGACTGTATATTTTTTCTGCAAAGTGTGGATAGTCTGAGTAAATAACTGCATAAATTCCTGTATACATTTGCATCCTTTTATAGAAACGTGGACAGACTGTAATTTACTGTACATACTCTGTTGTCATTGAATCCTTATTTAAATCTTATTTAAATCCTCCACCTGAACAACGAGAGCAAGTTTTTAGCCACAGTCAAATTCCTTGTATGTGTTGTGCATACTTGGCCAATAAAGCTGATTCTGATTCTGAGTTATGGCTAAGTTTTGTCTAACTTAAGAGCACACTGAAGAACACTAAAGCATGCTGGTATCCAGTGTAGTTCGCTGAGCTCCTCTGAAAATTTTCACCATACACTGGTTGATACATCCCGCATTCACGGAGCAAAGGTTGTAGGGAAGCTATGCGTTCGTTTACACACGCTACTTGTCAGCGACTCATAGTTACTCAAAAGTCGAAATACGTTGAGATTAATGTCTAGCGTACCCAAAAATTACTTCTAACATATGAGTAACGCTCTTTGAACCTATGTGTAACTTACTGAACGGGTTTCTAACTTGGAGATACCCTATAATGGCATATTTGCAGCATTGGTTCACATGAAAAACCCGTACAGAGCTCTGCTCAGCTGCTGCCTGCAGCGCATACACACACACACACACACAGAGCTAAACACACATACTTGTTTGTATAACGGGACCTGTCGGGGATGTGTCTGAGCACTTTCAAGCTACAGGATAAAGATCCAAATCACCGTTTAGCCCTCTCCCCATTTTTTTTTTAACCTTTGAGTGCAGTCTATACCATCAGCTGTCCAGTGCTGTTCTGATAGATATGCCAAAATGTCAGAACACCAGAGGAGGTGGATCCAATCAGCTGATCGCTCGAAACACAGAGCTCAGCTGTTTCCCATGATAAATTAAAACTCACCGTTAAAGGACTCCGATGTCGAGACCTCCCGGTATATTTTTTAATTCCGGGCGGCTCCGTCTAACTCGCGCTACGTTCGTCTGACAACGCAGTCAGCAGACACTGCAGCTCCTTATTGATGTATGGAACACCCTTATTACACGAAGCCATTTTTGATAGAGAATAAATGAAAATAGCACAGCAATACACTGAAAAGGAACCGCCAACAGTGGTTGCGTGCTGAGTAAAGGCGGTCGTGAAGATTCTTTTTTTTTTTTTCAAAAACTTTATTGAGAAGGTCGTGAAGATTTGGTAGATGAGGAGGAGGAGAGGGCAGTTACAACCTGACCAATCAGCGCCGGTTACGACCTGACCAATCAGCGGCGACCAATCTGTTAACGTCACAACACGGCACAGCTCAGCACTGCTGTACCCTGCCCTTCAGCGGGGCTGAGAATTGCGGCTGTTAAACCGTGTTGGGGCTTGTGGAAAAGCGTACAAAGCGTGCTGAGCCGTCCCGTGTCGCGCTAAAGCGTGCTAGTGGAAAAGGCCCTTAACAACTGTCACATCTACACTACACAATGCATACAACATTACATGCATACAATACACTGCCTCTCAACTTTTGTGTGTGATCTCCTGCTAAATGTCTGCTAAATGTGCATTGAGGGTTTTTTTGCCTGCAATCAAAATTTCGCTCACTTGTCGAGTGCCATTTTGATAAAACATGTTTTTTTTCTCTCGCCTACTGTGTCATATCCATTCCCTCTTTCTTTTTTTTCCCCCCTTTCTTCTTTATGACTGGCGCCTAGCGGCTGCCCCGGCCTTGGATGCGCTCTGCAGAGCGTGCCCAAATGCCAAGTCACGTTTCGTTACCTTGTCATTACCATACATGTGTAATGACAATAAAGTTGAATCTCATCTCATCTCAAATCACAGTCACACTTTGCTGATGGCTGTGCCGCTTGGCAAAAGCACACTCCATGCATTAGCTTGGCTTTCTTTTTCACTTTATTGAAAATAAACTTTTTTTCTTTTAAATCACCATCCATTAGTGTGTCTTTCAGCCAGGTTGTGTCGGGCCGCTGCTTCTTCTGGCATGTTGTGTGTTGGATACACCGGTGTTCTTTGTCAGACCCGGTCCCCGCTGACGCTCCACCCAGTCTGCATGCGCACCTGGTGTTCTCCACATATGCCGAGTTATCCTTTAGACCTACGCAATCACGGCAACTTTATGGTATAATTTTTTTAAGCATTAAATTTTCAGTATTATCTTTTTCTAGTCAAATTTGTTGTTTTTCATGTCCTTGTTTTGTCCAGTGAACACTGTGGTGACTGACAGGTTGTGATGCCGTGTATTATCCAATCAGCAAGGAGTCGATCCGAAACCCCACCCACACTTCCTGAAGCCAGAGTATGAAGAGAGAGTGGTGGCAAAACTTTTGATAAGAATTGCATATTTTGTCTGAACGACTCCATACTCTGGGATGCACACCCTCGTCATCCCAGCAAAGCACGTATAAAATCTTAGGCCAGTCTGGCTAACGTTTCAAGAAATATGCATGAAACAGACACACGCACACACACACACACACACACACACACACACACACACACAGAGATTCCGTGCATTTATAGATGGAAATTTTTTTTTGATTTAAGGTCCCATATGCGGAAGTAGAGGGGGTGTGACTTAGGCTCTCTATTAGAGAGCACTACCAGAAAAAAAACACTCTGTAATGACGGTAAAATCCATGAAGGTGAACTGCTGACTATGTAGCTCTCTACTGTGCCGTCGCTCAAGCGCGCATATTATAAACAAACAAACTGTGCTTTCCGATAACATAAAGCCATGTGTCTCAGTTGTCTGTGGCAACATATAAACAGCAGTGGCCAAAACTATTTTATTTATTCATTCATTCATTCATTCATTCATCTTCTTCCGCTTAATCCTTTTCGGGTCGCGGGGGAGCTGGAGCCTATCCCAGCATCTTTGGGCGAGAGGTAGGGTACACCCTGGACAGATCGCCAGTCCACAGACAGACAACCATTCACTCTCACAGTCATACCTAAGGACAATTTAGAATCCCCAGTTTTGATGCCAATTAACCTAACTTGCATGTTTTTGGCATGTGGGAGGAAACCGGAGAAATCCCGGAGTAAACCCACGCAGACACGGGGAGAACATGCAAACTCCACACAGATCACTGTTGGTCGGGGGCTGGGATCGAACCCAGGATCCCCCGGCCAAGGGCGAGTTGCTGTGCTGCTGCAGTGCTAACCACTGCACCACCGCGCCGCCCTATTTTATTGTTTTGGGTTTTTTTTATGTTTAATTTATTTAGAATATTCAACATATTTTTTCAAATTTTCATTCCAGTGTTTAATAATGTCCATAAATAAGAGTTCAAAATTTGAAAAGTTGTACATGGACTGTTATCATTATGCCACTATATCCTGAGCATATAATGGTCTTCATGACATCAACGGTAAAACTATTTATCGCGATCATTTTGGGGAAAATTTATCATATATCAAAATTTGTTATCATTACAGGCCTACCCATACGCGATATTTGGGCTTTGGACTAGACCACTGTAACAGGGCCCATGGAAATACCAGGGATGCGTCAGTAATAACACTGAGCTTAACAATGTCAGCCAATATTCACCTTGTTGACTGACTGACAGTTGGTATTGGCTATCAGTCAATCAACTTATTTATTGTTTATAACCTTCAGTATCTGCCCAAAATGTCACAATCAGTGCATCCCCAACAATACCACTTTTTCAGACTGAAAAATAATGTATGTCAGTCTGTGTGTCCTCACAGTCATAAAGTACCAATACCAGTGACGGACTCCCCCCCCCCCCCAAAAAAAAAAAAAAAAATCTGTATACATCCTGCTTTTTAAGCTTGTTGTCACATTATACATTAAAGTACTTCCACACTTCTGACATTTCACTCACACTGCTCCATAAGCCAGTCAAGAAGTGGTGAAAGAGTAGTTAGTAGATTTACTTCCCGTCTTCTTTGGTGTTGGTATGGAGTATTGGTACAACTTTGTGAGCACGGACGCAGGAACTAAAGCCTGACGAAAGTTGATATCATGTATGGCACATTTTGAATGCATACATAAAACAGGTTAATTACAGTGAAATAGGGAAATGATGGTGGTCGTTAGAAATGTTCCAACAAAGCAACACTATTCAAACTCAATGTGAAATCAACCGTGTCACACAGCTTGTTAACTTTTGCTCAGCTCTTCTACATGTCCTACTGTACGAGATAATGTTCCTCTACTCTGCAAGATAATGGCTCATATTTCCTCCCATGTTCAGTAAGAACTGTCTCTAGCACACATAACAGTGCATATACTGACACTATCAGGTCAAGTGGACCCCTGACCAAGTGAGCACCCCAAGTGGACCCCAGGATCCAATCTGTACAAGTACATTTTCAATCCAGTGATTTATAAAGTGATTCATAATTTCCTAAAGCCTCATTCAGAACATTATAGACCCATATACCTATTCTGTGGATTTTTATCTGGCAGCAGCCAGCCATGAGCAGCAGCGGTGGAAAAGAAAAGTCTTGAATGCAGTAACGAAGCCAAAACTTCCGGGTCAGCTTTGCTGTCATATTTTTATTATATTTTTTTTTTCTTTTACACTTCTTGGTGACAAGTCTTTCCAACAGTTCTACGCTAATTCTTGTTCTCCTCCTTTTTGTTTAATTTTGCTGTTGCAGTGCTGGACTACTGCCACCTACTGGCTGGAGAATGGCATATTCTGTTAATTACCTCCGCCAAGGAGGTTATGTTTTCATCGGCGTTGGTTTGTCTGTCTGTTTGTCTGTCTGTTTGTTAGCAAGATAACTCAAAAAGTTATGGATGGATTTTCATGAAATTTTCACAGATTGTCAGAAATGGGGTATCCTACAGATGATTAGATTTTGGTGGTGATCCGGATCACTGTCCAGAGGAAAACCGCCATTACGGAAAATGCCATTTTCGTCAATAACTACTCAACCACTAATCCTATCATTGTGAATCCAATTGCTAGTCATATGTTTTTATGGTCAAGGAATCTGAAAATGTACACACAAACACTGTATGGGGGGAACTGTGGCGCTTGGCGGAGGTCTGCGCTCTCCGAGTGCTTTTCTAGTTGTTCCATCTATCCATCCATCTTCTACCGCTTTTCCGGAGGTCCGGGTCGCGGAGGCAGCAGTTCAAGCAGAGAAGCCCAGACTTCCCTCTCCCCAGCCACCTGCTCCAGCTCTTCAGAGAGGATACCAAGGCGTTCCCAGACCAGCTGGGAGACATAGTCTCTCCACCGAGTCCTGGGTCTGCCCCGGGGTCTCCTCCCAGTGGGACGTACCTGAAACACCTCAAGTGGGAGGCGTCCAGGAGGCATCCTAATCAGATGCCCATACCACCTCAACTGACTCCTTTCAATGTGGAGGAGCCTCTCCCGGATGACTGAGCTCCTCACCCATCTCTGAGGGTGAGTCCAGCAATCCTACGGAGAAAGCTCATTTCAGCCGCTTGTATCCACGATCTCGTTCTTTCGGTCATTACCCAAAGCTCGTGACCATAGGTGAGAGTAGGAACGTAGATTGACTGGTAAATCGACAGCTTTGCCTTAGAACTAAGCTCCCTCTTCACCACAACAGAGCGGTACAACGTCCGCATCACTGCAGATGCTGATCCAATCCGTCTGTCGATCTCTTGCTCCATTTTCCCCTCACTCGTGAACAAGACCCCAAGATACTTAAACTCCTCCACTTGGGGCAGGAGACTGTCCCCAACCCGGAGAGGACAAGCCACCTTTTTCCGGCTGAGGACCATGGACTCGGACTTGGAGGTGCTGATTCTCATCCCAGCCGCTTCACACTCAGCGGCAAACCGTCCCAGCAAGAGCTGTAGGTCATTGCTGGATGAAGCCAACAGGACAACATCATCTGCAAACAACAGAGATGAGATCCTGTGGTCACCATGCATGACACCCTCCATTCCCTGGCTGCGCCTAGAAATCCTGTCCATAAAAATTATGAACAGGATCGGTGACAAAGGGCAGCCCTGGCAGAGTCCAACTCTCACTGGGAATGACTCCGACCGAGTGTTGGCAATACGAACCAAACTCTCACAACGGTCGTACAGAGACCGAATAGCTCGTAACAACAAGCCCGATACCCCATGCTCCCGAAGCACCCCCCAGTTGTTCCTGTGTTTGAATGCACGTTTTATTTTATACAGATGAAGCAAAAACTTCCAAATCATATAATGTTGAATCCTTAACTGAAATTTTAACACTTCAATTCACCAAAAATAGCCCGTATTATGATACTACCCCATCAACCAATAAAGTACATCTATCTATCTAACATTGGGAGGGGATGACAGCCATACTTGCAATCAATTTAGACATTAAAACCTGAGCCTCAATATACAAATGAGACAGTAACTTTCCAGGTAGTTTACTGTACCTTGCTACCAGTAGTTTATATAATTTAAAAAAGTACATAAAATGAAAACTGTTTTAAAGCAAGGCAAATTTATATAATATATAAAAGCACATTTTATTTAAACTTATGCCCACACCGTTATGTCATCTACTGTCCAATCCTCAGTCCACACTGAATAAAATAGCATGCAAAAACTACACATTTCTCAATAAAACTATAGCAAACAAATCCACACCACTCAAATATAAAGTCACAAATCATTAAAAGCCAAACAAAAATTAAAACATGCAAATAAAAGATCATTGATTAACAGCTCAAACAGCAAAAATCTACAGCCCATTTGATGCGATTACATGCTGGGGGCCATCAGTCTTGCACATTTTCGTATCAGTGACGATATGCTCATCTCCTGTGCTTCATACATGCCCCAGTACTTGAATAGTTTGCTCGCCATGGTCCTAGTCTGCTTTCTTTGGTGACACATGCGCTTTCCCTCCTTCACCAGCTGCATCTGGATGGAAACTAGAATGGATTCCCTGTGCAGGAGAGGCACTAGCTTATACAACTGATGTGACTGGTTTCTTGCTTTCTCGTTAATACCCTGATGCCAGCCTTCAACATCTTTATTAGTGCGAACTGCCCTGTTGAACTGACACCATGTAGCAGGCTGCCAAAAGTCTGTCTCTATCCACTTCATTTTAATACAGTCCAACAGGGGCCTAGTTGCTTCCACTGAAGCATCCATTAGGCATCCATTAGGTTCAAATGTGGGTTGAATATGCTCCATTGGTAGGCATGGTAGAGCAAACAATTTACGTATTTAAGTTTGTATGGGCCCATTCTCACAGTATGCAACAGTGAGGCCCAACTCTTGAATCTTCCTCCACATACACCGAGTCCAATGGAACAAGCACCCCCTCAACACCACTTCTGGAAGTACTACGGATACAGCTTTCCATATTGCCTTTTCAAAGTCTATCACTACACTGCTTACCCTGTGGTTTGGGACTAATTGCAATATAGCACAGAGAACACTGTGAGGTTTTTTTTTTTTATTATGTCTATGTGACATCAGAGCGAACACCAAAGGCACTTGTTTGATTTCCTCTCCTTGTAGGAAGGCATGAATCGAAAACAGCTGGTAAGATGGCTTGGCCACCACTTTAAAAGTTGCATCCATAAACCATATCTTAGCTTTTTCAAGCCTATCAAGTTGATCTGTGGTAGCAAACAAGATGCCTGACATCATCAACCTTAATGCCTTTCCTCAGGTAATTTGCAGGCAGGACATTTTCAACCAGATCAAAGGAAAGAAAGATCCTGTGGGTCGGGGGGGGGGGGGGTGCAAAACTTGTCAGTGGCGGTTTGCATGGCACACCAGGAGGGTTGGACAAGGACGACTTGTCTCCGAGTCATTTGGCTAAAACTCCCTGACCATCACCTCTTCTGCTATAGCAGCTGCAGGGCGGAAGACATCATCTCTTGCCTTGGTCTTCACCTCAGCCACAAGCTTCACTGCCTTTTGCCGCCCTGGCTCAGCTGGGTGAAAGTGAGGATGCACACCTGCAATAAAGTTCAAACCAGTCCGTGTGACTGTTGCTCTGCACATTTGTTTATTGTGCCGCACAGTGCAGCGCCAATTGGTTTTCTCTGGCCAGGCAAGGTGACACACGTTCACACGGTTGTCCGCCAAAAGTGGTTTGCCCCTAAAAGATGCAGCTGGAACAATTTCATGGGTGACATCCTGCTCAGGGAGAGCATTTATAATTTTGCAGTAAAATAAACACATTTGAAATTTGAGCGCTTTATCCTGCAACGCATGACAGCCTAATTCCACTTCCTGAAACCTGTGCCGTTTACAACTCCCTGACATAAAAGTAAGTAAGAAAGAAAGAAAGAAAGACGAACTCAGGTGAAGTCTCACCTTGAGAAATGTGCCGTCATCCAAGTCAGGGAAGCTGATCACCCTTGCAGCCTTGCCCACCCATAGCACAGCCGCTGTGGCCAACATCTGCACACACATTCAAGAGGGAGTCTGTTCAGGCACCCGCAGCCACACTGCCTTTTAAAACGTGGTAAGTTTTAGGTGAAGGAAAACGAGGTGACATCGACGGCCAACTTACTTGTCCTATTCCGACACATATGGAAGAAGGGAACCTGAAAGAGCAGAGTTCAGTCTCCAATCAGTCTTTAGCTAGCTTAGCCATGATGTGAAAATGAGGCTTTACATGCTACAGAAACTGGGGCACTCTCGTCTGTTTTGCCGGGTTAGCGCGGTAGAAGCTGCAACAAAACGAACACTCACCACGGTGCGGTGTTGGTTCGCATTCAGCTCAAACTACCTCTACTAGCTCCGTTAGCTAACACGTCCGATTCCCCAGCAGCCGTTCCCGGCCAGACAGTTACCTGTAGTTGGTGAGGACACTCTTGTTGACCACGACGATGAAAAACGAGCTGACACCGTAAAATCCGGCGGCACCTAGTTTCACAAACAGTGTCGGAGGTTTGTCCGCCATCCCCGACAAGTTCTCATGCCCCACTAGCGTGTCAGCAACAGCGCTCCCCCGCTTTCCCCACCGCTGCCCATTGCGGTTTCTCCGATTCGCTCATCAACGCGCAAGCAGAGAGGGCGGGTATGGAAAGCCGAATAGTTCAAAATTCACCAGCCAAGTGATTTAAAGGGCCACGTGCCTTTGGGGCTTTCGCCCATATTTTAGCGTGCCGTTTAGTATTTTTGCGACATCATATACGTAGTGATCGTTCGTCAAAAATTCAAAGGTCAAACTTAGAAACAAAAAGAACTTATCTAAAATCAAAGCTCACTGCTGCGCCCAGGGACGTAGCACCGAATTTTGGACCCCGGGTACAGCGCTGTGTGTGGGCCCCTCAAACACAAACCGCATTTTGAATTTTACATTCCAAGGTTTAAGATGGGGCCATTTCCATTAAAACCTAGGCTAGTAAGCTCCATTGCTATGGACAGTTTGATGCTAGTATATGGTTCCAAGGTTGTCATAGCCAGGAGCGGCAATGGGGTTAAGCTCCCAGTGCTCATAAAATGCTCCTTACGGCGTGCGTCTCGAAAAGCCTCTGACAACTAAGTCCAACTCCTAGCCTGCCCGTGTGGTTTAGTCTCTAAGCCCGGCGGAACTGCTTTTACTAATAGGAGAAGGGGCGAGGGCGGACCTCTGATGCTTCGGGTAGATGGTGGCTCGTCAACCTGGGAAGGTAGCCCATCTAGGGGAAGGTAAACCCTGATTTCAAACCTCCGCCGCCTTGCGGCACACCCGGTCACAGGAAAGGCTTCGGGAGTCAACCCTGAGGAAAAATCCGGAGTCGGAGTCCCTAAGGCAGTTCTCTGTTGTGCTCAACATCGTTCTGGCAGCTCCTGCGACGGCGCTGGTGCTAAACTGTAGCAGCCCTGCTGTTCCTTTGGATTCATCAGTGACGTGGAGAGGGGGGACATGCTAGTATATGATACGTCTTTGAGAATAGATTTACTGTCATCAGTATTTCCAAGCCTCTTTGTCGATAACACTGGTCAACACCAAATTTATTGTCTAAGTTTTTTTTTAGCTGATTTAGGACAATTCTGATGTGCTGAATCCAAAAATCACATTGGTTTTGCTCAATCAGATCAACTTTTTGAACTATGGCCACATGTTTTCTTACGTTTTTGTCTACATGTACGGGTATTTTCGCTTTATGTGATGCAAAATTCTTTTTTATGTCTTGAAATTCTCTGAATTTTGAACAATGATGACGTAACATTCAATTTAGATGTACTTGCCTTTATTTAAAGGTAAGTACATGCTAAGTAACTACAGGTTTTTACTTTGCACCTGATTGAGAGAAACGGATGTCATTTTCGGATTCAGCGGTGCAAAATTGTCTTAAATCGGTTGAAAAAACACAGACAACTTACAAAAAAAATTATTTTAGTGACCCCGTGTAATGCACTTTTGAGAATGGACCCGTAGGTAGTATTTTTCATTTAAACATTTATTTATTTATTCTATTCCATTGGTCTTATTTTTTGTAAACTTCCAATTTTTGGATAGTAGAGCATCTTTAACAAACCCAGTTTCCAACTGAGATCATTATACAGAGATTTGTGGGGCAGGTTGTCAACCAAAAAAACCCACTCCTTAATAATGAAAAAATGAAATTTAGATATAGTAGTGCAAATTTTACTGTACTCATTGGGTATATCTATTTTATTTTAATACTTATACACTCATGGACATATTTAATAGTCCACAGATTTTTATAAAGTTATCAACTCACACAGAGACCATGGTCTTTATCATTAATTATGTAAAAGTCAATGGCAAAAAATGGGCAATTTCCATTGAAAAATACATCTGTTCAAAATACAAAAAATCTTTACAAAAATATGAAAAAGCTTGTTTTTCAACAAATAAAATATTAAACCCCCATTCAAATAAATAAATATTTGCAAAAAAAAAAAAAAGGCAAAATCCTCCCCTCTGTTAACCTGCCCTCCTCCATCCCCATACAAACTGTAAAGATATTATACAGGGAAACTTAGTACATCAGTGAGAGGATAGGAGCAAATGAACAAGAAAAATCAGGAAAATTCAAGGAAAAAGTTGAACTTTATAGGAAATGTAACATGTTTATCATAAAACGGCTAATTTATAGGAAAAAGTTGCAAATGTATTTTTAAAAAAAGTTAACTTTCCAGGAAAAATGTTTTCAACAGAAAAAACCTCACTAACTAGTGAGAAAATGACTTCCGGTTATGGCTGCCACGTAGGACGGACGTGTCTCGCTCTGCTCTGCTCCTGGAAAAAAAAAAAAATCGGCAAATAACTCTCTCATTTGGGACAGAACGTATCCCAGCGTTTGGGCGAGGATATGTCGGCGAAGCCTAAGGCTGGAAAACCAGGAAAAGGAAAAAGCGAGCCGCCGAAACAGTCCAAATTAACGGACTTTCAGGTCTGTGACGCAGCAAACAAAACTCCATATATGGCGGAGGAGGCTGGCGGCGGTGCGATATTTGCGGGGAATGGCGCAGATGCGCTGATGGCTGCCATGAGTTCAATGAGAGCGGACTTTTCCTCTAGATTTGATGGGATTATGACAGCGTTGGAAGGAATAAGAAAGGAATTGGGTGACTGTGTAGAACGAACGGCGCAGATGGAGCTCCGTCTCGCTAGTGCTGAAGATGACGTCACCCGTCTTCAATTAAAGGTGCGCACTTTGGAAAAAAAAAATAAATCTCTGGAAGATAATATTTTGGATTTGGAATCTCGGTCGAGACAGAATAATTTGAGGCTGGTGGGTCTTCCAGAGGAATCAGAAGGTCGGGACGTATGCTCCTTTCTGGAAAAGTGGATTCCGGAGGTGCTGGGCAGCGAGGAGTTGCAATCAGCAGTGATTCTGGAAAAAGCACATCGTATTGGCCCACGGAGAGATAAGGGACCGCCGAGGACCTTAATTATGAAGTTTCTTAGCAACAGAGACAGGATGAAGATCTTCAACGCTGCACGAGCTAAAAAAGGAGAGATTAAACACCAGGACCAGCAGGTGCGGTTCTACCCAGATTTGGCCACAGGAATCCAGCAATTGAGGAAGCAGTTTGATCCCGTACGTAAGGAGCTGCGCAACCTTGGGATTCGTCATGGTGTAATCTATCCTGCGAGACTGCTGACCACGTATGAGGGCAGAACCCACATCTTCAAGACCCCAGAGGAGGCGCAGGAGTTCATCAAGAAGATCAAAGAAGAAGAAGAGACTGGTGGGAGCTAAGCATGAACAAAATATAAGGTAGAATAATTAAGCATTTGCACAGGCATCTGACTGACTTGAAGTAAATAGTAAGTTTACAAAATATAGATTGTATTATATATTAAAAAACAAAACAAAAACAAAACAAACAAAAAAAAAACTATGATGTACAAAGTTGTTAAAAATTTTGGAGTTAAGTTGGAAAACTACAGAGGAGAGTTAATGTTACGTCATTAAAAGCAGTAGAGTTAGGGTGATTGGGAGGATGAAGAAGGAGTGGCTTAGGCTGTTCCCCGTGGGTGTGGAACGGTCGATGGCTATATCGGGAGACAGAATTTTTCTTTTGATTTTGGGGGGTTTGCCACAAGTGTGGGAAGGGGAAATTTGTTTGTGTGTAGTTTGTAGGATGAATGTTCAACCACTCATGTTTTTGCTTCTCTGTATGAGCATGTTTACACTGCAAGGTAATCCCAAACTCTCTATTGATCATGGACCAAAGTGTTAATCTTAATTTAACTTCATGGAATTGCAGAGGTCTACAAAATTTAAAAAAACTTAAACAAGTTATGAATAAAATAAAGGACATGGGTTCAAGAATTGTGTTTTTACAAGAAACTCATCTGATAGAGGAGGATGTTAAAAGAATTAGGAGTAGATGGCAGGGAAGTGTATTCACCTCTTCATTTTCATCCCGAGCCAGGGGAGTTATGACTCTCATACATAAATCAGTTCCTTTTCAAGTGAAAAATGTAATTGGAGACAAATTTGGAAGATATGTAATCATTCAAGGTTCTTTGCTATTAGAAAATATAAATCTTGTGAACTTATATGGTCCCAATATAGATGATCAGAAGTTCTTTGCTAATTTATTTCTCATCTTATCATCACTTACAGGGCAACATATAATAGCAGGGGATTTTAATTGTACATTGAATCCAGGTGTGGATAGATCAACAGGACTGGATTGTACGCACATTGGATGTAGGATGACTATTAATCATTTTATGAAAGAATTGAGATTGTTAGATATATGGAGAGAAATGAAACCACAAGTTAAAGCCTATTCTTGTTATTCCAGTACCTACAAGACATTCTCACGTATTGATTATTTTTTGATTTCCACAGAATTAAGGTCCAAGATTCAAAACTGCTTTTATGATAACATCGTGATCTCTGATCATGCACCCTGTTGTCTAATATATGTAGATAAAAAATTGACAAAGGAATCAGGTAGATGGCAATTTCAGCATAAATGGCTTCAGGATGAGGAATTTGTCAAGTATATAGAAAAACAGATAGACGAGTTCTTTGACATCAATACTACACAAACATCAGCATGTGTAAAGTGGGAGGCTTTCAAAGCTTTTATTAGGGGACATATTATTAGTTATACAGGATCAAAATCTAAGAAGACTCGAGAGGAGAGAGCTAAATTGGAACATAAAATAAAAAATCTTCAGGAAAAAGTGTATGCAGGAAGTGACCCAAGGTTGGAGAATGAATTACTGATTTTGAGAGCTGAATACGACAAAAAATCAGCGAATAGAGCTGCCTCGAGTCTTCTAAGATTGAAACAATCTTTTTATGAACAAGGTGAAAAATCAGGAAAATTATTAGCATGGCAGATTAAACAATTGGAAATTAAAACACCAATTACCAGTATTATAAGTAATGGACAGGTAGTTATAGATCCTTTAGAAATTAATAGAGCCTTTAGAGATTACTATGAAAAATTATATGATACCAAAAATGAACCTGATTTAACAAAACTAAATGGGTTTTTGAACGAACTATCTATACCGTGTATTCCAAATGAAAACAGGGAGATATTGGAGTCTAAAATTAGTCAAGAAGAAGTTGGGCTAGCCATTGATAATATGAAATCAGGAAAAAGTGCAGGACCAGATGGTCTTCCAGTTGACCTTTATAAAAAATTTAAGAATAAATTAATAAAACCTTTTTTGGAAATGGTTTTAGAAGCATTTCAAAATAATAATTTACCATCATACATAAATAATGCCTTAATTATACTGCTGCCAAAACCAGGTAAGCCCTCTAATAAATGTGAAAATATGAGACCAATAAGCCTATTAAACGCCGACCTTAAGATAATCTGTAAAATTTTAGCAAGACGAATACAAGAAATTTTACCAAATATTATTAATCGAGATCAGAATGGCTTTATAAAGGGTAGACAAGGCTTCCATAATGTAAGAAGACTATTTAATATTATTTATTTTAATAAAGAAGCGCCGGATACAGCTCTCCTATCATTGGACGCCGAAAAGGCCTTTGATAGAGTTGAATGGCCCTTTCTTTTTGAAGTCCTACAAAGGTTTGGACTTGGAAATAATTTCATAAAATGGGTTCAAATAATATACAATAATGCTACAGCAGAAATCCTAACAAATAACAATATTTCAAAACCAATAAAAATCAATAGAGGATGTCGACAAGGCTGTCCACTTTCACCTTTACTGTTTACTATGGCAATTGAACCTTTAGCGATAGCGATACGTTTACATTCACAAATATATGGAATTAAAGTTGGACCAACAGAACATAAAATCTCCCTGTACGCCGATGATATAATTTTGTTTATGTCGAATCTAAAAAAATCAATTCCAACCTTGTTGAATTTAATAAAGAATTTTGGGGAAATATCAGGATATAAAATAAATAAAACTAAATCTTCAATATTAATGCTAAATGAGACCCAGAGAAATTACCCAGCCCCTGAGGTAAATCAATTCAATGTTGTAAATCAGTTTAAATATTTAGGAATCCAAATTATGCCTAAGCTAGAATCAGTCGCCAGTGTCAACTATGAAGCCTTAATGTCAGATATCAATGAGTTAACTCAGAGATGGATGTCACTACCAATGTCGATGATCGGGAGAATCAATATACTTAAAAGTAATATTTTACCTAAAATACTTTATTTATTTCAATACATTCCCTTATCACCACCTTTAGATCTATTCTCAAGAATAAAAAAAAAGTTAGTGGAATTTATATGGAACAACAGGAGGGCTAGATTACGTTTGTCTTTATTATATTTACCATTTGATCGTGGAGGTCTGAAATGTCCAAATTTTATGTTGTATTATTGGTCGGCACAACTGAGGTCTATGACATATTATTTTTCATCAAATGATCTCCCTCACTGGACTGAAATGGAATCATACAATTTACCTTTACCTCTTCCCATATTCATATACTCAGATTCGGCAAAAAAATTACAAAAACAAGTTAAAAATCCATTTGTAAAGCATATGATCAAAATATGGTGTGAAGCTAAAAACTATTTAAAAGAACCACAGTTATTGTCACAATTTAGTCCAATATGGGGTAATCAATATTTTAAACCAGGGAGAGCGGACGCTGTATTTAAAGTATGGAATTTAAAAGGGATACAAAAGATTCAGGATTTATATTTGCCATGTGCAGACAACATAATGTCTTTTGAAGAGCTGAGGATCAAATTTAATCTCAATAGAACACATTTTTTTAAATATCTTCAACTTAGAAACTTTATTCGATCAAATCAAAATAAAGCTCTCACTCGACCTATTTATTCATCCTTGGAAAAAATGATGATGAAAGATAGTAAAAGAAAGGGTATTATTTCAGAGTTTTATAACTCATTGACACTATCTTCAAGTGAAAATTCACTGAAAAGATTAAACTACTGGAAAGAAGATCTGCAAATTGAAATTTCAGAGGAACAATGGGAATTGGCTTGTACAGAAGCTCAAACCAAATCAATAAATGCACGCCTTAAATTGATACATTTCAAATGGTTAATGCGGATGTATGTTACACCGGAGGAGTTAAATAGATATAACAAAAATATACCAGATACATGCACAAAATGCATGGAAAGTAAAGGAACCCTATTTCATTGTTTATGGGAATGTAGATTAATAAGAATGTTTTGGGAAGAGGTGAGGGTAACAATTGAAAAAATAATCTCAAAACAAATCATACTGAATCCTAAACTGTTTTTGTTGGGTCTGTACCCAGAAAAGCATAATTTTAATAAAAGTGAAAGAACATTCATAGACCTCAGTTTGCTTAATGCCAAAAAATGTATTGCACTATTATGGAAAAAGACTCATAGACCAGATGTGACTCAGTGGTTAAGACAGATGTTAACAAACCTTCCATTAGAAAGAATAACATATATACTGAAATCAAAGGAAATTGTGTTTGAGAATATATGGAGACCTTTTATTGATTATGTAAAAAATTTAAACATAACTCTTGAAGAAGAAGGTGAATGATGTGTGTGGACCTTGTAAATTCCAAACTGGTGAACATAATATGTATACTTATGTATTGGATTGTCTAGACTAAACAGAGGAGCATTGTTGAAGACTTGATTTTGTTGGTGGTTGTTGGTGTTTTTAGTGCATTTTTTTTTTTTTTTTGTAGTACTTTAGTGTTAGTGTTTGATTGCTTGTATCATGTTTGTTAAAAAAAAAAAAGGTTCAATAAAGATATTGTGGAAAAAAAACTAGTGAGAAAATTGGATATTTATGAGAGAAAAAGGTTAATATAAGCTATATTAAAATGTTTCAGAAAAACATTTTTTTTCTTGTAAATTTGTGACTTTACTGTTGTAAATTTCTTTTTTTTTTTTTTCTTAGAAGTGTGTGTGTGTTTTTTTTCACTATTGGGAAGCTCCGGTTTTTCTCACAAAAATCAAATGTTTTTCTCATAAATTTGGGACTTGCTTATAATAAATGTGACTTTTTAAGTTGTAAATTACCATATCTTATATTTTTGCACCTTTATTCTTGCAAATTTGTACTGAAACTACACGTTGTGGGTGACCCCCACAGCCTTCGGGTCAAGCAGAGCGCTCAACTGGAGCAATTAGCAGAACAGTGAGATGTATGGATTGATATCAATAGGCAGCCTCTCCTTCCTGCCAGTAATCCTGCTATTGATATGTGTGACTCTCATGTAAATGTCCCATGCATTCCTGCTGTACTGTGATGCTAATGTGCCATGCATGCATTGTCTAGCTGGGTATATAAGTGAACTGAATATCGCTTGCTCTCTCTCTCTTACTGCTGTTTGATGACTAGAGACTGAGGACTCACTCCAGCGCGATTACACAGTGCTGGAGTGAGTCCTGTGATGGTGGATGAATAAAACACCCTTTTAAACTTCAGTTCGCCGTGCCTGCACTTATTCCGTGCCTCCTCACACTGGGTACACTTATTTTATCCGCCACACTGGTGACCCCGAATACAAGAACACGCTGACGAAGAACGAACGCAGCCCCCGGCGATGACTCCGACGACAAGCGAACGCAGCAGCCCGACGCAAATGGACTGCCCTCCCTTCTGCCACATGGGAGACCTCGACGCAGAGCCAACACCAGGCGAACTCTCCGGAGATCATCCATGACCGGGAAGGCTGCAGAAAGCGTCATGGTGCGACCCTCGCCTGAGATCGGGACATCCACGCTGGACCGGCCGAGGGACACAGAACATCTACTCCTGCTCACCGCTCCTCTGCATCCACACGAGCGCGCACGCACCTCGTCCTCTCTCCACGACGGCGACCTCCAGGGCCGACGGAGAACGCAGCGCATGGACCAGAACGCACCATGACCCGGCACGAGCGAACAACAGCAACAGCCCGAACAGGGACGACCATCGGCGCCGACGACGCTGATCTACAGCAAGCTCCCTGACCCTGACTCGCCTCGACAGCGGACCTGCCATGCACCGAACCCCCGCACGCACACTGGGGGGTTATGAGGACAGTGCACCATGCACGGGACAATACCGGCTCCACAGACCGCCATCATCCTCCGCCGCTGCACACGCCCGAGAGACACGGCCGACAGCCATCCTCGGAACCTTCAGGGCTGCTCACACACCTGAAGCACACATGCAGCCCGCTCACAGGATTTTGTATGGGTCTCAGCCACGGCGTACAATGGGAATTCAGCCGTCAGCTGTCCCCGAAGGCTTTAGGGCTGCGCGCGCACCTAAAGCCAACACGCCAAGTCCCTCACACAGCTGCAGCTCCTGTTTTTCTTCATGGCCGCTACTCATACTCGCAGAACTGAGCCGCGAGACGAGTCAGAGACAAATTTTTCTTCTCACAGCCGCTGTGGATCTCCGCCACGTTCAACGGGACAGCCCCTCAACACCGTGGATCCACATGCAATTTTTGTGCGGCCCAGACAACTTCGCCGTCCCGGTCCGGCACTTGCTACTCCCTCCCCCTCCTCCAGCACAGAACTTTTCCCGCAGCTCGCTCCCAAAGCCGGACGATCGACGCCTCAGCCCCCAGCTGAGCCCTCTGGGGCGGGGGGGGGGGGTGACCCCCACAGCCTTCAGGTCAAGCAGAGCGCTCAGCTGGAGCAATTAGCAGAACAGTGAGATGTATGGACTGATATCAATAGGCAGCCTCTCCTTCCTGCCAGTAATCCTGCTATTGATATGTGTGACTCTCATGTAAATGTTCCATGCATTCCTGCTGTACTGTGATGCTAATGTGCCATGCACGCATTGTCTAGCTGGGTATATAAAGGCCCTTTTTCACTAGCCTCACTTAGCCCTACACCGCACCACTCAGCCCGCGTTTGAGCATTTTCCATTAGCCCCAGCACCGGTTAGCAGGTACTTTTTTAGTACCTGATCCAGGGCAGGGTCTAACCGAGCTGAGTAGGGCTGAGTATGGGTGTGATATGACTTTAAGAGACTGTTCGCCGCTGATTGGTCAGGTCGTAACGTCACGAAAGCGACTTTTTCTGCTGAATTTACTCCACGACCGCCATTTGTAGTTGTTCAGCCAATGAACACAGTGTGCCCCTTTAATACAGTATATTATGTTAATATACTGTATAATATATAATAATATACTCCTAATATTATATATTAGGAGGTGCGCAATTTTCTTTCTATATTAGCCGACGATTGCATCCAGCGCGAGTTGGACGGATCTACTCGAAATGAAAAAATATACCAGCAGGTGTCCGAGCAGATGGGTTCCCAAGGGCACATCCGTACTGCCAAACAGTGTCGGGAGAAGCTGAAAAAGCTGAAAAGCGATTACCGAGCAGTGAAGGACCACAATGCTCGAAGTGCAGCGGATTGGAAGGAGTGGACGTGGTTCGCTGAGAGACATTGGGCTCGACACAGCCACAGTCACGGCCACGGCCTTGGAAACCGTGGATGGTGAGTGTTGTTTTGATATTGCACATCTTTTCGCCACTTTATCCTTTCTATGCCAAGCTCACTGTTTTTAAGAAATAGGAAGGTTGTTAGATTGTGGGTAATGAGGTAATGATTGTGGGTAATGAGGCTTTCCTATTGTTTTGCAGCCAACTGCAGATTCACGCTTGCTTTGTGTTAAGTATTAGCGCTGTGGCTTATATTAATCATATATTCCATACCTACATATGTATAGACATATTAGGATGTTTAGTGATTATATATGTGGAATGACCTCACGCCTCAGAACAGGACGAGAGGTCTCAACCGCCAGCGAGGATCAAAGAGCAGACGGAGTCGCAGCGGTGGAGACCGGATCGATCTCCCTGACCACCCAGGGTCAGGTGGAGGAGACGGAGGACAATGGAGGGGGGATTATGTTAATGCGGGATGTCGGCTTTGATATGCAATGTCTTTTGTTGAGTGTGGGTATAAGTATGAAGGTCTGACTGTGCTCGACCTCTTATTCTGCTTCTGCACCGAGATGAGACATGTTAGGGAGATGAAGCTGATATTAAACTTTGATTTATAAAGTCACATCGCTTCTTCATTCCTAACTCCCTACACTGGTGACCTGACATGAGGATGGAACAGAGACGTTCTCCCGCGATTAACTCATCAGAGGTGACCCAGGCAAGCGCCGTCGCCCATGCAGACAGGGAACGGATGGAAGACGTTCCCCCACGGCAGAAGCTACAGAGAGGGCTCAACCGAGCACCATCCCCAGCCCCGCCGTGAGAGCAGAAGAAAGGCGCTCTCACCCGGCGGACACATCAGGGACGGCCCACACAAGCGCCGTCACCATCAAGCTGCCAGAATTCTGGCAAGAAGACCCGAGCTCGTGGTTCCAGCAAGCTGAGGCTCAGTTTGCACTGGCAGGCATAACGGCGGACGAGACGAAGTTTTATCACATCGTCGCCAAACTCGACGCTGCCACGTCAAGATGTGCGCGGAGCATAATCCGACAGCCGCCCGCCCATGACAAATACAGAGAACTTAAGGCAACCATCGTCGAGAACTTCGTCCCCTCAGCCGAGGAGAGAGCAGAGAAGATCCTGGCGATCTACAGCCACAGAGGATGCAGACCCAAGGCCCTCATGGAGGACATGCTGCAGCTCAAGGAAGAGGACAACGACAACTTCCTCTTCCAACACATCTTCCTCAGCACTCTGCCGCCACACATGAGAGGGACGCTGGTCAACATGCAGTGCAGCACCCAGCAGGACTTCCGCGCGCTGGCCCGAGAAGCGCAGCGGCTCATCAACGCCTGCGGCGAACAGATGGCCACAGCAGCATCTGCAGATCTTAGCGCGGAAGCCCAGAGCAGCGGAGAACCACAGACAACCGAGCAGAGCCCACCCACCATGGCGGCAACACGACCAAGGTGCAGCAGGCAGAACGACCTCTGCTATTTTCATCAGCGTTTCGCCGAGAGGGCGTACAAATGCGTGCCCCCCTGCAATTTCAAAAACTCAGGAAACGCCAAAGCCCGGAAAACGTTGGCAGCTACGGCTCTCGGCGAGAAAAATAAGCTACTTTATGTGACTGACAGACACAACGGGAGACAGTTCCTTATCGACACCGGAGCTCAGCTGAGCTTTATCACCCCTTCCCACGCAGACCGGGCCATGGGTCCCCGGGGAAATGGAGCGATGGCAGCCAACGGCTTGATCATCGACACTTTCGGTGAAAGGAACCTGCCTCTTTGCATCCACGGCCGCAACTATAGATGGACATTTATTGTAGCGGCGGTGAGTTTTAACCTGTTGGGCGCTGATTTTTTGTGTGCACATGGGTTGTTAGTCGATCTAGCAAATAGGCGCTTGGTTAATGCACTGTCATTTGCTTCTATCCCCTGCTCAGCTCGAGTTTCTCCACCATCCATGCAGGCCAGCGTCACAACAGCAGGAGGTAAGTTTGACCAACTCCTCACCCAATTTCCAGCACTCACAGTTCCCAAATTTTCAGCAACAGTAGCGAAACACGGGGTTGAACACTTCATCCCCACAGCAGGTCCACCCGTGTTTGCCAAAGCTCGGCGCTTAGACGCGACCAAGCTCGCCATAGCACGGGACGAGTTTACCACCCTGGAAAAATTAGGCATTATTAGACGCTCGAAAAGCCCCTGGGCATCGCCACTACACATGGTCCCGAAAACCAACGGTTCTTGGAGACCTTGCGGCGATTACCGCAGATTAAACAATGCGACAGCGCATGACCGCTACCCAATTCCTCACATCCAAGACTTTTCACTACATCTGGCGGGTGCGCGCATTTTTTCTAAAATAGACCTGGTCCGCGGCTATCACCAAGTCCCCGTTCGAGCGGAAGACATTCCTAAAACGGCTGTAATAACCCCTTTTTTTTTTGTTACTTATTTGTACCCGTAGGTAGACTTGGTTTGCAGTCTGGTGACAAGCCACCGACTGCTGGTCGCTGCGTGCGCGAGCGCCCTAAACCTACATGTTTTTGGTGTGCGGGAGGAAACCGGAGAAATCCCGGAGTAAACCCGCGCAACACGGGGAGAACATGCAACTCCACACAGCTCACTGTTGGTCGGGGGCTGGGATCGAACCCACGATCTCATGATCCCTGCGATCCCCCGGCCGAGGGTAAAACTGTGCTGCCACAGTGCTAAACCACTGCGCCACCGTGCAGACCCCTTTCGGTCTTTTTGAATTTTTGCGGATGCCATTTGGCCTCAAAGGCGCTGCTCAAACCTTTCAGCGTATGATGGACGCGGTATTACGCGACCTCCCCTTCGTGTTCGTCTACCTCGACGATATGCTGGTAGCCAGCCCGTCAGAGGAAGAACACGAACAACACCTCACTACAGTTTTTCAGAGACTAGAAGAGCACGGGTTAATAATCAACCCAGCCAAATGCAAATTCGGCGTGTCACAAATTGATTTTTTGGGACACAGAGTTTCACCGAAGGGGGCAGTCCCATTGCCAGACAAAGTCCGCGCGGTAAAAAATTTTCCACGACCACAAACGGTCAGATCGCTGCAAGAATTTTTGGGAATGGTGAATTTTTACAACCGTTTTCCTCCCCCGCGCAGCTCAACTCATGCAGCCCTGTATTGCCGCGCATCAGAAAACAAAAGCCTCCAACGCGGTCGAATGGACCCCGAGCGCGAACGCGCCTTCACGAAGTAAAAAGTGCTCTAGCGATGCCACAATGTTTGGTTCACCCCGATCCCTCGGCCCACATAGCGTTAACCACAGACGCTTCAGACCTGGCCATAGGGGCAGTCGTGGAACAACATGTTGGCGGAACCTGGGCAACCTTTAGCATTTTTTAGCAAATCTTTAAACCAAACCGAGCGTAAATACAGCACTTTTGACAGGGAGCTGCTAGCGTTTCATTTATCCATCCGCCACTTTCCAGTTCTGGTTAGAAGGCGGCGTTCCGCTTTTGTAGACCACAAACTGCTCACTTTTTGCGATGGCTAAAATATCAGAACCATGTCAGGCAGGCAACAAAGACAGCTAGCTGCAATTCAGAGTTCACCACAGACATTCGACATGTGGCAGGCAAACTTAACGTGGTAGCAGACAGCCTCTCTCGCGCTGTGGACATCGCCAGAGCACGAGGAGACAGATTATACTACCTCAGCCCGCAGAAACTCTTCGCCAACGCGGACATGTACGCGGCCGGCCCCAATTCCCGTAGGGATAGATTATGCAGCCATGGCAGAGGAACAAAGCAGTGACGTGGACGGCGCGGCGCATCCTGTCTGGACCAACAGGGTTAAGACTGGAGGAAAGGGGTTTTACGTGACGGTGTACCCCCCCTAATCTGCAAACGTTTCAACCGGCCGACCTCGCCCGGTAGTCCCAGCTGCATGGTCGCCGCCGCATTTTCGACTCGGTTCACTCCCTCGCGCGCCTCGGTTAAAATAGTCGCGGAAAAGTTTGTTTGGCCGGGCCTGCGCAAAAATGTAAAGGAATGGGCAAAAACTTGCATGTCTTGTCAGCGCGCCAAAATACACAAACACACAAAAGCTCCTCTAGAGCCTTTTCGAATCCCTGCCAGAAGGTTTGACCACGTTCATGTCGACCTCGTGGGACCACTACCTTCGTCTCAGGGTTTCACACACCTGTTAACAATGATAGACCGTACTACGCGCTGGCCTGAGGCGGTCCCTTTGGCGTCAACCACAGCTGCGGAAGTCGCTCGCGTTTTTTTAACAAACTGGGTGGCACGTTTCGGCGTCCCATCCAATGACGTAGATAGAGCTAGACCGCTCATTGCCCGCTGAGAGGCGGCAAATAGGAGCTGACTTCCGGTAGTGGCAAGACGTGGTGTCAGATTCGAACGCCAGCATGGAATGTGGCTTTATGTTTCGTGATTTACCAAGGTTACAGTAAACTTCTGTGGTGGAATCAAGTCACAATGCTTGAGATATGTTGAGAACACCACCAGGCCAGGAGGCCCTAGACCAGCACTGGCATTTTGAAGCCTTTGGACGCACTGAAAATTAGTAATTTGTTCACTTTGTGAAAATTATGTAGAAAAGTACACTTTTGGTGAGATTTTTAAAAAGCAATGCATTTCATATCGTCAAAATGCTTTTCTTAAACAACTTTGGCACGCTATTTCTGGGAAAATAGGCTACTTCATAAGTTTCAAACATTTTGTTTTTGCCCTAAAGCTGGCATTTTATAGCAAATTGTTCATGAAATTTCATTGTGAAATATATGTTTCCTACAGTACTCCTGTACTGTAGTACTGCTAGCAACAGTACCGAATTAATTAGACACCCAGAGTCCCAGACCTGGCATGCCAGTTGGGAAGATGGCTGTGCGGGGAATCGAACACGGGTCGCTGGCGTAGCAGCCCAGCATGCAAACCAGAGCCGAAACACCAAGTCCCTGTACTACACTACCAAGTCCCTTGAGGTGAATTTTCTATCCCTCTTTACACTAAAACATAATTTGGGAATTTTTGATTACTGCATGTGCTGCTTTTTAAGTCCAACTGAACATTTGGAATTGAGAAAAATTGTTTAAAAAACAAAATTTCTTATTTGGCATGGTTCGAATATTTTCTAGAGCCCATGAAACAGGTAAGTGAAACACTAATGTTGCAGAAAGTATGAAATGTTTTATTGACACAATCACTGCATCAACAGTCAGCAATCATTATGCATGTGTCATTGTGTGTGGTGGGTCTCTGTTTGTTGTAGCCTCATGTAGGCAGAACGTGTGAAGAGGCTAAATATGATGGATATTGGAGGCTCTGTGTTTGCTATTATATGAGTGTGAATGTCGTAGAAAGATGCCTTGTGCTTTGTTTTTATCTTTTTCAATCAGTTGGTGTGATGAAACAACACAAAGCGTGTCATCAAACACTGTTTGGAGACCTTTGAAGTTAATGTGTTTGAAAGGATCAAATAGCGCGGCTCACAGCTTCTTGCCACTACCGGAAAGTCAGCGCCGATTTGCCATGGGCAACGCTGTTGTCCGCCAAACAGTGAGCGGTCTAGCTCTATCTACTTCATTGGTCCCATCGGACCATCACCTCCGATAGGGGGCCTCATTTGTCTCAGAGCTTTGTCAGCCATGGCCAGCAGCTTAGGGGCGACAATTCACCGCAACCACCGCATATCACCCTCAGGCTAATGGGTTATGCGAGCATTTTCACAGATCTTTAAAGGCCGCCCTCAGGGCCTCACTAACGGATACAGATTGGGGGAAAAAACTTCCCTGGTTTTTATTGGGTGTTGCGTTCTGCACCTAAAGAGGATCTAGACGCCTCTCCAGTAGAAATTAGTTTTTGCACAACCTCTCAGACTCCCAGGTGAGTTTTTTAACCAGAGAATCCAGAGCCCAGGCATCTTCAGCCCTTAGGCCTTTAGGTAGCACCGGACCGGACACTCCTCCCCGTCCCCGGAAAATTCCGCACATCACTCCTTTTCCCTCCTTTCCCAACGGGTTTTTGGTCCCCTCAAGCTTTAAAAAAACGCCGAGGTTCGTTTTTGTTAGACACAAAGCTATGAAAATCAACCCTCCGTCCACCATACGATGGACCATTCAGAGTGCTGGGAACCTGGTGATAAGCATTTTGTGCTTTGATTTAGGGGACAGTAAAGAAACAGTCAGCATAGACCAACTTAAACCTGTCTTCTTGTTGAGAGACGAGCCTGCACGGTTGGCGAGGAGCAACCTCTTCGGGGTAGACCCCCCCCCAAGAAAAAACACTCAGCCCCCTGCAGGCAACAAACTAACCACTCTCCTCCCCAAGCTGCAGATTCCTTACAGGATGTCCCACCAGGACGCACAAAGCGGACCTACAGCAGATACGGGTAGAGAAGATTAAAACCCCAGGACGGACAGGGACTGAGGCAAACGTGGACAAGAGTGTTTAACTATTTTATCAGATAGTGCCGTGAATAGTTTTAAGGCTGATTTGTGATATTACTATACTGTTGTTGTTACCACTGAATTCTCTACAGGAGCATGACTGCTGGAAAGATTTTTCCTTGTTTTCCCTGTCAAGAGGTTTAACAGTATAATATGTCATAGAGATTATCTTAAACTGTAAACTTAATTTGATTGTCCTTTTCTTAGTCGTTTGGGGGGGGGGGCTGTGGCTTATATTAATCATATATTCCATACCTACATATGTATAAACATATTAGAATGTTTAGTGATTACATTACTGTCCCCTATTCTATTTAATCTTTACATGGATGAGTTGTCAAAGCAACTGAATGCCTGTAAAACTGGATGTTTAATAGGGAATAAGTTAGTGAATCATTTTATGTATGCTGATGATCTAGTTATTCTCAGTCCAAGTAGTGCTGGTCTTCAGGAGTTATTAAGAGTGTGTAGTGCTTATGGAGAGAAAAATGACAAAATATAATACAAATAAGAGTTGTGTGCTGATTTGCCGCACTAAAGAAGATTTGTTAATGAAATTCCCTGTCTTTGAATTGGCAGGCAGGGAATTAATTGTCAGGGATAAAATTAAATATCTGGGACATTTTATTAACGATAGAATGACTGATGATGATATTTTCAGACAACGCCACAAAATCTACATGCAAGCAAATATTCTTGCACGCAGATTTGGTTTTTGTTCAGATGAGGTGAAACTGGTTCTTTTTAAAACCTATTGTACACCTTTATACACTGCTCATTTATGGATAAATTATAGGAAACAAAGTATGCAGAAATTACAGGTTGCCTACAATGATGCCTTAAGAATTTTACTTAAAAAGCCTCGATGGTGCAGTGCTTCCGAGTTATTTGTCTCATCACGTGTTAATACTCTGCATGCAGTAATAAGGAATCTTATGTATAAATTCATCTGTCGGCTTGATGTATCTAGAAATGAAATCATTCAAGTCATGTCTAGCATTAAGCTCAGTTCTATTCGCTGTCAGTCACAGTTTAGAAGGCACTGGTACAGTAGTCTTTTTAAGTCTTTTTAAAGTCTGTACTGTCTTTGTACTTCTCTTAGCAGTTGTGTCTTAGTGTTTTTTGTAACTTTTTGATTGTTTCAACTGTCTTGTTTTTTCTTTTTTTTTACTTTTTTGATGGACCTTGAGTCTGGAATAAAGTCTTTGATTGATTGATTGATTGATTGACATATGTGGAATGCCCTCACGCCTCAGAACGGGACAAGAGGTCTCAACCGCCAGCGAGGATCAAAGAGCAGACGGAGTCGCAGCGGTGGAGACCGGATCGATCTCCCTGACCACCCAGGGTCAGGTGGAGGAGACGGAGGACAATGGAGGGGGGATTATGTTAATGTGGGATGTCGGCTTTGATATGCAATGTCTTTTGTTGAGTGTGGGTATAAGTATGAAGGTTTGACTGTGCTCGACCTCTTATTCTGCTTCTGTACCGAGATGAGACATGTTAGGGAGATGAAGCTGATATTAAACTTTGATTTATAAAGTCACATCGCTTCTTCATTTCTAACTCCCTACAAGCGCGAACAAAACGCTGAATTACGCTTATTGTATTCCGGTTAAAAACTTTAGAGTGTTGTGTACATGTTGCATTTTGGTGTTAAGTTTTAAATTGCGTGCATTTTCTTTCTAGAATCGCAGTTCATATCACAGGGGTCCACCTCAGTGGACATGGACACAGCGGACTCTCCAGCGTCTGCCTCTGCGTCTGCGTCTGGCGGAGCACCAGCTGGATCGACTCCCATGTCAGGCACATCACCAGCTCCATCTGGATCACGTTCAAGTGCCGGTAAGGCACAATAACCACAATTTTTTTTGGGTTGAAACAGGTCCAGCGGAAACCAGGGTCGAAAATCCATCCATCCATCTTCTACCGCTTAATCCTTTACAGGTCGCGGGGGGGCTGGAGCCTAACAAGTTATGTACCAAAGTGATTAATGCAGTTTCCTGTGCTGCATATTAATTAATTGAAAATGTCTTTTTAAATGTACAAAAAGGTTATTCTTTGGTCTTCACTTATCGGTGTTCCACAGCCATTTTTAGGTGTGGTGATTGAAGTGCTGTTGTAACTCCTGTTTTAGAAAAACCAATAAATCTCATGAACTGCCGTTGAAATCAACATGCTTCATTGAAATGCTTCGCGTCAGCTGACTGTATTAACCCATTCAGATTTCTGCGGCCACACTACAGGCAACTAGTTTAAACATTACCCATCCATCCATCCATATTCTTAATCTTAATCCTTTTTAGTTTTGCAGGGGGGCTGCAGCCGAAGACAGCACCCTGCGTGTTGCAAAATCTGCTCTACTGAGGGGCAGCAACATGACAGTTCAGCTTATATACAGCAATGAAGCATAATATAATAGTGACATTCCACCACAGACTTTCACCTGTGTAATTCCATAATATATGTAGTGAACCAGCTTTAACGACCATGCCTTTCTGTCTTTCCATCTAGGCGAGATGAAAACAGGCAACTCCCATCGCTGACCTTACATTAGCGATGGTCAACATGCATGACGAAGAGATGCGGCTCTTGGAACGGCAACATGACCAGCGGTAAGAATCAGGAGTACATGCAGCATTTGCGACAGGTGGCCGCAGATGTGTGGGCAGATGCGCGTGAAGCCCTGGAGCAGGACGCTGCGTTACGAAGGGAAGAGCTCACAGAGATGTCAACATTCAACAGAGATTTCCTGACCCTATTTGGCAGGCTTGTGGACGCATTTAGCAGTCGGCGTGTCTAACCATGTCTCCCCACGCCCAGTCTGTTTTTTTGTTTGTAAATTTTGCTTCTGGAATAAAATTGTATTGTTTGCATCAAAAGTCTGGTTTATCTGTTATGACACCGTATGAGAAAAGCCAATAATTACATACACATTCCATTCTCTGTTCACTCCACATGCTGCTGTTCATCAGGTCAGGTGTATAGCCTTCTAATGGCAATTTAATTTTTAACAACACAACGAAACGTAATGTCTTGGTAGGTTTTTTTTTATTTTAAACAAATTTGCAATGCTGAATCCATTTCTCTTGAACGGGTACATTTTTTATGTTATAAGCAGTTGTACAGGTGTGCTTGAACTTGTACATTAGACACTGATAAAGGTAAGTTGAATGTTGCATCACCAGTCAAAATTTAATAAATTAAGAAGGAATCTAGCAAAAATTTGGCACTAATAACAGTAGACAAATCGGACAAGGATACACAACTGTGTTTTTGTTGCACACAACTGTTGTTACCAACAAGTGCAAAATTTATATTCCCTTTTCCCAAAAATTAAAAATCAATTTGTAAGTAAAAGTGGGAGACCTTTACATGGGAAAATATGACATGTATCAGCACATGATTTATAGTTCAATTTGCATTTCCACCTAAGCAAAAGTGGCTTGTCGAGCTGGATTTTTGTGAAGATGGCCTGTGCGGTGTTTCTGCATGTAATTACATACCTGTCAAGTGATACGGTTTCGCCGTATTTTAATACAGGGAAAATGCAATTTTAGCAAATACGGGCGTATTGCCATTTCTGTACGCCAAAAAGAATCTCTGACCACTGCTCATCTGACTAGACGCATCCACTGTCTGCTAGGAGAGCCTCCGGGCTCGCTCTGGCACGCTGCACGGCACTGGAGTGAGTTCCGTGATGGCAGTATGAATAATAAACGCCCTTAAAAACTCACAGTTCGCTGCTTATAAGATAAGATAAGATAAGATAAGCCTTTATTAGTCCCACAATGGGGAAATTCCAGGATTGCAACAGCATAGGGATAGCAACACTCAGAGCAACAATCAGAAGGCAAGAAAAAACAACATCTAGTAAACATATGTCCATATTACTATAAATGTATATATATAGACACACAGTGCAGAGCATTATGGCTGGTGGATGTGCAGCAGAAAGTCTAAGCTCTCTCTCCGCGGATGCAGCGGGCCAGCTGGAAGTCTTTGGGCATGATGGTGACCCCCTTAGCGAAGGAGAGACCACCAGGTGGGTCTCGCTGGTCTCCTGCAGAGCCATGACGGCGAAACTCAGGAAACGCAGGACGGTCTTGAAGTCCTGAGCGATCTCCCTCACCAGGCGCTGGACGGGCAGCTTACGGATGAGCAGCTCCGTGGATTTCTGGTAGCGACGGATCTCCCTCAGAGCCACGGACCTGTGACGGCGAGGCCTCTTCACTCTGCCGGTGGCCAGAGCGCCTCTCCGAGCAGCCCTGTGGCTAGCTGTCTCCTGGGGGGCTTCTTCCTCCAGTAGATTTTACGGGCGGTCTGCTTGGTTCTTGCCATCGCTCTTTATTATTCTGTCTTATATTTCTTTTGCGCCGCCTAAACTCCAGCCCGGCACCCGCTTCGTTTTCACTACAGCTCCCGGTATGTCGAGTTTCCCATTAGCACCGGGCGGCGGCCAAGTGCTAGCTAGCACTAGCTCCTCCCCGCTGTAACGTCTCCCGCTGCAAACCGTGGCTCCGTCCGCCGACCCGGGAGACCGCCGGGGCGATCCGTGCGTCCGTGATATATATACAGAGTGAAAGGTGTAGAAAGAAGAAGGAAGATAAAAAAAAAAGGCTGTTGCAACAGGCAGCCGACTCGTGTGGCGCCGCCGGTCCGGCGGAACCGGAACCGGAAAGATTATTATTATTCCATGCCGCCACATTGCATGGGAATATACGGGAAAAAAAATTATTGAGAGTGTTGAGGAACACGTCGTGTGTGACCCCCACAGCGTACGGGCTGTCAGAGCGCTCAGCGTGAGCAATTATCACAACAGTGAGAAGTGTGGACTCATCATTAGGCTGATGGCTTCGCACCTTCTTAACAGATAAGCGTTATGAACAAGAGGACAGGTAGATGGACCATGCACAACATTTTATTTACAAAAAACATTTTTGAAATATGTATGCACATAAATGTGGGCGAAATAGACAAGTAACTGCATCACAGCACAGCATCTCGTATATCGGCTCCCTGCTCCTCTGCTCCCTGGGTCGCTGCCACCACTGGTTCATCTACTGCATCATCCAATGTAGTGTCAAATGTCTCTCCATGACTCTCACACAGATTAGGCAGAGCACAACAAGTCAGCACCATAGATTTAACCAGTTTCATGTCACAGTCATTCCTCTCTCCTTCCTCCTTCCTTCTCTCCTCGTCATCAGCCATTTTCTTTGTTGTGGAGGATTTGGTCGCGTGTTTGACGTCACGAGAGTGTGGCGCTGCCTGCTGTTCGGGAACTCCCACCCACCACAGGTGTGCCAGCAGGTGCGCCAGCAGTAATGTTGAAAAGCAACCGAGGCCGAACCGAACTGAAGTGAGTAGAGTCGGGTTTTCTAATCGGGGCTAGTGGAAAAGGGCCTTAAGTGAACTGAATATCGCTTGCTTGCTCTCTCTTACTGCTGTTTGATGACTAGAGACTGAGGACTCACTCCAGCGCACTTACACAGCGCTGGAGTGAGTCCCGTGATGGTGGATGAATAAAACACCCTTTTAAACTTCAGTTCGCCGTGCCTCCACACCTGGGTTCTCTTATATTATCCGCCACAATGTATACTTTTGCAGAACTTCTACCAAATGCTAACTTTATGAAGATTACCCACAACCCCCTTGTTTTTTAAAAAAAAAAAAAAATCTTCTCCTGTGTGTACTTTCACAAAGCAATAAATAAATAAAAGAAGAGGTTAGGGAAATGATGCACTTGTGGAGAAAGGATGCAGGCGAGGCAACGAGCTAGACAACACAAGGCTTTATTCTTTCTCCAACAAAACAGTACAGCAAAATCACATCCCAGGTCTCTGTGCATCTCTCTTTTATACCTTTATTTCCATGCATAGCGGCCCGGAACTTCCGACCATAACACATTATGTTTAGAACAAAGCCTGTGTGGCACATTTAACATGACATAACGCCGGTGCTGCTCTCACACCTTCTCCCAGCGGCCCGGCATTTACTCCTCTCCCCGGGGGGGGGCGCATATTCCTTACTGTCCCGTCTGAACCCCCCGGTGACACCTCCCGTTTTGGTCCATTGTTCCCTGGGTGGAGAAGTCCAACACCGTGCCCCCACACTAACCTGGCTGAGGAAGCAGACATGCTGCAGGTTGCAGTGTGACTGGTGCTGCAGTTCAGTTAACCGGTGCAGGTATGTGGATTACACTATTTTGCACCTTTTTAAAGGGGTGATAGGGACCTCAGACAATATCCATCATTACTGTTAATGCAAAATTCAGTCTCTCAAACACTTCATTCAGCCAGGGTGAATTTTACTATGACGTTAATTAATTAGAAGTTTAAAGAATGCAAAGCAGAAAAACTTTTTTACTTCAGGCTTTTTGAGGGCCCCTCTCCGCAGTGGGCCCTGGGTAAACGGTACCCCCCCCCCCAGTCTGACGCCCCTGCACTTTCTCATTATCTATCATTTTGACAGACATTGCTGTAAAATTTTGTCATAATCTATTATTACTTTTCCTTTTAGTTTTCATGTATTAAGACACCAAATAGCTTTTGTTTTTGTTCATTTATTCAGTTTTAATCATGAACCTAAAGGATACAGCATGCAGATTATGCGTTTCTTTGTTGAACTGATGAACAGAAACTGGTGAAACACTAGATAGACATTATCTAATATGTGATATAAAGTTGACTGGTGGGAATTACAAACAAAAACTGCAATAGATCACCCTCAGTGTAATCTGTCAAAGTGACGGGAAGCGTTCAGATTTTTGTGATTGCTAAAAACAAAATGTCACTGACAGACAATATACAGTTAACTGCAACCTCTTATCTAAATAAACCCAAACAAAATCAAAACAGCAAACTCAAACAGCCCACAGTCCACCTGCACAGGAGTTCTCCTCACAGATGTTTACCAGACCCGGCAAGACCTGCACCATGGCAAAAATAAAAAACCCAAAAAAACTGATACAGGGACAACTGATTCAGCTCAGTGGTGCAGTGGTTAGCACTGTGGCAGCACAGCAAGAAGGTTTAGGTTCAATCCCACCCCCTGACCATTGGTGACCCTTCTGTATGAAGTTTGCATGTTCTCCCCAGTGTCTGCGTGGGTTTTCTCCGGGTACTCCAGTTTCCTCCCACGGGCCAAACACATCCAGGCTAGGTTAACTGGCCTCAGCTGGGGATTCTGAATTGTCCTTGGGCATGAATGTGAGAGTGAATGGTTGTCACTCACCCAAAGATGCTGGGATAGGCTAAAAGACTAACTTCTTGATGCATTACATCCACATAAGCAACAGCGTAATTTGACTGTTTTGCAGTGCAGCAGCTGATCAAATTACACCAGCTCTGTTCAGAACTGCTGCTCTGCTCAGTGCCACAAACATGTAAAATAAGTCCAAGTTTTAGCAGACCCTCTGGTTTTCTAAAGCAGTCTGTCCGGTTTCCCAAACTTTTTAACTACATGCATGACTTCACTTTGTTGACATTCAATCTTATTTTTTTTTTTTATTTAAGTTTTTGTAAAGGGGATACAGGTCGTTACAGCAATGCATTGTTTACATTTTCATCACATGTTCCCTTATTTTCTGATATCTGACAACATTGGAAGATTAAAAAAAAAAAGGGGTGTTGTAAGAATTAAAGTGAAAGAAAAAGTGAAATTAAAGAGAAAAAAAAACAAAAAACAAAAAAAAACAAACAAACCAGCAAAAAACAAAAAAAGAAAAAGTAAGTAAATAAAGGTAAAAGAGCATCTGAGTAGCGTTGGAACAAAGAGCGGAACCATTATTGAAATGGTATTTGTCAAAGATTAGATCTAATGGAAGACACATATGCGATCCAGGGTTGCCAAAAGTTCATGAACCCATCCATGTCCTGTCTCAGTGCGAATGTCAACTTTTCCATCGAGTAAATGTCTTGGATCACGTTAATCCAATCTTCAGGTGTAGGACAATCCTTCAACATCCATTTTTTAGTTAGAGCTTTTTTGCTTGCCAATATTAAAACATTGAATAAGTATTTTTCTCCTCGTCTTTCCAGTGAGTCCGGTAGTAAACCCAAATACAAAGTTACAAAAGAAAAGGGAACTGTTATTTTGAATATTTTCCCCAATATTGTCTGTACATTGGTCCAATATTGGTGGATAACTGGGCATGACCAAAACACATGAAAATGATTTGCAGTCTTTTCACCACACAAGCGCCAACAGTTCAATCCCTTATGGGTAAATTTGTTTTGTGCAGGTGTTCTGAAAAATCTTACCAAGTTTTTCCATCCAAATTCTCTCCACTGCAGGGATGAGGTACTTTTCCATTGCTGTTTATTTAGCTTTTCCCATATTTCCAGTTGTAAAGTGAAATTCCCCTCTTTTTCCCATCTCTCTTTTATATAAGATGTGTTGTCTCCTTTTAAGTCTTGAAGACCTTGGTATATTTTAGAAATGTATCTGATCCCTGGGATCCCTTTATATGCCATTAAGAAGACCTTCAGAACACCTGACTGGGCCCTTTCCAAATCCTCCTTTTTAAGTATATTGTTTATGTGGTGTCTAAGCTGGAAGAACCTGTAAAGGTCTTGATTTATTAGGCCTTGTTTTTTCAAATCTTCAAAACTTCTTAAGATTTGCCCTTTAAAAAAATCGTAATATTTTATCAGCCCTTTCTCCTTCCACTTTTTAAATCTGGTGTCTGTTTTATTAGGAGTAAAGTCTTGATCATAGGCAATCCATTGCAGAAGTCGATAGGGCTCTTTAGTTTGATTCTCTGACTATCTTGAACCAAATTTTTAGCGGGGTCTCTATCCACGGGTTAGTGTTATTCAAGAGTTTAGGTAAGGCATTGTTCCCTATTATCGCCTGTAGGGGGATGTCACTTGTTATTTGGCATTCGATCTCCTTCCATTGTGCAGTGTAGACTGGGTTACATATCTCTACTAAAGTTTTAATTTGTGCGGCTTTAAAGTAGTCCCTGATATTTGGCAGCGCGAGCCCACCTTTGTCTTTGTTTAGCTGTAGGGTTCTATATCTGATTCTAGGTCTCTTGCCCTGCCATATGAATCTTGAGATCCTTCTGTCCAGCTCCTGCCATGTTTTTTTGGGAGGTTCTACCGGTATTGTTTGGAAAAGGTATAGAAGACGTGGAAGTATATTCATTTTGACTGCTTCAGTTCTTTGTGCAGTACCCAAGAATGGTATCATATTCCATCTTGCTAGGTCAGATTTTATTTTTGTCACCAGTGGATCATAGTTTAGTGATATAATTTTGTTGAGTTGTTTCGGGATATTGACCCCCAGATATTTCATAGATTCCGACTCCCAGTTAGTTTTGAGTTTGCTTAGTGAATAATGATTTGGGTCATAGTTGAATGTTAAAATTTGGGTTTTATGCATGTTTAATTTGTACCCCAATAAATCTCCATACTCTGAAAAAACTGAGGTTAGTTCTGGTAAAGAAGTGTCCGGCTGCCCTAGGTATATTAAAATGTCATCAGCAAAGAGTGCTATTTTATGTTCCTTCTGACCAAGTGTAATACCTTGAATTTTTTGGTTTTGTCTTATCCATTGGCTCAGAGGTTCTATGAAGATTGCAAAGAGCAGTGGAGACAGGGGGCAGCCCTGACGACATCCTCTTTCCAGTTCAAAAGATGATGATAAATTACCGTTAATCCTTATTTTAGCTGTTGGTTTTTTATATAATGCCTGTATAGTTCTAATGAAGTTGTTATGAAAATTGAAACTGGATAAGATTCTATATAGAAAAGACCAGTCAACCGAATCGAATGCTTTTTCAGCATCTAATCCCAATATGACTGCATTTAAGTTATATTTTTTTATATGATGAATTATGTGTAAAGTGCGTCGAATGTTGTCTTGTGTCTGTCTTTGTCTTATAAAACCTGTTTGGTCTAAATGAATTAGGTCTGTCAGTATATTTTCTAACCTTTTGGCAAGGATAATGGTAAAAAGCTTATAGTCCTGATTTAGTACACTGATTGGTCTGTAGTTGGAGCACTCTAGTTTATCCTTTTCAGGTTTAAGTATAACTGCAATGACCCCTTCTCTCCAGGAGGGGGGGATTTCCCCTGTGTGGAGGACATAATTAAATGTTTTCAGGAGGAGAGGAGATAGTTGCTGTTTAAAGGTTTTGTACCACTCTGCTGTATAGCCATCAGCTCCTGGGGATTTGTTAGCTTTAAGTTTCATAATTGCTTTTTCTAATTCTTTAGGTTGTATTTCTGACAGTAGTGTTTTATTTTGTGACTCCGTAAGTTGGGGAAGGTTTAATGTGTTTAGGAATGCCTCGGATGAGTTTTTATGTTTTTTGTGGGAGTATAAGTTCTTATAGTAATTCTCGAAGCTTTTAAGAATATCCTGAATTCTGAATTTTATTTCCTTTGATACTGGGTCTCTGATTTTGTAGATTGCTCTTTCTGTTTGATGTTTCCTCAATTTATAGGCTAGCAATTTTGCCGATTTACTGCCTGCTTTATAGTATTTTTGTTTCCGAAATGTAAGTTTCTTCTGGATTTCTATTGTGTAGATCTCGTTTATTTGGTTTTTAATTTCCTTAATCTTGAGCGAGTCAGTAGAATGAGTGTTGCCTTTGTGTTCTTTTTCTAGGTTCCTAAGTTCTGACTCTAATGTGGATAGTTTTTCTTGTCTTAGTTTCTTTTGGGTTGCCAGTTTTGCAATAATCTTTCCTCTTATTACAGCTTTGCATGCATCCCACAGTATTAAAGGGGATACTTCTCCATTATCGTTTTCTTCCAAATATCTGAGAATATCTGATTCCAATTCATCTTTCAATGGTCCTTTCAGGACATTTGAATTTAACCTCCAAGAAAATGTATTATTTGTGTATTTTTGGATATTTAAGTCCATGTAGATCGGACTGTGGTCAGAGAGATCCATCAGTCCTATTTTACATGTTTTTACTCTTCCAATGTCTCTATTAAACATAAAAAAATAGTCAATCCTTGAGTAAGATGAATGTGGAGTTGAGTAAAATGTATAGTCTTTTACACTGGGGTTGAGTTCCCTCCACACATCACAGATTCCCATTTCTTTTAGTAGCATCCGAGTCTTCCTGTTTTGGGTGTTATTTTGATGTGGAGAATTACCAGAAGCATCCCAGTATGGATTCAGTCTAAGATTGAAGTCCCCACCACATATCACTAAACCTTGAGCTTTAGTTATCATTAGGTCGAATACATTTTTATAAAATTTCCAGTTAGCCCCTGGGGGAGCATACACATTCAGCAGGGTGATATCTTCTCCCTCTAGCCGCCCAGTTACCAAACTGTATCTCCCTTCTTTATCTTTGTGTTCTGATTTTTTTTCAAATGTAATTTTGGTTGATATCAATGTCGCTACTCCCCTCCTCCACCCTGACTTATATGAAGATGAAGAGATCATTTTAAACCCTTGTCTACTGAGTTTATTGTGTTCCACGTCTGTTAGGTGGGTTTCTTGTAAAAATATTATTCCTGCTTTGTCTTTTTTCATTTTGCCTAGAATCTTGGATCTTTTAACTGGATTCAGGATTCCTTTTACATTATATGAAATTATTTTGGTTACACCCTGTTTCTCCATTGTGTTGTTTTGTTTAGTATAACTGTGTGGTGGCCCTCTTTTGTGCTACTCAGAAACTGAAAGAACATTAAAAACAAGAAAAACATTAAGAACATAGTGTATAAAACTTTAAAACAAAAAGCTGTCAGAAGAACTTCCTGAGCTGAGGTCTTTTTAAAGACCCTGTAAGAGCCTTGATGGAGTGAAGGCCCTGAGGGAAATTCCTCAAACTCTGTTACGTGTTGAGGGCCCTCTCTTACCTCTGTAAGTTGTCCCATGTTTTTAACGTGAGTTTCAGAACCCAATCCAAACTTGTAATGATTTTTTTTTTCCTTTTATGCCTAAACCCTGTGAAATTGTGTGCACCCTCCCACCCCCATCACATCAAACATTCACGCAAAAACAGTATTTGTTAGTATGAGGAGAACATGTGGATTATTGTCACATTTCTATTTTAACAAGTTTTTTTTTTTTTTTTTTTTTTTTTTATTAAAAAGACTTTTGTTTCAAATATTATGACTGTTCCATGAAATGTTTTACCACATGCTGAATACGCATCTCCTTTAATGTTTGTTACCTTGTATGAGGGGGGTTGGATGTGCGGATTGATTCAAGAGAAAAAAAAAAAAAAAAAGGGTCGCTATTCCAACCTGAAAACGGACAGTTTATCCGCGACGCTCTGGCGCTGGGTTTCCCGCTGCTGGCCCGTGGATTTTGAAGGTCTTTGTGTTGTCCATGTTTGCGCTTTGATCTTCTCACTCGGGTCTGCTGCGGGTTTAAATACCGTTACCGGGAGCCCTCTTCTCGCCATGTCAGCTGTTGCTTCTTCCGCCGAATTATAGAGACATGTTTCTTCGCCGTAGAAGACCCTTAACTTCGCAGGAAATGGCGTCTGAAAGCGCAGTTTCTTCTCACGTAGTACCTTTTTGGCGTCATTGTATTCCCTGCGCTTTTTAAGGACCTCCGGGGCGTAATCGTGTTCCACGAAGACTTTTCTCTCCTGGTGCATAAATCCTTTTTTCTGCCAGGCCAGTCTTACAACCTCTTGTTTTATTTTGAAATTGGAAAATCTTACCAACACCGAACGTGGGGGCGCTTCCGCCGCCGGCCTAGCGGCTAATGAACGATGTGCCTTTTCTATCTTCAAGTCGGTGGTTTGTGGAATATCCAATTTCTCTCTTAGTAAGGATTCCACGCATTCTGCCATTGAGTTAAAACCGTTTTCGGCTCCTTCTATCAGACCATGAATTCTTATGTTGTCTCTTCTTTGTCCTCCTTCTTGGTTGGCTAGCTTAGCCTCTATAGATGCTTGTCTTTTGCGTAGGTCCAGCACAGAATCTTCGAGCACTTTTATTCGTTCCTCTGTTTCCAAGATTCGGTTCTCGGCCTGGTCCACTCTGCTGTTTGTCCTTTTCAATTCTTCTCTGAATTCCCGAAATTCGGCCGTAACTTCTCAGCGAAATCGTCGTAGCTCTTCAAATAGTGATTTCAGGCTAACCTTTTTGTTAGCTATCACCAGTTCCTCGTCTTCTGAACGGAGATCATCCAGTTCAGATTCTCCGGCCGATACGTGTCCTGGCCTGGAGAATTTCAGTTTCTTCTGTTTTCCTTTAGACATGATGATTTTGTCTTTTGATTTTCACTCCTCCAAAAATCCGTTAAGTTTGATTTTCAAGGTGTTATCTTGGATTGGGTCTGAGAGCTTCAGTGTTAAGCTGCAGTCGCCATGGCGTCCAGACCGGAAGTCGACATTCAATCTTATATTTGATAATCCAGAGTCAAGGCCTCCCTATCCATCAAAATGACAATCTTTAAATTCCTGCTAAAAGGTTTTAAAAATACTCATTTTTGTAATGTTCTGGAATGGCATGTTATTTAAAATCCTCTTGATATGAGCTAAATGCACATGCCATGATTTTTTTGTACCAATAATGCAGCTACGTCACTCAACTGCCATTTGGATGTCATTTATTTCAGCACTGCACTATTATTACTGGGGCTGCACTGATACACCGTTTTCCCAGAATGTACATGTGCATAAATACTTAATGTGGAGCACTTTCTGATACAGAGTACTGATGACAGTGGTTGGTGAATGTTATTTTCCCACTCTGTTCTAAAAGCACACCATGTACTCCGTAGCCGTCTTTCTGTTGCACAACAGTGGGGCACTGGTTTGAAGTATAATTGTAAATTTGGTAATTACTGCCGAAAAAGGTCTGATACGGCCGATATCAGTGTAGTGGGTAGTGATGGGGGTGTTGATCTATTGTTTGTCAGTTTGGGATGGTCGGCATAATTTGGCCCCTGGGGTTAAACTAACTGGACAACCCTGTATTACACCAAAGCACTGCAATCAGCTCTAATTAATGATGTGAATTGTGCCCTGTGTATGTAGTGGCTTGAAACGATCTTTTGTTGCGATTATAGCACTGGATAGACAAAAACTGAACTGGTTTACAGTGAGGGTCCAGCAAGACGGGGGTCACGTCTGCTTTGACTGCCCCGTTTCACACTGACTTTACTGACAGTTTCAATCAAAACTGGGCTCTGCAACCAAGACTACACTGGCTTGTGCCCTGTGGTCTGGTAACACAAATTTTGTCAATTTATTCTAAATGACAACTGCAAAGAATTTTAAAATATTCTAGTAATTAATAATCATTAAATCAGTATTTAACATTCTAACACTGTACTACTGCCAATGCTGAATTTCATTGCTCATACGATAATATAATCTATAAAAAGATCAAAGGATTTACAGTATTGAATAAATATTTAAACAAAGCTGTGACAATGATGAAAGACCCCCGAATGAAGGGCGACTTCCTGACATGACCTTGCAGAAGCCCATGTGTATTTTGGCAGGTGGTTGTGGGCTAAAAGCATGACTGACGTGTCTTTGATAAGAAATGTGTCTGCGCATGTGCCACGTTGCCAGACAGAGAGCACACTCATTGAGTGAACCTTTTCATTAATTTCGTTTTTTGCAAACACCTGACCACAGCCATGTCTGGACTGAACGCGTCGTTCGGATACTTTGTGGCTACCGTGGTTTTTGCCATCTCCGTTCGAATTCTCTTTAAGAAGTGGCCACGGTTCAGCTTCATCTCAGAGTTTGCCTCCTCGTTCATGCTGGTGGCTTGCTGGCTGGAGGTGCAGACCATTGTGGAGGTGGGCCAGTGGGCCGGGAGCCTGGGTCCTGATGTGACTGTGACCATGCTGTTTGTGGTGCTGCTAACCCACGGTGTGGCCTGTGGTGACACGCTGGGGAATCCCTCCCTGGCTGTGCAGAGGTTCCTGCAGCTGGAGGCCACAACCCTGCCCACACTGCTCGCCGTCGCAGCCCAGTTTGCCGGGGCTCACCTGGCCCTTCTTGCAGCTGTGTACTACTGGAGCCTGGAGTTGACAGACATGCACATGATCAAAAACCTCATGGCTAGAGACTGCAGCACATCTCTGCTGGTGTCTGTGCTTCAGGGCTTCTTTACTGAGCTTGCCTGTGCGCTCACCTTCCACCTCCTGCATCTGAACCTGCGATGTAGAAATTTCTTCATCCGGGTGCCCCTGATTGCCATGCTCCTCACATTCCTGTCCTACACAGGTAAGTCCACGCTCATACACGCTGCTGCTTCATTAGGAAGCGTCTCTGATCAGTTACATCTTCACAGATGCCATTCAGCTGGCCCTCCAATTATCAAAAGTATTATTAAAAATATTTATTACATGAAAAAAAGAGTTTTAAAGTTTTCATGAAATGAGACATTTGAGTTCATTTTATAGCATGCTGAAGACCAAAGCCATTTCTGGCTATAAATCAGAGTATGCAAATGCATTCCTCCCTCAGCCACTAGGGGGACCCAAGCTACAAGTTTCCTCTCAACATTTTTAGAAAGAGTTAAACTTAACATCAACTTTTTTCTCATAAATTTGTATTATTATTATTATTTTCAGAAATTTGTGTGAGCGTGGGGGGTGAATTTGAAACTTTTTCTTTTAAGTTTGACTTTTTTCTTGTAAACTCATTTTTTTAATATAAATTTGTGACTTTTTTCTTGTAAATTTTAAGTTTTAATACAAATTTGTGAATTTTTTCTTGTAAATTTGCAACTTTTTTCCCAAATGTGTTTTTTTTTTCCCCTCAAATTTGTGGCATTTTTCTTGTAAATTTGCCACTTTTTTCACATAAATTTGCCACTTTTTCCTCATAAATTTGTGGCTTTTCTTGTAAATTTGCAGCTTTTTCTCATAAATGTAACTTTTTTCACGTTAAGTGCTATGAGATGACTGTTGTTGTGAAATGGCGCTATATAAATAAAGGTGAATTGAATTGAATGAGTAACGTTTTCATGTAAATTAGCTACTTTTTCTTATAAATGTGCAACTTTTTCATGTAAATTAATTTTTTTCTTGTAAATTTGAAAACTTTTTCCTCAGATTTGCAACTTCATAAATTTGCAACTTTCATATGGATGCTGGCTAAATTTTTTATTCTATGTAATGGTTTATTTTTTCTAGTCAGACAATGATCTGCTTTTCTTATTTTTGGATGGGTGGGTGGAGGGGTATAGAGTTTCCCCATTTTAAAGGGTCTGAATTCTTCCCCCTTACAAAACAAAAAAAGACCACCCACCATAAAGCTTTGACTTTTTTTCCCCTCCACCAGCAAGAAGCTACACATCAGCGTACATGAATCCATCTCTGGCATACGGGCTCACCTTCTACTGCAGTGGCTTCACCTTCGCAGACTATGCCGTCGTCTACTGGCTGGGCCCGCTCACAGGTAAGATCAGAGTACATGTTAATGTTTCATCAGCTATTTGACGACAAACACAATTCTTACGGTGAATGTTTGCTTTCCAGGTATGGCTCTGGCTGTGTTCTTGTACATGGGCCACATACCAAGGATTTTTGCCAAGAACCTAACTATATTCCAGAAGACTCGTTTTAAAAGTCCCAAACGGAGACAAAGCTGAAAAGAAGAAAATGTAAAAGTATTTTTTCAGTCAAAAAGAATATACTAGACAACCAGTGTCCAAGGGTCATAAGATGTTTACTTCAACTTGTGAATTATCTGTAATGAAAATATAACAAAAACCTTTTGTTATCCAATTTTCAATAAAATGTGTAAGTTTTTCTCTGGAACCTCCATCCTCAAATGTGCCTCTGACACACCACACTGTGGCCACCTAGTAGCTGCACCAAAAATCCCAACGTCACAGACGTTATCACAGACTCGGAAAGCACCACACAACTCCCAATACTGAGCAGTAATTATATAAAAGAAATTCAAGTAAAATAAATTTGCATTTTTGAAGATAAAATGAATATGCTCCTCTATCGAGTTTCAATAATAAAAGTCCTTCCTATTTCAAGTCAGCAGTCAGGAGCTGCTGAATGGCGCGGAGGGTGGCAGCAGTCTGTGTTTTTGGGGCGGATGGTTTTGAAGACTGGGACTCATTACTCTTCGGTTCTTTTGGCTTTTTTTAGCAGAAGTGGTGTGATCTGTAGAATAGAAAGGGTTAAAAAAAATCAGTGAAATTCTTCTTTAAGTTGAGTTCATTCCTGCAGTCTAGAAATCTTGGCACAGTTACTGAACTTTGTGGTACACCTGAACGAGCTGAGCATGGTGTATGTGGCAGTGGTCCCCAAGCACTGGGCTGCAGAGGAAAAATGATCCTGTTCCTCCACGCTGATTAAATCTGCAGGGTGTTTTATTCTGAAAAAACTAAAATCTATGTCCTGCCTGTCTGCAGGTCTTGGCACACACCCTTCTCAATAGTTAACAGTGATGCTTGAAGATTAAATCTGCATTAAAGCCAAACTGGGGCTGTGTTGTGGAAGAAAATGAGTTTGGGCCTTCCTTCTACCAGCTGCTCTTTTTTTAAATAATCACACATTTTGTTTTTAATGCCAATGTATTCCATTCATTTTAACCCTACCACCGCCTGTCCGGGAATATTTTTTTATGCGTTACCATTATGTGAGGCAAAGGTGGTTGGGGACCACTGGTGTACGGTATAAAACCAAGGCATTATCACCTGGACTCTTCTGCTGCTCCAGCTGAGCCTCAGGCCGGTCTGTCCATAAACAGTAATCTGGATTATTCAGTAACGACTTCTTGTGGCCGCAGCTGACACCATCTCGTAACAGTGAAGCGAATCTTGCCATTTTTTCCTTGAAAGTATAAAAAAAAAAACTCATCTCTTAAAACCCATTCACACTGGAGTCTGCTTAACTGGTTTTACAGTGGGGAAAAAAAAGTATTTAGTCAGCCCAACCAATTGTGTAAGTTCTCCACCTTGAAAGATAGAGAGAGGTCTCCAATTTTCATCATAGGTACATCTCAACTATGAGAGACAAAATGAGAAAAAAAAAATCCAGAAAATCACATTGGATTTTTAATGATTTAATTAGTAAATTCCTCGGTAAAATAGTATTTGGTCACCTACAAACAAGCAAAGATTTCTGGCTCTCACAGACATGTAACAACTTCTTTAAGAGGCTCCTCTGTCCTCCACTCCGTTACCTGTATTAATGGCACCTGTTTGAAACTCTTTATCAGTATAAAAGACACCTGTCCACAACCTCAAACAGTCAGACTCCAAACTCCACTATGGCCAAGACCAAAGAGCTGTCAAAGGACACCAGAAACAAATTGTAGACCTGCACCAGGCTGGGAAGCTGAATCTGCAATAGGTAAGCAGCTTGGTGTGAAGAAATCAACTGTGGGAGCAACTAGTAGAAATGGAAGACATACATGACCACTGATAATCTCCCTCAGTCCGGGGCTCCACGTAAGATCTCAACCCCGTGGGGTCAAAATGATCACGAGAACGGTGAGCAAAAATCCCGAACCACACGGGGGGACCTAGTGAATAACCTGCAGAGAGCTGGGGCCAAAGTAGCAAAGGCTACCATCATAACACACTACGCCGCCAGGGACTCAAATCCTGCAGTGCCAGATGTGTCCCCCTGCTTAAGCCAGTACATGTCCAGGCCCATCTGAAGTTTGCTAGAGTAGCATTGGATGATCAGAAGAGGATTGGGAGAATGTCATATGGTCAGATGAAAACAAAATAGAACTTTATTGTAAAAAACTCAACTTGTCGTGTTTGGAGGAGAAGAACACCATACCTACTGTGAAGCATGGGGGTGGAAACATCACGTTTTGGGGCTGGTTTTTTCTGCAAAGGGACCAGGACGACTGATCCGTGTAAAGAAAGAATGAATTGGGGGCCATGTATCATGAGATTTTGAGTGAAAACCTCCTTCCATCAGCAAGGGCATTGAAGATGAAACGTGGCTGGGTCTTTCAGCATGACAATGATCCCAAAAACACACCGCCCGGGCAACGAAGGAGTGGCTTCGTAAGAAGCATTTCAAGGTCTGAAGTGGCCTAGCCAGTCTCCAGATCTCAACCCCATAGAAAATCTTTGGAGGAGTTGAAAGTCCGTGTTGCCCAGCGACAGCCCCAAAACATCACTGCTCTAGACGAGATCTGCATGGAGGAATGGGCCAAAATACCAGCAACAGTGTGTGAAAACCTTGTGAAGACTTACAGAAAACGTTTGAACCTCTGTCATTGCAAACAAAGGGTATATAACAAAGTATTGAGATGAACTTTTGTTATTGACCAAATACTTATTTTATCGAGGAATTTACCAATTAATTCATTAAAAATCCTTCAATGTGATTTTCTGGATTTTTTTTTTTCCTCATTTTGTCTCTCATAGTTGAGGTATACCTATGATGAAATTGGAGACCTCATCTTTATAGTGGGAGAATTTGCACCAATTGGTGGCTGACTAAATACTTTTTTGCCCCACTGTATATCATGTAGGGTAATAAGCAATGACAAACTGCTTCACTTCTCTGTCTTGTTGTTGCAGTAACACCCGGGACGAGCAAGTGAGCAACATTTCTTGCATATTGTTCTTTTCACTGATGGATCCCTGAAAAACAAAAGCACCATTAAATCTTAATACCATGTTTTTTCACTTATGACTTTTTTTTTTCCTACCGTTTCTGTGGCTATCAGTCAAATTAACTGTTTTGAATAAACTCTTCATACAACAAGTCTATCTTTACACCTTTGAAGGCTCATAGCTGCCACATTGTACAATCTCCTTAAATGGTCTTACCTAAAAAAAAAATAAATAAATAAAAATCAGAATCTCACTGTTTCTTAAAATTAAGTACAGGGAAGTTATACAATTACAGCACACAGAGTTTCTGCAGCTATAAGGAGTTTTTAAGACATCTGAAAAGCAGATTTAAGGAGTGAGTGTCATTTTTATGGATAATTCTGGCCTTAATTTTGGATCAATAAAGGTAAGACTTTAAGGATCCATGGATATTGATTTAAATGCCCAGGATACAATAATAAAGCCAAATGCTATCATATTATAATGCAAGGATTCTCTGTCTCTGTGTCATTCTGTCTGTTCTGTGCATATCTCTCGAACCGTTTGTCAGACTGACCTCAGGTTTGATACGTGCTTTGCTGAGGTTATGAGAGTGTGCCTCCTCGAATTTCAGCCTCCCCGGATATATGGAAGTTTAGTAGGGGAAATCTTTAATGAGCGTCCATAGGGGGGCTATTAAATGAACACAGAGGTGGAAAAGGTACAACCGCTGGGAGTTGAGGGCTGAAATCAAGAGGACAGGCTGTGGAGGCTGGTGGGATAAAATGATTAAAATGTGGGCCCGATCCAAGCTCTGGAACCGAGTCTTCCTTAGAAGTTGTTCAGAACTCCTCATGAGAACTCCTTAGGTGTTCTTAATAGGTGCCATCTATTCTTTGGTGCAAGCATCACTTCTATGATGTCAGCAGTCCACACAGGGTCATAGGGCACTGCACTAGCAGTTTGAATTCAAGAGCTCCTATGATGCTTTTTGGGGAGTCCCCTTTTTTTAGTGCGTTATATAGGTTTCATTCACCCCACTAGACATCCATAAACCCCGGCTTGTTCATCAATCTACAGTTCAATCCCATCATTCTGGAATGTCTTCTTGTTGTTTTTTTGGCTGCCATGACCCATGCACCAGTACCATTACCATATTAGCACAGCGATGCAAATAAGCACTACCCAGAATTTTATGGCTCTTTGTTGGAAATTCTAGTCACTGTATTAAACCATCAAGTTCATTAATCCACACTCAATAATATCTTCAACCCATTCTGGTTTATTTTGTTATATTTTGGCTGTGACTGCAGGGTAGACCAGTCTTCCAGCATCAGCAGGATGAGTGGCCGCACAGCAAAGATTTCTGATTGACTTCGAGTCCGACCTGACTGGTACAAACTCAGATGAGGCCACTAGTCTTTAGCTATATAGAAAATAGCTTTGCCTATTTTTCAAATATTCTACCTATCCTCTCTAGACATACATCTTCCCAACCAGACCATCTACCAACCCTTGATCATATATTTCATCTACAGACATGATTTTTTTGCTTAATGTCCTGTAGTTTATTATACTCTGACCCGGAGCTGCTGATGGCAGAGCTAACCAATCACTCATTCATGATTGTTTCTGAGCTTATTATTCTTAAGAGACTGGTCATATCCTATCAACAAACCACACCTCCATCTCTGATAGTGCTTTATTTGGTGCTGTAATATTCTCACATTCAACTAATTCTGCTTAGAATTGTAGTTGGTCCAATAATCAAAGGTAACACGTAATAATAATAATGCATCAGATTTATATAGCGCTTTTCATAGACACTCAAAGACGCTTTACAATGGATACATTATTCATTCACACCATAGACAATGGTAGTGGTAAGCTACTACTGTAGCCACAGCTGCTCTAGGGCAGACTGACGGAAACATGGCTGACACTGGAGGCAAGGTAGGTAAAGTGTCTTGCCCAGGGACACAATGGCAGGATGGCTGGGGAGTGCAGGATTCATACCGCCAACCCTCTGGTTATTAGATGACCCGCTCCACCTCCTGAGCCACTGCTGCCAACATTTCACATCTCCGTTCCATTTTTGCTGAGCACCAAGCTGGAGGGCAGGAAGTTCCATTTTTTTTATATGGTCTTTGGCATGACCTGGCCGGGACTCAAACCCTGACCTCCCGGGTGTGGGGCGGATGCGCTACCCCTAAACCACCACTCCGGTGGTAATGTAAGCTTCAGACTAGTGATGGTGAAACTGAGTCCTTATGAAACAATGAACAATTTTGAGACAACTGCTTCATGATCAACACAGTGTTATGAAACATTTAATAAAGAATGCCATCTGCTGACTGAGTGTCAGAACTGCATCTGAGTGGAAGACCTGAAAAAATCTCAATACTTCTGAGCATTTGGCCATCCAAGGTCTAATCAAAATTGGATGGCAGGAACAAACAATACAAAGCAAAGAAAAAAAAAATTCCAATAGAACCCTCTCAAATTTCCCGCAAGCCCTCAAGTCACGTGACTTGACTGACATAACGAGGCCTCGCTTGCTACGGTCACGCAACTGTGGGCGTGCTGAAACAGCGCTCGGTGCATTGTTCATGACACTTCCACTTTACATTGCTTGAATGGGCGAATGGGTGGTGTCGAGCGTAACATCACTGCTTCAAACATGGCCTCAGCCTCACAACACACACATCTCAAAATGAGACAGAAGGAAGGAAGATGAACTGGGCTCATGAGCATTTCAAGCAACAATGTCCATAAAACAGCACAAGGAGGGCTCCTTTCCCTGTGTTGAAGATGGTAATGAAATTATTAAATCCCGAGTTGTTTCACAGACATTTCATTAAGACATCTGGGAATTTGGGAAAAGGCCATAATAGGGGCAGTTAATAAATTGGTTTACAGTGTATGGAAGTTGAGAAAATGATCTTTCAGTGACTGTCACACATACATGAGGAATAAATCTGTATGTGGATTAAAACTAATCTGATTACAATATGCTGCTGACACCAGGGATCCCAAACTCGTGCCATGAAGGGCCAAGACTGCACGTTTTACCTCCAGCAGCAGTTTTTACTGATCAGTAATCAGCGAGAAGAAATTCAGTGACATCACCTGTGACGACACGGGATAGAGGTAAAACGTGCGGGGTCTGGAGGCTGGTCTGGAGTCAGTTTGAGATCCCTGGAAACAAAACAGCTATGTGGTACAAATAAATCACATGAATCTTAATTTAACACAACCTGTGTGGAGAAGCCACCTTATATATATATATATATATATATATATATATATATATACATATTTTTTTTTCTCCCATTTGTGTGCATGTATCAGTCAATAAAATCTTTTAAATACAACTTACTGTCTGAGAACTAAACGTTTTGCGATGCTTTTCTGTGTGAAGCAGTAGAAACGAGCCAGCTCCACATTCTCCGGATTCTGAGCTAAAACACAATGTGCAGCCTGTAAAGTGATTAAAAAAAAGTGTTAAATACCCGCGTAGGAGTAGCTTCCATGTTAGCATGTTGCTACCGAAATCGACAGGAATTAATTGACATATTACCTAACCTGGTAAAGATAGTTCAGTCTTTGGTAAGCATCCTTATCTTTTAGATTAAACGCCATTAGCAACAAACTAGTATTTTTCTTGATATTTAACTTCTGAATATTTAACGTTTTTACCCTGACCCGGTTACCACTGAGTCACTTCCGAGGCAGGCACCCCTTCATAATAAAAGCACAAAATGAATGAAACCGTTTAAAATTTGATTCTGAGTTTAGCTGTTTCTTTCTTTTCTTTTTTTTTACTTCGTCAACTCTCTTCCAAGAGGATTCAAGCACAAGGAAATAGAAAGCAAAAACAGAGGTGATTTTTTTGTCACAGATTTCTATTAGTTTCTCACATTTAAATAACCAAAGAAGAATGATAGAGTGAAGTACGCGGCGGTGGTGCACCTGTGGGCTGGTTGCCAACCACCAATCAAGTTTAGAGGAAGAAGAAGAAGAGGTTGTGAAGAAGAAGAATGATATAAAGTGAAGTATGTGGCAGTAATGCACCTGTAAGCTGGTTGCCAACTGCCAATCAAATCTAAAAGAAGAAGTGTAGGAGTCAAGAATTGAGGAGACTGGATGATTTTTCCAGTATCTGCTTTAATTCTCATTCATCCTACGTCCTCTCTCGATCGGAGTGAAAAGAGACAGGACACAGTCACACACATACATTTATACTCTCCACAGAAGAAGAAAAAACAGCAACAGCAACAACAACAACAAAGAAAAAACATAAACCAATAACATCCACTGCTCGAGTCCGGCATTCTGTGGCGAAAGGAAGCAGGCAAGGCAACAAGTTGAACAACACAAACTTTATTCCTTCTCCAACATTCAGTAAAGTCAAAATCTCCCAGGTCTTCATGCTCCTTCCTTTTATAACCTTTAATTCTGTGCATTAAGACCCAGGAGTCACAACAATCTTGCAATGTGTGGAACAAAGACATGCGTGGCACATTAGCAACACAAAGCGCCAGAACCGCTTCTCCCCCCTCTGGCAGCTCTAGCGCCTCCCAAATTCCCCGGGGGGCGAATAGTCTTTTCTGTCCCGTCTGAGACCCCCCAGTAGCCTTTCTCCTTCAGCGCATTGTTCCCTCTTCCCTCCGGCTCCCCATTCTGGATGGAGAATCCCCACACCATGCCCCCACACAGCCCCCCCCCCAAACACCCAGAAAGGGCACTAACCCCGCCCCCCCGTCCTTTGGGCTTGAGCTGGCGCCCATAGTGGCTGTAGCGGGGGGGGTTGCCAATCCAGTTGAAACGCCCTACTGGCGAGGTGTACAGGAGGGCACGTCAGTCTGTGGAGGGAAAAAGGGAGTGGGAGAAAACACATCAGTTTTGCGAGCGCAGGTCCCTGCCAAGGGATCACCAACTTGCAGAGTCACCAACGGTGGGCGTCCGCACCGGGGAGCTCGGGCCAACACCACCTGCTCATCTGCCAACGCAAAAGTGGGCTTCAGCCTGTCGATGCAGACAGTCTCCCTATGCCCCCCAAAGTCTAACACAAAATGCTTCGCCCCAGGTTCCAACACCCTAAACGGTCCGTCGTATGGTGGGCGCAGCAGGGTCCGATACACATTGTGTCTGACAAAAACAAAACTGGCATTCTGTAAGCTTTCTGGGACGAAGGTGCAGGGAAAACAATGGTGGGCCGGGCCCAGCACGTTAAAAGCCTCCGTACTGTGCAAAAATTGTGTGGTCGGCTTGGCCCCAGGTGTGCGGTTTTCCGGTAAAAACTCTCCAGGGATCCGCAGCAGCTGAGAAAAAATGAGTTCTGCCGGGGACGCTGCCAGATCCTCCTTAGGCGCGGAGCACAACCCTCAAAGGACCCAGGGCAGGTGGTCGGCCCAATTTGTATCCGTGAGCAAAGCTCTGAGCACTGCTTTAAGTGACCTATGAAAACACTCACATAACCCATTAGCCTGGGGGTTGTACACGGTAGTACAGTGAATTTTGACCCCCAGGCTCTGGGCCATCGCAGACCAGAGTTCCGAAATGAATTGTGGACCCCTGTCGGAAGTGATGTCCGATGGGGATCTGAACCGTGCAACCAAAGCCAACAAAAAAGCGCAAGCCACTTCTGCAGACATGGTAGAAGCCAGCGGGATCACTTCAGGCCAGCGTGTGGTGCTGTCCACGACTGTCAAAAGGTGCGTGAAACCTTGCAACAGCGGGAGGGGTCCCACCAAATCCACACGGACGTGGTCGAACCTCCTAGCCAGGATTTGGAATGGCTCGAGGTGGCTCTGGTGTGCTTGTGCACTTTGGCCCGCTGGCATGCAATGCAAGCTGCAGCCCACTCTGTCACGTCCTTGTGCAAGCACGACCAGATGAATTTCGCCCCCACTAGCTTCACCAAAGTGTGCACGCCTGGATGCGAAAGGGAGTGGACTGACTCAAAAATGCGGCGGCATCAAGAGCTCGGAACCACCGGGCGCAGGTGGCCGGTGGAGACATCGCAGAGCAAGGGAGAGCACCCTTCTTGCACCACCTTGCTCCCCAGCCTTAACCCAGTAGGTGCTGACTGGAGCATGCAAATGTCTGCATCCCCGGCTTGCTCCGCAGCCATGGCAGGGAAATCTATTCCCATGTAGACCAGGGAGACTAACGTGTGCTGCAGCCAATCGGCCACAACGTTGAGCTTACCGGCAACATGTTGAATGTCGGTAGTAAACTCCGAAATTGTGGCCAAATGCCGTTGCTGCCTGGCCGACCATGGTTCAGAGAGCTTGGATATCACGTACGTCAGCGGCTTATGGTTCACGAACGTGGTGAACTTGCGCCCCTCTAGCTAAAATTGGAAATGGTGCATCGTCAGGTGGAGAGCCAGCAAATCTGTGTCAAATGTGCTGTATTTGCATTCGTTGTTGCGCAAAGTTTGACTGAAAATGCAAGTGGCTGCCACAAACCTGAGACGTACTGCTCACCACTGCCCCTATGGCAACATCAGACGCATCCGTAGTGAGCGCTATCTGCGCAGACGGATCTGGGTGGGCTAGCAATGCGGCATCTGTCAGCGCTGTTTTGGTGTTTGTGAAAGCCTGGACTCACTCGGGAGTCCAGTCAATGGTTTCCGTGGGCTTCTTTTTTTAAGCACAGCATACAACGCTGCATCAGCTGGGCTGCCCGTGGACGGAAACAGTTATAACCATTATTAACCATTCCCAAAAACTCCTGTAGTGCCCTCATGGTCTGTGGTCGTGGAAAGTCCGACACAGCGTGCACCTTATCCAGTAACGGAATCATGCCCTCCGGCGAAATGCAGTGGCCCAAAAAGTCACACTGGCACGCCGAACTGGCAGTTCGCCAGGTTAACTATCAGCTCGTGTGCTTCCAACCTCTGGAAAACCATCTTGAGATGGACGATGTGCATCTCCTTGGACGTGCCAGCAACCAGAATGTCGTCTAAGTAGACAAAAACGAAGGACAAGTCAGGAAGCACTGTGTCCATCATCCTCTGGAAAGTCTGTGCTGTGCCTTTAAATCCAAATGGCATGTGTAAAACCTCGAAAAGGCCGAAAGGACTTATTACTGCTGTTTTTGTAACATCTTCTGCATGCACCGGGACCTGGTGGTAACCGCGGACCAAATCCACTTTGGAAAAAACACGCGCCCTGGCCAGGCGCACGGAAAAATCCTGGATGTGCAAGATAGGATACCGATCGTGTTCCGTGACGTTGTTCAAGTGCCAGAAATCGCTGCACGGTCGCCACGACCCGTCAGCCTTAGGGCTCCATATGAAGCGGGGATGCCCATGGGCTGTTGGTGCGCCTGACGATGCCCAACTGCTCTAAGTTGGCAAATTCCTCACGCGTGCTGTGCCAGTTTAGCCGCGTCCAGGCACCGAGGCTGCCACGAACACCAGTGGGCCTTTTGTAGTTAATAAAATGTTCAACCCCAGGTTTCCTTATTGTAGCTGAAAAAGTCGGACCGTGAGTGCTGGGAACTGGTGCGAGTAAATGTTGGTACTTACCCCCTAGAGCTATAACGTTAGCCAGTGTTGTTGACCCAGCTCCCTGAGCTGTGCAGAGCAGTGAGGTAAAAGCGACAGCATCCACTAATCGCCTATTAGCAACATCAACTAACAACCTAAGCACATAAAAATCTGCGCCATAAATAGGGCCAGAACATGAAGCTACCACAAAGTCCCACTGAAAATTGGGTCCGTGCAGCATATCGTCAGTGTCCGTTTGTCAAAAGTCCTGATGGTGGATCCGTTGGCGGCCGTGAGCTTGGACCGCTGACTCCTGCCATCCTGTCTGTGTTGACCGGCAGGATGAGGTTCTTCTGGGAGCTGGAGTTCACCAAAAACCGTCTCCTGAACGTGTGGCCCTGACATAAAGCAGCTTGTTCCTGTCGCAGTGTTGCAGCTGCAACTGAGTGCCGAATGTGCCATCTTCCCGGCTTTTTGACTGACATGGCGGCAGGCAGCGTTGGGCATTTAAACCGAAGTGGCATGATAGAAACAGATTGCCCCATTCCTGCATCTCCTGATGTATGCTCTGGCTACCACCAATGGCTCCTCAACCTTGCTGGAGTTCCTCATGGACGCTGGTGGCCGCTGCATTTACTCTTAAGATTTCTGGTCGCTAAAATAATGTGATCGCTTCCTGCGCCAGTGCGCAGTAGTCCTTGGTCACCAGCAGCGGCGAGTTGGCCAGGATTGCCCTCACTGCGGCCGGTAGGTTCATGAGGAACAAGTGGGCAAATAGGAAGGACTCATCATTCTTCCCCATCAGCGCCAATATGCTCTCCATGACCTCCACGGCTGATCTGTCACCTAACTCCGAATGTGTTAGGAGTCTTTCTGCCCTCTCACTGTCAGAAAGGGTGTAGCGCTGGAGCAGCATCCTCTTGAGTGCTTCATACTTTCCCTGGACCGGTGGCTCTTGGAGCAGGCTCGTCACCTGTTGCGTGATGCGTGCATCCAGTGCAGTGACCACGTAGTAATACTTTGTGTCATCCATTGTTATCCCGCAGAGTGCGAACTGGGCTTCTATATGCAGAAACCACACAGTCGGGTTGTGAAGTCAGAAGTCCGGGAGCTTGACTGAGACAGCACATGCTGCACTGGTGCTCTCCCTCCAGGTAGTCTCCGGTGTGGTGCTCGGCTCGCTCTCCATGGCACGTCTTAGGGTCACCAATGTGGAGAAAGGAAGCAGGCGAGGCAACGAGCTAGACAACACACAAACTTTATTCCTTCTCCAACATTCAGTGCAGTCAATATCTCCCAGGTCTTCATGCACCTTCCTTTTATAACCTTTAATTCTGTGCATTAAGACCCAGGAATCGCGACTATCATACAATGTGTGGAACAAAGATATGCGTGGCACATTAACAATACAAAGCGCCAGAACAGCTTCTCACACCTTCTCACACCTTCTCCCCCTCTGGCAGCTCTAGCGCTTCCCGAACTCCCCGGGGGGTGAATAGTCTTTTCTGTCCTGTCTGAGACCCCCGGTAGCCTTTCTCCTTCAGTGCATTGTTCCCTCTTCCCCCCGGCTCCCCACTCTGGGTGGAGAATCTCCACCCCATGCCCCCACAATTCCCTCTTTTCCCCCTCATCGTGCATATTATTTTCTTTGGGAGTCCAGTTATTTTTCACCATTTTGGGATTTGTAGATTGTCCAGTTTTCCCACCTTTCGTCGAATTCTGTTTCTTGTATTTGTAGTTTGTGTGTTAGCTTTTCCATTGTGTAGATGTTGTAGGGAGCTTGAAATAAGGAAGCGAAGTGATTTTATAAATCAGGTTTATTGTCGGCTTCCAGTCCCTAACATGTCTCATCTCAATGCAGAAGCAGAAAAGAGGCTGAGCACAGTCAGACCTTCGTACTTATACATCACATAACAAAAGACATCGCATAACAAAAGCCGACATCACACATCCGCGTTATCTCCTTCTATTGTCCTCTCTCTCCTCCACCTGACCCTGGGGGGTCAGGAAGTCCATTCAGGTCTCCACCGCTGAGTCTCCGTCTGCTCGTTGATCTTCGCCGGTGGTCGAGACCTATTGTCCTGCTCTGAGACGTGAGGTCATTCCACATATGCAATCTCTAAACATTCATCTTGTGTCTATACATATGTAGGTATGGATATATGAATAATATAAGCCACAGCCCCCCCAAACGTCTAAGAAAAGGACAATAAAATTAAGTTCACAGCTTAAGGTAACATCCATGACATATTATACCGTTATTCACGTCAACAGGAAAAAAGGGAAAAATATCCTCAGCAGCCATGCTAACCTTCAAGCTATACAGCATGTTCATGTTAAAAATTCAGTGGTAACAACAACAGTATAGTCTATGTCATATGTCAGCCCTAACTCTGCAACGGCAAAATTCGACAGCATAGCTTACAACCCCTTGTCAGTTTTATATCAGTCTATGTGTCGTCTGGGTTTCAATCTTTTCCCAAATCTGCTGTAGGCCCGCTTTGGCGTCCTGGCGGGGCCGTCCTGAAAGGAATCTGCAGCTTGGGGAGGAGAGTGGTTATTTGGTCCCTGCGGGCGGTTGAGGTGTCTCTTGGGGGTCTACCCCATCGAGGTGCTCTCGCCACCCGTGCAGGTTCGTCGCTCAACATGAAAGCAGGCTTAAGTCTGTCAATACTGACTGTTTCTTTTCTGTCCCCTAAATCAAGCACAAAATGCTTATCACCAGGTTCCAGCACTCTACGGTGGGGCAAAAAAGTATTTAGTCAGCCACCAATTGTGCAAGTTCTCCCACTTAAAAGAAGAGAGAGGTCTCCAATTTTCATCATAGGTATACCTCAACTATGAGAGACAAAATGAGAAAAAAAAAAATCCAGAAAATCACAATGAAGGATTTTTATTGAATTAATTGGTAAATTCCTCGATAAAATAAGTATTTGGTCAATAACAAAAGTTCATCTCAATACTTTGTTATATACCCTTTGTTGGCAATGACAGAGGTCAAACGTTTTCTGTAAGTTTTCACAAGGTTTTCACACACTGTTGCTGGTATTTTGGCCCATTCCTCCATGCAGATCTCCTCTAGAGCAGTGATGTTTTGGGGTTATCGCTGGGCAACACGGACTTTCAACTCCCTCCAAAGATTTTCTATGGGGTTGAGATCTGGAGACTGGCTAGGCCACTCCAGGACCTTGAAATGCTTCTTATGAAGCCACTTCTTCATTGCCCGGGCGGTGTGTTTGGGATCATTGTCATGCTGAAAGACCCAGCCACATTTCATCTTCAATGCCCTTGCTGATGGAAGGAGGTTTTCACTCAAAATCTCACGATACATGGCCCCATTCATTCTTTCCTTTACACGGATCAGTCGTCCTGGTCCCTTTGCAGAAAAACAGCCCCAAAGCATGATGTTTCCACCCCCATGCTTCACAGTAGGTATGGTGTTCTTTCTCCTCCAAACGCGACAAGTTGAGTTTTTACCAAAAAGTTCTATTTTGGTTTCATCTGACCATATGACATTCTCCCAATCCTCTTCTGGATCATCCAAATGCTCTCTAGCAAACTTTAGACGGGCCTGGACGTGTACTGGCTTAAGCAGGGGGACACGTCTGGCACTGCAGGATTTGAGTCCCTGGCGGTGTAGTGTGTTACTGATGGTAGCCTTTGTTACTTTGGTCCCAGCTCTCTGCAGGTCATTCACTAGGTCCCCCCCGTGTGGTTCTGGGATTTTTGCTCACCGTTCTTGTGATCATTTTGACCCTACAGGGTGAGATCTTGCGTGGAGCCCCAGATGGAGGGAGATTATCAGTGGTCTTGTATGTCTTCCATTTTCTAATAATTGCTCCCACAGTTGATTTCTTCACACCAAGCTGCTTACCTATTGCAGATTCAGTCTTCCCAGCCTGAAGCAGGTCTACAATTTTGTTTCTGGTGTCCTTTGACAGCTCTTTGGTCTTGGCCATAGTGGAGTTTGGAGTCTGACTGTTTGAGGTTGTGGACAGGTGTCTTTTATACTGATAATGAGTTCAAACAGGTGCCATTAATACAGGTAACTAGTGGAGGACCTCTTAAAGAAGAAGTTACATGTCTGTATGAGCCAGAAATCTTGCTTGTTTGTAGGTGAGCAAATACTTATTTTACCGAGGAATTTACCAATTAATTCATTAAAAATCCTTCAATGTGATTTTCTGGATTTTTTTTTCTCATTTTGTCTCTCATAGCTGAGGTATACCTATAATGAAAATTGGAGACCTCTCTCATCTTTTAAGTGGGAGAACTTGCACAATTGGTGGCTGACTAAATACTTTTTTGCCCCACTGTATATGGTCCATCATATGGTGGGCGGAGGGTTGGTTTTAAAGCTTCGTGCCTAACAAAAACGAACTCAGCGTTTTTCAAAGCTTGGGGAACAAAAACCCGTGGAAAAGAGTGATGTACGGGTCCGGGGAGGGTGTCCGGTCCCGTGCTGCTTAGGGGCCTCAGGGCTGGGAGGAGCCCGGGCTCTGGATGTTCTGGTAAGAACTCACCCGGGAGCCTGAGAGGTTGTGCGAAAACTAATTCTGCCGGGGAGGCGTCTAGATCCTCCTTAGGCGCAGAACGCAACCCTAATAAAACCCAGGGAAGTTTATTTACCCAATCTGTATCCGTCAGTGAGGCCCTGAGGGCGGCCTTTAAAGACCTATGAAAACGCTCGCATAACCCGTTAGCCTGAAGGTGATAAGCGGTGGTGCGATGAATTGTCGCCCCTAAGCTGCTGGCCATGGCTGACCATAGCTCTGAGACAAATTGAGGCCTCCTATCGGACGTGATGTCCGATGGGACACCGAAACGCGCCACCCAGGTTGTTAAAAAAACGCAAGCGACTTCCGCAGCCATGGTTGACGCCAGCGGGACCGCTTCTGGCCAGCGTGTGGTCCGGTCTACCATTGTTAAAAGGTGTGTGAACCCCTGAGACGACGGCAGTGGGCCCACGAGGTCGACGTGTACGTGGTCAAACCTCCTGGCCGGGATTCAGAAGGGTTCCAGAGGAGCTTTCGTGTGTTTGTGAATTTTGGCGCGTTGGCAAGACATGCAAGTCCTCGCCCACTCCTTTACATTTTTACGCAGGCCTGGCCAAACAAACTTCTCCGCGACCATTTTCACCCAGGCGCGCACCCCTGGGTGCGCGAGGGAGTGCACTGAGTCAAAAACGCGGCGGCGCCACGCGGCTGGGACTACCGGGCGAGGTCAACCGGTTGACACGTCGCAGATTAGGGGGGGCACACCGTCACGCAAACCCCTGTCCTCCAGCCTTAACCCTGTTGGTCCAGACTGGAGCGCGCGCACGTCCGCATCACTGCTTTGTTCCGCTACCATGGCCGCGTAATCTATCCCTACGTGAATTGGGGCCACGTACGTGTCCGCGTTGGCCATGAGCTCTGCGGCTGCGGTAGTATAATCTGCTTCCTCGTGCCCTGACGATGTCACAGCGCGGGAGAGGCAATCTGCCACCACATTAAGTTTGCCTGCCACGTGTCGAATATCTGTGGTAAACTCTGAAATTGCCGCCAGCTGTCTTTGTTGCCTGCCCGACCACGGTTCTGAAATTTTAGCCATCGCAAAAGTGAGTGATTTGTGGTCTACAAAAGCCGTGAAACGCCGCCCTTCCAGCCAGAACTGGAAATGGCGGATGGATAAATGAAGCGCTAGCAGCTCTCTGTCAAAAGTGCTGTATTTGCGCTGGGTTTGGTTTAAGGATTTGCTAAAAAATGCTAGCGGTTGCCAGGTTCCGCCGACATGTTGTTCCACAACCGCCCCTATGGCCAGGTCTGAAGCGTCTGTGGTCAGCGCTATTCGGGCCGAGGGATCGGGGTGGACTAACAATGCGGCATCCACTAGTAATCTTTTTACTTCCGCGAAGGCGCATTCCCGCTCCGGGGTCCATTCGACCGCGTTGGAGGGCTTTTGTTTTCTGAGCGCGGCATATAGGGGCTGCATGAGTTGAGCTGCGCGAGGGAGGAAACGGTTGTAAAAATTTACCATTCCTAAAAATTCCTGTAGCGATCTGACCGTTTGTGGTCGGGGGAAATTTGCTACCGCGCGCACTTTGTCCGGCAATGGAACTGCCCCTTCTGGTGAAACTCTGTGTCCCAAAAAATCAATTTGTGACACGCCGAATCGGCATTTGGCCGAGTTAATTATTAACCCATGCTCTTCTAGTCTCTGAAAAACCGTAGTGAGGTGTTGTTTGTGTTCTTCCTCCGACGTGCTGGCTACCAGAATATCGTCGAGGTAGACGAACATGAAGGGGAGGTCGCGTAATACTGCGTCCATCATACGCTGAAAAGTTTGAGCAGCGCCTTTGAGGCCAAACGGCATTCGCAAAAATTCAAAAAGACCAAAAGAGGTTATTACAGCCGTTTTAGGGACGTCTTCAGGTCGAACTGGAACTTGGTGGTAGCCGCGGACCAGGTCTATTTTAGAAAAAATGCGTTCACCCGCCAGATGTAGAGAAAAATCCTGAATGTGAGGGATTGGGTAGCGGTCATGTGCTGTCACATTGTTTAATCTGCGATAATCACCGCAAGGTCTCCAGGAACCGTCGGTTTTCGGGACCATATGCAGTGGCGATGCCCAAGGGCTTTTCGAGCGCCGAATAATGCCCAGTTTTTCCAGGCTGGCAAACTCGTCGCGTGCTATGGCGAGCTTGGTTGCGTCTAAGCGCCGAGCTTTTGCGAAAACAGGTGGGCCTGTTGTGGAAATGAAGTGTTCCACCCCGTGTTTTGCTACTGTTGCCGAAAATTTGGGAACTGTGAGTGCTGGAAATTGGGTGAGGAGTTGGTCAAACTTACCTCCTGCTGTGGCGACGCTGGCCTGCACGGGTGGTGGGGACACTCGAGCTGAACAGGGGATAGAAGAAAATGACAGTGCATTAACTAAGCGTCTGTTTGCAAGGTCGACTAACAACCCATATGCACATAAGAAATCAGCGCCCAACAAGTTAAAACTCACCGCCGCTATAATAAAGGTCCACCTATAGTTGCGGCCGTGAATGGACAGAGGCAGGTTTCTTTCACCAAAAGTGTCCATGATCGAGCCGTTAGCTGCCATCGCTCCGTTTCCACGGGGTCCTGTTGCCTGGTCTGCGTAGGACGGGGTGATGAAGCTCACCTGAGCTCCGGTGTCGATGAGGAACTGTCTCCCGGAGCGTCCGTCAGTCACGTAGAGCAGCTTGTTTGTCTCGCCGAGAGCTGTAGCTGCTAACGGTTCCCGGCTTTGAAGTTTCCTGAGCTCTTGAAACTGCAGGGGGGCACGCATTTGTATGCCCTCTCGGCGAAACGTCGATGGTAGTAGCAGAGGTCATCCCGTTTGCTGCACCTTGGTCGCGTCGCTGCCATGGTGGGCGGGTTCTGCTCCGTCGCCTGTGATTCTCCGATGCTCTGGGCTTCCACGCCGAGATCTGCCGATGCTGCTGTGGCCATCTGCTCGCCGCAGGAGTTGATGAGCCGCTGCGCTTCTCGGGCAAGCGCGCGGAAGTCCTGCTGGGTCTTACACCGCATGTTGGCCAGGATCCCTCTCATGTGCGTTGGCAGAGTGCTGAGGAAGATGTGTTGAAAGAGGAAGTTGTCGTTGTCTGCCTCCCTCAGCTGCAGCATGTCTTCCATGAGGGCCATCGGTCTGCGCCCCCCGTAGCCGTAAATCGCCAGTATCCTCCCGGCCCTTTCCTCGGCCGAGGGGACGAAACTCTCGATGAGGGTCGCCTTCAGTTCCTTGTATTTGTCGTTGGTGGGCGGCTGTTGTATAACGCTCCGCGCGCATCGTGCTGTGGCGGCATCGAGTCTGGCGACGATGTGGTAAAATTTGGTCTCGTCAGCCGTCACCCCCGCGAGTGCAAACTGAGCCTCAGCCTGCTGGAACCACGAGTTCGGGTCATTTTGCCAGAACTCTGGGAGTTTGACAGCGATGGCGCTTGCTTGGGCCGCCTCTGACGAGTCTGCAGCGCGAGAACGCCTTTTCTCTGTTCTCACGACAGGGTTGGGGACGGCGCTTGCTTGGGCCATCTCCGATGAGTCTGCTGTGGGGGAACGTCTTCCATCTGTTCCCATGTCAGGGTTGGCGACGGCGCTTGTTTGGGTCGCCTCTGACGAGCCTGTAGCGGGAGAACGTCTTTCGTCCATTCTCACGTCTGGTCACCAATGTAGGGAGCTTGAAATAAGGAAGCGAAGTGATTTTATAAATCAGGTTTATTGTCGGCTTCCAGTCCCTAACATGTCTCATCTCAATGCAGAAGCAGAAAAGAGGCTGAGCGCAGTCAGACCTTTGTACTTATACATCACATAACAAAAGACATCGCATAACAAAAGCCGACATCACACATCCGCGTTATCTCCTTCTATTGTCCTCTCTCTCCTCCACCTGACCCTGGGGGGTCAGGAAGTCCATTCAGGTCTCCACCGCTGAGTCTCCGTCTGCTCGTTGATCTTCGCCGGTGGTCAAGACCTATTGTCCTGCTCTGAGACTTGAGGTCATTCCACATATGCAATCTCTAAACATTCCTCTTGTGTCTATACATGTGTAGGTATGGATATATGAATAATATAAGCCACAGATGTCTTCTATAATAGCCCAATATTGTTCCTTTGTAGGTGGTTCTTTCTTCAACCAATTCCTTGTTATAGCTTTTTTACTCGCTAATAACAGTACTTTGACAAGCTATATATCACTCCCCAAAATGTCTGCATCTATTAGATCACAAAGATTAAGTATCTTGCATGTCATAGGGATCTTGTATCCTATTATTCTCTATAACATTTCACTTATCATTTCATAAAACACAATTATACTCTTACACTTCCAAGAAACGTGTGTGATCCACATCATATTCTCCACACTCTCTCCAACATTTCTGAGGTTGGTTGTTTATTTTTCATCTTTGGTGTGATAAAGTAGCGCACTGTGGAGAAGTGTGGAAGGACGAGGCTGAGTTTATTTCTCAAGTCCAGTTTTATTCACATTCACATTCTCCAACATCCAAAAACAGAAAGAGAGTGAATCCCCCAACATCCGTCCCTTTTATACCCCAGGACATTAAAGCACACAGTCACATTGTCTTTTAATCCCAAATCACAATGCATCCCCCTCCAGGTCTTCTCGCCTCCACCTAAAGTCCTGGTGGTCAGGAAATCCCTCAAGGCCATCTCTTTGCATACAAAAGGCCAGATTTCACATCCTCCTGTTACCCCTAGGAGGTTCAGTCCTTTTGTTCCTCTGAGACGTGAAACATACAATAAGCATACAGTAATATACATGTGAAGCATATGAAACCCACATATGTGTACCACATGACCCCCCCCCCCCCAAATGTCTAAGATGGAACAATATAACCACAGATTGCATGTCATAATAAAATCACTACATATCAGTCCACGTGCCGCTTGGGCCTCAGCCTTCTCCCGTATTTGCTGTAAGCAGGCTGTACCACCTCCACGGCGTCTTCCTGCTGTGGAGCTGCTGCCTGAGGATGAGAACTGTTAGTCAATCTCTGTGGGTGTTCTAAGGAATGCTCTCTAGGGGGTCTGCCGCGCCGAGGAGCCTTAGCCAACTGCACAACTTCGTCAGCTACCACAAAAGCGGGTTTGAGCCTGTTTATGCCAATCATTTCTTTTCTGCCCCCCAAATCTAGCAAAAAATGCTTATCCCCTGTTTCCAGCACTCTATATGGTCCATCATAAGGTGGGCGTAAAGGTGAATGATGGGCATCATGTCTAACAAAAACAAACTCCGCATTTTTTAAAGTCTTAGGCACAAAAACACGCAGAAAACTGTGGTGAACGGGGCCAGGTAGCGTGCTCAGGCCCGTGCTATTCTGTAACCGCTGAGCCGGGAAGCACTCCAGCGCTGGATTATCTGGGAGAAATTCCCCGGGCAGCCGAAGTGGCTGTGCGAAAACTAGCTCAGCTGGGGAGGCTTCTAAATCCTCTTTAGGTGCAGAACGGAACCCCAATAAAACCCATGGTAGCTTGTCCACCCAATTTGCATCCGTAAGCGACGCTCTGAGAGCCGCCTTCAATGACCTGTGAAAACGTTCGCATAACCCGTTAGCCTGCGGGTTGTACGTGGTCGTGCGGTGGATCATTGCCCCAGGCTGCGGGCCATCGCCGACCAAAGTTCGGAAACAAATTGTGGGCCTCTGTCAGACGTAATATCCGACGGAACTCCAAAACGCGCTACCCATGCAGTTAAAAAAGCGCGCGCCACCTCCTCGGTTGTAGTTGACGACAGGGGAACCACTTCCGGCCAGCGCGTGGTGCGGTCGACCATTGTCAGAAGATGTGTGCAGCCCTGCGAAGGCGGTAGGGGGCCTATGAGGTCCACGTGGACATGATCAAACCTTTTAGCTGGAATATGAAACGGCTCCAAAGGAGCTCTCGTGTGTCTATGCACTTTGGACCGCTGGCAAGCTATGCAGGCTGCCGCCCACTCTCTAATCTGCTTACGCAGGCCCGGCCACACAAATTTCTCCCCCACCATTTTGATCGAAGCGCGCACCCCCGGGTGCGCCAGAGAATGAACCGAGTCAAAAACACGGTGGCGCCACGAGGCCAGAACCACCGGACAGGGTCGCCCGGTGGAAACATAGCAGATTAGGGGGGGCATACCGTCTTGCACCCTGTTCTCCAGCCTTAACCCTGTTGGTCCAGACTGGAGCGCGCGCACATCCGCGTCGCTAACCTGCTCCGCGGCCATGGCTGCAGAATCTATCCCTGCGCGGACCGGGGTCGCACGCACTTCCACGTCGCTAACCTGCTCCGCGGCCATGGCTGCAGAATCTACCTCTACGCGGGCTGGAGACGCCACGGCGCGCGAGAGGCAGTCCGCCACTACATTAAGTTTACCCACTACATGCTGGATATCGGTAGTAAACTCCGATATCGCGGCCAGCTGTCTCTGCTGCCGACCCGACCAAGGTTCTGAAATCTTGGCCATCGCGAAAGTCAGCGGCTTGTGGTCAACGAACGCGGTGAAACGGCGTCCTTCCAGCCAGAACTGGAAGTGGCGAATGGCCAAGTGGAGAGCTAACAACTCCCTGTCGAATGCGCTGTATTTTCGTTCGCTGTCGCGCAGGGTCTTGCTGAAGAAGGCGAGCGGTTGCCAAGCTCCAGCTACATACTGTTCCACGACCGCCCCTATGGCCACATCTGACTCGTCAGTAGTGAGCGCCATGCGCGCCGCTGGGACTGGATGTGCCAACAACGCCGCGTTTGCCAGAGCTGTTTTGACTTCAGAGAATGCGCGCTCTCGCTCCGGAGACCATTCGACTTTATTTGTGGGTTTTTGTTTTTTTAGTGCAGCATACAATGGTTGCATGAGCTGCGCTGCGCGGGGGAGGAAACGGTTATAAAAATTCACCATTCCCAAAAACTCCTGTAACGCTTTGCCCGTTTGTGGTTGGGGAAAATTTGTTACTGCGCGCACTTTGTCAGGCAGAGGAACCGCTCCTTCTGGGGAGACGCGATGCCCCAAAAAATCAATCTGCGTCACCCCGAACTGACACTTCGCTGGGTTGATTATTAAACTGTGCTCTGCCAACCTCCGGAAAACTGCCGTGAGGTGGTTTTCGTGTTCGTCTTTTGACGCGCTGGCTACCAATATATCGTCCAGGTAGACGAACACGAAAGGGAGATCGCGCAAAACCGCGTCCATCATGCGCTGGAACGTCTGCGCCGCACCTTTAAGCCCAAACGGCATGCACAAAAACTCGAAAAGCCCGAAAGGAGTTATTACCGCTGTTTTGGGTATGTCCTCAGCGCGTACTGGGACCTGGTGGTAACCGCGTACCAAGTCTATTTTAGAAAAAATGCGCGCCCCCACCAAATGAACTGAAAAATCTTGGATGTGCGGGATCGGGTAGCGGTCGTGTGCTGTAGCGTTGTTCAGCCTGCGGAAATCACCGCAAGGTCGCCACGAGCCATCAGCTTTCGGGACCATGTGAAGCGGTGAAGCCCATGGGCTCTTCGAACGCCTGATGATGCCCAACTTTTCCAGGTTGGCGAACTGTAACGGCAGCAGCTGTGTTTGTTTGATCCATGTGAGAAACATGGCAATTCTTGTGACTGTGGTAATTTCCCTGCTATATCTGTCAACAGTGACATCCTTTCCAGTATTTGACTTTTGGTTGTACAGCAATGCCTCCCAAAGATTTGTTTTGGCAGGTATATATACTCACAGCCTGGCTCTGTGTGCCAGTCAAAGTTGTTTACTTTGTGTCTGAGGGAACCCCCAACATGGAAATAACCTTTGACCTCTGGGGAATCCCTTGGGAACTCCCTACCTTTTTTTTTTATTCCCTCCATATTTTTTTAAAACCTAGGTTTGGAAATTTGTCCTTTGAGATTTAAAAATCATTGAAATAATTTGTCATCAAAAATACATGAGGTATAAGTATTATTCACAACAGGAAGTAGATGATTTGAGACTTCCTGCCCAGCAGAATATGGCAACAGACGGATTGAGCATGGCTGGCTAAAACAAAAATCCAAGCCATCCAGCTGCTTACCTCAGCCCAGGTAGGGTGAAACTGTCATAATGATGAAATAATCCCTCATATCCAATTATCTACCCAATATTCTGTAGGCTGTTTGAGAGATGATGATATTTTTGAAGTTTGTTGAAGTGTGACTAGACCATGTGACTGTCAGTGGTAATCCATGCCTATGTAACCCTTCACCTAGTCTCCATGCATGTGCAAAAAACTGTAATAGTTGTGAAAAAGTAATTTTTGAAGCTTCATTTTGTGAATAGGGATGTATTTTTGACTTGAAGTAAATGCAGTATTATTCTGGTCAGTCACTGCTACAATTCCCGGCCTGCATGGCCTTGGTAGTTTTTAGAAGTGCAAATCTGGCAATCCTTCATTATTTACTGGATGCCTAGTTCTAGTCAGTTTTATTGTTATGTTTTTGAATTGACATCTTGACTTTAAATTAGCTGAAATACCAATTTACAAGGTATTTATTCCGGGCTATTAATTGCAGACAAAATGTGAGAGCCTGCAAGGAATTTCTGCCCTCGGAAGGCTGCGACCCGGCAAAGTGGTTAGTGAAATGTTTAACTCTGTTGAAGTTTAATGATGGTTGTTTGAATATGCACATGTCCAAAGAATAGAAACTTTTGTGTGTGTTTCTAATGTGAAAATCTGATGTGCACAAGCCATACAATTTTTAAATGTGGATTTGATAATCTGTTGTATTTGTTTACAGTAAATGCTGCATAATTTTTGCTGGTAGCTTTCTTGCAACAACTCAGTAAACCTAAAAAATCTATCAATTTGAGATCATAAATGTTTACATTTGTGTGTATGCAGTATGATTTAATTTCTGCAATACTAGAATTTTGTGTCCACAGCTGAAATAATATTTCTTGTGTTTGATATGTTTCAGTCTTTACGGGTGTTTGATGCATTAAAGTTGAAAGCAAGGACATTAAAGATGTGTCAAACTCAGTTATTGCACACCAAAATGCAGCTCATAATCCGGGGCCAGAACAGTAAAGACACTACCTCATACTCGTCTGTACCAAGTCATCGTGGACGAGCATGGGTGTGCAAGCAAGGAACGCTGCAGATTCAAGAGGTTGGGTCGTGCCGTGTCATCGAGATCGTGATGGTGACATACTGTCGGTGCCACTCACCAGTGTGCTAGTGCTAGTGTATGACAATTGAGTAAGAGACATTCACTTTTCTGCTACAGCCTGCAAGTGAAGGACATGTATCCAGTGATTGAACCTTGAGGGCACATTTTAAGTCAAGTCAAGTCAAGTTAAGTTTGTGTTTCTCAAGTGCAAAGTCAAGTTTATTAGTCACTGAATACTGTGTTTATTTTGTGCTGATGTTGAGAGAGGTGTTTGCATTATTCTGTTTTCATTGTACATGTACTGCTTGTGCACATCCTGTTGCTAGCGTATTTCAATCAGTATTTTTGAACATCAATTTAAATCAGGCTAGTGAGATCAAGTAATATCAAGGGCTGAGGTAAGGGCTGGTTGAGCTTCAATTCAATGATATAAGTATATTTCAAGATTCCTCAAATTTAATTCAATTTTGAATTAATCAAATCAAGTACAAGTTCAAAGTATTTAGGGAATCATATACCCCAAAGATAAGAATTCCCTAATTCAAGTATAGTTTCCATTCGGTTATTTTGAGTGGAAATTTCGAGGTAAACATAAAAAAAAAAAAAAAAAAACCACATTGTGTTTCAGGTTTGCATAATATTTTTTATCTCCAGGTTTTCACTCAAGAAATCTGGTTGGTGAAAATCCCAATTACCAAGCCTGGATAGCATTGTCTGTCAGATCATCCAGATTCACTAAACATTTTTTTTTTTTTTACGGTCATTAGATTGCCAAAACGACTGTCGGGTGGCATATGCTGTCACAAAGAGTTCACCAACTCACTGAAACAGTTGACAGTGTATGTAATACTGCCGGCAATCGAAACTCATTTTATTCAAAGAGGTAATATAAATTACCATTTCATTTTTTGTCCCATTTCCTCACTATTTTCCATAAACACTGTACTGCAACAAAATGGCTGCAGCTGCCAAAAATGCAACTGAGCAAGAATTGCGAGAGCAGATCACAGCTGCCAAAGAGCAATTACAAGCCATAAATGCTGACTTGGCAGTTGAAACCTTGTCTGAGGAAGAGCGAGTTCAACTCAACACTGATGCAAAAACAGTACATGATGCAATAGAAACTCTTGAAATGGAGTTGGCTACAATCAGTGAACAAGAAAAGAATAATGGTGACAAGAAGCAACCAGAAGAAGAGAATGCGGTGGCTGGAGTTCAAGAAAAAGAAGATGCAAGTGATCCAAAAGATGGCGCCACTGGCAAGACTAACCAGAACACTGCACAAACAAAACTCAGGCATGTCCCACTTCATGAGCTGAAGCAAAGACGAGAGACATGCATGAAGAGACTGAAAGAAGTCAGGCAGTTAGTGAAAACAAAGGGAGAGGATAAGTCTGTCTCACCAGAGATCTCTGCTGAATACGACAGCCTCAATGACAGAGTTGCGACTTTAGATGCTGTCATCAGTAAAAAAGAAGAACAAGAAGCACAGGTAGACAGAGCAAACAAAAAGTTTATGCAAACATACAGTAAAGTAAAGAAGGCTGTGTTCGCTCTTTTTTATACATACAAAGATGAGGTCTTGGACACAACTGAAGACGACTTGGAAGACCTGATTCGCCTGGACAAAGAAATGACAGCTACATATGAAGCCTGCCGAGATTTGTGCCCGCCAGACGACGAGATGCGGCGCAGAGTCGACAGCGCTAAGCAAATGTGCTCAGACATGGCGAAAACCTTGAAACAAATTGGAGAGAATCCAATGATGGCAGACAAGGAGAGAAAAGGCCTTCTCAAGACTACTTGGGGAATGGATTATTCCAGGTCTCTCTTTGGAAGCAAGTTAGACTATGAGTCTGATATTTCTGCAAAGTCTAAAGTTTCCATTCAGTCAAAGGTATCTGTAAGTACACAGATTTCAGAATCTTCAACAGGCTCTTCAACAGGATCAAGTAATGCCTCAGAAAAGGCCAGGAAGCTGGCTGAATTGAGCGCTAAGCGAAAGTGTGCAGAACTTCATGCAAAGATAAGGAAATACAAGGTGGCCTTGGAAAGTTGTCATGAACAATTAGAAATAGCGAAAGAAGAGGAAGAGTCCAAAAGTCAGATGACATCTCTTGTTGCAGTGACAAGCCTAGTAAAGGTTATCTGAATCCAGAGGCACCCTGCTTTTTCTCCTGAGGCCAAATCACCAAAAGCTGAAGATTGCGCGAGCCAAGCAGAGTCACAGTTGGCCTTCATCGCCCAAACCTTCTCAGATTGCGTCAGCAGATCAAGGCTGCCTGTTCCCACACCTCCTGTGTTTGATGGTGACCCACTCAAGTTCATCAACTTTCGCAAAAGTTTTGTGAACACTTGTTGAGAACAAGGGAATTCCACCATCAGACAAGCTGTATTATCTGCAGCAGTACCTTGCAGGAGAAGCCAGAGCGGCAGTAGAAGGTTGTTTTTTCGGAAGTGATGAAGCTGCCTACAACCGTGCATGGACCACGTTGGAAGAGCGGTTCGGACACCCCTTCACCGTTCAACTCTCCTTGAGAAACAAGTTGAGAGACTGGCCCAAAGTAACAGGCAAAGATAAGAAAGGTCTTCAAGATTTCAGCGATTTCCTGAGCACCCTCAAAGAGCTATCCCCTACGTGAAAGGTCTTGAAGTTTTGAACGATTGCGTCCAAATCCAGGAAAACAGCAACCAAGTTACCCGAGTATTGCAACACTAGGTGGACACGGCGTGTTACAGAAGACATAGATGTTGGAAAGGGCTACCCTTAGATTCAAGAATTAGTCGACTTCGTAGCCAGAGAAGCCAGAGTGGCTACCAACCCTATATGCGTGGTCGCTCAAAACCAAGACAAGTGTGCCAACCACGAATAGAGGAAACAAGTCTAGGGCAAAGACAAAACGAGCACCTGGCATTACTCATGCCACCAACACCAACACCAGTGCTGAAAAAGAAACCCCCAAAGTGGAGCCAAAATTCTCCATTTTGCACCTACTGCGACAAAGATCAACTCATCTACAAGTGCAATGCTTTCAAAGAGTTGCGTTATGATGACAAAATACAAAGCATTCAAAGCCAAGGCCTTTGCTTCAAAATGTCTCAGACGTGGCCACACATCAAAGAAGTGTCTAGTTAAGTGTCCTGCAACACGTGCAAAGGCAAACACCAAACTCTGCTGCACTTAGACAAGAAGAAAGCGACACAAAGCTTACCAGAGTCAGAAGCCGACAAAGATGAAAACACATTTGAATCTATTTCAAACAAAACCAAACCCAAGATTACATGAAGAGTTATACTTCAATGATCGTACCTGTTTGGGTCAAGACAGGCCAAGCTGGCTCGCAAGAAGTATTGGTTATGCACTGATTGATTCCCAGAGCGACAGCTCCTATATCACAGAGGATCTGGCAGCCAAGCTGTGCATGCCACATGAAACAACAAGAATGAAGATAACAACTATGACATCTTCATCGGTGGTCTATTGTAAGAAGTTCTCAGACATCAAACTGAGAGGATACGACTCGACTGTCGAAGTCCGAGTCAAGTCGTGCTACACAAGAGACCCACATCCCTCACAACAGGGAGCACATTCCCTCAAAGGTAGCGACAAGTATGATGCCTCATTTGGCTCGAATAGCCCCCTTCATTCCTCCTATTCAGACTGTGAAGTGGGACTGCTCATTGGTACTCCTGCCCACAAGCACTCAGACGGTGGAGATAGTCTCCGGAAATCCCCAAAGAAGCCTTTGCTGTGAAAAACAGACTTGGGATGGAGCATCATTGGAGGCCCTTGTTATGAACAAGGCACAATGGTGTATGCCATAGGATTGTCGCCAAAGAATTGAATAGTGCCACCACCCTGTGAGATCCTGAATGTTCTCAGACCAAGATTTCAGCGACACCAAAGATGAAGCATGCTATTCCCAGGATGATCTCGCGTTTCTGCAAATCATGGAAGAAAACATCCAAATCAATGAAAATGGAAGAATCTCCATGCCATTGCCAAATCAAGTCTACCACGAAGTTGCCCAACAAACTACGGGATGGCCATGTCTAGGCTAAATTCTCTGAAAAGGAAATTGAGCAAGGATGACAAGTTTAGAAACCACTACTCTGCGACTTCATGGACCAGATGATTCAAAAGGGCTATGCAGTGCGTGTTTAACCTCCTTCACCAAATCAAGTCATCAATTACATACCACATCAAGGTGTATACCACCCACAAAAACCAGACAAGATAAGGAGTGGTTTTCGACGGTTCGCCAAGTACCAAGGTTTGTGCCTGAAACGACTGCTGCTGAAGGGTCCGGACTTGATGAATGGCTTGCTTGGCGTGCTATTGAGGTTTCGTCAGGACAAAAATGCAGTGACCTGTGACATCGAACAGATGTTTTACAACTTTCGATGTTCTGCCACAGTACAGAGATCTACTGAGATACTTATGGTGGCCCGATGGGGACATGACACTCCCGCCAGCGGAGTACAGGCTCACTGTACACTTATTCGGGGCCGCATCATCATCAGGATGTTGCCAACTATGGATAAAGTACTTGCAAAGACGCACCAAAGAGAGCTTTCCTGAAGGAGCAAAATTCCTCACAAGGAACCTTTACATGGACGATGGTTTGAACAGCCTGTCTACCGTGGGTGAAGCGAAGGAGCTAATCTGCCAGGCCACTGATATATCAAAAAGGGCAAAGTTAGACTCCATAAGTTCCTGTCGAACAGCATAGACGTCCTGGAATCTATACCACCTTCAGAAAGGAGCCACTACCGTCACCGAAATAAACTTGGAACTGGAACTTCTCCCGGTTGAGCGCACACTTGGAACAAGATGGGATGTTCAAAATGACTGCTTCAGGTTCTAGATAAACACTACAGGATAAACCCAACACAAGAAGAGGCATCCTCTCTACAGTCATGTCAGTCTATGACCCAAAATAGAATTGTTAGCCCTGTGGTGTTGCAAGGGAGAAAGATCCTGCAAGAACTGTGGCAAGCAAAAGAAATCCTGGACGAACCTGTCGAGCCGGTCATAATTGAATGGTGGGAGAGCTGGAAAGCAGATATTCAGGAACTGAGATCTGAAAATACCCAGATGTTTCAAGCCTGACAAGGAAGTGAAATCTTTCGAGTTGCATCATTCAGTGATGCCAGCACTCAAGGTTATGGGCAGTGCTCGTATGTCAGAATGTGTGACCAAGATGGAAACATAGAGCTGCGCCTTGCTCATGAGCAAAGAGCAAGAGTGGCACCATCAAAAGTTGTCTCCATTCCACGGCTTGAATTGACAGCAGCAACAACGTCAGTGGAAAATCAGCAAGTTCCTCAGAAGAGAGCTCGAGATCCAGGTCACCAAGGAATATTTTGGACAGACAGCAAGTCGTGCTGGATACATCGCCAACAGTGCAAAGCGGTTTCACGTGTTTGTCAGCAACCGTGTACAGTACATGCGGGAGAACACTGAAGTGCAACAATGGCACCACGTACCGACCAAGTCGAAATCCAGCCGATCTAGCTTCGAGAGGCGTGTCGGCCAAAAGAACCGGGCACCTCTATGTGGCTGAAAGGCCCAGAATTTCTCTACAAAAGCAGAGCTAACCACTGACTTCGCCAGAGACGATACTCTCAACCTTGGCGACCCTGAAGTAAAAGCACAGTGTCTCGGGGCATCTAGCGTTGTTCTACCAACAGGACTGTTGGATGTACTACAAAGGATTTCGAAGTGGCAGACCATGATCAACATCTTGGGAACTATGATAGAAGAGTGTCTTCGAAGACAAGCCGTCTACTCCAAGACAGAAAAGCACGTAATCTAGCCATCAAGTGGTTTACAAGCCAAAGAGTTTCCTGAAGAGATCACAACCCTGGGGAAAGGTGGAAACGTAGCAACGTCAAGCTGCTTGAAGACTCTAGATCCCATGTTGGATGAAGAAGGGCCTGCTAAGGGTTGGGGGAAGAGTTCGTGAAGCAGAAGACATCACCAAGGAAGAATGTCACCCCATTATCCTTCCAAGAAAATCACATGTCACCGAGGCATCATCAGGCATGTACATCAAAAGACCAATCGTGGAGGTCGCAGCTCAACTTTGAATGAACTACGACTCAATGATATTACGTACAAAAGGGCCTCCAAGACAGCGGCTCAAGTGATACGCAACTGTATCATGTATTGCAAGCAAAGAAGACCAGCGGAGAGTCAGAAGATGGCTGACTTGCCACAAGAACGTACAGAAGCGCATCCTCCATTCTACAAGTCTGGAATGGATGTCTTTGGCCCGTATCTCATCAAACGCGGAAGATCAGAAATCAAGCGCTACGGACTGCTGTGCACGTGTCTGTACAGTCATGCAATTCACCTGGAGCTTCTAGACGACCTCTCAACTGACTGTTTCATCAATGCCCTAAGATGCTTCTTGGCATTGCGAGGTGTGGTTAGAAGCATACTCTGCGATCAAGGTTCCAACTTCATCGGTGCTGACAATGAACTGAAACAAGCTCTCGCCAAATTGGATCATGACAAGCTGGAGACAGTTCTAGCAAACAAGCAAGTGGAGTTCAAGTTCAATGCTCCTCATGCTAGTGAGCAAGGTGGCGTATGGGAAAGACAGATCCGCACAGTGAGGAAGACGCTGAAGTCGGCGATAGACTTTGCGAACACACGACTAGACGACGCCTCCTTAAGAACATTGTTCTATGAGGCAGCATACATCGTGAACAGTCGTCCATTGTCTCCAATGTCTTTGAATGACCCACTCGCCAAACCTCCCATAACGCCAAACACTCTACTTCATGGCAAGCTTGAGGGAGTCTTACCTCCACCAGGAGCCTTCTGCGCCCAGGACGTTTATGCACGGAAATGCTGGAGGCGTGTTCAACACCTGAGTCAGCTCTTTCGAAGTAGATGGAAACAAGAATACTTACTGAATCTCCAACATCGCCAAAAGTGGTGCAAACCACAAAGAAACCTCCAAACAGGAGACATTGTTCTCATGATGGATGAAGGGTTGGCGAGAAACCAGTGGCCACTTGGACTTGTGACGAGTGCAATGGCCGACAAGGACGGACTTGTCCGAAAAGTGAGGGCTGAGAATTTCGAACGCCAGAAGTGTGGCTCGTGGGGAGAAGATTAAGCCAGTCTCCGAACTGGAAAGACCAGTGCAAAAGGTTGTGCTCTTGCTGCCGGTTAAAGATTAGGTGACATTGTGAAAATTTTATGTTGGCATGACTTTATAGTCTTCCATCATAAAGATTTTGGTGGGAGTGTAACGGCAGCAGCTGTGTTTGTTTGATCCATGTGAGAAACATGGCAATTCTTGTGACTGTGTAATTTCCCCTGCTATACTGTCAACAGTGACATCCTTTCCAGTATTTGACTTTTGGTTGTACAGCAATGCCTCCCAAAGATTTGTTTTGGCAGGTATATATACTCACAGCCTGGCACTGTGTGCCAGTCAAAGTTGTTTACTTTGTGTCTGGGGAACCCCCAACATGGAAATGACCTTTGACCTCTGGGGAATCCCTTGGGAACTCCCTCCATTTTTTTTTTTATTCCCTCCATATTTTTTAAAACCTAGGTTTGGAAATTTGTCCTTTGAGATTTAAAAATCATTGAAATAATTTGTCATCAAAAATACATGAGGTATAAGTATTATTCACAGCAGGAAGTAGACGATTTGAGACTTCCTGCCCAGCAGAATATGGCAACAGACGGATTGAGCATGGCTGGCTAAAACAAAAATCCAAGCCATCCAGCTGCTTACACCTCAGCCCAGGTAGGGTGAAACTGTCATAATGATGAAATAATCCCTCATATCCAATTATCTACCCAATATTCTGTAGGTTGTTTGAGAGATGATGATATTTTTGAAGTTTGTTGAAGTGTGACTAGACCATGTGACTGTCAGTGGTAATCCATGCCTATGTAACCCTTCACCTAGTCTCCATGCATGTGCAAAAACTGTAATAGTTGTGAAAAAGTAATTTTGAAGCTTCATTTTGTGAATAGGGATGTATTTTTGACTTGAAGTAAATGCAGTATTATTCTGGTCAGTCACTGCTACAATTCCCCGCCTGCATGGCCTTGGTAGTTTTTAGAAGTGCAAATCTGGCAATCCATTCATTATTTACTGGATGCCTAGTTCCTAGTCAGTTTTATTGTTATGTTTTTTGAATTGACATCTTGACTTTAAATTAGCTGAAATACCAATTTACAAGTATTTATTCCGGGCTATTAATTGCAGACAAAATGTGAGAGCCTGCAAGGAATTTTCTGCCCTCGGAAGGCTGCGACCCGGCAAAGTAGGTTAGTGAAATGTTTAACTCTGTTGAAGTTTAATGATGGTTGTTTGAATATGCACATGTCCAAAGAATAGAAACTTTTGTGTGTGTTTCTAATGTGAAAATCTGATGTGCACAAGCCATACAATTTTTAAATGTGGATTTGATAATCTGTTGTATTTGTTTACAGTAAATGCTGCATAATTTTTGCTGGTAGCTTTCTTGCAACAACTCAGTAAACCTAAAAAATCTATCAATTTGAGATCATAAATGTTTACATTTGTGTGTATGCAGTATGATTTAATTTCTGCAATACTAGAATTTTGTGTCCACAGCTGAAATAATATTTCTTGTGTTTGATATGTTTCAGTCTTTACGGGTGTTTGATGCATTAAAGTTGAAAGCAAGGACATTAAAGATGTGTCAAACTCAGTTATTGCACACCAAAATGCAGCTCATAATCCGGGGCCAGAACACGAACTCCTCGCGCGCTATGGTCAGTTTAGCTGAGTCCAAGCGCCGAGCTTTTGCAAAAACGGGGGGTCCGGTGGTAGTAACAAAATGTTCCACCCCGTGTTTAGCCACGGTCGCCGAAAATGTTGGGACCGTGAGTGCTGGGAACTGAGTGAGGAGTGTGTGGAACTTACCACCTGCAGCTTGTGCTGTTGGCGGGGCCACTCGATCTGTACAGGGAATAGAATAAAAAGAGAGTGCATTAACCAGGCGTCTGTTAGCAAGATCGACCAACAAACCATGTGAGCACAAAAAAATCAGCCCCTAACATGTTGAAATTGACTGCCGCTATGATGAAAGTCCACTCGACTGTACGGCCGTGTAAAGACAGAAGCAGAGTCCTCTCACCGAAGGTCTTAATCGCCGAGCCGTTCGCTGCTGACACCCCGGGACCACTGGAAGGCGCCAGCCGGTCAGCATAGGAAGGTGTGATGAAACTCAGCTGGGAGCCTGTGTCCACGAGGAAATGCCTCCCCAAGCGCGCATCCCTCAAGTAGAGCAGCTTGTTCTCCTCTCCGAGGGCCGCAGCTGCTACCGACTCCCAGTCTTGGCGTTTCCCGAGCGCTTGAAATGGCACGGTGGAATGCACTTGCGTGCCCTCTCTGCGAAGCAGCGATGGTAGAAGCAAAGGCGTCGTCTGCTCCGTGTTTCCTGGCCCCTGCCGCCGCCGTTTTCGGTGAGTCTGGTGCTGCAGCCTCTGGCCCCCTGCCATCTCCGGACATTGCGCCTAGCTCCACTGCCGCAGCCGTAGCCGCGCGCCATTTATTGGCGTCGACGAGTCGTTGCGCCTCCTGGCCCAGCTCGTGGTAGTCTCGTCGGGCCAACAGTGGTGAACTGGCCAGGGTCACTCTCACCGCTGACGGTAGGGTCCTGAGGAAAAGGTGGGTGAAGATGAAGTTATCATCTTCGGAGTCTCTCAAACTCAACATCTTCCCCATCAGGTCTGCAGGTCTGTCGCTCTCAAATTCAGTCAGCGCCAGGAGCCTCTCTGCTCGCTCCTCCACCGAGGGGGTGAAGTAACGGATGAGTGCAGCCTTCAATGTGCTGTACTTGTCGCTGTCCGGCGGGTGGTTGATCAGGCTCTCCACTCGCTGGGCGTGTGGTTGTCCAGCTTTGCAACCACATGGTAGAACTTTGTGGCGTCCACTGAAATCCTCCGGAGGTGGAACTGTGCCTCGACTGCGTTAAACCAGGAGCACGGATTGTTCTGCCAGAAGTCCGGTAGCTGAACTGTGGCTGCATTCGTTTGGCTGGCTCCTGACGAGTCTGGCTCGGGAGAATCGCCTCCGCTCATGATACGTCTTAGGGTCACCAGTGTGGAGAAGTGTGGAAGGACGAGGCTGAGTTTATTTCTCAAGTCCAGTTTTATTTACATTCACATTCTCCAACATCCAAAAACAGAAAGAGAGTGAATCCCCCAACATCCGTCCCTTTTATACCCCAGGACATCAAAGCACACAGTCACATTGTCTTTTAATCCCAAATCACAATGCATCCCCCTCCAGGTCTTCTCGCCTCCACCTAAAGTCCTGGTGGTCAGGAAATCCCTCAAGGCCATCTCTTTGCATACAAAAGGCCAGATTTCACATCCTCCTGTTACCCCTAGGAGGTTAAGTCCTTTTGTTTCTCTGAGACGTGAAGCATACAGTAATATACATGTGAAGCATATGAAACCCACATATGTGCACCACAGCACTAAGTTTTTCCAGGCAAATTTCCTCCAAATCCGCAAACTGGTGGATGAGTGGTGAGTCTTACATGTTTTGCCATTCATCTTCTATGCCAATTTCTTTCTTCCACTTCTTTTTTTTTACATAAACTTGGCTGTATATTTATTATTTAGGTTTAATGCTTTATACATTGATGATATAAATTTCTTTTCATTTTCTTTATATTCCTTGATTATGACTTTTATCACATCACTCACTTCCTTGGAGGGATCCACCTGGATTTCTTTTGTGTAGTAGTCTCTTAGTTGGAGATATCTGAAAAAGTCAGAACTGCCCAATTCATATTTTTCTTTTAAGTTCTGATAACTCTCCAACTTTCCTTTCTTTTTCTAGAACACACCAAGCTGTGGCTCCTTTTTCTGTCCATCTTTTAAATCTCTGGTCATATTGATTTGGTTTAAATTTTTTTTTTATCATATCCTACCTAATTCAGAATTTTTATGTTGTGGCACACATATATGCACATATGTTGGTTTCAGATGCTCCACAATATATCACTGTAGGCTTATTGTATACTTCACGTCTCAGGGGAACAAAGGGACTGAGCCTTCCAGAGGTAACGGGGGTGTGTGAGATTTGGCCTTTTGTTTCAAGGAGATGGCCTTGAGAGATTTCCTGACCACCGGAGACTAGGAGGTGGATGGTGTTAAGATCAGGGGAAGTTACATTGTGGCTGGGATTAAGTACCATGTGACTGTATGTTTGATTAAGCACCATGTGATTGTATGTTTGATGTCCTGGTATAAAAGGACAGATGTGAGAAGATTCATCCGCTTTTTCTGCTTTTGAATGTTGGAGAATGTCATTGTGAATAAAGCTGAACCTGAGGAATACACTCAGTCTCGTCCTTCACAACTCTCCACACTGGTGACCTTACGACGAAGCATGAGCAGAAGTAATTCTCCTGAGCCGGACTTGTCAGAAGCCAGCCTGACGAATGCTGCCACGTTCCAGCTGCCAGACTTCTGGCAGAACAGTCCGCGCTCCTGGTTTAGCGCGGTCGAGGCGCAGTTCAACCTCTGGAGAATTTCGAGAGACGACACAAAATTCTACCATGTGGTGGCGAAGCTGGACAACCACACAGTCCAGAGGGTGGAGAACCTGGTCAACCACCCACCAGACAGCGACAAGTACGGCACATTGAAGGCTGCGCTTATCAGCCACTTCACCCCCTCGGTGCAACAGCGAGCAGAGGGGCTCCTGGCGTTGACGGAGTTTGAGAACGACAGACCCGCAGACCTGATGGGGAAGATGCTGAGGTTGAGAGACTCCGATGATGACAGCTTTATCTTCACCCACCTTTTCCTCAGGACCCTACTGTCAGCGGTGAAAGTGACCCTGGCCAGTTCACCGCTGTTGGCCCGACGAGACTACCACGAGCTGAGCCAGGAGGCGCAACAACTCGTCGACACCCACAAACGGAGCACAGCTTCGACCGCAGCAGCAGAGCTAGGCGCGACGTCCGGAGACGGCATGGGGCCAGAGGCTGCAGCACCAGACTCACCGACGACGGCAGCAGCAAGGGCCAGGCGACACGGAGCGGACGACGTCCTTTGCTTCTACCATCGCCGTTTCGCAGAGAGGGCACGCAAGTGCATCCCACCATGCCACTTCAAGCGCTCGGGAAACGCCAAGGCCGGGGGTTGGTAGCAGCCGCGGCCCTCGGAGAAGAGAACAAGCTGCTCTACCTGAAGGACGCACGCTCGGGGAGGCAATTCCTCGTGGACACAGGCTCCCAGCTGAGCTTCATCACGCCTTCCTAAGCGGACCGGCTGGCGCCTCCCAGTGGTCCCCGGGTGACAGCAGCGAACGGCTCGGCGATTAAGACCTTCGGTGAGAGGACTCTGCTTCTGTCTTTGCAGGGCCATACATTCGAGTGGACTTTTGTTGTAGCGGCAGTCAATTTCAACATGTTAGGGGATGATTTTTTGTGCTCACATGGTTTATTGGTTGATCTTGCTAACAGACGCCTGGTTAATGCACTCTCCTTTTATTCTATTCCCTGCACAGCTCGAGTGGCCCCGCCAACTGCACAAGCCAACGTCACAGCTGCGGGTGGTAAGTTCCACACACTCCTCACTCAGTTCCCAGCACTCACGGTCCCAACGTTTTCGGTGACAGTGGCTAAACATGGGGTGGAACATTTTATTACTACCACCGGCCCACCCGTTTTTGCAAAAGCTCGGCGCTTGGACTCAGCTAAACTGACCATAGCGCGCGAGGAGTTCGCCAACCTGGAAAGACTGGGCATCATCAGGAGGTCGAAGAGCCCCTGGGCTTTGCCGCTCCATATGGTCCCAAAGGCTGATGGCTCGTGGCGACCTTGCGGTGATTTCCGCAGGTTGAATAATGCTACAGCACACGACCGCTATCCGATCCCGCACATCCAAGATTTTTCGGTACATTTGGCGGGGGCGCGCATTTTTTCTAAAATAGATTTGGTACGCGGTTACCACCAGGTTCCAGTGCGCGCTGAGGACATACCCAAAACAGCAGTAATAACTCCTTTCGGGCTTTTTGAGTTTTTGCGCATGCCGTTTGGGCTTAAAGGCGCAGCGCAGACGTTCCAACGCATGATGGACGCGGTTCTGCGCGACCTCCCCTTCATGTTCGTCTATTTGGACGACATATTGGTAGCCAGCGCGTCCGAAGACGAACACGAAAACCACCTCACAGCAGTTTTCCGGAGGTTGGCAGAGCACGGGTTAATAATCAACCCAGCGAAGCGTCAGTTCAGGGTGGCGCAGATTGATTTTTTGGGGCATCGCGTCTCTCCAGAAGGAGCGGTTCCTCTGCCCGACAAAGTGCGCGCAATAACAAATTTTCCCCAACCACAAACGGGCAAAGCGTTACAGGAGTTTTTGGGAATGGTGAATTTTTATAATTGTTTCCTCCCTCAAGCAGCGCAGCTCATGCAACCATTGTATGCTGCACTAAAAAAACAAAAACCCACAAATAAAATCGAATGGTCTCCGGAGCGGGAGCGTGCATTCACTGAAGTCAAAATAGCCCTGGCAAATGCTGCGTTGTTGGCACATCCAGACCCAATGGCCCGCATAGCGCTCACTACTGACGCATCAGACGTGGCCATAGGAGCGGTCGTGGAACAGTATGTAGCAGGAGCTTGGCAACCGCTCGCCTTTTTCAGCAGGACCTTGCGCGATAGTGAACAAAAATACAGCGCATTCGACAGGGAGTTGTTAGCTCTCCACTTGGCCATTCGCCATTTCCAGATTTGGCTGGAGGGACGCAGTTTCACCGCGTTCGTGGATCACAAGCCGCTGACTGTCACGATGGCCAAGATTACAGAACCGTGGTCGGGCCAGCAGCAGAGACAGCTGGCTGCCATCTTGGAGTTTACTACCGATATCCAGCATGTAGCGGGTAAACTTAATGTAGTGGCAGACTGCCTCTCGCGCGCCGTGGCGGCTCCAGCCTGCGCAGAGGTAGACTTTGCAGCCATGGCCGCGGACCAGGTTAGCGACGCGGAAGTGCGCACGGCCCCAGTCCGCGTAGGGATAGATTATGCAGCCATGGCCGCGGATCAAGTTACCGACGCAGACGTGTGCGCGCTCCAGTCTGGACCAACAGGGTTAAGGCTGGAGAACAGGGTGCTACAAGATGGTATGCCCCCCCCCAATCTGCGATATCTCCACGGGACGACCGCGCCCGGTGGTGCCGACCACGTGGCGCCGCCGCGTTTTTGACTCGATTCATTCTCTGGTGCACCCGGGGGTGCGCGCGTCGGTCAAAATGGTAGGAGAGAAATTTGTATGGCCGTGCCTGTGCAAGCAAGTCAAGGAGTGGGCAACAGCCTGCGTGGCTTGTCAGCGAGCCAAAATACACAAACACACTAGAGCTCCCTTGGAGCCTTTTCACATCCCGGCTAAGCGATTCGATCACGTGCATGTCGACCTCGTAGGCCCCCTCCCGCCGTCACAGGGGTGCACACAACTTTTGACAATGGTGGACCGCACCACGCGTTGGCCGGAAGTGGTCCTGCTGGCATCAACCACAGCCGAGGAGGTGGCGCGCGCGTTTCTAACAGCATGGGTAGCGTGTTTCGGAGTTCCGTTGGACATTACGTCTGACAGAGGTCCTCAATTTGTTTCCGAGCTCTGGTCAGCGATGGCCCGCAGCCTGGGGGTAACGATCCACCGCACTACCGCGTACAACCCACAGGCTAATGGTTTATGCGAACGTTTCCATAGGTCATTGAAAGCAGCCCTCAGAGCGTCGCTTATGGATGCAAATTGGGTGGACAGGCTACCATGGGTTTTATTGGGGTTGCGTTCTGCACCTAAAGAGGATTTAAAAGCCTCCCCAGCTGAGTTGGTTTTTGCGCAGCCACTCCGGCTGCCCAGGGAGTTTCTCCCGGATAATCCTGCGCCAGAGTGCCCCCCCACTCAGCAGTTGCAGAGCGACACGGGAGCGAACACGCTTCCTGGCCCAGTTCATCACAGCTTCCCACACGTTTTTGTGCCTAAAGCTTTAAAAAATGCGGAGTTTGTTTTTGTCAGACATGATGCACACCGCCCACCCTTACGCCCACCTTATGACGGACCATACCAGAGTGCTGGAAACAGGGACAAGCATTTTTTGCTAGATTTGGGGGCAGGAAAGAAATTATTTGTATAAACAGGCTCAAACCCGCTTTTGTGCTGGCTGACGAGTGGTTGCAGGTTGGTGAGGGCTCCTCGTCGTGGCAGACCCCCTAGAGAGCATTCCCCAGAACACCCACAGAGATTGACTAACAGTTCTAATCCTCAAACAGCAGCTCCACAGCGGGAAGACGGCGCGGGAGTGGTAAAGCCCGCTTACAGCAGATATGGAAGGCGACTGAGGCCCAAGCAACATTTGGACTGATGTGTAATAATGTGACCATGACTTGCAAACTGTATTACATTTGTTCCATCTTAGACGTTTGGGGGGGGGGGGGGGGTCATGTGGCACACATATATGCACATATGTTGGTTTCAGATGCTCCACAGATATATCACTGTAGGCTTATTGTATACTTCACGTCTCAGGGGAACAAAGGGACTGAGCCTTCCAGAGGTAACGGGAGGGTGTGAGATTTGGCCTTTTGTTTCAAGGAGATGGCCTTGAGAGATTTCCTGACCACCGGAGACTAGGAGGTGGATGGTGTTAAGATCGGGGAAAGTTACATTGTGGCTGGGATTAATTACCATGTTGTGTCTATATTAATCATATATTCCATAACCTACATATGGTTGAAGCATGTGAGAATGTTTGGTGATTACATCTGTAAGGCGACTTCACACCTCAGAACAGGACAAAGACTCTCAACCGCAGTGAAGAACAAAGACCTTCCCAGACACTGCGGGTGGAGACCGGAGGAGCTGCCCTCACCCCCCAGGGCCATGAGGAGTGGAGTACGAAGACAATGGAGGGGGATTAAGATAATGAGGGATGTCAGCTTTTGATATGCATGTCTTTTGTTATGTGCAAGTATAATGTTCATAGAGCCGACGTTGTTCGGTCTCTTTTTCCTTCTTCTGCTGCTGCACTAGGATGAGACTTGTTTAGAGGAGCTGTAATAAACTTTGTTTATATATTCACATTGTCTCGTTCTTCCAAGCTCTTCTACACTGGTGACCCTGACGCGAGGATGGACCAAGGCGTTCCCCCGCGATCGACCTCATCTGTGGCGACCCAGGCAGGACGCCGGCGCCCATGCAGACAGGGGAACAGATGGACGACGTTCCCCCACGGCAGAAGTGATAGAGAGGGCTCAACCGAGCACCAGCGCCGCGGAGAGAGCCGAAGCAAGGCACTCTCACCCTGCGGACACATCAGTGACGGTCTACACAAACGCCGTCACCGTCAACCTGCCAGACTTCTGGCAGGAAGACCCCGCATCGTGGTTTCAGCAAGCTGAAGCCCAGTTTGCACTTGCGGGCATCACGGCTGACGATACAAAGTTCTATCACATCGTCGCCAAACTCAACGCCGCCACTTCGAGATGTGCGCGGAGTATAATCTGGTGGCAGCCGGCCCGGGACAAATATGAAGAACTGAAAGCGACCATTGTGGCAAATTACGTCCCCTCAGCCGAGGAGAAAGCCGAGAGGATCCTGGCGGTTTACGGCCACAGAGGAGGCAGACCCAAGGCCCTCATGGAGGACTTGCTGCAACTTAAAGAAGAGGACAATGACAACTTCCTCTTCCATTTCATATTCCTCAGTACGCTGCCGCCACACATGAGAGGGACGCTGGCCAACCTGCGATGCAGCACCCAGCAAGACTTCCGCACGCTAGCTCATTGAAGCTCAACGGCTCGTCAACGCCTCAAGGAGCCAGACACCACAGCAGCATCCGCGGATGTCCGGAGCCACGAGGAGCCACAAATCACCAAGCAGAATCAGCCCGCGGGGTGACAGTGACACGGCCAGGACCGCAACAGACGGAGCGACGTTTGTTATTACCACCACCGCTTCGCCGAGATGGCTTACAAATGCGTCCCCCCCTGCAAATTCACAATTTCCGGAAAACGCCGAAACCGAGAGCCCCGTTAACAGCGCGGTTCTCGGCGGAAAAAAAGCAAGCTTTTATATGTGCGGACGGACACACCGGCAAGCGGTTCCTTATCGACACGGGAGCTCAACTAAGTTTTGTCATGCCCTCCCAAGCAGACCGGGCCATGGGCCCCCCGGGCAAATGGAGCTGTGGCCAGCCAACGGCTCCACCAGCGACACTTTTGGCGAAAAGAGCCTGCACCTCTGCATCCACGGCCCGCAACTACAGATGGTCATTTGTTGTAGCGGCGGTGAGTTTTAACTTGTTGGGCGCAGATTTTTTGTGTGCACATGGGTTATTAGTTGATCTAGCGAACAGGCGCTTGGTTAATGCACTGTCCTTTGCTTCTATTCCCTGCTCAGCCCGGCTTTCTCCACCACCTGTGCAGGCCAGCGTCACCACAGCGGGAGGTAAGTTTGATCAACTCCTCACCCAATTTCCAGCACTCACAATTCCCAAATTCTCAGCCACAGTGGCTAAACACGGGGTTGAACATTTTATTCCCACAACAGGCCCACCTGTATTCGCCAAAGCTCGGCGCTTAGACGCAGCCAAGCTCGCCATAGCTCGGGACGAGTTTACCACCCTTGAAAAATTAGGCATTATTAGACGCTCGAAAAGCCCCTGGGCCTCACCACTTCACATGGTTCCGAAATCCAACGGTTCTTGGAGACCGTGCGGCGATTACCGCAGATTTAACAATGCGACAGCGCATGACCGCTACCCAATTCCTCACATTCAGGATTTTTCACTGCATCTGGCGGGTGCGCGCATTTTTTCAAAAATAGACCTGGTCCGCGGTTATCATCAAGTCCCAGTTCGAGCAGAGGATATTCCTAAAACAGCTGTAATAACCCCTTTCGGCCTTTTTGAATTTTTGCGAATGCTTTTCGGCCTCAAAGGCGCGGCTCAAACCTTTCAGCGGATGATGGACGCAGTATTACGCAACCTCCCTTTTGTTTTCGTCTACCTCAACGATATGCTGGTAGCCAGCCCGTCTGAGGAAGAACACGAACAGCATCTCACTATGGTTTTTCAGAGACTAGAAGAGCACGGGTTAATAATCAATCCAGCCAAATGCAAATTTGGCGTGTCACAAATTGATTTTTTAGGACACAGAGTTTCTCCGAAGGGGGCAGTCCCACTTCCAGACAAAGTTCACGTGATAAAAAGTTTCCCACGGCCACAAACGGTCAAATCGCTGCAAGAATTTTTAGGAATGGTTAATTTTTACAACCGTTTCCTCCCCCATGCAGCTCAGCTCATGCAGCCCCTATATGACGCGCTCAGAAAACAAAAAGCTTCCAACGCGGTCGAATGGACCCCGGAGCGCGAACGCGCCTTCGCGGAAGTTAAAAGCGCCCTAGCTAATGCCACATTGTTGGTTCACCCCGATCCCTCGGCCCGCATTGCGCTAACCACAGATGCTTCGGACCTAGCTATAGGGGCAGTTGTAGAACAACATGTCAGCGGAATCTGGCAACCTTTGGCATTCTTCAGCAAATCGCTAAACCAAACCGAGCGTAAATACAGCACTTTTTTTTTTTTCCACAATATCTTTATTGAACCTTTTTTTTTTTTTTTAACAAACATGATACAAACAATCAAACACTAACACTAAAGTACTACAAAAAAAAAAAAATGCACTAAAAACACCAACAACCACCAACAAAATCAAGTCTTCAACAATGCTCCTCTGTTTAGTCTAGACAATCCAATACATAAGTATACATATTATGTTCACCAGTTTGGAATTTACAAGGTCCACACACATCATTCACCTTCTTCTTCAAGAGTTATGTTTAAATTTTTTACATAATCAATAAAAGGTCTCCATATATTCTCAAACACAATTTCCTTTGATTTTAGTATATATGTTATTCTTTCTAATGGAAGGTTTGTTAACATCTGTCTTAACCACTGAGTCACATCTGGTCTATGAGTCTTTTTCCATAATAGTGCAATACATTTTTTGGCATTAAGCAAACTGAGGTCTATGAATGTTCTTTCACTTTTATTAAAATTATGCTTTTCTGGGTACAGACCCAACAAAAACAGTTTAGGATTCAATATGATTTGTTTTGAGATTATTTTTTCAATTGTTACCCTCACCTCTTCCCAAAACATTCTTATTAATCTACATTCCCATAAACAATGAAATAGGGTTCCTTTACTTTCCATGCATTTTGTGCATGTATCTGGTATATTTTTGTTATATCTATTTAACTCCTCCGGTGTAACATACATCCGCATTAACCATTTGAAATGTATCAATTTAAGGCGTGCATTTATTGATTTGGTTTGAGCTTCTGTACAAGCCAATTCCCATTGTTCCTCTGAAATTTCAATTTGCAGATCTTCTTTCCAGTAGTTTAATCTTTCAGTGAATTTTCACTTGAAGATAGTGTCAGTGAGTTATAAAACTCTGAAATAATACCCTTTCTTTTACTATCTTTCATCATCATTTTTTCCAAGGATGAATAAATAGGTCGAGTGAGAGCTTTATTTTGATTTGATCGAATAAAGTTTCTAAGTTGAAGATATTTAAAAAAATGTGTTCTATTGAGATTAAATTTGATCCTCAGCTCTTCAAAAGACATTATGTTGTCTGCACATGGCAAATATAAATCCTGAATCTTTTGTATCCCTTTTAAATTCCATACTTTAAATACAGCGTCCGCTCTCCCTGGTTTAAAATATTGATTACCCCATATTGGACTAAATTGTGACAATAACTGTGGTTCTTTTAAATAGTTTTTAGCTTCACACCATATTTTGATCATATGCTTTACAAATGGATTTTTAACTTGTTTTTGTAATTTTTTTGCCGAATCTGAGTATATGAATATGGGAAGAGGTAAAGGTAAATTGTATGATTCCATTTCAGTCCAGTGAGGGAGATCATTTGATGAAAAATAATATGTCATAGACCTCAGTTGTGCCGACCAATAATACAACATAAAATTTGGACATTTCAGACCTCCACGATCAAATGGTAAATATAATAAAGACAAACGTAATCTAGCCCTCCTGTTGTTCCATATAAATTCCACTAACTTTTTTTTTATTCTTGAGAATAGATCTAAAGGTGGTGATAAGGGAATGTATTGAAATAAATAAAGTATTTTAGGTAAAATATTACTTTTAAGTATATTGATTCTCCCGATCATCGACATTGGTAGTGACATCCATCTCTGAGTTAACTCATTGATATCTGACATTAAGGCTTCATAGTTGACACTGGCGACTGATTCTAGCTTAGGCATAATTTGGATTCCTAAATATTTAAACTGATTTACAACATTGAATTGATTTACCTCAGGGGCTGGGTAATTTCTCTGGGTCTCATTTAGCATTAATATTGAAGATTTAGTTTTATTTATTTTATATCCTGATATTTCCCCAAAATTCTTTATTAAATTCAACAAGGTTGGAATTGATTTTTTTAGATTCGACATAAACAAAATTATGTCATCGGCGTACAGGGAGATTTTATGTTCTGTTGGTCCAACTTTAATTCCATATATTTGTGAATGTAAACGTATCGCTATCGCTAAAGGTTCAATTGCCATAGTAAACAGTAAAGGTGAAAGTGGACAGCCTTGTCGACATCCTCTATTGATTTTTATTGGTTTTGAAATATTGTTATTTGTTAGGATTTCTGCTGTAGCATTATTGTATATTATTTGAACCCATTTTATGAAATTATTTCCAAGTCCAAACCTTTGTAGGACTTCAAAAAGAAAGGGCCATTCAACTCTATCAAAGGCCTTTTCGGCGTCCAATGATAGGAGAGCTGTATCCGGTGCTTCTTTATTAAAATAAATAATATTAAATAGTCTTCTTACATTATGGAAGCCTTGTCTACCCTTTATAAAGCCATTCTGATCTCGATTAATAATATTTGGTAAAATTTCTTGTATTCGTCTTGCTAAAATTTTACAGATTATCTTAAGGTCGGCGTTTAATAGGCTTATTGGTCTCATATTTTCACATTTATTAGAGGGCTTACCTGGTTTTGGCAGCAGTATAATTAAGGCATTATTTATGTATGATGGTAAATTATTATTTTGAAATGCTTCTAAAACCATTTCCAAAAAAGGTTTTATTAATTTATTCTTAAATTTTTTATAAAGGTCAACTGGAAGACCATCTGGTCCTGCACTTTTTCCTGATTTCATATTATCAATGGCTAGCCCAACTTCTTCTTGACTAATTTTAGACTCCAATATCTCCCTGTTTTCATTTGGAATACACGGTATAGATAGTTCGTTCAAAAACCCATTTAGTTTTGTTAAATCAGGTTCATTTTTGGTATCATATAATTTTTCATAGTAATCTCTAAAGGCTCTATTAATTTCTAAAGGATCTATAACTACCTGTCCATTACTTATAATACTGGTAATTGGTGTTTTAATTTCTAATTGTTTAATCTGCCATGCTAATAATTTTCCTGATTTTTCACCTTGTTCATAAAAAGATTGTTTCAATCTTAGAAGACTCGAGGCAGCTCTATTCGCTGATTTTTTGTCGTATTCAGCTCTCAAAATCAGTAATTCATTCTCCAACCTTGGGTCACTTCCTGCATACACTTTTTCCTGAAGATTTTTTATTTTATGTTCCAATTTAGCTCTCTCCTCTCGAGTCTTCTTAGATTTTGATCCTGTATAACTAATAATATGTCCCCTAATAAAAGCTTTGAAAGCCTCCCACTTTACACATGCTGATGTTTGTGTAGTATTGATGTCAAAGAACTCGTCTATCTGTTTTTCTATATACTTGACAAATTCCTCATCCTGAAGCCATTTATGCTGAAATTGCCATCTACCTGATTCCTTTGTCAATTTTTTATCTACATATATTAGACAACAGGGTGCATGATCAGAGATCACGATGTTATCATAAAAGCAGTTTTGAATCTTGGACCTTAATTCTGTGGAAATCAAAAAATAATCAATACGTGAGAATGTCTTGTAGGTACTGGAATAACAAGAATAGGCTTTAACTTGTGGTTTCATTTCTCTCCATATATCTAACAATCTCAATTCTTTCATAAAATGATTAATAGTCATCCTACATCCATGTGCGTACAATCCAGTCCTGTTGATCTATCCACACCTGGATTCAATGTACAATTAAAATCCCCTGCTATTATATGTTGCCCTGTAAGTGATGATAAGATGAGAAATAAATTAGCAAAGAACTTCTGATCATCTATATTGGGACCATATAAGTTCACAAGATTTATATTTTCTAATAGCAAAGAACCTTGAATGATTACATATCTTCCAAATTTGTCTCCAATTACATTTTTCACTTGAAAAGGAACTGATTTATGTATGAGAGTCATAACTCCCCTGGCTCGGGATGAAAATGAAGAGGTGAATACACTTCCCTGCCATCTACTCCTAATTCTTTTAACATCCTCCTCTATCAGATGAGTTTCTTGTAAAAACACAATTCTTGAACCCATGTCCTTTATTTTATTCATAACTTGTTTAAGTTTTTTTAAATTTTGTAGACCTCTGCAATTCCATGAAGTTAAATTAAGGTTAACACTTTGGTCCATGATCAATAGAGAGTTTGGGATTACCTTGCAGTGTAAACATGCTCATACAGAGAAGCAAAAACATGAGTGGTTGAACATTCATCCTACAAACTACACACAAACAAATTTCCCCTTCCCACACTTGTGGCAAACCCCCCAAAATCAAAAGAAAAATTCTGTCTCCCGATATAGCCATCGACCATTCCACACCCACGGGGAACAGCCTAAGCCACTCCTTCTTCATCCTCCCAATCACCCTAACTCTACTGCTTTTAATGACGTAACATTAACTCTCCTCTGTAGTTTTCCAACTTAACTCCAAAATTTTTAACAACTTTGTACATCATAGTTTTTTTTTTTTTTTTTTTTTTTTTTTTGTTTTTGTTTTGTTTTTTTAATATATAATACCATCTATATTTTGTAAACTTACTATTTACTTCAAGTCAGTCAGATGCCTGTGCAAATGCTTAATTATTCTACCTTATATTTTGTTCATGCTTAGCTCCCACCAGTCTCTTCTTCTTCTTTGATCTTCTTGATGAACTCCTGCGCCTCCTCTGGGGTCTTGAAGATGTGGGTTCTGCCCTCATACGTGGTCAGCAGTCTCGCAGGATAGATTACACCATGACGAATCCCAAGGTTGCGCAGCTCCTTACGTATGGGATCAAACTGCTTCCTCAATTGCTGGATTCCTGTGGCCAAATCTGGGTAGAACCGCACCTGCTGGTCCTGGTGTTTAATCTCTCCTTTAGCACGTGCAGCGTTGAAGATCTTCATCCTGTCTCTGTTGCTAAGAAACTTCATAATTAAGGTCCTCGGCGGTCCCTTATCTCTCCGTGGGCCAATACGATGCGCTTTTTCCAGAACCACTGCTGATTGCAACTCCTCGCTGCCCAGCACCTCCGGAATCCACTTTTCCAGAAAGGAACATACGTCCCGACCTTCTGATTCCTCTGGAAGACCCACCAGCCTCAAATTATTCTGTCTCGACCGAGATTCCAAATCCAAAATATTATCTTCCAGAGATTTATTTTTTTTTTCCAAAGTGCGCACCTTTAATTGAAGACGGGTGACGTCATCTTCAGCACTAGCGAGACGGAGCTCCATCTGCGCCGTTCGTTCTACACAGTCACCCAATTCCTTTCTTATTCCTTCCAGCGCTGTCATAATCCCATCAAATCTAGAGGAAAAGTCCGCTCTCATTGAACTCATGGCAGCCATCAGCGCATCTGCGCCATTCCCCGCAGAAATCGCACCGCCGCCAGCCTCCTCCGCCATATATGGAGCCTTGTTTGCTGCGTCACAGACCTGAAAGTCCGTTAATTTGGACTGTTTCGGCGGCTCGCTTTTTCCTTTTCCTGGTTTTCCAGCCTTAGGCTTCGCCGACATATCCTCGCCCAAATGCTGGGATACGTTCTGTCCCAAATGAGAGAGTTATTTGCCGATTTTTTTCTCCAGGAGCAGAGCAGAGCGAGACACGTCCGTCCTACGTGGCAGCCATAACCGGAAGTCGTAAATACAGCACTTTTGACAGGGAGCTGCTAGCGCTTCATTTATCCATCCGCCACTTCCAGTTCTGGTTAGAAGGGCGGAGTTTCACGGCTTTTGTAGACCACAAACCGCTCACCTTTGCTATGGCTAAAATTTCCGAACCGTGGTCAGGCAGGCAACAAAGACAGCTGGCTGCGATTTCAGAGTTCACCACAGACATTCGACATGTGGCAGGCAAACTTAACGTGGTAGCAGACTGCCTCTCTCGCGCTGTGACATTGTCAGAGCGCGAGGAGACAGATTATACTACCTCAGCTGCGGAACTCTTCACCAACGCGGACACATACGCGGCCCCAATCCATGCAGGGATAGATTATGCAGCCATGGCACAGGAACAAAGTAGTGACGCGGACGTGCACGCACTCTTGTCTGGACCAACAGGGTTAAGGCTGGAGGAAAGGGGTTTACGCGACGGCGTGCCCCACCTAATATGCGATATCTCAACCGGCCGACCGCGCCCATTAGTCCCAGCTACATGGCGCCGCTGTATTTTCGACTCAGTTCACTCCCTCGCGCACCCAGGTGTGCGTGCCTCGGTTAAAATGGTCGCCGAAAAGTTTGTGTGGCTTGGCCTGCGCAAAAACGTAAAAGAATGGGCAAAAATTTGCATTTCCTGTCAGTGCGCCAAAATACACAAACACACAAAAGCCCCTCTGGAGCCTTTTCCAATCCCTGCTAGAAGGTTTGACCACGTTCATGTCGACCTCGTGGGACCACTACCTTCCTCCCAAGGTTTCACACACCTGTTAACAATGATAGACCGCACCACGCGCTGGCCAGAGGCAGTCCCTCTGGCGTCAACCACAGCGGAGGAAGTCGCTCGCGTTTTTTTGACAAACTGGGTGGCACGTTTCGGCGTCCCATCGGACATCACGTCCGATAGGGGGCCTCAATTTGTCTCGGAGCTTTGGCCAGCCATGGCCAGCAGCTTAGGGGCGACAATTCACCGCACCACCGCTTATCACCCTCAGGCTAATGGGTTATGCGAGCGTTTTCACAGATCTTTAAAGGCCGCCCTCAGAGCCTCACTAACGGATACAAATTGGGTAAATAAACTTCCCTGGGTTTTATTGGGGTTGCGTGCTGCGCCCAAAGAGGATCTAGACGCCTCCCCAGCAGAATTAGTTTTTGCACAACCTCTCAGGCTCCCAGGTGAATTTTTACCAGAGAACCCAGAGCCAGGGCATCTTCCAGCCCCGAGGTTTTTAGGCAGCAACAGACCGGACTCTCTCCCCGGACCGGCACATCACTCTTTTCCACGGGTTTTTGTCCCCCAAGCTTTAAAAAACGCTGAATTCGTTTTTGTTAGGCATGAAGCTTTAAAACCAACTTTCCGCCCAGCATACGATGGGCCATTCAGAGTGCTGGAACCTGGTGATAAGCATTTTGTGCTTGATTTTGGGGATAGAAAAGAAACAGTCAGCATTGACAGACTTAAACCTGCCTTCTTGTTGAGAGACGAACCTGCACAGTTGGCGAGAGCACCTCGGCGGGGTAGACCCCCCAAGAGAAAAGACTCAGCCCCCCTGCAGGGAACAAATAATCACTCTCCTTCCCAAGCTGCAGATTCCTTACAGGAAGGTCCCAGCAGGACGCCCAAGCGGACCCACAGCAGATTCGGGAGAAGATTAAAACCCAGACAGCACAGGGACTGATGCAAACTCCTCAAAAGTTGTTCACTAATTGTGCTGTAACAGTTTAGGACCGACTTGTGATATTACTATGCTGTTATGATTACCACTGAACTCTCTTAGGAGCATGGCGGCTAGTAAGTTTCTTCTGTGGCAAGAGGTGTAGTAGTTAGTATGTCATAGTAATTATCTTAAACTGTGAATTTTTCTATTGTCCTTTTCTTAGTCGTTGGGGGGGGGGGGGCTGTGGTCTATATTAATCATATATTCCATAACCTACATATGTTGAAGCATGTGAGAATGTTTGGTGATTACATATGTAAGGCAACTTCACACCTCAGAACAGGACAAAGACTCTCAACCGCCAGTGAAGAACAAAGACCTTCCCAGACACTGCGGTGGAGACCGGAGGAGCTGCCCTCACCCCCCAGGGCCATGAGGAGGAGTACGAAGACAATGGGGGGATTAAGATAATGAGGGATGTCAGCTTTTGATATGCATGTCTTTTGTTATGTGCAAGTATAAGTTCATAGAGCCGAAGTTGTTCGGTCTCTTTTTCCTTCTTCTGCTGCTGCACTAGGATGAGACTTGTTAGAGGAGCTGATAATAAACTTTGGTTTATATATCACATCGCCTCGTTCTTCCAAGCTCTTCTACACATGTGACTGTATGTTTGATTAAGCACCATGTGATTGTATGTTTGATGTCCTGGTATAAAAGGACAGATGTGAGAAGATTCATCCACTTTTTCTGCTTTTGAATGTTGGAGAATGTCATTGTGAATAAAGCTGAACCTGAGGAATACACTCAGTCTCGTCCTTCACAACTCTCCACAATGTCTTCCTTAATCTTGTACCTTTTTAAGATTTTAAACCATGTATCTAATGTATGCCCACTAATTGAATCCATTTCATGGTTGTATTTCTTGTATACTTTATCTCCAATCAACAGTTTGAATCAGCATATTTGATATTTGTTTTCTATATCTTTCCAAGGTTGTCATAGCCAGGAGCGGCACTGGGGTTAAGCTCCCAGTGCTCATAAAATGCTCCTTATGGCGTGCGTCTCGAAAAGCCTCTGACAACTAAGTCCAACTCCTAGCCTGCCCGTGTGGTTTAGTCTCTAAGCCCGGCGGAACTGCTTTTACTAATAGGAGAAGGGGCGAGGGCGGATCTCTGGCGCCTTAAAACCAGATGCTTCGGGTAGATGGTGGCTCGTCAACCTGGGAAGGTAGTCCATCTAGGGGAAGGTAAACCCTGATTTCAAACCTCTGCTGCCTTGCGGCATACCCGGTCACGGGAAAGGCTTCAGGAGTCAACCCTGAGGAAAAATCCGGAGTCGGAGCCCCTAAGGCAGTTCTATGTTGTGCTCAACATCGTTCTGGCAGCTCCTGCAACGGCGCTGGTGCCAAACTGTAGCAGCCCTGCTGTTCCTTTGGATTCATCAGTGACGTGGAGAGGGGGGACATGCTGCATGGGCAACATCTTGTCCTCCATATCTTCCTGCCCAGGCTTGAATCCTACCAACGCCCAACGCTGGAAGGTAGAACACCGGATCACTGGAGAGGACACTCCAGCTTCGCCTTTGGCGTAGACAAAACACGGGGAATGACAGTTACCGGTTATAAGCCACTGCTCAATTGGCGTAGAGCGTGGCGCCAGGGGTTGTTCCCGACGGTGGGAGGGATCATCAGATCTCACTGGACAGCTACCGCCCGCCTCAAGCTGGGCAGCCCCCAGCCAATAAGGTGTTGTCCTGCCACAGCTTGCTTTCCTCATTGGGTGCATGGGGATAAGGAGAAATCCAAACAGCAGGCTGAGAACCTTCGCACCAGGCAAGACAATAAAACAAAAGAGACCAACTCTAAAACTGGGAACTTGGAACGTCCGCACTATGATGACAGGACTCGCTGCTAACCTAAAGGACATCAACGACACCAGGAAGACTGCCATCATCAATAATGAGCTGAAGAGACTGGGAGTGGATATCGCCACTCTCCAGGAAACACGGTTAGCTGATGCAGGCACACTGAGAGAGAAGGACTACACGTTCTACTGGCAGGGAAAGGGCAGTGACGAACACAGGGAACACGGAGTGGGCTTCGCAGTGAAGAACACTTTGCTGAAGATGGTGGAACCGGGCAGCACTGGCTCTGCATGACTCCTCACCCTCCGCCTGAACACCACTGAAGGCCCAGTCACCCTCGTCAGTGTGTACGCCCCAACACAGACAGCCACACCAGAGGCAAAAGACGAGTTCTACGAGAATCTCGCAACAACTGTCAGGATCATCCCCAACTCTGAACAACTCATTCTCCTTGGAGACTTCAATGCCAGAGTGGGTGCTGACCACGACTCCTGGCCCTCCTGTCTTGGACCTTTTGGCGTGGGCAGAATGAACGACAACGGACAGCGGCTGCTCGAGTTCTGCACATATCACGATCTGTGCATCACAAACTCGTTCTTCAAGACCAAGCCCCAACACAAGGATTCCTGGCAACATCCGCGCTCAAAGCACTGGCACCAGCTAGACTTGATCCTGACCAGGCGCACCTCACTGAAGAACGTGCTAATCACCCGTTCGTTCCAGAGTGCAGATTGCGACACAGACCATTCATTGGTGTGTTGCAAGGTCAAGCTGCAGCTGAAGAAATTCCATCGTGCTAGACAACCTGGAAAGGCACGGATTGACACCAGCAAGATGGCCCAACCAGAACTTGTTGAGCAGTTTGCCTCCACCTTTGAGAAGGAACTTGGTGTACCACAAGGAGGAGAATCTGCAAAGCAGAAGTGGGAAGAGCTGCGAAACACCATCTACCGCACAGCCTTGGCTACCTTTGGGAGGAAGACCACAAAGTCACAGGACTGGTTTGATGCCAAGTTGTCCGAGATGACCCCCGTCATTGAAGCCAAGCGCTCAGCACTTGCTGAGTACAAGAAGTACCCAAACGAGAAGAATCTCCAGATTCTCAGGGCTGCGAGAAGCAAAGTTCAGCAGACTGCTCGGCGCTGTGCCAACGAGTACTGGACTCAGCTCAGCCAAGACATTCAAACCGCTGCCATAACAGGGAACATCCGTGGTATGTATGATGGCATCAAGAAAGCACTTGGTCCGGCTCAGAGCAAGATGGCCCCCCTCAAATCTTCCACTGGGGAGATGATCACAGAGAAGAACAAGCAGATGGAGAGATGGGTGGAACACTACTCCGACCTCTACTCTAGACAGAACACCGTGACACCGTCAGCCCTTGATGCCATCGACTGCCTGCCATCCATGGATGAACTTGACGCCGAGCCAACCATCGACGAACTCAGTAAGGCCATTGATAGCTTGGCTTCTGGCAAGGCACCCGGCAACGACGGCATACCCCCTGACCTGATCAAGCACTGCAAGACCGCCCTACTGCTGCCATTGCATGACGTCCTCTGCCAGTGCTGGAAGGAAGGTGCCGTACCACAGGACATGAGGGACGCCAAGATCATCACCCTCTACAAAAACAAAGGGGAGAGAAGTGACTGCAACAACTACAGGGGCATTTCCCTCCTCAGCGTTGTTGGCGAAGTCTACGCACGTGTTGTTCTCGTTCGTCTACAGAAGCTTGCCGAACGTGTCTACCCCGAGTCTCAGTGTGGCTTCCGCGCTGAGCGATCGACGGTAGACATGATATTCTCCATCCGCCAACTCCAGGAGAAATGCAGAGAGCAGAACATGCCTCTGTACGTCGCCTTCATCGACCTCACCAAAGCGTTCGATCTGGTCAGCAGAGAGGGCCTTTTCAAGATCCTGCCAAAGATAGGATGCCCACCAAAGTTGCAAAGCCTCATCGAATCGTTTCACACCAACATGCAGGGGATAGTGCAGCACGATGGCAACGTCTCAGAGCCATTCAACATACGCAGCGGAGTGAAACAGGGCTGTGTACTTGCGCCAACCCTCTTTGGGATTTTCTTTGCTATGCTTCTGAGGCATGCCTTCAGCACAGCAACAGAGGGAATCTACCTGCACACAAGATCTGACGGCAGGCTTTTCAACCTCGCCCGCCTGAAAGCCAGAACCAAAGTACGCGAGGCTCTAATCAGAGACATGCTGTTCGCAGACGACGCTGCAGTCGCAACCCACACACAGCAGGAGCTTCAGACCCTGATGGACCGCTTCTCCCAGGCATGCAAGGACTTCGGGCTTACCATCAGCCTGAAGAAGACTAACGTCTTGGCGCAAGGCACGGAAGCACCACCAACCATCACCATTGATGACTACGAGCTGGAGGTCATGAATCAGTTCACGTACCTGGGGTCCACAATCAGCAACAACCTCTCCCTTGATACAGAGATCAACAAGAGGATTGGAAAATCAGCCTTCACACTCGCTCGCCTCACCACACGAGTGTGGGAGAATCCCAAACTCTCTGTCAAGACGAAGATGGCAGTGTACAACGCCTGCGTCATCAGCACACTGCTCTATGGGAGTGAGACGTGGACAACATACGCCCGGCAGGAAAAGAGACTGAACTCCTTCCACTTGCGCTGCATTCGCCACATCCTGGACATATCCTGGCAGGACAAAGTGCCCAACACAGAAGTTCTGTCCCGCGCCGGCCTTCCCTCCATGTTCACTCTACTCAGGCAGCGCAGGCTCCGCTGGCTAGGCCACGTTCACCGTATGGAGGATGGCAGAATCCCCAAAGACGTCCTCTATGGAGAACTGGCAACTGGCAGGAGAGACGTTGGCCGCCCACAGCTGCGCTTTAGAGATGTCTGCAAGAGAGACATGAAGGCCCTGGATATCAACACAGAGCGCTGGGAGGACCTTGCAACGGACCGCTCCAAATGGAGAGGCACCCTGACCAGACAGCTCAAGGCGGGTGAAGAGAGACTGACTGCTGCAGCAGATGAAAAAAGGACCCGCAGGAAGAACCGCCACAGACCCAGCAGCACGGAGACCACCCACAAGTGTGACCTGTGTGACAGGGACTGTCATTCGCGCATCGGCCTGTTCAGCCACAGGCGGTGCTGTTCCAGCAGAGTAGACGTTTAGGATTCTCTTCCATGGTCATCATAGACCGACGGAGGCCGACGATATCTTTCCACTTTGCTTCAAAATTTGGATTGCACCAGCAGTACAAAGGTCTTAGTTGAACAGCATAAAAAATATTCCTTTAATTTTGATTGTGCCATTCCACCATGGTCTTTGGAAAGCTGGAGAGTTTGATATCAAACTCTGGGTCTTTTGCCTCCCCAAATGAACCTGGATATTGTTTTGTCCCACTTATCTGGGTAGTATATTCATTTTCACTATTTCGATTTTTGAATTAAAGTCCAGTGGTAGGGGTGCCCATCTTTCTGTATATCTTGATATACCTTTTTATAATTTATGTTGTACAGTTCAGAGGTCTCTTGTTAAGATTATTCCCAAATATTTAATATGCGTCATACTCCAGTTAAGTTTGTAAGATTTCTGAATTGTTATTGAGGGTGTATAATTAATTGTAACTCCAAGGAGATTTTAAAGCAGCACTATGTAACTTTCTTGTTCCAGGTAGGAACCTCAAAGTTTTAACTCAGTCCAAAACGTACAAGGATCTCCCAAACATTTACACAGAAACAGCTTTTTTGTGGCTTTAGGAGATTGTGCCCATTTTTGATCTCTCACTGGTTGTGTGAAGGGACCCTAGCCAATCAAAAATACCTTTTGAAGGTTTGCAGTTGCCTTCAGTCTGTCCAGTGTTTTAAAATAAAATGTAACATAATTCATAGCAATCACTTTCACACCCAAAGCACAAAAGTAAAAACAGTTGCATTTATTCGAGTGTGCAGAAAAGGTGTTAGTCATCTAGAAGAGAAACAGTTAAATTGTCTTCACCAGCCTTTGACAGCTAACCATTATCATGGTAACTTTTTTTTCAAACTACTTTCAAAGTACACAATATACACATGGGAAACACATTTGTTTAGTCTGGAAGAACACAAAGGACAGAGTTCGACATACAACACTCATTTTAATAACATCAATTGAGAAGAAAGTATAAACCCTGTCAATCTAACATCTTAATTTGCCTGTAAGGTGCGCCTCTGGTATCAGGAGACTGAAGAAACTGGGAAGAACTGGTGCAGTGGGTCAGCTGAGACGAACAACACGATCACAACACATGATCATGACGATGAAATGTTTCCTATTAAAATTTTAAAAACGTTCAGAGAAACATCCATAAAACACGGGCTGATGTGGAAATAGCAAAAGTGTTCATCTAATGAAACATTACATAACAAGGAGGAGGGGCGACAAACATGAAATTCAAGTATCAAAATAACTAAGACACTGACGAGCAGAGAAGGTCAATTACAAAGGTAGTAAAAATCATCAGAAAAGAGATGACACAAACAACAATACATTAGGCAACATTTTGCATTTGTTTAAGGCAGTTGATTAAAAAAAAACTAAACAGAACTAGGCATCTTCTTCATTCCAAGTTAAATACATGTCTAGCCCCAACTTGTCACCAGGAGATTTGATGTACAAAATTAACTATGCCTGACTCTGAAACTTAGCACTTTCGTCTTGACTTGTCTTCTGACACGTGACAGAGAAGAGTTCAGATGGACAGCGGTGGGGGTTGTGCTCTAGATTTTTGGTCTTCTTCACAGTGAGGTTTGTCAGGGCTTATAAGGCTGGTGCATCAAGAGTGCTGAGTCACTCTCAGCCTATTGTCTGGCACAAAATCTAAATAGTTGGCACACAGCTGTGCACAGCATAGGAAGGCAGGGTAGCTAGTTCCCATCAGCTAACGATTGCCCTTCATGGCCTCCTTGGCTGCCAGGATCAGAGGTGTGAGACTGGAGAGAGGCTTTGCCAGCTTCAGGAACGGATGCTGGGTAAGAAGGAAGACGAAAGCGCACATCATTACCTGAAAACTTTATTAAATATGCAAGACTGATGAAAATGAGAGCTGACAACTGGAAAAGTTTCATTACATGCAGGAGCTCTTTGCTTCCACCTCTCTTCTCTACATCCATTTCCAAGCATTGGTTTAGGAAACTTCTGAAAACTGGAGACAGCTTCTCAGGATTCTGAAGCTCAGGCGTGCCATTCGTGGCAATCAGGTATAGAGCCTGCCAAAAGGAAAGAAGCGGGGAAAAAAAATTAGCTTCGCTGTGTAATTTTCGAAAACAACACGCTTACAGACAGTGAATCAAGCCTAACTGGTTATGTAAGCACTGTACTAAAAATTCAGTTTAATTATAGTTTCCCATCACTGACTGCATTGGCAGCACTACCTTGAAATACTTCAATAGTTTCATGTTCCCATTCACGTATGCAGTCTTTACTACAGAATTAAGTTTTGGAACCTTTAACGAAGACTAACCAAGACTGTTCTTAGTCAATACTGCAGAGTAATGCTCATTTAAATTTTTTGAACGATTTTAAAAAATATAAAAATGAGAATTTCTCTTACAAGAAAAAAAAAAGCTCAAGAAAGTATAATTTTGCATTTTCAAACATTTGTTTTAAATGCTACTTTTTCACTGCCAGTTGGGAGTGCAACAAATTCAGATGGGAATTTTGAGTGTCCGACCCATTTATGTGTTGATTCATAGGACCCAATGGCAGAGAGAGCGAGAAAAAAATGAGACAGCAACATGGCACTCAAAGCCTCCTAAACTGAATTTTATAAAAGCAAAAAGTGTTCTGGAATGACATGATTATAAAAATACTGGTGGCTGTTAGTGGTACCCCTCAGCCTCTTTCTTTGTTGTTGAGATGTAGTTTATAAGGCATTTTGACCTTGACTTTTGACGTTGCAATCACAAAAGCATAGCGATAGTTCAGGGTCTCAGGGTGAACCTGTGTATCAAGTTTGGTGACCCTAGCTTTACTCATTCTATACTAACAGGGCATAGGAAAAGGTAACCATAACCTTTGACCTCAGGGCAGTGATGGCCTAATGATTAGAGATCTGAACCTGTGAGTGGAAGGTCACCGGTTCGATCCCCAGACCAGCAGGATCAGATCTGGGTGGGACAGATGACGTAGCAATGTTTGCCCCACCTTCATTAATTCCACTGTGGTGCCCTCGAGCAAAGCCCTTAACGTGAAATGCTCGAGTGGAGCTGCTCAGTAGCCACAGGTCAGTCTGTGGTTGTACTGGGCCACTTCCAGGTGTGGATGTGAACAGGGTGTTCTTGAAAAAGTGAGTTCGGCTCTCAATGGACCTCTCATATATAAATAACGAGGTAAAAATTAAAAAAAATAAATAAATAAAAAAAAAATTGTGTACCAAGTTTGGTGACCCTAGTTTTACTTGTTCTGTAGTAATAGTGCAAATGGAATGTTATCACTGACCTTTGACCTCAAACCTATAGTCAGAGGTCAGGGTCGAAACGGTCCAAGATTTGTCTTGGATATGATAATATCAATTTCAAAAGCCTACATCATTTCTATCTTTAGTTATCGCGTTCACAAGGTAGGTGTTGATGTCGATGCCCATCCCCTCACCAGGGTGACTACAATACCCAGGCAATAACAGTAAAATTTAAGGGCAATGTAAGCAAACTTTGATGTAATTATGAACAGTACATGTTTGTTTTAAATCTGAGTTTAGTTTGAGATGCAGCTTTCAAACTAACCAAAAATGAACAAAACCAACATTAGACTGTCAAAGCAACATAATCTTGCCCATGTCAGTTATTATCAACACCCCCCCACCAAAAAAAAAAAAAAAAAATCATCAGCGGCCGTCTGCCCTCCCTGGAGGACCTCTCCAGATCCTTCTGTCTCTGGAAGACCAAGGCCATCACAGGAGACCCCTCACATCCCACCCATCACCTGTTTGACTTGCTCCCCTCCAGATGACAGTTCAGATCAATCAGGTCCCACACCTCCAAACTGACAAACAGTTTCTTCCCCTGGGCCATCCAGACTGCAAACAGCCAGAGCGCCCCCCCCCCCCCCGGCAACAACTCTCGCATATATAGAACTGAAGACCTTTTAATTATCAAAAAAAAATACTCACCTGCTTTTTGCACTTTGTACTTTCAGTACATTGATCCATCCGTTTGAGCCACTACCAATGTGTGTATTTTTATACTTCTTATTCATTCTACTTAATGTATGCTATTTTATTCAAATGTGTGCCCTTTTCTCTGTTTTTATATTTTCATACTTTTACTGCACAGTAGCTGGGTGGAGCACCACAATTTCATTGTACTTGGACAACTGTACAATGACAACAAAGCCTATTCTATCCATCTCTGTCCATAATTTTCTCCATGATGTTTGTTCCTGTACTGTTCCATAAGTGTGTCGAGACTAAACAAGCTTTATTTAAGATCAGTATGGACAAACAAAAAGTGCTTTGTGATGATTAGTCCCAATTACATGGTCGCAATAATCTAATAACTGGGACTAATCAGGGCAAGGGTAATCAGCATGTGACGGGTTACATGCACTGAATAAACAGGTTAGTGAGCATTAAACTACACATGCTTATGTAATTTCTCACAATCCAACAATAGCCTTTAACTGATTATTCTGTTTACGTAACTACTTGAATAATCAGATAACTCCAGAAATCTGATAAAAATCGGTTTATTAGTGACCATGTAAACATAGCTAATGAGTACAGAACAATTAGCTGGTCTCGCTGTCCAGAATAGCCACAGCAGCCGACTCCACTTTCCTCAGCTGTATCCTGCTAAAAACAAACCTGCTAATGCTAGACTAGCAGAAGACTCAGTTGAAGCAAAGTAGAGCTGTTTTAGTGTGGTAGGGCTGTCACGGTGGAGGAATTTCCCCTGCGGTGACGGTGGACAGCTCAACGACCGCGATATGTGGTATTATTGCAAATGTTTTTAGGACCCTGTGGTCTAGTAATATAGACAGGGTTCATACAGTAACTTATGTGGCAAATGATGGAAGCTATGAGAAACTCGCGCAGCTCACTCTCAACTTTATATGCGTGTGTGACAATTGTGCGGAGCTCCAGTCTTCCTAGGCATGAACTGCTGATTCTGTTTAAAAAAAAAAAAAAAAAAACTAACAACAAAACAAAAAACAACTTGATCATTTTCATAAAGCAGTGGCTGGTAACTCCAGTATTTCAACTACAAGGTGTGTGGACTGGAGAATGCAGCGACATTTACCATATTTAAACAGGACAGCCTCTCGTACAGGACCCTGCGTGGCTCTTGTCTCCATAATTTTATAGATTTGCCACAGTCCAAAAAAAAAAAAAAAAAATCACATTCAAAGAAGACATGCACTATGCAGTAGCTGTTTCGCTCACGGAGCTCAATTGTCAGGATCATAAACACTCTACTCAGAAGGAAATAACACGCTTTGTGCCCTTACAGTGCTCACTATCACGGCTGTATTTAGCAATTCATCCAAACGCTTCTGCCACTAACTGCCTGCTGGAGTCTGTCTGGAGAGAAAGTGCCATACACAGTGCTGTGGAAGCGCCCACAGTACCGGGTGCAAATGTGCTGTTGGCAATAAAAATAGACTTTTTAACAATTTATTTAATAATCAATAGGGGCATATAAGTGAACAACGAGATTTAGCCACACACACAAAAAAAGTGAACACCACAGTTGTTGCGGTTGCTCCTTATCCTCTGCAGGAGGTTTGTCCATAGCATGGTACTAAATAATTGCAGTTATCGCAACAACCCTAAGCGTTGGCAATAGCTGCTTTAGCTCCACATTCTGAAATTATAAAAATTATGAGCTATATGCCGCTAAATGAAGACAAAACTAGAAAGTTAAAAAAAAATCAATACAATTGTAAATATAAGTTATCAATTATTGAACTTCACTATTTGTTGTACCTTCAATAAAAGCTTGAAGAACTAAAACACACTGTTCAGTTAACCGGGATGTTGATTTGAGGTAATACTGTTTAACCCTAGCCTGGAGGTATTTCCAAAACAAGAGCACTCTGAGACAAGTGCAATATCCCCCACCTCCGTTTTCTATGAAGATCCCAATACTTATTGACAGAGAGCAGTTTTCAACTTTTCAATATAATTACTGTGGCAGAACCAAATTATGATAAGCCCGTCATCCATGAATATACAACAAAGTATACAACCCACAGTTGTAGGTCAGGATCCCAAGGTGAACCTGTGTAGCAAGTATGGTGACCTTAGAGAGCGTTACATGTTCTATAGTAAGAGATCATAGGGAGTGCCAACCTTGACCTTTGACCCGAAACATGTAGTCATAGGGAGTGCCAACCTTGACCTTTGACCCGAAACATGTAGTCAAAGGTTATGGTCCCAGAGTGAACCTGTGTACCAGGTTTGGTGACCCTAGCTTTCTTTGTTGTTGAGATATAGTTTATAAGCCATGTTGATGTTGTCCTTTGACCCTGTGATCTCAAAACCACAGTCACACTTCAGGGTCACAGGGTGAACCTGTGCACCAAGTTTGGTGGCCCTAGCTTTACTCGTACAGCAATAAGGCATAAGGAATATTAACCTTGACCCTTTGACCCCAAACCCGTAGTCTGAGGTCAGGATCCCAAGGTGAACCTGTGTACCAGGTTTGGTGACCCTAGCTTTCTTTGTTGTTGAGATATAGTTTATAAGCCATTTAAGCTCGGTGAACAGTGGTTAGCACTGTGGCAGCACAGTAAGAAGGTCACAGGATCGATTCCACTACTGATCATCATGGGTTCGATCCCATCCCCTGACCATCAATGACCCTTCTGTGTGGAGGTTGCATGTTCTCCTCATGTCTGCGTGGGTTTACCCCAGGTACTCCGGGGTTTCCTCCCACAGGCCAAAAACATGCAAGTTAGGTTAATTGTAGACTGATGTTGCCCTAGGGTTGTGCAATATGACGATATATATTGGATGACGATATAAAAACGTCTATCGTTTATATCGTATTTAAAATACACACACCACTGTTTATTCAGTAAAGGTCCTACCTCACCACTACCTGTCAGCGCCCCGTCTCTCCCCCACAGTGCGCGACTGCGTGCAGTGGAACAAGTGTGATGGGTGGCTAGGCTTCAGTTCGGTGGTTGCTAATGCTAACTCCAAACTACCAGTTCAGATAGCTACTACTCCTGTTTGATGCAGTGCAATGGAAAACAATCCCACATCCCTGACAGAGAGGATAGTTCGCTAACCTCATTTTAATAGGAGGAGAGTAATGTCAGCACCACGTCTAATTATAAAATGCTAAATTATGATGCTAAGTTGTGCCAACTGGAAACATGTAGCAGACCATCGTTTTTTTGGTTTAACCTCTTGCACTCCGGGATACCGCGGGCGGTCACATCTCTGCGTCCTAGGGCGCACTGAAAAAAAAAAAAAGCTGCATTTCCATTCTTCCACTACAGACACAGCCGCGAACAGAAAGCCAAAGGAGTGCTTTGATTGGTTTAGATTTGATTGACCTCTCATTCGACTAATAAGAGCCTTGAATTGGGTTTCTGAAACCTTGAAGAACCAATGACTGAAAACCTAGCAAGAAGGACCTGCCTACCAACGGCTGCGAATGCAGCGAGCCAACTGAAGCAGAGAAGTTCAACAATTGAAAGCGTACGTCCCGTGCGTAAAATCTGTTTTGTGTAAGCCGCTGGGTGACACACACACGTTCGCCAGTCTTTTTTTCTTACTACTGTTCTTATTTGTTTTGAAAAATCGTTCGCCAAAACCACAATCATGGAAGCACAAAACCGCAATAATGGAATCATGGTTTGACCGGGTCGTGTGACCAGAACCACGAGTCCGTAACAAGCGGACCAGAGTCATGTTCATCTGACAATGAGGAAGAGAAGTTCGCCAGCGACACTGCTGTTGTGGGCAGGTAAGTGTTATAAGCTAAATTATTCTTTATCCCTGAAAATTGTAATCAAAATGACTTTTGACCGATCGGTAAATTACAACTGTGCGTCATCGCCACATGACGGACCGTTGACGGACCGGGAACGCCGCCCCCCCCCCCCGCTACTCTTCTGTAGCGGATTGCAGATATATTGCAGATATTTTAGTACAACTGTGCGTAGTAGATCGCGGAGCACCGTCACCACGGTCCGTCATGTAGCGATGGGCGATGTCCGTCCTCTGTAGCGGGGGTGGGGGTGGGAGTTGTTATCTTCTACATTACAGATATTTTAGTATAATTTTTAGTGCACTGTAGGTTATTTTTTCTTGTAAAAAAAAGCCACACATTTTTTACGTGGCATGCTTCTTTGTGTGTGGGGGCTTGTTTGTTCATTCATTCATTCATGAATGAATAAACACCCCCCCCGCACACACACACACAGCCCTGAGTGTCACCTTTCATTTAGAGCCCAAGATGAAGCTTCTATAATGAATCATTCAAAAGTTACAGACGTTTTTCCAAACTGTGCCATTTGGCACAATTTGGCACAGTTCACAAACGCCTGGGAACAACCTGAGAAGAAAGCTGTGTAATGTATTCATTTTTTGTGATATTGTTACAAAATTTTGACCTCAGCTGGATAACACTTGGTTCTACATTTCTGTTGCATTTTCCAGCCCGGATCTGACAGCTGTGTGTTATTTGCAAGCATTTGTATCAAAAAAAACACCCAGGTGAAATTTATTTTCTTCAAGTTCAGTATGTTTAGATGACTGTTACTCAGTGGCAGGAGCACTTAGAGAGATTATGACTGTTTTGCCGAAAAATTCAAAGTGTTTTCTTTTAAATGAGACCAACCCCATGAAGATGCTGCAAAGGGTTGAAGAACAGCTTCTGATTTACTTTTGAGTACGTTATTTTTAGGCGTTTTTAGGAAAACTGACCAGAGTGCAAGGGGTTAAATTACTGCCAAGTTTCTTAGTTTTGTCTGAAATTTTTTTTATTAAAGCTGAAAAAGTGCATGATGGTGGCACATACATGCAAAATAACTAAATACATTAAAACGGGTTGGAGGAGCAAGTTGGCTCTTAATGTAATTTATATGATTTCTAATAATTTTAAATAGTCAAGTAGTGATAATGAATAAAGTTAAAGTCATCACATAGTTACTGAAGGAGTACACTGGCAAGATGGCGCTGTTGTGTGTGGCTGGACGTCTACCTGTGCTATGTCTTATGTGCATAGTTGTCTTTTTATTGCTTCTAGCTCAGAACGTGTCATCGCTGCTGGTTTATGATCGCCTGACTCTTCTAAATATTTGCAATTCTGTGGACAAATTCTCAGCCTATGAATTTAATGGTCAGCCTCCTCCGCCTCTGTTGACATCTATACCATTCTATCTGAGACGCGCACCCAGTGAGCTGCTTTGAAATAGCCACCACAAAAGACGAGGTCAGAGAGGCGGAGTATCATGCAGACTGAGGGCTTACCTGGCTTCTTCCTCAACTTACAACCCTCGTTAACTGCTGACTGAGCTCCCCAGGAAGCGTACCGGCTTTGACGTACGAGGATCCATGAATTACCGCTACCAATGGCTGTTGACGATTGTCCCAGAGGCTGGACACCCACTTCCCTGTTGCCAGCCTGTGCGAATTCGCAGAAGGGGCTGTGCACCGGAGAATCTTCACCCGATCAGTTGTGCTTCCCAGCAGGCTGATCAATGTTTGATTCGCATGGCTCTGATTAACACCAGCTCCATCGCAAATAAGACTTTTATTCTGAATTACTTTTTTACTTCACATTCCTTGGATTTTCTTCTGATGACAGAAACATGGGTTAAACCAGGTGAGACTGCCTTCTTCTCTGAGCTCCTCCCTCTCGGCTGTTTTTTTTTCCAGCTCCCCGCGAGCATCTGGTCGGGGTTGGGCTTCTGTTTTTAATGATAGTTTTAAATGTCACCTTCTCTCCACAAATACTTATTCCTGTTTTGAGCTGCAACTATTTGTGGTGGATCTCACAAGTCCTGTGTTATCTGCTGTTGTCTATCGTCCTCCTAAATATAATAAGGACTTCATTAATGAGTTCTATGAATTCTTGGCAGATGTTGTGCCAAAATATGATAAACTATTGATTTGCGGGGACTTTAATATTCATGTCTGCTGTCCATCTGATCAGTTGGCATCTGATTTTAAAAGACTGTTGGCGACATTTAATTTAAATTTTTTTTCCACAATATTTTTTATTGAACCTTTTTTTTTACAAACATGACTAAAGTAATTTAAAAATAAAAAAAACAACTAAAAAAAGTACTAAAAACAACAACAACCATTAACAAAAGCAAGTCAACAACAATGCTCCTCTGTTTAGTCTAGGTAATCTATTACATAAGAATACATAATATACATTCACCAGTTTGGAATTTGCAAGGTCCACACATATCATTCACCTTCTTCTTCAGAAGTTATGTTTAAATTCTTTACATAATCAATGAAAGGTCTCCATATATTCTCAAACACATTTTCCTTTGATTTCAGTATATATGTTACTCTTTCTAGTGGAAGGTTTGTTAACATCTGTCTTAACCACTGAGTCACATCTGGTGTATGAGTCTTTTTCCACAGTAGTGCAATACATTTTTTAGCATTAAGCAAACCGAGGTCTATGAATGCTCTTTCACTCTTATTAAAGTTATGTTGTTCTGGATACAGACCCAACAAAAACAGTTTAGGGTTCAATGTTAATTGTTTTGAAATTATTTTTTCAATTGTTACCCTCACCTCTTCCCAAAACATTCTGATTTTTCTACATTCCCATAAACAGTGAAATAGGGTTCCTTTACTTTCCATACATTTTGTGCATGTATCTGGTATGTTTTTGTTATATCTATTTAATTCCACTGGTGTAACATACATCCGCATTAACCATTTAAAATGTATCAGTTTAAGACGTACATTTATTGATTTGGTTTGAGCTTCTGCAAAAGCCATTTCCCATTGTTCCTTTGAAATTTCAATTTGCAGGTCTTCTTTCCAATAATTCAGTCTTTTCTGTGAGTTTTCACTTGAGAATAGTGTCAATGAGTTATAAAACTCTGAAATAATACCCTTTCTGTTACTGTCTTTCGTCAAAATGTTTTCCAAGGATGAATAAGTAAGTCGGGTGAGAGCATTATTTTGATTTGATCGAACAAAATTTCTAAGCTGAAGATATTTAAAAAATGTGTTATATTAAGATTGAATTTAATCCTCAGTTCTTCAAAAGACATTATGTTATCTGAACATGACAAATATAAGTCTTGAATCTTTTGAATCCCTTTTAAATTCCATACTTTAAATACAGCATCCGCTCTCCCTGGTGTAAAATATTGATTACCCCATATTGGGCTAAATTGTGACAGTAAGTGTGGTTCTTTTAAATATTTTTTGGTTTCACACCATATTTTGATCATGTGCTTTACAAATGGATTTTTAACTTGTTTCTGTAATTTTTTAGCCGAGTCTGAGTATATGAATAAGGGAAGAGGTAAAGGTAAATTGTATGATTCCATTTCAGTCCAGTGAGGGAGATCATTTGATGAAAAATAATATGTCATAGACCTCAGTTGTGCTGACCAGTAATACAACATAAAATTTGGACATTTCAGACCTCTACGATCAAATGGTAAATATAGTAAGGACAAACGTAATCTAGCCTTCCTATTGTTCCATATAAATTCCACTAACTTTTTTTTAATTCTTGAGAATAGATCTGAAGGTGGTGGTAAAGGAATGTTTTGAAATAAAGAAAGTATTTTTGGTAAGATATTACTTTTTAAGTATATTAATTCTCCCGATCATCGACATTGGTAGTGACATCCATCTCTGAAGTAACTCATTATCTGTCATTAAGGCTTCATAGTTGGCACTGGCGACTGATTCTAGCTTAGGCAAAATTTGAATTCCTAAATATTTAAACTGATTTACAACACTGAATTGATTTACCTCAGGAGCTGGGTGATTTCTCTGGGTCTCATTTAGCATTAATATTGAAGATTTTGTTTTATTTATTTTACATCCTGATATTTTCCCAAAGTTCTTTATTAAATTTAACAAGGTCGGAATTGATTTTTTAAAATTCGACAAACAAAATTATGTCATCGGCATACAGGGAGATTTTATGTTCTGTTGGTCCTACTTTAATTCCATATATTTGTGGATGTAAACGTACTGCCATCGCTAAAGGTTCAATTGCCATAGTAAACAGTAAAAGTCAAAGTGGACAGCCTTGTCGACATCCTCTATTGATTTTTATTGATTTTGAGATATTGCTGTTTGTTAGGATTTCTGCTGTAGCATTATTGTATATTATCTGGACCCATTTTATGAAATTATTTCCAAGTCCAAACCTTTGTAGGACTTCAAAAAGATAGGGCCATTCGACCCTATCAAAGTCCTTTTCGGCATCCAATGATAGGAGAGCTGTATCCGGTGCTTCTTTATTGGAATAAATCATATTAAATAGTCTTCTTACATTATGGAAGCCTCGTCTTCCCATTATAAAGCCATTCTGATCTCGGTTAATAATATTTGGTAATATGTCTTGTAGTCGTTTTGCTAAAATTTTACAGATTATTTTAAGATCAGCATTTAATAGGCTTATTGGTCTCATGTTTTCACATTTATTAGGGGGTTTACCTGGTTTTGGCAACAGTATAATTAAGGCATTATTCATGTATGGTGGTAAATTACCATTTTGAAATGCTTCTAAAACCATTTCCAAAAGTGGTTTTATTAATTTATTCTTAAATTTTTTATAGAGGTCAACTGGAAGACCATCTGGTCCTGCTCTTTTTCCTGATTTCATATTATCAATGGCTTGCCCAACTTCTTCTTGACTAATTTTAGACTCCAGTATCTCCCTGTTTTCATTTGGAATACACGTTATAGATAATCCACCCAAAAACCCATTTAGTTTTGTTAAGACAGTTTCATTTTTTGTATCATATAGTTTTTCATAATAATCTCTAAAGGCCCTATTAATTTCTAAAGGATAATTTAAATATTTTAGCGGACAAACCAACACACTATCTTGGTCACACTGGACCTTATCTTCTTTTGGGCTCTCAATCTCTCTCAAAGAAATTTCTGAGTCTGTCATCTCAGATCATTTCAGAATCAGAATCAGAATTAGAATCAGCTTTATTGGCCAAGTATGCACAACACATACAAGGAATTTGACTTTGGCTAAAAACTTGCTCTCGTTGTTCAGGTGGAGGATTTAAATAAGGATTCAATGACAACAGTATGTACAGTAAATTACAGTCTGTCCACGTTTCTATAAAAGGATGCAAATATATACAGGAATATATGCAGTTATTTACTCAGACTAACCACACTTTGCAGAAATATATGAAAAAATATACAGTCACACAGTATTTCAATGTGAACTCAGATTCAGTGATATAATGTGAATGAAGTAAAAAGCAGTGTGAGAGTTATGTGCAATGTAATAATGGATGAAAAGTCATGAGTACAGCAACAGGTAGGACTAGGTGAATGTTAGGAGTTCATTAGAGTGATGGCTTGAGGAAAGAAACTGTTCCTGTGACGGGTGGTTTTGACCTTCAGTGATCTGTAACGACGACCAGAAGATAGAAGTTCAAACAGTTTGTGGCCGGGGTGTGATGGGTCAGCACAGATGTTTCCCGCCCATTTCCTGGTTATGGACCGATATAAGTTCTCAATGGAGGGTAGGTCGGTACCAATGATCCTCTCCGCAGACTTAACGATCCGCTGCAGTCTTTTCTTGTCCTGTTTAGTGGCAGATCCAAACCAGACAGTGATGGAAAAGCAGAGGACAGATTGGATGATGGCGGTGTAGAAGACAACCAGCAGCTCCTGAGGCAAATCAAACTTCTTGAGCTGACGCAGAAAAAACAACCTCTGCTGGGCCTTTTTCCGGACAGTGTCTATATGGGAGGACCATTTCAGGTTCCGGGAGATTGTGGTACCCAGAAACTTGAAGGAGTCCACAGTGGACACTGTGCTGTTGAGGATGGTGAGTGGGGGGAATGAAGGGGGGTGTCGCCTGAAATCCACAGTCATCTCCACCGTTTTGGCTGGGTTAAGTTCAAGATGGTTCTGGCTGCACCAGAGGATCAGCTGCTCCACCTCCTGCCTGTATGCAGACTCATCATCATCCCGGATCAAACCGATGACTGTGGTGTCGTCCGCAAACTTCAGGAGCTTCACCGAAGGGTCCTCTGAGGTGCAGTCGTTCCCATTACTTTTGAATTTCCCCATTACTTTTGAATTGTTGACCCCTTCATCACCCAGCAAGCCTGTGGCTCCATCATGCTGGCGTCACATTAGATTAGATTAGATTCAACTTTATTGTCATTACACATGTACGAATACAAGGTAACGAAACACAGTTTAGCATCCAATCAGAAGTGCAAAGGACAGCAGTGCAGTATATACGGTAATTAACAGTATGTGCAATTTAAGCAAGTATATGCAAATATATGCAGCAGTGCAGAAAGTTAAGAGTACTGTTATGTGCAAATAATGTGCAATAAGTTAGATGTAGTTATGTAGTTATGCAGTTATGTACAGGTGAGGATGGTAAGAGATGATGGTAAGAGAGTCAGCGGGGAACTAAGTTCAATAACGTGACAGCTGTTGGAAAGAAACTGTTCCTAAACCTGCTGGTTCTAGTCCGAAGGCTTCTGAAACGTCTTCTGGAGGGGAGAAGCTGGAACAGTCCATGAGCAGGATGGTTGGAGTCCCTAAGAATGCTGCGTGCCCGGCGCAGACATCTTTTCCTGTAGACGTCCGCTATAACTGGAAGTGGAGTCCCTGTGATGCGTTGGGCGGTTTTCACCACCCGCTGCAGCGCCTTGCGGTCAGCGACAGAGCAGCTCCCATACCAGACTGTGATACAGTTGGTCAGGGTGCTCTCTATCACGCAGCGGTAGAAGTTGCCCAGGATGTCAGTTGACAGATGGTTCTTCTTCAGTGTCCTCAAGAAGAAGAGGCGCTGATGGGCCTTCTTGATCAGGCTGGTGGTGTTAACTGACCAGGACAGGTCCTCCCGAGATGTGGGTCCCCAGGAATTTGAAGCTGGGGACACGTTCAACAGCTATGCCATTGATATGGATGGGGTCATGTGTCTCTTCCCTCTCCTTCCTGTAGTCCACTATGAGCTCCTTAGTTTTGCTGGTGTTAAGGAGCAGGTTATTGTCAGCGAACCAAGTAGCCAAGTGCTCAACCTCTGCCCTGTAATCTGACTCGTCGTTGTCCCTGATGAGTCCAATCACCGTGGTGTCATCTGCGAACTTTATGATGGAATTGGATCCATACATAGGCCTGCAGTCATGGGTGTAGAGGGAGTAGAGGAATGGGCTGAGCACACAGCCCTGTGGTACACCAGTGTTGAGTGTGATGACGGAAGAACGGTTGGGGCCTGACCTAACATGCTGGGGTCTGTTGGTCAGAAAATCTATGATCCAGTTGCAGATGGAGGTACTGATTCCCAGGTCCCCAAGTTTAGTGAGCAACTTGGAGGGGATAACTGTGTTGAATGCTGAGCTGAAGTCAACAAACAGCATTCTTGCGTAGGTGTTCTTGTCATCCAGGTGTGAGAGTACATAGTGCAGCGCTGTAGAAACCGCATCCTCTGTACTCCTGTTGCTCCGGTAGGCGAACTGATGAGGGTCCAGTGTAGGGGGCAGGCCTTTTTTGAGCTGTGCCAAGACCAGTCGCTCAAAGCACTTCATGACTATGGGCGTCAGTGCCACAGGGCGATAGTCATTTAGGCACGATGGTGTTGAATGTTTCGGCACTGGTACTATTGAAGTGGTTTTGAAACACGCTGGTACCACGGCCTGGGCCAGGGACAGATTGAAGATGTCTGTGAAGACCCCTGCCAGCTGCTCAGCGCATGCCCTCAGCACACGCCCAGGAATGCCATCAGGGCCAGCAGCCTTACGTACGTTGACATGACTCAGTGCGTTACGGACGTCGGTGTGGGTGAGTGTGAGGTGGTGGAGGTCATCAGAGGGTGGGAAATTGATGTTCTTTTCGTTGTTGTCCTTGTCAAAACAAGCATAGAAGTCATTTAGCTCATTGAGAAAGGGCACAGTCATGGCTATAGGTATGGAGTTGCTGGGCTTATAATCAGAGATAGCTTGAATGCCCTGCCACATACGTCGGGGGTCAGAGTCCCCAAAATGTTCCTCCACCTTCAGCTTGTAGCTGTGCTTGGCCTTCTTGATGCCCCTCTTCAGATCTGCCCTGGATGAACTGTAGGCCTGTGCTTCACCAGATCTAAAGGCATTGTTACGTGCTTTTAGCAGAAGCCGCACTTCTCTGTTCATCCACGGCTTCTGATTTGGGTACGTGGTGATCTGTCTTTCCGTGGTGACACTGTCAATAGTGGTGTTGATATGGTCCAGGACTGAGTGGGTGTAAGAGTTGATGTTTATGTGGGAGCCACAGGTAGCCTGAGAGGTGAACATACTCCAGTCTGTGTTCCTAAACTTCTCCTGGAGTACAGAGTCAACCCCCTCTGGCCACACTTTGATGGTCCTCACTGATGGCTTCACCCGGTTGATGAGCGGTACATACTTGGGGGTAAGGAACAAGGATAAGTGATCAGACTGATCTAGGTGGGGGAGGGGAGTTGCTGTGTAGGCTCCCACAATATTGGTGTAAACATGGTCCAATGTTTTGTCCCCTCTTGTGTGACAGGAGACATGCTGGTAGAATTTAGGAAGCACTGTCTTGAGGTTAGAGTGGTTAAAATCACCCGCCACAATAAATGCTTCCTCTATTTATTTAGCGAATGCAAAGTCCTTAAGCCAAGCAGTTGCCTCCTGGTTTGCTGTATGGAGGGTGTGTAATCCTCCTTCCAGTCTTTGGAGCGGGCAAGCCTCTATGATGTGTTCCATTGTTTGCTCCTCTCCACATGCGCACAGTGGGCTAGGGCTACTGCCCCATCTGTGAAGGCTGGCCAAGCAGGGGCCTTGTCCAGTCCTGAAGCGATTGAGTGTAGACCACTGTCTCCTTGGGAGGTTGGTGCCCGGGACCTGTTGGTTGGGGTTTATCACCAGCTGTTTGTTTGGGACCTCCTTGGTCTCCCATTCCTCTTGCCAAGCTGTCTGGATGGTAAAGTCAGCTGGGGGAGGGTTTTTCCAAATCGGCCGTCTGGATGAAAGTCGGGCAGTGGGTGGGGTGTAGATATCTGCATGGATTGGTAAGTGAGGAGAATCTTTAACTTTTTGGAGCATCCTCTGAGTTAATGCTGCTCGCCGGATGTGTGGAGGGGCTATGTTTGACAGTACAGAGAGCCAGGGGAGTGGTGTTGAGCGGATTGTTCCAGTTATAGTTCTCATGGTTGAGTTGAGCTGGGTGTCTACATGGTGTGTGTAAGATGACCTGGACCAGACAGGGGCACAATATTCTGCTACAGAGTATGAAAGGGCCAGTGCTGAGGTGCGCAGGGTGGAGACTGCCGCCCCCCATTTTGCACCAGCGAGCTTGCAGAGCAGGTTGTTTCGTACCTTCACCTTAGCAGCCGTCCCCTTTAGATGTTCCTTGAAGGATAAGGTCCTATCAAGGGTCACTCCAAGATAAGTTGGATTTGGGGCATGCTTAAGCTTGAGTCCGCTCAGGTGGATGTTTAGTTCTCTGGCAGCTTTTGCATTGTGGAGATGGAATACACTGGAGACGGTTTTTGCTGGGCTTGGTTTTAGGCGCCAGATTTTGCAGAACTGGTCCAGTTTGGCAAGATCTTCCGTGAGCACCCGTTCCAGTGGTTCAAAGTCTGGTGCTTGGAATGCCAAACAGATGTCGTCTGCATAGATGAATTTGCGGGATTTTGTAGTAGGCAGGTCGTTTATGTAGAGGTTGAACAGAGTTGGAGCTAGAACTGAGCCTTGTGGGAGTCCATTTTTCTGCATTCTCCATGCACTTGTGTTCTGACTGAGGTGGACTCTGAACCTTCAGTTGGTCAGCAGGGTTTTTATAATTGCTGTTGCCCAAGCAGGGATCACCTTTATAAGTTTCAGGAGGAGGCCTTTGTGCCAGACCGTATCATAGGCGGCTGTAAGATCGAGAAACACAGCCCCTGTCTTCAGTCTGCTCTCGAAGCCATTTTCGATGAAGGTGGTTAGGGCCAGTACTTGTTCTTCTGTACTGCGGTCCTTGCGGAAACCTGCTTGATCCACACTTAGAATATCCTCTATTTCTGGGGAAATGCGTTGCAGTATTAGGCGCTCCATGATTTTGTAAGGAACGCTGAGTAGGGAGATTGGGCGGTAGCTTGCTGGTAGTTTGTGGTCTTTGCCAGGTTTTGGGATGGCAATGACCTTTGCTGTCCGCCATTTCTTTGGGATCGAGTTTGTTTGTGTGATCCTTGTGTAGAATTGTGTCAACCAGGTTAGGGCTCGGGGGCCAAGATTTTTCATGAATTCTGGGAAGATGTTATCGTATCCTGCTGCCTTTCCACATTTCAAGCCCTGTAGGACTTTCTCCAGTTCAGCAGCCTCGAAGGGTTCAGGGTTCGTTTCCTCTACAGGCATTTTTTGGTGTTTTTTTAGCTCAGTTGTAACTGCTCTTCTGGTGTCTTTGTCTTGGGGTGCTTTGGCGACAGTCAGTAGGTGGGATGCAACTTGGTTGGGTGTGACAGATGCTCGGCTTTGGCTAGGGGGCTTCTGTGCAGCTCCTAGGCGACGGATGAGGCTCCAACATTTCCTGCTAGAGTGGGTAAAGCTCCGGTCAGCAACTGTCTCCTCCCATTTCTTTCGCCGGGCTGTATTTAGCGATTCAATGAGATGGTCTGCTATCTCTGGGTCCCCTGATGTTTGATAGGATTGTAGGAGGGCAGCACTTTCTCCGTCCAAACATGGGACATAGAGGGGTCGGTAGCCTCGTGGGATTGCAGTATGGGCAGCCTTGAAGATTGCGCTGCAGAAGCGGTTGTATGCTAGGACTGTGACTAAGATTCTTCTTTGACTTGGCACAGAGGCATCGTCTCTTCGAATTTAGTCTGCTGGTAGGATCATTAGCTTCCCCAGGCAAGCCCGGGTACTGGCGGAGGGCGCGACGAGAACGCTGATCCATTGCCCCCAATGCTTCCTCTGGGTGTGCAGTTTGTTGTTTGCTAATAGCTGCATGCAGTTCTTTCATAGCAAGCTTAGCATTAGCATCCGGAGAAATGTAAGCGGCTGTTATGATGGTACAAGTGAACTCGCGTGGCAGATAGAAAGGTCTACATTTAACCAAGAGAAACTCCAGGTTAGCTGAGCAGTGTCTCTCAACAGTGACAGAGTTCGTGCACCAAGCCTTGTTAATATAAATGCACACTCCCCCCCCTCTTGTCTTACCGGAGTCAACTGCTGCTCTGTCTGCCCAGAGCGTGTGTAGGCTGGCTAGCTCGATAGCATTGTCGGGTATTCCACTGTGAAGCCATGTTTCCGTAAAAATCATGATATTGCAGTTCATAACTCTCTTATTGTTGGTGATCCGAAGCCGTAGTTCACTCATTTTGCTCGCCAGAGACCGTACATTAGCAAGGAAAATACTGGGTAGCAATAGCCGGTGCGGTGTTAGCTTTAGCTTAGCTCTTAGCCCACCGCGCTTACCCCTCCTTTGTTTACGATCTTTACGCCGCCTGCGAGCACTTCCGGTCGGCCGGGAAGCCTGCCGAGCGTCGGGAGTTCTCCAGAGCTCCGGGATGAGACGTAGATTCAGACGTAGGTTGCTGATAAAAAGGTCGTTATCGTTGCTTTTTTTTTTTTTTTTTGTTACTTATTTGTACCCGTAGGTAGATTTGGTTTGCAGTCTGGTGACAAGCCACCGGCTGCTGGTCGCTGCGTGCGCAAGCGCCCTAAACCTACATGTTTTTGGTATGCGGGAGGAAACCGGAGAAATCCCGGAGTAAACCCACGCAACACGGGGAGAACATGCAAACTCCACACAGCTCACTGTTGGTCGGGGGCTGGAATCAAACCCACGATCTCATGATCCCCGCGATCCCCCGGCCAAGGGTAAAACTGTGCTGCCACAGTGCTAAACCACTGCGCCACCGTGCAGCCCTTTGTAATCCAATATTCAAAAGCTCATCTCGGGTGTAAGATGTAAAAGCAGAGCTGTTCTGAACGAACATACCCGAAATGAGCAGAAATAACACTGCTAGTCCCCAGAATCTGGTAGGACGCTGGGCCTCGCGTTGTGCACGCGCCGCCATCTTGCCACATCATCACTTCTTCAACCCCAGAGGAGTTTACTGCTGCTTTTAGGAATTCACAGTTTTTTGCCTTGAATGGACTCGTTTCCCCTTACCATCCGGATAATATTCTTTCCTCCTTTCATACCACCTGCTCTGGGATTTTGGACTCTATTGCCCCATTTCGGCTTAAATCAGCTAAACCTAAAACAGATCCCTGGCTAAACGACACTACCCATACCATTAAGCAATGGGTCAGGCAGGCTGAATGGAGATGGAAAAGGGACAAATTACATGTGTTTCTAGAAATTTTTAGGGACTGTTTTGCTGATTACCAGAGGACCGTGCAAAAGGCAAAAATTCGGTATCTCTCTGATATTATTTCCAGCAGCAGTCACTGTCCTAGAGTGCTATTTAACACAATTAACTCTTTTATACATAAGCCCATGCACTATGACTGTAACAGATGTTTTGTTTACAACATGTGAGACTTTTCTTCACTTTTTTGCTGATAAAGTGGACTCTGTCAGACGAGTTATTAATAACAGTTTTAATGGGAGCTTGTCTGTTGTCCCGAGTTACTCTGCTGTGTTTGAACAGTTTGAGTTGGTTTCTTTATCATCACTTACTGATATAGTGAAATCTCTAAAGCCTACAAATTGTTCACTGGATGTTGTTCCCGCTGGAATACTGAAAAGGGTTTTTAATACTGTAGGGCCTGGTCTTTTGGGTTTTTATTAATTCCTGCCTTAGTTCAGGATTTGTCCCACCTGCTTTTAAACATGCTGTGGTTAGGCCCCTTCTTAAAAAAAACTCACCTTGACCCTTCAATTTTATCTAATTTTAGACCCATTTCTCATTTGCCCTTTTTATCTAAGGTTTTAGAAAAAGTTGTTTTTATACAGTTGCAATCTTTTTTAGAAAACAATTCTATTTTTGAGAAGTTTCAATCTGGGTTTAGATCTTGTCACAGCACTGAGTCTGCCCTGCTAAAGGTGCACAATGATATTATGATCTCTGTTGATGCCAGGTGCCCCATTGTTTTAGTGCTGCTAGATCTTACAGCAGCCTTTGACACGGTGGACCATACTATCCTTTTGTCACGCCTCAATCACCATGTTGGCATCCATGGCACTGCACTTAAGTGGTTTGAATCCCACCTATCTGACAGAACTTTTTCTGTAATGACTGGTGACATGTCCTCATCCAGTGCCTCTCTCCTGTGGGGTCCCACAGGGCTCTATCCTTGGCCCCATTTTGTTTTCATTGTATATGCTGCCACTTGGGTCAATAATAGCCAGGCACAACATGTCTTTCCACTGTTATGCAGATGATGTGCAGCTTTATTTACCTTTGAACCCAGAACAAACAAACTCACAAAGTGTTTTATTGGACTGCATCACTGGCTATGTTTACATGGACACAAGTAACCGGATTAAAAGCCTGATCGGAATAAAAACGCTTCATGTAAACATGGCAATCTGAATATTCTAACCCGATTACACTCATTTGGCTCAAAATTTCATTCCGATTGAGAGGGGTGGTTTATGCCGATTGTTAATCCAAATGGTGCGCATGAAAACACTTATTCCGAACGTAGGGCAGAAAATATGTTTACTGCGCATGTCTGTACACAAGCCGCACGTCGACGTGACGTATTTCCGCCTTAGCAGCAGCTAGCGGAAAACATAGCAGGAGTAAAACAAAACTGGTCTGTATTGTCCTGCTGTCTCCCTCTGTTCGTCATATGCAGAAGTATGTACTTGTAGCTTCATTACGGAGACCAGCAGAAGCAAAAGTACAGTCTGAATAACACAATACAGGTCAATTTCGACACGAAGCGGGGCTTGCTAACACTGGAAGTTGCTTCTTCTTCTACTATTTTTGGAATGTCGAAATGTCGACGTGCGCATGTCAAAATGATTTATTCCATTCAAACGTGTGACACATGGAAACGCACGTCCTAACCAGATCAGCTTTTTCAGGATAAACAGTAAAATTCTGATCTGAATTGTAATCAGATTGAAGAAATTTTGTCCATGTAACCGTGGCCATTGACATTAAGTTGTGGTTAAGCCAAAATTTTCCCCACTTCTAAATGGAGAAAAAACAGAATATATTATGTTTGAGGATACTGTAACGGCTAGCTTTGGTACCCTGTCTTTAAGGCTTAGTTCAGCTGTCAGAAATTTGGGGGTGATTTTTGACAGCCATTTAAAATTTGATAAACAGATTGACATTGCAGTCAAGATAAGCTTCTATCAGTTACATCTGTTATCCAAAGCCAAACCTTTCCTGAGCCGTCATGACCTTGAGATAGCCATCCATGCTTTAATCACTTCTCGACTTGATAACTGCAATGCACTTCATGTTGGCATCTCTCAGTCTTCTCTTGGCCACCTTCAACTTGTGCAAAATGCAGTGGCCCGTCTTTTAACCAACACAACTAGGTGAGTGCATATTACACCTATTCTTTTTTCGCTTCATTGGTTTCCAGTCCATTTTAGAATTAATTTTAAACTTTTACTTTTTGTTTTTAAAACTCTTAATGGCCTTGCTCCAGTTAATTTGTCTGAGATTTTAACTGTCCGTGACCAAGGCAGGGCTTTAAGGTCATCCAATCAGCTTTTGCTGGATGTGCCCGGGTCGAGGTACAAACACTGGGGTGACCAAGCCTTTTCTGTTGTCACCCCCAGGCTCTGAAATAATCTCCCCCTTGACCTGTGTGCCATCTCTGACCTGGCCCTTTTTAAATCAGAACTTAAAATATATTTGTTTAGGATGGCTTTTAATACCCAGTAGTGGTGACATCCGTTTTGACATTTGTTTTTATTTTTTAGGTATTTATGCTCATCTCTTTGTTTATGTAATTTGTTTTAATGTGTGTGTTTCTAGTGCTGTTTAATTTTCTGTAAAGCACTTTGGTCACCTACAGGTTGTTTTAAAGGGCTATATAAATAAAGTACATTACATGTATTTTATTACAGTACCTTTTGTGTCTTTGATTTTCAGATCATGACTAATCTGAAATATTTTTACTAAGAAGCAAACCGGTTAAATCAGGCCAGAATGGTATCTTCAAGCTGCAGCTCTACATTTAAATGTTCACAGATTTAAACTAACAGCTAATTTTTACCTGTAGATGGCAGGGATGGGTAATTTTCTCATTTTCAGGCATTTTTTATGCTATGCTTTTTCTTTTGCTATTCTCCTATGGCTCATGAAATGTTTAACATTGATGTTTACTTTTTATTCATGAGATACGATTTAGAAGAAAACCCTCAAATTTATGAGAATAAAGTCTCAAATGCACATTAAAAAAACTATTTTATAACACTGCAAACCCACGGACAACAGATGGAAATTAGCCCCTGGCTACAATCTGGCAAGTTTACACTGATTGGTATTAATGTTCATCAACTTGCACTGTTCTTAAAAACATCAAAATTATGAGGGAAAATGGTACATGTAAATAAAAAAAAAAAGACCGTCATTTTTATATGATTATCGAAACAGGTGGTTGATGACTACCAATACCTGGGTGTCATGATCAGCAATGGGCTGGACTGCAGATCCAACACTGATGCTGTATACAAGAAGGGGATGAGCAGACTCTACTTCCTGAGGAAGCTGAGATCCTTCAACGTGTGCAACAGGATGCTAGAGCTTTTCTATCAGGCCACTGTCACCAGCGCCAGCTTCTTTGTTGCTGTCTGTTGGGGTAGCAGTATCAGAGCCAGCGACACCGACAGACTTGACAAGATTATCAAGAGGGCTGACTCTGTGATTGGTCTCAGGCAGGAGACCTTTGAGACTGTGGTGGAAAGGAGGACACTAAATAAACTGCGATCTATCATGGACAATCTTGATCACCCCCTCCACCACACATTGGACAGACAGCGGAGCACTTTCTCCAGCAGACTGCTACAGCTTCGCTGTCGAACGGTTAGGTACAGGAAATCTTTCCTGCCACATGCTATTTCACTGTACAATAATGTACAATAACTCACTTTGATGTTGTACTCTGGTCATAGCTATGCTGTCATACCGCACCTTCCAGTCTAATTGGTACCTTACATCTCGCTCTGCTCCTGATAGTCCTGCATTGTACAGTGGGTGTGATTTGTGTGTCTATGGGTCACCATCTATTCATCTATGATGTACAGACGCATCTCAATAAATTAGAATGTCAACAAAAAATTGATTTATTTAGGTAATTCAATTAAAAAAATTAAACTTCTACATTATATAGTCATTACAAAGAGAGTGATATATTTCAAGTGTTTATTTTAATTTTGATGATTATGGCTTACAGCCCATGAAAAACCCAAATTCAGTTTCTCAAAAAATTAGAATATTACATAAAATTAATTACAAAAAAAATAGTTTTTAAATAGAAATGTGGACCGACTGAAAAGTATGTCCATGTACACACTCAATACTTGGTCGGGCCTCCTTTTGGATTAATTATTGTATCAATGTGGCGTGGCATGAAGGTGATCAGCCTGTGGCACTGCTGAGGTGTTATGAAGGTCCAGATTGCTTTGATAGTGACCTTCAGCTTGTCTGCATTTTTGGGTCTGGTGTCTCTCATCTTCCTCTTGACAATACTCCATAGATACTCTATGGGGTTTAGGTCAGGAGAGTTTGCTGGCCAATCAAACACAGTGATGCCATGGTCATTAAACCAGGTTTGATACTTTTGGCAGTGTGTGTGTGTGTGTGTGGGGGGGGGGGGGGCTGCTGGAAAATGAAATCAGCTTCTCCATAAAGCTTGTCAGCAGAGGGAAGCATGAAGTGCTCTAAAATTTCCTGGTAGACGACTGCGCTGATTTTGGTCTTGATAAAACACAGTGGACCAACACCAGCAGATGACCTCTGTTCAGATAAAAGTAAATTTTGCATTTCATTTGGAAATCAAAGTCCCACAGTCAGGAGAAAGAGTGGAGAGGCACAGAATCTAAGTTGCTTGAGGTTTAGTGTGAAGGATCCACAGTCAGTGATGCTTTGAGGAACCATGTCATCTGCTGGTGTTGGTCCACTTTCCAGGCTTTCTTTTAGTAGTTTAACGTTCCATGGGTAATCCCTTGTCTTTTATGCTGTGTGTGTTTCTGTTGTTTGGTCTACTGTCATGCTGCTGTTACACCGCAATTTGGCACCCTGGTACCATTTGGTTACACTGCAATTTCCCAGTTTGGGATCAATAAAGTACATCCATCTATCTAGCCTACAGAATTTACAGAAAATGTATATTGTGATATATTAGTTATCGTGATATAAGATGACTTATATCGTGATATGCATTTTTTGCCATAACGCACAGCCCTAAGTGGCCCTAGGTGTGAATGTGTGTGGGTGAATGGTGAAGGGATTGAAGAAGCCAACTTTATTGTCATTCAATCTATACAGCCAATTATGTACAGGAGAATAAAATTACGTTTCTCCTTTCTACAATATTAATCACATCTAGATCATACTGTGGCTGCCTCATCCATCTAGGTGGATGCCCTGAATTTCCCTCTGGGGATCAATAAAGTATACAAAATACAAATACAAAAAAAATAAATAAATAAATTGATGTTGACCTTTGACCTTGCAATCCCAAAACCATAGTAACACTTCAGGGTCACAGGGTGAACCTGTGTATAAAGTTTGGTGACCCTAATTTTACTCGTACACTAATAAGGCACAGGGAACGTTAACTTTGACCTTTGACCCCAAACCCATAGTCAGAGGTCAGGATCCCAAGGTGAACCTGTATACCAGGTTTGCTGGCCCTAGCTTTACTCGTTTTACAGTAATAGCAAATGTAGCATTTACCATAGTGCAACCGCAATGTTAACTTTGAACCTTTGACCCCAAACCCATAGTTAGGTGAGGGTGTAAGTCATCGAAGATGTGTATTAGATACAACTACTGTATCAATTTGAAAAGCCTACATCATTTCTTTCAATAGTTACTGTGTTTAGAAGATTTAGGGGAAAAAATCTGACCTGACCTTTGACCTCAAGGTCATCCAATGAGAGTGAAATTGCAATATGTGCATCATCAGTTTATCAAAACCATGGTACCAAGCTTCAAAACATCCATCCACCCATTCATTTTCTACTGCTTTTCCGGAGGTCCGGGTCATGGAGGCAGCAGCTCAAGCAGAGAAGCCCAGACTTCATTCTCCCTGGCCACCCGCTCCAGTTCTTCAGAGAGGATACCAAGACATTCTCAGGCCAGCTGGGAGACAGTTTCTCCAGTGTGTCCTGGGTCTGCCCCGGGATCTCCTCCCAGTGGGATGTGCCTGAAACACCTCAAGTGGGAGGCGTCCAGGAGGCATCCTGATCAGATGCCCAAACCACCTCAACTGGCTCCTTTTGATGTGGAGGAGCAGCGGTTCTACTCTGAGCCTCTCCTGGATGACTGGGCTCCTCACCCTATCTATGAGGGTGAGTCCAGCAAGGAGGAAGCTCATTTCAGCCGCTTGTATCCACAGTCTCATTCTTTTGGTCATTACCCAAAGCTCATAACCATAGGTGAGGGTAGGAATGTAGATTGACCGGTAAATTGACAGCTTTGCTTTAGAGCTCAGCTCCCTCTTCACCACAGCAGACTGGTACAACGTCCACATCACTGCAGATGCTGCTCCGATCTGTCTGTCAATCTCTCGCGCCATTCTCCCCTTACTCGTGAATAAGACCCCAAGATACTTAAACCCTCTTCATGGGGCAGGAGCTTGTCCCCAACCCAGAGAGGACAATCCACCTTTTTCCAGCTGACCATGGACTCAGACTTGGAAGTGCTGATTCTCATCCCAGCCGCTTCACACTCAGTAGCAAACCGTCTCAGCAAGAGGACAATCAATTGTTAAAAAAATTGGACCAAAACTGTAGGAGGAGTTGAGTTCACAAAAGTGGGACAAGCGGACGGACAGACTGGCCCATAACATAACCCCCTTCGGTCTTCACCCAAAGTGCTCTTTGACCCCTTTGGGGTTTGACCAGCGGGGAATAAAAATGGCTACTATGAGGCAAGACCTGCTTCTAACAGGAATTTGCCTAAGCCTTACAGTTGTTTGACAACTTCCCCTCCTTCTGACTGCTCCCTTTAGGGCATCATATGCCTCCATCTCACCCTATCCCTTGCATCCTCTTCTCTCACACCAACCCTCTCCATGTCCTCCTTCACTACATCCATGAATGTTCTCTGTGGTCTTCCTCTTTTCCTCCTGCCTGGCAGCTCTCACGTGTACTACTGAACAGACTCAATGAACACATCTCGCAGAATGTAATACCGGAAACCCAGTGCGGCTTTAGATGTGGAAGAAGCACAATGGACATGATTTTCTGCTTGAAACAGGTTCAAGAAAAGTGCATCGAACAGAACATGCTGCTTTATGTAGTTTCCATAGACTTCCGTAAAGCCTTTGATACTGTTTCGCAACAAGGACTTTGGCAGGTACTCAAGAAATATGGCTGTACAGAGAAGTTTGTCAGCCTGATCGAGGCACTCCATACAGGTATGCAAGCAAACGTGGCAATGAGTGGTTCAGTATCTAAAAAGACTTTTTAGTAAGCAATGGGGTGAAACAAGGGTGTGTGCTGGTGCCTACACTCTTCTCGCTATATCTGGCAGCCATGCTTGAGGTGGCCTTCACATTCAAACAAGGAAAGAAGCAGACTGGTTCAATGTGGCACGGTTTAAAGCCAAAGGTAAGACATCAATAAAGGTAGTAAGAGAAATGCTCTTTGCTGACGACAGTGCTCTAGTTGCACACAGTGCGGAAGATATGCAATCTTTAGTGGAGAAATTCAAGAGGACAGAGTGCCTTTATCAACCACCAAAGTTCCAGTTATCAACATCACTACAAGAAGAGATCAGCATCGGTACAGAGCCACTAGTCAAGTGCAAGACTTTCAAGTATCTAGGGTGTACTGTTTCAGAGAATGCTAGGCTGGAGGATGAACTATCTCTCAGAATGGGAAGAGCAAGCGCCGTGTTTGGAAACTTGAAGAAGAGACTGTGGAACAATCGACGTGTCTATCCGTGTGAAATGCAAAGTGTACAGAGCGACAGTACTGGCTACTCTATTGCACGGTGCTGAAACTTGGACTGTCTACAGAGTGCAGGTAAAGAAACTCCACACGTACATGATGAGACATCTTTGAGCCATAATGAATATCTCATGGAAAGACAAGATAACCAACATAGAAGTGTTGAAATGAGCTGGTCTACCATCAATGGAGGACATGCTAATACAGACGAACCTGAGATGGCTTGGACATGTTGACAGGATGGACCACCAGCGTCTCTCTCGGCAGTTACTCTACTCAGTTATGCGAGGGCAAACGCAATCAGGGTAGACCAAGGATCAGATTTAAAGACACTGTAAAAAGAAACTTGAAGAAGCTGGATATAGACAGCAGTTCCTGGCAGCGGAAGGCTAAGGACAGAGCTGCGTGGAGGAATCTGATCAGACCTAAATGAAACAGTCATTGTCGCCCACGACAGACTGCTATGATGATGATGGCAGCTCCATCTTCAACATCCCTTGTCCAGTATATCCACTATCCCTCCTCTGCACATGTCCAAACCATCTTAGCTTTGCCTCTCTTACTTTTACCTCCAAACCGTTCAACCTATGCTGTCACTCTGATACACTCATTTCTAATCCTGTCCCTCCCAGCGAGAATCTTACCATCTTCAACTCTGCCACCTCCAGCCCTTGATTGACAAAACTCATATTCAGCATCTGAACTACTTGTCATTTATAAAATAATGATAAAAGTTCAGGTCAATATAGTGAATCTAGATAAACATGAACTATGACAAAAAAAGGTGTGTGACAATACCCCGTACTCACTCGTAGTGGGTTCTCATTCAGGTAGGGAGGTTCTCCTTCAACCATCTCAATGGCCATGATACCCAGAGACCATATGTCTACTTTAGGGCCGTAAGCCTTTCTGGTCACCACCTCAGGAGCCATCCAGTAAGGAGTACCCACCATGGTGCTGCGTTTGCTCTGCTCAGGAGTGATCTGGGCACAGAAGCCAAAATCGGCTGTAGAAGACACAAGGAGGGTAAATGTGGGATTTCAGAGGAAGGACAGAACAACCACCGGTAAATAACAGCAGCACAGGACTTACTCAGCTTCACAGAGCCATCCATACCCAGCAGCACATTGTCACTTTTGATGTCTCTGTGGATGACTTGGTTCGCATGCAGGAAATCCAGTGCCTGCAAACACTGCAGGTACAAACAAGAGCCCGGGGGAAAATAAAACCACCATTGTTTGTTTTCACATAAAGTGTGAAACAGATTGGATTAATGTGAAATAATGGCAAACCTCTCGGCAGACGGCAGCTATCTGGGCTTCATCCATGCATGTCTCTGTAACCACGTCTGTCAGCGAGCCACCAGCCAGGTACTCCATCACCACAAACAGCTCCTCCCCCATCAGAAAACTGACAAAGGCAAAAACTTACATCAATCGACAAGGACCCCATGAAGAATATGTTCTTTTTAAGTGCCTTATTGAAGTCAACAGTCTGCAGGTTTAGCTTCATGCTCACCTGTCTAAAAAGTTGACAATGTTGGGGTTCTTCAGCTCCTTCATCACGAGGATCTCATTAATGATTAGCTCCTTCTTCGGCTGCTTTTGTAGGTTGATCTGTTTAATGGCCACCTGACACCGTGAAATATCACAATATTAAGTACAAGAGGGTAGTCAATTTAAAAAAAATAACGTCTTTGTCTTTTGATATATGTCAATGAAACTTTGGAAATTTACTTAAGCTTACTTCAACTATATTACTTTTTTTACTATTACTTAATTTTTCATTTTCTCGTCACTCATCTATTCTAATTAACGGGAAAGTGCAGCCTCAATTTTCAAATCTGGACTATTGTCCAGATTTGAAAATCTGGATTAGAATCCAGATTTTAGACTATTGTCTATTTTCAAATCTGGACATTGTGCAATAGACTTACACAATGGTCCCCTCCGGCATACAACTAGGAAAATACCGGTCGCTATGGAGGGTGAGAATATGTATGGGCACATAATCATACCATGTAGGATAACTAAGTAGATGGTTATGCTGTTTCATCCCATCTAGCAACAATGCTCTGCACTGTGTGTTTATATATTTACATATTTATTCCATCTAGCTACAATGCTCCGCACTGGGTGTGTTTATATTTATATATCTATATATTTATTCCATCTAGCTACAATGCTCCGCACTGTGTGTTTATATATCTACATATTATTCCATCTAGCTACATTGCTCCGCACTGTGTGGGTTTATATATTTACATATTTATTCCACCTAGCTGCAATGCTCCGTACTGTGGGTGTTTATATATCTACATATTTATTCCATCTAGCTACAATGCTCCGCACTGTGTGTTTATATATTCATATATTTATTCCATCCAGCTACAATGCTCTGCACTGTATGTCTGTGTGTGTGTATATATATATTTTATAGTAACATGTACATATGTTTATTAGCTGCTCTTGCTTGCTTGCTTTTTTTCTTGCCTTCTGATTGTTGCTCTGAGTGTTGCTATCCCTGTGCTGTTGCAATCCTGGAATTTCCCCTTTGTGGGACTAATAAAGGCTTATCTTATCTTATCTTATTGGACGACTCATCCTCTGATTTTTACTAGAAAAGGTCAGTTATTAGACCAGCAGCCTAACATGCAAAACAGGTTATGGTAACACTTCAATCCACCAGGAAGTTCCTGACAGTTGGTAAAAACTTCAGAGCAACGACTCAAAATTTGACAACCACAATCATTTCACTCTTTAAAGCAGCATTATGTAACTTTCTTGTTCCGGGCAAGAACACTGAAAAGACTACAGCTATGGCAACTATGACCTCAGTCCCAACAGCCAATCACAGGGTGCTTCGTTGTGGGTGGCTGAAGCTGTGCCCTGCGACTGGCTGTTGGGACTGTGGTCATAGTCTCCATAGCTGTAGTCCTTTCAGTGTTCCTACCAAGTGGATTTGTTTTGCATTTCAAGCAATGCATGGTCACCTTCTGCTCCAAAATGTGGCATTTCTCCAATCAGGAGATACTCAGTCCTTGTAGTTTATTATTTAACACTACACATGAGCACCTGTCAATCACCTATCACCGCAATAGCTAATTCATCAAGAGTCCAGTGCTCAACATCGACCCTTTAGTACTTTTACAACTAATTTATCACTGCAATGGTTAAGAAAGCAAAGCACATGATGTAATGAATAATAAAATAGCCCTTCAACATGAATGTTATCACTGCTGCTCAAAGTTGGCAGACTGAACTACATTAAAAAAAGACACACCCCATGTTTGTAGAAAAAAGGTTCAATAAAAAATATTGTGGAGAAAAAAAAAAGACACACCCAATTCCTCCTGTCACGAATGACTTAATGCTGGGAAATGCATTCAGCCTGTTCACGTGTCCCTCATCAGCCTCATGACAGTTTCAAAAAACAAAATCCATTATTTATTCTTACCTCCTGTCCTGTGGAGACATCGATGGCTGTGAATACTGTTCCTGAGGCCCTGTGAAAAGAGAAAAAAATCTTAAATAACTTGAACATGTATTTAGCAATCCATCCATTTAATCAACATATTAATGCAGATTTAAAATTTTATGGATTAGGTTCCATATTCACTTAGAAATTGTAATTCTGAACAGAAAATATGCCCCACTATGCCTTCAAATAAAGCAAATTTCCTAAAGCAGCACTATGTAATTTTCTTGCGCCGGGTAGGAACTAGGGGTGTGCCAGATTATATCGTTCATGATTATGTCAGTATAAACTTTGACATTGGTGTAAAAATTAATATTGTGATACTTTGAGTCAACTGCATGATGACGTTGTGCTGTTACACTGTTGACATAAGTTACATGTTTCTATGGTTCAGCATAAACAAACATGGCAGCTGCTCCATGGTTGGAGTTACCTGAAACTGATATTTTGTTTCAGACTGTTGCGATGTTTTTTTTTAACCCTTTAACTGTCCACATTAAATGGATGGGTCGCGCGCCCCCAGTGGCACAGTGCAGCAGCTGCACGTGTCAACTTATTGACGTCCCCCAGCTATACTGAGAAGTTGTACTAATCTGTATTGATCTGACAGTTTAGAAGGTGGCAGACACGCGCCAAAGGAATCATGGCTGACATGGAATATAGCAAAGAAGAAGAAATCCTCATTATTATTCTTCCTTTTTCCGCTTTGAGCTCACAGCACCAATGTGGATGCTGCCATGATCAGTCATCGCGGCAGCGATGATGGCTAAAACTGCATGAAACGGGGAAAATAGCCGCATAATACAAACAAAATTCATGTGGGATAATCATAAGAGTTTGTAGATGTGGAAGCGGGTGTAAATTACTAAGTAAACGCGCTACACTGACCACGATGGACGAAAAACTGAGCTCCCATTACCAAGATGACAGCGCCCACGAGCAGCATGGATTCCCACAGGAATAATGCATCAAACAGAAAAAAATAGCCATGTAATACAAACGAAATCCACGTGGGGTAAGCGTTTGTAGATGTGGAAGCAGGTGTAAATTACTAAGTAAATGTGCTACATCGACAACGATGGACGAAAACGGACCGGTCACGTAGGCGGGCGAGCCCCCACCCCCCCGGCAACAGGTAAGAGAGAAATATGTTTTTTTGACATTTTATTGATTTTCTGGTTCATATACTTTGAAGATTAGATAAAAACATACCCCTGTAGACAAATCGGCGTAAAAAAAAACAAAAAATGGACCATTCTTTGTGTAAACGTGTCCAAAGTCCACTTTTGACTGAGTTATGTAATTTATATAGCTGCCGTGACATTATGCAAATTAGATGCATAAATTTATTCCTATCTGAAACTTTGGATCATATTCTACACCTTTCTAATTGACAGTAAGCCATTATCTCTTGCAACTTTCAAGTTATAGCCTTGAAAATCTGAACTATTTTATTGAAAACATTTTTTTACCACTCTTGACCACTAGAGGCCTTGACCACCCTTTAACTGTTCCTGTCACCATACGGCGCCTGAGACAGTTAAAAGGTTACAGTATAGTATAGATAATCTCCCTACAAATTTATACATGTAAACAACACTGCTTTGGTGCAAAGTTGATGGTGCATGGTGGTCTATTTTTGTTCCATTTTGATCGCCTTGGGTTGAATTTATTCAGCCACATGAAGGTGGAAAAAAAAACAAAAAAAAAAAACAACCATTCAGTGTGACGAGAGCCACAAAGCCTGAGGTGAGATCCGTGCAACAGAGACTTCTAATGCAGGTAAACTGATTCAGCATATAAACCCCCACATCTGAAAGTGCACTTAAGATGTGGCTGCTTGCATTATTTTCTTGTAATGTTTGCAACAGAACTTTGAAAAAAATATTTGAACCTCAATCTGAGCTACTGTTTATAAAATTTGTTTTGTTTTGACCAAATATGTTGAAGCAAGTAACACTGGTCTGTGAAACTGTCCTTTATAAATTAAAAAGAAAAAAAAAAATTTTGTGATATCTTCAAGAATATCATTCTGGTGAAAATTCACAGAAATATCATATCATCATTTTCTGGCCATGCTGCCCACCCCTAGTAGGAACACTACAGAGACTACAGCTATGGTGACTATGACCTCAGTCCCAACAGCCAATCACGGAGCACAGCTTGATCCACCAAGCACCCTGTGATTGTCCCAACCAAGAACAGTGGTGCTGCAGACAATGCAGGATATGGAGGAAGTGACATGTGCCATCAAAATAATTTTGGAAACATTTTGAGGTGAAAATTCTGTAGCGTTGCTTTAATCATGGGGTTGTTTAACTGCTTCATTTCTGTATGAATCTCGGTTAGAGAGACCAGTCCACTAATAACAGCAAATAGTTAAAACTTTTATTTTTCATTAAGATGTTAATCCCAGTTCTTGTTGCTTGGCAACGGCTCTGGCCCATGTCGTAATGCAGGGGTGTCCAATCATGTGCCATGAAGGGCCAAGACCCTGCAGGCGTTTACCTCCAACCAGTGTCTTCAACAGCAGATTTCACTGAATTTCTTCCCACTGATTGCTGATAAATGAAAACACCTGCTGAAGAGACTGGGTAGAGGAGAAAATCTGCAGGGTCTTGGCCCTCCATGGCACATACAGTGGGGCAAAAAAGTATTTAGTCAGCCACCAATTGTGCAAGTTCTCCCACTTAAAAGATGAGAGAGGTCTCCAATTTTCATCATAGTTATACCTCAACTATGAGAGACAAAATGAGAAAAAAAAATCCAGAAAATCACATTGAAGGATTTTAAATGAATTAATTGGTAAATTCCTTGGTAAAATAAGTATTTGGTCACCTACAAACAAGCAAGATTTCTGGCTCTCACAGACCTGTAACTTCTTCTTTAAGAGGCTCCTCTGTCCTCCACTCGTTACCCGTATTAATGGCACCTGTTTGAACTCATTATCAGAATAAAAGACACCTGTCCACAACCTCAAACAGTCAGACTCCAAACTCCACTATGGCCAAGACCAAAAAGCTGTCAAAGGACACCAGAAACAAAATTGTAGACCTGCACCAGGCTGGGAAGACTGAATCTGCAATAGGTAAGCAGCTTGGTGTGACGAAATCAGCTGTGGGAGCAATTATTAGAAAATGGAAGGCATACAAGACCACTGATAATCTCCCTCGATCTGGGCCTCCACGCAACATCTCACCCCGTGGGGTCAAAATTATCACAAGAACAGTGAGCAAAAATCCCAGAACCACACGGGGGGACCTAGTGAATGACCTGCAGAGAGCTGGGACCAAAGTAACAAAGGCTACATCAGAAACACACTACGCCACCAGGGACTCAAATCCTGCAGTGCCAGACGTGTCCCCCTCCTTAAGCCAGTACATGTCCAGGCCCGTCTGAAGTTTGCTAGAGAGCATTTGGATGATCCAGAAGAGGATTGGGAGAATGTCATATGGTCAGATGAAACCAAAATAGAACTTTTTGGTAAAAACTCAACTTGCCGTGTTTGGAGGAGAAAGAACACCATACCTACTGTGAAGCATGGAGGTGGAAACATCATGCTTTGGGGCTGTTTTTCTGCAAAGGGACCAGGACAACTGATTCGTGTAAAGGAAAGAATGAATGGGACCATGTATTGTGAGATTTTGAGTGAAAACCTCCTTCCATCAGCAAGGGCATTGAAGATGAAACGTGGCTGGGTCTTTCAGCATGACAATGATCCCAAACACACTGCCCGGGCAACGAAGGAGTGGCTTCGTAAGAAGCATTTCAAGGTCCTGGAGTGGCCTAGCCAGTCTCCAGATCTCAACCCCATAGAAAATCTTTGGAGGGAGTTGAAAGTCCGTGTTGCCCAGCGACAGCCCCAAAACATCACTGCTCTAGAGGAGATTTGCATGGAGGAATGGGCAAAAATACCAGCAACAGTGTGTGAAAACCTTGTGAAGACTTACAGAAAATGTCTGACCTCTGTCAAAGCCAACAAAGGGTATATAACAAAGTACTGAGATGAACTTTTGTTATTGACCAAATACTTATTTTACCGAAGAATTTACCAATTAATTCATTAAAAATACTTCAGTGGTCCGGTTATGGCTGCCACGTAGGACGGACGTGTCTCGCTCTGCTCTGCTCCTGGAAAAAAAAAAATCGGCAAATAACTCTCTCATTTGGGACAGAACGTATCCCAGCATTTGGGCGAGGATATGTCGGCGAAGCCTAAGGCTGGAAAACCAGGAAAAGGAAAAAGCGAGCCGCCGAAACAGTCCAAATTAACGGACTTTCAGGTCTGTGACGCAGCAAACAAAACTCCATATATGGCGGAGGAGGCTGGCAACGCTGCGATTTCTGCGGGGAATGGCGCAGATGCGCTGATGGCTGCCATGAGTTCAATGAGAGCGGACTTTTCCTCTAGATTTGATGGGATTATGACAGCGTTGGAAGGAATAAGAAAGGAATTGGGTGACTGTGTAGAACGAACGGCGCAGATGGAGCTCCGTCTCGCTAGTGCTGAAGATGACGTCACCCGTCTTCAATTAAAGGTGCGCACTTTGGAGAAAAAAAAATAAATCTCTGGAAGATAATATTTTGGATTTGGAATCTCGGTCGAGACAGAATAATTTGAGGCTGGTGGGTCTTCCAGAGGAATCAGAAGGTCGGGACGTATGTTCCTTTCTGGAAAAGTGGATTCCGGAGGTGCTGGGCAGCGAGGAGTTGCAATCAGCAGTGGTTCTGGAAAAAGCACATCGTATTGGCCCACGGAGAGATAAGGGACCGCCGAGGACCTTAATTATGAAGTTTCTTAGCAACAGAGACAGGATGAAGATCTTCAACGCTGCACGTGCTAAAGGAGAGATTAAACACCAGGACCAGCAGGTGCGGTTCTACCCAGATTTGGCCACAGGAATCCAGCAATTGAGGAAGCAGTTTGATCCCGTACGTAAGGAGCTGCGCAACCTTGGGATTCGTCATGGTGTAATCTATCCTGCGAGACTGCTGACCACGTATGAGGGCAGAACCCACATCTTCAAGACCCTAGAGGAGGCGCAGGAGTTCATCAAGAAGATCAAAGAAGAAGAAGAGACTGGTGGGAGCTAAGCATGAACAAAATATAAGGTAGAATAATTAAGCATTTGCACAGGCATCTGACTGACTTGAAGTAAATAGTAAGTTTACAAAATATAGACTGTATTATATATTAAAAAAACAAAACAAAAACAAAACAAACAAAAAAAAAAAACTATGATGTACAAAGTTGTTAAAAATTTTGGAGTTAAGTTGGAAAACTACAGAGGAGAGTTAATGTTACGTCATTAAAAGCAGTAGAGTTAGGGTGATTGGGAGGATGAAGAAGGAGTGGCTTAGGCTGTTCCCCGTGGGTGTGGAACGGTCGATGGCTATATCGGGAGACAGAATTTTTCTTTTGATTTTGGGGGGTTTGCCACAAGGGGAAATTTGTTTGTGTGTAGTTTGTAGGATGAATGTTCAACCACTCATGTTTTTGCTTCTCTGTATGAGCATGTTTACACTGCAAGGTAATCCCAAACTCTCTATTGATCATGGACCAAAGTGTTAATCTTAATTTAACTTCATGGAATTGCAGAGGTCTACAAAATTTAAAAAAACTTAAACAAGTTATGAATAAAATAAAGGACATGGGTTCAAGAATTGTGTTTTTACAAGAAACTCATCTGATAGAGGAGGATGTTAAAAGAATTAGGAGTAGATGGCAGGGAAGTGTATTCACCTCTTCATTTTCATCCCGAGCCAGGGGAGTTATGACTCTCATACATAAATCAGTTCCTTTTCAAGTGAAAAATGTAATTGGAGACAAATTTGGAAGATATGTAATCATTCAAGGTTCTTTGCTATTAGAAAATATAAATCTTGTGAACTTATATGGTCCCAATATAGATGATCAGAAGTTCTTTGCTAATTTATTTCTCATCTTATCATCACTTACAGGGCAACATATAATAGCAGGGGATTTTAATTGTACATTGAATCCAGGTGTGGATAGATCAACAGGACTGGATTGTACGCACATTGGATGTAGGATGACTATTAATCATTTTATGAAAGAATTGAGATTGTTAGATATATGGAGAGAAATGAAACCACAAGTTAAAGCCTATTCTTGTTATTCCAGTACCTACAAGACATTCTCACGTATTGATTATTTTTTGATTTCCACAGAATTAAGGTCCAAGATTCAAAACTGCTTTTATGATAACATCGTGATCTCTGATCATGCACCCTGTTGTCTAATATATGTAGATAAAAAATTGACAAAGGAATCAGGTAGATGGCAATTTCAGCATAAATGGCTTCAGGATGAGGAATTTGTCAAGTATATAGAAAAACAGATAGACGAGTTCTTTGACATCAATACTACACAAACATCAGCATGTGTAAAGTGGGAGGCTTTCAAAGCTTTTATTAGGGGACATATTATTAGTTATACAGGATCAAAATCTAAGAAGACTCGAGAGGAGAGAGCTAAATTGGAACATAAAATAAAAAATCTTCAGGAAAAAGTGTATGCAGGAAGTGACCCAAGGTTGGAGAATGAATTACTGATTTTGAGAGCTGAATACGACAAAAAATCAGCGAATAGAGCTGCCTCGAGTCTTCTAAGATTGAAACAATCTTTTTATGAACAAGGTGAAAAATCAGGAAAATTATTAGCATGGCAGATTAAACAATTGGAAATTAAAACACCAATTACCAGTATTATAAGTAACGGACAGGTAGTTATAGATCCTTTAGAAATTAATAGAGCCTTTAGAGATTACTATGAAAAATTATATGATACCAAAAATGAACCTGATTTAACAAAACTAAATGGGTTTTTGAACGAACTATCTATACCGTGTATTCCAAATGAAAACAGGGAGATATTGGAGTCTAAAATTAGTCAAGAAGAAGTTGGGCTAGCCATTGATAATATGAAATCAGGAAAAAGTGCAGGACCAGATGGTCTTCCAGTTGACCTTTATAAAAAATTTAAGAATAAATTAATAAAACCTTTTTTGGAAATGGTTTTAGAAGCATTTCAAAATAATAATTTACCATCATACATAAATAATGCCTTAATTATACTGCTGCCAAAACCAGGTAAGCCCTCTAATAAATGTGAAAATATGAGACCAATAAGCCTATTAAACGCCGACCTTAAGATAATCTGTAAAATTTTAGCAAGACGAATACAAGAAATTTTACCAAATATTATTAATCGAGATCAGAATGGCTTTATAAAGGGTAGACAAGGCTTCCATAATGTAAGAAGACTATTTAATATTATCTATTTTAATAAAGAAGCACCGGATACAGCTCTCCTATCATTGGACGCCGAAAAGGCCTTTGATAGAGTTGAATGGCCCTTTCTTTTTGAAGTCCTACAAAGGTTTGGACTTGGAAATAATTTCATAAAATGGGTTCAAATAATATACAATAATGCTACAGCAGAAATCCTAACAAATAACAATATTTCAAAACCAATAAAAATCAATAGAGGATGTCGACAAGGCTGTCCACTTTCACCTTTACTGTTTACTATGGCAATTGAACCTTTAGCGATAGCGATACGTTTACATTCACAAATATATGGAATTAAAGTTGGACCAACAGAACATAAAATCTCCCTGTACGCCGATGATATAATTTTGTTTATGTCGAATCTAAAAAAATCAATTCCAACCTTGTTGAATTTAATAAAGAATTTTGGGGAAATATCAGGATATAAAATAAATAAAACTAAATCTTCAATATTAATGCTAAATGAGACCCAGAGAAATTACCCAGCCCCTGAGGTAAATCAATTCAATGTTGTAAATCAGTTTAAATATTTAGGAATCCAAATTATGCCTAAGCTAGAATCAGTCGCCAGTGTCAACTATGAAGCCTTAATGTCAGATATCAGTGAGTTAACTCAGAGATGGATGTCACTACCAATGTCGATGATCGGGAGAATCAATATACTTAAAAGTAATATTTTACCTAAAATACTTTATTTATTTCAATACATTCCCTTATCACCACCTTTAGATCTATTCTCAAGAATAAAAAAAAAGTTAGTGGAATTTATATGGAACAACAGGAGGGCTAGATTACGTTTGTCTTTATTATATTTACCATTTGATCGTGGAGGTCTGAAATGTCCAAATTTTATGTTGTATTATTGGTCGGCACAACTGAGGTCTATGACATATTATTTTTCATCAAATGATCTCCCTCACTGGACTGAAATGGAATCATACAATTTACCTTTACCTCTTCCCATATTCATATACTCAGATTCGGCAAAAAAATTACAAAAACAAGTTAAAAATCCATTTGTAAAGCATATGATCAAAATATGGTGTGAAGCTAAAAACTATTTAAAAGAACCACAGTTATTGTCACAATTTAGTCCAATATGGGGTAATCAATATTTTAAACCAGGGAGAGCGGACGCTGTATTTAAAGTATGGAATTTAAAAGGGATACAAAAGATTCAGGATTTATATTTGCCATGTGCAGACAACATAATGTCTTTTGAAGAGCTGAGGATCAAATTTAATCTCAATAGAACACATTTTTTTAAATATCTTCAACTTAGAAACTTTATTCGATCAAATCAAAATAAAGCTCTCACTCGACCTATTTATTCATCCTTGGAAAAAATGATGATGAAAGATAGTAAAAGAAAGGGTATTATTTCAGAGTTTTATAACTCATTGACACTATCTTCAAGTGAAAATTCACTGAAAAGATTAAACTACTGGAAAGAAGATCTGCAAATTGAAATTTCAGAGGAACAATGGGAATTGGCTTGTACAGAAGCTCAAACCAAATCAATAAATGCACGCCTTAAATTGATACATTTCAAATGGTTAATGCGGATGTATGTTACACCGGAGGAGTTAAATAGATATAACAAAAATATACCAGATACATGCACAAAATGCATGGAAAGTAAAGGAACCCTATTTCATTGTTTATGGGAATGTAGATTAATAAGAATGTTTTGGGAAGAGGTGAGGGTAACAATTGAAAAAATAATCTCAAAACAAATCATATTGAATCCTAAACTGTTTTTGTTGGGTCTGTACCCAGAAAAGCATAATTTTAATAAAAGTGAAAGAACATTCATAGACCTCAGTTTGCTTAATGCCAAAAAATGTATTGCACTATTATGGAAAAAGACTCATAGACCAGATGTGACTCAGTGGTTAAGACAGATGTTAACAAACCTTCCATTAGAAAGAATAACATATATACTAAAATCAAAGGAAATTGTGTTTGAGAATATATGGAGACCTTTTATTGATTATGTAAAAAATTTAAACATAACTCTTGAAGAAGAAGGTGAATGATGTGTGTGGACCTTGTAAATTCCAAACTGGTGAACATAATATGTATACTTATGTATTGGATTGTCTAGACTAAACAGAGGAGCATTGTTGAAGACTTGATTTTGTTGGTGGTTGTTGGTGTTTTTAGTGCATTTTTTTTTTTTTTTGTAGTACTTTAGTGTTAGTGTTTGATTGTTTGTATCATGTTTGTTAAAAAAAAAAAAGGTTCAATAAAGATATTATGGAAAAAAAAAAATACTTCAGTGTGATTTTCTGGATTTTTTCTTCTCATTTTGTCTCTCATAGTTGAGGTATACCTATGATGAAAATTGGAGACCTCTCTCATCTTTTAAGTGGGAGAATTTGCACAATTGGTGGCTGACTAAATACTTTTTTCCCCACTGTAACTGGACACCCCTGTCGTAATGTTAAAGGACGTGGGGAAGAAAAAAAAACAAAACAAACAAACAAACTCCTGGATCTGCCCCTTGAGAAATCTAATGGGTTCTTCCATGACTGATGCTCAAACGTTCTATAAAATTTCAATGAGATTTTAGATAGATAGATAGATAGATAGTTAGTTTTTTTCGAACACAAAAATATAACAAATACAAACAAATGGCAAATGCAATAAAGTAACAGTATACACTGTTCGAAAGGGAGAAGGAAGAAGTGAACACTTATTAATTCCATCTCCTCTTTTCCATAGATACACCCATGTGAATTTTATACAAATTACCACCTTTAAGATCCCAAGTAAACAATTTACTGTATTTTTTACAAATCAACATTAACACCCATCCATTCTTACAATGATGTCCATACATCAAAACCAGCCTCAAACAACACAGATATACACAGCGCTGTCCCACCCACCATTCCATAGTGTCCCATAATATCCCAGAGTGAGCATAATGAATCGTGCATATAACTACTACCCTTCTAACATATACCCTTTCAGCAAATGGTGCTTATACCTCTTTTTGAATTGATTTCTGTTTGTACATAGTTTCAGTTCCAGCTCCAGACTGTTCCACAAATCCACCCCACAGACAGATATGCACATACTTTTCTTGGTTGTACGTATCTTGGGTTTTGTAAAGTTTAAGTCTCCCCTCAAATTATGATCACTGTCTCTTTTTTTAAATATTTTTTGTATATTAGTTGGTAGTTGATTATTAATTGCCCTGTACATTACTTGTGCTGTCTTAAATTTAACTAAATCGATGAACTTTATGACATGTGACTTTAAGAACAACGCATTGGTATGGTCTCTATATCCTGCATTGTTTATTATCCTTATAGCTCTTTTTTGTAATGTGCATATTGACTGTAGGTTGGTCTTGTAGGTGTTTCCCCAGACTTCTACACAGTAGTTAAGATAAGGTAAAAACAGTGAATTGTACAATAAGACCAATGATTTATAGTCCAAGTAGTGTCTTGTCTTCCCCAGTATGCCTATACATTTTGCTAATTTGGCCCGGATGTGACTGATGTGAGGTTTCCAGCAGATTTTATTGTCTAGCGTCACCCCCAGAAACTTATTTTCCTGTACTGTTTCTATTCTGGTATCATCTATCGTTACCATTATTTCATGATTTATTTTATAATTTCCAAACAACATAATCTTTGTTTTTTTTAGATTTAGAGATAATTTATTTTTGTTGAACCACTGCGTTAATTTTTCCATTTCAGTTGTGACCACCTCTAAAACCTGCTGCAAATTCTCACCAGTGCAAAGGATATTTGTGTCATCCGCAAACAAAATAAATTTCAGAATTTTTGATACTTGGCATATGTCATTTATATACAAAATAAAGAGTTTGGGTCCCAAAACTGACCCCTGGGGCACACCACAAGTGATGTCCATGAAGGGTGATTTGTGCTCTCCAATTTGTACAAATTGTTGTCTGTTACTTAAATAACTTTCCACCCAACTCAGTCCAACCCCTCTTATCCCAAACCTTTCCAGTTTCCTTAGTAGTATTCTGTGGTCAATGGTGTCAAAAGCTTTCTTTAAATCTATAACTACTCCTACAGCAACCTTTTTTTTATCTATACAACTAATAATTTCTTCTATAAGTTCGATCAGTGCCAAAGATGTAGATTTATCTGCTCTAAAACCATACTGGCTATCTGTAAGGAGGTTGTGTTTTTCAGTGAAATCATCCAGTCTCTTAGTGAAGATTTTTTCAAGTATTTTGGAGAATTGTGAGAGTAAAGAGACTGGCCTGTAATTTGTGAAGCGATGACTGTCTCCTGTTTTGTATAGAGGTATTACTTTTGCTATTTTCATTTTGTCTGGAAATGTACCAGTTTGAAATGACAGGTTACAGATGTGGGTGAGTGGCTTAACAATTCCCTCAATTACTTTTTTCACTATTGTCATGTCAATTTCATTCCAGTCCGTTGATTTTTTGTTCTTAAATTTACTCACAGTCTCGATAATTTCCTTTTCAGTAACTGCACCCAAAAAGATTGTGTTTGGATTTCTATCTTCTATTTCATTCACCGAACCACTGTAGTTTGTTTCTGGTGTCGCTATTGATTTTGCCAATTCAGGACCAACGTTTACAAAAAATTTATTGAAACCACTGACCACATCTTCCATATTATTTATCAAATTGCCATTTTCGATAAAATATTCTGGATAATTTGCATTCTTAGGACGATTACTAATAATCCCATTGAGTACTTGCCATATTCCTTTTATGTTATTTTTGTTATCCTCTAGTATTCTGTTGTAGTATTCTTTCTTACAGGTCCTCATTATAGTAGTAAGCTTATTTTTGTATCTTTTATATTTGATCTCAGCTTCCACCATTCTGCATTTAATGAATTGTTTATATAATGTATTCTTCTTTTTACATGTATTTATTAACCCCTTGGTGACCCAAGGAATATTTTTTTTTGTTGTCTGTCACTGTATTGTTTTACAAGACAGTATTTATTGTACAATGATTGAAATATTTGTAAAAATTTATCATATGCTCTATTTATGTCATTTTCATCATAAACTATCTTCCAATCTTGTATTAATAATTCCTTTGTCAGTAAATGCATTGATTCTTCAGTTCTTATTCTTTTATATTTAATATTTTTGGTATACTTTTTCTTCCTATAATCACATTGATAGACAACAAATGCTTATAGAATGCTTTTAAGCGAGTGAGTTCAGCTTTAAATTTAAAGTGATGGGTTTCACTTAAAAGTGGTAAAGACAAGTGTCAAATGCTTGCCTTTTTTTTCATGGTAGGAGTGAGTGTTACATGGAACGACATTAACATTGTACTTTTACCCGAGAGGTGCTTAAAAATAAACAGAATGGTCAATTTAACTTCCTGGCCTTATCCCACAATAACAAAAAAACTACTCAGAAGTAAATCCTGTCATATATTCCAAGGCTAAATGATGGATGTCACTTACCCTTGTCCAATTTTTTCATATCTGGTGTACTTTTTTTTGGGATCCCCAATGCTGACTATGGTTCCTGCAAGCCACATCACAACCACATGTCAAAGGAAAAGCACAAATAAATGTGACAAAAAATACTGACTGCTCTAGTGAAGGAGATTATAAAAGACTAAAGATTTTTTAAAAAATAATTTACTCAGTTTGTCCATGATCTCTTCATCTGACATCTTGCTCTTCTTTTTCTGTCTGTCTGCAGCCTTTGAGGCGGAATCTACATCCGGACTTGAGCATGGAGCAGGGATGGGATCAATGACAGAGCGAGTATATACCTGTCAAACATGCCAAAATAATAAACCAAGGGAAAGGAATAACGTATACGTAATGGAGAATCACACAAAGAATGATTAGGAAGTGAAGATAAATGGTCTGGGTTTCAGGGTAGCTCAGTCAGGTGCTTCTCTGCTTGAGGACGAAAACCATCAAAGCGCCGATGGGACTGAAGCCCACTATTACACAACCTTCAATAATCCAGTCCTGTCCTCCCCATCCTTTGAAACATTAATATTTTAGAATAAAATAATTTGGCTGTGACTTACACTCTTCGTGTGTTCCGGTCTTGGTGCCACGACAGGAGGAGGGGCTTCATCATCGTCATCATCATCAATGTCTTTAATGTTTGGAGATAAGGGTTCGGTGCTTTTTTTAACTGGCTAATTTAAAGATATAGACAAGCTTGTTAACCTTCACTAGAAAAATCATAAAAACAAAAAAGTGGAGTTAATAAAAAAAAAAAAAAAAAAAGGGCTTGAATTACTTACAGATTGAGGCCCTGGAGTGAATGTGTCTTTTTCTACAGGGCAGAAAACATAAAATTATTAGTAAATTGTAGAAAGGTGGTACAAAAAGTCACATCTTATTTAGTGATGCACAAGAAAAACTCCCACAGTGAGCATTTCAGTGCAAAAAGCCTTAATTGAAGCCTAAAGGTAGTACCTCAAGTGAAAGACTGGACTAAGAATTTTTAGTGTTTGATTTCAAAGTAAACAATGCAACACTGTACAACACAGTGGTGTGAAAAAGTGTTTGCTCCCTTCCTGATTTCTCTTTTTTTTGTATGTTTGTCACACTTAAATGTTTCAGATCAAACAAATTTAAATATTAGACAAAGATAACACAAAATGCAGTTTTTAAATGAAGGTGTTTATTATTAAGGGTAAAAAAAAATCCAAACCTACATCGCCCTGTGTGAAAAAGTGATTGCCCCACATTAAAACAAATTAACTGGTTTAATCACATCTTTGGAAAGCTGAGTTCAATTTCTCGAGCCACACCCAGGCCTGATTACTGCCACACCTGTTCTCAATCAAGAAATCAGTTAAATAGGACCTGCCTGACAAAGTGAAGTAGACCTAAAGCTCTTCAAAAGCTAGACATCATGCTGCGATCCGAAGAAATTCAGGAACAAACGAGAAACAAAGTAATTGAGATCAATCAGTCTGGAAAAGGTTATAAAGCCATTTCTAAAGCTTTGGGACTCCAGCAAACCACAGTGAGAGCCATTATTCACAAATGGTGAAAACATGGAACAGTGGTGAACCTTCCCAGGAGTGGCCGGCGGACCAAAATTACCCCAAGAGCGCAACAACAGCTCATCTAAGAGGTCACAGAAGACCCCACAACAACATCCAAAGAACTGCAGGCCTCACTTGCCTCAGTTAAGGTCAGTGTTCATGACTCCACCATAAAAAAAGAGACTGGGCAAAAATAGCCTGCATGGCAGTGTTCCAAGACGAAAACCACTGGTGAGCAAAAAGAACATAAAGGCTTGTCTCAGTTTTGCCAGAAAACATCTTGATAATCCCCAAGACTGTGGGGAAAATACTCTGGACTGACGACACAAAAGTTGAACTTTTTGGAAGGTGTGTGTCCCATTACATCTGGTGTAAAAGTAATACAGCATTTCAGAAAAGGAACATCATACCAACAGTAAAATATGGTGGTGGTAGTCTCATGGTCTGGGGCTGTTTTGCTGCTTCAGGACCTGGAAGACTTGCTGTGGTAAATGGAACCATGAATTCTGCTGTCTACCAAAAAATCCTGAAGGAGAATGTCCAGCCATCTGCTCATGACCTCAAGCTGAAGTGCACTTGGGTTCTGCAGCAGAACAATGATCCAAAACACACCAGCAAGTCCACCTCTGAATGGCTTAAGAAAAACAAAATGAAGACTTTGGAATGGCCTAGTCAAAGTCCTGATCTGAATCTGACTGAAATGCTGTGGCATGACCTTAAAAAGTGGTGTGTGGTGTGGAGTGGTGGCTCAGTTGGTAGAGCATCCGCCCCACACCCGGGAGGCAGGGGTTCAAATCCCGGCCGGGTCATGCCGAAGACCATATAAAAGTGGAACTTCCTGCCGTCCAGCTTGGTGCTCAGCAATAATGGAATGGAGGAGGGAAATTTGTGGCGGCGCCTTGCATGGCAGCGGCCCTCTGATTCTGCACTTGGGGTGTGTGTGATTAACACAGTAGATAGGTAAAACACAATCTCGTTCTACTGTACATGATTGGTTGCACAGTTGAATGACAATAAGGGTGATTAGAAAAGGCGGTTCATGCTCGAAAACCCTCCAGTGTGGCTGAATTACAACAATTCTGCAAAAATGAGTGGGCCAAAATTCCTCCACAGCTCTGTAAAAGACTCATTGCCAACTGTCACAAACACCTGACTGCAGTTGCTGCTGCTAAGGGTGGCCCAACCAGTTATTAGTTTTAGGAGGCAATCACTTTTTCCACACAGGGCCATGTAGGTTTGGATTTTTTTCCCCTTAATAATAAACACCTTCATTTAAAAACTGTGTTTTGTGTTTACTTGTGTTATCTTTGTCTAATATTTAAATTTGTTTGATGATCAGAAAAATTTAAGTGTGACAAACACACAAAAAAAGAGAAATCAAGAAGGGGGCAAACACTTTTTCACACCACTGTAGCCCTGACCAATGACCAACAACCAGCAGAATGCTCGAAACACATTCAATACAAACCAACACAGCCAATGTGCAGCTTGCATAGAATAAAACACTGAATTTACACTACAAATGGTTGTCGTTTTGGTGAACTTAAATGAATATGAAGACGGTGATTTAAAAATAGCTTGACAGTGAATATGTTTATTTTTTTATTGCTGTTGTTGCATCTAAAAAATACCAGGAACCACTGTGGTGAAGTTAGTCATGCTTTTACACCAGAAGTCAAAGCAAGACTATGTTTCTGTGAGCTCACATTCAACTCATCAATCCTGTACACTTAGCCTGGGGAAGAAGTACATCCACCCGCTTCAGTTTAACCACGTTAAACTCATTAATCCATAGACAACTGTTAAATTTTAAAGTAATAAACTCATGTTAATCTTTTAGAAAAATGATTAGTTGTTGGCCGTCTAATCAGGAAATCAAATGTAACAGGAAGGTAACCGACTCATGTAGCAGGCGTATAGTCACAAAACTCAAACTGTATGATAATGTTTATGATTTTGTACAAAACAAAATCCTTCGCATGAATACAGATTAATCAGATTTTTACTTGTATTACTTAAACATCTGAGATCTGTTTTGCATGTCACAGAACTAAGAGACTGGGATCACTGAGAAGTTGAGTCACTGAATATAAATCAAATCGCTCCACTGTTGCTTTAAAAATAATCAACATTTTATTCTAGCCCCCTTAGGGCCAGAATGCCATCTTCTGAAGTTATCACTGGTATCACCTTAACTGATAAACAACAGAGCTAAAGTGATGGACATTTACAGAGATGGCTTATGAGGAACTGCCACTGCATCATTATTCAATAACATATCAAACAACACACTTGTACTTGGGTAAATTGTAATACTTAATTGATTACATTTTCCCAGCATTGTCAGTAACTGAACAACTCCCCTCTCTGTTCAGGAAGCACTAGAAAGATTTTTAAACTTTATGGATCTCTGCAGAAAATTTTACACGTATTTACGATCTATTGATGACATTACTCTGGATTCATCTTTACTCAACACCTGAATGCAATGTGCATGCCAAACAAGTTTCAAGGACTGCATTCTTCCACTTGTGCAATAATAGCCACGCTTACATGTGCAAAATTTCTTCAGTTGGTTTACAATTCAGATCAGAACTCTACTGTTTACATGGATCCTGAAAAAGTTGATCCGATTAGGACGTGCATTTCCATGTGTCACACGTTTGAACGGACTAAATCATTTTGACATGCGCACAATTATCCGACATTCCGGAAATAGTAGAAGAAGAAGCAACTTCTGATGTAAACAAACCCCGCTTTGTGTCTTTCTCTTTTTGAAATGGACCTGTATTGTGTTATTCAGACTGGACTTTTGCTTCTGCTGGTCTCTGTAATGAAGCTACAAGCCCAGCAGTACATACTTCTGCATATGACGAACGGAGGGAGACAGCAGGACGATACAGACCAGTTTTGTTTTACTCCCGCCATGTCTTCCGCTAGCTGCTGTAAAGGCGGAAATATGTCACGTCGACGTGTAGCTGATGTACAGAAATGCGCAGTAAACATATTTTCTACCCAAACTTCGGAATAAGTGTTTATATGCGCACCAGTCGGATTAACAATTGGCATAACTCACCCGTCTCAATCGTAAGGAAATTTTGATCTGAATGAGTGTGATCGGGTCAGAATATTCAGATTGGCGTGTTTACATGAAGCATTTTTATTCTGATCAGGCTTTTAATCCGGTTACTTGTGTCCATGTAAACATGGCTATTATTAAAATCTGGAGCACCCAGTCTCAGGGTGACAATGAAAAACAAGTTCATACATTTGTTGCTTCTAGGTTGGACTACTGTAACTGCTTGCTATCAAGGATTGCCACAAGAGTTTCCTGAAAAATCTGCAACTGATCCAAAATGCTGAAGCCAGAGAACTGACAGGAACTAGTAAGAGAGACTGTACAGAGCTTAAGTCACACAACCTCAACTTCCGCATATGGGAGTTTACTTTGGAAAATAAAATCTCCATTGGAATGAATGGTAAGAGAGAAATTCACTTTCAATCCCAATCGTCCTGAAAGTCACCCTTTGCAGCTATAACAGCTTCAACTCTTCAGAGAAGGCTTTCCACAAGGTTTAGGAGTGTGTGTTTATGGGAATTTTTGACCATTCGTCAAAAAAAAGTGCATCTGTGAGGTCAGGCACTCATGTTGGACAAGAAGGGCTGGGTCGTAGTCTTCGCTTTATTTCATCCCAAAGGTGTTCTATCAGGTTGAGGTCAGGGCTCTGTTCAGGCCAGTCAAGTTCCTCCACACCAAACTCTCCCATCCATATCTTCATGGACCCTGCTTTGTGCATTAGTGCCCACTCATTTGGAGAGGTGTCCCAATACTTCTGACGATACAGTGTATGTACAGAGTAGTTCTTACTGCTGTTGTCATTGTAATTGTTGCATTTTGATCTATAGGTGCTATATGGATAAATAAAAGTGAAAGTTAAATATTTACAAGCATAATCAATTTAAAGATATGTCCAAAAGTGCCACAGTTTGGAGCTAGTAATTCATTAAGTCTTTTTAATCCGATGCCAACTTACACACGTTGCTGTGAACAATAGAGGCCAATGATAACATACCTGACCCATTGTGCCCCCCTCCCCCCACCAGTGTCAGACTCTTCTTCAGACAGGGAAGCTCTTTTGTTTGCTTTTTTATCCACAAGAACAGTGGAAAAGCAAAGCGGTTTTAGGTAAGGTTTAAAGGCTTTGACCATAATCCACTGCTATTAACACCAAAGATTTCTTAAGACTAACCTAAGGCTCAAATACAGAACATCCCAGCTGGAGCAATTATTCTCAACAAATCTTATGTGCACCATGTACTACATGTGGAACATAAGGTGAATAACACCCAAGAAGAAAACAAGTAATCAAATCAAACTATTTTGTTTCTCACCAGAAGATGAAAAGCTGAGGTACTTCTGGCGTCCGTTGCCTGTAGAGTCGTAGAACTTCAGAACATCAAGAACAGCCTGAGGGTTTTTCTTCTGCTCTGACTTAGTGATGTTTGAGGTTTGGAGCAGGCGAGCCCATTGCTCTGGCATACCCTGGGTTTCACAAACGGTTACAAAAATGTATCAAATGGTGGAAGCTAACAATCAGCAAGTTGCATATATACTGTATATAATGTAAGTGCTCAGACTCACCGTGAATTCACCCGTTACAGCATCAAACCCAACATGTATGGTGTGTTCAAAATCTGAAGGTGGTGAGATCTCTGGTCTCTCTTTGTCCCGATCTTTCTTTCTTCCACCTGACAGCAACCAAACATTAGGCTTTAAACAGTTGTAGCCTAAAGAATGAATGGAAATATCAACTATAAACAAAACATAACACCTTTTTCAGCTGAAGAAAAGATTGAGATGATTTTACTGCGAGATTTCTTCTCCTCGGGCACAGAAGGCAGAGGTTTTGAGCTGTGGTTGGCTGAGAGGGAGTCTTTGCCAGAGCTGGCAAAGATGTTGCTGCTGATCCTGACTGGAGGGGCGGGGGGTTTATCCTCAGGGTCTCCGTTATCACACATCGCTACGAGGTTGTCGCAAGCCTCACTGGGCTAACTGGGCAGGGGGAGGAAAGCAGCAATTTAGGATGGTAAACACCAAGGAGAGGGAAGCAGCGCTCACATCAGCAAGAGGCACAGATATGCTCATGCACTGTAGGAGAGAGAAAGCGTAAAGAAAATCAGACATGAAAGACCATAAAAGATACAATAATAAAATGTCAAATACAATCTAGCGCGGTCATAAATTGTAAGCAGAGCCAAATGGAGTCTGCACCCACTGAAGTCCTAGAAAAAAAACTGCAGGACTACTTTCACTGGTGTATGTGGCTGGGAATTTTAACTGGAGATTAAGAAACACTGAAAATGTGTCATCTATGTATCTAATACACATTTGCACACCCGATTTGTACGTAGGTTACATTCAAAAACTTTCAGGTTCCTGTCACAATGAGAAATCAAAGTTGATTTATGATTTCAAAGGTGACTACATTTTTTTAACCAATTATTGTAATTTTGTTACTGACAGTTCATAACGCAGTCAGCAATTTAAAATCCCACACCTTTTGTTTTGGGGCTGATGATAAAAGTAACTGTTTCCAAAGAATAAAAAAGAAAGGCACCTTTCAAGTCCCAATACATATGGAGGTAGTATAAATGAAAGTTTTGTGGCATTCATTAGACTGAAAACATTACGCAGAAAGAAAGCCTGTTGTATCGAGTAAAACTAGAAACCGAGAACTGCTGCCACACCGTATTGTACAAGAGACATCACTGTAAACCCTATTATACCTGCTGAGGTGAGTAGGAACCACTTCCATGTATTCCACTACATGTACACAGATACCTTTTTCACAACATTGCACTTCAGTTTTTATGTGGCATCTTTATAAAATCAAAACAAGGATGTTTACTCCTTTGGTGCTCTTTGATCTGCTTTTTCACAGATTTGAAGTGTGTACAAATTTTAACGCTTGTTTGAGTTTGTGAAAACATCACCAGAGCAGTGACATTTTAACAATGTACTGCATGCTTTTACTCCGTTACTCCAAATTTGACTTTGATCCTCCTTGTTCTTCGAATATATGTAATCAACTATTGTTTAGTTTCTTTGTAATATTATTTTGATTATAAGTGAGCATACATATGGTTTATTTGTACTTTGTGGGTTAGACTTAACACTTTATAGCTTGGTCATTACTAATCAAAATTACTCACTACTCAAGTAATCTGTTGAAAAGACACACTGTTATTCAAGTGTTTTTGTCACGACTCCTACAGGAGTAAATATTAAGATACAGTAAAAATACTTTAAGCTGGAAAGAATTTCTGACTCTCCACACACTTGTGTCTGTGTAGTTATTATTTTTTTTATTCCCTAAATAAAGCTGAAAATGCACTCTTGTGGTAAAATAATGCAGGTTTCTCCTCCCTTAATACGTAGAAATCAGTAGTTGAGACGTTTAGGCTTAATGTTAAGATTTAAAAAAGTCCACATATTGACATTTAGCTTACAGTTCTTTCGCATACAGACAGTTTCACCATCCATCCATCCATCCATCCATCCATCGTCTACCGCTTTTCCGGAGGTCCGGGTCGCGGAGGCAGCAGTTCAAGCAGAGAAGCCCAGACTTCCCTCTCCCCAGCCACCTGCTCCAGCTCTTCAGAGGGGATACCAAGGCGTTCCCAGACTAGCTGGGAGACATAGTCTCTCCACCGAGTCCTGGGTCTGCCCCGGGGTCTCCTCCCAGTGGGACGTGCCTGAAACACCTCAAGTGGGAGGCGTCCAGGAGGCATCCTAATCAGATGCCCATACCACCTCAACTGACTCCTTTCAATGTGGAGGAGCAGCGGTTCTACTCTGAGCCTCTCCCGGATGACTGAGCTCCTCACCCTATCTCTGAGGGTGAGTCCAGCAATCCTACGGAGAAAGCTCATTTCAGCCGCTTGTATCCGCGATCTCGTTCTTTCGGTCATTACCCAAAGCTCGTGACCATAGGTGAGAGTAGGAACGTAGATTGACTGGTAAATCGACAGCTTTGCCTTAGAACTAAGCTCCCTCTTCACCACAACAGACCGGTACAACGTCCGCATCACTGCAGATGCTGCTCCAATCCGTCTGTCGATCTCTCGCTCCATTTTCCCCTCACTCGTGAACAAGACCCCAAGATACTTAAACTCCTCCACTTGGGGCAGGAGCCTGTCCCCAACCCGGAGAGGACAATCCACCTTTTTCCGGCTGAGGACCATGGACTCGGACTTGGAGGTGCTGATTCTCATCCCAGCCGCTTCACACTCAGCGGCAAACCGTCCCAGCAAGAGCTGTAGGTCATTGCTGGATGAAGCCAACAGGACAACATCATCTGCAAACAACAGAGATGAGATCCTGTGGTCACCAAGCATGACACCCTCCATTCCCTGGCTGCGCCTAGAAATCCTGTCCATAAAAATTATGAACAGGACCGGTGACAAAGGGCAGCCCTGGCGGAGTCCAACTCTCACTGGGAATGACTCCGACCGAGTGTTGGCAATGCGAACTAAACTCTCACAACGGTCGTACAGAGACCGAATAGCTCGTAACAACAAGCCCGATACCCCATACTCCCGAAGCACCCCCCACAAAAATCCACGAGGGACGCGGTCAAATGCCTTCTCCAAGTCCACAAAACACATGTAAACTGGTTGGGCAAACTCCCACGAACCCTCAAGAATTCTCGAGAGGGTAAAGAGCTGGTCCGATGTGCCACGGCCAGGACGAAAACCACATTGCTCCTCCTGAATCCGAGGTTCGACCAACGGCCGGACTCTCCTCTCCAATACCTAGACAGTTTCACCCTTACGACTATTCCAAAATGCCCTTCAACTGGATAACAACAGGGCGGCTAGCAGACAAACGCTAGCATGAACAACTTGGCCAACAAGTGTGCTAGCCAGAAGCTAACGTTAGCTAGCGATTTGCTGTCCAAACATATATTTCAGCTAAAGTTACCTAGCATCTGACAACTACAGCCCCCTGAAATCATAAATACTAAACAGTGTCTACATAGCAAAAACACTGGCTACAGTACAGAAAGCTACCCGGCAAAAGTAAGCTTCATGTTCGTGCTAACGAAGCCGAGCTCACCGGAGAATCCACACCAGTCAAACTTGATCAGAACTCCCGGACGATCCTCAGCGGCCTGGAAAACGTCTGCAAAATCCGTTAAAAGTAACCCCACTGTAGCATTGGGCTTGCAGCTGCACACACGGTGTACAAATAATTTAGCAGAAGAAAAGACGCGATTCCAACTATTTACAATACAACTTTTCTTCTGTCTTGTGTCGGCCCAGGGATAATTCCGCTATGGCGAAGGGGAAGCGGAACTACCGACCCAGCCCTGCTCAATAGACGCTTCAAATGAATGGTGAGTAGTAGTGTGGACACAGGGAGAAATTACAGTCCCTGTGCAAATCCTCACCGCTGATACCCAGAAATAACACGTTTTAACCAACAACCTCTGCTAAAAGGCTGTAAACATTTCGAGACTTCAGAAACTGGAAGTCAATGGACCCGAAAAGCATTTTAGGTAATGTAGTTCAATATTTCACAATACAGGTACATCTACAAAAAATGAGTAGCCTGAAAATTTTCATTATTTTTTTTCATAATTCAATAAGGAAACTAGTATTTTTTTTTTAATTACAAGTAGAGGGAAAAATATTTCAAGCCTATGATTATAATGTGACGTTTGCAAGGTTCAAACAAAGAAAGAGGAGCAAGATGGTTGTGATGAACAGGCTTTATTTACACACCACCGACCCCCAACTTACTTCTGAGCACAGAGAGGAGGGGAGGTCATTCTCCCACACCTCCGTTTCAATCATGGTTACACACACATGATACATCTTGCCTTAATCCTGCTAAACACTGCTGGGTCATTATAACGCAGTTATAATGACACAGCAGTATAACTCAGTAATAACACATTTAATCCACACAGTAACGTTTTCAACTGGCAAAGCATGCTGGGAAATCCCTGCCCCCCTTAACATGGCCCCGACGTTACACTGCACCCCCCTGGACTGGTTTCTGTCCCCAGAAAATTCAAAGTCCACTTTCAGAAATCCAACGCGAGTCAGCCCGGTGCCGGGGCGGCATGCACGGGCCATCCAAGTGTCCATCTGAGTCTCGGTCGGAGTATCTGGTTGGGGTAGGGTTCCGGTTTGGCCACCAGCGGGCGGATGGACACATCTGACAGCCTCTGTAGGACCACGCACAGTCCCTTCCCTGGCAGGGAGAGTCCCAAGCCCGCTCCGGCCGACTCCCACCGCTGCCAGGTCTCCCAGGCGGCCGCTGGCCCGCATCCATGCGTCCAGCCCTTGCCGCGCCTGGAAAATGGCCGGATCTTCGTCCTGCTCGCTCCGCTGCTGTGCGTCTGCTGCGCCGAGGGCCTCCGTGACGTCACCGAAAGGGAAAGCATCTGCGGGTGGTGGTAGGACTACGCAGTTCCTCCTCTGGCAGCGGGAGTCCCATGACTCCCACCGCTGCAAGGACCTCCCAGGCGGCCGCTGGCCCGCGTCCCGGCGTCCAGCCCTGCCGAGCCTGGGAAAAGACCGGATCTGTCCTGCTCGCGCCGCTGCTGCTGTGCTCCAAAGGCCTCTGTGACATCACCGCCGGGGGAAGCATCTGCAGAAGGTGGCTTTTTCTCCCTCCATGCCACCTCGCTCTAATTTAACGTCGGTGAGGGGCCAGTTTGTCGTGCGCTGTGTGCGGGGCAGTACCATGCGATGTACCCTGGCTCTGTGCAGCGGAAGTCACCTCCCGGTCGATCGCCGCTCCTAATCGCTCTGGAATCGCCAGCCCGTCCTGCACTGAAAAGGGCGGAAAACGGGGCTGGTTTGCTCTGCTCGGCCCGTCGGGTCCGCTGCTTCATCCATCTCGGCGAGCCTCTCCGGGGGCAGGCATCTCAGCTCTACGCTCCGTTCCCAGCCGAGCGATGAACCGCTCCGGCCGCAGGACCTCCGCCTGGATCCGCATCTTGCTCCATGCCCACTCCTGACACCAATGTGACGTTTGCAAGGTTCACACAAAGAAAGAGGAGCAAGATGGTTGTGATGAACAGGCTTTATTTACACACCACCGACCCCCAACCCCAACTTACTTCTGAGCACAGAGAGGAGGGGAGGTCATTCTCCCAGACCTCCGTTTCAATCATGGTTACACACACATGATACATCTTGCCTTAATCCTGCTAAACACTGCTGGATCATTATAACGCAGTTATAATGACACAGCAGTATAACTCAGTAATAACACATTTAATACACACACAGTAACGTTTTCAACTGGCAAAGCATGCTGGGAAATCCCTGCCCCCCTTAACATGGCCCCGACGTTACAATAATTTATAGCTGGAAAGAAGAAATCTGGTGTTGTGCTGGACACAATACACACGGCACTCCATCCAGGACAAGGGGGTTGGTGGGGGAGCAGGTAGTTAGAGATGCTAATGGGGAAAGCTGAGAGGAGCCAACCAAACAAAGATGGGCCTTTCGCTCCCTGCCGCGCCAGGCTGACACCTGAAGACGCAGGGGTGCAAATGTATTGTAGTAAGACCTGCTCTGTGACGTGTGGGTCATTCATTCATTCATTCATCTTCTTCCGCTTAATCCTTTTTGGGTCGCGGGGGGTGCTGGAGCCTATCCCAGCATCTTTGGGCGAGAGGCAGGGTACACCCTGGACAGATCGCCAGTCCATCGCAGGGCCAACACAGAGAGACAGACAACCATTCACTCTCACGGCATCAATGTTATGTTAATGTGTGTGCATGTCTTGCAGTCTGAATGTTAATGTGCTTACCCTGAGTGCCGGAGGCGGGAATTAAAGTGTATAAAGGAGTTCGCTCAGGCATTCAGGTTTTAGAGTTTCTGTGCTTATGCTGGAAGTGGAATAAAGTTTGTCGTGCAGCTCGCTGCCTCGTCTGTTTCCATCTTCCACAATGGTGACCTTAAGATGTGTAATGGAGAGCGAGCCGAACACCGCCCTGGAGACAACCCAGAGGGAGAACACCAGCGCGGCATGCGCTGTCACAGTCAAACTCCCAGACTTCTGGCTTCACAATCGGACCGCTTGGTTTCTACATGTTGAAGCCCAATTCGCACTCTGCAGGGTGACAACGGACGACACCAAATATTATCATGTGGTCGCTGCTCTGGATGTGCACGCCACGCAGCAAGTGATGAGCCTGCTCCAGTTAACTGCCAGTCCAGGGGAAATACGACGTGCTCAAGCAGATGCTGATTCACCAGTATACCCTGTCGGACAGTGAGAGAGCAGAGAAACTCCTAACACGCTCAGAGTTAGATGACAGATCAGCTGTGGCGCTAATGGCTAATGGAGAGCATGTTAGCAATGAGGGGGAAGAACGACAAATCCTTCCTTTTTGCCCACCTCTTCCTCAGGAACCTACCTGCTACAGCGAGGGCGATCCTGGCCAACTCACCACTGCTGGTAACCAGGAACTACTGCGCTCTGGCGCAGGAAGTGGACCGCATCATCCTAGTGACCAGAACTCTTACCTTGCACACAATGACACAGGCATCCGGGAAGGACTCAAGTGAGGTCGAGAGCCGTTGGTGGTGGCTGGGACAGACACCAAGAGACGCAGGAATGGAACGCTCTGTGTCTATCACCGCTGCTTTGGGTCGGATACCTAACACTGTCTGCCACTGTGCCAATTCAAGAAGCCAGGCAAACGGCACGGCCAGCAGTCAGTAGCAGCTGTGACTGCTGGCGACAGGAACAAGCTGCTGTTCATCACAGACACATGCTCAGGGAGACATTTCTTAGTGGACTCCAGCTCCCAGAAGAGCCTCATTCTGCCATTCAGCGCAGACAGATCAGCAGGAAGCAGCGGTCCCGAGCTCATGGCCGCCAACGGATCTGACATCAGGACATTTGGTGAACGGACATTGACAGTGTGCTTACACGGACACAATTACCAATGGGATTTTGTGGTGGCAGCATGTTCTGTCCCCATTTTAGGCACAGATTTTTTTATATGCTTATGGGTTGTTAGTCGATGTTGCCAACAGACGTTTACTGGATGTTGTCTCTTTTACTTCCTTGCCCTGCACAGCTCGGGGAGTTGGGCCAACAACACGGGCTAGCGTTATAGCTCCAGGGGGTAAGTACCAGCATTTACTTTCACAGTTCCCAGCACTCACAGTTCCAACATTTTCTGCTACAGTAACCAAACATGGGGTCGAACATTTCATAACCACAAAAGGCCCGCCGGTGTTCGCGTGACCTCGGCACCTGGATGCGGTTAAACTAGCCAGCGCGCGCAAGGAACTTAGAGCAGCTAGGCATCGTTAGGCGCTCCAACAGCCCGTGGGCATCCCCACTACACATGGTGCCTAAGGCCAGTGGGTCGTGGCGACCACGTGGCGATTTCCGGCACTTGAACAATAATACGGAACACAATTGGTATCCCATCCCACACACCCAGGATTTTTCTGTGCACCTGGCTGGGACACGTGTTTTTTCGAAAGTGGATCTGGTCCGTGGTTACCACCAGGTCCCGGTGCGTGCAGACGACGTTCCCAAAACAGCTGTAATAACTCCTTTTGGCCTTTTTGAGTTTTTACGTATGCCATTCGGGTTAAAGGGCACGGTGCAAACCTTTCAAAGAATGATGGACGTGGTGCTCCGTGACCTGCCCTTCGTTTTTGTCTACGTAGACGACATTTTGGTGGCTAGTGCGTCCGAAGAGGAGCACCTCGCCCATCTCAAACTAGTTTTCCAGAGGCTGGAAGCACACGGGCTTATCGTGAACCCGGTGAAGTGCCAGTTCGGTGTGCCAGTGATTAATTTTTTGGGTCACCGCATTTCGCCAGAGGGCGTGATTCCGCTGCCTATTAAGGTGCGTGTTGTGTCGGATTTTCCACACCCACAGACAGTGAAGGCCCTGCAGGAATTTTTGGGCATGGTCAACTTTTAGAGCCGCTTCCGCCTCTGAGTAGCCCAGCTGCTGCAGCCGTTGTACGCCGTGCTCAAGAAAACAAAGCCCGCGGAAAATGACTGGACCCCTGAGCGAGTCCAGGCTTTCACAAATGCCAAAACAGCGTTCGCTGACGCTGCTTTGCTAGCCCACCCTGTCCCGTCAGCGTGGCTAGCACTCACTACTGACGCGTCTGACGTTGCCATAGGGGCAGTGGTGGAGCAGTATGTTTCCATTGCGTGGCAGCCGCTCGCATTTTTCAGCCGCACTTTGCACGACAACGAATGCAAATACAGTACATTTAACAGTTGTTGGCCCTCCACCTGGTGACGTTCCATTTCCAGTTTTCGCTGGAAGGGCGCGAGTTCACTGCATTCGTTGATCATAAGCCACGAATGTACACAATGTCCAAAGTCTCGGAATCGTGGTCAGCCCGGCAGCAACAACATTTGGCCACGATCTCGGAGTTCATGACCGACATTCAACACATAGCTGGCAAGCTTAATGTTGTGGCCAACTGCCTGTCACACGCATTAGTCTCTCTGGTCTGCATGGGAATAGATTTCTCCGCCATGGCTGTGGAGCAAACCGGGGACACAGACATTTGCGCGCTCCAGTCCGCGCCTACTGTGTTAAAACTGGAGAGCAGGGTGGTGCAAGAAGGGTGCCCCCCCGCTTGCTCTGCGACGTCTCCACCGGTCGTTCACGCCCGGTGGTTCTGAGCTCTTGGCACCGCCACGTTTTTGAGTCAGTTCACTCCCTTTCATGTCCCGGTGTGCGCACCTCGGTTAAACTGGTGGGGGCAAAATTTGTCTGGCCTCACTTATGCAGGGACGTGAAAGAGTGGGCTGCAGCGTGTGTCGTGTGCCAGTGGGACAAAGTGCACAAGCACACCAAAGCCCCCCTCAAGCCGTCTCAAATTCCGCCCAGAAGGTTCGACCACGTCCATGTGGATTTGGTGGGCCCCCTCCTGCCATCGCAAGGGTTCATACACCTTTTGACAATTGTGGACCGCACCACGTGTTGGCCTGAAGTGGTCCCGCCGGCTTCCACTATGTCCGCGGAAGTGGCTCGCGCTTTTTTGTCGGTTTGGGTTGCACAGTTCAGATCCGCATCGGACATCACTTCCGACAGGGGTCCGCAATTCGTTTCGGAACTCTGATCCGCGATGTCCCAGAGCCTGGGGGTCAAAATCCACCGCACCACCCCGTACAACCCCCAGGCTAACGGGTTTATGTGAACGCTTTCATAGGTCGCTTAAAGCAGCGCTCAGAGCCTCACTCACAGATGCAAATTGGGTTAACTGCCTGCCCTGGGTTCTATTGGGGTTGCGCTCTGCGCCTAAGGAGGATCTGGCAGCCTCCCCGGCAGAACTTGTTTTTTCTCAGCCGCTTCGGATCCCCGGGGAATTTTTACCGGAAAACCCCACATCCGGGACGGACCCGCCCACGCATTTATTTTTCAGTGCAGGGGCTGTTAACATACCAGGTCCGGTGCACCATTGTTTTCCTCACACCTTTGTCCCAAAGAGCTTACAGAGTGCCAAGTTCGTTTTTGTTAGGCACGACGCACACAGAACCCCGCTGCGGCCACCATTTGATGGACCGTTCAGAGTGCTGAAAACCGGGGCAAAGCATTTTATGTTAGACTTGGGCGCGGGGGGCGTAAGGAAACTGTCTGCAATGACATGCTTAAGCCCGCTTATGTATTGGCAGAAGAACAGGTGGTGTTGGCTCAAGTTCCCCGGCGTGGACGCCCACCTGTAGTGGCTCCGCAAGTTGGTGTTTCCCCTGCAGAGAACTGTTGGCAGCAGACTAGGTCTTTCCCCTCCCCATCCTTTCCCCATCCACAGGACTGTGCGCCAGAGACCGAGTTTGTCTCTTGCCCTCCTCAACAGCAAGACACTTCGGCCGGTCCACATTACAGCCGTTACGGGCACCGGCTCAAGCCCAAGGTGCCAGAGGGTTAGAGCCCCTTCTGGGTGTTCGGGGGGAAGGGGCTGTGTGCTGGACACAATACACATGGCACTCCACCCAGGACAAGGGTGTTGGTGGGGGAGAAGATAGTTAGAGATGCTAATGGGGAAAGCTGAGAGGAGCTTACCAAACAAAGATGTGCCTTTCGCCCCCTGCCGCGCCAGGCTGACACCTGAGGATGCAGGGGTGCAAATGTATTGTAGCAAGACCTGCTGTGTGACATGTGGGTCAATGTTATGTTAATGTGTGTGCATGTGTTGCAGTCTGAATGTTAACGTGTTTATCCTGACTGCCGGAGGCGGTCGTCGGCCTCCGTCGGTCTATGATGACCATGGAAGAGAATCCTAAACGTCTACTCTGCTGGAACAGCACCGCCTGTGGCTGAACAGGCCGATGCGCACCGGTGTTCTACCTTCCAGCGTTGGGCGTTGGTAGGATTCAAGCCTGGGCAGGAAGATATGGAGGACAAGATGTTACCCATTCAGCATGTCCCCCCTCTCCACGTCACTGATGAATCCAAAGGAACAGCAGGGCTGCTATAGTTTGGCACCAGCGCCATCGCAGGAGCTGCCAGAACGATGTTGAGCACAACAGAGAACTGCCTTAGGGGCTCCGACTCTGGATTTTTCCTCAGGGTTGACTCCCGAAGCCTTTCCCGTGACCGGGTGTGCCGCAAGGCAGCGGAGGTTTGAAATCAGGGTTTACTTTCCCCTAGATGGGCTACCTTCCCAGGTTGACGAGCCACCATCTACCCGAAGCATCTGGTTTTAAGGCGCCAGAGATCCGCCCTCGCCCCTTCTCCTATTAGTAAAAGCAGTTCCGCCGGGCTTAGAGACTAAACCACACGGGCAGGCTAGGAGTTGGACTTAGTTGTCAGAGGCTTTTTGAGATGCATGCCGTAAGGAGCATTTTATGAGCACTGGGAGCTTAACCCCAGTGCCGCTCCTGGCTATGACAACCTTGGAACCGCCGGAGGCGGTAATTAAAGTGTATAAAGGAGTTCACTCAGGCACTCAGGTTTTGGAGTTTCTGTGCTTATGTTGGAAGTGGAATAAAGTTTGTGTGTCGTGCAGCTCGCTGCCTCGTCTGTTTCCATCTTCCACAGTGTCTCAGTATTTTAGTTAGAGTTTGAGTGAATTACTATTCAAACAATACACACAGCCATATTCATGGGGAATACTACTGACTTGGCAGTTGTCTAGAAGACAATCATTGACACACTCCACAAGCAGGGTAAGCCACAGAAGGTCACTGCAGAAAAGCGTGGGTATTCACAGAGTGCCTGTATCAAAGCATATTAATGGAAAGCTGACCGGAAAAAAAAAATGTGGTAGAAATAGGTGCACGAGTAACGTGGATGACCAGAGCCTTGAGAGAATTGCCAAGAAAAGTCAATTCAAGAAATTGGGGGGGCTTCACAAGGAGTGGATTGAGTCTGGTGTCAGTATGTCAGGTGTCTGGTGTCAGAGCCACCATGTACAGTTGTCTTCAGGAAAGGGACTATAACTCCAGTGTTCCTAATACTAAGCCTGAACAAGAGACATCGTCATAAGCATGTTAACTGGGCTAAAGAGAAAAAGAACTGGACTGTTCTTCAGTAGTTCAAGGCTAATGGAGCAGGGATGTCAAATCATGTGCCAGTAATCACTGAATTCCTTCCCATTGATTGATGGTTAGTTAAACCATCTGCTTTAGTGAGTGGCTGGAGAGAAAACTGGCAGGGTCTTGGCCATCCATGACACACGATTTGACATTCCAGTCCTAGGGTTTGGAGGAAGAGTGGTGAAAAACAGGAACGAAGGTTTAGCGTAAAGTATCAATAGTCTGTGATGATTTAGGTGCCATGTTATTTGCTGGTATAGTGGTGTGAAAAAGTGTTTGCCCCCTTCCTGATTTCATAATTTTTTGTATGTTTATCACACTTAAATGTTTCAGATCATCAAACAAATTTAAATATTAGACAAAGTTAACACAAGTAAACACAAAACAGAGTTTTTAAATGAAGGTGTTTATTATTAAGGGAAAAAAAATCCAAACCTACATGGCCCTGTGTGAAAAAGTGATTGCCTCCTAAACCTAATAACTGGTTGGGCACCCTTAGCAGCAACAACTGCAATCAAGCATTTGTGATAACTGGCAATGAGTCTTTTACAGCGCTGTGGAGGAATTTTGGCCCACTCATCTTTGCAAAATTGTTGTAATTCAGCCACACTGGAGGGTTTTCGAGCATGAACCACCTTTTTAAGGTCATGCCACAGCATCTCAATCGGATTCAGGTCAGGACTTTGACTAGGCCACTCCAAAGTCTTCATTTTGTTTTTCTTAATCCATTCAGAGGTGGACTTGCTGGTGTGTTTTGGATCATTGTCCTGCTGCAGAACCCAAGTGCACTTCAGCTTGAGGTGTCAAACCGATGGCTGGACATTCTCCTTCAGGATTTTTTGGTAGACAGCAGAGTTCATGGTTCCATTTACCACAGCAAGTCTTCCAGGTCCTGAAGCAGCAAAACAGCCCCAGACCATCACACTACCACCACCATATTTTACTGTTGGTATGATGTTCCTTTTCTGAAATGCTGTGTTACTTTTACGCCAGATGTAATGGGACACACACCTTCCAAAAAGTTCAACTTTTGTCTCATCAGTCCAAAGAGTACTTTCCCCAAAGTCTTGGGGCTCATCAAGATGTTTTCTGGCAAAACTGAGACAAGCCTTTATGTTCTTTTTGTTCAGCAGTGGTTTTCGTCTTGAAACACTGCCATGCAGGCTATTTTTGCCCAGTCTCTTTCTTATGGTGGAGTCCTGAACACTGACCTTAACTGAGGCAAGTGAGGCCTGCAGTCCTTTGGATGTTGTTGTGGGGTCTTTTGTGACCTCTTAGATGAGTTGTCATTGCACTCTTGGGGTAATTTTGGTTGGCCGGCCACTCCTGGGAAGGTTCACCACTGTTCCATGTTTTCGCCATATATGGATAATGACTCTCACTGTGGTTTGCTGGAGTCCCAAAGGTTTAGAAATGGCTTTATAACTTTTTCCAGACTGACTGATCTCAATTACTTTGTTTCTCATTTGTTCCTGAATTTCTTTGGATTGCAGCATGATGTCTAGCTTTTGGGGATCTTTTGGGCTACTTCACTTTGTCAGGCAGGTTCTATTTAAGTGAGTTCTTCAAATCAAATCAAATCAAATCAAATCAACTTTTATTGTTATGTTGCTGTACATACGCATATGCAGACAAGATGAAATTACATTTCTCTAGGCAGCCATATAAGTAAAAAGAACAAATTTAAGACACACTCACACACACCCTCACCCCCCACCCCAACACAGCCATTCAGACATCCCTGAGACACACTTGAAACTAACTAGAACTATATACATATAATATACATAATGTCCATAAGGTCCAGTACTATGTATGAAAGATTCCGGATCAACTGTTCAGCATCCTAACAGCTTGTGGAAGGAAGCTGTTAATCAGTCTGGTGGTTCTGCCTCTGATGCTCCGAAATCATTTGCCAGATGGCAGCAGTTCAAAGTGTTTATGCAGAGGGTGAGAGTGATCCTTGACAATGTTCAGTGCCCTGCTCCTACAACGGCTCTGAAAAAGTTCTTGGACAGAGGGGAGGGAAACTCCAATTACTCTCTCAGCTCCCTTAACTATCCTCTGCAGGGCTTTTTTGTCTGACATACTGCAGCTGGAGTACCATGTTGCAATGCACTACGTCAGAACACTCTCCACCACACCTCTGTAGAAGGTCCTGAGGATGCAGATGGGGAGAGAGGCCTGTTTGAGTTTCCTCAAGAAGTGCAGTCTCTGCTGGGCCCGCTTCCTGATCCCCAAGGAATTCTTGCTCCAGGTCAGGTCCTGCGAGATCTGCACTCCGAGGAACTTGATGTTCTCCACTCTCTCCACCAAACGGTCACTGATGCTGAGAGGGACGTGTTCAGGCCGTGACCGCCGGAAGTCGATAATCATCTCCTTCGTTTTGTCCACGTTGATCACCAGATTGTTCTCCCTGCACCAGCCCTCCAGGTCTCTAACTTCTTCCCTGTACATTGATTCCTCATCCCTCTGAATAAGTCCCACCACTGTGGTGTCGTCCGCAAACTTAATAATCTGGTTCCCCTTGTGTCTGGATACACAGTCATGTGTTAGAAGTGTAAACAACAGTGGACTGAGTACGCAGCCTTGAGGGGATCCAGTGCTCAGCGTGATAGAGTTGGAGATGTTGTTTCCAACATGGACAGACTGAGGTCTCTCGGTCAGGAAGTCCAGGATCCAGAGACATGTGGCGGTGTTCAGACTGAGAAGGAGTAATTTCTCCATCAGTCTCTGGGGAATAATTGTGTTGAATGCTGAACTGAAATCAATGTACAGGAGTCTGGTGTAGGTGTCTTTCTGATCCAGGTGGGTGATGACAGAGTGCAGGGTGGTGACTATAGCATCCTCCGTGGAGCGATTTAAACGATACGCAAACTGGAGCGGGTCATGTGATGCAGGGAGGCAGGCTGTGATGTGTGGTTTGACAAGCCGTTCAAAACACTTCATCACAATTGGTGTCAGTGCGACAGGACGATAGTCATTCGGACAGGACACAACTGGTTTCTTTGCCACCGGTACTATGGTAGAGGTCTTAAAGCATCTGGGAATGATGGCCTGACTCAGGGAGATGTTATAAATGTCAGTCAGGACATCCGCCAACTTGCTCGCACAGACTCGGAGCACACGTCCCGGGATGTTGTCCGGACCTGCAGCTTTACGTGGGTTGACCCTAATTAGGGTCCTCCATGTATCCGCTGCGTTAATGATGATAACTGGCCCAACCGATGGTGGAGATGGGCCAGCCCTCCCTCTGATTGTCGGGTTTGATGCTTCAAAACGTGCAAAGAAGTTGTTGAGCCTGTCTGGAAGTGAAGCGTCATCATCATCGACCCCTGCCTAGACTTATAATCTGTCAGTGCCTGAACTCCCTGCCACATCCGTTTGGTGTTCCCTGTGTCACAGAGGTGTCCCTGGATTTTCTCCGCATAGATAGATAGATAGATTAGTTTATTTGACAGGGACAGTGCAATAAACATAGACAATTAATCAAAGACAATCAATCTGATGTGTTGCACATAGAGTGTATAGCTATTAGCTAATTTGCAACTCTTGTCCCTGGATGGGCTTTAGAAAAGAGAATCAAGTAAAGAAAAAAAAAAAACACAATAACCACATACATCAATGCAGAAAGATTATAAATACACAATTATAAATATTATAAATACACAAATATAACAGCCTGACTCACATTTAACATAAATATTATAAATATTATAAATACACAAATATAACAGCCTGACTCACATTTAACACATATAACACAACTCACATTTGCCTATTTCAGGCCTCCCTCCCTTCGTCACCCACTATAAACAAACACATTTATTCCTTCCCTTCATTCGCTCTCACTTTGCAGACAATTAATTCATACATGAGTACATTCTTGTTTATTTTTCAGCCAGTTTTTAACCTTTTTAGTGAATGTTTTAAAGTCCGTTATTATTTTAATTACATTTGGCATTGTGTTCCAGATGTGACTGCCCTTTATAGAGAAAGCTGTTTGTCCAAATGTGGTTCTGCGGTGGAATATTTTACAGTTATTGTTAACAGAACTCCTGGTGGCTCTGCTGCTGTCCTGTCTTTGGACGAAACCAGCAAGTGGCTCGGGTGCTGATTTATGGAAACATTTGAACGTTAATTTCAGAAAACAGAGGTCAATGAAGCTCTCAAAACTCAATAGGTTGTATTTTTTTTTAAAACATTACAGTGATGCCACCTAATGGGCTTTTTGTCCAAGATTTTTAGGGTTTGATTATATAATGAACCTATATGTTTTATTGTGGAAGGGGCTGCTTGAGCCCAGACTGTCAAACAGTATGATATATGAGAAAAAACCATAGAATGCATATACAGTGCAGCTGCTTCGTAAGGTATGTAATATCTAATTAATTTAAAGCAGTTCAGATTTTTTTTTACTGTTTTTGAAATTTTCTTTATATGAAGATTAAATTTGAGTTGAGGATCTAGTACAATGCCAAGGTATTTGAATTCTATAGCTAAACTGATGTCATGATCATGTATATTAACTTTAAAACGTTGCAGGTTACATAGGCGCATTTTGCCATCTTAATTCCCTTTGAGAGCGCAGACCTGGCTGAGCGGAGGGCGATCCTGTCCTTCGCTCTGAAGGCTGCATCTCTAGCTATGAGCAGCAAGTGCACCTCTGCAGTCATCCAGGGTTTATAGTTTCCCCATGCAGTGAAAGTCTTCACTATAGTGACATCCTCTGTGCACTTTGCGATGTAGCTGGTGACCATTTCAGTGTACTCCTCCACATCTGTCCTGTCTCCCTGGGAGGCTGCTGTTTTGAAAACCTCCCAGTCTGTGTGCAGAAAACAGTCCTGAAGTGCCGAGGCTGCACCCTCTGGCCAAATCCTGATTTGTTTCTCTACTGGCCTGCTGCGCTTCAGTAAGGGTTTGTAGGCAGGCACCAGCATCACGGATAGGTGGTCAGAATGGCCGAGGTGGGGGCGAGATGTTGCCTTATATGCATCTGGGAAGTTTGTGAACACCAAGTCCAACATATTCTCTCCTCTGGTCTTAAAGTCCACAAATTGTTTGAACTTCGGGAGCACAGTCTTTAAACTGGTGTGATTAAAATCCCCTGCAACCACCACAAAACTGTCCGGGTGTGAAGTTTGAAATTCCCTGATAGCGTTGTGTAGCTCTCCGAGTGCCTCGTTATCATTAGCTTTAGCATTAGCGCTAGGAGCTATGTAAACAGCAGCTACAAACACATTGGTGAATTCCCTCGGCAGGTAGGATGGCCGGCAATTCACAATAAGGAACTCCGCCAATGGAGAGCAGTGTTTAGTTGCTAACGTGGCGTTAACACACCAGTTCTTGTTAATATAGATACATAGCCCCCCCCCCCCCCCCCCCCGGCTGTTAGCGGAGCTAGCAGCCTCCCTGTCCGCCCGGAACGATGTCATCCCTTCCAGCTGAATGGCCACGTCCGGGATGTTGTCCTGGAGCCATGTCTCCGTGAATGCAAACACACAGCAGTCCCTCCACTCTCTCCGGGTTTCTCTCGGCAGACGCAGCTCGTCCAGCTTGTTGTCGAGGGAGCTGACATTGGAAAGTAGGAGCGACGGTACTGCTGGTCTGGAGGGATTAGCCTTTAGCCTAGCATGAATCCTGGCTCTCTTTCCTCTCCTTTGTTTGCGTTCACGCCGCTTACGCTTCCTCCTCTCCCGGGTAGCTGCCAGCGAAACCGCCGATGGTATTCCATGCTGGCGTAGAATGTCCAAGTCACACCCGAGTGCCACAATTCTTGCAGCGTGCATTATCTTGATGTTTAATAAGGTCTCATGGTTGTAAGTTTTACAGAATGTACGTCTGGGATGATTAAAACACTCAAAACTCTCACATTCACTGATGCCTAGAGAGGCTGCAGTGTCCATGCGCGCCGCCATCAGCTAAGCTTCGTGACTGAAAACTGGTGTGGCAGTAATCAGGCCTGGGTGTGGGTAGAGAAATTGAACTCAGCTTTCCAAAGATGTGATGAACCACAGTTAATTTATGTTTTAACGGGGGGGGGGGGGGAATCACTTTTTCACACAGGGCCATGTAGGTTTGGATTTTTTTTTTACCCTTAATAATAAATACATTAATTTAAAAACTGCATTTTGTGTTTACTTGTTATCTTTGTCTAATATTTAAATTTGTTTGATGATCTGAAACACTTAAGCGTGACATACAAAAAAAAATGAGAAATCAGGAAGGGGGCAAACACTTTTTCACACCACTGTATTGGTCCACTGTGTTTTATCAAGTCCAAAGCCAACACTGCTGTCTACCAGGAAATTTTAGAGCACTTCATGCATGCATTTGGTGAAAAGCTTGCTGGAGGTACTGATTTCCCTTTCTTATAGGTCTTGGCACCAGCTGCCAGCACCAAAACTACTATGAAATGGTTTGCTGACCATGATATTACTGTGCTTGACTGGCTAGCCAACTTTTCTGACCTGAACCCCATAGATTCCCTATGGCAGCGGAGGGCACTGAGGGCTATTCCACTGCAGGTTTTCTGTTTCACCCAGTCTCTTCAAAAAGTGTTCTTCACTGATCAGCTTCAAAGATTGCTAATCAGTAAAAACACCCGCTTAAGAGACTGGGTGGAACAGAAAACCTACCGTGGAATTCTCAGGTTCAGGCCTACTTCCAGTTTAGGGGAACTCGGTGAAAAATAAACGGACGTGGTCGGTGCCGAAAAGCTTGGAAAAGGACGATGAAGTTAGTAAAATCATCAAAAACATGCCAAAATCATGTGTAGCTTTTGGTTGTTCGAATCACAACATGAAGCAGGGTGAGAAAATATCATTTCACGTATTTCCAAAGGAATGTAAGTGGTGTGAAGTGTGGATTCATGCGGTCAGAAGAGAGAACCCTGATGGCAGCAAATGGGAACCCTCAGCCCATGCCATGCTCTGTGGGAAGCATTTTATCAGAGGTAATATGAATTAATATTTCATAAGCTGGTAATTAGTTTGGCCAGGGTGCAATTAATTTGCAAATTTACCATCAATGTTTTAATTTATAACCTAAATATATGATTAGCAAATATATTGATTGATCTATGATCCAAGATAGTAAATACCAGTTAGGATTCGACACAGATCCTTGGGCCCCTGTGGGGTGTTATACTTTATGCCTTAATACCAGTGTACTAGTACACTGGGATACTGGAATGTGTTAAAGAAAAAAGTTTTGTCCTCCCAAATATACATGCACATGTGTAGCACATGAAACATGTCTTTAGTTTAGTTTATTTTTATGCATCCATCCAAAATTATAACAATGTCATCTTACAAAAGTAAACATCAAACTTTCAGTCAAGAAAAAAAAAATTCAAAGCACAAAAAAGTGTGTAGACTAAAGCAAAGCTTATTTATGCCTACCCCTTTTGCTTAATACAGTGATAACCAGAAAACATAACTGAAAAAGAAGTCATCAATATGGAAATTTATGTAAATAAAGTGATTCTTTATAAATTAAGCAGATTTATATTTCTCTATTAAATTAAGCTTTAACATCCTCCCGAACATAACATATGTGGTACATGTTTTCAAAGCATCTGTACGACCATAGTGTCACCCCAGCAACAGAGAAACTGTTTTTTTGTTTTTTTTGCATTTGTTCTTATCTTTGGCTTTTCAAACACACAAAGTCCTCTCAGATGATACATACTTTCTCTAATCTTGAACAACTCCTGGATTCCTGAAGGTAGCAGACTGTTATTTATTTTATATAGCATTTGTCAAATTTAGAAGTCCACTAATACCTGAAATTTCAATAAATTCAATTTTATAAATAGATGATTTGTTGGTTCTCTGAAACATTCTCCACTTACAATCTATATTGCTTTTTTGTAGAAGAAATACTGGGTTAGTGACTGTAGTAGGTGTTACCCCATACTTCAGCACCGTATGTTATATATGGGACTATGAGACAGCAGGATATGTAGAGTGAGTCTTTATTTTAAAAATGTTTAGCTTTATATAATATTGCAACAGATTTTGATATTTTAGTTGTAATACCTTTAATATGTGGTTTCCAATTTAATTTGACATCTATTATTGGTGTCAATTTGTCTCTTGATTTACCGTGCATGAATGCAGTGTGGTGAGTAAAATAGTACTGGTCATTCATTCAGTTTTATATCATCCAGTTCAACCAAGTTCATGCACATCACTGAGATAATTATTACACATTCTTTTCCAGGAAAACCAAATACTGATCCATCCCATCCTGATTTTGTTCCATCCATCTTCATTCATCAGCTTGAGGGGCGCAGCAAGTCAGCCAACAAGATGAAGAGGTCTGAGGCATGGAAGTGGCGAGCAGAGACGGTGATGGAAAGTGAGATCAACATCAAGAGACAGAAAAACCAGGATCAAGAAGAAATGGAGTCTATAGCACATGGAGTCGCTGACATGATGATGTCATTATACCGAGCATTGCTAAGGGGAAAAAGCAACTGTCTGCTCGAGAAGTTGAAATCTCTTGGGGTATAGCCTCTGCAAGGATTCATATAGAGAGAATCATTGGTCTGGTTAAGAACAGATGAGCTATTTTACAAGGAACATTGCCTATTAATGTGGTTGTAGAGGAGCTGGAAATAATGAGGCGATTTTGTTTAAAAGCAGCGTTTTAATGAACAGCTCTCCTAACTTGTCTCATCAGGTGCAGAGCATGGCAGAAGGTAAAAAGAGACAGAGTTCTGCCAGCTCGGTGATTAAATACAGGCACACATCAAAGACAGGCATTACAAAGGCTGACATCCCTCGTTATCTTAATCCCCCCATTGTCCTGTTATCTCCTCTCCTCATCTTGGGAGGTGATGGGAACTCCTCTCCTTGTCTTGGGGGGTGAGGGTGACTCCTCTGGTCTCCACCGTCGCGCCCTGGGACGTCTTTGTTCTTCACAGGGCGGGTGAGATTCCTTTGTCCTTTCAGAGGTGTGAAGTTCCTTACATATGCAGTCACTAAGCATTTCACATGTCCTAACATATGTAGGTATGGAATATATGAGTAATATAGACCACATGGTGAAAATATACATTGAGGAGGCTGCCAACTTGGATTTCTCTAGATAGATAAAATGACTGTCTGCTCGTGTTTGGTGAACCTTGGTGATGGAATAGTATGCAAGACAAATGAGCATTCTGACACTGCAGCACAATAACATTAAAGATCTCTTATTCAGAGTTTATTCTTATTCATACAACTTTTTACCTGTGTAATGATATAAATATCTGTTCTTGTATGGTCTAAATCCATATAGAGTACCTACTACCAGTAATTACAGTATATCCCCGCTGACATTCGTGTTTATGGAGTTATTATTGTTGCAAAACTATTTGTAAGCGAAAGCACAGTTCCACAAATGTGTAAAAATTATTTGCAAATGCATGCACAGATCTACTACAAACGTGTGCACTGATCCACAAATATGTAAAAAAATATTTGCAAATGTGCACACAGATTCAGAAATATATAAAAAGATCCAAAAATGTGTAAAAAGATTTTGTATTTATGAACTTAGTTAAAAATGGCTTGGAGCTGCTGCCATCACACTGATGAAAAGAGTGAAAGTGAAAAACACTGAGCTGTCTGCCTGAGCAGTGCCCCATATAGAGAAGAGTGCTACTGCTGACAAGCGGTGAAGGATGGCAATAGCTCCTGAGCCCAGACTAAGCAGAACGGAATGGAGCCCTGCTGGCAGCCTGTCAGCCTGAACTCAGGGTAACAAAAACCCAGCTTACTGGCATTTGTAGCTCTCCACACATTTGCAGATGAGATATGCCGGTGAAATTTTTGCTAAATTTGGGGGCATTGAATTCCTGCTCAGATGTGACTATGACCTAAAAAAGCTCCCCTATAAACTCTCCTCATTTCATCAACAGGTCTTACTATATTGGAGATTGATTTATAAACATAATTTTAGCCCTCATATGACCCCTCTGTGGAATTGTAGATATGTACTATATAAACACAAATCAATATTCCTACAAAACTGGCAAAATAAGGGCATTTGGTCTGTACTACACTTATTAGACGGCACAGGGAATGTTTTAACTTTTGAGAACTTCTGTGCTAAATATAACATAAATGATAAACGAGAATATAACCAAGTAATGGAGGCAATACCTCAGACAGTTATACTAATGGCCTCAACTTTAAATAGATTTGGCTCTTGCCCAAACCTCCCTTTGCTTTTGGTGAATGGTTTCCGCCTAGATGACTCAAAATTAAACAATTTAACGATTAGGAAAATATTTAATAAAGAAATCTTCCCAGCAACAGTTTCTAGAGCTGCTATTCTTAATTTTTTCTCCAAAAAAGAAGCTCAAATTCTAAGATCTAAATTCTTTAAATTTCCTATTTCACCGAAAGCAAAAGAGATCCACTATAAAGTTTTAAATGGAATTTATCCTTCTGCTGAGTTTCTAAGTAAACGCTTTGGCTTTGAGAACAATAACTGTTCCTTTTGTAATGAACATATAGAAAGTACAGATCACATTTTCTTTTACTGTATGTACACCATTGCGTTTTGGGATGATTTTCATCACTGGTTATCTAAACATGTACCAACCCCTGTTTTTAACTGTCAGAATATTTTGTATGGCTTTATTATTAAGAACTCATTGCATGATATGTCTATTAACACCCTCGTAATCTTGGGAAAATTTTATGTACACAAAAATAGATTTTTAAAATGCAAGCCAAATTTTAATGTATTTCATAAAGAACTCTGCCTTTTTTTCTCATCACTGAAACACATGAAGAAGCGGAATGCTGTGAAACTCCACTGTTTGGTCGATGATCGGAAACTCATGGAAAACCCCTAGAACTCTGGACACTCTGGACTGAAAAGAACCCCCCGTTTCTCTTTTTGTCTACTTTTATTATGCTTTTAGTTACTTTATCTTATTATTATTTACTATTCTTATTACTTTATCTTATCCTTCTTACCTCTTGTAAGACTGTTAAAAAAGTTAAAATAAAAAAAAAAAAAAAAAAAAAAAAATTTAAAAGATGAGATATGCCGGAAGTGTTGCAAAAGTCAGGTGCAATGACGTAGATATCTACGTCATTGGCTGTGATCTTTTCAGGCCGTTTTTAACTAAGTACACAAATACAAAATCTTTTTACACATCTGTGGATCTTTTTTACATATTTGTGAATCTGTGTACACATTTGCCAAATATTTTTTTACACATTTTTGGAACTGTGCCTAAGCTCACAGTTTTACAACAATAGCTCCATACATGTTGTCCTCCGTGTAGATACCTGTGAGTATTTAAAAAGGTATGCAGTTTAAATATTTGAAAGTTGTGGTTACAAGAGATACCGGATGTCCTAAATATAGACTCCTAAATAAATACAGAGTCCTGTAGCTCACTGGCAATTTTACCAATAAAAAAAAAAAAATTAAAAAATTAAAAAAAGGAAATTCTGAAAAGCTCTGTATAAGTATGTAGACCTTTGTCCATAAAATCTTCATGCCAAGTTTCAAAAGAAGTAAAACATTAAACATAAGAGAAGGACTTTGAAATGCCAATTGTTGAAGTTCTATTTAAAAAATAAATGTGAAAAATCCCAAAATTAAAAGTACTCTAAGAGCTCTACATAGTTTGTAAACCTTAGTCCCTAGATTGTCTGTGCCAGGCTTCAAAAGAATCCGATAATAAACCAGGGAGGAACAGGAAAATTCCAATGTTTAAGTTCCATTTAAAAAAAAAAAAAAAAAATTCATAAAAAAAAAAATCAATAACTCAAAGTACTGAAGAAGTACAGTTATAATGTTCAACCATTTTTGGAATGGAATGCAATTAATGTAGAGAAATTGTACTTTCCTTCTTGTGATCAGGATAAAATGCATTATGTACATATTGTAAGCCGAATGGGACACAGAAAGCATTAAATTATACCAATTTCTTTGCACAATGCTACAAGCTAATTACTACTACCTGGACTTTCCATGAGATAAGCATACCCATCAGGCCACTTGGTCGGGTCATTTGTCCATGATCCAGCCGGTGTCTTGTATGGGCATTCACCCATTTCTGCTGCTGTAAGTTTCATTTCATATCGAGCCTTGGCTGACTCATCGAGATGATCAAAGTAATCAAATGACATTTCTGGTTACTTTATAATGACTCATACACACTGCTTTTCGTAACATAAGAAAAATCGCAGATAAAATCACAAAAAAGTAAGACGATCTGAGTAGACGATCCGTGCTGTACTGATGAGAGAATATGTGCGTTTATTTTCACTGAGTGCCTTATTGAGTCAAATGGAAGTGACATTGGCCCGAACCTGAGAAAAGCCCCCCCATGGCACACGATTGCCCACCCCTGCTCTATGGACTACAGTCCAGAGAACAGATGAGCTGAAAGCTGCCATCAACCTGGGCTTCAGTAACATCTCAGCAGTGACATGAGCTGGGGGCCTTCATTCCACACCTCATTTACGCAGTAATTCAGTCAAGGAGCCCCGCTCAAGTACTGAGTCCATGAATAAACCAAAATCTTAAAGTGACTGCCAAAATTCAAGTTTTTTTTCTAGCTAACGTGTTACAGACACGTTAGCTAGAAAAAAAATCTTTTTGAAGATTCAAAACCAAATTTGACCAAACCACATTTGGTCAAATTTGACCAAATGTGGTTTATTTTCAACCGCAGGGATCCAAGCGCTGCAACACCAATGGAAGAAGTGTGTGGACTGAAGGGGAGCCACTATGTTGAAAAGCAAACCACAGTTGGTCAAATTTGACCACTATGAACTTTTCAGCCCCTCCTCGTACACACACACACACACACACACACACCTACATCTGAGCATATTTATGTTATATAAAGAAAGGGAAATTGGTTTAATTTTTATTAAACTTTGTAGCAAGTTAAAACAAAGCAGTCCGAAACAGCTAACTTCCTCGTGCTGTCAGACCATGATTATTTTTTTTCCCCCTCACAGTATGTGTGGAAATACAGACTTTTATTTTTAATAGTGAGCAGAAACACAAACACACACCGAGACAGATACAAGGACAGTGTGATCACAATACTTTGCCAACCCCTCCAAGAGGAATGTAAAAAGAAAACTTTACCAACACCCTTTAGCACTACTCTCCGGTCAGCTGTGTTGGGTGCTCTGCTACATGTCACAGTCAGAAGATGATGAATTCTGCCAATTTTGAAAAAAATTGCAATTTTTACGAGTAAATCTTGTAGAGCATTGTATATTAGACAGGTCAATATCGTCTGATTGACTGAATGAGCTCTAGTAATTAATTATATAAACAGGACCTAATCATATGGCTTCATTATCATTTGGATGACTGTTCACTGATATTATATATCTCAGGAGTCTTGAAGTACCTGGCATGACACCTCTAATAAAGCAGCTGTCATATTTGTTGATGCAGTGTCAAAATGTTGATGCCTTATTTGAGCTGGAGCAATATTCAAAAATAGTATTTTATGAGCTTGGTATCACAGTTGTTCCCCACTTTTTTTTTTTTAAAGAAACAGGCAAAACTGTCAGATCACAAATTTACACACGGCTGCTAGAGCTTTAAACTGTATATAAGGGAGTGTAATGTTCCAGTGACGGAGGACACAGGACTTAGCAAAACACTTTGTCAAAGTCAACATTAACATAACAACCTGGTTTTCTGACTTAAAATAATGCACTTATCTGTTGGAACAGTTAAAAAAATAAGGTGTCAATAACAAAAAAAATCTTGACTTATGTTGTTTGAATTATTCTATGTTTCCACATGTATCTGGATAGTACCACACAGCAGATCATTGTGACTAGAAGAGTTCCTCCACAAACGGGCGTCACCAAAGAGCCGTCACCTACTGGAAACTCAAAACTCACTGAGCCGGGTTCCTACAGGACAAAATATAGACATATAGATTTTTTAGTAAAAACAGCAACAGTGGCATCTCATAAAAAAGTGACTTTGTTTTACTTAGGATTTTGGGAAGATTTATATATGGGCACCTGCTGATGCTGGATTTTAACCCATGAGCATGTGCTTGAATTGCTGACAGTGCATGGAGCTTCTATGACAGAGTGACGCTCGAAGTTCTTGAAATGTGTGCCTAAAGGATGTAAATAAATAACTTCAGAAAAAAATGTGTCTCAGCCAATCTTAATATCAAAAGTCATGCACACTGTGGAGTTATGGTCTGAGGAGACAATGGACACTCTAAAGGACTGTTTTGAAGCCACTGCCTGGAAGCAGCTCTGCGATCCACATGGTGAGGACATCGATGGCCTCATTCACACCTTCACGGGCTACCTCAGCTTCTGTGTGGACAAATCCGTTCCCACCAAGACCATACGGCGTCACTCAAACAACAAACCCTGGATCAACCCTGAGATAAAAACACTTCTGAGAGAGAAGAAGAGGATCTTCAGGTCGGGGAACAGGGAGATGCTGAAGTCCGTACAGAGGGAGCTGAGGAGAAAGATCAGAGAAAGCAAGGACAGCTTCAGGAAGAAGATGGAGGACAAGCTGCAACAGAGCGACATCAGCGGGGTCTGGAGAAACCTCAAAACCATCTCAGGGCTCCAGAATACCTCCCCCCAGGCCACAGGGGGCAGGGAGTGGGCGAACAACCTGAATCTGTTTTTCAATAGATTTGACCAACCGCCCTCCCCCCTGTCTGCACAACAACCACTGCTGCCTCTAAGAAATCAAGTCCTGCTGCCCACTCCCCACTCCACCGACACCCCCCCCACTCCCAACACACAGCCCCCCATCCTGACCCTGACCAAGACCCAGGTGAGGACGGAGCTGAGGAAGATCAAGGCGAGGAAGGCGTCGGGACCGGACGGCATCAGCGCAAAGCTCCTCAAGTCCTGTGCAGACCAGCTGTGTGGGATTGTGACGTATATCTTCAACATGAGCCTGAAACTGGGGAGGGTACCACAGCTGTGGAAAACATCTTGTGTGGTACCTGTACCAAAAACTTCCCACCCCAAAGACCTGAACAGCTACAGACCGGTGGCCTTGACGTCCCACTTGATGAAGACCCTGGAGAGACTGCTCCTTGCTCATCTCCGCCCCCTGGTGGAACCAGCGATGGATCCACTCCAGTTCGCCTACCAGCATGGCATTGGGGTGGAGGATGCGGTGATCTTCCTCCTTCACCGTTCTCTGTCCCACCTGGAGAAGCCCGGGAATATGGTGAGGATCATGTTCTTTGACTTCTCCAGTGCTTTCAACACCATCCAACCGATGATCCTGAAGGACAAGCTGCGGCGCGCAGGGGTGGACCAGCACCTGTCATCATGGATCCTGGACTACCTCACGAACCGGCCTCAGTTTGTGAGAACCCGGGACTGTGTTTCCGACACGATCATCAGTAGCACGGAGGCCCCCCAGGGAACGGTGCTGGCTCCCTTCCTGTTCACTCTTTATACTGCGGACTTCTCACACAACACAACACATTGCCATCTACAGAAGTTCTCTGATGACTCTGCGATCGTTGGTCTCATCTCCAAAGGAGATGAAGCTGAGTACAGAGGGCTTATCCAGGACTTTGTGGACTGGTGCCATCGGAACTGCCTCCAGATCAACGCGAGGAAAACTAAGGAGCTGGTGGTGGACTGCCGCAGGCATGGGCAGCCCCTCACAGCACCAGTAAATATACAGGGAACAGACATCGAGATGGTGACATCCTATAAGTACCAGGGTGTTCATCTGAACAATAAACTAGACTGGTCACACAATACTGACGCACTCTACAAGAAGGGACAGCGCAGGCTGTTCCTGCTGAGGAGACTCAGGTCTTTTGGTGTACAAGGGGCGCTGCTGAAGTCATTCTATGACACGGTGGTGGCATCAGCCATCACTTTTGGAGTGGTCTGCTGGGGCAGTGGCATTACTGCAGCCGATAGGAAGAGACTGAACAAACTGATTAAGAAAGCTAGCTCTGTCCTGGGGCAGCGCCTTGATCCGATGGGAGGAGACAGGAGAGAGAAGGACGGTGGCTAAACTGTCATCTCTGCTGGAGTCCGAGTTCCACCCTATGCAGGACATACTGGATGCACTGAGGAGCTCATTTAGCAGCAGACTACATCATCCCAGGTGCACAACCGAGAGGTTTCGTAGGTCCTTCCTACCAACGGCTGTCAGACTGTACAACCTAAGCAGGGCTGCTCGCAGAGATAGCAAAAAGACGTAACAAACTAATAGTTTTTTTGAATGCAAAAGATGCAATAGACTTACACAATGGTCCTCTCCGGCATACAACTAGGAACATACCGGTCGCTGTGGAGGGTGAGAATATGTATGGGCACATAATCATACCATGTAGGATAACTAAATAGACGGTTATGCTGTTTCATCCCACCTAGCAACAATGCTCTGCACTGTGTGTTTATATATTTACATATTTATTCCATCTAGCTACAATGCTCTGCACTGTGTGTCTGTGTGTGTGTATATACACTCACCGGCCACTTTATTAGGTACACCATGCTAGTAACGGGTTGGACCCCCTTTTGCCTTCAGAACTGCCTCAATTCTTCGTGGCATAGATTCAACAAGGTGCTGGAAGCATTCCTCAGAGAGTTTGGTCCATGTTGACATGATGGCATCACACAGTTGGCGCAGATTTGTCGGCTGCACATCCATGATGCGAATCTCCCGTTCCACCACATCCCAAAGATGCTGTATTGGATTGAGATCTGGTGACTGTGGAGACCATTTGAGTACAGTGAACTCATTGTCATGTTCAAGAAACCAGTCTGAGATGATTCCAGCTTTATGACATGGCGCATTATCCTGCTGAAAGTAGCCATCAGAAGTTGGGTACATTGTGGTCATAAAGGGATGGACATGGTCAGCAACAATACTCAGGTAGGCTGTAGCGTTGCAACGATGCTCAATTGGTACCAAGGGGCCCAAAGACTGCCAAGAAAATATTCCCCACACCATTACACCACCACCACCAGCCTGAACCATTGATACAAGGCAGGATGGATCCATGCTTTCATGTTGTTGACGCCAAATTCTGACCCTACCATCCGAATGTCGCAGCAGAAATCGAGACTCATCAGACCAGGCAACGTTTTTCCAATCTTCTATTGTCCAATTTCGATGAGCTTGTGCAAATTGTAGCCTCAGTTTCCTGTTCTTAGCTGAAAGGAGTGGCACCCGGCGTGGTCTTCTGCTGCTGTAGCCCATCTGCCTCAAAGTTCGACGTACTGTGCGTTTAGAGAGGCTCTTCTGCCTACCTTGGTTGTAACGGGTGGTTATTTGAGTCACTGTTGCCTTTCTATCAGCTCGAACCAGTCTGGCCATTCTCCTCTGACCTCTGGCATCAACAAGGCATTTCTGCCCACAGAACTGCCGCTCACTGGATATTTTTTCTTTTTCGGACCATTCTCTGTAAACCCTAGAGATGGTTGTGTGTGAAAATCCCAGTAGATCAGCAGTTTCTGAAATACTCAGACCAGCCCTTCTGGCACCAACAACCATGCCACGTTCAAAGTCACTCAAATCACCTTTCTTCCCCATACTGATGCTCGGTTTGAACTGCAGGAGATTGTCTTGACCATGTCTACATGCCTAAATGCACTGAGTTGCCGCCATGTGATTGGCTGATTAGAAATTAAGTGTTAACGAGCAGTTGGACAGGTGTACCTAATAAAGTGGCCGGTGAGTGTATATTTTATAGTAATATGTACATATGTATATTAGCTGCTCTTGCTTGCTTGTTTTTTTTTGTTTTTTTTTTCTTGCCTTCTGATTGTTGCTCTGAGTGTTGCTATCCCTGTGCTGTTGCAATCCTGGAATTTCCCCGTTGTGGGACTAATAAAGGCTTATCTTATCTTATCTTATCTTAAAACAAACTTGATTCACTTACATTTTTCAGTCCTCAGCAGCAGCTCTGGAGCGTTTATGTCAACAGTTGTAAATATTTCCCCGACAAAAGAAGGTTTGTGGTAGCGCCCGTGTACTGGAATTTTTATTTTTAGGACTGAAGCAGTTGGTCCACAATAAAAGGGATACACATAGGCGACAAATCCTGAAGTCTTGTGAGCAGGTGCTTCCAAGTCAATGGCTGAATTAAGTAATATCTTAAAGACATAAATAAAAATAATAATATTAGCGCTTACCCATGTGCAGATTGAGGTACTGTTACAGAAATACACTATCCCATCTAGCTGCCAAGTATCATTAAAAGGGAATATTCATCTTACCTGCCAATTACTTTGATCAATCAGTGATGCAAGTTGATATGGATCAACATAGACTCCTCTAGGGAATCTATAAACCAGCAAAAATGTGACATCGCCGAGCTCGTCAGGTCTGAGCTTCACAGTGGTGATCAACTCCCTATAATGCATAATAATTCAGTCATTCTTTTGACAAATTCTTCTAAATTAGGTTCATTTTTGACTAACACAGCCAAATACCTGTGAAAACCCTTTCTGCTGAGCTCTACCAGCACCGATGCAGATTCAAGGCTCTGCTTCAGAAGACCACATGGGTGTTCATTTTCACCTAAAAAATGTGCGGGGTAGAATATTAATAAAGACCCCAGTGAACTCTGAACTAGGGATACACGGATATACTGGATCGACATCGTTATTGGCCGATATTCACTTTGTTGACCAATATCAGCCTAAAGACAAATAAAGTAAGGTTCAGCTGGTGTGTCCTAGTTGGGTGGCACTGAATTTTGCCTCGGAACAGACAGCAGGAGACTACAGCTACAAATTCAGAAAGTATCTGGGTCTGTTTCAAAGCCATTCATTTCTGCTTTATGTGTGTGTGTGTGTGTGTGTGTATAATGTGTATTTCCTTGTTTCTCCAGCACTCAATATGGAATCGCTAACAACAAAAACAAAAGAATCAACTGGTATCTGCTATTGGCCAACTTATTTGAAACAGTGGTATTGGCTCAAAAGTTCACAATTGTTGCAGTCGCACTTTTAAATGTATTCATTTACGTATGACTGACTTAATGACTTTTTATGATGCCGTTAGGTCTCGTAAAGCCCTAACAAGTTAGATGCTTAAACCTTGGTTAGCAACATATTTTTAGTGTTATTGGAACCAAAATCAGACATTGCCTTTTCCATAACTATAAACTAAGTAATCTTAAAGGGAACTCTTAATGCTGTTTTCATTTGTCAAAAAAAAAAAATATCCAACTCCAGAAAAGAGGCTGTGACCAGTTCCAAGCATCTTCAGACAAGAGGTGTGATGAAAGCCCTTTGATTAATCAATACTGAATCGATTTTCATTTGAATGAGTCAATATCAATTCACAAAATCCCAGGATTGATTCTTTTTCATGTGTTTGAAACTTGCAAGAGGTTTACAAGTGTTCTTCTCATGTGGCTGAACTCTGGCCTTCTTATGTTCATATGTTTAATTTGCCAAGCTGAAGGGTTCCTGGTACAATTTACAGCATTAGGTATCGAAGAAATTGATTCATATGCTAGGAAAATAGTTATTATAATGCAACATTCCTGACTGAATCAACATTAAATTGAATCGGGACCGTAAGAATCAGAATTCAATCATTCTTGAAATGAGTGATGATACTCAGTCCTATTCAACCCCATCAAAACTCTAATAAAATTAAGATATCCCATTGTGCACCAATAGCCTGCATTTTTAATACTGTGGGTTTTCTGATAGACTCACAAAATGGGGAAAAAGTCAACATGACAAGTGCTGAAAATGTTTTCCGACCTTCTGCTGATTCTGATAGACTGGTAGAGAGGAAAAAAGATGCAAGAGGATGGCTGTTTATTCTAACATTTTTGCTTTTTCCGCAGTTTACTACAGTTTTAATCTGTGTTTAATGGGAACCATTCTAAAATGTAAAATCAGGTTAAATACATTTTGGGGAAATTTACTGTAAACTGTAATACTAATTATTCTCCATTTCAAGTGTTAAAATATATTATTCCCTCATATTTATCCAAGACGAATGCAGTTAATTTTTATGTCCCTTATTTTGTATTGTTTGCGCTCCCTCAGTCTTTCATACAGCTCAGTCTGGTCACAGCTGTTTGCTTCATTTGCTAAAACTGAATTTTTGGAGTTTTCTGTTAAATATATTTTCCTCCCAATCATCTATGGGGGTCTTCTCGCTAAAATTAATGGGGTCTTTGCCTTACAAATTAAAGCAACTTGAGACAACTGATGCTGAAAAACTCGCTAAATGGGTAAAAATTACAGAATGAATTATTATTTTGCCTTATACATCTATCTATAAATGCAACAAATCTCTGTCTGTAGGTGTGTGTCTGTCCCTCAGATATCTACCAAACCGTTCGTCAGACTGACCGCAGAGTTTATAAGTGCTTTGCTGAGGTTACGCGGGTGTGCATCCCCAAGTATGGCGTTGCTCAGTCAAAATATGTAATTTTAGTCAATAAAAGTTTAGCCACCGCTCCATTTTCTCATGCTCTGGCTTCTAGAAGTGTGGGCGGGGTTTTGGATTGACTATGTACTGATTGGATAATACGTAGCATCCCAACCAGTCACCACAGCGCTCTGTCAACAACACAAGGAAGTGAAAAGTGTCAAATTTGACCAGAAAGAGAGAATACTGAATATGTAATGCTTAAAAATATGATAATATTATGTTGCTGTGATTGCGTAGCTCTAAAGGATAATTCGGCATATGTGGAGAACTTAAGATTTGCAGGTGTGCGTTGGGTGGGGACGGGAGCAGCAGCCAGGCTGCCTTACCGCAGTCTTTCGCAGGGAACAAAGTCCAGCCTGCCCAGTTAATGGCAGTCTTGGCTGCTGCTTCACCCGTGTGCCACTGCTGGCGGATTGCAGTCCTTCGCAGGGAGCCAAGCCCCAGCCTGCCAGGTTAGCGGTGGACAGGAGTTCCAGCTGCTACTTCACCCGTGTGCCACCACTATCCTCTGGTGGACTGCGGGTTCCCCATGGCACTCCTCCCGGTGCTGGTGTGCACGCACGGCTATCTAAAAATTAAAAGTTAATAATACCACCATGACTGTGGAGCGGAATGGCCAGATCAATTGCATATCACATGCAGAAACATGCACGCTTTGTCTAAACGACGACCGTGACCAAACACAGAAAAACGCCCAATTAACGAAATAAATCATTTTTATTTACTAACAAATGGGAAACACTGATGCAACAGTTGCAGCCAAACGAGTCATTCTGCTGTGTATAACAATGTTGGGTGTTTTGTACTTACTGTGGGGCAAAAAAGTATTTAGTCAGCCACCAATTGTGCAAGTTCTCCCACTTAAAAGATGAGAGAGGTCTCCAATTTTCATCATAGGTATACCTCAACTATGAGAGACAAAATGAGAAAAAAAAAAATCCAGAAAATCACAATGAAGGATTTTTAATGAATTAATTGGTAAATTCCTCGGTAAAATAAGTATTTGGTCAATAACAAAAGTTCATCTCAATACTTTGTTATATACCCTTTGTTGGCAATGACAGAGATCAAACGTTTTCTGTAAGTTTTCACAAGGTTTTCACACACTGTTGCTGGTATTTTGGCCCATTCCTCCATGCAAATCTCCTCTAGAGCAGTGATGTTTTGGGGCTGTCGCTGGGCAACACGGACTTTCAACTCCCTCCAAAGATTTTCTATGGGGTTGAGATCTGGAGACTGGCTAGGCCACTCCAGGACCTTGAAATGCTACTTACGAAGTCACTCCTTCATTGCCCGGGCGGTGTGTTTGGGATCCCTTTTTTTTTTTTTTTTTTTTTTTTTTTTTTTTTTTTTTTGACACTAGGGGCGCCACACGAGTCGGCTGCCTTTTGCAACAGCGGCTCGATTCCGAGTCTTTTTCCCTTCCTCTCTCTTTTGATCCGTCTTTTTTTTTCACCCCACTTATATCACGGACACACAGATCGTCCTAAATGTCTCCTGAGCCGGTGGACGGAGCCACTGTCTATAGCAGGATACGATACAGCAGAGAACAGCTGCTAGCATTCAACCGCCACCCGGTCCCATTGGAAATACTCGACATACCGAGAGAACTGAGGCGAAAACGCCGCGGCTGCCGGGCTGGAGTAAGGCGGAGGACAAAAAATATAAGGTACAGACCCTCCCTTCCATCTGTTGTCATGGGAAATGTACGGTCGATACTGGGAAAGTTAGATGAGCTAGCGGCTATCTCCCGTTATGATAGCACATACCGGGAGTGCTCTCTCCTTTTGTTTACTGAGACGTGGCTAACTGAACTAGCAGCAGATGCTAACATTGAGCTGGAGGGTTTTCACATGATACGAGCTGACCGAACACCAGACAGTGGCAAGGCTAGGGGCGGTGGAGTGATCATGTATGTTAACAACAACTGGTGCAGACCGGGACATATCACTGTTAAACAACGACACTGCAGCAAAGACATTGAGTTGCTAGCTGTTAGCATGAGGCCTACATATCTCCCGAGAGAACACTCACACGTGATCTGCATTGTTGTTTATGCAAATCCGACGGCGAACGCTGGGACAGCACGTGACGTCATCCATTCAGTAACCAGCAGGCTGCAGACAGAACACCCAGATGCTCTTCTCCTCATCTCAGGCGATTTCAACCATGTTTCACTGTCTCCCATTCTACCCACGTTCACCCAGTATGTCACATGCCACACTAGAGACAATAAAACACTGGATTTATTCTACGCAAACACTAAGGAGGCGTACACCTCATCACAACTACCCCCACTCGGGAGATCGGATCACAACTTGGTTCATCTCCGGCCGGTGTACAAACCCCTAGTGCACAGACAACCTCCGGCCATGCACACTGTGGAGTTATGGTCTGAGGAGACAATGGACACCCTAAAGGGCTGTTTTGAAGCCACCGCCTGGAAGCAGCTCTGCGATCCACATGGTGAGGACATCGATGGCCTCATTCACACCTTCACGGGCTACCTCAGCTTCTGTGTGGACAAATCCGTTCCCACCAAGACCATACGGCGTCACTCAAACAACAAACCCTGGATCAACCCTGAGATTAAAACACTTCTGAGAGAGAAGAAGAGGATCTTCAGGTCAGGGAACAGGGAGATGCTGAAGTCCGTACAGAGGGAGCTGAGGAGAAAGATCAGAGAAGGCAAGGACAGCTTCAGGAAGAAGATGGAGGACAAGCTGCAACAGAGCGACATCAGCGGGGTCTGGAGAAACCTCAAAACCATCTCGGGGCTCCAGAATACCTCCCCCCAGGCCACAGGGGGCAGGGAGTGGGCGAACAACCTGAATCTGTTTTTCAATAGATTTGACCAACCGCCCTCCCCCCTGACTGCACAACAACCACTGCTGCCTCTAAAGAAATCAAGTCCTGCTGCCCACTCCCCACTCTACCAACACCCCCCCACTCCCAACACACAGCCCCCCATCCTGACCCTGACCAGGACCCAGGTGAGGACGGAGCTGAGGAAGATCAAGGCGAGGAAGGCGCCGGGACCGGACGGCATCAGCGCAAAGCTCCTCAAGTCCTGTGCAGACCAGCTGTGTGGGATTGTGACGTATATCTTCAACATGAGCCTGAAACTGGGGAGGGTACCACAGCTGTGGAAAACATCTTGTGTGGTACCTGTACCAAAAACTTCCCACCCCAAAGACCTGAACAGCTACAGACCGGTGGCCTTGACGTCCCACTTGATGAAGACCCTGGAGAGACTGCTCCTTGCTCACCTCCGCCCCCTGGTGGAACCAGCGATGGATCCACTCCAGTTCGCCTACCAGCATGGCATTGGGGTGGAGGATGCGGTGATCTTCCTCCTTCACCGTTCTCTGTCCCACCTGGAGAAGCCCGGGAATATGGTGAGGATCATGTTCTTTGACTTCTCCAGTGCTTTCAACACCATCCAACCGATGATCCTGAAGGACAAGCTGCTGCGCGCAGGGGTGGACCAGCACCTGTCATCATGGATCCTGGACTACCTCACGAACCGGCCTCAGTTTGTGAGAACCCGGGACTGTGTGTCCGACACGATCATCAGTAGCACGGGGGCCCCCCAGGGAACGGTGCTGGCTCCCTTCCTGTTCACTCTTTATACTGCGGACTTCTCACACAACACAACACACTGCCATCTACAGAAGTTCTCTGATGACTCTGCGATCGTTGGCCTCATCTCCAATGGAGATGAAGCTGAGTACAGAGGGCTTATCCAGGACTTCGTGGACTGGTGCCATCGGAACTGCCTCCAGATCAACGCGAGGAAAACTAAGGAGCTGGTGGTGGACTGCCGCAGGCATGGGCAGCCCCTCACAGTACCAGTAAATATACAGGGAACAGACATCGAGATGGTGACATCCTATAAGTACCTGGGTATTCATCTGAACAATAAACTAGACTGGTCACACAATACTGATGCACTCTACAAGAAGGGACAGCGCAGGCTGTTCCTGCTGAGGAGACTCAGGTCTTTTGGTGTACAAGGGGCGCTGCTGAAGTCATTCTATGACACGGTGGTGGCATCAGCCATCACTTTTGGAGTGGTCTGCTGGGGCAGTGGCATTACTGCAGCCGATAGGAAGAGACTGAACAAACTGATTAAGAAAGCTAGCTCTGTCCTGGGGCAGCGCCTTGATCCGATGGAGGAGATAGGAGAGAGAAGGACGGTGGCTAAACTGTCATCTCTGCTGGAGTCCGAGTTCCACCCTATGCAGGACATACTGAATGCACTGAGGAGCTCATTTAGCAGCAGACTACATCATCCCAGGTGCACAACCGAGAGGTTTCGTAGGTCCTTCCTACCAACGGCTGTCAGACTGTACAACCTAAGCAGGGCTGCTCGCAGAGATAGCAAAAAAGACGTAACAAACTAATAGTTTTTTGAATGCAGAAGATGCAATAGACTTACACAGTGGTCCTCTCCGGCATACAACTAGGAGCATGCCGGTCGCTATGGAGGGTGAGAGTGTGTATGGGCACATAATCATACCATGCAGGATAGCTGGGTAGACGGTTATGCTGTTTCATTCCATCTAGCGGCAATGCTCTGCACTGTGTGTGTTTATATATTTGCATATTTGTTCCGTCTAGCTGCAATGCTCCGTACTGTGGGTGTTTATATATTTATATATCTACATGTTATTCCATCTAGCTACATTGCTCCGCACTGTGTGTGTTTATATACTTGCATATTTATTCCACCTAGCTGCAATGCTCCGTACTGTGGGTGTTTATATATTTACATATTTATTCCATCTAGCTACAATGCTCTGCACTGTGTTCATATATTCATATATTTATTCCATCCAGCTACAATGCTCTGCACTGTGTGTCTGTGTGTGTGTGTATATATATATATTTTATAGTAATACGTACATATGTTTATTAGCTGCTCTTGCTTGCTTGTTTTTTTTTTTTTCTTGCCTTCTGATTGTTGCTCTGAGTGTTGCTATCCCTGTGCTGTTGCAATCCTGGAATTTCCCCGTTGTGGGACTAATAAAGGCTTATCTTATCTTATCTTATCTTATCTTATCATTGTCATGCTGAAAGACACAGCCACGTTTCATCTTCAATGCCCTTGCTGATGGAAGGAGGTTTTCACTCAAAATCTCAAGATACATGGCCCCATTCATTCTTTCCTTTACACGGATCAGTTGTCCTGGTCCCTTTGCAGAAAAACAGCCCCAAAGCATGATGTTTCCACCCCCATGCTTCACAGTAGGTATGGTGTTCTTTCTCCTCCAAACACGACAAGTTGAGTTTTTACCAAAAAGTTCTATTTTGGTTTCATCTGACATTCTCCCAGTCCTCTTCTGGATCATCCAAATGCTCTCTAGCAAACTTCAGACAGGCCTGGACATGTACTGGCTTAAGCAGGGAGACACGTCTGGCACTGCGGGATTTGAGTCCCTGGCGGCGTAGTGTGTTACTGATGTAGCCTTTGTTACTTTGGTCCCAGATCTCTGCAGGTCATTCACTAGGTCCCCCCGTGTGGTTCTGGGATTTTTGCTCACCGTTCTCGTGATCATTTTGACCCCACAGGGTGAGAGCTTGCGTGGAGCCCCAGATCGAGGGAGATTATCAGTGGTCTTGTATGTCTTCCATTTTCAAATAATTGCTCCCACAGTTGATTTCTTCCCACCAAGCTGCTTACCTATTGCAGATTCAGTCTTCCCAGCCTGGTGCAGGTCTACAATTTTGTTTCTGGTGTCCTTTGACAGCTCTTTGATTTTGGCCATAGTGGAGTTTGGAGTCTGACTGTTTGAGGTTGTGGACAGGTGTCTTTTATACTGATAACGAGTTCAAACAGGTGCCATTAATACAGGAAACGAGTGGAGGACAGAGGAGCCTCTTAAAGAAGAAGTTACAGGTCTGTGAGAGCCAGAAATCTTGCTTGTTTGTAGGTGACCAAATGCTTATTTTACCGAGGAATTTACCAATTAATTCATTAAAAATCCTTCAATGTGATTTTCTGGATTTTTTTTCTCATTTTGTCTCTCATAGTTGAGGTATACCTATGATGAAAATTGGAGACCTCTCTCATCTTTTAAGTGGGAGAACTTGCACAATTGGTGGCTGACTAAATACTTTTTTGCCCCACTGTATAATATTGCTAAAATATAAAAGGATGCACTAAAATGGGTCTCAAATATTTGTAAATGTGTCCCGTTATAGTACTGCATGACTTTATTGATGATAGACCATAAACTACACATATAAACTAAAACAATTATAATGATGACTGAACAACTCCCATTCTCCAAAGTGCAAGATACACTATTATGAATAAAATCATAAAATATCACACAAATAAGTGATCTGACAAACAAATAAACAGGGGTTCTTATAAACAGTTGCAAATATTGAATGTCCCATTCATTTTCAATAATTCTGTAATTAATATTCACACAAATAAATCTTAGTGTTCAGTCCCTTTCATATTTGCCAAAGTCTAACATGTGGGATTGCCTACATATAGGCTACATCTTTTGTATTCCACTTTCAAACATAGCCTACATTTGGGCCTGTCAAGCCTGATTGAGATACCCGTTTTCCAGTACTTTTGCAGTAACGTGCTGTGTAACGAAATTACTGTTTAAAAATTCAGTAATGCATTACAGTTACTGAAATTTGATCAGATGCATTACTCGTGTTACTTGTTTTATTAATATAGATAGATATTTTTAGCGCAAATAAATACAAACTGACCCTACGTAGCTGATGCAGCTATCAGTCAAAGTGACCTGTTGCAAAGAGCCTGTTCACTACTGAGCGGAGGAAAAGATGAAGCTACTTTGTTTTTGCGGAAATAGATCATTTTTCCTTTATCACGGTTAAGGACAAAAGCATATTGGTGGGCTGTGTGACACCGACTGCAATCTTCAGAAGCACCTGAGAACAGCAGCAAGATCCAACAAAGCTACTGCTATGCTCTGCTAACACCACCGTGTAGTGGGTCTATGTTATCTGAACAGCCACGGCTGGATTTCAAGCACAGGTATGCATCTGGACAGTTTGTGACCCAGCAAGAATTAAACCGACTGATTGCCAGATACGTTGTTACAGAATGAAGATCTGACAAGTCATTTTCCATCAGATAGCTGAGACTGTGATCCACTGAAGTTAAAACACATTTACTTGCTACCTGGATAAAGATGATTCAAAAATGCATTTTTATCTCCAAAAGGAATTTAATAAGGGACTGGATCATGTCTCTGTCACACAGCAGACATTTGGACTGTGGATAATGGACATTTTCTTTGGATCACTGCACATCGGATTAAATTCATAATATAAAGGTAAGAAACATTGACAGCTTTATGCAGTGTTACCAACTCACTCTTTTGGAGTGATTCTCACTCTTTTTTCCCTCTCTCTCACTCCACAAACCCTATTTCTCACTCCAAAATGAGGAAATTACTGACAATTCTGTGTTGATTTTCTTTGGATTTTTCCCACAAAAAGAGCTCTCAAGGCAGGATAAAGCAGACTAAACATGTTCTAAAAGCTCTGTCTGAAACAATCTGTTTTCAGCCTGACATTAACAAGCTCCTAATGGGATCCATCCATCCATCTTCTACTGTTTTCCGGAGGTTCAGGTCACGGAGGCAGCAGTTCAAGCAGAGAAGCCCAAACTTTCCTCTCCCCAGCCACCTGCTCCAGCTCTTCAGAGAGGATACCAAGATGTTCCCAAGCCAGCTGGGAGACGTAGTTTCTCCAGGAAGTCCTGGGTCTGCCCCGGGGTCTCCTCCCAATGGGATGTGCCTGAAACACCTCAAGTGGGAGGCGTCCAGGAGGCATTCTGATCAGATGCCCAAACCACCTCAAATGACTCCTTTCAATGCGGATGAGCAGCGGTTCTACTCTGAGCCTCTCCCGGATGACTGAGCTCCTCACCCCATCTCCAAGGGTGAGTCCAGCAATCCTACAAAGAAAGCTCATTTCAGCCACTTGTATCCGCGATCTCATTCTTTCAATCATTACCCAAAGCTCATGACCATACATAAGTGAGGGTAGGAATGTAATAATAATAATAAGCGGCAGCATGGTGGCGGAGTGGTTAGCACTGCGGCAGCACAGCAACTCACCCTTGGCCGGGGGATCCTGGGTTCGATCCCAGCCCCCGACCAACAGTGATCTGTGTGGAGTTTGCATGTTCTCCCCGTGTCTGCGTGGGTTTACTCCGGGATTTCTCCGGTTTCCTCCCACATGCCAAAAAAAACCCAAAACATGCAAGTTAGGTTAAATGGCATCAAAACTGGGGATTCTAAATTGTCCTTAGGTATGAATGTGAGAGTGAATGGTTGTTTGTCTCTTTGTGTTGGCCCTGCGATGGACTGGCGATCTGTCCAGGGTGTACCCTGCCTCTCGCCTAAAGATGCTGGGATAGGCTCCAGCCCCCCCCCCCCCGACCCAAAAAGGATTAAGTGGAAGAAGATGAATGAATGAATAATAATAAGCCCCTAATGTAATCCGTTAATTATCTTGCTATGTGTGCAAGATGATTTAAGTATGCATTTAAAAGTAAAGTGAAAGTTACTTTTCCAAGTAACTAGTTACATTAATCATGCAGCAATTGGTAAGTAACTCAGTTACTTATGAAAAAAAAGTAACTAGTAACTGTAACTAGTTACTATTTTGTAGTAACTTGCCCAACACTGCTGTTTTCAGACAAGAATACTTGCTTTCTACGGGCATGCACTAGTGTGTGTGTGTGTGTGTGTATATATATATATATATATATATACATATACTGCTCAAAAAAATAAAGGGAACACTTTGAAAACACATCAGATTTTAATGGGAAAAAATAAGCTGGATATCTACACTGATAAGGACTGGATAATGTGTTAAGAATGAAAAGATGCCACATCTTTTGATGGAAATGAAAATTATCAACCTACAACCTACAGAGGGCTGAATTCAAAACACTCCAAAACTTACTCAGATTAAAAAGTGTTCCCTTTATTTTTTTGAGCAGTATATATATATATACATACACACGGATGTACAGCTGAACATATGTTATATAAAGAAAGTTTTTATTAAACCTTGTAGCAAGTTAAAACAAAGCAGTCGGAAGCAGCTGACTTTCCTGACAGCCTAACTGGGCTACCTGTTTTAAGACGGGAATACTTGGCTTCTGCAGGCCTGCTCTAGTTTACTACCCAATGCGCTACACTCAGAAATGAACGTATTGTAAAACGGACCATGTAATTACGTACCTTTTGCTACCGGACAATGGCATGCTGATAAATAGACTAACACAGATATAACACGAAACAGTTTGAAATACATCAACAAAACAGAATTTTAAGTTTGGTACACGAGCGCCACTTCTTTTAATTATTTACGGAAGTGGGACGTCAAAGGACCGCTTTGGGTAGCTACATGAATTATGCCCGACTAAAATGCTTTTAAATTTTTTTTTAAATGAGCAATTTAGACCAATAGAAATATGTAGATTCATTAAATACATATGTAATACACATAAACATACATTTAAAAAAATTCCCAAAGTGATCGTCGTAAATGTCGAAGTAATGTATTATTTTTCTCCACAGGCTTCTCCACGGACAGTCGCGTGATGGCCGCTAGGCAACGGTTTACGACGGTGCAGCGTAAGCCACCGCCACTTTCTATCAATTCATTTCGAAAACTAATCAGTTTTGCAGATATTTATTTAAGCGGTGGTGAGTAAAATGCTGATGAAGCTGGAACTGCTCTAGAGAGACTAAAGATGCGTTTCGAGGCGAAGCGTTGCGGGGTGCAGTTCAGCCCCCCTTCAATCGTTATAATCTATGTACACACGGAAACCAAAAAGGTTCGAAAAAGAATAATACCGGTGAGAAATTTCTCCAAAAATTCAGGTAAGACAGGCGTACTGACGATTTTATAGCAGTGATGGCGGACCGCAGTGTTAACTGAGATGAGAGGACATAAGTAGTCGGGGTTAAAGCAACACTATGTAAGATTTTCACCTTAAAAATAATGCTTCCAAAATCATTTTGATGGTAAATGAACCTCTGATCAGGTGAATGTCACAACCACCCAAGTCATGTTGAAGTCAGCAAGGAAACAACAGTTAAATTAGGAAAAATTAATACCACAAAGTACATAAATTATTTATTTTTAATATGTATTTCAGTAAAATTGAACTCTAAAATATATTCCTAATTATATGACAGTTAACTGTTATCTTTTATGATCATTTATTACCATTGTGTAGCTAAATAGTTAGTTGTGCCTCGCATCAGCTCTTGACATTCGAGTTTTTCTGTAAACCAAACCACAGTCCAGCAATCAAAGCTTTATTTATATAGCACTTTTCATACAAAAATTGTAACAAGGTGCTTCACACATTGAAATAAAACACAATTACCCCCCCCCCCCCCAAAAAAAAACGCACGCACACACATACATGCACGCACACACACAAAGAAACTTTTGTCTGTGTGAGGCTTACGGCCGGGCGCCGAGGATCCACATGTGGAAGCACCGTCACTAGGGAGCCATCACCAGCAGGGGAAGTGCCAAGTCCACAGCTACAGGGACACCACCCCTGAGACCGCCCAAGTCCAAGTCGAGTGGTCAGTGCTGCAGGTGTGGTGCCGCAGTGTGCGATCCCCTCAGCCGGGTGGACCAGGGCAACCACAGGCCAGCACCTTCTAGCCAGTAGACAGACAATTCCCTGTGGGAGGGCTCCCTATGAGGAAAGGCTTGAGCTTGGACAGGGTGATAAAAAAATAAAACAATCACTGATAAATAAGATAATTAGTTGATAAATAAAAGACTAGACAGTTAACTAAAAGAAGAAAACACCTCTTAAATACAATCAGACATCAATTCAGATGTATTAATAATTAGTAGTAAAATAAGTAATTGTGACCAGAACAACATGAAGTAGGTTTAAAATCATAAATTAAGACAATTAAAGTAGGAAATTAATCAAAAGCTAAGTTAAAATAGTAGGTTTGAGCCTACTTTTAAAAACATAAACATTCTCGGCAGCCCTGATGTTCTCCGGCAGGCTGTTCCACAGACGTGGCCCATAACAACTAAAAGCACCCTGTGTGTATTCTGATGGTAGGGATAATTAAAAGACCAGTGCCAAAGGACCTCAGGTATCGTGGGGGCTCATATATCAAAAGTAGTTCTGATAAATAAGAAGGCCCAAGACCGTGCAGACATTTATAAACCAGTAAAAGAACCTTAAAACAACCCTGAAGGACACGGGGAGCCAATGCAGTGATTTTATAACTAGCGCGATATGAGCCTGCTGTCTGGTCCTCGTCAGAAAACGTGCAGCTGAATTCTGTAATAACTGCAGATTTGAAATTGTCCTTTTGGGAAGACCAGAGAGCAGGGCATTACAGTAATCAGTTCAACTGGTGATAAAAGCATGCATTATTTTCCCCGTTTGCTCGAGAGAGAAATGGGCGGACTCCAGCTATCTTCTTTAGATGGTAAAATCTAGTTCATGTTATATTTTTCAGAGTCTAAAATGACGCCCAAATTCTTAACGTATTGAGATGGGGTAAAGGACAGACAATGTAATTTTGGAAAAAGTTTGAAAAACATTAGTTTTGTCCTGGTTAAGCTGAAGAAAATTTGCTGCATCCATCTTCTACCGCTTTTCCAGAAGTCTGGGTCATGGAGGCAGCAGTTCAAGCAGAGAAGCCCACACCTCCCTCTCCCCCACCATCTGCTCCAGCGCTTCAGAAAGGATACCAAGCTGTTCCCAGGCCAGCTGGGAGACAGCCTCTCCAGCATGTCCTGGGTCTGCCCCGGGGTCTCCTCCCAGTGGGACGTGCCCGAAACACCTCAAGTGGGAGGCCTCCAGGAGGCATCCTAATGAGATGCCTAAACCACCTCAACTAGCTCCTTTCAATGTGGAGCAGCAGTGACTCTACTGAGCCTCTCCCGGATGACTGAGCTCCTCACCCCATCTCTAAGGGCGAAGTCCAGCAATCCTACGGAGAAAGTTAATTTCAGCCGGTTGTATCCACTGTCTCATTCTTTCGGTCATTACCCAAAGTTTGTGACCATAGGTGAAGGTAGGAAGTTAGACTGAACGGTAAATCGAGAGCTTTGCCTTAGATCCCAGCTCCCTCTTCACCACAACAGATCGGTACAACATCTGCATCACTGCAGATGCTGCTCTGATCCGTCTGTCAGTCTCCTGCTCCATTTTCCCATCACTCATGAATGAGACCCCAAGATACTTGAACTCCTCCACTTGGGGCAGGACCTTGTCCCCAACCTGGAGAGAAAAAGCCACCCTTGTCCGGCTGAGCACCATGAACCTAGGATTTGGAGGTACTGATTCTCATCCAAGCCACTTCACACTCAGTACCAAACCATCCCAGCAAGACCTGTAAATCATTGCTCGATGAAGCCAACAGGACAACATCGTCTGCAAACAACAGAGATGAGATCCTGTGATCACCAAACATGACACCCTCCATTCCTTGGCTGCACCTGTACTGAATTAGAAAATCATCCATCCATCCATCTTCTACCGCTTAATCCTTTTCGGGTCGCGGGGGGGCTGGAGCCTATCCCAACATCTTTGGGCGAGAGGCAGGGTACACCCTGGACAGATCGCCAGTCCATCGCAGGGCCAACACAGAGAAACAGACAACCATTCACTCTCACAGTCATACCTAAGGACAATTTAGAATCCCCATTTTTTTATGCCAATTAACCTAACTTGCATGTTTTTGGCATGTGGGAGGAAACCGGAGAAATCCCGGCGTAAACCCACGCAGACACGGGGAGAACATGCAAACTCCATACAGATCACTGTTGGTCGGGGGCTGGGATTGAACCCAGGATCCCCCGGCCAAGGGTGAGTTGCTGTGCTGCCACAGTGCTAACCACTCTGCCACCGCGCTGCCCTTAGAAAATCATTTGTAATTTAATTTCAAAAATGATAACCATAATCATCACTATTAAATTGGGCTCAGAATGGTTCACTCTGTGTGTAATGGATAATGAGAAAGATTCTTGAATTATCTTGCAAAAAATAATTAACTTTTCAAAAAAAAAACAAAACTATTGAAATGCAGTAGTTTTTCTATTAACAGTAAACATGCAATATTCTTATTTAGCTTGTTTCAGTGTGCAAATAAACTAAAAAAAAATCACAATCAAATTGCTTTTATTGTGGTTATTTCAGTTAAATATCAGTTTTATTTTATAAATCTCAAGTCCACCCTTTCTCTCTACAGCTGACCCTCGGTTCCTCCAGGCTCACACACCATGGACCTCAGGAAAAAAAGAAAAAAAAACTTTAGAAAAATCTGATTATCACTACAGATGTGATGGAAAATTTTTAAGATCAGCATAATCAAATTATTACAGATAGCCTGTCCCCCCTCAACTTGATAAACCACTGTTTTCTCTAGAAAAGGGTTTATTTTACAGCACATCAGCTTTTGATAAGCAAATGAACAAAAATCGACAACTTACCGATGTCTCTGCAGAACTTTAAAACTTATTTTCCTGACAGTTAATGAACTGAACTTAATGAATAAATCAGTTTGACTTTCGAAAAAATAGTTCAACATGTTAAATGAATACATTAAGTGAAGCATACAGCACATTTGAAAAAATGTCACCTAACATAAGCTTAAATAATCAGATGTTGCCGTTTTCTGGATTGTTGGTGTTAAACATTTAAACTGCTGCAAAGTTCAAACACAAAACTTACTTTGAACTGTTATCTACTTCGATCCACTTCTGGCTGAGCTAGAAAAAAAACAAAATGCATTCCGGAGCCACGCGCTGAATGCTGGGATATGTTAGGGCCACAAGGATACTCTCCATTTGTCGGCTGCATGTTCAGGAGCCCACAGAATGGGGCAGCCTTCGACACAGCACAGTGATGTATGTGGTATACAAATGCACACTTGGAGGACGCAGAACCTAAATTGAGACACCGCCGTAGTCTGCATAGTTGTCTTTACAGTGTTCCTGTCTGGAACAAGAAAGTTACATAGTGCTGCTTTAAAGGTGCCTGATGGAATGTTTTTGTTCCTTACGTAAACATCCTTATTTACTCAATAGAAGGAATGCACTGGAACAGAACTCTTCGCATTTACCATAGTAACACAGCACTCACTGAGTGGCAAACGTGGAAGCTATTTGCATGCAGCAAAACATAAAAATCACAAGATATTTAGTCACAGCAGTACACATAGTGCCCTTTTTATTTTAGATGTTGAAATGACACTGGCAAAAATTAATTTTTTTCTGTTGTAAACATGTCTCTAACATGCTTTTTGTGGCTTATAAGACATATCAAGCGCAAAATCATTGAAATGTCTATTTTTTTTTGCTGTTGAGTTTCACTTAAGCTCCACCCCCCCAAACGGACGACTTTGGACAGTGTTTCTAGCTACGCAAGTATTCCTACTTAGCTGATTGGTTATAACAGTAACTAATCAGGCTAAGCACTGGGCATGGCTACAGATGAGGAAAAAAAGAAGGAGCCGAGGAGCAAGCAGGAACTATTACAAGTTGGGAAAGATGGCAGATTATATGTGTTCAGTTTTTGGCTGTGTGAGCAAGAAATCCTCTTATTTTAAATTTCATGTCTTACCCACAGACATGAAAATATGACAGCAATGATTAATTTTATTTGGAAAAACCTGAGTGTCCCTGCTAAAATACCAGAGAGGACACAGGTTTGCAGCTTGCATTACCCTGCATGCCGGGGGAGATGGCCCTGGCGTGTGTAGTGCAACGGCGAGGGCGAGTATCATCGTAGGTGAACCTGTTGAAGGATCATTCTCAGAGGAGCGGAGAGTCACTGCCCGGTTGGAGGGCTCCCCTTGCCGGGAGGACCCACCAATGTGCCCGCCAGCCAGCTCACTCTGAAGGAGGCTGGGGAGACCCAGGGCAGAGTGAGCTCTCGCCAGCCCCCAGCGAGGCGATCCGTGGTGAGTGGGTAACCGGAGACTGCTTCTTCGGGGGAAGAGGGAGGAGCCGAGGAGCGCTCGGCTCCTTCAAAATCGGCCTCGAGGCTGGGGAAGAGCGCTTTGAAGGAGCCGAGCGCTCTTCAGCTCCCCCGTCTTCCCCCGAAGGAGTGGTCTTGGGTTACCCACTCACCGTGGATCGCCTTGCTAAGGGCTGGCAAGCAGTTTGCCTTGGAGCAGCTCGAAGCTCAGAGGCTCTCGGAGGCGAGCCGGCTGGTGGGCGCACCGGACTGAGGCGAACTGCTCGCTGGCCCCCAGAGAGGAGATCAGCAGTGAATGGGTAACCAGAGACCGGCGGGGAGCCCTCCAGCCTCCATGCAGGGCCAGCTTCAGCAACTCTCCGCTTCACCGAGAATGATCCTTCATCAGGTTCATGAATGGAAACTTGTACTTCCTCAAGTTAGATCGCCTTGTACAATGTCCTTGTCTTCTTCCAGCTACTGGTGGACGGGAGTATGTGTGGAGCCAATTAGAATATTCATAGATCCACGCATACTTAAGTAGGTTGAAGACGTAAAAGCGCTTTCCAAGCCATTCTAGGGCAATGAAAGTTTGTGTGTATAAAAAGCCACAGTATACTATTTTGGGCAATACACATTGGTTTTTGAGCCGCTGGAATGAGTCTTTAATACCACACTGTTTACACAGGATTGGATGAGATGTGTGGGTAAGAGCACACGAGTGAAAAACTGGTTCTGAGCCTTTATTTTGTGTCAGTTAATACAAGATAGAACGATAAGACTAGCTCTCCGCAATGCAAACAAGCACTCGGTTTACTGCTGTGACTGAATATTGTGTGTATTTTTTGTTTTACTGCATACACCCTAATGCTGCCACTCATTTTTTCCACTCAGCATTTTTCAGCTGCCATGAGTTCTGTTTTGACATCATGCTTATACCCTCTATTCCTGAAAATAACTTGAGACCCACAACACTCCTACCAACAGAAATATGACATGACTGGAGTATAGTTCATTTAGCGACCAGGTGTCTTGAAAATTCAGTTTACAAGAGTTCCTTACAGCACCTTAAGGGTTAACATCAGGGTCCAATGAAATTTTGTCTTTGTCATGCCCGCTCCTATTTGGTGAAGTTTGTTTATTATATAGTTGGTACAAAGTTGAATTGCTTCTGGGGTAAACAAAAAAACATTCATGAATCTCTGTGACCATAAGGGATACTAGGTACAGTGGTGTGAAAAAGTGTTTGCCCCCTTCCCGATTTCTCATTATTTTGTATGTTTGTCACACTTAAATGTTTCAGATCAAACAAATTTAAATATTAGACAAAGATAACACAAGTAAACACAAAATGCAGTTTTTAAATGAAGGTGTTTATTATTAAGGGAAAAAAAATCCAAACCTACATGGCCTTGTGTGAAAAAGTGATTGCCCCTAAACTTAATAACTGGCTGGGCCACCCTTAGCAGCAACAACTGCAATCAAGTGCTTGCGATAACTGGCAATGAGTCTTTTACAATGCTGTGGAGGAATGTTGGCCCACTCATCTTTGCAGAATTTTTGTAATTCAGCCACACTGGAGGGTTTTCGAGCATGAACCACATTTTAAGGTCATACCACAGCATCTCAATCGGATTCAGCTCAGGACTTTGACTAGGTCACTGCAAAGTCTTCATTTTGTTTTTCCTAAGCCATTCAGAGGTGGATTTGCTGGTGTGTTTTGGATCATTGTCCTGCTGCAGAACCCAAGTGTGCTTCAGACTGAGGTCACGAACAGATGGCCGGACATTCTCCTTTAGGATTTTTTGGTAGACAGTAGAATTCATGGTTCCATTTACCACAGCAAGTCTTCCAGGTCATGAAGCAGCAAAACAGCCCCAGACCATCACACTACCACCACCATATTTTATGGCTGGTATGATGTTCCTTTTCTGAAATGCTGTGTTACTTTTACGCCAGATGTAATGGGACACACACCTTCCATAAAGTTCAACTTTCATCTCGTCAGTCCACAGAGTATTTTCCCTAAAGTCTTGGGGATCATCAAGTTGTTTTCTGGCAAAACTGAGACGAGCCTTTATGTTCTTTTTGCTCAGCAGTGGTTTTCGTCTTGGAACTCTGCCATGCAGGCCATTTTTGCCCAGTCCCTTTCTTATGGTGGAGTCATGAACACTGACCTTAACTGAGGCAAGTGAGGCCTGCAGTTCTTTGGATGTTGTTGTGGGGTCTTTTGTGACCTCTTGGATGAGTCGTCGCTGCACTCTTGGGGTAATTTTGGTCGTCCGACCACTCCTGGGAAGGTTTACCACTGTTCCATGTTTTCGCCATTTGTGGATAATGGCTCTCACTGTGGTTTGCTGGAGTCCCAAAGCTTTAGAAATGGCTTTATAACCTTTTCCAGACTGATAGATCTCAATTATTTTGTTTCTCATTTATTCCTAGTCCTTGGATTGCAGCATGATGTCTAGCTTTTGAGGATCTTTTGGTCTACTTCACTTCGTCAGGCCGGTCCTATTTAAGTGAGTTCTTGATTGAGAACGGGTGTGGCAGTAATCAGGCCTGGGTGTGGCTAGAGAAATTGAACTCAGTTTTCCAAAGATGTGATAAGCCACAGTTAATTCATATTTTAACAGGGGGCAAACACTTTTTCCACACAGGGCCATGTAGGTTTGGATTTTTTTCCCCTTAATAATAAACACCTTCATTTAAAAACTGCATTTTGTGTTTACTTGTGTCATCTTTGTCTAATATTTAAATTTGTTTGATGGATCTGAAACATTTATGATGGGGCTCCAGGGCAGACCTCGCTGTTCAGCCTCCTGGTGCTGTTCACATTTTTTTTTCACCTTCCCAAGTTTATATTGTATTTAAATTGTGGTGCTAGAATAGTTTTTCCCCCCAGTGTGAGCAGAGACAGTCATGGATCATATCAACACCGGCTTTCTATGATCCAGCCAACAGTGATGAGACTGATCTCTCGGAGTGCTCCACTGGCTTTAATGCGGCTGCCGGAGTTTATTGGCTGGTAACAAACAGCTCGTCTGTCCCATTTGCTGGCAACGGAACCCAACTGTTTCAGCTATTCAATCAGAAAATATCCTAAATTTAATGAACAGACATAAGCAGTCTCAGCCAGCTGGAGAGCAGTCCAAAAAAAAAAAAATCCTACCAACTTTTTTAAATTTATCTAAAATATAGCCACATACAGTATCTCACAAAAGTGAGTACACGTCTCACATTTTTGTGAATATTTTATTATATCTTTCCATGGGACAACATTGAAGATATGACAGTTTGATACAATGTAAGGTAGTCAGTGTACAGCTTGTATAACAGTGTAAATTTGCTGTCCCCTTAAAATAATCAACACACTGCCATTAATGTCTAAACCGCTGGCAACAAAAGTGAGGACACCCCTAGTGAAAATGTCCAAATTGTGCCCAATTAGCCATTTTCCTTCCCCGGTGTCATGTGACTCATTAGTGTTACAAGACCTCAGGTGTGAATGGGGAGCAGGTGTGTTAAATTTGGTGTTATCGCTCTCACACGCTCTCATACTGGTCACGGGAAGTTCAACATGGCACCTCATGGCAAAGAACGCTGAGGATCTGAAAAAATTAATTGTTGCTCTACATAAAGATGGCCTAGGCTATAAGAAGGATAGAAAGGATAGAAAGTCTTTATAAGACTTTCCCCGCAGCTCGCCACCAAAGCGGGACTACCGAGGTCTCAGCTCCCCGCTAAGCCCTCTGGGGGGGGAGTGTATGGGGTACCCCCCCACAGCAGCCACGGACAAACACAGCGCTCCACTAGAGCAATTAACAGGACAGTGAGATGTGTGTGTTGAGATCAGTAGGCAGCCTTCCTGTGCTTAGTTCAGGCACCAGCATCCTGTGGATATGTATGACGCAAATGCAAACATTCATGCTTCCTGCTCGCATTGTGGTACAAATGTCACATGTCTGAATGCATTTCCTTTGATGATAAAATGCCTTTGATGTATTGTCCGTTGCTGGGTATTTAAGTGGCTGAATTCATATGTTCACCCTCTTTTCTTCTTCTGACTGCTTCTGACTACAGCTCATGAGAGCCTGAGAGTGATCCCCAGCATGCTTATACAGCAGCTGGGGTGAGCTCCGTGATGGCGATGATTTGATCAATAAACTTCATTAAAACTCCAGACGCCGTGTCTTATTTTAACATCGCCACACTGGTGAGAAGGATATAAAATTATAAAGGCTGCACGGTGGCGCAGTGGTTTAGCACTGTGGCAGCACAGTTTTACCCTCGGCTGGGGGATCGCGGGGATCATGAGATCGTGGGTTCGATCCCAGCCCCCGACCAACAGTGAGCTGTGTGGAGTTTGCATGTTCTCCCCGTGTTGCGCGGGTTTACTCCGGGATTTCTCCGGTTTCCTCCCGCACACCAAAAACATGTAGGTTTAGGGCGCTCGCGCACGCAGCGACCAGCAGCCAGTGGCTTGTCACCAGACTGCAAACCAAGTCTACCTACGGGTACAAATAAGTAACAAAAAAAAAAAAAAAAAAAAAAAAGAAGATTGCCAACACCCTGAAACTGAGCTGCAGCACGGTGGCCAAGACCATACAGCAGTTTAATAGGACAGGTTCTACTCAGAACAGGCCTCGCCATGGCCGACCAAAGAAGTTGAGTGCACATGCTCAGCGTCATATCCAGAGGCTGTCTTTTGAAAATTGATGTATGAGTGCTGCCAGTATTGCTGCAGAGGCTGAAGGGGTGGGGGGGTGGGGTCAGCCTGTCAGTGCTCAGACCATACGCTGCACACTGCATCAAGATGGTCTGCATGGCTGTTGTGCCAGAAGGAAGTTCCTTTTAAAGATGATGCACAAGAAAGCCCGCAAACAGTTTGCTGAAGATGAGGAGATTAAGGACATGAATTACTGGAACCATGTACTGTGGTCTGATGAGACCAACATAAACTTATTTGGTTCAGATGGTGTCAAGCGTGTGTGGCAGCAACCAGTTGAGGAGTACAAAGACAAGCGTGTCTTGCCTACAGTCAAGCATGGTGGTGGGAGTGTCATGGTTTGGGGCTGTATGAGTGCTGCCAGCATTGGGGAGCTACAGTTCATTGAGGGAACCATGAATGCCAACATGTACTGTGACATACTGAAGCACAGCATGATCCCCTCCCTTCGGAAACTGGGCCGCAGGGCAGTATTCCAACATGATAATGACCCAAAACACACCTCCAAGACGACCACTGCCTTGCTAAAGAAACTGAGGGTAAAGGTGATGGACTGGCCAAGCATGTCTCCAGACCTAAACCTTATTGAACATCTGTGGGGCATCCTGAAATGGAAGGTGGAGGAGCACAAGGTCTCCAACATCCACCAGCTCTGTGATGTCGTCATGGAGGAGTGGAAGACGATTCCAGTGGCAACCTGTGAAGCTCTAGTGAACTCCATGCCAAAGGAGTTAAGACAGTGCTGGAAAATAATGGTGGCCACACAAAACATTGACACTTTGGACATTTTCACTTATGGGTGTACTCACTTTTGTTGCCTGCGGTTTAGACATTAATGGCTGTGTGTTGAGTTATTTTGAGGGGACAGCAAATTTACACCGTTATACAAGCTGTGTTATGTTATACACCGGCGGTGCGGTGGCGCAGTGGCTAGCACTGCAGCAGCACAGCAACTCACCCTTGTCCATGGGATCCCTGGTTCGATCCCAGCCCCTGACCAACAGTGATCTGTGTGGAGTTTGCATGTTCTCCCCGTATCTGCGTGGGTTTACTCCGGGATTTCTCCGGTTTCCTCCCACAGGCCAAAAACATGCAGGTTAGGTTAATTGGAGACTCTAAAGTGGCCCTAGGTGTGAATGTGTGTGTGAATGGTTAAGGGATAGCGCCGTACCGTGGCTGCTTCATCCATCCAGGTGGATTCCCTCAATTTCCCCTCTGTGGATCAATTAAGTATACAAAATCAAATACAAAAAAATCAAAAGCTGTACACTGACTACTTCACATTGTATCAAAGTGTCACATCTTCAGTGTTGTCCCATGTAAAGATATAAAATATTTGCAAAAATGTGAGTGGTGTACTCACTTTTGTGAGATACATGCTTAACTCCCCTGGAGGTGGAAAAATTTCTCCCCTCTGGCCGAAACAAACAGGTAGCCCCTACCACAGTTCCAAAGCAATAAAATAACCTAATCACCTCAGTTTGCTGATGTGCCTATATGAAAAATATCCATGGCCAGTCTTGCTTTTCTTTTTTGTGAATCTGCTTAAACGAGGGAATGGCAGTCAGGATTATACAGGGAAACCCATGGGTTAATAAAACACCAAATATAAATACAAGACCCATCATCGCTATTCCCGGGTCATTTGCACATGTATTTACAGTACATCCGGAAAGTATTCATAGCGCTTCACTTTTTCCACATTTTGTTATTTTACAGCCTTATTCCAAAATGGAGTAAATTCATTTTTCCCCTCAACATTCTACACACAATACCCCATAATGACAACATGAAAAAAGTTTTGAGATTTTTGCAAATTTATTAAAAACAAAAAACTAAGAAAGGTGTACATAGGTGTACGGGGCAGCACGGTGGTGCAGTGGTTAGCACTGTTGCCTTACAGCTAGAAGGTTCCTGGTTCGAATCCCCAGGTTGGCAGGGGTTGGAACCTTTCTGTGTGGAGCTTGCATGTTCTCCCTGTGCTGCGTGGGTTTACTCCGGGGGCTCCGGTTTCCTCCCACAATCCAAAGACATGCATGTTAGGTTAATTGGCTGTTCTAAATTGTCCCTAGATATCTGTTTCCTATAGGCCCTTAGAATAGAGGGTTAGTATTAGTGAAAGCGCTTTGAGTGGTCTTTGTGACTAGAAAAGCGCTATATAAGTGCAGGTTAGTTAGTTAGTTAGTTACATAAGTATTCACAGCCTTTGCTCAGTACTTTGTTGATGCACCTTTGGCAGCAATTACAGCCCCAAGTCTTTTTGAATATGATGCCACAAGCTTGGCACACCTATCTTTGGGCAGTTTCACCCATTCCTCTTTGCAGCACCTCTCAAGCTCCATCAGGTTGGATGGGAAGCATCGGTGCACAGCCATTTTCAGATCTCTCCAGAGATGTTCAATTGGATTCAAGTCTGGGCTCTGGCTGGGCCACTCAAGGACATTCACAGAGTTGTCCTGAAGCCACTCCTTTGATATCTTGGCTGTGTGTTTAGGGTCGTTGTCCTGCTGAAAGATGAACCGTCGCCCCAGTCTGAGGTCAAGAGTACTCTGGAGCAGGTTTTCATTCAGGATGTCTCTGTACATTGCTGCATTCATCTTTCCGTCTGTCCTGTCTCCCAGTTCCTGCTGCTGAAAAACCATCCCCACAGCATGATGCTGCTACCACCATGCTTCACTGTAGGGATGGTATTGGCCTGGTGATGAGCAGTGCCTGGTTTCCTCCAAACATGACGCCTGTCATTCACGCCAAAGAGTTCAATCTTTGTCTCATCAGACCAGAGAATTTTGTTTCTCATGGTCTGAGAGTCCTTCAGGTGCCTTTTGGCAAATTCCAGGTGGGCTGCCATCTGCCTTTTACTAAGGAGTGGCTTCTGTCTGGCCACTCTACCATATAGGCCTGATTGATGGATTGCTGTAGAGATGGTTGTCCTTCTAGAAGTTTCTCCTCTCTCCACAGAGGAGCTCTGACCATCGAGTTCTTGGTCACCTCCCTGACTAAGGCCCTTCTCCCCCGATTGCTCAGTTTAGACGGCCGACCAGCTCTTGGAAGAGTCCTGGTGGTTCTGAACTTCTTCCATTTATGGATGATCAAGGCCACTGTGCTCATTGGGACCTTCAAAGAAGCAGAAATTTTTCTGTACCCTTCCCCAGATTTGTGCATCAAGACAATCCTGTCTCGGAGGTCTATAGACAATTCCTTTGACTTCATGCTTGGTTTGTGCTCTGACATGCACTGCCAACTGTGGGACTTTATATAGACAGGTGTGTGCCTTTCCAAATGATGTCCAATCAACTGAATTTACCACAGGTGGACTCCAATTCAAGGATGATCAGTGGAAACAGGATGTACCTGAGCTCAATTTTGAGCTTCATGGGAAAGGCTGTGAATACTTATGTACATGTGATTTCTTAGTTTTTTATTTTTAATAAATTTCCTGAAATCTCAAAAACCTTTTTTCACATTGTCATTATGGGGTATTGTGTGTAGAATTTTGAGGAAAAAAATGAATTTTATCTATTTTGGAATAACGCTGTAACATCGCAAAATGTGGAAAAAGTGAAGCGATGTGAATACTTTTCTGGATACACTGTCCCCTCGATGAAATGTTGCTACAATGGTGATGGAAGTCTGACAACCCTCCTCTGCCTTTCCTGCACACTTGGCTCTCCAAACTAGATCCGACAGGAAGTGATAAGACTTTCCTGTGGTTTTATCTTGCCTACTATGACAACCTTCCGCCATGCATGTAGTGATCATTGACAGAGTTGAATTTTATGCCATTCTAATTCATAGACTGTATAAAAAAAGTTGGTAAAAGTATTAACGTGTTCTAATCTAGCAGAAATACATTGGCAGCAATGTCTTGCTTGCCTGCCATCAAGGGGTGTAAACATAACATCACATGATTTTTGTGACATTGCTGCAAATCCTCAATACTTCTTTAAAAGAACTTTGCTGACTTTCTTCAACCAGACTACACCATGGCTGCTGAAAGGCTCAAGAACAACCCTCGGCACAAGGAGTACCTGGAAAGCGTGTCTCAGTGCCAAATGGAGAAGCTTCACATCATCCTGCGAGATCACATGCAGGGCTTCCCCCTGGAACATAGCTTGGCCTCATTCCACCTGAACCCTGACGAAGACCTCAACAAACTGGATGATGACAAGCTGGCTCGCAAGAAGGGTCAAATGGACGAACTGTTTGAGAAGAACCGGAAGCGCATAGATGACCCCGACTTTGTTTATGATATTGAAGTGGATTTCACTAAAACCACCCAAGATAAGTGTAGCTGGGACAATGACTCAGATAATGAATTTTGAAATTTTATGAATCTAGACTATAAACCAGTCATAAGGGAATGAGAAACCTTACAGTTGGTGGAATATGGTGACCATCAAGAACCTGTTATCGGGCAAGGTCCTGAAGTGCAATGAAATACATTCAAATTGTTCTGGCAACATTCACAAGCATTCATAGTATCCATGTTCTTTGCTGTGATCAATGTAAACATACAAGATGCTCAATGATAAGCAATTAACACAAATAAATGGATAGTGGATATTTATTTGTTATAAAACACTGAATTTAACAAAATACAAAGACTTTGGTTCTTTAGTTTGTGGCTTACACCTACATGAGTAATATTCACAGTTGGATAAGAAAGACGCTAAAATCCTTTTAAATAAAATTTGAGTGTACACCAGTGAGTAAGCAATAAGACAAATCTCTTTGGAAAAATGTGTCCATAAAATATTGTTTCTTAATATACAAAATATATATATTTCCATATATGGCTTGACATGATATACTATGGCAAAGTTTACATGACAAACTATATCATAAAACCAAGCCTGCAGTATCAAACCTCACGGGGAAAATTCTATTCAAAGTGCATAAATACCTCATTCAGTTGACAAAAGACACTGGCTGACTGAGCAATAGTACCACACAATACATTCATAAATGTCGCAGGTTTTTGTTGAAATGCAGTACAGAATGACAATACATTGCTCTGCTAGTTTGGATTACACTACTCAAAACATTTTTACACTGGTATCAATTGCAGTCATTTATGCAGTGCTGATGTATTCCCTAAGGAGGTAGTAACAAAAAATAAATCTGACACATAATTCATTTCACCATCATGGTACGGATTTAGGCATTAAAATTTAAACTCTCAGCAGGCTCTTTAAAAATAGTTCTTTATAAAATAGACATTTCAAGTATGCTAAAGCCACAATCTAGGTTTTCTGAGTCAGTATAATTTATATACACAACATGATTCAAGAGGGAGGACTTTCTAAAGGGAAATGATTTGCAAACCCAGCTCAAATTACACTTAAGTGAACTGACCATTTTAAAGTTACTGGAAGAAGACAGCTTAAAACGATTCAGTTACCCAAAGACAGTAAAACCAGAAGAGGAGGATATTACTGTCACAAGTGTAACTATAATCCAAATCCAGATTAGGCCTTTAAATAAAGCTGTTGGACACAATTTCTGTGGTGAGCTGTAGTGGTGTGTTCAGACCAAATACAAGAAAAAGGTGAATACCCATGTTTAAAGATGTTCTCCGGCGGCTTTAAAACCACCTCAAAAACATGTGTATTGCCCAAACTGGTACATTGTGGCTTTTTATCCACACACACACAAAAAAAAACTTTCATTGCCTTAGAATTGCTTGGAAAGAGCTTTTACATCTTCCACCTACTTAAGTATGCATGGATCTATGAATATTCTAATTAGCTCCAACCATACGTCTTCCCAACAGTAGCAGATGCTACAAGGCCAGCCCTCCACTGTCCTCTGATCTGAGAACACCGAAGACGGCCTTGCTAAACAATGGCTAGTCAAAACATCGGAGTGATTCATCCATACATGTACATGCTGCCGACCCCCGTCAAAGAGCGTTAGCTTGGGCGGGACCGCCGAAAGTGCACCTGCCCACCACTGTGGAACCACAACCTCAGCGTGGTGCTCACTGCCTCTCCCCGGCCGCTGCGCCACGCGCCCCCAGTACCCAACTCGCCTACCTCCTCCAAAGGGAATGGGGGGTGGGGGGTGTTAATGTCATCTCCTCCATCTTTCCTGGTGGGAATGGGTGTCCCCCCCAAAACCCCTTCACTGAACTGAGTCAAACGAATGCAAAATGGACAGGTGGCGGTCTTGGCGCCTTCGTCCCCCTAATGCTACATATCCACTGGATCCGTTGTTTTTCTGCTTCTCATTCATTGTGTATTGGAAACGCAACAGAAAGCATTAGGCTCCAGTGTGATGAAAATCGGGCTGCGGTGTGTTGAGTAGCCAGTGGTTTCCCCTACTGCTCATCTGCATAAACATTACAATCGTAGATGCATATGCAAGTGAGTTTCCCATACCGGCATGCACCAGAGGCAGCGATCTTGTGCTGACTGTTTAAACCAGCAGTTTTTGATGTCAAATAACAACAGATTCATTAACTGAACCTACCATTTCTCGCACAAAGTGATGTTAGAAACACTTTTTGCTGGTTTTAAATATATGGATATCAAGATTGGATATGGATTACATATTGTCTGGTAGCAGTCCGGGAGCTGAAGACTGCCCATGGACAGATCCGTCAACCAATCCAGTAGAACTAGCGCTCAGCTGGTGGAGAAGACAGGGGGGAGATCTGTATGTTACCTGTTGTTGTGAAGACATGGAGAAATTAATAACCGCTGTTTCAGACTACCAGATACTGTATGACCAGACTAGCGCTATTAAAAACAGCCTTATCAGTCTGCTCATGGTTAATAATGGCTAGTCCAGTATTTCCTCCGGGACGTCTCTAACTCCACCTATCCTAGAACTACATCGTCCTATGCCCGCACTTCACTGCATCAGGTGACCTATTCCTTCCGACAAAAAACAGACTAGCGGACATGTAGCATAAGAGCAGACGTTTCTCTCTCGTTCGGCCTTCCGACCGTGTGCCTCCCATTCGTCCGTGGGTGCCTCCGAGACCCCACACTTGCAGGCGCAGCAGCCGGTGGACTCCTGTCTTCAAGCTGACTGTGCCCCCCTGTGTGCTACAGGGTTCCGGAATACAGTAGCCCCAGTGGTTGAAAACTACGGGCAACCATGGGTGGTTTCGTGCCGCCTCTGGGAAGGGACTCCAGACTGTGAGCCTCTGTCTGCAGTGCCATGTTGGCTCCTCCCTCTTCCGTCGGGGGAGTGAACTCAGGTGTTTAACCCTGCCCAGTGCTTAGCCTGATTGGTTAATGTTATAACCAATCAGGCCAAGCACGAATGCTTACGTAGCTAGAAACACTCTGTCCAAAGTCGCTTTTTTTTTTTTTTTTTTTTTGGTGGTGGGCGGGGGGGGGGGTAACTGGACAGTCACAGCAGAAAAACAAAGACTTGGGTCTGATTTTGCTCTAGATATGTCTTGTAAGTTAAAAAAAAGAAGTTACAGACATGTTAACAATAGGGCTGTGCCATATGACCAAAATTTCATGTCGTGATGTAAGTCCTCTTATACCACGATAACGATATATATCGCGATATAATTACGTAAATTCTACAGTTTAAATAATCACATAAAAAGGACCATCTCTCTTTTTTTTTTACATGCACCCGTTTCCCTCATAATTTTGCAGTGTTATAAAATAGTGTTCTAATGTGCATTTGAGACTTAATTCTCATAAATTTCAGGTTTTTATTCTAAATCATATGAATAAAAGTAGACCTCAATAAGTTAAATATTTCCTGAGCCAGAGGAGAATAGCAAAAGAAAAAAACATGACAGAAAATGTCTGAAAATGAGCAAATTACCCATTGCTGCTATCTACAGATATAAATTAGCTGTTAGATTTAATCAATTAAAATTTAAGTGTAGAGCTAGAGCCTGCAGCCTGCCATTCCAGCCTGATTTAACCAGTTTGCTTCTTAGTAAAAATATTTGATTGGTCCTGATCTGAAAATCAAAGACACAAAAGGTAATATAATAAATACATCTGATGACGCACTTCTCAGAGTCCCACTCCAGTGGTTCTTGTCCACTGGTTTAACCTGGGCCAGTTGTAGCTTGACTCGGTCCATACGGAAACCCCTCTAGCCATGTCTTCTTCGGTCTTCCTCTTCCTTGACCTCTGCTGGTACCAGAAGCAGCAGCAGAGGTCAGAAATCAAATAAATTAATTAAGAGCCAACTTGCTCCTCCGACCCGTTTTAATTTATTTATCATTTATTTTGTATGTATGTCTCACCATCATGCATTTTGGCAGTTTAGTAAATTTTTTTCCGACAAAAATAAACTCAGCAGTAATTCAAACCAAAGAAACAATGGTCTGATACACAATTTTTCCAGTTAGCACAACTTAGCATCATTTAGCATTTGCCATTTTATAATTAGACATGGCGTTAACGTTACTTACCTCCTATTAAAACGAGGTTAGCGGATTGTAATTTCCCAGTTTGGGATCAATAAAGAACATCTATCTATCCTCTCTGATGCAGCACAATAGAAAACGGTTCAACATCCGTGGCAAACAGGAGTAGCCAGTCCCTCCAGGATTTCGTGGGATGTTTTTATAATTGTTGCGGCCCAAAAAGCCTGAATTCATGGGAGCTTTCTTAAAAAGTTGCGATGTTTTGAGAGGCTTTTTTGCACTAAAAGTTGTGGGAAGAATTACAAATTTGAAAGCAGATGGTTTTTTTCCAGTTTACTGCAGTGATATTCTATATAACAATTTAAGAAAAGCACAGTATTGTCAAAAAATTCCTATTACAGTGATTTGTAAATTAAGCAGAAACTTCTGCTATACAGAAAAACTCTTGTTACCGCAGGCTTTTAAAACGGCTGTAATTAAACCCTTACTCAAAAAGTCAATGCTAGATCCAGAAGTTTTAGCTAACTATAGACCAATCTCTAATCTCCCTTTCATTTCAAAAATCTTAGAAAGAGTTGTTGCTACGCAATTATTTGACCACCTGCAGGGAAATGGTTTACTTGAAGAGTTTCAATCTGGGTTTAGAATCCATCATAGTACTGAAACAGCCTTAGCGAAGGTCACTAACGACCTCCTCATCGCATCTGATAATGGACTGGTTTCTGTACTTGTCCTTTTAGACCTTAGTGCAGCTTTTGATACTATCGATCATAATATTCTACTTGATAGATTAGAACACTATGTTGGACTTAATGGAATTTCGTTGCAGTGGTTTAGATCTTATTTATCTGATAGGTTCCAGTTTGTTCATGTCAATAATGAGTTTTCTTTCAACTCAAAGCTTAGTCATGGAGTTCCACAGGGATCTGTGCTAGGCCCTACTCTTTTTAGTTTATATATGCTTCCGTTAGGCAACATTATTAGAAAGCACTTTATACATTTTCATTGTTATGCAGATGATACACAATTATACCTGTCAATGAAGCCAGATGATAGTAATCAATTAGCCAAGTTGGAAGCCTGTCTTAAGGAAATCAAAGCTTGGATGACTTGTAATTTCCTGCTATTAAATTCTGATAAGACTGAAGTCTTTCTTGTTGGTCCAAAAAACCTTAGAAATACCTTTCCAAATCAAACTTTCAGTTTGGATGCGGTTACTCTTTCTCTTAATAGCTATGTGAGGACTTACTTAATCTTCTTCGCCCCAGCTGGGGCATAAGGTGCCTGATACTACCGTATTATCCTAACAGAGCACTATGCTCCCAAAATGCAGGATTACTTGTAATACCTAGAATCTCCAAAAGTACAATGGGAGGCAGAGCCTTCAGTTATCAAGCTCCTCTCCTGTGGAACCAGCTGCCAATCTGGATTCGGGAGTCAGACTCGATCTCTGTTTTTAAGAATAGGGTTAAAACCTACCTTTTTGATATAGCCTACAATTAGGGAGGGATCATGCGTTTCTGAACCCTCCCTTAGTTATGCTGCTAATAGGTTTAGTCAGCCGGGGAACCTCCAATAATGCACTGGGCCTCACTCCTTTCTTCACTCTAAATGAAATATTTTTTTTTGCTGGTCATTAATATCTGTTTGTTCTCTCCCATAGACTGAGTCCCCAATGTGCTGTTTGCTCTCTACATGTCTGTTCTTTTTATCTTCTCTATCCCCTTAACCCCCAGCCAGTCGCAGCAGATGACTGCCCCTCCCTGAGCCTGGTTCTGCTGGAGGTTTCTTCCTGTTAAAAGGGAGTTTTTCCTCTCCACCGTCGCCAAGTGCTTGCTCACAGGGGATCGCCTGATTGCTGGGGTCTTTCTGCAACTGTGGGGGTCCCCCCTACAGTTGAAAGTGCTATGAGATGACTGTTGTTGTGAAATGGCGCTATACAAATTAAAAGTTGAATTGAATTGAATTGTGCAACAGCAAATACAAATATTAATACATTTATCCACTACAACAGCTAAATTGCACTGAATGCATGTTAAAGAGTTTAGATTTGGAAATTATTAGCAGCACCTTCATTTGAAAACTCCCTATGGTTCCCAACCACTCAATACCGAGTGGAGAGGAAAAAAATAAACTATTTATTCTGTTGCACTTTATTGGCTATAAGAGTCTGTTTTTCTGAAAAAAAAAATAAAAAAAAATTACAGACAATATTCTCTCTCTTTCTGTGCCTAACTCCTACCTGTCTCTCTGCTGCGTGTCTTGACACACACCTTCCATTTATTTGGGGGGTGGGCGTTCTCCGTGTCCAGACCAGAGATTCACAGTTTTAAAGCTCGTTGACAAGATGGCGTAATGATTTTACCTATAAAGATGTGTAAAATGTTCAAACACTGGCTGTAGTGTTTAGATTCGTGGTTTTATGGCGTTTGTCCTCATGCATGCTCCTGCAACGGGGTGCTTTAGGGACAGGCTAACGTTTTTCAACACAAACCCAACGCTTCGTACACGTGGTCAGGACGGAGACGTGGCAAGATGTCCACCGGCAGGTTGGGGGAGACGGATGAAGGGATAGTGTTGGAAACCTCATGGGTGAATGTTTTAAAAAAAAAAATAAAATAAAATAAAAAAAAATCACACACTCTGTTTGCTGATGTGTTCCGTTAATACTGACTGCAGTGCAGCGATGCATTTGATTGGTTAGACCAGGGGTGGGCAGCGAGGGCCATTCCACTGCAGATTTTCTGTTCCACCCAGTCTCTTCAGCAGGTGTTTGCTCTGATCACCTTCAAGGATTGCTAATCAGTGAAAGCACCTGCTGACGAGACTGGGTGGAATAGAAAACCTAGAGTGGAATGGCCCTCCATGGCACATGATTGCCCACCCCTGGGTTAGACTGAGCCTTTGTGTGCCAGTCAGACAAATTTGATTAGCAAAATTGGCAGAAGTTGATAAGGATTGGCCAAAATTGCAGGAAAGTTGCAGTGATTGGACAAAGTTGCAAGTTTGTGCCATAGTTGCACTGACTGGCTGATTTCTTGTGAATTGACGCAATCGCAACATCGCGAAATCCTGGAGGAACTGAGAAGCAGCTATTTGACCAAACCGGTAGTTTGGATTTAGCAACCACCGGTGAGCCTAGCCACCCACTACACACCTGTTCCACGGCGCACACTGCGGGGGAGAGGTGGGGCACTGACAAGTAGTGGGCAAGGAGCTTTGTTCAAGAAATGGGAGTATGTCCATTTTACATCACAATACAAACAATACAGTATTCTATGAAACTATAGGTGTTTTTATATCGTCATCCGATATATATCATCATATCACACAGCCCTAGTTAACAGAAAAGAAAAAAACCTTGATTTTTGGCGGAGTGTCACTTTATATTACTCAGAGCCATGTTCTGAAAGTCAGTCTGCTGAATTTTTTTCAAAATGCAGATTCTTATAAAACGATATGGAGGACAAGACTATTGCTGCCATTAGTGGGAAACCAAAGTGGCATGATTCAACTCTGTTAGAGAAAAGTTCTTAAAGTACATTACCGATTCCAGCTGTAGACTGTGGGAAAACTGGGTCGCCCACATGGTCTTCTATATTTTTATGAGCCATGTGAGGTAATTTGTTTTGCATTTAGTCTGAACACACCATAAGTGATATATTTTCATATACCTATATAACACTATTAAGCTACAAAAATAGATCGAACAGATGTACACTACCGGTCAAAAGTTGTAGAACACCCCAGTTTTTTTTTTTTAAATTTATAGTATGTTTCACTACTATTTATATGCAGACAGAGGGGGTTATAAGTAATTAAGAAAAGTTGGGACAACTGTAGGAATTGGTTGCACCAACTTTAAAGGCTTGATCAACCTTTACTGCTGTAGAACAGCTTTAAGTTGTTAACCCATTTATTGTTCCCTGAAAAAAGCCTTTTTTGTATAATTTTGAAATGTACATTATTTTTCATTTTTGGGTAACCTTACCTTTTGTTTTACCCGCTGGCATTTCAGCACTTACTTTTGTACCATTTCAAGCTATTCATTGCATTTGAAGTGCTTGAATTTCAGTACGACACTGGAAAAATTGGGATGTTCTAAAACTTTTGACCGGTAGTATACATTTCCAAAAGAACGCTCACTTTTTCTTCCTGTCTTGAGTGCATCTTGGACAGAACCTGGAAGAAAGAACGAAGCCAACTGTTGGTATTCACCAATGCTGATCAATTAAATTCTTTTGAGTTGAATGAACTACTTTGTTCTCAGTCCAAACAGTCTTACCATTTTCCTTTTGGCTTTGTAGCGAGATCAACACAAGCAAAGTGGAACCATTCAATAGGGCACTAAAATTAAAGATGGCATAAACAAAGTCAAATGATTTAAACATGAGAGTTTCTCACAATAAATGTGTGGAAAAAATATTTACTCACATCTGGGTTATCACAGCCGATCATCTCTCCGTATGACACCTGATGACACAGACAGTATGTAGGCTCATTGGGGTCAACCGGCATGTCCAAAACATCCGACGGCTGCATGGGCAGGAGGGCATCACTCAAGTCCGGGCTACAAGACAAAGATCATGTTTAATTAATCCGGTGGCAGCCACACCTCTGCGTGTTATGAAGTTTGTGATTTTTTTTGCATATTCCATCAATCTGACATGTACTGATCACAAAACTGATGGACGTCACCTTTGCACCCTTGAGCACTTTTCTTAAAACAGGCAAAATTCAAAATGGCTATCGTCCAATGTTTTGATTGGCCCCAACTCAATTAATAAAGAACAGAGACTTGTATTTGGTGGCAAATCATACATTTTCAAGGGCAAGGAATCCACTGGAAACCACAGAATGATGATTTAAGCAGTGAAAATGCTTCTAACAATAAACTTGAGAAAAAAAAATCCAAAATGGTTGCTATGCAAAGCCATTACTGGCTATTTCTGAGCCATTAATGAATAGTGATTCTGGTTGGATGCGATATCAAATAAAGGAATTATTGATAGTTTGATGAATTAACAACTGAAAAATAAAATGATAAAAAAAAAATTGAACACAATTTCAAAATGGCCACCAATACAAGTTATAACTGGTTACTGTTTAGTCACTGCACAAACACAAGATTTGGTCTGGAGGTGGGAATTCACATTTATTTGGGCTAGGAATGCAAATAGGCAAATAGTAAAAATTAAAGAATTAACATATGACTAAGCTTCCAGCTGAGATATTCTTGTTTTTACTGTTCTCCTGGATCATCAGACTTCTCTCCATCATCTGTAGTCTCTCCCGGAGTTCCCTCACTGGCGCTATGGCCCATCCTGGGCATGACATGAACAAAACATTGAGTAGAATAGCTTTGCAACAATACAGCCGCAGCATGCTGTGAAGCATGGACTGTTTGATAAGCAGTAACATTTAATAATTTGCAACACCTCCAGTGGAACAGGTGACACTGGGGTAGTCCAACAGGCACCAATGTCATGTTAAAGCCTGTTCAGAATCCCTCCAAGGGGAAAACATTTGTGTTGTGTAGACCGCTGTTGCGTACACTGCAGTATTCAAGTGGTTTTTGAGTCACTGCAGCTGCCACCCTGCGGCTGCGTTTCACACATGCACAATGAAAATCTGCAGTTCACATGCTTGTACTGTTGGCGGCAGCCAAGAGCCACAAACTGATTTGAACAGCTGCAATCCAAACACAAAAGTAGAGCACGGTGGCAGGCGTTTTAAATGGGGGAAGAGATGGAGGTATGTGAATACAGTGACAATCAAGACGAACGGGTTCTTTTGCTGTTTAATGGCAGAGGAAGAAAACAGACGGGCAAAAAGATTGACATTTGTGGACATAACTAGTGCATACCCGTGCATGCCCATAGAAACTAAATATAAGCAATTATTTCTGCATGCCCATAGAAAGCAGGTGTAAGCAAGCATTTCTGCATGCCCGTAGAAAGTTACTGTTACCATGGCAACAGTAGCCATGGTGATGCCTGCCTTTGATCTTTGACATGGTTACATGTGAACAACTCCTTTTATGGTCACTCATACATACTATCTGTCCATGCCCGTAGAAACCAAGTATAAGCAAGTATTACTGCATGCCCGTAGAAAGCAAGTGTAAGCAAGCATTTCTGCATGCCTGCCTTTGATCTTTGACATGGTACCCATGCATGCTTGTAGAAACCAAGTATAAGCATTCCTGCTGCCTGCCTTTGATCTTTGACAAGGTTACCATGGCAACAGTACACATGGTGAAACCTGCCTGATCTTTGATGTCACCACTTGTTCAGTGATGCCTGCCTTTGACCTGGTTACCATGGCAACATAAAGTCCTATGATCGTCTCTCTCTCTCTCTCTCACACACACACACACACACACAGATTTCTTGAATTATACAGTATATAGAGTGATAATGCATCAGATTTATATAGCGCTTTTCATAGACACTCAAAGACACTTTACAGTGGATACATTATTCAGTCACTCTACAGACAATGGTAGTGGTAAGCTACTACTGTAGCCACAGCTACCCTGGGGCAGACTGATGGAAACGTGGCTGCCAATCCGCACCAACGGCCTCTCTGACCACTACTGAACATGTATACACATTCATGCCCAGTGTCATGGACACTGGAGGCAAGGTGGGTAAAGTGTCTTGCCCAGGGACACAACGGCACGAAGTCTGGGGAGAGCGGGATTCAAACTGCCAACCCTCTGGTTATTTAACAACCTGCTCTACCTCCTGAGCCACTGCTGCCCACATTTCCCTTATCCATTCCATTTTTGCTGAGCACCAAGCTGGACGGCGGTAAGTGCCATTTTTATATGGTCTTTGGCATGACCCGGCCGGGACTTGAACCCTGCCCTCCTGATTGTGGGGCGGATGCTCTACCTCTAGGCCAAGGGTTCCCAAACTTTTCAGCCTGTGACCCCCAAAATAACGTTGACAGAGACTGGTGTCCCCCACTATCCACAGAGGTGACTGATACATAAGAAAACGTGCACACACTTTGATATCTCTATGGATTCATCTAACTGCAAAGCATATTTCCCTTTCTTCAATCAGCCGACACTTTGTCCTGGGCCATGTCCATGATATGGTCCCGTCAGACAGCAGCACTGCTTCCAGCTACTGCGCCCGTTTATCCCCATGCATTGTCCGACTCATAGCGATAGCAGCAGGTTTTATTAGGGTTTCTCTGATTGTGTGTGGCTTTTTTCCCTGTGCAATTAAATATGCCACCTCATACGATGCCTTTTGAGCTTTGGTAGTGGTGGTTGTTTGGTTAGCTATGACTTTCTTTTGGCCTTACAATTCTCTCTCCTTTTGGTGGAAAAAATCTACTGGTTTAGTGGCAAGAGATTGGTGCTTAGTTCTCAAGTGTCTGAACATTTTTACAGGCTTTAAAGTCTCATGGTGCACTACACACTGGGGATGTTGTACTTCACTGATAGCGATGCATGTGAATCCATAGTGAATATACACTACTCAAAAAGTTAGGGATATTTGGCTTTCGGGTGAAATTTATGTAAAATGTAAAAAGTTCACACTACAGAGATACAGTCATGTGAAAAAATTAGGACACCATGTACAAGCCTGTGTTTTTTTTTACATATTTGGACAGATGGATATTTAATATCAATGTTAAAAATACTGGGAGATTCATGTAATACAACTAAACAATTAAAAATGAATTAAAGACTTTTTTCAAATTTTCTGTAAAATGCAATTCTAAACAAATAGTGAGGAATAAGTCAGGACACCCCCACATTCATTCCTGCTAAAAAAAAAATACTAAAAAATGCAAATAAAACAAAAACATGGTTAGACATAGATATGTGAACATTTATTAATAAAGAACTGAATATTTAATGGGGTGTCCTAATTTTTTCACATGACTGTATATCATGAAAGTAGGGCATTTAAGTAGAAGCATGCAATGGTGATTTCCTCATCTCAAACAATTTACTGAAACAAAAACCAACAACAGTGGTGGGTATACCACAACAAAAAATGTCAGTGTCTCAATAACTTGTCATGTGCCCCTGAGCATCAATTACAGCTTGACAACGATGTCTCATGCTGTTCACAAGTCGACTTATTGTCTGCTGAGGCATGGCATTCCACTTTTCTTGAAGAGTGGCCCTCAGATCATTGAGGTTGTGGGGTGCAGGGTTACGAGCCTCTACACGCCGACTCAGCTGATCCCATAGGTCTTCTATGGAATTCAGGTCTGGAGAAAGTACAGGGCATTCCATTTGAGGTACCCCAGCCTCCAGCAACCATTCCCTAATAATGTGACCTCAATGAGCTAGAGCATTGTCGTCCATGAAGATGAAATTAGGCCTGTGTTGTTCATGCAGGGGCACAATGACTGGATTAATGATATTATTCAGGTCGTATTGGCTTGTCACTGTACCATTCACAAGGTGTAGGGCAGTCCTGTATTGACTACGCTGTATTGACTAGACTAGCCGAGTCCAATCATGTGCCATGGAGGGCCAAGACCCTACAGGCTTTACCTCTAATCAGTGTCTTCACCACTGTATTTCTTCCCACTGATTGCTGATAAATGAAAACACCTGCTGAAGAGACTGGGTAGAAGAGAAAACCTGCAGGGTCTTGGCCCTTTATGGCACATGATTGGACACCCCTGGACTAGACACACCTGCCCAGACTGTAACACCACCAACCACCACCACCAACACCACCACCAAAGGCTCATCTGGTGACACCAGTGGCTCTCCTTGATGTCTCCAACATCGTTGGCGGCCATGATTTCTGCTCAATGTAAATCGACTTTCATCAGAGAACGGCACTGAGGCCCACTAGTCCCTTGTCCAGCGTGAATGCTCCCTGGCCCATGCAAATGATGATGCCTGGGCCTGGTGGTGTGGTCAGGTACCCTTGCAGGTCATCTAGCACGCAGACCACACTGATGTGAACAGTTTTGGAATGGTCTGATGTAGGGATGGGCATTCGGTGAAATTTTCTTCACCGATCGTCGGGAGAATTAATGATTAATAATCGGTTAATTATTAACATTTTTAGGTAGGTAACAAGGCAGGTAGACTACATTAGAACATCAGGTATCAGCACGGAGAGCCGCACAACTCAAATCCACCTCTCTCTCTCAAATCCCTCTCTCTCTGTTCGCTGTTCTCGTGTTGGCTCGGCTCGGGAATCTCGCAAGCTGATTGGCCGAGACGTTTTACCCAGCTTCTGTCCCTGCCGAGCGGCCACCCAACAAACGAAGACCGCATTCATTGCTCTATCGCTCGTGTTGCTTAGTCTAGCTACGTGGAACTTTTTGCTGTTCTCTTGTGCCATTTTGTGCGAAATAGTCTTCCCGTCGAGCCACTACGCCGCCTCCTGCAGCTTCCCTCGACGATCCTGCGCCTCTAGCACCTGAGGAGCAGTAAAGCTCTCATTAACCTGTGCAGTAAATCATTTTCATCTTGAGTTACGTATCTTGTTATAAGAATAAAAGAGTTCTAAAAACATATTTATGTACACTTTATTTACATCTACGTATGTATGTACACTTACACACACGCATGTGTGTGTAAGTGTACATACATACGTATGTACGTACACACACACACGTGTGTGTGTGTCTTCTACCGAATCTTCATGACCTTCTCAATAAAGTTTCTGAAAAAAAAAAAAAAAGAATCTTCACGACCGCCATTACTCAGCGCGCAACCACTGTTGGCGGTTTCTTTTTAGTGTATTGCTGTGCTATTTTCATTTATTCTCTATCAAAAATGGCTTCGCGTAATAAGGGTGTTCCATGGACCAATAAGGAGGTGCAGTATCTTTTATCAGGCTTGGATGAGTGGTGTTCAAATGATACATCATTTGCGTTGTCGATGAGGTATATTTGTATGCTGCATTGCAGTGATTGCAGTACACCTGGTCGTTTTTTAAATTGAAATGGTCCCACGCAACACTTCGCCGTACCCGCTTCATGATTTGGCGATTGCCCTACGGAAGCTCGCATGTATCAACTGAGGCACGCCAGGGTACGGCGATGGTGTAATGTTGCCCCCTGGTGCCCAAATTTTGCCAGTGGCACAGTTAAATGCATTGCATTGTTTGAGGACGGCCGTGCACTAGGCCTAATAACCTCGGATTGTTTAAAAAAAAACAAAACGGTTTGTCGACGAAAATGAACTTCCTTGGTGAAATTCTTAATGATCAATTATCGGTTAATCGGTAAATTATGCCCATCCCTAGTCTGATGTGACACTTGGGTGCCTCTCACCTCGCTTAAATGTACCCGGAGTTGAGTGGCTTCATCATCCGGTTCCACGGGGCACTGTTCACAATGAAGTGGTTATCAGCGTGGGATGTGGCCAAAGGACGTCCACTTCCATGCCTTTCTGTGACTCTTCCAGGCTCTCTGTAGCTCTGTTGCAACCTGCTGATGACACTCTGTGACACTAAGCTGAGTGGCCACTTCCCTCTGAGAACATCCTGTTTGAGGCCTCACAATGGCGAGGTACTGTTGATCAGTTGTTAGGTGTCGTCTTGGTCTCATGATGTCAAAATGTGAACATCATGATGAAGGGGACTGTTTAAATACCAATTCTAACTGAACCAGAAAATGTACTGGTCAATTCATGGGTCAAACACCTGCTGTGAATTTAGCCGTTAAGCCAGGGGTGTCGAACTCATTTTTACCGAGGGCCACATCAGCGTAATGACTGTCCTCAAAGGGCCAGATGTAACTTATAAATATAACTAAATGTAATCGAATGTAATGTAAAATAAATGTAACTACTCCTTAATGTTAAATAACTCTGAATTTATTACTTATTCAAGTCACAAACATTGCAGTTGCATAGAAAAAATATGTTTGCTTGTTGCTCTGTTATAACATAAACCTTTTTAATTTGTCAGCTTATGAAACCCACATAACTCCATCAATCATGGATCAAACTATCCAAGTGAATGAAGAAAAATAACATAATAAATAACTGAAAAAACTCGGAAAAATAACACAATAAATACCCATTAAAATGGGCTTAATTACTGTAAAATCAACAATTGTGAGCTGCTAAGAACATGTATGACAGATGTAGCATTTAAAAAAAAGGCTGCACACAGCCTTGCATTGAAAACATCTGTTCGCACAGATAGGTGCTCCCAAACATGGACAGAACACGAGCAACATGAAGTTGAAGCTGTGGCATCAAACCAGGGGGCAGCAGATGGTAAAAGTCCTGGATTGCAGCATGCTGGAACTTTACTCTCAGGCCACTGTCACTGTGAAGCTCAATTAACTCCATCTGAAGGTGTTGGGGTGCAGTGCAGACATCGGTGGTGAAAGGATTGGCAAAGATGTAAGCCAGACTGCTGTGCTCTGAAGTCAGAGAAGCGCTGATCAAACTCAGTCTGTAACCGGCTCAGTTTGGTAGCCAACTGAGCACATGAAAAAGTCACACCGCCTCGTAACACAAAAGACATACCGGTCTTTCTCCTTGAAGCACAAACAAGTATTCGCCTTCCCATCTTTCTTGAAACAGTCTTCCGTCTGCATCAACTTTTCTCTTCCTGGACATTTTGGGATCATTATTTATTTCTGAATTCCACTCAGTAGCATTGATGTGGAAACACTGCCGTGTAGTGGCGGTGAGCCATCACTTCACGGGTATTATAGTCAACAGGCATTGTGGGAAATGTAGTTTTTGGTCAAAGCACTCTTTTGACCTATTTATTTTTAGACACTCAGGCCTTTTAAGCTCTCGCGGGCCACATAAAATGACGTGGCGGGCCACATGTGGCCCGCGGGCCTTGAGTTTGACATATGTGCGTTAAGCACTTTGTTAGAGAAAACCAAGTTGTGCAAAAAGTACTGAAACATTGAACAGTTGCGCATGTGCATTCAAAAGGTTAGAGAAGGTCACATTAAGTTCACCTGTAAAGGTTATAGTGCATTTTAGGTGCATCCTGAAATTTCACCCGAAAATCCCTAACTTTTTGTGAGTAGTGTATTCCTCTCGATACTTGCGACACTTGGAGGAAGGCTGGTCCGACTGACCCCTTGACCCTCCCCCTCCTGTCGATGGCCTTTCTGACAGCATTTCTCCGCTCTCTGCTGCAGTCTCCGCTGGCCTCTCTGCATCGTCTTTGGTCTGTATTAACCAACGTTTCATTTTTAAAAATAATATCCTGGGCTTAAAACGTAGTGTGTTGATTTGAGCTGTTCAGACAAAATCTACTGGTGCACTGACCTGTGACGTTTACTGTGGGGCAGTTAAAGTGACATATCACCTGCATAATCACCTCAGTAGGAAAATCATCTCAGGACCCTCAGTTTGGGAATCTCTGCTCTAGGCCACCACTCCGGTGGCCTAGAGGTATATTAGCAGACTGCTCAGTACTTCCTTCTGGCGGGAGTTTCCGGGTGCATGTGCAGTTCACTGCCACCATTTGTGTACTTGTACGTGCATTCACTTTTTAGGGGCTGCATGTGCTCGGTCAGCATTCACCCTCTGTAGGGTTTGTGCATCAATGTGTCCTCTGCGTTCGTTCACATACCAACACATTTTTGCCACCATGAATTGAGCTTCAGACTCATTTCTGGTCCACCCAAATTGAGTTACATCCAAAGATGGTGGGTCACACTCTTTTGCAGTGTCACATGATGGCTTGGTAATGTGTCCTGCACAGATGTCTACTGAATGCTTCGGTTGTAGGAAGGAGAGAGTTCAGCTTTGGAGAAGCGGTGATATTCCAGTTTGACATTTTGGAAGACCACACATCAAATCGAACCTCTGACATGTCTGTGTGAACTGTTGAACCATAGCAAGCTGAAATGAAAGCAGTTGCCTCAGCTACAACATAATCCATTGTAGCCTCCTTACTTCTAATGTTGGGAAACTTGTATCCAGCTTTTAATGTTCTCAGCACTGTTCCTTTCCCAATACCCCACAGGTAGGAAATGGTGTTGCAACCACAAATAGCATTAGGTCAGTTTTCCCTCAATCTTGTAACATGACTACACAAAAAGGAAGGATGTAGCCTAAGGCTGTGCGATATGATAATATATATCAGATGACGATATAAAAAAACCCGTCTATCATGTCATAGAATACTCTATCATTTATTTTGTTATTTAAGATGCACATACTCCTGTTTATTCAGTAAAGCTCCTCACTACTACTTGTCAGTGGCCCTGTCTCTCCCCCACAGTGTGCAACTGTGCACAGCGGAACAGGTGGGTGGGTAGGCTTCAGTCTGGTGGATACTAATGCTAACTCCAAACTACCGGTTCAGATAACTGCTACTCCTATTTGCCAGGGATGTGGGACCGTTTTCCATTGTGCTGCATCAGAGAGGATGGTTTGCTAACCTTGTTTTAATAGGAGGTAAGTAATGTTAACACCATTTTTTTTTTTTTTGTTACTTATTTGTACCTGTAGGTAGATTTGTTTCGCAGTCTGGTGACAAGCCACCAGCTGCCGGTCGCTGCATGCGCGAGCGCCCCGTATCCCTAACCTGCATGTTTTTGGCATGTGGGAGGAAACCGGAGTAATCCCGGAGTAAACCCACGCAACACGGGGAGAACATGCAAACTCCACACAGATCACTGTTGGTCGGGGGCTGGGATCGAACCCACGATCTCACGATCCCTGCGGTCCCCCGGCCGAGGGTAAACTGTGCTGCCACAGTGCTAACCACTGCGCCACCGTGCAGCCCACCATGTCTAATTATAAAATGCTAAATGATGATGCTAAGTTAGCAAGTTGTGCTTACTGGAGACATGTAGCAGACCATTGTTTCTTTGGTTTAAATTACTGCTGAGTTTCTTAATTTTGTCTGAAAAAAATTAAATTTTTTTTGTCATATCGCACAGACCTAATGTAGCTTTTTCAAACCAATATCGTCACGTCTCAGACAAGTCTGGATGGCTTAGATCCTGCTGTCTGACTATGGGTTTGGGGTCAAAGGTCAATGTTAACATTCCATATGTCATATGACTATAGAACAAGTAAAGCTACATTTTTTGAGCTATATCACCCAGTCCTCGTTATGGCCAAAACTTTGGACAGTGGCCATTTTGAATTTTGCCTAAAAAAAAAAAAAAAAATCCTCAAGGACACCAAGGTGGCATCCATCAGTTTTGCGATCAGTACAAGTCAAATTAATGGAAAATGCAAAAAAAAAAAACAAAAAAAAACAACAACAAACAAAAACACATTGTATATACTCCAAAACACACTTTAGTGATATTTTGGCATTTGGCAACCAGACTACAACTGGAATTAATAATAATGAAATACATCAGTCTTCTACCACTTATCCAGGGGTCTGGGTCACGGGGGCAGCAGTCCAAGCAGAGCAGAGCAGGCTAGACTGCTGCCCAGTTCACAAAGCACCATGATCCCTCCTGCAGGTGGTGACGGGAGGGCGGACCCATGTGGCTCCTTTGGGTACACTGGGTCCTTGTAGCTTTTTACATGGGGATCCACTGGACTGCTCTTGGTCTGGCCCTTCACTCAGGACCAATTTGCTTTAGGAGACCCTACCACTGGCAAGTTGCCCCCGACAACATAGTTCCTAGGATTATTAGGTGACCCAAACCACTCCACCATGATAAGGTGGTGATAATTAATCCCAGAGTGCACATTAACAAGATGACATCTGGTAAAACGCTTGGCTTAATGAACTCGCCTGTAGAAATTTACCTGTTTTTCATCTTTTTCTTTCGGGGAGAATCTTCATCAGATCCTTTTCTTGCTCTCCCCCTGGATCCACGCTTGTCTTTCAGCCCCTTCACATCACCCTCTGTGGAAAGCATTTACATTCATAATGCATTAGATCCATCTCAGTGCTGTGATATCAAAGTATGCCAGCCACTATTACTTTTCAGCCCTCTTCCATCTGCACTTTCAAAGCTGCTCAGTTCCAGTTTCTCCTTCAGCTCATTTTCAAACCGTGCTAGATCTGCATCAAGTCTACGAATGTGTTTGTCCACCTATGAGAAAATTGTAAACAGATAGCATAAATTAATGAACTATAGAACAATGACAAGAACAGTATTGCACTGATACAAATAAGACTTCTTTCAGACCAACCATTTCATACGTCTGCATTGCAAGCTGGACTTTGTCGTCGCTGAACTCTTTGCACTTGCTGTAGGCATTCTGAATCTTCTGTAGATGTTCCACTCTCTGCTCTGAAACCAGATTCTTCACATTTGCTATGTACTCTTCAGCCAGTTTATCGATCTCTCCTTTTTTTTCTGCACAGCATGATTATGGGGAGAAAATTATAAAGCATAAATCATTAACCTCTAGCATTACAAGTCTCAAATGTGACAAAATTACTTTAGTTATTATACATTATATAAATTCTCTATCCATAGGGATAATCTATATACAGACGTGGACAAAATTGTTGGTACCCCTCTGTTAATGAAAGAAAAACCCACAATGGTCACAGAAATAACTTGAATCTGACAAAAGTGGTAATAAATAAAAAGTCTATGAAAATTAACCAGTGAAAATCAGACAATGCTTTTGAATTGTGGTTCAACAGAATTATTTTAAAAAACAAACTCATGAAACAGGCCTGGACAAAAATGATGGTACCCTTAATTTAATATTTTGCTGCACAACCTTTTGAGGTAATCACTGCAATCAAACGATTTCTGTAACTGTCAATGAGACTTCTGCACCTCTCAGCAGGTATTTTGGCCCACTCCTCATGAGCAAACTGCTCCAGTTGTCTCAGGTTTGAAGGGTGCCTTCTCCAGACGGCATGTTTCAGCTCCTTCCACAGATGTTCAATAGGATTTAGATCAGGGCTCATAGAAGGCCACTTTAGAATAGTCCAATGTTTCACTCTTAGCCATTCTTGGGTGTTTTTAGCTGTGTGTTTTGGGTCATTATCCTGTTGCAAGACCCATGACCTGCAACTGAGACCAAGCTGTCTGACACTGGGCAGCACATTTCTCTCTAGAATACCTTGATAGTCTTGAGATTTCATTGTATCCTGCACAGATTCAAGACACCCTGTGCCAGATGCAGCACAACAGCCCCAGAACATAACAGAACCTCCTCCATGTTTCACAGTAAGGACAGTGTTCTTTTCTTGGTATGCTTCATTTTTGCATCTGTGAACGTAGAGCTGATGTGCCTTGCCAAAAAGTTCCAGTTTTGTCTCGTCTGTCCATAGGACATTCTCCCAGAAGCTTTGTGGCTTGTCAACATGCAGTTTGGCAAATTCCAGTCTGGCTTTTTTATGATTTGTTTTCAACAGTGGTGTCCTCCTTGGTCGTCTCCCATGAAGTCCACTTTGGCTCAAACAATGACGGATGGTGCGATCTGACACTGATGTACCTTGACCTTGGAGTTCACTATGAATGTGTTTAGAGGTTGTTCTGGGCTCTTTTGTTACCATTCGTATTATCCGTCTCCTCCTGCGGCCACGTCCAGGGAGGTTGGCTACAGTCCTGTGGATCTTAAATTTCTGAAGAATATGTGCAACTGTAGTCACATGAACATCAAGCTGCTTGGAGATGGTCTTATAGCCTTTACCTTTAACATGCTTATCTATAATTTTCTTTCTAATCTCCTGAGACAACTCTCTCCTTTGCTTCCTCTGGTCCATGTTTAGTGTGGTACACACCATGTCACCAAACAGCACAGTGACTACTTGTCACCCTTTAAATAGGCCGACTGACTGAAAGTCTGTAGACACCTGTGATGTTAATTAGAGGACACATCTTGGTTGAACATGTCCCTATGGTCACATTATTTTCAATCTTTTCTAGGGGTACCATCATTTTTGTCCAGGCCTGTTTCATGAGTTTGTTTTTTAAAGTAATTCTGTTGAACCACAATTCAAAAGCATTGTCTGATTTTCATTGGTTAATTTTCATAGAATTTTTATTTATTACCACTTTTAAGATAAGCCTTTATTAGTCCCACAATGGGGAAATTCCAGGAGTGCAACAGCACAGGGATAGCAACACTCAGAGCAATAATTAAGAAGATAAGAAAAATAAAAATAAGAGCAGTGAATATACATACGTACACATAAATATATAAATATACACACTGCGGAGCATTGTAGCTAGATGGAATAAACAGCATAACCGTCTTGTCAGATTCAAGTTATTTCTGTGGCCATTGTGGGTTTTTCTTTCATTAACAGAGGGGTACCAACAATTTTGTCCACGGCTATATGTCAGTCAGGGTGTTTTCCGGCCATTTCATTATCCTTTGCCATTTGCCCTTCACCTTAATCACACAAAAGAACTACTCAATTTTAACAGTAAATCACTATCAGAACATACCAAAAACATCTTGATTTATGAAGATTGTTCACTAACCCAGGATTTACACTGACTGGACGCAGTCCGTTGCGTCCATCCCTACCAGCTCTGTTTTGTGTTTTGCAGCAGCATGGATAAGAACAGAGTTTGAAATACGAGATCGTGCGAGAATTACACAAAATAATGTGGGATCTCGAGAAAGACCTGAGTGACTGAGATGAACCGATTGTGATCATGTGATAATGACAAGGAAATATGATGTAGCAGCTCTCCACCTGGATTTTTGGGCTCTAAATAAAACACAAGTAGCCTGTTAATTTTAATTCTATGAAGTGTTTGTATGTTAAGTCAAGTTTTTACCTTCTGACACAGTGGTGGAGGAGTAGACCTCAGAAAATAACACAAGACCCTTAAATTGTTTTTAATGAACAAACAGCTATTATATACTGTGAGATACCGTGGCATTTCCTTGTGGATTGGCTCTGCCATCTGTCAAAAAGTAGACTCACTGCACTTCATTAGCGAAACAAATCTGATGAGCTGGATCTGCAGTGGTTCGGACCAGGTGGGGATTAGAAAATTGATGAGAATGGGAACTATTTGCTGTGGAGACTGGATTGCATCCATAACAGACTGCATCCAGAGTCAGTGTAAATCCAGGGTAAGACTTTGTTCAGTCTGCTTACAGCATAAGTGACACAATTCTGGTCGTCATGTGACCGTAACTTGCACAGCGTTACAATGCCCAGCACAAATTTGCATTCATTTATATTTATCAATTCTGTATAATCACCCTACATACAAACTGCTTTGTGTTTGATCTTAACACTCCAACGGATGCTTCAAATTTTAGATCATCCAAACATCAACGTGTCACCTTCTGTTCTGTTGTCCAGATCCCGCATCAAAGTAAAGTTCCTCTGAAGCTCACAGGGCAGATTTTCAATACCTAAATGGGAGATTAAAACAAGGTTGAGGTAGGGCTGTGCGATATGACACATACACATACACACACACATATATATATGTATGTATGTATAGGATGACGATATAAAAATGCCTAGCATTTCATAGAATACTCTATCATTTATATCATGACTTAAAATGCATATACAGTGATCCCTCGCTACTTCGCGCCTCACCTTTCGCGCCCTCAGTGCATCGCGGATTTTTCAAAAATATTCATCAAAAATTCAAAATTGAGAAAAAATGGCACGAAAGTTGCCCGGGCGCTAGCAGAAGGCAGGGAGACTACATTAGAACATCAGGTATCAACACGGAGAGCCCGCACAACTCAAAATCCACCTCTCTGATGCTCTCTGATGCTCGGCTCAGGAATCTCGCAAGCTGATTGGCCGAGATGTTTTACCCAGCTTCTCTCCCTGCCGAGCGCCCATACCCAGCGAAGGAAGACCGCATTCATTGTTCTTTATCGCTCGTGTTGCTTAGTCTCGCCGCGTGGAACTTTTCGCTGTTCTCTTGTGCCTTTTTGTGCGAAATAGTGCTTGTGACGCCCTTGAAAATGGCTCCTAAATGTCCTCCACCCTCTAAATCCTCTAGTGAACCCAAGAGGAAGAGAAAAATGATGACGGTGGGCGAGAAAGTTAAATTATTGGACATGCTTAAAAAAATGTATGTAAAAAATGGGGGGGGGGGGGGTGACGCTACTTCGCGGTTTTTCACTTTTCGCGGTCGGTTCTGGAACCCATTAACCGCGATAAGTGAGGGATCACTGTACTCCAGTTTCTTGAACAAAGCTCCTCACCCACTACTTGTCAGCGTTCCACCTTTCCCCCGCAGTGCGCGCAGTGAACAGGTGTGTATGCATTAGAGAGAATAATCCGCTAACCTCGTTTTAATAGGAGGCGAGTAACGTTAACAACACCATGTCTAATTATAAAATGGCAAATGCTCAATGATGCTAAGTTCTGCTAACTGGAAACAGTGTATCAGACCATTGTTTCTTTGGTTTAAATTACTGCTGATATACGTATATATTAGCGATTAAGATGACTTATATCGTGATATGAAATTTGTCATATCGCACAGCCCTAGGCTGTGGTAGTAATCATCAACAGCACTTAGCTAATATTTTTACAGCAAAAAACATTTTGGCATCTTAAATAAAAAAGCCCCATGCTAAAGAAATTAGTGGCATTTCAATGTTTATCTTTGAAAAAAATGCAGTTTTATTTACTCACTAAATATTTCCAAGGGAAAAAGTTCAAATGAGATAACTGTCCATTTTTCCTTAATGTAGTTGAAGTGGCAGAATTATCATACCAAGAATTACCCAACTTTCTAAATTTCTGCCTGCAATACTGAGTGTTTAGTTCTTTCCACTTGGAATAAGCTAACGCAACATGTAAATACACTTTTAGTTTTAAATGCTTGTGCTCAGTTACCTTACCGCTTTATATGCAACTGAAAGAGTTTCACATTTTTTTGCTGTACATTAGCATCAGTTCTAAACACTTAAAAAAAAATCTGTATCAACACTAAAAAGCCATACAGTGTGCACACAGTATTTGCTGACCCACAAAATATTTCATTTGACAGTTTATTCAAACACATCCATCTTCTTCCGCTTAATCCTTTTCGGGTCGCGGGGGGGGGGGGGGGGGGGCTGGAGGCAGGGTACACCCTGGACAGATCGCCAGTCCATCACAGGGCCAACACAGACAGACAGACAACCATTCACTCTCACAGTCATAACTAAGGACAATTTAGAATGCCCAGTTTGATGCCAATTAACCTAACTTGCATGTTTTTGGGCATGTGGGAGGAAACTGGAGAAATCCCAGAGTAAACCCACGTAGACACGGGGAGAACATGCAGACTCCACACAGATCACTGTTGGTCAGGGGCTGGGATTGAACCCAAGATCCCCCGGCCAAGAGTGAGTTGCTGTGCTGCCGCAGTGCTAACCACTCCGCCACCACGCCACCCAAACACAGTAAAATAAAATAAATATATTCTTCTTCTAGCCATTCCCACGCCCTGGTGGGGTCGCCGCGGAAGACACATGTATATCTACCATATCCATATAGATTGAAGCTGAGGGTTTTTTTTTTTTAATGCCAGATGCCCTTCCTGACACAACCCTGACCATTTATCTGGGCTTGGGACCGGCACAGGGAATACACTGGCCTGTGGCTGGGTAACCAACTTTCTTCCCTCCATTCTATTTTTGCTGAGCAAGAAGCTAGAAGGCAGGAAGTACCATTTTTATATGGTCTTCTGGTATGACCTGGCCAGGGCTTGAACCCATGACTTTCCAGTTGTGGGGCAGGTGTTCTACCACTAGGCTACCACTCCAGTAATAACATAAACACATGTATATACATAAGTACGTGTACACACACAAGCATATACTGAATACAGAAACAAAACATTACACATTGATGTGAACAAAAAAACAATAAAATTAAACTTCAAAACCATAATCATAAAACTTTTAAGGGTATTTTGGAGTGTCTTGCATTTTGATAGAAATAACACCCTTTCACATACAGTGTTTCCCCATCATTATACCCCCCCCCCCATAAAAGTTTTTTTTTTTTTTTAAATCAAAAGTTTAGCCACTGCTCTGTCTCCTCATCCCTGGCTTCAGAAGTGTGGGCGGGATTTCGAATTGATTCCGTACTGATTGGATAATACGCTGCATCATGACCAGTCACCAGAGTAGGGCTGAAACAATTAGTCGATGGTGTTGATAACGTCAGTTATAAAAATTTGCAAAGCAGATTTTTATTGTCGACAAATTGTTTAATTTTAAAGTTTATACGCATGCCATGGAAATCTTCAGTTTAACTGTTCCAATGAAGAGGAACGCATCATGGCAACATGGAGAGAAAATCACGGAGAAGGCCAAAACTTTCCAAAGTATGGGAGAATTTTACTAAAAATTAATAAATGAAACAAGTTAAATGTAGACTGTAAAGCAGTTTGTCATATCACAGCTGCACTACAGCGATGCAGCCGCTCCCTCCTCTTCTCTGTTCCTCCGTCTCTGGCTACCTGTCAATGGACTGCACCGGTAAGGTTAGCAAGTAACATTAGCGCTCCTCATTTTCAATGAGTGACTCTCGTCGCTTTAGAAAACCGATCACACTATTTAGTGTGTGCCGTTTAAATAGTTTACCTGCTGTTGGACAGTAATCTCTCTTTTAAGGACAGTGCAAGTTGATGAACACTGATATCAATCAATGTAAACTTGCCAGATTGTAGCCAGTGGTTAATTTACATCTGTTGTCCATGGGTTACAATTTTTTCTTCCCCCATTCTATTACGCTGACCACCAAGCTAGAGGTAGTGATATGCTCGACACCGCCCACTCGACACTAATTCGAGTAATATACACTGGTGTGAAAAAGTGTTTGCCCCCTTCCTGAGTTCTCATTTTTTTTTGTATGTTTGTCACACTTAATTGTTTGAGATCATCAAACAATTTTAAATATTAGACAAAGATAACACAAGTAAACACAAAATGCAGTTTTTAAATGAAGGTGTTTATTATAAAGGGGGAAAAAAATCAAAACCTACATGGCCCTGTGTGAAAACGTGATTGCCGCCTAAACCTAATAACTGCTTGGGCCACCCTTAGTAGCAACAACTGCAATCAAGCATTTGCGATAACTGGCAATGAGTCTTTTACAGTGCTGTGGAGGAATTTTGGCCCACTCATCTTTGCAGAATTGTTGTAATTCAGCCACACTGGAGGGTTTTCGAGCATGAACTGCCTTTTTAAGGACATGCCACAGCATCTCAATTGGATTCAGGTCAGGACTTTGACTAGGCCACTACAGCATCTTCATTTTGTTTTTCCTAAGCCATTCAGAGGTGGACTTGCTGGTGTGTTTTGGATCATCGTCCTACTGCAGAACCCAAGTGCGCTTCAGCTTGAGGTCACAAACAGATGGCCGGACCTTCTTCTTCAGGATTTTTTGGTAGACAGCAGAATTCATGGTTCCATTTATCACAGCAAATCTTCCAGGTCCTGAAGCAACAAAACAACCCCAGACCAACACACTACCACCACCATATTTTACTGCTGGTATGATGTTCCTTTTCTGAAATGCTGTGTTACTTTTACACCGGCTGTAATGGGACACACACCTTCCAGAAAACTTCAACTTTTGTCTCGTCAGTCCCCAGAGTATTTTCCCAAAAGTCTTGGGGATCATCGAGATATTTTCTGGAAAAACTGAGACAAGCCTTTATGTTCTTTTTGCTCAGCAGTGGTTTTCATCTTGGAACTCTGCCGTGCAGGCCATTTTTGCCCAGTCTCTTTCTTATGGTAGAGTCATGAACACTGACCTTAACTGAGGCAAGTGAGGCCTGCAGTTCTTTGGATGTTGTTGTGGGGTCTTTTGTGACCTCTTGGATGAGTCATCGCTGTGCTCTTGGGGTAATTTTGGTTCGCTGAACACTCCTGGGAAGGTTCACCACTGTTCCATATTTTTGCCATTTGTGGATAATGGCTCTCACTGTGGTTTGCTGGAGTTCCAAAGCTTTAGAAATGGCTTTATAACCTTTTCCAGACTGATAGATCTCAGTTACTTTGTTTCTCATTTGTTCCTGAATTTCTTTGGATTGCAGCGTGATGTCTAGCTTTTGAGGATCTTTTGGTCTACTTCACTTTGTCAGGCAGGTCCTATTTAAGTGATTTCTTGATTGAGAACAGGTGTGGCAGTAATCGGGCCTCGGTGTGGCTAGAGAAATTGAACTCAGCTTTCCAAAGATGTGATAAACCAGTTAATTTATGTTTTAACGGGGGTTACCCTTAATAAACACCTTGATTTAAAAACTGCATTTTGTGTTTACTTCTGTTATCTTTGTCTAATATTTAAATTTGTTTGATGATCTGAAACATTTAAGTGTGACAAACATACCAAAAAAAAAAAAAAATCAGGAAGGGGCAAACACTTTTCACACCACTGTAATGTGGAAGTGTCGTAAGCAGAGCATCGAGCACTGCATCAACATGCCCATAGTCACCTGACCGTAGCAAGCGAGGCCTCATTATATCAGTCATATCACGTGACGTTTGAGAGGGAATTATTTTTTTTTTTGTTTGTTTGCTTTGTATCGTTTGTTCCTGCCATCCAATTTTGAATAGACCTTGGATGGCCAAATGCCCCCCCCCCAAAAAAAAAATAATTCAGGTTTTCCACTCAGATGCAGTTCTGACAGTCAGTCACCAGATGGCAGTCTTTATTAGATATTTCATAACACTGTGTCGCTCATGAAGCAATTGTCTCAAAGTTGCTCATTGTTTCATAAGGCCTCAGTTTCAACATCACTAGCTGAAGGGTGGGAAGTACAAATTTTAAATGGTCTTTGGTATGACCCGGCCGGGGCTTTAAGTCATAACCTCCCAGCTGAGGGGCGGGTGCTCTACCACTCCGGTCCCTGCCGCTTCCTCCAACAGAACTCCTGATTGGTTGAAATTGTGGCATATTCATAGCACTGTGCCATGTCAAGCGAGCGCACAGGTAGAGTTGAGCAAGCAAGCGAGAGAGGACGTGAGTGGAGCACACCGTCAACAAGCAGAGAGGAAATCTGAAGAAAATATATTGTCAGCGCATGCTTTATTAGCTTAAGTTCTTGCAAAAAACAAGTTTTTGTGCTCAAAATGGATAATTTCTCACTCGAAATCTCTTAACTCCTTGCTCACAATGAGATGCAAATGTAACACCATACAAACCCATTACATTTTGGTGATGATCCGAGAACGCATACCTAGTGATGGGACGAACAATACTGGTGCGTCAGCACTGTGCCGAGCGCACAAGAGTGAAACCCCGTATTGATGCTTGTATCGCTTTAAGAAAAAATCATGTGACCGATACAGGAAGTGTGTCGTTTGGATGTGCCGTGCCAAATTGTGTTTATAAGGAAACAAACTGTATTGACATGTATTGTTGTGGATTTGTTGAATGGAGATGAAACTGTTTGCTGTTGCTGTGTCTGTTGGATTTTTGCTTGCCCTCACCTTGTTCAACTTCTGACTTCATGGATCATTCCAATAAGAAGTTTTCCCCAGTCTGGAATCATTTTGATCTTTTGACGGCAAATAAGGTAAATCTTTTTCTCCTTTGGGCATTGTTTACTGTTAGTTTTTGAATTAAATATGTTTCTACTCTTTTCTGCAAGAGATTTGAATTGTTTTCAGATAAATTAACTTTTTATTTTATTGTAGGTGAAGTGTCGGCTCTGCTCCACAGAGCCATCTTACATCAATAAGAGCACTCCATCAATGCTGAGGCATTATAGAGCTCAGCATGGCAATGAAGAATTGGCAGATACTCATGTGAGTACCCCAGGTATGTTGAAATTCTCACAAAAAATTTGAATTTTCAATTTGTAAGATGTGTGCCTGTGTTTGTGTCTATGTTGAATGTAATTAGTGGCTTGTAAATATGGATGTCACCAACTGCAAAACAAATCTACCTACGGGTACAAATAAAGTAACCTGAACCTGATATTGTTTGTAAAAATTACAGTCCTTTAACAAGCTTTAAACAAAATATTTCCTTTTGGCTTGCAGTTCCTAACAAGCAAGCAGTGGATGAGGCTGTGGTCAACATGATCATCAAAGACTGTCAGCCACTCACCATTGTTGAAAATGAGGGATTCAGGGAGTTCCTGATGCTTATTGCACCCTCATATGTTCTACCAAGCAGGAAGGTATGTGTAAGAAATGTATGGTTGAATTAATTGAGTACTGTCATGTCATATATATATATATATATATATATATATATATATATATATATATATATATATATATATATATATATATATACTGTATATATATATTCATAATGTATTACAGTATTTGTATGGTTATTTTTAGGCCATCAAGGACTTGGTGAGCCAGAAATATCAGGAGGAAAAGGAGAAAACAAAAAAGGACCTCCAGAGCGTCGTTGCTGTTACTTTAACAAATGATATGTGGACGTCCATTAATATGAAGGGATATCTTGCTGTTACTTGCCACTATGTGGACAAAGAAAGCCATGAACTCCGTTCATCAGTCTTGGGAGTGCAGCATTTTCCTCATAAACACACTGCAGAAAACATGGCCACACCTTTATCAACTCACACTTAAATTTTTATGCACACCATCTTCATCTGTACCCTATGAAAGAGTTTTTTCTAAGGCAGGGGAACTGGTGTCTAAGAAGAGAAATCGCCTTGGAGCAAAGACTACAAAAACTTTTGTTCCTCAATAAAAATGTATGAATGAATCCATTTTTAGTCTGTTATTTCGTATGATTGAACACTTAAGTTAAAAGAAATTCATACATGAGTTAAAAATTTTAACTCTGAATTTTATTATAGACAAATTTGCTATATTTTACATAGCAGCTCATTTTAGCATTTACACAAACAAGGTTTTAAGCAAATTTTAATCTCTTCTCATAAACAACTTAACTCAGCAAACAAATTGAGCAAATGAAAATATACAACGATGAAATCATATTTTAAGTAAAAGACTAGCAATTAAATAAAGATTAAATATTATTTCACAGGCTGATGTTGGATTTGCAGCATGTAAGCTTTTCCATCTTATTTTCATTTTGTTTACCTGCAATGATTTTAGAACTACTGCAGAGGTCACTATTGAGTGACCAATACAGTGTCAATACAGTGCCAACACAGTTTGGGAAATGTGTCAATACACTCCTTGAGGTATCATCATCCCATCACTACGCATACCTCCGCCAAGGCTCATATCTTCTCACAGTGTGTTAGCAAGAATACTCCAACACTACTGGGTGGATTTGGATGAAATTTTCACTAGAGGTGGTCCTTGGGCTTGAGACAAACCCATTACATTTTGGTGATGATCTGAGAACACATACCTCCACCAAGGCTCTCATCTTCTCACAGTGTGCTAGCAACAAAATACTCCAACACTACTGGATAGACTTTGATGCAATTTTCACCAGAACTGGCTTGTGGCCTACACACAAACCCACTGCATTTTGGAGATGATCCATGAGGGACGAAAGGAGCCTTGGCGGAGGTATGCGCTCCGAGTGCTTTCTAGTTCCTTTAAGAGTTTGTGTTGCTGACCTTCACGCTGCCCTCCCACACCCCCCTTCCCCAAGGCTGTGAACCTTGGGGAAACACTGACACATTTAAAATTATTTGTATTACCACGTTACAGGAAATAGAAAGTACACTCGTACATGTCATGTTCAGTAAAACAAGTTTCAAGTTGAAAATGAAAATGAGTAGCATTTCCAGCTCTGGCGTTCTGCCACTGTACAACCACGGCCACAGCAACAGTACAGCACTTGGGTGACATACTAGGCACCCCGCCCAGGCGCGTAAACTCCGGGAAACGCGGCAACCAACAGTACAGGGCAAAACACAAACTATGACCAAAATGAACCAATTTTACAGTATCATATACTGTCATCACATGGTTTGTTTATGTTAGATAAGATTACATAACCGCTGCCAGTAGTTGCAAGCTTCTGCTACACTTGTACAGCATAAAATCGTACACGTTTTGAGTTTTATTTCGAGTGTGACGGGCGGGTGAATCATCGCATGATTTACCCAATAAAAACGTCACATATACACCGTTATCTCAGCTTTACCCCACTACATCAGCTGTAACGAGGCGATTCCGTTAGCTGAAGAGCTAGTGACCTAATAGCATGCTAGCTGCTAACGCGCTGCCCGCAGTCAGCGGAGCCATAAGTTGTCGAAACAAAAACTAAACCTAAAAGTAGCACGGTGTAAATGTGAACAGCAGTGCAGCGGATTCCGGAATACTCACTGTCAAGGTAATGTTCCAGGTAAATAGCCGTCGCCATTTCGCGTTAGCTTGCGCGTATTGTAGCTCTGAAACTGCTAGCCACAACACAGGGAGTGCTTGTTTTGCAACCCGGAGCGACCCGTCTTTGACTGGGCTCTTCACACGCGTTTCCGTTGAAACCAGACAAGATAACCGTTATTAAAAATTAACTGATGACTCACCAACAGTTGTAGAAAGTGTACGCTCAAATAATACAATTTGATGTAAGTTTTCCCTCTATTTTTAACCCATTATCCACCATATGATTTATTCCCCAGATGACACTGTTTTAAAACTTTATAAAAACTAAAGTCCTCAGAAAATTCTAATTCGCTTTAATCATTCTGATAGATTCCTATGGGAATTCATCAAAACTGATACTGAATGCCTACAGGTTGTAATTAAACTTCTACTACGATTAGAAATAGTAAAAAAGCTCAAAATTTTGAGCATTTGAAAAGGTGAAATGTGCACTATTGTTTTGGCAGTTGAGGAAACAATCTAATAATGATTTTCATTGTTTTAGCATGATGCATCATATTTTGACATTTTACAGTAATAACACTGGCATATGAAAATACATCAACTGCACGATGGGAATTATGTCATCATACTGTGAGTACATTTAGTGCAGTAATTTTTTTTTTTGCTAATCTCCCTTGCCTGAGGGCTGTGCTCTGTGGGGGCTTCTAGCTGGCCAAACAACGATAATAAACATAAAAATATGTAGAAAAACCATCCCACAACGCCTACATTTCCTCACCGCTTCACTCACAACCGAGCGCACAGCAGACCACGTGGGTACATACGGACAGAAACGAGCGCGCCTCACTCTGGCACTTTCCATGGCGGTCAGCTGACCGGTGACGTCGTTCAAAAACAAACCCCGCCCCTTAAACAAAAGATAGGCCTTCGGGGAAGATGCTCTGTGGGTGGGGCCTACACGTCCATCAGGAAATAACGGCTCAGCGACTTTTTTTTTTTTTTTAGCTCCAAGGAGGGCATCTTGTTTTTTTATTTTAGCAGCTTTTTTCTTCCGTGTTTACGGTATCATACCGAAGGATTTCTTCCTCATCGAAAAGCATACGATAGATCAAGTAAGTATGACTTATCAAGCATTATTAGAAACATGCGTTTATTGTTTAATTCTAAGAACAAATGTTAGTATTTTGGCTTCCTATAAGCCCCGTTATTGTGTCAGCTCAGTGATGGCGACAAATAACGTCAACTAACCTCAGTTAGCGGAAACTTGCCGTCAAAACAAGTATGTAGCAAAAGACATTAGCTGTTTATTAACGTGAATAATTTATGCTAACAGTAAGTTTGTGGCCGCTTTCTCAGTTTAAATTTCACAGTGTTAGCGTTGACTTGCAGCTGGCCTGTAGTCATTTAAACCCCGAAATGTAGCAAATAATAAGAACAATGTTATACCTGTATGTAAACGTATGACAGCAGCAGTGAGGCTTGCAACCATACTGTATGTTTTAGCTGCTCCTTTTCACATGTACAGCTCATGAATTCAGCCTTTTCGTTAATGTAAAGAATAGCTTTTCTGGTTTGTAACGCTTTTTTTTTTGTGTTCTACTTGTGTATATCTGTTGATGATGTACTTGCTAGCAGTCACGGGGTATGTGTGACGTATGCCACGCCCAGTCATCCAGGGTTAAAGGTCCCCCCAGTTATGACAGGAAGAAAACGTATGTTTTTCTTGTTGCAGGTGTTGTAATCAGAATGGCTATGGTAAAAAGTGGCTGGCTCCATCGGCAGAGTAAGTAACTAACTATACACAAGAAAAACCTGCAATGAGAGAGTCTGCTGTCCCTGTCTTGATCGACCCTTTTAACAGTAAATCAGGACCGACTGTTGTGGCCACAGCTGTTTCTAGCTTTTTGGGGGCCTATGCGAGATTGTTTTGGGGGACTTTTGCAAGTGGAAAGAACACCCCCCCCCCCCAACAAAAAATGTGAAAAAATAAACTTATGCCATTGTCTCGATAGCCAGATAAAATTAAACTATTACAAATAATAGTTTGTATTGTTTCATCCATGTGAAAGCTCCAAATTTATAAGAAAAAGTTGCTAGTATACAACAAAAATAGTCACAAATTTATGAGCAAAAGTTTTTTGATTATCAGAAAAGAAAAAAGTCACACATTTATGACATAAAAGCTGCAAATATGTAAGAAAAAAAAGTCACACATTAATGAGAAAAAAGAAGGACCCAAAGAGGAGAAAAGCAACACAAGCATAGCATATTTTGAGCGCTGCAGCTGATCCAGAGGACTGTTATGGCCCTTTTCCACTAGTGTCAGTTTGGCCCAGTTCGGTACGGTACGGTACGCTTTGTAGGCTTTTCCATTAGGGACTGTAACGGTTATGGTCCCAGTTTTTTGGACCTGCTGAATTTGAAAACAATGACCTAAGTTGCATGAGTCTGTGTAGTCTTTCAGTTTTTGTATTTTCATAACCTTATTCTTCAGCAGTTAGATGACAACCTATACCGCTATTTATGTGGAAACTTATATTTAAAATTGACAAACATCATATGTGTAACTCGTGGCAAAATTCAGTCGGGATGGAAAGACGCATCACTACCAGTGTAGTGACCATCTGGACGCCTCCCACTTGAGGTGTTTCAGGTACGTCCCACTGGGAGGAGACCCCGGGGCAGACCCAGGACTTGGTGGAGAGACTATGTCTCCCAGCTGGTCTGGGAACGCCTTGGTATCCCCTCTGAAGAGCTGGAACAGGTGGCTGGGGAGAGGGAAGTCTGGGCTTCTCTGCTTGAACTGCTGCCTCCGCGACCCGGACCTCCGGAAAAGCGGTAGAAGATGGATGGATGGATGGATGGAAAGATAATTTTTGTCTTGCCATTCATTCCAGCAGAGATTTTTTTTTCCGATTTAAGGTCCCATATATGGAAGTAGAGGGAGTGTGACTTAGGCTCTCTATAAAACTTAAAATTTACAAGAAAAAAAAATTGCAAGGTTAAGAGAAAAAATGTTGCAGGTAATTTAAACTCTTCCCTCAAAAAATGTTGAGATGAACTTGTAGTTTGAGGGCCCCGAGTGGCTTAGGGCCCTGTTGAATTTGTGTACTTGGCTTTATAGCCAGAAATGCCTGTGGTTGTGGCAGAACATCGTGGTCTAACACACTGAAGGCTTTTCCTTTAAATCTTGATGTTTTCATCAAAGGTTTATGGATTCACTGTAGAATATTCCCATTTAAGGCACCATTTTGCGTCGGTGGAAGAGGAACTGGTTTGACTTGTGGGCTGATGGACGACTCGTGTTCTACAATGATCAGCAACGTCATGACATGGAGGACGACATCCACATGAGGGTCAACTGCATTAACATCCGGAGCTCTGCTGCCTGCCAGGGTACTTCTTCTACTTCTTCCGGTGGAGCCAATGCTGCGAGTTCATGCCTGCACCGTTACTAACCGTCCCTTTGCTCCAGTGTCAACCATGCTACGTATGTTTGTCCTGTCTTAGACCTGAATCCACCCGACGGGAAGACGCGTGATGCCTTGTTGCAGATAGTGTGCAGAGACGGACGGGTCATCAGCCTGTGTGCGGACAGTGCAGACGATGCTCTGTGAGACTAAACAGATGCACACGCATGCACTTTTTACTTGTTTGTGCTTCTGGTTGATGATTTAAAGTTTAGATTCAAGTTTAATGTTCATGTCCATTTATTTTTATACTGTCAGAACAATCCTTTTTTTTTTTTTTTCCAGTGAAGATCTCATGTTTTTGACTTTTAATTGCAGGGCCTGGACAATGGCTCTTCAGGATGCCAGAATCAATACGGTGAGGCTGTGTTTAAAATGGAAAAAAGTTTTTTATTTTCCATGAGCTGAAACAGGAAAATAAATAATGGTTGGCTGGTGATGTGAAACAGTGTGTGCCCATGATGATGATACAACTAACTGCTGCTATTTGATATTTTCAGGTGGTTGCTACTCCTCAAATCGGCTTAACTCAAGACGTGATGGCATCCGCTCCTCCTCCCTACTCAGAATATCCTCCTCCTCAGGTGGATAGGATAAACACTGTGTTCATGACTTAAAAAGTTTTCTTTGTCACATCTTTAAGAGTAGCTTCATTTTGCAATGCATGTCTGATGCAGTTTGTACAGTTTGGTTCAGTTTGATGTGGAAAAGAAAAAAGTGAATGTACACTATAAAAATAAACTAAAAAAACAGACATCAGACCTGGTGCCATTTATCGGTATATTGAAGTTAAAGATGGCTCTATTAATTATTTATCCAGGAAAATCATGTTTGCACTAGCCACCTTCGGCTAACGTTTGTCCTATGTTCATTCACCAGGTTTATGCCCCAGGCCCCTATGGAGACTACACAGCACCTCCGCCTCATGCCCAACAGATCGTGTACTCTGCTGATGGGCAGCCCTATGTTGTCGCTTATCCTTATCAGTACCCAGGTAAATAGTTGCACTTTTCTCAACACACACTCAGTATGTTTAGGAGTAAATGATCATCGATGCAAGGAGATACGTGCATTAAAATATTTGTTTCTCAAGTTGAACTAAAACTACTGTTACACTTTTTAGTATATTCCTGTATTATGAAGTCAAGAATCCACATTTGTTCAATAGCACTAAATAACTGTCTAGCTGAGGCGGATAAGTTTACTAGTTTGGAAGTGTTCTAGCAAAGATGTAAAGACACAAAATTGTTAATTTTGCCCAAGTGAAGCATTCATGTATATCCTGTATGATAATATACATGCATATGTTGTCAGAATGCCTTTTAAAATGCAGAGTAATGTTAGAGACGAGTATCGGGGTGATTTGTGACAGAAGGATAGCAGCTAGAGTGAAGGGAAGATTTGCAAGACGGTAGTGAGACCTGCTATGATGTATGGTTTGGAGATGGTGGCACTGACAAAAAGGCAGGAGTCAGAGCTGGAGGTGGCAGAGTTGAAGATGAGAAGATTTTTGTTGAGAGTGACTAAGAGGGACGGGATTAGACATGAGTATATCGGAGGGACAGCTCAGATTGAGCAGTTTGGAGACGAAGGCTGAGGCGGTTTGGACATGTGCAGAGGAGGGATAGTGGATATACTGGACAAAGGATGTTGAGGATGGAGCTGCCAGGCAGGAGGAAAAGAGGAGCAAAGAGAGGATTCATGCATGTAGTGAAGGGGTTGGTGCTACAGAAGAAGATGCAAGGGGATTGGGTGAGATGGAGGCAGATGATCTGCTGTGGCGACCCCTAAAGGGAGCAGCTGAAAGAAGACGAACATCCTCCCTCCCTTCTGATTGGCTGCCCCTTGCAAACACAAAATTTGTTTCTTTCTCATTATGTCCTTCCGTCTGTGCTTTACTTTGGCATGTGCTAAGTAGTGCAACCACTAGAGGGTGCCAAAGTTTCACAGTAGAACAGTTAAAGACTGACCTCAACAAACATGGTGACTGTGGACTTGATATTTATAATGTATTTATTAAGAAAGAGGCAACACTGGGTGTAACATGATCATTTGTGCTAGAATTCTACCATTGAAAAAAGCCCCCCTGTCAATATTTAAGTTTAAAAAATGGGAGGTTTTCACTGGAGTGTAGAGAATTTGGCATTAAAAACTTAGAAAATAGGCTATTATAACAGAAAAGACCATATCTTTGGTAATTTAAATTTTATGAATTTAGTTTTATTTTATGTATTTTTTGAGAATCTAGAGTTGAAATCATTGTTCTATTCTGGCTCTGCAAATTAAGTTTAAGATAGACTATATGTGGAAAAGTCACAATTTTACCACAAGCTTTTCAAATTCATTAGGAAAAATAATAAATTCATTTTAAAATAGACGTAAATTTAGTGAAAATCCACAGATCGATGTGGGGAAAAGTAATAAATTTACAAGAAGAATGTCTGAAATTTATGAGAAAATCCCTTACTGATGTATAAGAACAAATCTCAAATGTACAATAGTCCTAAATTTACAATGGCAAAAGCAAAAAATAATGGAAAAAAGTGCACAATTTCGGTGACAAAAATCTTAAAAATTTACTACAGAAAAGTCCTTAATTTACAAGAAAACGGTCATAAATTCATGAGAAAATCCCTCAAACTGTCAAGAATAAAGTCACATACTCATCTAGAAATATTTGGAAGGGAAATTAATACATCAAATAATGATACATTACTTAAGATACAATATTAATTTTATTTTACGAGAGCATCTGGCCCTCAGTGTCTGCCGAGAAATATTCTGGCTCTGACAAAGGTAGCTGATGACCCCTGATGTAAAGTGTTTTTTTTTCCTTGTACATCTCATGAGGTCAGTATTTAGGAATTGTGGCTGTGTTTAATTGAAACATCCGTTATTGTGCAAAAATAAAGAAAAGTGTCATGAATACTAAATTTTTTTTTGTAGGTGGGTACATTGCTCCGGAAGTGAACCACATTGTCATCCGAGAGCAGCGACGCGATGACAGAGGAGACGTGGCTTTGGGAATGCTCGCGGGAGCAGCTACCGGTTTAGCGCTTGGCTCTTTTTTCTCCGTCTTCTGAGAGAACCAGTGTCAGTCCAGCAGCACACAGCTCTCCATATTTACAGCGTAATTCTTAGTCTCTGTATCGTCACGAGCCGGAACAAAATGTTGGGATGAAGTGAGCAGCTCACATTATACAGTTATTACCACCTCATATAACCTGCGTTGTTTCCTCTCAGCTACTGTGTGTTGGCTCAACATGAATGTGCTTAACCTAAAAAATACAACTAATACTCACTTTTTCAATGACAGTACTCCTCATGTACACTTCAGGTCGTTTGTGTTTTATGGTGCACAGGTGTTCCTCATATTTCTAAAAGGATCTTCAAAAGTCAGAAGTGTTCTTTTTAAAGGTTTCGTGTTTGTTTCTCTTTACTGTACGTTGTGTTGTATTTAAATTTTTTTCTCTTAAGTTGTCACGATGCTACATTTTGTGTTTTTGTTTGAGGTAAAGCGAGATGAGAATTGTGTAGAATGATATCCATCACAAAGCAATAATTATTTCGAGGGTAGCACGATGGGCAGCATGGTGGTACAGTGGTTAGTGTTGCTACCTCACAGCTTGAAGGTTCCAGGTTTGAGTCCCCAAGCTGGCAGAGGTGGGAGCCTTTCTGTGTGGCATTTCCATGTTCTCTTGCATGTGGGTTTAGTCTGGGTACACTGGTTTCCTCCCACAATCCAAAGATGTGCATGTCAGGTTAATTGGTGATTCTAAATTGTCCCTAGATATCTGTCTCTGATAGGCTCTTAAGGTGCGTTCAGACCAAACGCAAACGGGCGGCGCAAATCCATACAAAGTGAATGGGAAGACACGAGTACGCACAAATTTGCACAGTCGCACGTTCGCGTCTGCGCGTTAGCCAGCTAGTAGTTAGCTAGCTAGTAGTTCGCTAGCTAGCTGCTAGCTTTGGGATTCTGCCGTCACCGGAATAAAAGTATCACCATTGCAGAGTAAACTAGTTAGAAAATGAAACTCACTCACCGGGAGACAGGAGGACCGGGAACTCTTCAGTTGAATCAGGATTTTTGGCGTTATTTACCCACGGTTTCCGGCCACCCACATCCTAGCAAGCTAGCAATGTAAACACCCATCATCTCTGAAGTTTTGGCGGCTTGAGACAACATTTTCAGGTGAGCCCCTGGTCGGATAATGTAAACCCAAGCATGACGTTATTTTGGGAATTTCCACAGCAGGTTGAACACAGCTGCAGACGTTTTAAAGACAACTTCGCCTGTTTGCATTTCACTATTCATGTCTGTTCACATGTTTACATTGAGTTATAATGTAATCGTGCCGTGCAAAAAAATTTGTGTGAACGCACCTTTAGAATAGAGGGTTAACGTAGCTACTAGTTAAGCGCTTTGAGCGGTCTTTGTGACATGAAAAAGCACTGAGTGCCGGTCCTTATCACTGTTTTGGCCCCATTTGGTGGAGTCTGATTTTGTTTTTTTGTTTTTTTTTTAGCAAAAATAAGTTGTGTATCACTAGTATTTATTTGAAGGGCATCACTCCTCTAGTCTCATGTTTGCTTTGTTCATTTTTTCTATTTCACTGGCAGCTCATCAATCATTTTAAATAGATGGTGTTATTTTCATTCAATTTTGGCCTTATGTAAATCAATTTCAATTTTATAATTTTTTCTTATTTGTTAAATATCATGAAAACTATGATTTAAAGGGGTTATTGACTGAAAAAATGTGGGTTTTTTTTGTAGGTTTTAACCTTTTGAAATACATCTATTGGTCACATAATTATCCCCAAAAAATATTAAAACACTCACTTCTCTTGAAAAAACACAGCCTTTATATTGTTTTTGTGTCTGGGAAGCAGTTTTAACTCTTCTGCGTTTGCTACGAAATATCAGTAAACATGGTAAACCCAGCCTTGATACCCGGCCACTGCTTTATTACTGGCCAGCTGAGCTGTCTCTACAAATGTTAGCGAGGTACTAGAGAGTTAGCTTACAAAGTGCAGTTTATATTATTTTCTTTAGAATTCAGTCAGCCCAATAGACATCCCAGTTTCCACCTGGTTCATCAATCCACAGTCAATAATATATCATGTGTCATTCTGGCTTGTTATATTTTCACTGTGATGCTACATTGAACTCTTAGCATTATTAATTTATGGAACCAAGACCCAAGGTGGCTAGCTAAAGCTAGCAGTTTAGCCACTCACAAATGTTTCTGTGCTTATTGTACTACAGGCACTGGTCTACCCTATCGACCACTAAAACCACATATCCCTGTCCACCAGTTACTTGGCTTAGGCTAGCTATCCGAGCTAGGAGTTAGCTGGCTAACGTTAGCAATAATAATGTAAGAGGACAGTGTTAGTTGTGGTTCTTGGGCATTTAAAGAGACATGCACTGAAATGAGCCATTCTGAGGAGTCATGCAAAAGATGATTCACGATGGTGCTGCAATAATTTAAGAAAATTGTGTCAAACATTTCATGAAGACTTGTGGGAGCTGTCAACATGTGAAAAAGTACAGTCAATGATCCCTTCATTTTGGTCTTAATTTCAAACAAATATTCTGACGCTAACTGTAGGGATATAAAAAGAAACCTGTTGTTTCTTGCACATTAATAGTGTTATCAAATTATAATTTGTGCTCCATTAATATGTTATACCTGATACCTAAGAGATGTATTTTAACAAATAAATATATTCACATATGCCTTGTGTTCTTTATTGAATCCTGATGCAAGAAAAGTGCAAATGACCTTTTATTCATTTATGTAAACATTGACACCTCCTACAAAATAAAACCCTGATCTATTTTTTAAACCCAACGGCCACAGAGTTTGAGTAATCTCATGTATAAATAACACAGCAGCAGCCAGCAACATAAGTTTAGAAAAATACATCAAGGTGGAAAAACAAGTTACAGAGTAGAAGAGTATCAGAATTTAAAATGCTTTCAAAAGCATCACTGTACAGTTAATTACCGTTTTCAGTACTTAATACAAAATACCCTTATTGAGGTCAGTATTGATGGCTTTTCATGCAACAAACCAACCATGAAAATGAGGAAATTCCCAAAACATGAATGCCAATCGTGAAACTTGTTCTACTAAAAACATTTCTAACTTTGCCGTAGTGTTGTTAAGGTGCTAGTGTCTGCTCCCCACAGTCATAATATTGTTTACATATATATAATTATTAACCATAACGGATGCTTGTGTAATTAAAATAGTCATACAGACAAAAAAACAAACAAACTGTGTGTAAACATGAGCCTCAAAGAACTGACCAGGTTATACTGGATTGGAACAGTTGAATCATTAATCAGTTAATGAGAAGACATTAACATTTTGATAGTTGGAGCAATCATTTTTGTCAATACAGGTTAAGACTTTCTCCTCCAGTAACAAATGTTTTAATCATTTTTGACACAAAAAGATTTCCATTTATCAGAAGTTTGATTGGCTATGAAAATGTTTAGAAGTTGCAGTCTTTTTTCATGCATTGTGTGTTAATAAAAGTGTTAGCCCTCCTGACCAAAATCTTCTGTAAACTTCTTCAAATTCACCAAATCCTGCTCATTCACAGTCGGCTTGGTGTTGCTTTGCGACCTCAGCATGTCAGCCTGGATGAAGAATGTGAGGGTGTTAGAACAAATTTGACTTAAGGAAAAAAAAAAAAACCTATGTTCATTTTTCAAGATTGATCTCTTTTTACCATGGACACGACCGGCTCCATGAGTTTATCCCCGGGGACGTCCATCCACGACATCGCTATGGCGTTGGGATCTCCGGGCGAGCACGGAGTCAGCAGGTCATTCACAATGATGTCGGGATTGTTGTGAGGAGACCCCCGAACCTGAAGTTATGTGTGCAGATAAATGGGATGAAGGACAGACAAAAGGAAAAACTTAACACAAGCCTGAAACCAGCCCAAGTGAAGCAAGTTTAGGCTGAAATATCTACATTTATTATTCAGTTTGGGGAAGAAAAAAAACAATATGGTATACTCCATTTTTGACCAGCAAGAGCTTATATATTTTTTTTTTTTGTTCTTTTGGGTAGAAATGCCTAAATTAAGTGGATGATACTGTACTTTTTGTACCTTTTAGTCAAACTTGACCGGTCCATCAATGACGGAATAGCCCATTCCTGCTTGATGAAATCACCCCAAGAGTGCTCACATCTCCTGACCATTAACCTTGACTTTGACCGAGAGCCTACCCTGGATGCGCACCAATCTAACGATCATTGTGTGTGTTTGTTGAGAATTAGGGCAACTGCCTAGGAGTACTGACTTTTCCAAAATCACATATGCCCAGATCTCCTGATAGTGTTGTAGTTGAAACCTTGTCAAGACCAGAGTCTCCCAAGACCTACATACACAGTGGTCTTGGGCTGGTCTTGACTATAACACTACTCCTGACTTTTTTAGCTTGACTTTGACCTTATGCACAACCTGGATGCAGACCCACCTAAGGATCATTGCAAGTGAGTTTTGTAGGGAATCAAGGCAACTGCCTAGGGGGAGTAGCGATTCCTGTGAAATGTGGACGAACGGATTGATGGATGCCGCGCCATCGCATTAGTGCCTTTCGGCTTCATGCATGTAGTGTGTGTGCTATATGTGTGTGTGTCCTGTTTGATGGAACGAGTGTCTCGGACTGTTTGATGCTCATGCACAAATGAAATCCCAAATGGATAAATGAAGTTATTTGAATTGAATTCACCAGAATGTGCTAAAAAAACCACACGATTAATTGATGTCTGAGGCCAATAAGTGAACTGCAGCTCATTTACTCCACTTGTTCCCGAGAAAGACTACAGGTCAGAAGCAGCTGAGACTGTGATGGATGTAATAATGGGCTGCAGTTCACTTATTTATTCGGTCCACACACTTCTTCCATCAGTGTTGCAGCGCTTGGATCCTTGTGGTTGAAAAATAAATCACATTTGGTCAAATTTGCCCACTATGAACATTTCAGCCTATGAACTTTTCAGTCCCCCCCCTCCCCAATAGAGTGCTATTGAAATAGCAGTGGACATAATTTGGCAAAATTACCTTTCAGTATATGTTAAATGTTGCCTTTATTTACCTGGACAGATAAGCTGCTACCTTTTTTATCATTAGTAAAGAAAATTAACAATCACTTAAAACTGAATGGGCTGTGCACATTTTTTGAACAGGTCTGGACTAAGAGCCATGTGGAGAACCAAAAATGTATTTTTCTTGAGGACAAATTTAATAAAAAAATATATATTAGGGATGAGCTGATCCGATCTATCGGTATAGAGTTCGAGCCAGGAAAAATGGCTGGATCGGTATCGGTAAGGAATAAAGGTAATTTACTGGTCATTAATAGTATTAAAATAAAATGAAGTCGCAATCATGTTCTTAGCCGCACTGTGCACAGCTTCTGTGCTCAACAGCAACGAGTATCACCTGACTGGAGCCTGTCTGTGGGACTTGCCTCAATATGTTGCTATGTGGTACCAGCATTTACAATTTTCTTTCTTTCTTTCTTTTTTTCTTTCTTCATTGGAACGTCAACACCAGAAACTTGATAAGACACTTGCAAAAGTATCACGGTAAAGGAGTATGCTGAATTCGGTCAAGAACCAAGCAGAAGGAAATGCTTTTCCAGCTCTGAGGCTGGATGCTAAAAGTGAAACCTAAGCAAAAGAACAGAACTGAAAGTAAAGACCGGACTGGAGCATGAAAACGAAGATATACACTACTCACAAAGTTAGGGATATTCGGATTTTGAGTGAAATTTCAGGATGCACCTAAAATGCGCTATTGTGGTGACCCAGCACAATACAGATTGACTCTTATTTACGCTCAACAAGGGTGAAGGAAACGAAAGACAATTAGCATACAGAGGCCAATGCACAGACGGACAAAGAGCCAACCAATGTCATGCTAATCATGTGTATTTACTGTGATGCTAATGTGCCATACATTCTCTCTTCCTGTATCACTGATAAAAGAGCTTGTGTGACATGCCTCAACAGACACACAGCCAAACACAGCGCACAGCGCTACAAGTGTGTCTCATGATGTTGGTGGAAAATAAAACTCTGCGACCTGCCATCTCGTCGCATCTAACCTGAACTTATTTTTCCTCCACACTGGTGACCCTTGACGAAGAATGGAACACGAGACAAACACCCCGGAGATGACCTGGACGGGAAGCCCCAGCACACGTTATGGTGCGCCCCTCGCCTGATCTTATCCCTCCACACTGGTGACCTGACGAGAGAGAATGACTGTCTGCTCTCTCTCACCGTGCTGTGGACAGCAGAGGACCAGAGAATGCCTGCAACCTCTTCACCCTCACCGGAGCGCATGCCCTGGAGCGGGCAGCACTTGGACCGACATGCACCATGAACCGCGACACGAGCGAAACGAAGGAAGCAGCCTGAATGGGGAAATCATCGACGCCGACTGCGCTGATTTCCACCAAGCTCCCTGACCCTGACTCAGCTCGCGACAAGCGGACCTCCTGCACACAGAAGCCCCGCAAGCACACCGCAGGATTACGAGGACAGCGCAACTCCCAGCTAAGTGGTCAGTGCGCCACGCGCGTGCCACGCACAGGGTCAAGCCGGCTCCACAGACCGATACAGCGTCCTCCGCCGCTGCACATGCCCAAGAAAAACGGCCAATCGCCACCCTCGGAACCTTCAGGGCTGCTCACGCACCTGAAGCAGACGTACAGCCCACACACAGGACTTTGTATGGGTTTCTCAGCCACGGCGCACACGGGGAATTTAGCCGATTGCTGTCCCCGATGGCTTTAGGGCTGCTCCTGCACCTAAAAGCCAAACCGCCAGGTCCCTCGCACAGCTGCAGTTGTTCCACAGCTGCTACGCATCCTTGGGGAATTTGGCCGCTCACCTTCCCCACATCCTCGCTGGATTGAGCCGCGAGAGAAGCCAGAGACTTAATTTTTTTTTTTTTTCACAGCCCCTGTGGATCACGGCCAGGTTTAACGGGAAAGTCCCTCACCATCGCGGATCCACACGCAATTTTTGCGCGGCCCAGACACCTTTGACGTCCCGGGCCGGCACTCACTTATTCCCACCCCCTCCCCCTCCACAGCGCTTTTCCCACACCTCACTCCTTAAAGCCGGCTGATCGCCATCTGGTTCCATTACGCACGACTGCACACCGGCCCGTGTGCCCACGATCCACGGCCGTTCAACATGCTGGAACCCGGAGCGGAGCACACAGTTTGTTTCCACCCCTCCCCCGTCCCCCCCACGGACTGACATGCCCCCTGACAGTTCTACCGGAGCTGGAGCCAGACGACAGGGGTGGGGGTGGGGGGGTGTCACAGCCCCTTTTGAGCGTTCTGGGGGGAGCTGTGTGGTGACCCAGCACAATGCAGATTGACTCTTATTTACGCTCAACAAGGGTGGAGGAAACGAAAGACAATTAGCATACAGAGGACAATGCACAGATGGACAAAGAGCCAACCAATGTCATGCTAATCGTGTATTTACTGTGATGCTAATGTGCCATGCATTCTCTCTTCCTGTATCACTGATAAAAGAGCTTGTGTGACATGCCTCAACAGACACACAGCCAAACACAGCGCACAGTGCTACAAGTGTGTCTCATGATGTTGGAGGAAAATAAAACTCTGCAACCTGCTAGCTCGTCGCATCTCGCCTGAACTTATTTTTCCTCCACACTATAACCTTTACAGGTGAACTTAATTTGACCTTCTCACCTTTTGAATGCACATTTCCAACTGTTCATTGTTTCAGTATTTTTTGCATAACTTGCTGTTCTCTAACAAGGTGCTTATTGGCAAAATTCACAACAGGTGTTTGATCCGTGAATCGACCATTAAATTTTCTGGTTCAGTTAGAATTGGTATTTAAACAGTCCCCTTCATCATGATGTTCACATTTTAACATCATGAGACCAAGATGACACCTAACAATTGATCAACAGTACCTTGCCATTGCGAGGCTTCAAACAAGATGTTCTGAGAGGGAAGTGACCACTGAGTTTAGAGTGTCACAGAGTATCATCAGCAGGTTGCAACTGAGATACAGAGAGATTGGAAGAGTCACAGAAAGGCATAGAAGTGGACGTCCTTTGGCCACATCCCATGCTGATAACCGCTTCATTGTAAACAGTGCCCTGCAGAACCGGATGATGAAGCCACTCAACTCCAGGCACATTTAAAGGCGACGGACAGTGACATTTTTTTATTGAACCAATCAACTGATTGTATGAAAATATTCCATTCTTCCCATTCCCCTGATTTAATATGTGTCACCATCCTCCATAAATGACATTATTTGGTCATAGCCCATCTTTCACTCACTGATGCTGCAGTACCGCCATCTCCCGATAGGTGCGTGCAGCCTTGACGTCATTTCGGTAAGAAAGAAAATTGCAGAACGGGAGCAAAGTGTTTCGGACAGCGATTATTTTCTCGAGTTTGACGACCTCAATATAAATGATGACATTGACAATGAAGAAGTTTTGGGTGGTGTGTGGCCTGTCAGCCTTATTTGTTCGAGCCAGAGGGAGAGGAGGAAGACGCAACACAGACGGGAACAGACCACGTTGACGACGATCGGCTGGAAGACTTATCTTGGTAAAAGATTCTTAGAAATATTTTTCTTTGGCGACATGCATGGTCACACACTTAATTTTCAAACTAAAACTACCCATTGGTCACTCGCTGCCTGATGACATGTTGTTAATCATCATCTTCTCAATACTTTTAACAGCCGCTGATTAGCACCTGCTGGTCTGTGCGCAGCTGGAGCTGATGAGACAGATGACGTCGTCCACACGAGTGAGTTTATAAACAATATTTATTCATTTGATTTAATTTCCCAGATGAATTATGAAGAAATCATTCAATACATTCAATAATCAATGCAAACGGAATAATCAATGCCAACCCCATTTTTTTCAGGCGATACAGATTCATAGCCTACAGGCAACTGGTCCGGTGGTGTTGGGGATTTTTTTGGGGAAGAAGTGAGGGTGATGTTGCCTGCCTGTGCTGTGAGCCTCATCAGAGAAACATTCCCATCTCATCACTACAAGGGATTTTGCCTACCAAGATTAGATTTGTTATGTTACAATGTTATTTAAATAAAGTTTTGTAAAATCATATATTGAGTTTCTTAATGTTCATGTCAATGTTATAATTCTCATAGTTCAGCATTCATCAAAGTCGCATGTCATATACATTTCAATAATTTTTCTACCATTTTATGGTATAAATTTGGATTTACATAAAAGTCCTGTTCATCAGCTTCCTCTGCTTGGTCAGAAACATCAACACTATTTTAAGGTTGAGTGACAGTTGATAAAATCTGCAAAAAAAGTAGATCATCATAATTTTATCCCAGAGGTCTCAAATTGGATTACATACATAGAAATATAAATTGATCAAACAGGCACAACCACCTCCCTATGCAGCACTGAATATTTCATATTTGATGAGTATGAACACCCTAATATGCTAATATTTGATAAGTTGGTAAGGCAATGCAAACCATGGCTTGGAATTCATTTAAGATAAACATTTGCAGTGAATATTAAAAATAAAAAAACTTACCCTGTTTACTTCTCGTTTTCTGACAGCTGATCACATCGGTAGATCACCCTTGCTTTTCACGCCATTGTCACTGACACTTGTCTCAGAGTCAGACTTGGAAATCGAGGCATATATAGTTGGAATAGCCGTTTTCTTTATCAGCAATCTTTTTGCAAATTTCATTTCAAATTGACGTCTGGCCCAGGAAACACGCACGCAGGCTCAGGATAGATTTAACAGCTTTATTCAACAAGCAGGTGTGTGTGAATGGATGTATGCGGTATGGGGATGTGTTGGGGTGAACACCGATGCGCAGGCAGCAGAGCAGCGCGCCGTTCAGCCGGAAAAGAGCAGAGGACAAGGGTAACGGGCACCACACCGAGACAGGGATAATCAGTGATAATGTTGCTTACTTGCAGGGACAGGTGGCTGGCGTCGGCAGGTGATGAGCCCAGGAGACGGCGTCCTGCAGGTGGGCTAAATAGCCGCTGCTGATGAGGCGCAGGTGTGCGCGCAGCTGAAGCCGCTGATGAGCGGCGAGTCGTGACACAAATTGCATCTTATTCTCGAAATCGCTGTCAACGAAATGTCTACTGCACATGTTGGGTGTTTTACCGACATCAGTCCATTTTTTTTCACGTTTTCTGAATGAATTTCACCCATGCCGTTCTGATTTTCCCAGGGACGGGAAATTCAAAAACACTCACAGCATGCTCCTCTGGTATAACGTTGCACCCGTAGACAACACAACGACAAACCATAATTAATTCGATTCCTGAAATCCTAATGTTAATAAATAATCTATTTGTAATCCACAAGTATTCCGAGAAATATCCGTAATCGCCGATTTTAAAACGTAAACATCAAGTAAAACACAGCAATGTCCGCCGACCGTGTGCCTAACCGAAATGACGTCACACAGTCAGTGGCCATCTTAGCCGCTGATCGCTTGGCTGGGTCAGACAGCTCTCCACAACAGCGTACTTCAAGAGCGCATTGTCACCTTATGCGACATACGTGGCAACCCGGTGGCGCAGTGGTTTAGCACTGTGGCAGGACAGTTTTACCCTCGGCCGGGGGATCGCGGGGATCATGAGATCGTGGGTTCGATCCCAGCCCCCGACCAACAGTGAGCTGTGTGGAGTTTGCATGTTCTCCCCGTGTTGCGTGGGTTTACTCCGGGATTTCTCCGGTTTCCTCCCGCATACCAAAAAAATGTAGGTTTAGGGCGCTCGCGCACGCAGCGACCGGCAGCCGGTGGCTTGTCACCAGACTGCAAACCAAATCTACCTACGGGTACAAATAAGTAACAAAAAAAAAAAAAATACGTTGACACCAAAACATGTGGGGTTCAAATTAGCTCGTCTCAGACAACAATTTGAGATATGATTTAGCGATATTGAATTTTCGTCTGTCCGTCGCCTTTAAGGGAGGTGAGAGGCACCCAAGTGTCACGTCAGACCATTTGAAACCGTTTACATCAGTGTGGTCTGCGTGCTAGACAACCTGCAAGGGTACCTGACCACACCACCAGGCACAGGCATCATCGTCTTGCATGGGCCAGGGAGCATTTACACTGGACAAGGGACCAGTGGGCCTCAGTACTGTTCTCTGATAAAAGTCAATTCACGTTGAGCAGAAATGATGGTCGCCAATGATGTTGGAGACACCAAGAAGAGCACTATGCATCAGCCTCTGTTGTCACCAGATGAGCCTTTGGTGGTGGTGGTGTTACAGTCTGGGCAGGGGTGTCTAGTCAATACAGAACTGCCCTACACCTTGTGAATGATACAGTGACAAGCCAATACTACCTGAATAACATCATTAATCCAGTCATTGTGTCCCTGCATGAACAACACAGGCCTAATTTCATCTTCATGGACGACAATGCTCCAGCTCATCGAGGTCGCATCATTAGGGAATGGCTGCTGGAGGCTGGGGTACCTCAAATGGAGTGGCCTGCACTTTCTTCAGACCTGAATCCCATAGAAAACCTATGGGATCAGCTGAGTCGCCGTGTAGAGGCTCATAACCCTGCACCCCACAACCTCAATGAGCTGAGGGCCACTCTTCAAGAAAAGTGGAATGCCATGCCTCAGCAGACAATAAGTCGACTTGTGAACAGCATGAGACATCGTTGTCAAGCTGTAATTGATGCTCAAGGGCACATGACAAGTTATTGAGACATTGACATTTTTTGTTGTGGTATACCCACCACTGTTGTTGGTTTTTGCTTCAATAAAGTGTTTGAGATGAGGAAATCACCATTGCATGCTTCTACTTAAATGTCCTACTTTCATGACAATATATCACTGTAGTGTGAACTTTTCACATTTTTCATAAATTTCACCCAAAAGCCAAATATCCCTAACTTTTCATGAGTAGTGTAGCATGGGCTTACCTTTCAACAGAGAGTTACAGTTGAAGAGATGTAGGTGACAGAAACATAAATAGCAAATTATAACAGTGAACTGGAAGCAGGACTAGATCTAAAGGGCAACATGAAATGGAATAGGAATGACTTCAAAATAAGAGCAAACCTAAAATCAAAGAATGGACAGAGAATAATACTAGAAACACTACTAAATAAACCTAGGACCAAGAGAATACTTAATAATAATAATAATAATAATAAATATCAAAAACACAACTTAAAGGGCTAGTTCCTTTATTTTGAGATTTACAGCATTTTTTTACCTCGTGCATAAAGTGGCACTTCGAATTTCATCTGAATGTTTACTTCAATACCCAGCTTCAAAGTTTTGCATGAACTTGCACTGAAAACTTCAAAATGCATGTTTACATGGTGCTGACCAGTGAAATGCTGCCAATGTTACAAAGTTTAAAATAAGAAAAAGCAGCAGCGTTGCTGAACTGAGTCAAAGTTGTAATATATTCTTTGACTTTTAGATTTGTGAATTTATATGTGCGCAAAATGCAACCAGTCATTACCAAAGTACTTTTATTATTTTAAATAAGAGAGACAGCATCGGGTTTGGATCGGTATCGGACGATTCTCTCTCTCTCTCGCTCTCTCTCTCTCTCTCACACACACGCAAGCAAATAAAAACAAAAGCAAGGTTAGACATCGATACATGAACATTTCTTCATAAAGAACTGAAAAAGGGGTGTCCAAATTTTTTCACATGACACACACACACATGCGGACACACACAGAGTGGTGTGAAAAAGTGTTTCCCCCCTTCCTGATTTCTCATGTTTTTGTACAGTATGTTTGTCACACTTAAATGTTTCAGATCAAACAAATTTAAATATTAGACAACGATAACACAATTAAACACAAAATACAGTTTTCAAATGAAGGCGTTTATTATCGAGGGGAAAAAATCCAAATCTACATGGCCCTCTGTGAAAAAGTGATTGCCCCCCTGTTTAAACAATAAATTAACTGTGGTTTATCACATCTTTGGAAAGCGGAGTTCCATTTCCCCAGCCATACCCAGGCCTGATTACTGCCACACCTGTTCTCAATCATGAAATCACTTAAATAGGACCTGCCTGACAGAGTGAAGTAGACCAAAAGATCCTCAAAAGCTAGACATGATGCTGTGATCCAAGGAAATTCAGGAACAAATGAGAAACAAAGTAACTGAGATCCATCAGTCTGGAAAAGGTTATAAAGCCATTTCTAAAGCTTTGGAACTCCAGCAAACCACAGAGAGCCATTATCCACAAATGGTGAAAACATGGAACAGTGGTGAACATTCCCAGGAGTGGCCGGCCGACCAAAATTACCCCAAGAGCGCAGCAACGACTCATCCAAGAGGTCACAAAAGACCCCACAACAACATCCAAAGAACTGCAGGCCTCATTTGCCTCAGTAAAGGTCAGTGTTCATGACTCCACTATAAGAAAGAGACTGGGCAAAAATGCCCCGCATGGCAGAGTTCCAAGACGAAAACCACTGCTGAGCAAAATGAACATAAAGGTTTGTCTCAGTTTTGCAAGAAAACATCTTGATGATCTCCAAGACTTGAGGGAAAATATTCTGTAGACTAACAAGACAAAAGTTGAAGTTTTTGGAAGATGTATGTCCTATTACACCCGGCGTAAAAGTAACAGCATTTCAGAAAAGGAACATCATACCAACAGTAAAATATGGTGGTGGTAGTGTGATGGTCCTGGGTTGTTTTGCTGTTTCAGGACCTGGAAGACTTGCTGTGGTAAATGGAACCATGAATTCTGCTGTCTACCAAAAAATCCTGACGGAGAATGTCCGGCCATCTGTTCATGACCTCAAGCTGAAGTGCACTTGGGTTCTGCAGCAGGACAATGATCCAAACACACCAGCAAGTCCACCTCTTAATGGCTTAAGAAAAGCACAATGAAGACTTTGGAGTGGCCTATTCAATTCAATTCAACTTTATTTGTATAGCGCCATTTCACAACAACAGTCATCTCATAGCACTTTCAACTGTAGGGAGAAGAAAGACCCCAGCAATCAGGCGATCCCCTGTGAGCAAGCACTTGGTGACGGTGGAGAGGAAAAACTCCCTTTTAACAGGAAGAAACCTCCAGCAGAACCAGGCACAGGGAGGGGCAGTCATCTGCTGCGACTGGCTGGGGGGTGAGGGGACAGAGAAGATGAAAAGAACAGACATGTAGAGAGCAAACAGCAAGATGGGGACTCAATCTATGGGAGAGAACAAACAGATGTTAATGACCAGCAAAAAAAAAAAAAATTTCATTGAGAGTGAAGAAAGGATTGAGGCCCAGTGCATTATTGGAGGTCCCCCGGCTGACTAAACCTATTAGCAGCATAACTAAGGGAGGGTTCAGAAACACATGATCCCTCCCTAATTGTAGGCTATATCAAAAAGGTAGATTTTAACCTTACTCTTAAAAACAGAGATCGAGTCTGACTCCCAAATCCAGATTGGCAGCTGGTTCCACAGGAGAGGAGCTTGATAACTGAAGGCTCTGCCTCCCATTGTACTTTTGGAGATTCTAGGTATTACAAGTAATCCTGCATTTTGGGAGCGTAGTGCTCTGTTAGGATAATACGGTAGTATCAGATCTGGGCTGCACGGTGGCGCAGTGGTTAGCACTGCGGCAGCACAGTTTACCCTTGGCCGGGGGATTGTGGGGATCGTGGGTTCGATCCCAGCCCCCGACCAACAGTGATCTGTGTGGAGTTTGCATGTTCTCCCCGTGTTGCGTAGGTTTACTCCGGGATTTCTCCGGTTTCCTCCCACATGCCAAAAACATGCATGTTAGGTTAATTGGCTGTTCTAAATTGTCCCTAGATATTTGTTTCCTATAGGCCCTTAGAATAGAGGGTTAGTATTAATGAAAGCGCTTTGAGTGGTCTTTGTGACTAGAAAAGCGCTATATAAGTGCAGGTTAGTTAGTTAGTTAGTTAGATCTTTTAAATAAAAAGGAGCCTGATTGTTTAGAGCTTTGTAAGTAAGAAGAAGGATTTTAAACTTCATTCTAAACTCTATGGGAAGCCAATGAAGGGAGGCCAGAACCGGAGAGATATGATCTCTCTTTCTAGTACCTGTTAAAACTCTTGCTGCAGCATTTTGGATCAGCTGAAGACTTTTTAAAGATGTTTTAGGACAACCTGATAATAAAGAATTACAATAATCTAATCTTGAGCTAACAAAAGCGTGGATCAGTTTCTTAGCATCACTCTGAGACAAGATGCTCCTAATCTTGGCAATATTACGCAAATGATAGAAGGCAGTCTTAGAAACAAATTTTATATGTGAATTGAAGGACAGATCTTGATCAAAAATAATTCCAAGGATCCTCACAGAGCTATTAAGAGAAAGGGTAACCGCATCCAAACTGAAAGTTTGATTTGGAAAGGTATTTCTAAGGTTTTTTGGACCAACAAGAATGACTTCAGTCTTATCAGAATTTAACAGCAGGAAATTACAAGTCATCCAAGCTTTGATTTCCTTAAGACAGGCTTCCAACTTGGCTAATTGATTACTATCATCTGGCTTCATAGACAGGTATAATTGTGTATCATCTGCATAACAATGAAAATGTATAAAGTGCTTTCTAATAATGTTGCCTAATGGAAGCATATATAAACTAAAAAGAGTAGGGCCTAGCACAGATCCCTGTGGAACTCCATGACTAAACTTTGAGTTGAAAGAAAACTCATTATTGACATGAACAAACTGGAACCTATCAGATAAATAAGATCTAAACCACTGCATCGAAGTTCGTGTTCTAATCTATCAAGTAGAATATTATGATCGATAGTATCAAAAGCTGCACTAAGGTCTAAAAGGGCAAGTACAGAAACCAGTCCATTATCAGATGCGATGAGGAGGTCGTTAGTGACCTTTGCTAAGGCTGTTTCAGTACTATGATGGATTCTAAACCCAGATTGAAACTCTTCAAGTAAACCATTTCCCTGCAAGTGGTCAAATAATTGCATAGCAACAACTCTTTCTAAGATTTTTGAAATGAAAGGGAGATTAGAGATTGGTCTATAGTTAGCTAAAACTCCTGGATCCAGCATTGGCTTTTTGAGTAAGGGTTTAATTACAGCCATTTTAAAAGCCTGCAGTACATGGCCTAAAGTTAATGAAGAATTGATAATTTGAAGAATAAAGCTACCAATAAGTGGGAAGACTTCTTTAAATAACCTGGTAGGAATAGGGTTTAAAAGACAAGTTGAAGGCTTGGATGAGGAAATTATTTTGTCTAACTCTAAAAGGTCAATTGGGGTAAACTCATCCAAACAGATATCAGTTGAAGGAGTTGTAGTAGTTACTGTATTTAAGTTAACTGTGGGAAGAACCTGATTGATTTTATCTCTGATGGATGAAATTTTATTATTAAAAAAGTTCATAAAGTCCTGACTAGTAAGCTCTAAGGGAATGCTAGGATTGACAGAGTCCCGACTCTTTGTCAACCTGGCTACAGTACTGAAAAGAAACCTGGTGTGGCACATATATTGAGTTCATATTTCCCCACAAATGTATGGCTGTATGTGTATTGGGGGCTTCACGTCTCGCGGGACAAAGAAGGTCTGGGTCTGCAGAGATCTACAGGAGATGACGAGGAGGTGCGAGTTTTGGCCTTTGTCTCAGAGAGGATGCCCCAGAAGGATTCCCGGAACATCGAGGGATAAGAGACGGACATCAAAGAGTTGCATTGTGACTGGGAATTAAATGCCATGTGATTGTATGTTTGCTGAAGCACCATGTGACTTAGGCAGTATAAGAGTGTGGTATTTCTTTGCTCGGTCTCTTTTTTTCTTGTTGAGAGATTGCTAGAGATGTGTTCTCTTAATAAAGCCGAACCTGAGAAATAAACTCAGCCTCATCTTTGAACGCATTCTCTACACTGGGATTATTCTTGTTCTCTTCTATTAATGCAGAATAATAACTCGTTCTGGCTTTTCTAAGAGATTTTTTTATAAATTAAAAGATGATTAAAGATTGATTAGGACTAGTCAAAGTCCTGACCTGAATCAGATTGAGATGCTGTGGCATGACCTTAAAATGCAGTTCATGCTCAAAAACCCTCCAATGTGGCTGAATTACAACAATTCCGCAAAGATGAGTGGGCCAGAATTCCTCCACAGCACTGTAAAAGACTCATTGCCACTTATCACAAATGCTTGATTGCAGTTGTTGCTGCTAAGGGTGGCCCAACCAGTTATTAGGTTTAGGGGGCAATCACTTTTTCACACACGGCCATGTAGGTTTGGATTTTTTCCCTTAATAATAAACATCTTCATTTAAAAACTGCATTTTGTGTTCACTTGTGTTATCTTTGTCTAATATTTAAATTTGTTTGATGATCTGAAACATTTAAGTGTGACAAACATACAAAAAAAAAAACGAGAAATCAAGAAGGGGCAAACACTTTTTCACACCACTCTCTCTGTGTGTGTGTGTGTGTGTGTGTGTGTGTGTGTGTGTGTGTGTGTGTAATATAAAATTATTTTAGCCATTTTAAGTGGGAATTAATGTAGGGGTGTTCTAAAAAAGATGGGGGGTGTCCTAATTTATTCCTCACTATTTGTTTTGACTTATATTTTACAGAAAATTTGAAAAAAAGTCTTTAATTCATTTTAATTGTTTAGTTGTATTACGTGAATCTCCCAGTATTTTTAACATTGATATTAAATATCCATATGTCCAAATATGTAAAAAAAAAAACCAAACAAAATGACCCACACACGCTTATACAGGGTGTCCTAATTTTTTCACGACTGTACATATATAGTGCATCAGTTAAGTATTCACAGCGCTTCGATTTTTCTACATTTTGTTATGTTACAGCCTTATTCCAAAATGGATTACATTCATTTTTTTCCTCAAAATTCTACACACAATACCCCATAATAACAATGTGAAAAAAGTTTTTTTGAGATTCTTGCAAATTTATTAAAAATAAAAAAACTAAGAAATCACATGTACATAAGTATTCACAGCCTTTGTCATGAAGCTCAAAATTGAGCTCATGTGCATCCTGTTTCCATTGATCATCCTTGAGATGTTTCTACAGCTTAATTGGAGTCCACCTGTGGTCAATTCAGTTCATTGGACATGATTTGGAAAGGCACACACCTGTCTATAAAAGGTCCCACCATTGACAGTGCATGTCAGAGCACAAACCAAGCATGAAATCAAAGGAATTATCTGTAGACCTCCGAGACAGGCTTATCTCAAGGCACAAATCTGGAGAAGGGTACAGAAAAAATTCTGCTGCTTTCAAGGTCCCAATGAGCACAGTGGCCTCCAGCATCCATAAATGGAAGAAGTTCAGAACCACCAGGACTCTTCCTAGAGCTGGCCGGCTGTCTAAACTGAGCAATCGGGGGAGAAGGGCCTTAGTCAGGGAGGTGACCAAGAACCCAATGGTCACTCTGTCAGAGTTCCAGCATTCCTCTGTGGAGAGAGGAGAACCTTCCAGAAGGACAACCATCTCTGCAGCAATCCACCAATTAGGCCTGTATGGTTGAGTGGCCAGACAGAAGCCACTCCTTAGTAAAAGGCACATGTCAGCCCACCTGGAGTTTGCCAAAAGGCACCTGAAGGACTCTCAGACCATGAGAAACAAAATTCTCTGGTCTGATGAGACAAAGATTGAACTCTTTGGCATGAATGCCAGGTCATGTTCAGAGGAATCCAGGCACCGCTCATCTCCAGGCCAATACCATCCCTACAGTGAAGCATGGTGGTGGCAGCATTATGCTGTGGGGATGTTTTTCAGTGGCAGGAACTGGGAGACTAGTCAGGATAGAGGGAAAGATGAATGCAGCAATGTACAGAGACATCCTAGATGAAAACTTGCTCCAGAGCCCTCTTGACCTCAGACTGGGGCGACGGTTCATCTTTCAGCAGGACGACGACCCTAAGCACACAGCCAAGATATCAAAGGAGTGGCTTCAGGACAACTCTGTGAATGTCCTTGAGTGGCCCAGCCAGAGCCCAGACTTGAATCCAATTGAACATCTCTGGAGAGATCTGAAAATAGCTGTGCACCGACGCTTCCCATCCAACCTGATAGAGCTTGAGAGGTACTGCAAAGAGGAATGGGCGAAACTGCCCAAAGATAGGTGTGTTAAGCTTGTGGCATCATATTCAGAAAGACTTGAGGCTGTAATTGCTGCCAAAGGTGCATCAACAAAGTATTGAGCAAAGGCTGTGAATACTTATGTACATGTGATTTCTTTGTTTTTTATTTTTAATAAATTTGAAAAACTCTCAAAAACTTTTTCGCGTTGTCATTATGGGGTATTGTGTGTAGAACTTTTGGGAAAAAAATGAATTTAATCCGTTTTGGAATAAGGTTAACATAACAAAATGTGGAAAAAGTGAAGAGCTGTGAATACTTTCCGAATGCACTGTACACACACACACACACACACACACACACACACACTTACATACATATATACAGTATATAAAAAAGCACAGGTGGATTGCTGTTTTACCTTTTTGAAGTGAGTGGCTGTCTGAACCTTCCTGACAGGCTGCATGAGGGCATCTCTGACAATTATACTGATGTCCGCTCCAGAATAGCCCTCTGTCTTTTGGCCCAGAGTTACAAAGTCTGCCTCAGTCAGGTCGTTCGGGGTGGAACCCAAATGCAGCCTGAACATGTAAGAACGGGCGTGCTCCTCTGGCAGAGGAATGTAGATTCTCTTTTCAAACCTAATACACAGACAAAAGACTGAAAGTCAACAACTGCAAAGAATTTAACCTCTTAAATCACAGATGTTTTACCTCTTAGTGTGGGGAAAACTGCTCTGGATGATTAAGAGAAGTGACGAAACAGTGTTTTGACACTGGCTCAGAGGAAGTCACCACCTTCCACAGTATGTGGGAAACCATGGTGTACAGGGGTGCCTATCTCCATTTCTGTGACTCTAGGCCACACAGCTACTGTAAGTAGTGAAAGCTACAGTGGGTGGGTGTGGGGGGCATTCCTCTGGTAGCTCTGTGTGTTAAGAGGAATTGGCATTAAAAACTGGGGATTCTACATTGTCCTTAGGTATGACTGTGAGAGTGAATGGTTGTCTGTCTCTTTGTGTTGGCCCTGTGATGGACTGGCGATCTGTCCAGGATGTACCCTGCCTCTCACCCAAAGATGCTGGGATAGGCTCCAGCCCTCCGCGACCCGAAAAGGATGAAAATGAAATGGTCCAGAGGAACGATCCTGGATACCCCGCTACCAGATCTTAGATCCTTCGCTTATTTGGGATTTTTGGCTGAGACATCCACAAGCCCTCAGTTGGGCACCAGGTGGTGCCCGTGGGGAGGGGGGCGGGGGTACTGTCAGGGCTGCTGCCCTTGCAGCAGCAAAGAATAATTAGATCACAGAAGTGGATTCAGGTGTGTCTCAGTTGCTGTAGTGGCAGCAGCTGAGAGCAGTTACTCTCAAGATTGGATGCAAGTGGGTCAGCGGTTGGGCTTTTCTTGTTACACAATCAGCTGCATCTCCTCCCTTATAAAGCTAGCTTTTTGAGTGTTGACCTGGTGACATAGTCACTCTCCAGATCCTGTATAGATATTACCCTGATTTATTCCTGTCTTGTTCCCTGAACCCTCCTTTTGTTTGCCCAAACCCTGAGTCCTTAATTTCCCCAACCCAGAATATATATATCACGTCTCTCTCTATTAGCAGAGTCTGCACGTGGGTTCCCTAGCCTGGGTCCTGACAGTTAGTAACTCGAGGAATCCCTATTGTCCAATCAAATTGCTCGGTCAGAACGAACTGTTGTATAAAGTTAAACGAACCTTCTCCTGATGGCCGAGTCCAGTGTCCATGGTATGTTAGTTGCTCCCAAGACCAGGATTCCATCATTGTTAGTTCCAACACCTAGCAAGAGAATGAAGCCACAATTAAAGGAACCATCTGTAAGACAATATATACAAACCCCAATTCCAATGAAGTTGGGACGCTGTGTAGAACATAAACAAATACAAAATACAATTATTTAAAAATCCTTTTCAGCCTACATAGGGAACCTAAGTCAAGCCCCCTCTACTTCCGCATATGGGACCTTAATTTGGAAAAAAATCTCCATTGAAGTGAATGACAAGAAAAAAATTATCTTTTGATCCCGATCGAATTTTGCCATGAGTTACACATATGATGTTTGTCAATTTAAAAGATAATTTTCCACATAATTATTTTCGACTGTCATATAATAATAGAATATTATTTAGTTTTTGTGAGACCGCTTAGTGGACTACATCCCCAATTGTCTTGGACTATAGATGGGATGCACTGGAACAGAATTCTTGGCAGTTATAGGACAGTTACCATAGCAACACAGCACTGAGTGGCAATCACATGTATAACAGCTTTATTTTTTTTCTGCAGCAAAACATAAAAATCACAAAAAACATTTAATCACAGTAATGTACAGAGTACTGTCTTCTTAATTTTAGATGTTAATACCACACTATTTACTTGACTGTAGTGATGGAGTGATGCTCGTAGTGCTGAGGAAGGCAGATGAGGAAGAGGACAGCTCCTGAAAATCTAGATGAAGTGGATATAATTCAACTAGGAGGAATGGAGGTGGGAAGCGGCGAAGCGGAAGTTTGGAGCTCAGTGGAGTCTAAAAGAAGCAAATGTAGACGTAAAGAAACTCAATCAAGACTGTTATCAAGTGCTGAGGAATCAGAGGATGAACGATCCCGGAATGAACAGAAGGAGTGTAAAGTAATCACTAAACTTACTCAGGAAGGGGCATTGTTTTGTGAGTGGAACCCGATTAAGCTCACAAATGCAATTAATGGGTTACTTGGAGAAGTTTTAAATGAAGGGTTCTTCGTAATGGTTCATTGCTGGTTACATGTAAAGACAGTGTTCAACAAGGAAAAGCGATCAGAGTCAATAAGATGGAGGGAAAAATTGTGCAGTGTTCAGTATTGGAAGGAAATAAGGCAATGAGAGGAGTGATATTGGGCATTTCAACGGCTGTCTCAACCGATGAAATAATGAGGAACTTAACTGGAGCAAAAGCAACAGAGGTACGGAGATTGAAAGCTAATAGAAATGGCGAAAAATGTGATAGTCTGTCAGTAATGTTAAAATTTGATGAAACAAGACTGCCAAGTAAGGTGTATATTGGCTACATGAGCTATGAAGTCAGACTTTACATTCCTCCTCCACTCAGATGTTTCAAACGTCAAAAATTGGGTCATGTAGCAGTGATATGCAAAGGTAGACAACGATGTGCCAGATGCTCCGGTGAACATGAATATGGCAAGTGTGAAAGAGGAGCCAAATTAAAGTGCTGTAACTGTGGTGATGAACATAGCTCTGCATATCGAGGTTGTGAAGCCAGCAAAACAGCAGCAGAAATTCAGCAGATAAAAGTCTCCCAGGGATTAACATATGCAGAAGCTGCGAAAAAGGTGCCAGCTAAAAAAGGGGGAGTGGACTCGAACAGGGAGAGTGTGCAGACTTGCAGTGCATGCAGTCGAATTAAGGAAGATACTCTGGTTTTGAAGGAAAATAATTTTGTCTTATTTGTGGTAGATGTGATAAACTGCACTGTGCAGACTTCCAAGAAAACAGAAGAAATAAAAATCATTGTGAAAGCAGCAGAAAAATATCTTGGCATTAAGGGGCTACTTTGGGAAGCAGTTGAGGACTTGTTAAGTGGGGGATCTTTAAGTTCAAAGACATCATGGGCTGGTGGATCAACCGCCAATCAAGTCTAAAAGAAGAAGAATAAGAATGAGATGAGATGCAGATACAGATTACAGCTAGAAGTAGAATAATGAGATGAGACGTAGATACGAGATTAAAGAAGGAGAACGTCACAAAGCTATGAGGAAAACATCACAAAGCTCTGAGAAAAACGTCATAAACCTATGAGGAAAACGCCACAAAGCAATGAGGAAAACGTCACAAAGTTATGAGGAAAAACAGACACACAGAAAGACAGACATACAGTATATAGAGTGCTTGGCGGTGGTGCGCCTATGGGCTGGTTGCCAACCGCCAATCGGGTCTAGAAGAAGAAGAAGACCATCTCAAAAGACTGGACACCAAGAAGAGCAGATAGGACAGCTCCTAGAATTACTGGTCGACGGACTCTTCTGAAGATCGAGTTGGACTGTTTGAAGAAGAAGAAGAAGAAGAAGAAGGTTGGGACTGCATTTACGTCTGTGTTCACGCTGGCGGTAGGAGTGATTTGTTTGTGGCAGATAGCAAAAACTGTACGCTGTCTGTAACATTATGGCATCTAGCTCTGACAGGTACGATAACGATGAGGTGGGCTGGGCACTATCCAGGTCTGGGGGGCGGAAAAGAGCAACCAGGGGGGCAACAAAACCTAGAAGCAGGTCAGATGAGAGTGATGCAGGAGGAAGTAACAATGCAATGAAAACACGAACTAGCCAAAATGGATGGCAGTTTGAGGATGTAGGGAATGACTGGAAGGTTGTCAGTGAGTTCAATCAGGGTGGGGGGACTATCACCCGGTTAAGCTAACAAAAGCAATTGAGAAAGAAATTGGGAGAGTTAAGTTTGCAAAGTTCATGAATAATAAGCGGCTGTTAATTCATGCAACAAGTAAACAACAGCAACAGAAAATACTGGCAATGACATGTCTAAACAGAGAACAAATGAAGGCGCATGTTCCTGGCGCAACAGCTAACTTGAGGGGAGTTATATCAGGTGTCCCTTTGAGCATGTCTATGGAAGAAGTGAAAAACGAGATCCAAGGAGAAAAGGTGAAGGATGTGAAAAGGCTAAAGAGTAAAAGAGAAGATTCACTGAAGGACACACTGTCTGTCATGATTCAGTTTGAGGAAACACTCCCTAAATCAGTCCTAATAGGATACATGTATTACAGTGTCAGAGAATACGTCCCAAAGCCACTCAGGTGCTACAAATGTCAAATGGTGGGTCACACTGCTCAGCAATGTAAGGGAAAGCTAAGATGTGCTAGATGTGGAGGGGAGCACGACTATGGTAAATGTGACAAGGACGCCAAAGTAAAGTGTTGCAACTGCGGGGGTGAGCACAGTGCTGCATATGGAGGATGTATTGTGCAGAGGGAAGCTAGACAAGCCCAGGAAATCAGAATAGCTAAGAAAATCTCGTATTGTGGGCACCCAGCACAATGCACACTGATAATATTCACGCTCAGCAGGGATTGCATACAAACAGAGAGCCCCTTGGGGGACAACCAGTTAATCACGCGATTGATATGTATGGGGTTCCAAGGTTGTCATAGCCAGGAGCGGCACTGGGGTTAAGCTCCCAGTGCTTATAAAATGCTCCTTATGGCGTGCATCTCAAAAAACCTCTGACAACTAAGTCCAACTCCTAGCCTGCCCGTGTGGTTTAGTTTCTAAGCCCAGCGGAACTGCTTTTACTAATAGGAGAAGGGGCGAGGGCAGATTTCTGGCGCCTTAAAACCAGATGCTTTGGGTAGATGGTGGTCCATTAACCTGGGAAGGTAGCCCATCTAGGGGAAGGTAAACCCTGATTTCAAACCGCCGCTGCCTTGCGGCATACCCGGTCAAGGAAAGGCTTCGGGAGTCAACCCTGAGGAAAAATCCGGAGTCAGAGTCCCTAAGGCAGTTCTCTGTTGTGCTCAACATCGCTCTGGCAGCTCCTGCGACGGCGCTGGTGCCAAACTGTAGCAGCCCTGCTGTTCCTTTGGATTCATCAGTGATGTGGAGACGGGGGACATGCTGTATGGGCAACATCTTGTCTTCCATACCTTTCTGCCCAGGCTTGAATCCTACCAACGCCCAACGTTGGAAGGTAGAACACCGGATCACTGGAGAGGACACTCCAGCTTCGCCTTCAGCGTAGATAAAACACGGGGAATGACAGTTACCGGTTATAAGCCACCGCTCAATTGGCGTAGAGCGTGGCGCCAGGGGTTGTTCCCGATGGTGGGAGGGATCATCTGATCTCACTGGACAGCTACCGCCCGCCTCAAGCTAGGCAGCCCCCAGCCAATAAGGTGTTGTCCCGCCACAGCCTGCTTTCCTCATTGGGCGCATGGGGATGAGGCGAAGTCCGAACAGCAGGCTGAGAACCTTTGCACCAGGCAAGACAACCAAACAAAAGAGACCAACTCTAAAACTGGGAACTTGGAACGTCCGCACTATGATGACAGGACTCGCTGCTAACCTCAAGGACATCAGCGACACCAGGAAGACTGCCGTCATCAATAATGAGCTGAAGAGACTGGAAGTGGATATCGCCACTCTCCAGGAAACACGGCTGGCTGACGCAGGCACACTGAGAGAGAAGGACTACACGTTCTACTGGCAGGGAAAGGGCAGTGACAAACACAGGGAACACGGAGTGGGCTTCGCAGTGAAGAACACCTTGCTGAAGATGGTGGAACCGGGCAGCAATGGCTCTGCACGACTCCTCACCCTCCACCTTAACACCATTCAAGGCCCAGTCACCCTCGTCAGTGTGTATGCCCCAACACTGACAGCCACACCAGAGGCAAAAGACGAGTTCTACGAGAATCTCGCAACAACTGTCAGGATCATCCCCAACTCTGAACAACTCATTCTCCTTGGAGACTTCAATGCCAGAGTGGGTGCTGACCACAACTCCTGGCCCTCCTGTCTTGGACCATTTGGCATGGGCAGAATGAGCGACAACGGACAGCGGCTGCTCAAGTTCTGCACACATCATGATCTGTGCATCACAAACTCGTTCTTCAAGACCAAGCCCCAACACAAGGTTTCCTGGCGACATCTGCGCTCAAAGCACTGGCACCAGCTGGACTTGATCCTGACCAGGCGCACCTCACTGAAGAATGTGCTAATCACCCGCTCGTTCCAGAGTGCAGATTGCGACACAGACCATTCATTGGTGTGTTGCAAGGTCAAGCTGCAGCTGAAGAAATTCCACCGCGCCAGACAGCCTGGAAAGGCACGGATTGACACCAGCAAGATGGCCCAACCAGAACTTGTTGAGCAGTTTGCCTCCACCTTTGTGAAGGAACTTGGTGAACCACAAGAAGGAGAGTCTGCTAAGCAGAAGTGGGAAGAGCTGCGAAACACCATCCACCGCACAGCCTTGGCTACCTTTGGGAGGAAGATCTCAAAGTCACAGGACTGGTTTGATGCCAAGTCGACCGTGATGACCCCCGTCATTGAAGCCAAGCGCTCAGCACTTGCTGAGTATAAGAAGTACCCAAACGAGAAGAATATCCAGATTCTCAGGGCTGCGAGAAGCAAAGTTCAGCAGACTGCTCGGCGCTGCACCAACGAGTACTGGACTCAGCTCAGCCAAAACATTCAAACCGCTGCCATAACAGGAAACATCCATGGTATGCACGACGGCATCAAGAAAGCACTTGGTCCGGCTCAGAGCAAGACGGCCCCCCTCAAATCCTCCACTGGGGAGATGATCACAGAAAAGAACAAGCAGATGGAGAGATGGGTGGAGCACTACTCCGACCTCTACTCCAGACAGAACACCATGACACCGTCAGCCCTTGATGCCATCGATTGCCTGCCATCCATGGATGAACTTGACGCCGAGCCAACCATCAACGAACTCAGCAAGGCCATTGATAGCTTGGCCGCTGGCAAGGCTCCCGGCAACGACGGCATACCCCCCGACCTGATCAAGCACTGCAAGACTGCCCTACTGCTGCCATTGCATGACGTTCTCTGCCAGTGCTGGAAGGAAGGTGCCGTACCACAGGACATGAGGGACGCCAAGATCATCACCCTCTACAAAAACAAAGGGGAGAGAAGCGACTGCAACAACTACAGGGGCATCTTCCTCCTCAGCACTGTTGGCAAAGTCTACGCACCAGTTGTCCTCGTTCGTCTACTGAAGCTTGCCGAACGTGTCTACCCCGAGTCTCAGTGTGGCTTCCGCGCTGGGCGATCGACGATGGACATGATATTCTCCATCCGTCAACTTCAGGAGAAGTGAAGAGAACAGAACATGCCCCTGTACGTCGCCCTGTACGTCTCTCGCCAGAGAGGGCCTTTTCAAGATCCTGCCAAAGATAGGATGCCCACCAAAGTTGCAAAGCCTCATCGAATCATGCCACACCAACATGCAGGGGATGGTGCAGTATGATGGCAACATTTCAGAGCCATTCAGTATACACAGCGGAGTGAAACAGGGCTGTGTACTTGTGCCAACCCTCTTTGGGATCTTCTTTGCTATGCTCCTGAGGCATGCCTTCAGCACAGCAACAGAGGGAATCTGTCTGCATACAAGATCTGACGGCAGGCTTTTCAACCTCGCCCGCCTGAAAGCCAGAATCAAAGTACGTGAGGCCCTAATCAGAGATATGCTGTTCGCAGACGACGCTGCAGTCCCGACCCACACACAGCAGGAGCTTCAGACCCTGATGGACCGTTTCTCCCAGGCATGCATGGACTTCGAGCTTACCATCAGCCTGAAGAAGACTAATGTCTTGGCGCAAGGCACGGAAGCACCACCAACCATCACCATCGACGACTACGAGCTGGAGGTCGTGAATCAGTTCACGTACCTGGGTCCACAATTAGCAGCAACCTCTCCCTTGATACAGAGATCGACAAAAGGATTGGAAAATCAACCTCCACACTCGCTCGTCTCACCACACGAGTGTGGGAGAATCCCAAACTCTCTGTCAAGACGAAGATGGCAGTGTACAATCCCTGCATCATCAGCACACTGCTCTATGGGAGTGAGACGTGGACAACATACGCCCGGCAGGAAAAGAGACTGAATTCCTTCCACTTGCGCTGCATTCGCCGCATCCTGGACATATCCTGGCAGGACAAAGTGCCCAACATAGATGTCCTGTCCCGCGTCGGCCTTCCTTCCATGTTCACTCTACTCAGGCAGCGCAGGCTCCGTTGGCTAGGCCATGTTCACCGTATGGAGGATGGCAGAATCCCCAAAGAAGTCCTCTACAGAGAACTGGCGATTGGCAGGAGAGACGCTGGCCGTCCACAGCTGCGCTTCAGAGACATCTGCAAGAGAGATATGAAGGTCCTGGAGATCAACACAGAGCGCTGGGAGGACCTCGCAACAGACCGCTCCAAATGGAGAGGCACCCTGACCAGACAGCTCAAGGCGGGTGAAGAGAAACTGACTGCTGCAGCAGATGAAAAAAGGACCCGCAGGAAGAACCGCCACAGACCCAGCAGCACGGAGACCATCCACAAGTGCGACCTGTGTGACAGGGACTGCCATTCGCGCATCGGCCTGTTCAGCCACAGGCGGTGCTGTTCCAGCAGAGTAGACATTTAGGATTCTCTTCCATGGTCATCATAGACCGACGGAGGCCGACGACGACGATATGTATGGACTGATATCAATATGTAAATGTGCCTTGCATTCTCTTTTGTCCTATTGTTATACATCCCTGGAGTAAGGAGAGGAGTATGGCGCCAGTTAATCAAAGCAATTGATATGTATTGACTGTTATGTATATCAATATGTAAATGTGCCATGCATTCTATCTTGTCTGTATAAATGTGCTGACTTGACATGCCTTAGGGAGCTCACTCACAGCACACTGACAACAGCGCACACAGAGCACACAGCGCTGCTGTGTATCTCAATGATGATTGAGGAATAAAACTCTTAAACCTTCAGCTCGCTGTGTCACCCCTGAACTTATTTCGTTCCTCCACACTGGTGACCCTTGACGAAGAATGGAACACAGGCGAATACCCCGGAGACGACCCGGACGGGAAGCCTCAGAATGCGTCACGGTGTGTCCCTCGCCTGATCTTTTATCTCCACACTGGGGACCTGACGAGGGAGAATGACCGTCTGCTCTCTCTCACCGCGCTGTGGATTCCAGAGGACCAGAGATCGCCTACATCCTTCGCACCCACACGGGAGCGCGCGCGCCTTGTCCTCTCTCCACGATGGCAACCTCCAGGGCCGAGAGCGCAGCGCTGGGACCGAGACACAAGCAACCTTCTGATCAGTGACACGAGCAACGCACAGAAACAGCCTGAACAGGGAAAACCATCGGCGCCGACTGCATTGATTTCCATCAAGCTCCCTGACTCTGACTAAACTCCGGACAGCGGCCCTCCCGCACACAGAAGCCATGCGCGCAGACTGCAGGATTATGAGGACAGCGCGCGTCACGCACCAGGGACAAACCAGCTCCACAGACTGATACATTGTTCTCCACTGCTGCACGTGCCCGAAAAACACGGCCGATTGCCACCCTCGGAAACTTTAGGGCCGCTCGCGCACCTGGAGTGGACGTGCAGCCAGCACTCAGGACTTTGTATGAGTTTTCCAGCCACGGCTCACAAGGGGAATGTAGCCGATTGCTTTCCCCGACGACTTTAAGGCTGTTTTTCGCACCTAAAGCTAAACTGCCGAGTCCCTGACACAGCTTCAGTTTATCACAGCCACTACGCATCCTCGGGGAATTGGGTCGCTCGCCTTCCCCACATCCTCGCTGGACCAAAACACGAGAGAAGTCATAGATGTAATTTTTTCACAGCCGTTGTGGATCTCCGCCACGTTTAACGGGAAAAGTTCCTCACCATTGCGGATCCACACACAATTTTTGCGCAGCCCAGACACCACGTCCCGAGCCGGCACTCGCTTATTCCCACCCCCTCAACCTCCACCTGCACAGAGCTTTTCCTGCACCTCACTCCCAAAGCCGGCCGATCGCCGTCTGGTTCCATTATGCACGAAACACACCAGCCCGTATGCCCATGATCCACGGTCGTTCAACGTGCTGGAACTTGGGAGCGGAGCACACTGCCCTTTCCACCCCTCCCCCATCCCCCTCACTGACTGACATGCCTTCCGACAGTTCTACCGGAGCTGGAGCCCAAACGACAGGGGGGGGGGGGGTCACAACCCCTTCTAATCGTTCTAGGGGGAGCGGTGTGGGCACCCAGCACAATGCAGACTGATAATATTCACGCTCAGCAGGGATTGCATACAAACAGAGAGCCCCTTGGGGGACAACCAGTTAATCATGCGATTGATATGTATGGACTGATATCAATATGTAAATGTGTCTTGCATTCTCTTTTGTCCTATTGTTATACACCCACGGAGTAAGGAGAGGAGTCTGGCGTCAGTTAATCAAAGCAATTGATATGTATTGACTGTTACGTATATCAATATGTAAATGTGCCATGCATTCTCTCTTGTCTGTATAAATGTGCTGACTTGACATGCCTTAGGGAGCTCACTCACAGCGCACTGACAACAATGCACACAGAGCACACAGCGCTGCTGTGTATCTCAATGATGATGGAGGAATAAAACTCTTAAACCTTCAGCTCGCCGTGTCACACCCGAACTTCTTTCGTTCCTCCACAGTATGCGGAAGCCCTAAAGACAGTTAGACAGGCAGGAATAATCAGAAACACAACAGGCCTTCCTCAAAGAAGTTCAGTTCAAATGGAAGCCCAGCCATCAACAAATCCCACACAAGCACAAGATCATGCCGCTGCAACAAATGTTTGTGTTCACAAATGCAAAATGGATGATGACACATTGATAGTTAAGAGGACAAACTTTATAGCTTTTATCTGCCACACCATTAATGTTGCTGCACAGCTAAAGAAGAAAAGTGACAGAATCAAAACCATTGTGGAAGCAGCAGGAAGCTTCCTAGATGTGAAAGATATCACAGCCGACCAGATTCATGCTTTATTGAAAGCTGAAACTGGGGAGACTGCACATGCTGAAACAAGACCTTAATTATGGTACTACACATACTACAGTGGAATGCGAGGAGTCTTATAGCAAACGGACAAGAACTCAAGAAGTATCTTTACAAACTAGAAGTTGTTCCACAGGTAGTGTGTGTACAGGGGACATGGCTTCAACCTCACTTAGATTTTGTTATTCCAGGATACAGTTCAATCAGACAGGATAGATTTAACACTGTAAATGGAGGAGGATGTGCCACTTTCATTAAAGGTGGCCTGGCGTATAGGGTGATTCCCTCCCCTGAGGATATAGTGTAATATTATTGAAATATGTAGGCCAAATGGACAAGGAAATATTAAGCCAATTAATTATTACAACCCATGTAGGAAGTTAACAGCAGATATTTTCAGTGTTATGGCAGGGGAAGGGCATATGAAAGAGGTATGGTGTGGAGACTTTAATGTCCATAATAGCTTGTGGGGAATCACACATACAGATACTGTAACAATGGAAATGTTGTGGAAGAGATGTTAGATGAAAGATCGTTAATTTGTCTAAACAGTGGTGAAAGTACCAGGGTGGATGTGCATAGGGGCACATTATCATGTATTGGCCTGACTCTGGTATCTGATTCTTTAGTGAGCGCCTGTGAAACGACGGTTATGAATAGGACAACTATGGGAAGTGATCACTTCCCAATACTTACAGTCATTAAAACTGAAGAATGTATACAAGAGGGAGGATGTTTTACAAGATGGTGTTTTGACAAGGCAGACTGGGGAAAATTTAGGCAATACTGTGTTCAATCATGTCATTTGGTAACATTAGAAGGTGGCATAGAAGAGTGTTCAAGTCAGGTAACCAATCGTATTCTAAATGCTGCAATAGCAAGTATACCTAAGAAAACAACACAGGGTAGGAAGAAGGTTGTACTCTGGTGGAATGACGAATGTAGTATTGCAGTAAAAGAACGAAACAAGGCATTCAGAATGCTGAGGAAGAATATGAATAGTGAAAACTTAATAGAGTACAAAAAGAAAAGGACAGTAGCTCGAAGGATTATTAAAAACAGGAAAAGGTCAACATGGAGAGAATTTTGTTCCACCCTTGATAGGAAAACAGAACTAGGTGATGTCTGGGGTATGTTTAAAAAAATGAGTGGGAAAAGGGTATCAGTTAAAATTCCATCTTTAGTGGATGGGGACAAGATGGCTGTATCAGACAAAGAAAAGGCAGAAGTCCTAGATAGAGCATTTGCAGCAGTGCATAGAGGAGACCATCTTGGTGAGAGTCATAGACAGCAAAGGGAGCACAAACTCAGAGAAAATGCAAACTTAAAAAATTAAGTGAAAGAAGACATGACTGTGTTAGACCTCGAGCTCACAATGTCAGAGCTTAAGAGAGCTTTGCAAGATAGGGGATACACAGCTCCAGGATATGACCAGTTAAGCTATGCTATGTTCCAGCAGTTGCCTATGCAATCAATGCAACTGGTGCTGAAATTGTTTAACACAATATGGAAGGAGGGGGTTATCCCAAGTGGGTGGAAAAAGGCTGTAATTTTACCATTTAATAAGCCAGGGAAAGATCCAGCTCATCCAGGCAACTACAGGCCAATAGCATTAATGTCACACTTATGGAAATGGATGGAGAAGGTGTAAGTTTACAGACTCTCATTTGTACTAGAGCAAAAACGATTAATAAACGACTATCAGAATGGTTTTAGAAGAGGAAGATCCACAGTGGATGCTCTAGTTAGGGTAAGTAATGATATTGAAAAGACTCTCAAAATGAAAGAAGTAATGGTTATAATTTATCTGGATATTGAAAAGGCTTATGACTCACTGTGGAGGGATGGACTTCTTATCAAACTGAATAAAATGGGCATTGGTAGTAGGAAGTATAATTGGATAATGGATTTTTTAACACACAGGACAATTAGGGTTAAAGTAGGATCAGAAGTTTCTAATGACTTTGAAATAGAAAATGGTGTTCCTCAGGGGAGTGTGATAAGCCCTGTTTTATTCAATATAATGATTAATGACATGTTTGAGGATCAAGAGGGATCCATCAAAACAGCACTATATGCAGACGATGGAGCCATATGGACAAGGGGAAGAAATGAGAAATTTGTGTTCAAAAACATCAGGAAAGCAATGGAGAAAGTGGAAAAGTGGTGATATGACTGGGGATTTAAATTTTCAAACAGTAAAACCTGCTATATGACTTTCACAAAAAAACGCAGAACTGGTACAGAACCATTAACATTATATAATCAACCAATAGAGAAAGTCAGCAAGTTCAAATATCTAGGATTGTGGATTGATAGTGCATACACATGGAGAGTTCATGTTGAAAATCTGGAGACAAAGTGCAAAAAAGTCATTAATCTCATAAAAGCTGTAGCTGGACACAAATGGGGTGCAGATAAACAGGCATTAATTGACATTTACAGAGCACTAATGCGATGGACAATAGACTATGGATGCATGATTTATGGAGCAGCGGCAAAGACAACTCTGGAAAAAATAGACAGAATGCAGCATAGAGTGCTTCGCCTGTGCATTGCAGCCGTCAAAACAATACCAAACAATGCAGTTTTAATAGAAGCAGGAGAAATGCCAATGGATTTGAGAAGAGATAAACTCGCATTATCATACTTGGTCAAGCTGAAAGGAAGTGAGGAAGTGAATATTTCAAAAACAACACTACAAGACTGCTGGGAATATTCTAACTTCCAGGGACACGGGTTTGGGTGGACAATTGAAAGAAAAGCCAGAATGTATGGGCTGCACACTATTGATATAGCTAACACCAGTCCAGTGAGTAATGTTCACCCTTGGCTGTTTCCGGGAATAGAAGTAGACGCTAGTCTGCTAATGAGGAAAAAGGATTGGCATATGAGTGAAGTTGACCGAGAAAAGAAGAAGAAGAGTGATGTCTGAAGATAGAGTTGAGGTTCAGTTGGACACAGCAATGATGATAGAAGGACTACAGCTCCTGACCAGATAGAGTGATGATATAGAGTGAAGTACGTGGCGGTAATGCACCTGTAAGCTGGTTGCCAACCGCCAATCAAATCTAAAAGAAAAAGAAGAAGACTGTAGTGATGTGTGGGTAAAGACCAAGGAGCACATGGTAAGTGAGGAACTGATTCAGAGCCTTTAATTCTTTATTTATTTAATTTTTTGCCAATTAATCAAGATGGAATGATAAGATTAGCTCTCCACAATGCAAGCAGGTACTTTGTGTACTGCTGTGATTGAATATTGTGTGTATTTTTTGTTTTACTGCATACACCCTAATGTTGCTATTCATTTTTGCCACTCAGTGTTTTTTACTGCCATGAGTTCTGTTCGGTGACATCATACGCATACCCTCTATACACGTCAACAAACACGATTACGGCAGTTCCCCTCTCAAAGCTCACCTCCTGTTTTCTGACCGATGAAAGAAGAATCCAAAGAGGAGAAAAACAACACAAATGTATTTTGAGAGCTGGAGCTAATCCATGGAACTGTTAGTTATTTCCCCCTGAACGCTCTTTGAAAACGGTGACACAACTTATGCGAGTCTGTGTTTGTAGTCTTTTAGTTCACTTAATTTTGACAACCTTATACCTTAACAGTAAGACAACGACCTACACCATTATTTATGTGGAAAATTATCTTTTAAATTGACAAACATCATATGTGTAACTTGTGGCAAAATTCGATTGGGATCAAAAGAATAAAATAGAATAGGCTTTATAGTCATTGTACAGTTGTAAAGTACAATGATAAAGATAATTTCTCTCTTGCCATTCACTTCAATGGAGATTTTTTCCGATTTAAGATTCCCTATGCGGAAGTAGAGGCTCTCTATTCAATTGAATGCATTACAAAGACAAGATATTTAATGTTCAAAGCGATAAACGCTATTGTATTTTTTTTTGCAACTATTCACTCATTCTAAATTTGCATGCAACACGTTCCAAAAAAGCTGGGACAGGGGCATGTTTCCCACTGTGTTACATCATCCTTCCTTTTAACATCACTCCATAAGCATTTAGGAACTGAGGACACTAATTGTTGAAGCTTTGAAGGTGGAATTCTTAAACAGCCTCCTAGAAACACTTGCATCAAGCACGCCTCAACGAATTTTTGAAGGGATCAAGAAGAACGAAGGGGCTACTCACTACTGAGTCCTTTTTGTTGACAATTTTAGTTATGCTTTGGTTTTTTGGGGGGGCGCTATGGTCTTAAACTTTGATCAGCTGATGAACAGCCTGTTTGAGTTTAAATGCAGTTTTCAGTAAATTGTCTACTCTTTTTTTGTGTGTGTGTGTCTTGCGCCTATTTCTTCTTTTTGCATTTTCAGAATCAGAATCAGAATCAGCTTTACTGGCCCAGTATGCAAAACACATACAAGGAATGTGACTTTGGCTAAAAGCTTGCTCTCGTTGTTCAGGAGGAGGATTTAAATAAGATTTAAATAAGGATTCAATGACAACAGAGTATGTACAGTAAATTACAATCTGTCCACGTTTCTATAAAAGGATGCAAATATATACAGGAATATATGCAGTTATTTACTCAGACTATCCACACTTTGCAGAAATATATGAAAAGATATACAGTCACACAGTATTTCAATGTGAACTCAGATTCAGTGATATAATGTGAATGAAGTAAAAAGCAGTGTGAGAGTTATGTGCAATGTAAGAATGGATGAAAAGTCATGAGTACAGCAACAGGTAGGACTAGGTGAATGTTAGGAGTTCATCAGAGTGATGGCTTGAGGAAAGAAACTGTTCCTGTGATGGGTGGTTTTGACCTTCAGTGATCTGTAACGATGACCAGAAGATAGAAGTTCAAACAGTTTGTGGCCGGGGTGTGACGGGTCAGCACAGATGTTTCCCGCCCGTTTCCTGGTTATGGACCGATATAAGTTCTCAATGGAGGGTAGGTCGGTACCAATGATCCTCTCCGCAGACTTAATGATCCGCTGCAGTCTGGTCTTGTCCTGTTTAGTGGCAGATCCAAACCAGACAGTGATGGAAAAGCAGAGGACAGACTGGATGATGGCGGTGTAGAAGACAACCAGCAGCTCCTGAGGCAAATCAAACTTCTTGAGCTGACGCAGAAAAAAACAACCTCTGCTGGGCCTTTTTCCGGACAGTGTCTATATGGGAGGACCACTTCAGGTTCTGGGAGATTGTGGTACCCAGAAACTTGAAGGAGTCCACAGTGGACACTGTGCTGTTGAGGATGGTGAGTGGGGGGAATGAAGGAGGGTGTCGCCTGAAATCCACAGTCATCTCCACCATTTTGGCTGGGTTAATTTTGAAGCTCTCCTTACAACCTGGTTACGATCCACCATAGCAAAGTGGGAATACTTGTAATTTTTCCCCAGGTCTTAACACTTTGATTGGGGGTGTATACCATTTAAGGGTTTTTACATTTTCGCCAAACTTGAATTCCTGTCCATGAGCCGTGGGATGCTACAAGTGACATTTTCCAAAATTTTGCAGTGGTTAGCACTGTGAAAGCACAGTAAGAAGGTCACAGGATCGATTCCACCCCTGACCATCGTGAGTTTGAGCTCACCCCCTGACCATCGGTGACCCTTCTGTATGGTATTTGCATGTTCTCCCCGTGTCTGCGTGGGTTTACCCCAGGTACTCCAGTTTCTTCGCACAGGCCAAAAACATGCAAGTTAGGTTAAGTGGAAACTCTAAAAGTGGCCCTAGGTGTGAATGCATGTGTGAATGGTGAAGGGATTGGCGCCGCATCGTGGCTGCCTCATCCATCCAGATGGATGCCCTGAACTTCCCTCTGGGGATTAATGAAGTATACAAAATACAAAAAAACTGAGCACATACTAGGGATGTTCTAAATAACAATTAACAGCTCTCAGCAGATTTTTTATTTTTTTTTTTGCTCACCTTGCATCTGGACGAGGAACTCCGTCTTGATTCGGCGTGCAGCTTCGCTCTCGTTTTCACTCCTGGATCCACAGAGGGAGTCGATCTCATCAATGAAAATGATCGATGGCCTGTGTTCTCGTGCTAAAGAAAACAGGTTTTTCACCAACCTGGAGGGAAAAAAAAGGCAGTAGAGTTGCAGCATATATTTTTTTTTCTGTAATTTTCCCATCATTCCCCTGGCTTTATAAACCAACACCTTACTTTTCGCTTTCCCCCAACCACTTTGAGACGAGGTCAGAGGAGGAGATGGAGAAGAAGGTGGAGTTGTTGGCTTCTGTGGCCACCGCTTTGGCCAGGTAGGATTTTCCTGTTCCTGGTGGACCAAACAGAAGGATCCCCCGCCAAGGTTTTCGCTTTCCTACACAAACAGAAACAGCTTTTTTCAATTTTAAAATTCCCACATATGATTATCACCTTTACACAAATGTGTAAACTTCACTATGTGCTTGGCATGCCTGTGAAAAGATGGGGAAACTTGATAGGCAGGATAACAGCTTCTTTCAAAGCTTCTTTGGCTCCTTCAAGTCCAGCCACGTCATCCCACTTAATGTTTGGCTTTTCCATAACAATGGCACCTGTATGAGAGAGTAAGTTGAGAAACACGCTGTAGAATATTTATTGTTTAACCATAAAATATCATTAAAATCTGTGCTCACCTGAGAGCTGATTTTGGAACTTCTTTTTCTCCGAGTCCTCTCCTTCATCACTGTCGTCGCTGGAATAAAAAGCAAATATAAGCAGTCAAATTATTTTGCTGACATATGAAAATCACACATTGGCTTTGATTTTTGTGAGGGAAGATTGATTACAATGGTACTTTTATGACAGTTTATATCTAGTAAGTTTCCTATTTAGTGCCTTTTTATGTTTCTCTCCACACAAAACAAAATCAGACTTTACATGTCTCTAAAAGCATCTTCCCTACCAGTAAAATTCCTTTAAGGAAATAGTCCTTCTGCAGAACCAAATCATATCATATAGGAATGTATGCAAATGTACTATATTCCACAGAAATGCAAAATATTCCAAATTTACAGTTAAGAAAAGCTAAGCATCTTTTTTCATTCTAAATTTGCTGATCAGTCATGTTTGTTTTTTTCTAACAGTGACTCAGTCAGAACACAAAGAAAATCACTTTTAGTTTAATTGTTGACTCTAAATTGTCCCTAGGAATCTGTCTCAGAGAGGCCCTTAGAAAAGATCACGGATGGGCAACTGGCGGCCCCCGATGTCATCTGCTGCTGCCCGCCAGTCCATTTCCAAAAATCTATTATTTATTTATATCCAGTTTGAACGCATTTGGAACTGCATTCTTAAATGCAGTTTTAGAGTCCGCCAGCAGAGGGAGCTCTAATCGAAACCTAGGTGCTGCAGTGGTGGAGAGAGAGTGAGGGAGCCACAGATATAGAGAGCAATGTGCCCCGGAGAACATCTTTTAAGGTATGTATGTATTACAGCAGAAACGTACAGAATAGGCTGCTTTTAAACAACAATAAATGCTACAGCTCCTCACTGTGCAGCATTTACAAAAACAAGTTTCAAACTCCCCTCATGGATCGTCACCTTATCGTGGTGGGGGGTTTGCGTGCCCCAGTGATCCCAGGAGCTATGTTGTCCGGGGCAATTTGCCTTTGATAGGGTCACCCAAGACAAACTGGTCCTGGGTGAAGGGCCAGACTAAAAACGATCCAACAGACACTCATGATAAATACTAGAACAAGGATTCAGTGTACCCTGCCCGGTATGGGGTTACCGGGGCCCCACCCTGGAGCCAGGCCTGGGGGAGGGGCTCGATGGCTAGCGTCTGGTGGCCGGGTTTCCACTCATGGGACCCGGCCAGCTCAGCCTGAAGGAGTTACATGGGTCCACCCTCCAGTGGGCTCACCACCTGCAGGAAGGATCATGGGGATCCTGTGCTTTGTGAATCAGGTGGCGGTCAAAGGCGGAGACCTTGGTGGACTGATCCCAAGCTTCCTAAACTGGCTTTTGGTATGTGGAATGTCACCTCTCTGGTGGGGAAGGAGCCTGAGCTGGTGCATGAGGTTGAGAGCTTCCGGCTAGATATAGTCAGCCTCACCTCAACACACAGCTCCAGTTCCGGAACCAATCTCCTGGAGAGGGGCTGGAGCTTGGCCTACTCTGGAGTTGCCCTGGGCAAGAGGCGACGAGCAGGAGTGGGTATTCTTGTATCCCCCCACCTTGCTGCCTCTATATTGGAGTTTTCCCCGGTGGGCGAAAGGGTTGCTTCCCTGCGCCTTCGGGTTGGGAAATGGGTCCTGACCATCATTTGTGCCTATGTACCAAATGATGTTTCAGAGTACCCACCCTTTTTGGAGTCTCTGACTGGGGTGCTGGAGGGTGCTCCCCTTGGAGACTCCATTGTCCTACTGGGGGACTTCAATGTGCACGTGGGCAACGACAGTGAAACCTGGAAGGGGGTGACTGGGAGGAACGGCCTGCCCGATCTGAACCCGAGTGGTGTTCAGTTATTGGACTTCTGTGCTAACCTCAGTTTGTCCATAACGAACACCATGTTCAAGCATAAGGGTGTCCATATGTGCACCTGGCACCAGGACACCCTAGGTCGCAGGTCGATGATCGATTTTGTTATTGTGTCATCAGACCTGCGACCGTATGTCTTGGACACTTGGGTAAAGAGAGGTGCAGAGCTGTCAACTGATCACCACCTGGTGGTGAGTTGGATCTGATGGCAGGGGAGGATGCCATTCAGACCTGGTAGACCCAACTGTATAGTGAGGGTGTGCTGGGAACGTTTGGCTGAGGCCCCTGTCTGGGAGGTCTTCGACTCTCGCCTCTGGAAGAACTTCAACCACATTCCGAGGGAGTCTGGAGACATGGAGTCTGAATGGGCCATGTTCTCCAGCTCTATTGTTGAAGCAGTGGCTCAGAGCTGTGACCGCAAGGTCGTCAGGGCATCTCATGGTGGCAACCCCCGAACCAAGTGGTGGACACCAGTGGTGAGGGAGGCCATTAAGCTGAAGAAGGAGTTCTATCAAGCTTGGTTGGCTTGTGGGACTCCCGAAGCAGCTGAGGTGTACCGGAAGGCCAAGCAGATAGCAGCTTGGGTGGTTGCTGAAGCAAAAACTCGGGTATGGAAGGAGTTGGGTGAGGCCACGGAACAAGACTTTCAGTCGGCCTTGAAGAGATTCTGGCAAACTGTCCGGCAACTCAGGAGGGGGAAACAGCTCCCTGTTCACACTGTGTATGGTGCGGATGGGACGCTGTTGACTTCGACTGGGGATATCGTTGGGCAGTGGAAGGAATACTTTGAGGATCTCCTCAATCCCACTGATACGCCTTCCACAGAGGAAGCAGGGCTTGTGGACGAGGGGGACGACTCACCTATCACAGGGGCTGAGGTCGCCAAGGTGGTTAAAAATCTCTTTGGTGGCTGGGCCCCGGGGGTGGACGAGATTCGCCCTGAGTACCTCAAGGCCCTGGATGTTGTAGGGCTGTCATGGTTGACACGCCTCTGCAACATTGCGTGGAGGTCGGGGACAGTGCCTTTGGCATGGCAAACTGGGGTGGTGGTTCCTCTCTTCAAAAAAGGGAACCGGAGAGTGTGCTTCAACTTTAGCGGGATCACACTCCTCAGCCTCCCTGGGAAGGTCTATGTCAAGGTACTGGAGAGGAGAGTCCGACCGTTGGTCGAACCTTGGATTCAGGAGGAGCAATGTGGTTTTTGTCCTGGCCGTGGCACATCGGACCAGCTCTTTACCCTCTCGAGAATTCTCGAGGGTTTGTGGGAGTTTGCCCAACCAGTCTACATGTATTTTGTGGACTTGGAGAAGGCATTCGACTGTGTCCCTCGTGGTTTTTTTGTGGGGGGAGCTTCGGGAGTATGGGGTATCAGGCTTGTTGTTACGAGCTATTCGGTCTCTGTACGACCGTTGTAAGAGCTTGGTTTGTATTGTCAACACTCGATCGGACTCATTCCCATTGAGAGTTGGACTCCGCCAGGGCTGCCCATTGTCACCGATCCTGTTCATAATTTTTATGGACAGGATTTCTAGGTGCAGCCAGGGAACGGAGGGTGTCATGCTTGGTGACCACAGAATCTCATCTCTGTTGTTTGCAGATGATGTTGTCCTGCTGGCTTCATTGAGCAATGACCTACAGTTCTTGCTGGGACGGTTTGCTGCTGAGTGTGAAGTGGCTGGGATGAGAATCAGCACCTCCAAGTCCGAGTCCATGGTCCTCAGCCGGAAAAAGGTGGATTGTCCTCTCCAGGGTGGGGACAGGCTCCTGCCCCAAGTGGAGGAGTTTAAGTATCTTGGGGTCTTATTCATGAGTGAGGGGAAAATGGAGCGAGAGATTGACAGACGGATCAGCACAGCATCTGCAGTGATGTGGACGTTGTACCGGTCTGTTGTGGTGAAAAGGGAGCTGAGTTCTAAGGCAAAGCTGTCGATTTACCAGTCAATCTACGTTCCTACTCTCACCTATGGTCACGAGCTTTGGGTAACGACCAAAAGAACGAGATCACGGATACAAGCGGCTGAAATGAGCTTTCTCCGTAGGATGACTGGACTCACCCTCAGAGATGGGGTGAGGAGCTCAGTCATCCGGGAGAGGCTCAGAGTAGAACCGCTGCTCCTCCACATTGAAAGGAGCCAGCTGAGGTGGTATGGGCATCTGATTAGGATGCCTCCTGGACGCCTCCCACTTGAGGTGTTTCGGGCACGTCCCACTGGGAGGAGACTCCAGGGCAGACCCAGGACTCGCTGAAGAGGCTATGTCTCCCAGCTAGTCTGGGAACAACTTGGTATCCTCTGTGAAGAGCTGGAGCAGGTGGCTGGGGAGAGGGAAGTCTGGGCTTCCGTGCTTGAGCTGCTGCCTCCGCGACCCGGACCTCTGGAAAAGCGGTAGAAGATGGCTGGATGGAAGTTTCAAACTGAAAGGTAAATTTAAATAAGAAATGGCAAATTTATGACAGAAAAACTCACTAATTTAGAAAAAACCTGAGTACAACTAAAAAGTTACAAATTTTTAAATAAAATGATGCAAATCAGTAGACGCTTGCACATCTTAAAACCAAAATAAAATATAGATTTGCAAAAAAAAAAAAAAATTGGCTAATTTAAACCAAAAATGTAGCATATTTATCATTAAAACCATTTTTTATTTTGATCATTTTCTTCTAATATTTTAAAAACATTTTTCTTCATCGTCATATTTCCTTTTCTTCTTGGCTTTTTTGTTAATTACTGTCCAGAATTTCTCTTTGTTCATCATTTTGATGGAAAGTGTTTTAAAAATTAGGTCATGATATAATTTTATCAGTAATTTTAATTTTAATATGATAAAACATTGAGTAGCTTTTATTTTCATTTTCAGTTTTAATTGTTAAACTTTTGACTTTGAAGAGACTCCACCCCCTCAAAAGGTTTACATGTAAATCTGGCCCTCGGGAAGTGAGGAAAAAAAATTTGTGGCCCTCACTACCACCAAAGTTGCACATCCCTGGAATAGATGGTTAGTGCAGTTACTAGTTAAGCACTCTAAGTGGTCTTTGTTACTAGAAAAAGCACTACTATATATACAGTTACAATCAAAATTATTCACCCCCACTGCAATTTAGTTTTATTGGCAACATGTCCAAACTAGCAGTTGTTTGCAATAAACAAATTAAAATAACAATTTAAATAGCTCAATACACTAATATTACAAGTGGTTTCTACAAATTTGACACAAAATGCCACTTTAAATGACTAGTGCAGTCTCAAAATTATTCAACCCCTTCATGACAGTCATGTTTAGGACTTAGTTGAGCACCGTTTTGTGGATATGACCTGCTGCAAATGAGATGCATAGCCAGACACCAGCTTCTGGCAGTATTCCTGAGGAATCTTAGCCCTTTCCTCATGAGCAACGACCTCCAGTTCACTAATATTCTTGGATTTGCATGCTGCAACCACCGTTTTCAAATCCCACCAGAGGTTTTCAGTGGGGTTTGAGTCAGGTGAGTCATTCTACTATCTCCCAGGACTTCTTCTGAAACCAAGCTTTGGTGGGCTTTGAGGTATATTTGTGATCACTGTACTGTTGGAAGGTCCAGTGATGCCCAAGCTTCAGTTTCCTCACAGACAGTATGACATTTTCTCCCAGGATTTCCTGATATTTGATTAAATCCATCTTGTCCTCCACATGCTGCAGGTTTCCAGTACCAGAGAAAGCGAAGCAACCCCAGAGCATCACTGAGCCACCACCATGCTTCACTGTAGGCAGGGTGTCCTTTTCAGCCTATGTTTCGTTCTTTCTTCTCCAGTTCTACCACTGATCCATAGGCCTGAAAAGTTCCAGTTTTACTTCATCGCTCCACAGAACAGAATACCAAAACCTCTTTGGTTTATCTATATAGTTTTGAGCAAATTGGAGCTGACTTTTCTTGTGCTTTTGGATCAGTTGTAGTGTATGTCTTGGGGTTCGGGCATAGAGTCCTTCAGTGTTTAGTATGTGTCTTACTGTGGAAACTGAAACCTCAGTGTCTGCTACCATCAGGTCTTGCTGCAGGTCTTTTGCAGTCAGTTGAGAGTTTTTTGACCACCTTCCTCCTCATGGCTCTAGTGGCAGCCATTGATAGCTTCCTCTTTCTGCCACATCCAAGCAGTGTAGCCACTGTTCATTTAACTTTAAACTTGCAAACTATGCTTCTGACTGTATTTCTAGGAACGTGCCTTTGCTATCTTCTTGTATCCTTTTCCCTGTTTGTGCAAGACAATGATCTCTGAACTTCACCATCAACAGCCCAGGTGTTTGAGGTGTTCTATCTCAAGTAAACCTGACACAACTGATGAAGCCCTTGATTGGCTGCATCAGGTGTGCTTGAGACCACACCTGATTTGCAAATGTATGCTCTTATGAGGAATTTTATTCTGTTGAATAATTTTGAGACCGCAGTAGTCATTTAAAGTAGGATTTAGTGTTGCATTTGGATAAAGTCCTTGTAATATTGGTTTTATTTAACTAATGAAACTAATAACTTGTGTAATTTGTTTATTGCAAACACATACCTGCCAACTTTTCAAACCTGAAAAGCCTAGTAGCTAGCCGGGGTCCAGGGGCCTGTGCCTAATGCTAATGCTAATAATGCTAACGCTAATACTAATAATAATAATAATGCTAATATTTGCCAAACAAATATTAGCATTAAATCTAGTTAAATGTAGCTAACAACCTCATATTTCTTCAACTTTCAAACCTGAAAAGCCTAGTATCTAGCCGGGGTCCAAGGGCCGCAGGCCCCGGTAGGTCCAGGACAAAGTGCTGGTGGGGGGTTCAGGGGTGCGAATCCCCCCAACGCCAAACAAATATTAGCATTAAATCAAGTTAGAATGTAGCTAACAACCTCATATTTCTTCAACTTTCAAACCTGAAAATCCTAGTAGCTAGCCGGGGTCCAGGGGCCGCAGTGTCAAACAAATATTAGCATTAAATCAAGTTAAAATGTGGCTAACAACCTCATATTTCTTCAACAATCATGTTTCTATTTTCCTTAAATTGTCAGTGCAGATATGCTGATGGAAAAGATCAAGGACAAACTCTATGGTAACTCTCAAGCATTGTTGTTTTCCATGGTGCACCCCTTAGCTTTCTTCAGTTGGTCTTTTGAATGGAACACACTGTGGCACTTGTTACCCAAAGCTGTCATCATTTTCCTGGTCATGAGGTTGCCCAGAACTTTAGTTGACAGACTGGACCTGAACTCAGTTTTGTTCTTGTTCACATGGCTGAATATGCGCTCACAGTCCGCAGTAATAATTCCTGGAAATGCTTTGGAGTATTCCTCACGAAAAGACTTGCCATGTGTGTGGATATGGATTTTCATAGTCTAGGGATGTGATTTGGGGTTGGGGAAATTATCTGAAAATTTAGCAGGGGGTCTGGGGGACATAGTCCCCCAGCGGGGTCCGGGGCAAAGCCCCGCTGGGGGGGCAAGGGGGGCGAAGCCCCTGAAGCTCCTGGGTTTTTATGATTTTTAAGTACCAGAACTGTGCTTAAATGACATAAAACAAACAGCTGAATGCCACTTATTACTGTATAATATTGACTTATGTTCCAAGAAGATAAAATCTCTGAACTTAGTTCAGAGATTTTTTGATCTCTTCCATTTCCTCCTTCTTTGGTGGCATTTTTACTGACCTGTTGATAGTAAAACAATCTCTGCTGGTGTCGCCGGTATCCGATCCGACCGACCTCAAATCCAGCTGGGCCTCAGCTAGCCCCCTCCGCTGCTAGTCCCGCTGCTTACTGCCGCTGCAATTGAGCTCCTGTCCAGCCGGGGTACCGGCAGCTCCTCCACCGAGTCCCGCCGCCCACCGCCGCTGTAGTTGAGTTCCGATCCGGCTCCCGTCCAACTGTTGCCTCGGTTGGTTCCTCCGGCAAGCCCCAATCACCGGGGACGGAGTCACTTCTTTGTATCGGTGTTAGGTGCTACGACTAGCTATGGTGTTAGCTATAGCGATAGCGTTAGCTTAGCAAACGCTTCAGGTAAATTTAGATACGATTCCTAGCGATCTCGTGTTTGGAATTGCTTTCGTGTTTTTTTTTACGATTTAAAATTTTTGACTGAATTTTTAGTGAAAAACCGTAATTTTGATTAATAAAGCCGTAACCCAGAATGGGGTCTTGAAAACCGTAACCATTACGGCAAAACCGGAGTAGTTGGTAGGTATGTGTTTGCCGGTGACACTAATCTATTATGCAGTGGAAGCAATTTGGAACAACTTTTGGATACACTCGGAAAGGAATTAGGAAAGCTTAAACTGTGGTTTGATTCAAACAAATTAACGCTCAATTTAAGTAAGACAAAATTTATAGTTTTTAACAACCATCACAACAACTTAGTATCTAAACTCAGTGTAAATGATGTAGCGATTGAAAGGGTATCTGAAACTAAATTTCTTGGAGTAATAATTGATAATAAACTGTGTTGGAAGTCACATATTAATTATATTAAAGGTAAAATATCTATATCAATCGCAATACTACACAGAGCGAAATATTTGCTGAATCAACCCACACTATATACCTTGTATCATTCATTAATACTCCCATACATGACATATTGTACTGAAGTATGGGGAAATACATATAAAACAAACATATATCCAGTCTTTATGCTTCAGAAGAGAGCTATTAGAATAATAAACAAAGCTGCTTACAGGGAACCAACAAACCCACTTTTTCTTAAATTAAAATCTCTCAAGTTGAAAGATCTGATTGACTTTAAAACTGCAGTAATAATGTTTAAAGCTAAGAATCTATCACTGCCCGCAAATATCCAAAAGCTGTTCCAAATAAGGGAGAAACAATATCATTTCAGAGGGACATGTATATTTCAAAAACCTTCAGTGAGAACTACCATCAAGCAACACTGTGTTTCAGTGCAAGGAGTCAGATTATGGAACGATTTTGGACCTGAATTAAAATCATGTACAATGCTTGGACAATTTAAACAAAAACTAAAGGAAGAAATACTCCAAACATACAGGTATATCCAAGATGACATGTAAAATCACATAAGGATTGTCATATCCAGTCTGTGTTGTGTTGTTACTTAGTTTTTTTTTGTCACATTTTGTCTTAGCTTTGTTCTGAATTGTAATCGCTCTTGTTTTGTTTTTCTTTTGAATTCTTGGATGGAATATGGGTGGGCAATATAAGCTGCGGCTTCAGCCATCACCCATTTCAGATAACTTATGTTGAACTGTATAATCAGAGGAGTTATTGTCTAATTTGACCTTGTTGGATTTTTTCCCCTTTGTTATATTATTCTGTTTCTTTTTAATCTTTACTTTTAATCTATCCAAAATAAAGATTCATTCATTCATTAAATTTGCATTCAAAAGACTATCTTAACACTGCATAGAACTTCGAATAGGCCAGATGTGATGTATTATGAATACTAGAAGACTAGAAATATCAGCAGGGTATACTAGCACTGTATAACAGACACGTGCGTAAAAGACAGCAAAATCGCTCTGATATTTTATGTGTTTACATGATACACCAAGCATGACAAGGCTTGCAATTACACAGCACATGTTCTTCAGAATCTTAGGCATTATATAAAATGTATTCTCCCTTTAGATGTCGAATCCATGGTCCATTTGCCAGGGTTGAAGTGCAGTCGTGTCAACGTCTGCAGCAGTTTACATCATGTTTACATCTCGCGATGTGCGCATGCCTCTCCGGGATTTCGCGCGACAATAGAAACCTCAACACCCTCAATAGCGATAGCGTTAGCTTAGCAAACGCTTCAGGTAAAGCGTAGCAGCGAACCACGAAAAGAAACGCTACTCAGTTTACTCACAGAGCCCGGTGAAAGGCGAATAAAGGGGTATTTCTTTTTTTTCCACAATATCTTTATTGAACCTTTTTTTTTTTTTTTAACAAACATGATACAAACAATCAAACACTAACACTAAAGTACTACTACAAAAAAAAAAAAAATGCACTAAAAACACCAACAACCACCAACAAAATCAAGTCTTCAACAATGCTCCTCTGTTTAGTCTAGACAATCCAATACATAAGTATACATATTATGTTCACCAGTTTGGAATTTACAAGGTCCACACACATCATTCACCTTCTTCTTCAAGAGTTATGTTTAAATTTTTTACATAATCAATAAAAGGTCTCCATATATTCTCAAACACAATTTCCTTTGATTTTAGTATATATGTTATTCTTTCTAATGGAAGGTTTGTTAACATCTGTCTTAACCACTGAGTCACATCTGGTCTATGAGTCTTTTTCCATAATAGTGCAATACATTTTTTGGCATTAAGCAAACTGAGGTCTATGAATGTTCTTTCACTTTTATTAAAATTATGCTTTTCTGGGTACAGACCCAACAAAAACAGTTTAGGATTCAATATGATTTGTTTTGAGATTATTTTTTCAATTGTTACCCTCACCTCTTCCCAAAACATTCTTATTAATCTACATTCCCATAAACAATGAAATAGGGTTCCTTTACTTTCCATGCATTTTGTGCATGTATCTGGTATATTTTTGTTATATCTATTTAACTCCTCCGGTGTAACATACATCCGCATTAACCATTTGAAATGTATCAATTTAAGGCGTGCATTTATTGATTTGGTTTGAGCTTCTGTACAAGCCAATTCCCATTGTTCCTCTGAAATTTCAATTTGCAGATCTTCTTTCCAGTAGTTTAATCTTTTCAGTGAATTTTCACTTGAAGATAGTGTCAGTGAGTTATAAAACTCTGAAATAATACCCTTTCTTTTACTATCTTTCATCATCCTTTTTTCCAAGGATGAATAAATAGGTCGAGTGAGAGCTTTATTTTGATTTGATCGAATAAAGTTTCTAAGTTGAAGATATTTAAAAAAATGTGTTCTATTGAGATTAAATTTGATCCTCAGCTCTTCAAAAGACATTATGTTGTCTGCACCTGGCAAATATAAATCCTGAATCTTTTGTATCCCTTTTAAATTCCATACTTTAAATACAGCGTCCACTCTCCCTGGTTTAAAATATTGATTACCCCATATTGGACTAAATTGTGACAATAACTGTGGTTCTTTTAAATAGTTTTTAGCTTCACACCATATTTTGATCATATGCTTTACAAATGGATTTTTAACTTGTTTTTGTAATTTTTTTGCCGAATCTGAGTATATGAATATGGGAAGAGGTAAAGGTAAATTGTATGATTCCATTTCAGTCCAGTGAGGGAGATCATTTGATGAAAAATAATATGTCATAGACCTCAGTTGTGCCGACCAATAATACAACATAAAATTTGGACATTTCAGACCTCCACGATCAAATGGTAAATATAATAAAGACAAACGTAATCTAGCCCTCCTGTTGTTCCATATAAATTCCACTAACTTTTTTTTTATTCTTGAGAATAGATCTAAAGGTGGTGATAAGGGAATGTATTGAAATAAATAAAGTATTTTAGGTAAAATATTACTTTTAAGTATATTGATTCTCCCGATCATCGACATTGGTAGTGACATCCATCTCTGAGTTAACTCATTGATATGTGACATTAAGGCTTCATAGTTGACACTGGCGACTGATTCTAGCTTAGGCATAATTTGGATTCCTAAATATTTAAACTGATTTACAACATTGAATTGATTTACCTCAGGGGCTGGGTAATTTCTCTGGGTCTCATTTAGCATTAATATTGAAGATTTAGTTTTATTTATTTTATATCCTGATATTTCCCCAAAATTCTTTATTAAATTCAACAAGGTTGGAATTGATTTTTTTAGATTCGACATAAACAAAATTATGTCATCGGCGTACAGGGAGATTTTATGTTCTGTTGGTCCAACTTTAATTCCATATATTTGTGAATGTAAACGTATCGCTATCGCTAAAGGTTCAATTGCCATAGTAAACAGTAAAGGTGAAAGTGGACAGCCTTGTCGACATCCTCTATTGATTTTTATTGGTTTTGAAATATTGTTATTTGTTAGGATTTCTGCTGTAGCATTATTGTATATTATTTGAACCCATTTTATGAAATTATTTCCAAGTCCAAACCTTTGTAGGACTTCAAAAAGAAAGGGCCATTCAACTCTATCAAAGGCCTTTTCGGCGTCCAATGATAGGAGAGCTGTATCCGGTGCTTCTTTATTAAAATAAATAATATTAAATAGTCTTCTTACATTATGGAAGCCTTGTCTACCCTTTATAAAGCCATTCTGATCTCGATTAATAATATTTGGTAAAATTTCTTGTATTCGTCTTGCTAAAATTTTACAGATTATCTTAAGGTCGGCGTTTAATAGGCTTATTGGTCTCATATTTTCACATTTATTAGAGGGCTTACCTGGTTTTGGCAGCAGTATAATTAAGGCATTATTTATGTATGATGGTAAATTATTATTTTGAAATGCTTCTAAAACCATTTCCAAAAAAGGTTTTATTAATTTATTCTTAAATTTTTTATAAAGGTCAACTGGAAGACCATCTGGTCCTGCACTTTTTCCTGATTTCATATTATCAATGGCTAGCCCAACTTCTTCTTGACTAATTTTAGACTCCAATATCTCCCTGTTTTCATTTGGAATACACGGTATAGATAGTTCGTTCAAAAACCCATTTAGTTTTGTTAAATCAGGTTCATTTTTGGTATCATATAATTTTTCATAGTAATCTCTAAAGGCTCTATTAATTTCTAAAGGATCTATAACTACCTGTCCCTAACTTATAATACTGGTAATTGGTGTTTTAATTTCCAATTGTTTAATCTGCCATGCTAATAATTTTCCTGATTTTTCACCTTGTTCATAAAAAGATTGTTTCAATCTTAGAAGACTCGAGGCAGCTCTATTCGCTGATTTTTTGTCGTATTCAGCTCTCAAAATCAGTAATTCATTCTCCAACCTTGGGTCACTTCCTGCATACACTTTTTCCTGAAGATTTTTTATTTTATGTTCCAATTTAGCTCTCTCCTCTCGAGTCTTCTTAGATTTTGATCCTGTATAACTAATAATATGTCCCCTAATAAAAGCTTTGAAAGCCTCCCACTTTACACATGCTGATGTTTGTGTAGTATTGATGTCAAAGAACTCGTCTATCTGTTTTTCTATATACTTGACAAATTCCTCATCCTGAAGCCATTTATGCTGAAATTGCCATCTACCTGATTCCTTTGTCAATTTTTTATCTACATATATTAGACAACAGGGTGCATGATCAGAGATCACGATGTTATCATAAAAGCAGTTTTGAATCTTGGACCTTAATTCTGTGGAAATCAAAAAATAATCAATACGTGAGAATGTCTTGTAGGTACTGGAATAACAAGAATAGGCTTTAACTTGTGGTTTCATTTCTCTCCATATATCTAACAATCTCAATTCTTTCATAAAATGATTAATAGTCATCCTACATCCAATGTGCGTACAATCCAGTCCTGTTGATCTATCCACACCTGGATTCAATGTACAATTAAAATCCCCTGCTATTATATGTTGCCCTGTAAGTGATGATAAGATGAGAAATAAATTAGCAAAGAACTTCTGATCATCTATATTGGGACCATATAAGTTCACAAGATTTATATTTTCTAATAGCAAAGAACCTTGAATGATTACATATCTTCCAAATTTGTCTCCAATTTCATTTTTCACTTGAAAAGGAACTGATTTATGTATGAGAGTCATAACTCCCCTGGCTCGGGATGAAAATGAAGAGGTGAATACACTTCCCTGCCATCTACTCCTAATTCTTTTAACATCCTCCTCTATCAGATGAGTTTCTTGTAAAAACACAATTCTTGAACCCATGTCCTTTATTTTATTCATAACTTGTTTAAGTTTTTTTAAATTTTGTAGACCTCTGCAATTCCATGAAGTTAAATTAAGGTTAACACTTTGGTCCATGATCAATAGAGAGTTTGGGATTACCTTGCAGTGTAAACATGCTCATACAGAGAAGCAAAAACATGAGTGGTTGAACATTCATCCTACAAACTACACACAAACAAATTTCCCCTTCCCACACTTGTGGCAAACCCCCCAAAATCAAAAGAAAAATTCTGTCTCCCGATATAGCCATCGACCGTTCCACACCCACGGGGAACAGCCTAAGCCACTCCTTCTTCATCCTCCCAATCACCCTAACTCTACTGCTTTTAATGACGTAACATTAACTCTCCTCTGTAGTTTTCCAACTTAACTCCAAAATTTTTAACAACTTTGTACATCATAGTTTTTTTTTTTTTTTGTTTTGTTTTTGTTTTGTTTTTTTTAATATATAATACAATCTATATTTTGTAAACTTACTATTTACTTCAAGTCAGTCAGATGCCTGTGCAAATGCTTAATTATTCTACCTTATATTTTGTTCATGCTTAGCTCCCACCAGTCTCTTCTTCTTCTTTGATCTTCTTGATGAACTCCTGCGCCTCCTCTGGGGTCTTGAAGATGTGGGTTCTGCCCTCATACGTGGTCAGCAGTCTCGCAGGATAGATTACACCATGACGAATCCCAAGGTTGCGCAGCTCCTTACGTACGGGATCAAACTGCTTCCTCAATTGCTGGATTCCTGTGGCCAAATCTGGGTAGAACCGCACCTGCTGGTCCTAGTGTTTAATCTCTCCTTTAGCACGTGCAGCGTTGAAGATCTTCATCCTGTCTCTGTTGCTAAGAAACTTCATAATTAAGGTCCTCGGCGGTCCCTTATCTCTCCGTGGGCCAATACGATGTGCTTTTTCCAGAACCACTGCTGATTGCAACTCCTCGCTGCCCAGCACCTCCGGAATCCACTTTTCCAGAAAGGAACATACGTCCCGACCTTCTGATTCCTCTGGAAGACCCACCAGCCTCAAATTATTCTGTCTCGACCGAGATTCCAAATCCAAAATATTATCTTCCAGAGATTTATTTTTTTTTTCCAAAGTGCGCACCTTTAATTGAAGACGGGTGACGTCATCTTCAGCACTAGCGAGACGGAGCTCCATCTGCGCCGTTCGTTCTACACAGTCACCCAATTCCTTTCTTATTCCTTCCAGCGCTGTCATAATCCCATCAAATCTAGAGGAAAAGTCCGCTCTCATTGAACTCATGGCAGCCATCAGCGCATCTGCGCCATTCCCCGCAGAAATCGCACCGCCGCCAGCCTCCTCCGCCATATATGGAGCCTTGTTTGCTGCGTCACAGACCTGAAAGTCCGTTAATTTGGACTGTTTCGGCGGCTCGCTTTTTCCTTTTCCTGGTTTTCCAGCCTTAGGCTTCGCCGACATATCCTCGCCCAAATGCTGGGATACGTTCTGTCCCAAATGAGAGAGTTATTTGCCGATTTTTTTCTCCAGGAGCAGAGCAGAGCGAGACACGTCCGTCCTACGTGGCAGCCATAACCGGAAGTCGAATAAAGGGGTATTTCTACTTCAAAAGCTGGCTCAACCAAGGTGGAAATTCAGCCTGTGCGTGTGCGTCACAAATGTTGATCCGATATTCGCTGTTGGTTAGTTATTTTAGAGGCAAAATCAGCAACTTTGTCTCAGCACTGAAAAAGTGTGACCATCCCGGCCGCCATCATGTGTTGCTATGTTCTAAATTTAGATACGATTCCTAGCGATCTCGTGTTTGGAATTGCTTTCGTGCTTTTTTTTTTTACGATTTAAAATTTTTGACTGAATTTTTAGTGAAAAACCGTAATTTTGATTAATAAAGCCGTAACCCGGAATGGGGTCTTGAAAACTGTAACCATTACGGCAAAACCGGAGTAGTTGGCAGGTATGCAAACACCTGAAAATTTTTACATTTTGCCAATAAACCTAAAGTAGGGGTTGAATAATTTTGATTGCAACTATAAGTACAGGTCCTTATCTTTCCTTTACCTCTAAATATCAACAGCTAATCTCATATACAGTCATGTGAAAAAATTTGGACACCCCTTTAAATATTCAGTTCTTTATTAAGAAATGTTCACATATCTATGTCTACCCCTGTTTTTGTTTTTATTTGCATTTTTTTTTAAATTTATTTTAGCCATTGTAAGTGGGAATGAATGTGGGGGTGTCCTAAAAAAGATGGGGGTGTCCTAATTTATTCCTCACTATTTGTTTAGAATTACATTTTAAAGAAAATTTGAAAAAAGTCTTTAATTCATTTTTAATTGTTTAGCTGTATTACATGAATCTCCCAGTATTTTTAACACTGATATTAAAACCTCTTGCACTCCGGGATACCGCGGGCGGTCACGTCTCTGCGTCCTAGGGTGCACTGAAAAAAAAAAAGCTGCATTTTCGTTCTTCCACTACAGACACAGCCGCGAACAGAAAGCCAAAGGAGTGCTTTGATTGGTTTAGATTTGACTGACCTCTCATTCGACTAATAAGAGCCTTGAATTGGGTTTCTGAAACCTTGAAGAACCAATGACTGAAAACCTAGCAAGAAGGACCCGCCTACCAACGGCTGCGAATACAGCGAACCAATTGAAGCAGAGAAGTTCGAAAGCGTGCATCCTGTGCGTAAAATCTGTTTTGTGTAAGCCGCTGGGTGACACACACGCGTTTGCCAGTCTTTTTTTCTTACTACTGTTCTTATTTGTTTTGAAAAATCATTCGCCAAAACCGCAATCATGGAAGCGCAAAACTGCAATAATGGAATCATGGTTTGACCAGGTCGCGTGACCAGAACCATGAGTCGTAACAAGTGGACCAGCGTCATGTTCGTCTGACAATGAGGAAGAGAAATTTGCCAGCAACTCTGCTGTTGTGGACAGGTAAGTGTTATAAGCTAAATTATTCTTTATCCCTGAAAATTGTAATCAAAATGACTTTTGACCGATCGGTAAATTACAACTGTGGGCGACTTCTGGTTATGGCGGCCACGTAGGAAGACGTGGTTCACTCTGCTCTGCTCCTAAAAATAAAAAGTTGGCAAATAACTCTCCCAATTGGAACAAAACCTATCCCAGCGTTTGGGCGCGGATATGCCGGTAAAGCCTAAGGCTGGGAAATTAGGTGGAGGAAAAACTGAATCGTCGAAACAGTCCAAGTTAACAGACTTCCACGCTCGTGACGAAGCAGGAAAATCGCCAGAGACTATGGCGGAGCTAGCTAGCGGCGGAGCAGTGACTGCTGGCGAGGGCACAGATGCGGTGCTCGCTGCCATTAGCTCAATGAGAGCAGACTTTTCCTCTAAATTTGATGGGATTATAGCAGCGATAGAAGGAATGAGAAAGGAAATAAGCGACTGCATGGAACGAGTATCGCAGGTGGAGCTCCGAATTTCCAGCGCTGAGGATGACGTCACCAGCCTACAATTAAAGGTGCGCACACTGGAATTAAAAAATAAACGTCTGAAAGATAGTGTCCTGGACTTAGAATCCCGGTCGAGACGGAACAATCTGAGGCTGGTGGGCCTCCCGGAGGGAACGGAGGGATGGGACCCATGTTCCTTTTTGGAAAAGTGGATTCCAGAAGCGCTGAACAACGCGGAGCTGCAGTCATCGGTCGTCTTAGAGAGCGCCCACCGAATCGGCCCACTGAGAGATAATAAGGCACCACCGAGGACGCTGATTATGAAGTTCCTCAGCTACAGAGACAAGATGACGATCTCCAACGCGGCGCGAGCTAAAGGAGAAATTAAATATCAGGATCAACAGGTGCGGTTTTACCCAGATTTGGCCACAGGAATCCAACAATTAAGGAAACAGTTTGACCGCGCCCATAGAGAGCTGCGCAACCTCGGGATTCGTCATGGAGTGATTTATCCGGCAAGACTGCTGGTCACATATAAAGGGAGAACCCACACCTTCAAGACCCCTGAGGAGGCGCAGGTGCTTATCAAGCAGATCCAAGAAGAGACTGGTGGGAGCTAAGCATGAACAAAATATAAAGGTAGAATATTTAAGCATTTGCACAGGCATCTGACTGATCTGAAGCATATAGCAAGTTTACAAAATATAGATTGTATTATATATAAAAAAAACCTATGATGTACAAAGTTGCTATAAAATTTTGAAGTTAAGTTGGAAAACTACAGAAGAGAGTTAATGTTATGTCATTAAAAGCAGTAGAGTCAGGGTGATTGAGAGGAGAAAGAGTGGTTTTGACTGATCCTCGCGGGTGTGGAGCAGTCAATGGCTATAGCGGGAGATGGAATTTTTTTTTTTGATTTTGGGGGGATTACCACGAATGTGGGAAGGGGGAATTTGTTTGTGTGTAGTTTGTAGGATGAATGTTCAACCACTCATGTTTTTGCTTCTCTGTATGAGCATGTTTATATTGCAAGGTAATCTCAAACTCCTTATTGATCATAGACCAAAGCGTTAATCTTAATTTAACTTCATGGAATTGCAGAGGTCTACAAAATTTAAAAAAAACTTAAACAAGTTATGAATAAAATAAAAGACATAGGTTCAAAAATTGTGTTTTTACAAGAAACTCATCTAATAGAGGAGGATGTAAAAAGAATTAGGAGAAGATGGCAGGGAAGTGTGTTCACCTCATCATTTTCATCTCAAGCCAGGGGAGTTATGACTCTCATACATAAATCAGTCCCATTTCAAGTGAAAAATGTAATTGGAGACAAATTAGGAAGATATCTAATCATCCAAGGATCTTTGTTATTAGAAAATATAAATTTGGTGAACTTGTACGGTCCCAATATAGATGATCAAAACTTCTTTGCTAATTTATTTCTTATTTTATCATCACTTACAGGGCAACATATAATAGCAGGGGATTTTAATTGTACATTGAATCCCGGTATAGATAGATCAACAGGACTGGACTGTACGCACAATGAATGCAGGATGATCATTAATCATTTTATGAAAGAATTGAGATTGCTAGATATATGGAGAGAAATGAAACCACAAGTTAAAGCCTACTCTTGTTATTCTAATACCTACAAGACATTCTCACGTATTGACTATTTTTTGATCTCCACAGAATTAAGGTCCAAGATTCAAAACTGTTTCTATGATAACATTGTGATCTCTGATCATGCACCCTGCTGTTTAATATATGTAGATAAGAAATTGACAAAGGAACCAGGTAGGTGGCAATTTCAGCATAAATGGCTTCAGGATGAGGAATTTGTTAAGTATATAGAAAAACAGATAGAGGAGTTCTTTGATATCAACACTACACAAACATCAGCATGTATAAAGTGGGAGGCTTTCAAAGCTTTTATTAGGGGGCATATTATTAGTTATACAGGTTCAAAATCTAAGAAGACTCGAGAGGAGAGAGCCCAATTGGAACATAAAATAAAAATTCTCCAAGAAAAAGTGTATGCAGGAAGTGACCCAAAGTTAGAGAACGAATTACTGATTCTGAGAGCTGAATATGACAAAAAAATCAGCGAATAGAGCTGCCTCGAGTCTTCTAAGATTGAAGCAATCTTTTTATGAACAAGGTAAAAAATCAGGGAAACTATTGGCATGGCAGATTAAACAATTAGAATTTAAAACACCAATTACCAGTATTATAAGTAACAGACAGGCAGTTGTAGATCCTTTAGAAATTAACAGTGCCTTTAGAGATTATTATGAAAAACTATATGATACAAAAAATGAAACTGACTTAACAAAACTAAATGGGTTTTTGGACGGATTATCTATACCGTGTATTCCAAATGAAAACAGGGAGATACTGGAGTCTAAATTTAGTCAAGAAGAAGTTGCGCTAGCCATTGATAATATGAAATCAGGAAAAAGTGCAGGACCAGATGGTCTTCCAGTTGACCTCTATAAAAAATTTAAGAATAAATTAATAAAACCATTTTTGGAAATGGTTTTATAAGCATTTCAAAATAGTAATTTACCACTATACATGAATAATGCCTTAATTATACTGTTGCCAAAACCAGGTAAACCCTCTAATAAATGTGAAAATATGAGACCAATAAGCCTATTAAATGCTGACCTTAAGATAATCTGTAAAATTTTAGCAAGACGACTACAAGAAATATTACCAAATATTATTAACCGAGATCAGAATGGCTTTATAAAGGGAAGACAAGGCTTCCATAATGTAAGAAGACTATTTAATATCTATTCTAATAAAGAAGCACCGGATACAGCTCTCCTATCATTGGACGTCGAAAAGGCCTTTGATAGGGTCAAATGGCCCTTTTTTTTTGAAGTCCTACAAAGGTTTGGACTTGGAAATAATTTCATAAAATGGGTTCAGATAATATACAATAATGCTACAGCAGAAATCCTAACAAACAGCAATATCTCATCAATAGAGGATGTCGACAAGGCTGTCCACTTTCACCTTTACTGTTTACTATGGCAATTGAACCTTTAGCGATGGCAGTACGTTTACATCCACAAATAAATGGAATTAAAGTAGGACCAACAGAACATAAAATCTCCCTGTATGCCGATGACATAATTTTGTTTATGTCGAATCTTAAAAAATCAATTCCGACCTTGTTGAATTTAATAAAGAATTTTGGGAAAATATCAGGATATAAAATAAATAAAACTAAATCTTCAATATTAATGCTAAATGAGACCCAGAGAAATCACCCAGCTCCTGAGGTAAATCAATTCAAAGTTGTAAATCGGTTTAAATATTTAGGAATTCAAATTGTGCCTAAGCTAGAATCAGTCGCCAGTGCCAACTATGAAGCCTTAATGACAGACATTAATGAGTTACTTCAGAAATGGATGTCACTACCAATGTCGATGATTGGGAGAATTAAGATACTTAAAAGTAATATCTTACCCAAAATACTTTATTTATTTCAATACATTCCTTTACCACCACCTTCAGATCTATTCTCAAGAATTAAAAAAAAAGTTAGTGGAATTTATATGGAACAATAGGAAGGCTAGATTACGTCTGTCCTTACTATATTTACCATTTGATCGTGGAGGTCTGAAATGTCCAAACTTTATGTTGTATTACTGGTCAGCACAACTGAGGTCTATGACATATTATTTTTCATTAAATGATCTCCCTCATTGGACTGAAATGGAATCATACAATTTACCTTTACCTCTTCCCATATTCATATACTCAGACTCGGCAAAAAAAATTACAGAAACAAGTTAAAAATCCAATTGTAAAGCATATGATCAAAATATGGTGTGAAACCAAAAAATATTTAAAAGAACCATACTTATTGTCACAATTTAGCCCAATATGGGGTAATCAATATTTTAAACCAGGGAGAGCGGATGCTGTATTTAAAGTATGGAATTTAAAAGGGATTCAAAAGATTCAAGACTTATATTTGTCATGTTCAGATAACAATGTCTTTTGAAGAACTGAGGATCAAATTTAATCTTAATAGAACACATTTTTTTTTAAATATCTTCAGCTTAGGAACTTTATTCGATCAAATCAAAATAATGCTCTCATCCGACCTACTTATTCATCCTTGGAAAAAATCTTGACGAAAGATAGTAAGAGAAGGGGTATTATTTCAGAGTTTTATAACTCATTGACATTATCCTCAAGTAAAAACTCACAGAAAAGACTGAATTATTGGAAAGAAGACCTGCAAACTGAAATTTCAGAGGAACAATGGGAATTGGCTTGTACAGAAGCTCAAACCAAATCAATAAATGTACGTCTTAAATTGATACATTTTAAATGGTTAATGCGGATGTATGTTACACTGGTGGAGTTAAATAGATATAACAAAAACATACCAGATACGTGCACAAAATGTATGGAAAGTAAAGGAACCCTATTTCATTGTTTATGGGAATGTAGAAAAATTAGAATGTTTTGGGAAGAGGTGAGGGTAAAAATTGAAAAAATAATTTCAAAACAAATCATATTGAATCCTAAATTGTTTTTGTTGGGTCTGTATCCAGAAAAGCATAACTTTAATAAGAGTGAAAGAGCATTCATAGACCTCAGTTTGCTTAACGCCAAAAAATGTATTGCACTATTGTGGAAAAAGACTCATACACCAGATGTGACTCAGTGGTCAAGACAGATGTTAACAAACCTTCCACTAGAAAGAATAACATACATACTGAAATCAAAGGAAATTGTGTTTGAGAATATATGGAGACCTTTCATTGATTATGTAAAGAATTTAAACATAACTTTTGAAGAAGAAGGTGAATGATGTGTGTGGACCTTGTAAATTCCAAACTGGTGAATGTATAATATGTATACTTATGTAATGGATTACCTAGACTAAACAGAGGAGCACTGTTGAAGACCTGCCTTTGTTAGTGGTTGTTGGTGTTTTTAGTACATTTTTTTTTAAATTTAGTGTTAGTGTTTGATTGTTTGTGTTATGTTTGTAAAAAAAAAAAAAAGTTCAATAAAAAAATATTGTGGAAAAAAAAAATTACAACTGTGCGTCATCGCTGCATGACGGACCGGTCCATGCGCCGCGTCCGGACCGTGAACGCCCCCCCCCCCCCCGCTACTCTTCTGTAGCGGATTGCAGATATATTGCAGATATTTTAGTACAACTGTGCGTAGTAGACCGCGGCGCACCGTCCCCACTGTCCGTCATGTAGCAATGGACGATGTCCGTCCTCTGTAGCGGGGGGGTGGGGTGGGGGGGTGGGAGTTGTTATCCTGTACATTACAGATATTTTAGTATAATTTTTAGTGCACTGTAGGTTATTTTTTCTTGTTAAAAAAAAAGCCACACATTTTTTACGTGGCATGCTTCTTTGTGTGTGGGGGCTTGTTTGTTCATTCATTCATTCATTCATGAATGAATAAACAACCCCCCCCCCCACACACACAGCCCTGAGTGTCACCTTTCATTAGAGCCAAAGATGAAGCTTCTATATTGAATCATTCAAAAGTTACAGACGTTTTTCCAAACTGTGCCATTTGGCACAGTTCAAAAACGCCTGGGAACAACCTGACAAAAAAGCTGTGTAATATATTCATTTTTTGTGGTATTGTTACAAAATTTTGACCTCAGCTGGATAACACTTGGTTCTACATTTCTGTTGCATTTTCCAACCCGCATCTGACAGCTGTGTGTTATTTGCAAGCATTTGTGTCCAAAAAAACACCCAGGCAAAATTTATTTTCTTCAAGTTCAGTATGTTTAGATGACTGTAACTCAGTGGCAGGAGCACTTAGAGAGATTATGACTGTTTTGCCAAAAAATTCAAAGTGTTTTCTTTTAAATGAGACCAACCCCATGAAGATGCTGCAAAGGGTTGAAGAACAGCTTTTGATTTACTTTGGGTACGTTATTTTTAGGCGTTTTTAGGGAAATTGACCAGAGTGCAAGGGGTTAAATATCCATATGTCCAAATATGTTAAACACACACACACACACACACACACACACACACACACACACACACACACACACACACACACACACACACACACACACACACACACAGAGGCTTATACAGGGTGTCCTAATTTTTTCACTTGACTGTACATTTATCAGATATCAAGACGATGACTTTTGGAAACACTGAAACTCTGGGAATTCTCAACATTTTAATTAGGACAAGTGCTTATTTGGTACACTTGGATTTAATATTAGTTTAAGCGTTATCAGGAGTGGCTCATTTTATCCACTGAAGCACATTGTCCAAGCATGTACACATGTGGGTTCAAACATATCTGCCATTTTGGCAAAACACAAACCACAACATGGTCAAACAATGTTAAACTTGAATCAAATGTTTATGAAGATTAATAGACACAGCACTGATCCCAATTGTTCTGAAAAGACTGAGTCAATCACAGGCAGGCATGACAGCAATGCCATAGTTTTCCTAAAATACTCAGCCACAGGGTGAAGCACAAACCAGTGTACTCCTTATGTCAGTTCCGAGCACGGGTAAATGAGGAGGGTTGTGTCAGGAAGGGCATCCGGCATAAAAATCCTTGCCAAATCAAATATGCTGACCCGTGATGTGGTGGCCCTGAATAGGGAGTAGCCAAAAGTATATGTGCGCATTTGTCGTCATCTACACACATAAGCAGGATGCCAAACAACTAACTAACAAACTAACCTGCACTTATATAGCGCTGGTTAGTTAGTTAGTTAGTTAGTTGTTTGGCATCCTGCTTATGTGCGTAGATGACGACAAATACGCACATATACTTTCGGCTACTCCCTATTCAGGGCCACCACATCACGGGTCAGCAAAACAAGTGGTTGACAAGTTAATGATAGCAATGGAGAAAGTGTCAAAATGGCTTAATCAATCATGGCTCACTCTGAACGTAGGGAAAACAGCTACCATGTATTTTTCCGTCCATCCATCCATTTTCTACCACTTTTCCAGAGGTCCAGGTTGTGGAGGCAGCAGCTCAAGCAGAGAAGCTCAGACTTCCCTCTCCCCGGCCACCTGCTCCAGCTCTTCAGAGAGGATACCAAGACGTTCCCAGGCCAGCTGGGTGACAGTCTCTCCAGCGTGTCCTGGGTCTGCCTCGGGGTCTCCTCCTAGTTGGACATGCCAGAAACATCTCAAGTGGGAGACGTCCAGGAGGCATCCTGATCAGATGTTCAAACCACCTCAATAAACAAAATCATACGCACTATCCGAGTATAACTGTAAATGGAGCAAATATAGAAAATGTAAGAGTTTAAGTATTTGGGTGTCACATTAGATCCCACGCTCAGCTTAAAAAAAAACTTAAAACGGATGAGCCATACTCTGAAATATAACCTTGCAAACTTTCGTTGTATCAGAAACTCACTTACTCTAAAAAGATCAAAAACCTTCCTGAATGCAATGATTCTGACACATTTCTCCTATTGCATCTCTTGCTGGTCACAAGTCAACAGTACGACTCTGAAACCCTTAGAATCCCTGTATAAACAACCCATCAAAATTCTGGATAAGAAAACATGACAGTATTCACCATTGTGGTATACCTGCCAAACACAAGATGTTAAGCTTTGAAAATATGATCATGTATGCAAATATACAGTTATTTTTTTTAAATTATCCATGGTTCTGCACCCCCACCTCTTAAGACTTTTGTGTACTTAACTTCTGAACAAAATACCAGAATAACAAGGACTTCCTCTAGGTGGCACTGTTGCATCCCCCTACGTAAAACTGCTTTTGGACAATCAGCTTTCTCATACAAAGCTATAACAGAATGGAACAAGCTCCCCACTGCTTTGAAGACCACAACAGATTACAGAGGCTTTTCCACAGAGACTAAAAAATGGATTTTAAGTAATCAAGCCTGCCAGCATCGACTCTCTCCCTTAAATGGGATTTGAAATTGTACTCTTAAATTGTTTTTATGTGTGCTGTTCTCTTATCTTTTTACCTTTTAAACTTAGTCCCTGCTTGTTTCAGGGACAACAGATTCTGAAAACTGACCTCAATTGCTTTTTTCAATGCGCCGTTTTTCTTTTAATATCTTCTTGCCTGCCTCAGGGACTACAGATGGAAATTAGTGAGAATGCTATAATCTGGTACAGAGCATTTTTACCCTGTGTTTAATGTTTTTTCTGTACATGGTCCCTGATAAATAAACCAATAAACTATAACTTTTATATAAATCATAAGTGTGTTTTAACTGCATGATATATTACGTGTGTATGGGCTTCTGTCATAAGTAGGTGATTTAAAGGGCTCATATTGTGCCACATGGAGTTTTTGTGCATTTAGCGTTATAAAACAGCCATGGGTCACAGATATACCATTAGAATAATAAATGTTCATTTCAAAAATATACACACTGCTTTTATTTAACTAAACTCAAAGCAATGACTTGATTCTACTTCCTGGTGTTTATGACATCACAAACCAACAAGCCCCGCCCTCAGTTCCCTAAGTCAGCAATGGTGCTTTCCCATTCAGTTGCCTGAAGTTGTCTAATCCCACACCCCGTGAAGTTAGATTTCTGACAGTATATGTCAGGCAGGAGTTAAGGATTCAAAATAACTGCAAACCATCAACAGTAAGTGGAAGCTGAAGTGAAGTTTACTATTCATTAGCACTTCTGACAGAGTGAGCAAAATAGTGGCTTTCGTGGTGGCATCTATGTTGGCTTTCTGACTTTGTGAATATGTTGTGCTGTACTGTGGTTATATTCAGAAACCGACTTCAGGCCATTCCACATCTTCCAGCCACCTAGGACAACTTCTGCAAGACACTATGAAACAAATGCACCCTGACTGTCTTGTTACTTGTCATTGCCCCACTCAATAAATTTTTACCCAATCTGGTCAGGGGCTCATGAATATTAATAAGCAGGCTTAAAAACAACTGTTTCAGACAAAACTTGAAAGACAGCCTCTTTGAGGAGCTGTGAAACAACTTGAAAAAAAAACACATTTTTTTTGCCCTTTAAAACTACATATACAAGTCAAGCTCTAAAATGAATCCCTGGAAAATGCACAGTATGGAACCTTTAACAAAGGTACTTTGGTAGTGTAAAAAAACAAAGACACTGCTCTCTTATTGTTACATGTCTGCTGCCTTTTTTGGAAATTAAGGAGCTGCAAAGTAAAGAAGCTGTGACTCACTCATCCACCTATATTTTTTTTCATCTTCATCTTAAATGCAATGAAAAGATGTGGATAAACTGCACCTACTGACTGGGCATGAGTCATTGAAATGGTTTTCTTCAAGTTTTGTTTTAATCATCAGTTAATTATTGCTTTGTATTTATTCCAACTACTTCCTGTAGATGATGATATCAACAAAGAGAATGAAAGAGTTTCTGAGAGAGATCTCCTCAGAGCAAAGTTTAAGACGCAAAGCAGGTCACCTCTTTAAAAAGGAGTTGCCTGAAGACCAGAGTCCGGAGGTCCCATGAGGTGTTCCTCACCTAAATGCACAAACCCAAAAGAGCCAAAGTTCTCAAAAGTATTAAGTGAGTATCTTTGCTGCATGCTTGCTGTGAACATTAGCCGAGGTGGCTGGTTCACACTATGTTATGCTGGTGTCATGAAGATTAGATTTCCTACTTCCATATCGTACCCAGAGGTTGCACTAACTGAATACTGTCCATCATTGAGATTCCTTTAGCAATGACAGAAAAATCTGAAGGCTGTCTGTCATTTTGACAGGTTATGTGGGCATGATCTAGTCTAACTTTTATCTGCATTTCCCACCTGCCCACTTTATAGCACATGTGAAATAGCAATGATCTAACATTGTCTCACCAGTCTCTGTTCATCAGTTCAATTAATAAACAAATAAATGCTTTCTTAAAACTGAAGATGCTAAAAACAAAACCTATTTGGCATTTTATTGTATGATTTTTAAAAAAAAAAAAGTCAAACAATAACAAGTTATGAGGGAATTTTTACAACCCTGTCTGTCGGGACAGATTGCGAGAAAGTGTAGTGCAACCTGTGATGGTACCCAACATGTTGGGGTGTGATGAGCAGCTGCGGTGGAGTGTTACGTTTCATTTCGGATGTCCAGCATAATTTGGAGGATTAATTATTTTTTTTTTTTTTTACATAAAATATCCTAATGTTTGCCAAACAAATTTCTTTTTCACTATATTGACTTTGGGAATAGTTTTGGCAGCTTCAGACTACCATTTTCCTAAAATACGAAAAAGAAAACGCCACTCCTGCCATTTATGTGATTTTTACAGAGGGTATCCATAGTAACACTCTCAAGGTTAGGAGTGAGGCAAACATAAATGTACTATATACAGTATTTTACTCTTATTTAAATAAATAAAACAACAGCTCCCGTGTAGTGGTAATGGTGAATGCTGTCAACCTCTACACACATCCTTGTGTCGATTCTCAGCCACTTGTTTACAAAACCAGCCTGGTCACCGCCTGTTCTCGTGCCCTCCCCTTAAAACCGTTGGCCCACCTCTTAAAGGTGAGGCTTCTCCCATGCACAGTACACTGAGACAATGGTGCCTTCCAGTTCAAAATAAGCGGAGGAGAGTTTCCATGCTCTTCACCACAGAAAAAAACTATGTTTAGCAGCGAGAAGGTTGGCCAATAGAGAGATCACAAACACAGGTGAATATTCCAAATGGGTTTCACAAGATGGAGAGCACTATAGTGGGTAACTCTGACTCTCTTGTAGTGAGGAGACATTCTTTCCGTGTGCTGCCACATTTTCTACCTTTAAAGTTACTTTTTTGCGGAAGAAGACAGCTCAGGATGAGCTGAGTGTTATACTGTAAATGCATTCTAGCAGAAGAACACAAACGCTGGCTCAAGGAAGCCATAGAAATCAGAAAATGTGCAAAGGACACCATGAACCAGGATGAGGGAGCATTGATGCTCTCCCACACCTGGGACTCCATCCTCCAGAGACCACCTGATGACGGGAGGCGCAGCCAGTGTGGTGGATCGGTCAGGCCCATCAGGCTTGAACTTGGTTAGGTCTTTACCCATCCTGAGATAGGTCTGCCTGCTCACATCAGGCTGACCACACCTAAGGAAAACAGCTGATAAAACAACATGTCAGCGAGCAGCTGATGCTTCTGAAGAAGACTGCAGGTGTCAGTCGAAACATGTCAAGGTTAAAAAAGAAACATCTTCTTTATTACCAACTTCTGTACGCATCATCTTGCAATTATCGCTGTTAGTCCACTTAGCACAGCATTACTAGCATGATATTGATTTAGTTGAGGTAGTTTGGGCATCTAATTAGGATGCCTCCTGGACACCTTCCACTTGTGGTGTTTTGGGCACGTCCGACTGGAAAGAGACCCTGGGGCAGACCCAGGACAAACTGGAGAGACTACGTCCCCCGGCTGGCCCTGGAACGCCTTGGTGTCCCTTCTGAAGAGCTGGAGGACATGGCTGGGGAGAGCAAAATCTGGGCTTTGGGCTGCTGCTCCGAATTCCCGAAAAGTGGTAGAAAATGGATGGATGGATGGATGTTGACGCCTTATTTTAAACTTTAATCCACTGCTAAGGCTGGATTCATAGAGTCCACACGTAACAAAATAGATACAGAATGTTGACTGTTGAAGCTGTCACATGGCCGCTTTTCATTTATGTGCATTGAATACAATATGTGGTTCATGTGTCCACACAGCAGATGATAGCGATGCTCAAGTAAACTGAGTTCAACAGCCAGAATCAAACAACATGAAGAGGAAGAATACAAAGGTGCTCATTTCACTGTAAACAATGCCAGAAGCCCAAGCTTTTAGAAGCTTAGGAGGAAAAAAAGAGAAGTATTTAAAAGATGAAATATACTCGATCTTTGCAAAAAATTACAAGAACACAAGTACCCTGCTGCATGCACAGTGCATTGAGGACCTCTTGTATACAGTCAACACAGACCCTTTGCAGAATGGAAAATGATGAAATGTATGTGACGCAGACGCGGACATGCTACTATGAATCCAGCTTAATAGCACTGCAAGTACTCAGATGAACCCAGGCAACACATTACTAGCGGAAGCTAACACAAGGACTTTGCTAGTGCTTGGCAGAAAATTATAAGGACAGAGATGAGCAGCGACGGTGGGTTTCAGGAGGTGTTGATAAGAAACAGCTTGCTTGGGTTCAATAGCTGAGCAATATTGTGACACTGAGTGATGGTAAAATTACTTAAAGCCCCTTTAAAACATAATCCAGAGTAATATTTTTACCAAAAATAAATCTCTGGGTGTTCATATAATTATATGCTTGTGTATGCTATATACTGTACATCTGCTATATACTGTATGACTGTTAAACACTAACTCACTAGATGTTGGTACATCAACTCATTCATCAGATTTATCAGTCGGTCTCACCCTTTGTCCCCAGACTCTTTAACTGGTTTGGGTGGAGGAGCGCCCTCTTTCTCCTTTAGATATTTCTTCAGCTGATTGGCTCTGTCCAGGTAGTCATTACACTTGCACCTGATGCTTTCCTTCGCTCTATCACCAATTTTCTCATCTGCAGCAAGAGCACACAACACGGTTTAGATCAGGCTGCTGAGCAGAACAGATGTGAAATTTAAAACCACAAAAATGAAACAACAGCCCACATCATGTACTCACACTTTAAAACATGAAGGAAGTACTGCACTGATTGCTCATATATTCTGAGGGCTTCTTCATAGTTTTTGGCTTTGTCTTCTTCTGCAGCTTTGCATGCCAGATCAATAGCTTTCTAAGAACAAATAAAGGAAGAGGAGTAACGATACAAAGTTAGTAAAGGACTTCAAAAATGAGCTGATGTGAATGTACATGATAAATTACTTCTAACACTAATTCTAATAGTAATAACAAACCAAACTGGAGGTTTTACTAAAAGCATAATAAAAGCCATGATAACAATTCTAAAAGTTTCTACCAGGAAAATTTAGGGATGCACCATCCTGTTTGTTTCATCAAATTTTTGGTGGGTAACTCTTCAAAAAACTACACAATGTTGCGAAAGACTTCAAAAATGCTTAGTTTTTTTTAGCTAGAGAATGATAAAACATAACAGGTCTAATTATTATTTAAAATATCCATTTCTACACAGAAATAGTTCAGTGGTGGCCATTCAGGAACTTTTACAGAATCACTAGAAACATCTACAACAACCAAGAAAATAATTATATAAATAATAGATTGCACAGTTATAAGGGGCTGTACTAAAGTGTGCAAAACAACAGACATTTTACTGTTCATGATGCAGAAACAGAATCTTTTTTTTTTTTCCACAATATCTTTATTGAACCTTTTTTTTTTTTTTTTAACAAACATGATACAAACAATCAAACACTAACACTAAAGTACTACAAAAAAAAAAAAAAATGCACTAAAAACACCAACAACCACCAACAAAATCAAGTCTTCAACAATGCTCCTCTGTTTAGTCTAGACAATCCAATACATAAGTATACATATTATGTTCACCAGTTTGGAATTTACAAGGTCCACACACATCATTCACCTTCTTCTTCAAGAGTTATGTTTAAATTTTTTACATAATCAATAAAAGGTCTCCATATATTCTCAAACACAATTTCCTTTGATTTTAGTATATATGTTATTCTTTCTAATGGAAGGTTTGTTAACATCTGTCTTAACCACTGAGTCACATCTGGTCTATGAGTCTTTTTCCATAATAGTGCAATACATTTTTTGGCATTAAGCAAACTGAGGTCTATGAATGTTCTTTCACTTTTATTAAAATTATGCTTTTCTGGGTACAGACCCAACAAAAACAGTTTAGGATTCAATATGATTTGTTTTGAGATTATTTTTTCAATTGTTACCCTCACCTCTTCCCAAAACATTCTTATTAATCTACATTCCCATAAACAATGAAATAGGGTTCCTTTACTTTCCATGCATTTTGTGCATGTATCTGGTATATTTTTGTTATATCTATTTAATTCCTCAGGTGTAACATACATCCGCATTAACCATTTGAAATGTATCAATTTAAGGCGTGCATTTATTGATTTGGTTTGAGCTTCTGTACAAGCCAATTCCCATTGTTCCTCTGAAATTTCAATTTGCAGATCTTCTTTCCAGTAGTTTAATCTTTTCAGTGAATTTTCACTTGAAGATAGTGTCAATGAGTTATAAAACTCTGAAATAATACCCTTTCTTTTACTATCTTTCATCATCATTTTTTCCAAGGATGAATAAATAGGTCGAGTGAGAGCTTTATTTTGATTTGATCGAATAAAGTTTCTAAGTTGAAGATATTTAAAAAAATGTGTTCTATTGAGATTAAATTTGATCCTCAGCTCTTCAAAAGACATTATGTTGTCTGCACCTGGCAAATATAAATCCTGAATCTTTTGTATCCCTTTTAAATTCCATACTTTAAATACAGCGTCCGCTCTCCCTGGTTTAAAATATTGATTACCCCATATTGGACTAAATTGTGACAATAACTGTGGTTCTTTTAAATAGTTTTTAGCTTCACACCATATTTTGATCATATGCTTTACAAATGGATTTTTAACTTGTTTTTGTAATTTTTTTGCCGAATCTGAGTATATGAATATGGGAAGAGGTAAAGGTAAATTGTATGATTCCATTTCAGTCCAGTGAGGGAGATCATTTGATGAAAAATAATATGTCATAGACCTCAGTTGTGCCGACCAATAATACAACATTTAAATTTGGACATTTCAGACCTCCACGATCAAATGGTAAATATAATAAAGACAAACGTAATCTAGCCCTCCTGTTGTTCCATATAAATTCCACTAACTTTTTTTTTTATTCTTGAGAATAGATCTAAAGGTGGTGATAAGGGAATGTATTGAAATAAATAAAGTATTTTAGGTAAATTATTACTTTTAAGTATATTGATTCTCCCGATCATCGACATTGGTAGTGACATCCATCTCTGAGTTAACTCACTGATATCTGACATTAAGGCTTCATAGTTGACACTGGCGACTGATTCTAGCTTAGGCATAATTTGGATTCCTAAATATTTAAACTGATTTACAACATTGAATTGATTTACCTCAGGGGCTGAGTAATTTCTCTGGGGTCTCATTTAGCATTAATATTGAAGATTTAGTTTTATTTATTTTATATCCTGATATTTCCCAAAATTCTTTATTAAATTCAACAAGGTTGGAATTGATTTTTTTAGATTCGACATAAACAAAATTATATCATCGGCGTACAGGGAGATTTTATGTTCTGTTGGTCCAACTTTAATTCCATATATTTGTGAATGTAAACGTATCGCTATCGCTAAAGGTTCAATTGCCATAGTAAACAGTAAAGGTGAAAGTGGACAGCCTTGTCGACATCCTCTATTGATTTTTATTGGTTTTGAAATATTGTTATTTGTTAAGATTTCTGCTGTAGCATTATTGTATATTATTTGAACCCATTTTATGAAATTATTTCCAAGTCCAAACCTTTGTAGGACTTCAAAAAGAAAGGGCCATTCAACTCTATCAAAGGCCTTTTCGGCGTCCAATGATAGGAGAGCTGTATCCGGTGCTTCTTTATTAAAATAAATAATATTAAATAGTCTTCTTACATTATGGAAGCCTTGTCTACCCCTTTATAAAGCCATTCTGATCTCGATTAATAATATTTGGTAAAATTTCTTGTATTCGTCTTGCTAAAATTTTACAGATTATCTTAAGGTCGGCGTTTAATAGGCTTATTGGTCTCATATTTTCACATTTATTAGAGGGCTTACCTGGTTTTGGCAGCAGTATAATTAAGGCATTATTTATGTATGATGGTAAATTATTATTTTGAAATGCTTCTAAAACCATTTCCAAAAAGGTTTTATTAATTTATTCTTAAATTTTTTATAAAGGTCAACTGGAAGACCATCTGGTCCTGCACTTTTTCCTGATTTCATATTATCAATGGCTAGCTCAACTTCTTCTTGACTAATTTTAGACTCCAATATCTCCCTGTTTTCATTTGGAATACACGGTATAGATAGTTCGTTCAAAAACCCATTTAGTTTTGTTAAATCAGGTTCATTTTTGGTATCATATAATTTTTCATAGTAATCTCTAAAGGCTCTATTAATTTCTAAAGGATCTATAACTACCTGTCCATTACTTATAATACTGGTAATTGGTGTTTTAATTTCCAATTGTTTAATCTGCCATGCTAATAATTTTCCTGATTTTTCACCTTGTTCATAAAAAGATTGTTTCAATCTTAGAAGACTCGAGGCAGCTCTATTCGCTGATTTTTTGTCGTATTCAGCTCTCAAAATCAGTAATTCATTCTCCAACCTTGGGTCACTTCCTGCATACACTTTTTCCTGAAGATTTTTTATTTTATGTTCCAATTTAGCTCTCTCCTCTCGAGTCTTCTTAGATTTTGATCCTGTATAACTAATAATATGTCCCCTAATAAAAGCTTTGAAAGCCTCCCACTTTACACATGCTGATGTTTGTGTAGTATTGATGTCAAAGAACTCGTCTATCTGTTTTTCTATATACTTGACAAATTCCTCATCCTGAAGCCATTTATGCTGAAATTGCCATCTACCTGATTCCTTTGTCAATTTTTTATCTACATATATTAGACAACAGGGTGCATGATCAGAGATCACGATGTTATCATAAAAGCAGTTTTGAATCTTGGACCTTAATTCTGTGGAAATCAAAAAATAATCAATACGTGAGAATGTCTTGTAGGTACTGGAATAACAAGAATAGGCTTTAACTTGTGGTTTCATTTCTCTCCATATATCTAACAATCTCAATTCTTTCATAAAATGATTAATAGTCATCCTACATCCAATGTGCGTACAATCCAGTCCTGTTGATCTATCCACACCTGGATTCAATGTACAATTAAAATCCCCTGCTATATATGTTGCCCTGTAAGTGATGATAAGATGAGAAATAAATTAGCAAAGAACTTCTGATCATCTATATTGGGACCATATAAGTTCACAAGATTATATTTTCTAATAGCAAAGAACCTTGAATGATTACATATCTTCCAAATTTGTCTCCAATTACATTTTTCACTTGAAAAGGAACTGATTTATGTATGAGAGTCATAACTCCCCTGGCTCGGATGAAAATGAAGAGGTGAATACACTTCCCTGCCATCTACTCCTAATTCTTTTAACATCCTCCTCTATCAGATGAGTTTCTTATAAAAACACAATTCTGAACCCATGTCCTTTATTTTATTCATAACTTGTTTAAGTTTTTTTAAATTTGTAGACCTCTGCAATTCCATGAAGTTAAATTAAGATTAACACTTTGGTCCATGATCAATAGAGAGTTTGGGATTACCTTGCAGTGTAAACATGCTCATACAGAGAAGCAAAAACATGAGTGGTTGAACATTCATCCTACAAACTACACACAAACAAATTTCCCCTTCCCACACTTGTGGCAAACCCCCCAAAATCAAAAGAAAAATTCTGTCTCCCGATATAGCCATCGACCGTTCCACACCCACGGGGAACAGCCTAAGCCACTCCTTCTTCATCCTCCCAATCACCCTAACTCTACTGCTTTTAATGACGTAACATTAACTCTCCTCTGTAGTTTTCCAACTTAACTCCAAAATTTTTAACAACTTTGTACATCATAGTTTTTTTTTTTTGTTTTGTTTTTTTGTTTTGTTTTGTTTTTTTAATATATAATACAATCTATATTTTGTAAACTTGCTGTTTACTTCAAGTCAGTCAGATGCCTGTGCAAATGCTTAATTATTCTACCTTATATTTTGTTCATGCTTAGCTCCCACCAGTCTCTCTTCTTCTTTGATCTTCTTGATGAACTCCTGCGCCTCCTCTGGGGTCTTGAAGATGTGGGTTCTGCCCTCATACGTGGTCAGCAGTCTCGCAGGATAGATTACACCATGACGAATCCCAAGGTTGCGCAGCTCCTTACGTACGGGATCAAACTGCTTCCTCAATTGTTGGATTCCTGTGGCCAAATCTGGGTAGAACCGCACCTGCTGGTCTGGTGTTTAATCTCTCCTTTAGCTTGTGCAGCGTTGAAGATCTTCATCCTGTCTCTGTTGCTAAGAAACTTCATAATTAAGGTCCTCGGCGGTCCCTTATCTCTCCGTGGGCCAATACGATGTGCTTTTTCCAGAACCACTGCTGATTGCAACTCCTCGCTGCCCAGCACCTCCGAATCCACTTTTCCAGAAAGGAACATACGTCCCGACCTTCTGATTCCTCTGGAAGACCACCAGCCTCAAATTATTCTGTCTCGACCGAGATTCCAAATCCAAAATATTATCTTCCAGAGATTTATTTTTTTTTTCCAAAGTGCGCACCTTTTAATTGAAGACGGGTGACGTCATCTTCAGCACTAGCGAGACGGAGCTCCATCTGCGCCGTTCGTTCTACACAGTCACCCAATTCCTTTCTTATTCCTTCCAACGCTGTCATAATCCCATCAAATCTAGAGGAAAAGTCCGCTCTCATTGAACTCATGGCAGCCATCAGCGCATCTGCGCCATTCCCCGCAGAAATCGCACCGCCCGCCAGCCTCCTCCGCCATATATGGAGCCTTGTTTGCTGCGTCACAGACCTGAAAGTCCGTTAATTTGGACTGTTTCGGCGGCTCGCTTTTTCCTTTTCCTGGTTTTCCAGCCTTAGGCTTCGCCGACATATCCTCGCTCAAATGCTGGGATACGTTCTGTCCCAAATGAGAGAGTTATTTGCCGATTTTTTTCTCCAGGAGCAGAGCAGAGCGAGACACGTCCGTCCTACGTGGCAGCCATAACCGGAAGTCCAGAAACAGAATCTTAATTTAAGGATAAAACTTTAGGACATACAGTTGAAACAAGAAGTTTACATACGCTGTATAAAAAGACACATAACCGTTCTTTTCTACACCGTCTGACATAAATCAGGCTATACTTTTTCCCTGTTTTATGTCAGTTAGGATTACCAAAATTTTCTATTTGCTAAATAATTTTTCTATTTGTTAAATATTTTATTACTCTCTCCAAAGTGAGAAGTTTCTTAAATTTCCTTAGTATTTGGTAGCATTGCTTTTAAACTGTATGGCTTGTCTCAAACGTTTTGGGTATCCTTCCACAAGTTTCTCACAATAGTTTGCTGGAATTTTGATCCATTCCTCCTGACAGAACTAGTGTAACGAAGTCAGGTTTGTAGGCCGCCTTACTTGCACATGTCTTTTCAGCTCTGCCCACAAATTTTCTATGGAACCGAGATCAGGGCTTTATGATGGCCACTCCAAAACATTGACTTTGTTGTCCTTAAGCACTTTGTAACTAATTTGGCGTGTGCTTAGGGTCATTGGTTCATTTGGAAGGACCCATTTACATCCAAACTTTATCTTCCTGGCTGATGTTTTGAAATGTTGCTTTAATATTTCCACATAAAGTTCCCTGTATTTCATGATTATTAATTAATAAATAATAAAGATTTAATTAATAGAGCAAACTTAAGCTACATTATTTCTGAGTATAAGCAACTGTCTGATGTTGATAAATGCACTATTTGCAAAATGATGAATTAGCCCCATATTCGGGATGGAAACACTATTTTATTTATATATACAGTATATTAGTTTATATCCCAAGAATAGAAGAGTCTTTATACTTCAATTTAAAAAAAGAAATCATATTTTTTTTTTTCATACATTCCCACATGGGGTTGAATGAAAATCTGACCCAAAACAATTTTTTTGGGATTTGAGGAGACTGCCACCGAAAAACCAACACAGTCTATACTGCATTCCAAATTATTATGCAAATAGGACTTTAGTGTCATAAACATTCATTTTTTTTGTTTAACTGAACTCATGGATGGTATTGTGTCTCAGGGCTCTTTGGATCACTGATGTCAATCTCAGACACCTGTCATAATTAGTCTTCTGGGTGGACCCAATTAAAGGAAAACTACTTAAGAAGGATGTTCCACATTATTAAGCATGCCACAGGTTTCAGGCAATATGGGAAAGAAAAAGGATCTCTCTGCTGCCGAAAAGTAGTGATGGCCAGATGAGGCTTTCTGAAAGGCTTGAGGTTTTTCATCAAAATGGTTCACATTATAGACGAAGCTTCATGTGAAACTTCACTTGCTCTACTCGGCCATCTAGTGGACAAAAGTATACAACATGCAGATTTTTACAAGGGCATTATTGGTTTAGTGTGTTTTTTTTTGCCATTTCAATAAATGCACCGTCTTTTAAGAAATATCAATGATCGTAAGGGAAAAAAATAATAAAACTGGGGTAACAACAGTGAATGTGCTTGTGTTACTTGGTGTGCTTGTACTACTTATCTATTTTTATTAAGAAATAACTTTTCAACAGTCTTTGGACTAAGACGATTTTTTTTTTTTTTAAGATTTTTTCACCAGCTTTGGAGAATACTCTCTCAGAGCACAGAGGATGCCAGATGTGCAGAGGAAGGCTACTGCAAGTTTGTACAGTGTAGGATAGGACACGTTTCTGTCTTTCCCAGTACATTCACCTCTGTCCTTATTCTCATGCAGGGCACAAAAGTGGCCTCAGCATATGATGTGTTATTGTTGTATCCAAGCTCTGTGAAACACAACAGACACTTCACACTTGCAAATAAAAATAAATTACAAGAATGACCCAGCTGGGACATGAACCCTGGGCCTCCCAGTTATGGGGCCAGATGGCCTCTGCCTCTAGGCCACACTTCAGTTACAAAGAAATATCCACTATCTGTGAAAAATGCACCAATGGGAGAAACAAGATCAAAATGTTCCCAAACGGGAGAAGTTCATGTTTTTGCTGGTGGCTCCATCTGAAAATTGGCTGTGACAAATCCTATACACAGTCAAAGATCGACAACACAAAATGTGAGGGACAGGGATTTCCATTGTGTATCGCTCCTCACTTTATGTCATGTTGCGTACAAAATCATGAACGGCTTGATGACCCTGTTATGTGGTACTGTAGAGGGTAAAAGGGAAAGGATGTGGAGGCGAGGCACGAGTGTAGGTTGACACAGGTTCTTTATTGAACCCTCTATCACATGTACAGCCTGTGACCCCAGCGTGGACACTGGGGCCGTGAAGAGCCTAGTCTGGAAAGGCCTGCCTCAGTCTCTCTGCGCTGTCTTATATAGCTTTATTGACCTGCGCATAGAAACTGAGGCTGGCGCATATTACATGAGATCTGACAAAGGCCATGAGTGGTAAGATTATAATAACACACATTACATACAAAGGCACTGTATGGCACAATTAACATAACACGTTACCTTCCTACAATACATTTGCCTCCCTGTGCTGTAGCTTATAGCAGCAGGTGACGAAGGCACCTTAAAGTCTGGTGTAACTACCCCTGTGGGGGGGCTACCTCCTGCAGTCCATTGTTCAGCCCCTCTGTCTGCTTCTGGGTGAGAGATAATGTCCATCCGCAGTGTGCTGGTGTCACCACACAGTCCCGCCCCCCCCCCCCCGAACACCCAGAAGGGGCTGTGACCCCCCCGTCGTTTGGGCTCAAGTTGGCGCCCGTGGAGGCTGTAGTGTGTCATAGCGCCCGCAGGGCCATCATCAACCTCAGCTGCATGCACACCTGCTGCCAATCATCAGCGGGCCTTAAAAGCCAGACCTGCCTGTGACTCAGCACGGAGCCGTCTGTCAAACTCCATAGGACACGTCTCTCGTCAGCAGCCACGTCCTGGCTCATTGTCTGTTTCCAGACCAACGCTTCGCCGCACGTAAGCTAATATTGACTCACCTTGTCAAGTTCATCTTCCCCTGTGCACAGGTGGATCTCCCTGGCAGCGGATTCTCCCTCCCCGGCGGTGGTTCAGCTCCACTCCTGCTTCCCTGCACAGAGCCAGACGCTGTCTCCCTGGCTGTCGACCTCAAGGCCAACCTGAACTCACCACCACCATCTGCAAAGTAAGCTGTCATCATTATTGCACCCTTTGCCCAGGTGCTGAGCTAATATCTCTGCTTTGTCTCCATAGGTTGCCAGGCTGAACGGCGTCCTGCTCTTCCCCTGCACGAGTCCTACACTGCACGCACGACACTGTACATACACGTATGCATCCACAAAACACAGTTAGCTAATAAAAGGATAATTGCATTTCCCTCGAGTCTGTCTTTTGTCCCCTGGGTCCAGAATTAAGTCAGTACAGCTCCGTCAGAGCGACCCAGCGGACAGCGTGCTAGCACGCCGCTTTAACACCTTAGAAGCTCGAGTGGAGCAGTTAGTGTACCAACAGAATGTTATCCTCAGTCAGCTAACTCAAATTAACAACCGGTTGGATCGTCTGGATGGACAGCGGACGTTCCCTCCGGCTTCCGGGGTCCCATCGGCCCCCGTTAACCCCCCTCCTAGCCAGGCTAGTCAGGCTCCATCGGCCCGGCTCACACCGGTCCCCACGCCTGCTCGCTTTGGCGGTAAGCTCGGGGAGGCCCGTGGGTTTATTCTACAATGTGAGACGGTTTTCCAGCGAGTGCCAGGGGATTTTCCCACTGATCACAGCAGGATAGGTTACGTAGCTAACTTGCTAGAGGGTAGGGCACTAGCTTGGGCCTACGCCATTATGGCCAAGCCCAGTTATTCTAATCTTACATATCAACAGTTCATTGCCGATTTTCACGAGGTGTTTGACCACTCCGACCGGGATAGCGTGCTTACCACCCGGTTGTTAAATCTCTGACAGGGCGGTAGGTCCATGGCGGACTATACTGTTGATTTCCGGGTGGTGGCTGCTGAGGTCGGGTGGGAGGATGCCTCGTTGTGCAGCATTTTTATCCGGAGCCTAAGCCCTAGTCTTAGAGATGAGCTAGCTAGGTTGGATAAACCAGAGAAACTCACGGAGTTGATTTCTCTTACCATTAATTTGGATAACAGGCTGAAGGAATGAGCAGCCGAGTGGAGAGCTTCCAGCCGCTCGAGCGCGCAGTTTTTTCGCTCCTCACAGTCGTCCCAGTTGGCCCCGCCCTCACCGGAAGCACTAGATGTGCAGGAGGATATGGTAGTCGGGCGCTCTAAAATTCCATTAGCTGAGAAACAGCGCCGCAGGGAGTTAGGGCTGTGTTAGGGCTGTGTATGTATTGTGGAAGTAGTGAGCACGAGGTAGAGAGTTGCACCATTCGGCCAAAAGAGGGGTTCCGTGCATCGCAGTAGGGGGACTCACGGACGCGTCTCAGTCTAAACCCCTCACCAACTGCCTTGTGCCCATCAGATTCATTTACAAGCACAAAGAATACACCACTCATGCACTGATTGACTCGGGGGCTGAGCAGAGTTTTATATCAGGAGACCTGGCAACCCAGTTAGGGCTTCCCTGTCATACTCTCCAGCCACCACTTAAACTGATAGCCCTATCTAAAACCCCCTTAGAGACTGTCTCTCAGCAAACCGCCCCGGTGTCCGTGATTGTTTCTGGGAACCATCGGGAGGACCTACGCCTGCTGGTGCTGCCCTCCTCCACGTCCCCGGTCATCCTGGGCTACCCCTGGCTGCGGCTCCACAACCCACCATTTGATTGGAGGACAGGGAACATCACGTCTTGGAGCTCGTTCTGCCTCAGCGTGTGTCTGCAGTCCACAGCATGCGCCCCGTCGACGTCTTTGGCCCCCCGATCTGTCCAAGATGCCACCAGAATACCATGATCTGGGGGCAGTGTTCAGCAAGTCGCAGGCGCTGTCACCCCCCACCGCCCCTACGACTGTGCTATTAATCTCCGGGCTGGTGCCCCGCTGCCGTCGAGCAGCCTATACAGCCTGTCAGCTCCGGAGCGGGAGGCAATGGATACATATATTAAGGAGTCGCTCAGCTCGGGCATTATCCGCCCATCCTCCTCGGCGGTGGGGGCAGGATTCTTCTTCGTCAGCAAGAAGGATGGCTCCCTGCGGCCATGTATTGACTTCAGGGGGCTCAACGACATCACGGTAAAGGATAAGTACACTCTGCCCCTTATGGACACGGCTTTCGACTCCCTCCAGGGGGCCTCTTGGTTCACCAAGCTCGACCTCCGCAAAGCTTACCATCTAGTGCGGATTAAGGAGGGAGATGAATGGAAGACGGGATTCCGGACCCCAAGCGGCCATTTCGAATATCTTGTGATGCCGTTTGGGTTGACCAACGCGCCGGCCGTCTTCCAGCGCCTGATAAATGACGTTCTCTGGGACTTCCTGGGCACCTTTGTCTTTGTCTACTTAGATGACATCCTCATCTTCTCCCGATCGTTAGAGGAGCATCAGGTGCACGTGAGACGGGTCCTCCAATGACTCCTGGAGAACAAGCTGTTTGTGAAGGCCAAGAAATGTGAGTTCCACACTAACAAGACTTCATTTCTCGGCTTTGTTATCTCCCACAACCAGGTTCTCCCTGACCCGGTGAAGGTCAAGGCGGTGGTGGATTGCCCCCTCCCCCCATCCAGGAAGAAACTCCAGCAGTTCCTGGGGTTTGCCAACTTTTATCGCCACTTTGTGCCCAGGTACAGCATGGTTGCCCGTCCCCTGACCTGTCTCACATCCCCGAAGGTCCCTTTCCGTTGGACAGGGGAGGCTGCAGCGGCGTTTGGCACCCTCAAGAGGGAGTTCTCGTCGTCCCGCATCCTCACGCAGGTGGACCCGTCCCTCCAGTGCTTGGTCGAGGTGGATGCATCGGACTCCGGGGTGGGGGCTTTACTCTCCCAGCGCTCTCCTATAGACGGGGTGGTCCACCCCGCGCCTTCTTCTGGCACCGCCTGTCTCCAGCAGAGAGAAACTACAACATTGGCGACAGGGAGCTCCTGGCGGTGAAGCTCACGCTGGAAGAGTGGCGCCACTGGTTGGAGGGGGCTGCCCAGCCCTTTGTGGTTTGGCCCAACCACAAAAACTTGGAATACCTGAGGACCGCCAAGCGGTTGAATTCCCAGCAGGCTCGCTGGTCCCTGTTCTTCGGTTGGTTCGATTTTACGATCACCTACCGCCCCGGGGCCAAGAACGCCAAACCGGATGCCCTCTCCAGGCAATTCTCAGCAGAGGTATCAGAGGACCGTGAGCAGACCATCCTTCCACCATCCTGTGTCATTGGCGCCCTCTTGTGGGACATCAGGGAGAAGGTCGTGAAGGCGCAGGAGGCGGAGCCCGATCCTGGAGGTGGTCCCTCGGAGCGGTTGTTTGTCCCCACATCGGTCCAGGGTGAAGTGATTCAGTGAGCCCATGCCTCGAAATTTGCATGCCATCCAGGGGTGTCCCGCACGGTAGAACTCCTCCAGAGGTCTTTTTGGTGGCCGGGGATGCAAAGGGACGTCACTGCATACATCCGGGCCTGCACTCAGTGTGCCGGGAAGTCGTCTTCTTCTCCGCCGGCCGGGCTCCTTCATCCCCTGCCGGTCCCCAGCCGTCCCTGGTCCCACGTCGTCCTGGATTTTGTGATGGGCCTCCCACCGTCCAACCACTTCAATACGGTCCTTACCATCGTTGATTGATTCTCCAAAGCTGCCCACTTTGTTCCCCTCCGGGGGCTGCCTACAGGACGGGAGACAGCAGACCTATTGGTGCAGCATGTACAGTAATACGCCTCCACGGGATCCCCACTGACGTCGTCTCTGATCGTGAGCCCCAATTCGTGTCCCAGGTTTGGAGGGTGTTCTGTAACGAACTGGGTCAACTATAAGCCTGTCGTCCGGATACCACCCGCAGAGCAATGGGCAGTGCGAACGGGCAAATCAAGAGCTGGAGGCCGCTCTGCGCTACGTCATCACCTCCAGTCCATCTTCTTGGAGCAGCCACCTGCCGTGGATCGAGTACGCCCATAATTCTACGGTTTCCTCGGCGATTGGCATGTCCCCCTTCAGGGCCTCCTTAGGATACGACCCCCACTGTTCCCTGAGGAGGAGAAGGAAGTGGCGGTGCCTTCTGTCCACGCTCATGTGAGGCACTGCCACTGGCTCTGGACCACCACCCGCAGAGTCCTCCTTCGGACCACTGAACGTAACACCAGGACGGCTAACCGCCGCAGGAAACTGGCTCCCGAATACAAGGTGGGTCAGCAGGTATGGCTGTCTACACGAAATATTAATTTGAAAGCTGAGAGGCGGAAGTTGGCCCAGCGTTTTATCGGGCCCTTCCCCATTATTTGTGTGGTTAACCCCGTGGCTGTTCGCCTAGCTCTCCCCCCTCCCTCCGCATCTGTCCGACCTTCCATGTCTCACAGGTGAAACCCGTTTGCTCCAGCCCCCTCTGCCCACCTCCCAAGGCTCCACCTCCACCAGTGGTGATAGATGGCGACCCGGCGTGGGGAGTCAATTCCATCCTGGACGTTCGCCGCCAGGGTCGCGGCCTGCAATACTTGGTGGACTGGGAGGGGTATGGCCCCGAGTGGAGGTCCTGGGTACGTCCGTCATTCGTGCTCGACAAACAACTCATCAGGGATTTCCACCGGACGCACCCGGGTAAGGTAGGGCAGGTGCCAGGAGGCACCTCTAGAGAGGGGAGTACTGTCATGGCGCCCGCAGGGCCATCATCAACCTCAGCTGCACGCACACCTGCTGCCGATCATCAGCGGGCTTTAAAAACCAGACCTGCCTGTGACTCAGCACGGAGCCGTCTGTCAAACTCCATAGGACACGTCTCTTGTCAGCAGCCATGTCCTGGCTCATCGTCTGTTTCCAGACCAACGCTTTGCCGCACATATGCTAATATTGACTCACCTTGTCAAGTTCATCTTCCCCTGTGCACAGGTGGATCTCCCTGGCAGCGGATTCTCCCTCCCCGGCGGCGGTTCAGCTCCACTCCTGCTTCCCTGCACAGAGCCAGACGCTGTCTCCCTGGCTGTCGCCCTCAAGGCCAACCTGAGCTCACCACCACCATCTGCAAAGTAAGCTGTCGTCATTATTATGCCCTTTGCCCAGGTGCTGAGCTAATATCTCTGCTTTGTCTCCATAGGGTTGCCAGGCCGAATGGAGTCCTGGTCTTCCCCTGCACGAGTCCTACACTGTATGCACAACACTGTACATACACGTATGTATCCACAAAACACAGTTAGCTAATAAAAGGATAACTGCATTTCCCTCGAGTCTGTCTTTTGTCCGCTGGGTCCAGAATTATGTCACAGTGGGGGTTGCCACTCCGGTAGAACTGTCCTGCTGTCGAGGAGTGTCGGAACACATGTTAGTCCGTGGGGGAAATGGGGGAGAGTGAAAAACACAGTCTGCAACGCTCCAAGTTCCAACACGTTGAATGGCCGTGAATCGTGGGCGCACGGGGCCACTGAACGTTGCGCTGAAGGAACAAAGCTGGCGATCGGCAGGTCTCTGGCACAGAGGTGGGGGAAGCACACGTGGTGGAGGACAAGGGACAGGTGGTGGGGAAAAATTGAGTGCCGGCCGGGGATGTCCAAAAATGTCTGGGCCGCACTAAACGGCGTGCCGATCAGCCATGGGTGAGGACTTCCCGGTAAACTCATAACGATGATAGCCGTCAGCGGGCTGTGAAAAAATTAAGTTCTCGAACTCCTTCATGCGGGTCTGGTCCAGCGTGATCTGGGGAAGGCGATCGGCCCAATTCCCCGACGATGGCGTAGCAGCTGTGAAAAAAACTGAAGCTGTGTCAGAGAACGTGGCAATCTTGCTTTAAGGTGCGGAAGCAGCCCTAAAGGCATTGGGGAAAGCAATCTGCTAAATTCCCCATTGTGCGCAGCGGCTGAGAAACAAACACATGTCCTGCGTGCAAGGCTGCACATCTGCTTTAGGTGCAAGGGCAGCCCTAAAGGTTCCAAGGATGGTGATCGCCGTGTTCCCCGGCATGTGCAGCGGCGGGAGGCTGATGCATAAGTCTGTGGAGCCGGTTTGTCCCTGGTGCGTGGCGGGTGCTCTGGTGCAGTGACCACATAGCTGGAAGTTGCGCTGTCCTCGTAATCCTGCGGTGTGCGCACGGGGCTTCTGTGCGCTGAAACTCCGCTGTCTGGAGGTGAAGTCAGGGTCGGGGCTTGGCAGGAATCAACGCAGATGGCGCCGATCTTCCCCGTTCAGGCCGTTTCTGTGCGGTGCTTGTCTCGCTGATCCTCGTGCGTCTCGGTCTCCGCACTGCGCTCTCTCCCTGGCCCTTGAGGTCGCCATTGCGGTGAGAGGAACAGGCGCGCATGCTCCAGTGTGGATGAGAAGGATGTGGGCGAGCCCTGGTACCCTGGAGTCCACAGCGCGGTGAAAGGGAGTAGACGGTCAGTCTAACGTCAGGTCACCAATGTGGAGAAAAAGGAGTCCACAGCGCGGCGAAAGGGAGAGACAGTCCATCTTATGTCAGGTCACCAATGTAGAGGGTCAAAGGGAAAAGATGTGGAGGCGAGGCACAAGCGTAGGTCGACACAGATTCTTTATTGAACCCTCTATCACATGTACAGCTTGTGACCTCAGCGTGGCCACTGGGGCCATGAAGAGCCTAGTCTGGAAAGGCCTGCCTCAGTCTCTCTGCGCTGTCTTATATAGCTTTATTGACCTGCGCATAGAAACTGAGGCTGGCACATATTACATGAGGTCTGACAAAGGCCATGAGTGGTAAGATTAAAATAACACATTACATACAAAGGCACTGTGTGGCATGATCAACATAACACGTTACCTTCCTACAATACATTCGCCTCCCTGTGCTGTAGCTTATAGCAGCAGGTGGTGAAGGTGCCTTAAAGTCTGGTGTTATTACCCCTGTGGGGGGCTACCTCCTGCAGTCCATTGATCAGCCCCTCTGTCTGCTTCTGGTGAGAGATAAGGTCCATCCGCAGTGTGCTGGTGTCACCACAGTACGACCAGCCGGTGCGGCTAATGATGTCATCACATACATCAGCAATACACACCTCGAAACATGCTTCATCAAATATGTCCTGGAGAATCTCGGCGCATGCTCCGAAGCTCCGGAGCCAGCCGTCCCAACACTACCGAAAAGTGTCAAGTAGTGCAATGCCTTGGACAAGGTATGAAAACATTAGATATTTCACGAAAACTTAAATGTGATGATCATATTATGAAGAAATTTGTGGCCGATTCAGAGCACAGACAGGTTCATGTAGATAAAGGCATAATGAGGAAGATTTCTGCCAAATTCATTGGATTAAGAGAGCAGCTGCTAAAATTATCTTCATGTATGACAATGCACCATCTCATGCTGCAAAAGAATACCTCTGTGTCATTGGGCTGCTATGGGCATAAAAGGAGAGAAACTCATGGTGTGGGTCCCATCTTCCCCTGACCCTCAACTCTAGAACCTTAGGAGCAGAGATGGGCAGCTTTGGTGGTAGTGAGGGCCACAATATTTTTCCTCACTTCCCAAGGGCCAGATTTACATGTAAACCTTTGGGGTGTGGGGAAAGAGGGCATTTTTCAAGTCAAAAGTTTCACAATTAAAACTGAAAATGCAAATGAAAATAAAAAGCACCAAGGTGCTGTGCCTCGGTGCCTGTGGCATGGTAGCATAAACAGCTGTAAAAAGTGGCACTCTGACCTCTACTGGCCTGCCATAATTATTACATTTCCTGTTTTTGCGGCTGCATTTACAGAAATGATGAGCTAAATTTGTGTTTATTTTGAAAACAAAGCCTTATGTCGCAATTCTGGCAAATTAAAAGTCAATATGGCGATACATGATATAAGCCTTTAGCTCCACTTAATTTTGACCGGGCGAGCTGAAACAGAGAGGTGGACAGACAGACAGATATACACAGCCACAAACAGATGCACTGACTGACTACTGTATGCCTCTGTTTCACCAAGGCATAATAAAAACTACTCAGTGTTATATCATATTAGAATTAAAATTACTGATAAAATTATATCATGACCTAATTTTTAAAACTCTTTCCATCAAAATGATGAACAAAGACAAATTCCAGACGGTAATTAACAAAAAAGCCAAGAAGAAAAGGAAATATGACGATGAAGAAAAATGTTTTTAAAATATTAGAAGAATATGATCAAAGTAAAAAAGTAGTTTTACTGATAAATATGCTACATTTCTGGTTTAAATTAGCCTTTTTTTTGCAAATCTATATTTTATTTTGGTATTAGATGTGCAAGCTTCTATTGATAAATTTGCATCACTGTATTTAAAAATTTATACCTTTTTAGATGTACTGGGTTTGTTTTTCTAAATTAGTGTGTTTTCTGTCAAATTTGCAGTTTCTTATATAAATTTGCCTTTCAGTTTGAAACTTGTTACTGTAAATACTCCACAGTGAGGAGTTGTAGCATTTATTGTTGTTTAAAAGCAGCCTACTCTGTAGATTTATTGCTGTTTACAGCCTATTAATGCGGTCTCAGCATGCAACACATACATACATACCTTAAAAGACACACTGCTCTCTCTATCTGTGGCTCCCTCACGTTTGCTCGACCACTCATGGAGTGGCACCAAAGTTTCGATTAGTGCTCCCTCTGCTGGTGGACTAAGAATGCAGTTTCAAATACATTCAAACAAGATATAAATAAATATTAATTTTTGGAAATGGACTGGCGAGCCGCAGTGTATGATGTCGGGGTCGCATGTGGCCCACGAGCTGCCAGTTGCTCAACCCTTGGCTTTGGAGCATCCTCAAGCAAAAGATCTGAGGGTGGGAGGCAGTTCACATCAAAAACAGCAGCTGTGGGAGGCTATTCTGACATCTTGCAAAGAAATTCAAGCAGAAACTCTCCAAAAAACTTACAAGTTCAATGGATGCAAGAACTGTGAAGGTTAGTATTCAAAGAAGGGGTCCTATGTTAATGTAACAGAGTCAATAAAAGCATTCCTACTTGGCTTGCCAAGTGAGTTGACTCCTTGGCAACACAGGTAGAGTGCTGGACTCTGGAGTCAGAGGTTGTGAGCTCAAACCCCCGGGTGGACACCACCAGTTGGGCTTGGCCCATCCACTTGGTCACAACTGACGTTGTTGGCAGGACTTAGTGGTGGTGCATGCAGGGTGCAGGGTGGTGCAGTCCTATTCCCCAGATACCACCAATGTGTCGGTCCTGCAAGTGGTGCTTGGTCCCCACCACAAGAAGTGTTGCTGGTAGGACTCACTGGTGTTTACATAGTCGGAAGGCGGGCACCCTTAAAGCTTAAATCAAGGCTGTCCAATCATGTGCCATGGAGGGCCAAGACCATGCAGGCTTTACCTCCAACCAATGTCTTCAACAGCAGATTCACTGAATTCTTCCCACTGATTGCTGATAAACTGAAAACACCTGCTGAAGAGACTGGGCAGAACAGAAAACCTGCAGGGTCTTGGCCCTCCATGGCACCTGATTGGACACCCCTGGCTTAAATGCACCTCTGACATCACGATGATGTCAAAAATCTGAGGGGGAATATGTAACAGAGTCAATAAAAGCATTCCTACTTGGCTTGCCAAGTGGGTTGACCCTCTTCGTGACACAGGTAGAGCGCTGGACTCTGGAGCCAGAGGTTATGAGTTCAAACCCCTGGTTGGACACCACTAGTTAGGCTTGGCCCATCCACTTGGTCACATTAACATGTAACTTGGCCTGTTAAAATGTTTTTGATTGAAATAACTTTCGATTTCAGTAAATATGACTTCCTAATGGACACTCTAAAGGGCTGTTTTGAAACCACCGCCTGGGAGCAGCTCTGCGATCCACATGGTGAGGACATCGATGGCCTCACTCACACCATCACGGACTACCTCAGCTTCTGTGTGGACGACACCGTTCCCACCAAGACCATACAGTGTTGCTCAAGCAACAAACCCTGGATCAACCCTGAGATAAAAACACTTCTGAGAGAGAAGAAGAGGATCTTCAGGTCGGGGAACAGGGAGATGCTGAAGTCCATACAGAGGGAGCTGAGGAGAAAGATCAGAGAAGGCAAGGACAGCTTCAGGAAGAAGATGGAGGACAAGCTGCAACAGAGCAACATCAGTGGGGTCTGGAGAAACCTTAAAACCATCTCTGGGCTCCAGAATACCTCCTCCCAGGCCACGGGGGGCAGGGAGTGGGCGAACAATCTGAATCTGTTTTTCAATAGGTTTGACCAACCGCCCTCCCCCCTGACTGCACAACAACCACTGCTGCCTCTTAAGACATCAAGTCCTGCTGCCCACTCCCCACTCCACCAACACCCCCCCACTCCCAACACACAGCCCCCCAACCTGACCCTGACCAAGACCCAGGTGAGGACGGAGCTGAGGAAGATCAAGGCGAGGAAGGCGTCGGGACCGGATGGCATCAGCGCAAAGCTCCTCAAGTCCTGTGCAGACCAGCTGTGTGGGATTGTGGCGTACATCTTCAACCTGAGCCTGAAGCTGGGGAGGGTACCACAGCTGTGGAAAACATCTTGTGTGGTACCTGTACCAAAAACTTCCCACCCCAAAGACCTGAACAGCTACAGACCGGTGGCCTTGACGTCCCACATGATGAAGACCCTTGCGAGACTGCTCCTTGCTCACCTCTGCCCCCTGGTGGGACCAGCGATGGATCCACTCCAGTTCGCCTACCAGCATGGCATTGGGGTGGAGGATGCAGTGATCTTCCTCCTTCACCGTTCTCTGTCCCACCTGGAGAAGCCCGGGAATGCAGTGAGGATCATGTTCTTTGACTTCTCCAGTGCTTTCAACACCATCCAACCGATGATCCTGAAGGACAAGCTGCTGTGCGCAGGGGTGGACCAGCACCTGTCATCATGGATCCTGGACTACCTCACGAACCGGCCTCAGTTTGTGAGAACCCGAGATTGTGTGTCCGACACGATCGTCGGTAGCACGGGGGCCCCCCAGGGAACGGTTTTGTCTCCCTTCCTGTTCACCCTTTATACTGCGGACTTCTCACACAACACAACACACTACCATCTACAGAAGTTCTCTGATGACTCTGCGATCGTTGGCCTCATCTCCAATGGAGATGAAGCTGAGTACAGAGGGCTTATCCAGGACTTCGTGGACTGGTGCCATCGGAACTGCCTCCAGACCAACGCGAGGAAAACTAAGGAGCTGGTGGTGGACTGCCGCAGGCAAGGACAACCCCTCACAACACCAGTAAATATACAGGGAACAGACATCGAGATGGTGACATCCTACAAGTACCTGGGTGTTCATCTGAACAATAAATTAGACTGGTCACACAATACTGACGCACTCTACAAGAAGGGACAGCGCAGGCTGTTCCTACTGAGGAGACTCAGGTCTTTTGGTGTACAAGGGGCACTGCTGAAGACATTCTAGGACATGGTGGTGGCGTCAGCCATCACTTTTGGAGTGGTCTGCTGGGGCAGTGGCATTACCGCAGCCGATAGGAAGAGACTGAACAAACTGATCAAGAAAGCTAGCTCTGTCCTGGGGCAGCGCCTTGACCCAGTGGAGGAGATAGGAGAGAGAAGGACGGTGGCTAAACTGTCATCTCTGCTGGAGCCCGAGTTCCACCCTATGCAGGATATACTGAATGCACTGAGGAGCTCATTTAGCAGCAGACTACATCACCCCAGGTGCACAACCGAGAGGTTTCGCAGGTCCTTCCTACCAACGGCTGTCAGACTGTACAACCTAAGCAGGGCTGCTCGCAGAGATAGCAAAAAGACGTGACAACCTAATAGTTTTGAATGCAAAAGATGCAATAGACTTACACAATGGTCCCCTCCAGCATACAACTAACTAACTAACTAACTAACTAACTAACCTGCACTTATATAGCGCTTTTCTAGTCACAAAGACCACTCAAAGCGCTTTCATTAATACTAACCCTCTATTCTAAGGGCCTATAGGAAACAGATATCTAGGGACAATTTAGAACAGCCAATTAACCTAACATGCATGTTTTTGGCATGTGGGAGGAAACCGGAGAAATCCCGGAGTAAACCACGCAACACGGGAGAACATGCAAACTCCACACAGATCACTGTTGGTCGGGGGCTGGGATCGAACCCACGATCCCACGATCCCCACAATCCCCCGGCCAAGGGTAAACTGTGCTGCCGCAGTGCTAACCACTGCGCCACCGTGCAGCCCACCAGGTATTTTCCAACTAGGAAAATACCAGTCGCTATGGAGGGTGAGAACATGTATGGGTACATAATCATACCATGTAGGATAACTAAGTAGATGGTTGTGCTGTTTCATCCCATCTAGCAACAATGCTCTGCACTGTGTGTGTTTATATATTTACATATTTATTCCATCTAGCTACAATGCTCCGCACTGGGTGTGTTTATATCTATATATTTATTCCATCTAGCAACAATGTTCTGCACTTTGTGTTTATATATCTACATATTATTCCATCTAGCTAAAATGCTCCACACTGTGTGTGTTTATATATTTATTACATATTTATTCCACCTAGCTGCAATGCTCCGTACTGTGTGTGTTTATATATCTACATATTTATTCCATCTAGCTACAATGCTCCGCACTGTGTTTATATACTCATATATTTATTCCATCCAGCTACAATGCTCTGCACTGTGTCTGTATATATATATATATATATATTTATAGTAATATGTTCATATGTATACCAGCTGCTCTTGTTTTTTTTTTTTTGTTTTTTTTTTCTTGCCTTCTGATTGCTGCTCTGAGTGTTGCTATCCCTGTGCTGTTGCAATCCTGGAATTTCCCCATTGAGATGAGATGAGATGAGATTCAACTTTATTGTCATTACACATGTATGAATACAAGGTAACGAAACGTGACTTGGCATTTGGGCACGCTCTGCAGAGCGCATTCAAGGCCGGGGCAGCCACTAGGCGCTAGGCGCCAGTCATATCCCATTGTGTCCCATTGTGGGACTAATAAAGGCTTATCTTATCTTATCTTATCTAATGCTGCAAATTCAAAAAATGACCATTTTCAGTTCTTTACAACCAATAAAATGTTTTGAGTAATAATATTTGGAACACTGCATTTTCATTTTTTTTTTTTGCAAAAAAATAGCTATCATTGGGAGGTTTGTTCAATAAAATTTGAATTATGCCATAACGGTTGACTTGAAAATTATACTGACTGTCATTTGCATTGACTATTTAGGAAAATCAGGGACAAATATCATTTACATAATAATTTGGAATGTGACGTATTTGTCTAATAACACAACATAACAAAAATAATGTTTTTGTAAGTTGTCTGTGTTTTTTCAACTGATTTAAGACAGTTTTGCACCACTGAATCTGAAAATGACATCCGTTTCTCTTGATCAGGTCAGGCTTTTATGTTAAGTTATAAGCAGTTGTACAGTTGTACTGTAAATTGAATAGTAGACACTGATAAAGGTAAGTACATGTAAATTGAATGTTATGTCATCATTGTTCAAAATTCAGAGAATTTCAAGAACTATAAAAGAATTTTGCATCATATAAAGCGAAAATACCCGTACACGTGAACAAAAAAGTAAGAAAACATGTGGCCATAGTTCAAAAAGTTGACCTGACTGAGCAAAACCAATGTGATTTTTGGATTCAGCACATCAAAATTGTCCTAAATCAGCTAAAAAAACTTAAGACAATAAATTTGATGTTGACCAGTGTAATTAATGTTTCAAATGGCCCAGCTATGTGGCTCAACATTTGTAAATATATAATTTTTTTCTTGTAAATTAACTACTTTCTGCAGCTTAAATTTTAAACTTTTTCTTGTAAATTGGCTACTTTCTTCCCATGAATTTGATTTTTCCTCTGTAAATCTGCAACTTTTTTCTCATAAATCCAACACTTTTTGCATCTTAAATCAGTATTTTTTTCTCGTAAATATGCAACTTTTTTCTAATAAATTGGTCAAGTTTTTCTTATAACTTTACATCTTTTCCCCCCTCATAAATTTGCAACTTTTTTCAAGTAAATTTGACTTTTGTCAATGTGCAACTTTTTCTTGTAAATTTGCGTTTTTTTTCCTCATAAACTTGAGGCTTTTTTCTTGTAAATTTGCAGCTTTTCCCCCCATTAGTGTACTTTTTTTTAGTAAATTTGTTGACTGCCCCTCTGAGGATCACCACCTTATTACGGTGGAGGGGTTTGTGTGTCCTAATGATCCCAGGACCTATGTTGTTGGGGCAGTTTGCTCCTGATAGACCATGAGTGGTCCAGTTCTTCCCCATGAAGAAGCTATGACATCGATCCAATGTACCCCACCCATTTAGGGATTACCGGGGCTTGAGGCCAAGCACCTGGTGACCTGATTTCTGTCCATAGGACCTGGCTGGGCTCAGCCCGAGCGAGCTACACCTCCTTCAGTGGGCTCACCACCTGCAGGAGATCATGGAGCTCTGTGAACTGTGCAACAATCTGGGATAAGCGACTTTCGCGTCTCGGCTCGCGCAAAGCATCATGGGAATGTGGCTACCAAACATCCATCCGTCCATCCATCCATCTTCTTCCGCTTAATCCTTTTCGGGTCACGGGGGGGCTGGAGCCTATCCCAGTATCTTTGGGCGAGAGGCAGGGTACACCCTGGACAGATCGCCAGTCCATCACAGGGCCAACACAGAGAGACAGACAACCATTCACTCTCACAGTCATACCTAAGGACAATTTAGAATCCCCAGTTTGATGCCAATTAATCTAACTTGCATGTTTTTGGCATGTGGGAGGAAACCGGAGAAATCCCGGAGTAAACCCACGCAGACACGGGGAGAACATGCAAACTCCACACAGATCACTGTTGGTCGGAGGCTGGGATCGAACCCAGGATCCCCCGGCCAAGGGTGAGTTACTGTGCTGCCGCAGTGCTAACCACTCCGCCACCGCGCTGCCTGCTACCAAACATGCTCTATCGATACATTTAATTTATGGAAAGTTCCTGATCTACGAGCATATTGTATGCATAGGGGTCTTCCTGGTTGTACCCGCAAACGCAAGGATAAACTAGTTGCGCTTGCACTCATGGCCACGTTGCAGAAAATTGGCCAAAATGGCCCCCGTATGTACGTTGACATAGCAGATTTTTTGTTGTCAAAGGACCAAGCACCCTTACTTGCGAGACTCTGAAACGACCACAAAGAAGGTAAGTGAGTGGTTTGACAGCTCAACTTTGGTTTTGTCATTTTGAGTAAATTTCACTACAAGGCATAGCCTGCTTACTTAGATCTATAGGTCGATATTACTATAGTTTAAGTACCACACGTTTTCAATGATTTGCAGTTTTATTTTATACCAGCCTACTTATCAATGGCCTTAATTACATGTGTGTGTAGATCAAACTTCATTACCAATATACAAAGAACTAGATCCTAGATCCAGGCCTGCCTGTCCGTACCTTCTACTTCAGGGTTTAGACTCGTGTCAATTAAGCTAGAACTTGAACAATACACAACACTATTTAATTATGTTATAATATAGACTTACTGCTTTAAGCCAACAATTACATCTGTCCAGATCCTTCAGCTCTGTGGGGAATGTATATAACGTGAATGGCGGCGGACATGTGCACACGCTGGTCCCAAAGTTACATGCATGTATGCTACAAGTTTGCTTTTTCCACCGCTTTAGACGATACATGTCATTCCACACTTCACTACGGCACAATGTGCACCTGGCGTAACGGCGATTTAAAGCTTGAAGCAGACTTTAAACGGCAATTGTTCAGGTGTAAGAGTACTGTCTCTAGACAAAAACAAGGTGGCTACTGGAATGTTTGGTAGTCATGAACTTTGAACCTACATAGTCCGCACATGCGCACTCGTAATGCGAAACTCGCTTATTTTCTGCTTGGACTGCTGCCCCCGTGACTCAGACCCAGGGATAAGTGGTAGAAGATGGATGGATGGAAATTTGGGACCGACTACAACGATATGTACAGCGTCCCCTCAATATTTGCTCAGGACAAAATGTTCTATTTTTTTGTCCCCCTTAAACAAGGAAATTAAATATCCGCCCATGTCAGAATTTGTTTCTGACACTTATGATGGGATTGTTGGTGTGGGTCAAAACTGTCAAAAATATGTATTTAAGTAGAAAAAACATAGAAATAAGTATATCAAACTCTTTCAGGAGACAAATTACTAGAATGAAAGTACTTTGTTACTTTGCATCATTACAAAGGCAGAAATACAGAATACTTACTGGATTTAAATGTTACACAACACAATCAGTGGAGCTGTTTTAAAGTTATTACATTCAAAATATTAATGACAGGATTATTTTAGTAGTTCATATGTCATTGATGTTGGCTGTAATACGATCAACTAAAGTCACAGGTTGACTTCCTTACACAACCAGGTAACAAACTGGAGGATTTTCTCACCTGTAAAGTACCGCCCGCCATCAGGTGTCTTTATGTCGGTTAAACTTAACAGGAAAAAAAAAACTTCAAATGATCATGTAAACGGGAAAATTTCGTTTTCCTTCGGTTACTTTTTGCTAATATTTTCTCTCGAACAACTTTAACCAAAAAACATCCCAAATCTTCGAGTCTCTTCCGCGTCAATACAAACCCGACTGGCCCTTCCGCATATCACGTGACCAGGTGTTTATCAGGCGATGACGTTCTGATTACAGTGGAATCAAAAGATCGAGATTGAAGTAGACAGATGTTAGTATTCGCATTTATTATACGTAATCTGGAAACAAAATAGGAATAAAATGAATTAAGGGAAAGCTCAGGTGAGTTACAGGTGAGTTATAATACTGACCCTTATTGTACGAGGAGGGGCTGAAAAGTTCATAGGCTGACTAAGAAGGAATTATGCCGCAGCAACGGAACTAGTCATGCATTAAATTCAACCTTTTCTGATACTAACTGCATTGTTAGTTTTCAGATACACTGACATCGGCGACTATGTCGAAAAATAAACCACATTTGGTCAAAATTTGACCATTGCATCATGGTCATCCCCCCCCCCCCCATCCATCCATCCATCCATCTTCTTCCGCTTAATCCTTTTCGGGTCGCAGGGGAGCGGGAGCCCATCCCAGCATCTTTGGGCGAGAGGCAGGGTCCACCCTGGACAGATCGCCAGTCCATGGCAGGGCCAACACAGAGAGACAGACAACCATTCACTCTCACAGTCATACCTAAGGACACTTTAGAATCCCCAGTTTGATGCCAATGGTCACCCCCCATGAGTGTTTAAACCTAACCATCAATGTCTGTAGGGCACACATGATGGATTTTGCTTGGCCTACATTCAATTCAATTCAATTCAACTTTATTTATATAGCGCCATTTCACAACAACAGTCATCTCATAGCACTATCAACTGTAGGGAGGGCTACAGGGCTGTACATGGGCTTCAGTATCAGGTTGGGGCTCAAAATCATCATCCCACTTGGATAAAATTTATGGGCCATACACAGGCAAATTCATGCAGAAAAAAACAAAAACAAAAAACAGATACACTAATAAGGTTAATATAGAGACCCTGAAATCCTGAATTAGGACATTTTGCTTTTTTTTTTTTTTTTTTACCTTGTGCTCATGCGATTAAAAAAAAAAAAAACATCCAGGACGTCAGTTGTCAATAGGATATGAATGAAAGTGTCAGAAATGTCAAGTATGGTAGCCCATCTGTTGTAACCCATATACAGTATGCAGGGCCTGACAATAACTTTTTCTGCTCACCAGCCACTGTTGCTAGTGATTTCCCAAAGTTAGTAGCCACAGTTTTGTGGTTGGAAAATTATGTTCAATATGATCAAATCTATTATTACTATTGCATGATAAAATTGACTTGAACTAAATTTCCAACCTTTTTAAATGTAAATTACCCTTATAGATATGTAACTAGAAAAGCACTCAGAGAGCGCATACCTCCACCAAGGCTCCTTCCGTCTCTCATGGATCACCTCCAAAATGTAATGGTTTCTTGTGTAGGCCATGAGCCAGTTCTGGTGAAAACTGCAACAAAGTCTATCCAGTAGTTTTGGAGGATTCTTGCTAACACACTGTGAGAAGATAAGAGCCTTGGTGGAGGTATGCAGTCTTGAATCATCACCAAAATGTAATGGGTTCCTCTCTAGCCCAAGGACCACCTTTGGTGAAAATTTCATCCAAATCCATTCAGTAGTTTTTATGTAATCCTGCGGCACAAATTCAAACAAGGTCCTTGGTGGAGGTATGCACTCTCAGATTATCACCAAAATTTAATGGGTTCATCCTTGGCCCAAGGGCTACCGCTGATGAAATTTTCATCAAAATTCATCCAGTAGTTTTTGTGGAATCCAACGAACAAACAAAAACTAATTAATCATGTTTAACCACAGAGGTAGGAGCTGATGTGGGGGGAGCACTGGGATTAGCTACTCATTGCTGGGATGACGGGAATCAGGGACAGTTTTCCTGCTAATCTGATCACTGAGAGCGGGGACAGGTGTGTTCTGCTGTCTGCTGTCTGTTGGTTTCTCCAGACTGGCTGAGCTCACCATGGGTGAAGTTTGGCTCCACTCCTTACTCGATACAGGAGAAGCCGACACCCACCATGGCATTTCTTCCCGCTGTTCTTCACTTCCCACTGGGCTGAACAGGGGCAGGATCAGAGACCAACCCTTGGAGTAGACCGTCCACAGCTTCTCCAGACTCTGTCTGTGGTGTTTTTTATTATATTAATATGTTGTATTATTGTATGATATGGGTGGTGGCTCCACCTTTCACCACTCACCTCATTATTGTGCCACGTTTTACAGACATAACACTGTCCATGGTGACAGTGGACCAATGATCACACACTGTGTGCAGATAGTGCTTATGGGAGTTGTAGTTTCGTAGTCTCACATTGCAATAGGTTTATTATTTTAGATTCCGTTTGAGAAAACTACAACCTGCCAAAGTGGCTAGTACAAGTGGCTGTCTTACCTGCCACTGCTGAAATCCACTGAGGTCAAATCCTGCATATAAGACCTAGTTGGGTCCTATCATCAATCTACTGTATGTCAGCAAACAACTGTAAAAGCTTTGTTCTGGCTGTGCTGGGACTTCATTGTGAACATTTTTTAAAAAATTTTCTTTAAGTTTAAAATTATACCATACATTATGCACAATATGCAGCATGATGGCGCATTGGTTAGCACTGTTGCCTCCCAGCTAGGAGGTTCACATCCTCTTGCTGACAAAGGCAGGAGCCTTTCTGTGTGGAGTTTACATGTTCTGAGGTAACTAAGGTAAAAATATAACATCGTAATTCAGGGGCTATAACTCCTGCAAAAGTCATCCGATTGGAGCCAAACTGGAGTATGTGCATCATCAGTGTATATCAAACCACGGTACCAAGTTTCAAAACATTTGAAGGAAAATTGTAGAAGAAGCTGATTTCACAGTACAGCTTTTCTGTGTGGAGTTTACACATTCTGAGGTAAAATATAACATTGTAAGTAAGGGGCTGTAACTCCTGGAAAAATCATCCAATCAGAGTCAAACTGCAATATGTGCATCATCAGAGTATATCAAACCATGACACCAAGTTTCAAAACATTTGGAACAAAACTGTAGGAGAAGTTGATTTCACAAAATGGGTACCTTTTGTGGAACCATAACATAAGACCAAAGGGGATAACAAAACCTGGTAAAATCTGGTTAACCTGTGTGCCATCTAAGAGCCCATCACCTATAGATGGCCTAACCCATGTGGGTGCACCCTGGAACCTGAGGACAAAACACACCTGGGCCCACTGGGTAGCTTGACAGGGCCCTGAATATCAGCCCAGTTACAAACCCTGTCAGTGACATCTATGGGAAAAGGAGTTTCAAGCAATTTTTTGGAGAAAAAAAAAACCCTGCATGGAGCTCCATTAACAAATTGAATGAATGGGCCTCAAAATCTGTCAGCAATAGAAACAAAAGTTTTTGCTTCTAAATATGTAGAATTTCCAACATGCGTTTGCATGTTTTTCTTGTAAATTAACTACTTTCTTATAAATTTTCTATTTTTTTCCTTTAAATTTGATGTTTCACTCCTAAATTTGCAGTATTTCTCATAAATTTGACTCTTTTTTTTGCCAGAACCTTCAGAAGCCAGTGGTTACATTCAACAGAACCTCCACTGGTTTAGCATTAGTCCAACTATTCTAAATCCTTATTACAGTTTGCAATGTCTGATGCGTAAAAAAAGTTACATGCAGACAATACTTGCTATGATTTAAATTCAAACTGAATTTAGGACACATTAACAGTTTTAAAGCCTTTTGTTAAGCCACCCAATAAACTCTCCATCAAAACCAATAAAACAGTTTGTTTATACTGTGTCCAATCAATTTATCATTTTATTGTTGTGAACATTTCCCCCCTTTTTTCCAAAATAAAAGTACATCATCTGTCATCATAACCATGCACACCAGCACTCCTAAGAAAAATTACGCTTTATTATTATATTTATTAAAAAGGCAAATAAATATTGTGCAAAGTATCAAGAAATTGGGGGTAAACAAAATAAATGCATATACAGTAGAACCACAGCATAAAGGAGATGGTGCGATTTCTGTTAATTTATGTTTCAGCAGATGTAGTTGTTTGTTTGTTCAGATTTTGAAGGCTTCCTTTCAGCCACAATTAAAAGCAAGCACCGTGTATAGTACATAGTGAACTTGAGAAGATTTGACACTGTTATTGTTGTTTTTTTCTTAGTTTGACAGAGGCAGGCATGAAGGTGAAGGGAGGAGTCCGTGCTATATCAGCTGTCTCCGTTAAAGACTTTCGGACGTAAAACCTTCAGGATGCGATCGCTCTTTGTAAGATCTGCGGGGAGTTCGTTATGCTGCAAAATAAATCAGGAGAAACAAAGAAATGAGCTGATGTGGATGTTTGCGTCCTCTCAGAGGGTTTCCCATCATCTCACCTTGTTGGGTAGGGCAGGGTCTGCGTTGGCTCCGAGCAGCAACAGAACACTCTGAAGATTTCCACTCATAACGGCAGCGTGGAGAGCCGTAGAGCCGTTCTGAAGACAAAATACAAATGTGAGCTTGATGCAACTTTTCCTCCTGTAATGGTGATATGCCCTTTAGATGAACTCTCAAACTGGCAAGAGTTAAGCTGCAAATTTATGAATAAAAAGCTGAAAATGAGCAAGAAAAAAGGCAATTTATACAACAAAATAGTACATATATTAAAAAAGGTCACAAATTTATTTGAAAAACATAACAATTTGAGAATAAAGCCTCAAACGTACAAGAAAGTGAAAAATTTACAAAGCAGTTTACAAAATTTACAAGCAAAAATAGAGCAAATTAAGTGGAAAAACTTCAAATTTATCACTACAAAAAGTTGCTAACAGAAAAATGTCTCAAACTTACGGGAATAATGTCTTACATGAACAAGAAAAAGTCACAAAAAATCCAGAAATTTACGAGGGAAAAGTTTTTAAAATTTTGTGAAAAAATTAAAATATGCAAACAAGTTTCAAGTTCATGAGGAAAAAGTACTAAATTCACAGGAAAAAAATATCACAAATTTATTAGACCCCCCCCAAAAAAAATTTCTTGAGAAAAAAATCCTTTAAAACAATCTAATTTAAAAGGAATTTTTGTTCTAAATTTACAAGGAAAAATGTACTACCTGTATGAGAAACAAATATGCAAATTTATTAAAAAAAAACAGCCCTAAATTAGTGAGAGTAATGCCATTACTTATTACTCAAGTACTTCATGTTTTTTTTTAGCTAGTACTTTCTTACTGCAAATCCCTTATTTTTCTCTTACCTTTTATGTGGGTATTCATAATTTAACACTACTTTTCTTGAACACAATTTTTGGCTTCTCTACACAGTTCTGTTCATTATAGAAAAAACATGATTCTCAGCAGTTATAGAAAGATCCTTAAATGCTCTCTGGAACCTGCAGGTGGATACTGTGGTGGTGGAGGGGCTGAAAAGGCAAAATGCCTAAAGTGGGGGTCACCAATTGGCGGACAACGGTCCGGATCCGGACCCCAAGAGTCCTCTGTCCAGACCTCGAAGCCTTTTGATACAATTTGGGAAAAAGGTAGACTGTTTTGTTTTGATGGGAAAAAAGCGGAACTGAATTGCTGTATTGGTGACCGCCTGGACAGATTATGACACACGAGCCCTTGGGCGCTGTCCTGCTGCAGACTCCCCCCTTCGCTGTCCCACGAACGGCACTGTCACTCTCACTCTGTGACTCCAACTGCTCCAGAATATATGCAGCAGGTCACAAAATCATGGTTCATTCCCCCCCGATGCAAGGCCGACAGCCCAGGACATCCACCCCGGACAGACATGCTTCGTTTATGGTCTGTATTCATGAAATGAAGTGCCGTTGTGAAACTGAGTGTATTTACCGGGGTGCTCCTTCCTCTATTCTGCCCAGAGTAGTCCATGCTGGGATACAGACGTGAGGTCACTGGTTATGGAGGCCCTTTTCATAGCCTTCAGTATCACGTAAAAAACTCAATAAAAGCTCCGTGTGCTACTGAACATGAAAAGTTCCACCTCCCCTTTGCCTGTAATCATGGAGTTACAGCTCCATCCACGCTGTAACACAGTTTACTGTTGAGATAAAAAAGAAAGGTTGGAGGAATTCTGTAGTACGGAATTATATTTTCTGTTCATTGTTTTTGTCTTAGTTTGAAACAGTTTTTTCTACACTGAAAATATTGTATAGAGGTGGACTCTTTGTGAAATTTTGTTTTTTTAGATATTAATCTTTTTTTTTTTAATGTAATACAATTTAGTTTGTGTTCTCCTGGAAAACATTTTTAGAGTTTTAGTTGTAGATTTTAGAATTTTAGACCTATTTATTTGGAGTCAACAAACACATCTAATGTTCTCCTGTATTAAAAAAAATTAAATTACATATTTTGTTTGAAATTGAACAAAGGATTAATTTTAATTTTTTTGTTTAAAAATTAATACAGAGCTAAAAACAGCTAAAACAATAGCTTAATAAAATAATGTGTGAAAGCAAGTTAAATGATACTGGCCTGTCTGTAGACAGCTCTGGTCTGCTGAAAGAATGTCCATGAAATGATGGCAGTTTTTAAAAGCACATTTTGAGATAAATTTGTCCATGTGCCAGATTTCTTTTCTGTTTGTTTTAATAAAAGACACTGGAAGTAAATTCATAGGTCGTTGCAAATACTTTGCTTTAAAAGGGCCAAGTTGTCACACAGTGGGAGGGAAAAATCTTGAATAGAAAAACAAAAATGAGTCAAGGTGCACTGAGAAAGGTTTTAGAATCAAATCGGAGTTCTGAATCATAATCGAATCATGAGGTGCCTAAAGATTCCCACACCTAGTTTGGACCTTGGCTGGGGAGGACGGCCTACTTTTTTTTTTTTGTTACTTATTTGTACCCGTAGGTAGACTTGGTTTGCAGTCTGGTGACAAGCCACCGGCTGCTGGTCGCTGCGTGCGCGAGCGCCCTAAACCTACATGTTTTTTTTGGTATGCGGGAGGAAACCGGAGAAATCCCGGAGTAAACCCGCGCAACACGGGGAGAACATGCAAACTCCACACAGCTCACTGTTGGTCGGGGGCTGGGATCGAACTCACGATCTCATGATCCCCGCGATCTCCCGGCCGAGGGTAAAACTGTGCTGCCACAGTGCTAAACCACTGCGCCACCGTGTAGCCCATTAGTTGGTGACCCCTGGTCCAGTCCCTCCAGGATTTTGTGACGTTGCGATCGCACCAATTCACGCAAAATCAGCCAATCAGCGCAACTATTGCACGACCTTGCAACTTTGTCCAATCATCGAAACTTTCCCGCAATTTTGGCCAATCCTCGTCAACTTCCACCAATTTCACCAATCAAACTTGTCTCTAACTGGCGCTGAAACGCTCAGTCTAACCAATCAAATGCATCATTGCACCGCGTTCACTTCCGTGTTTACAGTGAGTAGTGACTTTATAGTCTACAGTGAGTAATGGAACACATCTGCAAACAGAATGTGTGGTTTGATAAAAAACCACTCACTCGCGAGATTTTCAACACCGTCCCTTCCTCTGTCTCCCTCAGCTTGCCCGTGTATGCCTCGCCACGTCTCCACTCTGACCGCGTGTGCAAAGCGCTGGGTTTGTGTTGAAAAACATCCGCCTGCCCCAAAAGCACCCCGTCGCGGGAGCGCGCGTGAGGAGAGTACACTACAGCCAGTGTTTGAACATTTATACATCTTTAGAGGTAAAATCATTACTACATCTGGTCAGTGAGCTTTAAAACTGTGAATCTCCGGTGTGGACTCTGGATGGACAAACGCACCCACCCTTCCACCCCCCCCTTCCCCGCCGTCCTGCTGTAAAAGAAAGATGTGTGTGTGTTTAAAGACTGACATGCAGCAGACAGACAGGTAGGCATGGAAAAAGAGAGAATATTCTCTGTATTTTTTTTTTTTTTTTTAGAAAAACACAGACTCCAATAGCCAATGCAGTGCAACAGAATAATTTATTTTTTCCTCTCCACTCGGTACCGAGTGGTTGAGGACCATAGGGAGTTTTCAAATGAAGGTGCTGCCAATAATTTCCAGATCTCTACTCTTTAACGTGCATTCAGTGCAATTTAGCTGTTGTAAGGGATATTGTGTTAATGTTTGTATTTGCTGTTGCACAAGAGTTTTTCTGTGTAGCAGAAGTTTCTGCTTAATTTACAAATCACTATAATAGGAAATTTTTGACAATCCTGTGCTTTTCTTGTATTGTTATATAAAATGTCACTGCAGTAAACTGGAAAAAAAGCATCTGCTTTAAAATTTGGAATTCTTCCCACAACCTTTAGTGCAGAAAACACTCTAAAAACATTGCAACTTTTATTGCAACTTTTTAAAAAAGCTCCCGCGAATTCAGGCTTTTTGGTGCGCAACAATCATAAAAACATCCCGCAAAATCCTGGAGGGACTATAAAGGGAAGTAAAATGATCTGAGAAGGGTGTACAACTTCTAAAAAGCAAAGAGAACCGATGTTGATTTGCTTTAATGTGTTTCTGGTGTTGACCCTTTCTTGGTTACATACAGTATAGACTGAAAATAAAATGGAAAATTGAAAGGCAGGCAGTGGTGTAAGGCAGCAACAGTTGTAACATCTGAGAGGGAGTGGCGGGAAACAATGACTGCTACCAAAACAGAAATGGGCAGGGTGTGTTAGAAAGGTGACGCCTGGAGAGTGAGGCATGTTTTTGTGGAAATTACATGGCTTCTATTATTAGCCCCAATGAGCTCACATACTTGGATTAGTTAAACAGATATTCTGGAGGTCTGAACTTTCTTAAGGCGTCTTATTTATTTTATCTTTTAAATTTCTTTAAGGGAGAACTGGTTTTCTTTTTATGCCCTTCTCAGACTGCCTGAATCCCACACATGAACAATTGGATTTTAATCGCCAGAACCAGTGTTGCCACTGAGCCACTATTGAAGAGGTGTGGTTGCTGGCCTTGTTTGCCATTGACTGATTTTTTTATGAGAATCGCTACTCCTCCCAGGCCACTGCCCGGATGCTCGCCAAACTCACACCAAACTCACAGTGATCCCCAGGTGGGTCTGCATTTAGGCTGTGCTCAAGGTCAAAGGTTAGAAAACCTGAGCACTTATGTGATTTAATGAAAATTAATCAAAGCTTTTGGCTCAACATTGCACAAGTTGTATTTTTACAGATGTTGTTCTATTTGTATGTTCTTGTCTGTATGAATAGTACAGGTACATCTCGAAAAATAAGAATATCATGAAAAAGTTCAATATTTTTTGCCACTCATTTCAGAAAGTGGAACCCATATACAGTATTATATAGATTCATTACACAGAGAGTGATATATTTCAAGTGTTTATTTATTTTAATTTTCATGATTAAGGCTTACAGCCCATGAAAACCCCAAATTCAGTTTCTCAAAAAATTAGAATATTACATTAAATTAATTTTAAAAAATAGTTTTTTAATAGAAATGTTGTCCGACTGAAAAGTATGTCCATGTACACACTCAATACTTGGTCGGGGCTCCTTTTGGATTAATTACTGTATCAATGTGGCGTGGCATGGAGGTGATCAGCCTGTGGCACTGCTGAGGTGTTATGAAGGTCCAGGTTGCTTTGATAGTGACCTTCAGCTCGTCTGCATTGTTGGGTCTGGTGTCTCTCATCTTCCTCTTGACAATACTCCATAGATTCTCTATGGGGTTTAGGTCAGGAGAGTTTACTGACCAATCAAAGACAGTGATGCCATGGTCATTAAACCAGGTTTTGATACTTTTGGTAGTGTGTGTGTGTGTGTGTGTGGGGGGGGGGGGTGCCAAGTCCTGCTGGAAAATGAAATCAGCTTCTCCATAAAGCTTGTCAGCAGAGGGAAGCATGAAGTGCTCTAAAATTTCCCGGCAGACGACTGTGCTGACTTTGGTTTTGATAAAACACAGTGGACCAACACCAGCTGATGACATGGTTCCTCAAATCATCACCGTCTGTGGAAACTTCACACTAAACCTCAAGCAACTTAGATTCTGTGCCTCTCCACTCTTTCTCCAGACTCTGGGACTTTGACTTTCCAATGAAATGCAAAATGTACTTTTATCTGAATAGAGGTCATCTGCTGGTGTTTGTCCACTGTATTTTATCAAGACCAAAGTCAGCGCAGTCGTCTACCAGGAAATTTTAGAGCACTTCATGCTTCCCTCTGCTGACAAGCTTTATGGAGAAGCTGATTTCATTTTCCAGCAGGACTTGGCACCCCCCCACACTGCCACAAGTATCAAAACCTGGTTTAATGACCATGGCATCACTGTGTTTGATTGGCCAGCAAACTCTCCTGACCTAAACCCCATAGAGAATCTATGGAGAATTGTCAAGAGGAAGATGAGAGACACCAGACCCAACAATGAAGACGAGCTGAAGGTCGCTATCAAAGCAACCTGGACCTTCATAACACCTCAGCAGTGCCACAGGCTGATCACCTCCATGCCACGCCACATTGATACAGTAATTAATCCAAAAGGAGCCCTGACCAAGTATTGAGTGTGTACATGGACATACTTTTCAGTCGGACAACATTTCTATTAAAAAACTATTCTTTAAAATTAATTTAATGTAATATTCTAATTTTTTGAGAAACTGAATTTGGGGTTTTCATGGGCTGTAAGCCATAATCATCAAAATTAAAATAAATAAACACTTGAAATATATCACTCTCTGTGTAATGAATCTATATAATATATGGGTTTCACTTTCTAAAATGAGTGACAAAAAATATTGAACTTTTTCATGATATGTTAATTTTTGGAGATGTACCTGTATGTTCTACTCTTTTATTTCTTCTTCTTTCCCCTCACTCCCTGTGGCAGATGATTGCCCCTCCCTGAACCTGTTCTGCCAGAAGTTTCTTCCTATAAGGGAGTTTTTCCTTCCCATTGTCGCCTAGGGGATCGCTTGATTGCTGGGGTGCTCTCTGAATTATTTATTATGTGATTCGTCCCTGTACAGCACTTTGTGTAGCGAGTTTTGCTTTTTAAAGTGCTTTATAAATAAAGTTGATTGATTGATTGATTATATATTTAGCACCTTAAGACAACTTTCTGTTGTGATTAGGTGCAATACTAACAAAGTTGAATTGAAACTGAATTGAAAATTGCTACTCCTCCTGGGCAATTGCCTGGATGCTCACCAAATCGTGCACATAGTCTTTGTAAGTCACAAGACATGATTAAGTGCCATTTCAACTTTCTGAAGGCCTATGGTGTATACATCTATAGAGAGAGAGGTGAGCGTTTATTGTGCTTTTGTACAAGAAAACAACATCAATTTTGTCTAGTTATTCTTATGCTGCCAATCAGAATAACTAGCCCTTTGTCCTACAGTCTCCTTGCTGCGGCCACTTTCTAAAAACATGAAACATGTCTGGAAGCACATTTTACCTTGAGAAGACCAAGGGAAGGTGAAAACTTGAGGAGTTCCTCAATAACGCCATTGTGCCCTTTCAAAGCTGCTTTGAACAAAGCAGTTGATCCATCCTGAAAAGAAAGCAGATAAGCCCATTTAAAAAAAAATCTCCAGTTTAATTCAATTTAAAGCCCCAGTTGTTAAGACAAATCTAGACTTCTTCATATCTGGCTGGTGGGTGGGCTGCTTTGGGATTCTTAGATCATCCAACATGGCTGTTTGGCAGTAAACTTTCTCTTATCTTGAAAATAAAACAGTGAAAAGTGTTTTTCGGAACATTTGAGGTGAGAAATAAGCTACTTATTTGCTGAATCTATTGTTACTTGACACCCACAACTGTCAGTTTGAATATACTAAAGAAACACACCTCTCCCAGAATGCATTCCAAAGCATTTCACAAACAATTAAAGAACCTTATGGTGCGTTCAGACCAAATGCAAAGCAGTTACATGTTAACTCAATGTCAACACATGAATACACACACATTTGCATCCAAGGGAGTTGGCCACGATACCCAATCAGCCTTGAGAGTCTGCCATCACTGGAGTAAAAGTATGAACACTGGAGAGTAAACTAGTTTGAAAATGAAACTATCACTCACCTGCAGACAGATGGACCAGGAGCTCTGCAGTTGAAATGGAATGTTGGGAGTTTATCTACCCATGCACTCCTGCTACGGATGTGCTAACGAGGGCTAGCAATGTAAACAACTGTCATCCAGCTTCAGTTTCTGGAGGAAGACATTTTCCCAGCTGAGTGCCCCGCCCAATAACATTGTAAACTTAAATATGAAAGCGTTTTTGGGATTTCCACAGCAGGTAGAAAGTAGCTGCGGAAGTTACGAAGGCATCCCTGCCCCTATTCCCATCTACTCGTGTCTTTGCATTGACTTTACATGTAATCACACCACAGGAAAATTTTGTGCTTTTGCATTTGGTCTGTATGCACCTTTAGTGAGCAAGCTCAAATAACCCATGCATCTGCATATCAGGGACCCGTAATGAGAACTGTGATCAACATAAAATGATGGAAAAAAGTGACCCTCCCCAATCCGATCAGATATATGGAAGCTATACTGGGACAACACAAAATGCCCCTCTCCAAAAAAAAATGGAACCATTCATTAGATGTGTCTGAAAATCGAATGCATCCAAGGTATTAAATGTTATGAGTAAATTTGATTTCAATCCGATCAGGAATGTTAAAGTTATAGTGATGACATATTGTCAAACGGACGGATGGATGAGTCAAAAACATTATACCTGCTGCAACTTCATTGTGTGGGGTATAAATAAATGGGAAATGAGAAACCACAGACCCAGTGGACACATCCACAATAAATACAGTAGTGTGAAAAGTGTTTGCTCCCTTCCTGATTTCTCATTTTTTTGTATGTTTGTCACACTTAAATGTTTCAGATCATCAAACAAATTTAAATGTTAGACAAAGATAACACAAGTAAACACAAAATGGAGTTTTCAAATGAAGGTGTTTATTATTAAGGGTAAAAAAAATCCAAACCTACATGGCCCTGTGTGAAAAAGTGACTGCCCCCCCATTAAAACATAAATTAACTGCGGTTAAGATAAGATAAGATAAGATAAGCCTTTATTAGTCCCACAATGGGGAAATTCCAGGATTGCAACAGCACAGGGATAGCAACACTCAGAGCAATAATTAAGAAGATACGAAAAATATAAATAAGAGCAGTGGATATACATACGTACACATAAATATATAAATAAATATACAAAGTGCGGAGCATTGTAGCAAGATGGAATAAACAGCATCACCGTCTACTTAGTTATCCTATATAGTATGAATATGTACCCATACATATTGTCTTCCTCCGTAGCGACTGATATTGTCCTAGTTGTATACTGGAGGGGGCCATTTGTGTAAGTCTGTTGCGTCTTTTGCATTCAATACTATTAGGTCGTCACTTTTTTTTTTTTTTGCTATCTCTGCGAGCAGCCCTGCTTAGGTTATACAGTCTGACAGCCGTAGGTAGGAAGGACCTGCAAAACCTCTCGGTTGTGCACCCAGGATGATGTAGTCTACTGCTAAATGAGCTCCTCAGTGCGTTCAATATGTCCTGCATAGGGTGGGACTCGGACTCTAGCAGAAATGACAGTTTAGCCACCATCCTTCTCTCTCCTATCTCCTCCACTGGGTCAAGGCGTTGCCCCAGGACAGATCTAGCTTTCTTGATCAGTTTGTTCAATCTCTTCCTATTGGCTGCTGTAATGCCGTTGCCCCAGCAGACCACACCAAAAGTGATGGCTGATGCCACCACCGTGTCGTAGAATGTCTTCAGCAGCGCCCCTTGTACACCAAAAGACCTGAGCCTCCTCAGTAGGAACAGCCTGCGCTGTCCCTTCTTGTAGAGTGCGTCGGTATTGTGTGGCCAGTCTAGTTTATTGTTCAGATGAACACCAAGGTACTTGTAGGATGTCACCATCTCAATGTCTGTTCCCTGTATGTTTACTGGTGCTGTGAGGGGTTGTTCTTGCCTGCGGCAGTCCACCACCAGCTCCTTAGTTTTCCTCGCGTTGATCTGGAGGCAGTTCCGATGGCACCAGTCCACGAAGTCCTGGATAAGTCCTCTGTACTCAGCTTCATCTCCGTTGGAGATGAGGCCAACAATCGCAGAGTCGTCAGTGAACTTCTGTAGATGGCAGTGTGTTGTGTTGTGTGAGAAGTCTGCAGTATAAAGGGTGAACAGGAAGGGAGCCAAAACCATTCCCTAGGGGGCCCCCGTGTTACCGATGATCGTGTCGGACACACAATCTCGGGTTCTCACAAACTGTGGCCAGTTAGTGAGGTAGTCCAGGATCCATGATGACAGGTGCTGGTCCACCCCTGTGCACAGCAGCTTGTCCTTCAGGATCATCGGTTGAATGGTGTTGAAAGCACTGGAGAAGTCAAAGAACATGATCCTCACCGCATTCCCGGGCTTCTCCAGGTGGGACAGAGAACGGTGAAGGAGGAAGATCACTGCATCCTCCACCCCAATGCCATGCTGGTAGGTGAACTGGAGTGGATCCATTGCTGGTCCCACCAGGGGGCAGAGGTGAGCAAGGAGCAGTCTCTCCAGGGTCTTCATCAGGTGAGACGTCAGGGCCACTGGTCTGTAGCTGTTCAGATCTTTGGGGTGGGAAGTCTTTGGTGCAGGTACCACACAAGATGTTTTCCACAACTGTGATACCCTCCCCAGCTTCAGGCTCAGGTTGAAGATGTGCTCCACAATCCCACACAGCTGGTCTGCACAGGACTTGAGGAGCTTCGTGCTGATGCCGTCCGGTCCTGAGGCCTTCCTCGCCTTGATCTTCCTCAGCTCCGTCCTCACCTGGGTCTTAGTGAGGGTCAGGTTGGGGGGCTGTGTGCTAGGAGTGGGGGGGGTGTTGGTGGAATGGGGTGTGGACAGCAGGTCTCGATGACTTTAGAGGCAGCAGTGGTTGTTGTGCAGTCGGGGGGGAGGGCGGTTGGTCAAACCTATTAAAAAACAGGTTCAGTTTGTTTGCCCACTCCCTGCCCCCCGTGGCCTGGGGGGAGGTATTCTGGAGCCCAGAGATGGTTTTAAGGTTTCTCCAGACCCCACCGATGTCGCTCTGTTGCAGCTTGTCCTCCATCTTCTTCCTGAAGCTGTCCTTGCCTTCTCTGATCTTCCTCCTCAGCTCCCTCTGTACGGACTTCAGCATCTCCCTGTTCCCCGACCTGAAGATCCTCTTCTTCTCTCTCAGAAGTGTTTTTATCTCAGGGTTGATCCAGGGTTTGTTGTTCGAGCATCACCGTATGGTCTTGGTGGGTACGGTGTTGTCCACACAGAAGCCGATGTAGTCTGTGATGGTGTGAGTGAGGCCATCGATGTCCTCACCATGTGGATCGCAGAGCTGCTCCCAGGCAGTGATTTCAAAACAGTTCTTTAGCGCGTCCATTGCCTCCTCAGACCATAACACACATCTTTGGAAAGCTGAGTTCAATTTCTCTAGCCACACCCAGGCCTGACTACTGCCATACCTGTTCTCAATCAAGAAGTCACTTAAATAGGACCTGCCTGACAAAGTGAAGTAGACCAAAAGATTCTCAAAAACTAGACATCATGCTGCGATCCAAAGAAATTCAGGAACAAATGAAAAACAAAGTAATTGAGATCTATCAGTCTGGAAAAGGTTATAAAGCAATTTCTAAAGCTTTGGGACTCCAACGAACCACAGTGAGAGCCATTATCCACAAATGGCGAAAACATGGAACAGTGGTGAACCTTCCCAGGAGTGGCCGGCGGACCAAAATTACCCCAAGAGCGCAGCGATGACTCATCCGAGAGGCCACAAAAGACCCCACAACAACATCCAAAGAACTGTAGGCCTCACTTGCCTCAGTTAAGGTCAGTGTTCATGACTCCACCATAAGAAAGAGACTAGGCAAAACTGGCCTGCATGGCAGAGTTCCAAGACAAAAAACACTGCTGAGCAAAAAGAACATAAAGGCTCGTCTCAGATTTGTCAGAAAACATCTTGATGATCCCCAAGACTTTTGGGAAAATACTCTGTGGACTGACGAGACAAAAGTTGAACTTTATGGAAGGTGTGTGTCCCATTACATCCGACGTAAAAGTAACACAGCATTTCAGAAAAGGAACATCATACCAACAGTAAAATATGGTGGTGTGATGGTCTGGGGCTGTTTTGCTGCTTCAGGACCTGGAAGACTTGCTGTGGTAAATGGAACCATGAATTCTGCTGTCTACCAAAAAAATCCTGAAGGAGAATGTCTGGCCATTTGTTCGTGACCTCAAGCTGAAGTGCACTTGGGTTCTGCAGCAGGACAATGATCCAAAACACACCAGCAAGTCCACCTCTGAATGGCTTAAGAAAAACAAAATGAAGACTTCTGACTGGCCTAGTCAAAGTCCTGACCTGAATCCGATTGAGATGCTGTGGCATGATCTTAAAAAGGTGGTTCATGCTTGAAAACCCTCAAATGTGGCTGAATTACAACAATTCTGCAAAAATGAGTAGGCCAAAATTCCTCCACAGTGCTGTAAAAGACTCATTGCCAGTTATTGCAAACGCTTGATTGCAGTTGTTGCTGCTAAGGGTGGTCCAACCAGTTATTAGGTTTAGGGGCAATCACTTTTCACACAGGGCCATGTAGGTTTGGATTTTTTTCCCCTTACTAATAAACACCTTCATTAAAAAACTGCATTTTGTGTTTACTTGTATTATCTTTGTCTAATATTGACATTTGTTTGATGATCTGAAACATTTAAGTGTGACAAACATACAAACAAATGAGAAATCAGAAAGGGGGCAAACACTTTTTCACACCACTGTACACAACCAGAGTGCAGCCAAACTGACAGGTAAATAAAACAAATGTCCAAATCCAATGTTTAGCTTACATTTTAACAGTCCTGTGACTGCCATGCATGATGGATTTTAACTTTTTTAAATTCCCATACCATTTTAATAATTGGTTATTGATTACCTACTAGGGGGTTTAAAGTTCAAGCCACTGAACTTTGATATAGTCTAAGGGTAAGGCATATTTGCAGAATTTTACTTCAGTCTATAAATTTACATAACCGGATAACAAAAGTTAGCTCTTAAGGCCTTTACATCGCAAGAACAGAGAAATTTTTTCTTTTTCTTGAGGTGACAAGAACAAGAACAAAGTTCTTTCTGGCCAGGACATTTCATACTTCACAAGAAACTCAAGTGCAGAACTCCTGGGAAAGTCACATTTCTGACCAGTCACACAACAGTTCTCGGATACCACGTAAGAAAAAAGTTGTGCCACGATAATGTGTCAAGAACAAGCTGCAAGAACTCCCAAACCAGGGCTGCAAGAACAAAATGACGTCATTTTGTTCTTGCAGCCCTGGGACAGAGAACAATGTATAGGCCCTTAATCTGACTGGGCTTACTCTCATTTTGAATATGGATGTTACACAGTGACCTTGTTTGATGCAGCAGGACATACTGTATGTACTGTACTATTCCAACAAGGTTTTTTTACTTGTCTGTCAGCATCCCGATCAGCACCACGTAACAGCAGCACCTTCACCACTTTGGCATGGTCCATCTGAGCTGCCATCCACAGGGGGGCAGTGCCATCCTGCAGGAGCCGGGGATGATGAGTGGAGTTAGAGAGATGAAGCAGATAGCAGGGAGGATTTGAAAGGAACACAGGAGTTGATACAGGCACATCAACAGCTCTGTGTTAAATAGGTATAGACAGGGTAAGGATGCTACCTCCCTCGCCTGGTTGACCTTGGCTCCGGATGACAACAGCTGACGAATCACGTTCACATAACCCTCTTGTGCGGCAAGGAATAGAGAGGTGGCTCCATCCTGCAGCATCAAAGAATGACAGAATTATTATATTACTGCTCTTTATAAGTGCACCTATGTGAAGTCAGGCTGTTTTGCATCAGTGCAAGGGCACACACGCTTATCCTGCCCAGTGTGATTCATGTCTGACTCAGCAGTCTGCAGAAACCTGACAGGCAGGATTCCAGCTGTTGGGGACAATGCACACAGCTAACCATCATGCTCCTGTCACACAAAGGCCACATTTACACCTGGCATTTTTTGTGATCAGACAGCAGTCTCATAGAGCTAGATCCTATACAGTGGTGTGAAAAAATGTTTGCCCCCTTCCTGATTTCTCATTCGTTTGAATGTTTGTCACACTTAAATATTTCAGATCATCAAACAAATTTAAATATTAAACAAAGATAACACAAGTAAACACAAAACGCAGTTTTTAAATGAAGGTGTTTATTATTAAGGGAAAAAAAATCCAAACCTACATGGCCCTGTGTGAAAAAGTGATTGCCCCCTAAACCTAATAACTGGTTGGACCACCCATAGCAGCACCAACTGCAATCAAGCGTTTGTGATAACTGGCAATGAGTCTTTTACAGCACTGTGGAGGAATTTTGGCCCACTCATCTTTGCAGAATTGTTGTAATAAAGCCACATTGGAGGGTTTTCGAGCATGAACTGCCTTTTTAAGATCATGCCACAGCATCTCAATTGGATTCAAGTCAGGACTCTGACTCCAAAGTCTTCATTTTGTTTTTCTTAAGCCATTCAGAGGTGGACTTGCTGGTGTGTTTTGAATCATTGTGCTGCTTTGGAACCCAAGTGCGCTTCAGCTTGAGGTCACAAACAGATAGCTGGACCTTCTCCTTCAGGATTTTTTGGTAGACAGCAGAATTCATGGTTCCATTTACCACAGCTAGTCTTCCAGGTCCTGAAGCAACAAAAGAGCCCCAGACCATCCACAGGGGATTTTCCCAAAAGTCTTGGGGATCATCAAGATGTTTCTTGGCAAAACTGAGATAAGCCTTTATGTTCTTCTTTGCTCAGCAGTGATTTTCGTCTCGGAACTCTGCCATGCAGGCCATTTTTGCTCAGTGTCTTTCTTATGGTGGAGTCATGAACACTGACCTTAACTGAGGCAAATGAGGCCTGCAGTTCTTTGGATGTTGTTGTGGGGTCTTTTGTGACCTTTTGGATGAGTTGTCACTGCGCTCTTGGGGTAATTTTGGTGTGCTGGCCACTCCTGGGAAGGTTCACCACTGTTCCATGTTTTCGCCATTTGTGGATAATGGCTCTCACTGTGGTGTGCTGGAGTCCCAAAGCTTTAGAAATGGCTTTATAACCTTTTCCAGACTGATGGATCTCAATTACTTTGTTTCTCATTTGTTCCTGAATTTTTTTGGATCGTAGCATGAAGTCTAGCTTTTGAGGATCATTTGGTCTACTTCACTTTGTCAGGCAGGTCCTATTTAAGTGACTTCTTGATTGAGAACAGGTGTGGCAGTAATCAGACCTGGGTGTTGCTAGAGAAATTGAACTCAGCTTTCCAAAGATGTGATAAACCGCAGTTAATTTATGTTTTAACAGGAGGGGCAATCACTTTTTCACACAGGGCCATGTACTGCATTTTGTATTTACTTGTGTTATCTTTGTCTAATATTTAAATTTGTTTGATGATCTGAAACATTTAAGTGTGACAAAGATACAAAAAAATGAGAAATCAGGAAGGGGGCAAACACTTTTTCACACCACTGTACATTTAAACCTGGTGTTGACATGTGTCTCCAGAGATGGGATTGCTCTCTGATCATGCTCCTCGCAGCGCAAAAAAAAAGGTGGGCCTGAGTGAGTGGGTGGACAATCTGTGTTGAACTGTTCAGTTGGGAAATTTTAAAAAATCTGACTGACCTGCAGGAGATTGGAACATTTTTTAAAGTTGGATGAGAATCAATCTTATAGCTATGGTAAGAGAATAAACACAAATAAATCTCATTGTGCTGTTTATTTTTTTTTAAAAAGCGGCTGCACAGAGCCGACCCAGAAGAGGAGCAGAATTAAGCTGCATGGCCACCGAGCTTTTTTTTTGTCACTCTAAACATCTTTTTCAGAGCGCTTGTCAAGTGCTTTATGTGGTGGTGTTGGGGTTTAATGCCCTTATTGTGAAGTGCGGTGTAGTGGCGGCCACTTCCCGTTCCGCCATTGCACCGCTCTATAAATAGCAGAGGGCATCCATTACATGGTCTCTTGACCAGTGCCCTCTGCCTGGTGGCTGTTCTGTGTCCATTGTGGTTTGAGTATTAATAAAGCTGAGTTCGCCCATTCACCTGGTCTCATCATTCCAGAAGGTATTTTATCAGACATAACATTTGGTGATCGAGGATTAACTAATGGAGGCGTGTATTGCACCACTTCGCCCCTTCCTGGAGCTCCTGGGTGAGCCACTGGTGCCCTGGCCAAGATGGTTTGTGGCCTTCCAAAATTACATCATCGTGCTTGACCTAGGTGAGCTAGATAAGCTAAAAGCCGTGCGCTCCTTGTACATAACCTAGGGATTGAGGACCAGTGTATCCTGTGCACACTTGGAGCTTCAGACTCGTTTGAGGACATTGTCGAGTTGCTAGCAAGCCACTTTCACACCCTAGATAGCGTGATTGTCTGGAGGATTCGGTTCCGGCAGTGACACCAACGGGTGGGTGAGCCTGTCCACCAGTTTGTCGCTGACTTGAGGCAGCTAGCTAGCGAGTGTCATTTTGGGCCACTGGAGGAAGAAATGGTATGTGACCAACTGGCGGAGCACACGAACAGCGCCGCTTTACGAGCTAGGCTACTCACGGTGCCATGTGACTTAATGTTAGCCAGGGCGGTCGAGCTAGCTCTCCAAATGGAGACTGCAGACAAACTATCCTTGGAGCTAAATTGGTGCCAGTCACAACGGCAGCTGGAGCCTTCCGCCGCAGCATTAGTAGTGGACCTGGATAGCAAGGATAGCTTGGATGATGATGATATAGAAGCCAACGCTACCAGCCGAAGGTCTGCCCCAAGAAAACCCCTGTGTATGGGGTGTGAGTCCACGAAACACCAATATAAGGCTAAGGACTGCCCGACTAGAGGGAAGTGTTGTGGCAAGTGTGGACACTTGAACCATTATGCTAGAGTGTGCCGTGTATCTGAGCCGGAGAGCCCACGGAAGAAATCACTCTGCCCGCCCCGATAACTATTCACATGGTGTCCCCGAGTACCAACGGGTAAACATTCTGCAGAGTGACGCTGGATGGCGTGGATGTGCCGCTCCTGCTTGACACAGGGGCGGAGGGATTGTTGCTGAACTGGGCCATGGTGAGGAAGTTTTCCCCCCACTACAGGATAAGAGGGAACCCAGTGCTGCTTTATGGTTATGGAGGTGGCAGGCTGTCCATGGTTGGAATGTTGGAGTTAACGGTTCGGTACAAGTCTGCGACGATGGCTGACTTCACGTTCCACGTGACGGCCCGAGGCAACAACATCATGGGCTGTGATTTGTTTTATGGACTGGGTTTTGCTATGAAAGATGACGCTGGGGAAGAATGGTCTGGCTGTGGGCAGTGGAACCCTCTGGTTCCAGTGGTGGAGGACGATGCTGTGTGGGATGAAGATCTAATGGACACCACGGCAGTCAAGCAGAACCAGCCTCACTCAGGTTTGACGCAGGAGGATCTCAGTGCCGGCGCTCGGGGAATAGTAGGAGGGGGTGCTGAGCGTGGTGGCGAGGCGCCTGCGTCGGCGAGTGATGCCAATGTGCTAGCCCCAGATTCCGCCGGAGCTTGGTTGCAGAAGGATGGAGGATCTGCAGCTACGATGGCGACTGCTACAACGGCTTTAGAAGAGGTCGGGGCCAGACCGACTGGCACAGAGAAACTGCGTGCCAAGCAGCACCATTTCAGGCTGAGCAGAGCCCCTCTTAGAGTTATGGACTTGGTCCAGGCTCAAGGAGAGGAACGTCCACGGTGAATATGGGCCAGACGACAGCCAGCGAAACACCAGGAACACCTGCGCATCGTGGCTAAGCTGGGCACAGCTTACTTCCAGCTGATGGATGGCTCGGCGAGGCATGCCAATGTGCTGTGGCGTGTCTGTGAAGAGGCTTCTGGTGGAGGGGCTGGACGAGAGCGGCGGTTGGTGGCGATGAGGAGAGACGCCTTCATCCATGAGGTCAGCCACCATCCCGGGGGCCTGCTGTTGCCAGGGGCATGTCTGCTGAGGGGCTGCCCTGCCCCCCCCACCCCAAGCTGGTTCTACCCTTTTCTGCCCAAGAGACAGTAATGTAAACTTTGCTAAATAGTTCTAACGTTCATGTGTTTACATCGGTGAAATGTTACGGTTTTGTGTGTTTTGTTAGTTTAGGAACACAGTAATAATTTTAGGTTATTAATAGACTTTGGTTAATTTTAACAGGTGGCAGAATAATCCACCTTGCCACGTGGGCAGGACGGTAGTCCGCCCGTCCTCCCTATTTTAGGTTCTGTTGTGTGAATGTGTTAGGTCATTTCGAGACATCAGTTTCCGTTTTGGTTAGTGCGTGATTCGGGTACTAAATTGGGGAGGGTCTTAATTGAGTGAGTGGTTTTGGACTTTCTAAGGGAGGGAGGAATTGTGGTGTTGGGGTTTAATGCCCTTATTGTGAAGTGTGGTGTAATTCAGTTCAATTCAACTTTATTTATATCGCGCTATTTCACAACAGTCATCTCATAGCACTTTCAACTGTAGGGGAAACCCCCACAATTGCAGAAAGACCCCAGCAATCAGGCAATCCCCTTTGAGCAATCACTTGGTGACGGTGGGGAGGAAAAACTCCCTTTTAGCAGGACGAAACCTCCAGTAGAACCAGGCTCAGGGAGGGGCAGTCATCTGCTGCGACTGGCTGGGGTGTAAGGGGATAGAGAAGAAGAAGAAAAGAATAGACACCAGTGTAGTGGCGGCCACTTCCTGTTCCACCACTGCACCGCCTTATAAGTAGCAGAGGGCATACATTACACGGTCTCTTGACTGGTGCCCTCTGCCTGGTGGCTGTTCTGTGTCCATTGTGGTTTGAGTATTAATAAAGCTGAGTTTGCCCATTCACCTGGCCTCATCATTCCAGAAGGTATTTTATCAGACATAACAGTTTACAAGTTTCTGAAAAAAGGTCTCCGCCATGTATCTGAGCAACCACTTGACCTCTCACTCACAGCTCGCCATTGGTGTTTTACACATTTTGCATTAAAGCCCTCTACTAACTACACTAAAGCGCATGAGACTGGTAAGAAAACACACACATCCCTCCAAGCTTTTGATTTCAAATGTTGATCATGGTATCATTTTAGCCTATTTCTGGTTGGCTGGTTAGAGAGGTGTGCTGCAGACAAGAGATGCAGCGCTCCAAAAGTTGAACTTTTTTCAACTTTAAATGCTCTGAGCACAGTGATAAAAACCACTGACTGCTGACAGCATATTTGTGCTGAGGGCACTGAGCGCATTAAATGCTCACCTACACAGAAAATGAAAAAATTGAAGTTTCCAGTGGTAAAAAAAAAAAAAAAAATGCTCTCTGTGGACACGCAACTTACATCTGATGTCCTCTCTGCTCAATGGACATTCATCTATTCATCATTCCTTAAAGCAACACTATGCAAGATTTTCACCTTAAATAATGTTTCCAAAATTATTTTAAATAGTGCATCAACCTTTCACTGGGTGAATGTCACTTTCCCTGTAGCCTGAGTAGGTGGATAGTACTTTAGAGTGAGATAACTATTTTCACGAGTACTTTTTCTATAATTTTTTTTTAATGTATTTGAGTGAGTCAAAAAAAAGGACTGAAAGCTGTTGGTGGAGAATAATGTATTGGGTGGATTAATGCAGGAAAAGATTAAAATATCTGACTGAAGCAGCCCAAAATGATCATCATTTTTAAAGCAGCACTATGTAACTTTCCTGTTCCATGTACAAACATTGAAAAGACTACAACTATGATGACGATGACTTCAGTTCCAACAGCCAATCACAGGATGCTTATTAGTTGGTGGCTACAGTTGTGCCCTGTGATTGGTTGTTGGGACTGAGGTCAAAGTCACCATAGATGTAGTCATTTCAGTGTTCCTACCAAGATCAGAGCTGTTGCAGGCAAAGTGGGCCCACTCAAGCTATGGGGAAAATGACATTCATCTAGTCAAAGGTTGACCATCAAAATATTTTGGAAATAAAAGTTTAATATATTTTTTTAAAAATGTACTGGGATATAATTCCTCTATCACGATATGGATTTCTTGCACTGATATTCAATGCATATACTGTATGTGCATACACACTAGAGGGACAGAGTTTCATTTCATTTATGAAATAGCTCCATAATAAAACTAGAAAAGCACCCAGAGAACGCATACCTCCACCAAGGCTCCTTCCGTCTCTCATGGATTCCCTCCAAAATGTAATGAGTTTTGTGTGTAGGCCTAGACCCACTTGTGGTGAAAAATGCATCAAAGTCTGTCCATTAGTTCTGGAGTACTGTTACTAACACACTGTGAGAAGATAAGAGCCTTGGCTGAGGTATGCATTCTCAGATCATCACCAAAATGTAATAGGTTCGTCTCTAGCCCAAGAATCACCTCTGGTGAAAATTTCATCCAAATCCATCCAGTAATTTTTGTGCAATCCTGTTGTACAAATACAAACAAAGCCCTTAGTGGAGGTATGCACTCTCAGATCACCACCAAAATCTAATCATCTGTTCCCCGTGCCATTACATGCCTTTCCTGAAAATTTCATCAAAATCCATTCATAACTTTTTGAGTTATGTTGCTAACAGACAAACCAACAGACAAACAAACCAACCAACGCCACTGAAAACGTTACTGTAATGTAGTTATTTATTGTTCATATGTTGTATTATAATTGGAGCTCTTATTTATGTGGCACAGGGTGGTGGCTCCATATTCTGTTTCCGCCAACCCCGTGCGTATAAGAAGGGCTGCAGGTAGTGGGGTGGTCTCTTCCGCCTTTACCTCTGCGTGCAGTAATGTGTGGTTAGATGCACTGCACCCTGCATAATAATAAATGTGTGTTCAGCTCCACTGCTGGTCTCCTCCTTGACTCCAGTTCCAGACATAACATTTTGGAGACGAGAAGAAAAGCCATGGAAGCTTGTGGAGCACCAATTCGGCCGTTCTTGGGGCTCCCAGGTTAGCCGCCTGTGCAGTGGCCTCGGTGGTACGAAACCTTTAAAACATGTATGGTGGCGTTGGACCTGGGAAGGATGGAGAAGCTGAGGGCACGTGCGTTGCTTGTGCACAACCTGGGAATGGAGGACCAGAGGATTTTGGGCACGCTTGGTGATGCGGACAATTATGTGGTCGAGCTAATGGTGCGCCATTTCAGGGCGCCGGACAACGTCATCGTCCGGAGGATTAAATTCCGACAGCGCCGCCGACAGATTGGCGAACCCATCCAGCGGTTTGTATCGGACTTGAGGCAGCTAGCCGCTGAGTGTCAGTTCGGAGTGTTGGAGGAAGAAATGGTTCACGACCATTTAGCGGAATACACCAACTGCGCTGCGGTCCGGTCTAAGCTGCTCATATTTCCAGGTGAGTTGACGCTGGCCTAGGCTGTTGAGTTTGCCCTCCAGCTGGAGGTAGAGGATAAGCTAACTCGGGAGCTCCTTGAGCGTCCGTCACCATGAGAGTTGGGATCCTCCATGGTTACACAGGTAGCGGACCCGGACTGTGATGGGAGTGTTGAGGATGATGTCGAGAGTGCCAACGCTGTATGGATGAGGTCTGCCCCGGGGAAGCCTAGGTGTATGGGCTGCAAGTCCACAAAACACTGCTACAAGGCCAGAGAGTGTGTGGCAAGAGGAAAGCGCTGCAGCAAATGTGGCCATCTGCATCATTTCACGAGGATGTACCAGTTAGCAGAACAAGATAGCCCAAGCAAGAGCTTGACTCCTCCCGCCCCGATGGTGATTCATACTGTGTTCCCGAGTAACAGTGTGCGCACACATTGCACGGTAGAGTTGGACGGAGTACTGGTACCGATGCTGATCGACACAGGGACGAAGAGTTCGCTACTGAACTGGGCTACAGTGCGGCAATGTTTTCCCCACTACAGAATCAGAGGTGACCCAGCGCCGCTTTGCGGTTATGGAGGAGGATGGTTGGCCATGGTGTTCACTGTCAGACTGACTGCTCAGTACAAGTCAGCGGAGATGGCCAATATGGAGTTCGTCGTGACGGCCTGTGGCACGAACATCATGGGCTGCAACCTTTTCTATGGCCTCGGGTTTTCCATCAGGAGCGGTGCTGGGGAAGAGTGGTTGGGTTGCGGATTGTGAGACTGACCAGTTTGGAGAATACGGGATGATGTTGTGTGGGATGAAGGATTGTTTGGCACCCCGGAGAATGGACAGACCTTGTCCCGTTCAGGGTCGCCAAGGAAGGGCCTTGGTGCAAGTGTCTGAGTTGCCCTGGACGAGGGTACCGGACGGCACAGGGGAGTATCTGTGGCGACGAGCAATGCCCTGAGGATGGTCCCAGATGTTCCGGTGGACACGGGGCCACATCGGCAGGGTCCGCAGTGGGTGTACAAGCAGTCGGGACAGGACAGATTGGCTCTGAGAGAGCGAGTACCAGGCGGAAACACCACAGGCCAAGCAAAGCCCCGCTTGGAGTCACAGACTGGGTTCTGGCTCGGGCGGAGGCGAGGTCACGGCAGATGTGAGCCAAGCGGCAGATGGAGAAATACCAGGGCCGGCTGCAGGTGACGGACGTGCGGCAAGACGGGCATCTTCGGCTGGCGGATTGCACGTGGCGGCACCCTAACAAGTTACGGCATGCCCCTAGGAAGGCGACGAGCCGTGGCCCCAGACGAGTGGAGTGCCTGGCGGCATGGTGGAAAAGACGCATCAGGACTGAGGCGATCAGCTGTGGCCCGGGAGGCGAGCCACCTCCAGGGGTGGACTGAATGTAAAAGGGTCTGGGGGCTCATGGTGGAAGAGAATGTTCTTTTTCCCCCCAAGCCGTGTATGTATATACGTTAATTGTTCTGAATCTGTATTTATAGTTCTGGGATTGTTTTGTGTTCTGTTAATTAGGAGACATGGCAGCAATTTTCTTTTAGTTTATAACTGGACTTCTATATATATCATAGGCGGCAGAATAACCCGCCTCACCGTGTGTGTGTGTGGGGGGGGTAGGATGGCAGTCTACCCGACTCCCCTAATTTTAGTTGTTTTGTGTGAATGCCATAGGCCCCTTTTGTGATTTTAGTTTAGTTTTGTTTAGCAGATGATTCGGGTTCCAGATTGAGGTGGGCTGATTTTATGTGTGTTTTAGATTTTTCTATGGGGGGGGGGGGGGTTATGTAGTTATTTATTGTTCATGTGTTGTATTATGATTGGAGCTCTTATTTGTGTGGCACAGGGTGGTGGCTCCATATTCTGGTTCCGCCAACCCAGTGCGTATAAGAAGGGCTGTGGGTAGGGGGCGATCTCTTCCGGCTTTACCTCTGCGTGCGGTTATGTGTGGTTAGGTGCACTGTGCCCTGCATAATAATAAACGTGTGTTCAGCTCCACTGCTGGTCTCCTCCTTGACTCCAGTTCCAGACATAACAATTACCTCCTCCCTTGGCGGAGGTAATCAAATGAAAGCTCATGTCAGAGAAAGTTCTTCACAACAATATCTAACTGATGAAAGTGACTTTTTTTCCTTGCTTAACAAAACTCACATTAGAAGTAATCAAGTTTATTCACATACAAGGGGGAGGGATGAAAAGTTCATAGGCTAAAAAGTTCATAGTGGTCAAATTTGACCAAATGTGGTTTATTTTTCAACCACAGTGATCCAAGCGCTGCAACACTGATGGAAGAAGTGTGTGGCCCAAAGAGGAAACTAAGCTGTGGTCAAATTTCACCACGATGAACTTTTCAGCCTATTAACTTTTCAGCCCCCCCTTCCTCGTAGTTAATACTTGGCGGTCTAATAAGTGACATAAGTATAATTTGCCTCTTATTTTTATTTTTTTTGTGTCTACGTTTCATCAGTTCTTCATTTGGCCAGTCGCTTGTTCTTCTTTTGAAGGTTTGCAAGACCAGACGGGAGGTCTGCTTGTGAAGAGAGCTTAATTTTAATACCTGTAGACTGGAAATGTTTATCTGCGCCCCCCCCCCCCCCCCCCCATTTCATGTGCTTAAGACGGACCTACTTTTATTCTCTTTATTCTGTTATTCGTTTTATTTCCACTTGCTGCAGATTTCTCTATGGGTAGCTGCTTGCCAGGGGGCAGGCCAGTGGTACGGAGTTGCTAATAAGGAGATGACTCCTCACCCAGCAGGGGAGAGAGAGAGAGAGAGAGAGAGAGAGAGAGAGAGAGAGAGAGACACTACATGGAGTAAAGTCCTGGCTGACATTAACATGACAAACTACACTCATTATGCACGATACAGGCATTTTATGTATTGTGTGCAGCCAAATGTGTCGGTACATTGAGTATATTCAGTATATCGTCCAGGCTGAATGAAACTCTTATATAGTGTTGCCTTAAGGAAAGGTTACTATTTTGTTGTTGTTGGTTTTTTTTTTTACATTTTATGGCCATTTCTATTCGTATGACTGTATCTTAAAACAAAAGTGGTACAAGAGCTGGATGCCGAATTGTGCATACATAAAGTTCAAAGCTTAAAAGGATGTGGGGTTATTTCGGAGCATCTCAGTTCAGGTCAGTCATAACTTTTATCAAAGAAAGCTTCAATAAATCTTGATATATTGTAAAACATGCATCCAAAAATCCGTCGCAGTTGCATTTTGAGTGTGTTTACATCTGTACTTTACCATATTTGAAAGCAATCCAGTTGCAGTCGGCAGGTGTAAATGGGGCAGAGGAGGCTTAACATAGAACTACTGTATATGGGGGAGGGAAGTGATACTGACAGGAGACAGGCTGAAGATGGGAGTGCAAAGGGCCTCACATTCAGCTGGTCATGAACATTGGCTCCATTCTTCAGCAGGATGTCCACCACCTTGGAGTGACCATACTGAGAGGCGACGGTGAGAGCTGTGCCACCATCCTGCCCTCAAAAAACACAAGACAAACAAAGAGACACCCGCTTTACCAAAATGAACTGTAGAGATAACAAGCGGCAAAAATCAGCAGCATAGTACTTTGTGAACTTTTGTCTTTTCATCTCCACATCGGGTATTCTGCAGCTTGTGATGACTGCAGTTTAACACTCTCCATCACACCCAGTACTGTAAAGGCTGCTGTGATACACACCAGTGTGCCGGGCAGCATACCTTGGTCTGGAATTCAGTGGAGGCACCAAATTCAAGGAGGAGCTTCACGATGTCATGATGTCCCTGCTGGGAGGCGAAGAACAGGGCGGTAGAACCTGTCTGGAAAGATTTTTTTTTTTTAAAAGCACTGCTGTTTACCTCAGCTTCACCCCACTGCTAAAAACCACCTTTATGAGTCTACAGTACAGGTTTCAAATGAGAAGGAACAAAATAAATGAGCACCCAAGACTACACAGCTTTTTTGGTTTTAGTTTGCTGCCCATGTGTATGTGTAGTCAGAGAAATACAAATGCAAAACTTGTTTCACTGCAATTGTCTACACAGGAATGGAAAAGATCTGATTCTATTGAACTTTAAGTGTATAAAAAAAATCAATGTTACTGTAGTAAACATTCCTGCTTTGCCAAGATGACCTTTCCACCAGACAGGTATAGCATATCAAGGTATTTTCTCTGAAAAAAGACCATTATTGAGCATTGAACTATAGACTTCACCAGACTGGAGCTACACACGACCAGTCAGTAACAGCTTGTAATCTGTGCGACCTTTTATTGTCCATCCATCCAGCCATCCATCCATCCATCCATCTTCTACCGCTTAATCCTTTTCGGGTTGCGGGGGGGCTGGAGCCTATCCCAGCATCTTTGGGCGAGAGGCAGGGTACACCCTGGACAGATCGCCAGTCCATCGCAGGGCCAACACAGAGAGACAGACAACCATTCACTCTCACAGTCATACCTAAGGACAATTTAGAATCCCCAGTTTGATGCCAATTAACCTAACTTGCATGTTTTTGGCCTGTGGGAGGAAACCAGAGTACCCGGAGCAAACCCACGCAGACACGGGCAGAACATGCAAACTCCACACAGAAGGGTCACCAATGGTCTGGGGGTGGGATAGAACCCACGATGGTCAAGGGTGGAATCGATCCTATGATCTTCTTGCTGTGCTGCCACTGCGCCACCGTGCTGCCGCCTTTTATTGTGACTTGCCCACTTCACAAATGTTTTAACAATGATGATATTTAATCAGCAACGCGATATGCTACACCTGCCAGGTGGATGGATTGTATTGGTGAAGTCATTACCACAAAAAAAGTGCTCAAAAAAGAACTAGAGGGCACTCAATAGAGACACAGACCCACGCCCTGAATGCCCAAGAGAATAATAATTGTGTGACAACTGTGTGACAATTTTTTGACCTTCTGACCACAAAAGCAATGGGTTTCCAGCGTATGCCTAGGTCTTCCCCTGGACCAAGTTTGGTGATTGTATCTTCAGCCATTTCTATTTTATTGCATGGACAAACATACAGATAGATGCAATAGATGGGTATTTTTAACAATAAAAGACAAATATATTTTGATGGAATAGACAATTTGACAAATTCAGTCACAGTTCATTTAGCCCATCAAGGCTCCAAAGAGAAAAACCAATACCTCTTTGTCGCTATGTTAAATATGTAGCTAAAGGTATAAAATAGCTGCAAGAAAAAACAAAAACTGAATTGGGAAAAGCAAGAAAATGTGCAGGGGACTGACAGCAGCAACTCGCTAGAGTCTCATGAGTTACTGGCCTCCCTCTTAGCTCAGCTTAGCTTAGCGTCAGAGGTGTACAATGCTGTAAAAAGTATTTGCCCCCTTCCTGATTTCTTATATTTCTGCGTATTTGTCACACTTAAATGTTTCAGATCATCAAACAAATTTTAATATACTCACTGCCAATGAAAATGCAACACAATTTTTGTCTAAATATTTTGGGGTCCATCCTGTCCGAGTTGTATGAATCAAAATACGTCTAAAACTCATTTTCAGTGGTTGTACCCACTGTCATGACTCACTGCCTTTGAGCTCGTTGTTTGTTTTGGGTACTCAAAAGTCAAAAATGGCTGATTTTAAGGAGTAGTCATCTTCCCTGTATGAAGATGAACAAAAATGCAGCACTATGTTGTGAAATCTCCACAATGCCACAATGTGGCTGTGTTCCAGCAGGACAATGCTTGTCCACATGCCGCCCAAGTCACCAGGGAGTACCTGCAGCAGCAGAACTTTGATGTCCTTCCTTGGCCTTCTTATTCTCCAGATTTATTCCCCATTGAACACTTGTGGGATCAGCTTGGGCAACATGTTTCAGCCAGAGTACCGGTGCCGCAGAACAGACAGACAACATGAGAGCTCTCATGTTGTCCATCTTTATTTCTAGTCTATGGATGGGCCTCATAGTCAAGTACTTTGAACTGGGAGTGGTTTTGAAAAGGGAAAAGATGGGGAACTGCAGTAGAAAGGCAATGTTTTTCAAATTTCAGGCAGTTTTTTCTGGTTTCTCAGATTTGTGCTTACTCCAGCTTTAACGCACAAATGGGTGCAAAAATGCCTTGTTTTGCAGGTTGGTAAACCCCTTAAGTCAACTAATTACACAGTTATATGTAATTTGTTTAATCCTGACAAAAAACCAAGGGGAAAAACAGTAATTAGTCAGTTAAGGGATTATGTGCTAGACTAGCTGACCTCCTATATTAGCTAATATTATCAGACAAATGGTTCACTTCTATCACACACAGCTGACTGGGCTTGCTGTGTTATTTAATTGGCTATGAGTCAGTCTAATCACTGGTAAGAGACAGAGATAGCTTACTTTCAGAGCAGTATCAAGGTTTTTCTCTACCTCTCTTTGGTAGTTGATGTCGGCTCCTTGCATGATAAGTTCTTTGACACAGTCATAATGGCCGCTGTATGATGCCACCATCAGTGCTGTTGTCCCATACTGGAAAGAGAAATAAGCAGTAAAAACAAGTCAGGGTTTGTGTTAATTGGCCAACTTGCTAAAAAAAGTACCTCAACCTTTCGGATGATGGATGGAATTTGGAATCGTATGATGCAGAGGGGAACAGAAGGAATAGACATGATTGTGATGGCACATGCAAACGTACACAAGCACATGTGCCACAGAGGTAAGGCTTGAAGCCCTGTGTGTCTCCTACCACAGGTGGGTTAGGGTAAAAATGTCACGGCATGCAGCATCCCTACACTGTCTCTGCAGTCCGCATCCACTCGCCCACTGTTGAGCAGCAGCTGAAGCAGGGCCAAGTTCCCCTTTCTCGCCGCCCAAAACACGGCATTAGCCAGGGGCGTTTCCTTCTGGAGGGTAAACACACACACACACAACGGACGCTGAGCTCAAGCCACCATTATAGGATTATAGTATAGTAGATGGAAACAATGGTGGAGTGCGTGCATGTGCATAGACAGATTAATGCATGAGGAGTGTGGGCACATGGCCAGGGCCCGGGGGCCAGTGTGGGCCTTCAGCCTTAACATGTATTATTACTGTAGGTGCTCTGAATACCACTTTTAGGGGCTTTGAATATTCTGCAGTAATCCAAAAGGAGTATTCAAATATTCCTTGTTGTCTTTCTTCTTCAGTGGAATGCAACAGAATCAATGTCTTTCAGAAATATTAGACTTTTCTCATAATTTTGGACATTTTTCTTGTAATTTTATTTTGTTTGTAAATTTGCAGCTTTTTCTCCCCAAAAAGTGACCTCTCATAAATTTGTGACCTCTAATTGTTAATATACTACTTTTCTTTATAAAATAGCCAGCTTTTCTCCTAAATTTACGATGGTTTGCCAAACAAATTTTCTTTTCGATGTAAATTTAGATAGACAGACAGACAGACAGACAGACAGACAGACAGACAGACAGACAGACAGACAGACAGATAGATAGATAGATAGATAGATAGATAGATAGATAGATAGATAGATGTACTTTATTGATCCCAAACTGGGAAAATGACAAAAGCACACAGCATAATAGACAAAGGAATTACCCAGGAAAGTAAACCTGCCTAGATAATTTTAGATACATTGTGGGGGACCTAGACGTTACATTCTCCACTCAGGCTGAATGGCACAGGAGGAGAGAAGCCGACGGGGGGTCGAGACGGGGTAGCAGAGGTGGAGACACTAAAGGACTGTTAGGCGGATGCGCCAGGCAGATTGTGGCTTCTCCACTAGACTGCATGATAATGCGTCGACAGGCTTTGTGATGACGCGCATTGTGATTGTGTGTATTGTGGTGTGAACCCCCAGGTCACTAGGCGAGTATGTAAGATATAAAAGGGAGATGCCCAGCGACTTGGGTTATTCTTGTTGACTTGTGGTTAGAGAGAATAAATGGTAAATGGTAAATGGCATTCACTTATATAGCGCTTTTATTCTCATCTCTTGATGACCAAAGCGCTTTGCAGATCCTGCTATCCACCCATTCACACACTGATGGTGGCAAAATAAAGCCCACTCTGATCCAGCTCACTGCCTCTCCTGCTCATTTCTCTTTAAACTGGTGACCTTTGACGTAGAATGAAACTCAAGGCAAACACCCCAGAGACGACCCGGACTGGAGGCTCCAGCACTGCGTGCGCCGTTTCGGTCAAGCTCCCAGACTTTTGGTTACATGACCCGAAGGCTTGGTTCCTCCACACCGAGGCCCAGTTCGCGCTCTGTGGGGTGACGGCGGATGACACCAAGTACTACTACATGGTTGCAGCGGTAGTTGCTGGAAGTAGTGGCCCCGAGCTGGCAGCCGCAAACGGCTCAGACATTAAGACTTTTGGTGAGAGGACACTGACCATATCCTTGCACAGCGGTACCTACCAATGGTCCTTCGTCATAGCGGCATGTAACTCCCCCATTTTGGGCGCAGATTTTTTGTGTGCACACGGACTATTAGTCGATATGGCTAACAGACGCCTGATTAATGCTGTCTTTTGATTCTCTGCCCTGTACAGCTCGAGGAGCCGGGTCCACAACACCGGCCAACGTCACAGCTCCTGGGGGTAAGTTCCACACACTACTCACCCAGTTCCCAGCACTCACAGTTCCGACGTTTTCGGCGGCCGTCACTAAGCACGGGGTAGAGCACTTCATTACCACCATGGGGCCGTCCGTTTTCTCACAACCTCGGCGCCTGGATGCAGCTAAACTGGCCAGTGTGCGCGAGGAGTTTGCCAACTTGGAAAGGTTGGGCATCATCAGGCGCTCAAACAGCCCATTGGCGTCCCCACTACACATGGTGCCTAAAGCCGAGGGATTGTGGCAACCATGCGTAGATTTCCGCAGATTAAATAACGCCACAGCGCACGATTGCTACCCAGTCCCCCATATTCAGGATTTTTCCGTCCACCTCACTGGGGCACGCATTTTTTCCAAGGTGGACCTGGTCTGTGGGTACCACCAGGTCCCGGTGCGTGCAGAAGACATACCCAAAATGGCAGTAATAACCCCGTTTGGTCTTGTTGAGTTCCTATGCATGCCTTTCGGGTTAAAAGGTGTGGCACAGACCTTTCAACGCATGATGGATGCGGTGCTGCGCGATCTGCCATTTGTGTTTGTCTACCTGGACAACATCCTGGTGGCCAGCGCGTCTGAGGACGAACACGTAGCCCACCTCAGGACAGTTTTCCAGAGGTTGGAAGAGCATGGGTCAATAATCAACCCGGCGAAGTGCCAGTTTGGGGTTACAGTAATCGACTTTTTGGGCCACCGCATCTCACCGGAGGGCGCGATACCCTTACCGGACAAAATGCACACAGTGGCAGATTTTCCCTGGCCTCAGAATGTCAGGGCACTGCAGGAGTTTTTGGGGATGGTAAACTTTTACAACCATTTCCTCCCCCGCGCAGCCCAGCTCATGCAGCCATTGTACGCCGCGCTTAAGAAATGAAAACCGGTGGACAGCATCGACTGGACTCCTGAGTGGGAGCAGGCATTTTCTGATGCCAAAACAGCCCTAGCGAACGCCGCACTACTGGCGCACCCGGACCCGGCGGCTCGAATAGCGCTCACTACCGATGCATTGGACGTGGCCATAGGGGCCATCGTGGAACAGCGCATCACTGGTTCTTGGCAGCCGCTCGCCTTTTTTAGCAGGTCTTTGCGCGACAATGAGCGTAAATACAGCGCGTTTGACAGGCAGTTACTTCCTCTCCACCTGGCCATACGCCACTTCCAGTTCTGGCTGGAAGGACGCAGCTTCACTGCGTTTGTGGACCACAAGCCGCTAACGTACGCTATGGCCAAGGTTTCGGAACCATGGTCGGCCCAGCAGCAAAGGCAGCTGGCCGCAATCTCGGAGTTTACGATCGAAATTCAGCATGTGGCCGGTAAACTCAACGTGGTGGCAGACTGCCTCTCGCACGCATTAGTGGCCCCAGTCTACGTAGGGATAGATTACACGGCCATGGCCACTGACCAGGTCGACGACGAGGACGTTTGCGTACTCAAGTCTGGACCAACAGGGTTAAGGCTGGAGAGCAGAGTACGGCAAGATGGGGGGCCCCCTTAATCTGTAACGTTTCCACAGGCTGCCTGCGCCTGGCGGTCCCATGTGCTTGGCGCCGCCACATTTTCGAGTCGGTTCACTCCCTGGCACACCCGGGAGTGCACGCGTCAGTCAAAATGGTGGGAGCAAAGTTCGTCTGGCCGCGCCTGCGCAAATAGGTGAATAAGTGGGCTGCAGCCTGCGTAGCGTGCCAACGAGCCAAGGTGCACAGGCACACAAAGACCCCCCTTGAGCCGTTCCATGTCCCGGCTAAGAGGTTCGGCCACACTCACATGGACCTCGTGGGCCCCTTCCCGCCATTGCAGGGTTACGCACCTCCTGACAGTGGTAGACTGCACCATGCACTGGCCTGAAGTGGTGCCACTAGCTTCCACTACGTCTACAGAAGTTGCACGCGCTTTTTTGGCGACATGGGTGGCATGCTTCGGCGGCCCTTCGGATATCACATCTGACCGGTGCCCGCAGTTCGTTTCCGACCTCTGGTCCGCGATGGCCCGGAGCCTGGGTGTCACCATTCATCGCACAACCGCGTAAAACCCCCAGGCCAACGGGCTATGCAAGCATTTCCATAGGTCGCTTAAAGCAGTGCTCATGGCTTCGCTTACGGATGCAAATTAGGTGGACCGGTTGCCGTGGGTTCTATTAGGGTTGCGTTCCGCACCGAAGGAGGATTTGGCTGCCTCCCCAGCAGAGCTTGTTTTTGCCCAGTCACTGCGGCTGCCCGGAGAATTTTTGCCTGACAACCCCGCGCCGTACACCGATCCATCCCCGCCTTCACTACGTAGCGCAAAAGCAGGGACGGTACCCGGCCCGGCCCACCAATGTTTTTCCTGCGCTTTCGTCCCAATGACCTTGAAGGATGCGTCATTCATGTTTGTCGGACACGATGCCCACCGGACCCCATTGCGCCCACCCTACAACGGCCCGTTCAGAGTGTTGGAACCTGGGGATAAACATTTTGTGTTAGACTTGGGGGTGGAGATGCAGAGAAACAGTCTGCATAGACAGGCTTAATCCCGCCTTCATATTAGCAGATGAGCAGGTGGTGTTGGCCTGAGCTCCTCGGCGCGGACAACCCCCACTGAGAGCTCCCCAGGTAAATGACTTGTCAGCTCAGTCACAATGGCATGGTGAAGATGTCTCCCACCCCCAATGTTCCCCCACAGATGGACGTGCCTCCAGGAGCGCCACACCGGCATAGCAGCGCCTCGGAGCCGGCGACCCCCCATTAAAGCCGCTACGGATGTCGGCTGCAGCTCACAGGACAAGAGGGTTAAGGCCCATTCTGAGTGTTCGAGGGGGGGGGGCAGTGTGGGTTATTCTTGTTGACTTGTGGTTAGAGAGAATGAAGTCCACTCTGATCCAGCTCACTGTCTCGCCTGCTCATTTCTCTCTACAGCATTGCAGATGATGACCTGTATAGATAAATACATCGTACTCACTGTACAATACAGGAGTATCAGGCACAGGGTGCAATATGAGGTACCAATTACACTGCAAGGTGCAGTATGGCAGCATTGTTTTTTTTGTTTTTTTTTGTATTTTATATACTTTATTAATCCCCAGAGGGAAATTCAGGCATCCACCTGGATGGATGAGGCAGTCACAGTACGGTGCCAATCCCTTTATCATTCACACACACATTCACACCTAGGGCCAATTTAGAGTCTCCAACTAACCAAACTTGCATTCTTTTGGCCTGTGGGAGGAAACCAGAGTACCCAGGGTAAACCCATGCAGACACAGAGAAAACATGCAAACTCCACACAGAAGGGTCACCAATGGTCAGGGGTGGAATCAATCCTCTGACCTTCTTACTGTGCTGCCACAGTGTTGGCTCTTCTGGGAGCTGGAGTCCACCAGAAACCGTCTCCCCGAGCGTGTGTCTGTGACATACAGCAGCTTGTTTCTGTCGCCAGTGGTCACAGCTGCTACTGACTGCTGGCCATGCCATTTCCCAACTTCTTGAATTGGCATGGTGGCACGCATCACTAGGCGTTTGAGCCAAAACGGCAATGATAGTAGCAGATCACCCTGCCCCTGAGTCTCTTATCGTTTGCTCCGGCTACCACCCACAGCTCCTCAACCTTGCTGGAGTCCCTCCTGGACGTCGGTGTTGCTGCATTCACGCTGAGTGTTCTGGTCGCTAAAATGATGTGATCCAATTTCTGTGCCAGTGTGTGGTAGTCCTTCATCACCAGCAATGGCGAATTGGCCAGGATCGCCCTTGCTGCAGCCGGTAGGTTCCTGAGGAACGGGTGGGCGAACAGGAAAGACTCGTTGTTTCTGCCCATCAGAGCCAACATGCTCTCCATTAGCTCTATGGCTGATCTGTCCCCCAACTCTGAATGTGTTAGGAGTCTCTCTGCCCTTTCGCTGTCCGAAAGGGTATAGCACTGGAGAAGCATCTTCTTGAGTGCCTTGTATTTCCTCCAGGCCGGCGGCTCCTGGAGCAGGCTTGCCACCTGTTGTGTGGTGTGCGCGTCCAGCGCCATGACCACGTAGTAGTGCCTTGTGTCATCTGTTATTATCTCGCGGAGTGCGAACTGGGCTTCTATGTGCAAAAACCATGCTGTCGGGTCATGAAGCCAGAAGTCCGGGAGCTTGACCGAAACAGCGCACACGGTGTCGGTACTCTCCCTCCAGGTAGCCTCCGGGGCTGTGCTCGTCTCGCTCACCATGGCACGTCTTGGGATCACCAGGGTGGAGAAAGGAATAGGAGAGGCAACGAGCAGAACAACACAAGACTTTATTCTTTCTCCAACAAAGCAGTATAGCAAAAGCTTATGCCGGGCCTCTGTGCATCCCTCTTTTATATTGTGGTGGACACACATATGGGACCTGTTTTGTGACTCACATTTTAGGTCAGAACAAAGGCAAGAATCTTAGCTTTGGTATGCAAGGCTTGAGACTGTGGGGGGTTTAATTAAAGGATTAAAGAGGGGATGCATTGGAGACAGTGGAAGTGATATCATGGAGAGAAAATGCATTGGAACTTTCTTTATAATGCAAGGTGGTTTGTGAGACATGTGACCTGTGAAGTGTAAGAGTCCTGATATTTAAGGACGAGAGTTTACTGTGTGGATGTCCTTTTCTGCTTTGAGATGATGGTGTTGTGAATAAAGCTGACTTGAGAGAGAACTCTGCCTCGTCATTTTCACATCACCACAATATATTCATTTCCATGCATCGAGGCCCGGAACTTCCGACCATAACACATTACGTTTAGAACAAAACCTGTGTGGCACATTAACATGACATAACACCGGCACCGCTCTCACACCCTTCTCCAGCGGCCCAGCATTTACTCCTCTCCTCAGGGGATGCATAGTCCTTACTGTCCCGTCTGAACTCCCTCGTGACACCTCCTCTTTTGGTCCATTGCTCCCTGGGTGGAGAAGTCAAACACCGTGCCCCCACAGTGTTAGATTTCCAGTCCAGTCCATTGCTGATCATGACACCCAGGTATTTGTAGTCCTCCACTACCTACACATCCTCCCCCCTAATCTGCAGCGGCTGTGAAGGCGTCTTCTTCCTAAAGCCAATCACCATCTCTCTGGTCTTGCTGACATTCAGCCTCAGGTGATTCTGCTCGGTCCACCCCACAAATCTGTCAACCAGTGCCCTGTACTCCCCATCCTCTCCCCCTCTTATACACCCAACCACAGCTGAATCATCAGAGAATTTCTGCAGGTGGCATGACTAGGTGTTGCACTGAAAGTTGATGGTGTATAAGGGGAAGAGAAAAAGAGAAAGCACAGTCCCCTGTGGAGCTTCCGTATCACTAATCATCACATCAAACAAGTCACTGCCCAGCCAGACAAACTGTGGCCTGCCTGTCAGGTAGTCAGTAATCCAGGAGATCACAGAGCTGTTGACCCCCATCACCCGCAGCTTCTCACGCAGCAGCAGTGGCTGGATGGTGTTAAAGGCTCTGGAGAAATCAAAGAACGTGATTCTCACAGTGTCTCCTCCGCCATCCAGGTGCAAATGGGCTTGTTGCAGCAGGTAGATGACAGCATCTTCAACTCCTAAATGGGGCTGATATGCAAACTGCAGAGGGTCCAGCCACATCTTCACCTGCGGCCTCAGGTGGCCTAAGGCCAGTCTCTCCAGGACCTTCATCACATGAGATGTGAGGGCAACTGGTCAATAGTCATTCAGGTCAGATGGAAATGACTTCTTGGGGACAGGAACCAGGCAGGACGTCTTCCACAGCACAGGTACTCTCTCCAGACTCTGGCTCAGGTTGTACAGGTGTTTCAATACCAGAGCTAGCTGGTTGGCACAGGTCCTCAGGATCCTTCAGCCTTCCGCTGATGGAGTCTCTCCAGCTGTTTCTTAACCTGGTCTGTAATCACAGTGATATGGGGGTTGGTGCTGATGTCCTCAGAGGAGTGGGGGGGGTGAGGGAGAGAGAGAGAGAGGTGCTGCACAAGAAGGTGGGGGGAGGGGTGTGTGGGGGTCTGGCTCTGTTGTGGGGGTGACAGACGGTGAGTTGAACCTGTTAAAAAACAGATTCAACTCATCAGCTCTCTCAGGGCTCCGCGATGTCTGTCTGTCCCTCCCTTTACACCCAGTGATGTGTTTCATTCCCATCCAGATATCCTTCACATTGCTTTGCTGGAGTTTATTCCTCCAAGTTCCTCCTGTAATTGTCCTTACACATCCTCAGCATCTCTCTCAATTCATGCTGCACTCTCCTCAGTTCCTCGCTGTCTCCAGACCTAAAAGCCCTCTTCTTGTTAAGAAGTGCCTTCAGGTCACTGGTGAGCCAGGGTTTGTTGTTGGGGAAACAGCACACGGTCTGAGCTGGCATGGTTGTGTTTTCACAGAATCTGATGTATTCTGTGATGCAGTCGGTCATACTGTCTATGTCCACCCCATGTGGTTCACAGAGTACGTCCCAGTCCGTCATCTTGAAGCAGTCCTTTAGCACATTAGCAGCCTCCTGTGTCCACCTCCTCACAGTCCGTGTGTAAGCAGGCTCCCTTTGCACAAGGGGAACGTACTTGGGTGATAACAGAACCAGGTTGTGATTTGATCTGCCAAGTGGGGCTAGAGCTGTGTCACTATATGCATTTCTGACATTGGCATACAGTAGATCAAGTATTTTATTTTCTCTAGTGGGACAGCCAACAAACTGGTGGAAGTTTGGTAATGTTTTGCTCAGAGAGACGTGGTTAAAAATCTCCCGGGATGGCCATAAATGCGTCAGGATGCTGCTCCAGTAAAGTGGCAGTAGTGGAGCTGATGACATCACAGGCCACTGCTGCATCAGCTGACAGAGGGACGTAAACAGTAATCACAATGGCACATGTGAACTCTTGCGGCATATAATAAGGTTGCATACTCACAGCAAGCAGCAGCAAATTTGAAGGTATTTTAATGTATATTTGCAAATGTTTTCAGGTAAATCTGTGGCTTTTTGAATAATCAATTTGCTCCTTTACTCTTGTAAATTTGAGGTTTTTTTTTTTTTTTTTTCATATGTTGGCATCTTTAATTTACCATTAGACAGTAAGGGGGAAAAGCTGAACCAGAACATCAATAATGGAGTAACTCATTCCGACCTGAAAATCACCCGAGAGTGCTCAGATCTCCTGACTGTTGATCATGCTCTGTAGCTAGGCTGTGCTTAAGGTCATGATCAGTGGCTGAGGAGGAGTAATGATTTTCATGAAATCATAAGTTCAAGCCGCATCGCCTGACTTTTGACAGTGACCTTGACCTTGAGCTCACTGTGGGTGCAGACAAATCTGAGGATCTTATTGTGTGAGTTTATTGAGAATTAGGGCAATTGCCTAGAAGGAGTATTGATTTTTCTGAAATTGCATAAATGCTCAGATCTCCTGACCTTTGACCTGGATCTTGAGCACAACGTGGATGCAGACCCACCTGAGGATCATTGTGTGCGAATCTCAGCAAATGCCTAGGAGGAGTAGAAATGTGAAATGTGAACAGACAAACAAACAAGATGAACGCCGTGTCATCACATTAGGTCCTTTGGGCTTTGTTGGAATTAGCTAAAAATTGACTATTCAATTTTGAAAACCACAACCAAGGTAGCAAATAAATATCTGGATCACCAGATATTTGGCTACAGCCCTAACCATTACATTTCTCTTTTTGCAGCCTGGTTTTACGGAAATGTCTGTCAATAACACGGCTGTTTGTTAAGTCATTTTGTGTGTCATTAAAAACATTTTCGACTGTTTTACCAGTGTGAATAAGGAGCTTTGGTTATTTTTTAGAAAAAAGCAACATCTAGCTAAAAATAACTATATAAAGCACAGTTGGGGCTGCAATGTTTAAAGTGTAAATTACAGCCTCCCCCTACCTTACTCCTAACACCAACCATTTCTGCAACTCTAAGTGTTTTTAGTACGGAACCATGACCATTTACCTAGCCATAATAACCACCTAAAAATGTATATTTAATGAGTAACATAAGTGTATTGGTAACCTGGAAGCCTGGCTAGAAAAAAGTGGATTTGGAATCAGAGAAAATCATCTTTTAAAATATGTAATTTATACAGTTTTGTGTGGGTAGTACTTATTTTTCTATATTTGAGTGAAGTAATTTTGAACATGTAATATGATTCTTAAGTCAACAAGCAGATCGAAATAGATAGAGTGAGGTATGATTATATTAAACACCTTACTGTGGAGACTAAGCACTGGTCAAAGAAGAAAAGAAAATATAGATCCCACTATGGTAAAGCAGTGTGTAACATTATGCTGTGGTTTCGGGTTACCCCGTGCTATTCTGTGGCCAAACTCTATACTGAGGTGTAGATGCAGGTCAGCTATTTCCATGTACAGATGGAGGCCAGTGGTATATTATGTGGCCACTATAATCCATCCAAACCCATGAACTACTTCTTTGTGCATAAATATCATAGTTCATAATGACTCCTTTTATGTTACAGCTGATTTTTTAGGGTAGTCACATTATAGGACTTTAACCGGCTTCAGTCTGTTCAAATACACTGTAGGTTTGAATGGCAGATGTGTCACAAATTAAGTGTGCACTTTCATCAGTAATCAGACACACACAGATCATTTATAATGAAGCCATAGTCATATTATAACTTCAAAAAAATAGTATCCATTTATCCTGTCAAAACAGTAACTGAGCTGTTCATGAACTGCTGCAGGGGTCGGCTACACGCAGCTCTGCAGACATATGGCTCTTGTGCCCCCAAATTTGCAAATTTAAGAGAAGTCCCAAATTTATGCGAAACGAAGTACAGTGGGGTAAAAAAGTATTTAGTCAGCCACCAATTGTGCAAGTTCTCCCACTTAAAAGATGAGAGAGGTCTCCAATTTTCATTATAGGTATACCTCAACTATGAGAGACAAAATAAGAAAAAACAAATCCAGAAAATCGCATTGAAGGATTTTTAATGAATTAATTGGTAAATTCCTCGGTAAAGTAAGTATTTGGTCAATAACAAAAGTTCATCTCAATACTTTGTTATATACCCTTTGTTGGCAATGACAGAGGTCAAACGTTTTCTGTAAGTCTTCACAAGGTTTTCACACACTGTTGATGGTATTTTGGCCCATTCCTCCATGCAGATCTCCTCTAGAGCAGTCATGTTTTGGGGCTGTCGCTGGGCAACACAGACTTTCAACTCCCTCCAAAGATTTTCTGTGGGGTTGAAATCTGGAGACTGGCTAGGCCACTCCAGGACCTTGAAATGCTTCTTACGAAGCCACTCCTTCGTTGCCCGGGTGGTGTGTTTGGGATCATTGTCATGCTGAAAGACCCAGCCACGTTTCATCTTCAATCCCCTTGCTGATGGAAGGAGGTTTTCACTCAAAATCTCACGATACATGGCCCCATTCATTCTTTCCTTTACACGGATCAGTCGTCCTGGTCCCTTTGCAGAAAAACAGCCCCAAAGTATGATGTTTCCACCCCCGTGCTTCACAGTAGGTATGGTGTTCTTTCTCCTCCAAACACGATAAGTTGAGTTTTTACCAAAAAGTTCTATTTTGGTTTCATCTGACCATATAACATTCTCCCAATCCTCTTCTGGATCATCCAAATGCTCTCTAGCAAACTTCAGACGAGCCTGGACATGTACTGGCTTAAGCAGGGGGACACGTCTGGCACTGCAGGATTTGAGTCCCTGGCAGCGTAGTGTGTTTCTGATATAGCCTTTGTTACTTTGGTCCCAGCTCTCTGCAGGTCATTCACTAGGCCCCCCCATGTGGTTCTGGGATTTTTGCTCACCGTTCTCATGATAATTTTGATCCCACGGGATGAGATCTTGCGTGGAGCCCCAGATCGAGGGAGATTATCAGTGGTCTTGTATGTCTTCCATTTTCTAATAATTGCTCCCACAGTTGATTTCTTCACACCAAGCTGCTTACTTATTGCAGATTCAGTCTTCCCAGCCTGGAGAAGGTCTACAATTTTGTTTCTGGTGTCCTTTGACAGCTCTTTGGTCTTGGCCATAGTGGAGTTTGGAGTCTGACTGTTTGAGGTTGTGGACAGGTGTCTTTTATACTGATAAAGAGTTCAAACAGGTGCTATTAATACAGGTAACGAGTGGAGGACAGAGGAGCCTCTTAAAGAAGAAGTTACAGGTCTGTGAGAGCCAGAAATCTTGCTTGTTTGTAGGTGACCAAATACTTATTTTACTGAGGAATTTACCAATAAATTCAATAAAAATCCTTCAATGTGATTTTCTGGATTTTTTTTTCTCATTTTGTCTCTCATAGTTGAGGTATACCTATGATGAAAATTGGAGACCTCTCTCATCTTTTAAGTGGGAGAACTTGCACAACTGGTGGCTGACTAAATACTTTTTTGCCCCACTGTATAAGATAAAATGAAACGTGAAATGAAAGAAAGACTGCAAATTTAAAGAAGTCTTCACAAATTTACATGAAAAATTGCAAATGTAAAAATGTCACACCTTATATGGGGACAAATTTATGTGCTATAAGAAAAAGTTGCAAATTTACAATCCATCCATCCATCCATTCATCACTTATCTGGGGGTCTGGGTCTCAGAGGCAGCAACCTAGAGAAGCCCAGACTTCCCTCTCCCCAACCACCTCCTACAGCTCTTCAGGGAGGTCACCAAAGTGTTCCCCATCGAGCTGAGAGAGCTTGACTCCAACCTGGAGAGGACAATCCACCCTTTTCCAATGGATTCCCATGATAGTTCAAAAATCAAAGATTCAGTGTACCCCGCTTGGTGTGGGGTTACCGGGGCCCCGCCTTGGAGCCAGGCCTTGAGGAGGGGCTCGGTGGCAAGTGCCTAGTGGTCTTGTTTCTGCCCATGGTTCCCGATGAGCCACATGGGGCCACCCTCCAATGGGCTCAGCAGAGGTCCAACGCTATGTGGATTGGGTGGCAGTTGAAGGGGATAAGGGGATAATGTCCCCAGCTTACTAAACTGAAAAATCTACAAGAAAAAAAATGTACATTTATAAGAAAAACATTACAGAAAAAAATCACTAATTTAAGGGAAAGACACACAAAATTTACAAAGAACACATTAAGTTATATAAGAAAGTATTTTTATAGAAAATTTTAAATTTGCAAGAAAATTGCAGATTTATAGGAGCAAATTATTCAAAATAAAGCTGCAAATTTACATAAAAAACTACGAAGACATATACTTTACACATTTACAAGAAAAAATAGCTAATTTTTTTTAAAAAACGAAAGTCATACTCTTGTGAGAAAAAAGTTACAAATTTACATTAGAAATTGAACTTGCTCAACAAAAGTTGCAAATTCACAAGAAAAAGACTAAAATTTACCACAAAAGTTACATTCAAAGACAAAAGCCTTACATACGTATTCACACAAAGAAAAAAAAAACCAAATTCATGAGAAAAAATTTAAGATTGAAAACCCCACAAATTTACAAGAATATTTAAGAGGAGAAAATTCTTCCCATTACATTGATATTGCAAGACGGTTTATTCTTTAACTCAGTTCTACCGCAAATGTTTGAGGCTCCACGCAGCCACAGATGACAGCTCAAAGTGAGTCTTTCCATGTGCATGTTGCCGACCCCTGAACTGTGCTGTCCCCTAAACACATACATACTGTGCGTCTTCGAAATATCGGCAGGCCTGCCACAGTGCACACAGGTCCGTGCGTGCAGCGACTGCAGCACATCTATAACCTCATACACACGGAGACGCACAGAGCTAGACTCTGCGTTTGTATTTAAGTCTGTCTAATGTTTCCCAGCTTTGCACTCAGATGCACCACGTCATTAAATACACCGCGGAAATGAATAAGTCTACAGCTGAAGAGGAAGCAGGCGTGATCCGCCTCCTCACCGCGGCCCTGCAGAGGATGATGGATGCAGAGATGTGGTTTTACCTTGAAAGACATCCTGCAGAGCTCAGGCGTGACTCATCTTTCTCCCTGCGCACTCGTTCATTAGACCAGCTGCTGAGCGCCTGTTTCCCCCCTGTGCTCCGAGTTTGGGTGTTGGCGGCGCCCTTCCGCGGACATAATAGCAGACAGGCTGATCAGCTGAGCTCATCCTCTGCAGTAAGTCCAGCAGCCGGCTGCAGAGGGAAGGCCGGGCCACCAGGAGGCGCTGCAGGACACACATTACTAATGTGAAGCTGAACAGAAAGAAGTCCATTTTTAAAAATTTTTTTTGATATTTTTTATATACATGAAGTGTTTGGGTGGTAAAGAATACATTGTAATGAAAAAAAATTCTTATCATTATTAAAAGTTTACATGTCCACAGGACTTCATCATTCTCAATCTGGATTTTTTTTTTTTAAATGACTATACACAGACTATAAAAATATTTACCCTTTGGATGTTTAACATTTAATTTGACTTTTTTGACAAGGATAAAAAAAACAATAAAATGAAACAACATAACCTTCTCAAATAAATAAAAATCTATAATGTCAAATAAGTCAGTATGTAGGAGATGCTTTGGTCACAATCATAGCACTTTCTGTATGGACAGTCTCACTCAGGATTATACATCAATGTCCAACTTAACCGTTGGGTCGAGCACTTCAGCTCCCTTTATGCCTCAGAAGTTGTTGCCAATGAAACTGCCATCTGTGAAGCTGTGCCTACACTACCCGTACTGGAAGAGCTTGATGCCCCAATTACATCCCTTGAGGTATCCATGGCAATTAAAGCACCTCACAGCAATAAATCTCCAGGGGCTGACGGCGTTGCCCCCGAGCTTCTCAAATGTGCAGAAGATGTGCTGTCACCATCATTGCTGAAATTCATGAATTCCTGCTGGGAAAAATCATTGCATCCCACAAGATCTGAAGGATGCTACCATCATAACCCTGTACAAAAATACAGGAGGTCGCCAAGACTGCAATAACTATCGTGGTATCTCTTTTCTTCACACAGTTGGGAAAACGCTTGCCCGTATTGTGTTAGCTTGCCTGCAAGCGATTGCAAACAGAATATTGCCTGAGAGTCAGTGTGGATTTCGTCCCACACGCTCTACTATTGACATGGTGTTCTGCCTTCATCAACTGCAGGAAAAGCGCGTGGCGCAAAACAGGCCTCTGCTTATACTTTTCATAGATCTAACAAAGGGCTTTGATTACGTCAGCAGATCTGGGCTCTTCCTGGTACTTCAGTAACTAGGCTGTCCTCGCACCTTACTCAGCATCATTGCTTCATTCCATGATGATATGCAAGCAGCAGTCCAACACAATGGTGCAACCTCTGACAAATTTAACATCAGATGTGGAGTCAACCAAGGATGTGTTGTAGCTCCCACTCTTTTCGACATTTTCTTCTCTGCAGTTCCGAGACGTGCTTTTCCACATCCATTGCTCTGCACTCTCGTAGCTCTGGAAAACTCTACAATCTAGCAAGACTTCGAGCAAAAACTAAAGTCAGTTATGTCCTGGTCAGAGAGTTTCTTTATGCGGATGATGTAGCTTTTGTTGCTCACTAAGAATCTGATCTCCAAAACATGTGCAATGCATTTGCAGCAGCCTGTTGCGAGTTTGGCCTCCATATAAGCCTACCAAAAACTGTAATTCTGGCGCAAAACACAGACACTATCCCTGCTATCACCATCTATGGGATAAATTTATCTGTTGTAGGCCAGTTCACATACCTGGGATCCACAGTGACATCTGATAACTCCCTTGACACAGAAATAAACATCAGAATTGGCAAAGCCCCAACATCCTTTGGCCGGCTGAAGGACAGAGTTTGGAACAATCGGCACCTGTCTATTAAGAAAAAAGTGAAAGTCTACTCTGCCTGTGTTCTCAGTATTCTTTTGTATGGCAGCGAAAGTTGGTCTACGTACAGGAGACAAGAACACCAACTAAATTCATTCCACCTACGCTGTCAGCATTCAACACTTGGAGTCTCCTGCTCTGACTACATGCCCAACAGTATTGTCCTTCAATTAACAGGGTCCTCTGACCTGTACACTTTGCTACGCAATCGCAGACTAAGATAGGCTGGTCATGTTGTGAGGATGGAAGAAAAACCTCTCCCCAAAACTATTTTTTATGGGGAACTAATAAATGCTCCCAGAAAACGTGGTCGACCCTGACTCCGTTACAAAGATGTGCTGAAACGTGACCTATGGGACTTTGGCATAGACATCACCACCTGGGAAACTATAGTCATGGATCGATCTAACTGGCATAGTCATCTTATCACAGGCAGAAACAACTCAACGGAGAGCTACCTCCGCATGTGTGAAGAAAGGAGAGACCAATGTCATCACAATCGTCATATGCGATGGGGAGGGTTATAGAGTCTCACTCAGGCTTGCACATCTGGATACTTCACCTGCACTCCATTTAGCTTTATAAAACTGCATATACTATGTGAAATTCCACAACAATCATGTGTGAACAGCTCTTTAGAAGGTCAGCCACAAATTTTCTATTAGACTGAAGTCTTGGCTTTGTCTGCTGGACTACTCCAGAACTTTCACCTGGCTTCTTGTGAACCATTTCTGTGAAATTAAATCTTCTGTCAAATCATAGTTTTCTTTCAGAATTTATCAGTCCTTCTGTATTTCCCTATAGTGTGTTTTCCTTTTACCCATGGCCTTTACAAGCTTTCCAGAACTTGCTGCTGAGGAGCAGCTCCACAACATGATGCTGCCACTACCATGCTTCATTATGGGATTGGGTGTTTGTAGTGATGTGCAGTGTCTGGTGTCTGCCAAACATAGGGTTTGGTCTGATCACCATCCCCCTGATAGATTTTTGTGTGAATCCCCCTCACTGATTTTGTTAAAATTTCTCCTATCCTCTGTCATAGAACTGTCTACTAAAAATCATGAAAGGAACATACTGTTAGGTCAAAGTCCTGATGTCCACAACAAAATACATGAGTAAACAAGAGGGCACTCAGACAACATATACCTCCGACAAGGCTCGATCACCCCCCCCCGCCTTCCCTCCCTTTGTCTGTCCTTCTGTTCCTCCGTCCCTTTGTCCATCCGTTCATACCGCTGTCCGTTTGTCTCTCTGTAAATTGCAAGATAGTAGCTTGGTGACAGTATTGACTCATGGATTACCTCCAAAATATAATGGGTTCATCCACAGCCCAAGGACCACCTCTGGTGAAAATTTTGTCAAAATCTGTCCAGTAGTTTTTGTGTAATCCTGTTAACAAACGCTGGCAAAAATATTACCTCCTTGGTGAAGGTAATTTCTTTTAAAAATAACAATTTTAGCTCTGAAAACTCAATGAAGTGTTGCTGAGATGTTTATTTATGAGAATCAATTAAAATATAATCTTTAAAGAAAATTTTTAATTGTTAATATTATGCTTACTCGTTTGGACTACAGCCATTTTTAAAAGAAAGCACACAAAGATTGGTACATAAAGTGTTGATTAATATTACAGCACTCTGCAACTCCTACTGGGCTTGCAGTTCCATTACAATAGTCTTTAGGTGTTGGATAGACTTAATTACTATTTGACTACATAGGTGAAACTGTGGATTAATGCATGACTGTAGTCTAAAAAGTGAATGTCTGATTTCCCCAATTATTATGTTACAAACTCTGCTTCAGTCTACATGGGGCATGGTGTAATTGGGGGCTTGTCTGGGATATATATTAATGTTTCTGATAGACTGAGTTAAGAACATCTTAAAGAGTGCATAGTTTTTAAACAAACTCTCAGAAGTTAGAAAGTACAGTTTTCAGGTTCACAATTTGTACTTCTACAAACTACTGCCTCAATATTGGCAAGGTGTTTATAATGCAGTTTTTAAAAATCATGTTCCTGATTTCTGTGCATTTTAGTTTCACATCTCATTTATCTAAATTTTACATTGGGGCTCAGCAGGCTAAAACAGTGATCCATCAGTATTAAGAATTATCCGTATTTGTTTCTATTTGTATTTGTCTTTTAGCGTTATTATACCTCTTTAAAACAGTTAATGCAACTTATGCCACTTTAATCACATTTTGAATGCTGAAATTTCATGCCTAATGGAGCATTCTTAGATTCATGAATTGGCACTTTTGCTTGAGTAAAGTTCTCCTTTGACCACAGGTCTTGGAAAGTTAGGTGTCAGGTGTTGTGTTCAATTATAAACCAGTATTTGAGGGATTTACCTTATTGCAGCTTTGGCTGTCTCTATATGATTACCAAGCAGCAGCATGGAAAGCATCTTATTTTTGTTGACTAATGTCCTTCTCAGGTGCTAGTATAAGTGTTTATTTAGGGACTGAGTAAAAGTACAGTAGAAACGTGTATTTACTGGAAGGCTTTATAAGGTAGGTTGATTGTTAGACTGTTTCTGTATCACTGGACAGAGTCACTCTCAGAATATGGGAACAAAGAAGACTCACCACCATGCAGGTAGGCTGGTTACTGCTTTTAAATATACAGAAGAAAAACTTGATTTTAGTTTAGCCTTCCTCTTGTGCTTGCTTTCTGTTACTCTCTCTTATGTTAAGGGTCGGTTTTGACCCGTGTCTTAAATCAGCCAAAAATACCCTCAAAACAAAGATTTATCATCCAGTTTGTTTCTTACCTCTTGGTTACCTTGTTAGGCTTCCTTATCCATGAAAAGATTGGTGTTAATATTTTGGTGTGGCCATCAAGCCTTTCTTTTTACAGCATACCGCTTGTTTTAATCTAAAAAATGGTCAAATGTACCTCAAGGGAATTATATAAATAAATAAAAGGTTGTTATATAAGTATTAGAACACATCTAAAATAAATTTGCTTTATGTTTTTTTTTAAATTTTAATATTATTAACTATAGTAACATCTGGGGTGTTAGGGATCAATTTTGATCCATTATTACTTTTAAAGAAAAGGCAAAAAAGTTTTTTTCCCACCAAAAAACAGAATTTTAATATAGTAATCATCAGGAAGTAACAAAAAGCCCATATTTATCCTGGACTATAATAAAAACAAAGGAGTGGACAACTTAGACAAGCTGACTGCCACCTACAGTGGAAAGGAACTAATGTGACAACATGGCATCCGTCATCCATCTGTCCATTCATCCACAATTTCAAAGGAATCGTTACTCCTCCTAGGCATTTGCCCTGATGCTCACCAAACTCACTCACAATGGTCCTCAGGTGGGTCTGCATCCAGGTTGTGCTCAAGGTCAATGTCAAGGTCAAAGGTCAGGAAAAATGGACACTTACATGACTTCAGAAAAACTGCTATTGTTTCTAGGAAACTGCCTGGATGCTCACCAATGATCACAATGATCCTCTGGTGGGTCTGCATCCAGGTTGAGGTCAAGGTCAAAGGTCAGGGGACCCGGGCACTTAGGTGATTTCATGACCATTGCTACTCTTTCTAGGCAATTGCCCCAGTGGTCAACAAACTCATTCACAAGGATCCTCAGGACGGTCTGCATCCAGGTTGTGCTCAAGGTCAAAAGTCAGGAGATCTGGGTATTTACATGATTTTAGAAAAATCACTATTCCTCCTAGGCAATTACCTCGATTCTCATGGAAGTCACTCACAATGACCCTCAGTTAGGTCTGCAGCCAAGGTTGAGGTCAAGGTCAAACTGACTGTCAAGGGTCAGGAGATTTACATTTACAATTTCACAAAAAACTTTACTCCTCCCACCAGTGGACCCACATCCACCTTGGGTGGAACGTAGAAAAAAAACAAGCTGAGAATGTTTCTTGAGGTGTTAGGAAGTTCCCTTGTCAAACCACTCAGTGAATGAAAAGAAAGGGTGCCCCGAGAGCCAGCCATTGCAGCCTTTGTCAGACAGCTGCAGAGCTCAGCTAGGACTCCGTCCATGTCATCAGCAACACAAAGAGCATCAGAGGCAGCAGTGGTGGTTTCAGATATGGGCCACATGGGCGGTTGCCCAGGGTGGCAACCACTAGGGGGCGTCATGAGAATAAGGGAAAAAAAGATTCATAGTTATTGTTCTCATCTTATTTGTGGCAAATGGGCACCCTCTACAGGTGGAACACTCTTTTCCCTATCTGCAGCACAGTCTTACCCTTCTCCACCTCCTCCCTTCTATCCTCCCAATCACATTTAAAACTAATTTATTCTCCAGGTAACTGTGGAATATCAAAACTGATTTGTATGTAATTGTGCCGCTTATGAAATAAATAAAAATATATAATCATACAGCGACCACTGCTGAAACTAAAAGTTAGTTCCATACACTATCAGATCTATTGTGTGTGTGAGAAATTTGATGTGTGTTGAAATTGTGTAAATTTGAATTACATATGTATACAAGTGTTTCATATATATATATATATATATATATATATATATGTATATGTATGTATGTATATATATATACAGTATACTATATACGTATATATACAGTATATATATATATACAGTATATATATATATATATATATATATATATATATATATATATATATATATATATATATATATATACTGTATATGAAAAGGATTAAGCGGAAGAAGATGGATGGATATATATATATATATATATATATATATATATATATATATATATATATATATATATATATATATATATATAATTGGCGGCAGTTGCCCTGGCCAAGATATATAGAGTGATGATACTGAGTGTTCAGTATGTGGCTGCAATGCACCTCAAATCAATCTAAAAGAAGAAGAAGAATTCAAGAAATCTCTGTCATGATGTGACAATGTGACAATGTCACGACCATAGGACTCGCTAAAACATCATAGGATTTGCTTATGATGTCTACATGATGTCTATATGACATCATATAGACACCATAGTATAGAGTGATTCAAGAAAATCTGGTTGTCTCTGGCATCACTCACGATCATAGGACTCGCTATGACATCATCAAAGATCAAAGGCAAGCATCACTCATGCTTACTCACGATCATAGGACATCAAAGATCAAAGGCAGGCATCACTCACTATCATTGTACTCACTATGACATCATCAAAGATCATAGAACTCGATATAACATCATCAAAGATCATAGGACTCACTATGACATCATCAAAGATCAAAGGCAGGCATCGCTGAATGAGTACTGACATGCTTGCTTACACCCTTGCTTAAACTTGCTTTCTACGGGCATGCAGAAATACTTGCTTATACTTGGTTTCTACAGGCATGCACAGATATGCACTAGTATATACTGTACACTACCGTTCAAAAGTTTGGGGTCACCCAGACAATTATTTTGTGTTTTCCATGAAAAGTCACACTTATTTACCACCATGAGTTGTAAAATGAATAGAAAATATAGTCAAGACATTGACAAAATTAGAAATAATGATTTGTATTTGAAATAATAATTTTTTCCAGATACTTAACCTGCTTAAAGGAAGGTCAGTTTTATAGCTTCTCTAACCAGCTAAACTGTTTTCAGCTGTGCTAACATGATTGCACAAGGGTTTTCTAATCATTCATTAGCCTTCTGACGCAATGAGCAAACACAATGTACCATTAGAACACTGGAGTGATAGTTGCTGGAAATGGGTCTCTATACACCTATGTAGATATTGCACCAAAAACCAGACATTTGCAGCTAGAATAGTCATTTACCACATTAGTAATGTATATTAGATATTAGAGTGTATTTCTGATTAGTTTAAAGTTATCTTCACTGAAAAAAACAGTGCTTTTCTTTCAAAAATAAGGAAATTTCTAAGTGACCCCAAACTTTTGAACGGTAGTATATATATATATATATATATATATATATATATGCATGTTAAAAAGCAGCTAAAAACCCATCCATCCATTCATCTTCTACTGCTTAATCCTTTTTGGGTTGCAGGAGTGGTGGGGGTGCTGGAGCCTATTCCAGCATCTTTGGGCGAGAGGCAGGGTACACCTGGACAGATCGCCAGTCCATCGCAGGACACAGCTAAAAACATTTGTGTTTAATCAGGTTTCCTGTTGTTTCTAATCAACTGCTTTTTAATGGTCTCATATTTTTATTTGAAGCTTTTGTTTTAACTAGGTTTTTGTATTTTTGTAAACTTTGTTTTTATTTCTATTTTATTGTGTCTCTTTTTCCTTTCATAAATTACAATAATAAATGCAACATAGATACATCAAGATGCCTCGTGAATCATTTTACATTTGAATCGTTAATGCCTGAATCGTAATCTAACCATGGGACCACTGAAGATTCGCACCTCTACAACCTCATGTGGACAGAACAGGGCTGGACTCAAAATTAATAAAACAAAACTGATATTTGACTGAAATACCAGTAATAAAAATGAGTGGATGAATTTTTTTGATTGTGGTTCTTTAACAGTTTTTACTTTGTCAGCTGTAACAAGCTAAATAGAAATATTGCACAGAAAAACTACTACAACAAAGTAGCTTTTTGAAGTTAATGTCTTTTTGCAAGATAATTCAGTAAGTATTCTCAATATTCATTACAAGCAGAGTGAAACAGTTCAAAGTGTTCTGATTTAATATTGATGATTATGATTATAGTTTTTAAATTTAAATTATAAACCATGATATTGATTGATTGACGAAGAACATCTTTACTGGTCTTGCAGTCATCAGTATTAACTACTCCATTGCTGAGCAACTTTCATATGATGATGTCATTGACAACTTTGTATCAAGGAAAACAAGAAAGGTCAGTCATAAGACTGAAGTTGGGGCGGGCGGCAGGGAGACAGTCCGCTCAGGGCTTCACAAAAGCCAGGACCGCCCCGAGAGGCAGCATCCTCCTCAGCCAGCCCTGCCTCAGCCTCAACCAGCGCAGCCACAGCCACAACTGCACGGAGGCCATCTGATTCCAGAGGCTTGTCCATCTGGATGACCTTTTCAGTCTTTGGTAGCAGAATAGGCATGGCTGTTTGTTCAGGGAGGGAGACAAGCAGGTAAAGAGCGGAGCCTCTAACTTCTCTCTAAGAGTGTTGGTGTGCTCACAGTGTGTTTGTGATTTCAGTTTTGGCACTAATTATTGTTTTAGAATCTTATAACTGGGTTGAAACTGACTCCAACAACACAAAGGTCATAATTTTCAGCAGAGCATTTTATAATTCAGTGAAAGGCTTTTATTTTGTTCTATTTTGTTTAAATAGAGGTTCATGACCAAGTCAAAAAGCCTTGATGCAATAAACCAATTTAAATGATACTTTTATGCATTTAAAACCTAAAAAGGGGTTGGTGCCAACCCTCACACGAAGAAGGGCTGATACAAGTATCCTTTTGTTATGAGGCTTGACTGTAGATGATGCTGTTTCTGAATATAGGCTGAGTGCCCATCACATGCACTGGCACTCCTTTTAATGACTAGGAAGAAAAAAGAAAATCTTTTTGGTGAAATAGCCACATTTCACACTGCAAATAAAGCAATGAATGATGGCAGACTTTGTCTCACCATGTTGAACTGTTATTATGAAATACACAGCAGCCAGATATAGTGGATACAGTATGACCAAGTACCAAACAATTCAAATGAAATAGAAGCCTTGTTTTATGACACAGGGTGAATTAAAAAACATTTTTCACTGGTACCAGACTCATCTCTCTGTATTTTTGGACTTCGTGACCTTTGCCTTTGACCTTTGGTGCACAGTCTTCAAACTTCTATCACAATTCACTGAAATTACTCATTGCATTAGTCATTTATAGCATTTAAGTGTCAGTTTCCATTGCTGACACATAAACACAAAACGAAAGACTAGTGTTGTAGTCAAGACCTTGTGAAGACCAGAGTCTCCCAAGACCCAAACTATAAGGGGTCAAGACCAAGACCTCCACACACAGTTGTCTTGGTCTCGGACTGGCTTGGTCTTGATTTGGTCTCGACCCCTTAAAGTCTTGGTCTTTCTATACTTTGGTCTCAACTACAACACTATGACAGACAGACAAATGGCCAGGATATAATATAAAAAAATAAAGATAAAAATATCAATCCTTTAACTGAAACAAATTTATTCAGAGAAAAACAAATCCCCATCAAGAAGTAATTTTTTTTCAACACAAAAGCATACAGAGTGCTACAATTACTGGCACCTCTCTTTTCATCACTTTCTACAATAGTACATAATAAATACCTCGTTTTATTCATTCTATCAGAAGGTGTGCTAACACTTGTAGAGGGTAGTGCATGTTTTGTTTTTAGAATGCTACAGTTTCAGTCAGACAACTCATTTGCTAATACAGTAATATGATAATAAATGTGCATGAATTTTAATGTTACACACTGTGTTTTCAGTCTACAACCTCTTGATTTTATCTGTGAGCAGAGGTATATTTATAATGTGAAAATGTACTTCAATCCTTAATTTAACAAGCCCATTTTTCTTCATAAAGTTGGCTGCTTAACTGTGGAGGAGGTCCTGGAGGCTGTGGCCGAGCAGGTGGGCCCTGACGCGGTCTGCTTTTCTTCCCGAATGAAGAGAGCTGTGGTTGTGTTTCTGGCAGCTGAAGACGATGTCCACACCCTGATTGTAAGCGGTGTGGTTATTGGGGAAACGCATGTACAGGTGTCCCCCTTATCTGTCCCATCAACGAGAATCACCGTCTCAGGTGTTCCACCTTTCATCACTGACAAGCAGCTGGCGACGGAGCTCCGCAGATTTGGGAAGTTTGCGGGCCTGTTTACAACTCTGCCTTTGGGATGCAAGGCCGCCAAGTTCAAACATGTGAAATCACTCAGGCGACAGGTGTTCATGTTTCTCGACTCGCCCACTCAGACTCTGGAAGTCTCCTTCAGGGTCACGCACGGGGACGGATCTTATATGGTGTATGCGAGCTCGGGACAGATGAAGTGTTTTGAATGTGGAGACGTGGGCCATAAACGGTTCGCTTGTCTGCACAGGCAGCGGGAGGAGGGCCCTGATGGGGCCGCGGATGGTGCCGGCGGCGAGCCCGCCGCTCACGCCGCAGCTGCGGACGGCGGCGCGGCCTCCGCTCCCGCTACCCCTGCTCCGGAACCTGCCGCTGTGTCTGTGGACGGCCCGGCTGTGCCGCCCGCGGCCCAGCTTGCGGCCGGGAGCGTTGATGGCGATGGCGCCATAAGGGTTACTGATGGTGCGTCACAATCATCTCGCTGTGTGACGTCGACAGCTGGGCCTCCGGCAGCTGCTACCGCTTTGGAGGAGGGAACGGCGCACCGACCTGATGGTGCGTCAGAATCTCGCTGTGTGACATCAGCGGCTGTGCTTCCGGCGGCTGCTACCGTTACACAGCGGGGGATGGAACAGCGACAGTCAGCTGCTCAGGGTGGCGTCCAGGAAAATGTGGCCCATGATGAATCCACTGGCCCGGGAGAACCAAGCAGTCAGCTGAGTGGTGCTGCAGAGGAAATGGAATCTGATAATGACGCTGTGTCTAATACTGGGTTTATTGAGGCAAAATGCAGTACAAACACGAGTTTGTACTCACTGGACGAAATCAATGCTTTTCTGGATGAAACCTATAACAAAGCCATTAGGGTCACCGACTACTTCAGTGACACTGATAAATTCATTAAGTCTGTGGATGTGCTAAGGAGGCAGGTTGGTCTGGACCTCCTGGATGAAAGGAAACGTTATCGCCTCAAGAAACACCTGACAGCCCTGCGTAAAGCAGCAGGGGGAACGCCGGTCAAGCGCGCCCGACAGGAGGAATGAATGGCGGTCGTTCCTCTGCCTGTTTCACACATTTTTGGGATATTGTTTGAACAGACTTGTATATGACATTTAATTGACTGTAATTGACTGTCACAGAACTGCATCTTTGACTAGGTGGGCTGCAAGGAATGCTCTGTGTGGTGTGTGTGTGGGGGGGACATTTCAGTTTGTACTTTTTCCAATGTGGCACACTTGGTGGAATGATGTTGGTGTGCTTACATTTTTTTGAAGTGTGCAATAAAGGCTTATTTTAAAAGGTCAAAGGTCTCTTCTCTTCTCTCCTTTCCGCTTCCGGTGGGTGCGAGTGAGAGCATGGGTGAGGAGTTTTGGATTATACTTTTTCACAACATTTGGACTTTTCTTTATCCTTTGTTATTGGCTGCATATTCAGGTAAGTTTATTTCAGTCTTTTGAGTGCGTTTGTGTTTTTGTTTGGTTTTTTTTGGCGTTTTGCTGGAGGATGGCGTCCTTTGAGACGCCACCTCCGTCTATCCGGCAGGGAGTGAGGATAGTGCCGCCGGATAGCAGCGTTGCTGTGGAGGAGATTCTTGTTGCTGTGGGTGAGAAGGTGGGACATGATATGATCTGCTTTGCCTCACGAATGAATAAAGCTGTCGTTGTGTTTTTGACTGGTGAGGAATATGTCCACAGTCTGATTGGGAGCGGTGTTGTAATCGGGGACACGTATGTACAGGTGTCCCCGTTATCTGTTCCATCAACGCGCATCACCGTTTCAGGTGTTCCTCCCTTCATCACTAATGAGCAGTTGGAGACGGAGCTTCGCAGATTTGGGAAATTTGCGGGCCCGTTTAGAACTGTGAGTTTGGGATGTAAGGATAGCAAATTAAAACATGTCAAATCACTTAGGCGCCAGGTGTTCATGTTTTTGCACTCGCCCACTCAAACGCTAGAAGTGTCCTTCCGGGTTAAACATGGGGACGGCTCCTACATGGTGTATGCGAGCTCAGGGCAAATGAAGTGCTTTGAATGTGGAGACGTGGGCCATAAACGGTTCGCTTGTCCGCATAAGCAACGGGTGGGAGGCTCTGATGAAGCCGCAGCTGAAACCAGCGGTGCGGCCTCCGCTCATGCCGCTACTACAGACGACGTTGCGGGGCCTTCCGCCGGTCCTGCTCCGGAGCCTGCTGCTGTGTCTGTGGACAGCCCGGCTGTGGCGCCCTCAGCCCAGCTTACGGTTGGGAGCGTGGCTGGTGATGACGCCCAAACAGTCACTGATGGTGCATCAGAATCTAGCTGTGAGAAAGAGCCTGTAAAATCAGCAGCTGTGGTTCCGGTGGCTGCTAACGTTTCTGAACAGCTGACGGAACAACAGCAGTCAGCTGCTGTAAGTGGCGTTCAGGAAACTGTAGATCACGATCAATCAGCTGAGACAGCTGTATCAAACAGTCAATTAAGTTGTGATGAGGAAATGGATTCTGATTCTGATACTGTGTCTATTGGAGAAACTTGCAGTAAAAGCAAAAGCTTGTACTCACTGGATGAAATAAATGTTTTCCTGGACGAAACCTACAAACGAGCAGTTAAAGTCACTGATTACTTCAGTGACGCCAATAAATTTATTAGATCTGTTAAAGTGCTGGAAAGGCGGGTTGGCCTTGACCTCCTGGATGAGAGAAAACGTTTTCGCCTTAAAAAACACCTAACGGCCCTGCGTAAATCAGCAGGAGGAAAAAAGGTCACACGCACCCGACAGATGAAATAACTTACATGGGTATGCACAGCACGGTGTTCCTATATATCTACTGCTCTTTGCTGTCTCTCCCTGCCTTCTATCTTCTCTATCTCTCTATGCAAAACATAAAATTAGGAACCCTAAACATCAATGGTGGGAGGGGCAATCATAAGAGGGGATTAGTTAGTGAATTGTTTAGACAAAAAAATCTTAATATTTTGTTTTTGCAAGAAACTCATACCACTTCAGCAGATGAAGTGGACTGGGGCTTGTGGTGGAAGGGCCCTTTTTCACTCAGTCATGGTACAAATTTTAGTGCAGGAGTAGCCATTTTGTTTGGGGAATCTGTGAATGCAACAGTTCTCTCTGTAGTGGAGGTAGTGAAGGGCAGGCTGCTCTTTGTTAGGGCAGAAATAGAGAATTCCGTGTTTTGTTTGATCAACATCTATGCTCCAAATCAGGGTTCTGAAAGAACTGCCTTTTTCAATAAACTGAAAAATGAATTGCAGAATTATCACCAAGATCAACTTATTGTTGCTGGTGATTTCAACTGCACCTTAGATTTTACTGTGGATCGAACTAATGCAGAACCTCATCTTCAGTCTTCACAAGTTTTAAAAAAATATCACTGTACAGTTTGACCTTTTGGATACATGGAGAATTAAACATGCAAACACTAGACAGTATACCTGGGTCAGAGTCGTAGATAATATGGTCAGTGCTGCTAGATTAGACAGGATATATGTTTCTCAAAGTTTTGGCCCAGGAATTCTTCATAGTAACATAAGTCCTGTCGGTTTTACAGATCATCATCTAGCTTCTGTGATGTTAATCATTTCACCAGGGGAAAGAGCTAGATCCTATTGGCATTTCAACAATAAGCTCCTTCAAGACAACGCTTTTTGTCATTATTTTGTGTGTTTCTGGGAACACTGGAGGGCTACAAAGCCTCGTTTTAGTTCCTTAGGACAGTGGTGGGAGGTTGGCAAGGTGCAAATTCACATTTTTTGTCAGCAGTATACTGCAAACTCGACTGCTATCATCAGAACCAAAGTTTGTGAACTTGAGGGCACTGTTAAGAGGCTGGAGGAGAGTTTGATTAGGGATCAGGATTCTACCTCGGGTCCTTTGTTGCAGGAGAAGAGATCAGCCCCGAGCTCTTTGCTGCGGGAAAGAGTGAAGGGAGCACTTGTTAGGTCCCGGTTTACTCAGCTGAAGGACATGGACGCCCCAACGTCCTTTTTTTTCAATCTGGAGAAGTCTGCCGCAAAAAAGAAATTGATGACTTGTTTAAAACTCCCACATGGTCAAATAACTACAAATCCATCTGAGATGAGGAGCCATGCAGTGGATTTTTATGGGGCCCTGTTTGGTGCAGAACCATGCTGCATGGAATCTCGAAATCAACTCTTTGAGGGTCTTCCCAAGCTCAGCCCAGGGGAAAGGGCTGCTCTGGACTGCGAACTGACCTTGGATGAGTTAACTGTAGCAATTAATCAAATGGCTCTGGGACGTGCACCTGGACTTGACGGTCTCTCTTGTGACTTTTTTAAGCACTTTTGGGACATTATAGGATCAGATTTTTGACGTTCTAATTGACTGTTACAGAACTGGATCTTTGCCTGTCTCCTGTCGGCGTGCAGTACTATCCCTGCTGCCTAAGAAAGGGGACTTGGCCTTGCTTAAAAACTGGAGGCCCGTTGCTCTTCTTTGCACAGACTATAAGGTGCTATCTAAAGCCCTATCAAATAGACTGGAAAATGTTTTGGATGTAATCATAGATAGAGATCAAACATATTGTATTCCTGATCGAACCATTATGGACAATATTTTTCTCATACGTGATGTTCTTAATCTTAGTAAATGTTATGATTTAAAGTTTGGTATTGTGTCTTTGGACCAGGAAAAAGCTTTTGATAGGGTTGACCACTCCTATTTGTTTTCCACACTTAAGGGGTTTGGTTTTGGCAATATTTTTTTGACATGGGTTAATATGTTATATACTGGAGCTGAGTGTTTGGTAAAGTTGGGGGCAGGGCTGAGTCGGCCAATCCCTGTACATCGGGGAATAAGGCAGGGTTGTCCGATCTCGGGTCAACTGTATAGCTTGGCTATTGAGGCTTTGCTGTGCAGGATGCGCACTCAGCTGGGTGGTTTGACCCTGCCGGGGCCCTCCAGTAGCTGTCGTCCACTCGTCTTGTCTGCTTATGCAGACGACGTTAACATTTTCATCACATCCCACAGGGATGTACAGTGTTTGGTGGACACTCTATCTATTTATGAAAAAGCATCTTCTGCACGGGTAAACTGGGGCAAAAGTGAGGGTTTATTGGTGGGGCAGTGGACACATCAAGACATTCCTCATCTACCTGGAGGTCTTCTGTGGGGGAAAGCCGGTCTTAAAGTGTTGGGGGTGTTTTTGGGTTCTGAGGACTTTGAAAGCAAGAACTGGGAGGGATTTAAGGAGAAGGTGTGTGCCCATTTTTCTAAATGGAATTGGTTGCTACCACAGCTGTCATATAGGGGAAGAGTTCTGGTCGCCAATAATCTGGTCGCTTCGGCTCTTTGGCATAGACTTATCGCTTTGACACTGCCCAGGAGCCTGGTGGAGGAGGTCCAGAAGATGATCGTGGACTTCTTTTGGTCTGGTCGACACTGGGTGCGTGCGGCTGCTCTCTACCTGCCTGTTGCTGAGGGAGGACAGGGCCTGGTTGACATACAGTCCAAGATCACCTGTTTCAGGCTTCAGACTGTGCAGCGGTTCCTCTATGGATGTGGCCCCTGCTGGATGGACACTGCAAAACTGCTCCTCAGGACGGTTGGCCGCTTGGGCTACGATAAGCAGCTTTTCCTTGTGAAATCCGGGGAGGTGGACTTTACTGGACTTTCTGCCTTTTATGCTTCTGTCTTGCATGCATGGCAAGTCTTCACTGTAGCCCGTATTCCTGAGGAGACACCAGGTATGTGGCTGTTTGAGGAACCGTTGTTTTTCAATGGATTCATGGACACTCAAATGCTGCAGTCTGTCAGTCTGCGAACCTGTTTAAGAGAGGCGGGCTGCACCAAGCTTGGCCATCTGATGAAGATGTCAACCACGTCCATAGAAACGCTGAGGCGGAAAGCCAATATTACATCCGTCAGACTGGTGCATAGGGTGGTGAAGGAAGTGTGTGCTGCCCTGCCACGACCACTGAGAGCCTTTGTGGAAAACCGCACTCTTTCTGATCAATGGGATGAGGACACTGTGTTCAGCTTTCCTGCCCTTTCCATAAGTCCAGCAGTGGGAGAGTGGCAGGAGGAAGAAGACCACCTGCTGTCTTTCAGAACTCCTCGTCTGGGCAAGTTCCAGGCTGTAGGGAAGAAGGCGGCGTATCACATCTGTGTGAAAGTTCTAAATCTGCGCTCTCTGACGGGGGTAAAAGAGTCGAAGTGGGCAGGGTTTTTGGGGCCGGGATTCTCCCCAAAAGGCAGCTGGCGCTCCATGTACAAGCCCCCTATAGAGAAACGGACAGCAGATCTCCAGTGGAGGATTGTACATGGGGCAATAGCTACAAACTAATACAGAGCACACCTGGATCCTAGTGTTGGGGAGGGTTGTTTGTTTTGTTCTCAAGTCGAGACCCTGGAGCACTTGTTTGTTGGATGTTTTCATTTGTCTGGGCTTTTTGATCTTTTGAAAGTGTGGTTTCATAATTTTGGTGAATGTTTTTCTTTTGGTTTGTTTATTTATGGTCCGAAGTACAAAGTGGCAAAGAAGTCTGTGCATATTTTGATAAACTTCTTGTCTGGTACCGCTAAACTTGCCATTTGGCTGACAAGGAAAAACCGGACTATTAACACTGGCAATGTGGACCCTGTGTCTGTTTTTAAGGCCCTGTTAAAAGTCAGACTCCGGGTGGAGTATTCTTATTATAAAATGGTGGACAATTTGGAGGAGTTCACCAATAAATGGACTGTTGGGAGTGTTTTGTGTTCTGTGGGGGAGGGGGATGAGTTATGTTTGAATTTTTGAAATGTGGAACACTTGGGTGGAATGATGGTATGATGGTGATTTTATATTTTTGAATTGTACAATAAAGGGACTTTTTAAACGTCAAACGTCTCTTCTCTTCTCTTCTCTTCTCTTATGAGTGAGGGAGACAGCCAAGAAATATAGAGTGATGATATAGAGTGAAGTACGTGGCGGTAATGCACCTGTAAGCTGGTTGCCAACCGCCAATCAAATCTAAAAGAAGAAGAAGAAGATCATATCTTATCTTGACTCTGCTCCATCTAGTCCAGCAGGTCAGTGTTCTGCTGAGAACTGCTCTGCTGTCCATCCTACTGTGTGGTCCACAGCCTGCTCTGACAGACTCAGATGAGGTGGTCCTGACTGAGTGGGAGATCTGGAAAAGCACCCATGGCATAAGCTATGATGAATCAGTGAGACACCCTTCACTTCCACAAGAAAAAAAGAACAAAGAACCACTACCAAAAGTTCCTGTGTGCTTTGATTAAACAGGTTTGTTTGTCTTTTTTCTGTGTACTCTTCAGGATGACATGCAAAGGAGGGCCATCTGGGAGGAGAATAAACGGGTGATTGAAGACAATAACCAAGGGTTTTTCATGGGGATGAGGCCATTCACTATGGCCATGAATAAATATGGAGACCTGGTAAGGAATCAGATTGTTGTGGTTGTAGAGTTTGATTTTGGCTTTAAACCAAATAAGTAATCATGTTATATTTAGAGACAGTCATACTGATTAGTTTTTTCCATGCTTGAAGAGTAAACCCACCCTAGCAATAGCTACTATTAAACACACAGAAATCCAAATTTTCCTGTCAAAAAGATCATCCTAAAGTTTACTGATTTTTTTTTTAATGAACTTTTCAGTGCTTTTATGTGTAAATCTACAGGGCTACCAAATGAAAAACCATGATACTTTGTAAAGGTCCAGTTATTCTAAATTGGTTTTACTCTGTGAGCTGTTCAAATTTGCCTTTGGCTGTGTTGTAACAAGCAGGAAGTCATTGAATGATATCTACCCATGTCTTTCTATCCACCCATTTTGATGGTGGTGGAGTAAACTTGTCCCAGTGAGCTTCTGAAACCAGGAATTGATAGTGTAGCTAGCCTAGTTAGCTTAATTGAGCAACCATATTTTTATTGCTGTTCTCTTTATTATTCTACTCACCCACTACACATTACTGCTCCCAGCTGTCTTATTATTCCACACTTGATTACATGTCTGGCTTCCAGACATTATTCTAGCTTATTTTACTATATTTTTTGCCATGATGGCCCTGTAATCACACTGGCAGATGTGCTACCTGAATTAGCCTAGCTTATCTAGCACTGTGTCAGGTCAGGCATCGGCTTACTTACTACTGGATAACCATGAAAACCAATACCACCTGTCTCATGGGTTGGGCTGTCGGCGTCTCAACCGGCATCTCCACCCTTCCAAGGGTGTGGAGGGTGAAACTGGGCATCCTGGCAGAACTAAAAACAATAACTGCCACAGGTCTGTGGTGGACCACTCCCAGTTACACGGGGTGAGACTGGACATCCCGGCAGATAAATACATCTGTTGCAAGGTCTGTGGTGGACTGTGCCAGTCGGTGCATTGTGACAAGCACTACATAAAGAGCAGAGATAAACAAACCTATCATCTGGTCAGTCACTGCAACAGATACTGGATTCAGTTTGTCTTGGCTTGATCACTGATAATACCTCTATCTGCTAAGAATGTGCTGCTAGCTCAGCAAAAGCTAGCGGTACTCAAATACTTTGCAAGCAGTTTCATGAAATGGTCAGTCAGAAAGCAACTCATACCGGCTCGGATGTTGCCCGAGTTAACAAGTTCCACGCTGATCTGTTCACACTCCGACAGGCAGCGAAAAGTAAGTTTGGAGCAAGAAGAGGAAAACAGCAACCTTGTGTCTAGTAGAATGGAATGTACGCACTCTGCTGGACAGATCAACATCACAGCGCCCAGAAAGACAGACTGCGCTTGTGGCCTTGGAAATGGAGAGGTACAATGTAGACATAGCTGCACTTAGTGAAACAAGATTGCCTGGATATGACAGCTTGGAAGACCATGGATACATCTTCTTTTGGAGTGGGAAATCAACTCAAGAAAGGAGAGAAGCAGGAGTGGGCTTTGCAGTTAGAAAGGAGATTGCAGCAATGCTTGATGAGAAACCGGTGCCAATCAACGACAGGATAATGACTATGAGACTCCCACTACAGCGGAAGATGTATGCAACACTCATCAGTGTGTATGCCCCAACAATGACCAACACAGAGGAGGCAAAGGAAGAGTTCTACAGTGATTTACCTGAGACTATCAGACGTGTACCGACTGATGACAGGCTGATACTTGTTGGAGATTTTAATGCTAGAGTTGGTTCGGACACTGAGAAATGGAAAGGAATGCTAGGCAGTCATGGAGTAGGCAAGTGTAATGCAAATAGAGAACTTCTACTTGCACTATGTTCGGAGTACAACCTTGTGATAACCAACACCCTATTTAAGCACAAGGACACACACAAGAAGACATGGATGTACCCAAGATCCAAGCACTGGCACTTGTTAGACTACATCATAGTAAGACAGGGAGACATAAGGGATGTATTGGACACCAGAGCAATGAGAGGTGCGGACTGTGGTACTGATCATGTTATGCTGAGATCTAGATTAAAGATTTGCAGAAGAAAACAGCACTGCAGGACGGGTGCAAAGCCACCATGGAAGCTAAACACTAGTGCACTGAAATGCCAAAAGAAGCAGGAAGAACGTACACAGGAAATGGATGAAAACTTGAAAGACTGGGACAGCAACAACTCAGAGAATGACATAGAAGAGAAATGGGCAACACTGAACGATACGGTGTATCAGACTGCGAGTGATGTTTTAGGCCACCCTGAGAGGAAACATCAAGATTGGTTTGATGAGCACAATGAACATCTGAAGAAACTACTAAAAGCGAGCAATACAGCTAGGCCGGAAAATCTACAGTGTAACACAAGGTCGAAGAAGAAGAAATACTTAAAGGCTCAGAGTGAGCTACAGAAGTACACCAGAGAGATGAAGTCCAACTGGTGGGACGAAAAAGCGGAGGAACGTCAAACTGCAGCAGACATGGACATGAAAACATTCTTCACAGGTTTGAGAGAAATCTACGGCCCTAAACCAAGAGGATTGATCCAACTAAAGGCTATGGATGGTGAAACAGTTTTGCAGGAGAAAGACAAGATCCTGGACAGATTTGCAGACCACTTTGACCAATTACTAAAAAACCCTGGAGATCTCACTGAAGAGGCTAAAGAAGCTCTAGTGCAGCAACCAGTTGTATCAAGTCTGAATGAACCACCAAATCTTGATGAGCTAATGGCAGCTATCAGGACAACACAGGATGGCAAAGCTCCAGGAAGGGATGGAATTCCAGCAGAAATGTGGAAATTTGGTGGTGTTCAGCTGACCAACTGCCTGCACAAGCTCACCCAAGAGATATGGGATGCCCAGAAAGTACCTCAAGACTGGAAGGATACAAGTATTGTGCCTTTGTTCAAGAAAGGTGACAGGAAAGATTGTGGAAATTACCGAGGTATATCACTGCTAGCCACTGTTGGTAAGAGTCTCCTACGTGTACTACTGAACAGACTCAATGAACACATCTCGCAGAATGTACTACTGGAAACCCAGTGTGGCTTTAGAAGTGGAAGAAGCACAATGGACATGATTTTCTGCTTGAAACAAGTTCAAGAAAAATATATCAAACAGAACATGCCGCTTTATGTAGTCTTCATCGACTTCAGTAAAGCCTTCGATACTGTTTCGTGACAAGGACTTTGGCAGGTACTCAAGAAATATGGCTGTACAGAGGTTTGTCAACCTGATCGAGGCACTCCACACAGGTATGCAAGCAAACATGGCAATGAGTGGTTCAGTGTCTAAAGACTTTTCAGTAAGCAACGGGGTGAAACAAGGGTGTGTGCTGGCACCTACACTCTTCTCGCTATATCTGGCAGCCATGCTTGAGGTGGCCTTCAAAGACACTTCAGAAGGAGTATACATTCAAACAAGGAAAGAAGCAGACTTGTTCAATGTGGCACAGTTTAAAGCCAAGAGTAAGACATCGATAAAGGTAGTAAGAGAAATGCTCTTTGCCACCGACAGCGCTCTAGTTGCACACAGTGCGGAAGATATGCAAATTTTTAGCGGAGAAATTTGCAAGAGCAGCTAGCCAATTCAGCCTCCAAATCAACATCAAGAAGATGGAGTGCCTTTATCAACCACCAAAGTTCCAGTTATCAACATCACTACCAGACGAGATCAGCACTGGTACAGAGCCACTAGTCAAATGCAAGATCTTCAAGTATCTCAGGAGTACTGTTTCAGAGAATGCTAGGCTGGAGGATGAATTATCTCTGATAATGGGAAGAGCGAGTGCTGTGTTTAGAAACTTGAGGGAGAGACTGTGGAACAATCAACATGTGTCTATCCATGTGAAATGCAAAGTGAACAGAGCGACTACTGGCTACTCTATTGTATGGTGCTGACACTTGGACTGTCTACAGGGTGCAGGTAAAGAAACTCCACGTGTACATGATGAGACACCTTCGAGCCATAATGAACATCTCATGGAAAGACAAGATAACCAACACAGAAGTGCTGAAACAAGCTGGTCTACCATCGATGGAGGACATGCTAATACAGATGAACCTGAGATGGCTTGGACATGTTGAGAGGATGGATCACCAGCATCTCCCTCGGCAGTTACTCTACTCACAGTTATGGGAGGGCAAACGCAATCAGGGTAGACCAAGGCTCAGATTTAACGACACTGTAAAAAGAAACCTGAAGAAGTTGGATATAGACAGGAGCTCCTGGCAGGGGAAGGCGAAGGACAGAGCTGTGTGGAGGAATCTGATCAGACCTAAATGAAACAGTCATTGTCACCCATGACAGACTGCTATGATGATATCTAGCACTTGTGGCTCTGTTTGACAAAATTTAATCACCTCTAGGGTTGCCACCTTCAATGCAGAAAAATAAAGGACCCCCCCACCCTCTGCCCCATCCCAAGATAATGTGTGGGATGCTAGTTGTGGTTTATCATAACATAATCATTGTTTAAATAAAATATTAACATAGTATTCATAGGCCAGTTTGAAGTGCTTCTTTGACAATGTTTGTAATTTTCAACTTCAAAAGTCAAAATGTTCTTGTTTATTACAAATAAAAGAACCCCCTCAGAAAATCTGGGTGTGCAAATAACAATTTATTTAACATTAGAACTGTACAACTTGTTTATCAACTTTTTTTTCCTATTTGTCTGGAGTATAGCGTTGCAGTTTGCATTGTACTTGCTGTCTTTGATCGTATCAAGCCAGTCGAGTTCTTCCCACTCACGTCAGTACTGTTGCAAACCTTTAAGTTTGACTGATGCACGGGGCAGTCTATGGAGACATGGTGCAGCACCTAGAAAATACAGGACAAACTGCATCCTGTACTGATTCAATACAGGACGCATTACAGTGCATCCGGATAGTATTCACAGCGCTTCACTTTTTCCACATTTTGTCATGTCACAGCCTTATTCCAAAATGGATTAAATTATTTTTTTCTTCAAAATTCTACACACAATACCCCATAATGACAACATGAAAAAAGTTTTTTTTTTTGAGATTTTTGCAAATTTATTAAAAATAAAAAACTAAGAGATCACATGTACATAAGTATTCATAGCCTTTGCTCAGCACTTTGTTGATGCACCTTTGGCAGCAATTACAGCCTTAAGTCTTTTTGAATATAATGCCACAGGCTTGGCACACCTATCTTTGGGCAGTTTTGCCCATTTCTCTTTGCAGCACCTCTCAAGCTCCATCAAGTTGGATGGGAAGCGTCGGTGCACAGCCATTTTCAGATCTCTCCAGAGATGTTCAATTGGATTCAAGTCTGAGCTCTGGCTGGGCAACTCAAGGACATTCACAGAGTTGTCCTGAAGCCACTCCTTTGATATCTTGGCTGTGTGCTTAGGGTTGTTGTCCTGTTGAAATATGAACCGTCACCCCAGTCTGAGGTCAGGAGTGCCCTGGAGCAGATTTTCATCCAGGATGTGTCTGTACATTGCTGCATTCATCTTTTCCTCTATCCTGACTAGTCTCCCAGTTCCTGCCACTGAAAAACATTACCACGGCATGATGCTGCCACCACCATGCTTCACTACTGGGATGGTATTGGCCTGGTGATGAGAGGTGCATGGTTTCCTCCAAACAAGATACCTTGCATTCACACCAAAGAGTTCAATCTTTGTCTCATCAGACCAGAGAATTTAGTTTCTCATGGTCTGAGAGTCCTTCAGGTGCCTTTTGGCAGACTCCAGGCGGGCTGCCATGTGCCTTTTACTAAGGAGTGGCTTCCGTCTGGCCACTCTACCATACAGACCTGATTGGTGGATTGCTGCAGAGATGGTTGCCCTTCTGGAAGGTTCTCCTCTCTCCACAGAGGAATGCTGGGGCTCTGACAGAGTGACCATTGGGTTCTTGATCCCCTCCCTGACTAAGGCCCTTCTCCCCCGATCACTCAGTTTAGACGGCTGGCCAGCTCTAGGAAGAGTCCTGGTGGTTCCAAACTTCTTCCATTTATGGATGATGGAGGCCACTGCGCTCATTGGAACCTTCAAAGCAGCAAATTTTTTTCTGTACCCTTCTCCAGATTTGTGGCTCGAGACAGTCCTGTCTTGGAGGACAATCCTGTCATTTCTTGGCCTTCATGCTTGGTTTGTGCTCTAACATGCACTGTCAACTGTGGGACCTTATATAGACAGGTATGTGCCTTTCCAAATCATGTCCAATCAACTGAATTTAACACAGGTGGACTTCAATTAAGCTGTAGAAACATCTCAAGGATGATCAGTGGAAACAGGATGCACCTGAGGTCAATTTTGAGCTACATGGCAAAGGTTGTGAATACTTATGTACATGTGATTTCTTAGTTTTTTATTTTTAATAAATTTGTAAAAATCTAAAAAAAAGCTTTTTTCACACTGTCAGTATGGGGTATTGTGTGTAGAATTTTGAGGAAAAAAATGAATTTAATCAATTTTGGAATAAGGCTGTCATAACAAAATGTGGAAAAAGTGGAGTGTTGTGAATACTTTCTGGATGTATTGCATTTTAATGTAAAAAAAAAAAAGGACGATACTGTATTTTACAGGACAGGTGGCAACCTTATCTCAAAGAACATTCTTGATCCCACCCAGATCATCTACCAACAACTTGTCCATATCTCATTCTAGAAGTGATTTGAATTTATTATACTATAATTTATTATACTCTGGTTCCTCCATTAGTGGTACTTAGCTGCAGCTAACAGAGTATGCCATTTACTTACTTGGACTTTCTATCCTTTTTATACACCAGGGACAGGTTTTATCCTGGCAACTACTCAAACTACAGACACTGGTATCCCTGATGATGCTTTATGTGGGCTTTTAGTACACTAACATTGAGCCAACTTTGCATAAGATACACGCCTCACAAAAAGTTGGGATATTTGGCTTTCGGGTGAAATTTATGGAAAATGGAAAAAGTTCACGCTACAGTGATATCATGAAAGTAGGGCATTTAAATAAAAGCATGCAATAGTGATTTCCTCATCTCAGATGGTTTACTGAAAGAAAAGCCAACAACAGTGGTGGGTATACCACAACAAAAAATGACAATGTTTCAATAACTTGTCATGTGCCCTTGAGCATCAATTACAGCTTGACAATGACGTCTCATGCTGTTCATAAGTCAACTTATTGTCTGCTGAGGCATGGAATTCCACTCTTCTTGAAGGGCGGCCCTCAGGTCATTGAGGTTGTGATGCAGGGTGACGAGCCTCTACACGACAACTCAGTTGATCCCATGGGTTTTCTACGGGATTCAAGGCCACTCCATTTTTGGTACCCCGGCCTCCAGCAGCCGTTCCCTAATGATGTGACCTCGATGAGCTAGAGCATTGTCATCCATGAAGATGAAATTAGGCCTGTATTGTTCATGCAGGGGCACAATGATTGGATTAATGATGTCATTCAGGTAGTATCGACTTGTCACTGTACCATTCACAAGGTGTAAGGCAGTTCTGTATTGATTAGACACACCTGCCCAGACTGCAACACCATCACCACCAAAGGCTCGTCTGGTGACAACAGTGGCTGATGGATAGTGCTCTCCTTGACATCTCCAACATCGTTGGTGGCCATCATTTCTGCTCAGTGTGAATCAACTTTCATCAGAGAACAGCACTGAGGCCTACTGGTCCCGTGTCCAGCGTAAATGCTCCCTGGCCCATGCAAGACGATGACACTGTCATGTCTGAAAATAGCGAGACGTGAGCGAGACGTGAGCTGCGAACAATGAACAACTTCATTATACTGCACTCTCAAACATATATACAGACAGTAGCCCACCTGACATCATCCAACCTGGCGTCAAACATCAGCTATGGCAAGGCCCAATGTCCAAATCCGCCCAAACTCACATACTACATCTACCCCCCCCAAAAGGAATCGAAACTAGAATTCCCCCCTTTAAACATTACTTATTATTCCCTCTTTTTTTTTTTTTTTTTTTTTTTTTACAAACATAACCTGTCTGAGCACTGTGCCCGCATGTTGAGGTTGATTATTCTGCCACCCGTCGAGCCAACACGCCCTAGCTAACCAAAACCCACAACAAAGTCATTCAGATATCGCGGCCTTTGCCAGACCCTGGACGAGCGTCTCACAGGCTGTGGTCCTGCTGCCGGTCCTGTTACCTGTTCCCGAAGGTCTTCTTGTCCTATGTCAGCAAAGTCCCAACTTACGTCCATTACGCCCGTTGACGTCCTCTGATCCTGGATCGGTGGTGATTTCCTGAGGCAGTTAGCATGCCACCATGACCCATCAGAGAGGCAGAATGTGGCCGGACCCAGCTGCGCCATGATCTGCAGTGGCGTCATCCAGAATGACTGTAGCTTGTGCGCGTGGTTGGGGTGCCTAATTCTGACCCAGTCTGATACTCCAAGCCCATGCTCCTTCACCTGATGTTTCCTGTCAAAACACCGGTTCCTTTGGCATTACTGTTTGACTACCCTCCTCCTCTGTGATGATTCGTCCGCCTGAGTGGTCGCCGTAGGGGGCCGCAAATGGTCCAGAGGAAGGTGCAGTTCATGCCCCAAGATTAACATCACCGGCAAGTGCCCCGTTGTGACGTGGGGGGGTCACCCTATAATGGAGTAGTATACTCTGAAGAGTGTTGGAGAATTGAAACCCATCCGCCAGGTGTGCCCTCAGCCCATTCTTCAGGGTCTTATTAAATCTCCCCCCCCCCTTCGCCTGTGGGTGGTAGAAAGCAGTCTTTATATGTTCAATGCCCCTCTCACTCAAAAATGTCTCGAAACCCCCTGAGATGAATTGCGGGCCATTGTCTGTTGTAATGGCATCCAGTACACCCCAATGAGGAAAAACTGAGATGAGGAAGTCAATGACCACGTTGGTTGTGACAGAGCCGGTGAGCATCACCTCCAGCCATTTTGAGTGCAAAGTGTAGGCTACCAGCAGGAACCATCTATTTGCAGGGGCTGCATGTAGTTTGCCGCAGATGACCAGTTGAATGTGTTTCCAGAGGGCCACCGGGTATTGTAGCGGCTGCAATGGTGGGGGCGGGGGGGGGGGGAGTCCCGGTTTTTCCACTCTCCAGACAGGGCACACAGTCCTTTACCATGTTTTCTATATCCTTGTCGATGCTCGGCCACCAGACTGAGTCCCTGCAGTGCTGTTTCACTCTGACCACCCCCAGATGACCCTCGTGTAGCACGGATAAAATGCGGGCCCTCAACAACTCCGGGACTGTTGCACAATGCCCTCTCACCACGCAGACATCATTCCAGCAGCTCAGGTCATCCTTGACCCTGCGGAAAGGCACCAGCTCCCCCGGTGCCTTTGCAGGCCATCCCTCCTAGATGAAAGAACGCAACTGTGTTAGGGTCGGATCCTGCTCTGACACCACCTGGAGTTCTTGGAGGGAGACGGTATTCCAAAGTGGGTCATGTAGCGCATTGATCAGCTCCGCCTCCAGGGGGTCGCAGTCATCATTTTGGCCAGTAATGGGCGTGGCACGGGACAGGATGTCCGCCTCTATGTTTTCTCTGCCCGGAGTAAACTGGGTGGTGAAGTTATATGCTCGCAGCCTTTCCATCCACCTGTGGATGCGTAGAGGTTGGTGTCCTGACCCAGATGTTTCCAGTAGTGTTGTCAGGGCTCTGTGGTCCGTTTGTAATGTGAAGTTTTTCCATAGAGGTATATGTGTCAGCGTTCGCATGCCCAAACACACGCGAGAGCCTCACTTTCACCCACTGCATACCTCTGCTCTGCCGATGAGATGGACCTCAACGTGAACGCCACTGGGCATTCCGTTCCATTTTGAAGTTGGGACATGACAGAACCCACCATAGAGCCAGACGTGTTGCACGTCACGAAAGTGGGGCATCATGGGTCAAAGTGAGCCAGCACTGGTGGAGAAGTGAGCTGAGACTTCAGTTTAGAAATGGTGGCTGAGCAGGCTGGGATCCATTCCCATGGTGCATCCTGCTTCAGGAGGGAATGCAGTGGTTCTAATGTTTCAGAGTAGCGTGGAATGAAACACCCATAGAAATTTGCCATGCCCAGAAAAGACGAAATATGTGCAGGGGTTGTAGGATCTGGGAGTTGCAGGACCGCTTCCACATTTGAGTGTAGGGGGCTCAAGCCCTCAGCAGACAGTTGAAATCCCACAAACTCGATGGGTTCTGCTGCAAAAATGCATTTTTCCTCATTGAGCTTGACGCCCTCGTTCATCAGTACCTCCATAACCTTCCCAAGGCGCTTGTTGTGGGCGGCTAATGATGCATGGTGTGCTATGATGTCGTCCAGATACACCACCACACCCTTGAGGCCGGTGAGAATTGTGGCCATGATTTTCTGGAAGTAGCTTGGGGTAGAGCTGAGGCCAAAGGGCATGCGTGTGTATCTGAAAACCCCCATGTGTATTACAAACGTCGTCAGATTCTGGCTAGCTGGGTGAAGAGGTACCTGTAGGTAGCCTTGGCGGAGGTCCAGCTTTGAAAACACTTTTGAGCCACTGAAAGCCACTGTGAGCTCTTTCTTCGTGGGCAGGGGCATTTGTCCAGGATGATTGCCTTATTAACCATCCGGAGATCAATGCATGGTCGTATGCTGCCTGACTTTTTCTTCGCCAGCACTATGTTAGAGATCCACAGTGAGGCATCCATCCTCTCAATAATGCCAGCGTCCAGTAGTTTTTTAAGCTCAGCCATGACATCGTCTCACAGAGAGAGGGGTAGCCAGCAAAGAGGCTGGAATCTTGGCATCACTTTTGGGTCGATGAGCAGCCGGTGGTTAAAAGCAGTTATGCAACCCAAGCCCGCGAATAGCGCCAGCCAGCGGTACTGCCAGGGTGACAAAACAGTTAGCACGGCAGAGCCCGTTGGGTCTGTAATTGAAAACCCCAACTCGCCCAATAAGTCAATACCCAGCAGTTTGGCCCCTTGGCATGATACTTGGAAGGTGAATGCTGGGATTGTCTTCGGGCCACAAGTCATTGAAAAGCTAACCATTCCCACCTTGCCAATTCTCACATGTCCATAGCCAAACATATTTTGAGCCTTTGCAACAATAGTCTTTCTGGGGAAAAATTTTCCTACTGTGGCCATGCTCAGTAAAGACTGTGCAGCACCCAAGTCCACTAGAACTGGTATGTCGACTCCATCCAACTGGACGACATGCCATTTTAACGGCCAGTTCTTGGCTCCTGCTGCACATACCGTGGCTAAGTTCGTCAAGTGGGTATTGGTCTTCACAGGGGCAGAGCGGCAAACTCTAGCTAAATGATTAGCATGTTTGCAGCGGTGGCATTTTCTTCCTGTAGTGGGGCAGGCGAGTGAGCATGTTCGGTGTTTAGGTGAACCACAGCCACCACACAGCATCCATTCTCCTGCTCCTGCCCGTGCCATGTTTTGTTCCCGCGGGAAAGTCTGCCCTGAGCAGTTAGTGACATTGCTATTGGCCTGCTGTCGTGGGGTTGCTTGGAGGGGTAGTCGAATGTTAGCTGTTAGCTGCTTTGCTAGCTGGGTGGCAGATTCCATCAGGCTTGCCATCTATGTCACCTGGCTTAGCTCAGAATTGTCCATGGTTAGCAACAGTTCCTTCCTTAGCCACTCGTTCGTGCCGTACACTCACTTGTTATGGACTAGCTCATCTTCCAAAGGCCCAAAGGCACATGTACTTGCTAGGATTCGAAGTTCTGTAGCATAATGTTGGATCCACTCACCTGCACTTTGGCAGCGGTCAAAAAATCTGTATCTTTGCAATGTCACGTTGCCCCTTTTGCCATAAAATTTGTCCATTAGGCTCACACAGTCATCAAGGGATTCAATCCAGCCCAGAGTGTGGAGCACACGTTGTCCTTCCTCGCCTAGACTGTGAATCAGAATGTTCTTCTGTCTCTCATCATCTGCATCACCCAGGCCAGCCACGTTGATAAAGTTGGTAAGCCGCTTAAGCCAGCAGCACCAAGGTGTGGGCGGCTTGCCTGGGGATTCCAGAAATGGAGGTGGGGGTCCCACGCACGCTCCCATGGTTTTACTTCTTGTCACCAAATGTTATGTCTAAAAATAGCAAGACGTGAGCCGTCATACTGCAAGCAACAAACAACTTTATTATACTGCACTCTCAAGCATATATACAGACAGTAGCCCGCCTGACATCATCCGACCTGGTGTCAGACGTTGGCTATGGCAAGCCCCAATGTCCAACCCCCCACAAACTCACATACTACAGACGCCTGTGCCTGGTGGTGTGGTCAGGTACCCTTGCAGATCGTCTAGCACGCAGACCATGCTCATGTAAATGGTTTTGAATCATCTGACGTGACACTTGGGTGCCTCTCACCTCCCTTAAATGAGCCTGGAGTTGAGTGGCATTCATTATCTGGTTTCACAGGGCACTGTTCACAATGAAGCGATTATCAGCATGGGATGTGGCCAAAGGATGTCCACTTCTATGCCTTTCTGTGACTCTTCCAGTCTCTTTGTGTCTCTGTTGCAATCTGCTGACGACACTGTGACACTCTCAGCTCAGTGGCCACTTCCATCTGAGAATATCCTGTTTGAAACCTTGCAATGGCGAGGTACTGTTGATCAATTGTTAGGTGTCGTCTTGGTTCATGATGTCAAAATGTGAACAGCATGATGAAGAGGACTGTTTAAATACCAATTCTAATTGAACCAGAAAATTTATTGATCGATTCATGTATCAAACACCTGTTGTGAATATTGCTGTTAAGCACCTTGTTAGAGAACAGTAAGTTATGCAAAAAGAACAGAAACATTGAACAGTTGTACATGTGCATTCAAAAGGTTAGAGAAGGTCAGCTTAAGTTCACCTGTAAAGATTATAGTGTGGAGGATGGAATCAGATGAGACATGAGCTGATGGCACAGAGCTTTATTTCACCTCCAACAAACAGAACAGACTGACCAGGGTCCCAAAGCGACCTCCTTTACCTCCTTTATTCCTGCCTTTGGGACCCAGGGTGAGAAACATTAACATACAAGTCACAAAGTATGTACAGACATCCACATACACCTCACAGAGCATGGCTTAATACAATACTTTAGAGCCCCAGCGTCCTCAGGTGTAAAAAGCGTCTTGCCCTTCACACAGTGCATCAGCACCTGGCACAGCAGGGGCAAAGGCACATCTAATTCTAGTTTCATACCCCCTAGCACTCTGGCGCCCTTCGCTCACTCCTCTCACTTCTTCCCCCATTACCATCTGTCACCTCCTTCCCCCCACCTACCCCAAGTCCTGAGTGGAGTGCCATCTCCTATTGTGTCACCACACAGCACCCCCCCCCCCACCACCATCCAGAAGAGGTCCTAACCCTCTGGACCTTTGGGCTTGAGCAAGCGCCCGTAGCGGCTGTAGCGTGGAGTGCTACAGCCCATGCGAAGCCTAAGCGCCTTCCTGTCGAGGTGGATAGGAGGAAAGGTTGGTCTCTGGAGGGGGAAAGGGTGGGGAGGGGAAAGAGTTCAGTGAACACAAACCTGCAGACCCACCATAGGTGGGTGCCCCCACCGGGAAGCTTGAGCCAACACCACCTGCTTGCCTGCCAACACATAAGCGGGCTTCAACCTGTCTATGCAGACGGTTTACTTACACCCCCCCAAGTCTAACACAAAGTGTTTTTCCCCTGTTTCCAACACTCTGAATGGGCAGTCGTACGGCAGACGCAGCGGGGTTCTGTGGGCATCGTGCCTGACGAAAACAAATTTGGCGTTCTCTAGGCGCTTTGGAACAAAAGTGCGGAGAAAACAATGGTGCACGTGGCCCGGAATGCTGGCAGCCTCTGTACCGGAAAAAAGGTGCGCGGGCGGATTGGTACCGGGAACGGGGCTCTCTGGCAAAATTTGCCCCAGGATTCGCAACGGCTGAGTAAAAATGAGTTCTGCTGGGGAAGCTGCCAAATCTTCCTTAGGTGCGGAGTGCAACCCCAACTGGACCCAAGGCAGGCGGTCAACCCAATTAGCATCTGTTAGCGAGGCTCTGAGCACTGCTTAAAGCGACCTGTGAAAACGCTAGCACAAACCGTTAGCCTGTGGGTTGTACGTAGTGGTGCAGTGAATTTTGACCCCCAGGCTGTCAGCCATCGCAGACCAGAATTCCGAAACTAGAAAAGCACTCGGAGAGCGCAGACCTCCGCCAAGCGCCACAGTTCCCCCCCATGCAGTGTTTGTGTGTATGTTTTCAGATTCCTTGACCATGAAAACATATGACTAGCAATTGGATTCACAATGATAGGATTAGTGGTTCAGTAGTTGACGAAAATGGCATTTTGCGTAATGGCGGTTTTCTTCTGGACGGTGATCCGGATCACCACCAAAATGTAATCATCTGTAGGATACCCCATTTCTGACAATCTGTGAAAATTCCATGAAAATCCGTCCATAACTTTTTGAGTTATTTTGCTAACAGACAGACAGACAGACAGACCAACGCCAATGAAAACATAACCTCCTTGGCAGAGGTAACAAATTGCGGACCCCTGTTGGAAGTGATGTCCAACGGGGATCCGAACCGTGCGACCCAAGCTGACAAAAGTGCATGGGTTACCTTGGCAGACGTGGTGGAATTCAGCGGAACCACCTCTGGCCAACGCGTAGTGCGGCCCACGATTGTTAAAAGGTGTGTGAATCCCTGCGACGGCGGAAGGGGACTCACTAAATCCACGTGTACGTGGTCGAACCTCCTGGCTGGAATCTGAAAGGGCTCGAGGGGGGTTTTGGTGTGCTTGTGCACCTTAGCCTGCTGGCACATAATGCTCGCTGCGGGCCATTCTTTCATATCCCTGCGTTAGCGTGGCCAGACAAATTTGGACCCCACCAGTTTAACTGAGGCTCGCACACCAGGATGTGAAAGGGAGTGCACGGACTCGAAATAGTGGGGGGTGCCAAGAGCTTGGAACCACTGTACGGGGGCAGCTGGTGGAGATGTCGCAGAGCAGGGGGGGGCACTCTTCTTGTACCACCCTGCTCTCCAGTTTTAATCCGGTAGCTGCCGACCGGAGCGTGCAAATGTCTGCATCCCCGGTTTGGTTGGTGGCCATTGTGGAAAAATCAATACCCACGTAGACCGGAGATACCAACGCGCGTGACAGGCAGTCTGCCACCATGTTAAGTTTACCAGTTACATGTTGGATGTCGGTCGTGAATTCCGAAATTGTGGCCAAGTGCCGTTGTTGCCGAGCCGACCACAGTTCTGAGACTTTGGACATTGTGTAAGTCAGTAGTTTGTGATCAACAAACGTGGTAAACTTGTGACCTTCGAGCCAGAATTGAAAATGACGCATAGCCAAGTGGAGAGCCAACAACTCTTTCGAAAGCACTATACTTACGCTCATTGTCACGCAAAGTACGGCTGAAAAAGACATGGGGCTGCCATGAACCGGAGACGTACTGCTCCATCACGACTCCTACCGAAACATCTGATGCATCTGTAGTGAGTGCTATCCGTGCTGACAGGGCTGGGTGGGCCAGCAAAGGCGCGTTGGCAAGCACCATTTTGGTGTCTGTGGAAGCCTGGGCCGATCGGGGGTCCAGTCAATGCAATCTGCGGTTTTTTTCTTTTTTAACATGCCGTATAGCAGTTGCAGCTGCTGGGCTGCACGGAGGAGGAAGCAGTTGTAAAAACTGATCATCCCCCAAAATTTCTGCGGACTCGGAAAATATGACACTGCGCGTACCTTGTCTGGCAGTGGGATTGCGCCCTCCAGCGAGATGTGATGGCCCAAAAAGTCGATTACCGGCAGCCTAAACTGACACTTCGCCAGGTTAACAATCAGCCCGTGCACTTCCAACCGCTGGAAAACTTGTTTGAGATGGGCGAAGTGCTCCTCCTCTGACACGCTAGCCATCAAAATGTCATCTAATTAGATGAAAACGAACGGCAAGTCACAGAGCACGGCGTCCATCATCCTTTGGAAAGTTTGTGTTGTGCCCTTTAACCTGAACGACATGCGTAGAAACTCAAAAAGACCAAAGGGAGTTATTACTGCCGTTTTGGGAACGTCCTCTGTGTGCACTGGAACCTGGTGGTAACCGCGGACCAGATGCACCTTTGAGAAAATGTGCATTCTGGCCAGGTGCATGGAAAAATCCTGGATGTGTGGGATGGGGTAACGGTCATGTTCCGTGGTGTTGTTCAAGCGTCGGAAATCACTGCACAGCCGCCACGATCCATTGGATTTGGGCACCATGTGCAGCGGGGATGCCCAAGGACTGTTGGAGCACCTAACAATGCCTAAGCATTCTAAGTTAGCAACTCCTCGCGCACGATGGCTAGTTTAGCCGCATCCAGGCGGCGAGGGTGCGCAAACACGGGCGGACCTTTCATGGTGATAAAATGCTTGACCCCGTGCTTGGTTACCGTAGCGGAAAAAGTGGGCACCGTGAGTGCTGGGAACTCGGAAAGCAAATGCTGGTACTTACCACCTGGACCTAGATTATTTGCATGTGCTGGTGGCTCAACTCCCCGAGCTATGCAGGGCAAGGAGGAAAAAGATACAGCGTCCACTAAATGCCTGTTGGCAACATCAACAAGAAGTCCATAGGCACACAGAAAATCAGCACCTAAGATGGGGACTGAACATGCAGTTATCACAAAGTCCCACTGGTAATTGCATCCATGTAAACATACAGTCACCGTCCTTTCTCCAAACGTCCTGATGTGGGACCCATTGGCGGCCTTTAAAGATGGGCCAGAGCCTTCTGCCAGCCTGTCTGCGCTGACTGGAAAAATGAAGCTCTTCTGGGAGCTAGAGTCTAACAAAAAACATCTCCTAGAACTTGTGTCTGTGATGAAAAGCAACTTCTCCCCATCGCCAGCGGTCGCAGTTGCTACTGACCGCTGGCTGTCCCGTTTCCTGGCTTCTTGAAATGGCACGGAAGCAGACAATGTTGCGCTTCCTTGCCAAAATGGCGGTGATAAAAACACAGCGTCCTGGTCCTGTGTCTCTGGGTGGCTGTCCCTGCAACCACCCTCGACTTCTCGATCTTGCTGGGCTTCACTGGAGATCCTGGTCTCACTGCTTGAACACTGAGAGCCTTGTTTGCCAGGATGATGTGGTCTGCCTCCTCTGCCAGTGCCAGTAGTCCCTGGCCACTAGCAGCGGTAAGTTAGCGAGGATCACTCGTGCAGAAGCCGGTAGGTTTCTGAGGAAGAGTTGGGCCAAAAGGAAAGATCCATCATCCATGCCCATCAATGCAAGCATGCTCTCCATCAGGTCCACAGCCAATCCGTCTCCTAGCTCTGGGTGAGTGAGGAGTTTTTCTGCCCTCTCTGCATCTGAAAGGGTGTAACGGCGGAGCAGCGGCCGCTTGAGAGTATCGTATTTTCCTTGGGATGGCGGGGCTCGGAGTAGACTCATGGGGCGTTGCGTGGTGCACGCGTCCAGCAATGCCACCACATGATGGTACTTTGTGTCATCTGCCATGACTTTGCGGAAGGCGAACTGGGCTTCCACGTGAATAAACCAAGCGGCCGAGTCTTGAAGCCAAAAGTCTGGGAGTCTGATTGCAACCTCGCATGCAGCGGTGGGAGACTCCAGTGGGAGTGTCTCCGTGGTAATGCTCGGTCCGTTTTCCATTTCATGTCTCTAGGTCACCAATGTGCAGGATGGAATCAGACGAGACACAAGCTGAGGACACAGAACTTTATTTCACCTCCAACAAACAGAACAGACTGACCTGGGTCCCAAAGCGACCTCCTTTATCTACTTTATTCCCACCTTTGGCACCCAGGGTGAGAAACATTAACATACAATTCAATTCAATTCTATTCTATTCAATTCAATTCAACTTTATTTATATAGTGCCATTTCACAACAACAGTCATCTCATAGCACTTTCAACTGTAGGGAGGGACCCCCACAGTTGCAGAAAGACCCCAGCAATCAGGCGATCCCCTGTGAGCAAGCACTTGGTGATGGTGCAGAGGAAAAACTCCCTTTTAACAGGAAGAAACCTCCAGCAGAACCAGGCTCAGGGAGGGGCAGTCATCTGCTGCGACTGGCTGAGGGGTGAGGGGACAGAGAAGATGAAAAGAACAGACATGTAGAGAGCAAACAGCACGATCAAGTCACAAGTTACAAGTCACAAGTCACAAAGCATGTACACACATCCACATACATGCCACAGAGCATGGCTTAATACAATACTTTTGCACCCCGGTGTCCTCAGGTGTGAAAAGCGTCTTGCCCTTCGCACAATGCATCAACACCTGGCACAGAGGGGGTGAAGGCACATCTAATTCTAGTTTCATATCCCCTAGAGCTCTGGCGCCCTTCGCTGGCTCCTCTCACTTCTTCCCCCATTACAATTTGTCACCTCCTTCCCCCCACCAGCCCCAAGTCCTGGGTGGAGTGCCTTCTCCTATTGTCCATCCATCCATCCATCCTACCATCTTCTGCCAATTAATCCTTTCAGGTCACGGGGGGGGGGGGGGGGGGGTTGGAGCCTATCTCAGCATCTTTGGGCGAGAGGCAGGGTACACCCTGGACAGAACGCCAGTCCATTGCAGGGCCAACACAGAGACAGACAACCATTCACTCTCACATCCACACCTAAGGTCAATTTAGAATCCCCAGTTGATACCAATTAACCTAACCTGCATGTCTTTGGCATGTGGGAGGAAACCGGAGTACCCAGAGTAAACCCACGCAGACACGGGGAGAACATGCAAACTCCACACAGAAGGGTCACCGGTCACCGATGATCTGGGGGTGGGATCGAACCCACGATGGTCAAGGGTGGAATCAATCCCATGACCTTCTTACTGTGCTGCCACTGTGCTAACCACTGCACCACCGTGCTGCCTTCTCCTATTGTAGCACCACAATAGTGCATTTTAGGTACATCCTGAAATTTCACCCGAAAGCCGAATAGTCCTAACTTTTTGAGAGTAGTGTAGCTCAAGCTGTGTCCAGCAGCCAGAGCTAGGCAGCTGAGGTTTGATTGATTGATTTGAACATCAAGACAAAAAATTAAAACAAAGTTAATTTCAATCACAGATCTCAGAAGTCATAAAACAGAGGAGGTGGGGTGATTTGTGGTGATATGTGTGGAAAATGGTGCTGTAATGTAAACCCTAAGGTGTTTTGACCAATGCATGCAACAGATATTTCATTAAGATCTCTGGGAACCGTGCCAACATGGGGGAAATGTCATGTTCTGGGCAAGGTCCGCAGACCATGCCCACACTCTAAATTCCTTTTGATGTCATTATTTGCCTTATTGTCGTTTGTGTCCCTTTGTGATTGTCCTTTGTGCTCTCTGGTCCGCAGTTTTTCGTGTCATCCCAGTTGCCCCTGTTGTTACTGTTTTGTGTCCTCCTAATCTCCTGTGTAAGTTTTTGTGTCTATCCCTTGTATTCATTTACCTATCATTGTCAGTCTCTTGTGTGTTCTGTACCCTTAGCCACTCTCCCTCACGTGCGCTACTGTTTAGCCCTTGATCATTTGCCCAGCTGTCCTGTGTCTGTGATTATTAGTCTCCCTATATATGTTAGTCTGTGATTGTGCTTGGTGCTGGGTCATTGTCAGTCTTCCCTTCATGCTGCCCTTGGTCTCAAGTATTTTCTCCGTGAGGTTTGCCTCTGTAGTTTAGTTTTCAGCTCCCGTGCTGCTGCTTGTTTGTTCTTTTGTGTTTCATTAATAAATCATTATTGCGCTGAAGTCACATTAAAACCACATCTGCCTTCCAAAGCAGATCTATGACAGAATGACCCAAGCAACCAAGGACTCAGCCGGCAGAAGATGGTACCGCTTGAGCATGGGGTGGGAGCTTTGCTATGCGTCGATTGAGATCGACCAGCTGATTTCTCGGGCTCGCTCCGCTCTCATCCCAAAGTCAGCTCTGTAGTACCTGGAGCTCATGGAGGCGGTTGTCCGCCATCATCCGTGCCTCGTGGAGCACACTGAAAGAGTGGAGCCAGTCACCACGGTGGCCAATCTTCAGCGCCAGTTCCACAGGATTGTGGGGGAGAATGCTGAAGAGTTCTCGGATAGGTGGAGTCAGAGTAATGTTGGAGGAAATACTGGAATAGTTATTATTAACCATGAGCAGATTGATATGTCTCTTTTTTATAGTGCTGGTATATTTACACTACAAAAGGCGACTTTGTTGTTGTCGCTGCCGGTTTTGGGTTCACTCAGTCCTACAGACCCGCACAATGCATGCCAAATTTGACTGCCTGGTTCATGAGCTTCGGCTGAATGAGCCCATGTTCCACTGCTCTCCACACCTCGCTCCTTTGTATGTTGTCTCTATATGACGTCAAGGACTGGTCATATAGTATGGGGTCTTCGCAACAACAGGTAAAGTTGACTGGATTAGTTGACGGGTCCATCCGTGGGCAGTCTTCAGCTCTCGGCTGCTACCAGACAATATGGCATCCTTGGTCTCCATATTGTTAAAATAAACCAGCGAAAGTGTTTTTAACATCTCTTCATGAGAGAAATAGTAGGTTCAGTTAATGAATCTGTTGTTATGTGACATCAAAAACCGCTGGTTTAAAAGTTCAGGACGAGAGTGCTGCCTCTGGTGCATGACCGTAAGGAAAAAAATCATGACTGATCGTAATGTTTATGCAAATGAGTTGTAGGGGAACCCATGGGCAACTTGGCACACCTCAGTCTGGTTTTCACCAGCCTGAACCCAAATGCTTTCTGTTGAGTTTCCAATACACAATGAATGGGAAGGAGAAAAACGATGGAAACAGTGGACATGTAGCATTATGCCGGTTTCCATGGCAGCTGCAGTGCCAGCTCCCACACCTTCTACATGGGTGCCCTCGCCCGCTGCTGCTTCCTCTTCGGGTCCCCAGTGGTGGCTTCAGAAGTGGCAGAGCAGGCCAGGCAAGTACCTTTTTCTCTTTTTACACCTATTGGGGAGGGGTCTCCCCTGATACTAGGCGAGGGTTTGCAGTAGCAGTCACCAATCACTGCAGAGCCTCTGTCACCTGTCTCTGCTGCCATTTTACCTTGTACACCATCACCTACTGTTATCCTCACCTCTCTATCCAAAGTCATACCCTCCTCAGCATCTACGTTTAGTGTTCCAGCAGTGGTGGCCTCTTCATCCGAACAGTTCACTCCACCTGGTTTGTATAAGCAGTCAGCTCCAGTACTAGCTCCACGTCACTCCCTAGCTCCAGTACCTGCTCCACGTCGATCTCTAGCTCCAGTACCTCCTCCACGTCACTCTCTAGCTCCAGTGTTGGTCACCTCTCCAGCAGCAGAGCCGTTGAGGGCCTCACCAGCAGAGGAGCAGGCTATTGTCTTTTTAACATCAGTATAAGAGAGGATTTGTCTTGCTCCTGGCAGGGAGACCCAGTCTCACCTGCTTCTGAGCTCTCCCTGCTGAGCTCTTCTGCCGGTGGTAGTGGTGTGGACCTGACCCCCATTTGTGTTTCTTCCTCCACATCTGAGGTGCCTGCGTCAGGGATGGTGGTTCATACCACAGCTCCAGCTGTCTCCGAGGTCACGCCACAGCTCCACCATTGTCCAAGCTGCACGTTCCACCTTTGCCTTCATCCGAACTGCACTCTGCACCTTCGCCTTTGCCTGAACTGCATGCTCCACTTGTCATTCCAGAGGCTGGTGTGCCTCCATCCGCTGTTCCAGAGGCCGGTGCGCCCCTAACCATCATTTCAGAGGCTGGTGCACCTCCACTCATTGTTTCAGAGGCTGATGCGCCTCTATTTGTTATGTCAGAGGCTGGTGCGCTTCTACCCTGGTCGTCACAGCAGTCTGCTCCACCCTGGTCATCAGAGCAGTTGACTCCACACTTGCCGTCGTCAGAGCAGTTGGCTCCACCTTCGCCGTGTTCATCCGTCTGATTGGTCCTTGGACTTTGGTAGGCCACCCGACATACCCTGTTCTTCTGCTTGGTGAGCCATGGACTTTGGTAGGCCGCCAGATGTGCCATGTTTCCTCCTGTTGGTGGTCTTGGGACTTTGGCTGACCACCTGATGAACATTTTTTCTTTTATGGGCACGGTGGTGCAATGGTTAGCACTGCTGCCTAACAGCTAGAAGGTTCCAGGTTTGAATCCCCAGGCTGACAGGAGCAGGAACCTTTCTGTGTGGAGTTTGCATGTTCTCCCTGTGCTGCGTGGGTTTACTCCGGGGGCTCCGGTTTCCTCCCACAATCCAAAGACATGCATGCTAGGTTAATTGGTTGTTCTAAATTGTCCCTAGATATCTGTCTCTTATAGGTCCTTAGAATAGAGGGTTAGTACTAGTGAAGCACTCTGAGCGGTCTTTGAGACTAGAAAAGCGCTACATAAGTACAAGTCCTTACCTTATGCTTATGTCCTTGATTTGCCCTGCCTTGCCTATGTCCCCCTCCTCCACCCGATTGGGATGTTCTTTGTTTTGTTTGGAGGGCATCTTGAATCCGCTCTTGGGGGGGCGGGGGGGCTGTCAAGTTCTGGCCATGGTCTGGGGACCATGCCCACACTCTAAGTTGATTTTGATGTCATTATTTGCTTTATTGTCTTTTGTGTCCCTTTGTGATTGTCCTTTGTGCTCCCCAGTCCTCAGTGTGTTGTAGATAAGAAAAGATAAGATAAGATAAGCCTTTATTAGTCCCACAATGGGGAAATTCCAGGATTGCAACAGCACAGGGATAGCAACACTCAGAGCAATAATTTAGAAGATAAGAAAATAAGAGCAGTGAATATACATATGTACACACGCACTCACACGCACACACACACACACACATATATATATATGCCTCTCACCCAAAGATGCTGGGATAGGCTCCAGCCCCCCCCCCCCCGCGACCCAAAAAGGATTAAGCGGAAGAAGATGGATGGATGGATGGATGTATATACAGTATATTGTGTCGTCCTAGTTGCCCCTGTTGATATTGTTCTGTCTTCCTAATTTCCTGTGTAAATTTTCGTGTGTGTCTCTTGTATTCACTTACCTATCACTGTCAGTCCCTTGTGTGTTCTGTACCCTTAGCCACTCTCCCTCACGTGTGTTACTGTTTAGCCCTTGATTGGTCGCCCAGCTGTCCTGCGTCTGTGATTATTAGTCTCCTTATAGATGTTAGTCTGTGATTGTGCTCGGCGTTGGCTCATTGTCAGGCTTCCCTTCATGCTTCCTGTGGTCTCAAGTATTTTCTCTGTGAGTTTTGCCTCTGTAGTTTAGTTTTCAGCTCCCGTGCTGCTGCTTGTTTGTTCTTTTGTGTTTTGTTAATAAATCATTATTGCTCTGAAGTCCTGCCTGCTACTGTGGGTCCTACATTAAAACCACATCTGCCTTCCAAAGCAGTTCTATGACAAGAAAAAGCTAATTTGTTCATCTATCCATCCATCTGTCTGTTGGGAGAGAGGCAGGGTACACCCTACACAAGTCACCAGTCCATTCCAGGGCCAGTGCAGAGAGAAAGACAACCATTCACTCCCACTTTCATGCTTATGGACAATTTATCTCCAGCTGATCCTGGATAACCTAATGTGCATATCTGTGGACTGTGGGAGGAAACCATAGTATCCAACAAAAACCCATGCCGACATGGGGAGAACAAGCAAATTTCACACAGAAAAGTCACCACTAGTGAGGGATGGGACTGAACCCACGACCTGTATGCTGTGCTGCAACAGTGCTAACCGCTGGTCTACCGAGCTGCCCCGTCTCGTTATTTTCATTTTTTTAATTCTTAGAAAGCATGTTAAATACGACTATATGACATGCTGTAAAATAATCCTTATTTATTCCACTGAATATTAGACCTTTCTTTCAGCAAAAAATCGATGTCAGCTTCTCTCCCATGAAGGCAGTTTTTCTTTTTGATTGGCTGTCCTCCACAAACAGAGGATTAAACAGTTTGATGGTGGAATTACAGTAAACCCGTTAACTGAATCTTTAGCTTTGAATACATTTATATCACAGAAAATGTGGATAAGCACAGTAAGGGCTATTTTAAGAAGGAAGAGGTTGAGTTGTTTTGTCTAACTGCTCATGAATGATTTAAAACAATCATGTCTGTCTTTTCCACATGCAGACAAAACAAGAATACCAGGTTTTGCAGGGTGCCATGATAAACGCCCAGTTTGTAAAGAGAGGGAGGGAAGTCTCCGCTCGACGACTACGTAACAATGCCAGGCATTTAGATGCTTACGTGGTTGACTACAGAAACATGGGTTATGTCACAGAGGTTAAAGATCAGGTAAGGCCTGTCAGCAGTCACCTAAGCGGGTTTAATCCTGAATGACTCACATTTACGTTTGTGTTTTAAATGCTTTTGCAGGGCTACTGTGGCTCCTGCTGGGCCTTCAGCACTACAGGAGCTATAGAGGGACAAATGTACAAGAAGACAGGTCAGCTCATTTCTTTGAGTGAACAGAACTTAGTAGACTGCTCCAAACCATATGGTACCTATGGCTGCAGTGGTGCTTGGATGGCCAACGCATATGACTACGTGGTCAGCAACGGGCTGCAGTCAACAGACACCTACCCATACACCTCCATGGTGAGGCTCACCTGGTGTTTAAGCCTGAAACTGTTCATCATAGTACACTGTTTTCATCCTGGCAACAACATATTTAAATCTCTTAACAGGATACCCAGCCGTGCTTCTATGACAGCAGACTTGCAGTTGCTCATATCAGAGACTACAGGTTCATACCTAAAGGAGACGAGCAGGCTCTGGCTGATGCTGTGGCGACCATTGGGCCGATCACCGTAGCTGTTGATGCAGATCATTCAAGTTTCCTGTTCTACAGCTCAGGTTGAGTGCAGTGAAATACTCGCATACTAAAGTAATGGATCAAACAACTTAGAGAAATGAAGATGGAACTTTTTGCTTCATAACATCATAAAACCCAGGAAGGCCAAGCCCCCCCTTTCATTAGGGGTTAAATATATATATAGGCAGTGTTTGTGAAGGGAATGTTTTAATATTTTAAAAGCATACATGTGACTCACGGTTGCATTTTATAAGGTTAAAACCCATGAAAACACAATTTTGCACAATGTGGGACCTTTAGGGCAAATAAAAGCAAAAGGTTTTGGCTGTGCAAGTTTGTTTGTGATTAGCTCTTGCAGTTCCCATCATGTGTATTCACACTGACAGATAACGAGCTCCGCAAACATAAACACTACATGCATGGCATGGCTCTGAAAGAAACCTGAATCTCTATGGAAGAACTTCATAATAATGTAGAAGGCCATATCCAACAGAGCGAAAAAAAAAATAAAAAATCTGAAAATCTTATTTTGGTGGAAAGTCAGCAAACATCACAGTGACTATTGAAATTAGAATTCCTTTAGATCAGTGTTTTTCAACTCTTTTTACACTGAAGAAAAATCCCACGCCACCCCACCAGCAAACAATGTTATAAAATGACAACAAATGAAACATGGTGTGATTACATACGAAGTCAGTGGAAAGACATGAACGCATACATATTTGCCCTGGGTGACACAAATACATGGAACTTCACATCCACCGAGTTGGATTTCATTCAACTCAGGCCAAAAAAAAATCACTTGATGCTTTGGTTGTGATAGCCAATCAGTGTTGATATTCTGTCATTACTGGGGGAATAAATTAGTTTGAAAATGAGACAGCCACTTACCACAGACAGACATGCTCCAGGGAAAGGGATGCTTTTCACGGCAGATGTACTTTTCTCGGCGCAACACTGACAGAGCTCTGTGGCGTTTTGTGTCCACCTCTTGTTTGATACTGAGCAGCTGACATTGGGATGCTGTTTCTGGAGTTGGTGGTTGTGGGACTGGCATTTATTGTGAAGTGCGGTGTGATGACACCGACTTCCGGTTGCGTCATCACACCGCCCTATATACGGGGCGTCCTCCATTCGGGCTTCCTCTTTGCCCAGGATGACCCCGCATGCTGTGCGTTTACTGTATGGTGACCATTCTGTTAATAAAGAGTAGTTCCAGTGCAACCCCTTCGTCCGCCTCCTTTCTACCAGGTTTGTGCACATAACATTTGGCGACTGAGGATTAACCAATGGAGGCGTGTGTTACACCACTGCGACCCTTTCTGGAGCTTCTGCAGCGAGCGGCCGGTGCCATGGCCTCGCTGGTTGGAGGTCTTCAAGATCTACATCATGGCTCTGGACCTTGGGAAGCTAGATAGGGTGAGGACGCGAGCGCTTCATGTCCACAACCTGGGTATCGAAGGCCAGAGGATTCTGTGGACGCTCTGCACAGCGGACATGTACGAAGATGTCGCGACACTACTAGCTAACCACTTTACCATGCCAGACAGTGTGACGGTGTGACGAATTTGCTTTCGCCAGAGACGCCAAAGGGTCGGTAAGCCAATTCAACAGTTCGTTGCTGACCTCAGACAGTTAGCTAGTGTGTGCTGTTTTGGGCCATTGGAGGAAGAGATGGTGTGGGACCAACTGGCCAAGCACACATGTAGCGCTGGGCTATGTGCTAGGATGCTAACAGCGCCTAATAACTTAACGTTAGCTAAAGCAGTTGAGCTAGCCCTCCAGTTGGAAGCTGCGGATAAGCTAGTTTCGGAGCTAAACTGGCACCAGTCACAGAAGCTGCCAGAGACGACGATGATGTCTGCAAATGTGGTGGACTCAGAGGATGATGAAAGCATGGATGAGGACTATGAGGCTTATGCCGTGAGCCGAAGGTCTGCCCCGAGAAGCCCCATTGATGGGGGCTGTGGGTCTTCAACGCATCAATTTAAAGAGGGAGTACGCCCTGCAAGAGAGAAGTGATGCAGTGATGTGGGCACTTAAACCATTTTGCCAGAGTGTGCCGGTTTCCAGAGCCGAAGAGCTCACAAAGGGGGTCAACCCGCCCACCTACAATGACCATCCACTCGGTGAGTCCAAGCACCAGTGGGTATTCTTATTGTACAGTGGAGTTGGACAGTGTGGCTTTGCCATTACTGCTTGACACAGCAGCGGTGCGATCAATGCTGAATTGGGATACTGTGAATAAGTTCTTCCCACATCACAGGATCAGGAGTAACCCAGCACCGCTGTACGGTTATGGCGGGAATAGACTATGCAATGTTGGGACTGTGGAGTTGATTGTTCGCTACAAAAATGAAGTGATGTGCAACTTCATGTTCCAGGTGGTGGTGCATGGCGATAACATCATGGGGTGTGACCTGCTCTACGGACTGGGTTTCGCCATTAGGGACAGCGCTGGGTCTGAGTGGTCTGGGTGTGGACGTTGGAATTTGCCGGCCCTGGTGGGCGACGACATTGTGGTTTGGGATGAGGTGCTTTTGGACAGTGCCAGCACTGGGGCGCTCACTCCTAGCTCAGTGGAGGAGCCAGACAGGTTCAGCACCCGCACTCGGCCAGAGGTAGTGGGGGGGCCAAGTGGGTGTGTGAGGCATCCGACCCGATGAGCAACACCGGGGAGGCACTGGACTCTTTTGGTGTCCATGTCGGATTTCGGCCAAAAACGGGTGAAGGGTCCACTGCTATGGAGGTGTCTGCTGCATTGCCATGGTGTAACGACAGGGCCAGACAAAAGGTGAACATGAAGCTGCCCCAGGCACAGCAGCATGCCAAACCAAGCAAGGTGCCACTCCAGGTCATGGACTGGGTTCGGGTTCGGGCCGATGAATGACCAGGGCAGCTGTCAGCCGGACCACAGCCGGTGAAACATCGGGCGCCGCTGAGGATTGTGGTGAAGTTGGGAGTGGTGTGTTTCCGGCTGATGGACGGTTCGATCCGCCATGCGACCCAGCTGCGGCATGTCCAGGTGGACACTCCGGGTGGCAGGGCTACACAGGAGTCAGTGAAGGTGGTGTGGGATCCGGGCTCCTGTGTTCTGAAGATTGGTCCTTGCCCCAGGGATCTGCCGCATCCAGGGGCGCACCTGCAGTGGGGTTGCTATGCCCCCCCCCCCCGCCCAACCCACCACCGCCATGGATGACTGTAAAAAAAAAAGTGAACTGGACATTGTTTAGGTAGGAGCATGGCTGGACTATTAAAAAACAAAAGAAAAGTGGCAGAATAAACCACTTTGCCATGCGGGCTGTGTGGCAGTGTACTCACCGGTTCTAACCTTGGTTTGTTTTGTTGTTCTTATGGTTTTATGTTTGGGGTTTGTTTTCCAAATTTGGTTGGGTTTAATAGGCTGTGTTTCCTGATTTTTAAAGGGTGTGTGTGTGCAGGATTGGCATTTATTGTGAAGTGCGGTGTGATGATGCCGCCTTCTGGTTGCTTCATCACACCGCCCTATATAGGGGCGTCCGCCATTTGGGCTTCCTCTTTGCCCAGGATGACTCCGCATGCTGTGCGTTTACTGTATGGTGACCAGTCTGTTAATAAAGAGTAGTTCCAATGCAACCCCTTCATCTGCCTTCTTTATACCAGGTTTGTGGGCATAACAGTGGTGGCATTTTCCTGGCTGGTGTGCCCTTCTGGATGGTGTTGTGGGCTCAAGCATGGTGGTGTTTTTTTTGGGGGGGGAATTCCTTGGTGGGTACAGAGCGGTGGCGGAGGTTGTGGGGGTGGCCATGCAAGAAGAAATAGAAGAAGAATAATAAATATTGCATTCATACTGCCACCCACTGGCATGGAAGAGCCACTACAGGCACTGACGCGCAACAATGGCAAATTATTTGCAATATTTTGGATCAATTAAGTGAAATTAGACAATTTCCAAGGGAACCCCAAACAATCTCTCATGACACCCTATGGTCACATAGCACCCTGGTTGAAAAACACTGCTTTAGATAAAGACTTTAGATAACCACTTGATTATCAAGACATGATGCTGTTACAGCATGTGCTTCTAGAGGTCTGCAACATGTGACCACATGCAGCTCTTGGGTCTGTAACAAGTGGTCTTATATGACCTTGTTGAAAAAAGACCTGAAAAACATGAATTTAAAAAAGCTGTAAATCTTTGAGAAAAAGTTGCCAATTAAACATAACAATTTCGAATTTATGAAAAAAAGTAACAAATTTAAGAGAAAAGCCCCCAAAATTTCTGAGAAGAATGTCAAATTTATATATAAATGTAATTATTAATGTAAATGGTTACAGTTTTCAAAAGAAAAGCATTGCAAACATATGGCAGAAAAGTTGCATATTTCAGGAAAAAAAAATATTACTAATGTTGACAGACCAGTTATAACTCATCTGTTTTAACTTCACTTTAACTTTCAAATATGTTCTGTGGCTCAAAAGATGTTTCTTTGCCCAAAAATTGCTCAAAATTGTTGCATGGGTTTACCCCGGGATTTCTCCGGTTTCCTCCCACATGCCAAAAAACATGCAAGTTAGGTTAATTGGCATCAACTGGGGATTCTAAATTGTCCTTAGGTATGACTGTGAGAGTGAATGGTTGTCTGTCTCTCTGTGTTGGCGCTGCGATGGACTGGCGATCTGTCCAGGGTGTAGCCTGCCTCTCACCCAAAGATGCTGGGATAGGCTCCAGCCCCCCCCCCCCCGCAACCCAAAAAGGATTAAGCGGAAGAAGATGGATGGATGTTCTCTTCAGGGCTGCCCTTAACAGAAAGTGAACAAATTGAGTGCTTTTACCAGCAGGAATTGTACTCCATAGTTACGTCTTTGAAAAACTTGACCTGTACTGGTTGTGAAAATGACTACATGACATGCGATGACAGATTGAGGGAGGCACAATGTGGGTGAGAGATTTAATGTGTGAGAGGTTTAACCTCGAACATTAACCTTTTCTTTTTTAATAATAGTTTTCAATGGCAAACCCTAACTGTAATGTTGAGCAAATGTAGAAAAAAAGCATTAATGAGTAAAAGAAATGAATCAGCAACCTGGAAGTGTACTGAAAGTCAACAAATGTTTGGAGTTGGATTTAAATCCCAGTCGCCTGCATGGAAGCGCTTTGCAGAGTAACTACTTCTATCCTTTCTCAGGCAGAATTGTTGGACTTGTTGGCTCATAGAGATTCCCTGTTCTAGAGGGACTTAGGAAAAACAAAATTAGCCACTAGTGAGCACACCTATTTTACTCAAGAAGTCACAGAGACAAAAAATAAATGATATCAAAATTAAAGGATTAGGTTATTAATATGAATGCTACTTAAGCAACACTATGTAAGATTTTCACCTTAAAATTGTTTCCAAAATTAATTATGATGGCACATCACCCTTTGACCAGGTGAATGACACTTCCCCAATAGCTTAAGTGGGCCCACATTCCCTGCAACAGCTCTGTTCTTGGTTAGAAACACCAAAAAGACTACAACTATGGCAACTACTGCAGTCTGAACTGCAGTCCCAACAGCCAGTCACAGGGTGTTTAATATGTATGCTGGATGTGTGGATAAAAAAAACCCCCAAACCTATTGTTAGTTTTCAGTTTCTGACATCTTCTTTCTTCCCTTATAAAGTTTTTTTTTATTTTCACTTTTCGTGACAGGAATATATGAAGAGCCTAACTGTAACCCCAACAATCTGAGTCATGCAGTGGTGCTGGTGGGCTATGGCTCAGATGATGGCCAAGACTTCTGGATCATCAAGAACAGGTCTGTACACATACAGTATATGCACATAAAATAACATTTAGTAATAAAACCCACAACCTTTTTATCTAAAATTGTTTTTTTTTTTTTAAGTTGGGGAACCGGCTGGGGTGAAGGCGGCTACATGAGAATGATCCGGAACGGCAAAAACACCTGTGGCATCGCCAGCTACGCCCTGTACCCTATTCTATGATGTGGAGACAATGCTGCAGAGCTGAGTGTTAATGCTTCACTGCACTGAAGCTGTAGGAAATAGCAGACCCTTATCATCTGTGTTTGTAATCCTTTATGACAGAATGGCTAAATGTTGGTGCAATTATTCCTTCTGCAGTCAACTCATTGCTTCTCTCAGGGATGCAGCACACACTCAAATTATGAGTGTTTTGTATTCAGTTATTTTTCCAGATGTTTTTTATTTATTGGATGACCTCAGCAAATACAAAAAAAAAAAAAACAGCATTAAAAAGTAAGACTATGCAACTTTGGACAACAGAAATAAGACATCAAGGGATACAAATATGATTCTAAAAAAAGTTGAAATGTTGTGTAAAAGTGTACATAAAACATTGTTAAATTCTAATTGGACTTGAGGCATTAGGAAACTGTCATGTAAAAGTGCCATTTTTTTATTTGTGTGGCTTAACTTTGTTGGATTTTTATTTCATATCGGGGAAATTATTTTTGAATTAATGATCATTTGGGACTGCAACAAAACATTTAACACCTGGATACTTGCCCAGGAGAACTGTGATGTTGTGATTTTTGCAGAATGTGGTTTGACATCATCTTGCTGAAATAAGCAAAACTGAGGAAGGCTTTTTGGAAACACAATGCAACACCAGATTACAAGCAGTTATTTCATAACTGCTTTTAGTCTAAAACTATAGAAAAATCACCATTACTTCCTTCAAACTTTGCTTTTGTGACATGAATAATAACCTTTAAAAATTAACCTATTCTATTTATTAACAGTATATTTGTGCATGTTTTGTTACATAAATAGAATAAACAATACATGATGCAAAATTGATATGCACTGAGGTGAAAGTTCTACAAAAATGTTTAGAAGCGAGTAACTTTAAGAGATTTACAAGTGCAATGAGAGCAAAGTTTGAAGGGAAAAATCTTTTAACATTCACTTTTAGCATAAGCGTCTTGGAAATAACACTTTCTGCCCAGAAACATTTTAAAAAAATATGTATTAATATCAACACCTAACCGTAAAACTCAGATACACTGTGTAAATTTGTTTACTACCATTACTGGTGTCTTCTTAGATTCAGCATACAGTTTATTTGTGGAACAAATTGGTGCTTATTATTTAGTTCCTTATATTTTTAACCTGCAAATCTACACATGTAATGATTAGCAATGCAAAACTAAAATTCATCTGATTAGAGATATGGAAACTGTTATGAGCTTTTTTGTGTGTGCATATTTTAAAGTATAAATGTCCTTTTAATCAAATGTTTTACTAAGTGAATCTTGGCTTCAGATGACCAAATTTCCAAGGCATTTTTTCTTAACATTTTTAATGCAAGTTAATTTTTGTCAGCCCCTTCAGTTAATGTAATGGAACTATGTTGACTTTGTACACTACCAAAGAATTAAGTCATCTATTCTATACCATGTATGAGCAATGTTAGTTGGAGATCATTTTTATTTTAAAATGGCCATTCTGCAAAATGTTGGTCTTTCTTATACTGCCTTTTTTTTTTCTGATAACACATAAATTATGCAGTAAATACAGAAAAAATGTGTGGCAAGGATGTCATAATAATGGCCTCACATCCAATTTGCAAGTAAAAAAGTGTCTTTCAGCTGATGATGCAAGAAAACTGTTCATATATGTGACTTTCATTTTTTTGCTAATGGACATGTTTTATTATTTTTAAGCTATTAAACTACATTCCAAAAGCTGACAAAATGCAAAAGTTTCTTCTTTTTGTTTTCTACAAATTATTGCACACACTGTGATTTTAAGGCCATAATGCCAGCAAGTGCAACCACTCCTCAATGAACTTTGCACTAAACTGTACAAACCCATGCATATTTTGTCTCTCTGGCTCTTATACAGTCCAACTGCTTGCATGCTTCTTGCAGGAACTATTCCAAGGTTCACAAATAGTCTCCTCCTGTGAGGGAGCCTTTTTTTCCCCCACTCCCCCGTGCTGGATTCAGTGAGAAGCTCAAAATGTCCTGCAATACATCTTTGATTTGCATTGCAGTTTGGTTATTTTTCTCTTGCTTTGCTCCAGTTTGTCCCTCCTCTCACAGACATCCAGAGTGTCTGTATGACAGGCACACTCAGAGCCGCCAGAGGAGACTCAGCACGAAAACGCTCTGTGATTCCTCCTTCAGCAACCACTCAGCAGGCCATGTCAGTCAGGTAATAATGCTATTTGTTCGTTTTTCTGTTGTTCACGGTGTTCTCTGCCCCCCCCCCCCCCCTTCTCAATCAGAGCAGAGATTAGTATCTCCTGTGGTGCAGAGCAAAATCAAGAAATAACAGTGATTCAGTTTCATTTTTGTGTCTTAAGTGTTAATCTTCCCTTAAATCTTTAAAGAACAACACAGTTCCTGTCAGTCAGGAGTTTAATCATCTGCAATATCAAATATCCTGAGCTGAGATGCATTGGAGGATTTGTTGTGTCTGTGTTTAGAGGCTACTGTACACCTGTGCAAGTTCATGTGGTTACATGGTGCCATGCTAAAAGAGGGAGTAATTAGTTTCTTGTTTTTAAGATCCCCATTAGCCTTTGCACAGCATTGGCTGTTGTTCCTGGGGTAAAGCATATTTCATTGTGACAATACAAAACATCACCTCCTCTTCCATAACAACATACTAGCACAAACAACGCAAAACCACAAATACAAAAGGAAATTTATTACAAACAATACAATTATAACCTTCTCAACACATACACACAATCCCCCAAACCTCTTTCCAGTCAAATTAAAATAATTATAATCACAAAAGACAGACAAGCTCCAAATAAGACAAATCTGATTTAACAATATATTTTATTGTGGAGAGAGGAGGCAGGCGAGGCAATGAGCTGGACGACACCGAAACTTTATTGCATCTCCAGCATACAGTACAGTAAAAGAGCTCCCGGGTCTCTGTGCATTCCTCTTTAATATCTTTAATACCATGCATTGAGACCCGGAACTTCCGACCATCATACATTGTGTTTAGAACAAAGCCTGTGTGGCACATTAAAATGATGTAATGCCGGTGCCGCTCTCACACCCTTCTTCTTCCAGCGGCTCCGGCATTTACTCCTCTCCCTGGGGGGCGTGTAGTCCTACCTGTCCCGTCTGATACCCCCCGGTGACACGTCCTCTTTCGGTCCATTGTTCCCCCTTTCCCCAGTTGCCTTCTCTGGGTGGAGAAGTCCCACACCATAACCCCACACAGCCACCCCCCCGAACACCCAGAAAGGGCACTAACCCCCCCCCCCCCGTCCTTTGGGCTTGAGCCGGTGCCCATAGCGCCTGTAGCGGGGGGTCGCCGATTGAGTCAAACCACCCTGCTGGTGGGGTGTACAGGAGGGCATGTCAGTCTGTGGAGGGAAAAAGGGAGGGGGAGAAAACACATCAGCTTCGCGAGCGCAGCTCTCTGCCAAGGGATCGCCAACTTGCGGAGCCACCAACGTTGGGCGTCTGCACCAGGGAGCTTGGGCCAACACCACCTGCTCGTCTGCCAACAGAAAAGCGGGCTTCAGCCTGTCGATGCAGACTGTCTCCCTACGTCCCCTCAAGTTGAACACAAAATGCTTTGCCCCAGGTTCCAAAACCCTGAACGGTCTGTCGTACGGTGGCCGCAGTGGGGTCTGGTGTGCATCATGCCTGACAAAAACAAAACTGGCATTCTGCAAGCTTTTTGGGACAAAGGTAATATGGAAGATGTGGTCAGTGGTTTCAATAAATTTTTTGTAAACGTTGGTCCTGAATTAGCAAAATCAATAGTGACTCCAGAAACAAACCACAGTGGGTCTGTGAATGAAACAGAGGATAGAAACCCAAACACAATCTTTTTGGGTGCAGTTACTGAAAAGGAAATTATCGAGACTGTGAGTAAATTTAAGAACAAAAAATCAATGGACTGGAATGAAATTGACATGACAATAGTGAAAAAAGTAATTGAGGGAATTGTTAAGCCACTCACCCACATCTGTAACCTGTCATTTCAAACTGGTACATTTCCAGACAAAATGAAAATAGCAAAAGTAACACCTCTTTACAAAACAGGAGACAGTCATTGTTTCACAAATTACAGGCCAGTCTCTTTACTCTCACAATTCTCCAAAATACTTGAAAAAATATTCACTAAGAGACTGGATGATTTCATTGAAAAACACAACCTCCTTACAGATAGCCAGTATGGTTTTAGAGCAGATAAATCTACATCTTTGGCACTGATCGAACTTATAGAAGAAATTACTAGTTGTATAGACAAAAAAAAGGTTGCTGTAGGAGTATTTATAGACTTAAAGAAAGCTTTTGACACCATTGACCACAGAATACTTCTAAGGAAACTGGAAAGGTTTGGGATAAGAGGGGTAGGACTGAGTTGGGTGGAAAGTTATTTAAGTAACAGACAACAATTTGTACAAATTGGAGAGCACAAATCACCCTGCATGGACATCACTTGTGTGCCCCAGGGGTCAGTTTTGGGATCCAAACTCTTTATCTTGTATATAAATGACATATGCCAAGTATCAAAAATTCTGAAATTTATTTTGTTTGCGGATGACACAAATATCCTTTGCACTGGTGAGAATTTGCAGCAGGTTTTAGAGGTGGTCACAACTGAAATGGAAAAATTAACGCAGTGGTTCAACAAAAATAAATTATCTCTAAATCTAAAAAAAACAAAGATTATGTTGTTTGGAAATTATAAAATAAATCATGAAATAATGATAACGATAGATGATACCAGAATACAAACAGTACAGGAAAATAAGTTTCTGGGGGTGACGCTAGACAGTAAAATCTGCTGGAAACCTCACATCAGTCACATCCGGGCTAAATTAGCAAAATGTATAGGCATACTGGGGAAGACAAGACACATCGTGGACTATAAATCATTGGTCTTATTGTACAACTCATTGTTTTTACCTTATCTTAACTACTGTGTAGAAGTCTGGGGAAACACCTACAAGACCAACCTACAAGCAATATGCACATTACAAAAAAGAGCTATAAGGATAATAAACAATGCAGGATATAGAGACCATACCAATTCGTTGTTCTTGAAGTCACATGTCATAAAGTTCATCGATTTAGTTAAATTTAAGACAGCACAAGTAATGTACAGGGCAATTAACAATCAACTCCCAACTAATATACAAAAAATATTTAAAAAAAGAGACAATGATCATAATTTGAGGGGAGACTTAAACTTCACAAAACCCAAGATACGTACAACCAAGAAAAGTATGTGCATATCTGTCTGTGGGGTGGATTTGTGGAACAGTCTGGAGCCGGAACTGAAACTATGTACAAACAGAAATCAATTTAAAAAGAGGTATAAGCACCATTTGTTGACAGGATATATGTTAGAAAGGTAGAATTTATATGTACGATTCATTATGTTCACTCTGGGACATTATGGGACACTATGGAATGATGGGTGGGACAGCACTGTGTGTATCTGTGTCGTTTGAGACTGGTTTTGAAATATAGACTTCATTGTATGTTAGAATGGACAGGTGTTAATGTTGATCTGTAAAAAATACAGTAAATTGTTTACTTGGGGTATTAAAGGTAGTAATTTGTATAAAATTCACATGGGTGTATCGATGGAAAAGAGGAGTTGGAATTAATAAGTGTTCACTTCTTCCTTCTCCCTTTCGAACAGTGTATACTGTAACTTTATTGCATTTGCTATTTGCTTGTTTTTTGTTATATTTTTTGTGTTCGAAATAAACTATCTATCTATCTATCTATCTATCTATCTATCTATCTAAGGTGCGGGGAAAACAATGGTGGGCTGGGCCCGCTACGTTAAAAGGCTCCTTACTGTGCAGAGATTGTGTGGGCAGATCAGCCTCGGGTGTGGGGTTTTCCAGTAAAAACTCTCTGGGGATCCGCAACGGCAGAGAAAAAACGAGTTCTGCCGGGGAGGCTGCCAAATCCTCCTTAGGTGCGGAGCACAACCCTAAAAGAACCCAGGGCAGGCGGTCGACCCAATTTGCATCCGTGAGCGAAGCTGTGAGCGCTGCTTTAAATGACCTATGAAAACGCTTGCATAACCTGTTAGCCTGAGGGTTGTATGTGGTAGTGCGGTGAATTTTGACCCCCAGGCTCTGGGCCATCGCAGTCCAGAGTTCTGAAACGAATTGTGGACCCCTGTCGGAAGTGATGTCCGACGGGGATCCGAACCGTGCCACCCAAGCTGACAAAAAAGCACGAGCCACTTCTGTGGACGTGATAGAAGCCAGTGGGACCACTTCAGGCCAGCATGTGGTGCGGTCCATGATTGTTAAAAGGTGCGTAAAACCTTGTGACGGCGGGAGGGGTCCCACCACATACATGTGGACGTGGACGAACCTCCTGGCCGGGATTTGGAATGGCTTGAGCGGGGCTCTGGTGTGCTTGTGCACTTTGGCCCGCTGGCACGTGATGCAAGCTGCAGCCCACTCTTTCACGTCCTTGCACAAGCGTGGCCAGACGAATTTCACCCCCACTAGCGTCACTGAAGCGCGCACTCCCGGATGCGAAAGGGAGTGGACTGACTCAAAAATGTGACGGCGCCAAAAGCTCGGAACCATCGGGCGCGGGCGGCTGGTGGAGACGTCGCCGAGCAAGGGAGGGCACTCTTCTTGCACCACCCTGCTCTCCAGCCTTAACCCAGTTGGCACAGACTGGAGCACACAAATGTCCACGTCCCCGGCCTGCTCTGCGGCCATCGCAGGGAAATCTATTCCCATGTAGACCGGGGAGACTAACGCGCGCGACAGACAATCGGCCACAACATTGAGCTTACCGGCAACGTGTTGAATGTCGGTAGTAAACTCCAAAATCGCTGCCATATGCCGTTGCTGCCGGGCTGACCACAGTTCCAAGACCTTGGCCATCGCGTACGTCAGCGGCTTATGGTCCACGAACATGATGAACTCGCGCCCCTCTCACCAAAACTGGAAATGGCACATTGCCAGGTGGACAGCCAGCAATTCTCTGTCGAACGTGCTGTATTTGTGTTCGTTGTCGTGCAAAGTTCGGCTGAAAAATGTGAGCGGCTGCCACGAACCTGAGACGTACTGCTCCACCACTGCCCCTATGGCAACATCAGACGCGTCCGTAGTGAGCGCTATCCGTGCAGACGGATCTGGGTGGGCTAACAATGCTGCATCCGCAAGCACTGTTTTGGGGTTAGTAAAAGCCTGGACTCACTCGGGAGTCCAGTCGATGGCTTTTGTGGGTTTCTCTTTTTAAGTGTGGCATACAACGGCTGCATCAGCTGGGCCGCCTGGGGAAGGAAACGATTATAAAAATTAACCTTTCACAGAAACTCCTGTCGTGCTCTCACAGTCTGCGGACGTGGAAAGTTCGACACAGCGTGCACCTTATCCGGTAACGGAATTGCGCCCTCCACTAAAATGTGGTGGCCCAAAAAATCAATCTCTGGCACACCGAACTGGCACTTCGCCAGGTTAACTATCAGCTCATGTGCCTCCAACCTCTGGAAAACCTTCTTGAGATGGGCGATGTGCTCCTCCTCGGATGCGCTAGCTATCAGAATGTCATCTAAGTAGACAAAAACGAAGGACAAGTCACGAAGCACTGTGTCCATCATCCTCTGGAAAGTCTGTGCTGCGCCTTTTAATCCAAACGGCATGCGTAAAAACTTGAAAAGGCTGAAAGGAGTTATTACCGCTGTTTTTGGAATGTCTTCCGTGCGCACCAGGACCCTATGGTATCCGCGGACCAGATCCACTTTCGAAAAAACATGCGCCCTGGCTAGGTGCATGGAAAAATCCTGGCTGTGTGGAATGGGATAGCGATCGTGTTCCGTGATGTTATTCAAGCGCTGGAAATCGCCGGACGGTCGCTATGACCCGTTGGCTTTAGGCGGCATGTGTAGCTGGGATGCCCACAGGCTGTTGGAGCGCCTGACAATGCCCAACTGCTCTAAGTTGGCAAACTCCTCTCGCGTGCTGGCCAGTTTAGCTGTATCCAAATGCCGAGGTCATGCGAACACCGGCGGGCCCTTTGCTGTTATAAAGTGTTCGACCCCGTGATTCGTTACTGTAGCCAAAAAAGTCGGGACCGTGAGTGCTGGGAACTGTGAGAGCAAATGTTGGTACTTACCCCCTGGAGCTATAACGTTAGCCAGTGTTGTTGACCCAGCTCCCCAAGCTGTACAGGGCAGTGAGGTAAAAGAGACAGCGTCCACTAATTTCCTATTAGCAACACTGACTAACAACCCATAAGAACATAAAAAATCTGTGCCTAAAATGGGGCCAGAACATGCAGCTACCACAAAGTCCAACTGAAAGTTGCGTCCGTGTAAGCATATCATTAGTGTCCGCTTGCCAAATGTCCTGATGGTGGATCTGCTGGCTGCTGTGAGCTCGGGATCACTGCATCCTGCCACCCTGTCTGCATTGACTGGCAGGATGAGGCTCTTCTGGGAGCCGGAGTCCACCAAAAACCATCTCCCCGAATGTGTGTCTGTGACATAAAGCAGTCTGTTCCTGTCGCCATCGGTTGCAGCTGCCACTGAATTCCAAACGTGCCGTCTTCCCGGCTTCTTGAATTGGCATGGCGGCAGGCAGCGTTGGACACTCGAGCTGAAACGGCGATGATAATAATAGATTGCCCCATTCCTTCGCCTCCTGGTGTCTGTCCCGGCTACCATGAATGGGTCCTCGACCTTGCTGGAGTCCCTTATGGATGCCGGTGCCACTGTCTGCACGCTGAGAGTTCTGGTCACCAAAATGATGCGGTCCGCTTCCTTCGCCAGGGTGCGGTAGTCCTTAGCAACCAGCCGTGGCAAGTTGGCCATGATCGCCCTCGCTGTAGCCGGTAGGTTGCTGAGGAACAAGTGGGGAACGGGAAAGATTCGTCGTCCTTCCCCCTTAGGGCCAACATGCTCTCCATGAGCTCCACTGCTGACCTGTCCCATAACTCCAAATGCGTTAGGAGTCTCTCTGCTCTCTCACTGTCAGAAAGGGTATAGCGCTGGAGAAGCATCCTCTTGAGCGCTTTATATTTTCCTTGGGCCGGTGGCTCCTGGAGCAGGCTCGTCACCTGTTGCGTGGTGCGCGTATCCAGCGCAGCGACCACATAGTAATATCTGGTATTGTCCGTTGTTATCCCGCGGAGTGCGAACTGGGCTTCTTTGTGCAAGAACCACACGGTCGGGTTGTGAAGCCAAAAGTCTGGGAGCTAGACTGAGACCACGCACGTGGCGCTGGTGCTCTCCCTCCAGGCAGTCTCTGAGGTGGTGCTCGGCTCGCTTTCCATGGCATGTCTTCGGGTTGCTAATGTGGAGAAAGGAGGCAGGCGAAGCAACGAGCTGGACGACACAGAAACTTTATTCCATCTCCAACATACAGTACAGTAAAAGAGCTCCTGGGTCTCTGTGCATTCCTCTTTTATATCTTTAATACCATGCATTGAGACCTGGAACTTCCGACCATCATACATTGTGTTTAAGCCTGTGGGGCACATTAACATGACATAATGCCGGCGCCGCTCTCACATCTTTCTTCTTCCAGCGGCTCTGACATTTACTCCTCTGCCCGGGACAGTGCATAGTCCTTCCTGTCCCATCTGATACCCCCCAGTGACACCTCCTCTTTAGATCCATTGTTTCCCCCTTCCCCAGTTGCCTTCTTCTTTGGGTGGAGAAGTCCCACACCATGCCCCCACATTCTATTTTAAACCACCAGTTTCATTTATTCAAGTACGTGCCCTCAAGTACTGCACTTTTTACTCTTACTGGAGTTTATAAAGAAAAAAAAAAAGCAAAAAACTTCAGCTCAGGTAGATTTGTTTGAATTCTGAGTTACTTTTAATTTTACTAATTTGCAAATTGGTTGAAATGTTTGTCACTTTAATGAATTCATTGTATAATTCAATGAAATCAACACTGAAGACATTGTTCTGTTATGGCTAAGGAAACATTCTGTTTATTACTCACAGCTGTTGCCTTTTATGATGTGATCTGGACTCCAATAGAGTAATTGTGGATAGTTTAAGATAAAAAAGCTCCTAAATTGGCCAGAATAAAGTCACAAATTTACATTAAAAAATTGCAAGGAAAAGAAAAAAGTTGCAAATTTTTGAAAAAAAATTGAACACTGAGTAAAAAGTTGGAAATTTTATTTTCAAAAGTCCCAAACTTATTAGAAAAAAATTGCAAATTTATTATAAAAGAAACTCACTACTTTATGAGAAAAAAATCACAAATTTATGAGAAAAGCTGAAAATCTACAAAATAAAAAATCTAAACGTTATGAGTAAAAACCCCACAAATTTTGAGAATAAAGTCTAAAATGTACAAGGAAAAAAGCAAAAAATTATGAGGAAAAAATGCAACTAAATGCTAATTTATGGGATTAAAGGCTACAAATCTCATAATTTAAAAGGAAAAAGGCAGGAATTCATTAGAAAAACTGACGAGTAAAATAATTGTTGACTACTCATCTATAACATTTTATTAGATACTTTCTTGCACTTACTCAGTTTTTAATAGGGTAGTATCTCACTACCAAACATGGTGATTTTTGGATTCACCAACTTTTCTGATGAATGTTGGTGAAAATCAAGTCAGTACCTCATGGACTGGCGAATGCTGAAGAATGGTCACGAATGCTGCACTTTTTGGGTTCCATTAGAGTCTATAAAATGTTGAAAAACAGTTTGCACACAGTTTTTAAGGTCTCCGACAGTTTTCATGTAAAGGTTCGGGTGTTAGTGTTCACTAGTAGGCAAACGAAAAGAACCTAAGCGACATGCATTACAACCATTTGCAAATGCTTGCAACTATTTTGTAACTGTTTGTGGAAAAATGCATTCGCAAAAAAAAAATTCAACATGCTCAAAATTTTTTGGTGACAAGAAAAACTGTTGACGAAGTTAAAAACAGTTAATGAACTACGAAAGCTAAAAAGCACATTCATAAATGTTCCTCAGAATCCGCTGCTCTGTAAGATACAGGGATTACTTGTACATGAGAAAATAATATAAGGTCGAGCTACTTTTATTTGAATACAAGTTCTGTCAACTCTTTGCACCTCTAAATGTCATACCTAATTGGCAACTCATACCAGTGCAGGGTATGAGTTTATGCCCTTGTGGTCAACAAACTCTGCACTGGCGGACTAAGAGGGTCTGTGCCCCAATAAAAAGTCATCACTAAAATTCTCTCCAGAGTGGCTAAAACATAAGGACATACCCTACACACTGCCCTTTACACAGTAAAAAAAAAAAATATTGTGAGCCCTTTATGACAACCCTCTGAGTAATAAATGATAACAGCATATGTAACCAAGGGGATGGGCAATGAAGCTCGACTGGTAGCATCCAAACAGGGGTTAGATCTTTCAACCTCCTGCACCTGCACCAGAGTCCAGCATCCTACTAGTATCACCAAGAGGGTCAACCTACACGGCAAACCAAGTAGGAAGGCTTTTATTAACTCCGTCGCATATTCCCCCACAGGTTTTGACATTGTCCTGTCAGAGGTGCATTTAAGCTTTAACGATGTCCATCTTCTGACTATGTCACCAACAGTGAGTTCGACCAGCAACACCTCTTGGTGGTGGTGGTAGTGTGTGTGTGTGTGTGGGGGGGGGGGGTGACAGAAGCACCACTTGCAGGACGGACACACTGGTGGTATCTGAGGAAGGGGACTAATACTAAAACCACTAAAAGTCCTGCCAACAATGGCAATTGTGACCAAGGAGTCGAACTTGCAACATTTCACTCTTTTTGTGTCGCTAGTTGGGTTGACCCACTTGGCAAGCCAGGTAGGAATACTTTTACTGACTCTGTTACATACAGTGGATATAAAAAGTTTACACACCCCTGTTCAAATGCCAGGTTTTTGTGACGTAAAAAAAATGAGACCAAAATAAATCATTTCAAAACTTTTTTCCACCATTAATGTGGATAACCTGTACAACCCAATTGAAAAACAAACTGAAATCTTTTAATGGGAAAAAAAAACCCCTTACAATAACCTGGTTGCATAAATATGCACACCCTGTTATAACTGGGGACGTGGCTGTGTTCAGAATTAATCAATCACATTCAAACTCATGTTAAATGGGAGTCAGCACACACCTGCCACCATTTAAAGTACCTCTGATAAATCCCAAATAAAGTTCAGCTGTTCTAGTAGGCTTTTCCTCACATTTTTGTAGTCACATCTTACAGCACAAGCCATGGTCTGCAGAGAGCTTCCAAAGCATCAGAGGGATCTCATTGTTCAAAGGCATCAGTCAGGAGAAGGGTACAAAATTTTTTTCAAGGCATTAAATATATCATGGAACACAGTGAAGACAGTCATCATCAAGTGAAGAAAATATGACACAACAGTGCCATTACCAAGAACTGGACGTCCCTCCAAAGTTGATGAAAAGATGAGAAGGAAACTGGTCAGGGAGGCAGCCGAGAGGCCGACAGCAACGTTGAAGGAGCTGCAGGAATTTCTGGCAAGTACTGGCTGTTTAGTACATGTGACAACGATTTCCCATCTTCTTCATATGTCTGGGCTATGGGGTAGGGCGGCAAAACGGAAACCTTATCTTACAAAGAAAAACATCCAAGCCTGGCTACATTTTGCAAAAACACATTTGAAATCTCCCAAATACATGGTGGAAAATGTGTTATGGTCCAGTGAAACAAAGGTTGAACTTTTTGACCATAATTCCAAAAGGTATACAGTATTTGGCGCAAACACAACACTGCTCATCACCAAAAGAACACCATATCTACAGTGAAGCATGGTGGTGGCAGCATCATGCTTTGGGGCTGTTTTTCTTCAGCTGGAATTGGGGCCTTAGTCAAGGTGGAGGAAGTTATGAACAGTTCCAAATACCAGTCAGTGTTGGCACAAAACCTTCAGGCTTCTGCTAGAAAGTTGAAGATGAAGAGGAACTTCATCTTTCAGCACGACAATGACCCAAAGTAGACATCCAAATCAACAAAAGAATGGCATAACCAGAAGAAGATTAAAGTTTTGGAATGGCCCAACCAGAGTCCAGACCTGAATCCGATCGAACATCTGTTGGGTGATCTGAAGAGGGCTGTGCACAGGAGATGCCCTCGCAATCTGACAAATTTGGAGGATTTTTGTAAAGAGTGAGCAAATATTGCCACATTAAGATGTACCACACTGATAGACTCCTACCCAAAAAGACTGAGTGCTGTAATAAAAGCCAAAGGTGCTGCAACAAAGTATTAGTTTAAGGGTGTGCATATTTATGCAACCAGGTCTTTTTATTTTTTTTCCCCTTTTAAAGATTTCAGTTTATTTTTCAATTGGGTTGTACAGGTTATAGGTCACATTAATTGTGGAAAAAGTTTTGAAATGATTTATCTTGGTCTCATTTTTTTACATCACAAAAACCAGGCATTTGAACAGGGGTGTGTAGACTTTTTACATCCACTGTATATTAAGTCTGATATATTGTAATGAATGCCCTTCTAGTTTACAAAGTCTTACACTAAAATATAAGGTGCCCTACATGTGCTTCCAATGGAAAAGAGTGCCATTATGAGTGACCATGCCTCGCCTACAAACAGTAACTGTCCAAAAAGATGCCCTTTCCAGTAGGGAACCAGTGGAAAGTTTACAGTCTAAAGCATGTCTCTATATACTTTAGGAGATTCCTTGGAACCATTAGTTAAATAAACATTTCAATATTTTATAGTTTTTTGTGCATACTATAAACCTATGACACTAACCTACTGTCATGGGTCACAGACTTCTACTCACTGGCACAGCCCAATATTTTGCAGTGGGTCCCCTTTTTACTTTTTTGCTCCTGCACTTCAAACAGTCTGAGTCCATCCCTGATGTTAGGTATGCTGATTCCTTTGTCATCAACATACAGTACCTGCATCTTTAAGTCCTTCAGTGCTACCCAGTACAGGTAGTACTGGAGTGTTTGTTTGTGTTAACTGTTACACAGTCTACTGTTTATCTCTCTGTGTCCATGCAGAAGTGCAGCCCGGGCTTCTACAAAGAGTGGACGGGGCCATACAAGGGTCGCTGTGTGCCCTGTAGCTGTAATGGACTCTCCACCGAGTGTGAAGAACGTACGGGGCACTGTGTGGTTAGTACGCCCACTCAGTCATTTGTAAAAAGTTATCCTTTGACTGTGTCTGTAAAGAAGATCAGTGGAGACCTTACAGAACCTGATGTGAAATCTCTCTTGTTGTGTCTGATCCAGAACTGTCAGTTCAACACTACCGGCGTCCACTGTGAGTGGTGTAAAGAAGGTTACTATGGAAATGCTGCAAACAGGACCTGTCGAGCTTGTCCATGCCCTTCAGTGCAGAACAAGTTGAGTCCTTTGGTTACTGACCATTTCATTATTTTGTTTTGCACAAATAAATATTCATCTTTGTCCTCTTTTAGTTTTGCGCTGGCTTGTCTGGACATCGGCTCAGGCGTGGTTGAGTGTCTGTGCAAACGTGGTTACAGTGGAGCCACATGTGAGAGGTCGGGCACTGCATTATTTTACATCATCTTCAGTGCAGTAAAATGGTACATCCTAATACCAAACACCTGTTTCCTTCTTGTGTTTCTCATTTATAAGATGTGCATTTGGTTATTATGGAAACCCAGTAGTGCACAGAGGCATCTGCAGGCCCTGCAACTGCAAAGACGCAACAATGTGCAATTCTCTGACTGGAGGTGAGTTTGCATTTTGGCACAAATAAAGAAACAAAAAACTTACACTCATCACAAGAAGAACTCATGGTGATGGAAATAACATGAAGTGACATGGTGTTACAGTTGCAACGTGTGTAAATTAGACCCTCACCCCTTCCTAACCCTAACATTTCCCTAATCTTAACGAAGCATTTTTAGTCCAACTCTAACCACTACCCTAAAAATAATCACGTAAAATGTATATTTGCTGCATTAAATAAGTATATTGCAAAAACCAAAGTGACTCACAAACAAGTAGGAGAAAGTAAACACTGATGACAGTGACAAAAAGGTAAACAAGAGACTCCAGAATTCCTTCACCCACTTCAGTGAGTAGTTTTAAAATTGGACATATGCTTGTAGGTTGAGAACATACATTATATTTTATGTATTAGTTGGAGGACTTGTTAAATCATGGAATTAATGTATTCTGTGTGTGCATGATACAAATAGTGGAAATACAGATCACAGCAAAATAGTACAAGCTAAAAACAACAACAACAACAACAACAACAACAACCTGTAATTGATCATTTCTACAAGCAACTTACTGAAAAAAAGCAACCCAAAGTTGTGGGGAATAAGCAGAATTGACAACATTCTCTTACTTGGAAAAAGACAAATATGAAAAAAATCACAAATTTTGCCATAAATATGATAAAAAAAGATGACTATGAAAATCTCATACCACATTTTTATCTTGCACAAAACTAAATATGGCAAAAATGTTGCTGTCTTAATTCTGCATGTGCTACTTTACAGTCAAACCTAAATCAATTAGTCCAGACTTTTACCAGGCACATAAAAATACGCCAGCATCCATTCTCACATTTTTACATCAGCTCCCTGTTTGGTTAATGATGAATTTCAACAGTTTTAAATAATCAAAAGGGTTAATTCCACCTTGTTTATCAGATCCTTTATGTCGCTGATCACTGAGATCATCTGATCAGAGACTTTTTGTGTTCCTTAAGGTTAGGGTGAAATATAATTTAGATCTTAATGTTGTGCAGTACTTTGGTCAATGGCTGCTGTTTTAAATACACTTTTCAAATAAATGTAATTTGACTAAACTTGGCCATGGAAGTTGATGGACTGACTCAGTTTCTGAGCAAGCCACCTGTAGCCATTTGAAGCTCTGCAGTTTTGACACGTCTGTCTTGACTTCATTTTTCTTTTGTTTGACCAAACCAGTGTTAACTCTTTAACTTATTACCTATATAATGTATATTGTGTGTCTCCACATCTTAGCAGAGAAACGTTTTTGAAGGACGCTCGAGTCATTAAGCTGTGAAGCAGCTACTGAGATCAGGATTGGTGCCTTGGTGTCTGATTACACTGGTCAACACCAAATTTATTGTTGAAGTTTTTTTTAGCTGATTTAGGACAATTTTGATGTGCTGAATCCAAAAATTGCTCAATCAGGTCAACTTTTTGAATTATGGCCACATGTTCTATACGTTTTTGTTTACATGTACGGGTATTTTCACTTTATATGATGCAACATTCTTTTTATGTCTTGAAATTCTCTGAATTTTGAACAATGATGACATAACATTCAATTTACATGTACTTTCCTTTATATAAAGGTAAGTACACGCACAATACTAAGTAAGTACTAAGTAAGTACAGGTTTTTACCTAGCACCGGATGTCATTTTCAGATTCAGCGGTGCAAAATTGTCTTAAATCAGTTGAAAAAACACAGACAACTTACAAAAAAAATATTTTTGCAACCCTGTGTTAGCATTATGTCCACGATTTCTGAGCATCAACAAAGGAAAATCAATTTCAGTATATACTGTATCTTGTATGGTATATACAAGGAACATTGCACTTACTATATTAATGGAATACATTTACAATATAATACCAGTGATGTGCGAAGATATTTCGGAGGCAGGTGCTCAACCAATAAAAGGGCAACTGGAAAAAGGCAAAGTTACATACAGTAGCGCAGACTTTACTGTGCTTACTTAGTATATAATATTTTAATACCCGTACTGTCACGATCTGAGCGCAGGGGGATTCCACCGGGCTCAGTCTTTTTGCCTTTTTTCATATTTGTACTGTGTTGTTGTTTTGAGTTGCAATTCCTGTTATTTTATCCTTGGTTGATTTGTCACATATTTTCTTCTTTTCTTTAATAAATTTCACAAACTAGCAGTTCAGCATCTGGGTCTTTCTCTCTGCCCCGAGGGGCAATTCATGACAGAAGACTCTGGCCAGTAAGAGACCCAGCTGCTGCAAGTTTGTAGTCTGTTTTGTTTCCTTGGTTTTTTTTTTCTCTTTCCTCCTTCCACCCGGGGCTAACCATGTCTGTCACGCCAGATTTGTCAACCCTGGAACTGGACAAAGCAGAGCGGCAGTCTGCGTGCGTGTTGGAGGACATCGCCACGCGGGCTCATGCCTCCCGTACCCCCGAGGCAGCCCGAGAGTGTCTGGAGAGCGTGGCGCAGGTACTCGAGGCATGCTCCAGCGTGTGGGTCCACCCGGAGCTCACAGACCTACTCCTCTCTATAATCCTCCCACCATCTACGACTCACGGACTGGGGAAATCCACTCAGATGTCCGTGCCTGTGCTGATGAAGAGCAAACGTATGGGCACATGGAAGCCTCCAGCCTCTCGCCATTCTCCGGTGGCAGCTCCGCCTCCTCCTCCTGAACACTGGCCCGCTCCATCGGCCAAGAAGCAGGTGGAGTGCAGGCAGGTCATATTAGCAGAGACTGAGCTCCTTCTAGAATATAAGCCATGGCTCCTCTCGGATCTCGCCTAGGAACAGAAGGAGGTTGCAACGGGCCCTCTTCCACCTCTCCAGGAGCCAACATCTTCGCCCCCGCCGTTGCCCAGGGTAATCTCACCAGAGGAACACCTCTACCTCTCAGGCAGCAGTTTCTCCCTCGCCGAGGCAGAAGTCTCCCACAGCAGTGCCCTCTTTGTGCTTTTCCTCTCTGGCTTTTCCGCCAGCTTCCTCGCTCTCCGCAGCTGCTGTATCCTGCTTCTCCTCGATGCTCTCTCCCGCTGTTGAGGGGTCAGCTGTTTCCTTCCCGGCTCCGCCCGTCACCATGTCTGCAGGGGCGGCTTCTCCACATTCCACTGAGGGCCCACAACTGCTGAAGTCACAGAGAGGGCTGATTTCCATCCAGCTGCAGCAGAAGACATTGCTTCCTGGGATCCCAGGCAAGTGTTTTTTCACTCTGACTCACCTAGGCATGAATTATCTTGCCTGATTCCCGGTGGTGAGGCTCAGACTAGGCAGTCCTCTGAGTCCTTACCACCTGCTGCAGCTTTAGAGCGTTTACCTGCTCTCTCCGTGTCTTTGCCCCTTGAGTGTCCGCTGGCCCCAGGACTGAGCCGCCAGCTTATGGAGGAGCCTGCGGCCCTGGAAGACCTGGTCCTTGTCCCGCAGCCACGGTTTGGACAGAGAGAGAGTGCTGCGACTGAGCTGAAGCCTGTGCCGACGATGGAGCATCCCCTGGCCTCGGCTGAACAGGATCCAGCGCCAGCAGGAAACTGGCCTCCTGTGTACATGTCGGGCGAGCCACTGGCATGGGTCACATCACTGGGGGTCCTGGGACTGCATCCACCAACATGCCTGCTGCTGGGGCCGCCACAGCAGAGTCTGAGCTGGACCTCCAGAGGGCTGGGCCCGAGATGTCATCGTCTGGATCGACGGAGTCCTGGAGCTCAAGCTCAGGCAATTGCTCTCCTTGGTTTCTGTTGTTTCTATATCGGAGAGATCTTGTCTGGATCTTGGTGGGGAGAGCCAGGTGCAGTCGTCACCTGCACCTGAGCTCACCTCACTGGGCTCCACTGCCGCCGGTGACCCTGACCCTGTTTCTCTGCATCTCCTGTCTGAGCTTTTTCCCAGGGTCACTGAGGATTGTCCAGCTTTTCCAGAAGTCTCCGTGGGTCCAGCCTCGCCGCCCCAGATCACGGTGGGTCCAGCTCCGCCTGTCGAGGTCATCTCGGGTGCTCCATCCCAGCCCGGGACCTCCGTGGGTGCTGCTCCACCTCTGCCTGAGGTCTTTGTGGGTGCTCAGTCCCAGCCCGGGACCTCCATGGGTGCTGCTCCACCTCCACCTGAGGTCTTCGTGGGTGCTGGTCCCAGCCCGGGGCCTCCAAGGGCACTGCTTCCCCATTAGTTGAAGTCATCATGGGTGCTCCGTCCCAGCCTGGGACCTCCGTGGGTGCAGCTTTGGCCCAGTCCAGGTCCTCCGTGGGTGCTGCTTCCCTTCCTGCTGAGGTCGTCACAGGTGCTCCTCTCCCAGCCTGGGGCATCCGAGGGTGCTGCTTTCCCATCAGTTGAGGTCATTGTGGGTGCTCCGTCCCAGCCCCGAAGCCTCCGTGGGTGCAGCTTTGCTCCAGGCCGGAGCTACTGCGGGTGCAGCTTTGCTCCAGGCCGGAGCCACCGCGGGTGTAGTTTTGCTCCAGGCCGGAGCCACTGCGGGTGTAGTTTTGCTCCAGGCCGGAGCCACCACAGGTGCAGCTTTGCTCCAGGCCAGAGCCACTGTGGGTGCAACCTCATTCCAGGCCAGAGCCACCGTGGGTGCTGCTATGTCCCAGTCTGGGATGACCCAGGGTGCTGCAGGCCAGTCCGAGGGTGTCGTGGTTCTCCCCCCTTTGCCAGATGCCGTCGTGGTTCCCCTTCCTCCGCCTGACGTCGTCAAAGTTGCCCCATTCCTCCATCCTCCTCATTTCTGGTCGTCACGGTTGGGCGGCCACTCCCTGGACCACCTTCTCTGTGTTGGTGGTTAAAGAACTCTTGCCAACCGCCTGACAGACTGTGCCACTGGGTTGGGTGGCTCATATTTTCCGGCAGGCCACCCAGGTCTTACCACCTTGCCGTTTGCCAGGCCTGGGGCTTCAGCCGGCCACCGGAACAGTCTAGTTCTTTGGTCCAGGGGGCATCGGTGCCCAGTTCTGTGTGGGTCCTGAGCGGGGCTTTTGTTTTTTGTTGATTCCTCTTAGTCTGGGCTTGGCTGGGATGTTAATTCTGAGAGTTTTTCTTATCTTCTCTGGTTTGGTCCCTCCGTGCCTGGGTCCTCCTCCTCCCACCTGGGGCGGGGTTGTTTTCTTGTTGGGGTGGGTTTTTTTTGTGTGGGGGTTCTTTTCTTTCAATGTTGCCAGGGTGTCTGGTATCAACCCCTTGGGGGGGGGGGGGGCTCTGTCACGATCTGAGCGGGGGGGGGGGGGGATTCCACCGGGCTCAGTCTTTTTGCCGTTTTTCATATTTGTACTGTGTTGTCATTTTGAGTTGCAATTCCTGTTATTTTATCCTTGGTTGATTTATCACATATTCTGTATTGTTTCTTAGTATGATTTATTTTCCTCTTTACATTCATTATAGTTTGTTATTCACATTTTTGAGGTTACTTGTCTTTATTTTACCATCTCTTTATATTTCTGTTCTGTTGTGTTCTTCCTCTGGGTTGACAGCTGTCAGTGACTTTTCCGGGTTGTTGCTCCGCGTAGATGGGGTCTCTGCCAACTATCAGCTCGCGCTCTCCCCTCTCATTACTCCCAGCTGGTCTAAATTGTATCTTTGTTTTCTCCTGCCCGCTCTGGTGACCCACACCTGCTTTCACTTGTTTCATTTGTTTCTAGCCTTATTTAAGGGCTGTTATTTTCATTTCTTGTTGCCGGAGTCTTGAGTTTCTCTCCCCTCGTCCTCACCAGAACCCAGCCCTTGCTCTGGTGAGCTTAACTCGTAAGTTTGTTTGTTTGTTTAACAGTTTGGATTTTTGTGTTAGTACACTGTGTGGACTTTGTGTTTTTGTTTCTTTAATAAATTTCACAAACTAGCAGTTCAGCATCTGATTTTTTCTGTCTGTTCCGAGGGGCAATTCATGACATGTACACTCTCGGACATATTTAATACTCAATAGATTTTTTCAAAATGATCAACTCACACACAGACCACGGTCTTCATCATTACTTATGTAAAGGTCAATGACAAAAATTGGCAGCTTCAATTGAAAAGTAAATATCTGGGGACATCCTGTGGTCTAGTGGTCTGTGGTGTGGTGTGTACCATGATTAGCGCATGCTACTCACATAGGCAGTGTGGGTTGAGTTTTCTGCATGTCTCTCCCCCCTGCTCTCCACTCCATTTCCTGTCTATATTCAGAGTATGTAACAAATAAAGGCTAAAATGCCCCCCTCCAAAAAATCTGTTCAAAATTAAAAAAAAAAAAAAAAATCTTTGCAAAAATCTGAAAACAGATTTTTTTCCCCAATAAATAAAACATTAAACCTCCATTCAAATAAAAAACTTTTTGCAAAAAAATTAAAAAGGCCATTCCCCCATCAGCAAAATTATCGCCTCTTGTTAGCCTGCCCCCTCCATCCCCATAAAGACTGCATGGATAATTTATACAGGGAAACTTAACTTACGCATGACAGTGAGATGATAGGAGCAAATGCACAAGAAAAATCGTGAAACATTTGAGAAAAAAGGTGTCAGTTTTATAGAAAAAATGTGCAAATTTGTGAGTATATTGTTGTAAATGTGTGTGTAACACATTTATCGCAAAACCTGCCAAATTTATCGGAAAAAGTAATAAATTTATTACAAAAGTCATAAATTTGTCAGAAAAAAGTTACAAATTTATATTTAAAAGTTATAACTTTCCAAGAAAAATGTCAAAGTTTGCAAGAAAAAACTTACTAATTGGTGAGCAAATAGTAAATTTAGGAGACAAAAAACACTCACAAAAAAATGTTCTAGAAAACTGACAATTTTTTTCTTGTGTCAGGGTTTATAGAATTAATTGGATGTCAAAATGTAATTATCGGACATTAAACACATTTGATGAGCAATTGGTGTCTCAGTGTGTGTGTGTGTGTGGGGGGGCTGAATGATAAAGAAAACACTATCCTATCCAAAAGGGCACTTCAGAGGGCATGGGGCATATGCTGGAGCATCAGTACAATTGTGTGTGTGCACGTGTCTGTATAATTCTACCTTCCATCAGTTTTACTACACTTAACCTTGTACTGCCACAGAGGACAGCATAGAAGAATTTTCACAGAATGAGTAACATCAAATATCTCCTCGGTCAGATCTACTTTAACATGCTGTCCTTTTAACAGAGTGCAGCATATCTGGTAACAGCAGCTGTGGAGAAAACTGCCAGGGTGGGTTTCAGTCACAAATTTTCTCATAATTGTGTTATGGCATGGAAATTAAAAGTAAGTGATTCAATTTTGAATTTCATCCTCACCTTGTATTTACTAGCAGATTGCAACAGCTGCAATTATGCCTTGCTGACTGATGTGGAGAAGATGGATGATAGCCTGGCTTGGCTGAAGCAGCAGCTGGAGAATGTCAGGCATAGCTCGGCGTCGGCCATCAGGCTGAAGAACCTGGAGCCCAACATCTCTAAAATCACGGTAGTTATGAGGTGTTGGAGTCATTATTTTCTGTAAAAAAAAGTTTCTGCATGTTTCTCATTCAAATAGTGTCATTCTGTCTGAGATGGTGACGTCTCATTTGTGTAAAGGATGTCCTGTGGCAGCATGATGGGCGTGTAAGCTGATGTATGACGATGCAGTTTAGAAACAAAAACAAAATCTTTGCCTAAACATATACAAGATTTTTTTTAAAAATCACCTCCATCAGAAAGATTATCTTTTTGACTGTTTGAGTGTATTAACCCCTTGCACTCTGGTCAATTTCCCTAAAAACGCCAAAAAATAACATGCCCAAAGTAAATCAAAAGCTGTTCTTCAATCCTTTGCAGCATCTTCATGGGGTTGGTCTCATTTAAAAGAAAACACTTTGAATTTTTTGGCAAAACAGTCATAATCTCTCTAAGTGCTCCTGCCACTGAGTAACAGTCATCTAAACATACTGAACTTTAAGAAAATAAATTTCGCCTGGGTGTTTTTTTTGGATACAAATGCTTGCAAATAACACACAGCTTCAGATCCGGGCTGGAAAATGCAACAGAAATGTAGAACCAAGTGTTATCCAGCTGAGGTCAAAATTTTGTAACAATACCACAAAAAATGAATATATTACACAGCTTTGTTCTCAGGTTGTTCCCAGGCGTTTTTGAACTGTGCCAAATGCCACAGTTTGGAAAAACGTCTGTAACTTTTGAATGATTCAATATAGAAGCTTCATCTTGGGCTCTAATGAAAGGTGACACTCAGGGCTGTGTGTGTGTGTGTGTGGGGGGGGGGGGGGTTGCCCCACCCCGCTACAGAGGACGAACATCGCCCGGTGCACGGGTTCGTGCGCCGCGGTCCGTCATGTGGCGATGACGCACAGTTGTAATTTACCGATCGGTCAAAAGTCATTTTTGATTACAATTTTCAGGGATAAAGAATAATTTAGCTTATAACACTTACCTGTTCACAACAGCAGCGTAGCTGGCAAACTTCTCTTCCTCATTGTCAGACGAACATAAAGCTGGTCCGCTTGTTACGGACTCATGGTTCTGGTCTCGCGACCCGGTCAAACCATAATTCCATTATTGCGGTTTTGCGCTTCCATGATTGCGGTTTTGGCGAACGATTTTTCAAAACAAATAAGAACAGTAGTTAGAAAAAAAGACTGGCGAACGCCTGTGTGTCACCCAGCCTTACACAAAACAGCTTTCAAACTTCTGTGCTTCAATTGGCTGGCTGCATTCGCAGCCATTGGTAGGCGGGTCCTTCTTGCTAGGTTTTCAGTCATTGGTTCTTCAAGGTTTCAGAAACCCAATTCAAGGCGCTTATTAGTCGAATGAGAGGTCAATCACAACTAAACCAATCAAAGCACTCCTTTGGCTTTCTGTTCGCGGCTGTGTCTGTAGTGGAAGAACGGAAATGCAGGTGTTTTTTTTTTCAGTGCCTCCTAGGACGCACAGTGTGCGTACTCGGACGCCCTCGTGCGTCCTAGGACGCAGAGACGTGCCCGCCCGCGGTACACCGAAGTGCAACAGGTTAACAGCATAACTCAAAAAAAAAAAAAATACAAACAAATTTTGATTAAATTTTCAGAAGAGGTTGGAAATTGACTAAGGAGCCATTAGTTAGAGTTTGGGGGTGATATGAATTGCTATTAGTCTACAGGACCTTTAAAAGATGCACCACAGTGGCAATAAATCCCCTTAAAAGCTAATCTGCATTGTCTATAATGGTGTCTTATGCCCTTTCCCCCCAAAGAAAAACCTTTCCTTGCCTTACAGCTGCTTGTGAAAATTTTTTGCCCTTTTCCTCCTCCTTCAAACGCCAGGATCTAATTCGGCCCACCCACATCCCGCCCATGTGGACGCCGACGCAGTGCCTCTCCTCCAAGACCATAGAACACAGAAGTCTGCAAGCTGGCAAATTTGAACAGCCAGTGCTTAGGCCTGATTGGTTCACCTGTTATAGTGACATCACAAAAACGCTCCATCTAAACTTGCCTTTTTCCAAGGTGAGGAGCTTAACTGAACTTTCACAGCAGAAAAACACAGACATGACACGTAAGAGTGATTTTGCTCTTGATTTGTCTTGTCATAAAAAAGTGTTACAAACAAATTAACAAGAAAAAAAAAAAGATTTTCACTGATGTGTCAAATTAAGATTTCAAAGTGGAAAATAAATACAATGCTTTGTTGGACGTTTCGATGTCCCTAGAGGATGCTGTCTGCTGACAGCTTAAACCATGACCGTTTGCAACCAGTTAGAGACAAATGTGATTCTCTTGGGGCCCTTGGCAAACATTCACAGCGCCCCCTGCCCCCGCCAACCAGCAGTTATCGCCCTTATATAACAAATACTCTGACACTTGTGAATGTGAAAAGCAGACTTTTTTTTAATTTCAAAAGTCTATAACAGGAGTGTCCAATCATGTGCCATGGAGGGCCAAGACCTTGCAAGTTTTCTTTTCTACCCAGTTTCTTCAGCAGCCGTTTTCACTTATCAGCAATCAGTGGGAAGAAATTCAGTGAAATCTGCTGTTGAAGACACTGGTTGGAGGTAAAGCCTGCAGAGTCTTGGCCCTCCATGGCATATAATTGGACACCCCTGGTCTATACCTTAGCATTCTTAGCTTGACAGTTAAGCTTGGATGGACACAGCTTTCATTTGATAACTAAAGAAAAAATATTGTCCAAATTTTTATTTTCAGTTTGCTAGCTGAGCAAACAAGATGAGCCTCGGTGTCCTTACCACAACACCCAGGTCCTCAACAGGGTCACATCAGGACCAGCAGAGGCAAGACACATGGAGCTGCTCTGAGCTAAATTAACCACTGTATTATTTGCTCTACTTACCACCATCTTGCTTTTTCTCCTCTTCCTCCTTTTTCTTCTTTTTGTTGTCCCTGCCAGACAGATAACTTCACTTCATTTTGATACAGCCACTCTCACTTGTTTGTTTACATAAGATGCACAATGTTACTTACAGGTGTGAGAGGTGGGGGTGGGGTCCCTTTAGAGAGTTCTGCACTGGCCTACCACTGTCATTCCAAACTCTCCACATTGGCACTGCTGCAGTGATTCAAAGTTGGTCAGCCCTTGGGTGCCCCCTTCTGGCCTGGGGGCCCAAAGCATTTGCTTGTCTTTCCTGCCAGCATGCAGTGCCTCTGGTTGGAGATACAGAATGGCAAAACAAAAAAAAAAATGCTTGTGGTTTTACTTTTTTTGCTAGAAGTCCAAAGTGTTTCTAAGTAAGTAGCCACTGTGCAAGCTCACTAACTGTAAGTGTGTAATCGAGAAGTTGCATTTTATTTTGACCTCTTAAAATTCTGGTGTTCCACTGCCACTCAGTGAAGAAAGAATTTGACTTACTTTGCATATGCTATCATTAGGAATTTTAGGGAAACTGGCTGGAATCCTAAGGGGTTAATAAAATAGTTTTGCATGTAAAAATTGATGGACCAAAGAGTGTGTGCAGGTATCATGGGATTCGTTGCAGTATAGTGGCCTTTCATCAAAAACTACCAGTGAATCTGTCCCCATTAACAGTAACTGAGCTACACTGCTCATCTTCTCCATGTTCTGAATCATACCTATCTCATGTTTGCCAGGATCGGGTCAGGCGGTACAGGACCGCTGTGAGACACCTGGTTCCAAAGGTTGAACAGCTGGAGGCAGATGTGGCTGTTGACAGCTCTGACTTAAGTCAACTGTCTGATGAGGTACCTGCGGCGAATTTTTCCCAGTTAATTCAAAAATGAAACTCAATCAGAGGTTTAGGAAGATAAGAGATTTTCTCTTGTTGCACTTTAAATGTAAATGAGGGTCTGTATACAGCAGGGGGTGTTTCTTAGAGATAACATAGGAGATGATGAAGAACACCACTTTAAATGTTTTTTTAGGGTTTTGCAGTCTTGTATGAACACATTCTTTTAAAATCGTGGTTACCTCTCTAGATGGCTGAAACCGTATCTGATGTCGAGAAGGTCTCCAAGGATGTAAATGGAAGTAAACTAAAGGCAGAAGATCTTTGTTTTGAATCTGAAGCCCTCTTCACATCAGTACAAGGTAAACCATTCAAGTATATTTTTACTCTTCTTTTCTAAATGTGAACTTTAACTGATATTTCCACAACGTGATGTCAGGTGGCTTCACGGATATCTTCCTTTAGTGTGTTTGTGTGTCAAGACTTTGTAAGACAGAATGCTTATGTCAAAGTGAGCTTCAGCCCGCAGATGTGTCATCAACACCTTTGTCTATGATCCCTGTTAGGTCTGGTAGAGCGGCAAACTGAGGTGAAACTTGCAGATTTCCTCTCTGAGAATCAAAAAGACCTGAGTATGGAGGAAGCTTGGCACGTCGTGAAGGGAATGAGAGAGAGGAAGTGCACTGATCAGAAGGAGAAAGCAGACAGCGAGCAAGAAGAGGCACAAAAGTGTGAGAGATTTGTCTAACTGGTTTCTCTTTGACAATGACATATGTTCTTTTTACAACTCTGTTTTCAAACAGTTTTAGCCAGCAAGACGTCTACTTTTCAACAATTACTTCTGGGGAGTGTGCAAATGTGTTAACAGCGTAACACAAATTTTGAGGAGAGTTTGATTTTTAGGGCAATCCAGCTCCTTTACAGACGGGGATTGTTGGGCGACCATTAAGAGATCATAAATTGACCTCATCACTCAATAATCTCCTAAAGTCTCAAAAAAACCTTTTCTGTATAAATGTCTGTGAAATTGTAAGATATTCACGGCGATCTATAGAGATCTTTGAGAGAACACTGAGGGACCAGGAGAGATCACTGACAGAACAAAAGATCGCTGAAAGCAGGAGAGATGGCTGAAGGATCATTGAGAGTTTGTTTGGTGACTAAAGAGCCTGAGAGAGCAGTGAGGGATTACTGAGTGTTTGATGAAAGACCAATAGCATTCATTGAAAGACTGCTGAGAGCTGATTGGGAGACCGATGAGATCATTGAGTGCTCGTTGAGAGATCATTGAGCAATTACTTACCTTTGGTGATTGTTGAGAGATTGTTTTGGACTGAGTCAAAGCTTTGAGGACTGTAAAGATCACTAAAGATCAGTGGAAGATCGTTTGGTGATCTGGCCATTTTGTCATCAGTCGGAGATCTCTCAATGATCTCCACCCCTGTGTAAAGGGGGTATTAGTCACTATCAGCCTCCATGACTTTTTAAAGTTTCCCAAGGGCCCCTTTACACAGCATAGAGATCGTTGAGAGATTGGGCCAATTTTTGATCTTTGGAATTATTTGGGAGATTCTTTTATGTTTTGGACTGAGTCAAAAGTTTAAGGAGACCATGGTAACTGTGGAGATCACTAAAGATCATTGATAGATCGAAAATTGGGCCAGATCTCTCAGTGATGTCCACCCCTGTGTAAAGAGGGTATTAGAAGGGAATTGGTGCAGTCTCTTTTCAGATGTTTAGATGGTCACAAGGAGAGGACACTTTCTGCTGACAGGTAACAGGCTGTTAGGAGTTCTGTGTTTTCTAGTTAAAGCAGCTGTTTCTCTGAGAAAGTTATGTCCGAATAATTTAGGCCTAGTTTAAAAAATACAACACCCTAGGAGAAATCAAAAGATCAAGTGCTTTTACGGGGCAGTTGGTGGTTAAGGATGTGGACTGGACCAGCAGGATCAGTTGTGGGTGGGACAGATAACATAGCCCCACCCAGATAATATTTGCCCCACCCTCATTAACCCCACTGTGTGGTGCGTTAGCAAGTGACAAGACCCATTATAACATCCCGATGGGCAACTTTAATGCCATAGTTGGGGAAGGTCGGAGAAAGAACAAAGAAACATATATCGGGAAAATGTGCCAAGGTGAGTGGAAAAAAAAGAGGCTCTATGCTGGTGAACTGGGCAACAGCAAATGGATTCAAAATCATGAACAGCTTCTTCGAAAAGAAAAGAACTGCAGGTGAACGTGGAAAAGCCCCAATGACCAAGTCAGAAACGAAAGAGTTCATCCTCACAGACAAACAAAGAATTGTTCGGAATGTTACAGTCATCAGTAAAGTGAACGTTGGGAGCGACCACTGGATGCTGAGGAGCATGGTGAGGTTAGACACAAAGTCTGAGAGAAAGAAGCTGCATGGGAAGAAACATCATCACGCTGACCTGAGGCTAGTTAAAGGAAGATGTGAAGAATTCCAGATAGAACTCAAAAACAGATTTGCAGTTCTAGCAGAAGGGGAAGGTCTTGATGATTTGGAAGAAGGAATAAGAGAACAGATACTATCAAGCGCAGACAAGGTAGCTAAAGCTATAAGAAACAACGGTCTACATCAAAATTATCAATTTTGATGAAGGACCTGATGAGAAAAAGAACAGACATGAAGCAAAACAGCAACACATCCAAGATAGAATACGCTGAAATATGCAAGACCATCAAGAAACGCATACGAGATGATGTTAGGCACTTCAGTGTTGAAACCATTAAAAAGGCATTAGAAGACTCAAAAAGCCTGAAGATTGCAAGAAGGAGGCTGTCACCCGGTCAGTGTCACTTGACGTGCCTGATTGATAAAAATGGTAACGAAGTTAGAAACAAGGAAGATATTTTGAAGAGGGTTGAAGAATTCTACAGGGAACTCTACGACAGCAGGTCTAAGGCAAAAGAACTTAAAATCCCAGAAGGCGATGCCGAGCCAAAGATCACTGCCTGGGATGTTGAAGCAGCCTTAAGAAAAATGAAGAACAGTAAAGCAACGGGGAGGACGGAGTCAAAGTGGAGGTACTGAAGGAAGGTGGTATATTCCTCTTAAAGAAGCTTGCTGAGCTCTACACCAAATGCCTAGAACAAAGAAGAATTCCATCAAGCTGGAAAGAAGGCAAAGTTGTCATTCTTTTCAAAAAAGGCAACAGAAGAGACATTAAAAACTACAGACTAATTTGTCTTCTCTCAAATATGTACAAGCTCTTCATAAAAATTCTAACGTTGAGAATCGAGCGCATACTAGATGAAAGCCAGCCAAGAGAACAGGCAGGTTTCCACAGGGGCATACTCCACCATCGATCACATACACGCCTTAAACCAACTGCGAGAGAAATGCAGAGAATACAATAAGCCATTATGTGTAGCCTTTATCCATTATGAGAAAGCTTTTGATTCTATTGTGACGCCAGCCATAATGAAATCAATTAGCAGACAAGGGGTATGTCCAGCCTACGTTAAGCTTCTCAATAATATCTATTCAGACAGCTGTATCCGTGTCCACCTTGAAAATGTCAGCGAGAAAATTCCAATAAAAAGGGCATCCACCAAGATGACACTACATACAGTGGGGCAAAAAAGTATTTAGTCAGCCACCAATTGTGCAAGTTCTCCCACTTAAAAAATGAGAGAGGTCTCCAATTTTCATCATAGGTATACCTCAACTATGAGAGACAAAATGAGAAAAAAAAATCCAGAAAATCACATTGAAGGATTTTTAATGAATTAATTGGTAAATTCCTTGGTAAAATAGGTATTTGGTCACCTACAAACAAGCAAGATTTCTGGCTCTCACAGACATGTAACTTCTTCTTTAAGAGGCTCCTCTGTCCTCCACTCGTTACCTGTATTAATGGCACCTGTTTGAACTCGTTATCAGTACAAAAGACACCTGTCCACAACCTCAAACAGTCAGACTCCAAACTCCACTATGGCCAAGACCAAAGAGCTGTCAAAGGACACCAGAAACAAAATTGTAGACCTGCACCAGGCTGGGAAGACTGAATCTGCAATAGGTAAGCAGCTTGGTGTGAAGAAATCAACTGTGGGAGCAATTATTAGAAAATGGAAGACATACAACACCACTGATAATCTCCCTCGATCTGGGGCTCCACGCAAGATCTCACCCTGTAGGGTCAAAATGATCACGAGAACGGTGAGCAAAAATCCCAGAACCACACGGGGGTACCTAGCGAATGACCTGCAGAGAGCTGGGACCAAAGTAACAAAGGCTACCATCAGTAACACACTACGCCACCAGGGACTCAAATCCTGCAGTGCCAGACGTGTCCCTCTGCTTAAGCCAGTACACGTCCAGGCCCGTCTGAAGTTTGCTAGAGAGCATTTGGATGATCCAGAAGAGGACTGGGAGAATGTCATATGGTCAGATGAAACCAAAATAGAAACTTTTTGGTAAAAACTCAACTTGTCGTGTTTGGAGGAGAAAGAACACCATACCTACTGTGAAACATGGGGGTGGAAACATCATTCTTTGGGGCTGTTTTTCTGCAAAGGGACCAGGACGACTGATCCATGTAAAGGAAAGAATGAATGGGGCCATGTATCGTGAGATTTTGAGTGAAAACCTCCTTCCGTCAGCAAGGGCATTGAAGATGAAACGTGGCTGGGTCTTTCAGCATGACAATGATCCCAAACACACTGCCCGGGCAATGAAGGAGTGGCTTCGTAAGAAGCATTTCAAGGTCCTGGAGTGGCCTAGCCAGTCTCCAGATCTCAACCCCACAGAAAATCTTTGGAGGGAGTTGAAAGTCCGTGTTGCCCAGTGACATCCCCAAAACATCACTGCTCTAGAGGAGATCTGCATGGAGGAATGGGCCAAAATACCAGCAACAGTGTGTGAAAACCTTATGGAGACTTACAGAAAATGTCTGACCTCTGTCATTGCCAACAAAGGGTATATAACAAAGTATTGAGATGAACTTTTGTTATTGACCAAATACTTATTTTACCAAGGAATTTACCAATTAATTCATTAAAAATCCTTCAATGTGATTTTCTGGATTTTTTTTCTTCTCATTTTGTCTCTCATAGTTGAGGTATACCTATGATGAAAATTGGAGACCTCTCTCATCTTTTAAGTGGGAGAACTTGCACAATTGGTGGCTGACTAAATACTTTTTTGCCCCACTGTATATCCCCAAAGCTTTTTACATCAGTACTAGAAGATATATTTAAGACGCTCGACTGGGAACAATGAGGCATATGTATTGATGGAGAATGGCTCTCACACCTCCGCTTTGCAGACGATATAGCAATCATCGCTCAGAATGCAACAAAAGCAATGTTTGGACTGATCGCAAACATCAAAGATGTCATCGTCAATGGCGCAAAGATAGTAGAGGTAGAGGAATACATATACCTTGGACAACGGTTCAGTTTGAAGGATCCCACCCAGGATAAGGAACTGGATCAAAGGATATCAGCCGGATGGCCAGCCTTTGCCCAAAACAAGGATTTATTGAAAGGCAGACTGCCTCTTTGCTTAAAATGAAAAACATTAGATTCATGCATTACACCTGCGATGACTTGTCTGTCAGAAACCTGGACAATGTCCAAAAGGATGGAAGAAAAACTGGCTGCCGCACAGAAAAGAATGGAGAGACGCATTTTAGGTATTACGCTAAGAGATAAAGACTAATATCTGGATAAGACAGCAAACGAGGGTGAAAGATATAGTCCAGATCGTCAAGTCAAGGAAGTGGAAATGGGCCGGACATGCTGCCTGTATGACAGACAATCGCTGGACTGGTAGGCTGACGACATGGAGGCCGAGAGATGGAGTAAGAAACCGGGGACGTCAACACAAAAGATGGCAAGATGAAATTACTTCATTTTTATAAAAAGGCAATTGGTACCATCTGGCTAGAAACCGCTTGGAATGGAAACAACATGCTGAGGCCTTTGTCCAACAGTGGAATTAAACAGGCTGCTGCTGCTGCTGCTGCTGATGTGGTGCCCTTGAGCAAGGCCCTTAGTCCCAACTGCTCCAGTGTGAACAGGGCATTCTTGAAAAAGAGAGATTGCCTCTCAATGAACCTTCCCTGTATAAATAAAGGTTAAATACATTAAAAAAACAGCAAAAAGAAGAAAAATGCCCTCCCAGGCCTGTTAAAAAAGCAACAGCCACCACCCAATGACTGCCGGAGCACTTGAGAACTGGTTGCTTACCTGCTTTTGTGCCAGCCTTCCGAGTTACTGCATGTGAAGAGAGAGAGTACTTTAGGATGACGTTTCTTAGTGGTTTATTTTCAAACGCTTTGATAAGAATTCCCCCACCCATTTCAAAAGAACTCAAAATGGGTGAAGTAAAGAGAAAGTTTACCGAGTTGACAGACAACAAGTAGGAGGAAGCAGGTGGAAATCGTAGGCTCTAACAGATGGATGCCCTGAATAATTGGCTATTGCCACCAGAAGCTTTTGAGGTGGATGGGATGCATCTTGACATGCAATCTATTCATTTGGGACATCTGTCTATAACTGTCAGTGGCGGTCCTGGCTTGTATGATGCCCTCGGTGGACTGCCTCCCCGGCGGCCCAACCCCTCCCCCACACACACACCCGCACGTGCACACACAGAGGAACGCATGCACACATGCGCACACACACACTTAAAAAAAAAAAAAACTTTCTTGATTTTTTATTTCTCTCATAAATGTCCAAATGTTCAATTTTCTCAACAATTAGTGAAGTTTTTCTTGCAGCTTTTTCGTGGCAGTTTTTTTTTTTTAAACTTTTGCCATGTTTTACTTTTTTCCTCATATTTTCATGATTTTTCTTGTACATTTGCACCTATCCTCTCACTGACAGGTGCATCTCAATAAATTAGAATGTCAGCAAAAAGTTGATGTATTTCAGTAATTCAATTCAAAAAATTTAACTCATTATCTATTATATAGATTCATACACACAGAGTGATATACTGTATTTCAAGTGTTTATTTCTTTTCATTTTGATGGTTATGGCTTATAGTTCATGAAAACCCCAAATTCAGTTTCTCAAAAAAAAAAAGAAAATAGAATATTGTCATGTGCGCCTCTACAAGGTGCAGAGAGGACAAATCCACACGCAGGTTGTGTTAAAGACACTTATTAACAATGTTATGACCCGAGCGCCGATCTCGTCCGCGCTCGGGCCATGCATCATCTCTGCCAGCTTTGACAGCAGCGGATTACATTCTGGCTCCCCGGGCTCTTATTGTGACAGTGCTCGGTGGGGCTTCCTGCTGTCAAAGCTGATCAGCTGTTCTGCATCACTGCTCGTTAGCGGCCGGCTTTATTAGCGGGCGCTGACAGCAGGTTGATGAAGCAGTATCGTCGTCAAACATCCCTGGTCTACATTCGTGTCAAGGTTCATGTACGTATTCCTGTTCTTGTTAAGATCGTAGGTGGCTGGGTGTAGCCCTACGATCCTATGCCTCTTGTAGTGAGTGTTTTTGCCACAGTGGCTCATAGTTTGCGTTATTGTCTTGTGTCTTGTATATTAAACATCAATGCAAAACTCACTGGCGACTTTTGGCGTCTTATGGTGGCCCGCGAGGGTCACCGCGTGACAGTATACTGCTGCCAAGGTCGTCTAAACAGAGACGCCACACCGAGACGCCGTCCCGGTGAGTATTTGCTTTAATTGGACGATTGTTCTTCCCTGTCTGGGTAACTGCGTGCTGGGAGAATGCCGTCGCAGAGGGGGCATGCTCGGAGTCAGAACTACGAGCTGGCGGAGGCTTTGGACTATGTGGACGAAATGCTCATCGCTGCCTCCCTCCTCGACTATCACAGCGAAGTACGCTGGTACCTGGACTGCACTGAGGATGTCCTAAATCATCTCCCCCGCTACGCCGACCACCCTGAAGTCGGCGCGAGGAGGGATGACATCGCCGCACAGCGCGAGATACTCCGTATGGTGGAGGAGGACTACGGCCGGAAGCAGAGGAGGAGGCATCCTCGCTCCCCGCTTTGGAATCCCGTTCCTGTCCCGGATCCGGTCCAGGAGTTTGTGCCATCTGGGAGCCGTCGAAGCCGTCGGCGCCACGGCCAAGGTGAACCTCAGCAGAATCCCTGACTGGATCCGCTGCCGGCGAAGCCCATCAGCGGACCTCCAAGAGCAGCTCCTCCTCGTCCTTTCAGGGGGCCCTCTGTCGCCATCCAGCAGGGAGAGGGAGGAACTACGTCCCCTACAGCAGGCACCATCCTCCCTCCGGGAGAAAGGCAAGTCCAAGTTCATTCTTTACATGATAATAGCAATCTGCCTTGTCTGACTCCTGGGGGCGGAGTTCGGGGTTCGCAGTCCCCCGAGCTCCTACCACCTGCTGTAGTTGTGATAACCAAACCTGCTGCCTCTGTGTCTCCCTCCGCTGAGCGGTCCACAATGCCAGACTTACGTCGCCGGACGAGGGGGGGCCCTGCGGTTCTGGAGAGCCTGGATCCAGCCCCGCAGCCACGCCGTGGACAGAGGAGAAGAGCGGACTGGGGCCTGGAGCCTGTGCCGACGGTGACGCGTCCCCGGGTCTCCTCGCCAAAGTGGTCCGAGCCAGTGGGTCAAGGGTCCCCTGCCCCCACGCCATACGGGTCATCGGCGTGGACGTCAGCATCAGAGGAGCCTCAGGCTGCGGAAACCATCATGCCAGCTGCGGAGCGCGACGTAGCTGAGTGGGAGCCTGCGGACGAACGTCTTCACCCTGAACCTGTATCAACGAAGTCCTGGACGGCGACAGAACCCGGGTGCAGGCAAGTGCTCTCTCTTGTGTCTCTTTCTCCTGTCTTGGAGCACTTTTGCCTGCCTCTCGGGGAGGCGAGTCAGGGGCAGCCGCCTGCTGCGCCCGAGCTCGTCTTGCTGGGCTCTGTCGCTGCTGGTGATGCTGATCCCGGTTCTTCTCTGTCACCTGAGCTTTGATGCAGTGTCACCGGTGCGGAGCCAGTTGTGGTTGCTGTGTTGGAGGTTCCAGGTTCGGGGGCGGAGGTCGTCAGCGTTGCTGCGCCGACCCAGTCGGGGTCCTTTGTGGAGGCTGCTGTGACCCAATCGGGGTCCGACGTGGGTGTGCCCGAGGCCCAATCGGGGTCCATCGCGGGAGCTGCTTTGGCCCAATCGGGGTCCGATGTGGGTGTGCCCGAAGCCCAATCGGGGTCCACTGCAGGTGCTGTTTTGGCCCAATCGGGGTCCGACGTGGGTGCAGCCGGGACCCAATCGGGGTCCAGCAGAGGTGCAGTGCCGGTGTGGCCCGAGGACGGTGGAGGAGCTGCAGACCCTTCGCCGCCTGACTTAGTACGGGCTCATCTTCGCGATCATTCCCCTCTTCGGAGTCATCGCCCCTGCTCATCATCACAGGGGGCCGTGGGGGTCCTTCTTTGCTTGCCCCGGCTCTCCCATGTTTTGTCCTCGCCAAGGAGGCTGCCGCGGGCTGTTTTCCCCCGGATTTGGTGGCTGAGGGATGCGGGTCGACTGCCCGAGGTACTGCTTCGCCAGTTCGGCACCTTGGGTCGGCCACCCGACATGTTGTGTGTATTATTGGGCGATCTGGTTCGGCCACCGGAGGAGTGGACTTTCCGGGCCTGGGACTGTGGTAAGCCGCCCTGTCATGTTCCACCCCCCATGACCACCGGCCGTTGGATGCGGGGAGACCGCCTGAACTATTCCCGTGGCGTTTGGTCTCCACCGGTCGTCATGAACTGTCGGGGGTAGAGGTCATTCGTGGTGGTAGTCTGGCCCTGTAATTGTTCTGTTTTTTTTTTTTTTGCTGTCCTGTGTGTATTTGATTTGTGCATTTGGGAGTGGTATTTTTGTTATCGTGCTTTGTATTGTTTTTTTTCTTGCCTTGTCTTGATCTTGAGTTGTGCTTTAAAGGGTACCTGTGGTGGTCGTGAAAAAAAAAAGATATTATATTGAGCCCCTGTCTCACGTTCTAGTTCAAGTTTAAGTTGAAATTCATGTTCAAAGCAATTTGATATAAATCCATTGCTGATGTGCTGGTTCAGTGATGTCAGCAAAACATGCGAGCAGCCATACTAGCGGCTACATGGCCTACCAGGACGCTTCCTGTGACATAATATCGTTGGCACCGTGATCTGGATCAATATTGGCTGAGCCTGGAGTGCCCGGATGAGCAGTGGCTTTCGGGATATTCAAATTCAAATTCAAACGTTTATTTCAAACTCAGGGTTCATATTAAATGCAGAACTAAAACGAGTAGAAAATAAATAAATAAATGCTTAAATTCAGCAGGTCGTATCGTCTGATCTGAGCTTGTAACAGCCGCCAGATGGGCTGGGCTCCTCCCTCGCCGCTAAAACTATATACAGAGCAGCAGACACTCGACGCGTTGCGTTGTGTGTGAGGACCAAAATTCAAACGTTTATTTCAAACTCAGGGTTCATATTAAATGCAGAACTAAAACGAGTAGAAAATAAATAAATAAATGCTTAAATTCAGCGGGTCATATCGTCTGATCTGAGCTCGTAACAGCCGCCAGACGGGCTGGGCTCCTCCCTTGCCGCTATACAGAGGAGCAGACAGCAGGCAGCAGGCTCTTGTTACAACAAAAACATACAATGCGATATGGATATCGCAACATGGTGGAATGTAAAGCCTTTGGATGTCTCAGTGATAAGCGAAAAAACAAAGATAATTATTTTATATTATTTTATACCACCACAAACACTTCTTTTGTGTACCCAAACCCAGCTCACCTTGTCAGAAGATCATAGCGGAAAAGTGATTGCGCAATCTCGGAACAGGGCACAGACGTCTCCTTTCAGACGAAATTGCGTTGTGTGTGAGGACCACTTCATCACTTTAACCCTCAGAAGACCTTTCTAGCTCAAATCTGTAGCCATGTTGGACGAATTCTTCCTCAGAGTCTGACAATTCAGCCATAATAGAATAAAAACACTCACATAAGCACCCTAGACACTCATACAGGCGGAGTATTGGCAACGATATGACGTCACATCCGCATGTGTCATGGCGGCGCCCAGAGTTTTCATTGGCTGGCCATGCCTGCGGTCGTATTTGCATATTTCTCTGGTGGTATATGGCTGGCAATAATTATTTAACCAAATAACGAATACTTTGCCTAATGTTTTCAAGTTGAATGCGTTTAGACGACCACCACAGGTACGCTTTAAGGAGTGTTGTATTTTTTTTGTTTTTGTGCCTGTGTAACTGTGTTTCATGTATTTTGGTGTCGTTTTTGTTTTTCCTGATTGTCTGTGCCCTGGTTCACGGTCTGTGATTTGATCCTCTCCCGCCGGGCCTGCCCCATCTGCCCACCCTGGAGGGGGTGGGGGTGGGGGCTTGGATGTCTATGGGCATTCTGAGCCCGCCCTCAGAGGGAGGGTACTGTTATGACCCGAGCGCCGATCTCGTCCGCGCTCGGGCCATGCATCATCTCTGCCGGCTTTGACAGCAGCGGATTACATTCTGGCTCCCCGGGCTCTTATTGTGACAGCGCTCGGTGGGGCTTCCTGCTGTCAAAGCCGATCAGCTGTTCTGCATCACTGCTCATTAGCGTCCGGCTTTATTAGCGGGTGCTGACAGCAGGTTGATGCAGCAGTATCGTCGTCAAACATCCCTGGTCTACGTTCGTGTCAAGGTTCATGTATGTATTCTTGTTCTTGTTAAGATCGTAGGTGGCTGGGTGTAGCCCTACGATCCTATGCCTCTTGTAGCGAGTGTTTTTGCCACAGCGGCTCATAGATTGTGTTATTGTCTTGTGTCTTGTATATTAAACATCAATGCAAAACTCACTGATGACTTTTGGCGTCTTATGGTGGCCTGCGAGGGTCACCGTGTGACAAACAAAGGCAAAATAAATGTCAAAGGTGCCCACAACACAACAATGAAAACAGGGATCACTTACACCGGTGCCTCAGAGTAGATGCGCTCTGGAGAAGATAAGGTTGGAGACAAATAGACAAATGTAGACAATGTAAACAATGTAATTTAGCCACAAAGCACGGTCAGAGTCCACGACTTAAATACAGGGAGGTGAACTGGGAATAATGAGCAGCAGGTGTGGCCAGGAGTGGGCAATGACCTAATTCTAATATCTCTCACAGCTGAGGTGAACTAGAGAAACAGGCTGTGAGAGGGTACGTCTGGGAACAGAAGAAATAATGGCCCTGTCACAGAGAAAGGTGAAACAGTCTCAAAATACATGAATAGACCATATAATACCAATACTGAAACCCAAATAATAAATAGGAGGATAAATCTGCAGGAAACAAACACAAAAAGACACCACAGAGCTAGGAGAAAATACAGGGAAAGTGCATAAATAAATTGAGAGACTGAGCCCAGTAGAACCCCTGCTCAGTCCTGTGACAGAGCCCCCCCTTTAAGGAGTGGATCCAAGACACCCCAAGGTAACATCAAAGGAGCCCCCCTCCCCAAAAAAAAGGTACAGCAAAAAACAAACCAGGGTGGGAGGTGGGGGAAACAGGTACGGAGAGAGCAAAACTACAAGGCCTGCACTTGCAAAACACAGAATTATCCCCCCCCCCCCCTTAGCTTAGGAGCTTAGGAGTTCCGGGGGCCGACCAGAGTCCCAGGACTGGCAGCTGGCTAGGTGGAACAAGTCGGGAGGTCTGCCAAAGTCCCAGACCAACCAGATTGCCAGGTGGCACGAGTCGGATGGCCTGCTGGAAGATAGGGACCACCCGACCTGGTGACTCAGTCTTTCTGGCTGCCGGCCCGAGTGCTTCAGCCACCTTAACAGAAGAGGTGGCCCGGGAGGCGGCTCCCCCACTAGGAGGCCCACAACTGGTGAGGAGAGCCGAGGAGGGGGAACCGTGACTTTGCCAGGCAGAGCAGGAAGGGGAGCCCCGATGGCGTCTGGCTGAAGAGGAGGGGAGACCATGATGCCCTCAGTGGTCCTGGACAGGGGAAAAGTAGCACCCACGGTGGCTCAGGGCTGGAGCTCTGCAGCACCCACGGTGGCTCTGGGCTGGAGCTCTGCAGCACTCTTGGTGGCCTTGGGCTGGAGCACTGCTGCACCCACGGTGGACCCCAGCTGGGAAAACGCTGCACCCACAGTGGTCCCCGGGCTGGGGGATAATGCCCATGGCGGACCCATACCAGAACGCAGCACCCACGTTGGCTCCAAGCTGGGGCGTAGCACTCATGATGGTCCCCAGATAGGACACAGCACCCACGGAGACCTGGACGGCAGCAAGGGAACCCAGATGACGGCCTCCGACAGGGGATGAACTACACCCATGGAGGACCCGGCCTGGGCCATAGCTGCACCCATGGAGGTCCCAGGCTGGGACAGGATGTCCATGACGACCTCGACAGGAGAAGCTGGACCCTGAGCGACCTCCAGCAGCAACCCTGGATCTACGGAGTCATCTGATGGTGAAGGATCCTCTCCGGCGACCCTGAGGGAGAGCTCAGACACAGCACAAAGAGAAGAGGGGTCAGGGTCGCTGGCAGCGGTGGAGCCCGGCGAGGCGAGCTCAGATGCAGCGGGTGGTTGCACCTGGCTCTCCTCACCAAGAGTCAGGCAAGATTGCTCCAGGACGGAAAATAGAAAGACAACAGACAGCACTTGCCTGACCTCGAGCTCCACCGCCGTCCAGGACTCCAACGATCCAGGTGAAGATGAAGATTCGGGCTCGGTCTCAGGGAGGTCCAGCTTGGCTGTGGACTCTGCTACAGTGGCCTCCGCAGCAGGCATGATGGTGGTAGCAGTCCTAAGGCTCCCAGGTGATGTTCCCCACGCTGGTGATTCATCTGGTGTGGTGGCTGGGGGCTGCCTCACCGCTGGCCCTGGAACTCGATCCTCCAGGGCCACAGGCTCCTCCATTGTCCAGCGGTTCTGCTCTAGGGCCGGTGGACACTCAGGGAGAAGTGGGGGAGACACGGAGAGAGGTGGAGAGCAGTTAATTGCTGCAGCAGGTGGGGAGAGCTCAGGGGACTGCGTTTCCTGAGCCTCCCTACCAGGAATCAAGCAAGGCATATCATCATAATTTGAAGAGGGAAAAAATAACGCTTGCCTGATTTCCTGGTGTAGGATGTTGTTTGCTACAGCAGGTGAATGGTCATCCCTCTCTGTGGCTCTGGTGGGCATGGGCCCCCCTGAGGATTGTGGAGGAGCCGCTTCAGCAGACACAGAGATGGGCAGAGCCGGGGAACCCATGGAGGACCTCTCGGCAGCAGGAGAGGACACCGAGGTTGAGCAGGGAACAGCAGCTGCAGAGCAGAGAGAAGCTGAAGATTCAGCCAGGTGAGAAGGAGCCATAGGCTGCACTGTTGAGGGAGGCTTCAGTTTCGGTGCCACGGAGATGGCTGTAGTAGAGGCAGGAGGCTTCCCCCGGCAGTCCACCGCAGGGTGACGTGGCTGTGGTGGAGCAGATGGGGCTGGAACGGGCGCCAGAGGCTGATGCGATATGGAGATGACGGGGGCCCGGGAATGCCTTCCCTTCGGCATGCATGCAGGCTTCACCGGAGATTTCCTCTTCATCGCGCCATTCTCGCATTGCAGCGCAGCCACCAGAGAAATCTTCTCTTTACCCTCAGTGTGCTCCATCAGCTGAGGGCACCAGCAAGCCACTGCCTCTGCGAGCTTCAGATACCACAATGCGTCCTCTTGCGTGGAATATGCGCATGCCGTGGAGATTAACCCATCAATGTCCATGAGCACATAACAGCAATCCCACCCCAGACGCATTGGGTAGCCGTGTCCTCCTGCTGAGTCCATAAGTCCATATTGAGCTGCGAAACCCAGGTGAGTAAAAAAAAACAAAACGAGGGGAAAAAAGGGCACACAAACACAACTGCTGGATCTTTTAAACTGGCGGCTAAATTCTGTCATGTGCGCCTCTATGAGGCGCAGAGTGTCATAACCCGAGTGTCGGTTCTGGCCACACTCGGGCCTCATATCTTGTTGTTCCCTGGCTTTGGCAGCTGAGGGTTCCTTCCAGCTCCTCGGGCTCTTATTGTGAAGGCGCCCGGGGGAGCTCCCTGCTGTCAAAGTCAGCTGCTGCTCTGCTGTCATTAGCAGCAGCTGTGCCGTGTTGGGGTCATTAGCCACCAGATATAAGCGGGTGCTGAATGTCCTCCAGCGCGGCAGTCTCTGTTATGTTCCTGTTATGTTCAGCTATGTTCTGGTTATCCTGGTTAACCCCTGTTGTGTTCCTGCTGACCTCCGTTGTCCACTGTTAGCCGACTGGGGTATCTCGTAATCCCATCGGTTAACGGTCCTGTGTGTAAGGTACGTTCAGTGTGATTACCCTGACTATTACTCGTCTGGTGCATCGGGTGCTCCCCGGCTCAGACGTACCCATCCCGTTGTTTGTAATCTCTTCCTTGTCAACCTGCACTGTTAATAAACATCACTGCAAACTCACTGGTGACTGAGGCATCTTGTGACAGTCCGTGAGGGCCGTTGTGACAGTAGACTGCCGCCAAACGCCCGGAGAGGAGGCGTTGTATCGAGACGCCATTCACTGTGCAGTTTGCAGTATTGGACTGTTTGTTTCTACCTGTCTGAGTGTCTGCAGCTGGGAGTATGACGTCATCCAGGAGCCGCAGCGGGCGCCTGGGCAGGCAGCTAGCGGAAGCTCTGGAAGATATTGACAACACCATCTTTTCCGCTACGCTGTGGGACGCTCCCAGCGACATGTTAAGACATTTGGACTACGCTGAGGTATTTCTGCTTAATCTCCCCCTCGAGTTTGACGATCACCCGGAGGTGATAGCGAGGTGGGAGGAACTCGCCGCCCAACGCGAGTCACTTCGTGGGCTGGAGGAGAGGAGCAGGAAGCAAGGGAGAAAGCGTCCTTGCTCCCTGCGTCGTTGTTCCGCCCCCGTCCCGGAGAAGAACCAGGAGTGCGCGCCGTCTGGGGGCCGGCGACGACGTCGGCGTAACGACGCGGGCTCTCCTCAGCAGAATCCTCAGCTGAAACCCCGTCTGGATCCAGTTCTGGGTCGCCGCAAGGGCTCAACCCCCCACACAGCTGTCACTCCTGCGCCTCGTCAGAGGGGAATCCCCGCAGCCTCGTCTTTTTCCGGGCTTTCGCCTGCTGTCCCGTCAGCACTCCATGCCCGACTGACCCCGGCTGTCGCCCCCTCCTCCTCGTCGCCTATCCTGGCTGCTGTGTGTCTCGGGAGCTCCGTTTTGGCGAGTCTCATCCCGGAACCGTCTCGAGTGGCCTCACCTCGTCTTCCCAGAGGGCCCTCTGTCGCCACCCAGCGGGGAAAGGGAGGAACGACGTCCCCCACAGCGGGAACCATCTTACCCTCAGGAGAAAGGCGAGTGCATGATAATTTCTCTCATTCCGATATTGTTTTGCCTTGTCTGACTCCTGGGGGTGGAGTTCGGGGTATGCAGCCCCCCGAGCTCCCTCCACCTGCTGTGGATGAAAGAATTAACCCTGCTTCCTCTGTGTCTCCCTCCGCTGAGCGGTCCTCGACGTCAGGCCAACGTCGCTGGATGAGGAGGGGGCCTGCGGTTCTGGAGAGCCTGGTTCCGGTTCCGCAGCCACGCCATGGGCGGAGGAGGAGAGCGGACTGCAGCATGGAGCCTTCGCCGGTGAGGAAGCGTCCCCGGGGTTCCACGGAGGAGCGGTCCGGTCCAGCAGGGCGAGATTCTCCTGCCACCACGCCATGCGGGCCACCGGCGTGGACATCGGTGCCGGAGGACTCTTTGGCTGCACGCACCATCATGCCAGCTGCGGAGCCCGACGCAGCTGAGTGGGAGCCTGAGGACGACCTCCTGACATCTGAGCCCGGATCTTCGCAGTCCTGGACGGCGTCAGAACCCGAGTTCAGGCAAGTGCTCTGTTTTGTCTTTCTGTTTCACCTCTTAGAGCACTTTTGCCTGTCTCAAGGGGAGATGAGCCGGGTGCAGCCGCCCGCTGTGTCCGAGCTTATCTCGCCGGGTTCTGGCGCTGCCGGTGATCCTGATCCCGGGTTTTCTCTCTCTTTTGAGCCTTCTCCCAGGGTCGCCGGCGAGGGGCTGCTCTCGCCTGCTGCGCCAGAGGTTCCGGTTTCGGGGTTGGAGGTCGAGTCGGGTGCCACGCCGACCCAGTTGGGGTCCGTCGCGGGTTTGGTTCCGAAGGCCCAATCGGGGTCCACCGTGGGTTTGGTTCCGAAGGCCCAATCGGGGTCCACCGTGGGTTCGGTTCCGGAGGCCCAATCGGGGTCCGGCGTGGGTGCAGCACCAGCAGGTCCTGGATTCGGTGAGGGAGCTGCAGATCCCTGGCCACCGGATGCTGGACAGACTCATTCCCCTCGTCACCCTCATCACCACCGTCATCCTCCTCGTCTCCCTGAGGAGCGCTACCCATCTCCACCTGGGGCTGTTGGGGTCCCGAACGCTCCGCCCGGTTCCCCTTCGTCTCTCCCCTTTTCAGCGGGACCGCCGGCTGCTTCTTCCCAACGGTTCTGGTGGGCTGGCGTTGCGGGGCGGCCGCCTGAAGGACTGTCTCGCCGGTTTGGTTCTCTGGGCCGGCCCCCCGTCATTTTTGACTCCCTGTGTGGCGACCTGCTTCGGCCGCCTGAAACTCTCTGCTTCCGAGCATGGGACTGGGGTAGGCCACCCGAACCGTCCTCTTTTCCCCTCCCTGTTCTGTGGCCTCTTGATGCCGGACGACCCCCCGAACCTTTTGCCCCCATCCCTCCGGGTCAGGACTGCACCCTCCCCGGGTTTCTGATTTCGTTTGTGGGACTGTTGGGGTGTGCGGGGGGGGAGGGGGAGGGGGATTGATTTGTGTTTTTGTGGCCCACTACTTTGTTTCTGTGTTTGGTGGTTCTTTTCCCTCCACCTTATGTCAATTTGTTTTTGCCAATAGGTGTACTGCCTATTTTGACTCTGTTCTTGTCACCCACATTCAAGGGAGTATGGTTTTTTTTTTTTTTTCCTGTCTCTACTGCCTTGTTGGTCTTGTTGTTTGTCTCTCTCCCTCCTGCCAGCACCCCATCCACCCACCCTAGGGGGGTGGGGGGGGCTGGGGTGTTACTCTGGCCGCTCAGAGCTCGGCCTTGAGGGGGAGGTACTGTCATAACCCGAGTGTCGGTTCTGGCCACACTCGGGCCTCATATCTTGTTGTTCCCTGGCTTTGGCAGCTGAGGGTTCCTTCCAGCTCCTCGGGCTCTTATTGTGAAGGCGCCCGGGGGAGCTCCCTGCTGTCAAAGTCAGCTGCTGCTCTGCTGTCATTAGCAGCAGCTGTGCCGCGTTGGGGTCATTAGCCACCAGATATAAGCGGGTGCTGAATGTCCTCCAGCGCGGCAGTCTCTGTTATGTTCCTGTTATGTTCAGCTATGTTCTGGTTATCCTGGTTAACCCCTGTTGTGTTCCTGCTGACCTCCGTTGTCCACTGTTAGCCGACTGGGGTATCTCGTAATCCCATCGGTTAACGGTCCTGTGTGTAAGGTACGTTCAGTGTGATTACCCTGACTATTACTCGTCTGGTGCATCGGGTGCTCCCCGGCTCAGACGTACCCATCCCGTTGTTTGTAATCTCTTCCTTGTCAACCTGCACTGTTAATAAACATCACTGCAAACTCACTGGTGACTGAGGCGTCTTGTGACGGTCCGTGAGGGCCGTTGTGACACAGAGAAGATAAATCCACACGCAGGTTGTGTTAAAGACATTTACTAACAAAAGCAAAATAAATGTCAAAGGTGCCCACAACACAACAATGAAAACAGGGATCACTTACACCGGTGCCTCAGAGTAGACGCGCTCTGGAGAAGATAAGGCTTCAGAGGCTGCCTAAGTGTAGCGAGGAGACGATTGGAGACAAGTAGACAAATGTAGACAATGTAAACAATGTAATTTAGCCACAAAGCACAGTCAGAGTCCATGGCTTAAATACAGGGAGGTGAACTGGGAATAATGAGCAGCAGGTGTGGCCAGGAGTGGGCAATGACCTAATTCCAATATCTCTCACAGCTGAGGTGAACTGGGGAAACAGGCTGTGAGAGGGTACGTCTGGGAACAGAAGAAATAATGGCCCTGTCACAGAGAAAGGTGAAACAGTCTCAAAATATATGAATAGACCATATAATACCAATACTGAAACCCAAATAATAAATAGAGGGATAAATCATCAGGAAACAAACACAAAAAGACACCATAAATCTAGGAGAAAATACAGGGAAAGTGCATAAATAAATTGAGAGACTGAGCCCGGTAGAACCCCTGCTCAGTCCTGTGACAGAATATAACATAAAATTAATTTTAAAAAATTGATTTTTTTTTTTTTAATTCAAAGTCAGCACAGCCATCTACCGGGATATTTTAGAGCACTTCATGCATCCCTCTGCTGACAAGCTTTATGAAGATGCTGATTTCATTTTCTAGCAGGACTTGGCACCTGCCCACACTGCCAAAAGTACCAAAACCTGGTTTAATGACCATGGCATCACTGTGCTTGATTGACCAGTAAACTCTCCTGACTTAAACCCCATAGAGAATCTATGGAGTATTGTTCAGAGGAAGATGAGACACCAGACCCAACAATGCAGATGAGCTGAAGGCCACCATCAAAGCAACCTGGACCTTCATAACACCTCAGCAGTGCCACAGGCTGATCACCTTCATGCCACACTGCATTGATGCAGTAATTCATGCAAAAGGGGCCCTGGTCAAGTATTGAGTATGTACATGGACATACTTTACAATTAGCCAACATTTCTATTAAAAATCAATTTTTTTCCAATTAATTTAATGTAATATTCAAATTTTCTGAGAAATTGAATTTGGGGTTTTCATGAGCTGTAAGCCATAATCGTTAACAGGAAAAGAAATAAACACTTGAATTATATCACTCTGTGTGTAATGAATCTATATAATATAGGAGCTTCATTTTAAAAATTGAATTACTGAAATACATCAAACTTTTGATGACATTCTAATTTATTGAGATGCACCTGTACTATGCTGTCCTGTATCAACTATCCTTGCAGTCTTTGTGGGGATGGAGGGGGGGCAGGTTAACAGAGGGGATGGTTTTGGCTCATTTTGCTGACTAGGCAAATGGCCTTTTTAATTTTTTGCAAAGATTTATTCAGTTGAATGAAGTTTTAATAATTTCTTTATTGAAAGAAAAGCTTTTTTTTCAGAATTTTGCTAAGATGTTTTTATTTTGAAGAGAGCAACATTTTTCAATGGAAGCTGCCCATTTTTTTTGTCATTGACCTTTACATAAGTAATGATGAAGACTGTGGTCTCTGTGTGAGCAGATAATTTGTAAAGATTTGTGGGGTATTAAGTATGTCCATGAGTGTATAGTTATTAAAGTAAAATAGATACCACCTAAGTAAGCTATAAAGTTGACATATTTTTAACAAATCTCATTCCATGTGCCCTTTTTTTATTTATTAATTTGTACCCCTGCCTCTCAAATAGTCTCTGTACAGCCCTGAAATGAATTCATGTGGACAGTAAACTGAAGCCGACTACAACACATTGGAGAAAAAAAAAAGTTACATACAACTAGTCTCATCAAAAAAATGTCAAATTGCACGTTTTGTCACTCAGAGAAATCGTACACAAACGCGTAAAAAAGCTTTTTCATGTGCAGTGAATACGTGGCATTTACAGCTTTAAGAAAGGCGTCTAACGGCAGCTTAACGTTTGCCAGTTTGTGTTCCTCTCACTTTTATTGTGTTTCACCATCGAGCAACTAACCCACATCTTAATCCCTAACCCTAACCTCACAGGAGGTAATGCGTAAATCTAAACTTTCATTTAGTGGAGTGCAAAACAAAGAAAAAAAAATTAAAAAGTCGCTGACAGATGAGAGTGGGACTCGAACTCATGTGTTTTTTTGCCATTGGTTGAATGTCCGGGTAATTAACTGTCCACCATCCCCCTCCCACCAACTGAATGAGCATAGGGAAACCAAAGTAAAAGAGGAGTTCTGCGCATGCACGGTGAGGACTGTTTAGGAGTGTTTTGCACATGTGCAGTGAGTGAAGGTATGGACTCGAGGACTCGGCTTGTAAATATGTGCCAAGGCACGTTATTTTTTGGTTTAACATGCAAATGTATGATTTTAGAGGGGTGGAAAATGTTTATTAGATGCGTTTTTTCCTGAGACTGGGTTGTAATAACCAAATGTTGCCATTTCAGGGCTCAGTGTTTTAAAATTCAAACCGCTGCATAATTTAAGAAAAAAAATTACTCTTAACATTTTTTTTCCTCCTTTGCTCTGCTTTGAATGTCCGCCATACTGGAGTTTGATCTGCGGAGTCTGCCAGCCACAGACAGAGGATGCCAGCATCCCGCCTGTAGAGGGTGCCCATTTGCCACAAACACACGCTCGGCACATATAATTATGAATCTTTTATTATTATTTTTATTTTTCTGATTCTCATGGCACCCCTAAAAGAATGGCGCCTTGGGCCTCCGCCCACATCGCCCTTATCTGAAACTGTCACTGCATACTGTATATAAAACTCCCATTAATTGTTTTATTCATCTTCTTCCGCTTAATCCTTTTCGGGTCGCAGTGAAAATGTGTAGAGCACTAAATGTGTCTGGCCTGAGTCTGACCTACCTGTACTTTGGAAAAGCTATTTTGTGTGTTATCCTCCAGTACTGCTTGATAAGTGGACTCTGTCTGATAATGATGCTCTTAAGTAGGCCAGTGTCAGGACAAACACACAGAAGTGGCACAAGTTTCAGCAGAAATGCTTTCCAAAATATCAAACTAATTTAGAAATGATAAAATGTCATTATAGGGCTGTATAATAATTCAAAAACAGCGACTGTATTCCCATCAATGTAGACTGTCACTTAACATGTGAAATCAGAAACAAGATGATTGTTTGACCTTCCTAATTATAAAATCAGACAGAAACTGGCTGCGAACAATGTGTGAGAAAGTCCTCATTGAAGATGCATAACACTGCATACCTTACATACTTAGGGAAAAATAATTATTTTTAGTGGCTTTACATTAAACAAAACACAAAAAAATGCTGTTATCAATAAAACTGTTTTTATTCTTCCATTCACACAAAGTAGAAAGCTGTTTTGTACCTTAGACATGTTTTCGACTGTCTTCAGAAAAAAACTGTTCTGACCTGACAGCTCTGCCAGGGTGGTCGCCCCCCGCCGTGCGATGGTCTTTGGAGGAGAGAGTTCCAGGTGTGCGAGAACATGAAGGCTCCATCATCTCCGTTCATGGTGTTGTGGGCCCACGTCCTGATTTCAGTTGCTTCTTTGATCCAGCACTTGCGTTTGCTGTCTTCCATAATGTGGATCATCTTGCAGCGATCTGATATTGCCGATTTGAGGTTTTCCTGTTCTGCTTTTTCTTTTTGCGCTCTTGTGTCATCCAGCTGTTTCTTTTTCAGAATGCAAAAAAAAAAAAAAAAAAAAAAAAAATCACATTTAAAATTCAATTCAATTAATAAAATCAATGAATTTAAATTAAATTAAAATTGAACAAATGCTGAAGTGTTCTTGAGGGTTTTTTGTCTCAAAGGAAATCCTATAGGGGTGGGTGTAGTGTAGTTATTTATAATATAATGTGAGGCACGAGGTGGCGGCTCCGCCTTCCGGTCACGCCACCACCTGTGACTATAAAAGGGCTGCAGTCAGGAGGGGCGGTCTCTCTTGGCCATCCTCTGCCTGGCGGCTGTGTGGGTTGCACCTGTGCCCTCCATTAATAAACGTATGTTCGGTTCGACACTTGGCCTCGTCCTTGGCTCCATATACAGACCTCACAGTGGGGAAACAACTCAATGCTTCGCAGTGTCATGATAGTTTGTGGTGGTGATATTGCATCGATACAGAGACACTAGTATTGTGATATTAAAAATTATTAACACATGGTGCAAACACAAACTTACCTATTTAGGCACCAGGGTAATAAAAAACTGTACTTTTCAGTCCACTAGATGGTGCTAAATGCTCACTATTTGGTTAGGTCAGCACAGCAAAGGAGTGATTCATGAGCTCTAGTCGAGAGTTGAACAAGACAAAGATTGGGATGGGAAATGATATTGCAGTAGGGCTGTCTACACACCTGTGTAGGTTGCACCTGTGCCCTCCTTTATTAAACGTATGTTCGTTTCGACACTTGGCCTCATCCTTGGCTCCAAATACAGACATAACATTTTGGCAATGAGGATAAAAAAAAAGGATTAAGAAGGTATGGAAGCGCGTGGATCTAGGGTTCGGCTGTTTCTGGAGCTCCCGGGCGGGTCACCTGTTCCCTGGCCGAGGCGGTGCGCTGTCTTCCTGGCTTACATGGTGGTGCTGAACCCGGGGAGAATGGACAGGCTGAGGGTAAGCACGTTGTTGGTGCACAATTTGGGAACTGGAGGCCAGTGGATACTGAGCACGCTTGGCGGCTCAGATTGCTTTGAGGACGTGACCGAGCTGATGGTACGCAATTTTCGCACCCTGCATGACACCACTGTCCGGAGGAGCGGGTTTCGACAGCGCTGCCAACAGCTGGAGTTCCCTGTTACCACACAAGTAGCGGATCTGGACAGCGATGGGAACGTGGAAGAAGATGCGGGAGATGCCAACGCTGTGGATTTGAGGTCTGCCCCAGAGAAGCACACGCGTATGGGCTGCGGGTCCGTGAAGTACTGCTTCGAGGCCAGAGACTGTCCGGCAAGAGCGAAGCGCTACGGCAAGAGTGGTCGCCTGCGCCATTTTGCCAGGGTATGCTGCATGTTTGAGCGAGGAAGTCCGCAGTATAAATTGGACCCTCCCACCCCGACGGTTGTCCACACTGTGTCCCCGAGCACCAGTGGAGTTGGATGGTGTGGAGGTGTCATTACTGATCGACAGGGGAGCGGTGGGTTCCCTGCTGAATTGGACCATTGTAGGACGATTTTTCCCGCACTACAGGATTGGAAGTGACCCAGCACCGCTTTGTGGATATGGAGGAGGACAGCTAGCCACGGTGGGAATGCTGAGACTGACGGCCCAGTACAAATCAGTGAGGTGTCTGCCCTGGAGTTCACTGTGATGGCCTGGGGTGACAACATAATAGGCTGCAACCTTTTTTATAGTTTGGGCTTCGCCATTAAATGTGGTGCTGGAGAGGAGTAGTCAGGCTGTGGACTGTGGGATCGACCGACTCTGAGAGTGGAAGACGATGCAGTGTGGGATGAAGAACTGCCTGGCACCCTGGAAAGTGATCAGGACCAGTATCGCTCAGGTCCATCTCAGGAGGGTCCCTGTGCCGAAGCCCAGGTCGCCAGGGACGAGGGTACTGGGTGGCATGGTGGGACGCCTGCAACGGCGGGCGATGCCAAGGAGCTGTTTCCATTTGTTCCTGGAGCTCGGCTAAGGTGGGCCGATGAACATGGAGCCATGACGGCGATGGCTGATTCAAAAGAGGTCGGGGCCAAACCGGTAGGCACGGCGAGGCAACGTGCCACACAGAGACCCTGCGAGCTGAGCAAAACCCCTCTGGGAGTCACGGACTGGATTCAGGAGGAGGGGCGACCACGGCAGGTAGGGGCCGGCTGGCGGTTGGAGGAGCACCAGGGACGGTTATGTGTCGAGGCCAGATGAGAGAATGCTCATCTCCAGCTGCCAGACGGTTCATGGGGGCACCCGAATGAGCTGTGGCGTGCCCGGGAGGGGACTGAGGGACGTGGGCCTGGACGAGCGGAGCAACTGGTGGTGATGAACAAGAGTCAAACCAGTGCTGAGGCGACCTGCTACGGCCTGGGAGGCTGGCTGCTTCCAGGGGCAAACTGATAACAGGGCGGTCCAGGGGGCCCACGGACTTGTTTTCTCCAGCCATATGTATATAGGTTGATTATTGTGCATACGTTTGCAATGTTTTATTATGTGCGTATTATAAGTTAATTGTTATGCTTGTGTTCAGAATGATTTGTTGTTTATGTATGTAGTTCTAGGGGATTATTTTTTGTATTTTATTTTAGTTTAGGAACACGGCGGTCATTTTAATTTGTAGATGGACTTTTGTTTTAGTACAAGCGGCAGAATAACCTGCTTTGCCATGTGGGGTGGGACGGCAGTCCACCCGTCCCCTAGTTTAGTTGTTTTAGTATGAATGTGTCAGGCCACTTACGTTATGTTGTTTGTCATCTTAGTGTGTGATTCGAGTCCTAAATTGGGGTGAGTCTGAATTGTGTGTGTGTTTTGGACTTCTGTGACGGGAAGGGGGGATGTTGTGTAATTATTGATAATATAATGTGAGGCACGGGGTGGTGGCTCTGCCTTCTGTCTGGCTCTGTCATGCCACCACCCGTGACTATAGAAGGGCTGCAGGCAGGAGGGGCGGTCTCTCTTGGCCATCCTCTGCCTGGCGGCTGTGTGGGTTGCACCTGTGCCCTCCATTAATAAACGTATGTTCGGTTCGACACTTGGCCTCGTCCTTGGCTCCATATACAGACCTCACAGTGGGGAAACAACTCAATGCTTCGCAGTGTCATGATAGTTTGTGGTGGTGATATTGCATCGATACAGAGACACTAGTATTGTGATATTAAAAATTATTAACACATGGTGCAAACACAAACTTACCTATTTAGGCACCAGGGTAATAAAAAACTGTACTTTTCAGTCCACTAGATGGTGCTAAATGCTCACTATTTGGTTAGGTCAGCACAGCAAAGGAGTGATTCATGAGCTCTAGTCGAGAGTTGAACAAGACAAAGATTGGGATGGGAAATGATATTGCAGTAGGGCTGTCTACACATCCGAGTACTTCACGTGAACGTGCAAAGTGCAGAAGTAACAAAAACCGGCAGTTTACCATTGAAACAATACGGCATATCAATATTATGACGAGCTTTCACCACATGATCGGATCAGATATGATCAAAAATTTTAAATTTGTAATCTCAAAAAGTGTCCCTACCGTCTATCAGTCAGTATGTGGAAGAATGATTCAACAGAGTGTCCAAAAACAATATTTATTGATATTTTTAATGACGAATAAATGCGCCAGCTTGGCTGTGCATTGGCAGAACACTCCAATAGAAAATAAATTGTACCTGCTGTGGAACTCCCCAAAAAGCCGTCATGTTTAGGTTTGCAAAATTTATCCACCGGCGCTCACAGGAAAAACAGCCGCCCTTCTCCTGTACGGGAGACACTGTTATACACTTGTTAAAAAAAAAAAAAAAAAAAAAAATACTCGTTGGCCCTGTTAATCCCGACACTTCGTTTCAGCTCTACAGAGCTTCGGTCCATTTGCCAGCAGGTGTCAGTCTTATTTTTAAACTAGTTTAATTGCAGAGTTAATATGTTTACCATGAGGCTGATAAACAGCTCAAATTGGAATTAATATTTCTACCGAGCTGACATGTTTCTATGCTAATGCTATTTTAGCTGTTAACTCCCTCTGATTCAAATTCGGGTGTTTTTCGCATGTTCGCATTAACTTTTAGTGTAGGCAAGTTACTTTTAATGATAAATAAGAGTCATAGTTTGATAAACAAACATACCTGCAGCAGGAGCAATCTCCATTTGTGGCCAGACGGAGATGTCGGTCATATGAAAAGGCAGCCCACAAAATCCTTCATTGGTAATCTCTGCTGGCCCATATGAATCAAAAAAAAAATAAAATAAAAACTTGTATTCTGATTGCTATCACCATCTTTCATAAAATGGTGATGGCTACATGAGCCAGTTGCGCACCATTTCGACATTTTTTTTGGTTTAAATTTAGCAAACATTGCCATAGAAATGCATTGAAATCATCATTTTTGACACCTCCTCGTTTTGCGTGTTCATGAGATCGGTGACGTAAGTGTAGACAGCCCTATACAGGATAGCATCACATCGTGTTCAAAGTATTGTGATAGTGTGGTGAGCCACCACACTCTACACGGACATTCCTCACACTCAGCAGGTCTGGAGGAAGCAGAGGACCATTTACATACAGAGGACAATTCACATACGGACAGAGAGCCCCTGGGGGCAACCAGAACAATGGACTATTGTTTATACATCCCCGGATGAGGGAGAAGACATCCGGGCGCCAGTTGAGTCACGCTAATGATATATATTGACTGATATGTATATCACTATGTTAATGTGCCATGCATTCTCTCTCTGTCTGTATAAAAGAGCTTGCTATACATGCCTCAGCAGCACAGTAGCGCACAGAGCTACAAAGTGCGTCTCATTATATTGGAGGAAAATAAAACTTTGCAACCTTCCAGCTCGTCGCATCTTGCCTGATCTTTTACCTCCACAATAGTATCATAATGCGCAGACTCTGGTGATCCGCATATCCTGCTTCTAGCATGCTGCTCAAGCATGCTAACTGGATGGCCAAGGATGTAGTACAGGAAATATTGCATTACAAATGTGTTCAAATAAACTTACCTGTATAAATGAATTATGAGTTTGTGATGGTTGAAGGCAACTGCTGCTGAAACTGCTGCAGCTCTTTTGAGTATGCGTGTTTGTGATTTAATAATAACATGCACAGTGCAATAAACATGCCTTTTACTGCAATGAAAAAACTTTATTGTAAATTTTTCTTCTTCTTCCGGCTGCTCCCTTTAGGGGTCGCCACAGCAGATCATCTGCCTCCATCTCACGCTATCCCTTGCATCTTCCTCTGTAGCACCAACACTCTCCATGTCCTCATTCACTACACCCATGAATCTTCTCTGTGATCTTCCTGTTCCTCCTTCCTCCTGCCTGGCAGCTCCACCTTTAACATCCTTTGTCCTATATATCCACTATCCCTCCTCTGCACATGTCCACACAATCTCAGCCTTGCCTCTCTTACTTTGTCTCCAAACTGCTCAACCTGAGCTGTCCCTCTGATATACTCATTTCTAATCTTGTCACTCCCAATGAAAATCTTAGCATCTTCAACTCTGCCACCTTCAGCTCCACCTCCTGTCTTTTTGTCAGCGCCACCATCTCCAAATCATACATCATAGCAGGCCTCACTACCATCTTGTAAATCTTCCCTTTCACGCTTGCTGCTACGCTTCTGTCACAAATCACCCCTGACACTCATCTCCATCCACTCCACCCTGCCTGCACTCTCTTCTTCACCTCTCTTGTGCATTTTCCATTGCTTTGGATGGTTGACCCCAGGTATTTAAACTCATCTACTTTCACTACCACTACTCCTTCCATCTTCACCGTTGCACCTGCCTCCCTCTCATTCACACTCATATATTTTTTCTTGCTTCTACTAACTTTCATTTCTCTTCTCTCCAGAGCATACCTCTGTCTCTCCAGGTTCTCTTCCACCTGCTCCCTACTCTCACTACAGCTCATAATATCGTCTGCAAACATCATGGTCCACGGAGACTCCTGCCTGACACACACACACACAAAAAAAAACCAACAACAAATTTTATTGTAGCTACCCAATTTTAAACTTTTCTCCTAATAAAAAATCTTAACAAGAAATGCACTTTTTTTTTTAAAATCAAAGTATGCTCTGGACTAAAGTAGTACAACAGTTTAAATGTACCTTGTACAATCTTTTCTTCAAGTGTTGGACCTCCTCATGCACAACATGACGGTCCGTGGAGAAATCATCCAGGCCATTCTGAACCAGACTGCAGGCTCTCTCATGTCTTCAGACTCTTCTCTGATGGAAGTGGCTGACCTCTCGTTGGATGCAGCAGACACAGTAGACAGAACTCAGGGCCTTCATCTGAAGAATGTCAACACAATGCAACAGCTCCAGGTAATGAGAAACATTGCTGTCACATCATGCATTTCTCATACATTATACTCCTGCTTTCATCATTTCATCATTTGTCAGCATCTTCACATGGAGTTGAAGAAACAACAAAGCAAGCATCATCCTTTGACTGAAATGACCAGAGATCTGCTTAAAAATATAACTAACATCTGTAAAATGTTGAAGAAACTCAAAGAAGTAAGCAAGTGCTTTTTTATCCAGCCAATAATAAGTGCCATAATTAGAAAATTAAGTTTACTTGGTGTGTATTGCAGGAACTTGAGCATAAAGCAGCTGAGGTGGACGGTGCAAAGGTGGAACTGTTTAAGAAGTTAAACACAATTTTTCAAATAATGCCAAAGGTGGGCAGCGTTAGCAAGGCTGAGGAGCATGCAGGGGAGCTCAGCAGAGAGACTGCAGGATTACAACAGTGAGTATATTTTTTAACCTTTATCTAACCAGGCAAGACAGATTAAGAACACATTCTTATTTACAACTGTGGCCTGGGGGAAGGGACAGGGTTCAATCTAACACTAGGCAGATGTATTAAAATCAGGAAAATTCTAAATGATTAATGAAAAGAAGCAATAAATGCTGCTATGAAATCCCTCTTTGCAGAGTGTTTCATGCTGGTACCAACAACAGTGAACTTACCATCGTCCGAGGTGTGGGACCTGATAACCAAATCATAGCTGCCATCGAAGCAGCAGAGGTGGTTGCAAATCTGGCCGTAGAGGCTGCTGACCAAGCGTTAAAGGTAAATTAATTGCTGTTAGCAGAGGTGAGTGGAGCAGCCAGATGCTGTACTCAAGTAAAAGTAGCATTACCTTATGATAGGGCTGAGTGATACATCAAGTATATTCAGTGTATGGCAGTGTACATTTGTCTGCATGCGATACATAAAATGCCTATATCGTGTCTATCGCATATAATTTTGTCACATTAACATCTACCTTCTCTTTCTGTCTATTACGCTCTGTCTGTTCCACTGCAACTCTGCTGTGCAACTCTCCCCACACTCTCGCCTTTTTTCATCAATAAAGTATTATTTTTTGAAGAATACAAAGACTTTAATCCTGCACTTTTTTTAAAAACATTTTTGATGTTTTTTTTTAATATTTGTTTTCATGAAAATGCAGTTCTGTTCACCTTTAAAGGGTACCTGTGGTGGTCATGAAAAAAAAGATATTATATTGAGCCCCTGTCTCACATTCTAGTTCTAGTTTAAGTTCAAATTCAAGTTCAAAGCAATGTGATATAAATCCATTGCTGATGTGCTGGTTCAGCTATGTCAGCAAAACATGCGAGCAGCCATACTGGCAGCTACATGGCCTGCCAGGACGCTTCCTGTGACGAAATATCGTTGGCACCGCGATCCGGGTCAATATTGGCTGAGCCTGGAGTGCCCGGATGAGCAGTGGCTTTCAGGATATTCTAATTCAAATTCAAATGTTTATTTCAAACTCAGGGTTCATATTAAATGCAGAACTAAAACGAGTAGAAAATAAATAAATAAATGCTTAAATTCAGCGGGTCGTCTCGTCTGATCTGAGGTCGTAATGGCCGCAACACGGCAGATGATTCGGCTCCTCCCTCGCCGCTATACAGAGCAGCAGACACTCGGCGATCTTGTTACAACAAAAACATACAATGCGATATGGATATCGCAGCATGGCGGAATGTAAAGCCTTTGGATGTCTCAATAATAAGCGAAAAAACAAAGATAAACACTTCTTTTGTGTACCCAAACCCAGCTCACCTTGTCAGAAGATCTTAGCAGAAAAGTGATTGCGCAATCTCCGAACAGGGCACAGACAAATCCTTTCAGACGAAACTGCGTTGTGTGTGAGGACCACTTCGTCAATTTCACCCTCAGAAGACCTTTCTGGCTCAAACCTGTAGCCATATTGGATGAATTCTTCCTCAGAGTCCGACAATTCAGCCATAATAGAATAAAAACACTCACAACAGCACCCTAGTCGCTCATACAGGCGGAGTATTGGCAACGATATGACGTCACATCCGCATGTGTCATGGCTGCGCGCAGAGTTCTCATTGGCTGGCCATGCCTGCGGTCGTATTTGCATTTTTCTATGGTGGTATATGGCTGGAAATATTTATTTAACCAAATAACGAATACTTTGCCTAATGTTTTCAAGTTGAATGCGTTTAGACGACCACCACAGGTACGCTTTAATAAAAGAATAAGAGTAACCAAGTACCTGTTAAATGTTATTTGAGTACTGAGTAATGACAGTTGCCCTTTTGCAAGATTTTTCTTTTGAAATTGTGACTCTTTTCTCATAAATTTGCAAGTTTGTCTCTTATATTTGAGACCTTTTTGTGACGAATTTGCAACTTTTTCTGAGTAAATTTGAATTTTTTTATTACTTTGTATTTTTGTCCATGTAAGTGTGAAACTTTTCATGCATAAATTTGAAAAAAAAAATCTTATAAATTGGAGCGTTGTTCTCATAAATGTGTGACTTTTTTGTAAAGTTTTCCCATACATACAGTACATTAAAAAATTACTTTTTACTCATAAATTTGTGACTATTGTTGATAAACATTGTGACTTTTGTGCAGGAATTTTAATCTTTTTACTCATAAATTTGCAACATTTTTCTCCTTTCTTTAATTCTGAACAAAATTAATTATTTCAACTCTTTTCATGATGAAACAAAATTATAAATTTACTAAAATGATCAAATATGCAAGACTCACGCAAGTAAGCAACTGAAATGAGCTTTCTTTGTGGGGTGGATGGACTCACTCTTAAGGTGCATTCACACTAAATGCGAAAGGGCAAATTTTTCGTGCAGCGTGATTACGTTTTAACTCAATGTAAATGCCCGAATAAACATGAATTCAGTGTCTGAGTGAGATGCAGACAGGCGAAGTTGCCTTTATAATTTCTGCAGCAGTGTTCAGCCTACTTTAGGTTTACACTATCCGATGGAGGGCTCACCTGAAAAAGTTGTCCCTGTCTCCAAAACTTTATAAGATGATGAGTATTTCCGTTGCTAGCTTGCTAGCCTCGTCAACACATCCGTGGCAGGAAACCGTGGGTAAGTAACTCCAAAATCTTGATTCAGCTGAAGAGCTCCCGGTCTTCCTGTCTCCAGGTGAGTGAGTCTCATTTTCAAACTAGTTTACTCTGCAATGGTGATACTTTTACTCCGGTGATGGCAGAATCTCAAAGCTAGCAGTTAGCTAGCTAGCTAGCCTCGGACATGAACACACAAATGTTTCGCGTGTACTCGCCTCTTTCCATTCACTTTGTATGGATTCGTGCCGCCCGTTCGCGTTTGGTGTGAACGCATCTTTAGAGTAGTTTAGTTTGGTTTAGTTTAATATTTATTTGACAGGGACATTACATACTAATAAACATTAAAACAAATGTAAGTATGCCAGATTTAGCAATACTGCTAATTTGCATCTGTAGTCCCCCGGCGGGTCACAAAAACACACAATCATACACGAGCAGAACAACTGCAGTGAAACTGTACAAAGTGTGTATGCTAAAGTGCAAGAGTTAAGATGTTACAAAACAAAACATTCAAATGTAACATGAGTGAAGTGCTGTGTATGTGTACACACACATGCACCCAAGTACCTCACAGCAACAACAGACAGCAACAGACAAGATATGTGTATGACGCACGGGCCCATATACTGTATACGTATGTGTATGCCGCAGAGCAACCACTAGTTATGGGTACAGTTTTGGTTGTTTAAAAGCCAATTTTTACAATGCATCTTAAAAGTGTTTAGTGTGGTACATTCTCTGATTGCAGGTGGTATATTATTCCAGATCTTTGATGCCCCTCACTGATAGTACAGATTGAGCAAATGTGGAGCATCTGTGGGGGACCTCACAGTCACCTCTAGTGATTGCTCTGGTGGTTGTACCGGTGACAGTCCTTAGTTTAACATATTCTCCCAGGCGGGGTGGTGCATAGCCATTTAATATTTTATAAATTGAACAGGCAAATTTGACAGTTTTATAATTTTCAAAAGACAGAAAATTGTATTTCTTGTAAATGTGACAGCAATGATATGTGGGATCTTTCTTGTGAAGGATTTTTATGGCTTTTTTGTATAAAGATTCAATGGGTTTGATTATGGTTACACCAGTGAGTGACCACTTGGTAAAACAGCAATTGATGTGTGAGAAGATCATTGCATACAGAAACATTTTGGCCGCACTGTCAGCGATGGTCTAATTTGTTTAAAATTTCTTAGATTGAATTTGATTACGTCTGAGATTTTTCGATGTGTTTTTTTAAAGGTTAATGAGGAGTCTAAAATCATGCCGAGGTGCTTAAATTCCTCGACTAGTTGCAGCTCCTCCCCTTTTAAGAAAATGTTTGAGTTTGTAATATGTGACCCGTGCTGGCAAAATGAGTCGGAATGCGCACCGGGTAATTATGAGCTACAGACACGTGAAGCCATAAATCATGATTCTTTCTTTGTTTGCTGGCGGCAAGTCCCGGGAAAACCCCCATCAGTGCCTGGTATCATTGTAAAGCTTGGAACTCCTACTTTCTAAAAATACATGTTTTTGCGGAAGACGTAACTCAGGACTGATCAAACGCGAGTTTTCAAACCAGCCAAAATATAAACAAAATCTGCTTGTTGCTGGTCAGTTTTTGCCCAATTCCTACAAATTACATATCATTTTGAAAGTCTTTCAATACAGAATATGAAAATAATGTTACCTCAGTTTTGAAAATTTTGTCATTGTGACTCATTTTGCCAGCACGGGTCACATATTTGATTGTTGTTTGGTAAACATCATGCAAACTGTTTTTTTTAGTGTTTAGTAGAAGACATGAATTATTAAGCCAGTCATAGATTTGGGTCATTGCTGTTGTAAGAATACAGGTGGCTTCTTATGTGTTTTGTGCAGGTGTGAATATTACCGTGTCACCTGCATACATTTGTATATATGAATGTTTCTACATGCATTTGGTAAATCATTTATGTATAAGGAGAATAGTATTGGTCCAAGTATGGAGCCTTGTGGGACACCCATTTGACATTTCAAATATGGGGATTTGACACTGCTGACCATTACACATTGCTGTCTTTCGGTTAAATGGGATTTCATCCATTTGATAACATGTTCTGAAAAATTAAACTGAGTAAGTTTGGTTAAAAGGATGTTGTGGTCAATGGTGTCAAACACCTTTTTCAGATCTAAAAACACAGCACTTACACAACTGCACTTATCTAAGAAAGATTTAGTTTTCTCTAAGAACAAGCCTATTGCAGACTCTGTTGAATGGTGGGCACGGACTCCAAACTGTGCATGATGCAGGGGGGTGTTCCCATAATTCAGATATTCACATAATGGTGTGGTCACCCATTTTTCAATTATTTTGGATATGACAGGTAAGATGCTCATTGGTCTGTAGTTGTTCATATCAGTCTTACTCCCTGTTTTGAAAATTGGTCTGACCACTCCTACCTTCCAAGCAGTTGGGATGACAGTATGTTTGATTGACAGATTGATTAGATTCAAGATTCAAAGGCTTTATTACCATGAGTACATTTCCTGAGCAATGAAATTCTTTGCTCTCCGAACGAATGCCAAAGTAAAGATACAGAAACAACAATTCTAATAGGTCATGACAGACTAACACAGTAACTCAATCCTAATACTAATGGATGCTAATAACACACACACCAACACACAGTTAGGCAATTAGGACTCCATAAGCCCACTTTGATGTTAAATACTAAAACTAATGAGTACTAATAACACAAACTAGGCAGTTTGGGCAGTTAAAGCAGTCAGACAAGAGAAATGAAATTGAAAATTCACTGGATGACTAAAGTGATAGTGGTATATTGATATCAGAGATGATGTGAACCTGAGATGGCATGAACCTATGTACGGTGTGCAAATGAGCATTGTGCAACCTGATGTGAACCTGAGATGGCATAGACTTATGTACAGTGTGCAAATGAGCATTGTGCAACGAGCAGTGTATAATTACAAATTAGCACCCGGTGCTAATCTCTGTAACGGTAGTACCAGTAGACTATGCATGATAAGTAGCTGCAGAGATGATACGGACATCAGATGGGTGAGACTATATCTACTGTACAAGTGAGCAGTGTGCAAATTTAGCAGCCGGTATGTGAGTTCCTATATGCAAAGCTGTGTTATTTTTGGGAGTTGTTATCTGTTCAGGAGTCTGATGGCAGTGCGAAAGAAGGAGTTCTTCAGTCTGGTTGTCCTGCATTTCACATTTCTGTACCTCCGGCCTAAGGATGGAAGTGTGAACAGTCTGTGCTGGGGGTGGGTGGGATCCTGGAGGATAGCATCAGCTCTCCTTTGGACTCTGCGGTGGTAGATGCTCTGCAGAGAGGGGAGTGGAGTCCTGATGATCTTCTCCGCTGCCTTTACCACTCTCTGCAGGCGTTTGCGCTCCAGGGCAGTGGTGCTGCCGTACCACGCAGTGATGCAGTTGTTCAAGATGCCCTTGATGATGCAGCTGTAGAAATTGTTGAGGATCCTGGAAGACATGCCAAACTTCTTCAGCCTCCTCAGAAAGTACAGTTGCTGTTGAGCTCTATAAACCAGCTCTGTGGTGTTGTGTGTCCACTTAAGGTTCTCACTGATGTGGATGCTCAGGTATTTAAAGCTGCTCACCCTCTCCACCTTAAGCTTCAGGATGAACAGTGGCCAATGGGGTCTCCTCCTCCATTTTCTCATGTCCACTATCATCTCCTTTGTCTTGTCCGTGTTGAGGGTGAGGTTGTTGTCCTCACACCATGACACCAGGTTGGCCACCTCCCTCCTGTAGGATGCTTCGTCATCACCAGTGATGCATCCTATCACTGCTGTGTCATCCACAAACTTTAGGATGATATTGTCCTTGTGGGAGGCAACACAGTCATGGGTGAAGAGGCTGTAGAAGATGGGGTTGAGAACACAACCCTGTGGGACATCTGTGTTTGTGATGATGCTGGCTGAGGTCCTGTTACCAATCCTGACAGACTGGGGCCTGCCAGTTAGAAAGTCCAGTAGCCAGTCACAGAGGGTGGGGTGGAGGCCAAGTGAAGACAGTTTATCAGTGAGTTTGTGGGGGATGACCGTGTTGAAGGCGGAGCTGTAGTCGACAAAGAACATCCTAATGTAGGAGTCTTTATCTTCCAGGTGGGAGAGTGAATAATGGAGTGCTGCAGCAATGGCATCTCAGGTGGACCTGTTGGGCCGGTAGGTATACTGCAGGGGGTCCAGGGTGCCCGGTATGCTGTCCTGAATGAGGGGCAGCACCACTCTCTCAAAGTACTTCATGATGATTGGAGTGAGTGCTACCGGTCTGTAATCATTCATACAGGTCAGCGGGCTCTTTTTGGGGAGGGGGAGATGGTTGTTGTTTAGGGGACTATGTTCTGGTTGAGGGAGAGGTTGAAGATTGTTGTAAGAATGTCGGTCAGCTCTGCAGCGCATGCTCTGAGGGCCCGCCCAGGTATGTTGTTTGGTCCTGCTGCCTTGCGGGGGTTGATATTCCTCAGTGCTTTGTTTACCTGGCCTAGTGATACTCTTAGTGGGGGGGGGGGGTGAGTATGTGTCTCTTTTCTGTGCTGTGGCTGGTGGTCTTGAAGTGGGTGTAAAAGGTGTTGAGATCATCCGGCAGGCTGTCTGTAGAGCTAGTGGTGCTGCTGTTGGCCCTCTTGTAGTCTGTGATGTGTTGCAGGCCTTGCCACATGCGCCCCGGGTCAGGAGTGGAATAGAGGCTGTCCAGCTTTTGTCTGTACTCCCTCTTGGCTGTTGTTATAGCCTTTCTCAGTCCATACTTTGCAGCTTTGTACTCAACCTCACAGCCTGATTTAAATGCACAAGAGCGAGCACGCAGCATCTGACATACCTGATTCTGGTTGGGGAACTTCCTGACCTGTATGGTGGGTACGATGGCATCAACGTACATGCTGATGTGCCCAGTCACATATTCAGCATAATCCTGTATGTTTACAGAAGAGTCTGGGACTATGTCTCCCAGCTGGCCTGGGAACACCTTGGTATCTATCTTGAAGAGCTGGAGGAGCTGGCTGGGGAGAAGTACGTCTGGCCTTCTCTGCTTAGACTGCTGCTTCTACTACCCAGAGCCTGGATGGATGGATGGATGGATGGATGGACTCAAATAAGAGTAAAAAGCATAATCAAAAGACGAATGAGTGTTTAACTTTACTTGAATATATGTACTTGAGTAAATGTAGCTAGTTATTACCCATCTCTGTCTGTTAGTAATGAGTGACTAAATGTTTCATTTAAATCTTTATATGATTTTATATGATGGATTAGCAGGCAAAGGAGGAAGGTCTGGTCAACAGAGCGAAAGGACGGCAAGAGAATTCAACTTACTTACAAGCAGAAGCTAATGTCACCTGGACTCAGCTTAAAAGTCTGTAAAATTAATCATTTTTTAGTGGGTAGACATTTAGTTTTAACATGCAAAAGGAACAACCTCTCAATATCTTTTAACAGTGTTTTCAGATGGAGTGGTCGCTCAGAGGGATTGTGTAAATCATCAGAAGGAGAAAGGAGAATCGATGAGAAAGGAGATTTCAGAACTTACTGACAACATCAGAAAGATTAAAAGAGGTGTGTGGATAACATTCATGCTCCATGGAATAGCTTAATTAATTCTAAGTGTAAATTGTAGTCTTTTTTTTTTTTACATTTTAGATGAAACAGAGGTCATGATCCAGTCTGTAAAAGCAGCTGCCTCTGCTGTGAACTCCACACTCGGTAATATGAATGAAACACTGTGGAATATCAGCCAGGAACTGGAGGAAATAAAAATCAATGCCAGTGTAGATGATATGATGGCTGATGCAGAAAAGGCCTGTGAGTACTTAATAGTGACCCGCCTATTCACCCTATATAACTACTTAACTATCATCCTCCAGGATAAACTCATTTAACAGATTGACTGTGTGTCTTTTAGTAAAGAGCTTCCACGGAGCACTCCCCACACTGACTGAGAAGCTTGCACAAGTCGAGGCTCTTGGTGGAAAGACGTCTCCTGGTGCCAATGTGACAGAAACCATCAGGACTATCAAGGACGTCATAGAGGAGACCAGAAACTTTGTTAAGAGGGTAAAGCTTCCTTTTAATTAGCCAGCTGTATCTGATGCTGCAGCTACAGATGATTTTATTACATTAAAAGACATTTCACAATATCTTCCAAAAATGAACAAGAGCACTGCGTAATTATATGCCTGTCCATAGCCTTTATCGATAGTGCACAACTAGCACACCAACAACTGGAAAATTCACGAGTCAATTTAGTATACATGTAGCTCTGTGATAAAACTAATAACCACGTAACTGCATGGAGTTTTAGCAAAGCAAACAATCCACAATTCAAAGCGGGACAAATTTAGTGAAAATATCAGAAAATCATTTAACCCCCTACAATATGCACATCTCATCTTCAAAACATGCACAAACACTGTGTGTGTTAGCAGGACAAACTATGTAACTGTTATGTCTGGAAAACGTGGAAGGACCAATGGAGAGTGGAGTTTGCTGAGAATAGAAACTTTATTATAAAACATTAATTATGGTGGTACAGAATATGTTGGTTGGGAGGCCGAGCTGAAGAGAGCCATAAAATGGCTGTCCCTTACATTTATGTGTTCTACGTGATGACGTCACCGAGCAGCCACGTCATCACACTGACACTGACTAAACTTGTGATTTCATAACACCACATTCACCCCCCCCCCCCCCCGAAAAAACAGAACAACATATATAGCTGAATTGACCCTCCCCAATTTGATGCAGTGAAACTCCCAAACTAGCTAGGGTCAGCAGGTAGACTACCATGTGGCCCAGCGCGGTTGAGTGGTTTACTGTGTCACTATTCGCTGGCAGCCGCGTTCCTAGCTAAACAGTCCTTCTTTTTATTGAGGAAGGCAGTTCAGTTGGAGGGGCCTTGAGGCGAGCCCATGGTAGACGCGCCCCTGGAGGTGTGGAGGCCCACAGACCAAGATCGTCTTCTTCAAAAACCCAGTCCGGGTCCCACACCGTGCGAGTCGACTCCCGCATGTGTCATCTGGGGAAGCTGCTCAAACTCGGCGAAGACGGTTGGCAGGCCACACTGAACCATCTGCCAGCTGGAAGGTCGCTGACCCCAGCTGCATGGTAATCTTGATGGGTGTTGGTAGTGGTGGAGATGGTGTTGAGGCCAACTGAGAATCTGGTTGTTCAGTTCTGCGGACCCGGACCCAGTCCATCACTGTGAGTGGCGATCTGTTCAGCTGTACTCTGCATCGTGGTTGTGATGGTGTGGCTGTCACGTCTGCTGTGGGGCCGTTTCCTGTTGGGCCACAGACTCTTCATCCAGCAGCTCAGCGGCGACTTCTGGAGGCTGACGCCGGGCATGGATTCGGATGGCATCCAGTGGTTCTGCTGCATTTTGATGGATCGTGGACTCATCATCCTGCAGCTCATCTCCTGGAGGCTGGTGCTGGGCGTGGACTTGGAAGTAGTCCGGCCTCTTCTCTACCTCTTCTGGGGAGTCTGCTCGTGGTGATGTGTTGCTATCGCTGTTGGTAGAACCTGCACCGGGTTGCTGTGTCCCGGGGTTCCTGATAAATGTGGGCTCCCTCTCCTGCTGCGGCTCTCAAAGGCTTATGTTGGGTGAGGATCTGAGGTGAGTCCAGTCACTGCCCCTCTTCTCGGCGGTGCTCCTCATGTGAGCACGGGACGGCTGTACCCTCGTTGTCATCATCTGGGTGTGTTTCGTCACACTCGTCATTGTCAATCAAACAGAGTCCGTTACTGTCACGGCTGGTGAAGCCCAGCTGGTAGAACAGGTCACATCCTAGTATGTTGTCTCCATGTATAACCACTTGGAAAACGAAATCAGAAACAACTCTTGATGCGTAGTGGACTGTTAGTGTGATGGTACCTACATTGCTGATGCGGTAGTTACCATACCTGTACAGCTCTGCTGGTTTTTTCTGCTGGTTGGGGAAGAACTTCTTCATGGTGACCCAGTTCAACATCGATCTCACTGCGGCAGTGTCGCGCAGGAGCGGCAAGCTAATGTCGTCCAGCCCTACCATGCAGAATGTGTACGCCGCACCTCCGGAACTCACTGTGTGGATGGTAGTCACGGGTGAGTGACTTGAACTGACCAGCGGGTTTGGTGGTGGTGCTGACTGACAAACCTTGGCGAAGTGGTTGAATTTGCCGCATCACTTACATCGTTGCCCCCTTGCCGGGCAGGAACGTGCTCTCTCGGTGTGTCGGGAAGCCACAGTTGCCACATGAGAAGCGCCTCGTAGCATTCCTCTGATCCGCGGTGTTTACATCAGTCTCTTCTGCCATGTCACCGGGCCCTTCTGTGGTTACCGCGTGTGCTAGCGGTGTGTGGCTTGGCTGCTGTTGTTGTTGCTGCTGCACATCTAGCTCTGATGCTAACCTGTCAGCAGCCTCTAGCTGGAATGCTAGCTCGATTGTCCTGGCTGGCGTCATGTCGTTTGGCGGCGTTAGCATCTTCGCCCATAGCCGCAGGTTGCTAGTGTGCTCAGCCAACTGGTCCTACACTATTTCGTCCTCCAACAAACCGAATCTGCACATGCTAGCTAGGTGGTGAAGGTCCGCAACAAATTGTTGTGTCGTCTCTCCTGTCTTCTGTTGCCGTTGGCAAAACCTAATGCACCACGTCAACATGTTGCCGAGTGTGGTGAAGTAGCTAGCTGGCAGCTTGACTGACTCAGCAAACGTTTCTGTTGGTCCTAGCGTGTAGAAAATATGTTGGCCTTCTATGCCCAGATTGTGAACCAGTAGAGCTCGCTTCTGTACCTTGTCTAGCTTGCCCAAGTCCAGCGCCGACACATAGTTTCGAAAGCATCAAACCAGTGCGGCCACAGTATGGGCGGCTCACCAGGGGTCTCCAGAAACGGCTGTAGTGGCCTCAAGCACGCTTCCATAGTTTACTCTCATCACAAAATGTTCTGTCTGGAAAACGTGGAAGGACCAACGGAGAGTGGAGTTTGCTGAGAACACAAACTTTATTACAAAACACTAATTATGATGGTACAGAATATGTTGGTTGGGAGGCCGAGCTAAAGAGATCCATAAAAAGAGACTCTTAATGGCTGTCCCTTACATTTATATGTTCTGCGCAATGATGTCACCGAGTGGCCGTGTCATCAAGCCGACACTGACCAAATTTGTGGTTTCATAACACCACAGTAACCTCCATTGAAGTTTCATTCAAAAAATGACAAAGTTGTCAAACATGCAATTTTTACAAGAACGGTCCAAAATCAAAATGCTAGTAATATGTACTTTGTCCATACATATACAAATATTGTGTGAAATAAGTAGCTTGATAACTGTGGGAGGAGTTCGTTGGTCAAGTTGTATGGACAGATTAATGGATGGACGGATGGACATCATCATACCATAATAGAGACGGGTGTATAAAAACTGGTCCTGATTTGGAAATTGTACTGAATTTAGGGTAGGGGTCTGAGAAAAGCTTCCAAAATAATAGTAAATTTATGTAGAAGTAAAAATCTGCCCATTTATGAGACTAAATAATGTACTTAGAATGCTAATGCCGCTGTTTTACCTTAATTTTAAAGGCCATATTCATACTTTGTGTGAAGGGAATTAAATTCCTTGGCAGTAGAGTAGGTTTTAGGTTTCGATCTGATTATCTCTGCCAATGAAGCTGTTAGTTTATATGACGCCTGCCTCAAAGATGACCCTTCTGAAAACAGCATCAATTTCCTCTGTTCAGTGTAGATCCCTTAGCTTGCAGATTTCATTTTAGAGTTTGCAGGAACTTTCCAAGGTCACTTGCTTTACTCTTTTCTTGAAAAAAAGAGGCCCCTTTTGATACACGTCTTTGGGAGCATTATGTGTTGTTTTGGGATTTAGAAGGTCAAGGCACAGGTGCAGCTCTGGCAAGGATCATATTTTGTCTTCTGACAGAGCTTGAAGTACTTTTGTCTCAAAATAAACATGCGAAGGCAGCCTGCTATGGGAATTGTAATGTTTCTCATATTCACAAACCCAAACCTGCCTGCTGTGGGGAGACAGAAAGTCTTTCACAGCTGACAGGCCACCTGCTGTACCATGCTTTCTTTCACAGCTGTGGGTCAGATTTACTAACACACTGCATCAGCACAAAATCTTCTTTTGGCATTAAAAAAAAACTACTGTTGAGATTTACTAAAGGGTGCAGTGCAAAGTTAACGTTGGAAAGACGTGGACAATGTTAATTTTGCATCTGGTCTCATGGCATATGTATTTGTAGGAGCTGTCATGTCAAAGTGCAAATTTGAAGAAAGAGAGCATTTAAATGACTGGCACAAGGTGATTTACTAAGGTTTGTAGTGGTCAATTTCCTGCTAATTGCGCCAGGATTTCATCATCATCATCATAGCAGTCTGTCGGGGGCGACAATGACTGTTTCATTTAGGTCTGATCAGATTCCTCCACACAGCTCTGTCCTTTGCCATCCGCTGCCAGGAACTCCTGACCTTGTTAACCCGGGTAACGTCCGAGCCGGTATGAGTTGCTTTCTGACTGACCATTTCATGAAACTGCTTGCATTTAACGCCCCCAAAAAGCATGTCTTAACTCATTTGCACCTGACATGGCAGCGATTGTTGGTGCCAGGAGGAGACACTGGCGAAAACAGAGGGCACGTAGCAGAGGAGAGAGAATTTCCTCTCTGTGTATTACTTTATTTGGCATGACAGAAGAACAGATTATACAAATATAAACAGTCTCACAGAGATCAGTGTTGTGCTGAGCTGGACATCAGCCAGCAGAGGTTTTTTTTAATTTCATTTGTTTATATATAGCCTAAATGAATTTGTATCCATAAAATAGGCCTAATGTCTGTGTAGTCCTTGCTACCTGGAGTGGACATACAGATGTGTCAGCGGACAGTGACTTTTTTTTTCTTTTCTGCAGAGGTTGACTTGGAGTCAGGAGCTTTCCTCTGCACTCCATCCATCAGCCTCCCCCTCTCTCAGGTCTTGGAATAGTACCAAAACCTTTTCCGCAATGTCAATTTTCTTCATCCACCCCCCCCATCAATATTTCTATATTTGTTTCTTTTCGCAATCTGTGTCAAAATGGTAATTCATTTCCCTTTTCTTCTCTCTAGTTTAAGTAAATAAACACACTGTGTGTGTTTATATATTTATATATTTATTCCATCTAGCTACAATGCTCCGCACTGTGTGTTTATATATTTATATGTACATATGTATACTCGCTGCTCTTGTTTTTTCTTGTCTTCTGATTGTTGCTTTGAGTGTTGCCATCCCTGTGCTGTTGCAATCCTGGAATTTCCCCATTGTGGGACTAATAAAGGCTTATCTTATCTTAGTTCTCTTTCCCAGATCAGAATACACAATGTAATATTAGGAGGAAAACAACAAAAAGATTATTTAAAAGAAAAAAAGCACAGACCCATGGAAACATCCCCCGAGATTCCAACATCATAGTAACTCCGTTTATGGGCATAATTCCTTATTCGGCTATAGCTGCGGCCAGCTGTGGTCACATGACCAGCTATGGTCACATGACCAGCTGTGGTCATGTGACCCAGTTATTGTAGTAACTCCATATATGACCATGATTCCTTATATGGTTATAACAATGACCAGCCATGGTCTAAATGACAACGGGCTCTGCTGTGGCTGTCCGAGGAATAAGTGAAATTGTGTGTGTTTAATTTTATTAGGTTCCAGACTTCAGAAAACATAAAATGCACATATTTATAAAAAGTCATGGACTGGGACACCTGTATATTTTGTTAAAACAAAGTTATTCACATAATAAAACCCCAAAGATCCGTCAGACCATCTGGACGGTTCTAGTGTTAATGAAATAAACACGTTGGCAAAATAATCAATTTACTCATGAGCAGTCCTTTTTGAATTAGATACAAATACTTCATTTATACATATTAAGCAAAAGCATCTGCCATGTGAAATGAAAATCAAAATTCTGAAATATGGCAAACAAAAATAAACTATTTTAGTGGGTTTTGCACTTAAACAAAAGCTTAAAAAAAACCTCTGATATTATGCTCCTCTGAACTGGCTGCACCTGAGTTGATGACTCACTTTATGCCATTCATTCATCTTCTGCCGCTTAATCCTTTTCGGGTCGCGGGGGTGCTGGAGCCTATCCCAGCATCTTTGGGCGACAGGCAGGGTACACCCTGGACAGATCGCCAGTCCATCGCAGGGCCAACACAGAGAGACAGACAACCATTCACTCTCACAGTCACATCTAAGGACAATTTAGAATCTCCAGTTTGATGCCAATTAACCTAACTTGCATGTTTTTGGCATGTGGGAGGAAACCGGAGAAATCCCAGAGTAAACCCACACAGACACGGGGAGAACATGCAAACTCCACACAGATCACTGTTGGCCGGGGGCTGGGATCGAACCCAGGATCCCCCGGCCAAGGGTGAGTTGCTGTGCTGCTCACTTTATGTAATATTCAAATTTTTTGAGAAACTGAATTTGGAGTTTTCATGAGCTGTAAGCCATGATCATCTAAATTAAAAGAATTAAACACTTGAAATATATCACTCTGTGTGTAATGAATCTACATCATACACTGTATGAGTTTCATTTTTGGAACTGAATTACTGAAATCAACTTTTCAATGACATTCTGATTTAATGAGCTGCACCTGTAACTACAGGTCCTTGTCCTTGTCCATTAAAGCAGCACTATGTAACTTTCTTGTTCCGGGTAAAAACATGGAAAAAACTACAACTATGGCGACTATGACCTCAGTCCTGACAGCCAATCACAGGGTGTTTAGTTGCTGGTGGCTACAACTGTGCACTGTGATGTGGCTATTGGGACTCAGATCATGGTCGCCATAGTTGTAATTTTTCAGTCTTCCTACTAAGAACAGAGCTGTTGCAGGAAATGCAGACCCATTCAGGGAATGAATGAAGGTCCATTCACCCAGTCAAAGATAAAAATCTTACTGTTGCTTTAACACATGTCAACAAATTTACTGACTGAGCCAAGCAAAGCAAACGAGAAACAACACAGTGATGAGCCAGCTAGTCAGTTATTCCTCACCACTCAAATAACAACAAAGTAAGCTGGCATCCCACTTGAAACCCATTTTGTCTCTAAGCTCTCTCCACCAAGTGAAAGCCAGTTCAGTGTTTACTCTTGTCTGGTCTCTTGCTCGGTCATTTTCTATCTTTTCTTGGGTCTATACACCACATCTGCCATAGCGTCTGTCCATTGTAGCAACAGTCCAGCTGTTGGCAGTGCAGTAAAGCAAAATCTAATTCCTGTGAGAGGTTACTGGGCACAAAACCAAAGTTATGCAGTTCCTGAGCTCCCTGGCACAGTAGTGCTGTTCTGGGATGGTGAAAGAGCATTATGCTTTATGAATGTCAGTGTGCCATCAAAATGATTCAGAAGTCTATAGTTTTTAGTTTACAAAGTTGTGTCTTGCTGCTTTAAAGGAGCTATACTGTATATAACTTTGAATTAATCTCTACTACTAACACCAGGTGACAGCATTGCGCCAAAAAAGTTTATCTGTCGATGTGACAGTAATGACTTAAGCATCGCCCTACTGGTAAAACAGTGGAATAGCAGGGAGGAACAGTCTGGCACTAAGGAAAATTCATAGATTTCCATAATGTAGTACATTTGCATTTTTGGTATATTTTTTTTTTCCACAATATCTTTATTGAACCTTTTTTTTTTTTAACAAACATGATACAAACAAACACTAACACTAAAGTACTACAAAAAAAAAAAAATGCACTAAAAACACCAACAACCACCAACAAAATCAAGTCTTCAACAATGCTCCTCTGTTTAGTCTAGACAATCCAATACATAAGTATACATATTATGTTCACCAGTTTGGAATTTACAAGGTCCACACACATCATTCACCTTCTTCTTCAAGAGTTATGTTTAAATTTTTTACATAATCAATAAAAGGTCTCCATATATTCTCAAACACAATTTCCTTTGATTTCAGTATATATGTTATTCTTTCTAATGGAAGGTTTGTTAACATCTGTCTTAACCACTGAGTCACATCTGGTCTATGAGTCTTTTTCCATAATAGTGCAATACATTTTTTGGCATTAAGCAAACTGAGTGTCATATCCGGCTCTAGGGAGCCGGGCAATCAGAGCCAGGGGCAAGCCAGTGAGTCGTGATATTTTATTCAGGGTAAAGGGGAAGGGATGAGGAGAGCACAGATACTCATGCAGACGTACACTCACAGGTTGCACAGCGCAGAGGTAAGCAGCTCGTACCGGACGTGGGGGTAGCAAGACGTACATCCTCACAGCGGGATACAAACACAGGAATGCTGCAAGAGGAGTATAAGCTGACACCAGACGAAGGGGCTTCAGCTTAGCAATGTGTTTATGTCGCAGCCCCGAGTCATCGAGGCTGCTCCTATTTATCCTCATTGGCAGCGCCCCAGCTGATGAAGACTAATTGGCCCCAGCTGTCCATAATGCTGCCAGCTGGGGGCCAGCTGAGACGCTGCTCAATGGGAAGCAGGGATGAGGGAAAACATGGGCTGAGTGCCGAGACGGCATCTCAACCCATGGTGACAGAGCCCCTCCCTCAAGGTCGGGCTCCTGAACGACCAGGAACATCCCAGCCCCCCCCCCCCCCCCCACCTAGGGTGGGAGGAAGGGAGGCGGACCGGAGGGGAAGAAGCCAAGGGAAGGACAACACCAATGGGGCAATGTAGGGTAGCGGGAAAGAAAAACCCAAATACAACACTGACAAAACAGAATAATTAACCCAGGTACAGATGGGGAGAAGAACTGGGTCAGCACGCCGGTTACATACTACCCAGAGAGTACCAACCATGCGTGACCCAGAGCAAGGAAAAAACCACCAAAAAGGTACAGGGCAAAAATGCTGAGTACGGTTAAATAAAAGGGAACCTATACACAGCGCTAATTTAAGTACATACACACAGTCACCAAGAAAAGTGAGGGTGACTGGAACAAATAGACAATTACAGAGCATGGTGTTACGAAAAACAAGGCACATGACTCTAATGAACAAACAGGACATAAGAGAAATACTGAGTGCAGGCAAAGAAAAACCCCACACACACGAATATATAAATACCCAGTCACCTAAAGAAATGAAAGTGACTGGAATAAATGGATAACTGCAGAGCATGGTGTTACGGAAAACAAAACATAACTCTACAATGCAAAAACGGGACTAAAAACATAGTACAACAAGTAAAAATGCTGAGCATGAGCGATGGAAAACACAGCACTATAAAAATGAATCCACCAACAGGACAAAACATTACACCCGAGTGACCTTAATAACAAAAGAAAAAGTGACACCCGAGGTGAATGGCAGGCAGAGTCCAAAAATGGCCGAGATGGCTCCGGAGATCTCCCCGCCCATCGTCCAGCTGGCGAACCAGGGAAAGAAGTGTTCGGACGGCGAACTCTGGACCCAGATCCCAGGAATCCAGTCCACCGGCAGCCGAACCAGGCTGCCCAGAGGGAAACACAGACCAGTGGGGGGAACCAGATCACCGAACCGAAAATTCTGTGGGTCGGGTCGTCGACCCGCATCACTCAACCACCAGGACCGTTGAGACGGGCGAAGGATCAGAGCGGATCCCGGTGGAAGAGGCTCAGGGGAGAGCCGATGACGAGGGCGGCGGGCGTCAGGCCGCAGGAAAACGGCCACCTCCTCACCGGACCTGGACAATACTGGGGCAGCACCCACGTCGGACCCCGATCGGGCCTCAGGCGAACCCACGTTGGACCCCGACTGGGTCTCGGGCGATCCCACGTTGACTACTGCACCAGAACCGACCTCCAACGTTGAACCCGGACCCTCCAGCACCACGAGGAACAGCAACTCCTTGCCGGTGACCCTGGAAGAAGGCTCAGAAGAGAAAACAGAACCGGGATCAGGATCACCGGCAGCGCCAGAACCCGGCGAGACGAGCTCAGACGCAGCGGACGGCTGCACCCGGCTCGTCTCCCCTGGAGATAGGCTGAAGTGCTCGGGGATAAAAAGAGAGAAAAGAAAGGAGAGCACTCGCCTGATCTCGGGTTCTGACGCCGTCCAGGACTGCGAAGATCCAGGATCCGTCGTCAGGAGGTCGTTGTCAGGCTCCCATCTAGCCGCGTCGGGCCCCGCAGCCAGCACGATGGTCAGCGCAGCTTGAGATCCCTCCAGCTCAGGTAACCCCGCCGACGATCCACTCGGCGTGAAGCCAGAAGAATCTCGTCCCGCTGGACCGAACCGCTCCTCCGTGGAGACCCGGGGACGCTCAGTCGTCGGCGTAGACTCCACGCAGCAGTCAGTCCCCCTCCTCCGTCCGCAATGTAGCTGCGGAACCACAGGCCCTCTCCATATCCCACCACGTTGACCCGGAGCCGGGGACCGCTCGGCGGAGAGAGACACAGAGGATGCGGGATTAGGAATACAGGTTACAGCAGGTGGGGAGAGTTCAGGGAGCTGCGAACCCTGAACTTCTCCTCCAGGGATGTGACAGAGCAAATCATTAAGCAGGTGTGAAAAAACAATGACTTGCCTGCCCCCTGGAGGTTGAGTATCGCCTGCTGTAGTGGAATCTGCTTCTTCCTCTCCCCGCCCGGCGATAACGGAGGACCCCCCGGGAATTCGTCTGAGGGTCGCTCGCGTTGTCTCCAGCAGAGAGCTCACCAGGCCGGAATTCCAGGCACACACAGCGGTCAGGAAGCGAGTCGAGGAGGAGGGGGAAACAGCCGGGGTGAGCCAGCCCGAATGTCCAGGAATGACAGCGGGGGAACGAGGCTCAGGGGACGGGGCTGTAGAATCTCCACACTGACGAGGCGAAGGGATGACAGCTGCGTGGGAGGAACGGTCCTGACGATGACCCAGAACTGGATCCGGACGAGGTTCGTGCAGAGGTGACTCGGTGATGTGATGACGACTACTCCCAGGGGACGAAGCGAGGGGGAAACCCAGGATTCGCCGCTCCAGATCGGAGATCGAGACGAGGAAGGCGTCGAGCACGGGAAAGCTTCGTAGCCCTGAAGTCCTCACCATCAATCTCACTGCCGCCGCCACATGCCTGAAGGTGGTGACAGGAAACACAGTAGAGCTCGCGACAGCCACTCGACCCCGGACATAACTGCTGTCAGCTGCGGCTCCTAGAAGGGAATCCCGAGTGACGTGGCGCAGGTCGGGGGAAGTCCTCTGGTTGGCGCGAACTCCCGGACTGGAATAGCGGCAGGAACGGGACTCCGAAGCGGGGAAAGACGTCGCCCACTTCGACTCCCTGCCGGGATTTCCATCCACCCCGTGGAGCTTCTCTCGCTGTGTACCTGCAGCGTCTATCCTGGCACTGTCCTCCAGATGGTACAGAGAGTGAGGGTGACAGTCCAGGAGTTCCTCAGCACGGCCCGGATGCCAGCGTCTCGCGTTGGAGGCGTCGTGCAGGGTGAAGAATGTCCCGTCGACAGCCTCCGAGATGGACCTCAGCTCGTCGCCCTGGCGCCGGAAGTGACTCCTGGGAAACGGCATGCTAGCAGCGCTGACACCCGGACAGAAAGGTACATTTCCACAGCGACTCACGGCCGCCGGCAACTCTTCTGGCTGCGACATACTGTCATATCCGGCTCTAGGGAGCCGGGCAATCAGAGCCAGGGGCAAGCCAGTGAGTCGTGATATTTTATTCAGGGTAAAGGGGAAGGGATGAGGAGAGCACAGATACTCATGCAGACGTACACTCACAGGTTGCACAGCGCAGAGGTAAGCAGCTCGTACCGGACGTGGGGGTAGCAAGACGTACATCCTCACAGCGGGATACAAACACAGGAATGCTGCAAGAGGAGTATAAGCTGACACCAGACGAAGGGGCTTCAGCTTAGCAATGTGTTTATGTCGCAGCCCCGAGTCATCGAGGCTGCTCCTATTTATCCTCATTGGCAGCGCCCCAGCTGATGAAGACTAATTGGCCCCAGCTGTCCATAATGCTGCCAGCTGGGGGCCAGCTGAGACGCTGCTCAATGGGAAGCAGGGATGAGGGAAAACATGGGCTGAGTGCCGAGACGGCATCTCAACCCATGGTGACACTGAGGTCTATGAATGTTCTTTCACTTTTATTAAAATTATGCTTTTCTGGGTACAGACCCAACAAAAACAGTTTAGGATTCAATATGATTTGTTTTGAGATTATTTTTTCAATTGTTACCCTCACCTCTTCCCAAAACATTCTTATTAATCTACATTCCCATAAACAATGAAATAGGGTTCCTTTACTTTCCATGCATTTCTTGCATGTATCTGGTATATTTTTGTTATATCTATTTAACTCCTCCGGTGTAACATACATCCGCATTAACCATTTGAAATGTATCAATTTAAGGCGTACATTTATTGATTTGGTTTGAGCTTCTGTACAAGCCAATTCCCATTGTTCCTCTGAAATTTCAATTTGCAGATCTTCTTTCCAGTAGTTTAATCTTTTCAGTGAATTTTCACTTGAAGATAGTGTCAATGAGTTATAAAACTCTGAAATAATACCCTTTCTTTTACTATCTTTCATCATCATTTTTTCCAAGGATGAATAAATAGGTCGAGTGAGAGCTTTATTTTGATTTGATCGAATAAAGTTTCTAAGTTGAAGATATTTAAAAAAATGTGTTCTATTGAGATTAAATTTGATCCTCAGCTCTTCAAAAGACATTATGTTGTCTGCACATGGCAAATATAAATCCTGAATCTTTTGTATCCCTTTTAAATTCCATACTTTAAATACAGCGTCCGCTCTCCCTGGTTTAAAATATTGATTACCCCATATTGGACTAAATTGTGACAATAACTGTGGTTCTTTTAAATAGTTTTTAGCTTCACACCATATTTTGATCATATGCTTTACAAATGGATTTTTAACTTGTTTTTGTAATTTTTTTGCCGAGTCTGAGTATATGAATATGGGAAGAGGTAAAGGTAAATTGTATGATTCCATTTCAGTCCAGTGAGGGAGATCATTTGATGAAAAATAATATGTCATAGACCTCAGTTGTGCCGACCAATAATACAACATAAAATTTGGACATTTCAGACCTCCACGATCAAATGGTAAATATAATAAAGACAAACGTAATCTAGCCCTCCTGTTGTTCCATATAAATTCCACTAACTTTTTTTTTATTCTTGAGAATAGATCTAAAGGTGGTGATAAGGGAATGTATTGAAATAAATAAAGTATTTTAGGTAAAATATTACTTTTAAGTATATTGATTCTCCCGATCATCGACATTGGTAGTGACATCCATCTCTGAGTTAACTCATTGATATCTGACATTAAGGCTTCATAGTTGACACTGGCGACTGTTTCTAGCTTAGGCATAATTTGGATTCCTAAATATTTAAACTGATTTACAACATTGAATTGATTTACCTCAGGGGCTGGGTAATTTCTCTGGGTCTCATTTAGCATTAATATTGAAGATTTAGTTTTATTTATTTTATATCCTGATATTTCCCCAAAATTCTTTATTAAATTCAACAAGGTTGGAATTGATTTTTTTAGATTCGACATAAACAAAATTATATCATCGGCGTACAGGGAGATTTTATGTTCTGTTGGTCCAACTTTAATTCCATATATTTGTGAATGTAAACGTATCGCTATCGCTAAAGGTTCAATTGCCATAGTAAACAGTAAAGGTGAAAGTGGACAGCCTTGTCGACATCCTCTATTGATTTTTATTGGTTTTGAAATATTGTTATTTGTTAGGATTTCTGCTGTAGCATTATTGTATATTATTTGAACCCATTTTATGAAATTATTTCCAAGTCCAAACCTTTGTAGGACTTCAAAAAGAAAGGGCCATTCAACTCTATCAAAGGCCTTTTCGGCGTCCAATGATAGGAGAGCTGTATCCGGTGCTTCTTTATTAAAATAAATAATATTAAATAGTCTTCTTACATTATGGAAGCCTTGTCTACCCTTTATAAAGCCATTCTGATCTCGATTAATAATATTTGGTAAAATTTCTTGTATTCGTCTTGCTAAAATTTTACAGATTATCTTAAGGTCGGCGTTTAATAGGCTTATTGGTCTCATATTTTCACATTTATTAGAGGGCTTACCTGGTTTTGGCAGCAGTATAATTAAGGCATTATTTATGTATGATGGTAAATTATTATTTTGAAATGCTTCTAAAACCATTTCCAAAAAAGGTTTTATTAATTTATTCTTAAATTTTTTATAAAGGTCAACTGGAAGACCATCTGGTCCTGCACTTTTTCCTGATTTCATATTATCAATGGCTAGCCCAACTTCTTCTTGACTAATTTTAGACTCCAATATCTCCCTGTTTTCATTTGGAATACACGGTATAGATAGTTCGTTCAAAAACCCATTTAGTTTTGTTAAATCAGGTTCATTTTTGGTATCATATAATTTTTCATAGTAATCTCTAAAGGCTCTATTAATTTCTAAAGGATCTATAACTACCTGTCCGTTACTTATAATACTGGTAATTGGTGTTTTAATTTCCAATTGTTTAATCTGCCATGCTAATAATTTTCCTGATTTTTCACCTTGTTCATAAAAAGATTGTTTCAATCTTAGAAGACTCGAGGCAGCTCTATTCGCTGATTTTTTGTCGTATTCAGCTCTCAAAATCAGTAATTCATTCTCCAACCTTGGGTCACTTCCTGCATACACTTTTTCCTGAAGACTTTTTATTTTATGTTCCAATTTAGCTCTCTCCTCTCGAGTCTTCTTAGATTTTGATCCTGTATAACTAATAATATGTCCCCTAATAAAAGCTTTGAAAGCCTCCCACTTTACACATGCTGATGTTTGTGTAGTATTGATGTCAAAGAACTCGTCTATCTGTTTTTCTATATACTTGACAAATTCCTCATCCTGAAGCCATTTATGCTGAAATTGCCATCTACCTGATTCCTTTGTCAATTTTTTATCTACATATATTAGACAACAGGGTGCATGATCAGAGATCACGATGTTATCATAAAAGCAGTTTTGAATCTTGGACCTTAATTCTGTGGAAATCAAAAAATAATCAATACGTGAGAATGTCTTGTAGGTACTGGAATAACAAGAATAGGCTTTAACTTGTGGTTTCATTTCTCTCCATATATCTAACAATCTCAATTCTGTCCCCTAATAAAAGCTTTGAAAGCCTCCCACTTTACACATGCTGATGTTTGTGTAGTATTGATGTCAAAGAACTCGTCTATCTGTTTTTCTATATACTTGACAAATTCCTCATCCTGAAGCCATTTATGCTGAAATTGCCATCTACCTGATTCCTTTGTCAATTTTTTATCTACATATATTAGACAACAGGGTGCATGATCAGAGATCACGATGTTATCATAAAAGCAGTTTTGAATCTTGGACCTTAATTCTGTGGAAATCAAAAAATAATCAATACGTGAGAATGTCTTGTAGGTACTGGAATAACAAGAATAGGCTTTAACTTGTGGTTTCATTTCTCTCCATATATCTAACAATCTCAATTCTTTCATAAAATGATTAATAGTCATCCTACATCCAATGTGCGTACAATCCAGTCCTGTTGATCTATCCACACCTGGATTCAATGTACAATTAAAATCCCCTGCTATTATATGTTGCCCTGTAAGTGATGATAAGATGAGAAATAAATTAGCAAAGAACTTCTGATCATCTATATTGGGACCATATAAGTTCACAAGATTTATATTTTCTAATAGCAAAGAACCTTGAATGATTACATATCTTCCAAATTTGTCTCCAATTACATTTTTCACTTGAAAAGGAACTGATTTATGTATGAGAGTCATAACTCCCCTGGCTCGGGATGAAAATGAAGAGGTGAATACACTTCCCTGCCATCTACTCCTAATTCTTTTAACATCCTCCTCTATCAGATGAGTTTCTTGTAAAAACACAATTCTTGAACCCATGTCCTTTATTTTATTCATAACTTGTTTAAGTTTTTTTAAATTTTGTAGACCTCTGCAATTCCATGAAGTTAAATTAAGATTAACACTTTGGTCCATGATCAATAGAGAGTTTGGGATTACCTTGCAGTGTAAACATGCTCATACAGAGAAGCAAAAACATGAGTGGTTGAACATTCATCCTACAAACTACACACAAACAAATTTCCCCTTCCCACACTTGTGGCAAACCCCCCAAAATCAAAAGAAAAATTCTGTCTCCCGATATAGCCATCGACCGTTCCACACCCACGGGGAACAGCCTAAGCCACTCCTTCTTCATCCTCCCAATCACCCTAACTCTACTGCTTTTAATGACGTAACATTAACTCTCCTCTGTAGTTTTCCAACTTAACTCCAAAATTTTTAACAACTTTGTACATCATAGTTTTTTTTGTTTGTTTGTTTTGTTTTTGTTTTGTTTTTTAATATATAATACAATCTATATTTTGTAAACTTACTATTTACTTCAAGTCAGTCAGATGCCTGTGCAAATGCTTAATTATTCTACCTTATATTTTGTTCATGCTTAGCTCCCACCAGTCTCTTCTTCTTCTTTGATCTTCTTGATGAACTCCTGCGCCTCCTCTGGGGTCTTGAAGATGTGGGTTCTGCCCTCATACGTGGTCAGCAGTCTCGCAGGATAGATTACACCATGACGAATCCCAAGGTTGCGCAGCTCCTTACGTACGGGATCAAACTGCTTCCTCAATTGCTGGATTCCTGTGGCCAAATCTGGGTAGAACCGCACCTGCTGGTCCTGGTGTTTAATCTCTCCTTTAGCACGTGCAGCGTTGAAGATCTTCATCCTGTCTCTGTTGCTAAGAAACTTCATAATTAAGGTCCTCGGCGGTCCCTTATCTCTCCGTGGGCCAATACGATGTGCTTTTTCCAGAACCACTGCTGATTGCAACTCCTCGCTGCCCAGCACCTCCGGAATCCACTTTTCCAGAAAGGAACATACGTCCCGACCTTCTGATTCCTCTGGAAGACCCACCAGCCTCAAATTATTCTGTCTCGACCGAGATTCCAAATCCAAAATATTATCTTCCAGAGATTTATTTTTTTTTTCCAAAGTGCGCACCTTTAATTGAAGACGGGTGACGTCATCTTCAGCACTAGCGAGACGGAGCTCCATCTGCGCCGTTCGTTCTACACAGTCACCCAATTCCTTTCTTATTCCTTCCAACGCTGTCATAATCCCATCAAATCTAGAGGAAAAGTCCGCTCTCATTGAACTCATGGCAGCCATCAGCGCATCTGCGCCATTCCCCGCAGATATCGCACCGTTGCCAGCCTCCTCCGCCATATATGGAGTTTTGTTTGCTGCGTCACAGACCTGAAAGTCCGTTAATTTGGACTGTTTCGGCGGCTCGCTTTTTCCTTTTCCTGGTTTTCCAGCCTTAGGCTTCGCCGACATATCCTCGCCCAAATGCTGGGATACGTTCTGTCCCAAATGAGAGAGTTATTTGCCGATTTTTTTTCTCCAGGAGCAGAGCAGAGCGAGACACGTCCGTCCTACGTGGCAGCCATAACCGGAAGTCCGCATTTTTGGTATATTTGATTTAAAAAAAAGAAAAAACATTTTAAAGTAGAAAAACTACATATAGCTTTTTTAAAATTTCAAATGGCTCCTACCTTGTAATTGTCGAATTACTAGTCAGTGAACTTGTATTTTCCCTCAGTTCCTCTTTCACAGTGATGACTGTAGTAGAAGTACTCATCTTAAGGCTTCACATTTGGACCATTGTAAAATGAGGGGTGACGTTGTGGTCCCCATGTCTGTCTCTTCAACTCTTGCCAATTGGTGTCTACAAGACAATAATTGCTTCTAACCAGAGTTACTAAACTGGACCGCTCAACCATGTGTGTGGTGTTGATGGCTTTTTGAGCAGTTTACAGGTAGTACTTTACAAAATTTACTCCCTGCTTTGAGATACAGTTTGTCTAAAACATCTCTGATTCAGTTTTGGGTATTGAAGTCTTAAGTGTCTCATGTTAATATGTTCATCCATTGTACGAGTACTTACACAGATATCATAAATGGTCTATTCCAACTACTAGAAATCCAACAAGGCAACAGCAAAACACAGATGCTGAGTCTTGAAATCTAGAGGTCACAATCAAAGGGTGACTTCTTGGTGGCTTTGTCGATGGTTTGTACACAATGACTCTGAATTTAATTGAACCTTCTCATGTTCTCTAACAGCTCTCTGCTGCCACCACTTTCAATGGGAAAGGATATATTGAGCTTCATCCTCCAAGGAACCTCGAGGACATAAAAGCATTCACAGCTGTTGATATGCTCCTCAACTGCCACCACAAAAGCCCCTCCGCGACTGACAGCAGACCAAAGAGACACCAGGGCAGACAGAGAGACACCAGCCTGTTTATTTTCTACCTGGGTAACAAGAATGTGAGTCCAACCTAAACAGAAAGCTGCAAAGTGATTGCTTTTAAAAATTATATATTTGTATAATTAATATTGTTTCATTAATTTTAGGCCTCTGGAGACTACATTGGTATGGCTATCAGAAGCGCTGCGCTGATATGTGTCTATAAGTGTGGCGGAGTCGTTCATGAAGTTGTAACCAGCAAAATCACAACTACCAATGTGAACTCCTCAGACTTTGACAGGGTTGTTTTCCACAGGTGCTCCCCGTACGGCAAAAGTAGAAAAATTAAACCCATACATGAAAATTTACCTGATATTTGTCAATCATTCCTGCAGGATTTACCAAGATGCTGAAGTTAATGTCACACAGAAGTTTACGTCGCAGGAAGCTGTCAGCCTCCTTTCTAAACGTAACCTTCCAAATACAACAACTGGAGTCCTCAACCTGGATTCAGACGATGTGGTTTTCTATGTGGGCGGTTATCCTAAAGACTTCACGGTAACCAATCACTGCTAACGATTTATTATCTATGATGTTTTTTTACAAGGGAAGAAAGAAAAAACTTTCTATCCAAGATAAGGCTGCCATAGTAATGATATTATCGCAGTGAATTCAGAAAATTTTAGCATTATTTCATAGTTTTGTATTCAAAGTGTTGCCCAGCCTTAAGTATCAGTTTCGCTAGCAGTGTTGCCAGATTCAGGTTCAAAATTGCGGAAACAAGCAGAACTGGCAACTATGCCCAGTTCATCTCAATTTATAAGTAAAAATAAAATAAAGTTTGTGGAAGGCTATTTTCATGTGATAAATCAGACACATTATGTGATTGAAAAAACTAAACACATACATCAAAACTGAAACTTCGTCTTTATATTAGTGGTGGGTGCATTAATCGAGTTAAGCACAATTAAGTCAACAAGTCGTTGCAATCAATTTTCTGATCACAATCATTCACAGAATGGAAAAAGCAGGCCCTACAGAAATGCGTGAAGCCCAATTCATGGCACAAACCCCTCATTTTATTTAATTCTGGGTGTTCAAATCAGTTTGCTGGAGTATAGAGAAAGGGCACTGACATCACTGCTGCAATGGATTGTGGGATAGATCCTCCATGTTGGGAGAGTAGGCGCAGCACCTGCGACATGTAGAAGAACAGACAGAGGAGTTGTTATGTCTGGAATGCAGGGCAGCGGAGGCAGGAGTTATGCTGAACACGAACTTTATTACAAACACACAGGGTGGTACATGTGTGTATCAAATATAGCTATAAGCTAACTCTAACTAATATGGGCTGTTGCTGTGACTGAGGTGGAGCACCAAAAGACCTTGGCTCCCGCCAACGGTCTCTTAATATAGGCACGGTGTGATGATGTCACCCGTGCCTGTGTCCTCATGACCGTGCTGCCTATTGCTAATATGGGGGGCATAGCTAACATTTACCCCCCCCCCCCCCTGAAAAAGTTCAAAGCATTAACATGCTCTCCATACACAGCAGCTTTTTTTTTTTTTTTTTTTTTTTTACACTACACTCACAACAGCTTTTTGTAACAGGCAGAGAAATAGAACCTGGGCCACCAGGTAGACTGCCGATTAACCCTGCACAACTGGGTGGGTTATTCTGCCACCGCTCAAACAGTCGTGCTCTGTCTAACCATTTCAAAACAGAGTCATTGCTTACATTTCGACTTCAAGGGGCCTAGAGGTGTCAGCAGCAGCGGACCTGGGTGCCCTCTCGCTGGAATCATGGCTCACTCATCAGCATCATTCCAGTCTGGGTCCCATACCAGCTGGATCGGCTCCTGCACTGTATCTCGACCCGAGGCCGCTGTTCTTACCTTCCACAAACGGCTGACTTGCCCTCTCGAACCATCGGCCATCTGGACGGCAGCTGGCCTCTTTCGTGCGGCGATTCTCATCTGCGATGATGGGACTGTCTGTGGGTCCAGGCGGTCGGATTGTTGAACTGATTTAAGGTCCCATAAGCGGAAGTAGAGGGGGCATGACTTAGGCTCTCTACTGGCTGTGACCGGCTGTGACATCTTTACCGGTCATAGATATGTGAACACTAGAGAGGACATGACTAGCCACTAGGCTAGTCACATTCCATATAGCTTACTTATACATACATACACTACCGTTCAAAAGTTTGGGGTCACTTAGAAATTTCCTTATTTTTGAAAGAAAAGCACTTTTTTTCAATGAAGATAACTTTAAACTAATCAGAAATACACTCTATATATTGCTAATGTAGTAAATGACTATTCTAGCTGCAAATGTCTGGTTTTTGGTGCAATATCTAGATAGGTGTATAGAGGCCCATTTCCAGCAACTATCACTCCAGTGTTCTAATGGTACAATGTGTTTGCTCATTGCGTCAGAAGGTTAATGGATGATTAGAAAACCCTTGTGCAATCATGTTAGGTCTGCAATGCTGTAATTGCTGCAAATGGAGAATTCTTTGACGAAAGCAAAGTTTGAAGGAAAAAATTATTATTTCAAATACAAATCATTATTTCTAACCTTGTCAATGTCTTGACTGTATTTTCTATTCATTTTACAACTCATGGTGGTAAATAAGTGTGACTTTTCATGGAAAACAAAAAATAATTGTCTGGGTGACCCCAAACTTTTGAACGGTAGTGTACATACAGACTAGTGGTGTTGGACGATTAACATTTTTTAATCATGATTAATCTTTTGGAATGTTGAGTTAATCGTGATTAATAACGCGTCAATTGCGTGTTTTTCCATACAGATACAGTGCACCTTATGTCATACTATTATGAACATGGGAGCGGACTAATATGCTTGCTGTCTTCACCCGCAGGTTTATTAAAGCTCTCAACATATCCAAAATGACAAAAACTATCTAGAATATTCTCCAGAAAATTCTCAAAAGTATTACTGCATGTGCAAACAACAGCATGCCAAGGCTCAATAACATCACTGAACAACAACCAGCCAAACAGCAACCACAAAAGAAACTTACTCTTTCTCCCATAGCAAATCAATCAATCTATCAATCAACTTTATTTATAAAGCACTTTAAAAAGCAACACCCACTACAAAAAGTGCTGTACAACAAGAACACACATAAAAACATAAAAGCAAGGAGCAGGACACTAGCACAAAAACAATATAAAACCAACAAGACAATATAAGACTCAGCAGGAGTAGAAACCACAGTCAAAAAAATCAATAAAATGCAAGGTAAGAGAAGCAAACATCCACCACTTTTAAGGAGAGCAACACAAAACCTTGTGTGTCACAACAGACACAATTTCCCTTTTAGCAGAAAAATTGCAAATATAAACAAACTACTATCTCGCTCATGATGACACCCCACTGTGCTGCAAAAATGGCAGGGGAGTGAATGGACATTAGATTAGATTAGATTAGATTAGATTCAACTTTATTGTCATTACACATGTATGAATACAAGGTAACGAAACACAGTTTAGCATCCAATCAGAAGTGCAAAGGACAGCAGTGCAGTATATACGGTAATTAACAGTATGTGGAAATTAAGCAAGTATATGCAAATATATGCAGCAGTGCAGAAAGTTAAGAGTACTGTTATGTGCAATAAGTTAGATGTAGTTATGTAGTTATGCAGTTATGTACAGGTGAGGATGGTAAGAGATGATGGTAAGAGAGTCAGCGGGGAACTAAGTTCAATAACGTGACAGCTGTTGGAAAGAAACTGTTCCTAAACCTGCTGGTTCTAGTCCGAAGGCTTCTGAAACGTCTTCTGGAGGGGAGAAGCTGGAACAGTCCATGAGCAGGATGGTTGGAGTCCCGAAGAATGCTGCGTGCCCGGCGCAGACATCTTTTCCTGTAGACGTCCTCTATAACTGGAAGTGGAGTCCCTGTGATGCGTTGGGCGGTTTTCACCACCCGCTGCAGCGCCTTGCGGTCAGCGACAGAGCAGCTCCCATACCAGACTGTGATACAGTTGGTCAGGGTGCTCTCTATCACGCAGCGGTAGAAGTTGCCCAGGATGTCAGTTGACAGATGGTTCTTCTTCAGTGTCCTCAAGAAGAAGAGGCGCTGATGGGCCTTCTTGATCAGGCTGGTGGTGTTAACTGACCAGGACAGGTCCTCCGAGATGTGGGTCCCCAGGAATTTGAAGCTGGGGACACGTTCAACAGCTATGCCATTGATATGGATGGGGTCATGTGTCTCTTCCCTCTCCTTCCTGTAGTCCACTATGAGCTCCTTGGTTTTGCTGGTGTTAAGGAGCAGGTTATTGTCAGCGCACCAAGTAGCCAAGTGCTCAACCTCTGCCCTGTAATCTGACTCATCGTTGTTCCTGATGAGTCCAATCACCGTGGTGTCATCTGCGAACTTTATGATGGAATTGGATCCATACATAGGCCTGCAGTCATGGGTATAGAGGGAGTAGAGGAATGGGCTGAGCACACAGCCCTGTGGTACACCAGTGTTGAGTGTGATGACGGAAGAACGGTTGGGGCCTGACCTAACATGCTGGGGTCTGTTGGTCAGAAAATCCATGATCCAGTTGCAGGTGGAGGTACTGATTCCCAGGTCCCCAAGTTTAGTGAGCAACTTGGAGGGGATAACTGTGTTGAATGCTGAGCTGAAGTCAACAAACAGCATTCTTGCGTAGGTGTTCTTGTCATCCAGGTGTGAGAGTACATAGTGCAGCGCTGTAGAAACCGCATCCTCTGTACTCCTGTTGCTCCGGTAGGCGAACTGATGAGGGTCCAGTGTAGGGGGCAGGCCTTTTTTGAGATGTGCCAAGACCAGTCGCTCAAAGCACTTCATGACTATGGGCGTCAGTGCCACAGGGCAATAGTCATTTAGGCACGATGGTGTTGAATGTTTCGGCACTGGTACTATTGAAGTGGTCTTGAAGCACGCTGGTACCACGGCCTGGGCCAGGGACAGAGTGAAGATGTCTGTGAAGACCCCTGCCAGCTGCTCAGCGCATGCCCTCAGCACACGCCCAGGAATGCCATCAGGGCCAGCAGCCTTACGTACGTTGACATGACTCAGTGCATTACGGACGTCGGTGTGGGTGAGTGTGAGGTGGTGGAGGTCATCAGAGGGTGGGAAATTGATGTTCTTTTCGTTGTTGTCCTTGTCAAAATGAGCATAGAAGTCATTTAGCTCATTGAGAAAGGGCACAGTCATGGCTATAGGTATGGAGTTGCTGGGCTTATAATCAGAGATAGCTTGAATGCCCTGCCTCATGCGTCGGGGGTCAGAGTCCCCAAAATGTTCCTCCACCTTCAGCTTGTAGCTGTGCTTGGCCTTCTTGATGCCCCTCTTCAGATCTGCCCTGGATGAACTGTAGGCCTGTGCATCACCAGATCTAAAGGCATTGTTACGTGCTTTTAGCAGAAGCCGCACTTCTCTGTTCATCCACGGCTTCTGATTTGGGTATGTGGTGATCTGTCTTTCTGTGGTGACACTGTCAATAGTGGTGTTGATATGGTCCAGGACTGAGTGGGTGTAAGAGTTCATGTTTATGTGGGAGCCACAGGTAGCCTGAGAGGTGAACATACTCCAGTCTGTGTTCCTAAACTTCTCCTGGAGTACAGAGTCAACCCCCTCTGGCCACACTTTGATGGTCCTCACTGATGGCTTCACCCGGTTGATGAGCGGTACATACTTGGGGGTAAGGAACAAGGATAAGTGATCAGACTGAGCTAGGTGGGGGAGGGGAGTTGCTGTGTAGGCTCCCACAATATTGGTGTAAACATGGTCCAATGTTTTGTCCCCTCTTGTGTGACAGGAGACATGCTGGTAGAAATTACGAACACAGCTTGAGAATTTTTTTTAGACTGATACCAACAGTTCGACCCAAAGCTATGAGGATGAAAACAGGCACATTTCTGTTCATGTCAGCTGCTGGAGGTCAGCTACAGTGTTGCCAGACGTACGATAATTATCGTAGTTGTATGATAATTTTGTCTGTAGGATGTACGATCAGTAATTTCAAAATTCCCCTAATGTACGATAATTTGACCCCTTCATTACATGGCTACGTTAATACATTAGCAAACACAATCAGAATATGGATCCTGCACATACAAACTATGTTTGTTTTTATGCATCGTCTCACGTGCGCAGGCTGTGTGGAAAAGAAAACGGAAGACTCGTGTTGCAGTAGGAGAGAGGCAGCCTCGTATGGAGGTTAGTGATGGGATCCACAGTTCACTGAAATGTGCCGAGTCAAGCTAAAAAGATCTGTTATAAATAGTTGTACACTGAATCACTGAGTGCTGTACTGGAGCTCCAACTGTCTACCACTCACTGACCTGAGAGTTGGCCGAACCGAGCGGGCGGGGGTCGTTTGCTGCTCAGGCGAGTGATTCAGCTGCTGATTCCTGGCTTCCAGTACAGCTCTGGTGAGTGATTCAGTACAGTACATTCACCCATAAAAACTAGTACACTCGATTGAATCATTCGTGTACATTACAGCACTAATGCAGGCATGGCAGACTTAACAAGCAAGCATCATCACCAGCAGATTGAGAAATGAATGGTGGGGGCAGAGCCCAGTTTTAGTGGGTGGTTTAGTGGAGTTTTCTGTCAATGCTGCAGCATGCAAATGTATGCAAAAATGTCACTGAACTGTAGTTCTCAATAAAACTGAAACAGGTTTCTGCTTCAATTATCAGATGCATTTTAGCAGTAGCTTAGGTGGATTGATTGTTTATTCCTAATGTATAGAGTACTTCTCAAAATATTTATGAGGTAAGACCTTAATATATGATGACTCAACAGAAAACATATAGAAGACAGTTAACCCCTTGACGCCTGTCATCGTGAATTCGCATCAAGCCGCTTCCGCTCCAAATGCAACCAAAATACCATCTGTATTTCTCCACTTCCGGTTGGAGCACTTCCAACACATACCTAGGAACCTTTTGCAAGCATTAGTTTCTCGTAGGAACGGTCAGAGACGGAGCACCATCCATTTCCTGATTGCTAGGGTTAGGGTTAGGGTTATAGTTTGGCAGTCATGAGAGTTGAAAATACTGAAAATAACTTTGTTGCATAAATAAAAGACTCTTCATACTTGAGATGGGAACAGGCGCTTTTTTACCATAGATGCCTGTTGTCGCTAATTTGCATCATACCTAAAATTATATCTATTTTATGTGCTATAGTCAAATTAACTTTCTCAACTTAATTTAGCATCTACTTGAAAGCAAAAACACAAGTTAATTTTTTTTTTCATAATTGGAAATAAATTCAGGCGTTAAGGGGTTAAGTATGACTGATATTTTGGGCCGTTCAGTACAGGCTCATCCTGTACTCCATCCAGGTAGAGGTGCTTTCTTTCAACCGATCTGTTAGATTATTTAAAGGTAAAACTGTGTTACAGGCTGTAATATGACTGATCTGTGATAATGTGTTACTAAAGCAGACAGTCCTGAGCCACGTCAGAATGAAAACTGGGTGTGTACGATAAGTTTCCTCAAAATACAATAATTTTAAGTTGCTGGTACGATACTTCAACATTTCCTATCTGGCAACACTGGTCAGCTATAACCTAGCATGTAGCTAGTAGCTCCTAGCTAGCTAGCTAGCTTCCACAGAAGAAGAACAACCCAACATCCAGGCGAAGTTTTGGAGGAGGCTGTAACAATTATCCAGGTGAGAGCTCCAACAGACAACGTTGTAAACTTAAATATGACAGCACTTTGGGGATATCCATGGCTGCAATCCAGCTTGTTTGACTTAGCAGTGTCTGCATGGCGTGCACAGTGTCTGTGGCCAGAACAGCCTTGGTATGGAGAGCCACTAGGCCAAAAAGTACTGTTTGCGCTGCCTGCCATTAACTGCCATTAATCGCGATCACAAAATTTGTTGCCGTTAAGGGGACAAAGCGTTAACCGGCGATTAATGTGATAACGCCAAAGCCACTAATACATACATACATACATATGTATGATACAAACTGTCTCACATTTATTGTGTCTCACAATAAACAATTGTTTGTGTATCCTGTTATCACAATGCTGCAGGTGCTGTCAACCATTGTAATTACCTACAGAATATGGTGACTCTGTTTGCCATGAAAATGTTAACCATATCTACTGCATCATGTTATGTATGGAAATGATGGTCGGAGTCAGAGTTATGCCATGCAGCGAACTGAACTTTATTAGGAGGAACACAGAACTATATACACAGGCCGTACCTGCCTGACATCACACCCAGGGCGGGTACGGCAAGCCTCACGGGCCACACACACACACACACACACACACACTCTCTCTCTCACACACACACACACACACACACACACACACACACACACACACACACACACACACACACACACACACCATTCCCCTCCCCCTTACAAAAGTTCAAAACACATACACACGATTCAGACCCACCCCAATTTAGGACCCGAATCATACACCAAGGGAAATAGCAGGGAAACAGTAAACTAGGATGGCCCAACACATTCATCCAAAAACACCTAAAATTGGACAGTGTCTCTAGACAAAGCAATCCCATATCACAACGCACACTCATGCAACCATATAACATATTTACATCACAGTGTTCATGTTAAACCAATGTCCATGGGCAGCCAAGGGTAAAACCGGCTCGGGGGCCCAGGGCAGCCCCACGGCATGCGTGCCACTGGCAGCCACCTACCCTCGGGGTCAAAGCTGACCTCCCCAGCGAGAATGCCTCTTCTCACCACTGACTGCTTCTCTCCTCTGGGCCCGCAGTGCTGCTTCCTGGCACGCCGTCCCTCCGTGCCTGTCGGTCTGCTCCCGACCGCCCTCAACACCACTGCAGCTGCTACTGCTGTAGCCCCAAACACTCCGGCCCCCTGTGGCTGAACTGCGGGTAAAACTAACGCTTGCTCATCGGCGCTGCTCGTTGACTCGAGCACCTCGCCATAATGCCCAGCACCCTTGTCCAGGGCACTTTGAGCTCCGGCACTGAGGTCCTGCCCGACCTCCATGGCACCTAGCACCTCCTCTCTGTCATCCAAGGCGCTCTGCTGTGATGCCTCTGCGCCCGGCTGCCGCTGCTGCTTCCCGGGGCTCACAGTCTGCTTGCTCCCGCTCTCCCGCTGCCTGGACTCCAGCTGCGGGGAAGACTCTGGTCGCTGCTCTCCCTCTCGGCTGTCGCTGCTCACCGTGCCGTCAACATCACCAGCACTATGGTCACACACTGTGGTGAGCTCCTCGGCTGGCTCACCATCATTGATAACCAGGGACTCTGGTCCCCCCTGGATACCCAGCTGGTAGCTTGTAGCTCGGTTTTGATGCGCACCTAGCGTTGTGGCTAACTGTCCCATTGCCACTGACTGAGTCTTTAGCTCCTCCGAGCTAACTAGTTTAGCTCCTCTTGTCGCCAACAGTCTCACTACCCACAGCTCCAGCTTCTTGTCTCTTCGACGTTCGGCAAAATCTCCGATCAGCCACCCGACAGCATCTGCATAACGCTCCATCTTTCCCAACATGCCGAGAATTGTCAGACCCTCTGTGCCGAGACGACGGACCAGCAGCGCCCGTCCTCGAACTCCATCGAGTCTAACCAGGGCCAGCCCAGCGATGTAACCCCCAAACATCACCATCCAATCCGGCCACAGGATCGCTGGCTCTCCGAGACACTCCAGAAACGGCGACAGAGGTGAAGGTAGCCCACACACCTCCATAGTTTTCTCTCGTCGCCAAAATGTTATGTATGGAAATGATGGTTGGAATCAGAGTTATGCCATGCAGCGAACTGAACTTTATTAGGAGGAACACAGAACTAAATACATTGGCCCTGCCTGCCTGACGTCACACTCAGGGTGGGTACGGCAAGCCTCACGGGCCACACACACACACACACACACCACACAACATCATACAGTATATCTGTATTACCGGCCACTGGAGTCTTGGTCACCCAGCTGCTCACATGTAAATATTTAAATTATTTTGGATTAAACTTTTAAATCGTTGCCCGCCACTACTTTATATATAACATTGATGTGTTCTCAAATTAGTATCTCTTAGGGTCTTTCTGACATCTTTGGTTTAGGTCATGCTCTCACTGGTGCCATTTGACTTGTTCCATGCTAGGTGAAGTGGCCCACTGTTTCTGAGTCAGCTGGAGGCCCACACTGGTGCTCACTCACATTGTATCACTTGGCACAGTCCCCTTCTGTGTTGAGGACTGTTGTCACCCATGTGTGTGCATGTCACGCAGGTGGAGCACAGACTGACATAACGTTCGGCTCAGGAGACGCACACACACAGGCTCAGAGTAGTTCAAACTGTTTATTAACAACAGGGATGTTTGGGTGCGTGTCTGCGGAATGTTAATGTGTTGGTGGTGGCGTCTGCTTCGGACCCAGAGGCAGGAGACCGTTCAGCCGGCAACCCTATGGGAGAAATCAGACACAGGGTGATGAGCACACACCAACACGGGAGGAGAATAGGCGAGGGAGAGAAGCTTACTTGTTTGGGCAGATGACTGGCGCTTCAAGGATGGAAGCCCGGGAGACAGCCACCTGCAGGGCTCGGTGCAGCAGCGAGGAGAGACGAGGGACGGGATTGTCCGCCGCCGAGGAATCCACCTGTGCACAGGGGAGCAGACTGGAGAGATGAGGTAAGTGAACTTCTTACCGGAGATGAGGATGCTGAAGAGAATGTGGTAGAAGTCCATACAAAGGAAATGAAGTCTACGGCTTCAGGCCGACGCTCAGGGCGAGGCGGCTTTTATCCTTCGCCGCTGACGAGTAGCAGGTGCGTGAGCAGGTGGCGCCGCTGATGAATGGCGCGGCGTGACAGTACTCCCCCCTCTAGCAGCGCCTCCTGGCGATGGCTTATCCGGGTGCGCTCGGTGGAAGTCCGCGATGAGCGATGGGTCCAACACAAACGACGGGGGCACCCACTGTCGATGCTCGGGCCCATAGCCCTCCCAGTCCACCAAGTATTGCAACCCACGACCCCGGCGCCGGGAGTCCAGGATGGAGGAGGCGGACCAGGCCGGATGGCCACCAATCATCCGGGGCGCGGGTTGCGCTGCAGGAGGAGGGCAAAGGGGGTCAGTAACCGCCAGTTTCACCTTCGACACGTGGAAAGTAGGATGAATGCGGAGGGAGGGGGGAATAGCCACGCGCACAGCCACCGGGTTGATGATCCGGGTGATGGGGTAGGGACCCATGAAGCGCTGTGCCAGCTTTCTCCTCTCGCCTTTTAGAGTGACGTCCTGGGTGGAAATGTAAACAAGCTGCCCAACTCTGTACGCCGGGGCAGGTCTCCTACGCCGGTCCGCCACAGTCCTGTTGCGCTCCGCTGTGCGCAATAGCGCATGGCGCGCGGCAGCCCAGGTGGAGCGGAACTGCCTGAGATGGGCCCTAACTGACGGGACAGTTACCTCACTCTCCTGCTCCGGAAACAGCGGGGGGTCGTAACCCAGGGACGCTTTGAAGGGGGACATCCCTGTAGCAGAAGAGCGAGCGGTGTTGTGGGCATATTCAACCCAGGCAAGATGGTTGCTCCAGGACGCGGGTTTGGATCTGGACACACAGCGGAGCGCAGCCTCCAGCTCCTGGTTGGTCCTCTCACACTGCCCGTTGGATTGGGGGTGATGGCCAGAGGAGAGGCTCACCTTGGCTCCGATGGCGTTGCAGAAAGACCTCCAAACCTCAGATGAAAACTGGGGGCCCCGGTCCGAGACCACGTCCACCGGAATCCCATGCAGCCTGACCACGTGTTGGACGAGGAGGTCCGCCGTCTCCAGGGCAGTAGGGAGGCCTCGCAGGGGGACGAAGTGCACGGCCTTGGAGAAGCGGTCCACGATGGTCAGGATGGTGTCATAGGAGTTGGAGATGGGGAGTCCGGTGACGAAATCCAGAGCGATGTGCGACCAGGGCCTGCCAGGGACGGGCAGGGGCTGGAGCAGACCCGCTGGAGGGGCATTTCCCGACTTGCAGGTGGCACAGATTGGGCAAGCCCGGGCGTAGCGGGCTGCATCCCTCCGCAGGCCTGGCCACCAAAAGGACCGTTGGAGGAGATCTATCATCCGGGAGGTGCCAGGGTGACAGGTGAGCTTGGAGGTGTGGAGCCAGTGGATGACCTCTCCTCGGACCGCGGATGGCACGAACAGCCTCCCCTCCGGTCCGCCGCCAGGGTCAGGTTCCACCTGCTGTGCCTTCCGGATCTTGCTCTCAATGTCCCACGAGATGGCTCCCACGACGCACGACCTGGGCAGGATGGAGTGGGGCGTCTCCTCCGACTCCACGGGGGCGAACTGCCTGGAGAGGGCGTCAGGCAGGACGTTCTTAGAGCCAGGCCTGAAGGTGATGGAAAATTGGAACCTGGCGAAGAACAGGGACCAGCGCGCCTGGCGGGCGTTCAGGCGCTTGGCAGACCGTAAGTATTCCAGGTTCTTGTGGTCCGTGAGGACCACAAACGGCAGGCTTGCCCCCTCCAACCAGTGGCGCCACTCCTGCAGGGCGAGCTTGATGGCCAAGAGCTCTCTGTCCCCCACATCGTAGTTCCTCTCCGCCGGGGACAAGCGCCGGGAGAAGAAGGCGCACGGTCGCTTGGCGCCATCGTCCGGTGACCGCTGGGACAGCACTGCTCCCACTCCCGTGTCCGAGGCGTCTACCTCTACAATGCACTGCAGCGCGGGGTCGACCTGGCGAAGGACCCGGGAGGAGGAGAATTCCGCCTTCAGCGCCTCAAAGGCGGCAGCGACCTCTTCGGTCCACCGGAACGGGACCTTCGGGGACGTGAGGCGGGTCAGTGGTCCCACGATGGCACTGAAGTTGGGGACAAAGCGGCGGTAGAAATTGGCGAAGCCAACAAATTGCTGCACCTGTTTCCGAGATGCAGGTGTGGGCCATTCCACCACCGCCTTTACCTTCTCTGGGTCGGGGAGCACCTTGTCGTGGGCGATGATGAACCCCAGGAAGGATGTACTCCTGGCGTAAAATTCACACTTTTCCGCCTTAACGTACAGACGATTCTCCAGCAGCCTTTGGAGGACCCGCCTCACGTGGACCTGGTGCTCATCCCTGGACTTGGAGAAGATGAGAATATCGTCCAGGTAGACGAACACGAAAAGGCCAATGAAGTCCCGGAGGACGTCATTAATGAGGCGCTGGAAGACTGCAGGAGCGTTGGTCAACCCGAACGGCATCACCAGATATTCAAAGTGGCCGTTCGGGGTACGGAAGGCCGTTTTCCACTCATCTCCCTCCCGGATCCGGACGAGGTGGTAAGCGCTGCGTAGGTCCAGCTTGGTGAACCAGGTCGCCCCCTGGAGGGAGTGGAAAGCAGTGTCCATGAGAGGCAGGGTGTAACGGTCCCTCTCCGTGATATTGTTGAGGGCCCGGTAGTCGATACAAGGGCGGAGGGACCCATCCTTTTTCCCCACGAAGAAGAACCCTGCCCCCACGGGTGACGATGATGGGCGGATAATCCCAGCACTTAATGACTCCTTCAGGTAGGCGTTCATCGTCTCCTTCTCCGGCGCAGACAGGCTGTAAAGGCGACCAGAAGGTAAGGGAGCCCCCTGGCGGAGGTTGATGGCGCAGTCATAGGGCCGATGAGGGGGAAGAGACATAGCTTTCGCTTTGCTGAACACTATACCCAGGTCGTGAAATTCTGGGGGCACCAGAGACAGGTCCGGGGGTGCAGCGTCCGTAGCAGGGGGAGGAGCGGACGGAGAGCAGGCAGCGGACTGAAGGCAGGTGCCCATACAGAACGTACTCCATGCCGAGATCCCAGCTGATCTCCAATCCAGGACCGGATTGTGAAGGCGGAGCCAGGGATACCCCAGGATGACGGGCGACACAGAGTTGGGAAGGACGTAAAAGGTCATTTCCTCCCGGTGGTTTCCCGAGATGATGACCGGTAGGGGAACAGTTTGATGTGTCACTCTCCCGAGGGTGGCACGGGAGAGGTGGATCAGGGAGATGGGAGTGTTGAGTGCCTGGCAGCGGATGCCCAATCGGGTTGCCAGGCTTTGTGAAATGAAGCTGCCTTCTGCGCCCGAATCCACCAGTGCGTGGGTGAGGTGCCCGGTAGAGTTATGGCAGAAACGGATGGGCAGCTTCAATTGAGTAAGTGATCCTAACCGATTGACATCCGCGAGGCTTCCAACAGTGACTCGCGGACCCCACCGACTGGCTTTCCGTGGACAACGCTCCACGGTGTGTTGGTCGCCTCCGCAATACATGCAGAGGCCCAACTCACGGCGGCGTTGTTTCTCCACAGGGGAAAGTTTAGTCCAGCCCGTCACCATCGGCTCCGACTCCTCGGGGCGCGATGCTGGCGGCGCCGCCAGGGGGCGAGCTTGGAACAGGTGCGGCGAGGCTCCACGAGGGCGAGAAGAAGAAGACCTCCGCCCCGAGGAGCGCTCGCGCAGCCTGTTATCCAAACTTATCGCTAAGGATGTCAGCTCCGCTAGCGTCCCAGGGATATCCCGACCAGCCAGTTCATCCCTCAGATCACTATTGAGGCTGCGGAGGAACAGGCCACAGAGGGAGCGTTCCTCCCAGCCCAATTCCTCCGCCGCTACCCGGAAGTCGACCGAGTGGTCCGCTGCCGACCGGCTTCCCTGCTGGAGAGCGAGAAGCCGATCGACCTGGACCGTTTCGGTTTGTGAGTGGTCAAAGACCTCCAGAAAGCGCCTCACGAATTGGTCATAGGTGAGGGTGGCATAACTGGGCCTCGCCATTACGGCGTAGGTCCAGGTTAACGCACGCCCCTCCAGAAGATTCCCTATGTAACCAATTCGGCTGTGATCCGAGGGAAAATCTCCGGGCACACGGTGGAAAACGGACTCACACTGCATAATAAACCCCCGCGCTCCGCCGAGCTTACCGCTAAAGCGGGCGGGGGTCGGAATCGGCGTGAGCCGAACCGGTGCCACTGGAGCCGGCTGGACGGCCGCTGGAACAGCAGGAGCCGCGCCACCCTGGTGAGTCGGGAGGAACGGCTGTTGGGGGTCCAAGCGGTTCAATCGGTTAGTCAGTTCTAATAATTGATGAAGAACCACCTGTTGCTGATAAACAATCTGATCCACCCGAGCCTCGAGGATGGTAAACCGGTGTGCGAGCCCGCCGTCCGCCGAGCCGCTCTGCTGAAGCCGTACTGACATAACGTTCGGCTCAGGAGACGCACACACACAGGCTCAGAGTAGTTCAAACTGTTTATTAACAACAGGGATGTTTGGGTGCGTGTCTGCGGAATGTTAATGTGTTGGTGGTGGCGTCTGCTTCGGACCCAGAGGCAGGAGACCGTTCAGCCGGCAACCCTATGGGAGAAATCAGACACAGGGTGATGAGCACACACCAACACGGGAGGAGAATAGGCGAGGGAGAGAAGCTTACTTGTTTGGGCAGATGACTGGCGCTTCAAGGATGGAAGCCCGGGAGACAGCCACCTGCAGGGCTCGGTGCAGCAGCGAGGAGAGACGAGGGACGGGATTGTCCGCCGCCGAGGAATCCACCTGTGCACAGGGGAGCAGACTGGAGAGATGAGGTAAGTGAACTTCTTACCGGAGATGAGGATGCTGAAGAGAATGTGGTAGAAGTCCATACAAAGGAAATGAAGTCTACGGCTTCAGGCCGACGCTCAGGGCGAGGCGGCTTTTATCCTTCGCCGCTGACGAGTAGCAGGTGCGTGAGCAGGTGGCGCCGCTGATGAATGGCGCGGCGTGACACAGACTTGTAAAGCGGGGTGGATTGTGGCAGCTGTCATTCAGTTAGAAGTTTGTAGTTAAAGAGTAGCAACAAAACATTTATAGAAATAGTTTGTACATTAAATTGAGTATATTTTCCTACTGAACTGTTAAAACCGCGTAACCTCACACTCTTACGACAACAGGGCTTCATTGCTTGAAGTTGGGGCAGACCTTGCTGTTCGGTCTCCTGGTGATGTTAACCTTTATTTACTTTGAAAATTTATTTAACCTTTATTTATACAGGGCAGTTCCACTGAGAGGCAACCTCTCTTTTTTAAGGATGTCCTGTTCACTTTCACACAGTTACACATTCACACCTGGAAGCTGCCCAGTACAACCACAGACTGACCTGTGGCCACTAAGCAGCTCCACTGGAGCAGCTGGAGTTAAGGACCTTGCTCAAGGGCACCACAGTGGGGTTTAGGAGGGTGGGGCAAACACTGCTACATTAGCTGTCCTACCCACTCATCTGTATAAAAACCTGGTTAGTGCACTGGCCGGCAGAAGTGAAGCCCCTGCAAACTCTGGCTGCCATTTTAGTACACCCAAAACACACAGCAAGTCAATGGAGAATGACTGGGTTTGGCAGTAAACAGTGCCACTTTTACCTCAATGACTTCCCAAAAACTAACAGATTTTGAACTTTCTGGTATGGACACACAGCTTATAATCTTGCACAGCTGGTGAACGATAGAAACCGAGTTGACATTATGTTTAGTGGCTGTGAGAAGACCGGATAATCGGAAAAGTCAAGCCAAGGTGAATAGGCCTGTAAGTAATTCATGCAGTAAGTATGTTTAGCTGTGTCATCACAATAACAGCCCTAATGATAGTCCTATATGAGTATTTACAGTCATGTGAAAAAATCAGGACACCCTGTATAAGCTTGTGTGTTTTTTTTTAACATATTTGGACAAATGGATATTTAATATCAATGTTAAAAAATACTGGGAGATTCATGTAATACAACTAAACAATTAAAAATGAATTAAAGACTCTTTTCAAATTTTCTGTAAAATGTAATTCTAAACAAATAGTGAGGAATAAATTAGGACACCCTCACATTAATTCCCACTTAAAATGGATAAATTAATGTTAAAAAATACAAATAAAAACAAAAACAAGGTTAGACATAGATATGTGAACATTTCTTAATAAAGAACTGAATATTTAAAGGGGTGTCCAAATTTTTTCACATGACTATATTGTATTGGTTGAATGTTTGGTAGAGACCGGTTACTCAGAGTGCTTCCACTGGCTTTCACGCGGCCGCTGGAGCGACCGGTCGATTAGTTGCCAGTGTAGGTCATAGATGTGCTTGTGCTCTCGAGTTGACTCGGGTCCTGCGTCTTTTCATAATGTCACACGATACGGTTGGCTGTTGATAATAATAATAATAATCTTGAGAACCCAAGCACATCTGTGACCTACAGTGGCGGTGAAACAGCCCGTCTGCCAGCAACAGAGCCCCATTCTTTTAACCACTCAATAGAAAATGTCCTAAATTTAATGAACAGACACAAGCAGCCTCAGCCAGCGGGAGGTGGAGAACGGTCAAAAAAAGATTCTGCCAACTTTTTTAGTTGATAATTTTTTTTAAAATACAGGCACATAAGAAGGTGAAAAAATAAAAATGTGAACATCGCAGTTATTGCTGCTGCTTGGCAACCTCAGCGGTCGGGAAGGTATTATAACAATTCGGTTATAGCGACAGCCCTATATCAAATGCATGTAACCTGCGCATGCACGTGTTCATACATGAGCAAACATTCGCATTCGTTCTGTTCCATAGAATACTTCTTCCAACCATTCCAAAGCTGGGGGAACGTGCCATTCTGCAGAACAGTAGGGAGAGATCACACTGTCAAAGGTTCCAGACTGTAGGGGTCAAACTGTGGTCAGCATAGAGCAGTGTGAGCGCACCCTTAGACAGCCTTAATTTGGTCATTTAGCTCTTTTTGAACGTCAGTATTATTTTTTATAAGTGAAATTTACTTCTTGTTTGGGAAGAAATGGCTTTCCGTACACATCTGACACAGCAGTAACCATCCCCTTAATATCATTAAATTGAACAATCATGAGAAAATAATACCAAGATTAAGATGCTGATAAAATGCAAAGACAGTATAGCAGTTTTCAACTTTACAGTGAAAATATGTTGAACAAAATACCTCTGAACATAATACCTTGTTGAAATGGAGATTAAACATGTCCTTATTACATACCTAATTATAGATATATCATCTAATAGGGACCTCATCAGTAAAGTTGTCATGAGTATTGCGGACCAATTTCTGTATTTTTCCTTTTCTTTTAGCCACCAGTGGAGCTGCGTTACCCTAGCTACAGAGGAGCCATGAAACTCTCCTACCTGAATGATAATTCAGTCTCTTTGTTCAACCACAAGCACGCAGTCAGTATGGAGACAAAGCAGCCTTATATGAAGTAAGCATAAAAAAGAAGAAAAAATCCAAGTAGAAACCCTGATGAACTGGAAGTAATAACTATTACATTTCTCATTTATGTTTAGGATTCCACAGGCAGGTGTGCTGTACGATTATTTTGAGGGAGTGGGTTACAGCATGGCATTCATCAAGGAGCCGGAAAAGAAAAAGAGACGACTGTTTCGATTTCACACCAACAGCCGAGAGACAAATGCCTTATTATTCTTCATTGGAAATAAAGTATGATGTTTATTACTCAGTGTAATGGATTTACAGAACCAGCAGTCAAACACTAACAGATTATAAGACATTACATAAAAATGGATAAAGCTTACAGTTCTGAGAAGTGATGCCAGTGTGGATAACCTGCATTTCTGATGACATCCAGCAGCAGGCAACTCGCTGAGTTTATAGTCTCAGTCGGTCAAAATTTTATTGAATAGAATATGTTGATAATTTTATACATCATGTATATGTTTTATGGCAGTGTGTAGCTACCATAACAACAGTTTTATTTGCATTGTTGTGGGTTTTGTCTTGTGATCTTTGTTTTCACAAACCAATATGATTCTTTTTTCTTTACGTCTATATTATAACTATGAATTCTGAACATATAATCTGAATTTATGGTGTTTTATGTGTTGTAGGAATCTTTTTTCTGTGTGTTTGTGGAGAGAGGTTTCTTGGTGCTTCAGGGACAACTAGATGGCCGCCAGTTCAGGCTTCAGAGTGCTGAGCGGGTTTCTTTATTTGTAAGATCACAAACATTTCCTGGGTGCCTTTTAAAAAGTCTTTAAAGGCTTACATTTTTTTCCCCCTAAAATTAACCCCTTATTTATCCTAATGACAATAAATGAATCTATCATTTATGGGTAACAGACAATTTGAGCACAACAGAAAATTTACAGCATAAAGGAGGCAAATTTACAAGGAAAAAGCAGCACATTTGTAAGGAAAAAAAATCAGATTTACAAGAAAAATTGCAAATATTCATGAATAAAATCTCTAACTTAAAGAAAAAAAAAACAGTTTTCAAAAAAAAAAATATCAAGAGTCCCACTTCTACAAGAAAAAATATCAGAATCAGAATCAGCTTTATTGGCCAAGTATGCACAACACATACAAGGAATTTGACTTTGGCTAAAAACTCGCTCTCGTTGTTCAGGTGGAGGATTTAAATAAGATAAGAAATTATGAAATTTATGAATTTTCGAAATTTATGAATAATTATGAAAATAATAATTATGAAATTTATGAATTTATGAAATTTATGAATAATTATGAAATTATTATTAAGAAATTATGAAAAATACGAAATTATGAAAAATTATGAAATATGAAAAACTATGAGGAAAATGATCTCAGAACCAACAGTAATAATTCATTAATGGGAACTAGTTTCACATATTCACTATGTGGCTTTATTAAACACCTTAATTATCTAGTTTCCTGTAAATTTATTCTGATCTGGGTTGATGAGCCCAAATTTGAAGCGTTTTCAGCTAAGCTAAATGTTCAGATAAAGCGATCTCTAATGTCTTCACACTTTGTTTTACCAGCAGATACCCCCAATTTAACATACTAATCAACACAACCAGTGAAACCTTTTTAAAATCAAACTTCTTTTGCATTAATAAACTGTCCTGCATGTACTGCATGTTTGTTTCCTCAGGACAAACAGTTTGCAGTCATCATTGGAGACACATTTGTTGTACACTACGGACGAAATCAGATCTCCACAGATCACAGTCTAACAAACTACACAAGTTATTACATCGGGGGTCTTCCAGAACAGCTCAGACGGAGGTAACAAACCCATTTTTCTCATAGGTTTTTTTTTTTTTTAGCAAGTTCACAGAAGATGATTATATTATATTGCATATCATACATGTGTGGTCGGATTACATGTCATCCTCCGACTGTACATGTTACACATAAGGTATAACACCTAATTTGATTCTGAATTTTCACTCATGATTCAAGGCTGTCCCAGACAAGCTATGAAAAGCTTTCTATTTTATTTTATTTTTCTAACCCAGCCACAGGTGAGTGCGCAAGCCAGTGTTCTCCTAGTGCTGGTCCCAAGCCCGGGAAAATGGGGAGGGTTGTGTCAGAAAGGGCATCCGACATAAAACTTTTGCCAAATCAAACATGTGGATCATCACAAATAAGACTTTCATTCCGGTTCGGCCGTGGTCCGGCTTAACAACGACTGCCGCCAGTGCTGTTAACTGACAGGGTGCCGGTGGAAAATGGGCTACTGTTGTTTGCAGATCAAGGAGGAGGAGAGTGGGAAGGTGTGCTAGGAGGAAGAGAGAGAAGAGGAAAGGTAGACGTGTGGAGGTGACAGTAGGGACTTTAAATGGAGGGACTGACAGGTAAAGGCAGAGAGTTGGCTGATATGATGGAGAGAAGAAAGGTAGATATACTGTGTGTTCAAGAAACCAGATGGAAGGGAAGCAAGGCTAGGAGCACTGGAGGTGGATTTAAACTGTTCTACCATGGTATAGATAGGAAGAGAAATGGAGAAGGAGTAATCTTGAAGGAAGAGTATGTGAAGAGTATTCAGGAGGTAAAGAGGGAGTCAGACAGAATCATGAGTTTGAAGCTAGAAGTCAAAGGTGTGATGTTGAATGTTGTCAGTGTGTATGCCCCACAAGTTGGATGTCAGGTAGAAGAGAAAGAGGAATTCTGGAGTAAGTTGGATGAAGTGATAGAGAGTGTTCCCAGGAGGGAGAGAGTGGTGATTGGAGCGGACTTTAATGGACACTAGTGCATTGCCCGTAGAACGCAAGTATTCTTGTGTGAAATTAGGCTTTACAGGCCCAAATGTAGGCTGTGTTTGAAAGTGGAATACAAAGAGGTGCAGGCTATACAGTATGTGGGCAATCACACATGTTAGACGTTGACAAATACATATAAAAGGGAGTAAATGGCACTAAGATTTATTTGACTGTGTGAATATTAATTACAGAATACCTAATTATTGAAAATGAATCCAATATTAGCAACTGTTTTAGATCCCTTGTTTATTTGTTTGTCAGATCACTTATTTGTCTAATCTTTCATCACTTGTATTCATAATAGTGTAGCTTGCACTTTGGGGAATGTTTGTTGTTTAGTCACCATTATAATTATTTTAGTTTATATCACTATTCAGTGATGGAGTTAAGTGTAATAGTGAATTTCTTCTGTGTATCGTCAGTAAACTCATGTAGTACTATAACAGGACATATTTACAAATATTTGAGACCCACTGTAGTGCATCATTTTATATTTTAGCAATATTTTGTTATTAAAAGGTTTTTAAAACTGTAATCAACCGAATTAACTACAGAACACCCAACATCAATAAAGTACATCTATCTATTATTATACACAGCAGAAGGACCCATTTGACTACAACTGTTGCATCAGTGTTGCCCATTTGTCTTTAAATATTTGACTAAAAATGATTTATTTCATTATTTGGGTGTTTTTGTGTCCTGCATTTGGTCGTTAAGTCATTCCGGCCATTCCGCTCCACAATCATGGCGGTATTAAGTTTTTAATTTTTAGATACTTGCATGGGAGGAGGGACTCACGGCCTTGCAAAGTACAGTGGTATCACACGGGTGAAGGAGAAGCAGGTACTCCCATCTACTACTGACTGGGCAAGCTGGGTGTGCCTCCCCGCGAAGGACCATGGTCTGCCCGGTTGGGCTGCTGCTTCTCCTGGCATATTCTGTGTTGATACACTGGTATTCTTTGTCAGACCCGGTCCCCGCTGAAGCTCCGCCCAGTCTTCTTGCGCACCTCATGTTCTCCACATATGGTGAATTATCCTTTAGACCTATGCAATCACGGCAACTTTATGGTATAATTTGTTTAAGCATTAAGAAGTCAAAGCCATCTCTGTTGTCATTCAGTCCATACATTCAATCATGTACAGTAGAATGAAATTGCGTTTCTCCTATCCACAGTGTTAATCACATGTAGAATCAGAGGGGTCACTGCCACAAACAACTTCTCCTTCTCCCATTCTGTTATGCTGAGCACCAAGCTAGAAGGCGGGAAGTACCATTTTTATATGGTCTTTGGTATGACCCAGCTGGGACTTGAACCCCCAACCTCCCGGCTGTGGGGTGGATGCTTTAACTACTAGGCCACCACTTCAGTATTATCTTTTCCTAGTCAAATTTGTCATTTTTCACTTCCTTGTTTCGTCCAGGGAACACTGTGGTGACTGACAGGTCGTGATGCCGCATATTATCCAACCAGGTAGGTCATGATGCTGCCATGTATTATCCAGCCAGCACGGCCATGATGCCACGTATTATCCAATCAGCACGGAGTCAATCCGAAACCCCGCCCACACTTCTTGAAGCCAGGACATGAAGAGACAGAGCGGTGGCTAAACTTTTATTGATAAAAAATTACATATTTTCACTGAGCAACTCCATACTTGGGGATGCACACCCTCGTAACCTCAGCAAAACATATATAAAGGCACAATAGTTTTACACCTATGGGTAAGGCCAGTCTGACAAATGGTTCAAGAGATACAGTGGGGCAAAAAAGTATTTAGTCAGCCACCAATTGTGCAAGTTCTCCCACTTAAAAGATGAGAGAGGTCTCCAATTTTCATCGTAGGTATACCTCAACTATGAGAGACAAAATGAGAAAAAAAATCCAGAAAATCACATTGAAGGATTTTTAATGAATTAATTGGTAAATTCCTCAGTAAAATAAGTATTTGGTCACCTACAAACAAGCAAGATTTCTGGCTCTCACAGACCTATAACTTCTTCTTTAAGAGGCTCCTCTGTCCTCCACTCGTTACCTGTATTAATGGCACCTGTTTGAACTCGTTATCAGTATAAAAGACACCTGTCCACAACCTCAAACAGTCAGACTCCAAACTCCACTATGGCCAAGATCAAAGAGCTGTCAAAGGACACCAGAAACAAAATTGTAGACCTGCACCAGGCTGGGAAGACTGAATCTGCAATAAGTAAGCAACTTGATGTGAAGAAATCAACTGTGGGAGCAATTATTAGAAAATGGAAGACATACAAGACCACTGATAATCTCCCTCGATTTGGGGCTCCATGCAAGAGCTCACCCTGTGGGGTCAAAATGATCACGAGAATGGTGAGCAAAAATCCCAGAACCACACGGGGGGACCTAGTGAATGACCTGCAGAGAGCTGGGACCAAAGTAACAAAGGCTACCATCAGTAACACACTACGCCGCCAGGGACTCAAATCCTGCAGTGCCAGACCTGTCCTCTTGCTTAAGCCAGTACATGTCCCGGCCCGTCTGAAGTTTGCTAGAGAGCATTTGGATGATCCAGAAGAGGATTGGGAGAATGTCATATGGTCAGATGAAACCAAAATAGAACTTTATTGTAAAAACTCAACTTGTCATGTTTGGAGGAGAAAGAACACCATACCTACTGTGAAGCATGGGGGTGGAAACATCATGCTTTGGGGCTGTTTTTCTGCAAAGGGACCAGGACGACTGATCCGTGTAAAGGAAAGAATGAATGGGGCCATGTATCGTGAGATTCTGAGTGAAAACCTCCTTCCATCAGCAAGGGCATTGAAGATGAAACGTGGCTGGGTCTTTTAGCATGACAATGATCCCAAACGCACCGCCCGGGCAACGAAGGAGTGGCTTCGTAAGAAGCATTTCAAGGTCCTGGAGTGGCCTAGCCAGTCTCCAGATCTTAACCCCATAGAAAATCTTTGGAGGGAGTTGAAAGTCCGTGTTGCCCAGCGACAGCCCCAAAACATCACTGCTCTAGAGGAGATCTGCATGGAGGAATGGGCCAAAATACCAGCAACAGTGTGTGAAAACCTTGTGAAGACTTACAGAAAACGTTTGACCTCTGTCATTGCCGACAAAGGGTATAGAACAAAGTACTGAGATGAACTTTTGTTATTGACCAAATACTTATTTTACCGAGGAATTTACCAATTATTCAACCGCCACCCGGTCCCATTGGAAAAACTCGACATACCGAGAGAACTGAGGCGAAAACGCCGCGGCTGCCGGGCTGGAGTAAGGCGGAGGACAAAAAATATAAGGTACAGACCCTCCCTTCCATCTGTTGTCATGGGAAATGTACGGTCGATACTGGGAAAGTTAGATGAGCTAGCGGCTATCTCCCGTTATGATAGCACATACCGGGAGTGCTCTCTCCTTTTGTTTACTGAGACGTGGCTAACTGAACTAGCAGCAGATGCTAACATTGAGCTGGAGGGTTTTCACATGATACGAGCTGACCGAACACCAGACAGTGGCAAGGCTAGGGGCGGTGGAGTGATAATGTATGTTAACAACAACTGGTGCAGACCGGGACATATCACTGTTAAACAACGACACTGCAGCAAAGACATTGAGTTGCTAGCTGTTAGCATGAGGCCTACATATCTCCCGAGAGAACACTCACACGTGATCTGCATTGTTGTTTATGCAAATCCGACGGCGAACGCTGGGACAGCACGTGACGTCATCCATTCAGTAACCAGCAGGCTGCAGACAGAACACCCAGATGCTCTTCTCCTCATCTCAGGCGATTTCAACCATGTTTCACTATCTCCCATTCTACCCACGTTCACCCAGTATGTTACATGCCACACTAGAGACAATAAAACACTGGATTTATTCTACGCAAACACTAAGGAGGCGTACACCTCATCACAACTCCCCCCACTCGGGAGATCGGATCACAACTTGGTTCATCTCCGGCCGGTGTACAAACCCCTAGTGCACAGACAACCTCCGGCCATGCACACTGTGGAGTTATGGTCTGAGGAGACAATGGACACTCTAAAGGGCTGTTTTGAAGCCACCGCCTGGAAGCAGCTCTGCGATCCACATGGTGAGGACATCGATGGCCTCATTCACACCTTCACGGGCTACCTCAGCTTCTGTGTGGACAAATCCGTTCCCACCAAGACCATACGGCGTCACTCAAACAACAAACCCTGGATCAACCCTGAGATAAAAACACTTCTGAGAGAGAAGAAGAGGATCTTCAGGTCAGGGAACAGGGAGATGCTGAAGTCCGTACAGAGGGAGCTGAGGAGAAAGATCAGAGAAGGCAAGGACAGCTTCAGGAAGAAGATGGAGGACAAGCTGCAACAGAGCGACATCAGCGGGGTCTGGAGAAACCTCAAAACCATCTCGGGGCTCCAGAATACCTCCCCCCAGGCCACAGGGGGCAGGGAGTGGGCGAACAACCTGAATCTGTTTTTCAATAGATTTGACCAACCGCCCTCCCCCCTGACTGCACAACAACCACTGCTGCCTCTAAAGAAATCAAGTCCTGCTGCCCACTCCCCACTCCACCAACACCCCCCCACTCCCAACACACAGCCCACCATCCTGACCCTGACCAGGACCCAGGTGAGGACGGAGCTGAGGAAGATCAAGGTGAGGAAGGCGCCGGGACCGGACGGCATCAGCGCAAAGCTCCTCAAGTCCTGTGCAGACCAGCTGTGTGGGATTGTGACGTATATCTTCAATATGAGCCTGAAACTGGGGAGGGTACCACAGCTGTGGAAAACATCTTGTGTGGTACCTGTACCAAAAACTTCCCACCCCAAAGACCTGAACAGCTACAGACCGGTGGCCTTGACGTCCCACTTGATGAAGACCCTGGAGAGACTGCTCCTTGCTCACCTCCGCCCCCTGGTGGAACCAGCGATGGATCCACTCCAGTTTGCCTACCAGCATGGCATTGGGGTGGAGGATGCGGTGATCTTCCTCCTTCACCGTTCTCTGTCCCACCTGGAGAAGCCCGGGAATATGGTGAGGATCATGTTCTTTGACTTCTCCAGTGCTTTCAACACCATCCAACCGATGATCCTGAAGGACAAGCTGCTGCGCGCAGGGGTGGACCAGCACCTGTCATCATGGATCCTGGACTACCTCACGAACCGGCCTCAGTTTGTGAGAACCCGGGACTGTGTGTCCGACACGATCATCAGTAGCACGGGGGCCCCCCAGGGAACGGTGCTGGCTCCCTTCCTGTTCACTCTTTATACTGCGGACTTCTCACACAACACAACACACTGCCATCTACAGAAGTTCTCTGATGACTCTGCGATCGTTGGCCTCATCTCCAATGGAGATGAAGCTGAGTACAGAGGGCTTATCCAGGACTTCGTGGACTGGTGCCATCGGAACTGCCTCCAGATCAACGCGAGGAAAACTAAGGAGCTGGTGGTGGACTGCCGCAGGCATGGGCAGCCCCTCACAGTACCAGTAAATATACAGGGAACAGACATCGAGATGGTGACATCCTATAAGTACCTGGGTGTTCATCTGAACAATAAACTAGACTGGTCACACAATACTGATGCACTCTACAAGAAGGGACGGCGCAGGCTGTTCCTGCTGAGGAGACTCAGGTCTTTTGGTGTACAAGGGGCGCTGCTGAAGTCATTCTATGACACGGTGGTGGCATCAGCCATCACTTTTGGAGTGGTCTGCTGGGGCAGTGGCATTACTGCAGCCGATAGGAAGAGACTGAACAAACTGATTAAGAAAGCTAGCTCTGTCCTGGGGCAGCGCCTTGATCCGATGGAGGAGATAGGAGAGAGAAGGACGGTGGCTAAACTGTCATCTCTGCTGGAGTCCGAGTTCCACCCTATGCAGGACATACTGAATGCACTGAGGAGCTCATTTAGCAGCAGACTACATCATCCCAGGTGCACAACCGAAAGGTTTCGTAGGTCCTTCCTACCAACGGCTGTCAGACTGTACAACCTAAGCAGGGCTGCTCGCAGAGATAGCAAAAAGACGTAACAAACTAATAGTTTTTTGAATGCAAAAGATGCAATAGACTTACACAATGGTCCCCTCCGGCATACAACTAGGAACATACCGGTCGCTATGGAGGGTGAGAATATGTATGGGCACATAATCATACCATGTAGGATAACTAAGTAGACGGTTATGCTGTTTCATTCCATCTAGCAACAATGCTCTGCACTGTGTGTGTTTATATATTTACATATTTATTCCATCTAGCTACAATGCTCAGCACTGGGTGTGTTTATATATTTATATATCTACATATTATTCCATCTAGCTACATTGCTCCGCACTGTGTGTGTTTATATACTTGCATATTTATTCCACCTAGCTGCAATGCTCCGTACTGTGGGTGTTTATATATTTACATATTTATTCCATCTAGCTACAGTGCTCTGCACTGTGTGTTCATATATTCATATATTTATTCCATCCAGCTACAATGCTCTGCACTGTGTGTCTGTGTGTGTGTGTATATATATATATATATATTATAGTAATATGTACATATGTATATTAGCTGCTCTTGCTTGCTTGTTTTTTTCTTGCCTTCTGATTGTTGCTCTGAGTGTTGCTATCCCTGTGCTGTTGCAATCCTGGAATTTCCCCGTTGTGGGACTAATAAAGGCTTATCTTATCTTATCTTATCTTAATTAATTCATTAAAAATCCTTCAATGTGATTTTCTGGATTTTTTTTTTCTCATTTTGTCTCTCATAGTTGAGGTATACCTATGATGAAAATTGGAGACCTCTCTCATCTTTTAAGTGGGAGAACTTGCACAATTGGTGGCTGACTAAATACCTTTTTGCCCCACTGTATGCGTGGAAGAGACACACAGACACACAGACAGGCAGAGATATGCTGCATTTATAGATAGATGTAGGTTAAGGGAACAGAGGTAATGAGGAGGTTCTGGGTAGGTATGGTTTTAAGGAGAGAAATGTGGAAGGACAGATGGTTGTGGATTTTGCTAAAAGGATGGAAATGGCTGTGGTGAACACATAATTCAAGAAGAGAGAGGAACATAGGGTGACTTACAAGAGTGGAGGAAGGTGCACACAGGTGGACTACAGCTTATGCAGAAGGAGAAATCTGAACGAAATAGGAGATTGCAAGATGGTGGCAGGGGAGAATGTAGCTAGACAGCATTGGATGGTAGTCTGTAGGATGGCTTTGAAAAGCAAGAAGAGAAAAACAGTGAGGGCAGAGCCAAAGATTAAGTGGGGGAAGTTACAGAAGGAAGAAGGTCGCACAGAGTTCAGGAAGGAGTTGCTATAGGCTCTGGGTGGTAGTTAGTTAGTTTACTGGTTTATTTGTCAGGCACCATGTACAGAAAAAAAGCATTAAACACAGGATAAAGATGCTCTGTACCAGATTATAGCATCCTCGCTAATTTCCATCTGTAGTCCCTAAGGCAGGCAGGAAGATGTTAAAAGAAAAACAGCACATATAGAAAGCAACCCAGGTCAGGGTTCAGAAACTGCTGACCATGAAACAAGCAGGGAGTAAGTTTAAAAGGTAAAAAGATTAGCGAAATGGCACACATAAAAACAACTGAAGAGTACAATTTCAAATCCCTTTTAACGGAGAGAGTCAATGCTGGCAGGCTTGATTACTTAAAATCCATTTTTTAATCTCTGTGGAAAAGTCTCTGTAATTTGTTCTGGTCTTCAAAGCAGTGGGGATCTTGTTCCATTCCGTTATAGCTTCGTATGAGAAGGCTGATTGTCCAAAAGCAATTTTACATAGGGGGATGCAACAATGCCACCTAGAGGAAGTCCTTGTTATTCTGGTATTTTGTTCAGAAGTCAGGTACACAAAAGACTTAAGGGGTGGGGGTACAGAACCATGGATAACTTTAAAGACCAACCGTATATTGGCATACATGATCATATTTTCAAAGCTTAATATTTTGTGTTTGGCAAGTATGCCACAATGGAGATACTGTCATGTTTTCTTAACCAGAATTTTGATGGATTGTTTATAGAGGGATTCTAAGGGTTTCAGAGTTGTACTGTTGGCTTGTGACCAGCATGAGATGCAATAGGAGAAATGTGTCAAAATCAGTGCATTCAGGAAGGTTTCTGATCCTTTTAGAGAAAGTGAGTTTCTGATGCAATGAAAGTTTGCAAGGTTATATTTCAGAGTGCGGCTCATCCATTTTATGTGCTTTTTAAAGCAGAGCATGGGATCTAATGTGACACTCAGATAGGTAGGGAAGAATTACCAGATGACTGAGAAAGTACAGCAAAAGTATTGAGGGGAAACTGGTAGAAAGGTATGTGGTGAAACCAGTGGATGGAGGAAGGAAAACAAGGAAACCTGGTGGTGGAATGAGGAGGTCCAGGAAAGTATTCAAAGGAAGAGGTTAGCAAAGAAAAAGTGGGATAGTCAGGGAGATGAAGAAAGTAGACAGGACTATTTGGAAGCTAGGCACATGGCAAAGAGAAAGGTGGCAAAAGAAAAGCCATATAGTGAGTTGTATGAGAGGCTGAACATGAAGGAAGGTGAAAATGACTTGTATCGATTGGCTAGACAGAGAGATTGAGCTGGAAAGGATGTGCAGCAGGTTAGGTTGATTAAGGACAGAAATGGTAGTGTACAAACAAGTGATGAGTGTGTTGAGAAGGCGGAAGGAGTACTTTGAGGAGTTGATGAATGGAGAAAATAAGAAAGAGAGGAGGATGGATGAAGGAAAGATGGTGAACAAGGAAGTCCCGAGGATTAGCAAGGCAGAAGTGAGGGTGGCTTTGAAAAGGATGAAGACTGGAAAGGCGGTTGGTCCAGATAACATACAGCGGGGAAAATGAGTATTAAACACGTTAACATTTTTTGCATTTAACATATTTCTGATGGAGCCATTGACCTGAGATTTTCACCAGATATCAGTAACAACCCAAGTAATCCATACATACAAAGAACTCAAGACAACTGTGTTCACAAAACAAGTTATATGTAATAAAGTGGAATGACACAGGGAATAAGTATTGAACACGCTTGGTGAAATTCATTTAATATTTATTAGAAAAGCCTTTGTTGTTAATAACAGCTTCCAGACGCCTCCTGTATGGAAAAACTCGGCACAGGCATTGATCAGGAGTGATTTTAGCCCATTCTTCCACGCAAACTGTCTTCAAATCTTGAAGGTTCGGTGGGTGTCTTCTATGAACTCTGATCTTCAGTTCGTTCCATAGATTTTCAATTGGATTCAGGTCAGGTGACTGACTGGGCCATTCGAGCAGCTTTATTTTCCTTCTCTGGAGCCAGTTGAGAGTTTCCTTGGCTGTGTGTTTGGGATCATTGTCTTGCTGAAATGTCCACCCTTGTTTCATCTTCAGCATCTTGGCAGGTGGCAACAGGTTCTTATCAAGGATGTCTCTGTACATTTGTCCTTTGAGCTTTCCTTCAATTATATGAAGTCTGCCTGTACCATGTGCTGAAAAACACCCCAGCACCATGATGCTCCCACCTCCAAACTTCACTGTTGGTACAGCATTTTTGGGCTGATGTGCATTTTTCCTCCAAACATGCTGTGTGTTGTGGCATCCAAAAAGTTCAATTTTGGTTTGATCTGACCAGACTATATTCTCCCAGTGTTTTACTGGCTTTTCCAAATGTGCAGCAAACTTTAAACAAGCTTCAACATGCTTTTTCTTCTGCAATGGAGTCTTGCGAGGTGGGCAGGCATAAAGCTCATGTCAGTCGAGTGCATTACTTATCATTTTCTTTGAAACAGCAGTACCTGCTAAGTCCAGGTCTTTCTGGAGCTTTCCACGAGTGGTCTTTGGCGCTTGGATAACTCTTCTGATAATTCTTTTGACTCCTCTATCAGAAATCTTGTGAGGAGCTCCTGGTCGTGGCTGGTTTATGGTAAAATGATGTTCTTTCCACTTCCGAATGATGGCTCCAGCAGTGCTCACTGCAACATTCAGCAGTTTAGAAATGTGCCTGTTATCAATGCCATTATTATGTTTTGCAACAATAAGGTCATGCAAGTTAGGTTAATTGGCCTCAAAACTGGGGATTCTAAATTGTCCTTAGGTATGAATGTGAGAGTGAATGGTTGTCTGTCTCTCTGTGTTGACCCTGTGATGGACTGGCGATCTGTCCAGGGTGTACCCTGCCTCTTGCCCAAAGATGCTGGGATAGGCTCCAGCCCCCCCGCGACTCGAAAAGGATTAAGCGGAAGAAGATGAATGAATGAATGAAAGGTTGTGAAGGTCTAGAGAGAGCTCTTTGCTTCTACCCCCATGAGTTTTTTGTGGTGTGACAATCTGATATTCACAGACCTTTTTAAAGGGTATCAATTAGGACTTAACCAGCTGAAATTAATTTGCACTGATGGGGGATGGGATGGCTCCCTAAATTCTGATAGATTTTGTCTGGTTTCTTGGCTTTCTAAGTTTTGCACCTCTTTTTCTTCACGTGTTCAATACTTATTCTCTGTGTCATTTCACCTGATTAAATATAACGTGTTTTGTGAACACAGTTGCCTTGATTTCTTTGTTTGTATGGATTACTTGGGCTGTTACTGATATCTGGTGAAAATCTCAGGTCACTGGCTCCATCGGAAGTATGTTTAATGAGAAAAATGTTGACATATTCAATACTTATTTTCCCTGCTGTACCTGTGGAGGTATGGAGATGTTTAGGAGAGATGGCAGTGGGCTTTTTAACCAGACTGTTAAACACAATCTTGGAGAGTGAGAGGATGCCTGAGGAGTGGAGAAGTGTTTTGCTACCAGTTTTCAAAAACAAGGGTGATGCTGAGAGCTGTAGTAACTACAGAGACATAAAGTTGTTCAGCCACACTATGAAGATATGGGAAAGAGTTTTTGAAGCCAGGTTAAGAAGAGCGGTCACAATCAGTGAGCAACAGTACGATTTCATGCCAAGAAGGAGTACTACAGATGCAATGTTTGTTTCAAGGGTGTTGATGGAAAAGTATAGAGAAGGTCAGAAGGAGCTGCACTGTGTCTTTGTGGATCTAGAGAAAGCATATGATAGGGTGCTAAGAGAGGAAATGTGGTACTGAATGAGAAAATCAGGAGTGGCAGAGAACTATGTGAGGGTGGTGCAGGACATGTATGAGGACAGTGAGACGGTGGTGAGGTGTGCTGTAGGAGTGACAGATGGATTCAAGGTGGGGTGGGATTACATCAAGGATCAGCTCTGAGCCCCTTCTTGTTTGCCATGGTGGTGGACAGGCTGACAGATGAGGTCAGGCAGGAGTCTCCGTGGACCATGGTGTTTGCAGACAACATTGTGATCTGTAGCAAGAGTAGGGAGCAGGTGGAAGAGAACCTGGAGAAATGGAGGTATGCTCTGGAGAGAAGTGGAATGAAAGTCAGTAGAAGCAAGACAGAATACATGAGTGTGAATGAGAGGGAAGCAGATGTAATGGCAAAGATGGAAGGAGTTGAGGTTGTGAAAGTAGATGAGTTTAAATACCTGGGGTCAACGATCCAAAGCAATGGAAAATGCACAAGAGAGGTGAAGAAGAGAGTGCAGGCAGGGTGGACTGGGTGGAAATGAGTGTCAGGGGTGATTTTTGTCACAGAAGGATAGCAGCTAGAGTGAAAGGGAAGATTTACAAGACGGTAGTGAGACATGCTATGATGTACGGTTTGGAGATGGTGGTGCTGACAAAAAGACAGGAGGCAGAGCTGGAGGTGGTAGAGTTGAAGATCCTAAGATTCTCACTGGGAGTGACTAGGAGGGACAGGATTAGAAATGAGGGACATTTCAGTGGGACAGCTCAGGTTGAGCGATTTGGAGACAGAGTAAAAGAGGCAAGGCTGAGATGGTTTGGACATGTGCAGAGGAGGGATAGTGGATATACTGGACAAAGGATGTTGAAGATGGAGCTGTCAGGCAGGAGGAAAAGAGGGAGAAAACAGAGAAGATTCATGGATGTAGCGAAGGAGGACATGGAGAGGGTTGGTGTTACAGAGGAAGATGCAAGGGATAGCGTGAGATGGAGGCAGATGATCTGCTGTGGTGACTCCTAAATGGAGCAGCCGGAAGAAGAACAAGATTTAATTTTATTTTTCTGTCTACTTTTGCAAATTTCAGACACAACATCACAGCCAGACCACTCAGAGGATGCATAGATCACCTGACCGCAAATGCTGAGATTGTTGAATACAACAGAATGATTGGAGTCAGCAAAGGATGCCCGACCTCCCTACTGGTAAATTTGAAAAAATAAAGTTCATGGCTGACTCATTTGACTGTATAAAAATGTTGTGTTAAATAAAATGAAGACAATGCTAAAACCTTAATAAAAATGGATTAGATTTATATGGCACGTAACACCTCAAAGCACTTACAGCGCATCCATTATTCATTCACTCCAGACAGACACTGATGGTGGTAAGCTACCTCCATAGCCACAGCTGCCCTGGGGCAGACTGACAGAGATGTAGCTGTTAATCCACACCAATGGCCTCTCCAACCACCATACCCCAGTGTCACTGACTCTGGAGGAAAGGCGGGTAAACATCACAATGGATGAGGGGAGCGGGACTCAAACCACCAACCCTCTGCTTATTGTATGACCCGCCCCATTTCCTGAGCCACTACCATTTTTTCTTAAGGCCAATAGTGGGCAAAAAAGGGACTCCATTACTATGAAAGTCTCTGTGTCCGAATTCATTCATTCTAAACTGTGTAGAGGACATTCAAGAAATACTGTATTTAGTTACCTCAATAGAAAAAAGAAGGGAAAACAGGCTTTGTTATTGTAGTTTTATCAAGATAGATAGATTTGGGATGATTTTACCAAATAATAAATGCAACATTTATGTGGTAAGGCAACTCTTTGAGGGTTCCAGGAACTTCTTAAAGGTTGTTCCTGAATTTGGAATCTCGCCCATCATGTCTCCATTATGGGGGTAGGAACCATCTGTCTCTGGAGGATTTGTTAATGACATAATTATCTGATACAGCACAGCAAAGATGTGTTGAAATCATAGAATGGAGGAAGGGAAAGTTGTGGCAGCGCCTTGCATGGCAGCGGCACCTCCATTAGGAGAAACATAATTTTGTTCTACTGTTTGGCTGCGCTTTCTTTCTGAAAACTCCCTCTTACAGGGATGTTCCTGATAGTGCAGCCACGCACATAGGGGAAGTTAATGCTAAATTAGTTCATGATAGTGGAAATGGGGCTATTGCTGTTACCCAAGAAACCAACAAGTCCTCCAGCAAATGCATTTAAATAAAAAGTTGTGTTTTCCTAACCTTCGACCAGATGTACCGTGTCACTATGATGGTGACATCGCCCGCTTTCACAGCACTTCACTCTCAAGTCTGCTTAAATCTGAGTGCGGAGGTGCAAGAGGGATGGTGGATGGGATTAAAAATAACACTGCCATTCTCTAGGCCCATGTTTGCATACTTGCCTTGCCTTTACCACTATGTGTAATCCTTCACTTCCTGGTTTGTGCCTCACTTCTGGTTTCATGATTAACTATGGTTAGACAATAAATACACATTTTTAGGTGGTTAGAGTAACCTTAGACATTAAAAATATTTGGTACTTAGATCATAATATCTACTGGTAATACTATACTGCTGTTTTTAAGGACAGTGCAAGTTGATGAACACTGATATAAATCAATGTAAACTTGCCAGATTGTAGCCAGTGGCTAATTTCCATCTGTTGTCCGTCCATAATAAGGACCATATAGGCTATTTTCTGTTGGATGACAGGCTCCAAAAGATATTATGTGATCACTTAAATTCCCAAATGAGAATGTAAAAAACTATAATATAAAAACTCAAACTGAGTAATATCAGCTACAGTACTATTCAGTAGAAAGATACCTAAAAAAAAAAAAAAAAAAAGATCTAAAACGCATAAAGTAGAACCGCTGCTCCTCAACATCGAAAGGAGCCAGTTGAGGTGGCTTGGGTATCTGATCAGGATGCTTCCTGGACGCCTCCCACTTGAACTGTTTCAGGCGCGTCCCATTGGGAGGAGACCCTGGGGCAGACCCAGAGCACGCTGGAGAGACTATGGGCCATATTACAATGACGGGGTCAGATGATCAGTTGTCACTGACACAGAACGCGTTTATGGGCGTGCCCAAGTTCATTTCCTTATCACAACAGCGTAAAAATGAACCTTCCGCCGGTGCATGATGCAAAGAGGCTGGTCTAATCATTCAGAGGTGTGTTTTGGATAATCCAATCCAAAGCGCTCCTTCCCATCCCTTTAATGCAAAGAGGCACATTATCTAAAGTGAAATGTGATCATGACGGTTTAAGACGGGTTTTGCACTGTGTGTCAGCCAAAATTCACGCGATAATAATGCTGCTTGGTAATAAGGAAGACATCAGTCACAGGTGATGCACAGTTAGTTATGTTAGAAAGAATAAACGGTGAAGAATGGGCTGAAAAATCAGCTGAATGCGCATGGTCAGTCATCCACGCACATTTCATTTTGCCGTGCGCCAGTGTTTTTCTGTCAGCGCATTGTCTGTTTGTTATGTCTTGCGTCACACCATCAAATTACCAGTAGACAGTGCGTCCGGCATGCGCTGGGATCCTGTAACAGTCATAACTGCCCGCCATTTTAATTATGATGATCACATAGCAGGTTTTTTTTATTCCATCCACACTCTCATTTTAATTGTGAAGTCTATAGATTAGGCATTAATGCATTATTTTTTTAGGGGAATGAATGAATGAACATGGAGTATGTGTGCCAGTGTGTTCCAGTATGATGCACGGCGCACGTGGAGGGGGGGGATTTTCATTTTCATCATGGACTTATTCGGCATTAATGCGTTTATTTTTAGGGGAATAAATGAATGAACAAGGAGTGTGCAGTGTTCTATGTTTCACTAACTCTCCAGAGAGACAGGAGATGCGTCCACATTTCTGCTGGCCGTGTGCCCCAGGTTTCCAGCCCAGCAAGCTCCCAGACAGCCACCTGTCAGCCCCCGACAGAGGCTGCTGAGAGCGGGCTTGCTTCATGGCGGAGGCCGGAGGTGGCAGATCGCCTCCTTCCCTCCTACCCAGGACAGATAGGGGGAGACCCTCGGTCGGCGAAAGTAACAGGAGAGGGAGCACTCCATCTCCCCACAGCCGGGATCGACTTCCACGCCATTGTTAATAAGATAAGATAATCCATATCAATGGCATAGCTGTTGAACGTGTCCCCAGCTTCAAATTCCTGGGGACCCACATCTCGGAGGACCTGTCCTGGTCAGTTAACACCACCAGCCTGATCAAGAAGGCCCATCAGCACCTCTTCTTCTTGAGGACACTGAAGAAGAACCATCTGTCAACTGACATCCTGGGCAACTTCTACCGCTGCATGATAGAGAGCACCCTGACCAACTGTATCACAGTCTGGTATGGGAGCTGCTCTGTCGCTGACCGCAAGGCGCTGCAGCGGGTGGTGAAAACCGCCCAACGCATCACAGGGACTCCACTTCCGTTTATAGAGGACGTCTACAGGAAAAGATGTCTGCGCCGGGCACGCAGCATCCTTAGGGACTCCAACCATCCTGCTCATGGACTGTTCCAGCTTCTCCCCTCCAGAAGACGTTTCAGAAGCCTTCGGACTAGAACCAGCAGGTTTAGGAACAGTTTCTTTCCAACAGCTGTCACGTTATTGAACTTAGTTCCCCGCTGACTCTCTTACCATCATCTCTTACCATCCTCACCTGTACATAACTGCATAACTACATAACTACATCTAACTTATTGCACATTATTTGCACATAACAATACTCTTAACTTTCTGCACTGCTGCATATATTTGCATATATTTGCTTAAATTGCACATACTGTTAATTACCGTATATACTGCACTGCTGTCCTTTGCACTTCTGATTGGATGCTAAACTGTGTTTCGTTACCTTGTATTCATACATGTGTAATGACAATAAAGTTGAATCTAATCTAATCTAATAAGATAAGATAAGCCTTTATTAGTCCCACAATGGGGAAATTCCAGGATTCCAGCAGCAAAAGGAGAGCAGCACTCCGAGCAATACTAAACAAGATAACAACTGGTTAGCCAAATGAAAGTTTATTAAAGTTTGCACTGGCATCATCCTCTTTTCTTCATGTCTGTGTTACATCCATGCGCACATTAAACAATTCAGTTGATTTTTTCAGGCCATTCTTACCCATGTGTTCTTTTTAACATACACTAACTAACTGAACATCAACTGTGATTGATGTCTTCCTTATTACCAAGCAGCATTACTACTGGGTGCATTTTAGCTCTCACACACGGGCTTTGGGCAGCGCAAAATCCGTCTTAAACCGTCATGGTGACAATTCACTTTAGGTAATGCACCTCTTTGTATTAAAGGGATGGGAAGGAGCACTTTGAATTGGATTATCCAAAACACACCTCTGAATGATTAGACCGGCCTCTTTGTGTCATGCGCCGGTGGAAAGTTTGTTTTTGCGCCGTTGTGATAAGGAAATGAACTTGGAAACGTCCATAAACGTGTTCTGTGTCAGACAACTGATCAACCGACCCAGTCGTTGTAATACGGCCCCATGACTGTCCCACCGCATGCTGTTTCCTGAGTTCTGGAGCTGCGCGATGTCAAAGCACGTCACTGAAATATCTTTAAACAAAGAGGCACCTCCTAGCACATGGCAGGCGCACTGTCTACTGGTAATTTGATGGCGTGACACAAGGCGTAAAAAACAGACAATGCGTTGACAGAAAATAACAAAAACACTGATGCACAGCAGAAAGTCTGTAAAAAAGTGTACGGATGACTGTCAAAATAGGGCCCTACGTCTCCCATCTGGCCTGGGATCGTCTTGGTATCCTCTCTGAAGAGCTGGAGCAGGTGGTTGGGGAAAGGGAAATCTGGGCTTCTCTGCTTGAGCTGCTGCCTCTGCGACCTGGACCTCTGGAAAAGCGAAAGAAAATGAATGGATGGATGCATTAACTAACCACAAGTAATTACCAAGATATAGGAGGAAAAAAAAACACTGTATTGTATGTAATGTATTAACAGTAGTGAGTTTTATTATCCCCCACCAGTCAATGACCAACCCCTTTGGGCGAAGACCAAGGGGGATTATGTGATGGGACGGTCTGTCTGTCCAGCCATCTGTCCCACTTTTGTGAAATCAGCTCCTCTTACAGTTTTGTTTCGATTGCTTTGAAAACTGGTACCAGGGTTTTATATACACTGAAGATACGCATGTTGCAATTTGGCTCCAACTGGGTGATTGTTGCAGGCGATATAGTCCCTGATTTATGATCTTCTATTTCACCTCAAATAATAGACAGTAACTGTCTTGTAAAATCAACTCCTCCTACAGTTTTGTCCCAAATGTTGGGAAACTTGGTCAAGGTCAGAGTGAAGATGATAACTACCGAAAAAAATGATGTAGGCATTTGAAATTGATACCATTGTTGTTTCTAAGACAAATCTTGGACAACTTACACCCTGACCTGGCTAGGCTTTTTGGGGTCAACAGGTCAAAGGTCAAGGTTAACATTCCATTTACACTTTTACTATACGAGTAAAGCTAGGGTCACCAAACTTGGTACACAGGTTCACCCTGAGACCATGACCTCTGACTATGGGTTTGGGGTCAAAAGGTGAAGGTTAGCATTCCCCATGCCCTCTTACTGTAGAAGGTGTAAAGCTCTCTAGGGTCACCAAACTTGCTACACAGGTTCACCTTGGGATCCTGACCTACAACTATGGGCTGTATACAACTATTTTTGTTGTATATTCATGGATGATAGGCTTTTCATAATTTGGTTCTGCCCCAATAATTATATGGAAAAGTTGAAAACTGCTCTCCTTTAGTGACATATTGGGATCTTCAAAGAAAACGGAGGCAGGAGATATTGCACTCACCTCAGAGTGCTCTTGTTACCTTTAAGTTCAAAATTTCAACTGTAACTGAACTAGTCTGGTCTTTCGTTTTTTTTTTTTTCTCTCTCTCAGTGGTCACTCACACTTCTGTTTAAAGTATGGAGAGAATAGTGATCAGACAGAGGAGTCTAGTAATTAGAAATTTACTGGTGTGTGTGTGCGTAGGGTGTCCACACAGCCACGATGAGTTCATCCCTGCCTACTGACCACCTGTTCGACTGGGATGAACAGCCTGTTAGAGTCTCTTTGGGCTTCAGGACCACAGACAGTCGTGGTACTCTTCTGAAGAGCAGCTCCAAGGTAAAATCTCTGTGCCTCACTTCTAACTTTAAAAGCAGATAAAAAGCTAAAGATCAGCATGACTTTCAGAAATACTCCTAACAGGGCTCTGCCTCTGTCCAAGACCTCCTGCTATTCCTGGCCGATGGCTTTGTAGTATTTCATGGCTTTAATTATACCCTGAGATCAGATAAATGGTATAATGATGGAGGCTGGCATTACTTAGCTGCAGCGGGCGGACCAACAGGGTAAAGATCTGACCCTTTTATTCACAATTAAAGCAGTTAAATTTTGAAATGAACACAAATCTGATTTTTTTTTGTACTTTTTCCTCAGGTTGGAGCTCAATATTGATAATGAAAATGTAAAGCAGGTACATTCTGACCACATCAGAATTGGAGGAGGAAAATTCAAAGGCTGCATTTCTAACCTTTATACAAGGAGGTGTGGGTGCATTATGAATGTATCATGTAACAACTATCCCTTTTTTTCTGACAACAGTCTAATTTAAAAATCCTCTCCTCCCACACAGACCGGAGCAGAGCTTCATACCTGCTGATTTAAGCTCATTATCAAAACCAGAAAGCATGATCCTTGGCCAGTGTAATCTGCAGGATGAGCTTTTACCGGGAAAAAAGCACAAACCTGTGAGCATATCAAACCATTCTCTCTCTGTAGCACCTCCTATTGCTATCCTCCTGTTGCTTCGATAATGAAACAGTAACAGTGGTCATTTTCCCCTGTTGTATTTCTGATTAAGACTCCAAGGGGCCCTCAGTGCAGCCAGCGTGATTATCAGCTCTATGAGGCCAACAGCTGGCTCAGTTACACAGTGCCAGCACAGGAGCTCAATCACAGGTGCAGTACTAAAACATAGGAATTACTACAGTATTCTGATAGTTTTGGTTCAGTTATTCTTTAAAATTCACTCATCCATCCAGCTATCTATTTATTGAGTCATCCACATATTATGTTAAACACAGAGAACACTAAGAAGCTAAGAAGAGTTGTTCACCTTGTCCCAATTGGATTCATAATTTGCAATGTTTTCTATGACCTACCAGACCAGGGTTCAGGTCCCAAGGTTTAAATTCTTATTGACTTCACCAAAAATGCTCCCCTTTGCACATTAATTAAAACCTTAATACGGTACATAGATATTATGATCAGCAGCTTTAAATTCCTTGGCATGCACATCACAGAGGATGCGCTTACATGATGCCATTACACAGTGACACTGTCAGGAAAACCCGTCAGCAGCTGCGTTTCCTGGGAAGGCTAAGGAAGTTTGACATGAATGCCAGCATCCTCACAAACATCTACGGGTGGACCATTGAGAGCCTGCTGACGGGCTGCATCAGTGTGTGGTACGGGAACTGTTCCAGTCACACCCTAAAAACACTGCAGGGGGTGGTGGAGACGGCGCAGCACATCACTGGTGGCAGTCTCTTGTCCATCATAGACATCTATTGAGAGTGGTGCCGAGAAAAGCATTAAATATCATACAGGACCACAGCCATCCAGCACACAGTTTTTTCCACTTGTTACCATCTGACAGATGGTCCAGGAGCCTGGCTGCATGCACCAAGAGATTGAGGGACCATTTCTTCCACCAATTCCTTAGGTTTCGCAATTTAAAATAAACTGGTTAGGGGACAGCTGCACATACATATATCACACTTGGAGTAGGCGTCACTTTTAAGGAATACTGTTACTTAACCAGCACCTTCCGTACATGGTCACTTGAAAGTTGGCATAATTTCCTATCTATTATATTTTGATATATTACCTGTTTTTAGTAGTTATCTTTTCTAGACTTAGTATTTATCTCTTCAAAATATTCCATTGTACAAATGCTTTTTTTATGTTACTGTAGATTTGTAAATTAGTACTGTGTTTTTATTGTACTGTTGACCCTGTGGTAATGTACATATGAAAAATAAATGGATCTTGAACTTGGCAAAGGTCCAAATTCACACTACGCAATTTTGCTCATTTGAAGTACAGATGTGGACAAAACTGTTGGTACCCCTCTGTTAATGAAAGAAAAACCCACAATGGTCACAGAAATAACTTGAATCTGACAAAAGTGGTAATAAATAAAAATTCTATGAAAATTAACCAATGAAAATCAGACAATTCTTTTGAATTGTGGTTCAACAGAATTATTTTAAAAAACAAACTCATGAAACAGGCCTGGACAAAAATGATGGTACTCCTAGAAAAGATTGAAAATAATGTGACTATAGGGACATGTTCAACCAAGATGTGTCCTCTAATTAACATCACAGGTGTCTGCAAACTTGTAATCAGTCAGTCGGCCTATTTAAAGGGTGACAAGTAGTCACTGTGCTGTTTGTTGACATGGTGTGTACCACACTAAACATGGACCAGAGGAAGCAAAGGAGAGAGTTGTCTCAGGAGATTAGAAAGAAAATTATAGACAAGCATGTTAAAGGTAAAGGCTATAAGACCATCTCCAAGCAGCTTGATGTTCCTGTGACTACATTTGCACATATTATTCAGAAATTTAAGATCCACTGGACTGTAGCCAACCTCCCTGGATGTGGCCGCAGGAGGAGACGGATAATATGAATGGTAACAAAAGAGCCCAGAACAACCTCTAAACACATTCATGGTGAACTCCAAGGTCAAGGTACATCAGTGTCAGATCGCACCATCCATCGTTGTTTGAGCCTAAGTGGACTTCATGGGAGACGACCAAGGAGGACACCACTGTTAAAAACAAATCATAAAAAAGCCAGACTGGAATTTGCCAAACTGCATGTTGACAAGCCACAAAGCTTCTGGGAGAATGTCCAATGGACAGACGAGACAAAACTGGAACTTTTTGGCAAGGCACATCAGCTCTATGTTCACAGACGCAAAAATGAAGCATACCAAGAAAAGAACACTGTCCCTACTGTGAAACATGGAGGAGGTTCTGTTATGTTCTGGGGCTGCTTTGCTGCATCTGGCACAGGATGTCTTGAATCTGTGCAGGGTACAATGAAATCTCAAGACTATCAAGGTGTTCTAGAGAGAAATGTGCTGCCCAGTGTCAGACAGCTTGGTCTCAGTCGCAGGTCATGGGTCTTGCAACAGGATAATGACCCAAAACACACAGCTAAAAACACCCAAGAATGGCTAAGGGCGAGACATTGGACTATTCTAAAGTGGCCTTCTATGAGCCCTGATCTAAATCCTATTGAACATCTGTGGAAAGAGCTGAAACATGCCGTCTGGAGAAGGCACCCTTCAAACCTGAGACAATTGGAGCAGCTTGCTCATGGGGAGTGGGCCAGAATACCTGCTGAGAGGTGCAGAAGTCTCATTGACAGTTACAGAAATTGTTTGATTGCAGTGATTGCCTCAAAAGGTTGTGCAACAAAATATTAAGTTAAGGGTGCCATCATTTTTGTCCAGGCCTGTTTCATGAGTTTGTTTTTAAAATAATTCTGTTGAACCACAATTCAAAAGCATTGTCTGATTTTCATTGGTTAATTTTCACAGAATTTTTATTTATTACCACTTTTGTCAGTCAAGTTATTTCTGTGACCATTGTGGGTTTTTCTTTCATTAACAGAGGGGTACCAACAATTCTGTCCACGTCTGTACACAGTCCTTATTGTGCAGGCTTAGTAAATCGTTGCACAATTCTTTGCACATTTATCACTTTGCACATGTTTTAGTACCCACAAACCTTCAGTAATCTGGACCATAAAATCCTAATCTTTTCTTTCAGTTTCTGATTAACAAGACAAAAAAAATGTACAAATTTATAAGAAAAACGGCTCAAATTTAAACGCGACTATTTACTAGTTTACTGTCATAAATGATTGTTTCTAGATTTGCAATTTTCTTCTGAAATATTACCAGCTCATAAAAGATAATCTCCAATTGTCCCCATTTGTGTCAGGAGCCGAGCCGGCTTGGGTTCCCCCGGCTCGGCCCTGACCTCCCTGTGGGGTTAAGTGCCACTGTTTATGTGTTTTACTATGTATTTCAGTGTGCTTCCATATCCATTGCCACTGCTCTTGGGCCGGCAGCTGTGAGGCAGTCCTCTTTGGCTCTCTCTAGCTTAACTCTGGTTGACAGTCTGCCGGTCCCACCATGCCCCCCTCACTCATTATCACCAGCTGTTCCCACTCCCTGTGCCATCTCTCCGCTCTCGCCCAGGTGCCCACAATCTCATCATCACCAGCAGTGTGTGTACTTAAGCAGCCTTTTGCCAGTCACACACTGCTGGGTCTTTGACTGTATGCATTGTCTGCTGCTTTGTCTGTAGACAGTCCTGTGTATCTGTTCACCATGACGGGTTAGCCCTCCGTGTAGACTGTGGTTCTCTGGCGTCCCCTGAGCGATGTCGGCTCCGGGACGTCATCGGAGCTAATACAGTTTCTTCTCACGCGTTCGCTGGGTGATGCTGGCCCCGAATGCCAACTGTAAGTTATCTTTGCATTTTAGTAAGTCTTCACCCTTTTGAACTGTTTGTCTTTATGTTAATAAATGTGGTGGTGTATCCTCACACCTAAATCCTCGTTATTCCTCCCCTCTCCGTGCGCTGTGTAAAAGCGCATGGGAGGGTTTATGACAATTTGCTGCTATAGATCTACAACTTTACAACAAACACATTATTTTAATGAAAATAAATTCAGTACAAGTTAAAAATTCAATGTAAATGCGATAATATACTTTACTACATATACAGAATCATAGATCATTATGCCTCGGTGAAACTGAGAGGCATACGGTAATCAGTTAGTGAACTGATTTCTGTTTGTACAAAGTTTCAGTTCCAGCTCCAGACTGTTCCACAGATCCACCTCACAGATAGATATGCTCATACTTTTCGTAGTTGTTCGTACCTTAGGTTTTGTATAGTTTGTCTCCTCTCAAATTGTAATCATTGCCTCTTTTTTTGAATATTTTTTGTATATTAGTTGGAAGTTGCTTATTAGTTGCCCTGTACATTACTTGTGCTGTTTTAAATTTAACTAAATCCACAAATTTTATGGCATGTGACTTTAAAAACAGTGAGTTGATGTGGTCTCTATAGCCTACATTATTTGTTATCCTTATAGCTTTTTTTTGTAATGTGCATATTGGCTGATGGTTGGTTTTGTAGGTGTTTCCCCAGACCTCTATACAGTAGTTAAGATATGGTAAAAACAGTGAATGGTACAGTAAGAATAATGATTTATAGTCCAAAATGTGTCTTATCTTCCCCAGTATCCCTATACATTTTGCCAACATGGCCCAGATGTGACTGATGTGAGGATTCCAGCAGATTTTATTGTCTATTGTCACCCTCAGAAACTTATTTTCCTGTACTATTTTAATTCTGGTATCATCTATCATTACCATTATTTCATGATTTATTTTATAATTTCCAAGCAACATAATCATTGTTTTTTTTTTTCAGATTTAAAGATAATTTATTTTTGTTGAACCACTGCGTTAACCTTTTCATTTCTGTTGTGACCACCACTAAAACCTGTTGCAAATTCTCACCAGTGCAAAGGCCATTTGTGTCATCCGCAAACAAAATAAATTTCAGAATTGTTGATACTTTGCATATGCCATTTATATATAAGATAAAGAGTTTGGGTCCCAAAACTGACCCCTGGGGCACACCACAAGTGATGTTCATGAATGGTGATTTGTACTCACCTATTTGTACAAATTGCTGTCTGTTACTTAAATAACTTTTCACCCAACTCAGTCCGACCCCTCTTATGCTAGGCCACTAGAGGCGGCAGTGCAACTTTTCTACAGCACATGGATGACTTCCTGTCACAGTTGATCTTTAGCTGAACAGTTATAAAATAGCGGTTACTGAAAAAAAGACACATATTCAGCAACTACACCATTTATTCATCACATCAATTCCTTTCACACTGGTTTTGCTGTTTAGTTTTTCAGAGGAAGGATGAGGTAAAACTCATTAAAAACTCATTAAAAATTCCAAACATTCCTCGCCCACAAATGGTCACAGTGAACTTTGCATGCGCCCGGAAACTCCCGCCACAGGGAAGTACTGAGCAATCCGCCAATACTGGGTGAACAAATGTCCATCTTTTTTCCCATCTGTTTTCTTCCTTTGCCACTAAATGGCAAACGCTCCTGTTCGTCTTGATTCACATACCTCCATCGTTTCTGCCATTTAAAATGTCTGCCACCATGCTCTTCTTTGCGTTTGGATTGCAGCTGTTCAAATCAGTTTGATAGCTCTTGGCTGCCGCCGACAGTATGGGCATGTGAACTGCAGATTATTTTCACTGCGCACTCATGTACTCCAAAACTACTGGATGAATTTGGATGAAATTTTTACCAGAGGTGGTCCTTGGGCTAGAGAGAAACCCATAACATTTTGGTGATGATTCCAGAACGCATACCTCCACCAAGGCTCCTATCTTCTCATAGTGTTAGCAAGAATACTCCAAAACTACAAGATGGATTTGGATGAAATTTTTACCACAGGTGGTCCTTGGGCTAGAGAGGAACCCATAACATTTTGGTGATGATCTGAGAATGCATACCTCTGCCAAGGCTCTGGCACTGAGGCATCAGCACCTTGGTGCTTTCATTTTTTAATAAATTTTGTCTGCAACTATAATTAATAAGTTCTTACTGAAAGTTTGCCACCTTATCATAGTGGAGGGGTTGCAGTGGTTTCACTGCCTGAATGATCCAAGCAGCTATGTTGTTGGGGGCAACTTGGCCCTGGTCGAGTCTCCCAAGGCAAACAGGTCCTGGGTGAAGAGCCAGACTAAGAGCAGTCCAGTGGATCCCATGAAGAAAGTTATATCAAGGACCCAATGTACCCAAAGGAGGCACACTGGTCCTCTCTCCAGTGGGTTCACCACCTGCAGAAGAGATCATGGAGATTATGGTGCTATGTGAACTGGGCAAAAATCTGATGCCCCTGTGACCAGGATCGCTGGAAAAGCGGTAGAAGATGGATGGATGAATGTTCAGTTACTAAGAATTTATGCAGGTCAAATTCTAACCAAAGCTGCTTGAAGGTGTGATATCTCTGAATGGAGTGAATGGTGTTTCTAAAATTCAAGTTTTCAAAAGTTCATATAGAAGTTTTAACATTCACCCAACCAGTCTATGTTTTCCTACTTACTTATTTATTCACGTCCAGTAAGAGTGTTTGTTGTTTTGCTCTTGTCCGTCTCAGGCCTCACTTCTCTCTTGACTTTAAGACGAACTCATCCAAAGGACTGATCCTCCACGTAGCAGGAAGAGGAGTCATCCCGCTGCTAGCTGTGCACATGGCCAACGGCAAGGTTAAGATGTCGTTAGGCCACAACAGAATCATCCAACACACAAAGAGGAGCAATGACGGCAAATGGCACAGAGTTAGTAGCTATTTTCCAAAGTTATTACTAATCCCCATATCATAGACATTTCTGCAGAGCAGAACTGAAGGTTCACATTTCACAAACTAATGTTGCATCATCACAGTCATTGAAACTTTTCCATTTGTGAAATGCATTGCATTGTAAAGCAGTATGTTTTTAGTGTATTACATGGTGGATAAAATGCATGCTATACATAGTCATGAACTTTTTCTTTTGGCACCACCACGCCCGTCAGATGTACCTGTTCATCAGCACCACCTTTTATATGTTCAATCTCATTCAAATTAAATATAATGTATGTAATATAAAAGGGAATGTTGAATCTAAATTTCCATCCAGCCTAACTCACAGTCTGGCACCATTTCTTATCTTGGTCTCTCCTAGATCAGCTATGCACAATTAAATTCATAATTCTTCAACTTTATCCTAAACTGGGCAGTGCAGTGGAGCCCATCAGTCCACCCTCTGTTCAAAACACTATATATTAGCTATGAGGTACAACTGATTTATATAATGTGTACCTCACAACTCAGCCCAGAAATTATAGTGTAATTAGGATGTAAGTTCACAGTAATTATAGCATAAGCATACTGAGTCCATTGCAAGTAGAGTGCACGTAGATCATAAGCACTCTGGAAGTAGGTCATAAGTCTGATCATAGTCCTTAAAGAATATAGCCCCCATTTCCATAATTACTGTGTAATTACGATATACAGTAATTATATGTATAATTACACAATAATTTCACAGCAATTCTTGGGCTGCCATTTTAGTTTTTCTCTCTTAAAGCACCATTAATGTGACTGGGGGGGTACACCCTCCATTGATATCTTTACTTTTTAACATATTTATCATATATGGTTTTTCTTTTAACAATTTATCAATATAATTCTGACATTTACATCTACCTATACTACCTATACTTATTATTTAACAATAAATGTTGGTGACACTTTATAACAAAACCCATCAAGTACTATGAAATTACTCTGTACTTTTGGTATAAGTACTAGTGTAAAACAGTGTAAATACAGTGTAAGTTCAGGGTAACAACCCGTTTTTATCCCTACTGTTGCCATTTAAATGCCATATATCTATTATATGAGTACCCTGCACTTTACCATGCAGGTACTGTGTAGCTACTAAAGTGACCCAGCACTTCCTGGGTTCTGGGCTGTAGTCTTCAGTCAGTTTGCTCATTTCAACAAAAATTACAAATAATTTTTATGGTAACTGCAAAGTCAGATCCCAGTAAGTCAGTGCTTCTCAATTATTTTTTGCAAAGCCCCCCCTAGGAAAGAGAAAATATTTCGCGCCCCCCCAACTCGCCGCAGTGACTATAAATAAGATCATTATCTATAAAAATTGTATAAGTATACCTAAAATTGTATCCTTTTTAACATTAACAAAAGAAAAAAGCAATATAAATCAACTTTCAACAAATATTAACTTTATTTTGCCATACAGAAACCCTGTTATAGTCTAAAACAGAAAAAAAAACTTAAAGTGCATCAAAGTGCCTGAAATAAAAAATATGTCAATCCTTATTTAAACTAGAAACATTTTTGACCAACTGAACCATTTGATGCTGAGAAAAATAATTCAATCAATAAATAATATTAAATGTAAATTGATCTGGAACATTAACACAGGAGTACCAATATATTTAACATTTTAGTCTGAAGAAAAAGGTAGAAAAAGGCAGTATCAACTCCTCTGCAATTGTGTGGGGTTTTTTGCACTGCGCAATTTGGTGCGCCACTTTAAATGATGCTGAAAGTGCTCGCTGGTTTACTGATGTAGCATTCACAAAGTGGGATGATTGTTGGCCGTAGTCCGCACGTTTTCGCTGAAAAAAATCAAGTGGCTTATCAACGTGTTGAGGATGTAATGTCTGTAGGTGACGTCTTAATTTATTTGGCTTCATGCTGTCCGCTGCCAACACTTTCAGACACAGTGAACACACCGGTCTTTCCTCGTCTCCCACCGTAGTCACAGTGAAGCCAAGCACTAGATAAGCTTCGTCATATTTCCTCGTCTTAGCTTTTGGGAGACTTTCATTTGTCTCTTTACCTGTGTCTCTCTCCGCCTTTCTTTTCGTTACTGTTAAATATTTCTCCATGGTGTCTCTCGAGGGGTTTGTTGACAGCAATTTAAAAAGTTTTAAACTCCCGCACAGACTTTGACAATGAGAGCGCCACTGCACCACCTGCTGCCGTGGATGTGCAATTACACTTTACACGGCAAAAGCAAAGCCTGTTCCCCGGGGTCACACGCGCCCCCCCCCAGCATCGCATCCCCACTATTTGAGAAGGACTGCAGTAAGTACAGGGCACTTATATGATAATTATATGAGCTTACAGAGGGTGTTCAAGGGCCGGCATCGCCCAGCGAATGCATGAGGAGAGATGTGTAGCCACACTGGCATCCTACAGCCGGTATCGCTGTGTGGGCGCAAGAGAACCACAGCGATGTGGAGTGGCTACATGTCGTGGCATAAAGTTATCTCCGGTTATCTCAGGTTATCTCCGAACAACGCAGCAGACAACACGATCAGTTAGTTGAAGACCCAGCAATGCGTGACTGGCACAAGCTGCTTAATTACACGCATTGCTGGTCATGGTGAAACTGGCAGCACCTGGGCGAGGAGCAGGAAGATGGCACACGGGAAAAGGAACAGCTGGTGATGATGAGAGAGGAGGCGTGGCCGGACCGGTGAGCTGTCAGCAGTGCTCACAGGAAGTAGGTCACAGCGGCTGTCTAACAGCTGCCGGCCAGACAGTGGCTATGGGTAAGGAAGGCAGACTGAAATACATAATATACACATAAACAGTGGCACTTACTGTAACACCACAGGGAGGTCAGGACCGAGCCGGGGGAAACCAAGCCGGCTCAGCTCCTGACAGAGCGCCCCTCTCTAGGTGTGTATTCCCAGATACCCTTTCCATCTTGCCTTGAGAGAGAGCAGTCGCATTTTTCTTCCCTCCTCCCCTGCCTTCCTGATCTATTCCCAGCTTTTGCAATGTTGTGTTTTTGTCTGTGTTTAGTCGCTCTTCTTCTGCTGAATCTTAATCTAAATGGAAATTATGGATTTGGAAGCGGCTTAAATGTGCTATTGTCACTATTTTTTCAACAAGAATTGGGCCAAGGGGGAGCCCAAGAATTGGAACCTACGAGGAGACTCATGGACATTGGAATTCATGCGTCTATGGAAACATTATTGGTTATGATCTCAGGACTTCTATTTTTGGCTGTGGAGTTCCCTGATGCATCAGAAATTGAAGGAGAGTGAGAGAGCTGTTCAAGCGGACCCAGCAAGCTCCTTCATCAAATTCGACCAGTTGGGGAAGGCACGAGTAGCGGCAACGGTGAACTGAATGACAGTGATTCAGTGAAGGAATACATCTGAAGCCCTGTGCTCTCTATGGAAAAACAGTTTAAGCCTGCATATATAATGAAAGCACAGAACTACACGGATGAGGACAAATTCTATTCGCTGAGTGCACTGTGCTGATTTGATTTGATTTGACCTTGTTTGCCCCGTGTTTACATTCCTCCTGACTGAGATAAGTGGAAGGATCGGCTCATGTCTACCCAAACAATCAACAATCAGTTGTTTGTCATCAGCGGATTGGACCCCCGAGGACAATGCCCATGTGCCTTCTGCAAGCAAGAGAGAGAGAGAGAGAGAGACTCTGGACTCTGGACTTGTTTATAAGTCACATGAGCGAGAAATTGGAAAAAACACGGGCACGCTTCAGAAACCACCTGAGATTTAACCTTCGTTGCAGAGATGAGGACGTCACACCAGCAAGCCTCAACATAAGAAATCCAATTCCAACCAAAAACGCAGAGAAAATTATCAATAAAGCACGGAAAGACCTGTTTAAAGAGCGTATAAGAATGATGGCAAAAAAAGTGGACAGAATCAACAACCAGATCAAGGAGGAAATGGACATTTTCAAGAAACACTACCCGACCAACCAGGAGACACAGGAACAGATAAAAGCACAATTAAAACACGCACACGAACAAGAATTCATTATAATGAAAAACCGCCAATTAAAAAAAACTAAAAAAAACTTACAGAAAGGAAGAACGGACGAAGACAAACACACACGGAAACGAACGCTAAGTGGGTCAAAAACTTGTCAAAACGCACACTCACGGACACGAGCAAAGGACTGAATTTCGCCATCACACCAGCCAGAATACCTCATGAAGAATACATCCTAGCAACAGAACTGACATGTGAAAAAATCCAGGACCAAGGGGAAAAAGCATCACTCCGGAACGCAGTCGCAGGAATCCTCAAAACAGCCAAACTACCACAAAGCAACGTTTCAAAAGAAGAAGAAAAAGCATTAAACTCACTCAAGACAGGTAAAACAATCACAATCCTCCCATCAGATACTGTAAAGGCAGAACGACAGTAATATTGGACATGGAAACATATGAAAAACAGATGGAAACCATGTTGGCAGATGAAAGCACATATGAAATCATTAAAACAAACCCCACAGAAGAAAAGAAAAAAAATGCTAAAAGCCCTTCTCAAACCCCTATTAGAAAGTAAAAAAATCACAAAGGACGCATATGATCACCTGATATCCACAGCCAGCATCACCCCCCGGATCTATGGAACTCCAAAAATACACAAAAAGGATATCCCACTGCGGCCAATAATAGACAGTATTGGATCAGTCACGTACAACTTATCAAAAGCCCTGGTTGAAATCATCAAACCCCTCCTTGGACTATCAGATTTCCACTGCAAAAACTCAAAAGACCTGGCACAAGAACTCAAAAATATGAAAATAGAATCAGACGAGATCCTCATTTCACATGATATCATTTCATTATTCACAAAGACACCTGTTGATGTCACACTACACATAGTGCAAGAATGCCTCAGTAATGACAGTACCCTTAAAAGACGCACCAATCTCACAGTTCACGACATATCCGAACTATTACAATTTGTTGCAAAATCCACCTATTTTCAATACAGAGGAAAAATCTACAGACAAAAAGAAGGATTTGCAATGGGAGACCCACCATCAGCCATTATGAGCAGCTTTTTCATGGAGGATCTGGAAAACAAAGCCATCCACACAGCACCTACACAATGTAAACCCACCCTTTGGAAGAGATACGTGGATGACATTCTGAAGAAAATAAGGAAAGGACACACACAAGAACTCACTGACCATCTGAACAGTACGGACAGCACTGGGAATATAAAATTCACACACGAAGAGGAGGAAAATGGCACCACAGCCTTTCTGGACATGAAAATCCACCACAACGATGATGGCAGCATAAAAATCACAGTGTACAGGAAACCAACCCACACAGATCAATACCTACTATGGACATCAGAACACCCCACAGCACACAAACTATCAGTTGTCAGGACGTTATATGAACGGGCCACCATCATCACAGACCAAGAAGACAGACAGGAGGAGGAAAACCACATAAAACATGCACTTACACGCTGCCAATATCCAGTATGGGCCATAAACAAAGGGAAACAGCAAGTCAAAAACAAAGAAGACAAACAGGAAATAAGACACAGAACAAAAGCCGAAATCAAAAACAAGGACACCATAACTATACCATACATCCGAGGGATCACGGAACCAATTCAAATGATCATGAAAAAATACAAAATAAACACAGCAGTAAAACCACACAAAAAATTAAGACAGTTATTAGTACACCCCAAGGACAGAATAGAACAAGACAAAAAAAATGCAATGTAATATATGAAATATCATGTAGATCATGCAACAAAACCTACATTGGAGAAATTGGAAAATCATTAACCACAAGAAAAAAAGAACACCAGAAGGAATGTGAGAAGGAAACACAAGGACAACTCACAAGATCACAAAAAGAAAAGGCAGAACAAGAAACATTAAAATCAGCAATATCAGGTCACTGCAAAAGAAATAATCACATCATGGACTGGAACAACGCAAAAATTATTGGATCAGAGAGCAACAGACACAAACGCTGGCTCAAGGAGGCCATAGAAATCAGGAAGCGGGGAAAAGACACCATGAACCGAGATGAGGGGGCCTTTATGCTTTCCCACACCTGGGATCACATTCTCCAGAGACCATCTAACGGCGGAAGGCAGGGCCGGCTTGGTGGATCTGACAGGTCTGCTGAACTGGCCCCGCCTACGAAAGGCAGCTGATAAATGTCACCTGGCAGCAATCAGCTGACTCTTCTGACGAAGGCTGCAGTGAACAGTCGAAACACGTTAAGAAGGTAAAGACATCTCCTTTCTATTTTTGTCTTTAATAAGAACAAAAGGTAAACCCTCAATATTTTTCTGGCTGTTGTTTGGCCCATCTTCGCCGTGGACGTCCTTCACCCCAAACCAAGTCCATAACCTGGAGTAGAATTTTACTCAGCCCGATGTGTTACTGCTAAGCATGCAATGACTCCATGCTCGACCGCCTGGTCCCATCCTCTTCTATAAACGTTGTAGTGTTCACCGTTGTAGCTGCAGACCCCCCAGTCAACTGTGGCCAAGTACCGGAGGCATCTGGGGCTAGCATGGTGTCGCTCGTTGGCAGGGGTACCAACCCTGGGCGAAAACTGGTCAACTTGACTGCCGTTTCATCCAGTAGCTCTTTGTACTGTTCTCTCCCAGTGCCCGTCGAGGGCGAGCGGGGTGATTTCTCCCATGGGTTTCCCGGACCAAACAAACAGCACACCCTGGCGTAATGATTCCAGTGTCCACATTTACCACATTTCCCTCTAGTAGGGCATTTCTTAGCTTTATGGTGGTGCTTTGCGGACCCACAACTCTTGAAGGGGTTTTCCCGGGGCAGACCTTTGGCTGGCAGCACTGACTTCCCAAAAATCTTTGTCCAAGCTATCCTCGCTATCAGGGTCAGCAACATTAGCTGAGGCAAGTGGCTCCGGCTCCTTTTGTGGCTGGCGCCAATTTAGCTTCACAGCTAGCTTAACAGCGGCTTCCCACCGGAGAGTCAGGTCCATTGCTTTAGCTAACGTTAAGTCATTGGGTGTCATCAATAGCCTAGCACATAGCTCAGCATTACACACATGCTCTGCTAGTTGGTCGTGTACCATTTCATCTTCAATCGGGCCAAAACAGCATTTGCTGGCTAGCTGCTTCAAGTCAATGACATATTGGCGGATAGGCTCACCTACCTGCTGATATCACTGCTGAAAACGAATCCTCCAGACAGTCACGTTGTCTGGGGTGGAGAAACGTTTAGCTAGCAGCTTCACAATGTCTTCACATGAGTCCGCCGTGCTGAGTGTCCACAGGACCCTCCATACCCAGGCTGTTAATGAGAAGTGCTCGCTCTCTCGCCTTATCGAGTTCCCTGAGGCCCAGTGCTGTAACATACTGTATGTCTGATAGGCCTCCCACCAATCCGGCCACGAAACCTATGGTTCGCCCGGGAGCTTGAGAAAGGGACGAAGCGGGGTGATGCACGCCTCCATGAGTTAATCCTCGATCGACAAATGTTATGTATGGAAATATCTGGGTGAAGGATGAGGCAGGATGATGGTTGGCGAACACAGCTTTATTACAGGAACTATGTACAAGCAGATACACGGTATATACTGTACCAGCAGAGGCATCCAGCAAAGAGGCCCTAAGATGGACGTCCTCTAGTATTTATAGGGTGGTGCAGTGACGTGAAAGGAAGTGCACGTCACTACCATGCACTTCACAATAAGGTGCCGGAACCCGACACCACACAGAGGACCATTGAGTAATATCAAAACTCAGAAATGGCAAAGCGAATTACAAAATCTATTGCCGCTTTTATTGCCAAGGATTTATGCCCGTATTTCATCGTCAAGAACCAGGGCTTTCGTGCTATGATACGCACTGTAGAGCCGAAATACAGCGTTGTAATCTTTCGTATAAAGCTGTTGGAAAAATTTTCCCAGTCACCAACAAGTGTAATATATATTTGTATGTATAAGATTACAACTAAACTGACCTGGAGAAGGTTTTGGCTCAGTTTCTGCTTTCAAAAGACTTTTCTTCTCCACTGCTGCTGCTTGTCACTGCTGGCTGCTCCCAGATGAAAATCCACAAAATAGGTATGTTGTAGAGAGAGGAATGAGCAGGCGAGACAGTGAGCAGAGCAGACTTTATTACTCTCTCTCTCTATCATCAGTCAACAAGAAGAATTAACCCAGGTCGCTGGCATCTCTCTTTGATGCCATACAAACTCACCTCGCGACCTGGGGGGGGGTTCACATTACAATACATAGACTTACAATAACAATTCCCTTTGTCACCCAGCCTGTCAGCACATTATTATGCAACCCGGAGGAGGACGCATATTATCATGCATTCTTATAGAGAAAACCACAGGCTATCTTGCATATCCATTTAACAGCTCTTAAGCGTCTCCTCCTGTGCCATTCAGTCTGAGTGGAGAATTGCAGTAACTAGGTCCCCCACAATGTGGGACTATTATGTTCTGAATGAGGCCTTAGAAAATTATGAATCAGTTTGTAAATCACTGGATTGAAAATGTACTTGTACATGTAAAGATTGGATCCCGGGGTCGGCTTGGGATGCTCACTTAGTCAGGGGTCCACTTGAACTGTTCCCGACACAGCCATCCCCACTCTTTACGAGACGAAAGATGAAGTTATGCAATCACTGAAGACAGCGGGTAGGATTGCTATCACATGTGATGTGTGGACATCCATTGCCACTGAATCATTTATTTATAATGGTAACTGCACATTTTTGTATGAAAGGTAAATGTGATTTTGATACAGCTAAATGTTCTGGGTCTTTGGACTGAAGGACTCAATTATTTATTGCACATAACAGAAGAACTTTCATTAGTGTCATGGGTGGCCCTCACAGGCCATTATTGAGACGCTGTAGGCAGCCAATGAGTTTGCATATTTATTAACACAAGATAAAAGTGACAAAATAATGAGCCACGTGGGGCAGAAACACATACAAAAATTACAGCTGAGGCACAGTAACAATACACTCAGGCTAAAGAGTAAACTTACTGAGAACAGGAGGGAACGAGAGGGTGACTGGAGCCGGGGTTAGGGACTCCAGCCGAACGTTGTACGGGGCCAACGTTGTGCAAGGTCGCAGCCAGGAGAAACCTCAGCTGCTCCCTTAAATAAGGTGCTTAGGTAATCAGGAAATGAGAAAGTAATCAAAGGGAATGTGAATCAGCTGTCACGGCGCAGCTGACTCTGACAGCCGGAAGTCCCGCCATGACGCTGTCACAATAAAGGCCCTGGACGGCCATAAGGAACACAACCCAGAAGAACAGGGAAAATACTGGATGATCCGAGCGCGGACAATATCAGCACTCAGACCATGACAGTACTTCCCCCCAAAAGGCGCATTCCAGGCGCAACATAACATCCAAGCCCCCCACCCAGAAAGCCACCAGGGCCACCCCAGGGAGGGTGGAGGGGAAAACGGGCCAGGAGGGCAAGAACCAACAAAAAGAAGAGGCTCAGACATGGAAAAAAGACAGGCTACTACAAACACAGAGCCTAGAATACACAAAAAAGTAAATAAGATAAGATAAGATAAGATAAGCCTTTATTAGTCCCACAACGGGGAAATTCCAGGATTGCAACAGCACAGGGATAGCAACACTCTGAGCAACAATCAGAAGGCAAGAAAAAAAGCAAGCAAGCAAGAGCAGCTAATATACATATGTACATATTACTATAAAATATATATATATATACACACACACAGACACACGGTGCAAATCCAGGTACATCCACACTGCACACACAAATACCAGGAAGAAAAAAAAAACTCAGCCCGCTACATGCAGCGCAGCACACCAAGTAAACAGTCTAATAAATGTAACAGGTCATGAGACAAGAAAAACAAAAGAGCATCTCTCAAAATACAGAGGGGACCAGAAAAACTGAAATACAGGCACATAACAAAATACAGAGTACCCTATAATACCAGAAAAAATAATTCAACACGCTACAGAGCGGCGATATACAATCAGTTCAATACAGTCTATAGACAAAAAACACAAGAGCATCCCTAACATTACAGAGAGGAAAAAAACCACTAGAGGGATGTCAGCAGGCAGAATACCAGAAAAAATAATTCAACACGCTACAGAGCGGCGATAAACCATCAGTTCAATATAGTCTATAGACAAAAACACAAGAGCATCCCTAAACATTACAGAGGGGGGAAAAAAAAAACACTTACAGGGATGGCAGCAGGCAGAGTACAATGGAACAAAGAAAAAAATAGTTTGGGAGGTCTACCCGCATCCAGCTTCCAGATCGCTGGCAGGGGAAATAGAATTAGTTTGGGCGGTCTACCCCAGTCCCAGGCCCGGAGAAACAGTACCTCTGGTGGCCGGACCAGGTCGCCAAACAGAGAAAGCAGTCCATTGGGTGGCTGACCCAGAACGCCGAATCGGCAAAGCAGTTTCCTGGGCAGCCAACCCGCATAATTAGGCCACCAGAACTGGAGGGGAGCACTCGGAGGCAGCCTCCCTACCGAGAGGGATAGCGAGGGGAAGCCGAGCCAAATCTGGGGAACCCCAGCGGTACCCGGTGGAGAAGGATAGGGGGAAAGATGAGGGGCCAGTCCGGCGTCAAACGGCGGAGGATCTGCAGCTCCTTCTCCAAACTTTACTCGAATCGGCGCTGCGCCCTCGCTGGACCCCAATCAGGACAGTGATGCACCCACGACGGACCCCGATTGGGTCATAGCTGTACCCATGATGGACCCTGACTGGGCCGGAACAGCGCCCACGAGGGACCCCGACTGGGCTGGCGCAGTACCAGGAATGACCTCCAGACACGAACCTGAAACCTCCAGGACAGCGACCAGAGCTGACTCATCACCGATGACCCTGGGAGAAGGCTCAGAAGGACAAAGAACACCGGGATCAGGATCACCAGCAGCAGCAGAGCCTGGCGAGACAAGCTCGGATGCAGCGATCGGCTGCGCCTGGCTTGTTTCCCCGAGAGACAGGCAATAATGCTCAAGAATGGAAAAGAGAAAAACAAAATAGAGCACTTGCCTGATCTTGAGCTTTACCGCTGTCCAGGACTCCGACGATCCAGGTTCCATGATTTGAAGGTCCACTCCTGGTTCTCACTCGACTGCGGCGGGCTCTGCAGCCGGCATGATTGTCGTCACAGTCTGGGGATTCCCTGGCGCTGAAGTCCATGCCGAAGGCCCGCACGGCGTGGTGGCAGGGGATCTGTGGCCTGCTGGGTCAAACTGCCCCTCCACGCAGACCCGGGGACGCTTAATCATCAGCGCAGGCTCCAAACGGCAGTCTGCTCTCCTCCTCTGCCCGTGACGTGGCTGCGGGGCTGGTACCAGGTTCTCCAGTCCTTCTTCGTCCGACAGTGTAATCCTGGCACCGGGGAACACTCAGAGGAAGGAGACACAGAGGATGCAGGTTCACAAATAGTAACTGCAGCAGGTGGAGGGAGCTCGGAGGACTGTGAACCCCGAACTCCACCCCCAGGAGTCAGACAAGGCAATTCACACTGTGAAGGAAAAGAATGAAATGGCACTTGCCTGCTCCGCTGAGGGTCGATGGAAACTGCTGCAGTGGGCTTGGTTTTCTCCTTCTTCCTCTGGATGGTGATGGAGGGCCCCCCAGGAAGACGAGGAGGAGTCGCTCGCACAGGATCAGCAACGGGGACCGCTGGAGTCGGACTCGTGGAGCTCACAGCAGCCGGGGAAAGCATCGAGGTGGAGGGAGGAACAGCCGAGACAGTCCGGGGATGAGAAGCTGACGGAACAACAGGAACGGAAGACCCGGAGACAGAGTCTGCAGTCTTACCGCTGTGACGTGATGCAGAGGCAACAGCTGACTGGGAGGCAGAGTTCTTACGGCTACCTGGAACTGGATCTGGACGGGGATCTCGCTGAGACCCATTATGAGCATGGTGACGACGTCTACCGGCAGAGGGCGAGGCAAAGGCAAGGCCAGGGAAACGCTGCTCCTGCGCGGAGACAGAGGCAAGCAGGTCAGCGTACTCAGGGTAATCATGGAGTTCGGGACTGACCTTCACCAGTCTGACTGCCGCCACCACATGCTTCATGATGAGAGTTGGATGGAAGGAAGAGCGAGCCTCAGCCACATGGCCCCGGATGAGCTCAGCTGCCCACTGCGTCTCTTCTGGGGGAATCCCGGCTGACGTCCTCCTCCGCTGTGGATAGGAACGACCCTTGGGTGACGTGAACTCCTGGACTGGATGGGTGACAGGAACTGGATCCCGAGGCAAGGAGCGGGGATGTCTCACCGTCGGCTTCCTGCCAGAGTTTCCCTCCAGTCCGCGGATCTTCTCCCTCGTCGGGATGACCGTGTCCCAGAGGGAAGGCGGAGGCTTCTTGGCCCCCTTCTCTATTTGTCCCCGTAGTGCCACTATCAAAGTCACTCTCTCCTTTCCTTCCGGAAAGGAGGTCAGATGATATTTTAATAACATCCTCTGTGTGAGATCCAGGTGCTCAAATGCAGCATAGGTGGGCATAAGGAGACGGGCATTGGCCAGGTAACCATCCACCTCCCACAACCACTCGGGGCAAAACCCATGCTCGAATGCTGACATTGTTTATCAAAAAATACAGGCACCCAGGGAAGGGGGAAAACTCAAGCCCAAAAACACAAACTCACAGCAACCGGCATCTTGTTTTGGCTGCGACCTACTGTTATGGGATGGCCCTCGCAGGCCATCAATGAGATGCTGTAGGCAGCCGATGAGTTTGCATATTTATTAACACAAGATAAAAGTGACAAACTAATGAGCCACGTGGGGCAAAAACACATACAAGAATTACAGCTGAGGTACAGTAGCGATACACTCAGGCTAAAGAGTAAACTTACTGAGAACAGGAGGGAACGAGAGGGTGACTGGAGCCGGGGTTAGGGACTCCAGCCGAACGTTTTACGGGGCCAACGTTGTGCGAGGTCGCAGCCAGGAGAAACCTCAGCTGCTCCCTTAAATAAGGTGCTTAGGTAATCAGGAAATGAGAAAGTAATCAAAGGGAATGTGAATCAGCTGTCACGGCGCAGCTGACTCTGACAGCCGGAAGTCCCGCCATGACGCTGTCACAATAAAGGCCCTGGACGGCCATAAGGAACACAACCCGGAAGAATGGGGAAAATACTGGATGATCCGTGCGCAGACAATATCAGCACTCAGACCATGACAATTAGAAGTTCAACATTTCTGTTAGAAATTCTGAGAGTTTGTGACTGAAGGACTCAGTTACTTGTTACAAATAGCTGAATGTCTGTTATAAATCTTATTTGTTAAAATTGAGGATACTCTGAAGTCTGTGTTATAGCAGCAAATGTGCTGGTACAGCTGCACTTTTCATGTTGGTTTTCAGAAACATTAAAAGATATTGGAAGTATATTTATGGGCCATTGCAAATGCTTTAAAATTAAGAAGTTGTCACACAGTGGGAAGGAAAAAAAATCCTGAGTAGAAAAAGAAAGAAAGATGCATCGAGAATCGTAATCGGTTCGAATTGTTGGGTGCCTAAAGATTCCAACCCCTAGTATTTATATATAGATACCTCTTGAGGTTTTATGGGTCACGTGACTCACGCCGGCAGCTACAGTAGTTAGCTTGCTAGCTGCATCAAGGGATTCCTTTACACAGCCATGATTATGCTGTCACTACATGGGATTACAAGTCTCTGATCAGAATGGTAACTCCATCCTTAGCTTGTCCATTTTGTCATCCAGTCCCACTGTAAAACAGTTGCGCTGACGCGGACAGTCATTAGAGGCTAACAGTGATTTAGTTTTGGCACATTTCCATGTTACTTTCCACACACTTCGCTCACTTTAGAGCATCTTCAGATGGAATAAAGAGTCAATCATCACATACTCTGTGGATGGACGCAGCATTTCTTTTCAGTACAAGATGCTTCAGTTTTCTCCTGTGATCTCCTGCTTCTGAACAGCGCTGGTGTAATATGAGTGCACTGCCTCAGGGTTGCGGAGTCACATGACCATGCACGCAGGAGACATTTTAAAGGGGCAGTACATGAACGCTCACATAAACGGGGAGATGAAAAGAACCGAAAACCAACACATGCGCAAGATTACGTCAGTTATTCCGAATGTTGGGTTTGGTCCTTTTTCGGGTAATCATCCAGCCCTACCTCATGGACTGTGTTATAAAGTGTTTCCCAAATGTTCAATATTCCCATAAGAGTTTCACCATTATCAGATAGCAAGTGCCAAAGATGAGTAGTTGTTAGAAACTGTAGTCAAGTTAAACTAGCATTACAGTATGAGATTAATTACTCAAGTAAAGTTGCACTCAAAATTATTCAACCCCCACATCCATGTTTACTTTCAAATTTACATGCATTCAGCCATTTGCAAAAAACCCCAAATCAAATAGGAAAATAAAAAATGTTGTAATGTAGCACCAGATTATTTAGCATCTCAGACAAGAGACAGTGGATAAGCATGGGAGAACAATGCTCAGGAGGTTCCTGGTGAGATAGTAGGAAGGAGTCAAGGACGTAGGGGGTTGAATGCAGTGTAATGCAAATGTCATGTTGTGTGTGGGAAAATGCCATGAAACTTGGGAGGAGAGATTTGGGTAAAAGAAGAGTGCCTGCTGAAATGTGTCAGTCTGTTCTTGTGCTTGAGAGATGTGAAGTGTGTAATAAACCGTCTGCCATGAATCAGCCTATTATTTCACACACTCCACACTGGTGACCCAAGACGTATTATGGAACACGAGGCAAGAACCCTGGAGCCGGCCCGTTCAGGAAGCTCCAGCGAGGCAGCAGCCATCCCACAGACATCCCGGACTGGAACCCCCAGCCACGCGTATGCGGTTTCAGTCAAGCTACCGGATTTCTGGCAGCACAACCCGCGCTCTTGGTTCCACCACACCAAGGCCTAGTTCGCCCTCCGGGGAGCAATGGCAAACGACACCAGATTCTACCATGTGGTTGCAGCGCTGGACGCCGGCACAGCTCAGCAGGTAGCGAGCCTGCTCGATCAGCCTCCAGCCAGCAACAAATACGAGGCGCTCAAGGCTGCGCTGACCCGGCGCTACACGCTCTCGGACCGTGAGAGAGCGGAGAGGCTCCTGACGCGGGCCGGGTTAGGAGATGGTTCGGCCGTAGACCTGATTGAGAAGATGCTGGCGTTAATGGGCACGGACGACGGGCACTTTCTGTTTGCCCACCTCTTCCTCCGGAACCTTCCAACAGTGGCGAGAGCGGTTCTGGCCAAATCTAAGATGCTGGGGGCGGGGAGTGTAGCACCAGATTATTTAGCATCTCAGACAAGAGACAGTGGATAAGCATGGGAGAACAATGGTCAGGAGGTTCCTGGCGAGATAGCAGGAAGAAGTCAAGGACGTAGGGGGTTGAATGCAGTGTAATGCAAATGTCATGTTGTGTGTGGGAAAATGCCATGAAACTTGGGAGGAGAGAGTTGGGTAAAAGAAGAGTGCCTGCTGAAATGTGTCAGTTTGTTCTGTGCTTGAGAGATGTGAAGTGTGTAATAAACCGTCTGCCATGAATCAGCCTCATATTTCACACACTCCACAGTAAATAAATTAATAAATGGAATACACTGGTGTAAAACACAAAGTATGTGATTAAAAAACCCTCACTTTCAGTAGAACACTGAGGTTGTTTCTCTGCAAGGAGATGGTCACATGTAGGGAAGGTTGCATGGGCAGGGCTGACTCACGTGGCGTGCTTGTAAAAGGGTCACAAATCGACTCCTTTGCTGTCCATGGGTCTTTTATGGTCAAAACGTAATGCTCAAACTCGTTAACAATGCTTTTTTTTTTCTTTTATTCATTTTGGATAGCTAGCTTTCAGATTTAGTTTTCAAGCATCGCAGCTAACTACTGAGGTACTTAATGTATAAGACCACGTAGACCTGACAGGCAGGAAGTCAGGTGGGAAGCGAATATCGAGTCAATTTTCAAAATAGAACACTAACAGTCAATACAGAGGAACAAATCTTTTTTTTTTTCTGTGGCTCTCTTTGGCCCAGTTCCAAATGTATTGGTGGTTTGGGACCACTGGTCTACACTTAATAAATAAAAGTAATATAAGATTAGAAGAGCTGCTTTGATACCCTGTGGTTCCAACAAAAATGCCCCGATGGTACATAATAAACTGAAAATGAATAAATAACTACATAAATAATAAAAACTTGGAGAAACTAACAAGAAAAATATGATATGCCTTCATTATTTGTTTCTATCAATGTTCATAAGTTTAATCATTTTCTTCACCTTTAGATCACAGCAGTTGGGCTGTATGTTTTTTTTTTTTTATAGGCTGAGTTCAGCGTGGAAAACAACACTTTTCATCTGCTAGTTGATGGGTTTCGTGTGACTGATGGTCACCTTTCCAACAACGAGGGGTCATCTCTAGACCTCCGCAACCCCGTCTATCTGGGAGGTGATCCAGGGGGCAAGACCACTAAAGTCTGTATCAAACCCAAGCCGTATCTCATATTTTCACAGATTTCTTTCTTGTTTAGGTGCTAATCCCATCTCTTCTCACCCTCTCTCAGGGTCACAACGTTCCCAGGAATAGTGTTATCAGCTGTGTACGGGACTTCAAAATGAACGAGGTCACTCAGGGTGAACCGGAGGACAGCTATAAATCCTTTCCATGCTCCAATGGGCTCACAGAGATGGGGACTTACTTTGGGAGTGGTCACATTGTCTTAGGTTGGCTTTTGTGTTTCGTAAGTGTTGAAGTAGTGCACATTACAAACAGCCCAGCACTCCTTGAATATTTCTATTCTAGATAATTACTTCAGCATTGGGCGCCGCTTCGTGTTGTCTTTTGAGCTGCGTCCTCAGTACCTGACCGGTCTCATCTTCCACTCACGAAGTGCCAAAACCAGCCTTAATGTGTTCTTAATGGAAAACAAGGTGAAACCTCTCACTCCAGCAGCAGATGGTAACAGCTAAATAGGCGGCAATTCAAAGGAAATGCTGCATGAAAATTACAAAATATGTTTTTAACAGGTGGGTGTCCACTTGGATGATGGTAATGGTGCCGTTAGTGTCACAGTGACGCCTGGTAAAAGCCTCTGCGATCGAAAATTTCACAAGGTCACAGGTAAGAATTATCACACTAAAAACACAGCAAGATCCGGAGTCAGTGGTAGCTATGATTTTTTTTTTTAACTCTGCAATTTATTTTTTTTAGTGTCCAAAGAGAAGGAAGTGATCAGACTGGAGGTGGACTCTGAGTCTGAGCAGAATACACGTCTCTCCAAATCCAGCTCATACTCAGAGAAGTTGTATTCACTTTACATTGGAGGTAAATCCTGAGTCACTTAACATTTAAAAAAAATCTAGCTTTTTAATCAAATACCTATGGAACACTGTTGGTAAAGTGAAACTTGCTAAAATGAATAAAACACTTTGAAACATTTAGCTTTAAAGGCCATGTGATGTAATGAGATTTTTGTTAGCACTTTATAAGCAATTACAGTGTAAGAAAAACATGATGGGCTTAAAGGGTAAAAAAAAAAAAGAGTCAAAATTGGGTAAAAGCATATCTACCCAGAGGTAAATACTTTCATCTGACATAATTACCTTTTTAAATATGGGTAAAAAATGGTTCTGTGCTCATTCCCACCCGGTCCGTTTCCACCTGGCTTTTTTCCTCTCAGAAACAGTGTAGTGTGTTATCTAATTGTGTTCTTTTACAGGTTAGAAATATAAACAATAATAATAAAAAATATTTAGAAATAAAAATACTCAAACTGAACTTTATATACAATAGAAATACAAAACAATAAGAAAGATAAAAATGTGGAAACTTGAATAATTTACAAGTTTTGGAAATGTATAATTTTTTTTTTTTTTAAAAAGATACAGAAAGTTGAAAATACATGCATAAAAGTAAAACACACACACATACAGTATATATATATATATATATATATATAAGTAGAAAAATGTGGAAACAAGTCATGCGTAGCAGACTTGAAACTGTTGTCTGCGTTGTGTTGTGTAGGGAAATAACTCCAACAGTGGGTTCACAGCTGGCACTTTATTCTATGAAAGACAAGGATTAATCAGTGGGGCACACACAGCAGCAGCACACTCTCCTCGCGTTTAATGCAAAAGGAAAAAAACGGCCTCTGAGCAGACACGATGACAAAACAGCAAAAAAAGTGATATTTTTCTGCTCAAAAGTTACTAAACCTTAATGAAAGCCCTTCTGCAGTGTTATGCAATAATCAGTAAGCACTTACTACAGCAAAGAAGTCAAAGTTTAAACTTAAAAACTCATTAGAGGGAGGAGAGCCACACACACCCATCTTACCTGTGCAGGGTCTACACAGTTTTTGCCAATTGCCAGGGAAACCCCTGCACGCGCGATGAACCCATTTCCTGTGTCCCACCAATTAATGACCCACTAACAACAAGGAAAATCAGAACCTCTAAATTATAAATTTGTTCCTCTGACTCAAAATGAACTAGATTATTAATATTGTCGCTTTAGTTTTGAAGAAATTCACTTAAAAATAAACATAACTGTGGTCTATATTAATCATATATTCCATAACCTACATATGTTGAAGCATGTGAGAATGTTTGGTGATTACATATGTAAGGCGACTTCACACCTCAGAACAGGACAAAGAGATCTCAACCGCCAGTGAGGATTAAAGAGTTTCCCAGGCACTGCGGTGGAGACCGGAGGAGCTGCCCTCACCCCCCAGGGCCATGAGGAGGAGTACAAAGACAATAGGGGGATTAAGATAAGGAGGGATGTCAGCTTGGATTTGCATGTCTTTTGTTATGTGCAAGTATAAGTTCTTAGAGCCGGAGGTGTTCGGGTCCCTTTTTCCTTCTTCTGCTGCTGCACTAAGGATGAGACTTGTTAGAGAGCTGATAATAAACTTTGGTTTATATATCACATCGCCTCATTCTTCCAAGCTCTTCTACACTGGTGACCCTGACGCGAGGATGAACCAGAGGCGTTCCCCCGCGATCGACTCATCTGTGGCGACCCAGGCAGACGCCGGCGCCCATGCAGACAGGGGAACAGATGGACGACGTTCCCCCACGGCAGAAGTGATAGAGAGGGCTCAACCGAGCACCAGCGCCGCAGAGAGAGCCGAAGCAAGGCACTCTCACCCTGCGGACACATCAATGACGGTCTACACAAACGCCGTCACCGTCAACCTGCCGGACTTTCTGGCAGGAAGACCCCGCATCGGGGGTTTCAGCAAGCTGAAGCCCAGTTTGCACTTGCGGGCATACACGGCTGACGATACAAATTGTCTATCACATCGTCGCCAAACTCAACGCCGCCACTTCGAGATGTGCGCGGAGTATAATCCGGCAGCCGCCGCCCTGGGACAAATATGAAGAACTGAAAGGGCGACCATCGTGGCAAATTACGTCCCCTCAGCCGAGGAGAGAGCCGAGGATCCTGGCGTTTACACGGCCACAGAGGATGCAACCCAAGGCCCTCATGGAGGACTTGCTGCAAACTTAAAGAAGAGGACAATGACAACTTCCTCTTCCATTTCATATTCCTCAGTACGCTGCCGCCACACATGAGAGGGACGCTGGCCAACATGCGATGCAGCACCCCGACAAGACTTCCGCACGCTGGCTCACGAAGCTCAACGGCTCGTCAACGTCTGCAAGGAGCAGACACCACACAGCAGCATCGCAGATGTCCGGAGCCACGAGGAGCCACAAAATCACCGAGCAGAATCAGCCCGCGGTGACAGCGACACGGCCAGGACGCAACAGAACGGAGCGACGTTTGTTATTACCACCACTGCTTCGCCGAGAAGGCTTACAAATGCGTTCCCCCTGCAAATTCACATTTCCGGAAAACGCCGAAGCCGAGAGCTGTTAACAGCGGCGGTTCTCGGCGAAAAAAAGCTAGCTTTTATATGTGACGAGGACGGACACACCGGCAGAGCGGTTCTTATCGACACGGGAGCTCAACTAAGTTTTGTCTGCCCTCCCAAGCAGACCGGCCATGGGCCCCCTGGGGCAGATGGAGCGGTGGCAGCCAACGGCTCCAGCCATCGACACTTTTGGCGAAAAGAGCCTGCACCTCTGCATCCACGGCCGCACTACAGATGGACATTTGGTTGTAGCGGGCGGTGAGTTTTAACTTGTTGGGCGGCAGATTTTTGTGTGCACATGGGTTATTAGTTGATCTAGCGAACAGGCGCTTGGTTAATGCACTGTCCTTTGCTTCTATTCCCTGCTCAGCCCGGCTTTCTCCACCACCTGTGCAGGCCAGCGTCACCACAGCAGGAGGTAAGTTTGATCAACTCCTCACCCAATTTCCAGCACTCACAATTCCCAAATTCTCAGCCACAGTGGCCAAACACGGGGTTGAACATTTTATTCCCACAACAGGCCCACCCGTATTTGCCAAAGCTCAGCGCTTAGACGCAGCCAAGCTCGCCATAGCTCGGGACGAGTTTACCACCCTTGAAAAATTAGGCATTATTACACGCTCGAAAAGCCCCTGGGCCTCACCACTTCACATGGTTCCGAAATCCGACGGTTCTTGGAGACCGTGCGGCGATTACCGCAGATTAAACAATGCGACAGCGCATGACCGCTACCCAATTCCTCACATTCAAGATTTTTCACTGCATCTGGCGGGTGCGCGCATTTTTTCAAAAATAGACCTGGTCCGCGGTTATCATCAAGTCCCAGTTCGAGCAGAGGATATTCCTAAAACAGCTGTAATAACCCCTTTCGGCCTTTTTGAATTTTTGCGAATGCCTTTCGGCCTCAAAGGCGCGGCTCAAACCTTTCAGTGGATGATGGACGCAGTATTACGCGACCTCCCTTTTGTTTTCGTCTACCTCGACGATATGCTGGTAGCCAGCCCGTCTGAGGAAGAACACGAGCGGCATCTCACTATGGTTTTTCAGAGGCTAGAAGAGCACGGGTTAATAATCGATCCAGCCAAATGCAAATTCGGCGTGTCACAAATTGATTTTTTAGGACACAGAGTTTCTCCTAAGGGGGCAGTCCCACTTCCAGACAAAGTTCACGCGATAAAAAGTTTCCCACGGCCACAAACGGTCAAATCGCTGCAAGAATTTTTAGGAATGGTTAATTTTTACAACCGTTTCCTCCCCACGCAGCTCAGCTCATGCAGCCCCTATATGACGCGCTCAGAAAACAAAAAGCTTCCAACGCGGTCAAATGGACCCCGGAGCGCGAACGCGCCTTCGCGGAAGTTAAAAGCGCCCTAGCTAATGCTACATTGTTGGTTCACCCCGATCCCTCGGCCCGCATTGCGCTAACCACAGACGCTTCAGACCTAGCTATAGGGGCAGTTGTAGAACAACATGTCAGCGGAATCTGGCAACCTTTGGCATTCTTCAGCAAATCGCTAAACCAAACCGAGCGTAAATACAGCACTTTTGACAGGGAGCTGCTAGCGCTTCATTTATCCATCCGCCACTTCCAGTTCTGGTTAGAAGGGCGGAGTTTCACGGCTTTTGTAGACCACAAACCGCTCACCTTTGCTATGGCTAAAATTTCCGAACCGTGGTCAGGCAGGCAACAAAGACAGCTGGCTGCGATTTCAGAGTTCACCACAGACATTCGACATGTGGCAGGCAAACTTAACGTGGTAGCAGACTGCCTCTCTCGCACTGTGACATCGTCAGAGCGCGAGGAGACAGATTATACTACCTCAGCCGTGGAACTCTTCACCAACGCGGACACATACGCGGCCCCAATCCATGCAGGGATAGATTATGCAGCCATGGCAGAGGAACAAAGTAGTGACGCGGACGTGCGCGCACTCTTGTCTGGACCAACAGGGTTAAGGCTGGAGGAAAGGGGTTTACGCGACGGCGTGCCCCCCCCTAATATGCGATATCTCAACCGGCCGACCCGCGCCCGTTAGTCCCAGCTACATGCGCCGCCGTATTTTCGACTCAATTCACTCCCTCGCGCACACCAGGTGTGCGCGCCTCGGTTAAAATGGTCGCTGAAAAGTTTGTGTGGCCTGGCCTGCGCAAAAACGTAAAAGAATGGGCAAAAAACTTGCATTTCCTGTCAGCGCGCCAAAATACACAAACACACAAAAGCCCCTCTGGAGCCTTTTCCAATCCCTGCTAGAAGGTTCGACCACGTTCATGTCGACCTCGTGGGACCACTACCTTCCTCCCAAGGTTTCACACACCTGTTAACAATGATAGACCGCACCACGCGCTGGCCAGAGGCAGTCCCTCTGGCGTCAACTACAGCGGAGGAAGTCGCTCGCGTTTTTTTGACAAACTGGGTGGCACGTTTCGGCATCCCATCGGACATCACGTCCGATAGGGGGCCTCAATTTGTCTCGGAGCTTTGGTCAGCCATGTCCAGCAGCTTAGGGGCAACAATTCACTGCACCACTGCTTATCACCCTCAGGCTAATGGGTTATGCGAGCGTTTTCACAGATCTTTAAAGGCCGCCCTCAGAGCCTCACTAACGGATACAAATTGGGTAAATAAACTTCCCTGGGTTTTATTGGGGTTGCGTGCTGCACCTAAAGAGGATCTAGACGCCTCCCCAGCAGAATTAGTTTTTGCACAACCTCTCAGGCTCCCAGGTGAGTTTTTACCATAGAACCCAGAGCCTGGGCATCTTCCAGCCTCGAGGTTTTTAGGCAGCAACGGACCGGACTCTCTCCCCGGACCGGCACATCACTCTTTTCCACGGGTTTTTGTCCCCCAAGCTTTAAAAAACGCTGAATTCGTTTTTGTTAGGCATGAAGCTTTAAAACCAACTTTCCGCCCAGCATACGATGGACCTTTCAGAGTGCTGGAACCTGGTGATAAACATTTTGTGCTTGATTTTGGGGATAGAAAAGAAACAGTCAGCATTGACAGACTTAAACCTGCCTTCTTGTTGAGAGACGAACCTGCACAGTTGGTGAGAGCACCTCGGCGGGGTAGACCCCCCAAGAGAAAAGACTCAGCCCCCCTGCAGGGAACAATTAATCACTCTCCTCCCCAAGCTGCAGATTCCTTACAGGAAGGTCCCAGCAGGACGCCCAAGCGGACCCACAGCAGATTCGGGAGAAGATTAAAACCCAGACAGCACAGGGACGGATGCAAACTCCTCAAAAGTTGTTCACTAATTGTGCTGTAACAGTTTAGGACTGACTTGTGATATTACTATGCTGTTATGATTACCACTGAACTCTCTTAGGAGCATGGCTGCTGGAAAGTTTCTTCTGTGGCGAGAGGTGTAGCAGTTAGTATGTCATAGTAATTATCTTAAACTGTGAATTTTTCTATTGTCCTTTTCTTAGTCGTTTGGGGGGGGGGGGCTGTGGTCTATATTAATCATATATTCCATAACCTACATATGTTGAAGCATGTGAGAATGTTTGGTGATTACATATGTAAGGCGACTTCACACCTCAGAACAGGACAAAGAGATCTCAACCGCCAGTGAGGATTAAGGAGTTTCCCAGGCACTGCGGTGGAGACCGGAGGAGCTGCCCTCACCCCCCAGGGCCATGAGGAGGAGTACAAAGACAATGGGGGGGATTAAGATAAGGAGGGATGTCAGCTTTGGATTTGCATGTTTTTTGTTATGTGCAAGTATAAGTTCTTAGAGCCGGAGGTGTTCGGTCTCTTTTTCCTTCTTCTGCTGCTGCACTAGGATGAGACTTGTTAGAGGAGCTGATAATAAACTTTGGTTTATATATCACATCGCCTCGTTCTTCCAAGCTCTTCTACAATAACAAACATAATGCTTCAGCTACACATGCACAAATCTTAAATTTTAGAAGCTGTATAAAAAAAGAAAGTAGAAAGATACTCATAAAAATATAAAAAATGTTGAATCCACCTTATTCCTGGGGGTGCCGCTGTAGGAACGATTATGGACGGAATTTCCGGTTTCGGCTGACCAGGTGTTAAATTGTTCAGTTTCAGTGGAGTAGCAGGGGCATTTAAAATAGCGTTTTTAAAAGTTTTTCAAATTCATTTTAATGTATAGTCCACATACGTGTTTTGCACTCAAGTGGCAGCTAATTTCAGCTCTTCTAGTTTTTGTATTTTTTGAATGTTTTTGCGTAGTTTTGGTACTTGCTGCTGTTCGTGGTTGTGCCAATAGACTGGATAAATAGAGGCTTCTTTGTGGCTCTGACTAGATTCTGCATCTGCTCTGAGGTAAATCTGATTATGTCTAACATATTTTAACAAAATGCAGCTTTATTGCGGTGGAGACTGTTGGATAGTATATTATATATATTGTGGAGTGTGTGAAATAAGAGGCTGATTCATGGCAGACGGTTTATTACACACTTCACATCTCTCAAGCACAGAACAGACTGAAACATTTTTGCAGGCACTCTTCTTTTACCCAAATCTCTCTTCACAAGTTTCATGGCATTTCTCCACACACAACATGACATTTGCATTACACTGCATTCAACCCCCTACGTCCTTGACTCCTTCCTGCTATGTCGCCAGGAACCTCCTGAGCATTGTTCTCCCATGCTTATCCACTGTCTCTTGTCTGAGATGCTAAATAATCTGACTCCCCCAAGGTGCTACACTTCCCCCCCAGCATCTTAGATAGAACAATAGAACATCAGTCCACATGCCGTTTGGGCTTCCGTCTCCTCCCATATCTGCTGTAACTGGGGTTTACTGCCTCCGTGGCGCTGCTGTGCCGGTGGGAGGCTGCTGGGAGTGTGTCTGACTGCGGGTGGGCCGTGACGAGGGGGGGAGCCACTTCGGTCTGTCCGTGTGGCTGCTCTGGTGAATCGTTTCCCTGTGGAGCTCTCCGTGGGGGTCTTCCACGCCGAGGGGCCCTAGCCAACAGCACTTGCTCGTCCACCACAACGAAAGCGGGTTTGAGTCTGTCTATGTTAATTTTTTCCCACCTACCCCCCACGTCTAGCAAAAAATGCTTATCCCCTGTTTCCAACACTCTGAACGGTCCATCACAGGGTGGGCGCAATGGAGGGCGGTGGGCGTCGTGTCTGACGAACACGAACTCCGCGCTCTTCAAAGTTTTAGGCACGAAAACACGCGGAAAACAGTGGTGGGCAGGGCCCGGCAGCGTGCCTGTGTTTGCGCTACGCTGCAAAAGCTGAGACGGGCAGCTGTCCGGCGCGGGATTATCTGGCAGAAATTTCCCGGGCAGCCGTAGGGGCTGCGCAAAAACCAGCTCTGCCGGGAAAGCTTCCAGATCCTCTTTTGGCGCGGAGCGCAACCCCAATAAAACCCACGGCAGCCTGTCTACCCAATTTGCATCCATCAGTGAAGCCCTGAGCGCCGCTTTCAGTGATCTATGAAAACACTCGCATAAACCATTGGCCTGTGGGTTGTATGCGGTTGTGCGGTGAATTGTAACACCCAGGCTGCGGGCCATCGCAGACCAGAGTTCAGAAACAAATTGAGGGCCCCTGTCGGATGTAATGTCCGACGGGACTCCAAAACGTGCCACCCATGCTGTTAAAAAAGCGCGTGCTACGTCCAGGGACGTGGTTGCCGCCAGTGGGACTGCTTCTGGCCAGCGCATGGTGCAGTCCACCACTGTCAGGAGGTGCGTGCACCCCTGTGATGGAGGGAGGGGGCCCACGAGGTCCACGTGAACATGGTCGAACCTCTTAGCTGGTACCTGAAACGGCTCCAAGGGAGCCTTCGTGTGTCTGTGTACCTTGGCTCGTTGGCACACCACGCAGGCTGCAGCCCACTCTTTTACTTGTTTGCGTAGGCTCGGCCACTCAAACTTCTCTCCCACCATTTTGACCGACGCGCACACTCCTGGGTGCGCCAGAGTGTGAACCGACTCAAACACGCGGCAGCGCCACGCGACTGGGACCACTGGACGCGGGCGTCCCGTGGAGACATCGCAGATTGGGGGGGGGGGGCGCCATCTTGCAGCACCCTGCTCTCCAGCCTTAACCCTGTTGGTCCAGACTGGAGCGCGCGCACATCTGCATCGCTAATCTGCTCCACGGCCATGGCTGCGTAATCTATCCCCACGCAGACCGGGGCCACCACGGCGCGCGAGAGGCAGTCCGCCACCACATTCAGTTTACCCGACACATGCTGAATATCAGTAGTAAACTCTGAGATTGCGGCCAGCTGTCTCTGCTGCCGGCTCGACCACGGTACTGAAACCTTGGCCATCGCAAACATTAGTGGCTTGTGATCCACGAACGCGGTGAAGCTGCGCCCTTCCAGCCAGAACTGGAAGTGGCGTATGGCCAGGTGGAGAGCCAGCAACTCCCTGTCAAACGCGCTGTATTTACGTTCGCTGTCGCGCAAAATTCTGCTGAAAAAGGCGAGCGGCTGCCAAGCCCCGGCGACGCGCTGCTCTACGACAGCCCCTATGGCCACGTCTGAAGCGTCGGTGGTGAGCGCTATCCGGGCCACCGGGTCCGGATGCGCCAGCAGTACGGCGTTTACCAGGGCTGCTTTAACCTCCGAGAACGCCCGCTCTCGCTCCGGGGTCCATTCGACCCTATCCGCGGGTTTCTGTTTCTTGAGCGCGGTGTACAATGGTTGCATGAGCTGCGCCGCGCGGGGAAGGAAATGGTTATAAAAGTTCACCCTCCCCAAAAATTCCTGCAGTGCCCTGACCGTCTGAGGCCGAGGAAAATACGCCACGGCGCGCACTTTGTCAGGCAGCGGGCTCGCTCCTTCCGGAGAGACGCGGTGCCCCAAAAAATCAATCTCCGTCACGCCGAACTGGCATTTCGCCAGGTTGATTATTAACCCGTGCTCCTCCAACCTCCGGAAAACTGTTGTGAGGTGGGTTTCGTGTTCGTCTTCGGACGCGCTGGCTACCAGGATATCGTCCAGGTAGACGAACATGAACGGGAGATCTCGCAGCACTGCATCCATCACGCGCTGGAATGTCTGTGCCGCTCCTTTTAACCCGAATGGCATGCGCAGGAACTCGAATAGACCAAACGGAGTTATTACCGCTGTTTTGGGTATGTCCTCCGCGCGCACTGGGACTTGGTGGTAACCGCGGACCAGGTCTATTTTGGAAAAAATGCATGCTCCAGCGAGGTGAACGGAAAAATCCTGTATGTGGGGAATCGGGTAGCGGTCGTGCGCTGTGGCATTGTTCAACCTATGGAAATCACCGCACGGTCGCCACGATCCCTCAGCCTTAGGGACCATGTGTAGCGGGGATGCCCATGGGCTGTTCGAACGCCTGATGATGCCCAACCTTTCCAGGTTGGCGAACTCCTCGCACGCTATGGCCAGTTTAGCTGCGTCCAAGTGCCGAGGTCTTGCAAAAATGGGCGGCCCGGTGGTGGTGATAAAGTGCTCCACCCCGTGTTTAGCAATGGCTGCCGAAAACGTCGGGACCGTGAGTGCTGGGAACTGAGTGAGCAGTGTGTGGAACTTACCGCCTGGAGCTGTGACATTGGCTTGTGCTGTTGGCTGGGTCACTCGAGCTATACAGGGGAGAGAGTCAAAGGACAGTGCATTAACCAGGTGCCTGTTAGCAACATCAACCAGTAAACCATGTGCACACAGAAAATCAGCCCCCAGGATATGGTAATTCAGTGCTGCTACGACAAAAGTCTACTCATATGTACGGCCGTGTAGAGATAAGATCAGTGTCCTCTCACCAAAGGTCTTAATATCCGAGCCGTTTGCTGCCAACATCTCGGGGCCGCTAGGTCCTGCCAGCCGGTCAGCGTAGGTTGGCAGGATGAAGCTCTTCTGGGCTCCGGTGTCCACGAGGAAACGCCTCCCCGAGCGTGCGTCCGTCAGGTAGAGCAGCTTGTTCTCTTCACCGAGGGTCGCAGCTGCTACCGACCGCTAGCCTCTGCGTTTTCCCGAGCGCTTGAATTGGCACGGTGGCGCACATCTGCGTGCGTTCTCTCCGAAGCGGCGGTGGTAGAAACAGAGCGTGTCTCTCTGGCACTCCTTGGCCCCCACTGCTGCTACTACTGTCGGTGGCTCCTCGCATCCTCTGGTCGTCTTGCTGGGCTCCGCCGCTACCGCTTTGACTGTGATCACCCTGGTGGTGAGGATGATCCGGTCTGCCTCCTGGGCTAGGGCACGGTAGTCCCGCGCAGCCAGCAACAGCGAATTGGCCAAAACCGCTCTCGCCACTGTTGGAAGGTTCCGGAGGAAAAGGTGGGCAAACTGAAAGTGCCCGTCGTCCGTGCCCATTAATGCCAGCATCTTCTCCATCAGGTCTACGGCCGAACTATCTCCTAACTCGGTCCGAGTCAGGAGCGTCTCCGCTCTCTCACAGTCCGAGAGCGTGTAGCGCCGGATGAGCGCAGCCTTGAGCGCCTCGTATTTGTTGCTGGCTGGAGGCTGATCGAGCAGGCTCGCTACCTGCTGAGCTGTGCGGGCGTCCAGCGCTGCGACCACATAGTAGAATCTGGTGTCGTCTGCCGTTACTCCCCGGAGGGCGAACTGGGCCTCGGTGTGGTGGAACCAAGAGCGCGGGTTGTGCTGCCAGAAATCCGGTAGCTTGACTGAAACCGCATATGCGTGGCTGGGGGTTCCAGTCCGGGCTGTCTGTGGGATGGCTGCCGCCTTGCTGGAGCTTCCTGACTGGGCCGGCTCCGGGGTTCTTGCCTCGTGTTCCATAATACGTCTTGGGTCACCAGTGTGGAGTGTGTGAAATAAGAGGCTGATTCATGGCAGACGGTTTATTACACACTTCACATCTCTCAAGCACTGAACAGACTGAAACATTTTTGCAGGCACTCTTCTTTTACCCAAATCTCTCTTCACAAGTTTCATGACATTTCTCCACACACAACATGACATTTGCATTACACTGCATTCAACCCCCTACGTCCTTGACTCCTTCCTGCTATGTCGCCAGGAACCTCCTGAGCATTGTTCTCCCATGCTTATCCACTGTCTCTTGTCTGGGATGCTAAATAATCTGACTCCTCAAAGGTGCTACAATATTATTATTAGGGCGGTACCGTAGGGTAGAGAGGTGGTGACGCTCCACCTCTGGGGGTGGCGTCACCTGGGGTATATAAGACAGTGTAGATGCGGGGTTAATCATCTCAGACTGGATGCAGAGGGTAAACAGATGAGGACAATAGTTATTGAGATAGGAGAGATTATGGTGAGGTAGCAGGAAGGAGAGCTGGGAGACAGTGGGGGGAGAAGGGTTGAATGTATTGTGATGCGAGATGTCATGCAGATTTGAGATGGGTGGAGGATATAAAAGGAGAGACCCTGGTGTATTGTGGAAATGTTTTTTCTGTTATTACTGATGTGAGAGTGAATAAAGTCATCTGCTGTGCCAGTCTGGTTTCCTTTATTTGCACTCTCCACAACAGCAGCGGGAGACATCTTGTCTCTTCACGGTGACTCTCAAGCTGGCGCTAGAGTCTCCTGTCTTCCTGGTCTCGTGTTCCTAATAAAACTATAAAACGTCACCTCGACTCCTCATTGATTAGAGACACAACATTTGGCGATGAGGATGTACGGCACGGAGAGAGCAGCTACCGCTTTGCGACCATTTCTGGAGGCTCCGGGTGAGCCATTGGTCTCATGGGCCAGATGGTATGCTGCCTTCGAGAACTATGTTACAGCGCTGGACCTCGGCGACCTGGACAAATTACACGCGAGGGCTATCTTGGTCCACAACCTTGGTATGGAGGGCCAAAGAATCCTGAGCACACTGGTAGGAGGTGACTCATTCAGAGATGTCGTGAGGCTCATGGTGGGCTACTTTCGCGCCCCTGAAAATACTGTTATGAGGCGCATACAGTTCAGGCAGCAACACCAGCGACCTGGAGAATCCATGCAAAATGTGGCAGACCTTCGACACCTGGCGGGTGAGTGCAGGTTTGGGGCCTTGGAGGAGGAGATGATCTGCGACCAGCTAGCGGAACATGTGGCATATTCCTCCACGAGGGTCCGCCTGCTAACGCATGCTGGTGAGCTAATGCTGCTAGCAGCCATGGAGCTAGCGCAACAACATGAGGCAGCGGAAAAGATAATGAAGAATCTCGGTGACATGGAGGCCCTACCCAGGAACGTTAAGCAGTGGAAGGCACTGGCCTTGGATCCGGGCGATGGCAGCAATGACGAGTACGCAGCCATCGTCAAAATTAGGTCCACCCTGGGGACGCTGAGATGCTACAGCTGCAGATCCAGCAGGCACCGCTATAAAATGACGGAGTGCGCAGCGAAGGGGAAGCGTTGTGGACGGTGCGGATTGTTCCACCACTTCGCCAGGGTTTGTCGGAACTTCGAGAGGAAGGAGCAGGGGCCGAGGAAAGGGGCTTCGCCTAAGAAGGCACCCACGGTGGTCCACATGGTCTCGCCCAACACGGATAGATGGATTCTGTGCAACATTGTGCTGGATGGAGTGCCAGTCCCGCTGATGGTGGACACAGGGTCGGCGACTTCCATTTTGAATCTGGCAACGGTGACGAAGTTCTTCTCACACTACACCTTGAGTAAAGCAGACATTGCATGTTATGGGTACAGCAACAATCCCCTGGACATTGTGGGCTCCTCGGTGTGGATGTCGGTGAGGTACAAGGCGGCCTCAATATGTGCAGTCGAGTTCATGGTGGCCCGCGAAGGTAACGATTTAATGGGCTGTGATTTGTTTTACGGGCTCGGTTTCTCCATCGCCTGCGGTGTCGTGGAGGAGTGGTCAGGTGGTGGACTGTGGAACCGGCTATTTTATGTGGGAAGGGGTGAAGAAGTGTGGGACTCAGGCTGTCCCAGACCGGGTGAAGAGGGCCACCACCAGCACCAGAGTACGCCACCACGACAGGAACTCCGTGCCAGGGTTTGCGGTCCCATAGATGGGGACCCAAACGGCATGGTTTAGCCCCCGTGGGGGCAGATGGTCCCAGAGAGCAGGCGCAGCGAAGCTCCGGTGGCCGACCGACTACCACCGTTGAGCCGGGCGCTGTCAGTGCCACTCCGACGCTGGAAATGAAAACAATCGGGGCAGGACCGAACAGCACAAACCCTAGACGTGCCCAAAATGAAAACAAGGGACAGAGTTCGCACCGGATTGGCAGGATGCTAAGGAACCATGTGGGTACCGGTACATGACGCTGGAGACAAAGGAAGCCAGTGAGTACTCCCCTGGGCGAGAGGGATAACATGCACCCCAGGGTTGAGATTCGGCTTGGAGGGGTATGAGATAAGATAAGATAAGCCTTTATTAGTCCCACAATGGGGAAATTCCAGGATTGCGACAGCACAGGGATAACGACACTCAGAGCAATAATTTAGAAGATAAGAAAATAAAAGCAGTGAATATACATATGTACACATAAATATATAAATATATATACACAGTGCGGAGCATTGTAGCTAGATGCAGTAAACAGCATAACCATCTATTTAGTTACCCTACATGGTATGAATATGTACTCATACATATTGTCACCCTCCATAGCGATTGATATTGTCCTAGTTGTCTACTGGAGGGGACCATTTGTGTAAGTCTGTTGCGTCTTTTGCATTCAATACTATTAGGTCGTCACATTTTTTGCTATCTCTGCGAGCAGCCCTGCTTAGGTTATACAGTCTGACAGCCGTAGGTAGGAAGAACCTGCGAAACCTCTCGGTCATGCACCTAGGATGATGTAGTCTACTGCTAAATGAGCTCTTCAGTGCGTTCAGTATGTCCTGCATGGGGTGGGACTCATACTCTAGCAGAGATGACAGTTTAGCCACCATCCTTCTCTCTCCTGTCTCCTCCACTGGGTCAAGGCGTTGCCCCAGGACAGAGCTAGCTTTCTTGATTAGTTTGTTCAGTCTCTTCCTATCGGCTGTTGTAATGCCATTGCCCCAGCAGACCATTCCGAAAGTGATGGCTGATGCCACCACCGTGTCATAGAATGTCTTCAAGAGCACCCCTTGTACACCAAAAGACCTGAGCCTCCTCAGTAGGAACAGCCTGCGCTGTCCCTTCTTGTAGAGTGCGTCGGTATTGTGTGACCAGTCTAGTTTATTGTTCAGATGAACACCCAGGTACTTGTAGATGTCACCATCTCAATGTCTGCTCCCTGGATGTTTGCTGGTGCTGTGAGGGGTTGTCCTTGCCTGCGGCAGTCCATCACCAGCTCCTTAGTTTTCCTTGCGTTGATCTGGAGGCAGTTCCGATGGCACCAATCCACAAAGTCCTGGATAAGTCCTCTGTACTCAGCTTCATCTACGTTGGAGATGAGGCCAACGATCGCAGAGTCATCAGAGAACTTTTGTAGATGGCAGTGTGTTGTGTTGTGTGAGAAGTCCGCAGTATAAAGGGTGAACAGGAAGGGAGCCAAAACCGTTCCCTGGGGAGCCCCCGTGCTACCGATGATTGTGTCGGACACACAATCCCGGGTTCTCACAAACTGTGGCCGGTTAGTGAGGTAGTCCAGGATCCATGATGACAGGTGCTGGTCCACCCTTGCGCACAGCAGCTTGTCCTTCAGGATCATCGGTTGGATGGTTTGAAAGCACTGGAGAAGTCAAAGAACATGATCCTCACCGTGTTCCCGGGCTTCTCTAGGTGGGACAGGGAACGGTGAAGGAGGAAGATCACTGCATCCTCCACCCCAATGCCATGCTGGTAGGCAAACTGAAGTGGAACCATCGCTGGTCCCACCAGGGGGCAGAAGTGAGCAAGGAGCAGTCTCTCTAGGGTCTTCATCATGTGAGACGTCAGGGCCACTGGTCTGTAGCTGTTCAGGTCTTTGGGGTGGGAAGTCTTTGATACAGGTACCACACAAGATGTTTTCCACAACTGTGGCACCCTCCCCAGCGTCAGGCTCAGGTTGAAGATGTGCTCCACAATCCCACACAGCTGGTCTGCGCAGGACTTGAGGAGCTTCGCGCTGATGCCGTCCGGTCCCAAGGCCTTCCTCGCCTTGATCTTCCTCAGCTCCGTCCTCACCTGGGTCTTAGTGAGGGTCAGGTTGGGGGGCTGTGTGCTGGGAGTTCGGGTGGAGTGTTGGTGGAGTGGGGTGTGGACAGCAGGTCTCGATGACTTTAGAGGCAGCAGTGGTTGGTGTGTAGTCGGGGGGAGGGCGGTTGGTCAAACCTATTAAAAAACAGGTTCAGATTGTTCACCCACTCCCTGCCTCCCGTGGCCTTGGAGGAGGTATTCTGGAGCCCAGAGATGGTTTTAAGGTTTCTCCAGACCCCGCCGATGTCGCTCTGGTGCAGCTTGTCCTCCATCTTCTTCCTGAAGCTGTCCTTGCCTTCTCTGATCTTCCTCCTCAGCTTCCTCTGTACGGACTTCAGCATCTCCCTGTTCCCCGACCTGAAGATCCTCTTCTTCTCTCTCAGAAGTGTTTTAATCTCAGGGTTGATCCAGGATTTGTTGTTCGAGCAACACCGTATGGTCTTGGTGGGTATGGTGTTGTCCACACAGAAGTTGATGTAGTCCGTGATGGCGTGAGTGAGGCCATCGATGTCCTCACCATGTGGATCGCAGAGCTGCTCCCAGGCAGTGGTTTCAAAACAATCCTTTAGAGTGTCCATTGCCTCCTCAGACCATAACTTCACCGTGCGCATGACCGGAGGTTGTCTGTGTACTAGGAGTTTGTACACCAGCAGGAGATGAACCAAGTTGTGATCCGATCTCTTGAGTGGGGGGAGTGATGATGAGGTGTACACCTCCTTAGTGTTTGCATAGAATAAGTCCAGTGTTTTATTGTCTCTAGTGTGGCATGTGACATACTGGGTGAACGTGGGCAGAATGGGGGACAGTGAAATATGGTTGAAGTCACCTGAGATGAACAGAAGAGCATCTGGGTGTTCTGTCAGCAGCCTGCCAGTTACTGAGTGAATGGCGTCACACGCTGTCCCCGCGTTCGTCGTTGGATTTGCATAAATAACAATGCAGACCATGTATGAGTATTCCCTCGGGAGATAGGTAGGCCGCATGCTAACAGCTAGCAACTCAGTGTCTTTGTTGCAGTGTTGTTGTTTAACCGTCATATGTCCCGGTCTGCACCAGTTGTTATTGACATACATTATCACTCCTCTGCCCCTTGCCTTCCCACTGTCTGGTGTCCGGTCTGCCCGTATTGTGTGGAAACCCTCCAGTTCAATGTTAGCATCTGTTGCTAGTTCTGTTAGCCATGTCTCAGTAAACAACATCATGCTAATCTCTCTGAAGACGCTCTGGTAACGGGCCATAGCTGCTAGCTCATCTGTCTTATTGAGTAGCGATCGTACATTCCCCATAATAACGGATGGAAGGACGTGTCTGTACCTTATATTTCTCGCCTGCCGTCTTGCAGGCATATGCAGGCGTATGCAGGTCAAGAGAACAGAGAAATGAACAGGGTGGTCTGTGTGTGGTACGGACTGGTGACGACTGTTACCTGGAGCTGACAGATGGGTCAAGACGGCACCTGAACGAGCTGCAGCGTTCGGGAGATAAGGGACGCCAGTGCAGCCCGTCTCCGGTTAAGAAGAGGCAGAGACGCTCTGGGAGTGGGACACGGGATGGACACTCCAGAGGACAGCCTATGTGAGACCTGTGTTAGAACTTTGTTTTGGGGCTTATGGTGTGTCTAGTTTTAGTGTGTCCTGCTGTTTAGTCGCTAAGGTTAATAGTAAAAAACAAAAACAAAAGAGACAAGTGACCACCGTTGTGTGTAGCGAATGCCACATATATGTGGAGGGTATGGAGTGTAATGTATATGTGTGTAGGAAGGTGAAGTAACACCTGAATGTGAAAGTAGGGCAGTGATTGTGTGTGAAATGTAAGTGTGCCATATGTTGTGTTCTTGAGTATTATTAAGATATTGTGCCCATGTTATGGGGTGGGAGTGCTAGTTTGTAGAGTCAGGTATTGCCATTGTTTACAGTGTTCATATTTGTACATTTATTTATTTCAGGATTAATTTGTTTTGGTGGGTGGCCCTTTTATGTTCAGTGACTGTTATTTACATACCGGAGTGGTCCGCTGGGCTGGTGTGGTATGAGTGGATTGGCATATATATATATATATATATATATATATATATATATATACTGTATATATATATATATATATATATATATATATATACAGTATGTGTGTGTGTGTTAGTGAGTGAATCGGGTGTAAAATTTAAAGGGGGGGGGTAATTGGTGTGCTTGTGATTTTTCAAGGGGGGGATGTTGGATAGTATATTATATATATTATTATTATGGCGGTACCTTAGGGTAGAGAGGTGGTGACGCCCCGCCTCTGGGGGTGGCGTCACTTAGGGTATATAAGACAGCAGCGGAAGAAGAAGAAGAACATCATGTCTCTTCGAGGACACAGTCCAAGGACGGATAATTTTTTCACACATAAGGAGTTGTTCAGAACTCCTTATAAGAACTTATACAAAGATATAGAGTGATGATAATCAAGCCAGTGGCGGTAATGCACCTGTAAGCTGGTTGCCAACCGCCAATCAAATCTAAAAGAAGAAGAACATCTTGTCTCTTCGCTGTGACTCTCAAGCTGGCGCTAGAGTCTCCTGTGTTCCTGGTCTCGTGTTCCTAATAAAAAAACTATAAAACGTCACCTCGACACCTCATTGATTAGAGACAACAGAGACATTGATATTGTGACCTGTGCTGGCAAAATGAGTCAGAATGTGCACCGCGTCATTATGAGCACAGGCAACAAGAAGTCCTAAATCATGGCTCTTTTTGCTTGGTAGCGGCAAAGTCCCAGGAAACCCCCCATGAGTGTTTGGTATCATTTTAAAGCTTAGAAATTGTACTTTCTAAAAATACCTATGTTTTTGTGGAAGACGTAACTCCTGACCAATCGAACGCGAGTTTTCAACCTAGCTAAAATATAAACAAATCGTCTTTTTCTGGGTCAGTTTTTGCACACTACCTACAAATTAAACATCATTTTGAAGGTCTTTCAGTACAGAATATGGAAACAACGTTACATCAGTTTTGAAAATGTTCTCAAAGGGACTCATTTTGCCAGCATGGGTCATTTGTTTAAAGCGTTAGCATCTTAGCAGCGGCGCTAACTAACGGAGCTACTGTCTATGAGGCCACTTTTTAAGGTCATTTTCTCATCCCTCGATAGTTGTGGGAAGTGGTATGATTATGTTACTGTTTTGAGGTGCAAGAGGCCGTGTTCCCGCGTTTCTGATGCAGAAGACATTGTTTTTTTAACAAGGAAAAGTGTCCTGTTTCAGTGACAACCATACATTCTAAACTAGTAGTCACTCGGATAAAAAATCTATCTTTCAGTTCCGTTCCAGTAAAACCGGTCTAAATGATCTTCACACAGTAATGTTGTAAAAAATATATTGAAGAACAATTCACATAGTTCAACTCGAAAAATATGCACAAAAACGAAATCTAACTCGAGAAAAAATTTAACATTTACAATTTTTTCAACGCGAAGATGATCGCCACGTGATCCGTCTGGACCAATCACTGATCAGCTTTCCTCTCCAAGCAACGAGTAAACATGGCGTCCCTTGCTGCGGAAACCAGCAAGGCAGATAGTGACGGGCAAATAAAATGCTTATATATATATTATATATATATATAATATTCACTACTTGAAAGCATTTGAGGAACTTGGAGCTGACTATATTCCAAATTCAGAACTGATCTCCATCCTTACGGAATTTGTCTGCAACTTGTACGGGCATAAATGTAAAGATGTCAATGAAGCCAGGTACCTCTCCTTCTGTGCAACGTCTTCAGAAAAGTGCCTACCTCCTTGTAAAGATGCCTTGATCCAGCACATTAGACGTTGTGCTTACCAAGCGGCTATTGGTAGAAGAGCTACTGTAGCCATCACTGAACCGCCATCACCTCATGATCATGGGTGGACAGTTCAAGAGGGTAACATCACAGTGAAGTGGATGACGCAGCCCCCAGCCCCCAAAAGCTTGATGGAGGTGGTTGCCTGTGGCTGCAAGACGAGCAGCTGTGCTCAAGGAAGATGCGTTTGCAAAAGAAATAACCTGAACTGTACAGACTTATGCAAGTGCACAAACTGTACCAACAGAGATGATGACGACGACAATGATGACAATAGTAGTGATGATACTGACATAGGGTTTGATTTGGATACAGATTTACCTGCATAATTTGCCCACCATCCATCTTCCCAACCAAAAATCCTTGATTCATTTAATGTGTGCAGATGATATGAACATGTACAGGTTCTTTTTTTTTAAATGGCTTACAGTAAATAACAAACAACCAAACTGCAGGATTAAATGTGCCTGTTTCAATGCAACAGTCTTGTATTTAATGTGTTCATTTCCACAAATTTCCCAGCCACATGTATGTGTGCACTATTACGATACTAATTTTGTTATAATGCTTGATTTATTTAATGAAAATCAACCAGTTTCTATTTTTATAGGTTTATGCAAGATACACCTGGAAAAAGTTTCAACCTGAACAAAACAGTGGGCACTAGTTTTTGTCTTCATGACATCTTTCTTAGTTTTAAGGGCTGCATTGTCTGACACTTCAATCTCTCCTTTTCAGTTTGCAACTGTAACTGTAGTGCCTGGAAGGTCCTAAATTCGGACCAAATTATATTTTACATATTGTGTATTTTCCTTGTACATGTACATACATTTGCATTTTTATTCCACGGGCCAAAATGACATGGCTAGAATTTTTTTTTTTTTTTCAACTAGCTTATCATGAATTGTTCAATGGAGGTAGTTTGTTTTTAGTTGATCTCTAATGAACTACATGAATCATTGCAAGCACATGTACATGTAATATGAAATCATTTTGGGAGATCACTTTGCTGTAGGGAGACAACATGGAGACAGTTATTGATTTAATAGTGTCTGCCCCTTAAATACAAAAAGCATGGAAAGCTCGATGGTGATGATGAAGATAAACAGTGAGGAAATATTTAAAAATGAACATTCATATTATTTATTCGGTTGCTTTGGTGTCTGGGTAAAAAATAAAAATCAAGAAATTTTAATGCCATTACATGTAACATGTTGATATTGAAGGGGAAAGGAATGTTTTCATAAACCAAGTCAACTGGAAAGCACGAATTCAGCGATAGCTACCGGTCCCTATATTCCTTTAGGGAGCGGCAACCAGTCTATGTTGAGTCCTTAGGACACGGAGCCAGTCTATCTATGCTAATGCCACACACAGAGTTGACTCGGGGCGGCGATTCGTATGCGGCAGACCGACCCAATGCGCATCAATGCCACCAAGAGGGCGCTCTCGTCTGCGTACATTTATTGGCGGCTTGAGACACGTCTAAATGCTAAAACCTTTCGCGCAGCCACTTTCAATGATTTCTCGATGGAATTGATCACATTTCCGTAGCAAATTTCTCCCATTTGTGCAAATGAAACGTGTTGAACTTTTCAAATTTGCGTTGTACATATTTTACTGTACCACCAGTATAATGTTCACCTAGACCGATTTCACTGGAATGGGAATTTATTTCTGGGTATATTTCTCGCGTTCAACTGAACGACTATTGTGTATGACATGTAAAGCTAAATGTGACAAAAAGTTGCCTCTGATTTCACTATTATTTTCACTTCACAAACAGTACCCATTAAATAACTTGACATGAATGTTTGTGCTGCTTTTCCTTTTCTCTATTCAGGAATAACAACTCAAGCCCAAAATCGAGTTCCTGTGCCCTCACCTTATGTCGGCTGTTTGCGAAATGTGAAGCTTAATGGAAAACCTGTTGCATTAGAGAGGGGATCCAGGGTTGTCGAGCCTGTGAGAGTCAGCGGATGCCCTGCAAGCTAAGCTCTATGATTAATAGTGAAACACCGTGTTCCCTGTAACCATAAAGGAAGGGAAACATGAAGCGGTACTAAAGGGAAAAATTCACTGGAACTATATGCCTACAGGGTGTTTTTCTGACTGTCACACATTAAAAACAGAGATGTCAGCTCTTAGAAGTGAAACTTTAAGACTTCTTTCTACACTGAGTTCAGCCTTAGTGACAATAAAGAATGGAAAACCTGTGCATTTCTTTTCTCTTAAGCCAAATCTAGAGTTGATCAGAGATGATAAAGAATCAGACCTGTCAGGAGAATTAATAATTGTACTGGGATAAATAAAACTTATCCAGCTGAACTGTCTGTGGTGCCATCTTTAGTGCATTCCTCTGCTCTCTTTTTCAACAATTCCACTTTATTGTGATAGATGTATGCTGACGTATATTTAGTAATACAATACACCCCAGTGGCTGTGTGGAATTAGGGATAAAAGAAGTAATGCAGCTTTAAAAACACATGGATTTGATTCACACTTAATAAAAATTGACATTTACTTCAAACATCTGCCTGTAGTATAAACATTTTATTTTGGTTATTCAGGCTGCTGTAAAGCATTTACTCAGTGGCTTCCTAAATAATGTCATGTCCCTTAATCCATTAAGCAAGCCTCATTTACTGCTTTACTGTTTGGTCATTATTGACTGGACTCTTTGTTGTATGGCTTGAAGATAAACCCTGTTGCTCTTTAGCTAATTAATCATTTTAATTACTAGAGCAGAAAATAATTAAACACCTGGACAGTTTATGGTCTGTGTTTTGATGGCATTTAATGCCGTAATACTGAGACAACAAAAACATTTTTATTAATATAATTACTGAAATTACTTTGGAAAGTAAACAATATGCTACTTTTAACCAAATATTTTCATCTGTCAGTTCATTATAAATACCCTTCCATTAGTGATGGCAAAGTCGAAACAGTGTTTTGGTACGTACCAAAACCTAGGTGGAAGTTCTGCTTCGAACCACTGTTCCGAGGTCTGTATCAGAAAGAGGATGTCACGTGACTGTTCCATGTCACGTTCCATTACTTCACCGACTGTTCTGAAACGTCAGTTGTTTTATTTCAGTGAAACACAAGTGAATATGCAGTGATTTTGTTATCCCGTTTCTAAAATGGAATAATAAATAAAATACCACCATTACACAATATGAAAATGCCTACTCTATGCACAATATACTGTACATACAGTATGTATTATATCTATACTTTATATGTAAAATAATAATTTCTCGTGTCCTTGCCTGACTGGCTGCTGATTCATCAGCCCACATTCCTAAAACATTTAAAAGTTCCTCTAAAGTGCAGTTTGTTTGCGAAGTCTTGCCACTCTGAGTGTCTTTTACTGAGTGTGCTTTTGGATTTAGACTATGAAAATGGATGAGGGTAGACAGTGTCCCAGGTCAACTGTCTGGGATCACTTCGACCTTCTTGAGGGAAAAAAGTTAAATGTATGCATTGTATGCAACATCTTGCATTTTGTAATAATACAACAACTATGTGGAGACAACTATGGACAAAACATCTTGACGCCTGCATTCCTAGCACAACACAACCGAGTGCTGAATCAAGCCATGCCCAGCATAGTGTTTATGGTATGCATTCATGGTCTTTTAATACACATACGAGTATACATTTATTATTTATACACATTTATTATTATTTACAATAAAAATAATTATGCATTTGATCACTAAAAGAAGCCATATTGTTGTACATTTACATATAGTTACATATTTTACATATAGTCACATATATTTACAATATTTACCATACAATACATCAAGTTGCGTGGCAGCATTCCTCCTAACTCAGTCTTGTGGTTGTTCCTTGACAGGAAGGCAAAAAGAATTAGACGAAGCACTAGTTGACCTTAATATGAAGGACTCACAACCTTTTTCAATTGTGCAAGATGAAGGTTTCAGGCACTTTGTCAAGAAACTTGACCCCAATTACATCCTTCCATCCAGAAACACACTGAAAACAATGCTGAAGTCCAGATATACAGAGAGCAAGGACAAAGCAATGGCTGAAGTGAAAAAGGCCAAAGCTGTGAGTTTGACAACAGATATGTGGGCTTCAATCAACATGGATGCCTACCTAGAGTTACATATCACTTCAATGATGAAAACAACAAGCTTTCCACCACTGTCCTTGGGGTCACTAAATTCCCTGAGACACATACAGCTGAACACCTGAAGGAGGCCAAGAGTATTCTTTTGTGTTCATGGGGGATAGAGAAGAACATCACATGTTTAGTCACTGATAATGCAGCCAATATGACTGCCTGTGCACAACTTTTCCAAGTACGGCATGTACCTTTTTTCACTCACACCTTGAATTTGGTGGTGAAGAAAGCCACAGAGCAAATCCCTGAACTGCATGGGCTGCGTCTACAATCAAGGCAGATAGTCGGCCTCTTTAGATCTAGTGCCACCGCTAAGCAAAAGCTCTCAGACATCCAGCAGTGAATGGGAAAACCGGTGATGAAACTCATACAGAAAATTGAGACAAGATGGAACGGCACATATTCAATGTTTTAGCATCTGCTGGAGCAGCGCGAAGCAGTGGCAGCAGCCTTGTCCTCTCTGAACACAACTTTGACTCCTTTCAACAATGCTGACCAAGAAACAGTGAGTGCCTTCAGCTTCTTTCTGTCTTCAATGAAGCAGCTGTGGAGCTGTCATCTGAAAAGAGAGTTTCTGCCTCAAAAATAATTCCATTAGGCAAATTTATCGCAAGGTTCATGAACAACGTGAGAGTTTAACAAGCCCAACTGCCCTTCAGTTAAGCAGCAATCTTCAGAAGAACTTGAGGAAGCGATGTGGGGTGTAGGTTATGAGGGTCCTTGTGGTGTCAACTGTCTTAGATCCTCGATTCAAAGTTCTGGCTTTTGGATGTCCAGAAAATGCAGATAAACCTGTGAAGGCTTTGACAGCTGAGTGCTGTGCTGTCATTCGAGCAGCTTCTCAATCACAAGCAAGCTCTTGTGTGCCGTCAACATCAGCCACAACAGGACCACAGGCCAATGAAGACAAGGAGGAGAGCCTCTGGGATGGTTTTGACAGCATGGTAGGGGAAACCACCCAAAGGAGGAATGCCACTGCTGATGCTACTGTTGAGGTACGCAACCCCCAGACACCCACTATGCTCAGAATGATTGAATGAGGTGGTAATTGTGTTTGATTCTCATTTATTGTTATGTAACTTGTCTGTTTATCTATCAATCTAGGTTCAGCACTATCTCTCAGCCCCATACCTGCCCAGACGAGATGACCCTCTAGATTACTGGAAAAAACATGCCGCTATATTCCCTCATCTGTTCCAGTTGGCCAAGACATATCTCTCCATTCCAGCTACATCAGTCCCTTGCAAGAGAATATTCTCAAAAGCAGGAGAGATTTTAAACAAGAGGAGAAATCGTCTAAGTCCGAACACTGTTGAACAGATTGTTTTTCTGAATAAAAATACTTGAATGTACACAAGCACCCTCTACAAATACTAATTAAAATTTTTTTTTTCATCCAAATAATACTATAAACCCAACCAAAACACAAAATGTTAAGAGATGAAAATACACACGAAAACACTCAGCTGTTTGAGTGTAGTATTACAACATTTGACCACCAGATGTTGCTGTGGGGAGGTGTTTCAAATGTTCCAAAAGATCAATTATTTTTCTGAATCAATTGTTCCAAATGATTCGACCTGTCAAACGTCCCATTTCTGCCATAACTACCTTCCATGGACTATCATGGTGGAGGGGTTTGTGGCAATAATGATTCCAGGAGCTATGCTGTTGGTGGCTACCTGCCCCTGGTAGGGTCTCGTCAAGGATCTAGGGCACAGGTGTCAAACTCATTCCATGGAGGGCCAAGACCCTGCAGGTTTTACCTCCACCCGGTGGCTTCAACAGGTGTTTTCTCTGAATTTCTTCCCACTGATTGCTGATCAGTGAAAACACCTGCTGAAGAGACTGGGTGGAAGTAAAACCTGCAGGGTCTTGGCCCTCCATGGAATGAGTTTGACACCCCTGATCTAGGGTGAGCATGCACACACACATCACTCAGCTGTAACTGTCTCTTAACTACCTGCAGCTGCAGCCCATTACCCACCTGCTCCTTCTCTACCATCTATTTAAACCACTGGCTCTGTAGCACTTGTGGGAATGTCCCTGTATCGCTGTTCACATTGTGCTCTGTGATCTCCTGCTCAAACCCCCAGTGCGTGTGCCTCCAGCGCTCACTCGCTCACTCACCTATCCCAGCATCCTTGCCTTCCTCTCTTGGATATTCGTTGTGAACCAGTAAACCTCAAGCAATTATACTAAGCTAAGATAAACCTTTATTAGTCCCACAACCTCCCTCCAGGACTCCATTGGTCTCTCTCTCCCTGTGTTACTTCTGCCCTCCCAATGTTCTTCCCCAGATCCTCTCCCCTGGAACTGGAAATACAAGAAAGCTACTCATAATAATTGGAAAACATTCACCAACCTCCCCAAGAGGCAAAATCCCAAGTACCCAGTCCACTCCTACCTCAGCTGCTCACCTTCCTCACCTAGTTCGTTAATACCTGTCTTCATCTGTAAGTGGAAACTGCTCTGCAGAAGCATCACAAACATCAGCAACCTTCTCTTCCTCAAAACCACAATCATACTTACTGTTATCAGTTACTTACCATTTCCTTCTCCACAGAACAGCCTATCTCAATGAGACACCACCTCCAATCTGTTAAATAAATACTCAAGCTTACATTTTTAATTTTGTGATCTCTTTTTGGTTACTACATCTGCGTCCTTTAACTGTAAATCACGTCACTCTGAAGGCAAAATGGTCCTGGGCAAAGGGTCAGACTAAGAGGGGTCCAGCGGATCCCCATAACAAAGTTACAAGGATCCTGTATACCCTGGCCAGTATGGGATTACCAGGGTGCTGTCCTGAAGCCCGGCTGAGAGGAGGTGCTTGATGGCACTGGCCCACTTCAATGGCATAAGCTCATTAATCTTTTGCCAGAATGAGCTAAAAACATTCAGATGCCAGTTTCACTAAAAGGAGCACAAAGAAAAAAAAAGTCATCCCACAGTGAGCCATAAACTCTGTTGATGTGACAGGTTAAAAATGGGGATTAATGGTATGTGACTGGTTAAAAATGGGGATTAATGAGTTAATTAAGAGCGCATCATACACGGGTTAAGAAGCAGATTACAGGTTAAAAAGTCAGTTAAAAAGCTAATTGTGGACAATATATACAGTTAGGGATGAGAGTTAAAAAGATTAATGTTTCATTATTGTTCTTGCACATGATTGTTACATTCAAAAACATCAGTACAGTATTAGGGGGTTTAGATGCTGTGTGCACTGTTTACGGTTTGTTGAGAGCTCGATGATTCACAAATTGATTGCTTTTGCCTGGAGAGGGAACTGTGTTGTGTGCTTGTGCAGAAGTGTCCAGTCTTTTTTGAATAAAGCGAGATGGAGTGAAGACGCAGACCGTGACTCTCTTCATTATTTCTTGTTCAAAAGCACCACGTACCTCTGCCAAACTGTGGAGCAGAGGGCGCAACATTATGGAGGCACCGCTAGGATATTTTGGTGAGAGGAAAATCCGCCAGCCGAAGTGGAAACTCGAGCCGAATATCCCCCTATGAACCCTGGCATCGGAGATGTAAGGCACCGCCGACATTCACCGTGGCTTCGACACCACGTGCAGAGGTTGTAACTCTAGCGCTGCAATCACCTCTAGAGGACACCGCTACACCACGAAGGTAAAAGAGGCCTACGTTGAACTGTTTTATGCCCACTTCTCTGATGAAAAGGGAATTGGAAAAAGTACAGTTAGGAGTTAAAGGTGCATTATACAAACTAAATGTTGAACAACTGCTTTATGTATGCAATGGACTACAAATATCTGGAATGGGAAAAGAACAATTTGCAGACAAAACTCGAGGCCAGCTAATCACATTTGTCACAAGTTATGTTGAAAGAGCTGAGTTAGCTGAGCTAGAAGATGAGGGAATGTCTCATTTGCTAAATATAAAGGACTTGATTGAAAATGCAAAGATGCCAGAGTTACAGATAGAGGGTGAAGATAAACAGAAAGAAGACCTGCAGAAAGAAGTACATGCTTTACGGGCTACACTTCAAGCCAAAGAAGAGGCTATGCATCAGCTAATGAGTAATAAACTGAGCCTACAGAGCACACCAATGCACAGAAGAGCTTTAGCGCCTCCAGATAACTCCATGTGGTGTAAAGACTTTAAGATATCAGGCCAAATAGGGGAGCTGGGACAAAAAGAAAAGCTCACATTTTCCAGTTTGGCCAGGTAGATTGAAAGTGGGCTCAGTAAAGGCTACTATGAAGATGACATCATCGACGCAGTGATTCGCGCCATCACACCACTCCTGCAGCTGAGAAGTTACCTAGAAGGCAAAGGTAATCTGACTCTTCCTGCCCTCCGGAGGATCCTAAGGTCTCACTATCAGGAGAGAGGGGCTACTGAACTGTACAAGCAGCTTTCTTCAGAAGCTCAGAGCAGTAAAGAGACTCCTCAAAACTTCCTTCTGAGAGCCATGGACCTTCGCCAGAAGATTCTTTTTGCGTCCCAGGAAGATGAGTCGGGTCTAAAATATGATCCCGCCTTGGTCCAAAGTTTATTCATGCACACCATCCTAACAGGTTTGCAGAGTGACAATGTTAAGAGTGACATGCAGCCGTACCTTCTTCAGCCCACGACACCTGATGAAGTTCTATTGGAAAAGGTGAATATTGCATACGCTAATGAGAAGAAAAGACAAGAAAAAACATGCTGTCCCCCAGCGAGCAGCCGCTGTGAATGCTGTTCAGCCCAGTGACACTCCTGCACTTGCAGAAAAAAAGACAGTTCAAAAACAAAGCACAGCTGTTCCGTCACCTGATCTGCTGGCAGAGATTAAAGAGATGCGGTCTGAGATGGTATTTTTAAAGGACTTGCGAGCTGAAGTGTTCCAAATTCGAGAAACCATGCAGAAGTCTTCAGCCACAGCACAACCCACCACCAGCGGAGGACCTGAAAACCACTCCCCAGTGCCGACTTTCATGCCATACCCACAATACCAGCTGGACCCATCTGCTCAGCACTACTTTCCTCAACAGCAGCCCCAAGCAGCTCTTCAGCAGTACTATCCAGTGCAAGGCCTGGCGCCGATGAGAGGCACTGCACAATTCCAGCCGCGCTTCGTCCCCAGCGGTACCACATGCCCTGCCCACAACCAAGGTGTTGTTATTGCATTCAGACAGGTGAAGAGTTTTGCCAGCACTGTTTTAGCTGTGGGAGCAGCGAGCATTTTAGAGCAGGCTGTAAAGCACAGAAGCCAGTGAAACCAGCCAAAGGTAACTCTTTAAACTAGAAGGGGTCACTCCAGCGGGACGTGGTGTGACCAGTGACATAAAAAGGTCCCAGTGTTGTTATAGCTGTGCTACACATGGTGAAAACCAGAGTTTGAAATGTTGTTCAGTGTGTAAAAGTGCCTTGTACTGCTCCAAAAAGTGTCGAGGAGAGCACTGGCCCATACACAAAGCCAAATGTAAGCCCTACACCTATGGTAGTATTCGTAAAGGGAGTAGTGAGCATTTTCAGGCAGGCTGTAGAGCATATAGGGAGCATAATGCTGCAAGAGAGAGGGAAGCAGAGAGCCCGAAAGGCAGTAGTCCACCCAGCCCGGCAGCCGCAGCTCCAGCGGGGAATAAGAAGGTCATTGCAACAAATGTGTTGGGTACAGTTAAATGGTTCAACGTCAGAAATGGATATGGTTTCATCAATAGGAACGACACAAAAGAAGATGTTTTTGTACACCAGACAGCCATCAAAAAGAACAACCCGAGGAAATACCTTCGTAGTGTTGGAGATGGTGAAACTGTGGAGTTTGATGTAGTTGGGGGAGAAAAGGGAGCAGAGGCAGCAAATGTTACCAGCTCAGGAGGCACTGCAGTCCAGGGAAGCAGGTATGCCGCTGACAGAAGCCGCTATAGGCGCTACCCTAGGAGGAGAGGCCCTCCCCGTGGAGACTATCCAGAGAACTACCAGAGTGATGGAGAGGGCGAACCTGGACGTGACAAAGGCAGCAGGGAGGGGGGAGAGAACGCCCCCGAAGGAGACCAGCAGCAACAATGGCGCAGACCCACTTACCCTGGCAGACAGCGCTTCCCACCACACTTTGTACGTAGACGCTATGGCTGCCGGACCTGTACACCAACTCACCACGTGGAGGAGCTGATAAGCTGTGAAATCACTGGGTTCTCGTGTGCCAAATTTAAGAGGGTTTTGAATAGATGTGTTTTTTTATTTTTTAAAGAGGGGGGGTTATATGTGAGTTTGGCCCCTAGGGCTTGCCGTAGCTGTCAGATGGGATGACGTCAGGTGGGCTGTGGCCGCTGTATATATTTTCCTGTTCCTGTAATAAAGTTCAGTTCGTTGTTTGGCATAAGATGGCTCACGGCTCACTCATTTCATACATAAGTTTCCTCTATATTTTACATTTTGATGTTTATTGTAAAGCTGCATCAGTCATAAAAAAGACTTTATAGATGCTGAATGAGCATGGAAACTCCTTGGAGTGAGAAAGCATTTTTCTTTCTTCTTTTTTCAGCTGCTCCCTTTAGGGGTCCCCACAGAGGATCATCTGCTTCCATCTCACCCTATCCCTTGCATCTTCCTCTGTAACACTAATCAACCCCTCCAGGATTTCGCGGGATGTTTTTATGCCTGAATAAAAAAGGCTGAATTCACGGGAGCTTTTCAAAAAGTTGCGATAAAAGTTGCAATGTTTTGAGAGTTTTTTTGTACTAAAAGTTGCGAGAAGAATTACAAATTTTAAAGCAGATGCTTTTTTCCATAGTTTACTACAATGATATTCTATATGACACCACAAGAAAGCACAGGATTGTCAAAAATTTCCTATTAGTGATTTGTAAACTAAGCAGAAAATTCTGCTATACAGAAAAACTCTTGTGCAACAGCAAATACAGACTTTAATACAATATCCACTACAACAGCTAAATTGCATTGAATACATGTTAAAGAGTATAGATTTGGAAATTATGGCAGCATCTTCATTTGAAAACTGCAGTGGTCTCCAACCACTCAGTACCAAGAGCAGAGGAAAAAAGAAAATTTATTCTGTTGCTCTATATTGTCCATTGAAGTCTGTGTTTTTCTGAAAAAAGTTAGACAATATTCTCTCTCTTTCCATGCCTAACTCCTACCTGTCTATCTGCTGCAAGTCTTGACCAGTGCTGGGCAAGTTACTAAAAAATAGTAGCTAATTACAGTTACTAGTTACTTCTTTTCAAAAGTAATTTGAGTTACTTTACCAATTACTGCATGACTAAAGTAATTAGATATTTGGAAAAGTAACTTTCACGTTACTTTTAAATGCATACTTAAACTAGAAAAGCACTCAGAGTGCCATACCTCTGCCAAGGTTCCTTCCATCTCTCATGGATCACCTCCAAAATGTAATGGGTTTGTGTGTAGGCGTAGAGCCACTTGTGGTGAAAGTTGCATCAAAGTCTGTCCATTAGTTTTGGAATGTTGTTGCCAACACACTGTGAGAAGATAAGAGCCTTGGCTGAGGTATGCATTCTCAGATCATCACCAAAATGTAACGGGTTCGTCCTGAGCCCAAGAACCACCTCTGGTGAAAATTTCAACCAAATCCATTCAGTAGTTTTTGTGCAATCCTGTTGCACAAATACAAACAAAGCCCTTGGTGGAGATATGCACTCTCACATCATCACTAAAATCTAATAATCCGTTCCCCTTGCCATAACACACCTTTCCTGAAAATTTCATCAAAATCTGTTGATAACTTTTTGAGTTATGTTCCTAACAGACAGACAAACCAAGCAACCAAAGGCACTGAAAACATTATCTTCTCCCTTGGAGAGGTAATCATCTTGCACATATAGCAAGGTAATTTAATTAATGATTTACATTAGCAGCTCGGTGGTGCAGTGGTTAGCACTGTGGCAGCACAGTAAGGTCACGGGATCGATTCCACCCCTGACCATCGGTGACCCTTCTGGGTGGAGTTTGCATGTTCTCCCTGTGTCTGCGTGGGTTTACCCCGGGTACTCCAGTTTCCTCCCACAGGCCAAAAACATGCACGTTAGGTTAACTGGAGACTCTAAAGTGGCCCTAGGTGTGAATGTGTGTGTGAATGGTGAAGGGATTGGTGCCGCACCATGGATGTCCTGTAATTTCCCTCTGGGATTAATAAAGTATACAAAAAAATACATTACAGGCTTATTAATGTCAGGCTGAAAACCGACTGATTCAGACAGAGCTTTTAGAATATATTCAGTCTGCTTTATCCTGCCTTGACAGCTCTTATTGTGGGAAAAATCTGAAGAAAATCAACACAAAGTTGCCAGTAATTTCCTCATTTTGGAGTGAGAAATAGGGTTTGTGGAGTGAGAGAGAGGGAAAAAGAGTGAGACTCACACCATAAGAGTGAGTTAGCAACACTGCATAAAGTTGTCCATGTGTAACTTACCTTTATGATATGGATTAATCCGATGTGCAGTGATTCAAAGAAAATGTCCATTATCCACAGTCCAAATGTCTGCTGTGACAGACATGATCCAGTCCCTCAAATTCCTTTTGGAGATCAAATCCATTTTTGGATCATCTTTATCCAGGTAGCAAGTAAATGTGTTTTAACTTCAGTGGATCACAGTCTCAGCTGTCTGATAGAAAATGACTTATCAGATCTTCATTCTGTAACAACCTATCTGGCAATCAGTCGGTTTAATTCTTGGTGGGTCACAAACTGTCCAGATGCATACCTGTACTTGAAATCCAGCTGTGGCTGTTCAGAATACCATAGATCCACAAACACAGTGTTAGTTGTTAGCATAGCTAGCCATTACTTAGCACTAGCTTTGTCGGAGCTTGTTGCTGTTTTCAGGCGCTTCTGAAGACTGCAGCAGGTCTCAAACGGTATTTTAGCTTGCAACCCACCAACATGCTTTTGTCTTTAACCACGACAAAGGAAAATAATCTGTATAGTTCCACAAAAACAAAATAGCTTCATCTTTTCCTCTGCTCAGTAGTGAAGACTTGGGCTCTTTGCAATAAGTCACGTTGACTCATGGCTCGTCTCATCTATGGTAGGGTCAGTTTGTATATTCATTTATTTGCACTAAAAATGTCTATCCATATTAATGTAACGAGTAATGTATCTGATCAAATTTCAGTCACTGTAACACATTACTGAATTTTTAAACAGTAATTTTCTTACACAGCACATTGCTGCTTAAGTAGTGGCATTACTCCCAGCGCTGGTTTTGACACACACTTGTCTCATCAGATACTGATCTTTCATTTACCGCAAGTCCTACGGCCTACCGGGGGGAAGGGGGGGGGGGGTCCATGTCCAGACGGGAGATTCACAGTTTTAAAGCTCATTGACAAGATGTAGTAATGATTTTACCTCTAAAGATGCATAAAATGTTCAAACACTGGCTGTTAGATTTGCTCATTTGTTTGTGGTTTTACAGCTTCTCTCCTTACACGTGCTGTGGGAAAACTCGCGGGTGTTTTTTAAAAATCACACTGTTTTTTGCCGATATGTTCCGTTAATATTCACTGTAAACACAGAAGTGAGCACGGTGCAGTGACACATTTGATTGGTTAGACTGAACGTTTGAGTGCTACTTGGGGACAAATTTGATTGGCGGAAGTTGACGAGGATTGGCCAAAATTGTGGGTAAGTTGTGGTGATTGGACAAAGTTGCAAAGTCGTGCAACAATCGTGCCGACTGTCTGATTTCGCGTGAATTGATGCAATTGGAAAGTCACGAAATCCTGGTGGGACTGACTAATCCTCTCTGTGTCCTCCTTCACTACATCCATGAATCTTCTCTTTGGTCATCCTCTTTTCCTCCTGCCTGGCAGTTCCGTCTTCAACATCCTTTGTCCAGTATATCCACTATCCCTCCTCTGCACATGTCCAAACCATCTCAGCCTTGCCTCTCTTACTTTGTCTCCAAACCACTCAACCTGAGCTGTCCCTCTGATATGCTCATTTCTAATCTTGTCCCTCCTAGTCACTCCCAGTGAGAATCTTAGCATCTTCAAATTTGCCACCTCCAGTTCTTGTCTTTTTGTCAGTGCCACCATCTCCAAACCATACATCATAACTTCACTACTGTCTTATAAAAATCTTCCTTTTCATTCTAGCTGCTATCATTCTGTCACAAATTACCCGACATTCGTCTCCACCCACCCCATCCTGCCTGCACTCTCTTCTTCACCTCTTGGGCCTTTTCCATTGCTTTGAGTGGCTGACCCCAGGTATTTAAACTCATCCACCTTCACTACCTCTACTCCTTGCATCTTTACTGTTACACCTGCCTCCCTCTCATTCATACACGTATTCTGTTTTGCTTCTACTGACTTTATTTCATCTTCTCTACAGTGCAAACCTCCACTTCTCTAGGTTTAGTTCCGCCTGTTCCCTACTCTCACTACAGATCACAATGTCATCTGCAAACACTGATGAGAATGCATTTTTTAAAACTATGAAAACATCAAACTTCACGCTTAAAAAAAGGAAGTGAATTGAAGTTTTATGTGGACTGGCTGAAATTTATGTGGTGAAGTGAGGATGCAACATCAGCGTTTCCTCTGCAAACACATCTCTGCCAGGTCATGCAGTGCCAGTGTGGGAGCGAGATCAGAAGCATTGCACTCCCCAAAACACTGGGGTTGTATGAAGGAAAGGCATAACTGCAACAGAACTTTTTGGATTTGGACTATTGTGTGAACAGAGCCTAAAGGGTATTTTTCCTCATGAGGGTTACATAGGGTTTGTTACACAGAAAGTTTAAAAGTCAACACTGCAAAATATACTGACCACTTCTCAACTGACAGTTGGAGGTTTTGAGGGTTTTACTCAAGTCCAGAGGAAATGTGAATAACATGATGCGGTCACAGTTGGTCAAAAATTGTGGAAAGTATATATACAGATATACAATTAGAGTCAAAACACCATTATGAGCTTTTAAAAGAAGAAACATGGATACAATAACTCCCCTTCCCCCATCCGCTGCAATAAAAGTCCATAATGACATGAAACAATTTACTCTCTGTGTATAAATACAAATGATACACAGTCAAACAGCAACTGAAGAGCTTTATCATGAGAAAGTTGATCAAGGCCACATTGTTTAAGTACACTTAATTTTATATTGTTCCTGACTTGGATGATTCCATTAAAAAAAAGAAAATTAAATGTTGCGATTTACTGTACAAGTACCAGTTTCTTTTCTTTTTTGGGTGGGGGGAATTGTTCACTAGTAGATGTCTGGTAACTGGCTGTACGCCCTGTCCCAGTATCCACTGCAGAAGAGCCAGTCCTGGGAGTTGGTGTGGGGGTTCGGCCCCTGTTGAAACCACCTGGAAACACAACAGAGGCACGTCGGCACTGACACGTCTGAGCCAGAGGAATACAAACATAAAACAAATCAGAATTTAAAAAAAAAAAAAAGAGGCGGGAAGAACTCAGGCAAGCTTTTTTTTTAAATCAAGGTTACGAATCATGTTTAATGGGAGTCTTTTTCCTGGTTATCTTTTGACTAGAATTAAATAGGGAAGAGATGATTTGGAGAGGGGACACCTGTTGGATTTAAGTAATTGCATTTGGTACCAGTGAGTGGAGCTGTCATGCTGGTGGACAGAGGAGCAGATTATTAGTGCTATATCTATCTCTCTCACTCACACACACACATACAGTACATACACACACACACACACCCACCCCCCCCACACACACACAGGTAGATAAAATTCATATTAAGGGAGGGATTGGGAGTTTGGATGCAGCGACAGTGACATCGTCACATCACATCAAACTTTTCAGACTCAATCAGTCAGACCGTGAGCGGCTCTAACCTCGGGCCGAGGGTGGGACTCCTTAACATCAAAGCGAGAGCACAACAGGAAAAAAATAAGACAAGTGAAGATCAAAATGAAACTGACATTTTTAGCTCAAAGCAAAAAATGTGAAGCCATAGAGGGATGATTATTAATTTAGCCGCTTTACAAAAATAGTATGACAATGATGACATTTTATCAAAGCTAGTGAAACTTGGCTTCTGTTAAGGCCTTTATAAGATGGTAGATCACAGCAAAGCGAGTCTCACCTCGTCTTCCACTCTTCATCAGACACAGAACGTTTTTTACGAGCAGCTCTCTGCTTCTCCTCCAGCCTCTTCTTTTCCTCACTGGCGAGGTCTGTTTGAACAGTAACAACATTGGTGAGTTTATGTCATTATGCCAGGGAGAATGTGATTGGAAACGGCACTTAAAGTAGTCTGTGGGGGAATTCATTCAGTGGCCGCATTTAATGAATATTGTCTGTCATTGCCAGATTTTTTTTTTTTTTTAGCAGTGACAGAAAAATCTGAAGGCTGTCAATCATTTTCACAGAACACACTGAGCTTGATCTATTATAACTTTTACTTGTAATTCCCATCTGTCCACTTTATAGTACATATTACAACACTGACCATTGTGTGTTTACTTGTAAATATACTTGGCAATAAAGCTGATTCTGATTCTGATTCTGACCACTAACCAGATTGTTTAACACAATCTTGGAGAATGAGAGGATGCCAGAGGAGTGGGGAAGAAGTGTTTTGGTACCAATTTTCAAAAACAAAGGTGATGTTCAGAGCTGTAGCATCTACAGAGGCATAAAGTTGATCAGCCACACTATGAAGATATGGGAAAGGGTTGTTGAAGCCAGGTTAAGAGGAGAGATGACAATCAGTGAGCAGCAGTACGGTTTCATGCCAAGAAAGAGTACTACAGATACAATGTTTGCTCTAAGAGTGCTGGTGGAGAAGTATAGAGAAGGGCAGAAGGAGTTTCACTGTGTCTTTGTGGATCTACAGAAAGCATATGATAGGGTGCCAAGAGAGGAAGTGTGGTACTGTATGAGAAAGTGAAGTGTGGCAAAGTAGTATGTGAGGGTGGTGCAGGACATGTACAAGGACAGCGAGACAGTGGTGAGGTGCGCTTAAGAGTGATGAATGCATTCAAGGTGAGGGTGGGATTACATCAGGGATCGGCTCTGAGCCCCTTCTTGTTTGCCATGGTGATGGACAGGCTGACAGACGAGGTCAGGCAGGAGTCTCCGTGGACCATGATGTTTGCAGATGACATTGTGATCTGCAGTGAGAGTAGGGAGCATATGGAAGAGAACCTGGAGAGGTGGAGGTATGCTCTGGAGAGAAGAGGAATGAAAGTCAGTAGGAGCAAGACAGAATCCATGAGTGTGAATGAGAGGGGGGCAATGGATCAGCGTTCTCGTCGCGCCCTCCGCCAGTACCCGGGCTTGCCTGGGGAAGCTAATGATCCTACCAGCAGACTAAATTCAAAGAGACGACGCCTCTGTGCCAAGTCAAAGAAGAATCCTAGTCACAGTCCTAAAGCCGAAAGCAAACAGCCCCAAGAGCACTTTGTGGTAGGATCTGCCCTTCGCATATTACAACTAAACGTTGAAGGCCTATCTGCAGCCAAGCGAAGCCTTATCGAAGTCCTCGCCTTCCAACATTCGATTGATGTAATCTGCCTCCAAGAGACTCATATTGGCACAGAGGAAGCTGGCCGCTTCACCATCAAAGGCTTTGACCTCCTGTGCTATGTTCTACATGCTAAACATGGACGTGCCACCTATGTGCGTTCTGACATAGTTGAAGCAAATCACCTGATAACAACACATTTCTCAGACACCATAATCATTGGTGGCTTCCATATTGTCAATGTGTACAAGCCCCCTAATGCCAACTGGGATCTGCAGGTCTTACCCACCCTACCCCACCCTGCCATCTATGTGGGGGACTTTAACAGCCATCACCCTGACTGGGGGTACCCAGCAGTGGACAGTGATGGGGAGGCACTTTCAGACTGGGCATCCAGAAATGACCTCGCTTTGATATACGACCCCAAACAAAGAGGAACCTTCCACTCTGCTAGGTGGAAGAAGGACTATTCTCCTGACCTGTGTTGGGTCAGCTCTTTGAATGGGGAGCCATATCCTACACAGATCCTCATTCTTGATGATTTTCCACACAGCCAACACCGGCCCCTGCTTGTACACATTGGCCTACAACTTCCAGTCATATACAGCCCAAGGAAGATGCGCTGGAACTTCCGCAAAGCCAACTGGAAGAAATTCAGTGAAACTCTGGACCGGAGCATTGTTACCATCCCACTCCACACCATCACTGTAGATGAAGCATACAACCGCTTCTGCAGCGCAATCTTCAAGGCTGCCCATACTGCAATCCCACGAGGCTACCGACCCCTCTATGTCCCATGTTTGGACGGAGAAAGTGCTGCCCTCCTACAATCCTATCAAACATCAGGGGACCCAGAGATAGCAGACCATCTCATTGAATCGCTAAATACAGCCCGGCGAAAGAAATGGGAGGAGACAGTTGCTGACCGGAGCTTTACCCACTCTAGCAGGAAATGTTGGAGCCTCATCCGTCGCCTAGGAGCTGCACAGAAGCCCCCTAGCCAAAGCCGAGCATCCGTCACACCCAACCAAGTTGCATCCCACCTACTGACTATCGCCAAAGCACCCCAAGACAAAGACACCAGAAGAGCAGTTACAACTGAGCTAAAAAAACACCAAAAAATGCCTGTAGAGGAAACGAACCCTGAACCCTTCGAGGCTGCTGAACTGGAGAAAGTCCTACAGGGCCTGAAATGTGGAAAGGCAGCAGGATACGATAACATCTTCCCAGAATTCATGAAGAATCTTGGCCCCCGAGCCCTAACCTGGTTGACACAATTCTACACAAGGATCACACAAACAAACTCAATCCCAAAGAAATGGCGGACAGCAAAGGTCATTGCCATCCCAAAACCTGGCAAAGACCACAAACTACCAGCAAGCTACCGCCCAATCTCCCTACTCAGCGTTCCTTACAAAATCATGGAGCGCCTAATACTGCAACGCATTTCCCCAGAAATAGAGGATATTCTAAGTGTGGATCAAGCAGGTTTCCGCAAGGACCGCAGTACAGGAGAACAAGTACTGGCCCTAACCACCTTCATTGAAAATGGCTTCGAGAGCAGACTGAAGACAGGGGCTGTGTTTCTCGATCTTACAGCCGCCTATGATACGGTCTGGCACAAAGGCCTCCTCCTGAAACTTATAAAGGCGATCCCTGCTTGGGCAACAGCAATTATAAAAACCCTGCTGACCAACCGAAGGTTCAGAGTCCACCTCAGTCAGAACACAAGTGCATGGAGAATGCAGAAAAACGGACTCCCACAAGGCTCAGTTCTAGCTCCAACTCTGTTCAACCTCTACATAAACGACCTGCCTACTACAAAATCCCGCAAATTTATCTATGCAGACGACATCTGTTTGGCATTCCAAGCACCAGACTTTGAACCACTGGAACGGGTGCTCACGGAAGATCTTGCTAAACTGGACCAGTTCTGCAAAATCTGGCGCCTAAAACCAAGCCCAGCAAAAACCGTCTCCAGTGTATTTCATCTCCACAATGCAAAAGCTGCCAGAGAACTAAACATCCACCTGAGCGGACTCAAGCTTAAGCATGCCCCAAATCCAACTTATCTTGGAGTGACCCTTGATAGGACCTTATCCTTCAAGGAACATCTAAAGGGGACGGCTGCTAAGGTGAAAGTACGAAACAACCTGCTCTGCAAGCTCGCTGGTGCAAAATGGGGGGCGGCAGTCTCCACCCTGCGCACCTCAGCACTGGCCCTTTCATACTCTGTAGCAGAATATTGTGCCCCTGTCTGGTCCAGGTCATCTTACACACACCATGTAGACACCCAGCTCAACTCAACCATGAGAACTATAACTGGAACAATCCGCTCAACACCACTCCCCTGGCTCTCTGTACTGTCAAACATAGCCCCTCCACACATCCGGCGAGCAGCATTAACTCAAAGGATGCTCCAAAAAGTTAAAGATTTTCCTCACTTACCAATCCATGCAGATATCTACACCCCACCCACTGCCCGACTTTCATCCAGACGGCCGATTTGGAAAAACCCTCCCCCAGCTGACTTTACCATCCAGACAGCTTGGCAAGAGGAATGGGAAACCAAGGAGGTCCCAAACAAACAGCTGGTGATAAACCCCAACCAACAGGTCCCGGGCACCAACCTCCCAAGGAGACAGTGGTCTACACTCAATCGCTTCAGGACTGGACATGGCCCCTGCTTGGCCAGCCTTCACAGATGGGGCAGTAGCCCTAGCCCACTGTGCGCATGTGGAGAGGAGCAAACTATGGAACACATCATAGAGGCTTGCCCGCTCCAAAGACTGGAAGGAGGATTACACACCCTCCATACAGCAAACCAGGAGGCAACTGCTTGGCTTAAGGACTTTGCATTCGCTAAATAAATAATGAGAGGGAGGCAGGTGCAACGGTGAAGATGGAAGGAGTAGCGGTAGTGAAAGTAGATGAGTTTCAATACCTGGGGTCAACCATCCAAAGCAACTGAAAATGCACAAGAGAGGTGAAGAAGAGAGTGCAGGCAGGGTTGAGTGGGTGGAGATGAGTGTCAGGGGTGATTTGTGACAGAAAGGTAGCAGCAAGAGTGAAAGGGAAGATTTACAAGACGGTAGTGAGACCTGCTATGATGTATGGTTTGGAGATGTTGCGCTGACAAAAAGACAGGAGGTGGAGCTGGAGGTGGCAGAGTTGAAGATGCTAAGAGTCGCATTGGGAGTGACTAGGAGGGACAAGATTAGAAATGAGTATATCAGAGGGACAGCTCACGTTGAGCGGTTTGGAGACGACGTAAGAGAGGCAAGGCTGAGATGGTTTGGACATGGACAGAGGAGGGATAGTGGATTTATTGGACAAAGGATGTTGAAGATGGAGCTGCCAGGCAGGAGGAAATGAGGAAGACCACAGAGAAGATTCATGGATGTAGTGAAGGAGGACATGGAGAGCGTTGGTGTTACAGAGGAAGATGCAAGGGATAGGGTGAGATGGAGGCAGATGATGAGATAAAGGCAGCAGCCGAAAGAAGAAGATTACAACACTGACTTACAGTTTCTGTTCATCAGTCGAATTAATAAAGAAATAAATGCATGCTGTGTCCTGTTCATTTATGATTAAAACTGAGTATGTGAGCAAAAATAAAAACTCTATTTTGCATCTTACATGAAAAAAATGATGGGTAATAATTATAATATTTACAAGAAAATGATAGATAATGAGAAAGTGTAGCACAAACTCCGAATTCAGTAACAGCAAAAATCACAGTAAAAGCATAATGTTCAGAAGGAAATTCAGCATTTTTAAGCCTTGAACTTTTTCCAGCAGATTTGACTTGTTATTCTGAACATGCAGCTTTTATGACCAGATGCCCACAGCAATTAAAGTTGGTTTAGATCAGGGATGTCAAACTCGATCCATTCTGGGCCAAGACCCTGCACATTTTACTTCCAACCAGTATCTTCAGCAGGTGTTTTTGCTAATCAGCAATCAGTGGGAAGAAATTCAGTTAAATCACCTGTGGAAGACACTGGGTGGAGGTAAAAGCTGCAGGGTCTTGGCCCAGAATGGAATGAGTTTGACACCCCTGGTTTAGATGTTTCAAGTAACTGACTAAAGGTACACTCAAAGGATTTAATAATGCACCACTCTACTTTTGGCCCAATTTGGGAAGTTGTGCAAATGCATGTAGAGTAATTTCCAACATCTGGGATTTGGTCATGCCTGACTGATTATTGTGAGTAGTCGTGTATCTCAAAACACAATTTTGGGGAAGAAGTCACAATACCTCAGTGTATGGTGATTATGCTGCATGGTGAAATTTTTTGTTTGTTTGCTTTGTCATTGATTAACTTAGGATATTCATCATTAAAAGGTAATGAGAAACATATGAGTAATATATCAGTGCATACAACACAAACTACACCAGTGAATTTATAAATAAATGTCGTGATGCATTATTAAATCCCTTGAGTGTATTAACAACATGGTCGATTCAGAATAGGGATCTGCAGTCACCGGGCTCCTCAACTACTGTACATGTGGTTCTCTTGGCCATATTAGTAACTCTCTGTGACTGACAAAAGAGCACAAAAAAAATAACAAAAAGGCAGTGATCACAGTTTTACAAGAAAAGCCTCAAATTTGAAGACAAAATTCAAATTTTCTGAAAAAAAATAGCAAATTTATAAAAAGAGCTACATGTGAAAAAACTTCAACTTTATAGGAAAAAAAAGTAGGGCTGGGAGTATTAATGCATTAACTTTTTCGATTAATGTAGTCCAATTAAGACATTTAAAAAATCATCACCCTCATATCACTTCCTGTTATTTTCCAGCATTATCGCCTGTCCACAATCCAGCACAGTTGTTGGGGCTAATGTACCTCACAGATGACTTGCTGTCAAGCCTGCTTCATGCTGCACCTCTGCTGTCCGAGTACGTGTAACCGGAAACCTCGTGTGATGAAATTTACATCATCGTTTCCACTCCACTAGTGTCTGGAGTGCTCGACCACGGACGACCGCGTGCAGCCCAAATTTTGTGACCACACCGCCTGCCCACGACCTGAACGCGTTGAAAAGCACATGCGCAAGACTGAACGTCCCATTCACGAAGTGGCGATATCGACACGGCATACAGCAGTAGACGAAGAAGATAACAAGGAGGCGGAAAACGAGAATAAAAACATACATGAATGAATCATACATACATACATACTTTCTTTCACAGCGGCAGCAGCATCTTCGTAGAAAAGGAGTGAAAACTGGGAAGTCAAACAGCAGAAATGGACTCTATATTTGAAGAGAAACTTTGTGAAGAAGTCTGTCGTTTCTTCGTTGGTGAAAATCCTGGCGCGTCAGCGCCTTGGTGCTACCTATCGGGCGGGAGTGAAACTACAAATGATGGTTGTGCACATGCATCAACCGCTTGGCCTGGGTAGATGAAAAAAGCATGTACAGCGTCGCGTGCGTGCTGGGCAAAGCGTACGCGAACCAAGGTGGACTAGAGGGGAAATGCAGCATGAAGCAGGCTTCACAGCCTGTGGCTATGTTAAGAGCTAATGGTGGAGAAGGAAAAACAAACACTTTTCTATGAAAAGTTCTCTGTCAAAACATTATTTTATGGCTCTTTGGGCAAAACAAAAGTTATATGCGAGTTCTGCAAGGCTGAATTTCTTTATCATTGAAGCAACTCTTCTGTGTTGTATGACCTGAGAGCAAAACACCCAGGCACCATTGCCAAGACATCCGGGCTTCTCGGACAGACAGATGACCTTATTTCAGTGCAGTACTTGAGATGGGTCATTAAGCAAACAAACTTAGACAGTGGCACTTTATTTTGCCCTTTGATTGTCTCAAATTTAGATACTCTATCAGGATATTTGTTGAATATGAGGGTCACAGGTATATTTTATGAAAAAAAAATGAAATTAAAAGTTGCTTAGAATATTTTTTCAATGTTTGTTCATTGTATTTTTTTTTGCAATTAATCACAATTAATTATAGAAAAATGTGCAACTAATTTGTTAAAAAAGAAAAGGCAAAACATTTATGAGAAAAAAAAACATACAATGTATAAAAATTGACAAATTTAAGCCAAAAAAATATAAATTTACAAGTCACACATTTTTTACAGTCTGGAAGTTGCACATTTTCCCTTTTTTAAGTTTCAAATGTTTTCCTACTGTTTTTACTTTTTGGCCAAAAATTGCTCAAACTGGCTGTCTGCCATTTTTGGGAAGTTGCCAACCGTTGTTCCAGAAGGACTTTAACCCAGCTTACAAATGATTAGCAAAATGGATTAAAATAAGGTATGGATTAGGATTATTGGAAGGATTGTTCAGGACTGACATCTTCACTAACATGGAGCAGCAAACTGACAGAATAAAAAACATCATCAGGTTTCTCTTGATCCTGGAAGCTGATGCATGCTGAGGAGGGAACTTTCAGTTTTGGCAGAAGAGTGCAGAGGAATTTCATTACCGATGTCTCCGTTCTCCATGGCTCGTATATCTGGCCTGAGCCTGCAGTCAGTCTGGGGGATGACTCCCTCCATCTCCTTCTGTAGCTCGTTCAGCTGCATCGCAAATGACGTGAAGTTGTACATCTGTAATTAAAGAGTCACAAATTAGGGAAAAAAGTCTCAATCCCTTTTCAGTCTGCACTCTTGATCGGTGGCTATTTGGTGGTTTCATGTGTGGGACCTGGACAGAGTTGGCCGGTCGGGGTGCAATTCTCCACAGCAGCTGGCTGCCGGGAATCACCTCCACGGTATCTGCAGTTGGCAAAGGAACCGCCTCCCGATCCTCGCTGCCTCCCTGAACACCAACACCAGGAAAAAAATGACAGCCATGTTCTCCAAAAGATGCATTTCCACAGAAAGTTTTAGGTTTTTTTGGTATTATATTCAGAGGAGGGTAGTAACTAGTTACATGTACTTAAAATTTTACCCTACTGAGTATTTTTTATTACAGACTCTAGTACATTTATGAAAAAAACTGTCCATTTTGTTGTACTTTGAGTTACTTTTGATTTTACTGATTTGAAAAAGGCTCAAATGTCCTTGTTTTATACTGTGATAACTTGTTCCTACCAGAAATGCCTGAATGTTTAATCGTTTCAGTGAATTTCTGGTTTTAACTGAAATCAGAGTTGGAATCATTGTTCTTCTATTCTGAATGAAAAAAATATTCATCATATTACAGTCTAATACAGTATTAATTAAAGATTGAATTGTTTATTATTTAAATATTTGTTTTATTTGTTGATGTACATGGAACAGCTGTTTTTGTATGTGTGAACCCACTGAGACAAATTCCAGTCATGTATCTCTATATGGCAATAAAGTACTGTGCGCTGTTTTTTTAAAAAAATATGATTTGGATTACAGTGTAGTGAATGGTATTTATTGATAGTTTATTCAGATAACTATATATGACAAAAAAAGAGTAAAGGTACAAATTTATGAGAGAAAAAATACCAAATATGTATGAGAGAGTGGCAAATTTATCACAAAAGTTGCAAACTTATTTAAAAACAGTTGTTAATTTACAAGAAAAAATGTCTCAAAGTTACAAGACAAAAGCTACTGAAATTTGATTCAGTTTCCGCATATCTATTTGGACGCTGCACCCCTAACAACACTTCTATAGGCTTCCCCATCATGCACTCATCTGCCTGCTTCTGTGATGCTCATATCAAGCACATCAGCAATGTCATCCTCCCATCTCCTTCATGGTCTTCCCCTTTGTCTCTTTCCTTGTATAGTGCCCTCCAAGATGGTTTTCTCTAAGCCTTCACAGTGTTTGATGTGTCCAAAATACTTAAGTTTTTGTGTGTACGTAAAGTTCAGCAGCCAGCCCTCTTTGATATGGAGTTCTTCTACAACTGACTTATTTGTCCTGTGTAGTGTGTCAGGTATTCGTAATAAGTTTCCTGTAGCACTTCACCTCAAAAGCTGTGATCTTCTCTCTGTCTGCCTTTGACAAAATCCATGTCTCGCAACCATAAGTCACTTTTGGAAAAACACCCGCACACAAGAGTCTCAGTTTTGTTTTCCGGTCTTCACTTTTCCATAAGGTTTTCAAATTGGTTAAAGTTTTCATGCCTTGAGCTAGTCTTTTCCTAGTTTCTGTTATGTTGTTACTATTGCTGCAGATGGCTGCTCCTAGGTGTGTGAAGTTTTGTATATTTTCAATAATTTAATTGTCTACTGTGATGTATGCATCTGCTGTTGTTTTGTCTGTCTTCATAATTTTAGTCTTTCGCATTTAATTTGAGGTTGGCTTGTTCACTATGTTCTTTTACTGCGTGTTTCTAGGCCTTCGGCTGATGTTGAGAGCAAGGCTGTATCATCGGCAGATCTCAATTCTTTGATTTTTTGGCCATGACTTTTTAGCTCCTGGAAACCACCACGTTGAACATCTTCATCTTCTGCCACCTTCTTCATGATGGCCTCTGTGTATACACTAAACAAGTACGGTGAAAGAATGCACCCCTGTCTAGCCCCCTGTGTAAGAGGGAACTCTGAGTTTTACTTATTTCGAACTCTAGTTAATCTTCTATTCGTTTCATCAAAATTTGCAATAGAAATTTACTTGCGTGGCTAATGGGTGATATGGTTCTGTAGTTTGAGGAATGCTCAGTGTCCCCCTTTTTATAGACTGGTATGAACACTGCTCTCTTCCAGTCAATTGGCCATTTACCTGTTATCCAGATTTTCTTGCACAGCTGGTAGTACACCGATATACCAACTTCACCGCTTGCCTTTATTATCTCAGAAGTAATGCCATCACAACCTGGTGCCCTTCCATCTTTCAAGCTCTTAACAGCTCTTTCCACTTCTGAACATAGCGGTACTGTGTTCTCTGCATCAGGAGCTATGCTACTGCCTTCAAGGACTTGGCTGACCTCCCCTGATTGTTGATTGTACATATTTTCACAATGTTCCCTCCATCTTCACTTGATGGCTTCTGACTCTATAAGTACAGTATATTGCCACTGCCATCTTTTATCACCCTTAATTTGGGCTGAAATTTTTTTGGCAGAGATTTCACTTAAAATTTGATTAGAAAGTCTAAAATGTACAAGAAAAAGTTGTAAAATTATATGAAAAACATTTGCAAATTTATGTAAAAAAAGAAAAAAAAAATCAAAAATTGGTAAGAGAAGTCCCCTCCTGTGGGTTCACCACCTGGAGGAGGGACCATGGGGGTCCGGTGCTATGTGGATCAAGTGGCAGTCGAAGGCAGAGACCTGGGCAGTCTGATACCAGGCTTCCTAAACTGGCTTTTGGGACGTGGAATGTCACCTCTCTGGTGGGGAAGGAACCTGAACTGGTGCATGAGGTTGAGAGGTACTGGCTAGATATACAGTAGTTGGCCTCACCTCAACACACAGCTCTTGTTCTGGAACCAGTCTCCTGGAGAGGGGCTGGAGCCTGGCCTACTTTGGAGTTGCGCCAGGCGAGAGGCGATGAGCAGGGGTGGGTATTCTTGTATCCCCCCACCTTGCTGCCTCTATATTGGAGTTTTCCCTGGTGGACAAAAGGGTTGTTTCCTTGCACCTTCGGGTTGGGAAACGGGTCCTGACCATCATTTGTGCCTATATACCAAATGATGGTTCAGAGTACCCACCCTTTTTGGAGTCTCTGACTGGGGGTGCTAGAGGGTGCTCCTCTTGGAGACTCCATTGTTGTACTGGAGGACTTCAATGCGCATGTGGGCAACAGATGACCGATTTTGTTATTGTGTCATCAGACCTCAGGCTCAGGTTACTTTATTTGTACCTGTAGGTAGATTTGTTTTGCAGTCAGGTGACATCAATATTTACAAACCACAATTACATTCAACATGAACACAAACACAGGCACACTGTAGCTGACTATAAACATGATAAAAGTACTCAAGGCTCCACCAATCAGGACATAGGACAAAGAGATAAGAGATAAGAGAGAAGGGTCATATTAAAAAGTTAAAGACTAGTCAAAGAGGTTAAAAACTCAAAAGTCTAAAGCCCAATAAAAGATTTAGAACCCAAATAAAAAACCTACAAAAAATAAGTAAATATAAAATAAAATTAATAAATAGGCAACTAAATTATGTGCAATATATTGTTACATCTTGTTCAACTCTTTAACAGCAGCAGCAACAAAGCTGCTTTTGTAGCGCTGGGTTTTACTTTTTGGGACAGCAAACCTCCGTTTGGAGGGAAGAAGCTGAAAGTGGCAGTGCAAAGGGTGGGAGTCATCATTTAAAATGGAGGTAGCAATCCTCTGTACCTGGCTGGTGTACAGGGATGTCAGGCTCAGCTGTGACTCACCAAGCAAACGACTGGACCATCTAACTACCTGATCCAAGGATTTCTTCTGTTTCAGTTTTATCTGACCAAACCATGACACTAAAGAAAAGGATAAAACAGATTCAATAAAAGCCCGATAAAACATTGTCATTATGGTTCGGTCAATTTGGAAGCGTGCAAGTTTCCTTAAACAATGCAAATGTTGCTGACCCTTTTTGCACACCCTTTCACAGTCCTCTTCAAAGTTTAAATTACTATCAATAATCGTCCCAAGATATTTGTAGGATTGTACACATTCAGTGGTCTGGCCTTTTAGTACAGTGACTTCGTGCCTGGGAGTTTTCCTCCTAAAGTCAATAATCATATCTTTAGTTTTTGTCGTACTCAACTGCAGGTAGGAATCCTCACACCAGTGAACAAAATCATCAACTACTGGGCCGTGGCCACTCTCACCATCCTGGAAGAGACTGACAACAACTGAATCAGCATACTTTATAATGTGTCTGTTGTCATGTCTGCTCTGACACATGTTTGTGTACAGGATGAAGAGTAGTGGTGACAAAACACACCCCTGCGGAGAGCCAGTAGAAGAACACTTTTGGTCAGACAATGTACCATTGACCCTTACTCTCTGTGTCCTGTTGGTTAAAAAAAATCCAGAATCCAACCCACCAGATTATTACTCAAATCAAATTGTTGCAGGAGCCTTTCAACTAAAATATGAGGTTGGATTGTATTAAAGGTGGAAGAGAAGTCCACAAATAAAAGCCTGGCGTGTGTCCCATTAAAATCCAGATGTTCAAAAAGCATGTTAAACAGAGTGACAGTGGTGTCCTCCACTCCTCTGTGAGGCCTATAGGCAAACTGCAAAGGATCCAATGCATGCTCAGTCTGCTTTAGGACCTCAAATCTGACCAGTTTTTCAAAAATTTTCATTAAAATTGAAGTCAAAGCAACTGGTCTAAAATCATTTACCGTTTTAGGACAGCTGGATTTTGGAACGGGGACAACCACAGCATCTTTCCAGATCTTAGGCATATGTTGTGTCTGTAAGGACTTATTGAAAATGTAGTGAAATACAGGACTCAGTTCATGTGCACAGGACTTTACCAAGCGCCCACATATATTATCAGGGCCCTGACTTTTGTTCAGTTTTACAGCACAGAACGCCCTTTTAACATCCTGCACCTCAATATTAAAGTGCTGATTGTCTTTGAGTTTCTGTTTCAAACCTTGGGTTTCTGTGCTAAAATCAAAGGAGTCAAAACAACCATAAAAACAATTAAGAGCATTAGCCAGCTCTGTGTCTGAATTAAAACCATCTAAAAACACATAATTACTGCGCTCTGTGCTCTGAAGGCCTGCAATAGTTCTCATACTGGCCCAGGCTGAACCAAGCTTCTTTGTTGCCATCTTGCTTTCCAACTCTGATTTATAATTCTGTTTTGCTCTTAAAATTTCGGCCTTCAGCTCTTTTGTGGCAACCTGCAGCTCAGAAACAACCCCCTGTTTAAAGTCAAGTGCTTTCCTCTGTAAGCAGGATTTAACTGATTTTGTAACCCATGGCTTGTTGTTGGAATATATTTTGACATGTTTACGTGGAACGATCATGTCTCTACAGAAAGCCATGTATGAGCATGTCACGTCCACTAAAGAGTCCAAATCATCTCCGCAGGACAGTGTGAACACCTCCCAGTCCGTACAGTTAGAAGTATTCCTGGAGGCAGTGCACCGAATCCTCTGTCCACACGTTTATGTCTCTGGTCTTCGCCTTGTCTCTTCTGAGAGCAGTTTTATATGTGGGCAGCAAATGTACACAGTTGTGATCTGAGGATCCTAAAGGGGGAAGGGGAATAGATTTATAGGCCCTCTCAATGGATCCATAGCACAGATCCAATGTCTTTTTCGCCTGGTTGGGCAGGAGACATACTGATAAAAGTTTTTAAGTGTCTTCTTTAAAGAAACATGGTTAAAATCCCCAAGTATGAAATTTGGAGCCTCTGGGGAAATCGACTGCAACCGCTGTACCACATCAAAGACGGTGCTGGAGGTGGAGTCAGCATCTGCCCTCGGGTGAATGTACACAGTCGTTATGAAAAGTTGGGGGAACTGGCAGGGCAGATAAAAGGGGCATAGTGACACGGACAGAAGCTCCACATCTGGTGTACAGATGTGCTCTCTGACCGTGACAGATGTACAGTACTGTTTATTAATATATAAACATATGCTGCCCCCTGACGTTTCCCCGTTACCTCTTCCTGCCGATCCGAGCGAAGTGGGGCTCCAAAGCCGTCAATCCACAGGTCCGCATCCCGGTCATGTGCCGTAAGCCACGTCTCCGTGTAAGCCATGACACAGCAGTTCTTGAAATCCTTCTGATATTGTACATTCCCTTGAATTTCATCCACTTTATTTCTCAGGGATTGTACGTTCCCCATAATAATGGAAGGAAGAGGAATGCGGTTAAGCTGACGCCTCCTCAGGCTTAATCTTACGCCTCCACGCTTTCCGCATTTCCTCCTCTTGTCTCTCTTTTCATTGCTGTGTCCATGAAAATCTCTTAAAATAAAGTCTGGCAGTTGTGGCACGGACTCAAACACAGATGCTGCATTATCCATGTTTAAATGCAGTAACATGTCTCTGGAATACTGCGTTCTTCCCGGCGTGATCGCGATCGCGCTTACCTCCAAGACAAAGAGCCGGTAGGAAAGAAACGACAGTGCAAAAACAGGAAGGAAATCCATACTGATGGAACCAGGGAGCTCTTCGTTATATAGTCCACAAACATTCAAGGACAAAAACGACACAGAGAATTACGTTGAAACACATTAAAGTGCATAAAAACAGAGACACAGACGTCAAACTTTTTTCACCCGCTGCCGGTTGCTGCGTGCGCATGTGCCCAGACCTGCAACTGTATGTCTTGGATGCTTGGGTAAACAGAGGTGCAGAGCAGTCAACTGATCACCACCTGGTGGTGAGTTGGATCCGATGGTAGGGGCGGATGCCATTCAGACCTGGTAGACCCAAACGTATAGTGAGGGTGTGCTGGGAACGTCTAGCTGAGACCTCTGTCCAGGAGGTCTTCAACTCCCACCTCTGGAAGAACTTCGACTACATTCCGAGGAAGTCTGGAGACATGGAGTCTGAATGGGCCATGTTCTCCACCTCCATTGTTGAAGCAGCTGCCCAGAGCTGTGGCCGCAAGGCTGTTGGTGCATCTCGTGGTGGCAACCCCCGAACTAAGTGGTGGACATTAGTGGTGAGGGGGGTTATTAAGCTGGAGAAGGAGTTCTATCGAGCTTGGTTGGCTTGTGGGACTCCTGAAGCAGTTGAGGTGTACCGGCAGGCCAAGCGGAGTGCAGCTCGGGTGGTTGCTGAAGCAAAAACTTGGGTGTGGGAAGAGTTCGGTGAGGCCATGGAACAAGACTTGTGGCTGGCCTTGAAGAGATTTAAACTGTCGCAAACTGACCGGCGGCTCAGGAGGGGGAAGCAGCTCCCTGACCAGACTGTGTATAGTGTGGATGGGGCGCTGCTGACTTTGACTGGGGAAATTGTCAGGCGGTGGAAGGAATACTTCAAGGATCTCTTCAATCCCACTGACACACCTTCCACAGAAAAGCAGGGCTTGTGGACGAGGGACAACTCGCTCATCACAGGGGCTGATATTACCAAGGTGGTTAAAAATCTCTTTGGTGGCTGGGCCCCAGGGCTGGACGAGATTCACCCTGAGTACCTCAAGGCCCTGGATGTTTTGGGACTGTCATGGTTGACACGCCTCTGCAACACGGTGTTGATGTCCGGGACAGTGCCTTTGGCATGGCAAACCGGGGTGGTGGTTCCTCTCTTCAAGAAAGGGGACCAGAGGATGTGCTCCTATTTTAGAGGGATCACACTCCTCAGCCTCCCTGGGAAAGTCTATGCCAAGGTACTGGAGAGGGGAGTCCGGCCGTTGATCAAACCTCGAATTCAGGAGGAGCAATGTGGTTTTCGTCCTGGCTGTGGCACATAGGACCAAGTCTTAACCCTCTCGAGAATCCTTGAGGGTTCGTGGGAGTTTGCCCAACCAGTCTACATGTGTTTTGTGGACTTGGAGAAGGTATTCGACCGTGTCCCTCATGGTTTTTTGTGGGGGGTGCTTCGGGAGTATGGGGTATCGGGCTTGTTGTTATGAGCTATGCAGTCGCTATACGACTGTTGTGAGAGTTTGGTTTGTATTGCCAACACTCAGTCGGACTCATTCCCAGTGAGAGTTGGACTCTGGCAGGGTTGCTCTTTGTCACCGATCCTGTTCATAATTTTTATGGACAGGATTTCTAGGTGCAGCCAGGGAACGGAGGACGTCATGCTTGGTGACCACAGGATCTCATCTCTGTTGTTTGCAGATGATGTTGTCCTGTTGGCTTCATCCAGCAATGACCTACAGGCCTTAGTGGGACGGTTTGCCACTGAGTGTGAAGCGGCTGGGATGAGAATCAGCACCTCCGAATCCGAGTCTATGGACCTCAGCTGGAAAAAGGTGGATTGTTCTCTCCGGGTTGGAGACAAGCTCCTGCCCCAAGAGGAGGAGTTTATTTATCTCGGGGTCTTATTCATGAGTGAGGGGAGAGTGGAGCGAGAGAGTGACAGATGGATCGAAGCAGCATCTACAGTGACGCGGACACTGTACCAGTCCATTCTGGTGAAGAGGGTGCTAAGCTCTAAGGCAAAGCTGTCGATTTACTAGTCAATCGACATTCCTACCCTGACCTACGGTCACAAGCTTTGGGTCATGACCGAAAGAATGAGATCGTGGATACAAGCGGCTGAAATGAGCTTTTTACGTAGGATTGCTGGATTCACCTTTAGAGACAGGGTGAGGAGCTCAGTCATCCGTGACAGGCTCAGAGTAGAACCGCTGCTCCTCCACATTGAAAGGAGCCAGTTGAGGTGGCTTGGGCATCTGATCAGGATGCCTCCTGGACGTCTCCCACTTGAGGTGTTTCGGTCAAGTACCACTAGGAGGAGACCCCGGGGCAGATCCAGGACTCGATGGAGAGAATACGTCTCCCAGTTAGTCTGGGAACACCTTGGTATCCCCTCTGAAGAGCTGGAGCAGGTGGCTTGGGAGAGGGAAGTCTGCGCTTCTCTGCTTGAACTGCTGCCTCCGCGAAACGGACCTCCGGAAAAGCGGTTGAAGATGGATGGATGGTAAGAGAAGTCATTCATTACTTACTATTTAAGTAACTTTTATTTAGACTTAATTTAGTAGTTTTTCCTACTTATGATTGAGTAATTAACAAGTAAGTTAACACTACTTTTACTTCAGTAAAATTTCGAGCTCCTCTACCCACCTCCTGTTACATTACAATTTTCACACAATGAATTCAAGCAGTAAACTGATGTGATTCTCTTCTGTTCAGTAAGCCGTACCACACTGCCGCCTTTCTTCTCCTCTGCCCCTTTTTTGTTGCTTTTCTTGTAGGCTTCAAAGGTGGCCGGGTCGACAACATACAGGCACTCGGTCCACTTCCCATAGAGAGCACACAGCTTCTTTTTGCTGTGAAACACACAAACACAAACACACAGGCATACACAGTGACAGCTTTGTATACAGAGACGTTTCTGGCTGTAATGCAGCGTAAATAAAAGCCATAAGAACTTTAGCCCAGGGATATCCATGGAGGGCCTAGACCCTGCAGGTTTTCTCTTCTGCCCAGTCTCTTCAGCAGGTGTTTTCACTGATCAGCAATCAGTGGGAAGAAGTTCAGTGAAATCTGCTGTTGAAGACACTGGCTGGAGGTAAAGCCTTCAGGGTCTTGGCCCTCCATGGGACATGATTAGATGCTCCTGCTTTAGCCAAAAGGAATTCTCCAAGACACAAGTTCTGTCTCAACATTTTTCAGGAGGAGGCCAAAAATTACCTTCAGCTTTTTTTTTTCTTGTAAATGTGTTATTTTTTTCTCTTATTCTTATAGCTTTTATCCCATAAATTTGCAACTTTTTGTTGTAAAGCTGTGACTTTTTTCCTCATAATTTTACTAATTTTTTCTTGTATACAGGTACATCTCAAAAAATTAGAATAGCGTGAAAAAGTTCAATATTTTTTGTCACTCATTTCAGAAAGTAAAACCCATATATTATATAGATCCATTACACTGAGAGTGATATATTTCAAGTTTATTTATTTTAATTTTGATGATTACGGCTTACAGCCCATGAAAACCCCAAATTCAGTTTCTCAAAAAATTAGAATATTACATAAAATTAATTTTAAAAAAATAGTTTTTTAATAGAAATGTTGTCCGACTGAAAAGTATGTCCATGTACACACTCAATACTTGGTCAGGGCTCCTTTTGGATTAATTACTGTATCAATGTGGCGTGGCATGGAGGTGATCAGCCTGTGGCACTGCTGAGGTGTTATGAAGGTCCAGGTTGCTTTGATAGTGACCTTCAGCTCGTCTGCATTGTTGGGTCTGGTGTCTCTCATCCTCCTCTTGACAATACTCCATAGATTCTCTATGGGGTTTAGGTGAGGAGAGTTTGCTGACCAATCAAACACAGTGATGCCATGGTCATTAAACCAGGTTTTGATACTTTTGGCAGTGTGGGGGGTGGCAAGTCCTGCTAGAAAATGAAATCAGCTTCTCCTTAAAGCTTGTCAGCAGAGGAAAGCATGAAGTGCTCTAAAATTTCCTGGTAGATGACTGGGCTGACTTTGGTCTTGATAAAACACAGTGGACAAACACCAGCAGATGACCTCTATTCAGATAAAAGTAAATTTTGCATTTCATTTGGAAATTAAAGTCCCAGAGTCTGGAGAAAGAGTGGAGAGGCACAGAATCTAAGTTGCTTGAGGTTTAGTGTGAAGTTTCCACAGTCAATGATGATTTGAGGAACCATGTCATCAGCTGGTGTTGGTCCACTGTGTTTTATCAAGACCAAAGTCAGCACAGTCGTCTACCAGGAAATTTTAGAGCACTTCATGCTTCCCTCTGCTGACAAGCTTTATGGAGAAGCTGATTTCATTTTCCAGCAGGACTTGGCACCCTCCACACTGCCAAAAGTATCAAAACCTGGTTTAATGACCATGGCATCACTGTGTTTGATTGGTCAGCAAACTCTCCTGACCTAAACCCTATAGAGAATCTATGGAGTATTGTCAAGAGGAAGATGAGAGACACCAGACCCAAAAATGCAGACAAGCTGAAGGTCACTATCAAAGCAACCTGGACCTTCATAACACCTCAGCAGTGCCACAGGCTGATCACCTCCATGCCACGCCACATTGGTACAGTAATTAATCCAAAATTTGCCCCAACCAAGTACTGAGTGTGTACATGGACATACTTTTCAGTCGGCCAACATTTCTATTAAAAAACTATTTTTTAAAATTAATTTTATGTAATATTCTAATTTTTTGAAAAACTGAATTTGGGGTTTTCATGGGCTGTAAGCCATAATCATCAAAATTAAAGCAAATAAACACTTGAAATATATCACTCTCTGTGTAATGAATCTATATAATATATGGGTTTCACTTTCTGAAATGAGTGACAAAAAATATTGAACTTTTTCATGATATTCTAATTTTTTGAGATGTACCTGTATATGAAAGGTTTTTTTCTCATAAATGTGACTTTTTTTAAATTTGCACTTTTTCTAATAAATACAGCTTAAGAAAACAACAGGAGCCCACTGCAAAATCTTTCGTAAATTAGCATCTCTACATGTATGGCAGCCATTCAGTTTGAGTATCTGTTGAATTCCAACACAACGACACCTCAGTCTACCACTGATTAGGTGATCATCTAAGCATGGTAAGGTGCATGGAAACTGTGAAAAATAATCAGTAATTCCACAAATACATATTTCTGAATTCTTCCCAAGTTAAAATTTAATTCTATTGCTTAAGAATGATCATGAACTTGTTTTCTTTGCATTATTTGATCTAAAAGCACATCAAAAAGCAACATCTTTTTTGTTGTTTTGGCCAGTTTTCTGTAATTAGATGCTCTAATTTTGAAAGACGATATTTTGACTTGGGATTTGGGTGAGCTGTTGCCAGTAGATTAGAGAATACAACTAAAGTGTTCATTGTTCATACTTAACACATTTTATTCAATCACAAATAGTAAAACCACATACAGTGATAATTGTGCAATGAGCTCTCTGGTCTCTTAGCTTTTTCCGGAGCTGTATATTACCTTTGTACTTGTAAGTTTGCAACTTTTGTTTTGCAAATTTGTGACTTTTTTTTTCTTGTTAATATGTGGCTTTATTTCTCCTAAATTTTCAACTTTTTAAGAAAAATTATTGTTAACATATTCTTCTTGTAAATTTGCATTTTTTAGCCATAAATTTGTGACTTTTTTCCTTGTAAATTTGCATTTTTTAGCCATAAATTTGTGACTTTTTTCCTTGTAAATTTGCAATCTTTTGTAAATTTGACACTTCTTTCATCATAAATTTGCAGCCTTTTATTGCAAATGTTCAACTTTTTTCCTCTTTTTAATGCTTCTATTAGGAGGAAAGATTTGCTTTCCCATTTTAAACTGTTTCAACTGGAAACAGCCCTGCTGGTGTCCATCACTTTCTATAAATTTCTGCACAACTTTACTTATAAACATTATGATTTATGTGATAAGAAATTACTTTTGATCCTTATAAATGACCATGAATTTACACTGCGAGTAATCCCTGAGCAAACAGTTTCCAGGAAACTGGAAAGGTATGGGATAAGAGGGGTTGGACTGAGTTGGGTGGAAAGTTATTTAAGTAACAGACAACAATTTGTACAAATTGGAGAGCACAAATCACCCTTCATGGACATCACTTGTGGTGTGCCCCAGGGGTCAGTTTTGGGACCCAAACTCTTTATTTTATATATAAATGACATATGCCAAGTATCAAAAATTCTGAAATTTATTTTGTTTGCGGATGACACAAATATCCTCTGCACTGGTGAGAATTTGCAGCAGGTTTTAGAGGTGGTCACAACTGAAATGAAAAAATTAACGCAGTGGTTCAACAAAAATAAATTATCTCTAAATCTAAAAAAAACAAAGATTATGTTGTTTGGAAATTATAAAATAAATCATGAAATAATGGTAACGATAGATGATACCAGAATAGAAACAGTACAGGAAAATAAGTTTCTGGGGGTGACGCTTGACAATAAGATCTGCTGGAAACCTCACATCAGTCACATCCGGGCCAAATTAGCAAAATGTATAGGCATACTGGGGAAGACAAGACACTTCTTGGACTATAAATCATTGGTCTTATTGTACAATTCACTGTTTTTACCTTATCTTAACTACTGTGTAGAAGTCAGGGGAAACACCTACAAAACCAACCTACAGTCAATATGCACATTACAAAAAAGAGCTATAAGGATAATAAACAATGCAGGATATAGAGACCATACCAATTCGTTGTTCTTAAAGTCACATGTCATAAAGTTCATCGATTTAGTTAAATTTAAGACAGCACAAGTAATGTACAGGGCAATTAATAATCAACTACCAACTAATATACAAAAAATATTTAAAAAAAGAGACAATGATCATAATTTGAGGGGAGACTTAAACTTTACAAAACCCAAGATACGTACTACCAAGAAAAGTATGTGCATATCTGTCTGTGGGGTGGATTTGTGGAACAGTCTGGAGCCGGAACTGAAACTATGTACAAACAGAAATCAATTCAAAAAGAGGTATAAGCACCATTTGCTGAAAGGGTATATGTTAGAAGGGTAGTAGTTATATGTACGATTCATTATGTTCACTCTGGGATATTATGGGACACTATGGAATGGTGGGTGGGACAGCACTGTGTATATCTGTGTTGTTTGAGGCTGGTTTTGTTGTATGGACATCATTGTATGCTAGAATGGATGGGTGTTAATGTTGATTTGTAAAAAATACAGTAAATTGTTTACTTGAGGTCTTAAAGGTGGTAATTTGTATAAAATTCACATGGGTGTATCTATGGAAAAGAGGAGATGGAATTAATAAGTGTTCACTTCTTCCTTCTCCCTTTCGAACAGTGTATAATGTTACTTTATTGCATTTGCCATTTGCTTGTATTTGTTATATTTTTGTGTTCGAAATAAACTATCTATCTATCTATCTATCTATCTATCTATCTATCTAACACACACAGACACACAAAGAAAATGTCATCAGGCACAAGAGCTACTGATGATTTCAGTTTTATTTTCCTCTCTCTTTTTTGGCTTTAACAGATGAAATGATTGACAAATGCTCCAATAACATTTAAAATACGTCCTTTTATGTGTTGAGGATTTCTGGAAATTTTAATTAAATAAAACTTCTCCGTTTAAAAAAGAAGCCAAAAACGGCAGCTCAAGGCTCATGAGCCACCAGGCGCCACGCTGGGCAAACAAACAAGGCTGTCTCATCTGTTCTGCCTCTCATCCCTTGTGGGTAGATTTCATCCCCACAGTACTGTGTTTTTGTAGTTCATTTTCCTTCATGTTTGTGTATTTCACTACATTTCTTGCCTTTTTTTTTAATTCTCCTCCTGAACACTAGCTATACAAAAATGATTTAAGCTGACTCACCGCCTCCGTTCATGCGTCACACTTGATTCACCTGTTTGAGTCTGTTTGCTTTCGCTGTTTGAAGATTTTAGTTGCCTTTCCAACACTCATGGCTTGTGGCTTTTGTTCTGCACCAACGCACATATCCCTCAAGAATCACTTACTACTGAAAAGAACTAAACATGTAAATTGTTAAGTGATAATTTGCATAATGATTTGATTTTGTAAAGCAAGCTGCTGCTAATTTACTTTGTGGGCCCCCATTTCAAATGAGACACTTTTTTTTTTCAAAATCATATTTGTTCTACAATATGTTTGAATCAGGCAAATAAATTAGCTACTTGACACAGACTGCAATTCCATCTAATACTGAAGAAAAGTAACTTGTCCAGGCTTTGAGAACATCTTTGTGACAGCTGTATTGCAATGTGACTTCTGAATTAAAGATTAGAAGGAAATAAGTTTATTCAGCTCTCAAATCACTATTTTCTTCAATATGCAATACTGGAATCACTGTGTAAAAAGATAGCTTTCATCAGTGTCATGCTGTACCTTTTATCCAGAATACACCCTTCAACTTTGTGCAGTTCTTTTCCAAAAAGGCCACACGGTTTGAAATTCAGGTAGCACCTCTCTCCAGTTCTGGGTGAAAAGAGGATGAAAAACATGATTAAAACCTTTCGCAACACTTCCTCATCAGTAGAGTCTGACTTCTTCCTTGATGCTGAGAAGTGCTCAAAACATTATCAACAGTCCTTTTCTCTATGGAAGTGTATCCAAAATCAAATCTGGGATAGTAAACTTAGTACGAAAATTAAAAATACTAAATGTGTAGTATTGAACCAGACTGTCAGTGATGGAGTAGCTCATTCTGGCCTGATGAAATCACCTCAAGAGCACCCAGATCTCCTGAACATTGACCTTGACCTTGAGCAAGGCCTACATGCAGAGCGGCCTGAAGATCAATGTGCATGAGTTTGCCAAACACTGGGGAAATTGCCTAGGAGGAGTAGCAGTTTTTGTGACATCATAAATGCCCAGATCTCCTGACCTCTGACAATGACCTTGACCTTTGTGTGAGGGTTTGTTGAGAATTAGGGTAATTGCCTAAAGGTGCGTTCAGCCCAAATGTGAACAGGCAGTGCAAATCCATACAAAGTCAATAGAAAGAGGTGAGCACATGCAAAAACGCGCATTTGCGTGTTCACGTCCAAGGGATAGCGCTGTCATCTGAGTAAAAGTATCAGCACTGGAGAGTAGACTAGTTTGAAAATGAGACTGACACTCACCTGGAGACAAAAGGACTGGGAGCTCTTCAGCTGAACTGGAATGTCGGAGTTATATATCCACAGATTCCTGCCACGGACGTGCTAACAGGGCTAGCAAGCTAGCAACGGAAACATCCATCAAGTTTTCAAGGCAGGGACAGCTTTTTCAGGTGAGCCCCCTGTCTGATAATGCAAACCTAAACATGGCATTATTTTGGGGATTTCAACAGCAGGTTGAACACTGCTGCAGAAGTTATAAAGGCAACTTCGCCTCTCTGCACCTCACACAGATGGTGAATTCATGTCTATTCATGTGTTTACACCGAGTGTAATCGTGCTGCGTGAAAAATTCACCCGTTCACGTTTGGTCTGAACGCACCTTAAGAGTAATAACAATTCTCATAAAATCAAATAAGCGCTCAGATCTTCTGACCTTTGACTGTGACCTTGACCTCAAGCACAACTTGGATATACCCCCACCGATGATTAATGTGCATGAGTTTGTTAAGAACTGGGCAAATGGCCTAGGAGGAGTATTGATTGTTTTCTGAACCACATAAGTTCCCAGATCTACTGACCTTTGACCTTGACCTCAAGCACAGCTTGGATGCAGACCCACCTGAGAATCATTGAGTGACTTTGGTGACCGTTGGGCAATTGCCTAGGAGGAACTGCAAATGTGGATAGATGGACAGATGCCGCACTATCGTATTAATTCCTTTCAGCTTTGCTAGTTAGTTGTTGTTTGCAGCTCAAACACCAATGATACTAGGAGTGGGAATTGCGAGGGACCTCATGATATGATATGTATCACAATATTTTGGTCAAGATGCAATATTGTCACAATACTACAATTCTTTAAGTACTGCAATACCATATATTATTTATGTAAATAATAAAAGATCATTATGTACAGTTAGGCCCAAAAATATTTGGACAGTGACACAAGTTTTGTTATTTTAGCTGTTTACAAAAACATATTCAGGATACAATTATATAATTAATATGGACTTAAAGTGCAGACTCTCAGCTGTAATTTGAGAGTATTCACATCCAAATTGGAGCAAGGGTTTAGGAATTATACCTCTTTAATATGTAGCCACCTCTTTTTCAAGGGACCAAAAGTAATTGGACAATTGACTCAGAAGGCTGCAAAAAAAAAAATAACAAGGCTGCATGGGCTCTTCCCTCGTTAACCTGTCATCAATTAAGCAGTTAAAAGGTCTGGAGTTGATTCCAGGTGTGGCGTTTGCATTTGGAAGCTGTTGCTGTGAACACACAACATGCGGTCAAAGGAGCTCTCAATGGAGGTGAAACAGACCATCCTGAGGCTGAAAAAAAAGAAGAAATCCATCAGAGAGATAGCAGAAATGTTAGGAGTGGCCAAATCAACAGTTTGGTACATTCTGAGAAAAAAAGAGTGCACTGGTGAGCTTGGGAACTCAAAAAGGCATGGACGTCCACGGAAGACAACAGTGGTGGATGATCGCAGAATCCTTTCCATGGTGAAGAACAACCCTTCACAACATCCACTCAAGAGAAGAACACTCTCCAGGAAGTAGGTGTATCAGTATCTAAGTCTACCATAAAGAGAAGACTTCATGAGAGTATGTAAATACAAAGGATTCACCACAAGGTGCAAACCATTAATCAGCCTCAAAAATAGAAAGGCCAGAATTGACTTTGCCAAAAAAACACCTGAAGAAGCCAGGCCAGTTCTGGAACAGCATTCTTTGGACAGATGAGACTAAGATCAACCTGTACCAGAATGATGGGAAGAAGAAAGTTTGGAGAAGAATTGGAACAGCTCATGATCCAAAGCACACCGCATCTTCTGTAAAATATGGTGGAGGTAGTGTGATGGCATGGGCATGCATGGCTTCCAATGGCACTGGGTCACTTGTGTTTATTGATGATGTGACAAAAGACAGAAGCAGCCGGATGAATTCTGAAGTGTATAGGGATATACTTTCTGCTCAGATTTAGCCAAATGCAGCAAAGTTGATTGGATGGCACTTCACAGTACAGATGGATAATGATTCAAAACATACTGCAAAAGCAACCCAGGAGTTTTTTAAAGCAAAGAAGTGGAATATTCTGCAATGGCCGAGTCAATCACCAGATCTCAACCCAATCAAGCATGCATTTCACTTGCTCAAGACAAAACTTAAGGCAGAAAGACCTACAAACAAGCAACAACTGAAGACAGCTGCAGTAAAGGCCTGGCAAAGCATCACAAAGGAGGAAACCCAGCGTTTGGTGATGTCCATGGGTTCCAGACTTCAGGCAGTCATTGCCTGCAAAGGATTCTCAACAAAATATTGAAAAGTAACATTTTACTTAGGGTTATGTTTATTTGTCCAATTACTTTTGAGCCCCTGAAATGAGGAGCGTTTGTATAAAAATAGCTACAATTCCTACATGTTTAATCAAATATTTTTGTTCAACCCCTTGAATTAAACCTTAAAGTCTGCATTTCAATTCTGTTGTAGTTGTTTCATTTCAAATCCAATGTGGTGGCATGCAGAGCCCAAATCATGAAGATTGTGTCACTGTCCAAATATTTCTGGGCCTAACTGTATGTTTAGGGATTGGTGCATCATTGCAAATGTCAAGTACTGTGATACTGCGCCAAATCACTCTTTGGCCCCACCCCTTAGTTAGTTAATCCCTTCACACCTGAAGGTGTATATGGCCGGCGCCTATCTCCGTTTCTCTGACCCTAGGCCACACAGCTACTGTAAGTAGTGAAAGCTACAGCGGGGGGTCAGTCCTCTGGTAGCTCTGTGGGTAACTTTACTTTCCCCATTCCATTATGCGGAGCACCACGCTAGAAGGCAGAAAGCACCATTTTTATATGGTCTTTGGTATGACCCGGCCGGGATTTGAACCCCTGCCTCCCGGGTGTGGGGCGGATGCTCTACCAACTGAGCCACCACTCCGGTGGCTCAGTTGGCCCCACCCCTAGCACCATCTAATGGACTGAAAAGTCAAATGCTTTTATTACTCTGGTACCTAAATAAGTAAGTTTGTATTTGTGACATTTATCAATAATGTTCAATAAAGTATCACAATATTGTGTCAAGCTGAAGAAGGAGTCCTGTCGAGCTTGGTTGGTTTGTGGGACTCCCGAAACAGCTGAGGTGTACTGGCAGGCCAAGTGGAGTGCAGCTCGGGTGGTTGCTGAAGCAAAAACTCGGGTGTGGGAAGAGCTTGTTGAGGCCATGGAACAAGACTTACAGTCGGCTTCGAAGAAATTCTGGCAAACTGTCCGGCGACTCAGGAGGGGCAAGCAGCTCCCTGTCCACACTGTGTATGGTGCGGATGGGGTGCTGCTGACTTCAAATGGGGACATTGTCGAGTGGTGGAAGGAATACTTTGAGGAGCTCCTCAATCCCACTGACATGCCTTCCACAAAGAAAGCAGAGCTTGAGGACAAGAGGGACGACTGCCCATCACAGGGGCTGGGGTTGCCGAAGTGGTTAAAAAACTCTTTGGCGGCCGGGCCCCAGGGGTGGACAAAAGTTGCCATGAGTACCTCGAGGCTATGGATGTTGTAGGGCTGTCACAGTTGACACGCCTCTGCAACATTGCGTGGAAGTCGGGGACAGTACCTTTGGCATGGCAAACTGGGGTGGTGGTTCCTCTCTTCAAGAAAGGGGACCGGAGGGGGATCACACTCCTCAGCCTCCATGGGAAGGTCTATGCCAGAGTACTGGAGAGGAGAGTCTGGTCACTGGTCAAACCTCAGATTCAGGAGGAGCAATGTAGTTTTCGTCCTGGCTGTGGCACATTGGATCAGCTCTTTACCCTCTCAAGAATCCTCGGGTTTGTGCGAGTTTGCCCAACCAGTCTACATGTGTTTTGTGGACTTGGAGAAGGCAATCAACCGCGTCCCTCATGGATTTTTGTGGGGGGTGTTTCGGGAGTATGGGGTATCAGGCTTGTTGTTACAAGCAATCCAGTCTCTATATGACCGTTGTGAGAGTTTGGTTCGCATTGTGAACACTCGGTTGGACTCATTCCCAGTGAGAGTTGGACTCTGTCACCGATCCTGTTCATAATTTTTATGGACAGGATTTCTGGTGACCACAGAATCTCATCTCTGCTGTTTGCAGATGATGTTGTCCTGTTGGCTTCATCCAGCAATGACCTACAGGTCTTACTGGGACAGTTTTCTACTGAGTGTGAAGCGGCTGGGATGAGAATCAACACCTCCAAGTCCGAATCCATGGTCCTTAGCTGGAAAACGGTGGACTGCCCTCTCCGGGATGGGGCTGAGCTCCTGCCCCAAGTGGAGGAGTTTAAGTATCTCAGAGTCTTATTCATAAATGAGGGGAGAATGGAGCAAGAGATTGACAGATGGATTGGAGCAGCATCTGCAGTAATGTGGATGTTGTACCGATCTGTCGTGGTGAAGAGGGAGCTGAGCTCTCAGGCAAAGCTGTTGATTTACCGGTCAATCTACATTCCTCCCCTCGCCTATGGTCATAAGCTTTGGATAATAACTGAAAGATTGAGATCGCGGATACAAATGGCTGAATTGAGCTTTCTTCGTAGGATTGCTGGACTCACCCTTTGAGACAGAGTGAGGAGCTCAGTCATCTGGGAGAGGCTCAGAGTAGAACCGCTGCTCCTCCACACCGAAAACAGCCAGCTGAGGTGGTTTGGGCATCTGATCAGGATGCCTCCTGGATGCCTCCCACTTGAGGTGTTTCGAGCACATCCAACTGGGAGGAGACCCTAGGGCAGACCCAGGATACGTTGGAGAGACTATGTCTCCTAGTTGTCCTGGGAATGCTTTGGCATCCTCTCAGAAAAGCTGGAGCAGGTGGCAGGGGAGGGGGAAGTCTGAGCTTCTCTGCTTGAACTGCTGCCTCTGCGACATGAACCTCCGGAAAAGCAGTAAAGATGGATGGATGGATATATGGATACTGTGTCTCTGAATTGATATACTATCACCACCACAAAGTATCGCGATACATTGATGCATCAAATTTTTTCCTCACCCCTAGCTATCATCAAATAAGATCACCTTTTAAAAAGCATTCTTTTTAAAATTCTGAAATAATACTGAGTCTACATCTAAAGCTCCCATCACACCAAACTCATTCTCAGAACGTCCTAGCCTGTCCTAAGAAATTGATGAAATGGGGTGGAAAATGGGCAACGTGGAGCAAAAAATGCCTTGAATATGACTATTTTACTCTTACATGATTCGAGACAAATCCACTTCATTTTCATCCTGAATGTAGTCAGTTCTTTCAACGTTCAAAACGGGGAAAAGTAGCCGTCCATCTTGTTTCTAATCCGTTCTTGACAAGTTTAACCTCATCCTTACCCAGTTAAAACCCGTTCTTGACTCGTTTCACTCTGCTCTAAAACACTGTTACACAGTAACACAACTGGGTGGTATAAATAGGTCGGCCTACCCTTGTGTGGTGGGATTACACCACAATACCATCCATCCATCCATCCATCTTCTTCCGCTTAATCCTTTTCGGGTCGCGGGGGGGCTGGAGCCTATCCCAGCATCTTTGGGCGAGAGGCAATTTACACCCTGGACAGATTGCCAGTCCATCGCAGGGCCAACACAGAGAGACAGACAACCATTCACTCTCACAGTCATACCTAAGGACAATTTAGAATCCCCAGTTTGTGATGCCAATTAACCTAACGTGCATGTTTTTGGCATGTGGGAGGAAACCGGAGAAATCCCGGAGTAAACCCACGCAGACACGGGGAGAACATGCAAACTCCACACAGATCACTGTTGGTCGGGGCGTGGGATCGAACCCAGGATTCCCCTGGCCAAGGGTGAGTTGCTGTGCTGCTGCAGTGCTAACCACTCCGCCACCGTGCTGCCCCTACACCACAATACAACAATCGTAAATATAGCTCCACACACCTATGGTTGACCAACTCCACATTTCCATACTGCTCAATCCATAGCTGACCCACAATGATGTTGTGAACACAACACGTGGGGTTTGTCCATGTGTAGGCTTCATTATACCTGGAAAAGTTTAGAAAAAGTATTTAGATCAACTGAGCACAACAAGGCCCCCCCCCCCCCCTTTCAGTATGAAGCTCTTACTTGGGCAGCTCTAGTGTGATGGTGCCTTTGGGGTCAGCTTCCACACTCTTGCCCCAGAATTTGAGTTTGGGGTAGATGGACCCATGAAACACAAAATCCTTCTTCAGGCCCTCAGCGTGGAAGGCGCTGACTGGAGGGTGGTGGCTCACCTGCTCCGAAATTAGCCTGAAGCCCAAATCCTCCCTGGGAGAAGAGATAGCAATGAATAATGAAGCTGCATGTTTATTAAGAGTAAGGAGAAAGATAAAGCCCCACAACAGTTACAATAAAAGAACAAGATCACCAAAATTCAACTAGAATGTAAGCAGGCAAGCAGCATTTATTTAGACTGCTCACATACAGAAATGGTTTACAATACACACCAAGAAAACTAGAATTGAAACATTAAAAATCACCTATCTAGAAAGTGTTCCCCAAGTCTGCCAAAATTTAAGTGCTAGGTCCAAGTTTTTATTTGGATCTATTATTTTTATTTGGATATATTATTATCAAGTCTTTATTTGGATCCTCCTGGGATTGATCGTCACTTCCTTGTGGTAACGTATCGTCACTTTCTGTTTTGCTGTCTGTCTGTGTGGTTTGCTCTCCTCACTCTCCTGAGCTTTGGGTTAGCCACTAGCGATGGCTACTAGCTCTCCTTCCTCTCCTCCTCTGGTGTGCTCTCTCTGTCAGATGTTTAGCTACACCTCTGCCTCTTTTAGTGATAACGGTAAATGTAATAAATGTTGTCTTTTTGAGGCGCTCGAGGCGAGGTTGTCTGATTTGGAATCCCGGCTCCGCTGCATTGAAACACCATCTGCGCCAGTTACTCCTGACGGACGCCCCTTAGCTGCAGCGGAGCTAGCTAGCTTAGGCCCCCCTGTTAGCGGTCCTCCGGCTCTCCTCAGCAGCGAGGAGACTGGGTGGGTGACGGTGAGAAGGAAGCTTAGTCGCAAAGCCCCGGTACACCACCAACCTGTTCACGTTTCTAATCGTTTTTCCCCGCTCAGCGACACACCCACTGAGGAAAAAACTCTGATCATTGGCGACTCTGTAGTCAAAAACGTGAACCTAGAGACTCCAGCGGCCATAGTCAAATGCATTCCTGGGGCCAGAGCAGGCGACATTGAGTCAAATTTGAAAATGCTGGCTAAAAGTAACTGTAAATACTCCACAATTGTTATTCACGCTGGCATTAATGACATCCCTCTCCGGCAATCGGAAGTCACAAAACTTAATGTAGAATCGGTGTGTGACTTTGCAAAAACAATGTCTGCCACTGTAGTATTCTCTGGGCCCCTCCCCAATCTGACCAGTGATGACATGTTTAGCCGCTCGTCATCCTTGAACCGCTGGCTGTCTGTGTGGTGTCCTGCAAATGACGTGGGCTACATTGACAATTGGAGCTCTTTTTGGGGAAAACCTGGTCTTATGAGACGAGACAGCATTCATCCCACTTTGGATGGTGCTTCTCATTTATCTAACAATCTGGCATCTTTTTTATCCAAATTTCCAAAACATTGACTACTCAGAGTTGGGACCAGGAAGCAGAGTCGCAGTCTTACACGCCTCTCTGCAGCTCCTCTTCATCCGCCACCCCTCAGCTTAGCCCCTGTCTTCCCCATCAGAGAATCATTGTCTGCTCCCTCCAAAGTAAATAAAAATATAATATATAAGCATCCCAAAGTGATTAAGCAAAATATTTTTAAAACTCAAATTAAAAAGCCTCTAAAATGAATGATTTGGCCTCTGTTCCTCCTCATAATTTAAAAATTAAATGTGGTTTATTAAATATTAGGTCTCTAACTCCCAAGTCTCTGTTAGTCCATGATCTGTTAATTGATCGTCAGATTGATTTAATTTCCCTTACAGAGACTTGGTTAGGGCAAGAGGATTATGTTGGTTTAAATGAATCAACTCCCTCTGGTTATTTAAACTGTCAAAATCCCAGAAGTTCTGGTCGTGGAGGAGGAGTAGCAACAATTTACCATTCCAAATTACTAGTTAATGTAAAGCAAAAAACATGTTATAATTCCTTTGAGGGCCTGGTCCTCAGTATTGGGCACTTTAGCAATTTTAGGTTAAACCCAATTTTATTTGCCATAGTTTATCGTCCCCCATCAACCTACTCAGAATTTTTATCCGAATTTGCTGATTTCTTAGCTGATTTAGTGCTGAAATCTGATAGAATAATTATAGTAAGGGAATTTAATATACATGTGGATGTAGATAGTGACTGCCTTAATGTGGCATTTAATTCAATATTAGACTCGATTGGGTTTTCTCAGAAAGTAGGAAATTCTACTCATTACCTCCACCATACATTGGACCTTGTTCTGACATATGGCATAGAAATAGAAAATCTTGTTGTGTCTCCTCATAACCCTGTACTGTCAGACCATTGTCTGTTAACCTTCGATTTTACTATTTCTGACTATTTGGCTCCTAAAGAAAAATATTATTACAGTAGATGCCTCTCAGATGATGCTGTTACCAAAATTATGCAGATTGTTTCCTATATGCCATGTGTCAACACAATGGAAATAAGCTACAGACAGCTTGCTCCTTCTGTAATTGATAACATGGTGGATAGTGTTACAGCTTCTCTGCATCAGACTCTAGACTTGGTGGCCCCCTTAAAAAAGAAAAAGTCTAATCAGAGATTTCTAACTCCTTGGTTCAACACAGAAACTCGTAGCTTAAAACAGAAGACTCGTCAATTAGAAAGAAAATGGCACTCCACTAATTTAGATGAAATCTATTTAGCTTGGAGAAACCCATCAGAGCCCCTAGAAATGTTTTTAACTAGCTATGGATATATTTTTTGAACTTATATCCATTTATACACCCATCTTCAAAATATTTATTCCCATTGTGAAATGAGTATTTTTTTTAAAGCGGTATCGATATTTATAATTTTATTCACGTTTTTTAACACTTAGTTCTCATGTACGAATAATAGTGCAGTAAGATTATGAGTGGAGATTTTTGTGTTCTTTTTTTTTTCCTTAGTGTTTCTTCTTTTTTTTTTTTTTTTTTTCCTTTTCCTCATTTAATAATGGAAGTGTATTAGGGCAAATTGAAGCTGAAACCTTTGTTAATACTGAACAGCAACCACAAGACATTTTAGGAGATATTGACCCAGACAATAACTATTTTAATCATATTAACAATAAGTGTGCTTATTATGATCAACAATTAAATGGAATTATGAATTTGGATCAGACATTGACAATAATACATATTAATAGTAGGAGTCTCTATGCAAACTTTGATAGTATTAAGGAGTTTTAAATCAGTTTAACACCCCATTTAGGATTATTGCAATAAGTGAAACATGAAGTAAATAAAAAAATTAGGCAACAACTGCCTAACTGTACAGGGCTTCAAGGCCATCAAGCAGTCTACTCCCAGGAGAGGAGAAAAGAGGGGAGGCAGTGAGAGCATGAAACCCTTTGGCTGTAACTAATCAATTAACTTACTAAAATAGTTACAAAATCCATAAGTTGCATATTTTTAATAAAATTATTATAAAGTATAGCTTAAATTTTAGAAAAATGAAAATCTTTATAAGAGCTAAAAGCTCAATAAAGCTTAATCTGGCATTGATAATACAGTGGGTAGTCGGTTTGACAACATGTTTAGTAAATGAGATGAGATTGGGGGAAGATTATACAGGGGGCCTTAGTTAGTATCGGTATTACTTTATTAATTATTGCTCTCTGTAGGTGGTGTTGTATTCCTATGATTAAATGACTTGTTGAAAGATCTATTGTTGCAGCTTTCTCCTCTAAAGACCCATCCCCATACCAAGGTGTCCAGGAAGCTGTCCACCTGCTCTCTCACTACCAGGATGACAACGAGGTCGTGCAAAGATTGGACTCTGACGGGGACCCGGAGAATGCGGATGAAATAGTTTAGGATCTACGATAGGGTCTACAATATACATTTACATGGTGTTAGATTTTGCTTTGCTGTGCTTTGGCCCCACAGGTTTCCATTGTGACCACTGATTTTGTATATACATGTGTTTATATAGTGTAAGTGCTCACATGTGAACACATACACATGTGCATATACATGCATGTATGTGCCTTTATTCTGTGTCCACATGTGTGCACTGGTTATTTGTAGTATAGTTTTATACATCGTACACACATAGGCCCTTTGTTATGGTTGTCCACGATGTCTGCACCACACCAGATGTCCTCTGGAGATATGGCGACCTGATACAATTGCCGGAAAGAGGACATCACACACATATACACACGTGGACAAAATTGTTGGTACCCCTCTGTTAATGAAAGAAAAACCCACAATGGTCACAGAAATAACTTGAATCTGACAAAAGTGGTAATAAATAAAAATTCTATGAAAATTAACGAATGAAAATCAGACAATGCTTTTGAATTGTGGTTCAACAGAATTATTTTTAAAAAACAAACTCATGAAACAGGCCTGGACAAAAATGATGGTGAAGCGGCATGAAATAAAGCGGCGTTGGTGAAGGTTTTAAGTAGTATTTATTAAATCATACCGCCGTCACGAGCTCCGCTCCCGGCGCCGTGCATGCGCGCCGGGAGCGGGCCCAGCGGCTCTCGGCAGAGGGAAGAGAGACACACTGTGTGTGCGTCCAGCAGCAGTTGAAGAGTGAGAGAGTGAGCATGGGTTACAGTGCAGTATATACAGTATACCCAACTACAACAATACATAAAAGAGCATTCCCCCAGCAGTTGGTATGATCAAAGAGATAACAGAACAGGCATGAGACATTTGCATTTGAGAGACATATTGATCTCGGTCCCTAGGTCACAGTAAGGACAGGACGCATGAACACAATGCATGAAAGGCAACATTAACATCACAGAAGTGAGCCAGAAGAAGCGGGGCCGCCTGTAGACATTAATACACATTTCACTGTTCTGTTAATTGCTCTAGCCGAGCGCTGTGTCTGTCCAGTCTGTTGTGGGGGTTTACACCAAACCGCCACAATGGTACCCTTAACTTAATATTTTGTTGCACAACCTTTTGAGGCAATCACTGCAATCAAACGATTTCTGTAACTGTCAATCAGACTTCTGCACCTCTCAGCAGGTATTCTGGCCCACTCCTCATGAGCAAACTGCTCCAGTTGTCTCAGGTTTGAAGGGTGCCTTCTCCAGACGGCATGTTTCAGCTCCTTCCACTGATGTTCAATAGGATTTAGATCAGGGCTTATAGAAGGCCACTTTAGAATAGTCCAATGTTTGGCTCTTAGCCATTCTTGGGTGTTTTTAGCTGTGTGTTTTGGGTCATTATCCTGTTGCAAGACCCATGACCTGCGACTGAGACCAAGCTGTCTGACACTGGGCAGCACATTTCTCTCTAGAATACCTTGATAGTCTTGAGATTTCATTGTACCCTGCACAGATTCAAGACACCCTGTGCCAGATGCAGCAAAGCAGCCCCAGGACATAACACAACCTCCTCCATGTTTCACAGTAGGGACAGTGTTCTTTTCTTGGTATGCTTCATTTTTGCGTCTGTGAACATAGAGCTGATGTGCCTTGCCAAAAAGTTCCAGTTTTGTCTTGTCTGTCCATAGGACATTCTCCCAGAAGCTTTGTGGCTTGTCAACATGCAGTTTGGCAAATTCCAGTATGGCTTTTTTATGATTTGTTTTCAACAGTGGTGTCCTCCTTGGTCGTCTCCCATGAAGTCCACTTTGGCTCAAACAACGACGGCTGGTGCGATCTGACACTGATGTACCTTGACCTTGGAGTTCACCATGAATGTGTTTAGAGGTTGTTCTGGGCTCTTTTGTTACCATTCGTATTATCCATCTCTTCCATTTTTCATCAAGTTTCCTCCTGCGGCCACATCCAGGGAGGTTGGCTACAGTCCAGTGGATCTTAAATTTCGGAATAATATGTGCAACTGTAGTCACAGGAACATCAAGCTGCTTGGAGATGGTCTTATAGCCTTTACCTTTAACATGCTTGTCTACAATTTTCTTTCTAATCTCCTGAGACAACTCTCTCCTTTGCTTCCTCTGGTCCATGTTTAGTGTGGTACACACCATGCCACCAAACAGCACAGTGACTACTTGTCACCCTTTAAATAGGCCGACTGACTGATTACAAGTTTGTAGACACCTGTGATGTTAATTAGAGGACACATCTTGGTTGAACATGTCTCTATGGTCACATTATTTTCAATCTTTTCTAGGGGTACCATCATTTTTGTCCAGGCCTGTTTCATGAGTTTGTTTTTTAAAATAATTCTGTTGAACCACAATTCAAAAGCATTGTCTGATTTTCATTGGTTAATTTTCATAGAATTTTTATTTATTACCACTTTTGTCAGATTCAAGTTATTTCTGTGACCATTGTGGGTTTTTCTTTCATTAACAGAGGGGTACCAACAATTTTGTCCATGGCTGTAGAATCTTAGACTCACTACACACAGGGATTAGAATACGGTTATGAGATGGGTTTAGATCCATCTCAACAGGGGGAGATGCAAAAACAAAATATGAAATTGACAAATGTGTGAGGTGCCCTGTTAGGACACCTCAACAGGGGGTATTGTTGGTAAAAATCTCCAAATGCATCTGTTTTTCTTAGAATGTCAGTTATTGTGCAACAATGTTATCACACTTCCTCCTCTGCTTGCCCTGCATGCTACACAGCTTGTTGAGGTCATGCACCCACGCATACACCCTATGACATGTCCGCTGAAACCAGATAGAACTGGCCAGCCCGCTGCTGTGCCATCACATAAGATGGAAAAACAATGACACGCAGAGGGACAAACCCCTCCTTCTTGCATGAGGGAGTGGGTGAGCATTAGGGTGCGGTCAGGTTTTATAAAAACTGTAAGTTCTAGAGTTCGGGAGCACTATCTCGGGGTATATTCCCAAGAGTGGTGTTCCAGCGCTGCTTGTAATCCATATCTCAACTTCAGTAAGCAGTTGAAAGTATATTTCCTCTCTCAGTCTGATTATTTGGCCTTCGTATAAAAGAACTGGGGGTTAATGTTGTTTAGACGCAACACCCATTACATCCAGAATATAACAAAGTAAACCAAAACGACCTAAGTTATAATAACTGTGGATTAATAAACCAGGTGGAAACACAGTGTCTAGAACAGGGGTCACCAACGCGATGCCCGCGGGCACCATGTCGCCCGCAGGGACCACATGAGTCGCCCGCAGGCCTGTTCTAAAAATAGCACAACTTGCAAGTGAGCTGCGTCTAAGATGTAATTTTTTCTGCCGCTATTTTTTAAAATCACACTTGCATTTATATAGATTTTAAAATGACAATGTGTTGTAAGATGTGTCTCTTTAAACAGGACAGCTCAGTGCGTGAACGTGAGTGAGTGCGTGCGCGCAGCCGAGGCGTGCCCCGGGTGTGTGAAATGGCCCCGACGAGTGAACGGTGTGTGTGATTTTGGACGGATGAGAGAAGAGAGCGAGGCGACCGGAGCAGGTAGAAATGGTTGCTAATAATATTGCAGTCTGTGAATAAAGCCCCAACGCTTCAGCGAAACGGCCTGTGCCTCTGTGTACCACCATATCTCCTGTTTAACAAGAGTGAGGTTTTACTCGGGAGTTGACCCCGGAGGAGGAAAAGCGCCTCCGGCCCTGGAGAAGACAGATCTCCCCTGCGTCCCCCAACCACGGTTAGGAGACGAGAAGCAGGAACGGTTAACACTGGTGACCGCGGCAGGACTCTCACGGTGTTAAGAGGGTGGTGAGTACCGAAGAAAAGGACAGCGGCAGCTGGGCTGAGTGACTGTGATGGCAGCTAAGCTAATGAGACATGGCGGCCGCTCGCTATCCCGCCGATATCTACAGACAAGAGACTAACTACTCAAACACGTTCATGTCGCTGGCTAATCGTCAGGAGTGCAGACGAGGTGCTGTGAGGGCTCATGAATGTCGGGCTGAGACCAAGTGTGGACATTGTGGCCCATTTCTGTGTGATAAGAGCTGCGCGGGCGCACCTGTTGATGGAGAGGATTTGTTCGCGCCATTTGGCAGCCCCGCTCAATTTGCCACCGGCTGTGGACGGGGACCCAGCAGACCAGGACCTCAGCCTGTACAACCTGTTCGCTACTACCTCCAGTGATGGCCCCAGCAGTTCCCGGCCGTCCACTCCACCTGCTAATGCCCCCACTGTGTTCGGGTCTCTTCCACCCACTCCTTCCCATGTGATATTTGGCCATGGTGGGGGTGCGGTGGGAGAACCACGCCATCAGGCTCAGCACGTGTCACGGCCCAAATGTCGGCGCAGAGGACCGGACCGTTACGGGGACTGGGTTACTGAGTGAGCCAACTGTGGTAGTTCCTGTTTGCACTAGAGACTCTCCAGTTCACATTTTAGACTCTAGTCTAGTTGTAATGTTCTATACGTTTGTTTAAAAAAAAAAAAAAAAAAGAGCTGAAGTAACAATGCTTTCATATACCACATGCACTTTGTTTTAATTGAATGTATTGTATTTTGATTAGTTAGACAGTATTACTCCCGGTCGCCTAGAAATAGATTTCAAAGTGTAATGTACTCCTCTTTGTTTAATTAGAGACAATTGCAGTTCAATGTTTTTTTTTACTCATGTGTTCACTGCTAAATGAGCTAACTTTTATATTGTATGGACACTTGTCATTAATATTAATTGCCAGTCCATGGTGGGGGTAGTGTTGTAAGATGTGTCTCTTTAGACAGGACAGCTCAGTGCGTGAACGTGAGTGAGTGCGTGCGCGCAGCCGAGGTGTGCCCCGGGTGTGTGGAATGGCCCCGACGAGTGAACGGTGTGTGTGATTTTGGGCGGATGAGAGAAGAGAGCGAGGCGACCGGAGCAGGTAGAAATGGTTGCTAATAATATTGCAGTCTGTGAATAAAGCCCCAACGCTTCAGCGAAACGGCCTGTGCCTCTGTGTACCACCATATCTCCTGTTTAACAAGAGTGAGGTTTTACTCAGGAGTTGACCCCGGAGGAGGAAAAGCGCCTCCGGCCCTGGAGAAGACAGATCTCCCCTGTGTCCCCCAACCACGGTTAGGAGACGAGAAGCAGGAACGGTTAACAAATGTCTTAAAAATAAAAAAAAATGGAAATGTTTATTATACGTAAAGTTAAGGTGAACTCTGACCTAGTTCAAAGGTCAGTATTGTGCGCATGACAAAACCTTTGCGCTTGTGGAGCGTAAGCTAGCGGGCAGTGAAGCTGCTGAACGTAGTGCAGTTTCCCTAGGCCAAAAACATGGCCAAAAAAAAAAAAAGACAGAAAATTTATCATTTTCAAAGTGAGCGGGAGGAAGAGTTCTTTTTTCCTACCGTGAAAGGAAGCTGCATGCGTTTCATTTGCGGGGCGACGGCGAAGCGGCATTATGTGGACCTTGTTCTCAATAAAGTTTTGAAAAAAAAAACAAAACTTCAATACGCGTCATGAAACTGCTGCCCAGTCTCTTTTTTGTACCCGTAGCTAGATTTGTTCTGCAGTCCGGTGACAAGCCACCAGCTGCCGGTTGCTGCGTGCGCAAGCGCCCCTTAACTCCCTAACCTGCATGTTTTTGGCATGTGGGAGGAAACCCACGCAAACACGGGGAGAACATGCAAACTCCACACAGATCACTGTTGGCCGGGGGCAGGGATCGAACCCACGATCCCCACGATCCCCGCGATCCCGCGGCCGAGGGTAAACTGCTGCCGCGGTGCTGGTTATTACTCCAGCATGATTCTTGGCAAGAACTGTATGGATATAATTCCACTGAAGAAGAACACACAAAAGTGTGTTTATTAAATGTAACAGATTTTGAGCAGAATTGCAGCAGATTTGTTCAGTTAAAAATGTGATAAGATTTATTTAATATGAAAGTTGATTTTTCTTAAATGTTGCATAACTTTTTCAAACATGGTTCAACATAGTTCATGAATTAAAAGGGTTTAGTTTTTTATGGTTAAAAGGGACTGGTGAAAACTGGACTTTTTTAAATGAAATGTAGAAGTGATCATCTGAACAATTGCTGAGATTAATAAAAATAAAGTGTTGAATATTGATCTTGTCTGTTACCCACTCTAAGTTATTGATGATTATTTATGTGTGTGTGTGTATATATATATATATATATATATATACAGTATATATATATATATATATACAGTATATATATATGTATATATACAATTTGTTATTTTTGGAGTGTGTCAAGTTGGTGCCCTTCACATGACTCGATACCCATGGAGTAGCTCTTGGTTTCAAAAAGGTTGGTGACCCCTGGTCTAGAATATAAAAATAAAAAGAACATATAAACTGCAGTTGCCAATAAGCTAACTCTGTAGCAGGCTAGCAGTCATAGTAGCATCATCAGTGTGGGTTTGAATGTTCAAAGGAATCCTTCCACTGTTGTTAAAATAGCTGGAGATGAAGCTGGGAGGGTGGCTTCATTCCCAGTGAGCTCAGATCCTCGTGTCACAATGGGAGGAAAATCAAAACTGTTTAGAGAAAGGTACTGAGACCAAGGGTGACCCTCACAAAGTGACAGGGTTGTTTTGTTCCCAGAGTTTCTCCATTGGTCGCCACTCCAAATATTCACATAAATGTGCAAAAGCACCGAGAAGGTGGGAAATTCATCACATTTTCATAAAAAAACTCAATAAGAACATCCATAGCCTCTTTTGCGGTGGAAAAAAAAGGTGAAAGAAAAGTCCCTTGATCCACCCCTTGATTTGGATTCACAGTATATTGTACACACTCATAGATACCCGCCTACCATGCATACCTGAATTGTTTCATCAAGTTCTATCCACCTTATTCCTAACCCCCATGATGCCTTGCGTGAATTATGGGCGCAACTTCCGGTACTAGTTTAGAACGTATGGTTGTCACTGAAACGGGACACTTCCTTGTTTAAAAAACAATGACTTTGGCATCAAAAATGCAGGAACACGGCCTTTTGCACCTCAAAAACAGTAATATAATGATACCACTTCCCATGACTATGGAGGGATGAGAAGATGACCTTAAAAAGTGGCCTGGCAGACAGTAGCTCCGTTTGTTAGCGCCACTGCTAAGACGCTAACGCTGTAAACAAATAAAAGCTCTGAGATATATCAATGTCTCCACGGCAATAAAGTCGGATGCATTTTGTTAAAAGATGTTGGACATAATCAAATTTACCTCAGAGCAGACGTAGAATCTAGTCAGAGCCATAAAGAACCACAACACCGTGCTTGGGTGTTTTAGGGTGCTTTTACACCTAAATTTGTTTAATTTGGTCTGAATCAGTTGACAGGTTTGTTTCTTTGCATCATTTTCTCCACGGTTCGGTCCCCTTTCACACAGGCAAAAATTGAGGCAGACCAAACTGCGTCACGTTAAATCCTGCGAGACTTCTTCTTCTTCTTCTTCTTTTAGATTTGATTGGTGGTTGGCAACCAGCTTACATATGCATTACCGCCACTGACTTGATTATCATCACTCTATCTTTATATAAGGAGTTCTTATCAGGAGTTCTGAACAACTCCCCACGTGTGAAAAAATTATCCGTCCCTGGACCACTTATGTCAGAGGTTCTCTGTTCTTATTGGTCAGATTTTTTTTTGCCACAAGAACAGAAAAGGTAAACACAGGAAGTAGGATGACTATCGTGCATTTATGCATTTCTGGGAGAAAATAGTACAAATCGTAGCGTGATCTACAGGGGGTTTTCATTGCCCTGGTTATCGTTCATTACATATGTGCATACTGTATACCACTTTTGGCAAATCATACAGTGTGAAAATGAAGCGCTGCTATGGGTGGGAAATAACATGTTAACGTTCATTAATCCTCCAGAACTGTGAAGTGCTCAGCCACAGATATTTTCAAAGATCTACCAGGTATGTACAGTGACATAAAATGTTTTACCATTTGCCGCTGTTCCCGTTTTAGAGCAGTCACTTTCTCACCTGCAGGACCACACTAGAGTTCGCCATTTAATTTGAACTGAGACCACTTCTTTCAGGTGGTCTCTGTACGGTTGTTTTGGTACGCACTTGAGTGCGATTACTGTGTTCTCACCAGACAAAACAAACCGCACTAATGGAGAAAATGAACTTGAGTTCGATTGAAATGGACTAAAGCCTGCAGGTGTGAAAGCACCCTTAATGTCATGGTATACACAGACAGCTGTAGCCATTCATTTTACCCTGAAATTAAAATGCTCATACTGCTGTCATGCCATAAATGCTTGTTATTTAACTTAACACATACAGACATTTTCTGACAATTGTTAAAAATTTTTGAATTTTTTTGTGGGCAGTGTGGTGGCGGAGTGGTTAGCACTGCGGCAGCACAGCAACTCACCCTTGGTCGGTGGATCCTGGGTTCAATCTCAGCCCCCGACCAACAGTGATCTGTGCAGATTTTGCATGTTCTCCCCGTGTCTGCATGGGTTTACTCCGGGATTTCTCCGGTTTCCTCCCACATGCCAAAAACATGCAAGTTAGGTTAATTGGCATCAAACTGGGGGATTCTAAATCATCCTTAGGTATGACTGTGAGAGTGAATGGTTGTCTGTCTCTCTGTGTTGGCTCTGCAATGGACTGGTGATCTGTCCAGGGTGTACCCTGCCTGTCGCCCAAAGATGCCGGGATAGGCTCCAGCCCCCCGTGACCCAAAAAGGATTAAGCGGAAGAAGATGGATGGATGTTCAAAATTTTATTGATCTATATTTTGTGATAATTTAAAAATTAATGCATGCTGAAGGTGCTAAAATCAAGTCCATATCGTTCCAAGGTAGTGCAACAAATGCAACCCCCCAACCCTCCAACCCCCGCCCCCTCCCCCCCAAAAAAACAAAACCCAAAACTCTTTGGTATCTTTCTTAAATCGTTAAGCCTTAGGAAGCAAACTGTTACAATTTTTAATTTATTATTTTACTTCATGCAGCCTTGCTTCTGGTGACATATATGACACATAAACGTCAGATCTGTGACATTCATACAAGTGAAAACATACCTGATACTCTTGTGTCTGTATCACTGATCACACCAACAGTCCTTGTTAGTATTCAGTGCATCAGCTATGCATTGCCGGTGAGAAGCCTCCATTTATACAGTCTATGGCACAACCACGAACACTAGCAACAAGTACCAGAACTACGCCAAAACATTCAAAAAATACAAAAACTCCAAGTGCTGAAATTAGCTGCCACTTGAGTGCAAAACACATATGGGGACTATACATTAAATTGAATTTGAAAAACTTTTAAAAAACGCTATTTTAAATGCCCCTGCTACTCCACTCTTGCTGACTGATTTAACACGACTTCAGTCGAAACCAGAAGTTCCGCCCATAATCGTTTCTACAGCGGCGCCCTCAGGAATAAAGTGGATATAATTTTTGTAGAAATTATAGAGAATGTCAAAATGCTGTGTCAAAAAAGTGGGTAAAAATGGATCCGCTCCTTGATTCAAATTTGCAACAAAATCTGACTGGTTCTTCCATGGTTTAAACTCCAGCATTCCACCAAATTTCATTGAAATCTGGTAAGCAGTTTTTGTATAATCTTACTAACAGGCAATCAGTCAGACAACCAAAAACTTAAAGTCCTTGAAAATTAAGGAAAGAAACAACAAATTCAATCAGAAAACAGAAAATCAACATTGAACATAGGTTTAGCATGGCATACCTGACCAGTTCGTAGGTTTCTCCCAGCAGAGGGTTGAAGGGTTTTCCTGTCCGCTCCCACTGGGAGGCCACAGCCGACACAGCAAATGCAGCTACACACTGGCAGCAGCAGATAAACACAGTCAAAAGACACACACACACTGGCCTCAAAGCTAAAATCCCATTACACTGCACCTGTGTTTGAGTTTAAATGCATTACCCAAAGTGCAATACCTTCATTCTCTCCACAGAGTCAGAGGATGCATTGGCCTGGTGGATGAGGTATGTGTGCTCCATGTACTCCGTCAGACGTTGTAAGAAGCTAAGCGGCTCATTGAAAATCACTGGCATTGTAATCTTGGAGAGCTCCTGAAAAAGACATGAGGAGGAATGGAGGAACAAGGTTTCATTACAAAGGAAATAAAGTCCTTTCACACAGCAATCGATGAAAGTCCAATATGAGCACTGAGTGGTGAACAGGGATCCTTATTGTAAATGCATGTTCAGTGCTCAAGTCGTACTACTAGACACATGAAATATGTTTTTTTCTGAGAAGATGGTGATAGCAAAAGACTCTTAAGTAATGCTAACATTCTTGAAGCAGTTTTAAGTTTATTACTGGCTTCTTATGATTGACTGTCGATAATATCGTCTGTGGAAGTGAAGCCAATGGTGATGTGGTTTAATTCACGAAGCTACCAAAGCAATCAAGTTGTGTAGAAGTCTTCTGGAAAAACTACATCAGTTTTATGTGCCACACCAATTTACTCATGACTTTATGTCCTTGACTGCATTTTAAAATAACATGAAATAAAACTAATGTTAATTGAAACGTCTCTACTACCTGCTAAACCCCAAATCTAATAGGGTAAAGGTTTTTTGAGTAAGCCTATTACAAGCAAGGGGAACGCTACGGTGTGTTTATTTTGCCAACTTAGAGAACTGAAGGTGGAGCTTGTTGGTTTGTAATATCATAGAAACCAGGAAGTGCAAAGTACTAATCTCTCTGAGAGATTAATAAAATAAAGACACTGTGTATTTTTTGTGAAGTCAGTATTTTAAAATTCTAAAATACACGTGACCCATGGCTGTATTTTTTAAGACTAAAACTCACAAAAATGCAATTTTATCAACTTTGATACAACTAGTGTTGATGGGTTTTTCACTGATCAAAGCTTTATGGGAGAATGGCAAAGAGAAAACCACTGTCAAAAAAATCACAACTAGGTATGTCGGAGACTGCAAGGTCAAGTTATCGATATGAGCTTTCTTCACATTTAGGGTCTATGATTGCTATTAAAAAAGAAAACTTTACAAAAATATTGTCAGTGAATCAACTGACAGTCCACTATTACTATTCATTAGGGATGCAAACATTTATTGGCTTAACATCAGTACTGACCAATATTCACTTTGGTGACAGTAATAAGGCATAAGGCATAAGGAATGGGGGTGGTTGTGGCCCAGGTGTAGTGTGGCCAACTACTGATCGGAGGGTCAGGGGTTCGATTCCTGCTCTGTCTACATGTTGAAGTGTCTTTGAGCAAAACACTGAATCCCCAGTTGCTCCTGGTGGGTCAGGCCAGCGCCTTGCATGGCAGCTCTGCCACCATCAGTGTGTGAATGTGTGTGTGAATGGGTGGATAGCAGGATCTGTAAAGCACTCTGGTCATCCAGAGATGAGTAAAATGCACTATATAAGTGAACGCTATTTACCATTTAACCTTGACCTTTTGACCCCAAACCCATAGTCAGAGATCAGGATCCCAAGGTTAACCTGTGTAGCAAGTGTGGTGACCTTAGCTTTCTTTGTTGTTGAGATATAGTTTACGTATAAGGCATTTTGATGTTGACCTTTGCCCTTGCAATCCCAAAACCATAGTCACACTTCAGGGTCACAGGGTGAACCTGTGTACCAAGTTTGGTGACCCTAACTTTACTCATTGTACAGTAAAAAGGCATAGGGAATGTTAACCTTGACCTTTGACTTTTTGACCCCAAACCCATAGTCTGAGGTCATAATCCCAAGGTGAACCTGTATACCAGGTTTGGTGGCCCTAGCTTTACTCATTTTATAGTAATAGTAAATGTAGCATTTACCATAGTGTAACTGCAATGTTAACTTTGAATTTTGACCTTTGACCCCCTGACCCATAATTAGGCGAGGGTTTAAGTCGTCCAAGATGTGTATTAGATACAACTCCTGTATCAATTTGAAAAGCCTACATCATTTCTTTCAGTAGTTATTGTGTTTAGATGATTTATGGAAAAAAAATCTGACCTCTGACCTTTGACCTCAAGGTCATCCAGTGAGAGTGAAATTGCAATATGCACATCATCAGAGTACCTCAAACCATGGTACCAAGTTTCAAAACAATCACAACAAAACTGTAGGAGGAGTTGATTTCACAATACAGTTACTGTCTGTGAAATCAGGTGAAACAGGAGGTCATAGGTCAGGGCCTATATTACAGTTCCTGCAAAAATCATCCGATCAGAACCAAATTGCAATATGCACATCCTCCGCATATATCAAACCATGGTACCCAGTTTCAAAACAATTGGACAAAAACTGAAGGAGAAGTTGCTTTCACAAAAGTGGGACAGACACACAAACAGACAGACTGACCCATAACATAATCCCCCTTCGGTCTTTGCTTAAAGGGCTCTTCGACCCCTTTGGGCTTTGACCAGTGGGGGATTAAAAAAAAAAAAGGTACTTGGTGTACTGCTATGACTAAATATTTTGCGTGATTTTTATGTTTTGTTGCACACAAACTAAAGCTGAAACATGTGTTTGCCACTCAGTGCTGTGTAACTATGGTAACTGCCCTGTAACTGCTAAGAATTGTGCTCCAATGCATCCCCTCTATTGACAAATAGCACAACATTCATTGACGTTTATCAGGTGTGTACTTCGCCATGTGATATTTTATAATAAATGATTCAAATCACGTCTGATACGGTTTTTTATGATTGGATATGTGGTCATTTAAACAAGGCACAATCAGGGGCCAAAATACAGTTGTGCTCATAAGTTTACATACCTCCAGGATTTGTAAACTTATGAGCACGTGTTTTTTTAACCACAACTAATCAGTGCCATTTATGCAATTGTGCCGATAAGTTTACATACCTGGAGGCACGTAAACTGATGAGCACAATTGTGCTTTCAAACTGCTAATTTTTTTTTATAATGCACATTTCTTTGTTCCCTGCTATTAAAGGGTTAGAGAGGACAACAAAAACAAAAGAGACAACTGGGGGGTAGTTCAGAAATCAGGTTTAGTGGCTTACCTGGGTAAGTTTGGGTCCAAAAAGTCAGGGTATGTTTGTAACAATGGTAACAAAGGCTGTGAACATAACCTGCTCTTGACTAAGTTATGTTCAGGTTTTGTTTGGGGTATCTTTAGAATATTTGAATTTAAGAGGAACCACACCCACAAACAGAAGTGTGAATGCAGAGAATCAGATAACGTGTCACTCAAAATCACCTTTAATAAAACAAACCATCACTAATTTGTTTTTAATGTGCCTTCTTTATTCCCTGAACAAACATCATTTCCCTCTATCTTTACATGCAGATATTTCATCTCCAAATCTATTTTTTGTTTTTTTTTTCTATTGAGATAGATTTTGTACAGATCCTTTGCTGGTAACTGCAGTGAAATTCTTATGTTCAGTGATTGTAAAGGTAAAATGTTAATTTCTGTTTAGCAGTAATTTGTTTTACATTAAGATCAATAAAATCAGTTTCTTACATTGTCAAACTGCTGCACAGATTTTGGGGAAGGATCAGCTACACTGCCCTGTCCAGTCTCTTATGCAACAGAGATAAGTTCTGCTGCAAATCCTCTGTCTTCAAACACCACAGTCACATATTGATGCTTGGCATATATTGGCATATATTGTCCATAGTGGACCCTCTATGCCCACTTCTGTCACAGCTGATGCAGTCTCCTCTTCAGCCTTTTAATTGCACCAACAGTCTTATGGCCTTTTGCCTAATGAAGGATAATTTGTCAAAATGGGGAAAAAAACCCAAAACTATATTTAGATTACAAGACTAGGACACCATCTTGGACTGTGATGATGATAAAATTATAAAAAAGTTAAAATAAAAAGCCCACTTTCATTCAATGAAAAAAAGACGGGCTTGTGAGGGAAAATGGTTGAATAGAAAAAAAAAAAAACCCTTAAAAAAGTTCGTATAAATAACACAACAGCAAGGCTTGCATAGTGATGCCTTATTGTAATTGCAATATGGGAAAAAAATAAAATCCATACTGTATAATCTGATTATCTAGGTATGTGGGGAAAGTTAGAAAGCCTTAACAGAGCTTCACAAAATAAACAATGAAGGATGTAATAATCAGACTTTATTACATTTTACCAGGGCAGTACCCAAATACTCTCTTATCTGGATATCTGAATCTGTTTTTAATAGGTTCAACTCACTGTCTGTCTCCCCCACAACACAATCAGACCCCCACACCACCCTCCCCCCGTGCAGCACCTCTCTCTCTCTCTCTCCCCCTCACCCCCTTCCCTTCCTCTGAGGACATTAGCACCAGCCCCCACCCCACCCCCACATCACAGCGACTACAGACTAGTTTAGGAAACAGCTGGAAAGATTCTGTCAGCGGAAGGCTGCGGGCCCTGATGGGCATATCCGCCAAGATCCTGAGGACCTGTGACAACCAGCTATCTCCTGTACTGAAACACCTGTACAACCTGAGCCTGAGTCTGGAGACAGTACCGGTGCTATGGAAGATATCCTGCCTGGTTCCTGTCCTCAGTAGTAGTAGTAGATTAGTTTATTTGACAGGGACAGTGCAATAAACATAGACAATTAATCAAAGACAATCAATCTGATGTGTTGCACATAGAGTGTATAGCTATTAGCTAATTTGCAACTCTTGTCCCTGGATGGGCTTTAGAAAAAAGAATCAAGATAAAAAATAAACACAATAACCACATACATCAATGCAGAAAAATTATAAATACACAATTATAAATATTATAAATATTATAAATACACAAATATAACAGCCTGACTCACATTTAACATAAATATTATAAATATTATAAATACACAAATATAACAGCCTGACTCACATTTAACACATATAACATAGCTCACATTTGCCTATTTCAGGCCTTCCTCCCTCCGTCACTCACTATAAACAAACACATTTATTCCTTCCCTTCATTCACTCTCACTTTGCAGACAATTAATTCATACATGAGTACATTCTTGTTTATTTTTCAGCCAGTTTTTAACATTTTTAGTGAATGTTTTAAAGTCCGTTATTATTTTAATTTCATTTGGCATTGTGTTCCAGATGTGACTGCCCTTTATAGAGAAAGCTGTTTGTCCAAATGTGGTTCTGCGGTGGAATATTTACAGTTATTGTTAACAGAACTCCTGGTGGCTCTGCTGCTGTCCTGTCTTTGGACGAAACCAGCAAGTGGCTCGGGTGCTGATTTATGGAAACATTTGAACGTTAATTTCAGAAGACCGAGGTCAATGAAGCTCTCAAAACTCAATAGGTTGTATTTTTTTAAAACATTACAGTGATGCCACCTAATGGGCTTTTTGTCCAAGATTTTTAGGGTTTGATTATATAATGAACCTATATGTCTTATTGTGGAAGGGGCTGCTTGAGCCCAGACTGTCAAACAGTATGATATATGAGAAAAAACCATAGAATGCATATACAGTGCAGCTGCTTCGTAAGGTATGTAATATCTAATTAATTTAAAGCAGTTCAGATTTTTTTTTACTGTTTTTGAAATTTTCTTTATATGAAGATTAAATTTGAGTTGAGGATCTAGTACAATGCCAAGGTATTTGAATTCTGTAGCTAAACTGATGTCATGATCATGTATATTAACTTTAAAATGTTGCAGGTTACATTTTTTGATTGAAAAGCACATTGAGACTGTTTTCTGAAGGTTCAGCAATAGATGGTTCTTGAGGAGCCACTCTTGGACATCAACCATACTTGTAGACAGTACATCTGCAGCCTGTGCTGGAGTCTTGGCAGCTGTGTAAATAACTGCATCATCTGCATAAAGTTGGCATGTTGCAGCTGAGCAGTGTAACGGCAAGTCATTAATAAAAATGCTGAAAAGTAAAGGACCAAGAATGGACCCTTGTGGGATACCCATGCGGTTGTTTAAAAATGAGGATTTATCCTGGTGAACTTTTACACACTGTTCTCTATTCTGGAGATAAGATGCAAACCATTCTAATGTATTTGGGGAGAAGTTAAAAGATACCATTTTGGATAAAAGCAAACTGTGGTTTACAGTATCGAAAGCCTTTTTGAGATCTAGAAAAACAGCTCCTACCACATTACCCCTGTCCAAGGACTGTTTGACGTTTTCAATAAGGCAACAATTTGCTGTTTCTGTTGAGTATCCTGGTCTAAAACCAAATTGATGTGGATGAAGAAGTTGACTGTCTTGTAAGTAGTCTATCAGCTGTGTAGCTACAACTTTTTCAAGAACCTTAGATAGGACTGGTAAAATAGAGATTGGGCGGTAATTGCATATATCGTCTTTACTGCCTGATTTATGAACTGGTATGACGACAGCTTTTTTCCAGCCAGATGGAAATGTACTAGACCTAATGGAGAGATTAATGAGATGAGTCAGTGGAAAGGAAGTCATCTCCAGCTGACCTAAATGACTATTGACCAGTTGCCCTCACATCTTATGTGATGAAGGTCCTGGAGAGACTTGTCTTTGCCCACCTGAGGCTGCAGGTGAAGACGTGGCTGGACCCTCTGCAGTTTACATATCAGCCCCATTTCGGAGTTGAAGATGTGTCATCTACCTGCTGCAATGAGCCCATTTGCACTTGGATAGTGGAGGAGACACTGTGAGAATCACATTCTTTGATTTCTCCAGTGCCTTTAACACCATTCAGCCACTGCTGCTGGGTGAGAAGCTGTGAGGGATGGGGGTCGACAGCTCTGTGATCTCCTGGATTGCTGACTACCTGACAGGCAGGCCACAGTTTGTCCATCTGGGCAGTGTCTTGTCTGATGCGGTGGTTAGTGATACAGGAGCTCCACAGGGGACTGTGCTTTTTCCTTTTCTCTTCACCTTATACACCACCGACTTTCAGTACAACTCCGAGTCATGCCACCTGCAGAAATTCTCTGATGACTCAGCTGTTGTTGGGTGTATAAGAGGGGGAGAGGAGGGAGAGTACAGGGCACTGGTAGACAGATTTGTTGAGTGGACTGAGCAGAATCACCTGAGACTGAACGTCAGCAAGACCAGAGAGATGGTGATTGACTTCAGGAAGAAGAGGACACCTTCACAGCCATTGCAAATTAGGGGGGGAAGATGTGGAGGTAGTGGAGGACTACAAATACCTGGGTGTCATGATCAGCAATGGACTGGACTGGAAATCTAACACAGATGCTGTGTACAAGAAGGGGGTGAGCAGACTTTACTTTCTGAGGAAGCTGAGATCCTTCAACGTGTGCAACAGGATGCTGGAGCTTTTCTATCAGGCCGTTGTCACCAGTGCCATCTTCTTTGCTGTCGTCTGCTGGGGTAGCAGCATCAGAGCCAGCGACACCAACAGACTTGACTAGATTATCAAGAAGACTGGCTCTGTAATTGGTCTCAGGCAGGAGACCTTTGAGACTGTGGTGGAGAGGAGGACACTGAACAAACTGTGATCCATCATGGATGATCCTGATCACCCACTCCACTACACACTGGACAGAGCACTTTCTCCAGCAGACTGCTACAGCTCCGCTGCCAAATTGTCAGGTACCGGAAATCTTTTCTGCCACATGCCATTTCACTGTACAATAACTTATTCTAATGTGGACTTTTGGTCATAACTATGCTGCCATACTGCACCTTGCAGTCTAATTGGTACCCCACATTGCATCCTGCACCTGATAGTCCTGTATTGTACAGCGAGTACGGTTCATGTATCTATACGGGTCATCATCGATTCATCTGCAATGTATGTGAGTTGTAAGTTTTACTTTCCATGGGAATCCCTTTTTCTTTTATGCTGTGTGTGTTTCTGTCATTTTGGTTGTCTACTGTCATGCTTCAAAAACTTCAAATTCATGTGACAACTACAATTTTATGAACCAAAAAATTTATATTTACAAAGAAATTTGCAACAAATATCTTTGGGGAAATGATTTCAAATTACATTGAAATATTGCACATTTACTATAAAAAATAGCAAATTAAAAAAAATGTTCTCAAATTTACACAAAAAACTGCAAATTTATGAAAAAACGTACAAATTTACATGAAAAAAATCTTTACAACAAAAGCCATTATATCTGAATGTAATGATAAAGGCTGTAAAATAGCCTACTACCTTGCAATGCACTCGATTTGTCACATTATTCTAAATACTTAACTTTTTATGGAAAACAAATTTGACCCAAAGGACATTCAAGCTGGGGCTGGCACTCACAGCTTCTCACACCAGAGTCCAGCGCTCTACTTATGTCACAAAAAGGCTTGATCAATTTGCAAATCCAAAAAACTCACTTCATGCAGTCGGCAGTTCTTTGCAGGTCAGCTTCCTATATCTTTGGCTGATGTCGCTGTTTTTGTTTTTGATTGTGCTTTTTTTCCCCCCACTCCTCACATGTCCCCAAGAGCGCTTGTAACTCTTCCTCAGAGAAATAATTATGTCTCTTTTCCTCCACTGCTTGTGGTCTCTGTGTTCAACACACGCTGTCTTAATAGGTTTGCCGTGAACGCGCACGTCTCGAGGTCAATCAACGCTGAGTTGATCAAACAGAGTCATAACAGGAGTTCTGGAGCCAGAAACTTGGAGTAAGTTCTGAAAGGTTCACTTAACCCTGAGTTCAGACTTTATTTCAGGCTATGTTAACCCTGCTTTCTGGAATACCCCCCTGGTGTCAACTATCAACCAAATTGTTGTTTTAAGCATTGATATCATACCAAAATTTCACAACCTGTGCATCTCTACAATTCACAATTGGCAGTTATTATAGTTTAAAAAAATCAATATAAATATATGGTTCCTCTCACCATTCCAATGCAGTTCCTCAAGATACTCCAAATGCTGAAGTCATTTCTTGAAAACATGGGCGCAGGTAAGCTGGTCCTACAATAACACACATGTTAATCAACACACAATTTTATGCCTTCTATATGGTCTATATGATGTGCTTAATTTATGCTACGGCCTTAAAAATAAACCCCTTTGTATTTGAGTATATGCACCAGACATACAATAGCTGCCGTGGGCATTATATCAAGTGAATATAGTCAGCAAAAGCCTAATGTATTATGTGACATTCTGGAACGAAGCCCAGACAGACAGACAACACCAGCAGCAAAGGTGGTTAGCATGAATCATCCATCAGCAGCACTTATACTTGCCCATCTGAAAAGCTTGACACTTTGGAGATTAGAATTTTTACTTAAGGACACAGTGAAAAAAGGGGGGAAAAAGAAAAGCAAATGTACAGATCTCTTCACCCAAATTTTGTGAAAACTCACTAAGGCCACCTGAGGGCCCAGCCAACATGAGATCATACTACAAACTGATAACTGCATCACACTGTGGCCTTATTAATATTTAACAGCTCCAACACCAAGCTCACTCGTCTATGTACGAGTCTTTCTTTTGCCTTTATCTGGCTGGCCCTGACTTTAAATTATTTACACTCTGAAGTGGAAAGCCCTACACCTCAAGAAAACATAAAAAAACAAAAAGATCACTGAGAAAACAGAACTCAGAGCTGGTTGTAAAATATACAAGATCGTGTTTTAAAGGAATGTTGTGAGGGAGCTGGAGACTGGGTTTCTGCACACGAGTTTAGATAAAACTCATACAGATGCGGACAAATTTGTTGGTAACATTCCGTTAAAAGAGAGAAAATCCCACAATGGTCACTGAAATAACTTGAAACTGACAAAAGTAATAATACAGTTTTTTTTCTGAAAATTAACTAATGAAAATCAGACACTGCTTTTGAATTTTGATTCACTAGAATCATTTTAAAAAAAAACAAACTAATGAAAGTTGCCTGGACAAAATGATGATATCCCTAGAAAAGAAAATACTTTGAAAATAATTTGACCATAGGGACATGTTAAACTGAGGTCTCTAATTAGCATCACAGATCTCTTCAAATTTGTAATCAGTCAGTTTTCTTATTTAGAGGGTGAAAAGTAGTCACTGCACTGAACATGGACCACAGAAAGCTAAGCAGAGAGTTCTCTCAAGGGATTAGAAAGAAAATTACAGACAAGCACGCTAAAGGTAAAGGCTCTTGGACCATCTCCAAGCAGCTTAATGTTCCTGTGACCACAGTTGCAAATATTATTTAAAAAAGTATAGGGTTCATGGGACTGTAGCCAACCTCGCAGGACATGGGCACAAGAGGAAATGCAACCCTAGGCTGATCAGAAGAATAGAGTGTACTGCAGAAAAAGAGCCAAGGAAACCATCCAAAATCATTTAAGTTGAACTCCAAGGTCAAGGTACGTCGCTTTCTAATCACACCATGGGTTGCATTTTGAACAATAATGGACTACATGGAAGAAGACCAGGAGGACTCCACTACTGATAGAAAAACATTAAAACCCAGTGAAAATACATGCTGACAAGCCCCAAAGTTTCTGGGAAGTTGTCCTTTGGACTGTTCAGACAAAACTGGAGTTTTTGGGCCAGTCACATCACTCTATGTTTACAGAAGGAAAAATGAAGCATACAAAGAAAAGAACACTGTACCTACTGTGAAACATGAAGGAGGTTTGGTTATGTCCTGGGGCTGGTTTGCTGCACCTGCCACAGGGTACTTTGAATCTGTGCACAGTGCAATGAAATCTCAAGACTATCAAGGCATTCCTGAGTGAAATGTGCTGCCCAGTGTCAGAAAGCTGAGACTCAGTCGCAGGTCAAGGGTCCTCCAACAGGATAATGACCCAAAATGCAGCAAAAAACACCCCAAAATGGCTAATAACAAAACACTGGACTATTCTGAAGTGGTCTTCTACGAGCCCTGCTCTAAATCCTATTGAACATCTGTGGAAGAGCTGAAACATGCAGTCTGGAGAAGGAACCCTTCAAACCTGAGACAGCTGGAGCAGTCTACTCAAAATACCTGTCAACAGGAGCAGAAGTCTCATTAAGAGTTACAAAATATTAAGTTAAAGGTGAACTAGATAGCATTTTCATGAAAACAAATATATTTAAACAAATAATACAGCAATAAAATGTTTAGACCGATACAGAATTAAAGTCTTAATATTGTTCAAAAAATAATATATTGATGATTTTTTTATAGGTCTGAAATAATCATAATATTTACATCTGGGCTGCTGGATGAAGAACCTCCGGTGGCTGGAAACAGATATATACAGTGGTGTGAAAAAGTGTTTGCCCCCTTCCTGATTTCTCATTTTTTTATATCTTTGTCATACTTAAATGTTACAGATCCATCCATCCATCTTCTACCGCTTTTCTGGAGGTCCGGGTTGCGGAAGCCCAGACTTCCCTCTCCCCAGCCACCTGCTCCAGCTCTTCAGAGAGGATACCAAGGCGTTCCCAGACCAGCTGGAAGACATAGTCTCTCCAGCGAGTCCTGAATCTCCCCCGGGGTCTCCTCCCAGTGTGATGTGCCCGAAACACCTCAAGTGGGAGGCATCCAGGAGGCTTAGCTCTAAGGATGAGTCCAGCAATCCTATGAAGAAAGCTCATTTCATCCGCTTGTATCCGCGATCTCATTCTTTCAGTCATGACCCAAAGCTCGTGACCGTAGGTGAGGGTAGGAACGTAGATTGACGGGTAAATCAACAGCTTTGCCTTAGAGCTTAGCTCTCTCTTCACCACAACAGACCGGTACAATGTCCACATCACTGCAGATGCTGCCCTGATCCATCTGTCAATCTCTCGCTCCATTCTCCCCTCACTCGTGAATAAGACCTCAAGATACTTAAACTCCTCCACTTGGGGCAGGAGCTTGTCCCCAACCCGGAGAGGACAATTCACCTTTTTCCGGCTGAGGACCATAGACTCGGGACTTGGAGGTGCTGATTCTCATCCCAGCTGCTTCATACTCAGCTGCAAACCGACCCAGTAAGACCTGTAGGTCATTGCTGGATGAAGCCAACAGGACAACATCATCTGCAAACAACAGAGATGAGATCCTGTGGTCACCAAACATGACACCCTCCGTTCCCTGGCTGCACCTAGAAATCCTGTCCATAAAAATTATGAACATGATTATGACAAAAGGCAGCCCTGGTGGAATCCAACTCTCACTGGGAATGAGTCCGACCGAGTGTTGGCAATACGAACCAAACTCTCACAACGGTCGTATAGAGACTGGATAGTTCATAACAACAAGCCCAATACTCCATACTCCCAAAGCACCCCCCCACAAAAAAACACGAGGGACATGGTCAAATGCCTTCTCCAAGTCCACAAAACACATGTAGAGTTAGGCAAACCCCCACGAACCCTCGAGGATTCTTGAGAGGGTAAAGAGCTGGTCCGATGTGTCACGGCCAGGACGAAAACCACATTGCTCCTCCTGAATCTGAGATTTGCCCAACGGCTGGACTCTCCTCTCCAGTACTTTGGCATAGACCTTCCCGGGGAGGCTGAGGAGTGTGATCCCTCTAAAGCTGGAGCACACCCTCCGGTCCCCTTTCTTGAAGAGAGGAACCACCACCCTGGTTTGCCATGCCAAAGGCACTCCCGACCTCCACGCAATGTTGCAGATGCAAGTCAACCATGATAACTCAACAACATCCAGGGCCTTGAGGTACTCAGTGCGAATCTCGTCCACTCCCGGGGCCCGGCCACCAAGGAGCTTTTTAACCACCTTGGCAACCTCAGCCCCGTGATGGGTGAGTCATCCCTCTCGTCCAGAAACCCTGCTTCCTCTGTGGAAGGCGTGTCAATGGGATTGAGGAGATCCTCAAAGTACTTCTTCCACCGCCCAACGATATTCCCAGTCGAAGTCCACAGCGCCCCATCCGCACTATACACAGTGTGGGCTGCACGGTGGCGCAGTGGTTAGCACTGCGGCAGCACAGTTTACCCTTGGCCGGGGGATTGTGGGGATCGTGGGATCGTGGGTTCGATCCCAGCCCCCGACCAACAGTGATCTGTGTGGAGTTTGCATGTTCTCCCCGTGTTGCGTGGGTTTACTCCGGGATTTCTCCGGTTTCCTCCCACATGCCAAAAAAACCATGCATGTTAGGTTAATTGGCTGTTCTAAATTGTCCCTAGATATCTGTTTCCTATAGGCCCTTAGAATAGAGGGTTAGTATTAATGAAAGCGCTTTGAGTGGTCTTTGTGACTAGAAAAGCGCTATATAAGTGCAGGTTAGTTAGTTAGTTAGTTAGTTAGTGTGGACAGGGAGCTGCTTCCCCCTCCTGAGCCACCGGGACAGTTTGCCAGAATCTCATCGAAGCCGACGGAAAGTCTTGTTCCATGGATTCACCGAACTCCTTCCACACCCGAGTTTTTGCTTCAGCAACCACCCGAGCTGCACTCCGCTTGGCCTGCTGGTACACCTCAGCTGCTTCGGGAGTCCCACAAGCCAACCAAGCTCAATAGGATTCCTTCTTCAGCTTAACGGCCCCCCTCACCACTGGTGTCCACCATTTGGTTCGGAGGTTGCCACCAAAGCTCTGGGCAGCCGCTTCAGCAAAGGAGGTGGAGAACATGGCCCATTCAGATGTCATGTCTCCAGACTCCCTTGGAATGTGGTTGAAGTTCTTCCGGGGGTGGGAGTTGAAGACCTCCCAGACAGAGACCTCAGCCAGACATTCCCAGCACACCTTCACTATACGTTTGGGTCTACCAGGTCTGAATGGCATCCTCCCCTGCCATCGGACCAAACTCATCACCAGGTGGTGATCAGTTGACAGCTCTGCACCTGCTTTTACTCGAGTGTCCAAGACATATAGTTGCAGGTCTGATGACACGAAAACAAAATCGATCATCAACCTGCGACCCAGGGTGTCCTGGTGCCAGGTGCACATATGGACACCCTTATGCTTGAACATGGTGTTCGTTATGGACAAACTGTGGTTAGCGCAGAAGTCCAATACGTAACTGAACACCACTTGGGTTTAGATTGGGCAGGCCGTTCCTCCAAATCACCCCTCTCCAGGTTTCACTGTCACTGCCCACATGCACATTCAAGTCCCCCAGTAGGACGATGGAGTCCCCAAGAGGAGCACCCTCCAGTTCCCCAGCCAGAGATTCCAAAAAGGGTGGGTACTCTGAACTCTCACCTGGTGCAGGCACAAAAGATGGTCAGGACCCATTTTCCAACCCGAAGGCACAGGGAAACAACCCTTTCATCCACCAGGGAAAACTCCAATATAGAGGCAGCAAGGTGGGGGGATACAAGAATACCCACCCCTGCTCGCCGCCTCTCAGCAGGGGCAACTCCAGAGTAGGCCAAGCTCCAGCCCCTCTCCAGGAGACTGGTTCCCGAACCAGAGCTGTGTGTTGAGGTGAGGCCGACTATAGCTAGCTGGTATCTCTCAACCTCATGCACCAGCTCAGGCTCCTTCTCCACTAGAGAGGTGACATTCCACGTCCCAAAAGCCAGTTTAGGAAGCTTGGGATCAGACTGCCAAGGTCTCTGTCTTCGACCACCACCTGATCCACATAGCACCAGACCCCCATGGTCCCTCCTGCAGGTGTTGAGCCCACTGGAGGGTGGACCCATGTAACTCCTTCAGGCTGAGCCCAGCCGGGTCCTATGGGCAGAAACCCGGCCACCATGCGCTAGCCATCGAGCCTCTTCCCCAGACCTGGCTCCAGGGTGGGGCCCCAGTAACCACATACTGGGTGGGGTACACTGAATCCTTGTTCAAGCATTCACAATGAGAGTCTGTTGGATCGTTCTTAGTCTGGCCCTTCATCCAGGACCAGTTTATCTTGGGTGACCCTACCAGAGGCAAATTGCCCCGGACAACATAGCTCATGGGATTGCTAGGGCACGCAAACCCCACACCACGATAAGGTGACGATTCTTGAGGGGATGTTTCAGATCATCAAACAAATTTAAATATTAGACAGAGATAACACAAGTAAACACAAAATGCAGTTTTTAAATGAAAATGTTTATTACTAAGAGGAAAAAAATCCGAACCTACATGGTCCTGTGTGAAAAAGTGATTGCCCCCTAAACCTAATAACTTGTTGGGCCACCTTTAGCAGCAACAACTGCAATCAAGTGTTTGCGATAACTGGCAATGAGTCTTTTACAGTGCTGTGGAGGAATTCTGACCCACTCATCTTTGCAGAATTGTTGTAATTCATCCACATTGGAGGGTTTTCGAGCATGAACTGCCTTTTTAAGGTCATGCCACAGCATCTCTATCAGATTCAGGTCAGGACTTTGACTAGGCCACTCCAAAGTGTCATTTTGTTTTTCTTAAGCCATTCAGAGGTGGCCTTGCTGGTGTGTTTTGGATCATTGTCCTGCTGCAGAACCCAAGTGCGCTTCCGCATGAGTTCACGAACAGATGGTCGGACATTCTTCTTCAGGATTTTTTGGTAGACAGCAGAATTCATGGTTCCATTTACCACAGCAAGTCTTCCAGGTCCTGAAGCAGCAAAACAGCCCCAGAATTACACTACCACCACATTTTACTGTTGGTATGATGTTCCTTTTTTGAAATGCTATGCTACTTTTATGCCAGACGTAATGGGACACACACCTTCCTAAAAGTTGAACTTTTGTCTCGTCAGTTCACAGAGTATTTTCCCAATAGTCTTGGGGATCATCAACATGTTTTCTGGCAAAACTGAGACGAGCCTTTATCTTCTTTTTGCTCAGTAGTGGTTTTTGTCTTGGAACTCTGCCATTCAGGCCATTTTTGCCCAGTCTCTTTCTTATGGTGAAGTCATGAACAATGACCTTAACTGAGGTGAGGCCTGCAGTTCTTTGGATGTTGTTGTGGGTTCTTTTGCGACCTCTTGGAGGAGTCGTTGCTGTGCCTTTGGGGTAATTTTGGTCGGCCGGCCACTCCTGGGAAGGTTCACCACTGTTCCATGTTTTCACCATTTGTGGATAATGGCTCTCACTGTGGTTCGCTGGAGTCCCAAAGCTTTAGAGATGGCTTTATAACCTTTTCCAGACTGATAGATCTCAATTACTTTGTTTTCATTTGTTCCTGAATTTCTTCGAATTGCAGCATGATGTCTTGCTTTGGAGGATTTTTGGTCTACTTCATTTTGTCAGGCAGGTCCTATTTAAGTGATTTCTTGATTGAGAACAGGTGTGGCAGTAATCAGGCCTGGGTGTGGCTAGAGAAATTGAACTCGGCTTTCCAAAGATGTGACAAACCACAGTTAATTTATGTTTTAACTGGGGGGGGGGGGGGGAGCAAATTTTCACACACGGCCATGTAGGTTTGGATGTTTTTTCACCCTTAATAATATACACCCTCATTTAAAAACTGCATTTTTACTTTTGTTATCTTTGTCTAATATTTAAATTTGTTTGATGATCTGAAACATTTAAGTGTGACAAACATACAAAAAAAATGAGAAATCAGGAAGGGGGCAAACACTTTTTCACACCACCGTATAAACACTAGATAGGACATGGCTAACATTTTCATAGCAAACAGAGGTGCCATATTCTGTAGTAACTGTAATGGTTGAAAGCACCTGCAGCACTGTGATAACAGGATACACAAACAATTGTTTGTTGCATTTATTGTAATCATGTTAGTAAGATGGAACATGACTATCTAGTGTTTATATATAGTTGATGTCATGTGTTTCGGTCAAGCATTTGAGGCAAGAGTAAGTGTGGCACCTACTGGCCAGGAGGTCAGAATGTTGCATCATAATTTTTGTCCAAGCCAATTTCAATAGTTTTTGAAAATGATTCTGTTGAATCAAAATTCAAATGCAATGTCTGATTTTCATTAGTTAATTTTCACAATTTTTTTTTTAAATTTATGATTACTTTTGTCAGTTTCAAGTTATTTCAGTGACTATTGTGGGATTTTCTTTCTTTAACGGGAGGTTACAGAAATTTTGTCCACGTCTGTAACTGAGCTCAACAATTTAAAAAAATAGGATGTCACACAAACGTCAAATTAAGTAGGGCTAATGTAAACAGCAATATACACAAATATACTCAAATATATGCATTCTTCATTAACTACCTATGTCCAGGAAATGATGCAGAGTCTTTGTTTAATATATAAATAAATTTATCATCAGTATGTATTCATGCACACACTACTAAATAAGGAAAAAGAAGTGGTCCTAGAATGAAACCTTGTGGGATGCCCAATAGTTAAATGTTGAAAGACTAATTACACAGGGTTACAAAAATAATTTTTTTGTAAGTTGTCTGTGTTTTTTTCAACTGATTTAAGACAATTTTGCACCGCTGAATCCGAAAATGACATCCGTTTCTCTTGATCAGGTCAGGTTTTTTATGCTAAGTTGATTTTTAAAAAAATCTGATCTTCTGACTAAATCGATTATATTTTTGTGACATTATCGGTTGATTTTTGTTAATATTTCTCATCCGAAATAGATTTTTAAGAGAAAAAATCGTTTTCTAACACAATTTATTGATTAAATGTTACAAACTTCGATTACTGTAAATCGAATAGCAGACATTGATAAAGGTAAGTACATGTAAACTGAATGTTACGTCATCATTGCTCAAAATTCAGAGCTTCAACTTCCGTTTATTCAAACCTCTAGAATGCTCAGCGGCAGGGATGTCTCTCTTCAGAGTCCAACAGTAATAAGCCATCATGACAATTTATGACATCATGTCATGCAAACTCTTCAGAGTTCGAGAAATTTCAAGAAATAAAAAAGAATTTTGTATCATATAAAGCGAAAATACCCATACATGTAAACAAAAATGTAAAAAAAAACCCATATGGCCATAGTTCAAAAAGTTGACCTGATTGAGCAAAACCAATGTGATTTTTGGATTCAGCACATCAACATTGTCCTAAATTAGCTAAAAAAAACTTAGAAAATAAATTTGGTGTTGACCAGTGTCATCAAACAATATTTTTCACACTTTTTTCCAATTACATACAAATTTAAGTTCAACTCTTCATGTAAGTAAGTAAGTAAATAAATAAATAAGTGACTTTTCCTCCATACTTCAGACTTTATTTCTTATGAGCTTGCAAAGGACTTTCATTCAAGCATTAAATACAACCCTTATTTTGTTTTCACAATAACTGAGCATCTGAACATCTACAACCGAGCATCTACAATAAATGAGCATCTGAATATGAGGGTCTACAAAGCATAAAACCACTTTAATTCCTAAAAAGTTAAAAGAATATTTCTATTAAAACCCCTGGAATCAAAAAAAATAAATAAATAACTGCTTTTGTGACTTGTGTTGCAATCGATTATAATGACAGCAGTTTTTATTTACAAGCTTGATCAGGATATCTCAAGTTAAAACCTATTATAATTCCATGTTCAAATCATACCCATTGCTAGTGAAAACATTTACTCTTTGGCCTCACCAGAGAATCAGTGCATTTCTGCTTTAGTCATTTTCAACTAATACTTTTGCTTTTGAATTATGGAAATTATTAAACATTTGTCTGTGTGAGGAAATAGCACATTGTGGTGTTAATAATAGAGTTTCTGACAACTCCACTAGTTTAACATGCTAACTGTACAACACAGGCATTAAGTGCATTTGTAATTACTATACTCACAGAACTGATTGTCCCACTTAAATTTTCACTTTATTCTCAGAAATTACTTTCTTGGCACACCATTCCCCTTCCTCGGAAAAGTCCCTGGCTCAATTGGCTCAGCTACGCTGTTCTGAATATCTGATTTTGGTAAGAAGGCTGAAAGCATAAAAACTGCAACAATAAATGGCGTTCATTTATATAACGCTTTTTCTCATCTCTGGATGACCAAAGCACTTTACAGATCCTGCTATCCACCCATTCACGCACACATTCACACACTGATGGCGGCAGAGTTGCCATAACCACACAGGCGCTAGCCTGGCCACCAGGAGCAACTAACAAGAGATGACATTCCCTTCGATGAGTTTATCCATCGTTTGTTGAGAGATAAAAGCACATGGGAGGTCAGGAGTATATTATATGAAACTGTGAGGATTTACAGTGCATGGCTGACCTATACTTTGTTATCCCATTGGGTTGACTCTCATCCTTTACTCCATGGTGATCCTCCTGCAACATGATGGCGGGACTGCTGCAAGGGCTGCTTAGCATGACAGAGCCTTCGTCCTCGTCGTCTTCCTCTGAGGAGTAGCTGGCCACCGTCTCGAAGCCGCTCAGTGAGAGCTCCGAGTCTGAATCTAAAGGAGTAAAACAGAAAAACATAGAGTGACCATGTGATGGTTTATAAGACTATTAAAACAGTGTAAAAGATTGTTTATCATCAGGTTACAATAAAAAGCAAAAAAGGTAGCAGTAAAGTTTGACTAAGAACAGAATGCAACCATTTTACTTTCATTTTGAACCTAAATTTCGTTGGTGTTGCTTTGACCAAAAACTGTTAAAATAGCTCTTTCCATAGTAGAGGTTGCTGACCCCAGTATACATGTTGTCTTGGTTTTTTGTTGTAATACAACAGGTTCATAAACATTAACTGCAACTCCTTTTCGACCCATTGGAGTCATCCTAATATCCACTATGTTTGATATTTTACATAAAAATTCCCTCATTACGGTGATTATGTTGGCAACAAAAACTACCAACAAGAGGCTGGTCTTTTCCACCCTGAACTTAACTTTTTTCACTTATAGTCCTGGCAGCACTTCTTCCTCTTTTTCCATGTTGCCTAGATTCTCTTTTACACCCACAAATGAGCGTGATTGAGACACCTGAGGTCTATCATCAGCTTCACAGTACATCTACAAGGTTCTTCTCACCAATCAGGTCAGCATACCACAACTGGGAGATTCTTATACAGGCCAATACAGATCTTTATAATCTGAACTCTAGACATTTCGAACTCTGAAACAATGAAACTAACTGTTCTTTCGGGTCCCTGGTCCACTCTGCCTTCTGTCTGCCAGGATCATCAGCTTGTCAGTACCATTAATCAATAAATTGCCTGTAAAACCCTGCACAGTCTCTTTCAGTTCTGCTTTTAAATCTCTTAGTATAACCCCAACTCCTAACCTAAATAAAAACAGTGATATGGAGACTTCATAAATCACCATTGTATTCACAGTAGGACGTAGTAAACATATAAAATGCTGAAAGTGAGACATTTTACAACTTCATGAAAAACACTAGCTCATTTAGAATTTGATGGGAGCAACTCCTTTCAAAATAGTTGGGGCTGGGGGAACAAAAGACTGGAAAAGTAAGCACGCTAAAAACAAACAACTGAAGTTAATGGGCACAAACCAGCAACATGACTGGGTATAAAAAGAGCACCTTATGGGTCTCTAAAAGTACCATGAGGGGTAGGGCTTTCAGTTATCAGGCCCCTCTTCTATGGAACCAACTACCAGCTTGGGTCCGGGAGGCAGACACCCTCTCTGCCTTTAAGACAAAACTAAAAACTTTCCTATTTGACAAAGCTTTTGAACAGACTTCCCACATGTTATATATTATGTAACTAGTAGTGTAACGGTACTATGCATACTGTTCCACTGCAAGACGCATGTGTAGTATGAAGTCTGTCTCAACGGGACCCGCTGTGCACGCATTTGATTATGTTTGATTGTGTGTATGAGTTAGTATAAGCTATGTAACAGCTGGCTCGCTAGATGGTGACACCATGTTTTAAATGGATGCCATTCACAAGTGTAGAATGGATTTTGCGTGTCATAGTTTTGAATTTTACTATTAGTATCTACTATGCCCACATAAAAAACACTAAACAAAACAATAAAAAAAAACAACTGCTATTTATGCTCACTGTGCATAGTGTTTGGGCATTACACCACTAGGTCTGGCTATGGATGCGTCTGCTTATAGTGCTACCTATGAGAGTGAGATTACATATGAGACTGCCCCTCCCTGAGCCTGGTTCTGCTGCCGATTTCTTCCTATAAGGGAGTTTTTCCTTCCCACTGTCGCCTAGAGCTTGCTCATAGGGGATCATTTGATTGTTGGAGCTTTTCTCCGAATCATTTGTGATACTTGCTTATGTACTATATCTAGTGCCTTGAGGCAACTTTTGTTGTGACTAAGCACCATACAAATAAAGTTGAATTGAAGTGTATTGAATCGAGGCAGTCTTACAGAAGATAGTCAGTTCAGCAGTTTACAAAAAAAAAATAAATCTACAAATTGTGGGGCAACTTCAGATACATGTTGCTCAGTGTAAAATTGTGAGGACTTTGAATATTACATCATCTACAGTACAAAATGTCATCAAATGATTCCAAGATCTGGAGACATCTATATGTGCAAGGGAAACAGTCAAAAATCAATACTGGATGCTCTTGATCTTCAGGTCCTCAGGCGGTACTGCATTAAAAACAGGCATGACTATCACAGAAACTGCATTGGCTCAGTAACACTGTCAGAAATTGCTGTCTGTGAACACAATTTGCACTTCCATCCCCAAATGCAGGTTAAAGCTCTATCATGCAAAGAAGTCATCATACAACATGAACATGATCTAGAACACTAATAGCTCCTCTGGGCCAAAGCTCAGTTAAAATAATCTGAGGCAATGTGTAAAACTGTTCTGTGGTCAGACCAACTGAAATTTAACATTCTTTTTAGAAACCATGGACGCTTCATCCTCTCAACTAAAAGGGGAGGGACTATCCAACTTGCTATCAGCGCTCAGTTCAAAAGCCTTTATCTCTGATGGTATGGGGGTGCATTAGTGCCTTTGGAACTGGCACTATACACATCTGGAAAGGCACTATCAATACTGAGAGGTATATACAGGTTTTAGATCAACACATGCTCTCATCCAGACATCTTTCTCAGTGAAGGGCTTGCATATTTCAGCAAGACGAGGCTAAACTGCATATATTACATCCATCACAAAAGCCCCGGTGCTGGACTGGCCTGTGTGCAGTTTAGACCTTTCACCAATTGAAAACATTTGGCATATCACAAAGTGCAAAATACAACAAAGAAGATCCAGGACTTTTGAGCAGCCAGAATCCTCTATCAGACAAGAATGGGACAGCATTCCCTTCAAAGGTTCAGCAGCTGGTCTCCTCAGTTCCTAGCTGTTATTAATGGGATGTTGGTAAAAGAAGAGGGAACACACAGTGATAAACAATGGCCCTGTCCCAACTCTTTTGAGATGAGCTGTTGCCTTCAGCCAATATTATTAATGGAACATTAACAATATTATAAAAGTAAAATGTTTCACTTTCAACATTTGATATTTTTCTATTCTACTGAGAATAAAACAGTGATTCATGAAACTTGCAAATCATTGCATTCTGTTTTTATTTAGATTTTACATGGCATCCCATTGGAATTGGGGTTGTCAACAAGCCTGACAATTTTTCAGTGTGCAAGGATACTTGTGCAAAAGGCTATCTTTCTTTAAACTTAACTAGCAATTAAACATGAACTTAGAAAAAGCCAAATCAGCAAATGGACACACCCGGGATGTCAGGGTTAAAACAATCTGCAATTTATAAAACGTTTTTTTTATAAATTGCATAACAACTACTTATTGATAAGAAGAAACAAGGTTGCATCTGATGAAAAGACACAATGCTGTTTGAGTGTGTTTACTGACTAAGAATAGGAGCAACTACAAACTTTATTTTTTATGTATACCGATTCTATCTTTATATTAAAGGTATCGTTTTGCATATCTCATTATAAATTGATTATAAGCTGCTCTACATGCAGACAAAGACAAAACAGCCGTACAAAATGCTGCAGCAATAAATGCGCCTCCATCATGCATTGGTAGATTAGTAGCATTTTATCTAGTCATTGCATACATATTTATTTCTGAAAATCTATTAAATTTGATGTAGAGATTTTAGATGCCTCTAATAAATTAGTAGTGTTATAAAAATTAGCAAAAAGTATTTTTTTTTACATTCGAATTAAGAGTCAGTGTGGACTAATGTTTCCACACCATGCAGCTTTTTTCTCCCCACATCAACAACACTCATCCATGTGAAAGAATTGTGTTTTATTTTCAACCCATCCACTAAAGACTTGAGTCTCAACATACCAAAGACACTCCCTGGCGGGAAAATGTACTCCAGTGTCCTGCAGGTGAATGACAGACCAGCGAGTGTCACACAACCTCCTGCGTGTTTGATAACCCGTCAACTCACCAGAGACGGCGTCCTGGAACTCATCCTCACTCAGGGCACTCCGTGGCGAAGATCCTTTGACGACGGATTGTTCAAGTTCGTGGTGCTCCGTGGCCAGCGTCTGCAGTGCCTCGGAGAGGATCTTATTCTTCTCCACCTCCTGCTCCAATTTCAGGCTGCGCACCTGAGTTCACCACGCACACAAGAACACAAACGTGGACACACGCATGCACACAAGCAAAAGAAAAGACACTCATCACTCACACAAAGACAGCATGAACTCCACATTTTGCATTCAACAAATACTGACTCATACTGCAGCTAGAACTTCTTTTTATTCAAACTCTCATTAAAAGCAAATGAGAAATGTGGGGGCGCTTTGGACTGTCTGCATATAAACATCACATTGACTGATCCAGCCCTCTACTCTTTCCTCTCATTACCAGACCAACGGAGGCCGAGACGGAGCTGAGAGGGATGAGCCATGTTTGTCTGTAATGGAGGACAGCTGCTTTGACGCTGCTGTCTCAAATGGCCCAGCGGAGAACATGAGTCCTGTGGAGGACAGGGAATCAAATGACGGGTAATGGGCTCAGATAGAAACCATTAGCTAAACCTTCCTTCCTTCCTTTTACTCTGTACCCTTTCCGTATAACGCCTTGACCACCGATGAAGCAGCGTAGTATTCTGTGCTGCCAAAGAAACAAAAAGAGGAACAACTGGTGGATAATTATCAGGCTCCAGCCAAATGAGGTGGGTTGAAAGTGCGTCATAATGACAGACTACAGATCACATGCCATCAGTGCACCCTTTTGAACTTTAAAGAGGAAGTTCCTGCTGCTGACCTCTCCACAGGTGGTGCTAAAGTACAAAACCTGAGCTGCAGGAGCCAGCAGTGATTCCGCATCTTTCCTTTTGCAGGAGGAAATAAGCCTGCTTCATCATCATTTACAGACTGAGCTATACGGTACGGTTTGAATTATTCCTTTTGAGACTGGGCCCATTCATGGAGAACTCTGAGATTCGGAGGCTTTTATCAGGCGTGCTGCCTCTGCAGATTGCAGTTCAAAAGCCAGTGCAGCTGAGCGTCCGGGGCCAGCCCACGTGTAAACCCTGAAGGAAGTGGACTGCCTGTTAAACCCCCAGATATTTAGTTTCTGGCAGCCCCTGCTTCACCAGCGCTGAAAAATCACAGAGGGATTCTTGTTTGGGAAATGAATGCCACTGGGCAACAGTGAGGAGAAAAGGGAAAAAAACAAAATAAAATCAGATCCATATAGCTTTCATGGTTTGCTGTAAATGAGAGAAAGGACTCTGCAGCTATGTAAGGCCAACACGACTTAATTTACATATTCCAACACCTAAAGTGTGCATTCATCACAGCAGTGCATTATAAACGGGCATAATTTTGCAACAAACAGAAAAGTGTGCATACAGTGACTAATTCTCATGCTGATGTAATATTCAGATACAAATCTGGCTCAGGAAAGCAGCTGCAAGCGACAACTGGGAGAGACAATAATGCAGAATCGAAATTAACATTGTCACTCTTTGAACTTCCGTGCTGCCAAACTACATTCGGCTCAGCACGCTACGAAACTCAGACAGGATACCGAGATAAATTGGGCTGGAAATCAGAAAAGCACCCTTTGTTGTGCTGCATGTTGAGAATTATACGCCACATCGCAGAGAACACTGATTCATCAGTCCCAAGTAGAAGCCAGATTTAATCAGATTCTTAATTTAAATAAATTGGCTGTTATCTCAGAAGAGCTAATTCTATTTGAACATGAGTGAATATCAGTTACATTCTTTACGCTTATTATAACTGTCACATGTACAGGTCTTTAAGATTAACTATTAAACAATACTGACTGTTGGTGTTTGGCAGAAGTGGGTACTATTTACATTTACTGAAGTGCATGTACTTAAAACAACACTATGTAAGATTTTCACCTTAAAATAATGTTTCCAAAATTATTTTGACCGGACATCAACCTTTGCCCGGGTAAATTTAACTTTCCCCATAGTCTGATTGGGCCTGCATTCCTTGCAACAGCTCTGTTCTTGGTAGGAACACTGAAAGGACTACAACTATGGTGACTGCAACCTGAGTCCCAACAGGCACATCTTTACTCAACAACAAAGCACCCTGTGATTGGCTGTTGGAACTGAGATCATGGTTGCCATAGTTGTAGTCTTTTCAGTGTTCCTACCCAGAACAAAAAAGTTGCATAGTGATGCTTTAAGTAACTTTTAAACAAAATTGCACTTTACTGAATAGCTTTATTGCAGGATACTGTACTTTTTTCACTTTCGAGTACATTTATTTGGAAAAAAATGCACTTTTACTCAAGTACATTTGGTCGTGCTCCCGAGTTATTTCTGATTTCACCGTTTTGAAAACTGCTCAGAAATGTGCTTGCTAATTCTAAAACTTCCTCTTACCAGAAATGGCTGCATATTTAGTCATTTTAGAAGTTTAATAATTTTATTTCATTGAAATCATTGTTGAAATCATTGTTTCTTTTATTGCAGCTCAGTTGCAAAATGAGAAAAAAGTTGCAGAGTTCATCATATAGTGTCACATAATTTAGAAAAAGTTAATTCTATTATAAATACCAAAGTCCTGAATTATGAGAAAAACACAAATTTATGATAATAAAGTATCAAATATAGAGATCATCTTCAACTCTGCCAGCACTGCTGTCTTTTTGTCAGTGCCACTGTCCCCAAACCATACATCATAGCAGATCTCACTACCGTCTTGTAAATCTTCCCTTTTGCTCTAGCTGCTATTCTTCTGTCATAAATCACGGCTGACACTCATATCCACCCACTTCCACCATGCCTGCACTCTCTTCTTCACCTTTCTTGTGCACAGTCTGTGGCTTTGGATGGTTGACTCCAGGCATTACCAAAATTCAAATTTATGACAAGTGCACTCTGAGGTGAGTGCAATATCCCCCGCCTCTGTTTTCTTTGAAGAACCCAATACTTACTGATGGAGAGCAGTTTTCAACTTTTCAATATAATTCTTCTTCTTCTTCTTTCGGCTGCTCCCTTTAGGGGTCGCCACAGCAGATCATCTGCCTCCATCTCACCCTATCCCTTGCATCTTCCTCTGTAACACCAACCCTCTCTATGTCCTCCTCACTACATCCATGAATCTTCTCTGTGGTCTTCCTCTTTTCCTCCTCCCTGGCAGCTCCATCTTCAACATCCTTTGTCCAATATATCTACTATCCCTCCTCTGTACATGTCCAAACAATCTCGGCCTTGCCTCTCTTACTTTGTCTCCAAACCGCTCAACCTGAGCTGTCCCTCTGATATACAGCGGGGCAAAAAAGTATTTAGTCAGCCACCAATTGTGTAAGTTCTCCCACTTAAAAGATGAGAGAGGTCTCCAATTTTCATCATAGGTATACCTCAACTATGAGAGACAAAACGAGAAAAAAAAAATCCAGAAAATCACATTGAAGGATTTTTAATGAATTAATTGGTAAATTCCTCAGTAAAATAAGTATTTGGTCACCTACAAACAAGCAAGATTTCAGGCTTTCACAGACCTGTAACTTCTTCTTTAAGAAGTCCTCCTTTGTCCTCCACTCGTTCCCTGTATTAATGGCACCTGTTTGAACTCTTTATCAGTATAAAAGACACCTGTCCACAACCTCAAACAGTCAGACTCCAAACTCCACTATGGCCAAGACCAAAGAGCTGTCAAAGGACACCAGAAACAAAATTGTAGACCTGCACCAGGCTGGGAAGACTGAATCTACAATAGGTAAGCAGCTTGGTGTGAAGAAATCAACTGTGGGAGCAATTATTAGAAAATGGAAGACATACAAGACCACTGATAATCTCCCTCGATCTGGGGCTCCACGCAAGATCTCACCCCGTGGGGGCCAAAAGATCACAAGAGCGGTGAGCAAAAATCCCAGAACCACACGGGGGGGACCTAGTGAATGACCTGCAGAGAGCTGGGACCAAAGTAACAAAGGCTACCATCAGTAACACACTACGCCGCCATGGACTCAAATCCTGCCAGTGACAGATGTGTCCCCCCCTGCCTTAACGCCAGTACATGTCCAGGCTTGTCTGAAGTTTTGCTAGAGAGCATTGGATGATCCAGAAGAGGATTGGGAGAATGTCATATGGTCAGATGAAACCAAAATAGAACTTTATTGTCAAACTCAACTTGTCGTTATTTGGAGGAGAAAGAACACCATACCTCCTGTGAAGCATGGGGGTGGAAACATCATGCTTTGGGTCTGTTTTTCTGCTAAGGGACCAGGACGACTGATCCGTGTAAAGGAAAGAATGAATGGGGCCATGTATCGTGAGATTTTGAGTGAAAACCTCCTTCCATCAGCAAGGGCATTGAAGATGAAACGTGGCTGGGTCTTTCAGCATGACAATGATCCCAAACACACCGCCCGGGCAACGAAGGGAGTGGCTTGTAACAGAAGCATTTCAAGGTCCTGGAGTGGCCTAGCCAGTCTCCAGATCTCAACCCCATAGAAAATCTTTGGAGGGAGTTGAAAGTCCGTGTTGCCCAGCGCCAGCCCCAAAACATCACTGCTCTAGAGGAGATCTGCATGGAGGAATGGGCCAAAATACCAGCAACAGTGTGTGAAAACACTTGTGAGACTTACAGAAAACGTTTGACCTCTGTCATTGCCAACAAAATGTATATAACAAAGTACTGAGATGAACTTTTGTTATTGACCAAATATTATTTTTACCAAGGAATTTACCAATTAATTCATTAAAAATCCTTCAATGTGATTTTCTGGATTTTTTTTTTCCTCATTTTGTCTCTCATAATTGAGGTATACCTATGATGAAAATTGGAGACCTCTCTCATCTTTTAAGTGGGAGAACTTGCACAACTGGTGGCTGACTAAATACTTTTTTGCCCCACTGTACTCATTTCTAATCTTGTCCCTCCTAGTCACTCCCAATGAAAATCTTAGCATCTTCAACTCTGCCACCTCCAGCTCTGCCTCCTGTCTTTTTGTCAGCACCACTGTCAGCACCACTGTCCCCAAACCATACATCATAGCAGATCCCACTACCGTCTTGTAAATCTTCCCTTTCACTCTTGCTGCTGTCTTTCCACTCTTGCTGCTATCTTTCCTTCATCCCTCTGGGGATGAAGAAAAGATAATGAACAAGGTCCTTCAAAGGAGTACTTTGAAGGACCTCCTTCAAAGTACTCCTTCCACCTTCTCAACACACTCTTGCCATTTGTTAGTACATTACCATTTCTGTCCTTAATCAACCTAACCTGCTGCACATCTTTTTCAGCTCGATCTCTCTGTCTAGCCAATCGATACAAGTCCTTTTCTCCTTTCTTAGAGTTTAGCCTCTCATGCAATTCACTATATGCCTTTTCCTGTGCCTTTGCCACCTCTCTCTTTGCCATGCGCCTAGATTCCAAATACTCCTGTCTACTTTGTTCATCTCCCTGACTATCCCACTTTTTCTTTGCTAACCTCTTCCTTTGAATTCTTTTCTGTACCTCCTCATTCCACTACCAAGTATCCTTGTCTTCCTTCCTCAGACCACTGGAAACACCACATACCTTTTTATCCGTTTCCCTCAATACTTTTGCTGTACTTTACCAGTCATCTGATAAGTCTTCCCTACGACCCACTGCCTCTATCAACGCCTTCCTGAACTCTGTGTGACCTTCTTCCTTCTGTAACTTCAAAATCCACAACCGTCTGTATTTCCACAATTCTCTCCTTAAGACCATACCTACCCAGAACCTCCTCATCACCTCTGTTCCTTCACCTACATGTCCATTAAAAGTCTGCTCCAGTCACCACTCTCTCCCCCATGGGAACACTACCACTTCATCCAACTTACGCCAGAATTCCTCCTTCTCTTCTGCCTGACATCCAACTTGTGGGGCATACGCACTGACAACATTCAAAATCACACCTATGACTTCTAGTTTCAAACTCATGATTCTGTCTGACTCCCTCTTTATCTCCTGAACACTCTTCACTTAATCTTCCTTCAAGATTACTCCTACTCCATTTCCCATGGTAGAACAGTTTAAATCCCCCTCCAATGCTCCTAGCTTTGCTTCCTTCCATCTGGTTTCTTGAACACACAGTATATCTACCTTTCTTTTCCCTCCATCATATCAGCCAACTCTCTGCCTTTACAGTCATAGCCCCTACATTTTAACGTCCCTACTCTCACCTCCACACTTCTACCTTTCCTTTCCTCTCTCTCCCTTCTAACATGCCCCCCCCCCTCGATCTTCGGCCAACAGTAGCCCAATTTCCATCAGCAACCTGTCGGTTAACAGCACCGGTGGCGGTTGTTGTTAACCTGGGCCTCGACTGATCTGTATAAAAGTCTCATTCATCGTGATCCACATGCTTGATGTGGCATAGGTTTATGTTGGATGCCCTTCCTGGTACAATACTCCCCATTTACCTGGGCCTGGGACCAGCACGAGGAGTACATTGGCTTGTGCACTCCCTTGGCTGGTTCAACTTTTCAATGTAATTATTGTGGGCAGAATCAAATTATGATAAGCCCATCACCCACGAATATACAACAAAGTATACAGCCCATAGTTGTAGGTCAGGATCCCCAGGTGAACCTGTGTAGCAAATATGGTGACCCCAGAGAGCTTTACACGTTCTATAGCAAGAGATCTTAGGGAGTGCCAACCTTGACCTTTTGACCCCAAACCTTTAGTTAGAGGTTATGGTCTCAGAGTGAACCTGTGTACCAGGTTTGTTGACCCTAGCTTTCTTTGTTGTTGAGATATACACTTTATAAGGCATTTTGATGTTGACCTTTGAACTTGCAATCCCAAAACCACAGTCACACTTCAGGGTCACAGGGTGAACCTGTGTACCAAGTTTGGTGGCCCTAGCTTTACTTGTACAGTAATAAGGCATAAGGAATGTTAACCTGACCTTTAGACCCCAACCCATAGTCAGAGGTCAGGATCCCAAGGTGAACCTGTGTAGCAAGTCTGGTGATCCTTCTTTGTTGTTGAGATATACAGTGTTGTGAAAAAGTGTTTGCCCTCTTCCTGATTTCTCATTTTTTTGTATGTTTGTCACACTTAAATGTTTCAGATCATCAAACTGATTTAAATATTAGACGAAGAAAACAAGTAAACACAAAATGCAGTTTTTAAATGAAGGTGTTAAATGAAGGCCTACAGGCCCTGTGTGAAAAAGTGGCTGCCCCCCCCCCCTTAAAACTAATTAACTGTGGTTTATCCCATCTTTGGAAAGCTGAGTTCAATTTCTCTGGCCACACCCAGGCCTGATTACTGCCATACCTGCTCTCAATCAAGAAATCATTTAAATAGGACCTGCCTGACAAAGTGAAGTAGACCAAAAGATCATCAAAAGCTAAACATCATGCTACGACCCAAACAAATTCAGGAACAAATGAAAAACAAAGTAATTGAGATCTATCAGTCTGGAAAAGGTTATAAAGCCATTTCTAAAGCTTTGGGACTCCAGTGAACCACAGTTAGAGCCATTATTCACAAATGGCAAAAACATGGAACAGTGGTGAACCTTCTCAGGAGTGGTCAGCCAACCAAAATTACCCCAACAGCGCAGCGACGACTCTTCCGAGAGGTCACACAAGACTCCACAACAACATCCAAAGAACTGCAGGCCTCACTTGCCTCAGTTAAGGTCAGTGTTCCTGACTCCACTATAAGAAAGAGACTGGGAAAAAATGGCCTTCATGGCAGAGTTCCAAGACGAAAACCACTGCTGAGCAAAAAGAAGATAAAGGCTCGTCTCAGTTTTGCCAGAAAATATGTTGATGATCCCCAAGACGTTTTGGAAAATACTCCATGGACTGATGAGACAAAAGCTGAACTTTTGGAAGGTGTGCGTCCCATTACATCTGGCGTAAAAGTAACACAGTATTTCAGAAAAGGAATATCATATCAATAGTAAAATATGGTGGTGGTAGTGTGATGGTCTGGGCTGTTTTGCTGCTTCAGGACCTGGAAGACTTGCTGTGGTAAATGGAACCATGAATTCTGCTGTCTACCAAAAAATCCTGAAGGAGAATGTCCGGCCATCTGTTTGTGACCTCAAGCTGAAGCGCACTTGGGTTCTGCAGCAGGACAATGATCCAAAACAAAACAGCAAGTCCACCTCTGAATGGTGTAAGAAAAACAAAATGAAGACTTTGGAGTGGCCTAGTCAAAGTCCTGACCTGAATTCGATTGAGATGCTGTGGCATGACCTTAAAAAGGCAGTTCATGCTCGAAAACCCTCCAATGTGGCTGAATTACAGTGATTCTGCAAAGATGAGGGGGCCAAAATTCCTCCACAGTGCTATAAAAGACTCATTGCCAGTTATCGCAAATGCTTGATTGCAGTTGTTGCTGCTAAGGGTGGCCCAACAAGTTATTAGGTTTAGGGGGGCAATCACTTTTTCACACAGGGCCATGTAGGTTTGGATTTTTTTTCCCCCTTAATAATAAACACCTTCATTTAAAAACTGCATTTTGTGTTTACTTGTGTTATCTTTGTCTAATATTTAAATTTGTTTGATGATCTGAAACATTTAAGTGTGACAAACATACAAAAAAATCAGAAATCAGGAAGGGGCAAACACTTTTTCACACCACTGTAGTTCATAAGCCATTTTGATGTTGACCTTTGGGTTTGGGATTGCAAGGTCATAGTCATACTTCAGGGTCACAGGGTGAACCTGTGTACCAATTGTGGTGACCCTAACTTTACTCTAGGGTTGAAACAATTAGTCGACATTGTCAATAACGTCGATCATAAAAATTTGTCGACGCAGATTTTTATTGTAAACAAATCGTTCAATTTTGAAGTTTATACGCATGCCGCGGAAATGTTCACTTTAACTGTTCCAGCGAAGAAGAAGAGGAACGCACCATGGCGACACGGTGAGAAAATCACCAAGGCCAAAAGTTTCCAAAGTATGGGAGGATTTTACCGAAAATTAATAAATGAAACAAGTTAAATGTAGACTGTAAAGCAGTTTGTCATATCACAGCTGCACTACAGCGATGCAGCCACTCCCTCCTCCTCTCTGTTCCTCCATCTCTGGTTACCTGTCTGCGGACTGCACCGGTAAGGTTAGCAAATAACATCAGCGCTTCTTATTTTCAATGAGCGACTCTCTCAGTTTTAGAAAACTGACCACACTATTAGTGTGTGCTGTTTAAATAGTTTACCTGTTGTCGGACAATAATCTCTCTTTGACAATGGTTGCTGACAGCCAAGCTGTTTCCGTTACGCTAGCTATATACGCTAGCTTTTCTTTCTCTCGGCGCCACACGAGTAGGCTGCCTTTTGCAACAGCGGCTCGATTCCGAGTCTTTTTCCCTTCCTCTCTCTTTTGATTCGTCTTTTTTTTTCACCCCACTTATATCACGGACACACAGATCGTCCCAAATGTCTCCTGAGCCGGTGGACGGAGCCACTGTTTATAGCAGGATACAAAACAGCAGGGAAGAGCTGCTAGCATTCAACCGCCACCCGGTCCCATTGGAAAAACTCGACATACCGAGAGAACTGAGGCGAAAACACCACGGCTGCCGGGCTGGAGTAAGGCGGAGGACAAAAAATATAAGGTACAGACCCTCCCTTCCATCTGTTGTCATGGGAAATGTACGGTCGATACTGGGAAAGTTAGATGAGCTAGCGGCTATCTCCCATTATGATAGCACATACCGGGAGTGCTCTCTCCTTTTGTTTACTGAGACGTGGCTAACTGAACTAGCAGCAGATGCTAACATTGAGCTGGAGGGTTTTCACATGATACGAGCTGACCGAACACCAGACAGTGGCAAAACTAGGGGCGGTGGAGTGATAATGTATGTTAACAACAACTGGTGCAGACCGGGACATATCACTGTTAAACAACGACACTGCAGCAAAGACATTGAGTTGCTAGCTGTTAGCATGAGGCCTACATATCTCCCGAGAGAACACTCACACGTGATCTGCATTGTTGTTTATGCAAATCCGACGGCGAACGCTGGGACAGCGCGTGACGTCATCCATTCAGTAACCAGCAGGCTGCAGACAGAACACCCAGATGCTCTTCTCCTCATCTCAGGCGATTTCAACCATGTTTCACTATCTCCCATTCTACCCACGTTCACCCAGTATGTCACATGCCACACTAGAGACAATAAAACACTGGATTTATTCTACGCAAACACTAAGGAGGCGTACACCTCATCACAACTCCCCCCACTCGGGAGATCGGATCACAACTTGGTTCATCTCCGGCCGGTGTACAAACCCCTAGTGCACAGACAACCTCCGGCCATGCACACTGTGGAGTTATGGTCTGAGGAGACAATGGACACTCTAAAGGACTGTTTTGAAGCCACCGCCTGGAAGCAGCTCTGCGATCCACATGGTGAGGACATCGATGGCCTCATTCACACCTTCACGGGCTATCTCAGCTTCTGTGTGGACAAATCCGTTCCCACCAAGACCATACGGCGTCACTCAAACAACAAACCCTGGATCAACCCTGAGATAAAAACACTTCTGAGAGAGAAGAAGAGGATCTTCAGGTCGGGGAACAGGGAGATGCTGAAGTCCGTACAGAGGGAGCTGAGGAGAAAGATCAGAGAAGGCAAGGACAGCTTCAGGAAGAAGATGGAGGACAAGCTGCAACAGAACGACATCAGCGGGGTCTGGAGAAACCTCAAAACCATCTCGGGGCTCCAGAATACCTCCCCCCAGGCCACGGGGGGCAGGGAGTGGGCGAACAACCTGAATCTGTTTTTCAATAGATTTGACCAACCGCCCTCCCCCCTGTCTGCACAACAACCACTGCTGCCTCTAAAGAAATCAAGTCCTGCTGCCCACTCCCCACTCCACCAACACCCCCCCACTCCCAACACACAGCCCCCCATCCTGACCCTGACCGAGACCCAGGTGAGGACGGAGCTGAGGAAGATCAAAGCGAGGAAGGCGCCGGGACCGGACGGCATCAGCGCAAAGCTCCTCAAGTCCTGTGCAGACCAGCTGTGTGGGATTGTGACGTATATCTTCAACATGAGCCTGAAACTGGGGAGGGTACCACAGCTGTGGAAAACATCTTGTGTGGTACCTGTACCAAAAACTTCCCACCCCAAAGACCTGAACAGCTACAGACCGGTGGCCTTGACGTCCCACTTGATGAAGACCCTGGAGAGACTGCTCCTTGCTCACCTCCGCCCCCTGGTGGAACCAGCGATGGATCCACTCCAGTTCGCCTACCAGCATGGCATTGGGGTGGAGGATGCGGTGATCTTCCTCCTTCACCGTTCTCTGTCCCACCTGGAGAAGCCCGGGAATATGGTGAGGATCATGTTCTTTGACTTCTCCAGTGCTTTCAACACCATCCAACCGATGATCCTGAAGGACAAGCTGCTGCGAGCAGGGGTGGACCAGCACCTGTCATCATGGATCCTGGACTACCTCACGAACCGGCCTCAGTTTGTAAGAACCCGGGACTGTGTGTCCGACACGATCATCAGTAGCACGGGGGCCCCCCCAGGGAACGGTGCTGGCTCCCTTCCTGTTCACTCTTTATACTGCAGACTTCTCACACAACACAACACACTGCCATCTACAGAAGTTCTCTGATGACTCTGCGATCGTTGGCCTCATCTCCAATGGAGATGAAGCTGAGTACAGAGGGCTTATCCAGGACTTCGTGGACTGGTGCCATCGGAACTGCCTCCAGATCAACGCGAGGAAAACTAAGGAGCTGGTGGTGGACTGCCGCAGGCATGGGCAGCCCCTCACAGCACCAGTAAATATACAGGGAACAGACATCGAGATGGTGACATCCTATAAGTACCTGGGTGTTCATCTGAACAATAAACTAGACTGGTCACACAATACTGACGCACTCTACAAGAAGGGACAGCGCAGGCTGTTCCTGCTGAGGAGACTCAGGTCTTTTGGTGTACAAGGGGTGCTGCTGAAGTCATTCTATGACACGGTGGTGGCATCAGCCATCACTTTTGGAGTGGTCTGCTGGGGCAGTGGCATTACTGCAGCCGATAGGAAGAGACTGAACAAACTGATTAAGAAAGCTAGCTCTGTCCTGGGGCAGCGCCTTGATCCGATGGAGGAGATAGGAGAGAGAAGGACGGTGGCTAAACTGTCATCTCTGCTGGAGTCCGAGTTCCACCCTATGCAGGACATACTGGATGCACTGAGGAGCTCATTTAGCAGCAGACTACATCATCCCAGGTGCACAACCGAGAGGTTTCGTAGGTCCTTCCTACCAACGGCTGTCAGACTGTACAACCTAAGCAGGGCTGCTCGCAGAGATAGCAAAAAGACGTAACAAACTAATAGTTTTTTGAATGCAAAAGATGCAATAGACTTACACAATGGTCCCCTCCGGCATACAACTAGGAACATACCGGTCGCTATGGAGGGTGAGAATATGTATGGGCACATAATCATACCATGTAGGATAACTAAGTAGACGGTTATGCTGTTTCATCCCATCTAGCAACAATGCTCTGCACTGTGTGTGTTTATATATTTACATATTTATTCCATCTAGCTACAATGCTCCGCACTGTGTTTTTATATATCTACATATTATTCCATCTAGCTACATTGCTCCGCACTGTGTGTGTTTATATACTTGCATATTTATTCCACCTAGCTGCAATGCTCCGTACTGTGGGTGTTTATATATTTACATATTTATTCCATCTAGCTACAATGCTCTGCACTGTGTGTTCACACTGGCTTTTCCCTGCACTGTGTGTTCATATACTCATATATTTATTCCATCCAGCTACAATGCTCTGCACTGTGTGTCTGTGTGTCTGTGTGTGTGTGTATATATTTATTTTATAGTAATATGTACATATGTATATTAGCCGCTCTTGCTTGCTTGTTTTTTTCTTGCCTTCTGATTGTTGCTCTGAGTGTTGCTATCCCTGTGCTGTTGCAATCCTGGAATTTCCCGGTTGTGGGACTAATAAAGGCTTATCTTATCTTATATGTTAACTGCAGTAAATGGGTAAATTACATGAGCATCTTACTCTTTTTCATATTCTCTATTATTGTCACCGTAATATCAGCCTTCATTTTGGACATTAGTGCATCTCAGTAAATTAGAATATCATGATTTGTAATTTAATTAAAAAAGATAACCATAATCATCACAAATAAATTTAAAATGGCTTAAATATTTCACTGTATGTGTAGTGAAGGCTCACATTCCTGCATTGATATTTAAAGCGTTTTTTTTTTTTTTATTGTAGACTGGAAGAAGTTCTTTTAATTTTCATCTGAAGCCTAACTAAACTTTTGAACTTCTAGACTCATTAAGGTTTCAAACAGGATGGGTTAGCTTATCATTTGGTTTTTTTTTACTTTAATGGAGTTGAATATTACTCTAGTTTGTTTTTAATATGCAGTTACAACAGTCTTTATGGAGCAGCAGAGCTGCTATTTGAGTTTTTACACTTTAACATTTATTATTTAATTGTGTTGCTCCAAACACTTCTGATTAAACTGTCAAGTTCAAGTTTCCAACTCATGTTTGATGGGTCATTATTTTATTTAGCCATGGGAACTTTTTATAATAGGCTACAATATATTAAAGCAGAGACTGACAACAAAGTGATTTTTCACAGGTGTGCAGGCTTAAACAGGTGAGGTAAAACATGACCTGGAGCTCCAAACAGGAGCTGTGCCAGCAGGAAGCTGAGCTGGCGGACATGACAGAAATAATCACGATTAGTCGACTAATCGAAAAAAGTTGTTAGATTAGTCGACTACCAAAATAATTGTTAGTTGCAGCCCTACTTTTCTCGTTGTACAGTTATAAGGCATAGGGAATGTTAACCTTGACCTTTGACCTTTTGACCCCAAACCCATAGTCAGCGGTCAGGATCCCAAGGTGAACCTGTGTAGCAAGTTTGGTGACCCTAGCTTTCTTTGTTGTTGAGATATAGTTTAAAAGCCATTATGATGTTTACCTTTGACCTTGTGATCCCAAAACCATAGTCCCACTTCAGGGTCATAGGGTGAACCTGTGTACCAAGTTTGGTGACCGTAACTTTACTCGTTGTACAGTAATAAAGCATAGGGAATGTTAACCTTGACCTTTGACTTTTTGACAGCAAACTCATAATCAGAGGTCAGAATTCCAAGGTGAACCTGTGTACCAGGTTTGGTGGCCCTAGCTTTACTTGTTTTACAGTAACTAGTGCATGCTCGTAGAAAGCAGGTATTCCTGTCTTAAACATGTAGGCCAATCAGGCATTACAGGCCCAAATGTAGACTGTGTTTGAAAGCGGAATATAGAGGTGTGGCCTATATGTAGGCAATCACAGATGTTAGATTTTGACATATATGAAAGGGACTGAACTGAGATTTTTTTTTTTTTTGTTACTTATTTGTACCCGTAGGTAGACTTGGTTTGCAGTCTGGTGACAAGCCACCGGCTGCTGGTTGCTGCGTGCGCGAGCGCCCTAAACCTACATGTTTTTGGTATGCGGGAGGAAACCGGAGAAATCTCGGAGTAAACCCACGCAACACGGGGAGAACATGCAAACTCCACACAGCTCACTGTTGGTCGGGGGCTGGGATCGAACCCACAATCTCATGATCCCCGCGATCCCCCGGCCGAGGGTAAAACTGTGCTGCCACAGTGCTAAACCACTGCGCCACCGTGCATTTGATTGTGTGAATCTTAATTACAGAATAACTGAAAATGAATGGAACATCCAATATTAGCCACTGTTTAAGAATCACTTGTTTATTTTTTTGTCAGATCACTTATTTGTGTGATCCTTTATCACTTATATTCATAATAGTGTATCTTGCACTTAGGGGAATAGGAGTTGTTCAGTCATCATTAGAACTGTTTTAGTTTATATATGTAGTTTTATAGTGTATCGTCAATAAACTCATGCAGTACTATAACAGGACACGTTTACAAATATTTGAGACCCACCGCAGTGCATCCTTTTATATTTTAGCAATATTATAAGTACAAAACACCGAACATTATTATACACAGCAGAATGACCTGTTTGGCTGCAACTGTTGCATCAGTGTTGCCCATTTGTCTGTAAATATTTAAATAAAAATGATTTATTTTGTTATTTGGGCATTTTTGTGTCGTCGTTGAAGTCCCTGTCACACCTAGACAATTTAGGCAGTGTTTGCAAAACATATGAAAAATTCGGAGAATGCGCTGGCGTATGTTGAATCAGTTATGCTTGGTTTAAATTAAGAGTGTGCTGAAGAATACTGAAGCACCCTGAAGCACGCTGGTATACTGCGTAGTTCGCCAAGATCCTCTCAGCATGCTGAAAATTTTCCAACGTATCCAGTGTATGGCTGAAGTGCCCCGCATCGCCATCAGTTCATGTGTATTAGAGCCAGGTTGTGAAAACTGTCATCTAACGCTCATGACGTCAGCTGTTTTAGGTGCAACTGACCTGACAGATTTCACAGCTCTGCCAGGTCGGTCAGGCCCCCCGCCGTGGTGTTTGAAGGGGAGAATCATCTGGGCTGAACAGAGATGATTTCTCACACACCTGGGATTCATGGATCGGGAGGCAACGGCAGTTTGGGCTGACTGCGCTACGCAGAAGTTAGGATCAGCTATGCAGAAGTTAGACTATTGCTGCGCATAAGTTGTGAATGTCTTTTCGATCATGGCACCCAGGTTATGGAACGATTTATCTCTGAACATTAGACAAGCATCTTCAGTGTCCATTTTTAAAACCTGTTTAAAACACACTTTTACCCCCTGGCCTCTGGCCCAGTGTGAGACACTGACTTTACTGAATGAAAAGGATTTTTATTTATTTGTTTATTTACATGTCTTACCTTTCATTTAATTGACTGTGGTTTCTACTCATGCTGAATTTTATATTATCTTGTTGGTTTTATATTGTTTTTGTGCTAGTGTCCTGCTCCTTGCTTTTCTGTTTTTATGTGTGTCCTTGTTGCACAGCACTTTGTGTAGCGACTATTGCTTTTTAAAGTGCTTTATAAATAAAGTTGATTAACTGATTGATTGATTGGAATGTCGGCAACACGATAAGCATTAGTTGGTTTAAGTTATTTATAAGTTATGGAAATATTCTATACAAGTTACTAATACGTTATGTATATGTCCAACTTGTTATGGATATACAATGTATATGGCCAAAAGTGAAAATTTTGATGTATGCCAGCGTTTTAGACCAATTTTTACACATTTGGCAAACGCTGCCTAAATCGTCAAGGTGTGACAGGGCCTTTAATCAAAGCATACATATGTGTCCGCATACAACATGCAGTTGATTTGGCCATTCCGCTCCACAGTCATGGCAGGATTATTACCTCCGCCAAGGAGGTTATGTTTTCATCGGCGTTGGTTTGTCTGTCTGTCTGTCTGTCTGTTAGCAAGATAACTCAAAAAGTTATGGCAAGATAACTCAAAAAGTTATGGACGGATTTTCATGAAATTTTCACACATTGTCAAAATGGGGTATCCTACAGATGATTACATTTTGGTGGTGATCCGGATCACCGTCCAGAAGAAAACCGCCATTACGGAAAATGCCATTTTCGTGAATAACTACTGAACCACTAATCCTATCATTGTGAATCCAATTGCTAGTCATATGTCTTCATGGTCAAGGAATCTGAAAACGTACACACAAACACTGTATGGGGGGAACTGTGGTGAAAACCACCATTACGGAAAATGCGATTTTCGTGAATAACTACTGAATCACTAATCCTATCATTGTGAATCCAATTGCTAGTCATATGTTTTCATGGTCAAGGAATCTGAAAACGTACACACAAACACTGTATGGGGGGAACTGTGGCAAAAACCGCCATTACGGAAAATGTGATTTTTGTGCATAACTACTGAACCACTAATCCTATCATTGTGAATCCAATTGCTAGTCATATGTTTTCATGGTCAATGAATCTGAAAACGTACACACAAACACTGTATGGAAGGAACTGTGGCGCTTGGCGGAGGTCTGCGCTCTCCGAGTGCTTTTCTAGTTATTAAGTTTTTAATTTTTAGATACTTGTGTGGGAGGGAGAGACTTGTGGTCCTGCAAAGCACAGTAGTACCACACGGGTGAAGCAGCAGTCTCAGTCTACCACTGACCGGGCAGGCTGGGTGTGCCTCCCCACCGAGGATAGTGGTCCACCCGGTCGGACACCGGTGTTGGAGAAGCAGCAGCTGAACTGGTGGATCTCAGTCCTTCGCAGGGAGCCAAGCCCAGCCTGCCTGGTTTTTGGGAGTCTCGGCTGCTGCTGCCAGCATCCCCCCCCCCCTTCCCCCAGGCACCCACACACCTCATGCTCTCCATGTCAAATTATCCTTTAGATCATGGCAACTTTATGGTATAATTTTTTAAGCATTAAATCTTAAGTATTATATTTTTCTAGTCAAATTTGTCACTTTTTGCTTCCTTGTTTTGCTCATGGAGCGCTGTGGTTACTGATGCGTAATGCTGCATATTATCCAATCAGTATGGAGTCAATCCAAAACCCCGCCCACACTTCTAGAAGCCTGGGCATGAAACATAGTGATGGCTAAACTTTTATTGATAAAAATTATATATTTTGACTGAACAACTCCATACTCTGGGATGCACACCCCTGTAACCTCAGCAAAGCATCAATAAAATATGAGGTCAGTCTGACCAACGGTTTGAGAGATATGTGAGGAAACCCCCCCCCCACACACACAGATTCTTTGCATTTATAGATAGATCGTAAATGTAGTATCTACCATTTACCATAGTGCAACTGCAATGTTAACTTTGAACCTTTGACCCATTGACCCCAAACCCATAGTTAGGTGAGGGTGGAAGTTGTCCAAGATGTGTATTAGATACGACTACTGTATCGATTTGAAAAGCCTACATCATTTCTTTCAGTAGTTACTGTGTTTACAAGATTTATGGAAAAATCTGACCTGACCTTTGACTTCAAGGTCATCAGATGTGAGTGAAATTGCAATATGCCCATCGAGTATATCAAACCCTGGTACCAAGTTTCAAAACAATCGGACCAAAACTGTAGGAGGAGTTGATTTCACAAGACAGTTACTGTTTATAAAGTGAGGTGAAACAGGAGGTCAGAGGTCAGGGGCTACAATTCCCACAAAAATCATCCAATCAGAACCAAATTGCAATACGCACATCATCAGTGTATACCAAAGCATGGTACCAAGTTTCAAAACAATCAGAATAAAACTATAGGAGGAGTTGATTTGACAAAAACGGGATGGACTGACCCATAACATAATCCCCCTTTGGTTGAAGTACAACTGGCGAGGGATAAAAACATAACTTGCAGTATTAAAAAGTTGCATATTTCTGCAAAAAAGGTTTTTAAATTCACAAAGAAAAACGTGGTAAGTTTATAAGGCAAAAGTCACTAATTTATCAAGAAAAAGCATACATTTATGAGAAAAGTCTCACAAATTCAAGAGTAAAATATCACAAAATGATGAGAGCAAAGTTGTTACCACTTAAGTAACCTTTTCAGCTGATGTTTCTTACTCTAGCGGTTTTTTTTTTAGATTACTTTAATGTCTACTTGAAAAATTAAAACCATAAGTTAATCTGCTCAGGTCTGGTGTTTGGTGGAATTTAAAGGTATCAGCTATCCAGGAGTTTTTACTTTGTTTCTAATTAGTTTAGCTTATCATTATGCAACCATACTATCAACATTTTTGGCCATGCTGTCTAAAATAACATCTTAAATATTACAGTAATTTTCAGGACATTCTACAGTATTCATCCATTTATGGTGCCAAAATTTTAACCCAAACCCCAAAACACTTCAATTAACCTCAATTTTGTTGTCCACTTCTTGTTTCGTTTTGTAATCAAATTTCTATCTAAAAATATCCCTGCATCTTGTCAGCCCTTTTCAAACCAGGCACATAACACTGGCTGCTTCGTTATTTTGTGGGCAAATCTGCCATCTATTTGGATCACTATAAAATGAATTCAAGTTTTCTGCAGAACTCTGTACAACAACTGACACATAATGCATGCGGGCTGGAGTCATTCTTAACATGGTGTTCATATTTTGAAGGCTGCTTTCATAATTAGAGATACCATGGTGGAGCACAGTGCACTGTTTTAGTCATGGATTGTAGATTTAAAAAAAAAGTTGAAAGAAGTTTTTCGGACAGAACAGCCACTGATTAACATGACGATAGCTAACAAGCTTCTGCTTGTTTGTTTTTATGCACCTCTTTATGCACCCCTCCATAGGGAATTAGTCAGTGGTGCAGTCCCTGACATCTAAGAGTACACCTCCGTTACTAGCCGAGAGCTAGTCAGGAATCCTTCTTTGGCTCGGTGGTAGAGTAGAAGTTTTCAGATCATGGTGTCATGGGTTTAAGACCCGACCTGGGATATTTGTAGGTGTTAAGTCTACCTTGCGTAAGTGTGGAAAAGGCTTATTAGGTGCTAGTCTTCCTTGCCTGTGGAGGGAAAAATGACTTAGGTCTGTCCACTTTAACTGAGGGTTGAAGCAGACTTTGTGATTTGTGATCCCAGGCTGACGCAGACAATTCTGGCCTTGGCCCAGAAAGTGGGTGGTAACAGGCATGGCTACTTAATGACATATGGAGGAAGATGCCGAGCCTTTTTAGTTTGCTACTCCTTTCATTTTACCAACTACTCACGGGGATAAACATTGATCTCTGCTGTTTTGTTGGGCATAATCAAATCCCCTAAAGAGGGATGCAATATAAGACTGAAGATGGAAACAACATCTAACAAGCTGTCAATTTGTATCAAATTAATGTTTTTTGAATATAAAAACAGCTTGTAAACCTATCCCCACTGAGCATTGATAGTCTGCTGCTGTGGCTGACAGCAGATGAGCTAGAGTACAACTGGGCATGAGGCCAGCTGAATAAACTGGCTCAACGCTGCTTCTTTGTGTGCTACTAATGCAATTTCACAACCTGATGACTTCTGTTTACTTTGAGCTTGAAGTGTGTGAGCCAATCATAACTTATCACACTTCAAAAAGCCTGAGATCGCATTAAGAAGCCTCCTTCATAAACACTACAAATGGAACTAATCATGTGAACAGAACGAGTCTGTTTATATGTGAGCTGAAAAGGTCTTTGAAAACATTTAGATAAAAGCTAAAAGCAGTAATTTGTAAATCACTTGACCCTTGAATTTATCTGAAAGTAGTAGAAAAGCAAGCAATGATATGCTAATTTGTACGTTAGATGCCAAAAGCACATTTTGGAAAAAAATGAGGACATGCTCATCCTGTGGTGCACCATTTATTTTAGCATTTTAGCTGCTCTCTTTACCACCCTTCTTTTTCATATTTTTATCACCTCCACCAACAAGGTCCATCCTTTATTTGGATCCCCATTAGCTGCTACAGCAAAATAACATAACAGCTATTTTTTTTCTGAGGTTCACAGAAAAAATCCACAACATTAAAGCAAAACAACAAAAATATTTGTAAAAACAAATTACATAAGGGTATCGTCGTCGGCCTCCGTCGGTCTATGATGACCATGGAAGAGAATCCTAAATGTCTACTCTGCTGGAACAGCACCGCCTGTGGTTGAACAGGCCGATGCGCGAATGGCAGTCCCTGTCACACAAGTCGCACTTGTGGATGGTCTCCGTGCTACTGGGTCTGTGGCGGTTCTTCCTGCGGGTCCTTTTTTCATCTGCTGCAGCAGTCAGTTTTTCTTCACCCGCCTTGAGCTGTCTGGTCAGGGTGCCTCTCCATTTGGAGCGGTCCGTTGCGAGGTCCTCCCAGCGCTCTGTGTTGATCTCCAGGGCCTTCATATCTCTCTTGCAGACGTCTCTGAAGCGCAGTTGTGGACGGCCAGCGTCTCTCCTGCCAATCGCCAGTTCTCCATAGAGGACGTCTTTGAGGAATCTGCCATCCTCCATACGGTGAACATGGTCTAGCCAGCGGAGCCTGCGCTGCCTGAGTAGAGTGAACATGGAGGGAAGGCCGGCGCGGGACAGGACTTCTATGTTTGGCACTTTGTCCTGCCAGGATATGTCCAGGATGCGGCGAATGTAGCGCAAGTGGAAGGAATTCAGTCTCTTTTCCTGCCGGGCGTATGTTGTCCACGTCTCACTCCCATAGAGCAGTGTGCTGATGACGCAGGCGTTGTACACTGCCATCTTCGTCTTGACAGTGAGTTTGGGATTCTCCCACACTTGTGTGGTGAAACGAGTGAGTGTGGAGGTTGATTTTCCAATCCTCTTGTCGATCTCTGTATCAAGGGAGAGGTTGCTGCTAATCGTGGACCCCAGGTACGTGAACTGATTCACGACCTCCAGCTCGTAGTCGTCGATGGTGATGGTTGGTGGTGCTTCCGTGCCTTGCGCCAAGACATTAGTCTTCTTCAGGCTGATGGTAAGCCCTAAGTCCATGCATGCCTGGGAGAAACGGTCCATCAGGGTCTGAAGCTCCTGCTGTGTGTGGGTCGTGACTGCAGTGTCGTCTGCGAACAGCTCTGATTAGAGCCTCACGTACTTTGGTTCTGGCTTTCAGGCGGGCGAAGTTGAAAAGCCTGCCGTCAGATCTTGTATGCAGATAGATTCCCTCTGTTGCTGTGCTGAAGGCATGCCTCAGGAGCATAGCAAAGAAGATCGCAAAGAGGGTTGGTGCAAGTGCACAGCCCTGTTTCACTCCGCTGTGTATATCGAATGGCTCTGAAACGTTGCCATCGTACTGCACCATCCCCTGCATGTTGGTGTGAAACGATTCGATGAGGCTTTGCAACTTTGGTGGGCATCTTATCTTTGGCAGGATCTTGAAAAGGCCCTCTCTGCTGACCAGATCAAACGCTTTAGTGAGGTCGATGAAGGCGACGTACAGGGGCATGTTCTGTTCTCTGCACTTCTCCTGAAGTTGACGGATGGAGAATATTATGTCCATCGTTGATCGCCCAGCGCGGAAGCCACACTGAGACTCGGGGTAGACACGTTCGGCAAGCTTCTGTAGACGAACGAGGACAACTCGTGCGTAGACTTTGCCAACAATGCTGAGGAGGAAGACGCCCCTGTAGTTGGTGCAATCGCTTCTCTCCCCTTTGTTTTTGCAGAGGGTGATGATCTTGGCGTCCCTCATGTCCTGTGGTATGGCACCTTCCTTCCAGCACTGGCAGAGAACGTCATGCAATGGCAGCAGTAGGGCGGTCTTGCAGTGCTTGATCAGGTCGGGGGGTATGCCGTCGTTGCCAGGAGCCTTGCCAGCGGCCAAGCTATCAATGGCCTTGCTGAGTTCGTCGATGGTTGGCTCGGTGTGAAGTTCATCCATGGATGGCAGGCAATCGATGGCATCAAAGGCTGACGGTGTCAAATTGTTCTGTCTGGAGTAGAGGTCAGAGTAGTGCTCCACCCATCTCTCCATCTGCTTGTTCTTTTCTGTGATCATCTCCCCAGTGGAGGATTTGAGGGGGGCCGTCTTGCTCTGAGCCGGATCAAGTGCTTTCTTGATGCCGTTGTACATACCACAGATGTTTTCTGTTATGGCAGCGGTTTGAATGTCTTGGCTGAACTGAGTCCAGTACTCGTTGGTGCAGTGCCGAGAAGTCTGCTGAATTTTGCTTCTTGCAGCCCTGAGAATCTGGAGATTCTTCTCGTTTGGGTAATTCTTATACTCAGCAAGTGCTGAGCGCTTGGCTTCAATGATGGGGGTCATCACGGTCGACTTGGAATCAAACCAGTCCTGTGACTTTGAGGTCTTCCTCCCAAAGGTAGCCAAGGCTGTGCGGTGGATGGTGTTTCGCAGCTCTTCCCACTTCTGCTTAGCAGACTCTCCTTCTTGTGGTTCACCAAGTTCCTTCACAAAGGTGGTGGCAAACTGCTCAACAACTTCTGGTTGGGCCATCTTGCTGGTGTCAATCCATGCCTTTCCAGGCTGTCTGGCGCGGTGGAATTTCTTCAGCTGCAGCTTGACCTTGCAACACACCAATGAATGGTCTGTGTCGCAATCTGCACTCTGGAACGAGCGGATGATTAGCACATTCTTCAGTGAGGTGCGCCTGGTCAGGATCAAGTCCAGCTGGTGCCAGTGCTTTGAGTGCGGATGTCGCCAAGAAACCTTGTGTTGGGGCTTGGTCTTGAAGAACGAGTTTGTGATGCACAGATCATGATGTGTGCAGAACTCGAGCAGCCGCTGTCCGTTGTTGTTCATTCTACTCACGCCAAATGGTCCAAGACAGGAGGGCCAGGAGTCGTGGTCAGCACCCACTCTGGCATTGAAGTCTCCAAGGAGAATGAGTTGTTCAGAGTTGGGGATGATCTTGACAGTTGTTGTGAGATTCTCGTAGAACTCGTCTTTTGCCTCTGGTGTGGCTGTCAGTGTTGGGGCATACACACTGACGAGGGTGACTGGGCCTTGAATGGTGTTAAGGCGGAGGGTGAGGAGTCATGCAGAGCCATTACTGCCCAGTTCCACCATCTTCAGCAAAGTGTTCTTCACTGCGAAGCCCACTCCGTGTTCCCTGTGTTCGTCACTGCCCTTTCCCTGCCAGTAGAACATGTAGTCCTTCTCTCTCAGTGTGCCTGCGTCAACCAGCCATGTTTCCTGGAGAGTGGCGATATCCACTTCCAGTCTCTTCAGCTCATTATTGATGACGGCAGTCTTCCTGGTGTCACTGATGTCCTTGAGGTTAGCAGCGAGTCCTGTCATCATAGTGTGGATGTTCCAAGTTCCCAGTTTTAGAGTTGGTCTCTTTTGTTTTCTTGTCTTGCCTGGTGCAAAGGTTCTCAGCCTGCCATTCGGACTTCACCTCATCCCCATGCACCCAATGAGGAAAGCAAGCTGTGGCGGGACAACACCTTATTGGCTGGGGGCTGCCCAGCATGAGGCGGGCGGTAGCTGTCCAGTGAGATCAGATGATCCCTCCCACCGTCGGGAACAACCCCTGGCGCCACGTTCTATGCCAATTGAGCGGTGGCTTATAACCGGTAACTGTCATTCCGCATGTTTTATCTACGCCGAAGGCGAAGCTGGAATGGCCTCTCCAGTGAGCCGGTGTTCTACCTTCCAGCGTTGGACGTTGGTAGGATTCAAGCCTGGGCAGAAAGGTATGGAAGACAAGATGTTGCCCATACAGCATGTCCCCCCTCTCCACGTCACTGATGGATCCAAAGGAACAGCAGGGCTGCTACAGTTTGGCACCAGCGCCATTGCAGGAGCTGCCAGAACGATGTTGAGCACAACAGAGAACTGCCTTAGGGACCCCGACTCCGGATTTTAACTCAGGGTTGACTCCCAAAGCCTTTCCCATGACCGGGTATGCCGCAAGGCAGCGGCAGTTTGAAATCAGGGTTTACCTTCCCCTAGATGGGCTACCTTCCCAGGTTAACGGGCCACTATCTACCCGAAGCATCTGGTTTTAAGGTGCCAGAAATCCGCCCTCACTCCTTCTCCCATTAGTAAATGCAGTTCCGCCGGGCTTAGAAACTAAACCACACGGGCAGGCTAGGAGTTGAACTTAGTTGTCAGAGGCTTTTTGAGACGCATGCCATAAGGAGCATTTTATAAGCATTGGGAGCTTAACCCCAGTGCCGCTCCTGGCTATGACAACCTTGGAACATATAATAATCACGTTCACAGTATGCAGAGACACGTGCAACTCGTCATTACAACAACTAATCCATAAATCATTGATATGCACCAGCATTTATAAGACAAGACAAAATAATCGTTCATTAGTCCTACAATGGGGAAATTTATTGCAGCAGCAAATGGATAGCACCACTCGGAGCAATAATAAGATAAAAACAGGGTTAAAAAAAAAAACCTCCGTGGATTGCCACCTTATCGTGGTGGAGGGGTTTGAGGGCCCGCATGATCCCAGAAGCAATGTTGTCGGAGGCAACTTGCCCTTGGGAGGGTCTCCCAAGGCAAACTGGTCCATGGTGAAGGGCCAGAAAAGAGCAGTCCACTGGATCTCCATGAAAAACATTACATCAAGGATCCAGTGTACATGGGTCCACCCTCCAGTGGGCTCACTACCTGCAAGAGGGATCGTGGGGATCATGGTGCTATGTGAACTAGGCCGAAGTCTGGGCTACTCTGCCTGATAAGATAAGACTTTATTAGTCCCACAATGGGGAAATTCCAGGATTACAGCAGCACTCAGAACAATAGTTAATAAGATAATAAGAACTGGTTAGCCAAAAGCAGTAAATGAATATACATATGTACACAGATATAAAGTGGTGTGAAAAAGTGTTTGCCCCCTTCCTGATTTCTCATTTTTTTGTGTGTTTGTCATACTTAAATGTTTCAGATCATCAAACAAATTAAAATATTAGACAAATATAATACAAGTAAACACAAAATACAGTTTTTAAATAAAGGTGTTTATTATTGAGGGGAAAAAATCCAAACCTACATGGCCCTGTGTGAAAAAGCGATTGCCCTCCCGTTGAAACATAAATTAACTGTGGTTTATCACATCTTTGGAAAGCTGAGTTCAATTTCTCTAGCCACACCCAGGCCTGATTGCTGCCACACATGTTCTCAATCAAGAAATCACTTAAATAGGACCTGCCTGACAAAATGAAGTAGACCAAAAATCCTCAAAAGCTAGACATCATGCTGTGATCCAAAGAAATTCAGGAACAAATGAGAAACAAAGTAATTGAGATCTATTAGTCTGGAAAAGGTTATAAAGCCATTTCTAAAGCTTTGGGACTCCAGCGAACCACAGTGAGAGCCATTATCCACAAATGATGAAAACATGGAACAGTGGTGAACCTTCCCAGGAGTGGCCAGCCGACCAAAATTACCCCAAGAGCGCAGCGACAACTCATCCAAGAGGTCACAAAAGACCCCACAAAAAAATCCAAAAAACTGCAGGCCTTACTTGCCTCAGTTAAGGTCAGTGTTTATGACTCCACCACAAGAAAGAGACTGGGCAAAAATGGCCTGCATAGCAGAGTTCCAAGATGAAAACCACTGCTGAGCAAAAAGAACATAAAGGCTCATCTCAGTTTTGCCAGAAAACATCTTGATGATCCCCAAGACTTTTGGGAAAATACTCTGTGGACTGACGAGACAAAAGTTGAACTTTTTGGAAGGTATGTGTCCCATTACATCTGATGTAAAAGTAACATAGCATTTCAGAAAAGAAACATCATACCAACAGCAAAATATGGTGGTGGTAGTGTGATGGTCTGGGGCTGTTTTGCTGCTTCAGGACCTGGAAGACTTGCTGTGGTAAATGGAACTATAAATTCTACTGTCTACCAAAAAATCCTGAAGGAGAATGTCCGGCTATCTGTTTGTGACCTCAAGCTGAAGCGCACTTGGGTTCTGCAGCAGGACAATGATCCAAAACACACCAGCAAGTCCACCTCTGAATGGCTTAAGAAAAACAAAATGAAGACTTTGGAGTGGCCTTGTCAATTTCCTGACCTGAATTCGATTGAGATGCTGTGGCATGATCTTAAAAAGGTGGTTCATGCTTGAAAGCCCTCCAATGTGGCTGAATTACAACAATTCTGCAAAGATGAGTGGACCAAAAATACTCCACAGCTCTGTAAAAGACTCATTGCCAGTTATCACAAACGCTTGATTGCAGTTGTTGTTGCTAAGGGTGGCCCAACCAGTTATTAGGTTTAAGGCGAAATCACTTTTTCCCTTAATAATAAACACCTTCATTTAAAAACTGCATTTTCTGTTTACTTGTGTTATCTTTGTCTAATATCTAAATTTGTTTAATGATCTGAAACATTTAAGTGTGACAAACATTCAAAAAAATGAGAAATCGGGAAGGGAGCAAACACTTTTTCACACCACTGTATAGGATCTAGCTCTATGAGACTGCTGTCTGATCACAAAAAATGCCAGGTGTAAATGTGGCCTTTGTGTGACAGGCGCATGATGGTTAGCTGTGTGCATTGTCCCCAACAGCTGGAATCCTGCTGAATTTTTTGTATGTTTGTCACACTTAAATGTTTCAGATTTCGCCTTAAACCTAATAACTTTTTCACACCACTGTACACACCAGGGGTGTCCAACCTGGGGCTCCTGCAGCATTTAGGCTTCTGTGGGAAATTTTCTAATTTCACTTCTTAATTGGTCCAAAGATTTGCAAATAATGTCATTGTTGTGCATGTGTTTTGGAGGCACCCTTGCACAACAACAGCAAAATATTTGCAAATCTTTGGACCGATTAAGAAGTGAAATGTGAAAATTTCCCACAGAAACCTGAACGTTCTAGGGGCCCTAGGTTGGGCACCCCTGGTATACACAATGCAGGAGTATTGCTGCTAGATGGTGTAAACAGCATTACGGTTTGTGTAGTTACCCTGCAGAATATGAATATGTACCCAGACAGTATATTTCGTATTTGAATCAACAGTGTTGTTGCCACCCTCAGTAATGATTGATATTGTCCTAACTGTATAATTGTATAATGGACGGGACGATTTATTGTGCAAGGTTGTTACATTTAGTACATTTAACACGACCTCTACCAGCAGCCCCGGTTAGGTTATAAAGTCTGACAGCCATAGGTGGGAAGGACCTGCAGAACCTCTTCATCGTGCACCTGGGATGGCTCAGCCTACCGCTAAATGAGCTCCTCAGTGCGTTCAGCGTGTCCTGCATGGGGTGGGACTCGGACTCCAGCAGAGATGACAGTTTAGCCACCATCCTCCTCTCTCCTATCTCCTCCACTGGGTTGAGGCGTCGCCCCAGAACAGAGCTAGCTTTTTTGATCAGTCTGTTCAGTTCAGTTTCTTCCTGTCGGCTGCCGTGGTGCCACTGCCCCAGCAGACCACTCCAAATGTGATGGCTGATGCCACCGCTGAATCGTAGAAGGTCTTCAGGAGTGCCCCTTGCACTTCAAAAGACCTGAGTCTCCTCAGGAGGAACAGCCTGCGCTGCCCTTCTTGTAGAGCGCGTTGGTGTTGTGTGACCAGTCCAGTTTATTGTTCAGGTGAACACTTGTAAGATGTCACCACCTCAATGTCTATTCCCTGGATGTTTACTGGTGCTGTGGGGTGTTGTCCTCGCTTGTGGCAGTCCACCACCACTTCCTTAGTATTCCTCGCATTGATCTGGAGGCAGTTCTGTTGGCACCAGTCCACGAAGTCCTGGATAAGTCCTCTGTACTCAGCATCATCTCCATCAGAGATGAGGCTGACAATTGCAGAGTCGTCAGAGAACTTCTGTAGATGGCAGTGTGGTGTGTTGTGTGAAAAGTCAGCAGTGGAGAGGGTGAACAGGAAGGGAGCCAGAACTGTTCCCTGGGGGGCCCCCAAACTGTAGATGATGGTATCAGACACACAGTCCTGGGTTCTCACAAACTGTAGTCCGTTTGTGAGGTAGTCCAGGATCCACGATGACAGGTGCTGGTTCACCCCTGCGCACAGTGGCTTGTCCCTCAGGATCACTGGTTAGATAGTGTTGAAAGCACTGGGGAAATCAAAGAACATGATCCTCACAGTGCTCCCAGGCTTCTCCAGGTGGGACAGGGAACGGTGCAGGAGGAAGATCACTGTATCCTCCACCCCGATGCCATGCTGGTAGGCAAACTGAAGTGGATCCATTGCTGGTCCCACCAGTGGCCGAATGATACCCCCCAGGATGCCCCCACGACCCGGATCCCCGGATAAGTGGTAGAAGATGGATGGATGGATGGATGGGTTAAAAAACAGTATATACACAGTGCAAGAGACAAGAGAAAGTAGAATAATTTTCACAGTTGAAAAATAAGTAGAATAGCATTTACAGTATTACAGTTGTAAACTAGAAAAGCACTCGGAGAGCGCAGACCTCCGCCAAGCGCCACAGTTCCCCCCATACAGTGTTTGTGTGTACGTTGTCAGATTCCTTGACCATGAAAACATCTGAGTAGCAATTGGATTCACAATGATAGGATTAGTGGTTCAGTAGTAAAAGCATTACCTCCTTGGCAGAGGTAATAAACTGAAGTGTTGGTGTTGTGTCCATGTCGTGCATCTGCAAACTCCCAGGCTGGGGGCATTGCAATTGAATGAATGAATGAGTTAATCTTTATTTGGAATAGATTAAGAGTACACATTAAAAGAAAGTGAATAATATAACAAAGGGGGTAATAAAATCCAACAAGGTCAAATTAGACAATAGCTCCTCTGATTATACAGTTCAACATAAGTTATCCGAAATATGTGATGGCTGAATCCGCAGCTTATATTGCCCACCCATGTTCCATCCAAGAATTCAAAAGAAAAAACAAAAGAAGTCATAACACAACTGCGTACAACCCACAGGCCAATGGGTTATGCGAGCGTTTTAGATCACTGAAAGCAGCACTGAGGGCTTCACTGACGGATGCCAATTAGGTAGACGGGTTGGCGTGGGTTTTATTCAAAATGCAAACGTTTATTTCAAACTCAGGGTTCATAATAAATGCAGAACTAAAAGGAGTAGAAAATAAATAAATAAATAAATAAAAGTATATACAGATCAGCAGACAGTCGGCGGTCTTGTAACAACAATAACATACAATATTGGACTCAGTCTAAAATGGAACGCCACCACTTCCAAATGCTGGAGTGAAGTGTGAGTGACGAGTTGACAATTGCTGATATAAGATGATTGTTACATGGCAGCAACTTTCTCATCAAACTGTAAACATTGTTACGTATCAACTCGCCAAAAGACGGAATGTTCACAGACACAAACATCTTGCTTGCACTCGGCCTTCGTGGTACATCTAATCTTTATCTTTATTGGGGTTGCGCTCTGCGGCCAAAGATGATTTGGAAACTTCCCCGGCAGAGAGCTTCTTTTTGTGGAGCTACTATGGCTGACCGGGGAATTTCTGCCAAATAATCCAGCGGCGGACAGCTGGCCGTCTGAGCTTTTGCAGCATTGTGCAAACACAGGCACACAGCACGCTGCCGAGCAGCTCGTTTTTGCGCAGCGCCTATGGCTGGCCGGGGAATTTCTGCCAAATAATCCGGCGGCGGACAGCTGCCCGTCTCAGCTTTTGCAGCGTCGCGCAAACACAGGCACGGTGGCGGGCCCAGCCCACCAGTGTTTTCCGCGTGCTTTTGTGCCTAAAACGTTGAAGAACGCGGAGTTTATGTTGGTCAGACACGATGACCAGCGGCCTCCATTGCGCCTGCGCACATGTTGAAAATAGGCGTATGTCACAGTGTTAAAGAATGCTTTAAAAAATTCCTGTATCCAGACGGTGATCCGGATCATCCCCAAAATTTAATCAGTTCTTCCTTGTACCATTTCCAACAACGCCTGAAAGTTTCATGGAAATCCGTCCGAGACTTTTTGAGTTATCTTGCTAACCAACAGACAAACAGACAGACAGACAGACAGACACACAGACACACAGACAAACCCCGGCAAAAACATTACCTCCTCCTGGCCTTTTCGGCCTGGCGGAGGTAATTACCCCACGATATAGACAATATATTTTCACAGTTGAATGAGTACAGTGTTGTTGCCACCTTCAAAAAATGATTCGTAAAAGGGAGATATGATAAAAAAAAATTTTTTTTCAGCACTTCTGTGCATCTATTGTGGGCATCTGGAGTTACTATCAATGGGAAAAGTCTGAAAAAGCGCAACCCTGTCACTTTGTCAGGATCTGCCTTGGTCTCAGTACCTCTCACTAAGCATGCAGTTTTGATTTGGTTTGGGCTGGGATGTGAGAACCAGAGCTAATTGGAATGATACCACCATCCCAGCTTCATCTCCAGTCATTTCAATGACGCCCACTCAACCATGCCTGCACTCTCTTCTTCACTTCCCTTATGCATTTGAACAGCCCTCACACTCTGACCGGGACCAAAGGTGGTTATCTGCCGTTAGCAGCTGCCAATCACTCATTCAGTGTAAATTCTGTGCTTATTAACCACTGAAAAGTACTGTATATGTTTTGTTGGGCAGCAGACCCCTCTGTCCAAGACAAATCTCTCCCAAGGGAGACCAATAAAGGTACTTTGACTTTGACTTTTTTGAAAGCACATACCCCTTTCCCTGAATGGGGCTTTATTTCATTCATTTTTTTCCCATCTAGTTTGGCATTCATTATCTCAGGTTGTTTTTGCCTATGGAGCTCAGAGCTAGGCAGCAAACATTACCAACACAGCATTAAAAACAGACCTCAGCAGTGACAAAAGTGAAAAGAGAAGTTCTAGCTTATTTTTTTTAGGCCTATATCAATATAATAAAGTATAATTTAACAAAAGATACTTGAAAAAAATCATTGTATTTTAGCATTAGCACAAATTTTCAAAGATTCCAAACTGAACCACTGCTAGATTTCCGTGAGGTGAGCCTTTCAACAGAATAATGGGGCAAACTGCAACTTTTGGAAGAAAGTATGTATAATGAAATTCGTTCTATACCAGCAGAAGTATGCTGTAGTACACTCTGCCTTCTTTACGTACAGCAACCAGACCATCAACAATGGATTAGCTCATTCGAGCCAAACATGCATGGTAGTCTGGATGCAGACCCACCTGGGGATCATTGTGTTTTAGTCAGGTGAGCATCAAGGCTCAGGAGGGGGAGCAGCAATTCTCATGAATTGTGGACAAACAAACAGAGACAGACAGACAGACAAAAGAGCAAATGGACAGATGGATGAGTGAAGCAGAGGCATGGCTTAAGCCAGATTTTGCCTTTGCTAGAATGAGCTAATAACAATTTAGACGAGTGTAATTTTCACAACCAACCATAAAGTAAGTAAAAGAATATCAGCTAAACAGCTAAAGATGCAGCACAATGGCATCAGGTCACATAGGGTTTACCTTTCCCCCCCCCCCCCACTAATTATTTACGCTGATTTTGTTTAAAACCGTAATGAAACGCATCAGCTAATTAAACAACTGCGTATTAAAGAAATCTTAAAAGTCCAGACATCACAGATGCTTATGCCCAACAGGGAGCTAATTTAAGCCTGACAAATTAGTTTGTATATTTCCTTTAAAGTGGTATAATTTCTTGAAAAGCCATGGAACTTTGGTCTCTAATGGCTTATTAGTTTTATATTAAACTTGTAAAACTATGTTTGGGGAGGTTTGTTAAGGTTATGATCAGGTCAAATACAACATGTCTACCTCCTGACTAACCAGCTTAATGTGTATACCAGTGTATGTAAACCATTATTATTTATCATTTAAACTAAAACAGTGTGCCCCTAAAGAAAAACTGGTTTGCCATTTACTTGTTATGTTTAAGATCCTCTGAATCAAAGCGGTCAAAGAGGGGGGGCCAAAAGTAGTGAGTCCTGATTGAGGGCCAAACAGGTCAATGTTTACTAAAAACCGACTTAAATTGACCACATTTTAGACCGTGGTATCATGACAAATGCTCCAAGACATCTCATAGAATGCAGAACGGATGAAGTATAGGAGAAAAACAGAAAAATGGCTGATCAAATGTTAAGAAAAAGACATCAGCATCATATGCGTTCCTCTCTGCAGTTTCACTGAATCAGTTCAATCTAAAAAAAAAATAAAAAAAATAAAGCAATCAAGAAGCATAGAAAATTATGACTCCTATTATCATTAAGAACAAGCAAAAATAATTTTATTTGTGATCAGTAATGATGAAGATGAGCAAATATTTCATACTCAAACAGCTTTTCTTGTGATTAAAAGAAAAAAGCACAAAAATAAGACTCTTCGGGTTTACTTTTTATGGAAAGAAATGGATAGCCTATGTTCCTAATTCCGAATAATTTATCCCTGATGGACTGAAGGATCTCTGAGCTGAGTGAACTGGTGCGGAGAGTGAGCTTTCCAAGGCTTCCCAGCTCCACTCCACATGTGAAGTCACCAATTAAAAAAAGGACACAAAACTACCAGACACGAAGATGGGTAAAGAAAAACAGGAGAAATTAAGTTGAGGGCTGCGTGGAAAATTTATGGGCTGATGATGGACAAATAAGCATAAAGGTAGGAGGAAATTTTGCTTTTTTTCTTTGCTGTGTCTGTGGTGATTATAGATTTTGAGGCTGGCTATAATTAATGCCATATACAGTGGACAAAAAAGCCTACACACCCCTGTTCAAATGCCAGGTTTTTCTGATGTAAAAAAATGAGACCAAGATAAATCATTTCAAAACTTTTTCACCATTAGGAGTGGTGAAGACAGTGGAGAAGCTCATCAGGACTCCACTCCCCTCTCTGCAGCGCATCTACCACCGCAGAGTCCAAAGGAGAGCTGATGCCATCCTCCGGGACCCCACCCACCCCCAGCACAGACTGTTCACACTTCTACCCTCAGGCCGGAGGTACAGAAGTGTGAAATGCAGGTCAACCAGACTGAAGAACTCCTTCTTTTCCACTGCCATCAGACTCCTGAACAGATAACTCCCAAAACTCCGTAACACAGCTTTGCATATAGGAACTCTCATACCGGCTGCTAAATTTGCACACTGCTCACCTGTACAGTAGACATAGTCTCACCCGTCTGATGTCCATATCATCTCTGCTGCTACTTATCATGCATAGTCTATTGGTACTACCGTTAAAGAAATAATTTGTAATTATACACTGCTCGTTGCACAATGTTCATTTGCACACTGTACATAGGTTCATGCCATCTCAGGTTTGTATCATCTCTGATATCAATATACCACCATCACTTTAGTCATCCAGTGAATTTTCAGTTTCATTCCTCTACTGCCTAACTCTGTGTTGGTGTGTGTGTTATTAGCATCCATTAGTATTAGGATTGAGTTACTGTGTTAGTGTGTCATGACCTTATTAGAATTGCTGTTTCTGTACCTATTACCTTGGCATTTGTTCGGAGAGCAAAGGAACAATTTCATTGCTCAGGAAATGGAGCATTTCTTAACTATGCACATGATAATAAAGCCTTTGAATCTTGAATCTAATGTGACCTTTAACCTGTTGAACTCTGTTCAACTTCCCTAAAAACACCTAAAAATAACATGCCCAAAGTAAATCAAAAGCTGTTCTTCAGCCCTTTGCAGCATCTTCATGGGGTTAGTCTCATTTAAAAGAGTCCCACCCCCACCCCCACCCCACGCTGGGTGGGGGTGGGGCCTGCGGGGTCTTTGCCCTCCATGGAATGAGTCCGACACCTGTGCTCTATGGGTTTAGGCCAGGAGAGTTTGCTGACCAATAAAGCACAGTGATACCATGGTCATTAAACCAGGTTTTGGTACTGTTGGCAATGTGGGCAGGAGCCAAGTGCTGCTGGAAAATGAAATCAGCATCCAGGCTGGTCGCCTTCGTGCTACGCTGCATTGATGCAGTGATTCACGCAGGGGAGGCCCCGGCCGGGTATGGGGTGTGTGCATGGACGTGCTTTTCGGTGGGCCAGCATTTCCATTGAAAAGCCAACATTTTGGATTGATCTTACGTAATATTCTGATTTTTTGAGAGGCTGAGTTTGGGGTTTTCATTGGCTGTTGGCCGTGGTCGTCAAAGTTGGAGGAGATGAACGCTTGAAGTATATCACACTGTGTGGAATGAATCTCTATGATATGAGCTTCACTTTCTGAGTTCTGCACGGTGCTGCACGGTGCACGGTGCACGGTGCACTCCTGCACGGTGGCGCAGTGGTTAGCACTGCGGCAGCACAGTTTACCCTTGGCCGGGGGATCGTGGGTTCGATCCCAGCCCCCGACCAACAGTGATCTGTGTGGAGTTTGCATGTTCTCCCCGTGTATGCGTGGGTTTACCCCGGGATTTCTCCGGTTTCCTCCCACATCCCAAAAACATGCAGGTTAGGTTAATTGGAGACTCTAAAGTGGCCCTTTGTGTGAATGTGTGTGTGTGTGTGTGTGTGTGTGTGAATAGTTAAAAGGGATGGCGCCGTATTGTGGCTGCTTCATCCATCTAGGTAGTGGATGACCCTTAATTTCTGTAAAGCGTCTTTGAGTGTCTATGATAAAGCGCTATATAAATCTGATGCATCGATTGATTGAAAAGAAAACACTGAATTTTTTGGCAAAACAGTCATAATCTCTCTAAGTGCTCCTGCCACTGAGTAACAAGAAAGTTCGCCTGGGTGTTTTTTTAGATACAGATGCTTGCAAATAACAAATGTAGAACCAAGCGTTTTCAAGCTCAGGTCAAAATTTTGTAAAAATACCACAAAAAATGAATATATTACACAGCTTTTTTTTCTCAGGTTGTAACAAGGCTGTGTCTGTACTGGAAGACCGGAAATACAGCTTTTTTTTCAGTGTGCACTGAGACACACTAAGATGCAGAGACGTGACCGCCCGCGGAATTCACAGAGTTCAAGGGGTTAACCTGTACAACTCAATTGAAAAACAAATTGAAATCTTTTAAGGGGAAAAATAAAAAACTTACAATAACCTGGATGCATAAATATGCACACCCTTAAACTAATACCTTGTTGCAGCACCTTTGGCTTTTATTACAGCACTCAGTCTTTTTGGGTAGGAGTCAATCAGCACGGCACATGTTGATATGGCAATGTTTGCCCACTCTTCTTTGCAAACATGCTCCAAATCTGTCTGACTGTGAGGGCATCTCCTGTGCACAGCCCTCTTCAGATCATCCCACAGATGTTTGATTGAATTCAGGTCTGGACTCTGGCTGGGCCATTCCAAAACCTTAATCTTCTTCTGGTGAAGCTATTCTTTTGTTGATCTGGATGCCTGCTTTGGGTCACTGTCGTGCTGAAAGATGAAGTTCCTCTTCATCTTCAGCTTCCTGGTAGAAGCCTGAAGGTTTTGTGCCAACACTGACTGGTATTTGGAACTGTTCATAGTTCCCTCCACCTTGACTAAGGCCCCAGTTCCAGCTGAAGAAAAGCACCCCAAAGCATGATAGTACCGCTACCATGCTTCACTGCAGGTACAGTGGTGTGAAAAAGTGTTTGCCCCCTTCCTGATTTCTCATTTTTTTGTATGATTGTCACACTTAAATATTTCAGATCATAAAACAAATTTAAATATTAAGATAAGATAAGATAAGATAAGCCTTTATTAGTCCCACAACGGGGAAATTCCAGGATTGCAACAGCAATGCATATTTGCATATTAGACAAAGATAACACAAGTAAACACATAATCCAGTTTTTAAATGAAGGTGTTTATTATTAAGGGGAAAAAAATCCAAACCTACATGGCCCTGTGTGAAAAAGTGATTGCCCCTTAAACCTAATAACTGGTTGGGCCACCCTTAGCAGCAACAACTGCAATCAAGCGTATGCAACAACTGGCACTGAATCTTTTACAGCACTGTGGAGGAATTTTGGCCCACTCATCCTTCCAGAATTGTTGTTATCCAGTCACATTGGAGGGTTTTTAAGCATGAACTGCCTTTTTAAGGTCATGCCACAGCATCTCAATCGGATTCAGGTCAGGACTTTGATTAGGCCACTCCAAAGTCTTCATTTTGTTTTTCTTAAGTCATTCAGAGGTGGACTTGCTGGTGTGTTCTGATTCATTGTCCTGCTGCAGAACCCAAGTGCGCTTCAGCTTGAGGTCACAAACAGATGGCCGGACAGTTTCCTTCAAGATTTTTTGATAGACAGCAGAATTCATGGTTCCATTTACCACAGCAAGTCTCCCAGGTCCTGAAGCAACAAAACAGCCCCAGACCATCACACTACCACCACCACATTTTACTGTTGGAATGATGTTTCTTTTCTCAAATGCTGTGTTACTTTTATGCCGGATGTAATGGGACAGAAACCTTCCAAAAAGTTCAACTTTTGTCTCATCAGTCCACAGAGGATTTTCCCAAAAGTCTTGGGGATCATCAAGATGTTTTCTAGCAAAACTGAGATGAGCCTTTATGTTCTTTTTGCTCAGCAGTGGTTTTCATCTAGGAACTCTGCCATGCAGGCCATTTTTGCCCAGTGTCTTTCTTATGGTGGAGTCATGAACACTGACCTTAACTGAGGCAAGTGAGGCCTACAGTTCTTTGGATGTTGTTGTGGGGTCTTTTGTGACCTCTTGGATGAGTCGTCGCTGCGCTCTTGGGGTAATTTCGGTCGGCCGGCCACTCCTGGGAAGGTTCACCACTGTTCCATATTTTCATCATTTGTGGATAATGGCTCTCACTGTGGTTCGCTGGAGTCCCAAAGCTTTAGAAATGGCTTTATAACCTTTTTCAGACTGACAGATCTCAATTACTTTGTTTCTCATTTGTTACTGAATTTCTTTGGATTGCAGCAGCTTTTGGTTTACTTCACTTTGTCAGGCAGGTCCAATTTAAGTGATTTCTTGATTGAGAACAGGTGTGGCAGTAATCAGGTCTGGGTGTGGCTGGAGAAATTGAACTCAGCTTTCCAAAGATGAGATAAACCACAGTTAATTTATGTTTTAACAACGGGGGCAATCACTTTTTCACACAGGGCCATGTGGGTTTGGATTTTTTTTTTACCCTTAACCCCTTGCACTCTGGTCAATTTCCCTAAAAACGCCAAAAAATAACGTACCCAAAGTAAATCAAAAGCTGTTCTTCAACCCTTTGCAGCATCTTCATGGGGTTGGTCTCATTTAAAAGAAAACACTTTGAATTTTTTGGCAAAATAGTCATAATCTCTCTAAGTGCTCCTGCCACTGAGTAACAGTCATCTAAACATACTGAACTTGAAGAAAATAAATTTGGCCTGGGTGTTTTTTTGGATACAAATGCTTGCAAATAACACACAGCTTCAGATCCGGGCTGGAAAATGCAACAGAAATGTAGAACCAAGTGTTATCCAGTTGAGGTCAAAATTTTGTAACAATACCACAAAAAATGAATATATTACACAGCTTTTTACTCAGGTAGTTCCCAGGCGTTTTTGAACTGTGCCAAATTGTGCCAAATGGCACAGTTTGGAAAAAAGTCTGTAACTTTTGAATGATTCAATATAGAAGCTTGATGTTGGGCTCTAATGAAAGGTGACACTCACGGCTGTGTGTGTGTGTGTGTGTGGGGGGGGAGTTGTCCCCCCCCCCCCCCGTTACAGAGGACGGACATCGCCCGGTGCACCGCGGTCACGGTGCGCCGTGGTCTACTACGCACAGTTGTAATTTACCAATCGGTCAAAAGTCATTTTTGATTACAATTTTCAGGGATAAAGAATAATTTAGCTTATAACACTTACCTGTTCACAACAGCAGCATAGCTGGCGAACTTCTCTTCCTCATTGTCAGATGAACATGAAGCTGGTCCGCTTGTTACGGACTCGTGGTTCTGGTCACGCGACCCGGTCAAATCATAATTCCATTATTGCGGTTTTGTGCTTCCATGATTGCGGTTTGGGCGAACGATTTTTCAAAACAAATAAGAACAGTAATAAAAAAAAAAAAAAAAGACTGGCGAACACCTGTGTGTCACCCAGCCTTACACAAAACAGCTTTCGAACTTCTGTGCTTCAATTGGCTGGCTGTATTCGCAGCCGTTGGTAGGTGGGTCCTTCTTGCTAGGTTTTCAGTCATTGGTTCTTCAAGGTTTCAGAAACCCAATTCAAGGCTCTTATTAGTCGAATGAGAGGTCAATCACATCTAAACCAATCAAAGCACTCCTTTGGCTTTCTGTTCGCGGCTGTGTCTGTAGTGGAAGAACGGAAATGCAGGTGTTTTTTTTTTTTTTCAGTGCCTCCTAGGACGCACAGTGTGCGTACTAGGACGCCCTCGTGCGTCCTAGGATGCAGAGACGTGCCCGCCCGCGGTACACCGAAGTGCAACAGGTTAATAATAAACACCTTCATTTAAAAACTGCATTTTGTGTTTACTTATGTTATTTTTGTCTAATGTTTAAATTTGTTTGATGATCTGAAACATGTAAGTGTGTGAAAAACATACAAAAAATGAGAAATCAGGAAGGGGGCAAACACTTTTTCACACCACTGTATGGTGTTCTTTTGGTGATGAGCAGTGTTGTGTTTGAGCCAAATATAGCTTTTGTAATTATGGCCAAAAAGTTCAACCTTGGTTTCACTGGACCATAACACATTTTCCCAAGTGTTTGGGAGATTCCAAATGTGCTTTTGCAAAATGTAGCCAAGCTTGTATGTTTTTCTTCGTAAGATAAGGCTTCCGTCTTGCCACCCTAGACGGGAGATTGTTGTCACATGTACTAAACAGCCAGTACTTGCCAGAAATTCCTGCAGCTCCTTCAATGTTGCTGTCGGCCTCTTGGCAGCCTCCCTGACCGGTTTTCTTCTCGTCTTTTCATCAGTTTTGGAGGGATGTCCAGTTGATGAGATGAGATGAGATTCAACTTTATTGTCATTACACATGGTAACGAAACGTGACTTGGCATTTGGGCACGCTCTGCAGAGCGCATCCAAGGCCGGGGCAGCCGCTAGGCGCCAGTCATAGTTCTTGGTAATGCCACTGTTGTGCCATATTTTCTCCACTTGATGATTACTGTCTTCACTGTGTTCCATGGTATAGTATTTAATGCCTTGGAAATTCTTTTGTCCCCTTCTCCTTACTGATACCTTTGAACAATGAGATCCCCGGGTGTGGGGCGGATGCTCTACCAACTGAGCCACCACTCCTGTGGCTCCGGTCATTCTTCCGTGAGCTCCCCTGATCAGATAAGCACACCCTGGCATAGTGATTCAAGCGTCCACCATCTACTGCATCATTTCCCTCTTGCCGGGCATTCTCTCGCTCTATAGCCGTGTGTCGCGGACCCACGACCCTTGCAAACAGGGTTCCCCGGGGCAGACCTTGGGCTGGCAGCATTGGTTTCTGAACAACCTTCATCCAAGCTATTCTCGCTATCAGGGTCCGCAACATTATCTGAGACGGGTGGCTCCAGCAGCTTCTGTGACATACGCCAGTTTAGCTTCAAAGCTAGCTTGTCTGCAGCTTCCAGTTGGAGAGCTAGCTCAACAGCTCTAGCTAATGTCAAGTCATTTGGCGCCATTAATAGCCTATCACGCAGTCCAGCGTTGCACATGTGCTTTGCTAATTGGTCGCGTACTATCTTGTCTTCAAGCGGCCCAAAATGGCACTCGCTACCTAGCTGCCTCAAATCAGTGACATACTGGTGGATAGGCTCACGACACATTGATGTCTCTGGTGAAACCAAATTCTCCGCAGTCACACTGTCTGGGTGTACTGAAATGGTTAGCTAGCAGCTCCACGACGTCCTCGAACAAGTCTGACATGCCGAGCATCCATAGGACTCGCTGGTCTTCGATACCCAGGTTGTGGATGAGGAGCGCACGTGCCCTCACCTTTTCGAGCTTCCCGAGGTCCAGCGCCATGATGTAAGTTTAAAAGGCCTCGAACCAACGTGGCCATGGCACCAGTGGCTCACCCGGGAGCTCAAGGAAGGGACGAAGTGGTATAATGCACGCCTCCATACGTTAATCCTCAGCCGCCAAATGTTATGTCCACAAACCTGGTGATGAACGAGGCCGACAGAAATGTAACGCTGAGCACTGCTTTATTAAATATAATGAACACAGTACATGGAATGCACCTAGCGGAGTCATCCAGCACAAGAGGAAGTGCCTATGGCGGCTGCCCCACTATATAGGGCGGTGTGATGACGCAACAGGAAGGTGGCATCATCACACCGCACTTCACAGTAAATGCCGCCATAACACATTCACTATAGAACAAGTCTTTACTTTGGTCCTTTTATTAAAAAACTAAATATGTTTGTTATTTTTTTTAGTTACATGACAGCAGCTCATTTCTGTCTCCTTCTCTCTGCGCTCTGTATGCACTGGGGCGGAACTCCACTGCACGTAAACACAAACATATGCGCTTGCACACTCACAGACATGATGTGCGCGAACACACAGACATGTGCGCACATATAGGTGAACACACTCGCACCAATGGAGCGAGAGCAGGAGAGCATGTTGCGTCAGCCAACTGAGAAGCAGGAAAAAATATCTGCGTTTTTTAAATGCACCCAGGATGACGAAGGTTGCAACAGTAGCTCTCCTGCAAGTAGCAGCCAAAGCAGCTCTCCTGTGCCGAGTCCAAGTGTAGAAAAAAGCCCAAGAGCTGCACGCCCTGCCCCCGACAAGCAGCAAAAGTCCAGTCATCACTGGATGACAGGTTTTGACCCAGAACATCTTACAGCTTGCATGCGAATCTCAATAAATGAGCCAGATGTGTCAGGCTTCCCACATCAAGAGGTTCTTGAAATGTTCTTCCAGAAGCCCAGAAAAATACACTGCAGTGACAAAAGCTGCACACTTTGTGGATAATTGCTATATAAACAAATGTTCAGATATTTTGTTCAATGTTCTTCAAATATTCTGATGTTTTGTCCAATTATTGTTTGTTTTTTACAGATTTTATTTATACTGACTGCTGTTATTAGAAGAAACCGTTGTTATTAATAGAAACTTATGAACACCATGATTCCTTTAAGAGTCTGTCATTGTCAACCTTCACGCTGCCCCTCCCCCCCACCACCACCAACCAGGTTACAATCCTAGGAGAAACACTGTTTGCAAATCAGTGAAATCTATTTTTGACAACTTACACAGGGTAATAATGTCTTAGGAATGGGGACTGTTCACCGTCAGAAAAATTATGCCCAAAATTTGCACTTGTTTCTGAGTTAAAAGTAGATCCGTCAAATCCCCCCTCCCTCACTCCCTCCTCCCCCCTCGAGAGGATATAATCTATCCACACATTTCTTCCATTTTAATCAAACCCATTCAATCACACACAAAGAAAACTCATCTGAAAGCCCAATCACTGCACTCCACTGTGCTGCTCTCATAAGGCGTGAATTGTGCCAGCACTTTTCCTGCTGTAGTATGTTTTCTTTTTACATCTTAATCAATCTTAAAAAAAAAACTAAAAACAGTTATCTGTGTTAGGGTCACAAGCGGAAAGATGGCGTTGATTACAAAGTTGGAGGTTTGCATTTTTAGAGGGTCAGTTCAAGAAAATTCCAAGGAAACAATACCTTATTAGTCCCTAAGGGTCTCTGCAGAAGCCTTGGGGGTGAATTCAACATTTCTAAGCATGAACAATGATTTGGTTACATAGAAAAAAAACAGTTTGGAGCTTTGAATATTCAAAACATCCACAGCAATTTCTGAATATTCCGTACAGTCTATTTTCTCCCTTAGTAAATAAATAGCATTTATGGGGTTTTTTTTTTTTTTAGAAATGTGTTTTTTAAATAAATTTGGAACTCTTTCATCTAAATTTGCAATTTTTTTTGTGAAATTGAGACCTTTTTTCCTTGTCTATTTCATATAAGCAAATGTTTTCTTGTAAATTTTAGGCCTTTTCTTCTCATAAGTTTCCAATTTTGTTGTGCACATTTGATTCTTTTTTCTATACGGGTGTGTGTGTGTTGGGGGGGGGGTTCATAGGCTGAAAAGTTCATAGTGGTCAAATTTGTCCAAATGTGGTTTATTTTTCCAACCACAGGGATCCAAGCGCTGCAACACCGATGGAAGAAGTGTGTGGACCAAAGGGCAGATAATGTGGAAAAATAAAGCACATTTGGTCAAATCTGACCACTATGACACCCCCCCGTATATTTGGGAATTTATTCATGTAAATTTGTGACATTTTTTGACTTCATCATCAAACTATAATTGTATTTCTTGTAAATCTGTGAAATTCTTGTTTTTCTAAATTTGATTAATGCGAATTTATGAATTATTTTTTATCACAATCAACCAGTGTATGGCCAAGGTCCAGCCCCTCTCCAGGACCTATGCATTGAGGTGAGCCCAACTGTAGTGATGCATGTTATAACAATGCGCCTTTGATCATGAAAAAGGAGGTCTGCTATTTCAGTGGCGTGCTTTGAAATTGCGCAGCTCCTGAGCTCATGAGGAAACCACATGTGCTGGGATTTTAATGGAGAGAGTTGTAACAGTTATAATCACCCATCATTTTATTTACTGTATATGATGATACACTAAATAGTCTTTTTTAAAAAAATTCCATCCACATTCATTCTCATTTTAATTTCGGACTTATCGTTGGAATCTATAGACTAGGCATTAATATATGATTTTTTTTAGGGAAATGAATGAATGAAAAGGGAGTATGTGTGTGTTCTGGTGTAGATGCAGCACACGGGGGGGAGGTGTGTCAGTCTGAAGATTTTTATTGAATCCACATTTTCGTTTTCATCACGGACTTATTAGGCATTAATGTGTTAATTTTTTAAGTGAATGAAGGAATGAATGAACAGCGTTTTACTTTTCACTGTAACTCCCCAGAGAGACAGGAGATGCGTCCACATCTGCTTGTGGCCATGCTCCCCCAGGTTTCTAGCCGGGCCAAGGCCGCCCGTGCTGCACTTCTACTGCCAGGGTTCTCAAATTACAGGTGCCCTGACTGCCACCCATCAGCCTGTGGGATGGGCTGCGGAGAGCAGGCTCGCTTCGTGGTGGGGGTCAGCGGCAGATGGGATGCCATGCTGGACCTTTTTCTGTCCTCCCACCCGCGAGGGATTGGGATAGAGAGCCACAAACCTTGGCAGACCCCCGCACAAGATGGGGGAGACCCTTGGTTGCAACAAGAGAGGGAGCACTCCATCTGCCCATGGGCCGGGAGTGAATTCCATGTCATCGTTAATGATCATTCCATTTTATGAAAGTTTGCACAGGCATCATCCTCTTTTCCTGAAGTTTCAAACCCATTCATGTCTGTGTGTTGCATCCATGCGTGGGGGGGGGGGGGGGGGGGGGCTGGCTGAAAAGTTCATAGTGGTCAAATTTGACCAAATGTGACTTATTTTTCAACATAGTCTCTCCTTCGGTCCACACACTTCTTCTTCCATCAGTGTTGCAGCGCTTGGATCCCTGCGGTTGACAAATAAACTACATTTGGTCAAATTTGACCACTATGAACTTTTCAACCTCCCCTCATACTATGTTAAACCATTCAGCTCGATTTTTCAGCCCAGCATTATCTCTTAGCTGTCTGTCGTCTCTTAAATAACTAACTGGTCATTAACTGTGATTGATGTCTTCCTTATTACCAAGCAGTGTCACTATCACATGCATTTTCGCTTACACGCACAGCCTTTGGCCAGCCCCAAACCCGTCTTAAACAAGCCGTCATGATCAGAGTTGACTTTAGATAATGCAATTCTGTATAATTAGACCAGCCTCTTTTACACCATGCGCCCGGCGGAAAATTTGTGTTTGCATCGCTGTGATAAGGAAATGAACTTGGAAAAACCCATAAACGCGTTCTGCGTCAGTGACAACTGATTATGGACCATGTCACTGTAATACGGCTCTATGTGTCCCAGTTGACCTAGGAATGCCTTGGTATCCTCCTTGAAGAGCTGGAGGAGGTGGCTGGGGAGAGGGAAGTCTGGGCATCTCCGCGTTGACTGCTGCTTCTACATCCCAGATCCCTGGATAAGTGGTAGATGATGGATGGAAGCAGTATGTGTGTGTATACTGAATTTGAAAACTGAATATCAGTGTAACAAAGTATAATATCTGGATCATTTTGGTGCAGATTATGGAGGACAAGACGCAAATAATCAACTGTAGCACAGACAAACATGACAGTGCATCTCTGCCCTCAGAGACACTCACCCCTTCTTGCCTGGAGATGAAGCTGAGACAGACATTTAAACTGGAAGTCGTCTCATTTGACAACTCGCAGATTTCTTGCATTTTCTGTAGTATAGCTGGCGGAAATCCTGAGACAAACACAAAGTAACGAGTGAAATAGAGATAATCAGAAAGCAAGCTGTCTACAAGGCTGAAGGGCAAACACTAGTAAATGGGAAGTTTTAGTTGTTTGAAGTTTTTTTTCACACTCATTGAAAATTTACAAACAGCACAAATGCTGCAGAAGCCTCTAATAACAAAAACAGATGGCAGTCTTATCGAAGAGTATTTCAGACTGTAGTGTGAATTAAAATCTGCCTGACTATGTTTCTAATATTAACTAAACAGTTTTCATTTCCATTCTTGAATAACTGCGAGGTGTCCTCTCTGTTGTTGTACATATGTTAAATATTATTGGAAGAACACAGCTGTGAAACAGTGGGCCTTACTCTCAGACAGTCCCTCGCTCTTCAGCATGAACAGCAAAGCTGCCACTTCGTTTTCCAGCTTCTTCTGGCTCCCCTCCGCTGCCTGGTAATTCAAACAGAGCAATGAAGATGAACAGAGGCAACAGCAGCGGGGTGGGAGGAGCCATTGCAGATCATCACGCGGACTCGCCAGTTATGGTTGTTTTATTTTTTTTTGTTTTTGGTCACCTGTAGCGAGCTTGTTAGCTCCCCGAGTGACATCACATCCTCGTCATCCTCGCTGCTCTGCTCCTGGGAGCAGTAGTGCGTGCTGTAAGCCGAGTGCTCCTCCAGCGCGTCGAGCCATGCCTGGTGATTAAGAAAATCAAAACAAAATCAAGCAGATTACTGGGTTATTTGTTTATTTGACAGGGGAGACTTTACATTTGTGAGGACACTTCTTGGACATTATGGGAAATATCCTTATTCAATTTTTTGGTGGAAGCCATCTTTGTCTCTCTTAGCTTAAGTTTGCACAATAACAAAAACTGCCTCCACCTGAAGGTGGACAATCTGCCTACCAGCACCTCAAAAGGTTCTCAAATAAAATATTGTATTTTACACAACAGTTAGTTCTAACTGAGCAATTTGATTGGACAATAGAGATTCTAGGACTTACTGTATTCCACAATAACTGCATACGGTAGTGATGGGTTCCACAGTTCCCTAAAACATGCCGACTCAGTCCTGTTCGTACAATAAAAAGATCTGTTTGAAATTCATTCACCAAATCACTCAGTGCTGTACTGCAGCTCCAACTGCCTACCACTCACTGAACTGAAAAACGCAGCTGAACGGAGCGAACGGGTTCATTTGCTGCTCAGGCGGCTGCAGCGTTGAAAATGTGCCTCTAAGTTCATCTGGCTTTGTCTATCTTGTGTTATCTGTCCACTACAACAAACATGAGCTCAAGGGAAATCCTTCAACCAGTGATTCAGTACAGAGCAGGCGGCGAATCATTATGTGCTTTCTCTGCTCTCCATTCATCGTCTACGTGAAATGCTGGGTGCATCACAGTGTGTTTTATGACTAAAAACTTCTAAACAAAGAGATGTGTGTCTAAAAAAACAGATTCAGCAACTAAATGATATACAGTATTCCTAACCTCAAATGTTTTCAGAATCACTTTTCACTGCTCTGTTTTATTAGATTTTAGATAAGGTTTATTATCGAGGTGGTGCCGTGTTGGATCCATTTACATCCTGCAGGACTGGTGGACGAGTCGTCCAATAAAAGAAGTTCCAGGTTTGAGCAGCTGTAGATGCACTTGGAGAGCTGTCAATCAGTGAAGTGTACGAGATTCAGATGCTGCGGAGTGAACATGCAGTTGAATCTGCTTTTTCTTAAGTGATTCAGTACAGTACGTTCACCCATAAGAACTAGTATATTCATATGAATTGTTCATGAACGTTACATCACTAGCACTCAGACTCTTCACTGGATATACAGCGTTGGAAAAAATTAAGAGGCCAAAGAAACCACTGCAAAATTATCACTTTATCTATTTTTTTTATTATTTATATACATGTGTTTCGAGTAAATTGAACAATTTTGTTTATTATTCTCCAATCTACTGAAACAACTCATCCAAATTCCAAATCAAAATATTGTCAATTAGAGCATTTATTTACAGAAAATGACAATTGGCCAAACAACAAAAAAGATGGGTTTTTTTGTTTTTTTTACATGTGGTTTTTGATGTGCTTTAAGATCAAATAATGCAAAGAAAACAAATTCATGTTAATTCTTAAACACTACACTACTTAAGTCTGTATTTGTGGACTAACTGATTTTTATTCACAGCTTTCATGTGTCTTAGACGCCAGATGATCACCTAATCAGTTCCTCCTTAAGCAGACTGAGGTGTCCTTGTGTTGGAATTCAGCTGATACTCAAACTGAATGGCTGCCATACATGCAGAGATGCTAATAATAGGAAAGATTTTGCAGTGGTCTCTTATTTTTTTTTTTCCAGAGCTGTATATCACCACTTCAACTATGTTTTAATAACTGTTCATTACAGTAACTGTCAATAGCATCTTATGATATCCAAAAACTGTCACGCTTTGTTGTGGACTTCAATTTACAGTAAGGGACTGTTTGAAAACAGACAGACTTCACAAAGTAAAATTGTGTTGCTATGTTCTGCGTTCATGTTAACAGCATGGTTAGCTGCCATCATTTTACTTTTAACGTTACTTATCCCAAAATTTAGATTAAAATCTCACAGGGTACAGTTTCTAATGAAGCCTTACATTGTAATACATACTTCTGACTCTTTACTTTACCTGAAGAAGCCAATAACAAGGCAGCAAAGAGAATGTAACAACAAAAAGATACTGCTCGAGCCCTAGCTACCTAACAGGCCACTCATCTGAAGGAGCTAGAGCAACAGACTTGGAGAAAAGTTTGTAAAAGTATGTACATAAACAATGACTGTTGAACAACAGCAAATTTCATTGAACAAATGCATGAAAAAATGACAAAAAAGCTATTATGTTCTGAAATATGCTAACTGTTTGCTAGCAACATCCAAGAGCAGCAGTTGGGAAACATTTGTTTTTGCCGAGCTATACTAGGTCTTGGTGGAACAATATAACATTAAATAAATAAATGAATCATTATCATTTGTCCCTTATTATTCAGTCCATCCAGGATTTCGCAATGTTGCAATCGCACTAACTCATGTGAAGTCAGTGATTCGCCGCATCTTTTGTGCGACCTTGCAACTTTGTCCAATCACCACAACTTTCCCGCAATTTTGGCCAATCCTCGTCAACTTCCGCCAATTTCGACAATCAAATTTGTCCCCCAGTAGCGCTCAAACGCTCAGTCTAACCAATCAAGTGCGTCGCTGCACCGCATTCGCTTCTGTGTTTACAGTGAGTGTTGACGGAACACATCAGCAAAAAACAGAGTGTGATTTAAAAAAAAAAACCACTCACCTATGAGTTTTCCCACACCGTCCCTTCCTCCGTCTCCCCCGGCCCGTCGGTGGGGGTCTCCCCATGTCTCCGTCCTGACCGTGTGTACAAAGTGCCGGGTTTGTGTGGAAAAAAAGTCCACCTGCCTGAAAACCACCCCGTCGCAGGAGCGCGTGTAAAGAGAGACGCCGTAAAACCACAAACAAATGAGCAAATCTAATGCTACAGCCAGTGTTTGAATATTTTATACGTCTTTAGAGGTAAAATCATTACTACATCTTGTCATTGAGCTTTAAAGCTGTGAATCTCCGTCTGGACACGGACCAGCACGGGCCCCTGGCAACCCCCCCGAGGAAAACCCCTCCTCCCGGTACAACTCCGGGTAATGGAAAGATGAGTATCTGATGAGACAGCTGCGTGTCAAGACGCACAGACAGATAGACAGATAGGTAGGAGTCAGGCACGCAAAGAGAGAGAATATTCAGTAATTTAAAAAAAAAAAAAACAGACTTCGATAGACAACACAGAGCAACAGAATAAATTATTTCTTTTTTTCTCTGTGCTCGGTACCAAGTGGATGGGGACTGCTGTGGTTAGGAAGTTTTCAAATGAAGGCGCTGCCAATAATTTCCAGATCTATACTCTTTAACATGCATTTAATACAATTTAGCTGTTGTAATGGATATTGTGTTAAAGTCTGTATTTGCTGTTACACAAAAGAGTTTAATAGGAAATTTTTGACAATCTTGTGCTTTTCTTGTGGTGTTATATAGAATATCATTGCCGTAAACTATGGAAAAAAAAAATCTGCTTTAAAATTTGTAATTCTTCCCCTAACTTTTAGTGCAAAAAAAAACAAAAAAACCCCTCTCAAAACATTGCAACTTTTATCGTAACTTTTTTAAAAAGCTCCCGCAAATTCAGGCTTTTTGGACAGTAACAATCACAAAAACATCCCACAAAATCCTGGAGGGACTGATTACTGTCAGTGTGTGATATTAATGAGGCTTGTGATTGATGTGGGCAAAAACTGTAGTTTGCAAACAAAACGTCTTGTGTATTTCTGGTCTGTATTCTGCTACGTTTAGCTGCTTTAAAAAAAAAAAAAAATAGTCACTATGCAAAGTTAGCGCTCATTTTAGCAGGTGCAAAACAACATCACACAACCTATGAATTATAGAGTGAGGAAAATTACACATCTTACTTTTCAGAACTTATACTAACAATTTATTTAACTCTAAACTTCTAAGTTCTTTTTGTTTCTCTTCTAGGCAACTTACACTGACACATATTAAAATGCAGTTGGATACACTGGAGATATTTATAAAGTCACAGAAGATTTTCCAGCTGGGATCACTGGCATAGTGGAGCGTGAAGACCAACTGTTCAGAGACAGTTAATAGTCAGGCATATAATCTATTGTAATTAAAAACAAACAAAATAAATGTAATTTTCATGCTTGGGTTGGTCTGATTCACTAAACAAAGGCATATAGATGAGTCTGGCAGCTTGAGGGTCTGGTTTTACAATCTTTGGTGAAAGCTGGATAAGAAAGAGTTCAAAGAAATGCTTCACTGCATAATGCATTTGCTGCTTTGCACACTGTGAAACTTTTAACAATGTGCGACAATATAAAAGTCCTGTGCTATTTATTATTTAAGCAGTGACACCTCAGCTCCCTACTTTCAGAAAAAAAGACGGTGAAGAAAGATAAAATTTCAAGTAACATGTTGTGGTGATTACGTGGAATGCACAAAGACTAACTGGACTATTACAGTGTATGTTGTCATTCTTTTATTTAAGTCATTGACGGTTGTGACATGTTTTTATGGCTCAGGCACCAAGACTGAGGCAGACGTGATGACCAGTGATACGAGTCCAGTCAGTATGATGCTTGAAGAATAAGTCCAGTCAAATTTATTTATGAGCACATTTTGTCGCTGCCTTTAGGACAGGAATTTCTGGTCTCATCCCAATAATGTGGCATGTTACCAGGGCTGGGTGGACTATTTATACCCACCCTAGAAGTTTGGTTTTTACTTCTGAGCTCCCACATAGCTCGAACTCAATGATCTGGAATCTCCATGAGGAGTTTTAAAATACGCCTCACCACTGAAAGCTCCAAGTGGCATTTGTCACAGAATAAAAATAAATATAAACCAATGTATTCTGACCTTTTATTTACAATTACTTTTCTCAGTAAACACTTTTAGTGATGCCTGACCTAATAACACGAGGCAGGGCGATGAACTGTATTTGTGCGTGTGTGAGGAAAGGGAGTTATGGCACCCCAGTTTTTTTTTTAATCAACTCTGTTTATGTGCTTTTGTCATAGCATTACATGTAAAATTTATTATTTTAAACTGAAGCAATATTTCATGAAGGTTTCACCTAATATGACCTCATTCTATAGAGGTGAAACATCTGTGTTCAATCTGAGCTCTTAAGATGCTTGACAGATGGAACTTTTTTTTATTACGAAAAGGAATTCTTCATAAAGATAGCTTTACATTTTTTTTTTTTTTCAAACTCATGGTGATTGAAAAAGTTTTTAGATTTCCACAGGAGGTCAATGGAAGCTTTAGAGAGTGAGATTAGATCTCAAGGAGAAATGGAACTTACTTTTCTGGTTCCCTCTGGGTCACTTTTAGGAGACACTTTGAAGTGATGCACGCTATCATCGAAGCACTTGACGGTAAAAAAGCAGTTATCTTTGGCTCGTATCTGCAAATGAGAAACACCCAAAACATTACTTTGAGAAAATTTTATACTGACATATATTCAACGTAGGGGTTGAATACCCCAAGAAGCGTAACTCTAAAATGTTGACTCACCAAACACTGGGCGTGTGTGAGAGACTTACAGCCTTGTCTTCTTTCATTGGCAGCCGCATCTGACCTTCACATGGGAGAAAAATAGGGTGAGGTCTTTTCTATTAAGGCTGAAGTCTCAACATATGATGAATCATTAGCGGAGGTATCAACGACAGAATCCTTCTAACTTCGACTCATTTATCTGTCACCTTGGGCACCTCCCTAATCAAAAGTGTGCACGCAGCCATTCGTCACGTGCTGATATCTTTAGAAGTGTCTGATTCAGTGGAGCGGAGTAAAGATGAAAGATGCACCTACTGTTTTGAGTACCAGGACAAAACCCCATCCTGGAGGACAACCCAGTAGGAGCGCCAGCCAAAAAATCTGGAGCTCTGCGGGATGACAGTAAAGGGAAGAAACATCAGACTGATTTGGTGTGACTTTTATTATTCTTCAGTCCTTTCAGAATTTAAGGGTGGCTGGGAGAGAGACAGCGAGCAACAGAGATCTGTGCAAACCAAATTAAACTAGAAATAAACTCACTGTAGGAGTGAGGGATTCTGAAATTTTGGAGAGAAGGAGCAAGCTGTCAGAAAGTACTTGGTGGAAGAATAAGATTAGGATTTTGTTTTGGTAGGACAGAGAAAGAAGTAACCACAGAAATGCTAATCAATCCCCATAGACTACCATGATGAAAATACCAAACTTCATCTATATAGTTAACATGTTCACTGCCTTGGTGCCAGGAATGGATTAAATTCTATATTAAAAAACCCTGTTTAGGAGGCATCGGTCTGATCTACAAAGGCACAAAACAATAGGCCACAAGTATCTGGAATTCAAAAATAAGGTGTTTCACTTGATGATAAAAAAAAAAAAAACTTGTCACAATCTAGAAATCTATCTATCAATTCAAGAAATCTCTGTCTGTTTGTGTGTGGGTGTCATGATCATAGGACTTTGTGTTGCCATGGTAACCATGTCAAAGCCCAAAGGCAGGCATCACTGAACAAGTGGTGACGTCAAAGATCAAAGGCAGGTTTCACCATGGTTGCTGTTGCCATGGTAACCATGTCAAAGCGAGTGGTGACGTCAAAGATCAAAGGCAGGTTTCACCATGGTTATTGTTGCCATGGTAACCATGTCAAAGATCAAAGGCAGGCATACAGAAGAAATACTTGCTTATATTTGGTTTCTACGGGCATGCACGGGTACCATGTCAAAGATCAAAGGCAGGCATGCAGAAATGCTTGCTTGAGCCTACTTCATGCTGCATTTTCCCTCTAGTCCGCTTTGGTCCGGGTACGCTTTGGACGAGCCCGACACGCATGCGGCGTTGTTCATGCTCACTTTTTTCATCTACCCAGGCCAAGCGGTTGACGCATGCGCACAACCATCATTTGTAGTTTCACTCCCGCCCGACAGGTAGCGCCAAGGCGCTGACGTGCCAGGATTTTCACCAACGAAGAAACGGCAGACTTCTTCACAAAGTTTCTCTTCAAATATAGAGTCAATTTCTGCTGTTTGACTTCCCAGTTTTCACTCCTTTTCCACAAAGATGCTGCTGCCGCTGTGAAAGAAAGTATGTATGTATGATTCATGTATGTTTTTGTTCTCGTTTTCCGCCTCCTCGTTGTCTACTGATGTATGCTGTGTCGAGATTGCCACCTCGTGAATGGGACATTCAGTCTTGCGCACGCGCTTTTCAACGAGTTCAGGTCGTGGGCAGGTGGCGCGGTCACAAAATTTGGGCTGCACACGGTCATCTGCGGTCGAGCACTGCGGATACTAAAGGAGTGGAGACGATGATGTAAATTTTGTCACACGAGGTTTCCGGTTACACGTACGCGGACAGCAGAGGTGTAGCATGAAGCAGGCTTTACACTTGCTTTCTACGGGCACGCAGAAATACTTGCTTATACTTGGCTTCTACAGACATATACGGGTATGTATGAGTGACCATAAAAGGAGTTATTCACATGTAACCATGTCAAAGATCAAAGGCAAGCATCACCATGGTAACAGTAACTTCCTACGGGCATGCAGAAATTCTTGCTTACACCTGCTTTCTACAGGCATGCAGAAATACTTGCTTATACTTGGTTTCTACACGCATACATGGGTATGCACTAGTTACTTTTAAATTCACATATATTTCCACATCTGTCATCAATCCTAAGCACCTGAACTGACTCACCACGCCACACAAACTAAAGTGGGAGCTGATAAGGAAGAAAGTTATCCCCATGACTTGTAAATGTATAACATTTAGACATAAAAATACATAAAAGTTGTGTGCAGTAGGGCATGCACATTGCTGCCCTCTACTGTTTAGTGTGATTAAGTAAATTAGCCTGCTGACATAATTTGAACTTTCAATTCAATTTAACTTCATTTGTATAGCACCTCATCACAACAAAAGTCATCTCAAGGCACTAGATCAGGGTTGTCCAATCATGTGCCATGGAGGGCCAAGACCCTGCAGGTTTTCTCTTCTAGCCAGTCTCTTCAGCAGGTGTTTTCACTTATCAACAATCAGTGGGAAGAAATTCAGTGGAATCTGCTGCTGAAGACACTGGCTGGAGGTAAAGCCTGCAGGGTCTTGGCCCTCCATGGCACATGATTGGACACCCCTGCACTAGATACAGTACATAAGGCACAAATCATAACTAATTCATAGTAAACCCCAACAATCAAATAATCCTCTATGAGCAAGCACTAGGCAACAGTGGGAAGGAAAAACTCCCTTCTGGGAAGAAACCTCCAGCAGAATCAAGCTCACGAAGGGGCAGTCATCTGCTACGACTGGTCGGGAGGTGAAGGGAGAGAAGAAAAGAAACAATAGACATACTCATCTATATCTATCTATCTATCTATACACACACACACACACACACACACACATCTCACAACAACATTCATGTAGAACAGCATTCGTACAGATACAACATGTGCAATGTTGCGTCAAAGCTTGATTAACCTAGGATTACACCGTTTTTATAGGCTTTTTTCAAGCTAGCTAGCAGTCTCATAGGTAGCACTACAAGCAGACGCATGTGTAGCTGTGATTGGCTGTTGAGACTCAGGTCAAAGTCACCATAGTTGTAGTCCTTTCAGTGTTTCTACCAAGAATTGCGCTGTTGGGGGCAGTGTGGGCCCTCTCAGGCTATGGGGGAAGTTACATTCCCCTGGTTAAAGACTGATGTACCATCAAAATAATTTTGTAAACATTATTTAAAGGTGAAAATCTTGCATAGTGCTGCTTTAATTTTCTCCTTAGGAAGCTTTAAAAAAAAAATTCTTGAATCTAGATGGTGATCTGGCTCATCCCCAAAATGTAACTGATTAGTCCTTAGCCCATTTACAACTTCTCTAGAAAATATTATTAAAATATTAAATAACTTTTCGAGTTACGCTGTTAACACACACTCACAAACCAATGAACAAACAGGCGAAACAACATAGCACCCCCTTTAAATGAAAATAAAGCTTAATGACTTCAATTCACAGTTTTTTATTGGATTTCTTCATTTACCACCTAACTCACTCAAGCACCACTGCTCTCGCGCTCATTCTCTGTCTGCTTGTAACTGGTGATTCTGAATACAGCTGAAAGACAAGCTGAATACTGAAATGGTAAAAAAAAAAAAAAGCTCATGTGCTCCAGGTGAGCAGGACCTCCACCACCTTGAGTCATTGTTTTATAATGTGCAGCTGTCTTGAAAATATGTCAACACTGATGAAAAGAATATCTTCCAACTCACATGGTTCTTAATTTGCTATATGGGAATCACACCAGAGTCCACTGAGCTATTGTCATCTCAATATCTTACCAAGCAGCAAACTAATCAGTGACCTTATCCAGCTCACTGTGTAGTGATTAGAACCATCAGCTCAATTCGCTTATGTAAACCGTGGCATTTTGGCTTTGTCATGAGAAATTTGCATGCATTTCTTTTCCACATCATTCCGTTCGTGTGTCCCTGAGTCTGCAGTGACCTGCAATCAGCCACACACGGGCACCCCAGCAGGAAATGCCTGTCTGTGAAATAACCAATCACTATGCGCTGACATCAGGATGCTCCCAACGTTCTCCCTACCGGTGTCAGGTTTCGTTTCAACAGGAAGCAACCCCCCCCCCCCCAAAAAAAAAAAAAATGCAATATGTGCTCTGAACCATGGAGTACATGAACCATTGCAACCCTAGAAGAAATTGCACACAGACAGAATCCCATGTTCTATAAATGACAAGAGATGGATGTCTACGTTTATGTCTCAAACATATTTTGAAGAAAAGGGTCACTTGCAAATAAAAACTCAAATTATTAAGACCATTACAATGATCATCAGTGAAATAGGAGGTGGGTAAATATTTAGGCTACACAACATCATTAACAGTACTAGCGCATTGCCTGTAGAACGCAAGTATTCCTGTTTGAAACAGGTATCCCAATCGGGCTTTAGAGGACCAAATGTAGGCTGTGTTTGAAAGTGGAATACAAAGAGGTATAGCTCATATGTAGGCAGTCACATGTTAGATTCTGACAAATTTAACAGGGACTAAATGGCACTAAGATTTATCTGATTGTGTGACTATTAATTACAGAATACCCAATTACTGAAAATGAATGGGGCATCCAATATTAGCGACTGTTTCAGATCCTTGTTTATTTGTTTGTCAGATCACTTATTTGTGTGATCTTTTATCACTTATATTCATAACAGTATATCTTGCACTTTGGAGAATGGGAGTTGTTCAGTCATAATTATTTTAGTTTATATCATTGTTCAGTGATGGAGTTCAGTCTAATATTGAATTTATTCTGTGTATCATCAATAAACTCATGCAGTACTATAACAGGACAGGTTTACAAATATTTGAGACCCATTGTAGCACATCATTTTATATTTTAACAATATTTTGTTATTAAAAGTTTTTTTTTAAAAAACTGTAATCAACCAAATTAACTACAAAAACACCCAACATTATTATACACAGCAGAAGGACCCGTTTGACTGCAACCGTTGCATCAGTGTTGTCCATTCATCAGTAAATATTTAACAAAAATGATTTATTTTGTTTTTTGGGCGTTTTTCTGTCCTGCATTTGGTTGTTAAGTCATTCTGGCCATTCCACTCCACAAAGTACAGTGGTACCACAGGGGTGAGGGAGCAGCTGGGACTCCCGTCTACCACTGACTGGGCAGGCCTCCCCGCAAAGGACCGTGGTCCGCCCGGTCGGGCTGCTGCTTCTCCTGGCATGTCCTGTATTGGATACACTGGTGTTCTTGATTTTGAGCCCCTTCTTGTTTGCCATGGTGATGGACAGGCTGACAGATGGGGTCAGGCAGGAGTCTCCGTGGACCATGATGTTTGCAGACGACATTGTGCTCTGCAGTGAGAGTAGGGAGCAGGTGGAGGAGAACCTGGAGTGGTGGAGGTATGCTCTGGAGAGAAGAGGAATGAAAGTCAGTAGAAGCAAGACAGAATACATGAGTGTGAATGAGAGGAAGGCAGGTCTAATGGTGAAGATGGAAGGAGTAGAGGTAGTGAAAGTAGATGAGTTTAAATACCTGGGGTCAACCATCCAAAGCAATGGAAAATGCACAAGAGAGGTGAAAAAGAGTGCAGGCAGGGTGGAGTAGATGGGAGACGAATGCCAGGGGTGATTTGTGACAGAAGAGTAGCAGTAAGAGTGAAAGGGAAGATTTACAAGACGGTAGTGAGACCTGTGATGATGGATGGTTTGGAGACGGTGGTGCTGATAAAAAGACGGAAGGTGGAGCTTGAGGTGGCAGAGTTGAAGATACTAAGTTTTTCATTGGGAGTGACTAGGAGTGACAATATTAGAAATGAGTATATCAGAGGGATAGCTCATGTTGAGCGGTTTGGAGACAAAGTAAGAGAGGCAAGGCTGAGATTGTTTGGACATGTGCAGAGGAGGGATAGTGGATATACTGGACAAAGGATGTTGAAGATGGAGCTGCCAGGCAGGAGGAAAAGAGGAAGACCACAGAGAAGTTTCATGGACGTAGTGAAGGAGGACATGGAGCGGGTTGGTGTTACAGAGGAAGATTGAAGGGATAGGGTGAGCTGGAGACAGATGATCCGCTGTGGCGACCCCTAAAGGGAGCAGCCAAAAGAAGAAGAAGAAGAAATCTTCAGTATTATCTTTTTCTAGTCAAATTTGTCACTTTTGGCTTCCTTGTTTTGTTCACGGAGCGGTGTGGTTACTGATGCCGTGGTTCCGTGTATTATCCAATCAGTACGGAGTCAATCCAAAACCCCGCCCACACTTCTAGAAGCCACAGTATGAAGAGACAGAGCGGTGGCTAAACTTTTGATAAAAATTACATATTTTGACTGAGCAACTCCATACTCAGGGATGCACACCCTCATAACCTCAACAAAGCACCTATAAAATCTGAGGCTAGTCTGACGAACGGTTTGAGAGACATGTGCGGAACACACACAGACAGAGATCGTCATGTCCTGGACGTGGTGTGAGACCATGTCCACATTTTCTGTTGGTTTTTTTAGGTTTGCCACTGTTTGCATTCAGTTATCATTTGTTTCTTTGTTTTCCTTAGCTCTAGCTCGGCTTTTATTTTGAAAGAGTTCTTTATTTTTTCCTGTTCGGCTGTCTCTTCCCCATATGCTACCATTTAGTTAATTATTGCTCTCAGCTGTTTTATGTTAATTTTCAGTTCCCTATATATGTTAGCCTCAGTTTTTGTTTAGTGTGGCATCATTACAGGATTATCCCTCTGGTATGTTCATCATGTTTGTGGATTATTTGACACCCTGCTCTTGTGAGTTCTCAGCTGTTTGGGCTCTCTTCATTTTCACAGCCCATGTGCTGCATTGACTTTGTGCACTTAAATCATTCTTGCATCTGAAGTCTGACCCGCCTGAAAGAGTCAACCCTTCCTGTTTATCGGAGGTTGCTTTCTGACAGAGATATGCTGCATTTATAGATAGACAAAGGGCAGAAAAAAATGTGGGAATTCATTCTGATTTTAGCGATCACCTGAAAAAGCACAAGGTAGCATCTTTCACTATGCAGAATAAGATCTTTACTTCAGGATTCTGCAGCAGGGTTTCTAAAGGCATTCAATTTATAAGCCAGAGTTACTCAACTTGTGGCTCAGGTGCCAAATCAGGTCAGACAATAGGATGTTGATTGACCTGTCAATAATTTTCAAATTCACTTAATAGGAATAAAATAAGGTGGCTCCAGTTTCCCAGGTGTAATATGTTATTTACTCTTTTCTTCCTTTACCTCCACCAAGGAGGTAATGCTTTCAGGAATTTTAAGGAGATGGTGCAAAGGACCAAGTGATTAGATCACCATCTGGTATACAATTGTACAGATCTGTGCAGTGAAGAGAGTGCTCACTCTCATAAATCCATGGGAACAAAAATTAAATGTATCATGCCAAAAAACATGCAAGTTAGGTTAATTGGCATCAAACTGGGGATTCTAAATTGTCCTTAGGTATGACTGTGAGAGTGAATGGTTGTCTGTCTCTCTGTGTTGGCCCTGCGATGGACTGGCGATCTGTCCAGGGTGTACCCTGCCTCTCGCCCAAAGATGCTGGGATAGGCTCCAGCCCCCTCGCGACCCGATAAGGATTAAGCAGAAGAAGATGAATGAATGAATAATTTTCATCAATTCTCCAACAGGCTGGTAGTAGAAATTATAATACGAGGAAGACAATCACTCCTCCATGGATCACCACTTTTTCGTGGTGGAGGGTTTTTAGTGCCCTCATGATCCCAGAGCTATGTTGTCAGGGACAGCTTGTCCCCGGTAGGGTCTCTTATAGCAAGAAGGTCCTGGGTAAATTGCCAGACCAAGAGCAGTCCAGTGGAACCCCAAGAAAAAGTTACAACAAGGACCCAGTGTACACAATCAGCCACATGGGTCCGCCCTACAGTGGGCTCACCACCTGCAGGAGGGATCGTGGTAGAATGTGAACCGTACAGCAGTCGGTCTTACCTGCTTGAACTTGAGAAGATGGAAGGATGGTAGATAACTGGCTGCCTTGGTGGATGTTGGACTCTCTGCATGCTTTTCTTGTTGTCAAATGAAATCCTTTGCAATTAAATTGCAGATGGAGCAAATGAAAGCGGTGACCACACACACACACACACACACACACAGTGGTGTGAAAAAGTGTTTGCCCCCTTCCTGATTTCTCATTTGTTTGTCACACTTAAATGTTTCAGATCAAACTAAGTTAAATATTAGACAAAGACAAAATAAGTAAACACAAAAAGCAGTTTTTAAATGAAGGTGTTTATTATTAAGGGTAAAAAAAAAATCCAAACCTACATGGCCCTGTGTGAAAAAGTGATTGCCCTCCCCGTTAAAACATAAATTAACTGATTTATTACATCTTTGGAAAGCTGAGTTCAATTTCTCTAGCCACACCCAGGCCTAATTACTGCCACACCTGTTCTCAATCAAGAAATCACTTAAATAGGACCTGCCTGACAAAGTGAAGTGGACCAAAAGATCCTCAAAAGCTAGACATCATGCTGAAATCCAAAGAAACTCAGGAACAAATGAGAAAGTAATTGAGGTTAAAAAGCCATTTCTAAAGCTTTAGGACTCCAGTGAACCATAGTGAGAGCCATTATCCACAAATGGCGAAAACATGGAACAGTGATGAACTTTCCCAGGTGCGGCCGGCCGACCAAAATTACCCCAACAACGTAGCAACGACTTATCTAAGAGGTCACAAAAGACCCCACAACACCACCAAAGAACTGCAGGCCTCACTTGCCTCAGTTAAGGTCAGTGTTCATGACTCCACCGTAAGAAAGAGACTGGGCAAAAATGACCTGCATGGCAGAATTCCAAGACGAAAACCACTGCTGAGCAAAAAGAACATAAAGGCTCCTCTCAGTTTTGCCAGAAAACATCATGACGATCCCCAAGACTTTTGGGAAAATACTCTGGACTGACGAGACAAAAGTTGAACTTTTTGGAAGGTGTGTGTGTCCCATTACATCTGGCGTAAAAGTAACACTGCATTTCAGAAAAGGAACATCATACCAACAGTAAAATATGGTGGTGGTAGTGTGATGGTCTGGGGCTGCTTCAGGACCTGGAAGACCTGCTGTGGTAAATGGAACCATGAATTCTGCTGTCTACCAAAAATTCCTGAAAGAGAATGTCTGGCCATCTGTTCGTGACCTCAAGCTCAAGTGCACTTGGGTTCTGCAGCAGGACAATGATCCAAAACACACCAGCAAGGCCACCTCTGAATGGCTTAAGAAAAACAAAAAGACAACTTTGGAGTGGCCTAGTCAAAGTCCTGACCTGAATCCGACTGAGATGCTGTGGCATGACCTTAAACAGGTGTTTCATGCTTGAAAACCCTCCAGTGTGGCTGAATTACAATAATTCTGCAAAGACGACTGGGCCAAAATTCCTCCACTGCACTGTAAAAAACTCATTGCCAGTTATTGCAAACGCTTGATTGCAGTTGTTGCTGCGAAGGGTGGCCCAACCAGTTATTAGGTTTAGGGGGCAATCGCTTTTTCACACAGGGCCATGTAGGTTTGGATTTTTTTCCCCTTAATAATAAACACCTTCATTTAAAAACTGCATTTTGTGTTTATTTGTGTTATTTTTGTCTAATATTTAAATTTGTTTGATAATCTGAAACATTTGTGTGACAAACATGCAAAAAATGCAAAATCAGGAAGGGGCAAACACTTTTTCACACTACTGTATACACAAACTGTGGGAAAAATAAGTATTGGACACATCAACTTTTTTCTAATTATATATTACATATTTCTGATGGATCCAATGACCTGAGATTTTCACCAGATATTAGTAACAAACCAAGTAATCCATACATACAAAGAAATCAAGACAGGTGTGTTCACAAAACAAGTTATGTTTTAATAAAGTGGAATGACACAAGAAATCAGTATTGAACGCATGAAGAAAAAGAGGTGCAAAAAGGCATAGAAAGCCAAGAAACCAGCTGAAATCATCAGAATTTAGGAAGCCATCCCATCCCCCGCCAGCGCAAATTAATTTCAGCTGGTTAAGTCTCTTCTTTTTCCTTGTTCTTGCTTCCTTTAGGGGTCGCCACAGTGGAGCATCTGTCTCCATCTCACTCTATCCCTTGCATCTTCCTCTGTAACTCCAACCATGTCCTCCTTCACTACATCCATGAATCTTCTCTGTGGTCTTCCTCTTTTCCTCCTGCCTGGCAGCTCCATCTTCAATATCCTTTGTCCAATATATCCACTATCCCTTCTTTGCACATGTCTAAACAATCTCATCCTTGCCTCTCTTACTTTTGTCTCCAAACCGCTCAACCTGAGCTGTCCCTCTGATATGCTCATTTCTAATCTTGTTTCTCCTAGTCACTCCCAATGAAAATCTTAGCATCTTCAGCTCTGCCACCTCCAGCTCTGCTTCCTGTCTTTTTGTAAGCACCAGTGTCTCCAAACCATACATCATAGCAGGTCTTACTATGTCTTGTAAATCTTCCCTTTCACTCTTGCTACTATCCTTCTGTCACAAATTACCCCGACACTCGTCTCCACCCACTCCACCCTGCCTGCACTCTCTTCTTCACCTCTCTTGTGCATTTTCCATTGCTTTGGATGGTTGACCCCAGGTATTTAAACTCATCTACTTTCACAACCACTACTCCTTCCATCTTCACTGTTACATCTGCCTCCCTCTCGCTGCAGAGCACAATGTCGTCTGCAAACATCATGGTCCATGGAGACTCCTGCCTGACCTCATCTGTCAGCCTGTCCGTCACTATGGCAAACAAGAAGGGGCTCAGAGCCAATCCCTGATGTAATCCCACTCCCACCTTGAATCCATCTGTCACTCCTACAGTGCACCTCACCACCATCTTGCTGTCCTCATACATGTCCTGCACCACTCTCACATACTGTACACACGTGGACAAAATTGTTGGTACCCCTCTGTTAATGAAAGAAAAACCCACAATGGTCACAGAAATAACTTGAATCTGACAAAAGTGGTAATAAATAAAAATTCTATGAAAATTAACCAATGAAAATCAGACAATGCTTTTGAATTGTGGTTCAACAGAATTATTTTAAAAAACAAACTCATGAAACAGGCCTGGACAAAAATGATGGTACCCTTAACTTAATATTTTGTTGCACAACCTTTTGAGGCAATCACTGCAACCAAACAATTTCTGTAACTGTCAATCAGACTTCTGCACCTCTCAGCAGGTATTTTGGCCCACTCCTCATGAGCAAACTGCTCCAGTTGTCTCAGGTTTGAAGGGTGCCTTCTCCAGATGGCATGTTTCAGCTCCTTCCACAGATGTTCAATAGGATTTAGATCAGGGCTCATAGAAGGCCACTTTAGAATAGTCCAATGTTTCGCTCTTAGCCATTCTTGGGTGTTTTAGCTGTGTGTTTTGGGTCATTATCCTGTTGCAAGACCCATGACCTGCGACTGAGACCAAGCTGTCTGACACTGAGCAGCACATTTCTCTCTAGAACACCTTGATAGTCTTGAGATTTCATTGTACCCTGCACAGATTCAAGACACCCTGTGCCAGATGCAGCAAAGCAGCCCCAGAACATAACAGAACCTCCTCCATGTTTCACAGTAGGGACAGTCTTCTTTTCTTGGTATGCTTCATTTTTGTGTCTGTGAACATAGAGCTGATGTGCCTTGCCAAAAAGTTGCAGTTTTGTCTCGTCTGTCCATAGGACATTCTCCCAGAAGCTTTGTGGCTTGTCAACATGCAGTTTGGCAAATTCCAGTCTGGCTTTTTTATGATGTGTTTTCAACAGTGGTGTCCTCCTTGGTCGTCTCCCATGAAGTCCACTTTGGCTCAAACAACGACGGACGGTGCGATCTGACACTGATGTACCTTGACCTTGGAGTTCACCTTGAATGTGTTTAGAGGTTGTTCTGGGCTCTTTTGTTACCATTCGCATTATCCGTCTCCTCCTGCGGCCATGTCCAGGGAGGTTGGCTACAGTCCCGTGGAGCTTAAATTTCTGAATAATATGTGCAACTGTAGTCACAGGAACATCAAGCTGCTTGGAGATGGTCTTATAGCCTTTACCTTTAACATGCTTGTCTATAATTTTCTTTCTAATCTCCTGAGAAAACTTTCTCCTTTGCTTCCTCTGGTCCATGTTTAGTGTGGTAAACACCATGTCACCAAACAGCACAGTGACTACCTGTCACCCTTTAAATAGGCCGACTGACTGATTACAAGTTTGTAGACACCTGTGATGTTAATTAGAGGACACATCTTGGTTGAACATGTCCCTATGGTCACATTATTTTCAATGTTTTCTAGGGGTACCATCATTTTTGTCCAGGCCCGTTTCATGAGTTTGTTTTTTTAAAGTAATTCTGTTGAACCACAATTCAAAAGCATCGCCTGATTTTCATTGGTTAATTTTCATAGAATTTTTATTTATTACCACTTTTGTCAGATTCAAGTTATTTCTGTGACCATTGTGGGTTTTTCTTTCATTAACAGAGGGGTACCAACAATTTTGTCCACGGCTGTACTTCTCTGCCACTCCTGACTTTCTCATACAGTACTACACTTCTTCGCTTGCCACCCCATCACATGCTTTCTCTAGATCTACAGAGACACATTGCAACTCCTTCTGACCTTCTCTATAATTGTCCATCACCACTCTGAGAGCAAACATTGCATGTGTAGTACCCTTTCTTGGCATGAAACCATACTGCTGCTCACTGTTTGCCACCGCTCCTTTTAACCTGGCTTCAACAACTCTTTCCCATATCTTCATACTTTGGCTGATCAACTTTATGCCTGTGCAGTTACTACAGTTCTGAGCATCACCTTTGTTCTTGAAAACTGGTACCAAAACAGTTCTTCTCCACTCCTCGGGCATCCTCTAACTCTCCAAGATTGTGTTAAACAATCTGGTTAAAAGATCCACTGCCATCTCTCCTAAACATATCCATACATCCACAGGTATGTCAATCCTCTTCAAAGCTGCCCTCACTTCTGCCTTGCTAATCCTCTGGACTTCCTTGCTCAGTAGCTTTCCTTCATCCATCCTCCTCTCTTTCTCTCATTTTCTTTATTCATGAGCTCTTCAAAGTACTCATTCCACCTTCTCAACACACTCTTGTCATTTGTTAGTACATGACCATTTCTGTCCTTAATCAACCTAACCTGCCGCACATCCATTCCAGCTCGATCTCTATCTAGCCAGTCGATAGAACTCCTTTTCTCCTTCCTTAGTGTCCAGCCTCTCATACAACTTACTATATACCTTATCCTTTGCCTTGTTAAGTCCTGACTGGCAGGCTTTAAAAAGGTCTGCAAATATCAGATTGTCACACCACAAAGAACTCATGATGGGTAGAAGCAAAAAGCTCCTTCTGGATCTTCACAACATCCATCCATCTTCTACCGCTTTTACAGGGGTCCAGGTTGCAGAGGCAGCAGTTCAAACTGAGAAGCCCAGACTTCCCTCTCCCTGGCCACCTGCTCTAGCATTTCAGAAAGGATACCAAGATGTTCTCAGGACAGCTGGGAGACATAGTCTCTCCAGCGAGTCCTGGGTCTGCCCCATGCTCTCCTCCAAGTGGGACATGCTCAAAACACCTCAAGTGGGAGGCATCCAGGAGGCGTCCTGATCAGATGCCCATACCATCTCAACTGGCTTCTTTCAATGTGGAAGAGCAGTGGTTCTACTCTGAGCCTCTCGTGGATGACTGAGCTCCTCACCCTATCTCTGAGGGTGAGTCCAGCAATCCTACAGAGAAAGCTCATTTCAGTCACTTGTATCTGCAAGCTCATTCTTTCAGTCATTACCCAAAGTTCATGACCATAGGTGAGGGTAGGAACGTAGATTGACTGGTAAATCAACAGCTTTGCTTTCGAGCTCAGCTCCCTCTTCATCACAACAGACCGGCACAACATCCGCGTCACTGCAGATGTTGCTCTGATCAGTCTAATCTCTTGCTCCATTCTCCCCTCACTTGTGAATGAGACCCCGAGATACTTAAAACTCCTCCACTTGGGGCAGGAGCTTGTCTCCAACTCCTTCACAAACTTATTGTTGCAAAACATAATGATGGCATTAGTTACAGGCACATTTCTAAACTGCTGAATGTTCCAGTGAGCACTGCTGGAGCCATCATTCAGAACTGGAAAGAACATCATTTTACCATAAACCGGTTATGACCAGGAGCTCCTCACAAGATTTCTGACAGAGGAGTCAAAAGAATTATCAGAAGAGTTATCCAAGAGCCAAAGACCACTCGAAGAGAGCTCCAGAAAGACCTGGAGTTAGCAGGTACTGCTGTTTCAAAGGAAACAATATGTAATGCCTTCAACCAACATGGGCTCTATACCCACTGACCTCGCAAAACTCCATTGCTGAAGAAAAAGCGTGCTGAAGCTCATTTAAAATTTGATGCACAACATTTGGGCAAGCCAGTAAAATCTTGGGAGAATATAGTTTGATCAGATGAGACCAAAATTGAACTTTCTGGATGCCACAACACACAGCATGTTTTGACATGGGCACATTAGCCCAAAAACACCATACCAACAGTGCAGTTTGGAGGTGGGAACATCATGGTGTGGGGGTGTATTTCAGCACATGGTACAGACAGACTTCATACATGTATATATGAAGGAAAGACAGATGGACAAATGTACAGAGAAATCCTTGATAAGAGCCTGTTGCCACCTGCCAAGATGCTAAAAATGAAGCGAGGGTGGACATTTCAGCAAGACGATGATCCCAAACACACAGTCAAGGAAACACTCAACTGACTGTAGAGAAGGAAAATAAAGCTGCTAGAATGGCCCAGTCAGTCACCTGACCTGAATCCAATTGAAAATCTATGGAACAAACTGAAGATCAGGGTTCATAAAAGACCCCCACGCAACCTTCAAGATTTGAAGACAGTTTGTGAGGACGAACGGGCTAAAATCACTCCTGAGCAATGCCTGCACATAGTTTCTCTATACAGGAGGTGTCTGGAAGCAGTTCTTACCAACAAAGGCTCGTCTACTAAATATTAAATGAATTTCACCAAGTGTATTCAATACTTATTCCCTGTGTCATACCACTTTATTAAATATAACTTGTTTGTTGCCTTGATTTCTTTGTATGTATGGATTACTTGGGTTATTACTGATATCTGATGAAAATCTCAGGTCAATCACTCCATCAGAAATATGTTTAATGAGAAAAATGCTGCACTTGACTGCATCTCTCTTGGTCTCTTGTGGGGGGTGCTTCGGAAATATGGGGTATCGGGCTTGTTGTTACGAGCTATCCGGTCCCTATACGACTACTGCAAGAGTTCGTATTGCCAACACAAAATTGTTTCCAGTGAGATTTGGACTCCACCAGGGTTGCCCTTTGTCACTGATCCTGTTCATATTTTTTATGGACAGGATATCTAGGCGCAGCCAAGGATTGAGGGTGTCATGCTCAGTGACCACAGGATTTCATCTCTGCGGATGACGTCCTGTTGGCTTCATCAAGCAATGACCTACAGGCCTTGCTGGGATGGTTTGCTACTGGGTGTGAAGCGGCTGGGATGAGAATCAGCACCTCTAAGTCTGAGCCCATGGTCCTCAGCTGGAAAAAGGTGGATTGTCCTCTCCAGGTTAGAGACAAGCTCCTGCCCCAAGTGGAGGAGTTTAAGTATCTCGGGGTCTCATTCACGAGTGAGGGGAGAATGGAGCGAGAGATTGACAGACGGATCGGCGCAGCCTCTGTAGTGTTGCTGACATTGTACTGGTCCGTTGTGGTGAAGAGGGAGCTGAGCTCGAAAGCAAAGCTGTCGATTTACCGGTCAATCTACATTCCTACCCTCACCTATGGTCACAAGCTTTGGGTAATGACCGAAAGAATGAGATTGCAAATACAAGCGGCTGAAATGAGCTTTTTCCGTAGGACTGCTGGACTCACCCTTAGAGATAGGGTGAGGAGCTCAGTCATCCGCGAGAGGCTCAAGAGTAGAACTGCTGCTCCTCCACACTGAAAGAAGCCAGTTGAGGTGGTTTGGGCATTTGATCAGGATGCCTCCTGGATGCCCCCCATTTGAGGTGTATTGGGCACGTCCAACTGGGACGAGACCCCGGGGCAGACCCAGGACATGCTGGAGAGACTACGTCTCCCAGCTGGTCTGGGAACATCTTGGTATCCTCTCTGAAGAGCTGGAGCAGGTGGCTGGGGAGAGGGAAGTCTGGGCTTCTCAGTTTGAACTGCTGCCTCTGCGACTCAGACCTCTGGAAAAGCGGTATAAAATGGATGGATGGATAAAAATGTTTATGTATTCAATACTTATTTTCCCTGCTGTAGGTGCAGTGTTTGGTTTTTAATACTAAAAAAAATGACAAAGAACATATTAAATAACCTCTCAAGATAGATCACTTCAGGTGATCATAAAGGGAATTGTATCCCTTTATCCCTTTGTACGGTGTAAAAAAATCATGGGTGTTTGATGTCTCTATAGACTGCAGATGAAAATCAGTGTCATTGGCAGAAAAAAACAACAACTGACAGATGCAATTTCATTCATGGCAGCAGCCACCTATTCACTTTCAAAAAAAACAAAAAAAAAAAACAAATGAAAAAAGTGGGACGAAAAGAAAAGGAGACAACAAAAGGAACATAGTCCGTGGCAACTTCAGGAAATCATTTCAGCGATGGAGAAAACTTTGTGACTCATCTGACTGAATAATATGAAAATGAACTGAGTCATAATTTAAAGGGTAATTGCAAACTGCCACTTTAATATGGAAAAAAATAATTTGAAAGAAAGATGAGCTGAGAGTATTATACCGATTAATATGTACATGTGAAAAATGTTTTTTGGCTGAAGCAAAGAGAAGAGGAAGAAGAAGAAGTCAACTTTATTGTCATTCAAGCCATACAGCCAATCATGTACAGTAGAACTAACTAACTAACTAACCTGCACTTATATAGCGCTTTTCTAGTCACAAAGACCACTCAAAGCGCTTTCACTAGTACTAACCCTCTATTCTAAGGACCTATAGGAAACAGATATCTAGGGACAATTGAGAACAGCCAATTAACCTAACATGCATGTCTTTGGATTGTGGGAGGAAACCGAAGCCCCTGGAGTAAACCCACGCAGCACAGGGAGAACATGCAAACTCCACACAGAAAGGTTCCAACCCCTGCCAGCCTGGGGATTCGAACCAGGAACCTTCTAGCTGTAAGGCAACAGTGCTAACCACGATATTATGTTTCTTTTTTTTTTTTGGACTTATTTTGTACCCGTAGGTAGATGTGTTCTGCAGTCCGGTGACAAGCTACCAGCTGCCGGTCGCTGCATGCGCAAGCGCCCCATATCCCTAACCTGCATGTTTTTAGCATGTGGGAGGAAACCGGAGAAATCCCGGAGTAAACCCACGCAAACACGGGGAGAACATGCAAACTCCACACAGATCACTGTTGGCCGGGGGCAGGGATCGAACCCACGATCTCACGATCCCCGCGATCCCCCGGCCGAGGGTAAACTGTGCTGCCGCGGTGCTAACCACTGCGCCACCGTGCAGCCCGACCGTGCAGAAATTACGTTTCTTTTATCTACAATGTTAATCACGTCTAGAATCAGAGGGGCCACTGCCATGCAAGGCACTGCCACAAAGAACTTTTCCTTCCCCTGTTCTGTTATGCTGAGCACCAAGCTAGAAGGTGGGAAGTACCGTTTTTATGGTCTATGGTATACCTGGCCATGGCTTCAACCCCCAACCTCCTGGTTGTGGGGCAAATGCTCTATCAACTAGGCTACCACTCAAAGCATGTTTATCCCTGAATCATCTATCATTTTTCAAATGTCATTTATGCTTTCACCCGCACAATAACTACCTCAGCTGTTTGCAAAGAACGACTGGTACACCAACAGTAATACATCTGCTGCTGTATGTCTCTGTATCTTACTGCAACCCTTTGCACAAATGCCATACCTGCTGCTGTCTGTTATTGCAATATTGATCATGTGCAGTCCAATCTGTCACCGTCTGCACCTACACTACCGCACTGAACTTGCAACTACGAGTATTACTGCTCTACCTTTTTCTGTACATAGGATTGCTGGGTTGTATCATTTATTTTTATTTGCACTACAGGTAGCATTACTGTACATAGACTGCTGTTGTCGTTTTTCCAGCCTTTTTCCTTTTTTTTTTTTTTTTCATATTGCGCACAACACTGAAGAGAAAGAAACTGCATTTCAATTCTCCTGTATGTCCTGTACGTAAAGTAGTCTTGACAAATAAAATCTTTGAATCTTTTCTTATTGTTATTAATGACAGGAAGATAATTCTTAGATTTTACCTTCCAGAGGAGTCCTTCATGGGTCCTGACGTGGCGGGTCATACCCTGCAGGGAACATGGATGAGAAGCCCAAGTACAGAACAAATAAAAGAAAAAAAACTCAGAACGTTTTAAGGATTCCACAGCCATCTGAGCACTCACCCGGTGAACGTTGCCCTCCAGAAACTGCGTCATTGCTGTGTCACTGGCTAGGTCAAATGCAGTTTGGCCTGTGAGTTACAGACACGCAGGATAAAAGGATCTTTAACATAACAGAGCAAGATTTCACAGAGGGGTGGAAATACTGATCAATTGAACAATATTTAAATGCTGCTGACAACAACTATAAATATCTAGGATTAATTTACAGCTGAACAGCTTGTGCCTTTCATGTAATCACAGTTTAAGCACCCCCCCCCCCTCCTTTGGTAATAATATACAAATCACTAAAATAACCACTGTGCTTGGCAAAACTAATTGGAGTTGAAAGTTTGAAAAAGTCTGGGGAAATGGTTTGACATATACCCAGGCGGCTGCTATTTTTGTTCAGAGGAAAGAACGAAGACCAAAAAGAGTTGAAACTGTCATTCAACATGTGAAGGAACAAGCAGGATGCAGAGATTATTAAGCGGAGCTGGAATGAAATGTGCAGTTTTCTACTTTTATTATCAAGACACCATATTCATCACATGAATCCATTAATTCAATTCAACTTTATCTGTATAACACCTAGGCACAACAAAAGTCATTTCAAGGTGCTACATACATAAGCACAAATCATAAATAATTCAGAGAAAATCTCCAACGATCAGATGATCCTCTAAGAGTAAGCACTAGGCGACAGTGGGAAGGAAAAACTCCCTTATAGGAAGAAACCTCCGGCAGAATCAGGCTCAAGGAGGGGCAGTCTTCTGCCACGACTGGTTGGGGGGTGAAAAGGAAGAAAGAAGAGACACACTATTCATAACATAACAACAACATGCAGGTAGACAGATATGGTGTGCAAATTCTATCAAAACTAATCTGACCTAAGATTACAGCATTTTTATGGGCTTTTTTCAGGCTTATTAAGCTAACTAAAGAATCTCATAGGAAACACTGCGAGCAGACATATGCATAGCTGGACCTGGTGGTGTGATGTCCAAACACTATGCACAGTGAGCATAAATAGCAGGTTTTTGTTTTGTTTTTTTTTTACACACACACACACACACACACACACACACACACACACACACACACACACACACACACACACACACACACACACACATATAGGGATAAAGTAGATACTGAACTATGACATGCAAAATCCAATCTACACTTGTGAATGATGTCCAGTTGAAACATGATATCACATCTAGCTAGCCGGTTGTTACATAGTTCATGCACACATTCAAGTGCATCCACAGCGGGCCCCATTGATGTAGACTATAAGATAAGATAAGATAAGCCTTTATTAGTCCCACAACGGGGAAATTCCAGGATTGCAACAGCACAGGGATAGCAACACTCAGAGCAACAATCAGAAGGCAAGAAAAAAAACAAGCAAGCAAGAGCAGCTAATAAACATATGTACGTATTACTATAAAATATATATATATACACACACACACAGACACACAGTGCAGAGCATTGTAGCTGGATGGAATAAATATATGAATATATGAACACACAGTGCAGAGCATTGTAGCTAGATGGAATAAATATATAAACACCCACAGTACGGAGCATTGCAGCTAGGTGGAATAAATATGCAAGTATATAAACACACACAGTGCGGAGCAATGTAGCTAGATGGAATAATATGTAGATATATAAATATATAAACACACCCAGTGCTGAGCATTGTAGCTAGATGGAATAAATATGCAAATATATAAACACACACAGTGCAGAGCATTGTTGCTAGATGGAATGAAACAGCATAACCGTCTACTTAGTTATCCTACATGGTATGATTATGTGCCCATACATATTCTCACCCTCCATAGCGACCGGTATGTTCCCAGTTGTATGCCGGAGGGGACCATTGTGTAAGTCTATTGCATCTTTTGCATTCAAAAAACTATTAGTTTGTTACGTCTTTTTGCTATCTCTGCGAGCAGCCCTGCTTAGGTTGTACAGTCTGACAGCCGTTGGTAGGAAGGACCTACGAAACCTCTCGGTTGTGCACCTGGGATGATGTAGTCTGCTGCTAAATGAGCTCCTCAGTGCATTCAGTATGTCCTGCATAGGGTGGAACTCGGACTCCAGCAGAGATGACAGTTTAGCCACCGTCCTTCTCTCTCCTATCTCCTCCATCGGATCAAGGCGCTGCCCCAGGACAGAGCTAGCTTTCTTAATCAGTTTGTTCAGTCTCTTCCTATCGGCTGCAGTAATGCCACTGCCCCAGCAGACCACTCCAAAAGTGATAGCTGATGCCACCACCGTGTCATAGAATGACTTCAGCAGCGCCCCTTGTACACCAAAAGACCTGAGTCTCCTCAGCAGGAACAGCCTGCGCTGTCCCTTCTTGTAGAGTGCATCAGTATTGTGTGACCAGTCTAGTTTATTGTTCAGATGAATACCCAGGTACTTATAGGATGTCACCATCTCGATGTCTGTTCCCTGTATATTTACTGGTACTGTGAGGGGCTGCCCATGCCTGCGGCAGTCCACCACCAGCTCCTTAGTTTTCCTCGCGTTGATCTGGAGGCAGTTCCGATGGCACCAGTCCACGAAGTCCTGGATAAGCCCTCTGTACTCAGCTTCATCTCCATTGGAGATGAGGCCAACGATCGCAGAGTCATCAGAGAACTTCTGTAGATGGCAGTGTGTTGTGTTGTGTGAGAAGTCCGCAGTATAAAGAGTGAACAGGAAGGGAGCCAGCACCGTTCCCTGGGGGGCCCCCGTGCTACTGATGATCGTGTCGGACACACAGTCCCGGGTTCTCACAAACTGAGGCCGGTTCGTGAGGTAGTCCAGGATCCATGATGACAGGTGCTGGTCCACCCCTGCGCGCAGCAGCTTGTCCTTCAGGATCATCGGTTGGATGGTGTTGAAAGCACTGGAGAAGTCAAAGAACATGATCCTCACCATATTCCCGGGCTTCTCCAGGTGGGACAGAGAACGGTGAAGGAGGAAGATCACCGCATCCTCCACCCCAATGCCATGCTGGTAGGCGAACTGGAGTGGATCCATCGCTGGTTCCACCAGGGGGCGGAGGTGAGCAAGGAGCAGTCTCTCCAGGGTCTTCATCAAGTGGGACGTCAAGGCCACCGGTCTGTAGCTGTTCAGGTCTTTGGGGTGGGAAGTTTTTGGTACAGGTACCACACAAGATGTTTTCCACAGCTGTGGTACCCTCCCCAGTTTCAGGCTCATGTTGAAGATATACGTCACAATCCCACACAGCTGGTCTGCACAGGACTTGAGGAGCTTTGCGCTGATGCCGTCCGGTCCCGGCGCCTTCCTCGCCTTGATCTTCCTCAGCTCCGTCCTCACCTGGGTCCTGGTCAGGGTCAGGATGGGGGGCTGTGTGTTGGGAGTGGGGGGGTGTTGGTGGAGTGGGGAGTGGGCAGCAGGACTTGATTTCTTTAGAGGAACATAACAGTGCATAACACTATGCACACGTCTAGCAGTGGAACAGTATGCATGGTACCGTTACACTACTAGTTACAAGCATATAACACGTGGGAAGTCTATTCAAAAGCTTTGTCAAATAGGAGAGTTTTCAGTTCTGTCTTAAAGGTAGAGAGGGTGTCTGCCTCATGGACCCAGGCTGGAAATTGGTTCCATAGAAGAGGGCCCTGATAACTGGAAGCCCTACCCTCCAGAGTACTTTTAGAGACCTTAGCGATTACTAGGAGTCCTGCATGCTGACAGCGTAATAATCTGTTAGGATAATAGGGTACGATCAATTGTTTAAAATAACTAGGGAATAGATTATACATGGTTTTATATGTCAAGAGAAGAACTTTAAATTTGATTCTGGATTCAACAGGGAGCCAATGAAGGGAGGTTAATATGGGAGAAATATGATCCCTCTTTTTAGTGCCTGTTAATATGCTAGCTACAGCATTTTGAATTAGTTGGAGAATTTTTAGAGAGTTTTTAGGACAACCTGACAGTAGCGAATTACAATAATCTAATTTAGAAGTGATAAAGGCATGGACTAGCTTCTCTGCATCAGTTTTGGACAGGATGTTCCTGATTTTAGCAATATTACATAAGTAGAAGTAAGCAGTTTTAGAGATTTGTTTGTGGTGTGACTTAAAGGACAAATCCTGATCAAAAATGACTCCAAGATTCCTGACAATGGTGCTAGGGGGTAGGATAAAGCCATCTAAGCTACATACCTGATTAGAGACGGTGTCTGATGTTTTTTGGGCCAATTATTATAACTTCAGTTTTGTCTGAGTTAAGTAGTAAAAAGTTGTGGTTCATCCAGGTTCTAATGTCTTTGAGACATGCGTGTAACCTTGTCAGTTGAGGCCCTTTTCCACTAGCCTCACTTAGCCCTACACCGCACCACTCAGCCCGCTTTAGGCGCTTTTCCATCAGCCCCAGCACCGGTTAGCAGGTACTTTTTTCGTACCTGATCCAGGGCAGGGTCTAACCGGGCTGAGTAGGGCTGTGATATGACTTTTAAGAGACTGGTTGCCGCTGATTGGTCAGGTCGTAACGTCATGAAAGCGACTTTTTCTGCTGAATTTACTCCACGACCACCATTTGTAATTGTTCAGCCAGTGAACACAGTGCGCCCCTTTAATACGGTATATTATATTAATATACTGTATAATATACTTATATAATAATATACTCCTAATATTATATATTAGGAGGTGCGCAATTTTCTTTCTATATTAGGCGACGATCGCATCCAGTGTGAGTTGGACGGATCTACTCGAAATGCAGGTGTCCGAGCAGATGGGTTCCCAAGGGCACATCCGTACTGCCAAACAGTGTCGGGAGAAGCTGAAAAAGCTGAAAAGCGATTACCGAGCAGTGAAGGACCACATTGCTCGAAGTTCAGCGGATCGGAAAGAGTGGAAGTGGTTTGCTGAGAGACATTGGGCTCGACACGGCCACTGTCACGGTCACAGTCACGGTCACGACCTTGGAAACCGTGGATGGTGAGTGTTGTTTTGATATTGCGCATCTTTTCGCCACTTGATCCTTTCTGTGCCAAGCTCACTGTTTTTAAGAAATAGGAATGTTGTTAGATTGTGGGTAATGGTTGTTACTGAGGCTTTCCTATTGTTTTGCAGCCAACTGCAGATTCACGCTTGCTTTGTGTTAAGTATTAGCGCGAACAAAACACTGAATTACGCTTATTGTATTCCGGTTAAAAACTTGAGAGTGTTGTGTAAATGTTGCACTTTGGTGTTAAGTTTTAAATTGCGTGCATTTTCTTTCTAGAATCGCAGTTCATATCACAGGGGTCCACCTCAGTGGACATGATGGACACAGCGGACTCTCCTGGCGCTGCGTCTGCGTGTGCGTCTGCCGGAGCACCAGCTGAATCGACTCCCATGTCAGCCACATCACCAGCTCCATCTGGATCACGTTCAAGTGCCGGTAAGGCACAATAACCACGATTTTTTTTTTTGGTTGAAACAGGTCCAGCAGCGGAAACCAGGGTCGAAAATCCATCCATCCATCCATCCATCTTCTACCGCTTAATCCTTTACAGGTCGCGGGGGGGGGGCTGGAGCCTAACAAGTTATGTACCAAATTGATTAATGCAATTTCCTGTAGCTGCATATTAATTAATTGAAAATGTCTTTTTAAATGTGCAAAAAGGTTATTCTTTGGTCTTCACTTATCGGTGTTCCACAACCATTTTTAGGTGTGGTGATTGGTGCTGTTGTAACTCCTGTTTTATAAAAACAAATAAAACACATGAACTGCCGTTGAAATCAACATGCTTCATTGAAATGCTTCGCGTCAGCTGACTGTATTAACCCATTCAGATTTCTGCGGCCACACTACAAGCAACTAGTTTAAACATTACCCATCCATCCATCCATATTCTTAATCTTAATCCTTTTTAGTTTTGCAGGGGGGCTGCAGCCGAAGACAGCACCCTGCGTGTTGCAAAATCTGCTCTACTGAGGGGCAGCAACATGACAGTTCAGCTTATGTACAGCAATGAAGCATAATATAATAGTGACATTCCACCACAGACTTTCACCTGTGTAATTCCATAATATATGTAGTGATCCAGCTTTAACGACCATGCCTTTCTGTCTTTCCATCTAGGCAAGATGAAAACAGACAACTCCCATCGCTGACCTTACATTAGCGATGGTCAACATGCATGACGAAGAGATGCGGCTCTTGGAACGGCAACATGACCAGCGGCAAGAATCAGGAGTACATGCAGCATTTGCGACAGGTGGCCGCAGATGTGCGGGCAGATGCGCGTGAAGCCCTGGAGCAGGACGCTGCGTTACGAAGGGAAGAGCTTGCAGAGATGTCATCGCCCAGTCTGTTTTTTTGTTAGTAAATTTTGCTTCTGGAATAAAATTGTATTGTTTGCATCAAAAGTCTGGTTTATCTGTTATGACACCGTATGAGAAAAGCCAATAATTACATACACATTCCATTCTCTGTTCACTCCACATGCTGCTGTTCATCAGGTCAGGTGTATAGCCTTCTAATGGTAATTTAATTTTTAACAACACAACGAAACGTAATGTCTTGGTAGTTTTTTTTTTTATTTTAAACAAATTTGCAATGTTGAATCCATTTCTCTTGAACGGGTACATTTTTTATGTTATAAGCAGTCGTACAGGTGTGCTTGAACTTGTACATTAGACACTGATAAAGGTAAGTTGAATGTTGCATCACCAGTCAAAATTTAATAAATTAGGAAGAAATCTAGCAAAAATTTGGCACTAATAACAGTAGACAAATCGGACAAGGATACACAACTGTGTTTTTGTTGCACACAACTGTTGTCACCAACAAGTGCAAAATTTATATTCCCTTTTCCCAAAAATTGAAAATCAATTTGTAAGTAAAAGTGGGAGACCTTTACATGGGAAAATATGACATGTATCAGCACATGATTTATAGTTCAATTTGCATTTCCACCTAAGCAAAAGTGGCTTGTCGAGCTGGATTTTTGTGAAGATGGCCTGTGCGGTGTTTCTGCATGTAATTACATACCTGTCAAGTGATACGGTTTTGCCGTATTTTAATACAGGGAAAATGCAATTTTAGCAAATACGGGTGTATTGCCATTTCTGTACGCCAAAGAGAAAAATATACGGGAAAAAAATTTGAGAGTGTGGGGAGGAACACGTCGTGTGTGACCCCCACAGCGTACGGGGCTGTCAGAGCGCTCAGCGTGAGCAATTATCACAACAGAAGTGTGGACTCATCATTAGGCTGATGGCTTCGCACCTTCTTAACAGATAAGCGTTATGAACAAGAGGACAGGTAGATGGACCATGCACAACATTTTATTTACAAAAAACATTTTTGAAATATGTATGCACATAAATGTAGACGAAATAGACAAGTATTGCATCACAGCATCTCGTATTATATTGTAACGTGCAGCTCAACATGGCAACGTCCCACCGGGAGGTTTGAACTCACGCCTCCCGCTCCGGAGTCCCGCACTCTACCTGTGTCGCCAATAGGGTCAACCCACTTGGCAAGCCAAGTAGGGTGCTTATATTGAGTTCGCTACAATATCACCACCCTGCTCCTCTGCTCTCTGTGCCGCTGCCACCAGTGGTTCATCTACTGCATCATCCAATGTAGTGTCAAACGTCTCTCCATGACTCTCACACAGATTGCGCAGAGCACAACAAGTCAGCACCATAGATTTAACCAGTTTCATGTCACAGTCATTCCTCTCTCCTTCTCTCCTCGTCATCAGCCATTTTGTTTGTTGTGGAGGATTCAGTCGCGTGTTTCACGTCATGAGGGTGTGGCGCCGCCTGCTGTTCAACAAATCCCACCCACAGCAGGTGTGCCAGCAGGTGTGCTAACAGTAGTTGAAAAGCAACTGAGGCTGAACCGAACCGAAGTGAGTAGAGCCGGGTTTTCAATCGGGGATGAGCGGGGCTAGTGGAAAAGGGCCTTTGGTTTCTGTGTTCTGGTTTCATTGATAGGTACAGTATAACTGTGTATCATCCGCATAACAGTGGAAATTTATGGTGTGTTTTCTGATATCACCTTGGGGGACTATATACAGTGGTGTGAAAAAGTGTTTGTCCCCTTCCTGATTTCTCATTTTTTTGTATGTTTGTCACACTTAAAAGTTTCAGATCATCAAATAAATTTAAATATTAGACAAAGATAACACAAGTAAACACAAAATTCAGTTTTTAAATGAAGGTGTTTATTATTGAGGGGAAAAAAAAATCCAAACCTACATGGTCCTGTGTGAAAAAGTGACCCCCCCCCCCCCCCGTTAAAACATAAATTTACTGTGGTTTATCACATCTTTGGAAAGCTCAGTTCAATTTCTCTAGCCATACCCAGGACTGATAACTGCCACACCTGTTCTCAACCAAGAAACTACTTAAATAGGATCTGCCTGACAAAGTGAAGTAGACAAAAAGATCCTCAAAAGCTAGACATCATGCTGCGATCCAAAGAAATTCAGGAACAAATGAGAAACAAAGTAATTGAGATCTATCAATCTGGAAAAGGTTATAAAGCCATTTCTAAAGCTTTGGGACTCCAGCGAACCAAAGTGAGAGCCATTAGCCACAAATGGCGAAAATATGGAACAGCGGTGATCCTTCCCAGGAATGGCCGGCCGACCAACCAAAATTACCCCAAGAGCACAGCGACAACTCATCCAAGAGGTCAAAAAGACCCCACAACAACATCCAAAGAACTGCAGGCCTCACTTGCTTCAGTTAAGGTCAGTGTTCATGACTCCAATACAAGAAAGACACTGGGCAAAAATGGCCTGCATGGCAGAGTTCCAAGATGAAAACTATTGCTGAGCAAAGAGAACATAAAAGCTCATCTCAGGTTTTGCCAGAAAACATCTTGATGATCCCCAAGACTTTGGGGAAAATACTCTGTGGACTGACGAGACAAAAGTTGAACTTTTTGGAAGGTATGTGTTCCATTACATCTGGCATAAAAGTAACACAGCATTTCAGAAAAGGAACATCACACCAACAGCAAAATATGGTGGTGGTAATGTGACGGCCTGGGGCTGTTTTGCTGCTTCAAGACCTGGAAGACTTGCTGTGGCAAATGGAATCATGAATTCTGCTGTCTACCAAAAAATCCTGAAGGAGAATGTCTGGCCATCTGTTCGTGACCTCAAGCTGAAGTGTACTTGGGTTCTGCAGCAGGACAATGATCCAAAACACACCAGCAAGTCCACCTCTGAATGGATTAAGAAAAACAAAATGAAGACTTTGGAGTGGCCTAGTTAAAGTCCTGACCTAAATCCGACTGAGATCCTGTGGCATGACCTTAAAAAGGTGGTTCATGCTCGAAAACCCTCCAGTGTGGCTGAATTACAACAATTCTGCAAAGATGAGTGGGCCAAAATTCCTCCACAGCGCTGTCAAAAGACTTATTGCCAGTTATTGCAAACGTTTGATTGCAGTTGTTATTGCCAAGGGTGGCCCAACCAGTTATTAGGTTTAGAGGGCAATCACCTTTTCACACAGGGCCACATAGGTTTGGATTTTTTTCCCTTAATAATAAACACCTTCAATTAAAAACTGCATTTTGTGTTTACTTGTGTTATCCTCGTCTAATATTTAAATTTGTTTGATGATCTGAAATATTTAAGTGTGTCAAACATACAAAAAATGAGAAATCAGGAAGGGGGCAAACATTTTTTCACAACACTGTATTTGTTACACCTAGTAAATGTTTCAGATCATCAAACATATTTTAATATTAGACAAAGATAACCTGAGTAAATACAAAATGCACTTTTTAGATTATTTCATTTATTAAGGGAAAAAAGCTATCCAAACCTACCTGGCCCTATGTGAAAAAGTAATTGCCCCCATCTGCCCCTAAACCTAATAACTAGTTGTGCCACCATTGGTGCCAGCAACTGACAATGGGTCTTTTACATCGCTGTTGAGGAATTTTGCTCCACTCTTCTGTGCAGAATTGTTTAAATTCAGTCACATTGGAGGGCTTCATTAACTGATGGCCAGACATTCTCCTTCAGGATTTTTTGGTAGAGAGCAGAATTCATGGTTCTGTCAATTAGGGTAAGTTGTCCGGGTCCTGAAGCAGCAAAGCAGCCCCAGACCATCACACTACCACCACCATGTTTGACTGTTGATATGATGCACTTTTTATGAAATTCTGTGTTAGTTTTAAGCCAGATAAAACAGGACAGGTCTTCCAAAAAGTTCAACTTTTGTCTCGTCAGTCCCCAGAATATTTTCCCAAAAGTCTTGAAGATCATATCTAGATGTTTTCTGGCAAATGTGAGACAAGTCTTTGTGTTCTTTTTGCCCAGCAATGGTTTTTGTCTTGGAACTCTCCCATGGATGCCATTATTGCCCAGTCTCTTTCTTATTGTTCCATCATGGACCAGTGTCCAAACTGAGGCAAGTGAAACCTGCAGGTCTTTCGACGTTGTTCTGGGTTTTTGTTTCTCATATGATCTTGAATTTCTTTAGATCACAGTGGGATATGTTGCTTTTTGAGATCTTTTAGCCAACCTCAGGTTGTCAGACAGGTTAGCTCCTGAAACTGAACTAAGCTTTCCCAAAAATATGGTTAACCTGTTGAACTCTGTTCAACTTCCCTAAAAACGCCTAAAAATAACATGCCCAAAGTAAATCAAAAGCTGTTTTTCAACCCTTTGCAGCATCTTCATGGGGTTAGTCTCATTTAAAAGAAAACACTCTGAATTTTTTGGCAAAACAGTCATAATCTCTCTAAGTGCTCCTGCCACTGAGTAACAAGAAAGCTCGCCTGGGTGTTTTTTTTAGATACAAATGCTTGCAAATAACATACAGCTGTCAGATACTGGCTGGAAAACAAAACAGAAATGTAGAACCAAGTGTTTTCAAGCTCAGGTCAAACTTTTGTAAAAATACCACAAAAAATGAATATTACACAGCTTTTTTCTCAGGTTGTAACAAGGCTGTGTCTGTACTGGAAGACCAGAAATACAGCTTTTTTTTCAGTGTGCACTAAGATGCAGAGACGTGACCGCCCGCGGAATTCACAGAGTTCAACAGGTTAATCACAGTTAATTCATGATGTAACAAAAGGGGCAATTACTTTTTCACATAGGGCCAGGTAAGTTTGGATAGTTTTTTCCTTTAATAAATGAAATCATCATTTGAAAACTGCATTTTGTATTTATTCAGGTTATCTTTGTCTGATATTAAAATTTGTTTGTTGATCTGAAACATTTAAGTGTGGCAAATATGCAAAAATATAAGAAATCAGGAAGGGGGCAAATACCTTTTCACAGCACTGTAGTTCAGTGGTTGCTGCCCTCTGTCCTCTGTTTTAATGGACAGGGTTGCAAAATGCACCCAACATTTTCTTAACTGGTGTCATTTTTTTTTTTTGTATCAGCACTGAATAACTTTTATATTTACAGGAAGAAACACTGTGTGTGTGTGTGTGTGTGTGTGTGTGTGTGTGTGTGTGTGTGCGCGCGCGCTTGCACTTTTATTTGGTGGAGCCATGTGTTTGTGTGTTGTGTTCCATGCCCAGTGCCACACAAAGCAGGTTATGTTTTGTTTTGTTTTTCAGAGGGGGCTGTCACGGTCAATCGAAGGAGAGGATCACAGGGCGTACGTTAATGCGGGGTGAAGTGGGATCCATGAATGAACACAAAGTGGAGCTGAACAGGTAGACTGCCCAGCGCTGAACCAGGACAGGCTGGTGTTGGATACACAGCAGCTGGAGACGATCAAAGCTGCTGCAGGATCCACGGGGGTGACAGTTTCTTTTAAGAGTATTTTTTCCACTCTAAGCCACTGTGATATTTGTGTAATTGTAGTTGTCTGCTGCAGCTTTGAAATTAATAGCCGATAATATTAATCTGTCAGAATAATGACAGCCCTCTGATTTATTTCCACTTCCTGTCACTGTGCTGTGACGTGGTGACTGTAACACCTACTTCATTGTGTATTTATCTGTGTTGTTCTATTCAAATCTCCACCGAGCTGAGGTGAGGTGGGCGACGACCCACTCCGGTTGCAGAGTAATTTAGTCTATGTCAAGTAACGTGGCCAACCCTACACAGACAGAGGGAGCCCAGATTGTACTGGGTTTGCATGGATTGTCGGGGTAGACTGAAAGGGGCTTAATTCAGCAGTAACTTAGCAATTGGTTTTTACTCATGTTCGGCCTTATTGCACCTAACCCACAAAAACTATACCCTAATTGGGGGTGGGGGGGTCTGTTAGAGGATTACACAAAATTAAGATTTATGCATGGGACCTGATGAAGAAGTCTTATATAGGAGGTGGACATGTATCAAAATGTGCAATTTATTGTAGAACCAAAACAATGTTCAAAGTTTCTTTGTTGATATTTTCATTAATATGGACCTCTTGTATGCTCTCAGCACTTTCTAGCTTATAGTGATCTATATTACCAACTGACAGTTTCCCATGGGCACATTAACAGAAGAAACAGAGGGGAGGGGGTTAAGGTGGTTTTCTCAATATTTTGCATCCTACATCCTGCCTGTGGCTCTTTCTTTAGAAAATATAATTGGTGGGGGTATTTTCAGCTGATTAGTAAGACATATTTGGTGGAATAACAAGAAATCCTTCATACTGACAGTAAAAGCCACCAACCTAGCAACATCTTTCAGACTTTATTTTTCTTTTTGTGAAAATATTGGATACCTCTGGTAATTCAAGGTGGCCAGTTGTGACTGATGCATCTTACCATTCTTGTTCTTGACATTGGGGTTGGCTCCACCCTTGAGCAGCTTCAGTGCACACCGCGTCTGGCCTCGATAAGCTGCACAGTGCAACGGGGTGTTGCCCAGCAGATCTGTGCAGTTGATGTCTGGAGGCTTCCTCCTGCAGAGCTACAGTGGACACACAATAGATGGGGAAAATAACAAGGTGTGTTGAATGAACCTGAGTGCCCTGCTGCTCTTTATCATCCTGCCACGAACTCAAGCATGACTCTTTTTGATTGCTAACACAGTGAAGTGCTGCAAAAGTGGTGGTTACAATGGCTTTCCAAAACATCTCTGGCACTGTTCTCTTCAAGTGTTTGAGACGCTTTCATTGAAAATATTGATTTTTTATTTTGACTCCAGGTTTTCATGAAGTATTGAGTTTCACGGGGCATAGCTGACTCCACCCTTGCCTGGACTTGTGAAAACTGGGTGACAGTTGAGGGTGTAGCTGTCAGTTCAGGTATAAAAAAAAGCAGATAGACCTGAAGCTCAGTAGGTAATTTATACTATACAGTATTTAAGTTTGAAGTATTCAGTAGAAGTTCTGTTATCACCATTTGCTACACATTTATAAAAACAAATAAGAAATAAGAATAAGTTAAGAATTAAAAGTGAAAGTGCTAAAATATTTTATAGCTTAATACAGGAAAATAATTACTGAGCTTTAGTTGACTGAAGTGGACATATCGTTTTATCGACTATAAAATAAACATCTAATGTTTGGCTTTTGTAATCTATTGATTTTTTTTTTTCCTCAAATAACTAATAACTGAGTTTAGAAAACAAACTCGCAAACTTAGCTAATGCCCAAAGTCACACACTCACTTGCACTCACTTGTATCTTCTTCTGTTGGCTGCTCCTTTTAGGGGTCGCCACAGCGGATCAGCTCCCACCATCTCACCCTATCCCTTGCATTCTTTTCTCTCACACCAGCCCTCTCCATGTCCTCCTTCACTACATCCATGAGTTTTCTCTGTGGTCTCTCTCTTTTCCTCCTGCCTGACAGCTCCATCTTCAACATCCTTTGTCCAATATATCCACTATCCCTCCTCCACACATGTCCAAACAATCTCAGCCTTGCCTCTCTTGCTTTGTCTCCAAATCACTCAGCCTGAGCTGTACCTCTGATATACTCATTTCTATTCCCGTCCCTCCTAGTCACTCCCAATGGGAATCTTAGCATCTTCAACTCTGCCACCTCCAGCTCCAACACCTGTCTTTTCGTCAGTGCCACCGTCTCCAAACCATACATTATAGCAGGTCTCACTACCGTCTTGTAAATCTTCCCTTTCACTCTAGCTGCTATCCTTTTGTCACAAATCACCCCTGACACTTGTCTCTGCCCACTCCACCCTGCCTGCACTCTCTTCTTCAGCTGTCTTGCACCATGTCCATTACTTTGGATCGTTGACCCCAGGCATTTAACTACCTTAACTCCTGGCATCTTCACTGTTAAATTCACACACGTTTTCCGTCTTGTTTCTACTGACTTTCCTTCCTCTTCTCTACAGTCATACTGCCACCACTCTAGATTCTCTTCCACCTGCTCCCTACTCTCACTACAGATCACATTGTCATTTACAAACATCATGGTCCACGGAGACTCCTGCCTGACCTCCACCACCACTTGTATATAGTGTTAATTTAATTTATTTAAGCTTAAGTAATTTAGCATTATCAGAACTTCTGTTTCTTTATGCCAATATTGCTTTTAAAATGCAGTCAACAACTAATGCTGTTAGTTGTGCCTATGCACCAAATGATGTTTCAGAGTACCCACCCTTTTTGGAGTCTCTGACTGGGGTGCTGGAGGGTGCTCCTCTTGGAGACTCCATTGTCCTACTGGGGGACTTCAATGCGCATGTGGGCAACGACAGTGAAACCTGGAGGGGGGGTGATTGGGAGGAACGGCCTGCCCGATCTGAACCCGAGTGGTGTTCAGTTATTGGACTTCTGTGCTAACCACAGTTTGTCCATAACGAACACCATGTTCAAGCATAAGGGTGTCCATATGTGCACCTAGCACCAGGACACCCTAGGTCACAGGTCGATGATCGATTTTATTATCGTGTCATCAGACCTGCGACCGTATGTCTTGGGCATTCGGGTAAAGAGAGGTGCAAAAGCTGTCAACTGATTACCACCTGGTGGTGAGTTGGATCCGATGGCAAGGGAGGCTGCCATTCAGACCTGGTAGACCCAAACGTATAGTGAGGGTGTGCTGGATACGTCTGGCTGAGGCCCCTGTCTGGGAGGTCTTCAACTCCCACCTCCGGAAGAACTTTGACCACATTCCGAGGGAGTCTGGAGACATGGAGTTTGAATGGGCCATGTTTTCCACCTCTGTTGAAGCGGCGGCCCAGAGCTGTGGCCGCAAGGTCGTCGGGGCATCTCGTAGTGGCAACCCCCGAACCAAGTGGTGGACACCAGTGGTAAGGGGGGCCATTAAGCTGAAGAAGGAGTCCTATCAGGCTTGGTTGGCTTGTGGGATTCCCGAAGCAGCTGAGGTATACCAGCAGGCCAAGCGGAGTGCCGCTCGGGTGGTTGCTGAAGAAAAAACCCAGGTATGGGAGAAGTTCGGTGAGGCCATGGAACAAGACTTTCGGTTGGCCTCGAAGAGATTCTGGCAAACTGTCCGGTGACTCAGGAGGGGAAAGCAGCTCCCTGTCCACACTGTGTATGGTACAGATGGGGTGCTGTTGACTTTGACTGGGGATATCGTTGGGCGGTGGAAGGAATACTTTGAGGATCTCCTCAATCCCATTGATATGCCTTCCACAGAGGAAGCAGGGCTTGTGGATGAGGGGGATGACTCATCTGTCACAGGGGCTGAGGTCGCCAAGGTGGTTAAAAATCTCCTTGGTGGCCGGGTCCCGGGGTGGACGAGATTCGCCCTGAGTACCTCAAGGCCCTGGATGTTGTAGGGCTGTCATGGTTGACACGCCTCTGCAACATTGCGTGGAGGTCGGGGGCAGAGCCTTTGGCATGGCAAATCGGGATGGTGGTTCCTCTCTTCAAAAACGGGAACTGGAGGGTGTGCTCCAACTTTAGAGGGATCACACTCCTCAGCCTTCCTGGGAAGGTCTATGCCAAGGTACTGGAGAGGACAGTCCGGCCGTTGGTCGAACCTCGGATTCAGGAGGAGCAATGTGGTTTTCGTCCTGGCAGTGGCACATCGGACCAGCTCTTTACCCTCTCGAGAATTCTTGAGGGTTCGTGGGAGTTTGCCCAACCAGTTTACATGTGTTTTATGGACTTGGAGAAGGCATTCAACTGTGTCCCTTGTGGTTTTTTGTGGGGGGTGCTTCGGGAGTATGGAGTATCAGGCTTGTTGTTACGAGCTATTCGGTCTCTGTACGACCGTTGTGAGAGTTTGGTTCGTATTGCCGACACTCCGTCGGACTCATTCCCAGTGAGAGTTGGACTCCGCCAGGGCTGCCCTTTGTCACCGATCCTGTTCATAATTTTTATGGACAGGATTTCTAGGCACAGCCAGGGAATGGAGGGTGTCATGCTTGGTGACCACAGGATCTCATCTCTGTTGTTTACAGATGATGTTGTCCTGTTGGCTTCATCCAGCAATGACCTACAGTTTTTTCTGGGACGGTTTGCCGCTGAGTGTAAAGCGGCTGGGATGAGAATCAGCACCTCCAAGTCTGAGTCCATGGTCCTCAGCCGGAAAAAGGTGGACTGTCCTCTCTGGGTTGGGGACAGGCTCCTGCCCCAAGTGGAGGAGTTTAAGTATCTTGGGGTCTTATTCACGAGTGAGGGGAGAATGGAGCGAGAGACTGACAGACGGATCGGAGCAGCATCTGCAGTGATGCAGACATTGTACCGGTCTGTTGTGGTGAAGAGGGAGCTGAGTTCTAAGGCAAAGCTGTCGATTTACCAGTCAATCTACGTTCCTACTCTCACCTATGGTCATGAGCTTTGGGTAATGACCGAACGAACGAGATTGCGGATACAAGCGGGTGAAATGAGCTTTCTCCGTAGGATTGCTGGACTCACCCTCAGCGGTAGGGTGAGGAGCTCAGTCATCCGGGAGAGGTTCAGAGTAGAACCGCTGCTCCTCCACACTGAAAGGAGTCAGTTGAGGTGGTATGGGCATCCGATTAGGATGCCTCCTGGACGCCTCCCACTTCAGGTGTTTCAGGCACGTCCCACTGGGAGGAGACCCCGGGGCAGACCCAGGACTCGGTGGAGAGATTATGTCTCCCAGCTGGTCTGGGAATGCCTTGGTATCCTCTCTGAAGAGCTGGAGCAGGTGGCTGGGGAGAGGGAAGTCTGGGCTTCTCTGCTTGAACTGCTGCCTCCGCGACCCGGACCTCCGGAAAAGCGGTAGAAGATGGATGGATGGAACTAATGCTGTCAACTAAGTGTAGTAACAAGTAAAATATTACTGTTTAAAATTGAAATGCAATTAAAATACTAATGTTAAACACAACATATGCATCATAGAGTTAACCTACTGTGATTCTCCCCGATTGTCTATATGCTGTTCCATTATTACATGCTCAATTTAAAAGCACTCAACGAAAGATTTTTCACTATAGAACCCCTACCGTTTTAAAAGGTACTAAAACACATGGATTTTTTTTTACCATTGCCTAGCAACGATGTGCACTGTATGTCAGCCACAGATGTTGCAAAGTCAAGATTAAGACATGAATATATTTTTCTTATCTTTGCCTCACTGATATGATCTCTGTAACAGGCTCTTCTTCCTCTATTTCAGCATTTCACTACAGCAACAAGTCACTACAATTATCTGCTTCTATTTGTCTATGCAAATGTTGATGCATTTCACAAGGACATCAGCATGCATTGGGCCAGAGGGGGAGAAAGTTATGGAGGGAAAGTAAAGTTTATACTCATCTTGTCTGAATGCTTGTCAAATGCAAATGTAAAACAGGTTTGAAAGCTGTTACAGATGTTAATATATAGGCCTCAAAAGGAAGTCGGTCAGACTTTCTACTTATTTTTTAATAGCAGTCTCTAAATAACAATGGACAAGAAACGTATTCTAGCATTGGTAGCAGCTCTGGATGCAAAATATGATGACATGGAAAACAGGAGTCAGTACAGACTGTACCGGCGTCCTATGTCCCTCCCTTCCTTAATCTGATTGACTGCTTAGAAAGATCTGACATTGGCAAGCTCAGCTGCAGTTTGAAAAGTTGAAATTTTTTCAACTCTGAGCGCCGCAACAAAAAGCGGCCACCACTGAGAGCGTTTCAGCGCCGAGGGCGATCAGCGCTGTAGATGCTGGACTACATAGAGAATGAACAGAAAATAGTCGCCCACAGCAGAAAAAAAAAAAAAAAAACGCATTTGGTGGACACGCAGCCTAAAGGTACGATATAGAAGTTTTGCGTGTTTTCACACCTGAAAGTCCGCACCTAGGTTCGGACCAAGGTTCCTATTTTTGTTACACTGTATACATCTGGTCCAGTTATCTTTAGTTTCACACTGCTCCTTATCAAATGGAATCAAACAATTTCTAAGTGATGCACCTTCGTCTCGTAATGACAACGTCTGTGTTGTCTAGACTGGTCGTTAACAAACATGCTACTCACCCGCTGAGGTGTTTTCTGCAGCTCTGGGCACACTGGTAACCACACTTTAAATTAAAACTGGGGAAGACTCCATCATATTAGTCAGTGAACTATTTTTGTGAAGGAAGAATATTACCCAGGTGCAGTGTTTGTTCCAAAATCTGTGCCTTTCTGAAAATTGCTTTCACATTCTAAATGAGCCAGACTAAGGTTCAGTTTGATCCAAGACCACCTCTTTATGCTGGAACAAATTTTGGCTCTTTGGTTCGGGCAATGGTTCAGGGGAGGATTCACAAGGATGCACAAGTGCCATTGTGAAAGCCTCCTTAGATTTTCATTTACCAGAACAAATGAGCTTGGTTGGAGTTGGAATTTGTTGGCTTTCTTGTTTGATTATGTGCTTTCAAAAATTTTGATTAACCATGATCAAAGATGAATAATAAATTTCTATTACATATGATGCATGCACATATTGATATATATTAAAACAATGCAAATATGTTAAGAGATGGGGAGCTGAAACATAAGTTGAGACTGGCAGTCGTGTGGACCCATATATTGTATGCTTTTTCCTCCATATTTAACAAATATATACAGTATTTGTATAATTCTGTCAGATATGGTGTACTAACCAACTGAATTAACGTTAAAATATCTCCTTCACGTGCAGCATCCAGAAGTTTCTCCTCCAGTTTCCTCTCCTCTGTTCTCTCAGCCGCTGGATTCAGTTACAGCATAAGAGAAAGCGTACAACAAGTGTTACACACTTAAAAAACTGTGTATGGTTTAAAGTTAAAACACATAAGCTGATTATAAACAAATGTGCCATGGTATATCTTTGATGACAACACGTCTGTCTCACCTTCCAGCATGTCTCTGATCTCTGCATTTTGAGTGACATCTTTGGGAATCTGTGCGGTCCCATTGATGACAGTAGCACATGCATCATAGTGCAGCAGCAGCATGACAACCTCCTGATCAATATGTGATTGAGTGAGTGAATGGATGGACAGACGCAAGTGCAATATCCTGCAATCAGCAATGATATGCAAAAAAAAAAAAAAAAGGCAGAAAGAAACTTGAGGGAAATTGGATTCAAGTACCTTTCTTCCAGTGAAGGCGGCTTTGTGCAGCGGTGTATCTCCAATATTATTGGGCAAGTTAAGATCCGCCCCTGCCTGCATGGTGGGATAACTAGTTACTTTTGAGACGTTTGGAAATTTTCATGTTTTGAAGAAAAGAAGAAATACCTTTAGCAGCTCCTCTACTACGTGTTTGTGTCCAAAATAACAGGCCAAGTGCAGAGGCGTCCATCCTAGGTTCGACTTACTTTTACCTGAGAAAACAGCACATGTATCATTACAAATCACACAATACACAATGTTGTACTAAACAGCTCTTCTTCTTAGCTGCACACCTTTGCAGTTTATGTTAAACTGTATGTCTCCATTGATTTTGGACATGAGGAGCTTTTGAACACCAGCCAGATTTCCATTCCGGGCGTATCGCAGGAACTGCTCCTCTGGATCCAGATCCTCCATGACCTCCTGCAGAGCAAACCATAAAGGAGACTTTTCATATTTCAGTGACTCATCTTCAATTAGAGAGATGCTTGTGTTCACTACATTGAAACCCAGTGGCTATAGGAAATTCATGTGTATCATTTGTCAGTTATAACACAGCTGTAGGGAAAGAGTTAGCACAAGAAAGTGATACTTTGGCGCAAGAAATGAAGCCAGCTAAACTGTAGTTCCTCTAGCCACCACTTGAGGCTCACTCTAATGCTGTGTGGTTAAAAAAGGAAAACCTACATACAGCGGGGAAAAAAAGTATTTAGTCAGCCACCAATTGTGCAAGTTCTCCCACTTAAAAGATGAGAGAGGTCTCCAATTTTCATCATAGGTATACCTCAACTATGAGAGACAAAATGAGAAAAAAAATCCAGAAAATCACATTGAAGGATTTTTAATGAATTAATTGGTAAATTCCTTGGTAAAATAAGTATTTGGTCACCTACAAACAAGCAAGATTTCTGGCTCTCACAGACCTGTAACTTCTTCTTTAAGAGGCTCCTCTGTCCTCCACTCGTTACCTGTATTAATGGCACCTGTTTGAACTCGTTATCAGTATAAAAGACACCTGTCCACAACCTCAAACAGTCAGACTCCAAACTCCTCTATGGCCAAGACCAGAAACAAAATTGTAGACCTGCACCAGGCTGGGAAGACTGAATCTGCAATAGGTAAGCAGCTTGGTGTGAAGAAATCAACTGTGGGAGCAATTATTAGAAAATGGAAGACATACAAGACCACTGATAATCTCCCTCGATCTGGGGCTCCACGCAAGATCTCACCCCGTGAGGTCAAAATGATCACGAGAACGGTGAGCAAAAATCCCAGAACCACATGGGGGGACCTAGTGAATGACCTGCAGAGAGCTGGGACTAAAGTAACAAAGGCTACCATCAGTAACACACTACGCCGCCAGGGACTCAAATCCTGCAGTGCCAGACGTGTCCCCCTGCTTAAGCCAGTACATGTCCAGGCCCGTCTGAAGTTTGCTAGAGAGCATTTGGATGATCCAAAAGAGGATTGGGAAAATGTCATATGGTCAGATGAAACCAAAATAGAACTTTTTGGTAAAAACTCAACTTGTCGTGTTTGGAGGAAAAAGAACACCATACCTACTGTGAAGCATGGGGGTGAAAACATTATACTTTGGGGCTGTTTTTCTGCAAAGGGACCAGGACAACTGATCCGTGTAAAGGAAAGAATGAATGGGGCCATGTATCGTGAGATTTTGAGTGAAAACCTCCTTCCATCAGCAAGGGCATTGAAGATGAAACGTGGCTGGGTCCTTCAGCATGACAATGATCCCAAACACACTGCCCGGGCAACGAAGGAGTGGCTTCGTAAGAAGCTTTTCAAGGTCCTGGAGTGGCCTAGCCAGTCTCCAGATCTCAACCCCATAGAAAATCTTTGGAGGGAGTTGAAAGTCCGTGTTGCCCAGCGACAGCCCCAAAACATCACTGCTCTAGAGGAGATCTGCATGGAGGAATGGGCCAAAATACCAGCAACAGTGTGCGAAAACCTTGTGAAGACTTACAGAAAACGTTTGACCTCTGTCACTGCCAACAAAGGGTATATAACAAAGTATTGAGATGAACTTTTGTTATTGACCAAATACTTATTTTACCGAGGAATTTACCAATTAATTCATTAAAAATCCTTCAATGTGATTTTCTGGATTTTTTTTTCTTATTTTGTCTCTCATAGTTGAGGTATACCTATGATGAAAATTGGAGACCTCTCTCATCTTTTAAGTGGGAGAACTTGCACAATTGGTGGCTGACTAAATACTTTTTTCCCCCACTGTATATTTTGTAGTAAATCTATATTAAAATTCCAGTGTGTAACATTTCGGGTAATATGAATTCTGAAATTTAATGCAGCATTAATTTTAATTATATGGGTATTCCTGAATAAAATTTGTTGCATTTTCTGTATTGTAAGATGAGTATTTTTAACACAGTCAGAGGGCCCCCTTCCATGTAGGCGGCCATCTTGGACCACCATAATATCTGTCCCAGCTTTTTTTTTTGTCACACTTTAATTACACAGCTGCAGGGTTTCCTCTGGTAACATTTCTTGGTGGCGGGCCGCCTCGCCAGAAATTTTACTGCCACACCAAGGAGATATAAATTTATTAAGAAAAATATATGAAGCAATAACTTTCCGCAAGCGTGCACACAAACAACGCGCGTGGCCGTCATCCGCGCGGAGTTTAGAAGCGCCCTACCCACGCGAGTTTTCCAGTCAGTCAGCAGGCAGTGTCTCACTAAGCGTGACTGTCCAACAGAAACTTGAGTTTATTAAAGTACTTTAAACATGGGAAAAAATCAGAAGAGGTATGTAAGCACTGTAGGCGTTTGTCATGGTTTTAACCTGCTGGAAACGGGAGCAATAATGGAAGAGTCGCTTAGCTAAGAGATGTGGTTAGAATTCATATGCAGCCGGCTTCATATGAAGAGAAAGGCAAGGGGGACTGATGAATTGCTGAGGATATATTTCACCAGCCACTACAATATTAAGTTATGTTCTGTAGGAATTGCAGGAATGAAGAGACTGGCAATTTCTCTCTTTTCTCGCACAAGCAGGCGTGCCGTTTTTATTCTTCAGCGGCAGTGACAAAAAGAAACAGCTAAAAACACTAGCTCTCTTTTCACTCTAAACTGAGGTCCTTCAGCAGCTGCCTAGAGAGGTGCCTGATGAGAAAGCCTGAGAGCACAACTATAACTGCCTAAACAGATCATTCTGTACATGAACACATATTCGTGGTGAATTATGTCTTTAGAGTCCACTACAGTTCCCTATTATGTACCTGGCAGGTTAAGATGACCGAAATTCATGAAGTCAGTGACTTTAATCTGTCAGCAGCCTTCAGACAAACTAAATGTGCCAACATTTGATTTCAAAATAAGGGAGGGTTTTCCTGCTGTCTGGGTGGTGAAGAGATTTCTAAAAAAAAAAAAAAAAAAAAAAAAACCAAAACAAAAAAAACAGCTAATATTATAACAGAAATAATGGCATCCTTGGTCATTTAAGTTAATTTATTTCATTAAATACAATTTTATTAATATTTTTTCTTTGTAATCAGAGTTAAATTATCGTTCTTACCACAGTCTGTTTCAAATTTATCTACCCCCCCCAGTAATTTTTAATTTAAAAAACAGACAAAAATTAGTCATAAAATTATTCACAAATTTATAATTAAAGTTTCAAATGTACAAGAAAAGTCAATTTTTACAAGAGAAAATTACAAATTTGAGGAATATGGTTTCAACTTTAGATAGACTTACATAGAAAAGTAGAAAACTATAAGAAAATTGTTATAAATTTTGGAGAAAAACCTCAAACCTTCAAGACTGAAATCATTACTCAAGTTTTTAAGTGGGTGTTCCTTGTACCCTTAACTCAACTAGAAATTTTTGGTTGTCTACTTCTAATTATTAATTTCAAAGCACTGCTTTTACATGAGTAGAATTTCTGGTTACTATACCCACCCGATCATATAATTTAAGTATGCATGAGTACATTAATATTATGAATGTTTTCTTTCCCTTCCCTACTCTCTCAATGGAAAAAAAGAAACACTAGAATAAAAATACAAAAAATACACACATTTTTGTCATTTATGTAAACCATGACAAAAAAAAAAATCCTGCAGGACAAAACATGACACTTGATATTTTCTAACCTGTTTGTATACCACCATAGACAGAGAACCTGAATTAGACAGAGCTCAGAGAGGGCAAGATGAGACAGAAGAGAGGAGCCAAGGAGAGGAAAGTGTTCAGGCAGAGGAAGGAGAGAAGGATAACACCACTAAAAAGTCTAAACACAGGATGTCTGGGTGGGACCCCAACTGGCCCAATACTCAAGTCTCAGTCGTACAATACTTCAAATGGTAAGTTCCATATGCAACGTTACTGTGTAAAATTTTGAAAAGAAATAAATACTATAAAATTAACATATTCCGGTATGTTTACTATCCCCCCCCCCCCACCGGAAAAATATGTTGCCTTCTGTAGGTTATCCTAAATGTTTAAGAAGGGAGCAAAGGCCAATATTAAGGAAAATATTTGCATTTTGACATCTCTCCCCTAGATGATGCCATTTCTTACACACTGTACCTTTAAATCAAATCGATTTTGCTGTTATAATAAATAAAAATATTTTAAAGCAGTTTATGCTGTGATCCAGCACCTTCTTCTTACTGCCCCAATGGCTGCACTGGGTAGTGTAGCGACCATCGATTTGACTACTTTTCAAAATGCACCGTGGGATATTTCAGTGCACTATATAGTGGACTTGGAGGTGCTGATTCTCATCCCAGCCGCTTCACACTCAGCGGCAAACCGTCCCAGCAAGAGCTGTAGGTCATTGCTGGATGAAGCCAACAGGACAACATCATCTGCAAACAACAGAGATGAGATCCTGTGGTCACCAAGCATGACACCCTCCATTCCCTGGCTGCGCCTAGAAATCCTGTCCATAAAAATTATGAACAGGACCGGTGACAAAGGGCAGCCCTGGCGGAGTCCAACTCTCACTGGGAATGACTCCGACCGAGTGTTGGCAATGCGAACTAAACTCTCACAACGGTCGTACAGAGACCGAATAGCTCGTAACAACAAGCCCGATACCCCATACTCCCGAAGCACCCCCCACAAAAATCCACGAGGGACGCGGTCAAATGCCTTCTCCAAGTCCACAAAACACATGTAAACTGGTTGGGCAAACTCCCACGAACCCTCAAGAATTCTCGAGAGGGTAAAGAGCTGGTCCGATGTGCCACGGCCAGGACGAAAACCACATTGCTCCTCCTGAATCCGAGGTTCGACCAACGGCCGGACTCTCCTCTCCAGTACCTTGGCATAGACCTTCCCAGGGAGGCTGAGGAGTGTGATCCCTCTAAAGTTGGAGCACACCCTCCGGTCCCCTTTTTTGAAGAGAGGAACCACCACCCCGGTTTGCCATGCCAAAGGCACTGCCCCCGACCTCCACGCAATGTTGCAGAGGCGTGTCAACCATGACAACCCAACAACATCCAGGGCCTTGAGGTACTCGGGGCGAATCTCGTCCACCCCCGGGGCCCGGCCACCAAGGAGATTTTTAACCACCTTGGCGACCTCAGCCCCTGTGATAGGCGAGTCATCCCCCTCGTCCCCAAACCCTGCTTCCTCTGTGGAAGGCGTATCAGTGGGATTGAGGAGATCCTCGAAGTATTCCTTCCACCGCCCAACGATATCCCCAGTTGAAGTCAACAGTGTCCCATCCGCACCATACACAGTGTGGACGGGGAGCTGCTTTCCCCCTCCTGAGCCGCCGAACAGTTTGCCAGAATCTCTTTGAAGCCGACCGAAAGTCTTGTTCCATGGCCTCACCGAACTCCTCCCATACCCGGGTTTTTGCTTCAGCAACCACCCGAGCTGCACTCCGCTTGGCCTGCCGGTACACCTCAGCTGCTTCGGGAGTCCCACAAGCCAACCAAGCTTGATAGGACTCCTTCTTCAGCTTAATGGCCCCCCTCACCACTGGTGTCCACCACTTGGTTCGGGGGTTGCCACCACGAGATGCACCGACCACCTTGCGGCCGCAGCTCTGGGCTGCCGCTTCAACAACAGAGGTGGAGAACATGGCCCATTCAGACTCCATGTCTCCAGACTCCCTCGGAATGTGGTTGAAGTTCTTCCGGAGGTGGGAGTTGAAGACCTCCCGGACAGGGGCCTCAGCCAGACGCTCCCAGCACACCCTCACTATACGTTTGGGTCTACCAGGTCTGAATGGCTTCCTCCCCTGCCATCGGATCCAACTCACCACCAGGTGGTGATCAGTTGACAGCTCTGCACCTCTCTTTACTCGGGTGTCCAAGACATACGGTCGCAGGTCTGATGATACGATAACAAAATCGATCATCGACCTGCGGCCTAGGGTGTCCTGGTGCCAGGTGCACATATGGACACCCTTATGCTTGAACATGGTGTTCGTTATAGACAGACTGTGGTTAGCACAGAAGTCCAATAACTGAACACCACTCGGGTTCAGATCGGGCAGGCCGTTCCTCCCAATCACCCCCCTCCAGGTTTCACTGTCGTTGCCCACGTGCGCATTGAAGTCCCCCAGTAGGACAATGGAGTCTCCAGGAGGAGCACCCTCCAGCACCCCAGTCACAGACTCCAAAAAGGGTGGGTACTCTGAAACATCATTTGGTGCATAGGCACAAATGATGGTCAGGACCCGTTTCCCAACCCGAAGGCGCAGGGAAGCAACCCTTTCGTCCACCGGGGAAAACTCCAATATAGAGGCAGCAAGGTGGGGCGATACAAGAATACCTACCCCTGCTCGTCGCCTCTCGCCCGGGGCAACTCCAGAAAAGGCCAAGCTCCAGCCCCTCTCCAGGAGACTGGTTCCGGAACCGGAGCTGTGTGTTGAGGTGAGGCCGACTATATCTAGCCGGTATCGCTCAATCTCGTACACCAGCTCAGGCTCCTTCCCCACCAGAGAGGTGACATTCCACGTACCAAAAGCCAGTTTAGAAAGCTTGGGATCAGTCCACCAAGGTCTCCGCCTTTGACTGCCACCTAATCCACATAGCACCGGACTTCCATGATCCCTCCTGCAGGTGGTGAACCTACTGGAGGGCGGACCCATGTAACTCCTTCGGGCTGAGCCCGGCCGGGTCCCATGGGTGGAAACCCGGCCACCAGACGCTAGCCTTCGAGCCCCTCCCCCAGGCCTGGCTCCAGGGTGGGGCCCCGGTAACCCCATACCGGGCGGGGTACACTGAATCCTTGATATACAATTTATCATGAGAGTCTGTTGGATGACCACAGGATCTCATCTCTGTTGTTTGCAGATGATGTTGTCCTGTTGGCTTCATCCAGCAATGACCTACAGCTCTTGCTGGGACGGTTTGCCGCTGAGTGTGAAGCGGCTGGGATGAGAATCAGCACCTCCAAGTCCGAGTCCATGGTCCTCAGCCGGAAAAAGGTGGATTGTCCTCTCCGGGTTGGGGACAGGCTCCTGCCCCAAGTGGAGGAGTTTAAGTATCTTGGGGTCTTGTTCACGAGTGAGGGGAAAATGGAGCGAGAGATCGACAGACGGATTGGAGCAGCATCTGCAGTGATGCGGACGTTGTACCGGTCTGTTGTGGTGAAGAGGGAGCTTAGTTCTAAGGCAAAGCTGTCGATTTACCAGTCAATCTACGTTCCTACTCTCACCTATGGTCACGAGCTTTGGGTAATGACCGAAAGAACGAGATCGCGGATACAAGCGGCTGAAATGAGCTTTCTCCGTAGGATTGCTGGACTCACCCTCAGAGATAGGGTGAGGAGCTCAGTCATCCGGGAGAGGCTCAGAGTAGAACCGCTGCTCCTCCACATTGAAAGGAGTCAGTTGAGGTGGTATGGGCATCTGATTAGGATGCCTCCTGGACGCCTCCCACTTGAGGTGTTTCAGGCACGTCCCACTGGGAGGAGACCCCGGGGCAGACCCAGGACTCGGTGGAGAGACTATGTCTCCCAGCTAGTCTGGGAACGCCTTGGTATCCCCTCTGAAGAGCTGGAGCAGGTGGCTGGGGAGAGGGAAGTCTGGGCTTCTCTGCTTGAACTGCTGCCTCCGCGACCCGGACCTCCGGAAAAGCGGTAGAAGATGGATGGATGGATGGATGGACTATATAGTGGATGAAATTTTCATTTAAAGTGACACTCTGCCAAAAAAAAAAAAAATCAAGTTTTTTTCCTTGTTAACATGTTTTATTTTATCTTTTTTATAACTTACAAGACATATCAAGAGTGAAATCACTCAAATGTCTCATGTATCTGTTTTTTGCTTTAAAGTTTCACTTAACCCCGTCCCCTGAAAAAAGGTGAATTTGGACAGAGCGTTTTTGGTGATGTAACTGTAAAGAGTCTGTAGTGTTGAGCAACTCAGGACTCTCTGGTCTAACTGAAGTTAGCCTCCAGGCCCAGTTAGCATTTTGGCCTGCTGCTTTGAAAACTTGACTCAAATTAACATCGGTTTTACCATTAAACTGCTTTCAAGGACTGATGCAGTTTCAGTCATTTTCCTGAGCCACCGTGCGTACAACTGGGCATGCCCTTCAACCAGTAAGTCTTTTTATCATAGGATTTAAGCTGCTCAATGTAGCGTTAGCCACTATTAGCCCTGTGGAATGTGTGTGGACAGATCCTGGCATTTGAAAGAGAAGAGAAAGTGAAAAGATTCGGATACAAAACTGTAAGACAATGAAAGTTTTTTTTTTTTTTTTTTGTAGAAAAAAGGGCATAAAATTCCACTTTACACAATGCAGATTTGTCTTTATAGGGGATTTATATCCACCGGAGTGCATCTTTAAGATTTCAAACAGCACAACAAAATTGCTGATTCATTATATAGGGCACTATGTAGGGAACAAGTGAACATTTTGAACCATCTAAAACTGAACTGATGCTGTAGACCAGTGGCTCCCAACCTGGGTTCCTTGGAACATTTAGGTTTCTGTGGTACATTTTATAAATTCACTTCTTTAATGTCCAAAAATTTCCAAATAATTTGCTGTTGTTGTGCATGTGTTCTGTAGGCATCCATCCACAACAATGGCAAATTATAATAATAATTTTTAAATAATTTTTGGACCAATTAAGAAATGAAATTACAAAATTTCCCACGGAAGTCTGAACATTCCAGGGAACCCAGATTGGGAGCCACTACCATTGACCAGTGCTCAGCAATCTTGAGACTCTAGAGGCACATGTGGGTCTTTTGTCCATAAGGCTCCTTGAAACGTTGACAAAAATCTACAAACAAAACTACAAGAATAAACTCTCAACTTTTGGGCAATTGCCTAAAAGGAGTATTTCTGTGTGGAGTTTGCATGTTCTCCCTGTGCTGCGTGGGTTTACTCCGGGGGCTCCGGTTTCCTCCCACAATCCAAAGACATGCATGTTAAGTTAACTGGCTGTTCTAAATTGTCCCTAGATATCTGTTTCCTATAGGCCCTTAGAATAGAGGGTTAGTATTAGTGAAAGCGCTTTGAGTGGTCTTTGTGACTAGAAAAGCGCTATATAAGTGCAGGTTAGTTAGTTAGTTAGTTAGTATTGATTTTCATGAAAACATAAATGCCCAGATCCCCTGACTTGTCACAATGACCTTGAGCTCAACATGGATGCACACCAACCTGAGGATCATTGTGTGCGAGTTTGCTGACCATTGGAGCAATTGCCTAGGAGAAGCAGCAATTCCCCTAAAATGGTGGATGGATTCAATTCAACTTTATTTATATAGTGCCATTTCACAACAACAGTCATCTCATAGCACTATCAACTGTAGGGGGAACCCCCACAGTTGCAGAAAACCCCCAGCAATCAGGCGATCCCCTGTGAGCAAGCACTTGGCGACGGTGGAGAGGAAAAACTCCCTTTTAACAGGAAGAAACCTCCAGCAGAACCAGGCTCAGGGAGGGGCAGTCATCTGCTGCGACTGGCTGGGGGGTGAGGGGATAGACAAGATGAAAAGAACAGACATGTAGAGAGCAAACAGCACGATGGGGACTCAATCTATGGGAGAGAACAAACAAATGTTAATGACCAGCAAAAAAAAAATATTTCATTGAGAGTGAGGAAAGGAGTGAGGCCCAGTGCATTACTGGAGGTCCCCCGGCTGACTAAACCTATTAGCAGCATAACTAAGGGAGGGTTCAGAAACACATGATCCCTCCCTAATTGTAGGCTATATCAAAAAGGCAGGTTTTAGCCCTATTCTTAAAAACAGAGATCGAGTCTGACTCCGGAATCCAGATTGACAGCTGGTTCCACAGGAGAGGAGCTTGATAACTGAAGGCTCTGCCTCCCATTGTACTTTTGGAGATTCTAGGTATTACAAGTAATCCTGCATTTTGGGAGCGTAGCGCTCTGTTAGGATAATACGGTAGTAGCAAATCTTTTAGATAAAAAGGAGCCTGATTGTTTAGAGCTTTGTAAGTAAGAAGAAGGATTTTAAACTTAATTCTAAACTCTATGGGAAGCCAATGAAGGGAGGCCAGAACTGGAGAGATATGATCTCTCTTTCTAGTACCTGTTAAAACTCTTGCTGCAGCATTTTGGATCAGCTGAAGACTTTTGGATAGATGACAAATGTTGCATCATTGCATTAGCTCCTTTCAGCTTTGATGGAACGAGCAAAAAAAACCCTTGCAGTTTAAAGAAAATACAATTGTAAAATCACAAGAAGTACAAGAAGTAAGCAGAAACTTCCAAATATAGCAGAAAAATAAATTGTAGATTCAATTTTCATTATAAAGTAGCAAATTTACAAATATTTTTCCTGAGTTTGTTCACATAAATTTGTGTGTTTCGCTTGTGCAGTCCGAACATTTGGGTCTTCTATCCATAACAAGAGGCCCATTGAGACATTGATGAAAAGCTACAAATAAACTCACAGCTTTATCAGGAAAAAAAAATGTATTAATTTCAATAAAAATGTTGCAAATTTATGAGAAAGAAATAATAAATTCACAAGAAATACTCAAACTTACGAACAAAACGTCCCAGTTTCAGGAGTCAAAAAGTCACAAATTTACCATATAATAAAAACTGCAAATTGATGAGAAGAAAAGTCTAAAAGTTATGAGAAAAGTAAAAATGTATGAGGAGAAAAAAAAAATCAAATTTATGACAAAAGTTACATATTTACAAGAGAAAACTTTGATCAAAAGAAAATAATTCTGCCTTTACCGTTGCCGACAGGCTAGATTAGACTTAAAACTTGGCTATTTTAGAAACATTTTAAGGCATAAATGTCCTCTGCTGCTCTGTTTATTTCTCTTTTGGCCAAAAAAATATTCATACTGCTTTTTCCACAGTAGAAGTTGCCAACATCTGCCACAGAGTCCCATGTCAAAACACCAGATTAAGCAGTTTGTCTTTAAAATCATGTCACTCCCCTCATTAACATTGGACATCTTCTGCTTATATCTTCCAACACTGCTCCAGTTTTGCAGCATTTATTACCACTGCTGGGTTTAGATTGTGAAAAGTCATAACAGTTTTCACATGTTCTGGACTTACTGTCACAAGTTTAAAAAAAACCCCAAAACTTTATGTAGATCAGCAGACTTAACTCTTAAATGAGCACCAGAACCCTCCCGGTGTTCTATATTGCCTAATAAGTCATCATCCGTCAGCATTTAGGCCTCGTGAGGTGATTGTGACGAGAATTTTGTTGTGTCATACTGAGAGGCAGAAGCAGATGTTAACAGGCAGGAGGAAGAAATCTGCAAAAATGTTTCAAAAGGCCACAGTCACCAGACCAGCCTTACAAGAGCAAAACTTTTTTTTCCCCTCATTTAAGCACGGTTATGCAAAAACAACTGAATAAATGAGCCGAACAGCTTTTATTGTGCAATGCATTGAAATGTCCCATGCTGTGACGAAGGATCAATGAATCATATGGACAGGACAAGACAGATCAGAGACTTGAGCTGTAGCGACTGTGGGGTGCTGAGAGGAAAAACCTCAGACTGGCAGACGAACAGGTTTACCTGGGACTAAAAGGCATGTGACTCTAACTGTAACCCAGCCTGACACTACTGTATGCTGTTGTTTCAGATAAAACACCAAAAAAATGCCTGTAAACACGCTTAACAACCTACAAGTCTTCTATAACACAACATAACAAAAATAATTTTGTTGTAAGTTGTCTATGTTTTTTTTTTCAACTGATTTAAGACAATTCAGCACCGCTGAATCCGAAAATGACATCCGTTTCTCTCGATCAGGTCAGGTTTTTATGCTAAGTTGTACAGCAGTTGTACAGTTGTACTGTACATTGAATAGTAGACATTGATAAAGTTAAGTACATGTAAATTGAATGTTACATCATCATTGTTCAAAATTCACAGAATTTCAAGAAATAAAAAAGAATTTAGCATCATATAAAGTGAAAATACCCGTACATGTAAACAAAAATGTAAAAAACATGTGGCCATTGTTCAAAAAGTTGACCTAATTGAGCAAAACCAATGTGATTTTTGGATTCAGCACATCAAAATTGTTCTAAATCAGCTAAAAAAAAATAATTTGAACTCACAAATGTTTATTGTTCAAATGCCACTCCTATCCATCAGTAAAGTGTTAATGTTTAATTTATCATACAGATGGCTGCCTTGGTGTTAAAAAAAAAAGTTTGAAAATAAAAATGACACCTCTTATATGCCTTAATGCTAATGACTGAGACTGCAAAATAACCTCAATCAAGCAAAACAAATTTTAATATTAAAACAAATTTTAATATTAGACAAAGATAAGCCGATTAAGCACAAAAGACACTCCCTATAAACAACAGCTGGAGGCTGTACAGATGCCGATCTATTAAGAAAAAGCACAACTCAAAAAAAAAAAAATCAAACAAAAAACTCAATTTGCTGAGCTGGCAACCTTCCCACGACCCCCTACACTTATCTTGTGACACATTTGTGGGAACGCAACCCCTATATTGACCGGTCTAAAATCCAACTATGTAGCTAGCTGCTCAAGTAAAACAAGTGAAGCCAATAAAGACAGATGCGGATCACAGTTTTGCAGACTGGCCGTCATGACAGCTCAGCTGTTTACCTCTGTGCTGTTTGACTACATCAGTTCATGCCTGTTCAACCAAACCTTTCCAGCGGCTTTTCACACAAATTTGTGATGTGGTGCCGTCCTTCCCTAGCTGAACACAAACGCGTTCATCTGTCATCCGTCTGATCAGAAACCACATCATAATAATAATAATAATAATAATAATGATAAAACTTACAGCGTCGACTAGTCCCGATTTCTGTGAAGGTAACATCAAATCCTCTGTGTTTATACACACGGGCCCTCAGTGGCGCCGCATGTGATGCTTTAAGCCCCCCTGAGCCTCCTGCTGCCTCCCTTCACCTCCCTCTGCCGCGGCACAAACAGCGCGGCGCATCTCGCCGCTGCGCTAAAATATCCGCTTATGCCGCTCCGTGGCAAATTACTCATCCAAGTGTCCCACGGTGACAGAAATCACAACCGCTGGCTCTCTCTCTCTCACACACACACACACACACACACACACACGCTTTTCTGCCTGCTAGATGTTACACTGTGATCATCAGCTGATTGTCGTGCAGCGGAAGTATGTGCATTTCAAAATAAAAAACTGCTAATTTAAAGAACTCATTGAAGTACTAAAAGTCTTAAAAAAGTAACCAACCATTCCGCATTTTGTATTCGGCTAAAAAAATAGGCACAATCAAACATGATTACCATGATATCCTGTTATAATTTGCTGTAATGTAATATTATTGTTCATATGTAGACTGAAAAATGCGGACTTTGCCCTGGAAGCAGTTTAGCCACTTTGTTGACATATAGCTCAGACACATGGTGCAGCCTGTATCTTATTTCTAACCAGGAAATTCTGGCTTTATATTAAGTAGTAAGATTTGATGTTGAGACGAGTAAATGGCGGACGTGATAAATCAGGAAAACGAAGGAGATCTCCAGGCTCAAGTAAGATCACAGTTCATACACTGTAGGCTTACTGTGAGGTTGATAAAATAGAAACGAGCTCAAGTAAAGGTATTTCTACTGCGGGATAATAGTTACTGAAATGTTTAATACACAGACTGAGTACTAATGAGTGGCTTTGATCATGTTTGAGCTTTCAAAGTATGAGCAAACTACAAAGTGTGTGTCTGAGGAATTAAATGCAAACTAGCCACGTACCCTCTAAAATAATCCACATTTCTTGAGTCAGAATAGCTAAATAGAAGTAAGTGGCAAATTTCTGAGAAAAAAAAACGTGGGGAAAAGAGACACATTTATGAAAGGAAAAAGTGGCATATATACGAGAAAGCAATAGAAAATTTAATCTGGCACATTTATGAGGAAAAAAAAAGAAAATTTGGAGGGAAATTTTTCAGATTTCTTAGCAAAAATTTGGCAGATTTCTGAGAAAACAAATAGAAAATGCATAGGGGAATTTTAAAGATTGCTTGGCAAAAAATTGGCAAATTGATGGGAAAAAAAATACAAATTTACTGGGAAAATTGGCAGATTGCTTAGCAAAAAATTTGGCAAATTTATGAGGAAAAAATACAATATAGGGAACATTTTCTGATTTCATAGGAAAAATTTGGCAAATTTATGAACAAAAATTAGAAAATTTATAGAGAAAATTTTCAAATTTCTTACCAAAAATTTGGCAAATTTATGAGCAAAAAATTTGAAAATTATAGGGAAATTTTTAAGGTCATGTAACAAAAATCTGACAAATTTTTAAGAATTTTTTTTTAAAAAAAAGTAAAGTGGGATTTTAAGATTACTTAGCAAAAATTTGGCAGATTTATGAGAAAACAAATAGAAAATGCACAGGGAAATTTTAAAGATTACTTAGCAAAAAATTTGCAAATTGATAGGAAAAATTTAAAATTTATTGGGAAAATTGGCAGATTGCTTAGCAAAAATTTGGCAAATTTATGAGCAAAAAATTTGAAAATTATAGGGAAATTTTTAAGATCATATAGCAAAAATCTGACAAATTTTTGAGAATTTTTTTAAAAAAGTATAGGGGGATTTTAAGATTACTTAGCAAAAATTTGGCAAATTTATGAGCAAAAATTAGAAAATTTATAGAGAAAATTTTCAAAATTCTTACCAAAAATTTGGCAAGTTTATGAGCAAAAAAATTTGTAAATTATAGGGAGATTTTTAAGATAATGTAACAAAAATCTGACAAATTTTTGAGAACTTTTTTTAAAAAGTATAGCGGGTTTTTAAGATTACTTAGCTAAAATTTGGCAGATTTATGAGAAAACAAATAGAAAATGCATAGGGAAATTTTAAAGATTACTTAGCAAAAAAATTGGCAAATTGATGGAAAAAATTTAAAATTTATTGGGAAAATTGGCAGATTGCATAGCAAAAATTTGGCATATTTATGAGAAAAAAATAGAAAACTTATAGGGAAAATTTTCAAATTTCTTACCAAAAATTTGGCAAATTTATGAGCAAAAAATTTGAAAATTATAGGGAAATTTTTAAGATCATGTTGCAAAAATCTGACAAATTTTTGAGATTTTTTTTTAAAAAAGTATAGGGGGATTTTAAGATTACTTAGCAAAAATTTGGCAGATTTATGAGAAAAACAGAAAATTTATTCGGAAAATTTTCAAATTTCTTACCAAAAGTTTGGCAAATTTATGAGCAAAAATTAGAAAATTTATAGGGAAAATTTTCAAATTTCCTACCAAAAATTTTGTAAATTATAGGGAGATTTTTAAGATCATGTATCAAAAATCTGACAAATTTCTGAGAACTTTTTTAAAAAAGTATAGTGGAATTTTAAGATTACTTAGCAAAAATTTGGCAGATTTATGAGAAAACAAATAGAAAATGCATAGGGAAGTTTTAAAGATTACTTAGCAAAAAATTGGCAAATTGATAGGAAAAATTTAAAATTTATTGGGAAAATTGGCAGATTGCTTAGCAAAAATTTGGCAAATTTATGAGCAAAAAATTTGAAAATTATAGGGAAATTTTTAAGATCATGTAGCAAAAATCTGACAAACTTTTGAGAATTTTTTTTAAAAAGTATAGGGGGATTTTAAGATTACTTAGCAAAAATTTGGCAAATTTATGAGCAAAAATTAGAAAATTTATAGAGAAAATTTTCAAAATTCTTACCAAAAATTTGGCAAGTTTATGAGCAAAAAAATTTGTAAATTATAGGGAGATTTTTAAGATCATGTAACAAAAATCTGACAAATTTTTGAGAACTTTTTTAAAAAAGTATAGCGGGTTTTTAAGATTACTTAGCAAAAATTTGGCAGATTTATGAGAAAACAAATAGAAAATGCATAGGGAAATTTTAAAGATTACTTAGCAAAAAACTGGCAAATTGATGGGAAAAAATTAAAAATTTATTGGGAAAATTGGCATATTGTTCAGCAAAAATTTGGCATATTTATGAGAAAAAAATAGAAAATTTATAGGGAAAATTTTCAAATTTCTTAAAAAATTTGAAAATTATAGGGAAATTTTTAAGATCATGTAACAAAAATCTGATAATTTTTTGAGAATTTTTTTTAAAAAAGTAAAGCGGGTTTTTCAGATTACTTAGCAAAAAATTTGGCAGATTTATGAGAAAAAATAGAAAATTTATTGCCAAAAATTGGCAGATTTCTTAGTAAAATTTGGCAAATTTATGAGGAAAAAATAGAAAATCTATAGGCAAAATATGGCAGATTTCTTTACAAAAATTGAGGAAATTTATGGGAAAAATGACAAATGTATGATAAAAAAGTGGCAATTTTCGAAGTGAAAAACACCAGATTTTTAAGAAAAAGTGCTACATCTACTAGAAAAACATGGTAAATTTATATTTTGAGGAAAAAGTGGTAAATTTATTACCAAAAGTGGAGAATGAGATAAAAGTGACAGCTTTATAAGGAAAGAGGTCAAAAATCTCCAAAAAACTGAAAAAAACATTAATTGCAATATTTTCAGTTGTTAAATCCAGTTGAAAAGTTAAACATTTACTTAGAACATCCACTGCAGAAATAAGAGCACAAACTAATATTTATTCCAACCTTACAAAGTCGGTTCTTTGACCAAAAAACAAGTTATTTGCTCCAAATCTCTGTTACTTTCTTTGTAAATTTTGTACATTCTTGCCTATTTTTCGGGTAAATTTACCACTTTTCAGTCATGGAATGTAGAGTAAAGGTCATCTTTAGTCTTTCACAAAAATGACTAAAGATGCAGTCATTTTTGATGAACACAATAATTTTTGTGTGTAAACAAGCTAATTTCTATCTAGTTTTCTCTCTTTGGTGTTTTTATGGATAACCAAGTTAACCATAAGGTCCTAATTCTGCTGACAAAGTCAAATCTCAGTGTTATTTTTAAATTGCCAAGAATAGCTGAACATTTTGGTGTCTGGTTTATACACAGAATTTTGCCTGTACGGCACAGATTCGGCAATGTTTTAAACTTCGAATACTAGACACGCATTCAATTAAATTTTTTCATAAATGTACTCAAGTAAAAGTGTGACCAGCAGTACAGTTTCATGCCAAGAAAGAGTACTACAGATCCAATGTTTGCATTATGAGTGTTGACAGAGAAATATAGAGAAGGTCAGAAGGAGTTGCACTGTCTTTGTGGATCTAGAGAAAGCAGATGATAGGGTGCCAAGAGAGGAAGTGTGATATTGAGGAAGTCTGGAGTGGCAGAGAAGTATGTGAGGGTGGTGCAGGACATGTATGAGGCCAATGAAAGGTGTGTTGTAGGAGTGACAGATGGATTCACAGTGTTTCCTCTGGCTTAAATACTTTGGCATGGTGGGGGGGGGGGTGAAGCGTAAACATGAGAAAACGCATGACAGAAGGAAAATACATTCAGAATACTGCAGTAATTTACTCACGCATACTTAAATTATATGATCACAGGTGGGGATGGTTGACAGAAATTGTGCTCATGTAAAAGCAGTGGAAATTAATAATTTCCAGGAAATTAATATTTAAGAGTAGTCACACCCAACAAAATACAATTTGATCTGAGTAAGAGTATAAAAATTCCTACTTAAAAAATGCTTGAGTAATGACTTTAATCTTGAAAGTTTGAGGATTTTCTCCTAAATTTACAACCATTTTCTTGTAATTTTCAACTTTTTTCTCCGTAAATTTGTTTTTACCTAAATTTGCACCCATTTTCCTCGTAAATTTGTAATTCCTCTTGTAAAATTATGACTTTTCTTGTACATTTGAGACTTTATTATAATTAATTTGTGGATTATTTCAGGGCTAATTTTTGTCTATTTTTTTATAATGAAATTACTGTTTTTCTAATAAATTTGAAACAGTTTGTGGTATTTTTTTAACGTTTTTATCATCTAATTGAGACGTTTGATCATAATTTTGCAGAGGCAGAATAGAACAACAATTTCAACTCTGATTTCAAAGAAGTAAAAGTATTAATAAATTATATTTAATTAAATAAAATGATCTAAAATGACCAAAGATACAGTTGCTTCTGTTATGTTTCTATATATTTACAATTTTTTAGAACACTTCTCTCTCCACCCAGACAATGGGAAAAACTCCCCTATTTTGAAATCTAAATGTTGGCAGATTTAGTTTGAAGATCGGTGGCTGAGTGGTTAGGGCGGCGTGGTCACGGAGTGGTTAGCACTGCAGCGGCACAGCAACTCACCCTTGGCCGGGGGATCCTGGGTTCGATCCCAGCCCCCGACCAACAGTGATCTGTGTGGAGTTTGCATGTTCTCCCCATGTCTGCGTGGGTTTACTCCGGGATTTTTCCAGTTTCCTCCCACATGCCAAAAATATGCAAATTAGGTTAAGTGGCATCAAACTGGGGATTCTAAATTGTCCTTAGGTATGACTGTAAGAGGGAATGGTTGTCTGTCTCTCTGTGTTGGCCCTGCGATGGACTGGCGATCTGTCCAGGGTGTACCCTGCCTGTCGCCCAAAGATGCTGGGATAGGCTCCAGCCCCCTGCGACCCGAAAAGGATTAAGCGGAAGAAGATGAATGACTAGAGGATGTTCACGGAATTAAGCCAATGACTTTGTGAATTTCAGCCATTTTATCATCCTTGCCTCTGCCTCAATTATCCTGCATATCAAGCCAAACCACAACTTGTTGTTGCTAAATGACTGCTTATTGTCCCTGTTACCAGTGGGTTGAAACCACAATAAATGCCTCCACTGCTGACATACTTCTTCTGTTTTTTCTTCTCTGTTGAAATTACTTAAGTACACTCATGCTTCACTCCGACATCATGGGAGCGAGTACACAGATTCAGTTGTGTCTCTCGAACAATGATGCTAGATACACTGGGGGCGGCTGTGGTACAGGTGTAGTGTGGCCGACTACTGATTGGAGGGTCAGGGTTTCGATTCCCGCTCTGTCTGCAGTCTGCATGTCGAAGGGTCCTTGAGCAAGACACTGAACCCCCAGTTGCTCCTGGTGGGTCAGGCCAGCGCCTGTGTACGGCAGCTCTTCTGCCATCAGTATGTGAATGTGTGTGTGAACGGGTGGATAGCAGGATCTGTAAAGCGCTTTGGTCATCTAGAGATGAGAAAAAGCGCTATATAAGTGAACGCCATTTACACTTGGCTGCCAGCTGGAACTGTCACAAGAACAGCACACTCCTGAACTCCGATCTCCCCCGGTGCAGCGAGTGACTGTTTTGACGTGCGTTGTTTGCGTGCGTGCTTGCTGAGTGACATTCCTTCATTTATTTTCTTAGAAGAAAAAAAATATGTATGTATACAGTATATACTGTGTATATACAGTGGGGTAAAAAAGTATTTAGTCAGCCACCAATTGTGCAAGTTCTCCCACTTAAAAGATGAGAGAGGTCTCCAATTTTCATCATAGTTATACCTCAACTATGAGACACAAAATGAGAAAAAAAAAATCCAGAAAATCACATTGAAGGATTTTTAATGAATTAATTGGTAAATTCCTCGGTAAAATAAGTATTTGGTCAATAACAAAAGTTCATCTCAATACTTTGTTATATACCCTTTGCTGGCAATGACAGAGATCAAACGTTTTCTGTAAGTTTTCACAAGGTTTTCACACACTGTTGCTGGTATTTTGGCCCATTCCTCCATGCATATCTCCTCTAGAGCAGTGATGTTTTGGGGCTGTCGCTGGGCAACACAGACTTTCAACTCCCTCCAAAGATTTTCTATGGGATTGAGATCTGGAGACTGTCTAGGCCACTCCAGGACCTTGAAATGCTTCTTACGAAGCCACTCCTTCGTTGCCCGGGCAGTGTGTTTGGGATCATTGTCATGCTGAAAGACCCAGCCACATTTCATCTTCAATGCCCTTGCTGGTGGAAGGAGGTTTTCACTCAAAATTTCACGATACATGACCCCATTCATTCTTTCCTTTACACGGATCAGTCGTCCTGGTCCCTTTGCAGAAAAACAGCCCCAAAGTATGATGTTTCCACCCCCATGCTTCACAGTAGGTATGGTGTTCTTTCTCCTCCAAACACGACAAGTTGAGTTTTTACCAAAAAGTTCTATTTTGGTTTCATCTGACCATATGACATTCTCCCAATCCTCTTCTGGATCATCCAAATGCTCTCTAGCAAACTTCAGACGGGCCTGGACATGTACTGGCTTAAGCAGGGGGACACGTCTGGCACTGCAGGATTTGAGTCCCTGGCGGCGTAGTGTGTTTCTGATGTAGCCTTTGTTACTTTGGTCCCAGCTCTCTGCAGGTCATTCACTAGGTCCCCCCATGTGGTTCTGGGATTTTTGCTCACCGTTCTCGTGATAATTTTGACCCCACAGGGTGAGATCTTGCGTGGAGCCCCAGATGGAGGGAGATTATCAGTGGTCTTGTATGTCTTCCATTTTCTAATAATTGCTCCCACAGTTGATTTCTTCACACCAAGCTGCTTACCTATTGCAGATTCAATCTTCCCAGCCTGGTGCAGGTCTACAATTTTGTTTCTGGTGTCCTTTGACAGCTCTTTGGTCTTGGCCATAGTGGAGTATGGAGTCTGACTGTTTGAGGTTGTGGACAGGTGTCTTTTATACTGATAACGAGTTCAAACAGGTGCCATTAATACAGGCAACGAGTGGAGGACAGAGGAGCCTCTTAAAGAAGAAGTTACAGGTCTGTGAGAGCCAGAAATCTTGCTTGTTTGTAGGTGAACAAATACTTATTTTACTGAGGAATTTACCAATTAATTCATTAAAAATCCTTCAATGTGATTTTCTGGATTATTTTTTCTCATTTTGTCTCTCACAGTTGAGGTATACCTATGATGAAAATTGGAGACCTCTCTAATCTTTTAAGTGGGAGAACTTGCACAATTGGTGGCTGACTAAATACTTTTTTGCCCCACTGTGTGTGTATATACATATATATATATATATATACTACATGTATATATATATGTCAGGGGTGACAAGCCTGTGGCTCTTTGATGTCTCCTTTGTGGCTGTTTTCTCTTTTTTATTTGTCTCCTGTGTGTCTCTTTTTTTGAGATGATACAGTATATACTCTTTACGTGGCGGCTTAGTTTTTGGTGTGGCTCTCCGCCACGCACAAATACTACCCATGGAAACCCTGGATTCAAGGCAGTGGGGGGTTGGGGAGGGGGTTACATCAGGGATCAGCTCTGAGCCCCTTCTTGTTTGCTATGGTGATGGTCAGGCTGACAGATGAGGTCAGGCAGGAGTGTCTGTGGACCATTGATGTTTGCAGATGGCATTGTGATCTTTAGTGAGAGTAGGGAGCAGGTGTAAGAGAACCTGGAGAGGTGGGGGTATGCTTTGGAGAGAAGAGGAATGAAAGTCAGTAAAAGCAAGACAGAATACATGTGTGTGAATGAGAGGGAGGCAGCTGTAGCAGTAAAGATGCAAAAAGTAGAGGTAGTGAAGATGGATGAATTTAAATACCCGGGGTTAACCATGCAAAGCAATGGAAAGTGCACAAGAGAGGTGAAGAAGAGAGTGGTGGCAGGGTGGAGTGGGTGGAGACGAGTTTCAGGGCTGATTTGTGACAGAAGGATAGCAGCTAGAGTGAAAGGGAAGGTTTACAAGACGGCAGTGACACCTGCTATGATGTATGGTTTGGAGATGGTGGTACTGACAAAAGAACCCCCAGGAGGTTGAAGTGGAGGTGACAGAGCGGAAGATGCTAAAATTCTCATTGGGAGTAACTAGGGGGGACAAGATTAAAAATGAGTATATTAGAGGGACAGCTCAGGTTGAGTGGTTTGGAGACAAAGTAAAAGAGGCCAGGCTGAGAAGGTTTAGACATGTGCAGAGGAGGGACAGTGGATACATTGGACAAAGGATGTTGAAGATGGAGCTGCCTGGCAGGAGGAAAAGAGGAAGACCACAGAGAACATTAATGGATATAGTGAAGAAGGATGTGGAGATGGTTGGTGTGAGAGAAGAGAATGCAAGGGATAGGGTGGAGGCAGATGATCCGCTGTGGCGACTCTTAAAGGGAACAGCCGAAAGAAGAACAAAGATGACTCAATTGAGAGTAGACTGTAACTTGAAATAAAACTACTCTGTCAAGTACAATATTACTCGAGTACATGCAGCGTTGTAAAATAGAGTTACTCCCCTCCTGCCTGAGCTCAGTGTTTGTATTATTTTAATAAGAAAGTGTTTTCATCAGTTATAGAAACAGTTGGCAGTTTGTGGCAAAACGTAGTTGTGGTGTTTATTAGAATGCAAGTGGAGCATGAAAGACAGACACACACACACTGACCTCATTAACAAATATGTAAGTGATGTTTGAAGCTCAGCAGATGCAGCAGGGTCCACAAAGGTCACATTTCAACACAAGGGGTAGTCAACAAAGCAGGAAAAGAGAGGAAGAGTGGACACAGTTTAACGCCACCACATGCATGCATAATCGTGCTTGTACTTTTTGGGGGCTCATTAACATCCCAGTGTCTTTGTTGTCCAGTCTGGGCACAGTTTGCCAAGACATTCAGGTCACCACGTCCAAGTTTCTCAACAACTCTAACACGGAGTTGGGGAGAAGGTCAACAAGAGTGAGTCTTAAAGTCTGAAAATTAAAGACGGGAGTAAGTCCCAAGTTCCTGTGGCCAGATAAAATCTCAGCTGTCAGAAATGTCATAACCCTCCTTCCATATAAGCTGTATTTGAATAACTTAACATTTTATTTTCATTCGATCTCAGCCTCTGACCAACAGTGTTCTGTGTGGAGTTTGCATGTTCTCCCCATGTCTGCGTGGGTTTACTCCGGGATTTCTCCGGTTTCCTCCCACATGCCAAAAACATGCAGGTTAGGTTAATTGGCATCAAACTGGGGATTCTAAATTGTCCTTAGGTATGACTGTGAGAGTGAATGGTTGTCTGTCTCTCTGTGTTGGCCCTGTGATGGACTGGCGATCCTTCCAGGGTGTACCCTGCCTTTCGCCCAAAGATGCTGGGATAGGCTCCAGCCCCCCCTCGACCCGAAAAGGATTAAGTGGAAGAAGATGGATGGATGGATTGAGGTTCAGATATTATCTCAGACGCATACACAAGAGGGCAAGGGAAGAAAATAGAAAAATGACACAATATGCAATATAAGAAATAACAGAAAACAGGGAGCAGCATATTCAGACTGTGACTAGCATTTGTCCATCAATCTTTCAGCTGTCCCGGTTTCCTCCTGTGTAGTTATGTTGTTTTAGTGATCTTTGTTGGTGTTTTGAGCTCTGAACATCCATTTTTATCACTTTTGCTCCATTTGTGTTTCTTGTAGTCCTTGTCGATGAGTCAGTTTTTCCATTATGTAAATTTCTTCTGTGTTGCCCATCTACTCTCAGAGCCGTTTCCTGGGTTTTACACACACACACACACACACACACACACACACACACACACACACACGCACACATGCGCATGCGCACACACACACACTTTGTTTGTGACAATAGATTTGCAGACATCACACGCCACATCTAGTACATTTTAAACAATACAAAATAAATGAACAGAATACCAGCTATAAAATGACTAAATATATTATGAAAAATACGCAAAAAAAAAAATGAGGTAGCCTCGGTGCTAAATTTTCCATGTAAATAAACCCAAGGAGGTTTTAAAGCATTTAAAATTCATATAATCTCCTTAATAAACTTAAACAACACCGTTTTTTGGTTTGGTTTTGATGTTAAGATATAAGATTTTATAAAAGAGGACAGTGACTTTTGTATGTTTATATTTTTTAATTTGATATTGATAATGTGTGTGAGCTACTGCCCTTTAAAATATTAACAAAAACCCCCCCACAATTTTAAAAACCAGAGCAATATTTATGAAAACAGTGAAATTTCCTTACCTTCATGCTTATTTATCCATATATCAATCCATAAATTATCCACAGAGCCCTCAACTTAATTTCTCCTTTTTTTTTCTTGTTTTTTTGAAACATGAACTTTTTTTTCTGTGGCGCCTTAGAAATTTCAAAGCAAAGGACATCAGGGGGAAGTGACCTTGTTATAGCGGAGGTACTTAAAGCTCTGTGCATATATCAAAAAGCTTCATTGTCGCTGCAATTTAGTATTACTTATTTAGCTTTTAAGTGCTTCACTAAACATATGTGGAGCTTAGCTGGTACAAATGAAGACAGCTACTTTTATTTCTCTCAAAAATATTGTAGCCTTCTGGGTGAATGCAGCCTCAAGAGCTGATGGGAAATTATAAATATTAGAGAATAAGTATGATCTCCTTAGTTAGAGTACCAGTTTATTGTTTGTTGGTGTTGTGCATATTTCTTCAGCAGTGACTCAGGAGGTAGAGCAGGTCATCCAATAACTGGAAGGTTGGTGGTTTGAATCCCGCTCCCCCACACCCATCCTGCCATTGTGTCCCTGGGCAAGACACTTTACCCACCTTTCCTCCAGTGTCCATGACACTGGGTATGAATGTGAATAAATGTTTGGTAGTGGTTGGAGAGGCTGTTGGCATGGATTGGCAGCCACGTTTCCTTCAGTCTGCCCCAGGGCAGCTGTGGCTACAGTAGCAGCTTACCACTACCAACGTCTGTCTGGAGTGAATGAATAATGGACTCGCTGTAAGTGCTTTAAGATGTCACTTGACATGTAAAGCACCATATAAATCTAATCCATTATTATTATTATTATTATTATTATTATTGTGCGTATGTCAAAGCTGTTTCTATTGGGATATTTGTAACTTTCTCCTTTGTAAGCACCATTGGTGTGCATGATATGTTGGAGATGGACCCCCCCCCTTCATTGCGCTGTGTAAGAGACATGCTCTCTCCTGTGGGGATGTGCGCCCTCTGGCAGACCACAGTAAGATAAGATAAGACTTTGTTAGTCCTACAATGTGGGAATTACAGGATTGCAGCAACAAAGGGATAGCAGCACTCAGAACAACAGTAAATAAGATAAGATTTGGTTGGTAAGATTTAGTTAGCCAAAGCAGTAAATGTTTGTATGTGTACAGTTATATACACAATGCAGGAGCATTGCAGTTAGATGGTATTAACAGCATTACAGTTAGTTAAATTACCCGGCAATATATAAATATAGACCCAGACAGTATATTTCACATTTGAATGAACAGTGTTGTTGTCACCCTCAGTAATAATTGTAATTGTCTAAGTTGTGTATTGGAGGGGACGATCTCTTTTGTGCAAAGTTGTGATGTTTAATACGGCCTCTATGAGGAGCACAGGTTAGATTGTAAAGTCTGACAGCTGCAGGTAGAAAGGACCTGCGGACCATCTCTCTCAAGCACCTAGGATGGCATAGCCTACCGCTAAATGAGCTCCTCAGTGCATTCAGCGTATCCCTCATGGGGTGAGACTCGGACTCCAGCAGAGATGACAGCTTAGCCACCAATGAGTAGACAGTCTTAGTGTAAAAATTTACTTGGCCAGTGAATTTAATTTTGTATTGGCGGACCCCGGTCTGGATCAGGACCCTGAAGGCTTTTGATACAATTTGGGGAAAAAGAGAGACTATTTTATTTTGGTGGGAAAAAAGCAGAAAAAAGCGGAACTGAACTGCTGCATCGGCAACCGCCCGGACAAATTATGGCACAAGCCCTTGGGCGTTCTCCTCCTGCTGCAGACTCCCCTGTTCGCTGTCTCACGAACGCCACTCTCTACAGAGACTCTGTGGCTCCAACCGCTCCAGAAAGTATGCAGTGGATTGCAAAATCAGGTTCGCTGTGGGTGCCCCCTCCCCCCACACAGACACATGCAGGCATGCACACACACACACACACAAGGCCAACAGCCAGGAGCCAGGACATCCACTCTGGACAGACCCACATTGTTTCAGGTCTGTACCCACAAAAAGAAGCTTGACTTGACTACTCCTGCAGGGTGAGGGCTGGGTGGCCATCACCATGCATAGAGCCAATCAGGTTAACCAGTGCATGCCAACATTGCTGGTTCTGGGCCAGCTCCTCTGCATCGTCAACAGCAACTCTGAGCTGTCGGAGGTCTCGCTCCACCATATTGAACCATCTGGTGCGTGGTTGGCCCTGGGATCGAACATGAGGATGGCTTTTGTCGGGTGTTCTGGTGGGAGGCAGAGGACATGGCCAAACCAGCGGATGCACCACTGTGTAATAAGGTGGGATGCTGCAGGCTGATGTGTGTGGGCTCGGAGCATGTCATTAGAGATGTGCTGGGGCCACCTGATGTTCTCAGTGACTCTGAGGGTCCAACTATCAAACCCATCTATTCTCAAGGCCAGAGTTTTACTCAGTGGCCATGTCTCTGACCTATAGATTAGGATGGAGAGGACTGACTCATTCCATATGCGGAGCTTCATCTTTCCGGAGATTGAACGATAGTGACAGAGAGGTTTCTATACTGTCTGCAGGGTTGATGCAGCGAGGGCACATCTGCAGTGATCTCTGGTTTCATGTCCCCATTGTTGGTCACTGTAGAGCTCAGATACACAAAGGAATTGACAAACTCGACGGCATCATTCCCGAGCTGTAGAGGGGGTGGGTCCGGTCCGTCACTGACATGCATTAGCTTTGTCTTCGTTCAAGTCACCTGAAGACCCGGCTTCACTGCCTCTTCGTGCTAGACAACCAGAGCATCTCTCAGCTGACTGTAGGATGGGATGAACAGGATGGTATCGTCAGCATATTCAAGGTCAGCCAGATGGTAGTTGCCAAACTGCATGCCAGGAACCTGCTCGCAGACCTTTGTCATCAGATAGTCTATGACACAATTGAAGAGGTCAGGAGCAGCCAGCCTTGTTGTACCCTGCTGTTGATGGGAAACCAGCCGGGCTCCTTTCTGTTCACATGGACACAGCTCTCCAAACTGCCGTAGAGTTGCTTGAACAGATCTATGGTCTTGGGTGGGGCTCTGAGGGTCTGCAGGATACTCCAAAGGGAAACGTGGTCCATGGTGTTGAAGGCAGCCTTAAAAAAAAGAAATGCTGTTGTGAAATTGAATGTATTTACTGGGACACTTCTTCCTCTATTCTGCCAAGAGTAGTCTGTGCTGGGATGCAGAGGTGAGGTCACTGGTAATGGAGGCCCTTTTCGTAGCCTCTGATATCACGTAAAAACTCAGTAAAAGCTCCACTTCCCCTCTCCCTGTAATCATGGAGTTACAGCTCCATCCATGCTGTAACAGAGTTACTGTTGAGATAAAAAAAAATGTCGGAGGAATTTTGTAGTGTGGTATTATATTTTATGTCTGTGTTTTTTTTCTTACACTTTGAAAGTTTTTTCTGCACTGAAAATATTGTATAGAGGTAGACTTTTTGTGAAATTTAGTTGTTTAGATATTACTCTTTTTTTTAAAAATGCAATACAATTTAGTTTGTGTTCTCCTGTAAAACATTTTTAGAATTTTAGTTGTAGATTTTAGAATTTTAGACCTACAGTGGATATAAAAAGTCTACACACCCCTGTTCAAATGCCAGGTTTTTGTGATGTAAAAAAATGAGACCAAAATGTTACACCTCGCTCTTGCCGGTCATCATTACCAGCTGCGCGCACACCTACGCCTCATCGGCGATGGGCTATATCTACCCCTCTGCTTTGGCCTGGAGTCGTCTTCGCTTCTACGCTCCTACACGGTGACTGATCCGGTCTCTACCGACAGCGCATACTGCACGTAAGCAACTCTCCATACCCTCACCTTCTCTCCAGTCCTTCCCCTGTGCACAGGTGGATTCCCAGGCGGCGGCCTTTTCCTCTCCTCGCCTCATCTCCGCCTGCATGGCTCTGGCGCGTCAAGGGCGCACAGCCACGCTGTCTTCCAGGACACAGCTGTCAAGCCAACGCCAGCCACTCGTCCATCTGCACGTGAGCAAACGTAGTAAATTATTCCCACGGTGTGGTCGGCTACAACTAACCTCCTGCTCTGCTCTCCCCTCAGGGTTACCTGGTTGAACGGCGAGCTGTTCCGCCCACTATGCACGATGTCCACCCACACCACATCCCCATTCCCACTCACGCACTCATACACCTTTGGTTGTCAATAAAAGCATTAAATCTTCCCGAGCCCGTGTGCGTGTGTTCCCTGAGTCCAAGGTTATGACAATATGACTCCAGCAAGGTGACTCAGCGGACAGCGGGCTAGCACGCCGCTTTTCCAACTTACAGGCTCGGGTTGATTTAATTGCTCATCAGCAAAAGACAGTGGTCCATCAGCTTACCCAAATTGTCCAGCGGCTGGGCCGCTTGGCTCCTCCGGCACCTCCCGGTAGGTCAGCCTCCGTTTCCCCCTCGGTAAGTCCCAGTAGCTCGGGTTCGCTGACCCAACTCACACCCATCCCAACCCTGGCGCGCTTCACCGGGCGACTCGGTGAAGCGCGGGGGTTCCTCCTGCAGTGTGAGTCGGTGTTTGAGCGTGTTCCCGGTGACTTCCCGTCTGATCACAGCCGAATTGGGTACATTGCTAACCTTCTGGGAGGGCGAGCGTTAGCTTGGGCCTATGCCGTCATGTTGAGACCCAGCTACTTGAGCCTGACCTATGCCCAGTTCATGCACCAATTCAAGGAGGTGTTTGACCATTCTGCTCGCGATAACATTCAAGCTGCCCGGTTGTTAAATCTTCGTCAGGGTAGCCGGTCTGCCGCCGACTACGCTGTTGACTTCCGGGTGGTGGTGGCGGAGGTCGGTTGGGGCAAAGCGGAGCTCAGTGGCATCTTCGTCCGCAGCCTAAACTCCTCCCTGCGGGACGAGCTGGCTTCCTGGGAGCTGCCGGATAAATTAGCTGATTTGATAACTTTAGCCATTAATGTTGATAACAGGCTGAGGGAGCGGGCCGCCGAGTGCCGGACTTCCGGTTGCTCAAGCAGGGCTTCCGCCCGGGTTCCTCAGTCTCGCCCCCTGGCGTTACTCACTCCTTGGTCCGCCAATGCCTCGGAGGCAATGCAGGTGGGTTGGGCCAGGCTTTCACCTGCGGAACGATAGCGCCGGCGGGAGCTGTCCCTCTGCATGTATTGCGGAGGGGATCAGCACTCAGTGGGGAATTGTCCGGTTTGGCCAAAAGGGGAACGTCCGTGAGTCGCTCTAGGGGCCTCGCGGACGCCTCCCGTTCTAGTCCTCTCACCAAATGCATCCTCCCGGTTAGGTTTTGTCACAACTCCACTGCGCACATCACACACGCACTGGTGGACTCAGGGGCGGAACAAAATTTTATTTCACAAGGTCTGGTAACTCGTTTGGGCATTCCGTGCCAAGCCCTGCCGTCCCCCTTGAAATTAGTCACCCTTGCTCACTCGCCCCTAGTGACAGCTACCCACAAGACTAAACCGGTCCCGGTGATCATCTCCGGCAATCACAGGGAGGACCTCAGCCTGATCGTGCTACCCACCTCGTCCTCTCCTGTCAGCTTGGGTTATCCCTGGCTGTGGCTCCACAACCCCGTCCTCGACTGGCAGTCCGGCAGCGTCCTCTCCTGGAGCACCTTCTGTATGAGCTCCTGTCTCCAGTCTGCCGCCTGTGCTCCCTCGGTGCTGCACCCGACGCCTGACTCACTGCCCCCGGACCTATCCTTGGTGCCTCCTGAGTTCCATGATCTCGGACAGGTGTTTAGTAAGTCGAAAGGACTGTCTCCCCCCCCCCACTACCACCCCTACGACTGCGCCATAAACCTCCGCCCGGGGGCGCCGTTACCATCTGGCCGCCTCTACAGCTTGTCTGCCCCGGAGCGAGAGGCCATGGACGTTTACATCAAGGAGTCACTCAGCGCAGCCATTATTTGACCATCCTCATCCCCGGTTGGAGCTGGGTTCTTCTTTGTGGGGAAGAAGGACGGGTCCCTGCGCCTGTGTATTGACTTCCGGGCGCTGAATGACATCACCATCAGAGACAAGTACACGCTGCCTCTGATGGACTCGGCCTTCGACTCCCTCCAGAGGGCCACCTGGTTCACCAAGCTCGACCTGCACAGTGCCTACCACCTTGTACGGATCCGGGAGGGCGACGAATGGAAGACGGGGTTCCGGACGCCCAGTGGCCACTTCAAATACCTGGTTATGCCTTTTGGGCTTACCAACGCGCCGGCCGTCTTCCAACGGCTAATCAACAACGTTCTTCGGGACTTCCTGGGGGTCTTCGTGTTCGTGTACCTGGACGACATTCTGATCTTCTCCCGGTCCAGAGAAGAACACCAGGTCCACGTGAGGCGGGTCCTTCAGCGCCTCCTGGAGAACAGGCTGTATGTAAAGGCGGAGAAGTGTGAATTTTTTACCAACCAGACTTCCTTTTTGGGGTTCGTAATTGCTCATAATCAGGTCCTCCCTGACCCAGCTAAGGTCAAAGCGGTGGTGGAGTGGCCTACCCCCTCTTCCAGGAAGCAGGTGCAACAGTTCCTATGCTTTGCTAACTTCTACCGCCGCTTTGTACCCAAGTACAGCGCCATCTCCGGCCCCCTGACCCGCCTCACCTCCCCCAAGGTGCCGTTCAGGCGGAACGAAGAGGCTGCCTTGGCCTTCAGGGCCCTGAAGACGGAGTTCGCATCCTCCCGGGTCCTCACCCAGGTGGACCCCGCCCTCCAGTGCTTGGTCGAGGTGGACGCATCCGACACAGGGGTGTTAGCAGTGCTTTCCCAGCGCTCACCAGCGGATGGGCAGGTACGCCCCTGCACCTTCTTCTCTCGTCGCCTCACCCCCGCTGAACGGAGCTATGACATCGGGGATCGGGAGCTCCTAGCGGTGAAGCTGGCTCTTCAGGAGTGGCGCCATTGGCTGGAGGGGGCTTCTCAGCCGTTCGTGGTCTTGACCGACCACAAAAACCTGGAGTACCTGAGGACGGCCAAGCGCCTGAATGCCCGCCAGGCGCGTTGGTCGCTGTTTTTTGGTCGCTTCAGGTTCACCATCACCTACCGGCCTGGATCCAAGAACGGCAAACCAGACGCGCTCTCCAGGCAGTTTGAACCCGAGGAAACGGCGGACCGTGAACATACCATCCTTCCATCCTCGTGTGTTGTGGGGGCTGTTGCATGGGGAATAAAGGCCAAGGTCCAAAGGGCACAGGAGGCGGAGCCTGGTCCTGGCGGTGGTCCAGTCGGGAGGTTGTTCGTCCCGTCGTCGGTTCGGGGCAATGTCATCCATTGGGCCCACACGTCCAAGTTCGCTTGCCATCCTGGTACCTCTCAGCTGGTGGAGCTTATTCAGCAGTCTTTCTGGTGGCCGGGTCTCAGAAGTGACGTCTCCAACTATGTCCGTGCCTGTCCTCAGTGCGCCGTGGGTAAGACCTCCACTTCCCCTCCAGCGGGTCTCCTCCACCCGTTACCGGTTCCCGGGAGACCGTGGTCCCATGTGGCCTTGGACTTTGTTACCGGCCTTCCTAAGTCTAATTCTTACGACACCATCTTGACCATTGTCGACCGGTTCTCCAAGGCGGCCCACTTTGTGCCTCTCCGTGGGCTCCCCTCGGCGCGGGAGATGGCCAAGTTGCTGACTCAGCATGTGTTTAGGCTGTATGGGATCCCGGTGGACGTGGTCTCGGATCGGGGACCCCAGTTTGTTTCCAAGGTGTGGGGTGCCTTCTGCAACGCGCTGGGGGCCACGGTGAGCCTGTCCTCTGGTCACCATCCCCAGACCAACGGCCAGTGTGAGCGCACAAACCAGGAGTTGGAAGCAGCCTTGCGCTGCGTCACCTCGTCCAATCCATCCTCCTGGAGCACCTGCCTACCCTGGGTCGAGTACGCCCACAACGCCACCCTTTCCTCGGCCACCAGCATGTCCCCTTTCCGGGCGTCCTTGGGGTACGATCCACCGCTGTTCCTGGAGGAAGAGAAGGAGGTGGCGGTTCCATCGGTCCAGGCTCATGTAAGGCGCTGCCGGCGCATTTGGACTAGAACGCTCCAGGCTCTGTTACGCACGGCGGAGCGCAACTCCCGCTTCGCCAATCGCCACAGGAGGGCCGCTCCCGAATACCAGGTGGGTCAGCGCGTTTGGCTGTCAACCAAAGACATCAAGTTGAAGGCGGAGAAGAGGAAGCTGGCGCAACGTTTCAACGGGCCGTATACCATCACCAAGATCGATAACCCGATGGCTGTGCGCTTGGCTCTCCCCCTCTCCCTCCGGGTCCATCCTACCTTCCATGTGTCTCGTGTCAAACCTGTGCTATCTGACCCTCTCTGTCCTCCTCCCAAGACCCCTCCTCCCCCCAGGTTGTTCGATGGAGATCCTGCTTGGAGTGTCATGGCCATCCTGGATGCCCGCCGCCGTGGCCACGGTCTCCAGTACCTGGTGGACTGGGAGGGATATGGCCCGGAGCACAGGTCCTGTGTGCCGCCGTCCTGGGTGCTGGACAACAGTCTCATCACGGAGTTTCATCGGACGCACCCAGGTAAGCCAGCGCCGGGAGGCGCTGCTCGGGGGGGGGAGTACTGTTACACCTCGCTCTCGCCGGTCATCATTACCAGCTGCGCGCACACCTGCGCCTCATCGGCGATGAGCTGTATCTACCCCTCTGCCCTCTGCTTTGGCCTGGAGTCGTCTTCGCTTCTACGCTCCTACACGGCGACTGATTTGGTCTCTACCGACAGCGCATACTGCACGTAAGCAACTCTTCATACCCTTACCTTCTCTCCAGTCCTTTCCCTGTGCACAGGTGGATTCCCACCTCTCCTCGCCTCATCTCCGCCTGCATGGCTCCGGCGCGTCAAGGGCGCACAGCCGCGCTGTCTTCCAGGACACAGCTGTCAAGCCAACGCCAGCCACTTGTCCATCTGGACGTGAGCAAACGTAGTAAATTATTCCCACGGTGTGGTCGGCTACAACTAACCTCCTGCTCTGCTCTCCCCTCAGGGTTACCTGGTCGAACGGCGAGCTGTTCCGCCCACTATGCACGATGTCCACCCACACCACATCTCCATTCCCACTCACGCACTCATACACCTTTGGTTGTCAATAAAAGCATTAAATCTTCCCGAGCCCGTGTGCGTGTGTTCCCTGAGTCCAAGGTTATGACACAAAATAAATCATTTCAAAACTTTTTCCACCATTAATGTGACCTATAACCTGTACAACCCAATTGATAAACAAAGTGAAATCTTTTAAGGGGAAAGATAAAAAATAAAAAACTTAAATAACCTGGTTGCATAAATATGCACACCCTTAAACTAATACTTTGTTGCGGCACCTTTGGCTTTTATTAGAGTACTCAGTCTTTTTGGGTAGGAGTCTATCAGCGTGGCACATCTTCATGTGGCAATATTTGCCCACTCTTTTTTGCTAAAATGCTCCAAATCTGTCAGATTGTAAGAGCATCTCCTGTGCACACCACAGATGTTTGATCGGATTCAGGTCTGGACTCTGGCTGGGCCATTCTAAAACCTTATTCTTCTTCTGGTGAAGCCATTCCTTTGATGATTTGGATGTGTGCTTTGGGTCATTGTTGTGCTGAAGGATGAAGTTCCTCTTCATCTTCAGCTTTCTAGCAGAAGCCTGAAGGTTTTTTGCCAACACTGACTGATATTTGAACTGTTCATAATTCCCTCCACCTTGACTAAGGCCCCAGTTCCAATTGAAGCAAAACAGCCCCAAAGCATGATGCTGCTACCACCATGCTTCACTGTAAGTATGGTGTTCATTTGGCAATGAGCAGTGTTGTGTTTGCGCCAAATATACCTTTTGGAATTATGGCCAAAAAGTTCAACCTTTGTTTCATCGGACCATAGCACATTTTCCCACATGCGTTTGGGAGATTTCAAATGTGTTTTTGCAAAATGTAGCCAGGCTTGGATGTTTTTCTTCATAAGATAAGGCTTCCATGGTGGCGCAGTGGTTAGCACTGCGGCAGCACAGCAACTCACCCTTGGCCATGGGATCCCTAGTTTGATCCCGGCCCCTGACCAACAGTGATCTGTGTGGAGTTTGCATGTTCTCCCCGTATCTGTGTGGGTTTACTCCGGGATTTCTCCGGTTTCCTCCCACAGGCCAAAAAACACGCAGGTTAGGTTAATTGGAGACTCTGACGTGGCCCTAGGTGTGAATGTGTGTGAATGGTTAAGGGATATCGCCATACCGTGGCTGCTTCATCCATCCAGGTGGATGCCCTCAATTTCCCCTCTGGGGATCAATAAAGTATACAAAATTAAAAAAAAAAAAAAAATAATCTTGCTGCCCTACCCCATAGCCCAGACATATGAAGAAGATGGGAAATTGTTGTCACATGTACTAAGCAGCCAGTACTTGCCAGAAATTCCTGCAGCTCCTTCAATGTTGCTGTCGGCCTCTTGGCAGCCTCCGCGACCAGTTTTCTTCTCGTCTTTTCATCAATTTTGGAGGGACGTCCAGTTCTTGGTAATGTCACTGTTGTGCCATATTTTCTACACTTGATGATGGCTGTCTTCACTGTGTTCCATGGTATATTTAATGCCTTGGAAATTCTTTTGTCCCCTTCTCCTGACTGATACCTTTGAACAATTAGATCCCACTGATGCTTTTGAAGCTCCCTGTGGACCATGGCTTGTGCTGTAAGATGTGACTGCAAAAATGTCAGGAAAAGCCTACTAGAACAGCTGAACTTTATTTGGGGTTAATCAGAGGCCCTTTAAATGGTGGCAGGTGTGTGCTGACTCCCATTTAACATGAGTTTGAATGTGATTGGTTAAATCTGAACACAGCCACATCCCCAGTTATAAGAGGTTGTGCATATTTATGCAACCAGGTTATTGTACATTTTTTATTTTTCGCCTTAAAAGATTTCAGTTTGTTTTTCAATTGTGTTGTACAGGTTATAGGTTACATTAATGGTGGAAAAAGTTTTGAAATGATTTATCTTGGTCTCATTTTTTATGTCACAAAAAACCTGGCATTTGAACAGGGGTGCGTAGACATTTTATATTCACTGTATTTATTTGGAGTCAACAAACACCTTTAGGGGCAGATTTACTAAGGCAGCGCAAATTAGCGAGTGCACAATTTAGACAGAGTGCTTAAGGGAGTGGCCAATTTTTGCCAGTGGTCTACTAAAAACATGTGAAATTATGAATGCAGACACAGATACTTCATTTAAATAATGACCACCCATCCACAAGAGCACCGCAAAATTGCACACAGACACATTTGATGAGGAAGCGGGTTATCAACACCGGCACAGCCAGTTCGGAGGACCATAATAAAGCTTTTTTTTAAGCATTTGTTTAAGTGCAAACCCCACTAAAATAGTTTATTTTTGTTTGTCATATTTCAAAATTTTGATTCATTTAACATGGCAGACTCTTGTTTAAATGAAATATTTGTAATTTAAAAAAGGACTACTCATGAATAAATTGATTATTTGACCAGCATGTTTATTTTATTAACACTAGAACTGTCAAGATGGTCTGATGGCGAATCTGGGGTTTTATTATGTGAATAACTTTGTTTTAACAAAGTCTACAGGTCTCCCAGTTCACAGCTTAATGTGCGTTTTAAGTTTTCTGAAGTCTGGAACGTAATAAAATTAAATATACGATTTAATTTTTTCCTCAGACCGCAGAGACTGCTGTCATTGAGTTATGCTGTTGCAGTTATGGGGCACATGTCTATGGATCTGTGCTGCTTTTGTTAACAATCCCATAGTTGTTTTCCTCCTATATTGTGTATCCTGAACTGGGAGAGGGACATAGAGAGAAGTGGGAACTGAATTACCGTTTTATGCCGAGCAAAAAGAAATAAATATAGAAATATGGAATAGAGAAAAAAAAAATGAAGAAAATTGACAATGTGAAAGATTTTGCTTCAAGAGTGAGGAGGAGCTGATGGATAGAGAGGAGAAGAAAACTTCAGAGTCTGAGTCTGAACCTCCACAGAAAAGAGAAAAAAAGTCACTATCGGCTGAGACTGCAGGTAGGAAGGGCACCTATATCTTATTTTATGGATACAAATTCATGTAGGAGGCTGTAGAGAATGGCACTCTGACATCACTTCCTGCTGTGGCTGCCATGTTGGGGGAGTAGCACTGTAGTACGTTTGTGTTTCACTGGTGCAGTGAACATGCCAGAAAGTAAGTGTTATGAATTATTTGTCTTTGTTTTTGTTTCCATAACAGATGTTAGCAAATCTAGCTGTAGAAATAGGACTACATTTAAAAAAAAAATCATTCCAATTTTGGGTAAGCCCATTTTTTTAGATAAAAATTTTCTGAGATTCAATGGCAATTTAAACGGGACACCCAAGGGATACCAGGTTATGTTTGTGATCTATTGCGGCGGATGAAATAAAGCGGCGTTGTTGGAGGTTTTAAGTAGAGTTTTATTATCATACCGCCGTCACAAGCTCCGCTCCCGGCGCCGTGCATGCGCGCCGAGAGCGAGCCCACGGCTCTCAGAGTAGGAGAGGAGGGCACAAAGTCTGTGTCCTGCAGCAGAGGTTGAAGTGAGATTGAGAGAGTGAGAGCATGGTTACAATGCAGTATATATACACCCAACTACAACAATACATCAAAGCATTCACAGCAGTTGGTCTGATCCAAGAGATAACAGGACAGGCATGAGACATTTGCATGAAAGGCAACAATTAACATCACAGAAGTGAGCCAGACGAAACGGGGCTGCCTGTAGACATTAATACACATTTCACTGTTCTGTTATTTGCTCTAGCCGAGCGCTGTGTTTGACCAGTCTGTTTGTGGGGATTTACACCAAATCACATCTACATATGTAAGATGCTCAGAAGAAGCACAGTAAGGACAAGATGCATGAACACTTTAACTTCACGGCTGTAAACGCAGCATGCAGCGGAAAAAACCCAGGAGTGCGAGCTGACTGTCTCTGTGTTCTGTCTGTGTGTTGTGGGGGTTGAATCAAACCGCTACACTGCTCCCTCCCCAGAGGGAACGGTAGGGGACCGTGACCTCGATGTTGCAGTCTGGGCAGCGAGCAGGGAAAAGCTCTGTGCAGGAGGAGGGGGGGTAGTACATGCTGACTGGGCGCGGGAAAATCGTTCGAGTCGCACCAAAAGTGTTTGCTGCTCCGCGATGTCCCGTCTGAACATGCAGAGATCAGAAGAAGAAAAATTAGTCTCTGGCTCCTCTCGTGGCCATGAAGAAAAGCAGGAGCAGCTGTAAGAAAAAATAAACAAAAGCAGAGGGACTGGCCTGTTGGCTTTAGGTGCAGGAGCAACCCCCAAACCCCCCGGGAACAGCTGACGGCTGAAATCCCTTTGTGCCATGGCTGAGACCATTAAAAAATCCAGTGGCGAGCTGCGTGCTTGCTTCAGGTGAACGGGCAGCCCTGAAGCTTCCGAGGGTGGCGATCGGCCGTTTTTCTCGGGCATGTGCAGCGGCAGAGGACGATGGCGGTCTCTTGTAGCCTTTATTCTCCCGTGCGTGATGCGTCGTCCTCGTAACTCCCCGGTGCACGCGCGGGGGTTCCGTGCTTGGGTGGGCCGCTGGAGAGGAGAACCAGGGTGCAGAAACTTGGTGGAGATCGGCGCGGTGCGTTGGAGCGGTGAGAGGAAATAGACGATCTTTTGTCCCTCATGCTCATGCAGATGCGTTGGAGCGGTGAGTGGGAATAGACGATCTTTGTTCCTCAGGCTCGGGCGTGGTGCGTTCAGGTCCACGCGTTGCGTTCTCCGCTGGCCATGGAGGACGCCGTCGTGGAGAAGGGACGAGGTGCCCGCGCTCTCGTGTGAAGGAGCTGCGAGCGCGGGCGGTCCAGCGTGGATGAGCAGATCTCAGACGTGCAGATCTCATCCTGAAGAACGGGTCACCAGTGCAGCTGTCCAGATCAGAAGGCTGCGTCGCACAAAACGTGTGCGTCTTCAAGGGGTCACCAGTGCGGCGGATGAAATAAAGCGGCGTTGTTGGAGGTTTTAAGTAGAGTTTTATTATCATACCGCCGTCACAAGCTCCGCTCCCGGCGCCGTGCATGCGCGCCGAGAGCGAGCCCACGGCTCTCAGAGTAGGAGAGGAGGACACAAAGTCTGTGTCCTGCAGCAGAGGTTGAAGTGAGATTGAGAGAGTGAGAGCATGGTTACAATGCAGTATATATACACCCAACTACAACAATACATCAAAGCATTCATAGTAGTTGGTCTGATCCAAGAGATAACAGGACAGGCATGAGACATTTGCATGAAAGGCAACAATTAACATCACAGAAGTGAGCCAGACGAAACGGGGCTGCCTGTAGACATTAATACACATTTCACTGTTCTGTTATTTGCTCTAGCCGAGCGCTGTGTTTGACCAGTCTGTTTGTGGGGATTTACACCAAAGCACATCTACATATGTAAGATGCTCAGAAGAAGCACAGTAAGGACAAGATGCATGAACACTTTACTTCACGGCTGTAAACGCAGCATGCAGCGGAAAAAACCCAGGAGTGAGAGCTGACTGTCTCTGTGCTCTGTCTGTGTGTTGTGGGGGTTGAATCAAACCGCTACACTATCACCCTTTTTTAACCTGGGTATAGTTATTATACTAATCTGGTTATAACTGTTATCCGTATGTCTTTATATTTATCTGGATATACAGCTTTATGCAAAAAATGGCCAGCGCTTGTTGAATAGCATATTTGATATAATATTTAGATAATTTGAAATTGATAATATGTAAACACAGTCTCTGTAGGATAAGAAAACAATTACAGTATTACCAGATACTATATATTTATTTTTTATTTCATGAATTAAAAACCTGATAAATTAATAAATACAGAATTATAGCATTGGAAAAAATCTGGCACCCGACATACTTAATAAATGAAACACATTAAAAAAAAATCACTATAATATGCTGTGGTCTTATTCAAAAATGTTGCCACTCATTGAAAAATAGCATATTTTGGTTGTTTAGTTGGTGTGTGTAATTAATTATGGATGTGATGTGGGGTGCCTGGACATTTGCACTTTCACAGTTGTGTATTTATTTATGTAATTAATTTTAATTCTGATCATTTTGCTAAAGAGAGAATATATACCTTCATGTCTTACAGAGAATGTGTAAGCGTTGTTTTCAACTTAAGAATATGCACTATCCAGATTTTTGCAAAAAAATGTCTTTTAACTCGTGAAACTATTTTATAAACCTTTTCAAACCGTGATCTGAAACCTCTTTATACTTACCTGAGCATAATTAACATCCTAAATTGTGTCCCGTTTCTCTCGGTCCTGCAACATCTACATTATGAACCCCCTTAAAGCCGTGGGTCAGCCTGACATCTGATGCACGTGCTGAGTGTTCACACTGCACTGGATTCATAGTTACATCTTTTTGTGTATGTGAATTTTTATTTCTGTTAAAGACCTATCACTGCATTTATTAAACTTTGTTATATTTTTGTGAATTCACAAAAGCACCCATTCATAACTTACTACACAGTACCTGTTCTTGGGTTTGATATTTTGATTCTTATATAAAAGTGAATTAGCTGTTCACCTGTGTACGTTCATTTAATCTTAATAAATGTACTAACATGTCTCAGAGTTTAAATATCACAATTCATAATTTAATTCAAAGAACTAATTTCTTATCAAAAGCTAAAAAGGCTCGAAATAACTTGATGGTGAATATCAAAAATATAAAATTATCTCTGTTTAAAAATTTATTTTCCACAGTATAACTTGAGATAAACAAATATTCTAAGAAAAATGAAGAGAAGACACCTTAAATGTTCATTCATTCATCTTCTTCCGCTTAATCCTTTTCAGGTCGCGGGGGTGGGGGGTGGGGGGGTGGCTGGAGCCTATCCCAGCATCTTTGGGCGAGAGGCAGGGTACACCCTGGGCAGATCGCCAGTCCATTGCAGGGCCAACACAGACAGACAGACAACCATTCACTCTCACAGTCATAACTAAGGACAATTTAGAATCCCCAGTTTGATGCCAATTAACCTAACTTGCATGCTTTTGGCATGTGGGAGGAAACCGGAGAAATCGCGGAGTAAACCCACGCGCAGACACGGGGAGAACATGCAAACTCCACACAGATCACTGTTGGTCGGGGGCTGGGATCGAACCCAGGATCCCCCGGCCAAGGGTGAGTTGCTGTGCTGCCGCAGTGCTAACCACTCCGCCACCGCGCCGCCATATCTTGATATCTCATTTAGGCAAAAGGAGCAATAATGACATCAAGCCCACATAAAGCCCACACTGTCCTTTATATCAAATGAGCTGGAGAGACTATGTCTCCCAGCTGGTCTGCGAGCGCCTTGGTTTCCTCTCTGAAGAGCTGAAGCGGGTGGTCGGGGAGAGGGAAGTCTGGGCTTCTCTGCTTGACCTGCTGCCTCTGCAACCTGGACCTCCGGAAAAGTGGTAGAAAATGGATGGATGGATGGATGGATGGATGGATGGATGGAATGGCACATGCCAGCGTCCTGGACTGAAGGTGGGGTGTCTCTGACAGTCAGTTTGGATGTGTGGTCGGCATTCCATATGCTGGTTTGCTTCCAAGCACAAAAAGAGACAAAAAGTTTTAAGATTAATGCTTTTGACATGTAATCATTTACATGTTACATTTAAAATATAAATACATGAAGACAATCCTGTGATAACTTAAACATAATGTAATATATTAAATAATACATTTATTGCCATAAAGTGGGGAGAAAGTGGAGACCATTTTTGCTAAGTGATCCCATGATAAAGTGCAGTGGAGTCTGTAGCCTTGCTGGTGTAGAACAGAAAGCACCAGCTAAGGTAGCTGTGAGCAGATCAGCTGTTAGTCTTAACACAAAGGTTCTAATGCACAGGGAGCATCATCATAGCAGTCTGTCGGGGGCGACAATGACTGTTTCGTTTAGGTCGGATCAGATTCCTCCACGCAGCTCCGTCCTTCACCGTCCCCTGCCAGGAACTCCTGACCTTGTTAACCCGGGCGACGCCCGAGCCGGTATGAGTTGCTTTCTGACTGACCTTTTCATGAAACTGCTTGCAAAGTATGCACAGGGAGCACTGATGTAATAATCCCACCTGTACATGCAACACAGACAGTAACAATCAGCTAGTTGGCTTGTTGGCTATCCAGAGAAGGTGTATTTATATTATAACGTGATTTGAAATGAGTACATACCTGAGTGAAAATGTAGAGAGCACGCTATTATTGACTCTGAGATGTCAAGATGATTTTTTTGCATCTTACTGCAGACACCCAGGCCATCCAACATCTCCTTGTTAGCTCACTCATCTGTCCTCCCTCTCTTTGCTTCCAAGCACAGAAACGGTAGACTGACATTCTGTTGGTTAATTTCTTTTTTGTGCGCTGGTCCTGGGAGCTGCTGCACAACAATAGTGAATCCTTTCTGATTTTAGGAAGAACACAACAGCCTAACAGTGATCTGTGTGGAGTTTGCATGGTCTCCCCATGTCTGCGTGAGTTTACTCTGGGATTTCTCCAGTTTCCTCCCACAGGCCAAAAACATGCAAGTTAGATTAATTGGCATCAAACTGGGGGATTCTAAATTGTCCTTAGGTAGGACTGTGAGAGTGAATGGTTGTCTGTCTCTCTGTGTTGGCCCTGCGATGGCCTGGCGATCTGTCCAGGGTGTACCCTGCCTCCCGCCCAAAGATGCTGGGATAGGCTCCAGCCCCCCTGCAACCCGAAAAGGATTAAGCGGAAGAAGATGGATGGATGGACAACAGGCTAAACCCGTCTCCCCCACCCCCACTTCAATAGCTACTCCTCTGTCTGTTCTTCTACATGCTGCAGGTCCTGCACCCAACATGGAGAATCTAGCCCACAGTTCGTTGTGGCGGTGATGTCAGTGCCCATTCTCTATATATAAACAAATTAAATTAAAAAAAAATCCTGCCAGCTGATGTCCAGTTCAGCATAACACCGATCTCTGTGAGACCGTTGATATTCGTATAATCTGTTCTTGTGTCATATTGACATATTATCCACATATTGATTTGCCAAGCATTTCAGGCCATATGCCCTTCCTGATGCAACCCTCCCCATTTACCCGGGCTTGGTACCGGCACAAGGAGTGCACTGGGTTTGTGCTTCCCCTTGTGGCTGGGTAACAAACTTTCCTTTCCTCATTGCATTTATGCTGAGCACCAAGCTAGAAGTCAGAAGCTACTATTTTTGTGGTTTTTGTTATGAAACGGAGGGGCTTGAACCCACAACCTCCCAGTTAAGGGACAGCTGCTTTACCACTCTACAACATTAAAGAATTAAGGTGGTTTTACAAAATATTGACTTTGAAGCTTATTAGCATTTTATACTCTGTTTTTGCCTGATACTGTATACTGCATTTCTATTTACGTGGCTGTAGCATCAGGTATCAAAGTTTTATTTCTTCTTCACCTCTTCTGACCAAGAGACTCATTTTCTTTTTACTGACGCAGTCATCGCAGTAGCTCCTGCATCCATTATTTCAGCCAACAGGCCAACACAACAGGTGTCCTCTTCCTATGTTTTCTATGCAAATACTGAAATGCTTCCTGATGTTGACTTTGAAGCCTTCCGTTGTACACTGCAGCTTCAGAAAATGTTCCGATAATTGTTTTTAGTATAAAATGATTGGTGTTTTTTTGTTTTGGTTTCCTGTCCTTCAGATTGAGGAGGTTGAGGCTTTGTCTTCGATCTATGGTGATGAATGGTGTGTGATAGATGAAGCATCCAGAATATTTTGTATCAAAATATCTAATGACTTGGAGGATCCAAAACTCACAGCATGTTTGCAGGTAAATACATATACACACATACTCCCAACCACGCAAAAGTACACTTTGTTTAAATCACGTTTCTGATGTTTTCTGCCTTTATTGATTAGATAATCCTCCCACCTGATTATCCAAGTGCAGCCCCACCCATATACCAGATCAAGTAAGTCTATTTGCCTTTCAAATTTAATATGAAATGGATCCGCTGATTTGAAAGAAAAGCATCCCACTCAACAGCCCACTCCTCCTCCCACTCAATAACTTGGTGTTTGTTCTCGGCTGTTGTAGTGCAGCGTGGCTGCGAGGCCTTGAGAGGGCTAAATTGGCAAACAGCCTGGAAGACATCTATGTGTGAGTGCTGCTCATAATTTCTGACTTTACAAGGAAATGCTGTAGAATGATATTGGCATCAACAAAAGCTTTTTTACTATTATTGTTATAGCAAAGATTTAAATATCTGTTCTGTCTGTGTCTGTTTGAGGATCCACCTTCAAGTAAAAAAAAAAAATTGCGTTTTGACAGAGAACATGCGGGGGAGAGCATCCTGTACCTGTGGGTGGAAAAAATGAGAGATTTCCTTGTGGAGAAATCCCAGTGCTCCAAAATAGGTGAGGTGTGAAAAATGAAATTCATGCTTGAGGCCACACTTTGATGAGTCATTCAGTATTGACTTAAAACAGCACATGATCGACCACTGCAGTTGTGACCTGTGCAGAAGAGCTTGCTCTATAGAATTATGAGTGCAGACATTTTCATTGCATTCATAATTATTAGTTACCCTTTTGAGAGTTGCACCCATCTGAGTGCTGATGCTTCGGTGTCTGTTTGGTTTCTTGATTTTTCTCCAGCACACGTGCAGCTTAAAAGGTTTGTTACTCACAGTCAATAGCAGTTATTCAAATGTCTTTCAAAATTCCTGCAAATAACAAGTAAACAAGATTTAAAGTTAATGTGATAAACAAAGTTGTGGTAGAGAAGTATGTGAGATTGGTGCAGGACATGTATGAGGGCAGCAAGACAGTGGTGAGGTGTGCTGTAGGAGTGACAGATGGATTCAAGGTGGGGCTGAGATTGTATCAGGGATCATCTCTGAGACCCTTCTTGTTGCTATGGTGATGGATAGGCTGACAGATGAGGTCAGGCAGGATTCTCCGTGGACCATGGTGTTTGCATATGACATGATGAGCTGTAGTAAGAGTAGGGAGCAGGTGGAAGAGAACCTGCAGACCTGGAGATATGCTTTGAAGAGAAGAGGAATGAAAGTCAGTAAAAGCAAGACAGAATACATGAGCGTGAATGAGAGGGAGGCAGCTATAGCAGTAAAGATGCAAGAAGTAGACGTAAAGAAGATAGATGAGTTTAAATACCTGAGGTCAACCATCTAAAGCATTAGAAAATGCACAAGAGAGGTGTAGAAGAGAATGCAGTCAGGGTGGAGTGGGTGGAGACAAGTAGGGGGGATTTGTGGCAGAAGGAAGGCTGCTATAGTGAAAGGGAATATTTAAAAGACAGTAGTGAGACCTGCTATGATGTATGGTTAAGAGACGTGACACTGACAAAAAGACAGGAGGCCGATCTGGAGGTGACAGAGTTGAAGATACTAAGATTGTCACTGGGAGTGACTAGGAGGGACAGGATTGTATGAGTATATCAGAGGGACAGCTCAGGTTGAGTGATTTGTAGACAAAGTAAGAGAGGCAAGGCTGAGAAGGTTTGGACATGTGCAGAGGAGGGACAGCAGATATATTGGACAAGGGATGTTTACCCCTCAGACTCTACAAGGTTGAAGGGGTATTGTCATCACCTCACTGGGCAGATGGCCGCCGTCTTTGCAAACACGATAACTAGAGAAAGAAATTATGGAAGCTTTTCAAATCAATATCATAGGTGTAGCTCTGAAAAAGTTTGAATTTGGGTGACTTTGACCGACCTTGATCTCAGCATCCTGAGGACAAGGTCACAGGCCAGTTTTTCTGGCAGCGTCACCATCAATATCTATCTTGTAAATGTAATAACTAGAGAAAGAATCAGTATCAGTTATATCTAAGAAAAATCTCAAACAAGTTTTTTTCCTAAATCTTGTAAACGTGATAACGTGAGAAGGAAATGTGGGAGGCTTTTAATATTATATAGTTGTATCTATGACAAATCTCCAACATGGTTGATTTTGGGTTACCTTGAACTCAAGATCAAGGTCAGGGGTCAGTTGCAGGCTGAGGGGTACCACTGGTGGCCACCACCATTTTCTAATAAAGCTGTATAAAACATAATAAGAAAAGTTGAGTGTACTTAGCCAAGCTTTTTGTACAATATGCATGATTGTTTTTCTTTTATACTTCCTGACTCTGACTTACTGCATTTATGACAAGAATTCCCAGCATCAGCTCAGTATAGTGGAATGTCACTTTTAATGTTTAGTTTCAGTACTAAGAGCGGACACTCTCTGTGTCATTCTGGCTGAACACTGCAGCTGCAGCATGTGTGAGAGCTCAGCTGCTCCACCTCTTTTCAAGGGGAGACCAGATTTTCTGGTACTAAAAGCGGAATTCGTGTCTGCGCTTATCAGTACTGGAATCTTCAATAACTTAGTCCCAGTAATCAGCAGCTGACTGAAGGCTCACCACCAACACTTCTAAAGTATCTTCTCGCTCTACAAGTAACATTTCATATGGACTTTGAAAGTTAAGAACTTACAATTTCCTCTCAGGAAGTTCTTACATTTTGTACTCCAAAACTTTGCCCACACTGGCCCCACACACATGCACGCTGTGAGGTCCTTTAATAGCACTGGGTATTGATTTTTTTTTTTAAATAATTGGCCATCTAGTTCTATAGTTGTTAATTGGGTCCTGTCTATCTGGAAGAGTGGTTTGTATATTTACATTGTGTTGTTACCTTGGAAATTGTATGGCCCCCAGGACTAGTTTTTTTATTTAACCTTTATTTATACAGGGGATGTCCGTTGAGAGGCAACCTCTCTTTTTCAAGGACGCCCTATTCACTTTTGCACAGTTGCACATTCACATTTGGAAGATGCCCAGTAGACGGACTGACCTGTGGCCACTGAGCAGCTCCACTGGAGCAGTTGGGGTTAAGGGCCTTGCTCAAGGGCACCACAGTGGGGTCAGGGAAGGTGGGCAAACACTACTATGTCATCTGTCCCACCCAGATCTGATCCTGATGGTCCTGGGATTGAAGCGGCGACCCTCTGCTCACCAGTCCACATCTCTAATCATTAGGCCACCACTGCCAGTAGTAGCAGCTGCTATCCAAATGCTAACGAGGATCTATACGGACCCTTCCGGGTATTGCACTCATAGATGCACCTGCATGCCCGTTGTCATCGCTTGTTAAAAACCTGTCACTCCTTGTTAAAGTTAGGTTGATAAAATTGGACAAGTTTCTGATTCTGGGCAGAGCTTTAGCAAGCTGTCAGTTCCACGTGATCCAAAAATCCTTCACACGTAATTACATTCACAACTTGGTCATAAAAAATGTTTTATCAGCAGGTCAGTTCTTTGATCAAATGTCTACTTCAATCTACTTCTGAATAAATCTTGGTAAATGGCATTCATTTATTATAGCACTTTTTTCTTATCTCTGGATGACTAAAGAGCTTTACAGATCCTGCTATCCATCCATTCACACACACACACACACACACACACACGCACACACACACTGATGGCACCGGAGCTGGCATGCAAGGCGCTGGCCTGACCCACCAGGAGCAACCTGGGGGGGTGGGGGTGGGGGGTTCATTGTCTTGCTCAAGGACACTGACATGCAGACTGCAGAGAGAGTGGGAATCGAACCACCAACCGTTCGATCAGTGGTTGGGTCACGCTACACCTGCACCACAGCTGCCCCCACTTAAATCCCACCAAGGTGCTCTTCCATTACTAGCACGACTGTCTAGTGCGGTCTAAAGCCATGATAAGATGAGCAAAATAAGCCCGCGGGGACATTAAAAAAAAAACTCCTTCTGACTGTGAGTGACTGCACTGAATTGAGATCAATATCTATCTAATGTCTTCTGTTACTCTGGCAGAATCTTTTGAGGTGTAAAAAGGCTGAAAGGTACTCAAATTAAAGATTTTCTACAAGTGTCGCTGTGAAGCCGGTTTCAGGAGAGGCTTTCTTGTCTGGCTCGGTTATCTAGCACAAAGCAGCGGTGTATTATTAAGGCAGACAGTTTCTTTTTTGCAACAAGGCTGAAAAATATTAACGGTCTTCGACATTGTCATGTGTCATAATTCCTATATGCTCAGTTCATGTGGTAATAAGTGTAGCTGGTCACGTCAGCTTACGAGCGGGATTGATGGATCATTTATTTGGATGACAGGCACGTTGTGTGAGGGAGGAAGGGGAGGATGATGAGGCTGAAAATGCACATTTCACAAAGAAAAGGACAAAAAAAGAGAACATAAAAGTAAAGGGAAATAATGGGTCTCATGACGAAGTTTTGAGGTGTGAGATCACACTGGAAGCTAATGATTGAGTGAAAAACATCAGAAAACAATACAGCGGGATTTTTCTCATTAAACATATTCGTGATGGAGCCATTGACCTGAGTTTTTTTTTTTTTTTTAACCAGATATCAGTAACCAAAATAAAAACAAAAATCTACCCCCCCAGTAAAAAAAACAAAACAATGGGCAGCTCGGTGGAGCAGTGGTTAGCACTGTGGCAGCACAGCAAGAAGGTCACAGGATTAATTCCATCCCTGACCACTGTGGGTTCGATCTCACTCCCTGACCATCGGTGACCTTTTGATGTGAAGTTTGCATGTTCTTCCCGTGTCTGAGTGGGTTTACCCCGGGTACTCCAGTTCCCTCCCACAGGCCGAAAACGTGCAAGTTAGACTAATTGGAGATTGTAAAGTGTCCCTAGATGTGAGTGGGTGAAGGGATTGGCGCCACACCTTGGCTGCCTCATCCATCCAGGTGGATGTGTCATGATCCTGGGCACGGGCGGGGGCTGTGCCCAGTCTCCAGTTTGAGTTTGTTTTTTTCTGTTTCTTTGTTTCTTTGTTTATCATGATCTGCTGTATTTGGTTTCTGTTTGCTTATGAGTTGTCTGTATTCTCTGGTTTGTTACTTGTTTTATGATTATTTCATTATTAGTTTCTGTACATTCTTTTCTGGTTTTTTCATCCCGATCCATGCAGGCACTGTGATAGCTCGTGCGTCATTTCCAGGTGTCAGATTCTGTTCACGGGCTGTCACAGCTGCCTCCAGCCTGTAATTTCTATTTCTTCGGTTCCGGCGCCACACGAGTTGGCTGCCTTTTGCAACAGCGACTCAATTCTGAGTCTTTTTATCTTCCTTCTTCTTTCTGATCCGGTGATAACTTTCTGATCCGGCACACCTTTCACTCTATATATATCACGGACACACAGATCGCCCCAAAGGTCTCCCGAGTCGGCGGACGGTGCCTCTGTTTACAGCAGGAGACGATACAGCAGGGAAGAGCTAGCTAGCACTCAACCGCCACCCGGTGCTAACGGAGAAACTCGACATACCGGGAGAACTGAAGCGAAAATGACGCGGGTGCCGGGCTGGAGTTTAGGCGGCATGCAAGAAATATAAGACAGAATAATAAAGAGCGATGGCAAGAACCAAGCAGACCACCCGTAAATCTACTGGAGGAAAAGCCCCCAGGAAGCAGCTGGCCACCAAGGCTGCTCGGAAAAGCGCTCCGGCCACCGGCGGAGTGAAGAAGCCTCACCGTTACAGGCCCGGTACCGTGGCTCTGAGAGAGATCCGTCGCTACCAGAAATCCACGGAGCTGCTCATCCGTAAGCTGCCCTTCCAGCGCCTGGTGAGGGAGATCGCTCAGGACTTCAAGACCGACCTGCGCTTCCAGAGCTCCGCCGTCATGGCTCTGCAGGAGGCCAGCGAGGCCTACCTGGTGGGTCTCTTCGAGGACACCAACCTGTGCGCCATCCACGCCAAGAGGGTCACCATCATGCCCAAAGACATCCAGCTGGCCCGTCGCATCCACGGAGAGAGAGCTTAGACTTTCTGCTGCACATCCACCAACCACAATGCTCCGCACTGTCTGTCTGTCTGTCTGTCTGTCTGTCTGTCTGTCTGTCTGTCTGTCTGTCTGTCTATCTATCTAATATATATTTATAGTAATATGTACATATGTATACTAGCTGCTCTTGTTTTTTCTTGCCTTCTGATTGTTGCTCTGAGTGTTGCTATCCCTGTGCTGTTGTAATCCTGGAATTTCCCCATTGTGGGACTAATAAAGGCTTATCTTATCTTCCATCCATCCATCCATCTTCTACCGCTTAATCCTTTCGGGTCGCGGGGGGGCTGGAGCCTATCCCAGCATCTTTGGGCGAGAGGCAGGGCACACCCTGGACAGATCGCCAGCCCATCGCAGGGCCAACACAGAGAGACAGACAACCATTCACTCTCACATCCATACCTAAGGACAATTTAGAATCCCCAGTTTTGATGCCAATTAACCTAACTTGCATGTTTTTGGCATGTGGGAGGAAACTGGAGTGCCCGGAGTAAACCCACGCAGACACGGGGAGAACATGCAAACTCCACACAGAAGGGTCACCAATGGTCTGGGGGGTGGGATCGAACCCACGATGGTCAAGGGTGGAATCGATCCCATGACCTTCTTGCTGTGCTGCCACTGTGCTAACCACTGCGCCACCGTGCTGCCCTTATCTTAATTATTCTCACTCATGATCCCACAGCTGTTCTCAATTCTTTTTGCCTTATTTAAGCAAGTTGTGCCACTTCTCGGCACAGTGGCGTAAATCCAGTCGGGTATTTCCCGTTCCTCACAGCAGTTGTAAGTAGTTATTTACCTGCCTGTATTCTCGCATGTGTCCCACGCTTCTCCCTATTTATCCTGGCGTCCATCGCCTCAGCATCAGAGCTGTTTTTTCATTGCATGTTTCTATAGTGCATTTGTGCTTTATATTTAGTGTTTTTCCTGTGAAATAAATTTGCAAACTCACAGCCTGCGTTTGACGTCTCCTGTCTGCCCTCGGAAAGAGCGATTTGTGACAGCACGTCGCTGCCAGTCAGGATGCCAACGGACTGTGAGTTTTTTTCTTTTTTCTTTTCCTCCTCTTTTCCCTCCCATCAACTTTTTGGGTACAGTCTGTTTTTGCTGGTATGGCAGCCTATCCGGACTATTCTTTACTCGGGTTGGACGAGGATGAGTGCTGGGCAGCGTGCTTGATCCAGAATCTCATCTCAGACTCTCGCACCTTCCAAACTCCCGAGGAAGCCCAGAGATGGCTGGACAGCGCGGTGGAGGTTATAGAGGCAACTCTCAGCCTATCGCATTACTTGGAGCTCACCAACTTACTCCTCTCCATTGTCAGCCCACAATCCATACTCCACAAGTGGGAGGAAACTTCCTCCGCATCCGTGCCAGTGCCAATGAGGAAGCAGTCCTGGGCATGGAGGTCCTGAGCCTCTCGCTGTTCTCCAGCAGCTGCAGTCCTGTCTTTGTCTCCTGAACGATGGCCCGCACCATCAGCCGCCCCTCCGATGCCGGAGGAGCCCGGAGTCTGCCGGGTCGGGCACATCGCCCTCGTGCCCTCCGACAGTCCCACTGCGGAGGAGCTGGAGGAACACCAGCGGGTTTTGGCGGCAGAGGCGGAGCTGCCTTTGGACTATAAGCCATGGCTCCTTCCTGAACTTGCAGCCTAAATGGAGGGAGGATTTCCAGCTCCGCCCGTCATCATGCCTGTAGGACCAGATTGGCCAGTATCTGCATTGGTGCACTCGTTCCCTGCAGCCATTAGGGAGGAATCCTCTGGGACATCTGCAGCAACTACCACCACACCTAGGGAACTAAGGCAAGTATCTTTTCATTCTATAACATCTGGAAATGAATAGTCTTGCCTTATTCCTGGTGGGGGGGCTCAGCAGCAGTCACCCATTTTGGCTGAGCCTTCCCCACCTGCTGCTGCAGCCTTCTCCTCATTCTCACCTGCCTCTCTCGTGTCCTCCTCTGTTTCCCCTGTTTGTCCGCCGGTCCTGGGAGGGAGCCGCCGGACAAAGAGAGGTTCTGCAGTCCCGGTGGATCCAGTTTAAGCCATGCAGCCATACTCCGGATGGGAGAGGAGCGCCCTCCGTGGTCCGAAACCTGAGCCGACTAGAGTCCCCTGGTTTCGGCATCGCAGGACCCGGTACCATCAGTGAGGCATTTCCTGGCTCTGTTACGCCGAGCTGGAGTTCTCCCTCCTTCAGCCACCACGCCTGGAGGTCCGCCAGCACCCGTCGCCTCATCTGGGGTTCTGCCAGTGTCAGCAGCCATGCCTGGGGGTTGCCAGCTTCCTCAGCCACCATGCCTGCTGCTAAGGTCACCGCAGCAGAGTTGCTGGAGTCCTTGCCGGCGGTGGAGCTCGAGTCCAGGCAAGTGCTCTGTTTTGTTTTAACATCTCCAGATCCAGAGAATTCTTGTCTGGCTCATGGTGGAGAGAATCAGTTGCAGATGTCCTCTGCTCCTGAGCTCTCCTCACCATGCTCCATTGCTGTCGGTGATTCTTCTCCTGTGTTTTTCTCTTCCCCTTCTCCCAAGGTGGTCGTGTCAAGAGAGGTTGCCCAGACGGTGGAGGCCGAGCCGTGTCAGCTGGAGTCGACAGAGTCCTGGATGGTGGTGGAGCTTGAGCTCAGGCAAGTTCCCTTTATTGTCCTAGAGAAATCTTTCCTGGCTCTTGGTGGAGAAGATCAAGTGCAGCTGTCAGCCGCACCTGAGTTCCCCTTGCCAGGCTCCACTGCTGCCGATGACTCTGACCTGGTGTTTGTCTGTTCTCTGTCTGAGTCTTCTCCTGAGGTCACTGAGGATCCTCAATCTCCGCCTGAGGTCATCATGGGTCCTCCATCCTTGTCTGAGGTCACCATGGGTCCTCCATCTTCGCCTGAGGTCACCATGGGTCCTCCATCTTTGCTTGAGGTCATCACAGGTCTTCTACCTTTGCTTGAGGTCACCATGGGTCCTTTACCTTCACCTGAGGTTCCCGTGGGTCCCCAACCTGCGCCTGAGGTCTCTGTGGGTCCCCTACCTCTGCCAGAGGTCTCAGTGGGTCCTTCCTCTCTGCCAGAAGTCTCCGGGGATCCTTCCTCCCTGCCACAGACCACTGCGGGTGCTATGCCTCTGTCCAAGGCCACCGTGGGTGGTACGCCTCCGTCCGAGGCCTCCGTGGGTGCTACGCCTCCGTCTGAGGCCTCCGTGGGTGCTACACCTCCATCCAAGGCATCCATGGGTGCTACGCCTCAGTCCGAGGTGTCCGAGGGTCCTCTGTCTCTGCTTGAGGCTGCCAAGGGTCCCCTGCTGTTCCCCGAGGTCATCATGGATCTTTCACCTTCATCGGGGGTTGCCGAGGGCCATCGGGTACCTCTGGGGGCCCCTGCTGACCAGTCATCTTCGCCATTTGGTTGCCTGATGGGTCGGGGGGTCCCTCCTCCTGGTGTCCTTGCTGGCCCACCGTGATTACCGTTTGGCCCCGCTGTTGGCCAGCAATTAGCATCAGGAACTGACCGTCCACAGTCCTTGTTCTGCTTCATCCACACTGGAGTCTGTGTGGTCCGTTGGGGGCATGGGTTCCAGCTACTGCCTCCAGGAGGGGGTGCGTTGTGCCCCGCGGCCCGTTGGCTCAGAAATGGGGGAAGACCACCTGACGGACTGCGCCATTTGGGTGGGTTGCTCATGAACTCTGAGAGGCCACTTGGGGGACTATATCTCATGCTGTAGTGGCTCTGGAGTTTGGGGAGGCCACCCGACTTACTTTGCCACAAGCTCCGATGGGCTTGGGACTCTGGGAGACCACCTGAACTGCCTCAACTTTTTTTTGTTTCCTTGGTATTCCATTACCATCTGTTGCACAAGGGTTGTGGGTCACGAGTTTTTTCTTTTGTTTTTTGGGTTTTGTTCGGTCCCTCCATGCCTGGGTTACCCCTCCTTCTGCACGGGGTGGGTTGTTTTTCTGGTTGCAGGGGTCTACTTTGTGGGTGTGTCTTCTTTTCTTTTTTGATGTTGCCCTGGGGTGTCTGGGAACCACCCCTCGGGAAGGGGGGGGGGGCACTGTTATGATCTTGTCACGGCACCTGCCTGTGCCCAGTCTCCAGTTTCAGTTAGTCTTTTTCTGTTTCTTTGTTTCTTTGTTTATCATGATCTGCTGTATTTGGTTTCTGTTTGCTTATGAGTTGTCTGTATTCTCTGGTTTGTTACTTGTTTTATGGTTATTTCATTATTAGCTTCTGTACATTCTTTTCTGTTTTTTTCATCCCGATCCATGCAGGCACTGTGATAGCTCGTGTGTCATTTCCGGGTGTCAGATTCTGTTCATGGGCTGTCACAGCTGCCTCCAGCCTGTAATTATTCTCACTCATGATCCCACAGCTGTTCTTAATCCTTTTTGCCTTATTTAAGCCAGTTGTGCTACTTCTCGGCACAGCGGCGTAAATCCTTTTCCAGTTGGGTATTTCCCGTTCCTCACAGCAGTTGTAAGTAGTTATTTACCTGCCTGTATTCTCGCGTGTGTCCCACGCTTCTCCATATTTATCCTGGCATCCATCGTCTCAGCATCAGAGCTGTTTTTCGTTTCCTATTTCTATAGTGCATTTGTGTTTTATATTTAGTGTTTTTTCATGTGAAATAAATTTGCAAACCTACAGCCTGCGTTTGACGTCTCCTGTCTGTCTTCAGAAAGGGTGATTTATGACAGGATGCCCTGAATTTCCCTCTGGGATTAAAAGTATACCAAAAAAACAAAAAAACCCCCCAAGTAATCCATACATACAAATAAATCAAGACAACTGTGCTCACAAAACAAGTTATATTTAACAAAGTGGAATGGCACAGGGAATAAGTACTGAACACATGAAGAAAAAGAGGTGCTAAAAGGCATAGAAAGTCAAGGAACCAACTGAAACTCATCAGAATTCAGGAAGCCATCCCATCCCCCATCAGTGCAAATTAATTTCAGCTGGTTAAATACTGACTGATAGCCTTTAAAAAGGTCTGTGAACATCAAATTGTCACATCACAAAGAGCTCATGATGGGTAGAAGCAAAGGGCTCTTTCTAGACCTTCACAACCTGATTGTTGCAAAACATAATGATGGCATTGGTTACAGGTGCATCTCTACATGGCTGAATGTTGCAGTGAACACTGTTGGAGCCATCATTCGGAAGTGAAAAGAACATCATTTTAACATAAACTGGCCACGACCAGGAGCTCCTCACAAGATTTGTGACAGAGGAGTCAAAAGAATTATCAGAAGAGTTATCCAAGAGCCAAAGACCGTTCGTGGAGAGCTCCACAAAGACCTGGAGTTAGCAGGTACTGCTGTTTCAAAGAAAACAATAAGTAATGCACTCAACTGACATGGGCTGTATCCCCTCTCACTTCGTAAGACTCCATTGCTGAAGAAAAAGCATGTTGTAGCTCATTTAAAGTTTTCTGCACAACACTTGGGCAAGCCAGTAAAATACTGGGAGAATATAGTGTGGTCAGATGAGACTAAAATTGAACTTTTTGGATGCCACAGCACAAAGCATGTTTGGAGGAGAAATAGCATTGCACATCCCATCAGGGTGTGGGGGTGTTTTTCAGCATATGGTACAGGCAGACTTCATATAACTGAAAGAAAGATGAATGGACAAATGTAGAGACATCCTTGATAAGAACCTGTTGCCAACTGCCAAAATGCTGAAGATGAAACAAGGGTGGACATTTCAGCAAGACAATGATCCCAAACACACAGCCAAGGAAACTGGCTCCAGAGAAGGAAAATAAAGCTGCTAGAATGGCCTAGTCATTCACCTGACCTGAATCCAAATGAAAATCTCTGGAACAAACTGAAGATCAGAGTTCAAAGAAGACACCCACGGAAGCGTCAAGATTTGAAGACAGTTTGTGTGGAAAAATGGGCTAAAATCACTCCCTGAGCAATGCCTGCGCACAGTTTCTCCATACAGGAGGTGTCTGGAAGCTGTTATTACCAACAAAGGCTTTTCTACTAAATATTAAATGAATTTGACCAAGGTGTTCAATACTTATTACCTGTGTCATTCCACTTTATTAAATATAACTTGTTTTGTGAACACAGTTGCCTTGATTTCTTTATATGTATGGATTATTTGGGTTGTTATCTGTTGAAATCTCAGGTCAATAGCTCCATCAGAAATATGTTTAATGAGAAAAATGTTGACATGTTCAATATTTATTTTCCCTGTTATATGTATTTGCCTAACTGCTAAAGCTTTTGAAATTTATTTGTCATGTCATGCTTTCACTGTGGTCTTTGTTGTCTTCCTTATCAAACCCTGTCAGCTCAAAAACATCAGTGACTAATTAATTCTGCCTTTTATGTATTCAAACCTTACCACATCCTGTGTTAAGCCTCTGTTGATGGCTGTTTTTAAGTTCCCATTAAAGGTGCCTGCTTTTATTTTTTAATAATGTTGAGTGTGTATCACCTTCCCTCTGTGGAATTTGTACCCTTGTCCAGGTAGTGTTAGGAACACTTGGATGAGTCACTCTTTTGCACTCGTGACATGTTTTGTTTTCAGTCAATCATGCATACAGAAATACTTTCAGACTGCCAAATGTATATAATTAGTCCCCAAACAGCGGCAAATATACAGATCACTGTTCTCCTGCTTGAGTAGTGCTGGCTAAAATAAATAAATAAAAACCCGGCATTGCCCAGCTGTTGAAGGAGATCATTTCTTCTGTTTAATCGAAATATGTATTGTTGACTCCTTTTTAAAGAGTTATTTAGCTGCTAATAAGCTGGGAGAATGTTGAGACCTCATTACTTTGCGGACTATATAGATATGGATTCATGAGAGAATCTATTCAAAGCAAGTAACCTCTGAGGCTGAAAAACCTGCAGTTCCTCTAGATCAGAGGTGTCAAACTCATTCCATGGAGGGCCAAGACCCTGCATGTTTTACTTCCACCCAGTATCTTTAGCAGGTGTTTTCACTGATTAGCAATCAGTGGGAAGACATTCGGTGAAATCACCTGTTGAAGGCATTGGGTGGAGGTAAAACTTGCAGGGTCTTGGTCCTCCATGAAATGAGTTTGACAACCCTGCTCTAGATATCTACTGAGATTGGCTCTGATAAAGTCAGTTTCCATAGGCCCCATGTTAAAAATGACTCCAGCTGTGTAAACAAGTTTGCAGCCTAGTACTGAGTGTTTTTCTTTCTTTTTCTGTTTTGGCTTTATAGCTTATGTCTTGCTTCCTAACAACCCCAGTAGGAGATACTTTTTTTTTTTTTTATAGCTCACCCCTTTGGATTTCAGGCCATTACATACTCCACAAGAACAGAGAAATTTGTTCTTTTTCTTGAGGTGGCAAGAACAAGAACAAAGTTCTTTCTGGCCAGGACATTTCATACTTCACAAGAAACTCAAATGAGGAACTCCTGGAAAATTCAATTTTCTGACCAGTCACACAACAGTTCTTGGACATCAAGCAAGAAAAAAGTTTTGCTATGATGATGTGTCAAGAACAAGCTGCAAGAACTCCCAAACCAGGGCTGCAAGAACAAAATAACATCATTTTGTTCTTGCATGATAATGCTCACGAAGTTGAGTGTTATATGAAATAAACAGCTCTCATTGGTACTTGTGCTTGGCAAGAAAATGTTGAGTATGTTCTGTCTAGTCCTTATCTATGCACCCAACCAGAAAACAACCTCCACTTTCAAAATAAGAGCTCCTATCTGCTCTCGTAAACCTCCAAAATAAGAGCGAGTGACTTGCCAAATGAAGAATTGATGAAATGTAAACAAATGAAGAACTATGTGAAGAACTTTCTCTGAGGTGAAAAGGAAAATCTGTCCCTCTAGTGTGTATGTAAACTGTGTTTGATTCAAACAAATTAACGCTCAATTTAAGTAAGACAAAATTTATAGTTTTTAACAACCATCACAACAACTTAGTATCTAAACTCAGTGTAAATGGTGTAGAGATTGAAAGGGTATCCGAAATTAAATTTCTTGGTGTAATAATTGATAATAAACAGTGTTGGAAGTCACATATTAATTATATTAAAGGTAAAATATCCAAATCAATTGCAATACTACACAGAGTGAAATATTTGCTGAATCAACCCACACTATATACCTTGTATCATTCATTAATACTCCCATACATGACATATCGTACTGAAGTATGGGGAAATGCATATAAAACAAACATATATCCAGTCTTTATGCTTCACAAGAGAGCTATTAGAATAATAAACAAAGCTGCTTACAGGGAACCAACAAATCCACTTTTTCTTAAATTAAAAGCTCTCAAGTTGAAAGATCTGGTTGACTTTAAAACTGCAGTAATAATGTTTAAAGTGAAGAATCTATCACTGCCCGCAAATATCCAAAAGCTGTTCCAAATAAGGGAGAAACAATATCATTTCAGAGGAACATGTATATTTCAAAAACCTTCAGTGAAAACTACCACCAAGCAACACTGTGTTTCAGTGCAAGGAGTCAGATTATGGAATGATTTTGGACCTGAATTAAAATCATGTACAATGCTTGGACAATTTAAACAAAAACTAAAGGAAGAAATACTCCAAACATATATACAAGATGACATATAAAATCACATTAGGATTGTCATATCCAGTCTGCGTTGTGTTGCTCCCTAGTTTTTTTTTGACACATTTTGTCTTAGCTTTGTTCTGAATTGTAATCGCTCTTGTTTTGTTTTTCTTTTGAATTCTTGGATGGAATATGGGTGGGCAATATAAGCTAGGGCTTCAGCCATCACCCATTTCGGATAACTTATGTTGAACTGTATCAGAGGAGTTATTGTCTAATTTGACCTTGTTGGATTTTCTTCCCCCTTTGTTATATTATTCTGTTTCTTTTAATCTGTACTTTTAATCTATCCGAAATAAAGATTGATTGATTGATTGACTGATATGTGTGTGCCCCCCCCCACACACACACAAACACACATATTTATTCAGTTCAATTCAACTTTATTTATATAGCGCCAATTCACAACAACAGTTGCACCCGCGATGGCTCCGGGCTGGAGCGTAGCAGCACCCGTGACAGATCCAGGCTGGAGTGTAGCAGCACCCACGATGGCTCCGGGCTGGAGCATAGCAGCACCCGCGATGGCTTCGGGCTGGAGCGTAGCATTACCCATGATAGCTCCGGGCTGGAGCATAACAGCACCTGCGATGGCTCCAGGCTGGAGCGCAGCAGCACCCGCGATGCCTCCGGGCTCGAGCACAGTTGCACCTGTGGTGCCTCCGGGCTGCAGCATTGCAGCACCTGTGGTGGTTCCGGGCTGCAGCACCCATGGTGGCTCCGGGCTGGAGCACTGCAGCACCCTCGGTGGACCCGGGCTGGGCCAACGCTGCACCCTCGGTGGACCCGGGCTGGGCCAACGCTGCACCCTCGGTGGGCCCAGGCTGGGCCAACGCTGCACCCTTGGTGGACCCCTGGTGGGCCCATGCTGCAGCGCAGCACCCACGTCGGGGTCATACTGGGGCGCAGCACCCACGAGGGTCCCCGGCCGGGCTGGCATGAACTAATTGCATAACTGCTCCCAGCTGAAGAGAGGGCAGACTGAGAGCAGTGAGAGAAAAAAAGGCAGGTGTCCTAAAATGCAATCACTCACAGCTGATGGACTGATACAGACTGGGAGAGAAAGGTTGGTGTGTCTGGGAACGGAGCAGAGAGGCTGTGTCACCCAAACAACATAACAAACTTAACAGGAAAATAATAACAGACAGAAAAATACTCAAAACTACATAGAGAGTCTGAGCGCTGTGGACGGACGCTCAGACATATGACAAACACTGGTCCTGACTAGTAAGCTCTAAGTGAATGCTAGATTTGACAGAGTCCTGACTCTGTCAGCCTGGCTACAGTGCTGAAAAGAAACCATGGGATTATTCTTGTTCTCTTCTGTTAATGCAGAATAATAAGTTGTTCTAGCTTTCCTAAGAGATTTTTTTTTAATAAATTAGAAGTTCATTTCTCCAAGCTAGATAGATTTCATTTAATTTGGTGGAGCACCATTTTCTTTCTAATTGACAAGTCTTCTGTTTTATGCCACGAGTTTCTGTGTTGAACCAAGGAGTCAGAAATCTCTGATTAGACATTTTCTTTTTTAAAGGGGTGGCCACCATGTCTAGAGTCTAATGCAGAGAAGCTGCAACACTGTCGACCATGTTGTCAACTACAGAAGGAGTAAAATCTCCATAACTTTTCTCCATTGTGTTGACATGTGGCATTGAGGAAACAGTCTGCTTAAATTTGGTAACAGCATCATTTGAGAGACATCTGCTTTCGTAATATTTTTCTTTAGGAGCCAACTAGTCAGAAATAGTAAAATCAGAAGTAAACAGATAATGGTCTGACAGTACAGGGTTATGAGGAAACACTACCAGATTTTCTATTTCTATGCCATATGTCTGAACAAGGCCCAAAGTGTGATGGACATGATGGGAAGAATTTCCTACTTTCTGAGAAACCCTATTGAGTCTAATATTGAAATAAATGCTATATTAAGGCAATCACTATCTACATCAACATGTATGTTGAAGTCCCCTACTATAATTATTTTATCCAATTTAAGCACTCAATCAGCTAAGAACTCTGTAAATTCAAATAACAATTCTGAGTAAGCTGTGGGAGGATGATAAACTATGGCAAATAAAATTGGTTTTAACCTAAAATTGCTAACATGTGCAATACTGAGAACCAGGCCCTCAAAGGAATTATAACATGTTTTTTGCTTTACATTAACAAGTAATTTGGAATGGTAAATTGTTGCTACTCCTTCTCCATAACCAGAACTTCTGGGATTTTGACAGTTTAAATAACCAGAGGGAGTTGATTCATTTAAACCAACATAATCCTCTTGCCCTATATACAGTACACACACACACACACACACACACGGACAGGTGCATCTCAATAAATTAGAATATCATTGAAAAGTTAATTTATTTCAGTAATTCAATTTAAAAAGTGAAAGCCCTTTATTGTATAGATTCATTACATACAGAGTGATATATTTCAAGTGTTTAATTCTTGGCTTTTTATGGCTTATAGCTCATGAAACCCCAGATTCAGTTTCTCAAAAAATTTTAATATTACATAAAATTAATTTAAGAAAATTGATTCTTAATAGAAATGTTGGTCGACTGAAAGGTACGTCCATGTACACACGCAGTACTTGGTCGGGGCTCCTTTTGCATGAATTACTGCATCAGTGTGGCATGGAGGCAATCAGCCTGTGGTACTGTTGAGGTGTTATGGAGGCCCAGGTTGCTTTGATAGCGGCCTTCAACTCGTCTGCATTGCTGGGTCTGGTGTCTCAGCTTCCTCTTGATAATACTCCATAGATTCTCTATGGGGTTTAAGTCAGGAGAGTTTGCTGGTCACTCAAGCACAGTGATACCATGGTCATGAAATGAGGTTTTGGTACTTTTGACAGTGTGGGCAAGTGCCAAGTCCTGCTAAAAAATGAAATCAGCATCTCCATAAAGCTTGTCAGCAGAGGGAAGCATGAAGTGCTCTAAAATTTCCTGGTAGACGACTGCGCTGACTTTGGACTTGATTAAACACAGTGGACCAATGCCAGCAGATGACAGTAAATTTTGCATTTCATTTGGAAATCAAGTTCCCAGAGTCTGAAGGAAGAGTGGAGATGCACAGAATCAGAGTTTGTTGAGGTCCAGTCTGAAGCTTCCACAGTCACTGATGATTTGGGGAGCCGTCATCTGCTGATGTTGGTCCACTATGTTTTATCAAGTCCAAAGTCAGCGCAGCCATCTACCAGGAAATTTTAGAACACTTCATGCTTTCCTCTGCTGACAAATTTTAAGGAGATGATTTCATTTTCCAGCAAGACCTGGCACCTGCCCACACTGCCAAAAGTACCAATACCTGGTTTAATGACCATGGTGTAGTTCATATATCCACATCTGCATATGTATAGACACAGGGGGATGCTTTGTGATTGCATGTGTGGAATGACCTCACGTCTCAGAAGAGGACAATAGGTCTGGACCGCCTGCGGAGAACAACGAGGAGATGGAGGCGCGGCGGTGAAGACCTGAAAAGACTTCCTGACCCCCCAGGGTCAGGCGAAGGAACGGGAGGACATTGGAAGGAGACATTGGATGATTGGAAGGATATGACAAGGATGTGTGATGTTGGCTTTTGTTGTGTGATGTATAAATATGGGGGTCTGACTGTGATCAGCCTTTTTCTGCTTTTGGATGAGACATGATGGGTATGTGAAGCCGACATTAAATCTGAATTATAAAACCATTCCGCTTCTTCATTTCACGCTCCCCATATTGGTGACCAGACGTGAGAATGGATGAAAGGCGTTCCCCCATTGCAGACTCGTCGGAGGCGGCCCGAGCGAGCGCCGTCGCCATCAAGCTCCCAGAATTCTGGCAGAACGACCCAAACTCGTGGTTCAAGCAGGCTGAGGCACAGTTTGCGCTCGCAGGGGTGACGGCAGACGAAACCAAGTTCTACCACGTCATCGCTAGGCTCGACGCCGGCACAGCGCAATGCGTGCGGAGCGTGATACAGCAGCCGCCTGCCAGCGACAAATACGAGGAGCTGAAGGCTACTCTCATCGAGAGCTTCGTGCCCTCGGCCGAGGAAAGGGCCAAGAGACTACTGGCGATGTATGGCCAAGGAGGGCGCAGACTGATGGCCCTGATGGAAGACATGCTTCAGCTGAGGGAGGCAGACAACGACAGCTTCCTCTTTCAGCACATCTTCCTCAGCAGTCTCCCTATGCACACGAGAGGGACTCTGTCCAACATGCGTTGTAAGACCCAGCAGGATTTCCGCGCGCTGGCCCGGGAAGCACAGCGGCTCCTCAATTCCTGCGGCGAGCAGATGGCCACAGCAGTAGCGGCAGCCCTCGGTGCGGAAGCCCAGGGCATCGGGGAGCCGGAGACAGCGGAGCAAATCCCACCCACCATGGCAGCGACACAGCCGCGACGCAACAGACGAGACGACCTCTGTTACTACCACCGGCGATTCGCTGAGAGGGCATACAAGTGTGTGCCACCGTGCAGTTTCAAGAGCTCGGGAAACTCCAAAGCCGGGAACCGTTAGCAGCTACGGCTCTCGGCGAGGCCAACAAGCTGCTCTACATCACTGATGGGGGCTCCGGGCGGCACTTCCTCATAGACACCGGAGCTCAGGTGAGCTTCATCACCCCGACCTACGCTGACCGAGTGGCTGGACCCCGCGGCAACGGGGCAACGGCGGCGAACGGCTCGAACATCAGCACTTATGGTGAAAGGACCTTGTCTCTGTCCTTACACGGCCGCACTTATGAGTGGACTTTTATCATAGCGGCGGTGAGTTTCAACATGTTAGGTGCTGATTTCTTATGTTCACATGGGTTGTTAGTTGATCTCGCAAACAGACGCTTAATCAATGCACTGTCATTCTCTTCTATCCCCTGTTCAGCTCGAGTGTCCCCACCACCCGTGCAGGCCAACGTCGCCACAGCAGGAGGTAAGTTTGACAAACTCCTCACCCAATTTCCAGCACTCACAGTTCCCAAATTTTCGGCAACAGTAGCGAGACATGGGGTGGAGCACTTCATCCCCACAACGGGCCCCCCTGTTTTCGCTAAAGCTCGGCACTTAGACGCGACCAAGCTCGCCATAGCACGCAACGAGTTCGCCAGCCTGGAAAAACTGGGCATTATTCGGCGCTTGAAAAGCCCATGGGCTTCGCCACTGCATATGGTCCTGAAAGCTGACGGCTCCTGGAGACCGTGCGGCGATTATTGCAGATTAAACAATGCTACAGTGCATGACCGCTACCCAATCCCTCACATCCAGGATTTTTCACTACATCTGGCGGGTGCGCATATTTTTTCTAAAATAGACCTGGTCTGCGGCTACCACCAAGTCCCAGTCTGACCTGAGGACGTCCCTAAAACGGCCGTAATAACCCCTTTTGGTCTTTTTGAGTTTCTGCGCATGCCGTTTGGCCTTAAAGGCGCGGCACAAACATTTCAGCGTATGATGGACGCTGTGTTACGCGATCTTCCTTTCGTGTTTGTCTACCTCGACGATATTTTAGTCGCCAGCACGTCTGAGGAGGAACACGAAAATCACCTCACTGCAGTTTTTCAGAGGTTGGAAGAACATGGGTTAATAATTAATCCAGCCAAGTGCCGATTCGGCGTGGCGCAGATTGATTTTTTGGGACACCGCGTTTCCCCAGAAGGGGCAGTCCCATTGCCTGATAAGGTGCGCGCAGTGGCAAATTTTCCCCGACCACAAACGGTCAGATCGCTGCAACAGTTCTTGGGAATGGTAAATTTTTACAACCGTTTCCTCCCCCGCACAGCTCAGCTCATGCAGCCATTATACACCGCGCTTAGAAAGCAAAAGCCCTCCAACGCGGTCGTGTGGTCCCCGGAGTGGGAACGTGCGTTCGCGGAAGTAAAAAGAGCCCTGGCTGACGCCGCGCTTTTGGCCCACCCCGACCCCTCGGCCCGCATAGCGTTTACCACAGACGCATCAAATTTGGCCATAGGGGCAGTCGTGGAGCAGCACGTGGACGGGGTTTGGCAACCGCTAGCGTTTTTTAGCAAATCCTTAAACGAAACCGAGCGCAAATACAGCGCGTTTGACAGGGAGCTGTTAGCGCTTCATTTGGCCATCCACCATTTCCAGTTCTGGCTGGAAGGTCGGCGTTTCACGGTTTTTGTCGACCATAAACCGCTCACTTTTGCGATGTCTAAAATCTCAGAACCTTGGTCGGGCTGGCAACAAAGGCAGCTGGCCGCAATTTCGGAATTTACCACGGACATTCGGCACGTAGCGGGCAAACTCAACGTGGTGGCAGACTGCCTCTCCCGCGCCGTGGCATCGTCAGGGCACGCGGAGGCAGATTATACTACCGCAGCCGCAGGGCGCAAGACCAACGCGGAAGCGTACGCGGCCCCAGTTCACGTAGGGATAGATTACGCAGCCATGGCAGCAGAACAGGGTAGTGACGCGGACGTGCGCGCACTCCAGTCTGGACCAACAGGGTTAAGGCTGGAGAGCAGGGGCTTGCGTGACGGTGTGCCCCCCTTAATCTGCGACGTGTCAACCGGGCGACCTCGCCCGGTAGTCCCGGCTGCGTGACGCCGCCGCGTTTTTGACTCGGTTCACTCCCTGGCGCACCCGGGAGTGCGCGCTTCGGTGAAAATGGTGGCGGAGAAGTTTGTTTGGCCGGGCCTGCGCAAGCACGTAAAGGAGTGGGCAAGAACATGCATGTCTTGCCAACGTGCCAAAATTCACAAGCACACGAAAGCTCCTTTAGAACTGTTCCAAATCCCGGCCAGGAGGTTTGACCGTGTGCATGTCGACCTCGTGGGCCCCCTCCCATCGTCGCAGGGGTTCACACATCTTTTAACAATGGTGGACCGAACCACACATTGGCCAGAAGCGGTCCCGCTGACGTCAACTACGGCTGCAGAGGTGGCTCGCGTTTTTTTAACGACCTGGGTAGCGCGTTTCGGAGTCCCGTCGGACATCACTTCCGATAGGGGGCCTCAGTTTGTCTCAGAGCTCTGGTCTGCGATGGCCAGCAGCTTAGGGGCGACAATCCATCGCACTACCGCGTATCACCCCCAGGCTAATGGTTTATGCGAGCGTTTTCATAGGTCTTTGAAGGCTGCCCTCAGAGCGTCACTAACGGATGCAGATTGGGTTAACAAACTACCGTGGGTTTTATTGGGGTTGCGCTCTGCGCCCAAGGAGGATCTAGACGCCTCCCCAGCAGAATTAGTTTTTGCACAACCTCTCAGGCTCCCTGGTGAATTCTTACCACAACATTCAGAGCCGGGGCGCCTCCCAGCTCTGAGGCCACTAAGCAGCACGGGAGCGGACATGCTCCCGGGCCCGGTTCATCACACTTTTCCGCGGGTTTTTGTTCCCCAGGCTTTAAAAAATGCCGTGTTCGTTTTTGTTAGGCACAAGGCTTTAAAGCCAACCCTCCGCCCACCATATGATGGTCCTTATAGAGTGCTGGAACCTGGAGATAAGCATTTTGTGCTGGATTTGGGGGATAGAAAAGAGACAGTCAGCATTGACAGACTCAAGCCTGCTTTCATGTTGAGTGACGAGCCTGTACGGGTGGCGAGAGCACCTCGACGTGGTAGACCCCCCAAGGGACACGTCCCCCCCCCCGCAGGGATCAAATAACCATTCTTTTCCTCAAGCTGCAGATTCCTTGTAAGACAGCGCCGCTGGGACGCCGAGGCAGGCGTACAGCAGATTTGGAAGACCGTTAAAACCCAGACGATACACAGACTGATGTGAATGTGATAATGTGTTTTAAGATATGCTGTCGGGGTTATCATGGCAGTTTTAAGGCGGACATGGGGCATAGACTATACTGTTACTGTTATCACCGTGCTTTTAATGTGATCAACTTGTATAGTTATGCCAGTCATGTCACCATATTCTGTGAACCTAGATATATTGTCCTTTTCTTAGACGTTTGGGGGGGGCTGTAGTTCATATATCCATATCTGCATATGTATAGACACAGGGGGATGTTTTGTGATTGCATGTGTGGAATGACCTCACGTCTCAGAAGAGGACAATAGGTCTGGACCGCCTGCGGAGAACAACGAGGAGATGGAGGCGCGGCGGTGAAGACCTGAAAAGACTTCCTGACCCCCCAGGGTCAGGCGAAGGAACGGGAGGACATTGGAAGGAGACATTGGATGATTGGAAGGATATGACAAGGATGTGTGATGTTGGCTTTTGTTGTGTGATGTATAAATATGGGGGTCTGACTGCGATAAGCCTTTTTCTGCTTTTGGATGAGACATGATGGGTATGTGAAGCCGACATTAAATCTGAATTATAAAACCATTCCGCTTCTTCATTTCACGCTCCCCACACATGGTATCACTGTGTTTGATTGGCCAGCAAACTCTCCTGACCTAAAGCCCATAGAGAATTGATGGGGTATTGTCAAAGTGAAGATGAAAGACCCAACATTGCAGATGAGCTGAAGGCCACTATCAAAGCAACCTGGGCTTCTATAACACCTCAGCGGTGCCACAGGCTGATCACCTTCATGCATGCTGCACTGATGCAGTAACTCATAGAAAAGGAGCCCGGACAAAGTAATGAGTGTGTACATGGACATACTTTTAAGTAGGTCAACATTTCTATTCAAAATCCACTTTTATTAATTGATCTTACATAATATTCTATTTTTTTTTTTTTGGAGAAAATTAATTTTGGGTTTTCATTAGCTGGAAGCCATACTATTCAAAATTAAAAGAAATAAACCTTTCATATCACTCTGTGTGTAATGAATCTATATAATGTTGTCATGGTTCATCCCTTGGAGCAGCAAGCTGGACCCAGGTGTGTCGCGAGCATTAGATATTTTATTAAAAAAACAGAAAATAAACACAGCTTGAGGGCTGGAAATATACAATAACAACATGGCAGGGCAGCACATAAGTCACAGTCAAGGATTCTAGACCAGGCAGACAGGAGCATGTAATCATGCCAAATAATGACGAGGACGCAGCACCTAGGTGAGGGGCTGCATCCCTTAAATAAGGCAGACATTAAATAACTAAATACACACAGGCGTGAACAATCAGGAAGTAAACAGCGCAAAAACCAAGCAGGACTAAGGTGGAAATAAACACACAACACAAACCCAAAACTGAAACAAAGAATATAAATGTGACTATAAAAATGACAAACAGGAGTAAAGCAAGGATAATCAAAAACACTACCATGACACTGATAATAAATAGCACATGCAGAAAATTCCAGGAAATAAACTCAAAGCGAGGATGTGGTCTGGAGACCATGTCCTGATGACAAGAAATACAAACTATAACATAAAGCGAGGACATGGCTCCAACCCACACTCTGACAGTATCCCCTTCTTAAGGAGGGGCTTCCAGACGACCCACAGAGTAACATCAACAATTAAAGCTGCAAGCAGCTATAAGCAGGCCCTCGCCCCCCGCACGCCTGTGGACCCTGCTGCTCGTCAGACCCAGCAAATTTCCCGTCATAACAGCAAGTGCTGCATTAATAATAAAGAAAACCATTTGGCGAAGTACTTTCTTGTGAGCAGTAGGTGGTGCAATAACTTTTGTCAATCATTTTTATGTAGGACCTTGTGGGGCGGGCCTAAGATCCATCGTAGCAATTATGGGGTAAATTGGGCAAAGTTTGTCCAAGTTACAGCTGTCTGATGTATTGCCAGAATGGAAATTTTGGCATGTGGCCATGGCAGTGCTTACATGTTAGGTACGTGTTGCAGACTTTTATAGCATTACAGAAGAGAGTCACCTTAACTTATGTTCCACATTTCATGACGCTTGGACTTACCTTCCAAAGTAAAAAACTTATTGAATGGCGAGGAGTGGGTTTCCATGGCAACTGTGATGATTGCAGGACAAAAGTGATTTCCACTGAGGGTAATCCAATGTGCTCTAAGAAACCTCTGAAAATGTTATGTCATTCCGACTACTGGTCTTTGTGTGAAAGTTGATACAATTTTGTGCAGTACCTCATGTCAACAGTAGGTAGTGCTGTGACAGTTTTGTGAATATTGATATACAGATGTGTTCAGAGTGGGATTAGTATGATTTGTGCAAAGTTTGGTCTAAATCAGACAAGGATTGTGTGAGCTGTACCTCTCATGTTTTGCATTTCGAGGAAGCCATTGAAGCATGCCGGTCGCCATGGAAACAGTTCTGTACTATGTACATGTACTGTCAATGAGTTCTAGTCATTCCTTCATGTCATTTTTGCACCCGGTGAGAGAACCCCCCCCCCAAAAAACAGGTTTCAGCAATTCTTCCTTTAATCACTAGGTGATGCTATAACTGTTGTTAATTATTTTTATATAGACACGTTTGGGGTGGGACTAATATCGATTGTAGAAAATTTGGTGAAAATCATACAATTTGTCCAAGTTACAAGTGTTCGTTGTTCTAACCACAAGGCGGCACTATAACTTCTGTAAATTATTTTTACATAGGAGTGAGGAGGGTGGAACTAATATCCATCATAGAAAATTTGGTGAAAATTTGACAAAGTTTGTCTGAGTTACAAGCGTCCATTGGTCTAACCACTAGGTGGCACTATGACTTTTGTTAATTATTTTTATAGAGGAGTGTGTAGGGTGGGATTGATATCCATCATAGAAAATTTGGTGAAAATCGGATAAAGTTTTCTAAGTTATAAATATCCGATGTCCTAACCACTAGGTGGCACACAAACTTTTGTTAATTATTTTTATATAGGAGCATTCAGGGTGGGACTAATATCCATTGTAGAAAATTTGGTGAAAATCAGACAAAGTTTGTCAAAGTTGCAACTCTCCGATATTCCATGGCGAGGAGTCAACCTTCGCCATGTTGCCATGGCAGTACTTACCTATTAGTTATGTGTTGCTCACCCATATAGGACCACATATGACAGTCACTTCGACCTATGTTCCAGATTTCATGACTCCAGGTCGTTTCCAACCCTCCCAACAAGATCACGGATTGAATGGCGAGGAGGACGGGTCCATAGTAACAGCAGTGATGCCATGCTAAATTGATGTGCAGTTATGATCATCCATGTGGTCTAATAAACCTCAGAAAATTTCATGTCATTCTAGCAAGTGGCGCATGAGTAATAGATAAAACAGTTTTCAGTAATTCTTCCTTTAACCACTAGGTGGCGCTATATCTTTTGTCAGGTATTTTTATATAGACGCATTCAGGGCAGGAGTATTATCCATCATGGAAACTTTGGTGGATATCAGACAAGTTTTGCTCCAGTTACAGCTGTCTGATGTTCTAAGGGGCTCGCCATGGTGCCCAAGCTACACCCTTGAGCTTTTGCATAACATTTATGCAACCTTTAATGACTCATGCCTATAGATGCTGTCATGCGAAAATGAGCTCAATTGGAGTAGGCCCCAAGGAGGAGTTTGTTCAAATGTGAGGGGTGGTTTTTGGCAAAATTTGAGGCGGGGCGGATTTGAGGGAAGATGGCGGACTTCCTGTTGACAGTAGGTAAGGGCCACTGTTATGTTTTTTGCATGTCTTGAGGTGATGCACACCTCACTCAAATTTCGTGTCTGTACGGCAAACTTTAGGGTTGCCGGTCTCCATTGATCTTGTTCGTTTGGCCCTGCCTACAAAAATTGGGGGTGGGGGGTACACATATTTTTTCCAGTTTATCGAATTTTTCACTGGGTCTGAGGTGTGTGCAAAAAAAAAATTGCATTTTGGTTAACGTTTAGACTGAGGGTCAAAAATGTGGTCATTTGGGTGAAATAATAAATGCAGCAGGTATGATAGGGCTCTCGCCCACTGGCTCGGGCCCTAAAAAACCCCCAAAAAACCTCACAGGGTGGGTGGTGGGGGCACAAGGCCAGGTGGGCCGAAACAAATCCTACCCCCCCCCCCCAACACAGAGTCCAAAACAAAACATTATCGGTGTGGCTTACAAAGCTCACAACCACAAACTTTAACAAAAAAATGGGTCGAGTGGTCTACCCAAGTCTGTGGACCACTGGACCAAACAGCCAGATTGATTCAAAATGATTCAAGGGGTCTCCCCAAGTCCACAGGACCCCAAACCAGAGTGCAGGGCATGCTGGGTAAATGCTGAGGCCCTTGACCTCTGAAATGATGGGTGGAGGCCCCCCGCCTCTGAAACGATGGGTGACTGAGGTGGAGCGTGATCCTCCTGCGGCTCCGTCATCGACATGGCCACCTTGGATGAGGGAGGAGAACAGGAGGTCAATGAGGTAACGCCACAGACAAAAAAATTAGCAGCAGAGACTGGTAGGGAGGACCCAAAAACTGTTGGAATCTGCACTTGGGTCCCCCCCACGAGGAGCAAGACAAATCTTTTCAAAAATAGGTGTTGATAATACGGGAAAAGGTACTTGCCTTACCTCCTGGTCTCCTGCTGCCGGGGTGGCAACCTCATGATGAGCCACTGGAGTGGTGGACTCTGGATGAGCTGCAGGAGCAGTGGCTGGCACTGGAGCTGATGTCGACAGCGAAGAGGAGTGGTGGAGCCTGGAGCTAGGGAGCAACGTGGGGCTGGTACTGGAGCTAGGGAGCAACATGGGGCTGGTACTGGAGCTAGGGAGCGACGAGGAGCTCGTACTGGAACTGGGGAGCAACGAGGAGCTGGTACTGGAGCTGGGGAGCAACGTGGAGATGGTACTAGAGCTGGGTCACTGTCGCCGGTTGGTTCCAACCCAGCAGGAGCACATGCTCTGGGAGAAGCCACATTTTGTAGTCCATTAACAACCCTGTCTGGGTGAGCATAGCCTGCCAGCGCTCCTCTTCGTCAAGTGGACACTGAGGCTAGAGTCCCACAAACCTGATCCAGCAAACCATGGGGTCCTGCGGCATCAGTGTGGCGCCAGCTGCTGCTGGTGGTGCCTTTGGAACAGCAGACTCCTCATAGACCAGCTGGTTTCCACCCAATATTGACAAACACTCAGAAACAACAGAAACAGAGAGGGGAGATGCAGGTGAAGATGGAGGGATGCAGGCAGCAGCAGAGAAAATGGCAGAGGCGGGTGGTGAGAGTTCAGCTGCAGCAGACGGCCATCACCGAGCCCTCCACTGGGAACCAGGCAAGACCTATCATTTATTGGTGTTAAAAATAAAGAGGCACTTGCCCCCGTACCCGCTCTGCTGCCGCTGATGGTCCAGACGACTCCTTCTGGGTGGCTCCGGGGATCATCTGGTTGGGAGCTGCGGGTGTAGGGGCGGAGCATTGAGAGGAGTGGCGCCTCCTCAAAGAATCCTTCCACCCAGGACCCCAAATGCCAGATTACAGCTGAGAAGCTCTCTCTGCCCCACCAGAGAGAGAACAGGTGGCTGGAAAGCTGGCTCCGGCGAGGAGGAGACAGTTGGTAACGGAGGAAGCACGAGTCTCTTCACCCAGGGCTGGGAGTGCAAACTCGATCTAGCAATCATCAAGTTTGCTACTCCACCCCCGGGTGAAGAGACTCGTGCTTCCTCCGTTACCAACTGTCTCCTCCTTGCCGGAGCCAGCTTTCCAGTTTTCCACCCACTCTTGCGTCTTCCGGGGATGAGCTGTTCCAAGCGGCAGTTGCCAAATCCTCCACTGCAGCCACCACCTCAAGCTCGTTACGGCTCCACTTCCTCTTCCTCCTGCCAAACTTGCTCACTGAGTCCATGGCCTGCTGCATCCTATTGTCATGGTTCGCCCCTTGGGGAAGAAAGCTGGACCTAGGCGCATAGCGAGCGTTAGACCTTTTATTAAAAAACAGAAAATAAACACAGCTCAAGGGCTGGAAATAAACAATAATGACTTGGCAGGACAGCACAAAAGTCACAGGCAAGCATTCCAGACCAGGCAGACAGGTGTGTGTAATCACACCAAATAATGATGAGGACGCAACACTCAGGTAAGGGGCTACGTCCCTTAAATAAGGCAGATACTAATTAACTAAATATACACAAGCCTGAACAATCAGGAAATAATGCAAAAACCAAGCAGGACTAAGGTGGAAAAAAACACACAACACAAACCCAAACCCAGAACAAAGAACAAAAATGTGACTATAAAAATGACATACGACTAAAGCAAGGATAATCAAAACACACAACCATGACATTGATAATAAATAATAACAAACATGGAAAATCCCAGGAAATAAATGTAAAGCGATGATGTGGTCTGGAGACCATGTCCTGATGACAAGAAGTACAAACTATAACATAATGTGAGGACATGGCTCCAACCCACGCTCTGACAAATATTGAAGTTTCATTTGTTTTAATTGAATTACTGAAATAAATCGACTTTTTAATGACATTCTAATTTACTGAGATGCACCTGTGTACTTATGTGTGTGCATGTATATCGTTGTCGGCATCTGTTTGTCTCAGGAGACAATGGTGTAGCGCTAGGGGTTGGGTTGACTTTTTCTACAGTGGCTATGAAGTCTCACTCTTGAATGGCAGTCTCTTGCACACTGGTTGCACACAAAGGAGGATGGTGCTCTGACAGAGGCCGTCATTGCTTTCCTCCTGGCTCTCTTGTCACCAAGCTGGATGATTCTGGTGTTCTCTGCTCTCGTCACTCTGCCCTCGACAGTGGCCCTCCAGGCTTCACAGTTGTTCGCTGTGCTTTCCCAGGTGTTGGGATTGATGTCTGATAGCTTCATGTCACGTTTACAGACATCTCTGAAGTGGAGCTGTGGACGTCCAACTGGCCTGGATCCCTCACACAGCTCGCCATGCAGCATATCCTTCGGGATGTGTCCTGCATCCATGCGTCGCACATGACCCAGCCATCTGAGATGTCTCTGGCTGAGCAGTGCATGCAAACTGGGGATGCTGGCACACTGTAGGACATCTGTGTTGGTCACCCTGTCCTGCCACTTGATGTGCAGAATGTGTCAGAGACAGCAGAGGTGGAAGCTGTTGAGTCTTCTCTCATGACTGGCGTATGTGGCCCAGGACTCACTGCCATAGAGGAGGGTGCTGAGTATGCAAGCTTGGTAGACACTTAGCTTGGTGTTGTCAGTCAACTGGCTGTTGCTCCACACTTGTTTGTTCAATTTTGCCATGATAGCGGTGGCTTTGCCGATTCTGGTTCCCACTACTGGATCCAGGGAAAGGGAGCTGGAGATGATAGACCCAAGGTGGGGGAAGGTGTCTACCATTTCGAGATGGGTGTTGTCAATGACAATGGCTGGAGCTGAGTCAGCATTCAGGGCCATGATGTTTGTCTCTTTCAGGCTGATCATTAGTCCGAACTCCTTGCAGGCGTGAGACAAATGGCTGACTAATTGCTGAAGTCCAGCTTCACTGTGTGATGTCAGTACTGCATTGTTTGCAAACAACATCTCGCGTATGAGAACCTCCCAGACCTTGGTTTTCTCACGCAGTCGAGCGATGTTGTAGAGCAGGGATGGGCAACTGGCGGCCCGTGGGCTGCATGTGGCCCCCAACTTCATCCATTGCGGCCTGCCAGTCCATTTTCAAAAATCAGTTATTTATATCCCATTTGAACATACATGTGTTTTGAACTGCATTCTTAAATGCAGTTATAGAATCCACCAGCAGAGAGAGCTCTAATCAAAACCTAGGTGCAAATGGTCCAGCAAGAGAGAGGGAGCCAGAGACAGAGGGAGCAGTGTGCCCCGGAGTACGTCTTTCAAGGTATGTATGTATTGCATGCTGAGACCACATTAATATTAATAAGCTGTCAAGAGCAGTAAATGTACAGTAGGCTGCTTTTAAACAACAATAAATGCTACTGCTCTTGACTGAGGAGTATTTACAGTAACAAGTTTCAAAGTGAAAGGAAAATGTATAGAAGAAACAGCAAATTTATGACAGAAAAACTCACTAATTTAGAAGAAAACCCAGTACAACTAAAAAGTTATAAATCTTTAAATAAAATGATGCAAATTTAATGGGTAGACGCGTGAACATCTAATACCAAAATAAAATAGAGTTGCAAAGAAATGGCTAATTTAAACCAGAAATGTAGCATATTTATCAGTAAAACTATTTTTTACTTTGATCATTTTCTTCAAATAGACCTATTTTAACCTTGCTTTTGATTAATTTCCTATTTTAATTCTTAATTTATGATTTTAAACCTATGTCACAAATACGTATCTTACTGCAAATTATTAATACTTGTGAATATGTCTGACTGTATTTAAGTGTTTTATTCTTCTAGTCATTGAATTGAATTCCTTTGTCATTTTATGCAAATATACAACAAAATTAATCAGCTCCATAACCATACTGCACAATTGACCATATAAAAACACACAATCAATAAAAACAATATATATAAATATAGATATAAATAAGACATAATGGGACTAAAAGTAAGTAAATAAATAAAAAGACCGAATAAGGACTTGATATGGCACATTCTACAATATGCCACTTCTTTCATAATTAATTAAAAAGGATTAAGCGGAAGAAGATGGATGGATGGATGGATGGATGGATGGATGGATGGAAGATTATATGATTTAATGTGAGGGAGGGGAAATTCACAGTTATTATTTAGTTCACATATGGCTGTATAATAAAGGGTGTTCCTCAATCTGGAAGTGCGGCATTTCAAGGCCCTGTAGCTCCTTCCAGAAGGCAGTAGAGCAAACAGATGATGGAACGGATGACTGCTGTGTCCGACAATCCTGCGGGCTCTGCTGTAACAGCAGGACCTGTAGATGTTTTCCAGGGAGGGCAGAGGAGCACCGATGATCTTTTGTGCAGTGTCAACTACCCTCTGCAGGGCCACCTTGTCTGCCGCCGAACAATTTCCATTCCAAGCTATAATGCAATATGCTAAAGTGTCATGTGCTGGCGAGCGCTCGCCCCCTCCTTCCTGTCCACCAGCTCTCTCATCAAACACACCTGCTGATTCCTGCTTGGCCAGTGTTTATAAGGAAGCAATCTTCAGTGATTCAACGCTGGCTCATATGGGTATACTGCTCAGCAGACGGCTCCTTAGTAAGTGGTTGTGTCTCCTATGACATTATCTAACAATCTCTTCTCCTCCACCTTTTCCAGGTTGCTACCAATGAAGCGGTGCGTCTGCGAGGATTTGGTGTGCTCACCAGCCTGTTGCTCCACCTCTAAGCAGCCTTTCTTCTCCGCGCGGTCAGACCCGTTCATCATACCCGTCCAGCAGTTCTGCCTGCTGGTTCATCTCCTTCACTGGGTTCTGTGCTGGTCTCTTCCTATCTCCCACATGAGTGGTACTATTTGTTTTCCCATTAATTCTCCATTCCTCTCTAACCAGCCTCGTCTAGCCTCCGCAGGGCTCCTGCTTATCTGGCGAGTGACTGGCGTTTTTCCTCACGATTGCTATTTTGAATATTCTAATAAAAGGTCAAACGTTCTTTGTGTGTTCACTTGGTGATTGCACGTTGCAGTCAAGTTGCTTGTCCAGCTAATATGACAGAACGAGCCAGCCAGAGTCACCACCTGGCAGGTGCATCATCACCAACTGATCACTCCGCGCTCCACCGCCTCGACGTTACAGAGAGGCAGGTGGCTGAGCACACTCAATTGCTGCTGGCAATTACGCAGCAGCTGAGTGTCCTTACCGATCAATTGGGCCGAGCAGCTGTCCTGGCTGCTCCACCTCCACCTGCTCCTTCTTCTTCCATTGTTCACAGGACCCTTGCTATTTCCACTCCTGCTCCGTATGCGGGGGAGGTGGGGAAATGCAAGGATTTCCTATGTCAAATACGGCTTTATTTTGGGCAGGTGCAGGGGCAGTTGCCGGATGACATTTCTGAAATACATCAGTTTACTCTTCTGCTTCGGGGCCGCGCCCTTAGTTGGGCGCGGGCTGTTATCGGTAGTCAGAGAACTTCGCCACCTACGTTTGACCAATTTGTGTCCGAGTTTACCCGCACCTTCGACCGTTCCGAGAGTGAAGGGAACATTATGAGTCGCCTGATGTCACTCCGCCAGGGTAGTTGGTCGGTGGCCGACTTCTCGGTGGAGTTCCGGGTTGAGGCAGCAGATTCAGGGTGGAACAAGGTTATGCTACGCAGTGCGTTCCTCTGCGGATTGAATCCTCATCTCTGGGATGACTTGGCGGTTCATGCCGTTCCTGCCACCTTGGACGGCCTAATAGATCAGGCGGTCGGGTTAGATAATCGATACCGTGAACGCGCCCGGGAGCGCGGAGCCTCCTCTCACCCGCCCGTTACTTGCTCTCTCCGGGGTCAACTGACCGAGGTGAGTCCAACGCCGCCCCTGAGCCTATGGAGCTCAGCTCTGCTCGCTTCCCATGAGCTGAGGTTGAGCGGCGGTGGCGGATCAGGGCATGTGCCTACTGCGGTTCTTTGAATCACAAGTTGGACACATGCCACCTACGGCCCAAAAGAATTGGCCCGTCAGTAGCTGCGGGGGGTCTGGCAGGTGGGACTCAATTCGATCCCCCCAGTAATTTCTCCATTTCAGCCCTCATCCAACTACTGGGGGTCAAGAGGAGGGTCTCTGCCCTAATTGATTCCAGGGCAGAGTGTAATTTTGTCTCATCCAAGCTAGTGCACGAGATGGGGATTCTGACAGTTAAACTGCCGGCTCCCCGTTCTGTGCGTACCCTTTCTGGCCAGACGGTGGCGTCCGTTACCCATTGCACGGCGCAGTTATCCGTCCTTTTGTCTGGTAACCACCGGGAGAAGCAGACTTTTTATGTGTTTCCACGAACTTCTCATGCGGTGGTACTGGGTTACCCGTGGCTCCGGAGGCACAATCCAATTATTAATTGGTCTCAAAATTCCATCACCTCCTGGAGTCCCAGCTGTTTGGCAACCTGTCTAAATTCGTCCGAGTGTTCCCCGTCCCTCCCCGTCTCCTCGCCTCAGGTTGAGCCGCCAGACCTCAGCCTCGTACCTAAGGTCTATCATGACCTTGGAGAGGTGTTTAGCAAGTCGCGAGCATTAGCGCTTCCTCCGCATCGCTCATACGACTGTGCCATTGACCTCCTTCCGGGTGTGAGGTTGCCGTCCAGCAAACTCTATAGTATTTCTAGGCCTGAGAGAGAGGCGATGGAGAGGTACATTAAGGATTCGCTGAACACTGGCCTCATTCAGCCATCCTCGGCTCTCCTCGGGGTGGGGTTTTTCTTTGTAGGCAAAAAGGACGGGTCTCTGCGTCCATGCATTGACTATCGGGAACTTAACGCCATCACTGTCAAAGACAAATACCCTTTGCCCCTGATGAACTCCGCTTTTGAGCTCCTGCAGCGTTCACGTGTATTCTCTAAGCTCAACCTACGTAACGCATATCATCTGGTTAGAATACGCGAGGGGGACAAGTGGAAAACGGCGTTCAAAGCACATCTGGGGCCTTTTGAGTATTTGGTTATGCCTTTTGGGTTAACTAACCCCCCCGCTGTTTTCCAGCGTTTGATCAATGACTTCCGCCGCGATTTGCTTAATTGGTTTGTTTTTGTCTATTTAGATGACATTCTGATTTTTTTCTCGCACGCCAGAGGAGCACGAGACCCATGTTAGAGCTGTGTTGCAGCGGCTCTTAGAGAACCAACTGTATGTCAAGGCAGAGAAGTATGAATTTTCCACTTCTTTCCTTGGCTTTATCATAGCGGAGGGAGAGCTGAGGGCCAACTCGGCCAAGGTGAAGGTTGTCCTAGATTGGCCAACCCCCCACTCCCGCAAGGAGCTGCAACGCTTCTTGGGGTCTGCAAATTTTTATCGCAGGTTTATTCGAAACTATAGTGGGATAGCACAGCCTTTAACTAAGCTGACCTCTGTTAAGGTGCCATTTGTGTGGACTGAGGCAGCTGAGCAGGCCTTTAACAAATTAAAGGGCCTGTTCACTGGCGAACAAGTCTTGGCTCAGGTCGACCCTCAGCTCCAATTCACCCTGGAGATTAATGCTTTAGAGACGGGAGTGGGTGCTGTTTTATCTCAGCATTCTCCCCCGGACTTGAAGCTCCGCCCATGTTCGTATTTCTCTTGGCGGCTCACCCCGCCCGAGAGGAATTACGACGTCGGGGATTGCGAGCTGTGGCCATTAAATTGGCGTGTGAGGAATGGAGACACTGGCTGGAGGGAGCTGCTCACCCGGTAGTCGTGTGGACCGACCACAAGAACTTGGAGTATCTGCGGTTGGCCCGCCGGCTTTATCCTAGGCAGGCTCTCTGGGCCTTATTTTTCCAGTGCTTTAACTTTACTGTCACTTAAAGGCCCGGCTCCTGTAACGGGAAGCCTGATGCTCTCTCCAGGCAGTTCATTCAGGACGTGGCTGACCCCCCTTCCCGCCCCCAGTCCATTCTCCCGCCTTCGTGCGTCCTGGGAGCCCTCACCTGTGAGATCGAGAATAGAGTCCGCCAGGCCCAGTCCTCAGACCTCGAACCAGCGGGCTGCCCCCTCAACCGCCTGTACGTCCCTGCTGCCCTCCGCAGCGAAGTCATCCAGTGGGGGCACAGTGGATGTTTCGCCTGCCACCCGGGGGTGGTGCGGACTATTGACATTATCAGGAGAGCGTTTTTGTGTCCCATGTGGGACATGCAAGAGTACATTAAAGCCTGTCAGACGTGTGCCCGGAACAAGTATTCCTCCACCCCCACCACTGGTCTTCTTCACCCCCTCCCCCTCCCCAGTCGGCCTTGGTCTCATATCACTATGGATTTTGTCACTGGTCTGCCCCCTTCCCACGACAATACAGTGATTTTGACCATCGTGGACAGGTTCTCCAAGGCCATACACCTGGTTCCGCTCCCCAAGCTGCTGTCCGCCGCCAAGACTGCGGAGCTTCTTTCCTACCACGTCGTCAGGTTACATGGTATTCCTACAGACATCGTGTCTGACCGGGGTCCGCAGTTCACATCACGAGTCTGGAAGGCCTTCTGTCACTGTCTGGGTACCACAGTCAGCCCCACCTCCGGCTACCATCCCCAGAGCAATGGGCAGGCTGAGCGTGCCAACCAGTCCCTGGAGGCTACTCTTCGTTGTGTGGCAGCCGATGACCCTGCTTCATGGAGTTGCCATCTAACCTGGGTAGAATATTCATTGAATTCCACGGTCTCCTCAGCTACGGGTCGATCACCTTTTGAGGCGTCTGTGGGCTACAACCCCCCCCCACCACCACCACCACCACTCTCTATGGCTGAGGGAGATGTTGCGGTGCTGTCCGTGGGGGCCCACTTTCATTGCCGCGGCCGGGCCTGGAGATCCACCAGAGCGGCGCTTCAGCGTGCCACCGAGTGCAATCAGCGCTACACTGACTGCAAGAGGGTCCCGGCGCCGAGCTACGAGAAAGGACAGCAGGTCTGGGTGGCCATGGACCAGGTCCCGCTGAAAGCAGAGTGTCACAAGCTCGCTTTCCGGTTCGTGGGCCTCTTCCCCGTCACAGGCAATGTCGGCAACTCTGCTGTCCGGCTCCAGCTTCTCCAAAGTGAAGCCTTTCTCTTTCAGCTCTATCTGCCCTCCCCCAAAGTTGCCCCTTCCTCCCAGGGTCCTTGACGGACACGTTATGTACACCGTGAAGGAGATCTCGAATGTATGTCGTCGGGGCCGTGGCTTCCAGTATTTGGTCGACTAGGAGGGCTGTAGCCCAGAGCTTTGGTCATGGGTCCCCTGGTCCAAAATCCATGATAAAGGGATGGTCCAGGACTACCATCGTGCTCACCCGGAGAAGACTGGGCGACTGCCAGGAGGCGTTCCTTGAGAGGGGGGCACTGTCATGTTCTGGCGAGCGCTTGCCCCCTCCTTCCTGTGCAAAGGCTCCCTCATCAAATGCACCTGCTGATTCCTGCTTGGCCAGCATTTATAAGGAAGCAATCTTCAGTGATTCGCCAATGAAGCGGTGCGTCTGCAGGGATTTGGTGCGCTCACCAGCCTGTTGCTCCACCTCTAAGCAGCCTTCCTTCTCCGCCCGGTCAGACCCGTTCATCATACCCGTCTGGCAGTTCCGCCTACTGGTTCATCTCCTTTGCTGGGTTCTGTGCCGGTCTCTTCCTATCTCTCACGTGAATGGCACTATTTGTTTTCCCATTCATTCTTCATTCATTTCCTGGGGCTGCACGGTGGTGCAGTGGTTAGCACTGTGGCAGCACAGTTTTACCCTCGGCCGGGGGATCGCGGGGACCGTGAGATCGTGGGTTCGATCCCTGCCCCCGGCCAACAGTGATCTGTGTGGAGTTTGCATGTTCTCCCCGTGTTTGCGTGGGTTTACTCCAGGATTTCTCCGGTTTCCTCCCACATGCCAAAAGCATGTAGGTTAGGGAGTTAAGGGGCGCTTGCGCACGCAGCGACCGGCAGCTGGTGGTTTGTCACCAGACTGCAAAACAAATCTACCTACGGGTACAAAATAAGTAATAAAAAAAAAAAATTAAAAAAAAATTCTCCATTCCTCTCTAACCAGCCTCGTCTATCCTCCGCCGGGCTCCTGCTTATCTGGCGAGTGACTGGCGTTTTTCCTCAAGATCGCTATTTTGAATATTCTAATAAAAGGTCAAACGTTTTTTGTGTGTTCGCTTGGTGATTGCATGTTGCACTCAGGTTGCTTGTCCAGACAATATGACAAAGTACTCTCAATCTTAACTGTCTAGTCTTTTTATCAGCAAATTATCTTATTATCAATGTTTTATTTTTTTTTTTAATCACCCTGTCCAAGCTCCAGCGTTTCCTTATGGGAAGCCCTCCCATGGGGAATTGTGCCTGTTTTCTGGCTGCAGGGCGCTGGCCTGTGATTGTCCTTGTCTACCTGGCTGAGGGGATTGTATACTGCGGTGCCACACCTGCAGTGTCGACCCACTGGGTTGGACTTGAGCGATCTCAGGTTTGGTGTCCCAGTAGCTGTGGACTCGGACCTTTCCCTGCTGGTGATGGCTCCCTATATGCTGCTTCCACACTTGATCATCGATGCCCAGCCATGAGCCCTAAGTTTTACAGTGACGAAAGTTTCTTTGTGTATGTGTGTTTGTGTGTGTGGGGGTTAACTGTGTTTTATTTCAATGTGTGAAGCACTTTGTGTTGCATCTTTTTGTATGAAAAGTGCTATATTTTAAAAACATTTTTTTTCATTGTCATAAGTCCTTTTCCTTCTTGGCTTTTTTGTTAATTACCATCTGAAATTTCTCTTTGCTTATCATTTTGATGGAGAGAGTTTTAAAAATTAGGTCATCGCCTTGGTATCCCCTCTGAAGAGCTGGAGCAGGTGGCTGGGGAGAGGGAAGTCTGGGCTTCTCTGCTTGAACTGCTGCCTCCGCGACCCGGACCTCCGGAAAAGCGGTAGAAGATGGATGGATGGATGGATAATTTATCAGTAATTTTAATTCTAATATAAAACACTGAGCAGCTTTTGTTTTCATTTGCATTTTCTGTTTTAACTGTGAAACTTGACTGTGAACCCCGCCCCCCCCTCCAAGGTTTACATGTAAATGTGACCCTCAAGAAGTGAGGAAAAAAAATTGTGGCCCTCACTACCCCCAAAGTTGCCCATCTCCTGTTGTAGAGCTTCCCATCAGCTCTGGTGCGTAGGTAGATAACTTCGGTGCAGTCTGCAAAGGCATAATACAAGAGCATGGAGAAGAAGATTCCGAAGGGTGCCAGCACACAACCTTGCTTCACTCCACTGCTCACAGGGAAGGCAGCCGATGTTGCACAATTGAAGCAGACTGTGCTGTGCATGTTCTCATGGAAGGAAGTAACCATGTGGAACAACCTGGGGGACAGCCACACTTCTGCAGGTTGCTGTAGAGCTCACTTCTGCTTACCAGATTGAAAGCCTTGGTCAGGTCTATGAAGGTGATGTACAGTGGCTTCTGCTGCTCTCGACACTTCTCCTGCAGCTGGCAGAGGGAGAAGATCATATCCACTGTGGATCTTCCAGCTCTGAAACCGCACTGCGACTCTGGGTAAATTCATGATGCAAGACTCTTCAGGCACACAAATATGACACGGGCAAAGACTTTGCCAACTACACTGAACAGGGAAATGCCTCAATAGTTGCTACAACCGCTGCGATCACCCTTGTTCTTATAGAGGGTGACAATGTTGGCATCACGCATATCTTGTGGAACATAGCCTTTCTCCCAGCAGAGGCGGTAGTGTAGGTGCTGCAGTAGTGCTGGTTTTCCACTCTTCAAGACATCTGGTGTGATCCCGTCTTTCCCAGGGGCCTTTCCACAAGTGAGGCAGTCAATGGCTTTACTGAGGTCTTCCATTGAAGGCAACTTGTCTAGCTCCTCCATGACTGGGAGACTAGGTAGGGCTTCCAAGGCAGTGTCTGGGATGACGTTCCCCGATTCATTCATGCATGTATGCATGCATGCATGTATGCATGTATGTATGTATGTATGTATGTATGTATGTATGTATGGCTTTGCAGGCACCAAATGGATGTCACACACAATATTAATGAACGATAAAATCAAGAGAAATGATTAAGGATTTGGTTTTGTTGCACGTCTGTACGATCTGAATTTGTGCACAAATAACCATTAGCTAATAAACATTATGAAGTGTAACAATGACAGCTTACAACACTTACTGAAATCTATACTATATTTTGTTTTTAATGCCTCTTTTTATGTTATAGAAATATCTTCAATGTAGACAAGTTCTCCCCAACCTACAGCAGAATAAAAAAATCAATGGAAAGGATATAACATTTTGTTTCCATATTTCTGTTTTTTTTTTCAAGCTGTCAGATAAAGTTTGACAGATTTAATTTGAATTCAGGGCGCAGATCACCCACAAGTACACACATCCAGTAGAAGGTAGGGAGGGTTCATTCAAAAACCTGCCATATTTGGATGTGGTATGATTCTGTTCTATCAGAAAAAAAAACAAAAACTGAGCACATTGACTACCTTCTGCAGCCAGTTTCAAATGGATACCAGAGGAACTGAAGGGTTTTTTTTTGGCACTTTTGCAGTAAGTTTACTTTTCATCTCCTTGTTTTGCAGTTACCTGAACCAAAGAATATCCGGGTGAAAGATACAATTGTCCTCAATGTTTATTTTTAAGGGGTATTTTTTCAGGGTGGGAATTGCGAGAGTACCTGCGATTCGATTCGGATTGCAATTCGATCCTATCGCAATTCAGTGATAATCATGATGATCGAGTATCATGATCCTATATATCTCAAATTTTTTCACCTTATTCAACCTCAAATCATGTCCCAAAGTAAAACTGTTGACATCTCTGTCATATAATAAAGCAGGCCTATTCAATTAGCGGCCCATGGGCCACATGCGGCCCAGAACCAACCTCAGAGTGGCCCAGGTCATGCCAAGGAAATATAAATTTAAGAAAAAAATATGAAGGAATGACGGTCCGCAAGCGCACACATGAACAACGCGCATGGCCATCATCCATGCAGAGTTCAGAAGCGTGCCACCCGCGTGACTGTTCCAGTCTGCAGGCAGACTGTCTCGCTCGCGTCACTGTCTGAGAGCAGCATGAGCTTTTTAAAGTACTTTAAACACGGAAAAAAATCAGAGGTATGTAAGCAGTGGATGCATTTATCGTGGTTTTAACCTGCTGGTAACGGGAACAATAATTAAGAGTCACTTAGCAAACAGGTGTGGTTAGGATTCGTACAGTATGCAGGGAAATGCAAGAGTGACTGATAAGTTGCTGAGGATTGACTTCACCAGCTACTACAATATCCATGGATGGATGGATATTATGTACCTGGCAAGTTAAGATGACCGAAATTCACAAGTCAATGACTTTAATCCGTCAGCAGCCTTCAGACAAATTAAATGTGCCAACATTTGGATTTCAAAATAAAGGAGGTTTTTACTGCTGTCTCGGTGGTGAGATTTCTAAAAAACTATAAATATATAGAAATATTATAACAGAAAAAACTACATCTTTGGTCATTTATGTTAATTTATTTCATTAATTATAATTTTATTAATATTTTTTGTTTGAAATCAGAATTAAATTATTGTTCTGTTCTGACTCTACAGAATTATGGTCAAAAGTGTAAACTGTATAAGGAAAAAAGTCAAAAATTTTACCACAATCTGTTTCAAATGTATATAAAAAAGTAATTTTATTTAAAAAAAAATTAGCCATAAAAAATCCACAAATTTATAATAAAGTCTCAAATATACAAGTCAATTTTACAAAAGGAAATTACAAATTTGAGGAAAATGGTTTCAAATTTAGATAAATTTACAGAGAAAAATAAAAAAATATAAGAAAATTGTTATAAATTTTGGAGAAAAACCTCAAACCTTCAAGACTGAAGTAATTACTCAGGTTTTTAAGTGGATGCTTTTTGCATCCTTAACTCTACTAGAAATTTTTGGTTTACTGATATATGTGTGTAATGGAATGTGTAGTCATAAAAAGAGGTTTGTACTTACATGTGGTGATTTTAAACAAAGCAAACCACAATAGTGGATGTGCAATGTTTGTTAATGTTATCAATCTTTTCCTGGGGGGTTTGTACACTGAAGTGTTTGACAGTTCATCCAGCTAAATGCACTTTGGGATGTGCCAAGGTCAGTTATGACCAGGATGTGTAGTATATTTTATTTCAACAGAGAAACAAATGTTAATGCTACTAACAGTGCACATTGAGTTTTTATGCACTTTGAAATACTGTATGCCTGCGTAAGATGTTACCAAAATGGTTATTTACAGAATTTTTTTCCATTCTATTTATTTAATTGTTGTTCAAGTGGAAAAATATTTCTACTACTTCAAGTTCTGCTCAACCGAAGCACTGTTATTGTGTTTTTATGTACTTTTGATGTGCCTTTGTCATGTGCCAAGCGCACATTTAAAACCAAGACAATGAATAAAAAGTGCATATTTTTCATCGTATTGTTCTGTGTTGGTTTGAAATTTGTCATATTCAACAGATCACTGAACATGTGCAGCCCAATTGCATGTCTTGATTTCAAATTGTGGCCCAGCTGATTTTGTAATTGAATAGCCCTGTAATAAAATATTTTCCAGGTTTCATTTTCCGCGGAGGCACATCTTTACACACAGGGAGGGTGGTGGACGGTGTTTGGAATTAACTCCCACTCCAGATATGTTTATCTCACTCTGTGGACTCTTTTAAAAAGCAGCTGAAAACTTTTTTTGTTTAGCGAGGATTTCCGCTGAGTTTCAGCTGCTTTTTAATGGTAAGTCTGATATTTTTTTAATTATTTTAGTCTTGTGTTTTAACTTGTTTTTTGTATTTTTAAAGTGATTTTTATCCATCAACTTCCTTTTATTCCATTTTATTGTGCAGTGCATTGTGACTATACAGTATGTCTTTGAAATGCACTTCATAAATAAACTTTACTTGACGCTTGGAGAAAAAGCTCCATGACGGTGTCTCTTTAGCTTAGCCATTGCTAACGCTGCTCCGAGATGTGTGTGGCGTGCCATATTCCGAGTGTTTTCTTTTTTTTTTTTCGTGCAGCGCTTCTTGCGCATTGTGTGTAATGTCAAGGTCTTTACTTCCATCTTTGTTATAAAATCCAAAAAAGGCCTGACATTTGAGCTAGCTGAGCTAACTGCTTCCTAACTTTCAAAGCTGGCTGCAAATCACTGAGACAAGCTATGACTTCACTTGACTGGGTGTTTGCTTTGCGCATTTAGTGGACTGAAAACACCATTGATTAACTGATAACCCAAGAGTGTATGTGTGTTTTTTTTTTTTAAATAAAAGATGGATCCATATGGACATTGTCACCAGTGCCAAGTATTGCAATCCATCACTGAATCAATCTTTTTTCCCCACCCCTAGTGTTTTTAGGCCAGTGGCAAGACCCGATACAGACAGCTCATATATCAACTTTTTGGTTTGTGATCTTTCACATGATGCAAGATTTATGGCTGATAATTTCCATTTCTTATACTTTATTAATCCCAGAGAGAAATTCAAGGGCATCCACAGTGAAGTGCCAATCCCCTCACCATTCACACCTAGGGCCACTTCAGAGTCTCCAATTAACCTAACTTGCATGTTTTTTTAAATGTGGGAAGAAACCAGAGCACCCAGAGTAAATCCACGCAAGCCATGGAGAGAATATGCCGACACCACACAGATAGGCCCTGCTGGCTGGAGGATTTGAACCCATGACCTTCTTGCTGTGAGGCAGTAGTGCTAACCACTACAATGTCATGCTGCTTCATGTAAAACTCTTAAAGTATTCCTGTGGTGATAATGACTCTATAAACTCCTTTTATTATCAACAAAATGTACCCCTCTGGTTGCTGTATTTTGATCTTCCCCATTTTTGGCCTTTACAATGATGTTAGTAATAATGATATGTATGCATATGTTTTGTTTTTTTTTTAATATTGAATTTGTTTTACCCTCTTTATGCAGGGATGGAGGTCATTGAGAGATCCTTGAGAGATCAAAAATTGGCTGGATCTCTTAATGATCTCTCAGTGATCTTCCACTGAGCTCCACGGTCTCCTGAAAGTTTGACTCAGTCCTGAACACACAAGGATCTCCCAAACATTTGCACGGAAATGGCTTTTTCAAGACTTTAGAAGATTGTTTTAAAATTGACATCTCGACAGTCTCTCAGCAATCTCTGTGCTGTGTAAGGGCCCCTTTACACACCACGGAGATTGTTGAGTGATTGGGACAATTTTTGATCTTTGAGATCATTTGGGAGATCCTTGTGTGTTTTGGACTGAGTCAAAACTTTGAGGATATCATGGCGACTGTGGAGATCACTGAAGATCATTGATAGATCAAAAATTGACCAGATCTCTCAATGATCTCTAACCTTGTGTAAAGGGGGCATAAAGGGCCCTTAAAGACCCCATTCACTGCTTTTTTCCCCACATTTTGACAGCTCCCACAGGTTGCAATGAAAAGTTTGTGACAGATTTGGTCACATTGCCATAAATTATTTAATTATTGCAGCATCACTGTGAATCATCTTTTGCAGCCTTCCTCAGAATGGCTGAGTTCAGCGCATGTCTCTTAAAATCCCTGAGACTGCATTTAACTCCACCCTCCCTCTTATGTCATAATTGCTTATCTTAGCTGGCTAGCTCCTATGTCAGCTTGAGCCTAAGCCAACAAATATAGATTTGTCTTAAAGAATGAATGAAATAATGCATCACTGATGGTTTCAGTGGTCGATGGGATATGACCGCTCCCTGGAGTACAATAAACACAGAAACATTGTGAATGAACAGCTAAACTGCTAGCTTCAGCTAACTGCCTTTGGTCCTGGTTTGAGATAATACTACAAGAAAATAAGCTAAAATAACATCTAAGAATGACATGGTCGGTAGATGAACAAGGATTCCAGTGTGAGTGAATTGAATTTATATAAAGTAGAGGTCAAAACCGTCAGGATCGACTGCTTAACCAAGCAGTTTAATGTAGCATCACAGTGAAAATGTAACAAAATAAGCCAGAAAGACACAATATATATTATCACTTGTGGATTAGTGAACCATGTGGAAACAGTGATGTCTATTAAGATGACTGAAATCTAAAGAAAATAACAATATAAACCGAGCTTGGTAAGCGAGCTTCCGAGTAACTCTAGTTAGCTCTTAAGCTAACACCTTTGGCTCCCAGCCAAACTATATGATAGACAGCTCGTCGGCCTCCATCGGTCTATGATGACCATGGAAGAGAATCCTAAACGTCTACTCTGCTGGAACAGCACCGCCTGTGGCTGAACAGGCCGATGCGCACCGGTGTTCTACCTTCCAGCGTTGGGCGTTGGTAGGATTCAAGCCTGGGCAGGAAGATATGGAGGACAAGATGTTAGCCATGCAGCATGTCCCCCCTCTCCACGTCACTGATGAATCCAAAGGAACAGCAGGGCTGCTATAGTTTGGCACCAGCGCCGTCGCAGGAGCTGCCAGAACGATGTTGAGCACAACAGAGAACTGCCTTAGGGGCTCCGACTCCGGATTTTTCCTCAGGGTTGACTCCCAAAGCCTTTCCCGTGACCGGGTGTGCCGCAAGGCAGCAGAGGTTTGAAATCAGGGTTTACCTTCCCCTAGATGGGCTACCTTCCCAGGTTGACGAGCCACCATCTACCCGAAATATAGATAGATAGACAGCTAAGCTGGCCAATAATAGAGCACTGGGCAGGTATCAAGGTTAGTGAAGTTTACCTTTACTGATGTACAGGATGAAACATGGAAAAGTTAAAACAGCTTTTTTTTGAGAGAGGAAAATGATATAAAGGCTGTGTGGATTTGTGAGGGAGCATTTTGATATTTTTTCAATAATCATGAGGCCAACAGACACATCTGAGAAGGTTAAAACCTATAAAATTGGCATTTTTCAGCGATGGGACCTTTAATGATAATTTGAATGAATATATCTGGAGGTGTTTTACCTTTCCATCTGGGCATTTAAAACATATTTACATACATCTGCAGACCTAATGGGTATCACATGTTAGTTTCCCCCCCGTATTTATAGCTACACCCTATACAGTATACATATTATCCCGATTTGCAGTGGCCTCACACATAGTACATTTTTGTTTCCATAACAACATGGATACTAATTTCAGCTCACCTTCACAGCTGTTCTTGATGTCAAATGGCTTGTAATTAATAACCCAGCTGAAACGCTGCTCAGTAATCAATGTCAGCCTGCTTAGAGGAAATTCACATAATCCCTGCAGAAAAGCCTATCGGCATGCTTTTTCATTATCACTGCTGATGTCAGATATCATGGTAATTTAGAGATAATATGCTCTGTGTGTCTGGGCTGCTGGTAGTGAAGCGTAAAGACCTCTACAGGTATGAGGTCTGACATACAGCAGGGAAAATAAGTATTTGATCCCCTGCTGATTTGCAAGTTTACCCCCTTACAAAGAAATGACCAGTCCATAATTTTTATGGTTGGTTTATTTTAACACAGAGAGAGACAGAAGATCAATGAAAAATCCAGAAAATAATATTAAATAAGGGTTATAAATTAATTTGCATTTGATCGAGGGAAATAAGTATTTGATCCCCAAGGAAAACATGACTTAGTACTTGGTGGAGAAACCCTTGTTAGCATCCCAGAGGCCAGACGTTTCTTGCAGTTGGTCACCAGGTTTGCACACATCTCAGGAGGAATTCTAGTCCGCTTCTCTTTACAGATACTCTACAAATCCTGAAGGTTTCCAGGCTGTCGCTTGGCAACTTGAAGTTTCAGCTCTCTACACAGATTTTCTATGGGATTAAGGTCCGGAGACTGACTAGGTGACTTCAGGACGTTAATGTGCTTCTTCTTGAGCCACTGCTTTGTTGCCTTGGCTGTATGTTTTGGGTCATTGTCATATTGGAAAACCCATCCACAACCCATCATCAGTGTTCTGGCTGAGGCCAGGAGGTTCTCATCCAAGATTCTATGTTGCATGGCCCCGTTCATCGGCCCCTCAATGTGGTGAAGTCTTCCTTTACTCTAAGCAGAGAAACAGCCCCAAAGCAGGATGTTTCCACCTCCATGTTTGACAGTGGGGATAGTGTTCTTGGGGTCATATTCAGCATTTCTCTTTCTCCAAACATGACGAGTCGAGTTGATTCCAAAGAGCTCAATTTTGGTCTCATCTGGCCACACCACATTCTCCCAGGCCTTCTCTGAATCATTCAGGTGTTCATTGGCAAACTTTAGATGTGCCTTCTTGAGCAGGGGGACCTTGCAAGTACTGCAGGATCTCAGTCCATTATGGCGAAGTGTATTACCAATGGTTTTCTTGGCAATTGAGATCATTAACAAGCTCCTCCTGTGTAATTCTGGTCTGATCCCTCACCTTTCTCAGAATCATCCTTACCCCACAAGGTGAAATCTTGGATGGAGCTACAGAGCGAGGACGATTGACTGTTATCTTATATTTCTTCCACTTTTGAATAGTAACAGTTTTGAATAATAGACCACCAATAGTGGTCTCTTTCTCACCAAGCTTCTTGCTGATGGTCTTGTAGCCCATTCCAGCCTTGTGCTGATCTACACTCTTGACCCTGACATCCTTTGACAGCTCTTTGGCCTTGCCCATGATGGTGAAGAAGTTTGAATTGAAGAAACTGATTTGAGATTAGGAGTACTTTCCTAAAGGGACAGGACTAATTTATGTGCCTCATGGATACATAATCGGTCTGTGTGGGTCAGAATTCTTGTTGGTTGGTCGGGGATCAAATACTTATTTCCCTCAAATACAAATTAATTTATAACCCTACTTTAATATTTTTTCTGGATTTTTTTTTTTTTTTTTTTGATCTTCTGTCTCTCTCTGTTAAAATAAACCTACCACAAGAATTATGGACTGTTCACTTCTTTGTAAGGGGATAAACTTACAAATTCAGCTGGGGATCAAATACTTATTTTCCCCGCCATACAGTAAACAACCTTTCTTTTTAATGTTACATAATACTCCCTACCTGCCATCCTCCAGGGGAACAACCACATAAGGTGAATGTTACAGCAGAGGAGGAGGTGGATGATGATGAAGAACATATCCCAGATTTAACAACCCTCAGGCTGAACACAGACCCTACACCCTTCTTTTTGGGGGCAAACGGTAACAGCGCAGTTCTGGTCAACATTGCACTTCAGCTACTATAAAACACATCTTTAATCTTGGTGTGTGTCACATTTTTATTCCCTTGTAGATGAGGAGGTACCACCAATAAAACATGGGACTCCCATCACAGACCGACGTAGTACCTTCCAGTCTCATTTGGCCCCCGTGGTGACTCCCAGACAGGTACTGCACATGAATGCCTTGAGATGAATGTACTTAAAAGATGTAGTTGGTGGACAGCCTACTGTATATAAATTGTGAAACCAATTTGCATATGGCGGCTCATTGAAGATTCATTGCAAATGTCTTGATGAAGGTTTTGTGAGACGAGGATATAAATGTGGTAATTTATATCTGAAACATCATCTGGCTCATTCCTGCAATCCAATCTCACCCTTCAGTAACATAGCACCTCGTCTTAAAAGCTTCCACCTGCTGTGGAGTGCCATTTGTGTGAAAGTATTTACAGATATGGACATCCTCCTGAGAGGGCATAAACTAAACTGATGGAGACCTGGATGGGATTTGCATGTTTCAATGTGCACATCTGGAAGAGGTCAGAACAGATGTACGAAAGTGAGAAAAATGAGAACACAAACTGGAGATGTACTTTAAGGTTTTGGGTTTTTTTTAAAGCAAAAATAATAACATGATTATGATAATAAGTAATAAATAATAACTAAGATAATAAATATAAGATAATAATATTATTATTATTATAATATAATAATAATATTATAAATAATAAGTGGGGGGGTTGCATGCCCAATTGATCCCAGGAGCTGTGTTATCCAGGGCAATTTGCCTCTGATAGGGTCACCCAAGACAAACTGGTCCTGGGTGAAGGGCCAGACTAAGAACAATCCAACAGACTCTCATGATAAATACTAGAACAAGGATTCAGTGTACCCCGCCTGGTATGGGGTTACCGGGGCCCCACCCTGGAGCCAGGCCTGGGGGAGGGGCTCGATGGCTAGTGTCTGGTGGCCTGGTTTCCGCCCATGGGACCTGGCCAGGCTCAGCCCGAAGGAGTTACATGGGTCCGCCCTCCAGTGGGCTCACCACCTGCAGGAGGGATCATGGGGGTCCGGTGCTATGTGGATCAGGTGGCGGTCAAAGGCGGAGACCTTGGTGGCTGATCCCAAGCTTCCTAAACTGGCTTTTGGCACATGCAATGTCATCTCTCTGGTGGGGAAGGAGCCTGAGCTGGTGCGTGAGGTTGAGAGATACCGGCTAGATATAGTCAGCCTCACCTCAACACACAGCTCTGGTTCCGGAACCAGTCTCCTGGAAAGGGGCTGGAGCTTGGCCTACTCTGGAGTTGCCCTGAGCGAGAGGCTACGAGCAGGGGTGGGTATTCTTGTATCCCCCCCACCTTGCTGCCTCTATATTGGAGTTTTCCCCGGTGGACGAAAGGGTTGTTTCCCTGTGCCTTCGGGTTGGGAAATGGGTCCTGACCATCATTTGTGTCTATGCACCAAATGATGTTTCAGAGTACCCACCCTTTTTGGAGTCTCTGACTGGGGTGCTGGAGGGTGCTCCTCTTGGAGACTCCATTGTCCTACTGGGGGACTTCAATGTGCACGTGGATAATGACAGTGAAACCTGGAAGAGGGTGATTGGGAGGAACGGCCTGCCCGATCTGAACCCAAGTGGTGTTCAGTTATTGGACTTCTGTGCTAACCACAGTTTATCCATAACGCACACCATGTTCAAGCATAAGGGTGTCCATATGTGCACCTGGCACCAGGACACCCTAGGTTGCAGGTCGATGATCGATTTTGGTATCGTGTCATCAGACCTGCGACCGTATGTCTTGGACACTTGGGTAAAGAGAGGTGCAGAGCTGCCAACTGATCACCACCTGGTGGTGAGTTGGATCCGATGACAGGGGAGGATGCCATTCAGACCTGGTAGACCCAAGTGTATAGTGAGGGTATGCTGGGAACGTCTGGCTGAGGCCCCTGTCCGGGAGGTCTTCAACTCCCACCTCCGGAAGAACTTCAACCACATTCCGAGGGAGTCTGGAGACATGGAGTCTGAATGGGCCATGTTCTCCACCTCTATTGTTGAAGCAGCAGCCCAGAGCTGCGGCCACAAGGTCATCGGGGCATCTCGTGGTGGCAACCCCCGAACCAAGTGGTGGACACCAGTGATGAGGGGGGCCATTAAGCTGAAGAAGGAGTCCTATAGCTTGGTTGGCTTGTGGGACTCCTGGAGCAGCTGAGGTGTACCGGCAGGCCAAGCGGAGTGCAGCTCGGGTGGTTGCTGAAGCAAAAACTCGGGTATGGTAGGAGTTCGGTGAGGCCATGCAACAAGACTTTCGGTCGGCCTCGAAGAGATTCTGGCAAACTGTCCGGCGACTCAGGAAGAGGGAGCAGCTCCCTGTCCACACTGTGTATGGTGCAGATGGGGCACTGTTGACTTCGACTGGGGATATCGTTGGGCGGTGGAAGGAATACTTTGAGGATCTCCTCAATCCCACTGATACGCCTTCCACAGAGGAAGCAGGGCTTGTGGACAAGGGGGTGACTCACCTATCACAGGGGCTGAGGTCGCTAAGGTGGTTAAAAATCTCTTTGGTGGCCGGGCCCCGGGGGTGGACGAGATTTGCCACCGAGTACCTCAAGGCCCTGGATGTTGTTGGGCTGTCATGGTTGACATGCCTCTACAAAATTGCATGGAGGTCGGGGGCAGTGCCTTTGGCATGGCAAACAGGGGTGGTGGTTCCTCTCTTCAAGAAAGAGGACCGGAGGGTGTGCTTCTACTTTAGAGGGATCACACTCCTCAGCCTCCCTGGGAGGGTCTATGCCAAGGTACTGGAGAGGAGAGTCCGGCCGTTGGTCGAACCTCGGATTCAGGAGGAGCAATGTGGTTTTCGTCCTGGCCGTGGCACATTGGACCAGCTCTTTACCCTCTCGAGAGTCCTCGAGGGTTCATGGGAATTTGCCCAACCAGTTTACATGTGTCTTGTGGACTTGGAGAAGGCATTTGACCGTGTCCCTCATGGTTTTTTGTGGGGGGTGCTTCGGGAGTATGGGGTATCGGGCTTGTTGTTACGAGCTATTCGATCTCTGTATGACCGTTGTGAGAACTTGGTTCGTATTGCTAGCACTCGATCGGACTCATTCCCAGTGAGAGTTAGACTCTGTCAAGGCTGCCCTTTGTCACGGATCCTGTTCATAATTTTTATGGACAAGATTTCTAGGCGCAGCCCGAGAACAGAGGGTGTCATGCTTGGTAACCACAGGATCTCATCTCTGTTGTTTGCAGATGATGTTGTCCTCCTGGCTTTATCCAGCAGTGACCTACAGTTCTTGCTGGGACGGTTTACCGCTGAGTGTGAAGCGGCTGGGATGAGAATCAGCACCTCCAAATCTGAGTCCATGGTCCTTAGCCGGAAAAAGGTGGATTGTCCTCTCTGGGTTGGGGACAGGCTCCTGCCCCAAGTGGAGGAGTTTAAGAATCTTGGGGTCTTATTCACAAGTGAGGGGAGAATGGAGCGAGAGATTGACAGATGGATTGGAGCAGCATCTGCAGTGATGCGGACGTTGTACCGGTCTGTTGGGGTGAAGAGGGAGCTTAGTTCTAAGGCAAAGCTGTCGATTTACCAGTCAATCTACATTTCTCCTCTCACCTATGGTCACGAGCTTTGGGTAATGACCAAAAGAAGGAGCTCGCAGATAAAAGAGGCTGAAATGAGCTTTTTTCCGTAAGATCGCTGGACTCACCCTCAGAGATAGGGTGAGGAGCTCAGTTGTCCGGGAGAGGCTCAGAGTAGAACCGCTGCTCCTCCACATTGAAAGGAGCCTGTTGAGGTCGTGTGAGCATCTGATCAGGATGCCTCCCACTTGAGGTGTTTCGGGCACGTCCCACTGGGAGGAGACCCCGGGGTAGACCCAGGACTCGGTGGAGAGACTATATCTCCCAGCTGGTCTGGGAACGCCTTGGTATCCTCTCTGAAGAGCTGGAGCAGGTGGCTGGGGAGAGGGAAGTCTGGGCTTCTGTGCTTGAGCTACTGCCTCCGCCACCCGGACCTCCGGAAAAGCGGTAGAAGATGGATGGATGGATGGAACAAAAATAATAATCTTCTTCTTATTCTTTCAGCGGCTCCCTTTAGGGGTCACCACAGCAGATCATCTGCCTCCATCTCACCTTATCTCTTGCATCTTCTTCTGTAACTCCAACCCTCTCCATGTCCTCCTTCACTACATCCATGAAACTTCTGTGGTCTTCCTCTTTTCCTCCTGCCTGGCAGCTCCATCTTCAACATCTTTTGTCCAATATGTCCACTATCCCTCCTCTGCACACGTCCATACCATCTCAGCTTTGCCTTTCTTTCTTTGTCTCCAAACCGCTCAACCTGAGCTGTCCCTCTGATATACTCATTTCTTTTTTTTTTTTCTTTTTTTTTCCACAATATCTTTATTGAACCTTTTTTTTTTAACAAACATGATACAAACAATCAAACACTAACACTAAAGTACTACAAAAAAAAAATGCACTAAAAACACCAACAACCACCAACAAAATCAAGTCTTCAACAATGCTCCTCTGTTTAGTCTAGACAATCCAATACATAAGTATACATATTATGTTCACCAGTTTGGAATTTACAAGGTCCACACACATCATTCACCTTCTTCTTCAAGAGTTATGTTTAAATTTTTTACATAATCAATAAAAGGTCTCCATATATTCTCAAACACAATTTCCTTTGATTTCAGTATATATGTTATTCTTTCTAATGGAAGGTTTGTTAACATCTGTCTTAACCACTGAGTCACATCTGGTCTATGAGTCTTTTTCCATAATAGTGCAATACATTTTTTGGCATTAAGCAAACTGAGGTCTATGAATGTTCTTTCACTTTTATTAAAATTATGCTTTTCTGGGTACAGACCCAACAAAAACAGTTTAGGATTCAATATGATTTGTTTTGAGATTATTTTTTCAATTGTTACCCTCACCTCTTCCCAAAACATTCTTATTAATCTACATTCCCATAAACAATGAAATAGGGTTCCTTTACTTTCCATGCATTTTGTGCATGTATCTGGTATATTTTTGTTATATCTATTTAACTCCTCCGGTGTAACATACATCCGCATTAACCATTTGAAATGTATCAATTTAAGGCGTACATTTATTGATTTGGTTTGAGCTTCTGTACAAGCCAATTCCCATTGTTCCTCTGAAATTTCAGTTTGCCGATCTTCTTTCCAGTAGTTTAATCTTTTCAGTGAATTTTCACTTGAAGATAGTGTCAATGAGTTATAAAACTCTGAAATAATACCCTTTCTTTTACTATCTTTCATCATCATTTTTTCCAAGGATGAGTAAATAGGTCGAGTGAGAGCTTTATTTTGATTTGATCGAATAAAGTTTCTAAGTTGAAGATATTTAAAAAAATGTGTTCTATTGAGATTAAATTTGATCCTCAGCTCTTCAAAAGACATTATGTTATCTGCACATGGCAAATATAAATCCTGAATCTTTTGTATCCCTTTTAAATTCCATACTTTAAATACAGCGTCCGCTCTCCCTGGTTTAAAATATTGATTACCCCATATTGGACTAAATTGTGACAATAACTGTGGTTCTTTTAAATAGTTTTTAGCTTCACACCATATTTTGATCATATGCTTTACAAATGGATTTTTAACTCGTTTTTGTAATTTTTTTGCCGAATCTGAGTATATGAATATGGGAAGAGGTAAAGGTAAATTGTATGATTCCATTTCAGTCCAGTGAGGGAGATCATTTGATGAAAAATAATATGTCATAGACCTCAGTTGTGCCGACCAATAATACAACATAAAATTTGGACATTTCAGACCTCCACGATCAAATGGTAAATATAATAAAGACAGACGTAATCTAGCCCTCCTGTTGTTCCATATAAATTCCACTAACTTTTTTTTTATTCTTGAGAATAGATCTAAAGGTGGTGATAAGGGAATGTATTGAAATAAATAAAGTATTTTAGGTAAAATATTACTTTTAAGTATATTGATTCTCCCGATCATCGACATTGGTAGTGACATCCATCTCTGAGTTAACTCATTGATATCTGACATTAAGGCTTCATAGTTGACACTGGCGACTGATTCTAGCTTAGGCACAATTTGGATTCCTAAATATTTAAACTGATTTACAACATTGAATTGATTTACCTCAGGGGCTGGGAAATTTCTCTGGGTCTCATTTAGCATTAATATTGAAGATTTAGTTTTATTTATTTTATATCCTGATATTTCCCCAAAATTCTTTATTAAATTCAACAAGGTTGGAATTGATTTTTTTAGATTCGACATAAACAAAATTATATCATCGGCGTACAGGGAGATTTTATGTTCTGTTGGTCCAACTTTAATTCCATATATTTGTGAATGTAAACGTATCGCTATCGCTAAAGGTTCAATTGCCATAGTAAACAGTAAAGGTGAAAGTGGACAGCCTTGTCGACATCCTCTATTGATTTTTATTGGTTTTGAAATATTGTTATTTGTTAGGATTTCTGCTGTAGCATTATTGTATATTATTTGAACCCATTTTATGAAATTATTTCCAAGTCCAAACCTTTGTAGGACTTCAAAAAGAAAGGGCCATTCAACTCTATCAAAGGCCTTTTCGGCGTCCAGTGATAGGAGAGCTGTATCCGGTGCTTCTTTATTAAAATAAATAATATTAAATAGTCTTCTTACATTATGGAAGCCTTGTCTACCCTTTATAAAGCCATTCTGATCTCGATTAATAATATTTGGTAAAATTTCTTGTATTCGTCTTGCTAAAATTTTACAGATTATCTTAAGGTCGGCGTTTAATAGGCTTATTGGTCTCATATTTTCACATTTATTAGAGGGCTTACCTGGTTTTGGCAGCAGTATAATTAAGACATTATTTATGTATGATGGTAAATTATTATTTTGAAATGCTTCTAAAACCATTTCCAAAAAAGGTTTTATTAATTTATTCTTAAATTTTTTATAAAGGTCAACTGGAAGACCATCTGGTCCTGCACTTTTTCCTGATTTCATATTATCAATGGCTAGCCCAACTTCTTCTTGACTAATTTTAGACTCCAATATCTCCCTGTTTTCATTTGGAATACACGGTATAGATAGTTCGTTCAAAAACCCATTTAGTTTTGTTAAATCAGATTCATTTTTGGTATCATATAATTTTTCATAGTAATCTCTAAAGGCTCTGTTAATTTCTAAAGGATCTATAACTACCTGTCCGTTACTTATAATACTGGTAATTGGTGTTTTAATTTCTAATTGTTTAATCTGCCATGCTAATAATTTTCCTGATTTTTCACCTTGTTCATAAAAAGATTGTTTCAATCTTAGAAGACTCGAGGCAGCTCTATTCACTGATTTTTTGTCGTATTCAGCTCTCAAAATCAGTAATTCATTCTCCAACCTTGGGTCACTTCCTGCATACACTTTTTCCTGAAGACTTTTTATTTTATGTTCCAATTTAGCTCTCTCCTCTCTCCTCTTCTTAGATTTTGATCCTGTATAACTAATAATATGTCCCCTAATAAAAGCTTTGAAAGCCTCCCACTTTACACATGCTGATGTTTGTGTAGTATTGATGTCAAAGAACTCGTCTATCTGTTTTTCTATATACTTGACAAATTCCTCATCCTGAAGCCATTTATGCTGAAATTGCCATCTACCTGATTCCTTTGTCAATTTTTTATCTACATATATTAGACAACAGGGTGCATGATCAGAGATCACGATGTTATCATAAAAGCAGTTTTGAATCTTGGACCTTAATTCTGTGGAAATCAAAAAATAATCAATACGTGAGAATGTCTTGTAGGTACTGGAATAACAAGAATAGGCTTTAACTTGTGGTTTCATTTCTCTCCATATATCTAACAATCTCAATTCTTTCATAAAATGATTAATAGTCATCCTACATCCAATGTGCGTGCAATCCAGTCCTGTTGATCTATCTATACCTGGATTCAATGTACAATTAAAATCCCCTGCTATTATATGTTGCCCTGTAAGTGATGATAAGATAAGAAATAAATTAGCAAAGATCTTCTGATCATCTATATTGGGACCATATAAGTTCACAAGATTTATATTTTCTAATAGCAAAGAACCTTGAATGATTACATATCTTCCAAATTTGTCTCCAATTACATTTTTCACTTGAAAAGGAACTGATTTATGTATGAGAGTCATAACTCCCCTGGCCCGGGATGAGAATGATGAGGTGAAGACACTTCCTTGCCATCTACTCCTAATTCTTTTTATATCCTCCTCTATTAAATGAGTTTCTTGTAAAAACACAATTTTTGAACCCATGTCTTTTATTTTATTCATAACTTGTTTAAGTTTTTTTAAATTTTGTAGACCTCTGCAATTCCATGAAGTTAAATTAAGATTAACACTTTGGTTTATGATCAATAGAGAGTTTGGGATTACCTTGCAGTGTAAACATGCTCATACAGAGAAGCAAAAACATGAGTGGTTGAACATTCATCCTACAAACTACACACAAACAAATTTCCCCTTCCCACACTTGTGGGAAACCCCCCAAAATCAAAAGAAAAATTCCGTCTCCCGATATAGCCATCGACCGCTCCACACCCACGGGGAACAGCCTAAGCCACTCCTTCTTCATCCTCCCAATCACCCTAACTCTACTGCTTTTAATGACGTAACATTAACTCTCCTCTGTAGTTTTCCAACTTAACTCCAAAATTTTTAACAACTTTGTACATCATAGTTTTTTTTTGTTTGTTTTGTTTTTGTTTTTTTTTAATATATAATACAATCTATATTTTGTAAACTTACTATTTACTTCAAGTCAGTCAGATGCCTGTGCAAATGCTTAATTATTCTACCTTATATTTTGTTCATGCTTAGCTCCCACCAGTCTCTTCTTCTTCTTTGATCTTCTTGATGAACTCCTGCGCCTCCTCTGGGGTCTTGAAGATGTGGGTTCTGCCCTCATACGTGGTCAGCAGTCTCGCAGGATAGATTACACCATGACGAATCCCAAGGTTGCGCAGCTCCTTACGTATGGGATCAAACTGCTTCCTCAATTGTTGGATTCCTATGGCCAAATCTGGGTAGAACCGCACCTGCTGGTCCTGGTGTTTAATCTCTCCTTTAGCTCGTGCAGCGTTGAAGATCTTCATCCTGTCTCTGTTGCTAAGAAACTTCATAATTAAGGTCCTCGGCGGTCCCTTATCTCTCCGTGGGCCAATACGATGTGCATTTTCCAGAACCACTGCTGATTGCAACTCCTCGCTGCCCAGCACCTCCGGAATCCACTTTTCCAGAAAGGAACATACGTCCCGACCTTCTGATTCCTCTGGAAGACCCACCAGCCTCAAGTTATTCTGTCTCGACCGAGATTCCAAATCCAAAATATTATTTTCCAGAGATTTATTTTTTTTTTCCAAAGTGCGCACCTTTAATTGAAGACGGGTGACGTCATCTTCAGCACTAGCGAGACGGAGCTCCATCTGCGCCGTTCGTTCTACACAGTCACCCAATTCCTTTCTTATTCCTTCCAACGCTGTCATAATCCCATCAAATCTAGAGGAAAAGTCCGCTCTCATTGAACTCATGGCAGCCATCAGCGCATCTGCGCCATTCCCCGCAGACATAGCACCGTTGCCAGCCTCCTCCGCCATATATGGAGTTTTATTTGCTGCGTCACAGACCTGAAAGTCCGTTAATTTGGACTGTTTCGGCGGCTCGCTTTTTCCTTTACCTGGTTTTCCAGCCTTAGGCTTCGCCGACATATCCTCGCCCAGACGCTGGGATACGTTCTGTCCCAAATGAGAGAGTTATTTGCCGATTTTTTTTCTCCAGGAGCAGAGCAGAGTGAGACACATCCGTCCTACGTGGCAGCCATAACCGGAAGCTCGATATACTCATTTCTAATCTTGTCCCTCCTAGTCACTCCGAATGAAAATCTTAGCATGTTCAACTCTGCCACCTCCAGCTCCATCTCCTTTCTTTTTGTCAGCGCGATCGTCTCCAAACCATCCATCATAGCAGGTCTCACTACCGTCTTCCACTCTAGCTGCTACCCTTCTGTCACAAATCACCCCTGACACTCATCTCCATCCACTCCACCCTGCCTGTGTGCTCTTCTTCACCTCTCTTGTGCATTTTCCATTGCTTTGGATGGTTGGCCTTAGGTATTTAAACTAATCTAGTTTCACTACCGCTATGCCTTCCATCTTCACCGCTATGCCTTCCATCTGCACCTGCCCCCCTCTCATTCACACTCATGTATTCTGTCTTTCTTCTACTGACTTTCATTCCTCTTCTCTCCAGAGCATACCTCCACCTCTCCAGGTTCTCTTGCACCTGCTCCCTACGCTCACTACAGATCACAATGTCATCTGCAAACATCATGGTCCACAGAGACTCCTGCCTGACCTCATCTGTCAGCCTGTCCATCACTATGGCAAACAAGAAGGAGCTCAGGGCTGATCCCTGATGTAACCTCACCCCCACCTTGAACCCATCTGTCACTCCTACAGCACACCTCATCACCATCTCACTGTCCCCATACATGTCCTGCACCACCCTCACACACTTCTCTGCCACTCCTGACTCTCTCATACAGTACCACACTTCCTCTCTTGGCACTCTGTCATATGCTTTCTCCAGATCCACAAAGACACAGTGCAACTCCTTCTGCCCTTCTCTGTATTTCTCAATCAGTACTCGTAGAGCAAGCAATGGATCTGTAGTATTCTTTGTTGGCATGAAACCATACTGCTACTCACTGATTGTCACCTCTCCTCTTAACCTGGCTTCAACAACTCTTTTCCATATCTTCATAGTGTGGCTGAACAACTTTATGCCTCTGTTGTTACTACAGCTCTGAACATCACCTTTGTTCTTGAAAATTGGTACCAAAACACTTCTTCTCCACTCCTCCAGCATCCTCTCACTCTCCAAGATTGTGTTAAACAATCTGGTTAAAAAGTCCACTGCCATCTCTCCTAAACATCTCCATACCTTTGCCATTTCTGTCCTTCATCAGCCTAACCTGCTGCACATCTTTTCCAGCTCGATCTCTCTGTCTAGCCAATCGATACAAGTCCTTTTCTCCTTCCTTGGTGTTTAGCCTCTCATACAACTCACTATATGCCTTTTCCTTTGCCTTTGCCACCTCTCTTTTTGCCATGCGTCAAGATTCCAAATACTCCGGTCTACTTTCTTCATCTCCCTGACTATCCCACTTTTTCTTTACTAACCTCTTCATTTGGATACTTTCCTGCACCTCCTCATTCCACCACCAAGTCTCCTTGTCTTCCTTCCTCTGTCCACTGGATACACCACATGCACCTTTCCTCCAATTTCCCTCAATACTTTTGCTGTACTTTCCCAGTCATCTGGTAATTCTTCCCTACCACCCAGAGTCTGTATCAACTCCTTCCTGAACTTTGTGCAACTTTATTCCTTCTGTAACTTCCTCCACTTAATCTTTGGCTCTTCCTTCACTCTCTTCCTCTTCTTGCTTTCCAAAGTCATCCTACAGACTATCATCCGATGCTGTCTAGTTACATTCTCCCCTGCCACCACCTTGCAGTCTCCTATCTGTTTCAGATTTCTCCTTCTGCTTAAGATGTAGTGCACCTGTGTGTGGCTTCAATTCAATTCAACTTTATTTATATAGTGTGGTGACCCAGCACAATGTAGACTGATACTATTCACATTCAGCAGAGGACAATTTACATATGGACAGAGAGCCCCTAGGAGACAATCAGAATAATGGACTGTTGTTATACATCCCCGGATTAAGGATAGGAAGTCCGGGTGCCAGTTGGTCACGCGATTGATATGTATTGACTGATATGTGTACCGATATGCTAATGTACCATGCATTCTCTCTGTCTGTATAAAAGAGCTTACAATACATGCCTCAAGGAGCAGACACAGGATGCACACGCACACAGCACAACACAGCGCACAGCACTACAGTGTCTCATGATGATGGAGGAAATAAAACTCTGAAACCTTCCAGCTCGACGCATCTCGCCTGAACTTATTTGTTCCTCCACATTGGTGAAATCCTCCACACTGGTGACCCTTGACGAAGAATGGAACACGAGGCAAACACCCCTGAGATGACCCGGACGGGAAGCCTCAGCACGCGTCATGGTGCGCCTCTCGCCTGATCTTTTACCTCCACACTGGTGACCTGACAAGGGAGAATGACCGTCTCCTTCCTCTCACCGTGCTGTGGATCCCAAAGGACAGAGAACGCCTGCAACCTCTTCATCCTCACCGGAGCGCGCTCCGGAGTGCAGCGCTGGGACCAAAACGCACCATGAACAACACGAGCAAACGAAGGAAGCAGCCTGAACGGGGACAATCATCGGCGCCGACTGCGTTGATTTCCACCAAGCTCCCCGACTCTGACTAAACTGCGGACAGCGGACCTCCCATGCACAGAAGCCCCGCACACACACCGCAGGATTACGAGGACAGCGCAACTGCCAGCTATGTGGTCACTGCGCCAGGCGCGCGCCATGCACCAGGGACAAACCGGCTCCACAGACTTTTACATCGTGCTCCGCCGCTGCACATGCCCGAGGAACACGGCCGATCGCCATCCTTGGAACCTTTAGAGCTGCTCTCGCACCTGAAGCATGCGTGCAGCCCACACACAGGACTTTGTATGGTTTCTCAGCCACGGCGCACAAGGGGGATTTAGCCGATTGCTTTCCCCGATGACTTTAGGGCTGCTCCCGCACCTAAAGCCAAACCGCCTCACACCCTCACACAGCTGCAGTTGTTTCACAGCCGCTACGCATCCTCGGGGAATTTAGCTGCTTGCTTTCCCCACGTACTGTGGGTGTTTATATATTTACATATTTATTCCATCTAGCTACAATGCTCTGCACTGTGTGTTCATATATTCATATATTTATTCCATCCAGCTACAATGCTCTGCACTGTGTGTCTGTGTGTGTGTGTGTGTGTGTATATATATATTTTATAGTAATATGTACATATGTATATTAGCTGCTCTTGCTTGCTTGTTTTTTTTCTTGCCTTCTGATTGTTGCTCTGAGTGTTGCTATCCCTGTGCTGTTGCAATCCTGGAATTTCCCCGTTGTGGGACTAATAAAGGCTTATCTTATCTTATCTTATCTTATCTTATCTTATCCTCGCTGGATCGAGCCGCGAGAGGAGTCAGATAAAATGTTTTTTTTCACAGCCGCTGTGGATCTCCACCAGGTTTACCGGGAAAGTCCCTCACCATCGTGGATCCACATGCAATTTTTGCATGGCCCAGACACCTTTGATGTCCTGGGCCGGCATTCGCTTACTCCCACCCCCCTCCCCCTCCTCCTGCACAGCGCTTTTCCCACACCTCACTCCCTAAAGCCGGCTGATCGCTGTCTTGTTCCATTACGCACGAAACACACCGGCCCGTGCACCCACGATCCACAGCCGTTCAACGTGCTGGAACTCTGAGCGGAGCACACTGCCCTTTCCACTCCTCCCCCGTCCCCCCCACGGACTGACATGCCCTCCGACAGTTCTACCGGAGCTGGAGCCAAACGACGGGTGGGGGGGGTGTCACAGCCCCTTTTGAGCGTTCTGGGGGGAGCCGTGTGGTGACCCAGCACAATACAGACTGATACTATTTACACTCAGCAGAGGACAATTTGCATACGGACAGAGAACCCCTAGGAGACAATCAGAACAATGGACTGTTGTTATACATCCACGGATTAAGGATAGGAAGTCCGGGTGCCAGTTGGTCACGCGATTGATATGTATTGACTGATATGTATACCAATATGCTAATGTACCATGCATTCTCTCTGTCTGTATAAAAGAACTTACAATACATGCCTCAAGGAGCAGACACAGGATGCACACACACACAGCACAACACAGCGCCCAGCACTATAGTATGTCTCATGATGATGGAGGAAATAAAACTCTGAAACCTTCCAGCTTGTCGCATCTCGCCTGAACTTATTTGTTCCTCCACACTGGTGAAATCCTCCACAATAGTGCCATTTCACAACAACAGTCATCTCATAGCACTTTCAACTGTAGGGGAAACCCCCACAATTACAGAAAGACCCCAGCAATCAGGTGATCCCCTGTGAGCAAGCGCTTGGCGACGGTGGAGAGGAAAAACTCCCTTTTAACAGGAAGACACCTCCAGCAGAACCAGGCTCAGGGAGGGGCAGTCATCTGCTGCAACTGGCTGGGGGATGAGGGGATAGAGAAGATGAAAAGAACAGACAAGTAGAGAGCAAACAGCACAATGGGGACTCAATCTATGGGAGAGAACAAACAGATGTTAATGACCAGCAAAAAAAAAAAAAAATCATTGAGAGTGAAGAACGGAGTGAAGACCAGTGCATTATTGGAGGTCCCCCACCTGTCTAAACCTATTAGCAGCATAACTAAGGAAGGGTTCAGAGACACATGATCCCTCCCTAATTGTAGGCTATATCAAAAAGGAAGGTTTTAATCCTATTCTTAAAAACAGAGATCGAGTCTGACTCCCAAATCCAGATTGGCAGCTGGTTCCACAGGAGAGGAGCTTGATAACTGAAGGCTCTGCCTCCCATTGTACTTTTGGAGATTCTAGGTAGTCCAAGTAATCCAGCATTTTGGGAGCGTAGTGCTCTGTAGGGCCTGATTGTTTAGAGCTTTGTAAGTGAGAAGAAGGATTTTAAACTTAATTCTAAACTCTATGGGAAGCCAATGAAGGGAGGTCAGAACCGGAAAGATATGATCTCTCGTTCTAGTACCTGTTAAAACTCTTGCTGCAGCATTTTGGATGAACTGAAGACTTTTTAAAGATGTTTTAGGACAGCCTGATAATAAAGAGTTACAATAATCTAATCTAGAGCTAACAAAAGCATGGATCAATATCTCAGCATCACTCTGAGACAAGATGCTCCTAATCTTGGCAATATTACGCAAATGATAGAAGGCAGTCTTAGAAACAAATTTAATATATGAATTGAAAAACAGATCTTGATCAAAAATAACTCCAAGGTTCCTCACAGAACTATTAAAGTGCTGATGACACGTTTTTGACTTCCTCTAATTTTTCATCACACAATACAATATGGCGAAATAGGTTGGTCTGTGCAGTTCTAAGTCAAACAGGCTTTTTGCACCCCACATTGAGGTTGTGGGGTGCAGGGTTACGAGCCTCTGCATGGTGACTCAGTTGATCCCACAAGCTTTCTATGGGATTCAGGTCTGGAGAAAGTGCAGGCCACTCCATTTGAGGTGCCTCCAGCAGATCTATCAGTCTGGAAAAGGTTATAAATCCATTTCTAAAGCTTTTGAACTCCAGTGAACCACAGTGAGAGCCATTATCCACAAATGGCGAAAACACATAACATTAGTGAACCTTCCCAAGAGTGACCGGCCGACCACGATTACCCCAAGAGCGCAGTGATGACTCATCCAAGAGGTCATAAAAGACCCCACAACAACAGCCAAAAAACTGTAGGCCTGACTTGCCTCAGTTAAGGTCAGTGTTCATGACTCCACCATAAGAAAGAGACTGGGCAAAAATGGCCTGCATAGCAGAGTTCCAAGACGAAAACCACTGCTGAGCAAAAAGAAGATAAAGGCTCGTCTCAGTTTTGCCAGAAAACTTCTTGATGATCCCCAAGACTTTTGGGAAAATACTCTGTGGACTGATGAGACAAAAGTTGAACTTTTTGGAAGGAATGTGTCCCATTACATCCAGGGTAAAAGTAACAGCATTTCAGAAAAGGAACATCATACCAACAGAGACTGGGCAAAAATGGCCTGCATGGCAGAGATCCGGCATAAAGGTAACACAGCAGTTCAGAAGAGGAGCATTCTACCAACAGTAAAACATGGTGGTGATAGTGTGATGGTCGGGGCCTGTTTTGCTGCTTCAGGACCTGGAAGACTTGCTGTGATAAATGGAACCATGAATTCTGCTGTCTACCAAAAAATCCTGAAGGAGAATGTCCGGCCATCTGTTCATGACCTCAAGCTGCCGTTGTCTGCGATCAGCATGCACGGTCCCAACAAGTGGCTCGCCAGCTTTGGTGAAAGTCCCTCCCCTGGCAACGGGAGTCGTACCCTCGTTTCTGTTGATTCTCTGCTGCTACCAGGGTCTTCTGAGCCAGTTCGGGTACCGTGTGCAGGCGTCCTCTCGAGCAGAACGAATAATACAACCCTGGTTTGCTGCCAGTCTCATACTACTGCAGGGGGGCGTGGGATTGCTGTGTCTGTCCTCTCTGAGCCATGCAGATGGCACAGCGGTGGACATAGCGCTTCATGTCCTGACGGCACCCTGGCCAGTAGAACCGAGCCCGAAGACGCTGCAGAGTCTTCCTCACTCCAAAGTGGCCCGCCCCCAATGGCTCGTGGACCAACTGGAGCACATTGGGGCGGAGCCGTCAGGAGATCAGCTGCTGCCAGACATGATGCTGCCCAGCTGGAGACTGGCACCGTCGATAAACAACACCCTCATGACAGCAGACATTGGACCACAGGGAATGCAGGGCCTTGGTCTCTGGGTCCAGCGCAGCCACAGCCTTCCGGGTGGGCCGCTGGTTCGTGTCCAGCCACTGCCGGACCCAGGAGATGACAGGATCTCTATCCTGCTTCCTCCGAAGCTGTTGTACACCAAGGGCCTCCGTGATGTCATTGCAGGGGAGAGCTGTCCGGTGATCTGAAGAAGAGCGGTGACCTGCTGTGCTATCCCGGGCTGTAGCAGTCTGGAGAGCCCGTGAGACTGCTGGGTCATGATCCTCGGCCTGCGCTGATGGCACCGGCTTTCTGATCGCGCAGGCCCCCTGGTTCCTCATCTGGCTGTTGCCATAGAGTGTGATGGTTTGAGACCCCAGCAGGAGAGAAGAGCTGGCGGTGTCGATCTTTGTGCCCCATGCAGATCTAGTCCATTGATGCATGGGTCCTGGATGTAGGCCAGCCACAACGGGTGGTTCGTGTTCTGACCAGCCACTCCCACCCCAAGGACCTGTTGCCTGCCCAGCCTGGCACGCTCACTGGTGGCTGTGAGGATGCAGCGCTGGGTAGGTTCCCACCCTTGCCTTCCAAGTCCATCTGTGCCGGGCAGCACCCGGGCCGGACCAGGGAAATGGTGGAACCGGTGTTGATCAGGGCCTGGATTGGTGTGCTGTCCAGGCTGCATTGTAGCTACAGTCCTGGTGATTGTCCAAGTTGTCCCAGCCGTCCATCAGAGAAAATGTCTGTGGGAGGTGGCAGGTCCCCATCTGTGCCACCTCGCTCTCGGGTTAAAGCCAGTGAAAGGGTGGTTTGTCGCAGGGTGGATGCCGGGCAGTCATGCACGATGTGTCCTGGCTCCCCACAGCGGAAGCATCCTTCCTCACGCCGCTGTTGTTGTACTCTCACCGACCACGCAGCTGTGGTCTGGCGTAATTCCTCCTCCTCCTCCTCCTCGCTCTCAGCTGTGGCCTGGAAAGCTCTTTGCTTTGGTGAGGACACATCAGCTGCATGATCCATCATCGGCTTCACCTGCTCCGCTTCTGCCATGGCCATCTCCCAGCTGCTCGCTGCGTGAATCTGGATGTGTTCCTGGAGCCAGGCCGGGCGGAGCCCACGGATAAAGTGCTAGAGGGCGAGTTTCTTCACCGCCCCCGGTTCAAAATCCGGGTGGCCACGCTGTGTCAGTAACCGTATGTCTGCTGCATAGGCTCCCAGGGTCTCTCGGCTGCCTCGCCGGCGGTTGGCCAGCTGTTCCCAAGCATGCTCAGCGTTGGTTGCTCTCCCAAACCACCTCCGGAGCACTCCTTGTAGCGCTGGCCAGCTGCGACGTTCCTCAGGCCGGAGGTCAGACAGCATGCAGAGAGACAAGCCCTCCAGGGCCAGCGCGACCTTCATGGTGGCCTCTTCGGGCGTCCAGCCATTCAGCACAGTAGCCAGTTCGACCTGGGCCAGGTAGCCATCCAGCGGGGTTTCGCCGCCAAAGTGGGGGAGTTTGGCCTGTTGGCGGGTCAGTGGGACAGTCGCCTCTTGGTCGATCACCGCCTCCGGTCGCAGTGGAATTGCTGGCCTGTCCTGCCCTGAAACCAGTGGGAAGTAAGATAAGATAAGATAAGCCTTTATTAGTCCCACAATGGGGAAATTCCAGGATTGCAACAGCACAGGGATAGCAACACTCAGAGCAACAATCAGAAGGCAAGAAAAAACAACATCTAGTAAACATATGTCCATATTACTATAAATGTATATATATAGACACACAGTGCAGAGCATTATGGTTGGTTGGTGAATGTGCAGCAGAAAGTCTAAGCTCTCTCTCCGCGGATGCGGCGGGCCAGCTGGAAGTCTTTGGGCATGATGGTGACCCCCTTAGCGAAGAAGAGACCACGAGGTGGGCCTCGCTGGTCTCCTGCAGAGCCATGACGGCGAAGCTCAGGAAACGCAGGACGGTCTTGAAGTCCTGAGCGATCTCCCTCACCAGGCGCTGGACGGGCAGCTTACGGATGAGCAGCTCCGTGGATTTCTGGTAGCGACGGATCTCTCTCAGAGCCACGGGCCTGTGACGGCGAGGCCTCTTCACTCTGCCGGTGGCCGGAGCGCCTCTCCGAGCAGCCCTGGTGGCTAGCTGTCTCCTGGGGGGCTTCTTCCTCCAGTAGATTTTACGGGCGGTCTGCTTGGTTCTTGCCATTGCTCTTTATTATTCTGTCTTATATTTCTTGCACGCCGCCTAAACTCCAGCCCGGCACCCGCGTCGTTTTTGCTACAGCTCCCGGTATGTCGAGTTTCCCATTAGCACCGGGCGGCGGCCAAGTGCTAGCTAGCACTAGCTCCTCCCCGCTGTAACGTCTCCCACTGCAAACCGTGGGCAGGTTTGTTAGTAGGGCAGGTTTGCTCAGTTCGGCCCGCCCTGCTTTGAGAAAGGCAGAAGGCGGGGTATGCTGGCCCTGTCCGGTCTGCTGCTTCATTTGTCCATCTCCGTCTCTATCTGGCTGATGAGCCACTGGAGTCACCGAATCTCTACGTTAATCCTTGCTTCCATCTCTCCAAGATCCCACTCCTGACACCAGTGTGACGTTTCATGGGGTTCACACAAACAAGGAGAGATGATTGTGACGCAACAGGCTTTATTCTTCCCTCACTCAACACAGAACGGATGGGAGGTCATTTACACAGACCCCCATCTCACTCATGGTGCCACAGACATGATCTATCACATACAGGGAAACAACGCTAACTGGTCTTATAACACAGTTATAATGGCACAGCAATAACACTTAGAACACATGAATAATAACAGTCTTTGAATCCTCTGCGGCGCAAGCATGCCGGGAGAATCCTCGCCCCCTTATCACAGTCCCGATGTTAAAATACCAAAAAATGAGAAATCAAGAAGGGGGCAAACACTTTTTCACACCACTGTATTTACACAAAGGATGGTTTTGTTTTTTTGTTATCTTATCTTCAAAATATATGAACCAGAAAATCCATAGAATGTAAACAAACTGATAAAAAAAACCATCAGACCTACCACTCACCCTGGTCCTTATTTTGTTTTCTGTTGGTCATTTTTGCTTTCTCTCCCACATCCAGAAACAATCACATTTATCTTCTGATTTATTTCACCTCAATTTCGGTTAGTTTACCCCGCAGAACTGGCAGTATTGTCTTCTGTCACGTGCAGCTTCGTCAATGGTGGACGAAAAGTGTTCCGCTCCGGTCCATCTTGTGCTGTCCAGAAGGTAAATATTTCCCTTCAGAAGCTAAATAGTCCCTTTTAGAATCATAGTTGGCAAAATTTGGAGCAAATGCTTCCTCCCTGTGGAATATATGTTGTGCAATTGTTTATACATCTCTTCTTCTGCGCCCTGGAAGTTATATCAAATTCGACATGGTTCTGGTTTTGCTGATCTCGGTCCTCGGTCCCCCAGTGCAGACCAGTAAGCTATGTGTGTCTGTCATCTAGTGATGTGAAATGCTTGGTATATCTGGGTTTATTTTAGGGTTTTTTTCAGACTTTTTGACCAATCACGTGACAGGCACAGATCTGTGACACCGGCCACAGGAGAGGCAGTTCATGTAATCAAATGTAATCCTTCAGGAGTTAACTCTCGTCGCCAAATGTTATGTCTGGTAACCCAAGAGACTCAGAGAGTGGTGCTGCTGTGAACACAAACTTTATTACACAAAGTAATATCAAATACATACAAGCTGGCTGAGCACTAGCTCCTATGTGGCTACATATCGAGAGAGACGGCAAAGAGACCTAACATGGCCAGCTCCTCCCTTATACAGTATGAGTTGGCATGATGACGGTACCAGCCAGCTACGTCATCACGCCGCTCACTGTTATAAAATCCCTTTATAACACACTTCATCCATCTTACTCCAGAATTCCTCTTCTCTTCTTCTTCCTCCTGAACACTCTTCACATACTCCTGCTTCAAGATTACTCCATTTCTCTTCCTATCTGCACCATGGTAGAACAGTTTAAATCTCCTCCAGTGCTCCTAGCCTTGCTTCCCTTCCATCTGGTTTTTTGAACACACAGTATATCTCCCTTCCTTCTCTCCATCATATCAACCAACTGTCTGCCTTTACCAGTCATAGCCCCTACATTTAACATCCCTACTCTCACCTTCACACTTCTGCCTTTCCTTTTCTCTTTCTCCCTCCTAACATGCCTTCCCCCTTTCCTCCTCCTTGATCTTCAACCAACAGTAGCCCAATTTCCACCGGAACCCTTTTTTTTTTTTTTTTTTTTTTTTTGTTACTTATTTGTACCCGTAGGTAGACTTGGTTTGCAGTCTGGTGACAAGCCACCGGCTGCTGGTCGCTGCGTGCGTGAGCGCCCTAAACCTACATGTTTTTGGTGTGCGGGAGGAAACCGGAGAAATCCCGGAGTAAACCCGCGCAACACGGGGAGAACATGCAAACTCCACACAGCTCACTGTTGGTCGGGGGCTGGGATCGAACCCACGATCTCATGATCCCCGCGATCCCCCGGCCGAGGGTAAAACTGTGCTGCCACAGTGCTAAACCACTGCGCCACCGTGCAGCCCACGGTTAACAGCCCACCGTGCTGTTAACCCTGTCGGTTAACAGCACCGGTGGTGGTCGTTGTTAACCTGGGCCTCAACTGATCCGGTATGGAGATCTCATTCATGATCCGCGTGTTTGATTTGGCAAAGGTTTTATGTCAGATGCCCTTCCTGACACAACCCTCCCCATTTATCCGGGCTTGGGACCAGCACTAGGAGTACACTGGCTTGTGCCCCCACTGTGGCTGGGTTAAATCTCCTTGTCTTGGTCTGTACACATAACCAAACATGATTATGGTGGTTCCCCTCTCTTAAAGCTCACCTCCTGTTTTCTGATCAGTGAAAGAATTATCCAAAGAGGAGAGAAATGACACAAATGTATTATATTGTATTTTGAGAGCTGCAGCTGATCGAGAGGACTGTTAGTTGCTTTCGCCTCGGCGCTCTTCAAAAGTGATGACGTAACTTAGTTAAGTCTGTTTGTAGTCTTTCAATTTACATATTTTACATACTTTAAGACTTAGATGACAACCTACAGCGTTATTTATGTGGAAAATTATCTTTTAAATTGACAAACATCATATGTGTAACTTGGCAAAATTCGATGGGGATAAAAATATAATTTCTCTCTTCCCATTCACTCCAATGGAGATTTTTTTCCGAAGTAAGGCCCCATTTGCAGAAGTAGAGGGGGCGTGACTTAGGCTCTAATAGCAGTGAAGGCAGAGAAAGTTTACATGTTCGTCTCAGTAAATTAGGTTCAGAACTTAATTTAAAAAAAACTGAAACCATAACTATCAAAATTAAATCAAAAAGCCTTAAAAATATTTCACTGTACCTCTAATGAATACTGGAAAGAACCAAATTTTTATTATTATTTTAGGCTATTGCTAAAAAATGAACTTTTTCACAATATTGTAATTAATGAAGATGCACCTGAACGTTGCAGTCACCATGTTGAAGAGGAAGGACAGTCTCCTGTCTGTGAGTGGTGAAGTGTTCAATAACCACATTATCCATTGGTTGGCAAAGATATTTTTGACTAAAAACTCCCAAACTCCCACTCTATAAGTGTACTTAGCACTTCCTAATGTTGCTAACAGGATGTCCAATTAGGGGTGGGAACCTTTAGGCACCTCACGATTCAAGCCGATTATGATTCAGGGGGATCTGATTGCGATGCATCTTTTTTTTCCTCAACATATAAATATTAGAAAAAGGAGTTTCTGCACTTCATTCCAAAGAAACTGTAGCTGTTGCAGGTGCTTGTCAGCTTAAGGACATCAAAATCACAGAGGAAAAAGAGTCTGGAGCACATGGTCAGATTCACAGCCTTTATTGGTGCTAAGACTAATGTACTTGCATCCTCTTCAGTCTTCTTAGGTCGCAAACTTATTACTCATTTTGACATTTAATTTTTCGGGACATTGCATATTAATTAACACTTTACATGTAAACATGCCTGATTGTTGCCAGAGCTTGTTTGCTATATCCTTTACTGTTACAATTCACATGTGGCTGTGAATGGAAGATGCCAATACATTTATCAAGTGCATAATAATTATAATAATAATACTAATAATAATGTTTCAAATACCCTGTGTCTTCTTCAGAGTCAGACACAGAAGTGTTGTGTTAGTCTTAACACCAATAAAGGCTAGGAATTTAACAGTGTGTGCTGACTTTTTTCCTCTTTGAAAGAAATATTATATACACTTCTAAAGAAAAGTAGTATTCCTACCTGCTGGTTTCAGTCTTTCCATATTTTGGCTGAGCCGCGGCTGTGCAGGTCAGATGACCTGCTTGCCACAGACAACATTTCAAACATGTGCATTGACTGTAATCTATGGTCCATATGTCCATACAGGATGACAGCGACGTTCCAGCAAACTGATCTGAACATCCATAATTAAATAAAATGAGGAGTTTTGTGCTGGTGTTGAGTACTGCGACCACAGATATGAACATATTTACATGACATGACAAATACTGTCCAGGCGCCAACTTCTGTGTTTAAGAGTCTGCTTTTTCCCTTCTGTTAAAATTAGTTACATTATTAATCTACAGTCCATATATACAGACAGCATGAAAGCGATGCCCTAGCAACCTGACTCAAATAAAACGAGCAGTGGGTGCGTTCCGATTGCCCAATAGTATACTCTGAAGTGGACTGCACATGGTACCCGCCATATTAACTGAGATTCCAAACCGAAGAGAGCGAATGGTCTTCAGTTCAAAGGAAACTGAGAACTGAGCAGGAAAGAAGTGAACAATGGTACATCACTTCGCTGGAAGTTGACAATAAGCCATTGCACCTCAAATACAAGTAAAACAAACTGTTGTTGCTAACGTTATTGACAAGCTAAACTGATGTTGGTTAGTGTTTATATCAACTGATTGTAATAAAAATATATTTGTATTAATATTTTATTTAGGAAATATAAATTATCCACCATAGTATCAGTTCGTGTCTATGGTTACCGCGGTAACACATGGAGGAGGGAGCCGACAGTTACAGGGCGTTTAAAATGGAGAAATTCTGTGAAGAGCAGTTAACTTCACTGATAGTCCCTGAGAACCGAGCAGGGAGTAGGGAATACAGTTGAAGTACACTATGGCGGCTACCCTGTGCAGTCCGCTTCTGGGTATACTATTGGGCAATCGGAACGCAGCTACTGTGGATCGGAACGTAGCTAGACTCTCTTCCATGTTGTGCGTAACGTGAAAGACCATCCGAGTGGGCGCCAACTTCTGCGTTTAAGGTTCCGCTTTTTTCGTTCTGGCCACATACAGTGGTGTGAAAAAGTGTTTGCCCCCTTCCTGATTTCTCATTTTTTTGTATGTTTTTCACACTTAAATGTTTCAGATCATCAAACAAATTTAATTATTAGACAAAGATCCATCCATCCACCTTCTACCGCTTTTCTGGAGGTCCGGGTCGCGGAGGCAGCAGTTCAAGCAGAGAAGCCCAGACTTCCCTCTCCCCAGCCACCTGCTCCAGCTCTTCAGAGAGGATACCAAGGCGTTCCCAGACCAGCTGGGAGACATAGTCTCTCCACCGAGTCCTGAGTCTACCCCGGGGTCTCCTCCCAGTGGGACGTGCCCGAAACACCTCAAGTGGGAGGCGTCCGGGAGGCATCCTAATCAGATGCCCATACCACCTCAACTGACTCCTTTCAACGTGGAGGAGGAGCAGTTCTACTCTGAGCCTCTCCCGGATGACTGAGCACCTCACCCTATCTCTGAGGATGAGTCCACCAATCCTACAGAGAAAGCTCATTTCAGCCACTTGTATCCGCGATCTCGTTCTTTCGGTCATTACCCAAAGCTCGTGACCATAGGTGAGAGTAGGAACGTAGATTGACTGGTAAATCGACAGCTTTGCCTTAGAGCTAAGCTCCCTCTTCACCACAACAGATCGGTACAACGTTCGCATCACTGCAGATGCTGCTGCAATCCATCTGTCAATCTCTCGCTCCATTTTCCCCTCACTCGTGAACAAGACCCCAAGATACTTAAACTCCTCCACTTGGGGCAGGAGCCTGTCCCCAACCCAGAGAGGACAATCCACCTTTTTCCAGCTGAGGACCATGGACTCGGACTTGGAGGTGCTGATTCTCATCCCAGCCGCTTCACACTCAGCGGCAAACCATCCCAGAAAGAGCTGTAGGCCATTGCTGGATGAAGCCAACAGGACAACATCATCTGCAAACAACAGAGATGAGATCCTGTGGTCACCAAGCATGACACCCTCCATTCCCTGGCTGCGCCTAGAAATCCTGTCCATAAAAATTATGAACAGGATCCGTGACAAAGGGCAGCCCTGGCGGAGTCCAACTCTCACTGGGAATGAGTCCGACCGAGTGTTGGCAATATGAACCAAACTCTCACAACGGTCGTACAGAGACCGAATAGCTCGTAACAACAAGCCCGATACCCCATACTCCCGAAGCACCCCCCACAAAAAACCACGAGGGACGCGGTCAAAGGCCTTCTCCAAGTCCACAAAACACATGTAAACTGGTTGGGCAAACTCCCATGAACCCTCGAGAATTCTCGAGAGGGTAAAGAGCTGGTCCGATGTGCCACGGCCAGGACGAAAACCACATTGCTCCTGTATCCGAGGTTCGACCAACGGCCGGACTTTCCTCTCCAGTACCTTGGCATAGACCTTCCCAGGGAGGCTGAGGAGTGTGATCCCTCTAAAGTTGGAGCACACCCTCCGGTTCCCTTTTTTGAAGAGAGGAACCACCACCCCTGTTTGCCATGCCAAAGGCACTGCCCCCGACCTCCACACAGTGTTGCAGAGGTGTGTTAACCATGACAGCCCAACAACATCCAGGGTCTTGAGGTACTCAGGGCAAATCTCATCCACGCCCGGGGCCCGGCCACCAAGGAGATTTTTAACCACCTTGGCGACCTCAGCCCCTGTGATAGGCGAATCATCCCCCTCGTCCACAAACCCTGCTTCCTCTGTTGAAGGCGTATCAGTGGAATTGAGGAGATCCTCGAAGTATTCCTTCCACTGCCCGACGATATCCACATTCAAAGTCAACAGCGCCCCATTCGCACCATACAAAGTGTGGACAGGGAGCTGCTTTCCCCTCCTGAGCCGCCGGACAGTTTGCCAGAATCTCTTCGAGGCCGACCGAAAGTCTTGTTCCATGGCCTCACCGGACTCCTCCCATACCAGGGTTTTTTCTTCAGCAACCACCCGAGCTGCACTCCGCTTGGCCTGCTGGTACACCTCAGCTGCTTCGGGAGTCCCACAAGCCAACCAAGCTTGATAGGACTCCTTCTTCAGCTTAATGGCCCCCCTTACCACTGGTGTCCACCACTTGGTTTGGGGGTTGCCACCACGAGATGCACCGACCACCTTGCGGCCGCAGCTCTGGGCCACCGCTTCAACAACAGAGGTGGAGAACATGGCCCATTCAGACTCCATGTCTCCAGTCTCCCTCGGAATGTGGTTGAAGTTCTTCTGGAGGTGGGAGTTGAAGACCTCCCGGACAGGGGCCTCAGCCAGACGTTCCCAGCACACCCTCACTATACGTTTGGGTCTACCAGGTCTGAATGGCATCCTCTCCTGTCATCGGATCCAACTCACCATCAGGTGGTGATCAGTTGGCAGCTCTGCACCTCTCTTTACCCGAGTGTCCAAGACATACGATCGCAGGTCTGATGACACGATAACAAAATCGATCATCAACCTGCGACCTAGGGTGTCCTGGTGCCAGGTGCACATATGGACACCCTTATGCTTGAACATGGTGTTCGTTATGGACAAACTGTGGTTAGCACAGAAGTCCAATAACTGAACACCACTCGGGTTCAGATCGGGCAGGCCGTTCCTCCCAATCACCCCCCTCCAGGTTTCACTGTCGTTGCCCACGTGCGCATTGAAGTCCAGTAGGACAATGGAGTCTCCAAGAGGAGCACCCTCCAGCACCCTAGTCAGAGACTCCAAAAAGGGTGGGTACTCTGAAACATCATTTGGTGCATAGGCACAAATGATGGTCAGGACCCGTTTCCCAACCCGAAGGCACAGGGAAGCAACCCTTTCATCTACCGGGGAAAACTCCAATATAGAGGCAGCAAGGTGGGGTGATACAAGAATACTCACCCCTGCTCATCGCCTCTCGCCCGGGGCAACTCCAGAAAAGGCCAAGCTCCAGCCCCTCTCCAGGAGACTGATTCCGGAACCGGAGCTGTGTGTTGAGGTGAGGCCGACTATATCTAGCCGGTATCTCTCAACCTCGTACACCAGCTCAGGCTCCTTCCCCACCAGAGAGGTGACATTCCACGTACCAAAAGCCAGTTTAGAAAGCTTGGGATCAGTCCACCAAGGTCTCCGCCTTTGACCGCCACCTAATCCACATAGCACCGGACCCCCATGATCCCTCCTGCAGGTGGTGAGCCCACTGGAGGGCGGACCCATGTAACTCCTTCGGGCTGAGCCCGGCCAGGTCCCATGGGTGGAAACCCGGCCACCAGATGCTAGCCATCGAGCCACTCCCCCAGGCCTGGCTCCAGGGTGGGGCCCCAGTAACCCCATACCGGGTGGGGTACACTGAATCCTTGATATAGAATTTATCATGAGAGTCTGTTGGATTGTTCTTAGTCTGGCCCTTCACCCAGGACCAGTTTGCCTTGGGTGACCCTATCAGAGGCAAATTGACCCGGACAACATAGCTCCTGGGATCACTGGGGTACGCAAACCCCCCCACCACGATAAGGTGACGATCCACAAGGGTGATTAGATAAAGATAACACAAGTAAACACAAAATGCAGTTTTTAAATGAAGCTTTTTATTATTAAGGGGGAAAAAATCCAAGCCTACATTGCCCTGTGTGAAAAAGTGATTGCCCCTAAACCTAATACCTGGTTGGGCCACCCTTAGCAGCAACAACTGCAATCGAGTGTTTGCGAAAACTGACAATGAGTCTTTTACAGCACTGGAGAAATTTTGGCCCACTCATCTTTGCAGAATTGTTGTAATTCAGCCACATTGGAGGGTTTTCGAACAAGAACCGCCTTTTTAAGGTCATGCCAAAGCATCTCAATCGGATTCAGGTCAGGACTTTGACTAGGCCACTCCAAAGTCTTCATTTTGTTTTTCTTAAGCCATTCAGAGGTGGACTTGCCGGTGTGTTTTGGATCATTGCCATCCTGCAGAAGTGAAGCAGTGCAAGCAAGTGCGCTTCAGCTTGAGGTCACAAAGAGATGGCTGGACATTCTCCTTCAGGATTTTTTGGTAGACAGCAGAATTCATGATTCCATTTACCACAGCAAGCTTCCAGGTCCTGAAGCAGCAAAACAGCCCCCGCCCATCACACTACCACCACCATATTTTACTGTTGGTATGATATTCCTTTTCTGAAATGCTGTGTTACTTTTGCACCAAATGTAATGGGACACAAACCTTCCAGAAAGTTCAAGTTTTGTCTCATCAGTCCACAGAGTATTTTCCTAAAAGTCTTGGGGTCATCAAGATGTTTTCTGGCAAAACTGAGACGAGCCTTTATCTTCTTTTTGCTCAGCAGTGGTTTTTGTCTTGGAACTCTGCCATGCAGGCCATTTTTGCCCAGTCTCTTTCTTATGGTGGAGTCATGAACACTGACCTTAACTGAGGCAAGTGAGGCCTGCAGTTCTTTGGATGTTGTTGTGCGGTCTTTTGTGACCTCTCGAATGAGTCGTTGCTGCGCTCTTGGGGTAATTGTGGTTGGCTGACCACTCCTGGGAAGATTCACCACTGTTCCATGTTTTCACCATTTGTGGATAATGGCTCTCACTGTGGTTCGCTGGAGTCCCAAAGCTTTAGAAATGGCTTTATAACCTCTTCCAGACTGATAGATCTCAATTACTTTGTTTCTCATTTGTTCCTGAATTTCTTTGGATTGCAGCATGATGTCTAGCTTTTGAGGATCTTTTAGTCTACTTCACTTTGTCAGGCAGGTCCTATTTAAGTGATTTCTTGATTGAGAACAGGTGTGGTAGTAATCAGGCCTGGGTGTGGCTAGAGAAATTGAACTCAGCTTTTCAAAGATGTTATAAACCACAATTAATTTATGTTTTAACGGGGGTGGGGGGTGGGGCACTTTTTCACACAGGGCTATGTAGGTTTGGAATTTTTTTTACCCTTAATAATAAACACATTCATTTAAAAACTGTATTTTGTGTTTACTTGTGTCATCTTTGTCTAGTATTTAAATTTGTTTGATGATCTGAAACATTTAAGTGTGACAAACATGCTAAAAATAAGAAATCAGGAAGGGGCAAACACTTTTTCACACCACTGTAAAATTATGTTATAAATACATATTTAAGAATCGGAATTTTGCCATTTGTGCATCGATCCAGAATCTTTCACATCTGCATTGAGATGCATCAGAAAAATGATTATTTCTCCCACCCCTGTGTCCAATCAGCAATGATGCGGCTGACATCCTATTATTTCATTGGTGTGATGCAAACATGAGGAAATTACCATTTTAGAGAAAACCACATGAAACTGGCATCCCTTGGAACAATCTTGACTAATCATGCTCAAAGAGGACTGTATGATTGTAGACTCATCTGAGTGGTTAATTTTCTGGTCAAAAGGAGCCATCTTTGCTCTTTGCAATACTGCGTCTGACCACGTACTGACACCAAAGCTGCGCTGTTTCCCCCATTCTCAGCTCATGAGAAATGGGGCTGAATTCATGCCTCCCTCAATGATAGCATACATTAAAAAAACATATTGCCTTTTTACAGTTCAGTTCTTCATAATCTGGGTGCCCTTATTATTGACATACAGTATATATTACAGACGGGGACAAAATTGTTGGTACCCCTCTGTTAATGAAAGAAAAACCCACAATGGTCACAGAAATAACTTGAATCTGACAAAAGTGGTAATAAATAAAAATTCTATGAAAATTAACCAATGAAAAATCAGACAATGCTTTTGAATTGTGGTTCAACAGAATTATTTTAAAAAACAAACTCATGAAACAGGCCTGAACAAAAATGATGGTACCCCTAGAAAACATTGAAAATAATGTGACCAAAGGGACATGTTCAACCAAGATGTGTCCTCTAATTAACATCACAGGTGTCTACAAACTTGTAATCAGTCAGTCGGCCTATTTAAAGGGTGACAAGTAGTCACTGTGGTGTTTGGTGACATGGTGTGTACCACACTAAACATGGACCAGAGGAAGCAAAGGAGAGAGTTGTCTCAGGAGATTAGAAAGAAAATTATAGACAATCATGTTAAAGGTAAAGGCTATAAGACCATCTCCAAGCAGCTTGATGTTCCTGTGACTACAGTTGCACATATTATTCAGAAATTTAAGCTCCACAGGACTGTAGCCAACCTACCTGGACATGGCCGCAGGAGGAGATGGATAATACGAATGGTAACAAAAGAGCCCAGAACAACCTCTAAACACATTCATGGTGAACTCCAACGTCAAGGTACATCAGTGTCAGATCGCACCATCCGTCGTTTGAGCCAAAGTGGACTTCATGGGAGACGACCAAGGAGGACACCACTGTTGAAAACAAATCATAAAAAAGCCAGACTGGAATTTGCCAAACTGCATGTTGACAAGCCATAAAGCTTCTGGGAGAATGTCCTATGGACAGACGAGACAAAACTGGAACTTTTTTGGCAAGGCACATCAGCTCTATGTTCACAGACGCAAAAATGAAGCATACCAAGAAAAGAAGACTGTCCCTACTGTGAAACATGGAGGAGGTTCTGTTATGTTCTGGGGCTGCTTTGCTGCATCTGGCACAGGGTGTCTTGAATCTGTGCAGGGTACAATGAAATCTCAAGACTATCAAGGTATTCTAGAGAGAAATGTGCTGCCCAGTGTCAGACAGCTTGGTCTCAGTCGCAGGTCATGGGTCTTGCAACAGGATAATGACCCAAAACACACAGCTAAAAACACCCAAGAATGGCTAAGAGCGAAACATTGGACTATTCTAAAGTGGCCTTCTATGAGCCCTGATCTAAATCCTATTGAACATCTGTGGAAGGAACTGAAACATGCTGTCTGGAGAAGGCACCCTTCAAACCTGAGACAACTGGAGCAGTTTGCTCATGAGGAGTGGGCCAAAATACCTGCTGAGAGGTGCAGAAGTCTCATTGACAGTTACAGAAATCATTTGATTGCAGTGATTGCCTCAAAAGGTTGTGCAACAAAATATTAAGTTAAGGGTACCATCATTTTTGTCCAGGCCTGTTTCATGAGTTTGATTTTTAAAATAATTCTGTTGAACCACAATTCAACAGCATTGTCTGATTTTAGATAGATAGATAGATAGATAGATTGATACTTTATTTCAAACAAAAAAGTATAACAAAAGCAAAACAAATGACAAATGCAATAAAGTAACAGTATACAGTGTTCAAAAGGGAGAAGGAAGAAGTGAACACTTATTAATTCCATCTCCTCTTTTCCATAAATACACCCATGTGAATTATATACAAACTACCACATTTAAGACCCCAAGTAAACAATTAACTGTATTTTGTACATATCAACATTAACACCCATCCATCCTAGCATACATTGATGTCCATACATCAAAACCAGCCACAAACAACACGGGTATACACAGTGCTGTCCCACCCACCATTCCATAGTGTCCCATAGTGTCCCAGAGTGAGCATAGTGAATCGTACATATAAATACTACCCTTCTAACATATATCCTTTCAGCACATAATGTTTGTACCTCTTTTTGAATTGATTTCTGTTTGTACATAGTTTCAGTTCCGGCTCCAGACTGTTCCACAAATCCACCCCACAAACAGATATGCATATACTTTTATTGGTTGTTCGTATCTTGGGTTTTGTAAAGTTTAAGTCTCCTCTCAAATTAAGATCATTGTCTCTTTTTTTAAATATTTTTTGTATATTAGTTGGGAGTTGATTATTAATTGCCCTGTACATGACTTGTGCTGTCTTAAATTTAACTAAATCGATGAACTTTATGACATGTGACTTTAAAAACAACGAATTGGTATGGTCTCTATATCCTACATTATTTATTAATCCTTATAGCTCTTTTTTGTAATGTGCATATTGACTGTAGGTTGGTCTTGTAGGTGTTTTCCTTGGTATTTTCATTGGTTAATTTTTATTTATTACCACTTTTGTCAGATTCAAGTTATTTCTGTGACCATTGTGGGTTTTTCTTTCATTAACAGAAGGGTACCAACAATTTTGTCCACGTCTGTATATATAACTCACAAAAAGTTAGGGATATTTGGCTTTCAGGTGAAATTTCAGGATGCACCTAAAATGCACTATAACTTTCACAGCTGAACTTAATTTGACCTTTTCTAACCTTTTGAATGCACATGTCCAACTGTTCAGTGTTTCAGTACTTTTTGCATAACTTGGTGTTCTCTAACAAGGTGATTAACGGCAAAATTCCTGACCCATGTTTGATTCATGAATCGACCAATAAATTTTCTGATTCAGTTAGAAGTGGTATGTTAACAGTCCTCTTCATCATGCTGTTCACATTTTGACATCATGAGACCAAGATGACACCTAACAATTGATCAACAGTGCCTCGCCATTGCGAGGCTTCCAACAAGATGTTCTCAGAAGGAAGTGGCCACTGATCTTAGAGTGTCACAGAATGTCATCAGCAGGTTGTAACAGAGACACAGAGAGACTGAAAGAGTCACAGAAAGGCAAAGAAGTGGAAGTTCTTTGGCCGCATCCCACGCTGATGACTCCTTTATTGTGAACAGTGCCCTGTGGAACCGGATGATGAATGCCACTCAACTCCAGGCACATTTAAGGGAGGTGAGAGCCACCCAAGTGTCACATCAGCCCATTCAACACTGTTTACATCAGCGTGGTCTGCGTGCTAGACGATCTGCTAGGGTACCTGACCACACCACCAGGCACAGGCGCCATTGTCTTGCACGGGTCAGGAGGCATTTACACAGGACAAGGGACCAGTGGACCTTAGTGCTGTTCTCTGATGAAAGTCGATTCATGTTGAGCAGAAATGATGGCCGCCAGTGATGTTGGAGACGTCAAGGAGAGTGCTGTGGATCAGCCACTGTTGTCACCAAATGAGCCTGTGGTGGTGTTACAGTCTTGGCAGATGTGTCTAGTCACTAGACACATCTGCCTAGTCAATACAGAACTGCACGTCAATACAGAACTGCAGTACAGTGACAAGCCGATACTACCTGAATAACATCATTAATCCAGTCATTGTGCTCCTGCATGAACAACACAGGCTTAATTTCATCTTCATGGACGGCAACAGTCCAGCTCACCGAGGTCACATCATTAGGGAATGGCTGCTGGAGGCTGGGGTACCTCAGATGGAATGGCCTGCACTTTCTCCAGACCTGAATCCCATAGAAAATCTATGGGATCAACTGAGTCACCTTGTAGAGGTTCATAACCCTGCACCCCACAACCTCAGTGACCTGAGGGCCACCCTTCAAGAAGAGTCGAATGCCATGCCTCAGCAGACAATAAGTCGACTTGTGAACAGCACGAGACGTCGTCAAGCTGTAATTGATGCTCAAGGGCACATGACAAGTTATTTAGACATTGACATTTTTTGTTGTGATACACCCACCACTGTTGTTGGCTTTTGTTTCAATAAGTTGTTTGAGATGAGGAAATCACCATTGCATGCTTCTACTTAAATGCCCTACTTTCATGATATATCACTGCCGCGTGAACTTTTACATTTTCCATAAATTTCACCCGAAAGTCAAATATCCCTAACTTTTTGTGAGTAGTGAGAGAGTGAGTGAGAGTGAGTGAGTGAGAGAGAGAGAGAGAGAGAGAGAGAGAGAGAGAGAGAGAGAGGAAGAATAACAAGTATTTCTTTTATTTATTCTTCAGAAATCTTAAATTACAAAATCATATACATTATTTGACAAAAACAGTGTCACACATTCACAGAAAGTAACAGAGTCTACTCAACGTTTGCTTTTGTAGAATGCAGAAACCTTTTAAGCAATGCTGTTTGTATATTGAACATGTAAATTAAACTATAAAGAAATGGTAATAAGTGGCCATCATCTGAGTGAGATGTAATTTTTTTTTTTACAAAATCACAAGTAAACTCAGTGTTCATTTCTTGGTCTTCTAATATTGGCTGATCTTCATGATCTCTGTGAGGTGGAGGGCTTGGCTGGGTGAAGATGATCCTCAGCCCCATAGCAAACTTAACAGTGTAGGTTCAGGCATTCCTGGATCTGCTCCCCGTTTGAAGCCGAGATAGAGGACTGTTGGGATGAAGCCCCATCGGATGACAAACTGACCGCACTGGAACAGCTGCTGCAGCCTCTGCTTGGTCTCTTTGCTCAGTTTAGCCATGTTTTTATTCCCAGACAGAGGAAGCTACTTTGAAAACTCGTGCTTTTGCTCCAAGGGCAGTTAAACCGGAAGAGAGAGAGAGAGAGAGAGAGAGAGAGAGAGAGAGAGAGAGAGAGAGAATATATCTGTCTATATATGCATTTCTTAAATCTGAAAGCCAGAGGCTGAAAAACAGAGGAAGCCTGGCTTCCCTTGGCTTCTGGGAGAAAATGCCACTGGAAAACTCAGCTAACTGAACAAAAATTCAGCCAGCCAGTGCTCTTAATGCCAGCAGATTGAGGGTTATCACTGGCAGCCACCAGCATTTTTAACCTTTAAATTCTCAGGGGGTTTTCTTCCTCAGAGACTGTGTTTTTCCCTTAAACAATTGACTGATGCAGCTCTGTTGATTAATCAGAAGTGTCAGACAACATGCTGACCTCAAAAGTTGTCATCGCTACAGATGCAGCAGCATTTTTAGACTCTATTTTGAAAGTGACTGTTATTGAGTATACAGCACTCAAGGTTTTAGTTGGTCTGTGTGTTTATGATTAAAACTGTACTGAACAAAACAGCATCAGCAGTTTACATGTAGATTAGCATAAATCAAGGTACAGTATATTTGAGAGCATTAACGGTGTTGATGGAACAGCATCACTTCTCCTGTTATGTGTTGCAGGTTAAAATGGTCTTGGAGAAGCTCTATGAAAATAAGAAGATTGCCAGTGCCACTCACAATATATATGCATACAGGTAGGTAACATCAAGTATACAGGTTCCAGCAGAGCAATTTAACTGGACAATAGGCATTTCAGAATGTATGTGTATATTTCACAATAGCCATACTTGATAATTACCTCCGCCAAGGAGGTTATGTGATCTTCGGCGTTGGTTTGTCTGTCTGTCTGTTTGTTTGTTAGCAAGATAACTCAAAAAGTTATGGACGGATTTTCATGAAATTTTCACAGATTGTCAGAAATGGGGTATCCTACAGATGATTAGATTTTGGTGGTGATCCAGATCACCGTCCACAAGAAAACCGCCATTACGCAAAATGCCATTTTCGTGAATAACTACTGAACCACTAATCCTATCATTGTCAATCCAATTGCTTGTCATATGTTTTCACGGTCAAGGAATCTGAAAACGTACACACAGACACTGTATGGGGGGAACTGTTTGTGACTTCAGCTGGACTTCAGCTCCGCATTCAACACCATCCGCCCCGCTCTGCTCCGGGACAAGCTGTCCCTGCTCAACGTGCCTGACTCCCTCTGCAGGTGGATCATCGACTTCCTGACGGACCGGAGGCAGCATGTGCGGCTGGGAAAGACTGTCTCAGACTATACTAGCATCAGCACCGGATCACCCCAGGGCTGTGTACTTTCCCCCCTACTCTTCTCCCTTTACACCAACTCCTGCACCTCCAGCCACCAGTCTGTCAAGTTGATCAAGTTTGCGGACGACACCACCCTCATCGGGCTCATCTCCAACGGCGACGAGTCCGCCTACAGGAGAGAGGTGGCCCAGCTGGCGTCCTGGTGCAGCAATAACAACCTGCAGCTGAACGCTCTGAAGACAGTGGAGATGATTGTAGACTTCAGGAAAGTCACTACTCCTCTGCCCCCCCTCACCCTCTCAGGCTCTCCCATCACCACTGCTGATTCCTTCCGCTTCCTAGGCACTACCATCACCAGGGACCTCAAATGGGAGCTGACCATCAGCTCACTCATCAAAAAAGCCCAGCAGAGGATGTTCTTCCTGCGGCAGCTGAGGAAGCTCAAGCTACCCACCAAGATGTTAGTGCAGTTCTACACAGCCATCATCGAGTCCATCCTCACCACCTCCATAACCGTGTGGTACGCAGGAGCCACTGCCAGGGACAGACTAAGGCTGCAGCGCGTCGTGCGCACTGCTGAGAAGGTGATCGGCTGCAAGCTCCCATCTCTCCAGGATCTGTACATCTCCAGGACCCGGAGGCGTGCTGGCCGGATCATAGCCGATCCCTCACACCCTGGTCATGTACTGTTTGCCCCCCTCCCCTCTGGTAGAAGACTTCGGTCCATCCAGACTAAAACCTCCCGTCACATGAACAGCTTCTTCCCCTCTGCCATCAGACTGCTGAACACTAAGTGACTCTCGTGCACCATGTACAGCAGCTCAACCAGACTCATGTCAATCATCACTGTTTTCTTCCTGCATTACCGACTGCACTATATAGTTCTCCACAGTATCTGCTGCTGGCTAATATATATTTTAACTGTTGACCAGTATCACTTAATCTTATCCTACACTTTATTACATGTATAGTTTATTTCTCTTATCTTATCATGTTTAATGTTGCAGCATTGTACCGAGACAAATTCCTAGTTTGTGTACTACATGAACAATGGCAATAAACCTGATTCTGATTCTGATTCTGATTCTGATTCTGAACTGTGGCGCTTAACCGCCATTGCGCAAAATGCCATTTTCGTGAATAACTACTGAACCACTAATCCTATCATTGTCAATCCAATTGCTTGTCATATGTTTTCATGGTCAAGGAATCTGAAAACGTACACACAAACACTGTATGGGGGAACTGTGGCGCTTGGCGGAGGTCTGCGCTCTCCGAGTGCTTTTCTAGTTTAATATGGGTTTTTCTCCACTCCATTTCACAGATTTTCTAAAAAAAATTGTTACTTAGAGTAACTGCGTTCACATCTTATACTGTGAGAATAGTAATGCTGTTTTGTGTACTTCAGTTTCCACAGTGAGGTGCTGGTTGATAAGAAACAGCCACCACAACCCGGATACTGTGTTGGTGTGTTATGGATTAATGCCAATGATTAGCTTGGTTAGCTGTGAAGTTTTAATTTAAGTTTAGTTTCCCCAATGTTTAGATTAAGGCCTCACAGCATACATATCTTAATAAAGCCTAACAGCATTGTACGTGCTTCTGACTCATTTCCTCCTCTGAAGATGAAAGTAAGAAGGTGGCCAAGAGAACGTAACCAATAGTGGAAATATCAATGGTCAATGATAAATGAGCTTATAAGCTAATAGCCTTGCCTCGGTACAGACAGGAAATCGTTCTCAAGTATTTTATTGCAAGGAATCCGAAACGTTGCAATCCAGGTACACAGCTAGTGAGTAGGCTAGCCATACTGGCCATGGAACCTGTACTTTATCTGTAATCCTACTCGCAGACAGACAGACCTTGGTGGAGGTATGTGCTCTATTAAGTGCTCCCTAGTTCAACATGTGCATACATGGCTGTAATAGCCTTATCAGTCAGCCTGTATCCTCATAACTACAGCGCATAAGGCTGTGATATATCCATGGTCCCACATTCTCTCTCATGTCTCTCACGCTCTGGGCTGCACGGTGGCGCAGTGGTTAGCACTGCAGCAGCACAGTTTACCCTTGGCCGGGGGATCGTGGCATCGTGGGTTCGATCCCTAGGTGTGAATGTGTGTGTGAATGGTTAAGGGATAGCGCCGTATCGTGGCTGCTTCATCCATCCAGGTGGTGGATGACCCTCAATTTCCCCTCTGGGGATCAATAAAGTATACTAAATCTAAAAAAAAAATAAAAAAATGTCGTGTTGCTTGAATATGCACACTTAAATTAAAAAAAAAAATCTCTCAGTGGAAGTGATTTCTGTTTACTACAACTGCATGCAGTCTGATTTTAATCTAAGATGTAATAATAGACAAATATAAAGACATACAGTTATGTTTTATACGTTCAGGGGTGTACATCTGACAGCTTCTCCAAAAAGCTACCGTACTTGGATCCAAGTGAGCCTCTCATGAGGTTAGAAGCACTCCTAAAAATAAAACTCAGAATGCCTAGCTGTCTGCTGGTCTCAACACAGATCAACCGCCTGGAACGATGCCTTGGCTTTTATTGGTGGGAGGTGTTGCAACTTTGCCCACTTTTAAGAAAACCAGCGTGAGGAGGTGATGACTGGCACGCTCCCTCCTGCAAATCAACACATCATGCTCCTGCTTGTGAAATTTCGCCCCCATGCGTGTCCACGTGCACACACAGACGTGACTGAAAAAGGGTGAAACAGTTTCAGTCCTACTTCATCTTTTCCAGTGATGACTAGCAAATCTGGGGGCCTCATGTGTAAATGGTGCGCACCACAAAAACACGGCATACGCTGATTTTCACGCACACAGTGAGATGCATGAAAACAAACATGATGTGAGAATCTGCGGGCGGAGCCGCAAAGTTTTCACCTGCTGTGAGAAGTTGCGGGCTGTCCGCAGAATTCTGTTTGACTATTAGGTGGATCTGTTAAACTACATAACAGCTGAAACACAGAATGTGTTAAAATAACATTTCTACTTCAGTTAAAATCATTTGTCTAAGAATTAGTGGTTGGAAAAACATGATTATTATTACGTGATTTATCTCCATATCTTATGTTGTGCTTTCCCACAGGATTGACAATCATAGTGTGACGTAGGCGAGGTTCACACAAAGAAAGGGAGCAGATGGCTGCGACACAACAGGCTTTATTAAAACATACCACACAATCACAGACAGGAGGGGAGGTCATTCTCACCGACCTCCGCTTATATCAGGGTTACACAGACATATAATCACTCCTGCTCTAATTCTACCTATAACACTGCTGGGTCATTATAACACAGTTATAATGACACAGCAGTATAATAACACAGTAATAACACTAAACATACACGAAAATATAACGTCCTCTGCTGACAACGCATACCAGGAAAATCCATGGCCCCCTTAACACAGCCCCGACGTTACAATAGTTAGAAGAGTGACAGAAGGGATGTTTTTTTCATTTACATAGTCATTAGAGGGAGGAATTGAGGCGGAGTAAAGAGATCGTGCACATGCGCTGGTTTTCACATGAGGTGGGATGTGTAAAGAAAAGGAGCGGAGAATCGGGCGTGCGCACAGTTTTATAAATCTGAAAATTTTTGTGCAGGCATACTTTTCAAATTTTGTGAGTACGCCGTCTTTTAGTATGAAAGCTGCACTATCCTTTATACATGAGGCCCCTGGTCTCCCTAAATTTTTCTGAACTACAGTGTCTCACAAAAATGAGTACACCCCTCACATTTTTGTAAATATTTTATTATATCTTTTCATGAGACGACACTGAAGATATGACACTTTGAAACAATGTGAAGTAGTCAGTGTACAGCTTGTATAACAGTGTAAATTTGCTGTCCCCTCAAAATAACTCACACAGCCATTAATGTCTAAACCGCTGGCAACAAAAGTGAGTACACTCCTAGTGAAAATGTCCAAATTGTGCCCAAGTGTCAGTATTTTGTGTGGCCACCATTATTTTAAAGCACTGCCTTAACTCTCTTGGAAATGGGGTTCACTAGAGCTTCACAGGTTGCCACTGCAATCCCCTTCCACTCCTCCATGACAACATCACGGAGCTGGTGGATGCTAGAGACCTTGCGCTCCTCCACCTTCCGTTTGAGGATGCCCCACAGATGCGCAATAGGGTATAGGTGTGGAGACATGCTTGGCCACTCCATCACCTTTACCCTGAGTTTCTATGGTCTGAGCAATGACAAGCTGACCCCCCTATCCCTCCAACCTCTGCAACAATGCTGGCAGCACTCATACATCCATTTTCAAAAGACGACCTCTGGATATGACGCTGAACACATGCACTCAACTTCTTTGGTTGATCATGGTGAGGCCTGTTCTGAGTGGAACCTGTCCTGTTAAACCACTGTATGGTCTTGGCCACCGTGCTGCAGCTCAGTTTCAGGGTGTTGGCAATCTTCTTATAGCCTAGGCCATCTTTATGTAGAGCAACAATTATTTTTTTCAGATCCTCAGAGAGTTCTTTGCCATGAGGTGCCATGTTGAACTTCCAGTGACCAGTATGAGAGAGTGTGAGAGCTATCAATCAATCAGTGCATCAGATTTATATAGTGCTTTATCATAGACACTCAAAGACACTTTACAGAAATTAAGGGTCATCCACCACCTGGATGGATGAAGCAGCCACAATACGGCGCCATCCCTTTAACCATTCACACACACACATTCACACCAAGGGCCACTTTAGAGTCTCCAATTAACCTAACCTGCATGTTTTTTGGCATGTGGGAGGAAACCGGAGAAATCCAGGGGTAAACCCACGCATACACGGGGAGAACATGCAAACTCCACACAGATCACTGTTGGTCGGGGGCTGGGATCGATCCCACGATCCCCACGATCCCCCGGCCAAGGGTAAACTGTGCTGCCGCAGTGCTAACCACTGCGCCACCGTGCAGCCCAAAGCTATAACACCAAATTTAGCGCACCTGCTCCCCATTCACACCCGAGACCTTGTAACACTAACGAGTCACATGACACCAGGTAGGGAAAATGGCTAATTGGGCACAATTTGGACATTTTCACTTCGGGGTGTACCCACTTTTGTTGCCAGCGGTTTAGACATTAATGGCTGTGTGTTGAGTTATTTTGAGGGGACAGCAAATTTACACTGTTATACAAGCTGTACACTGACTACTTTACATTGTATCAAAGTGTAATATCTTCAGTGTTGTCCTATGAAAAGATATAATAAAATATTTACAAAAATGTGAGGGGTGTACTCACTTTTGTGAGATACTGTATTTGACAGCTATAGAAAATACTATTAGAAATATAAATAAAAAAATCAATGACCCAAGAACTTGTTGGTGCCAATTTGGGCATTTTTATTTAATTTGATGTCAATGTGAAGACATCCAAAATTGTTTTTTTTTAACAGAACAAATACAGTGTTGTAGATATATTTGACAGCATTAACACCTTGTCTAACTGTTGGGCTGGGGCTGCTACTTACTGAGGTACGCTTTGGTTCTGATGGTGATTTAGCAAGCTGCTACTTTCACCTTGGCTAAGTCACAACAGGGGTCGTGGTTGCACATATAACTGAGAAAATAGATATGTAAAGAAAGAAATCCCATTACACATGCAACATGTAAAATATATGGTCCTAGTGAGCCTATATATAGTTAGCAGAAGTGGGTAAATGTGACCTAATTATGATGTAAACAATGTGGTTCTGAAAGCCCCTTCGTTCTGGCAGTAATGACACCACAGCTCAGGTTCATGGTTCTCTTTACTGAATAGTACAGAAGTATCCATTGCTCAGTGTGACCAGCAGCAGCAACATACAGCTCCACCACATGGAGAAGCAGCAGTAAAAGGGCATTACTGCAACACTTTTCTTTTACAGTGTTATCATATAGCTTTATGACAATATAAGTGTTGTTCTCTTGACAAACTTTTTTCTACCGTGAACCTGTCTTATTATTAAGATGAAAAATAACAACATAGTGAAAACAGTAAACATGTAAAATACTAAAAATAAAATGAGTTTCCACAACACAAAAATAAAACATACTAGCGGCTAACAAGCTAGAGGCTACTAAGCTAGAAACTTTTTCATTAATTCAGAACGTAAGATTGAGAATACAAATAAACTCAGCCACAGTCATAACATATCTAAAGAGACAATTTAATAGATTAATTCACAAAGTTTTTACAGAGCTGTATGAGATATGGGGGCGGCGCGGTGGTGCAGTGGTTAGCACTGCGGCAGCACAGCAACTCACCCTTGGCCGGGGGATCCGGGGTTCGATCCCAGCCCCCGACCAACAGTGATCTGTGTGGAGTTTGTATGTTCTCCCCGTGTCTGTGTGGGTTTAATCCGGGATTTCTCCAGTTTCCTCCCACATGCCAAAAACATGCAAGTTAGGTTAATTGGCATCAAAACTAGTGATTCTAAATTGTCCTTAGGTATGACTGTGAGAGTGAATGGTTGTCTGCTTCTCTGTGTTGGCCCTGCGATGGACTGGCGATCTATCCAGGGTGTACCCTGCCTCTCGCCCAAAGACGCTGGGATAGGCTCCAGCCCCCCCGTGACCCGAAAAGGATTAAGCGGAAGAAGATGAATGAATGAATGTATGAAATACATACCACCACAGGGAGATGCAGCAGCAAAAGAGGATTATGGTACGTGTCCACTGGAGCCATCATTTTTCCACTTCCATTCATTGTGTATTGGAAACGCAATGGAAAGCATTTGGCTCCAGTGTGGTGAAATTCGGGCTGTGGTGTGTCAAGTAGCCCATACTTCCCCCTACCGCTCATTTGCATAAAGCTGCAAATGAGTCCTGTATGCCAGCATACCTTGGAGGCAGCAATCTGGTCCTGAGCATTTAAACCAGCGGTTTTTGATGTCAACTAACAACGGATTCATTAACTGAACCTACTATTTCTCGCACAAAGTGTTGATAGAGGCATTTTTCACTGGTTTGTTTTACAGATATAAGACTCATAGTCTGCCATGTTATCCAGTACTTCAGTCTGTGAAAGACTGCCCACGACTGGATCTGATGACTAGTAAATGACCAGTAAATTACTTGTTTATACAGAGATTTTAACAGACACAGTAAAAGATTTTTAACAAAGCAATCAGGACTGTGAGGCAACTTCACTTCTCTAATCTTATTAATTCTAACATAGGGAACTCCAGAGTACTTTTTAACACCATTGATCACCTCATTAATCTGGCTTCTGACCACACTACCCATCTCATTTCTTTGAAGTGTGATGAATTTGTTGGCTACTTTAGAGACATGATAGCCAACATCAGGTCTGACATTGCTCAATGTCATAACAGCCGAAGAAATGCCCAGCTTACAGAGTGAAACCACTTTGGATAGTTTTACCCTAGTTGATACAGAAATGCTTAGTGAAGTGGTAGCAGCACTGAAGTCCTCCACATGTACCCTTGACCCAATCCCAACCTCCTTTTCTCATGATTTTAAATCATTCACTGCAACAAGCCATATTCCCCACGGCATTTAAAACTGCACTTGTGAAGCCTCTTTGAAAAAAAGTTAGCTTGATACCAAACAATTACAAATCAATCTCAATCTTCCTTTTTTAAGTAAAATTTTAGAAAAATTGGTGTACACAATAGAGTAGAATTAGAGTTAAATAAATATAAATAGCCCTCACAAAAGTAGTCAGTGATATAAGAATCCATTTAGATGCCAATAAATCTTCGGTGCTGATGCTACTTGGCTTGATTGTTGCTTTTGATACTGTGGGCCACAAAATTCTTTTAAATAAATTAAGGAGACATATTGGGCTGACAGACACTTTTTAACTGGTTTTTGTCTTATCTTAACGATAGACAGTTCTTTGTTGAAATTGATAACTTCTCTAAAACCCACAAAATAACCTGTGGGGTTCCACAAGGATCAATTTTAGGGCCTCTTCTTTTTAATCTATACATGGTGCCCCTCGGTGATGTCATCAGGAGACATGACATTTGTTTTCATAGTTATGCTGACGACAGTCAGCTATATGTAGCCATGTGACCAGATGACAGTGTCATGTCTGCTGCGTATTTGTGCAGTGAACAAATGAGTTAATATGAGACCAGTATGCAAGTGAAGTAAACGTGTTTATTAAACAAAGGGAAAATAACATACAAAGTGTCCATGTAACAGTCCAATGAGTAATAATGGAGTGATGACCGGCTACAAACTCTGTTGGTTGAGGAGAAATGCCCCACACACTCCCAATCGGACTGGAGCGGAGAGAAAGGGCAGTAATTAATAATGAGGAAGACTTACATGAATGTTGGAGTGGAACAGGCTCTGGAAATCTCAGGCCCCTGAGATCCTCAGGCTCCAAACTTTTAGTTGTCCCAAAGTGTAGGACCAAAATATTTGGTGAGGGAGCTTTCAGTATTTATGCTCCAAGCCTCTGGAACATTCTGCCTGAGGATCTGAGGTCATCTGGAAGTGCTGATATTTTTAAACGTAATCTCAAAACCTACCTCTTTAGACTTGCTTTTGATTAAGAATAACATCTTCCTTTTTAAAATTTAATTTTATTATCTTTGTTTTTTTATCACTCTTATTCATTTTTTTTTTCCACAATATCTTTATTGAACCTTTTTTTTTTTAACAAACATGATACAAACAATCAAACACTAACACTAAAGTACTACAAAAAAAAAAAAAAAAAATGCACTAAAAACACCAACAACCACCAACAAAATCAAATCTTCTACAATGCTCCTCTGTTTAGTCTAGACAATCCAATACATAAGTATACATATTATGTTCACCAGTTTGGAATTTACAAGGTCCACACACATCATTCACCTTCTTCTTCAAGAGTTATGTTTAAATTTTTTACATAATCAATAAAAGGTCTCCATATATTCTCAAACACAATTTCCTTTGATTTTAGTATATATGTTATTCTTTCTAATGGAAGGTTTGTTAACATCTGTCTTAACCACTGAGTCACATCTGGTCTATGAGTCTTTTTCCATAATAGTGCAATACATTTTTTGGCATTAAGCAAACTGAGGTCTATGAATGTTCTTTCACTTTTATTAAAATTATGCTTTTCTGGGTACAGACCCAACAAAAACAGTTTAGGATTCAATATGATTTGTTTTGAGATTATTTTTTCAATTGTTACCCTCACCTCTTCCCAAAACATTCTTATTAATCTACATTCCCATAAACAATGAAATAGGGTTCCTTTACTTTCCATGCATTTTGTGCATGTATCTGGTATATTTTTGTTATATCTATTTAACTCCTCCGGTGTAACATACATCCGCATTAACCATTTGAAATGTATCAATTTAAGGCGTGCATTTATTGATTTGGTTTGAGCTTCTGTACAAGCCAATTCCCATTGTTCCTCTGAAATTTCAATTTGCAGATCTTCTTTCCAGTAGTTTAATCTTTTCAGTGAATTTTCACTTGAAGATAGTGTCAATGAGTTATAAAACTCTGAAATAATACACTTTCTTTTACTATCTTTCATCATCATTTTTTCCAAGGATGAATAAATAGGTCGAGTGAGAGCTTTATTTTGATTTGATCGAATAAAGTTTCTAAGTTGAAGATATTTAAAAAAATGTGTTCTATTGAGATTAAATTTGATCCTCAGCTCTTCAAAAGACATTATGTTGTCTGCACATGGCAAATATAAATCCTGAATCTTTTGTATCCCTTTTAAATTCCATACTTTAAATACAGCGTCCGCTCTCCCTGGTTTAAAATATTGATTACCCCATATTGGACTAAATTGTGACAATAACTGTGGTTCTTTTAAATAGTTTTTTAGCTTCACACCATATTTTGATCATATGCTTTACAAATGGATTTTTAACTTGTTTTTGTAATTTTTTTGCCGAATCTGAGTATATGAATATGGGAAGAGGTAAAGGTAAATTGTATGATTCCATTTCAGTCCAGTGAGGGAGATCATTTGATGAAAAATAATATGTCATAGACCTCAGTTGTGCCGACCAATAATACAACATAAAATTTGGACATTTCAGACCTCCACGATCAAATGGTAAATATAATAAAGACAAACGTAATCTAGCCCTCCTGTTGTTCCATATAAATTCCACTAACTTTTTTTTTATTCTTGAGAATAGATCTAAAGGTGGTGATAAGGGAATGTATTGAAATAAATAAAGTATTTTAGGTAAAATATTACTTTTAAGTATATTGATTCTCCCGATCATCGACATTGGTAGTGACATCCATCTCTGAGTTAACTCACTGATATCTGACATTAAGGCTTCATAGTTGACACTGGCGACTGATTCTAGCTTAGGCATAATTTGGATTCCTAAATATTTAAACTGATTTACAACATTGAATTGATTTACCTCAGGGGCTGGGTAATTTCTCTGGGTCTCATTTAGCATTAATATTGAAGATTTAGTTTTATTTATTTTATATCCTGATATTTCCCCAAAATTCTTTATTAAATTCAACAAGGTTGGAATTGATTTTTTTAGATTCGACATAAACAAAATTATATCATCGGCGTACAGGGAGATTTTATGTTCTGTTGGTCCAACTTTAATTCCATATATTTGTGAATGTAAACGTATCGCTATCGCTAAAGGTTCAATTGCCATAGTAAACAGTAAAGGTGAAAGTGGACAGCCTTGTCGACATCCTCTATTGATTTTTATTGGTTTTGAAATATTGTTATTTGTTAGGATTTCTGCTGTAGCATTATTGTATATTATTTGAACCCATTTTATGAAATTATTTCCAAGTCCAAACCTTTGTAGGACTTCAAAAAGAAAGGGCCATTCAACTCTATCAAAGGCCTTTTCGGCGTCCAATGATAGGAGAGCTGTATCCGGTGCTTCTTTATTAAAATAAATAATATTAAATAGTCTTCTTACATTATGGAAGCCTTGTCTACCCTTTATAAAGCCATTCTGATCTCGATTAATAATATTTGGTAAAATTTCTTGTATTCGTCTTGCTAAAATTTTACAGATTATCTTAAGGTCGGCGTTTAATAGGCTTATTGGTCTCATATTTTCACATTTATTAGAGGGCTTACCTGGTTTTGGCAGCAGTATAATTAAGGCATTATTTATGTATGATGGTAAATTATTATTTTGAAATGCTTCTAAAACCATTTCCAAAAAAGGTTTTATTAATTTATTCTTAAATTTTTTATAAAGGTCAACTGGAAGACCATCTGGTCCTGCACTTTTTCCTGATTTCATATTATCAATGGCTAGCCCAACTTCTTCTTGACTAATTTTAGACTCCAATATCTCCCTGTTTTCATTTGGAATACACGGTATAGATAGTTTGTTCAAAAACCCATTTAGTTTTGTTAAATCAGGTTCATTTTTGGTATCATATAATTTTTCATAGTAATCTCTAAAGGCTCTATTAATTTCTAAAGGATCTATAACTACCTGTCCGTTACTTATAATACTGGTAATTGGTGTTTTAATTTCCAATTGTTTAATCTGCCATGCTAATAATTTTCCTGATTTTTCACCTTGTTCATAAAAAGATTGTTTCAATCTTAGAAGACTCGAGGCAGCTCTATTCGCTGATTTTTTGTCGTATTCAGCTCTCAAAATCAGTAATTCATTCTCCAACCTTGGGTCACTTCCTGCATACACTTTTTCCTGAAGATTTTTTATTTTATGTTCCAATTTAGCTCTCTCCTCTCGAGTCTTCTTAGATTTTGATCCTGTATAACTAATAATATGTCCCCTAATAAAAGCTTTGAAAGCCTCCCACTTTACACATGCTGATGTTTGTGTAGTATTGATGTCAAAGAACTCGTCTATCTGTTTTTCTATATACTTGACAAATTCCTCATCCTGAAGCCATTTATGCTGAAATTGCCATCTACCTGATTCCTTTGTCAATTTTTTATCTACATATATTAGACAACAGGGTGCATGATCAGAGATCACGATGTTATCATAAAAGCAGTTTTGAATCTTGGACCTTAATTCTGTGGAAATCAAAAAATAATCAATACGTGAGAATGTCTTGTAGGTACTGGAATAACAAGAATAGGCTTTAACTTGTGGTTTCATTTCTCTCCATATATCTAACAATCTCAATTCTTTCATAAAATGATTAATAGTCATCCTACATCCAATGTGCGTACAATCCAGTCCTGTTGATCTATCCACACCTGGATTCAATGTACAATTAAAATCCCCTGCTATTATATGTTGCCCTGTAAGTGATGATAAGATGAGAAATAAATTAGCAAAGAATTTCTGATCATCTATATTGGGACCATATAAGTTCACAAGATTTATATTTTCTAATAGCAAAGAACCTTGAATGATTACATATCTTCCAAATTTGTCTCCAATTACATTTTTCACTTGAAAAGGAACTGATTTATGTATGAGAGTCATAACTCCCCTGGCTCGGGATGAAAATGAAGAGGTGAATACACTTCCCTGCCATCTACTCCTAATTCTTTTAACATCCTCCTCTATCAGATGAGTTTCTTGTAAAAACACAATTCTTGAACCCATGTCCTTTATTTTATTCATAACTTGTTTAAGTTTTTTTAAATTTTGTAGACCTCTGCAATTCCATGAAGTTAAATTAAGATTAACACTTTGGTCCATGATCAATAGAGAGTTTGGGATTACCTTGCAGTGTAAACATGCTCATACAGAGAAGCAAAAACATGAGTGGTTGAACATTCATCCTACAAACTACACACAAACAAATTTCCCCTTCCCACACTTGTGGCAAACCCCCCAAAATCAAAAGAAAAATTCTGTCTCCCGATATAGCCATCGACCGTTCCACACCCACGGGGAACAGCCTAAGCCACTCCTTCTTCATCCTCCCAATCACCCTAACTCTACTGCTTTTAATGACGTAACATTAACTCTCCTCTGTAGTTTTCCAACTTAACTCCAAATTTTTAACAACTTTGTACATCATAGTTTTTTTTTTTTGTTTGTTTGTTTTGTTTTTGTTTTGTTTTTTTAATATATAATACAATCTATATTTTGTAAACTTACTATTTACTTCAAGTCAGTCAGATGCCTGTGCAAATGCTTAATTATTCTACCTTATATTTTGTTCATGCTTAGCTCCCACCAGTCTCTTCTTCTTCTTTGATCTTCTTGATGAACTCCTGCGCCTCCTCTGGGGTCTTGAAGATGTGGGTTCTGCCCTCATACGTGGTCAGCAGTCTCGCAGGATAGATTACACCATGACGAATCCCAAGGTTGCGCAGCTCCTTACGTACGGGATCAAACTGCTTCCTCAATTGCTGGATTCCTGTGGCCAAATCTGGGTAGAACCGCACCTGCTGGTCCTGGTGTTTAATCTCTCCTTTAGCACGTGCAGCGTTGAAGATCTTCATCCTGTCTCTGTTGCTAAGAAACTTCATAATTAAGGTCCTCGGCGGTCCCTTATCTCTCCGTGGGCCAATACGATGTGCTTTTTCCAGAACCACTGCTGATTGCAACTCCTCGCTGCCCAGCACCTCCGGAATCCACTTTTCCAGAAAGGAACACACGTCCCGACCTTCTGATTCCTCTGGAAGACCCACCAGCCTCAAATTATTCTGTCTCGACCGAGATTCCAAATCCAAAATATTATCTTCCAGAGATTTATTTTTTTTTTCCAAAGTGCGCACCTTTAATTGAAGACGGGTGACGTCATCTTCAGCACTAGCGAGACGGAGCTCCATCTGCGCCGTTCGTTCTACACAGTCACCCAATTCCTTTCTTATTCCTTCCAACGCTGTCATAATCCCATCAAATCTAGAGGAAAAGTCCGCTCTCATTGAACTCATGGCTGCCATCAGCGCATCTGCGCCATTCCCCGCAGAAATCGCAGCATTGCCAGCCTCCTCCGCCATATATGGAGTTTTGTTTGCTGCGTCACAGACCTGAAAGTCCGTTAATTTGGACTGTTTCGGCGGCTCGCTTTTTCCTTTTCCTGGTTTTCCAGCCTTAGGCTTCGCCGACATATCCTCGCCCAAATGCTGGGATACGTTCTGTCCCAAATGAGAGAGTTATTTGCCAATTTTTTTTTCCAGGAGCAGAGCAGAGCGAGACACGTCCGTCCTACGTGGCAGCCATAACCGGAAGTCCTCTTATTCATTTTTAGTTTATTTTAGTCGCTTTTATCAGTGATTTTATTGTCAGAATTATGTTGTTTTTAATTCATTTGTATTGGTTTCATCTTGTTTTTAACCATGTTGTGTGTTTTTATTTTTTTCTTTATTTTCCAGTTGTCATTTTCATTTCTTATTTTACTATATTTTGATACTGAATGTATTGTTATTTTACTCCATTTCTTTCACATGCTCTGCCTTTCTGTCACTTTGTCAGTCATCTATGAAGCCCTTTGAATTGCATTAACTTGTACGAAAGGTGCTATACAAATAAAATTTGATTGATTGATATAGTGTAGTTAGTAGAGGGTTTGAGTGTGAAATGCTGATGGCGAGCTCTGAGGGACGGGGAAAGCAGTTGCTAGGATACAGGGCAAAGGCTTTTTAAGAGCACTTGTCAAATGTCCTAAAAAATAGGTCCAGAGAGTTTTCTGTAATTAAAAAAAACATGCTGTCTGTGGACACAGAGTAAATCAGTAGCTTCATCATGTTCACACAGACATCATCAGAAAATCCATCATGAAGAATGGTGGTAATGGGACAGCATCAACAATTCCTAAAGTCATATGTGCAAGAAAAGAGGCGCCTCACACTAAGACTAAAGGCCAACAGGAAAACTTGGAGTTTGGAGCATGGTGGTTTGGGGCTTCTTTTTGGCCTCAGGGCCTGCATGATTTGCAATTATTAAAGAAACAATGAATATTAAGTCGTATCAAGAGATTTTTAGAGAAAGCTGTCAGGGCAGCAGTCTGTGGGTTATGTAGCAAGACAAAGACCCAAACCACACAAGTACATCAACAGATTGGTTAGGGGGCAGAAACTAAAGTTCATGTTTTGTAATACCCAAGTCAGCGTTGTGACCTCTCAACTGAGATTTTGAAAAAGTTGGCTGGTAAAATGAATTAAATATTATTGAAATGAAATAGATTTTTCAAGTTTCATAAGTATCTCCAGTAAAACCTGTTAGTGCCTGCACTGTGAGGGATTAGTCACTGTGTACAACTGTTTGTGTGCTATTAATAATGTCAGATTATACAGTATTTGGATCCTTTGGATGAAGATCAGACCAAATTTTATGAGTAATTGATGCAGATAATCATATTCCAAAAGCTTTGTTAAGAAGGGTTTTATGTATATGAACATATACGTGTGTATATATAAAAACCGTGAATCCACGATGTGCCCCGGGCTCACTAATTGAGAACATGTGATAAGTAAAGATTCAAGGCCCATCTGTCTTCCCTAAAGGGCACATTACTGCAATTAAAGGTCAGAAAAACACCAGAAGAAATGACAGGACTGTGCATTAGTGAAAAGATGTATGCACAAGTGTTGTCTCTGTGTGTTTGAAGGCATTTGTGAGAGTTTTTTGTGTGTGTGTCTGTGTGCATCTTCTAATGAGGTCAGTATGGAGTTGCTGATGCACTGCCTGGGTGGTCATTACTCACAGGGAGATGCTGACATTTAAACCACTTAAAAAAAAACTTGACTGGTGAAGAAACTGCCAATGTTACGGCTTTACTCTCCAGTGAAAAAAGTCTTGATTCTCTCTGCCTAATGCTGAGCTGTTGGGATTTTTGCCTGTTGCAGGATTTACTGTGAGGACAAGGACACCTTCCTGCAGGACTGTGAGGATGACGGCGAGACGGCCGCCGGGGGGAGGATGCTCCATTTACTGCAGGTTATCATTTAATTGTACAAATGCCAGCCCTGATCCAAAAGATAGTGCTTTTAGATGCCTTATTTTTTTTAAAAAGAAAAATAAAAGTAGTGATGAATATGTCAAAGTAGGATACACAAAGATCATCCCAGTCAAACTCTTAAATCTGCTGCTTTTATTCATCTTCTCATTGTTTATACATGCTTTATTTACTGCAGAATCTTCCACATATTTATGTTTGGCAGTTTATTTGTAAAGCATCTAAACCAAATTCTTCAATGGCATAAATAGCCCAGAGGTCCTTGAACAGTGTCTCCCTGTGGCTTTGACATGACATTGGAAAAAAACCCCTCACTTTTATGTAAAATGGAAAAAAAAAAACTTGTAAATTCACATGAAAACTTTAAAGAAATAAATGGTAAATTTATCAGAAAAATGTTTGCAAATCTACACAAAGATTTATGTGCAAAAAGCTTGCAGATTCACATAAAAATGCTTACAGGTGTACAAGAAAACAAGTCACAAATGTACTAGGAGAAAAGTTGCACATTTTTTCCAGAAAACTTGCAATTTTCTGAAAAAAAAAACCCATGGAAATTTATATGAAAAAAATCTTTGAAATCTACACGAAAAGGCTTGTAAATTATCTTGAGAAATTTACATAGAAAAGTCAGATTTATGTTAAAAATATGTGAATTCACATAAAAATGCTTACAAATTTAAGAGAAAATGTAGCAAATTTCTCAAAGTTGCAAATCAGTGGAAAAAAGTTGCTGATTTTTAGGTCCATATTACAACAACGTGGTCGTTTAGTCAGTTGTCTGTGATGCAGAATGTGTTCCAGAATGTGTTTATGGGCGTTTCCAAGTTCATTTCCTAATCACAATGATGTAAAAACGAACTTTCTGCCAGTGCATGATGCAAAGAGGCCAGTCTAATCATTCAGAGGTGTGTTTCGGATAATCCAATCCAAAGCCCTCATGCCCATCCGTTTAATGCAAAGAGGTGTATTATCTAAAGTGAATTTTGATCATGATGGTATAAGATGGGTTTTGCACTGACCAAAGCCCGTGTGGGTGAGCCAAAATGCATGCAATAGTAATGCTGCTTAGCAAAAAGGAAGATGTCACAGTTGATGCCTAGTTAGGTATGTTAGAAAGACAAACGGTGAAGAATGGGCTGAAAAATCAGCTGAATGGTTTAATGTAGTGCGCACAAATGCAGCAGACAGACATGAATTGGTTTGAAACTTCAGGGAAATAGGATGATGCCTGTGCAAACTTTCATAAACTTTCATTAACAATAGCGCGGAAGTTGCCCCTGGCCCGTGGGGAGATGGAGGTCTCCGTCTCCTGTTGCTTTCTCCGACCGAGGGTCTTCCCCGTCTCATGCAGGGGCCTCTGTCCCAGTCTCCCAGTCTTTCCTGGCTGGAAACCCAGGGTGCGTGGCTGACACAGATGTGGACACATCTCCTGTCTCTCTGGGGAGTTACAGTGAAAAGTACAACACCGTACAGTCCTCGTTCATTCATTTGTTCCCCTAAAAATAAATATTCATCCCTAATTCCTCCCTAAATCTCCGCCAGGATCCTGAGGACCTGTGCCAGCTAGCTAGCTCTGGTATTGAAGCACCTGTACAACCTGAACCTGAGTCTGGAGAGAGTACTGGTGCTGTGGAAGATGTCCTGCCTGGTTCCTGTCCCCAAGAAGTCGCCTCCATTTGACCTGAATGATTATTGACCAGTTGCCCTCACATCCCATATGATGAAGGTCCTTGAGAGACTGGCCTTAGCCTACCTGAGGCTGCAGGTGAAGACGTGGCTGGACCCTCTGCAGTTTGCATATCAGCCCCATTTAGGAATTCAAGACGCTGTCATCTACCTGCTACAATGAGCCCATCTGCACCTGGATGGCAGAGGAGACACTGTGAGAATCACATTCTTTTTTTTCTCCAGTGCCTTTAACACCATCCAGCCACTGCTGCTGGGTGAGAAGCTGCGGGGGATGGGGGTCGACAGCTCTGTGATCGCCTGGATTACTGACTACCTGACAGGCAGGCCACAGTTTGTCTGGCTGGGCAGTGTATGGTTAGTGACACGGGAGCGCCACAGGGGACTGTGCTTTCTCCTTTTCTCTTCACCTTATACACCACCGAGTTTCAGTACATCTGAGTCGTGCCACCTGCAGAAATTCTCTGATGACTCGGCTGTTATTGGGTGTATAAGAGGGGGAGAGGAGGGGGAGTACAGGGCACTGGTAGACAGATTTGTGGAGTGGACTGAGCAGAACACCTGAGACTGAACTGGACAGACAGCGGAGCACTTTCTCCAGCAGACTGCTACAACTTTGCTGCAGAATGGTTAGGCACAATAAATCGTTCCTGCTACATGCCATTTTACTGTACAATTACTCACTCTGATGTTGAATTGTGGTCATAACTATGCTGCCATACTGCACCTTAGAGTCTAATTGATACCTCATATTTCACCCTGCACCTGATAGTCCTGCATTGTACGGCGGGTATGATAAATGTATCTATACGGGTTATCATCTATTCATCTGTGATGTATATAAATTTTTAGCAGTTTTACTTTCCATGGGTAATCCCTTTGTCTGTTATGCTGTGTGTGTTTCTGTCGTTTTGGTCGTCTACTGTCATGCTGCTGCTACACTGTAATTTCCCAGTTTGGGATCAATAAAGTCTATCTGTCTGTCTGTCCGTCCGTCCGTCCGTCCATCCATCCATCCATCCATGAGCACACAGGTAGAGTTGAGGACGCTAGCAGAGCACAGTTAAACACCACAAGCAAGCAGAGAGGAAATCTGAGGAAAATATATTGTCAGCGCACACTTTATAATAATATAAAAATCGATAATTCCTCACTCAAAATCTCTTAACTCCTTGCTCAAAATCTCCACTTCCTTGCTCAGAAATGCGCAAATGTAATGCCCAGTGTTGGGAGTAACGTGTTACTTTGTAACGCGTTACTGTAAGGCCACTACTTTTGCAGTAACGTGCTGTGTAACGAAATAAGTTTAAAAATTCAGTAATGCGCTACAGTTACTGAAATTTGATCAGATGCGTTACTCATTTTATTAATATGGATAGATATTTTAGCGTAAATAGATGATCATACAACTTGCATTTGCTAGACACCCTTCTCATCAGCTGCCAACTGGGGATGAATACACAGTTTAGGTGGCTATGGGTGGGACTGCCATCCCCAGCGCCACCACCAGCCTCAAGCCACTGGAGGTTGTCATGCCAAAGGCAAAGGCAAGCGAATAAATATAAACTGACCCTACCGTGACTGATGCAGCTGTCACACAGTCTCCTCCGCCGGTCCGTTTCCTGTCCTGCCCCAGTTCACATCACAACCTGGTGAAGAAATGCCGTGGCTCATATCGTGCCCTGATCACCTGTTGTCCGAGCGGTGAGTAGCCCCTACCAGCTCCTACCTCTATGGTTAAACATGAGTATTTTTTGAGCAAGAAGCTCGCATTTAATGTCCGCATTAAATGCATTTAAAGTTTTCTTACGCACAGAGAAAAAGTGACTGTGATTTGTTGCAGTAAAGAACAGCTTCTTGTAAGTGGTGAACTTTCATTTATCTGTGCTTTCTATTTTATTTTATTTCATTCATTTACATGCTGTTGCGATATGCAGCTATTTCATGGAAGTAAATCCTCTAAATATGCATTTTTAATGGGCTGGTCCAGGGGTGTCAAACATATGGCTCATGGGCCAAAAATGCCCACAAGGAGGTCCAACATTTTCTCTGTGAATTCATGGCTTTGTTTCTAGTAAATTTCTGACTTTCAACTGATTACAATAGTTTGTGTAAATCTGAGACATTTTTTTTCTGTAAGATGAGACTTTTTTTTCCTCATCAGTTTCCTTTTTCTTCTTTTTTCTGATGAGAACAAGGGGCCCTTGATCTTGCTGTGTGTGCAAGATGATTTAAGTATGCATTTAAAAGTAACGTGAAAGTTACTTTTCCGAAGTAACTAGTTACTTTAATCATGCAGTAACTCAGAAGTAACTCAGTTACTTTTGAAAAGAAGTAACTAGTAACTGTAACTAGTTACTATTTTTTGGTAACTTGCCCAACACTGGTAACACCATAGAGAGACAGGTGCCATCACATAAAGTGTCAGAATCTGGGCATGGTCTTGGGACCGTACTCTCACTTTCTGTTCATTTTTGTTTCTCTGTGATTATTACTATTAACAGTAGTAATAGTATTACTGTCATGAGTCTGACCCTAGAGTTCAGATCCTCTATGTATTTTTTGAGTATCTTATGTTTATTATGACTTTCTTGTGTGTTTTCTGTTATTTTGGTTGTTTTCACTCAGAGCCTCCTTCCTCATCTCCCAAACACACCCACCTTTTACTCACAGTCTGTTTTCCAGTTCCCAGCTGTGAGTGATTGTGTATTAGGACACTCACTACTCTTCCACCCACTGCTCCCAGTCTGTTTCCCTCTCAGCAGGGAGCAGTTACACAATTAGTTTACCTGCCAGCTCACCCCTCATACCTGCTGTCCATTATGTGCTATGTATTTAAACACTGCCTGGCCACTATCTTTGCTGCCGTCTTATATGGATGTTAACTGGTTTATTTATGCTGTTTCTCCTACCAGCACTCGTGGGGCAATGTCGCTCACATTTGTAGTTTTTGTTCGTCATGCACTGTTTGGATTTTGTTTGTCTTTTTGTTTAAAAAAATATCACACTACAGTCCAGCGCGTGGACCTGTCTTTCTGCCCCAGAATGGCGCATTCATGACAGAAGATGGCAGCCATAATTAGGATCCAGCTGCTGTGGTGTGCATCTTTTCCTTTTTGCGTTTTTATTAACCTGTCGGCGAAGCTGTGATGTCTCTTTCAGGCAAAGTTGAGGAGGAGGAGGTGGAGCCGGGACGAGCTAGAATACATTTTCGTGATTGAAGACATGGTGATTAGGGCTCGGAACTGCTCATCCCGTAGGGACGAGAAGCTGTGCTGGGGTGGCGTAGCGAATTTGGTGGAGGTTAAACCCAGCGTGCGCTTCCACCCCTGGGTAAATAGACTGTCCTTTCCTCCACTTCCACTCATGCCATCAGCCTCTTCCTTGCCTTCTCCAACAGCTTCACGTCAACATTGTTGTCCTGCCCCGGACCGCCGGAGGAATAATCATGCCTCTTTGGCAGCTTCTCCTTGGACACCGAGCCCGACAATCCCCGCAGCAGATTCTTGTTCTTCTTTTTCCTCGTCGGCTGTTCCACCAGCCCATCCTCCTTCTGTCACTGCTGCAACGTCCGTCCCCTCGGTGCCTCTTCCTGCTGCCTACAGTCCAGTGTGTGGATATGTCTTTCTGCCCCGGAGGGGCACATTTATGACAATTACTGCCTTTTATGTTCCCCTGGTTTCTCTGTTGTCATCCTGTTTTCCGGTCTCTTGTGATTTTGGTTGAGTCTTTATTTATTATTATTTGCTTTATTATTATTGTAGTTATGGTCTCCTGTATTTTCCCCCGATCCTTAGTAATGTCGTGTCATCCTTTGTCTGTCCTCAGTGTCTTTATTATGGTCTGGTGGGTGTACTTGTGTCTCTATTTATCTCCAGCTCCTCATGTTTCCATACCCATAGCCATCTCCTCATGTGTGCTCCTGTTCAGCTCTTGTCTCCCAGCTGTCCCTTGTTCCCTTGATTAGTTTCCTCCCTATATATGTTGCCTTTTGTTTTCAGTTCATTGTCAGGTTATTGTCGCTGTTTGTCTATCCTGCCGTGTTCCTGTCTTGATCTACAGTATGTGAGTTCCTGTTCCCTGAGTTTCCTCGTGAGTTTGTTTTGCCTAGCTTAATTAGTTTATTCTCCAGCCCCCGCTCTGTATCTTTGTTCTTTGAGTTCTGTTATTAAATCATTTTTGCACCACTACTCTTGCCTGTGCTATGAGTCCTATCCACAAATCCTCTTCTGCCCAGAGGGCAGATCGTGACATAAAGTTGTTTAGGTCACTTGGAAAAGGAGCAGTGTGAAACCAAACCTAACAAGACCAAATGTAGACAGTATGTAACAAAATATATGAACCTTGGTTTGGACCTTGGTGCAGACTTTCAGGTGTGAGAATACCATATAACATGTCACAGCAGAGATGATACAACAACAAATGATATTTTGAATATGAATTACATCAAGTTGTTGCACTTTCAGTGTTCTGGTATTGAATTCTGGAGAATCCGTATGAGTAAATTAAAGGAATTTTTTGGAGATGTGCTCTTATTATTATATTATATTTGAGGGTGGCTGTGGTGCACGTGTAGTGTGGCTGACTGAGGATCAGTGGTTTGATTCCCACTCTGTCTGCAGTCTGCATGTCAAAGTGTCCTTGAGCAAGACACTGAAAAAGAAGAGAGTCAAGCAGAAACATGGCTCAGGGTCACCCGTTCCAACCTTTAATGTAGGTTTCCATTATAAGAGACATTTTTAAACCTGAATGCATGATTTCTGAGCCACAATGGGAGCCTTTTAAATCAGCAGATGCCTATAAAGCATGCTTAACTGAGATGATGTGGATAATTTTGGGGAGTATGATGGGCTAAAATTATGTATAACTTCATGTGTAAGAGGGAACAGATTCAGAATTCAATTTGGTCTTCTTTTACAGAAAACCAACAAAGAGAAGCCTGAATGTGACAAACATGTCATGCATCTTATTTTCTTGTTACCATTCTCTTGCTACAGCATTTTAGGTCAATTTGAGGCATTTAGGAAGGAGTTAGAACATCCTGATTATAAAAAATTACAACAGACCATCTTTAAAGAAATAAGGACAGCTTGTCCTTATCGTGTCCAGCTTATCCTGTCCCTGTCAGTCAGGGACAGGATGTTCCCGGTTATGACAATACTGGACAGGTGAAAGCCTCTTAATGCTTTATTTTTTTTTCCACAATATCTTTATTGAACCTTTTTTTTTTTTTTAACAAACATGATACAAACAATCAAACACTAACACTAAAGTACTACAAAAAAAAAAAAAGCACTAAAAACACCAACAACCACCAACAAAATCAAGTCTTCAACAATGCTCCTCTGTTTAGTCTAGACAATCCAATACATAAGTATACATATTATGTTCACCAGTTTGGAATTTACAAGGTCCACACACATCATTCACCTTCTTCTTCAAGAGTTATGTTTAAATTTTTTACATAATCAATAAAAGGTCTCCATATATTCTCAAACACAATTTCCTTTGATTTCAGTATATATGTTATTCTTTCTAATGGAAGGTTTGTTAACATCTGTCTTAACCACTGAGTCACATCTGGTCTATGAGTCTTTTTCCATAATAGTGCAATACATTTTTTGGCATTAAGCAAACTGAGGTCTATGAATGTTCTTTCACTTTTATTAAAATTATGCTTTTCTGGGTACAGACCCAACAAAAACAGTTTAGGATTCAATATGATTTGTTTTGAGATTATTTTTTCAATTGTTACCCTCACCTCTTCCCAAAACATTCTTATTAATCTACATTCCCATAAACAATGAAATAGGGTTCCTTTACTTTCCATGCATTTTGTGCATGTATCTGGTATATTTTTGTTATATCTATTTAACTCCTCCGGTGTAACATACATCCGCATTAACCATTTGAAATGTATCAATTTAAGGCGTGCATTTATTGATTTGGTTTGAGCTTCTGTACAAGCCAATTCCCATTGTTCCTCTGAAATTTCAATTTGCAGATCTTCTTTCCAGTAGTTTAATCTTTTCAGTGAATTTTCACTTGAAGATAGTGTCAATGAGTTATAAAACTCTGAAATAATACCCTTTCTTTTACTATCTTTCATCATCATTTTTTCCAAGGATGAATAAATAGGTCGAGTGAGAGCTTTATTTTGATTTGATCGAATAAAGTTTCTAAGTTGAAGATATTTAAAAAAATGTGTTCTATTGAGATTAAATTTGATCCTCAGCTCTTCAAAAGACATTATGTTATCTGCACATGGCAAATATAAATCCTGAATCTTTTGTATCCCTTTTAAATTCCATACTTTAAATACAGCGTCCGCTCTCCCTGGTTTAAAATATTGATTACCCCATATTGGACTAAATTGTGACAATAACTGTGGTTCTTTTAAATAGTTTTTAGCTTCACACCATATTTTGATCATATGCTTTACAAATGGATTTTTAACTTGTTTTTGTAATTTTTTTGCCGAATCTGAGTATATGAATATGGGAAGAGGTAAAGGTAAATTGTATGATTCCATTTCAGTCCAGTGAGGGAGATCATTTGATGAAAAATAATATGTCATAGACCTCAGTTGTGCCGACCAATAATACAACATAAAATTTGGACATTTCAGACCTCCACGATCAAATGGTAAATATAATAAAGACAAACGTAATCTAGCCCTCCTGTTGTTCCATATAAATTCCACTAACTTTTTTTTTATTCTTGAGAATAGATCTAAAGGTGGTGATAAGGGAATGTATTGAAATAAATAAAGTATTTTAGGTAAAATATTACTTTTAAGTATATTGATTCTCCCGATCATCGACATTGGTAGTGACATCCATCTCTGAGTTAACTCATTGATATCTGACATTAAGGCTTCATAGTTGACACTGGCGACTGATTCTAGCTTAGGCATAATTTGGATTCCTAAATATTTAAACTGATTTACAACATTGAATTGATTTACCTCAGGGGCTGGGTAATTTCTCTGGGTCTCATTTAGCATTAATATTGAAGATTTAGTTTTATTTATTTTATATCCTGATATTTCCCCAAAATTCTTTATTAAATTCAACAAGGTTGGAATTGATTTTTTTAGATTCGACATAAACAAAATTATATCATCGGCGTACAGGGAGATTTTATGTTCTGTTGGTCCAACTTTAATTCCATATATTTGTGAATGTAAACGTATCGCTATCGCTAAAGGTTCAATTGCCATAGTAAACAGTAAAGGTGAAAGTGGACAGCCTTGTCGACATCCTCTATTGATTTTTATTGGTTTTGAAATATTGTTATTTGTTAGGATTTCTGCTGTAGCATTATTGTATATTATTTGAACCCATTTTATGAAATTATTTCCAAGTCCAAACCTTTGTAGGACTTCAAAAAGAAAGGGCCATTCAACTCTATCAAAGGCCTTTTCGGCGTCCAATGATAGGAGAGCTGTATCTGGTGCTTCTTTATTAAAATAAATAATATTAAATAGTCTTCTTACATTATGGAAGCCTTGTCTACCCTTTATAAAGCCATTCTGATCTCGATTAATAATATTTGGTAAAATTTCTTGTATTCGTCTTGCTAAAATTTTACAGATTATCTTAAGGTCGGCGTTTAATAGGCTTATTGGTCTCATATTTTCACATTTATTAGAGGGCTTACCTGGTTTTGGCAGCAGTATAATTAAGGCATTATTTATGTATGATGGTAAATTATTATTTTGAAATGCTTCTAAAACCATTTCCAAAAAAGGTTTTATTAATTTATTCTTAAATTTTTTATAAAGGTCAACTGGAAGACCATCTGGTCCTGCACTTTTTCCTGATTTCATATTATCAATGGCTAGCCCAACTTCTTCTTGACTAATTTTAGACTCCAATATCTCCCTGTTTTCATTTGGAATACACGGTATAGATAGTTTGTTCAAAAACCCATTTAGTTTTGTTAAATCAGGTTCATTTTTGGTATCATATAATTTTTCATAGTAATCTCTAAAGGCTCTATTAATTTCTAAAGGATCTATAACTACCTGTCCGTTACTTATAATACTGGTAATTGGTGTTTTAATTTCCAATTGTTTAATCTGCCATGCTAATAATTTTCCTGATTTTTCACCTTGTTCATAAAAAGATTGTTTCAATCTTAGAAGACTCGAGGCAGCTCTATTCGCTGATTTTTTGTCGTATTCAGCTCTCAAAATCAGTAATTCATTCTCCAACCTTGGGTCACTTCCTGCATACACTTTTTCCTGAAGACTTTTTATTTTATGTTCCAATTTAGCTCTCTCCTCTCTCCTCTTCTTAGATTTTGATCCTGTATAACTAATAATATGTCCCCTAATAAAAGCTTTGAAAGCCTCCCACTTTACACATGCTGATGTTTGTGTAGTATTGATGTCAAAGAACTCGTCTATCTGTTTTTCTATATACTTGACAAATTCCTCATCCTGAAGCCATTTATGCTGAAATTGCCATCTACCTGATTCCTTTGTCAATTTTTTATCTACATATATTAGACAACAGGGTGCATGATCAGAGATCACGATGTTATCATAAAAGCAGTTTTGAATCTTGGACCTTAATTCTGTGGAAATCAAAAAATAATCAATACGTGAGAATGTCTTGTAGGTACTGGAATAACAAGAATAGGCTTTAACTTGTGGTTTCATTTCTCTCCATATATCTAACAATCTCAATTCTTTCATAAAATGATTAATAGTCATCCTACATCCAATGTGCGTACAATCCAGTCCTGTTGATCTATCCACACCTGGATTCAATGTACAATTAAAATCCCCTGCTATTATATGTTGCCCTGTAAGTGATGATAAGATGAGAAATAAATTAGCAAAGAACTTCTGATCATCTATATTGGGACCATATAAGTTCACAAGATTTATATTTCTAATAGCAAAGAACCTTGAATGATTACATATCTTCCAAATTTGTCTCCAATTACATTTTTCACTTGAAAAGGAACTGATTTATGTATGAGAGTCATAACTCCCCTGGCTCGGGATGAAAATGAAGAGGTGAATACACTTCCCTGCCATCTACTCCTAATTCTTTTAACATCCTCCTCTATCAGATGAGTTTCTTGTAAAAACACAATTCTTGAACCCATGTCCTTTATTTTATTCATAACTTGTTTAAGTTTTTTAAAATTTTGTAGACCTCTGCAATTCCATGAAGTTAAATTAAGATTAACACTTTGGTCCATGATCAATAGAGAGTTTGGGATTACCTTGCAGTGTAAACATGCTCATACAGAGAAGCAAAAACATGAGTGGTTGAACATTCATCCTACAAACTACACACAAACAAATTTCCCCTTCCCACACTTGTGGCAAACCCCCCAAAATCAAAAGAAAAATTCTGTCTCCCGATATAGCCATCGACCGTTCCACACCCACGGGGAACAGCCTAAGCCACTCCTTCTTCATCCTCCCAATCACCCTAACTCTACTGCTTTAATGACGTAACATTAACTCTCCTCTGTAGTTTTCCAACTTAACTCCAAAATTTTTAACAACTTTGTACATCATAGTTTTTTTTTTTTTGTTTGTTTTGTTTGTTTTGTTTTTTTAATATATAATACAATCTATATTTTGTAAACTTACTATTTACTTCAAGTCAGTCAGATGCCTGTGCAAATGCTTAATTATTCTACCTTATATTTTGTTCATGCTTAGCTCCCACCAGTCTCTTCTTCTTCTTTGATCTTCTTGATGAACTCCTGCGCCTCCTCTGGGGTCTTGAAGATGTGGGTTCTGCCCTCATACGTGGTCAGCAGTCTCGCAGGATAGATTACACCATGACGAATCCCAAGGTTGCGCAGCTCCTTACGTACGGGATCAAACTGCTTCCTCAATTGCTGGATTCCTGTGGCCAAATCTGGGTAGAACCGCACCTGGTGGTCCTGGTGTTTAATCTCTTCTTTAGCACGTGCAGCGTTGAAGATCTTCATCCTGTCTCTGTTGCTAAGAAACTTCATAATTAAGGTCCTCGGCGGTCCCTTATCTCTCCGTGGGCCAATACGATGTGCTTTTTCCAGAACCACTGCTGATTGCAACTCCTCGCTGCCCAGCACCTCCGGAATCCACTTTTCCAGAAAGGAACATACGTCCCGACCTTCTGATTCCTCTGGAAGACCCACCAGCCTCAAATTATTCTGTCTCGACCGAGATTCCAAATCCAAAATATTATCTTCCAGAGATTTATTTTTTTTTTCCAAAGTGCGCACCTTTAATTGAAGACGGGTGACGTCATCTTCAGCACTAGCGAGACGGAGCTCCATCTGCGCCGTTCGTTCTACACAGTCACCCAATTCCTTTCTTATTCCTTCCAACGCTGTCATAATCCCATCAAATCTAGAGGAAAAGTCCGCTCTCATTGAACTCATGGCAGCCATCAGCGCATCTGCGCCATTCCCCGCAGATATTGCACCGTTGCCAGCCTCCTCCGCCATATATGGAGTTTTGTTTGCTGCGTCACAGACCTGAAAGTCCGTTAATTTGGACTGTTTCGGCGGCTCGCTTTTTCCTTTTCCTGGTTTTCCAGCCTTAGGCTTCGCCGACATATCCTCGCCCAAATGCTGGGATACGTTCTGTCCCAAATGAGAGAGTTATTTGCCGATTTTTTTTCTCCAGGAGCAGAGCAGAGCGAGACACGTCCGTCCTACGTGGCAGCCATAACCGGAAGTCCTTAATGCTTTATTTGGTTTAGCAGGGGGTAGAAGTTTTAAGTGCATTTGTTTAAACATATGATGGAACCCCCTCCCTGGATTGCCACCTTATCCTGGTGTAGTGTGCCCTAATGAACCCAGGAGCTATGGTTGTCGAGTGCAACTTGTCTGTGGTAGGGTAATCCAAGATAAACTGGTCCTGGGTGAAGGGCCAGACTAAGAGCTGTCCATTAGATTCTTATGATGTGTTCATAAGATGTGTTCCATCTATGATGGAACACATCATAGAGGCTTGCCCGCTCCAAAGACTGGAAGGAGGATTACACACCCTCCATACAGCAAACCAGGAGGCAACTGCTTGGCTTAAGGGCTTTGCATTCGCTAAATAAAATTAGATTCTTATAAAAAAAAGTTACATCAAGTACCCTATGTAGTCAAAGGAGCCACATGGGTCCGCTGGGTCCCTTCCAGTGGGCTCACCACCTGCAGAAGGGATCATGGGGATCATGGTGCTACAGTGCATTCAGAAAGTATTCACAGCACTTCACTTTTTCCACATTTTGTTATGTTACAGCCTTGTTCCAAAATAGATTAAATTCATTTTTTCCCAAAAATTCTACACACAATACTCAATAATGACAATGTGAAAAAAGTTTTTTTTTAGACTTTTTCAAATTTATTAAAAATAAAAAACTAAGAAATCACATGTACATAAGTATTCACAGCCTTTCCCATGAAGCTCAAAATTGAGCTCAGGTGCATCCTTTTTCCATTGATCATCCTTGAGATGTTTCTACATCTTAATTGGAGTCCACCTGTGACAAATATAGTTGATTGGACATGATTTGGAAAGGCACACACCTGTCTATATAAAGTCCCACAGTTGACAGTGCAGCACAAACCAAGAATGAAGTCAAAAGAATTGTCTGTAGACGTCCGAGAAAGGGTTGTCTCGAGGCACAAATCTGGGGAAGGGTACAGAAAAATTCCTGCTGCTTTGAAGGTCCCAGTGAACACAGTGGCCTTAATCATCCATAAATGGAAGAAGTTCAGAACCACCACGACTCTTCCAAGAGTTGGCCAGCCATCTAAACTGAGCGATCGGGGGAGAATTGCTTTAGTCAGGGAGGTGACCACGAACCCGATAGTCACTCTGTCAGAGCTCCACCGTTCCTCTGTGGAGAGAGGAGAACCTTCCAGAAGGACAACCATCTCTGCAGCAGTTCACCAATCAGGCCTGTATGGTAGAGTGGACAGACGGAAGCCACTCTTTAGTAAAAGGCATATGACAGCTCGTCTGGAGTTTGACAAAAGGCACCTGAAGGACTCTCAGTTCATTCTACAGCTTAATTGGAGTCCACCTGTGGTAAATTCAGTTGATTGGACATGATTTGGAAAGGCACACACCTATCTAAATAAGGTCCCACAGTTGACAGTGCATGTCAGAGCACAGACTTGAAACTTTGACATGAAGTCAAAGGAATTGTGTGCAGACCTCCGAGACAGGATTGTCTTGAGGCACAAATGTGGGGAAGGGTACAGAAAAATTTCTGCTGCTTTGAAGGTCCTAATGAGCACAGTGGCCTCATCATCTGTAAATGGAAGAAGTTCGGAACCACCAGGACTCTTCCGGCCGTCTAAACTGAGCAATCGGGGGAGAAGGTGCCTTAGTCAGGTTGGTGACCAAGAACCCAATGGTCACTCTGTCAGAGCTCCAGTGCTCCTCTGTGGAGAGAGGAGAACCTTCCAGAAGAACAACCATCTCTGCAGCAATCCACCAATCAGGCCTGTATGGTAGAGTGGCCAGATGGAAGCCACTCCTTAGTAAAAGGCACATGGCAGCCCACCTGGAGTTTGCCAAAAGGCACCTGAAGGACTCTAACCATGAGAAACAAAATTCTCTGGTCTGATGAGACAAAGATTGAACTCTTTGGTGTGAATGCCAGGCATCATGTTTGGAGGAAACCAAGCACCACTCATAATCACGCCAATGGTGGTGGCAGCATCATGCTGTGGGCATGTTTTTCAGCAGCAGGAACTGTGAGACTAGTCAGGATAGAGGGAAAGATGAATGCAGCAATGTACAGAGACGTTCTGGATGAAAACCTGCTCCAGAGTGCTCTTGACCTCAGACTGGGGCAACGGTTCATCTTTCAGCAGGACAACGACCCTAAGCACAGAACCAAGATATCAAAGGAGTGGCTTCAAAACAACTCTGTGAATGTCCTTGAGTGGTCCAGCCAGAGCCCAGACTTGAATCCAATTGAACATCTCTGGAGAGATCTGAAAATGGCTGTGCACTGACGTTTCCCATCCAACCTGATGAAGCTTGAGAGGCACTGCAAAGAGGAATGGGCGAAACTGTCCAACGATAGGTGTGCCAAGCTTGTTGCATCATATTCAAAAAATCTTGAGGCTGTAATTGCTGCCAAAGGTGCATCAACAAAGTATTGAGCAAAGGCTGTGAATGCTTATGTACATGTGATTTCTTAGTTTTTCATTTTTAATAAATTTGCAAAAATCTCAAAACTTTTTTCACATTGTCATTATGGGGTATTGTGTGTAGAATTTTGAGGAAAAAAATGAATTTAATCCCTTTTGGAATAAGGCTGTCACATAACAAAATGTGGAAAAAGTGAAGCGCTGTGAATACTTTCTGGATGCACTGTATGTGATCTGGGCAACAGTCTGTGCTACTCTGCTTGGACTGATGCAACCGGACCTCAGGATAAGCAGTAGTGGATGGATGGATGGAGCTAATTGCACATTTCATTTACTAGTTTATTTAAAGGGACAGTGCTCATCAAAAGCAGAAAACAGGTCTGTAAATGAGCCAGAGTTGGCTAAAAGGCTAATTTTCATCTGTTGTCCCTGGCCAGATGTACAATAGAACATTTGCAACCTAAGAACAAAATCAACACATTAAGGACAAAAAAAACCATTATAGCAATTTAAAGTACAATAATATAAACATAAAATAATGTAAATAAATGACAATGAAATTAATAAAAAAAAAGGCAGACAGCATACCTGTCAGGCAATTCAATGTGCTCATGTTTGATTCTTGATTAGCCATAATTTAAGCTGACATGTAAAGGATCCAAAGGTGTTAATTTCTCTAACATGTCCAGGTAATAAATTCCATTCTTTTGATGCTGTTATAGAAAATGCTGATGTGCTAAAAGTACTTTTTCTAAAAGAAATAAGATCTCTTACAGTTCCTCTGGAACTTTGAGAGCTGATTCTCTGAATGACAAAGACCTGTAATGGAGGAGGAGCACTATGTAAAATTTTAAAGACCAGACAGAGGTTATGACACTTAATTAGTTTTTCCCCAATGCAGAAAGTTGTATCTGTTCAAAATTCTATGCGTGATAGCTGCTTGGTTTCTGGTCCAGAACTTTCAGAGCACACGTATAAAGAATTTCAAGAGACCGCAAAGTGCTCTTATTAGCCTGCGCCCAACTTGTTAAACAATATGTAAGGTGTGGTATAATTATTGCAAACAAATACAACTTTGCTGTGCTGGTGGTCAAGTTCCTAACAAATCTAAAATCATTTAAGAGCATTCACATGTGAGGTATTATCTGACATTAAGATATTTAGGCGTCTCTGGCAAAAAGAAATGAGCTAATACTGTGTCGCTTAGTCTGTTGATTCACAATTCATAAGAATCGCTATTCCTCCTAGGCAATTGCCGAGTGCTGAACTGACACACACTGATTCTGAAGTTGGATTGCTTCCAGGCTGTGGCCAAGGTACTTAACGCTTAACCCCCCCACCCCCCAAAAAATAAGGTATTATCTTTAGAAAGATAATCCTTAGATCTGCCTTTGACAGGTTTTAAAAACACCACATATAAAGACCATCACTACACTCAGTATAAAAGTACTGTGCTTAAATCAGCCTCACATTAATATGTTGGACTGCCTTTAACTTTGATTACACACATTTGCTGTGGCATCCTTGTGATAAGCTTAAGCAGTGTCACAACATTTATTTCCATCCACAGTGTCATTAATTTTTCTCTAAAATCTTGTATTGATGATGATCAGGATGATGGTTCACCACTGTCCTTCTAGGTTTTAATAATGAATACTTCTTAACCCAGTTTTTGTACTTTGAGCAACATTGCTAGTAGCATATTTTCCATCATCACAGACTATGTCTTCCCACAACGTACTCAGTGCCTCAGTTAGCGTTAAATAACTTGTTGAAGCCAGCTGTACCATGTTAATCCCTGCAGTAATTACCCCATGAAAGGCTCTCACCTACAGTATTTGCTCAATTAAATCCAAGTGGTGACAGTTTTTTCGCCTGCAGTTCTAATTTTATTTTAGTATGAATGAGATGAAAGTTTGCTCTAACAATAAAAATATCAATCTGTGCCATGATTCACTCATCAAATTTAAATTTTTCATAAATGATTACATAACAAATGGTTTTGTTGTTAGACAGGCTCTGTAATGACTTTGTTTGAGCCTGTCAGGGTTTATTTTGCAACCTGGACGAGAAGTGAAAATACTCAATCTGCTGTTCCTGAAGGCAGAATCAAACTTACTTTAGATGAAGGTATTATTTAGGAGGGGGTAGATAGGAAAATAAGGATTTCACAGAGATTCAGACTCTATGGTTTTATGGATGACTGTGCTAATATTTACATAATTCATCCTCTACAGAGATCTCTCATGGTATTTCCCCTGCTGTTATTAATCCTTCCATTTCTCTTATCAAGCAGGCAGTTGTCACTGCGCTGTCCAGTCAGATGGCACTATGATTCACACACACACACCCACATCGCACTAAAATGTTCAGTTGTCCACACACTTTGTTTTCCCGTAATGTTGAATGAGAGCCAGTGACATGTTGATGACCAAACCAAAAGTTCTTGATGCAGTCAGAGCTCCGCCGGTGACTTGTAGTAGTTCTGTCAGACTCATTACCGGTAGGTGCCGCGTTGTGTCAGAACTTTTCCCGATGAGATCAGTGACTCATGTCAAAGTTCATCTTCATTCATAAGATGACAGCAGCCGCCTGTGCAAATGTGGGCCTTGTTAGAGAGATAAATCACTGTGAAATAGTGCATTTGATTCTTGGTGTGGCTCTGTCAGAAACTGTGATCTGCTGTGCTGAATTCAGATGAATCAAGCTGTCCTGGCTTCAGCTTTAGATTGCCTAAATTATCTTTTGGGTATTGAGATTTCTGTCTATGCAATGCTTTAAGGTAATAGCCCTTTGCAGACAGTATATCATATACACTACTCACAAAAAGTTAGGGATAGTCAGCTTTCTGGTGAAATTTCAGGATGCACCTAAAATGCACAATTAACATTTACAGGTGAACTTAATTTGACCTTCTCTCACCTTTTGAATGCACATTTCCAACTGTTCAGTGTTTCAGTACTTTTTGCACAACTTGCTGTTCTCTAACAAGGTGCTTAATGACAAAATTCTTAACAGGTGTTTGATCCATGAATTGACAAATACATTTTCTGGTTCAATTAGAATTGATATTTAACCCCTTGCACTCTGGTCAATTTCCCTAAAAACGCCAAAAAATAACGTACCCAAAGTAAATCAAAAGCTGTTCTTCAACCTTTTGCAGCATCTTCATGGGGTTGGTCTCATTTAAAAGAAAACACTTTGAATTTTTTGGCAAAACAGTCATAATCTCTCTAAGTGCTCCAGCCACTGAGTAACAGTCATCTAAACATACTGAACTTGAAGAAAATAAATTTCGCCTGGGTGTTTTTTTGGATACGAATGCTTGCAAATAACACACAACTTCAGATCCGGGCTGGAAAATGCAACAGAAATGTAGAACCAAGTGTTATCCAGCTGAGATCAAAATTTTGTAGCAATAACACAAAAAATGAATATATTACACAGCTTTTTTCTTAGGTTGTTCCCAAGCGTTTTTGAACTGTGCCAAATTGAGCCAAATGGCACAGTTTGGAAAAACATCTGTAACTTTTGAATGATTCAATATAGAAGCTTGATGTTGGGCTCTAAAAAGGTGACACTCAGGGCTGTGTGTGTGTGTGTGTGTGTGTGGGGGGGCTTGTCCCCGCCCCCCCCCCCCGCTACAGAGGACGGACATCACCCGGTGTGCCGCGGTCACGGTGTGCCGCGGTCACGGTGCGCCGCGGTCTACTACACATAGTTGTAATTTACCGATCGGTCAAAAGTCATTTTGATTACAATTTTAAGGGATAAAGAATAATTTAGCTTATAACACTTACCTGTTCACAACAGCAGCGTAGCTGGCAAACTTCTCTTCCTCATTGTCAGACGAACATGAAGCTGGTCCGCTTGTTACGGACTCGTGGTTCTGGTCACACGACCTGGTCAAAGCATAATTCCATTATTGCGGTTTTGCGCTTCCATGATTGCGGTTTTGGCGAACGATTTTTCAAAACAAATAACAGTAGTAAAGAAAAAAAGACTGGCGAATGCGTGTGTGTCACCCAGCCTTCGTCGTCGGCCTCTGTCGGTCTATGATGACCATGGAAGAGAATCCTAAACGTCTACTCTGCTGGGACAGTACCGCCTGTGGCTGAACAGGCCGATGCGCGAATGGCAGTTCCTGTCACACAGGTCGCACTTGTGGGTGGTCTCCGTGCTGCTGGGTCTGTGGCGGTTCTTCCTGCGGGTCCTTTTTTCATCTGCTGCAGCAGTCAGTCTCTCTTCACCCAGCCTTACACAAAACAGCTTTCGAACTTCTGTGCTTCAATTGGCTGGCTGTATTCGCAGCCGTTGGTAGGCGGGTCCTTCTTGCTAGGTTTTCAGTCATTGGTTCTTCAAGGTTTCAGAAACCCAATTCAAGGCTCTTATTAGTCGAATGAGAGGTCAATCACATCTAAACCAATCAAAGCACTCCTTTGGCTTTCTGTTCGCGGCTGTGTCTGTAGCGGAAGAACAGAAATGCAGTTTTGTTTTGTTTTTTCAGTGCGCCCTAGGACGCACAGTATGCGTACTAGGGCGCCCTCGTGCGCTCTAGGAGGCAGAGACGTGCCCGCCCGCGGTACACCGGAGTGCAAGAGGTTAAACGGTCCTCTTCATCATGCTGTTCACATTTTGACATCATGAGACCAAGGCGACACCTAGCAATTGATCAACAGTACCTCGCCATTGCAAGGTTTCAAACAGGATGTTCTCAGAGGGAAGTGGCAACTGAGCTTAGAGTGTCACAGAGTGTCATCAGCACGTTGCAACAGAGATACAGAGAAACAGGAAGAGTCACAGAAAGGCAAAGAAGTGGACGTCCTTTGTCCACATCACACGCTGATGACCGCTTCATTGTAAACAGTGCCCTGCAGAACTGGAGGATGAATACCACTCAACTCCAGGCACATTTAACAGAGGTGAGAGGCACCTGAGTGTCACGTTAGACCATTCAAAACCGTTTACATCAGCATGGTCTGTGTGCTAGACAACCTGCAATGGTACCTGACCACACCACGAGGCACAGGCATCATTGTCTTGCCTGGGCCAGGGAGCATTCAGGTTCAGTTTCAGGTTACTTTATTTGTACCCGTAGGTAGATTTGTTTTGCAGTCAGGTGACATCCATATTTACAAACCACAATTACATTTAACATGAACACAAACACAGGCACACATGTAGCTGACTATAAACATGATAAAAGTACTCAAGGCTCCACCAATCAGGACATAAGACAAAGAGATAAGAGAGAAGGGTCATATTAAAAAGTTAAAGACTAGTCAAAGAGGTTTAAAACTCAAAAGTCTAAAACCCAATAAAAGATTTAGAACCCAAATAAAAAACCTACAAAAATAAGTAAATATAAAATGAAATTAATAAATAGATAACTAAATTATGTGCAATATATTGTTACAACTTGATCAACTCTTTGACAGCAGCAGGAACAAAGCTGTTTTTGTAGCGCTGGGTTTTACTTTTTGGGACAGCAAACCTCCGTCTGGAGGGAAGAAGCTGAAAGTGGCAGTGCAAAGGGTGGGAGTCATCATTTAAAATGGAGGTAGCAATCCTCTGTACCTGTCTGGTGTACAGTGATGTCAGGCTCAGCTGTGACTCACCAAGCAAACGACTGGACCATCCAACTACCTGATCCAAGGATTTCCTCTGTTTCAGTTTTATCTGACCAAACCATGACACTAGAGAAAAGGATAAAACAGATTCAATAAAAGCCCGATAAAACATTGTCATTATGGTTCGGTCAATTTGAAAGCGTGCAAGTTTCCTTAAACAATGCAAATGTTGCTGACTCTTTTTGCACACCCTTTCACAGTTCTCTTCAAAGTTTAAATTACTATCAATAATCATCCCAAGATATTTGTAGGATTGTACACATTCGGTGGTCTGGCCTTTTAGTACAGTGACTTCGTGCCTGGGAGTTTTCCTCCTAAAGTCAATAATCATATTTTTAGTTTTTGTCGTATTCAGCTGCAGGTAGGAATCCTCACACCAGTGAACAAAATCATCAACTACTGGGCCATGGCCACTCTCACCATCCTGGAGGAGACTGACAACAACTAAATCATCAGCATACTTTATAATGTGCCTGTTGTCATGTCTGCTCTGACACATGTTTGTGTACAGGATGAAGAGTAATGGTGACAACACACACCCCTGTGGAGAGCCAGTAGAAGAACACTTTTGGTCAGACAATGTACCATTGACCCTTACTCTCTGTGTCCTTTTGGTTAAAAAATCCAGAATCCAACCCACCAGATTATTACTCAAATCAAATTGTTGCAGGAGCCTTTCAACTAAAATATGAGGTTGGATTGTATTAAAGGCGGAAGAAAAGTCCACAAATAAAAGCCCGGCGTGTGTCCCATTAAAATCCAGATGTTCAAAAAGCATGTTAAACAGAGTGACAGTGGCATCCTCCACTCCTCTGTGAGGCCTATAGGCAAACTGCAAAGGATCCAATGTATGCTCAGTCCGCTTTAGGACCTCAAATCTGACCAGTTTTTCAAAAATTTTCATTAAAATTGAAGTCAAAGGAACTGGTCTAAAATCATTTACCGTTTTAGGACAGCTGGATTTTGGAACAGGGACAACCACAGCATCTTTCCAGATCTTAGGCACATGTTGTGTCTGTAAGGACTTATTGAAAATGTAGTGAAATACAGGACTTAATTCATGTGCACAGGACTTTACCAAGCGCCCACATATATTATCAGGGCCCTGACTTTTGTTCACTTTTACAGCACAGAACGCCCTTTTAATATCCTGCACCTCAATATTAAAGTGCTGATTGTGTTTGAGTTTCTGTTTCAAATCTTGGGTTTCTGTGCTAAAATCAAAGGAATCAAAACGACCATAAAAACAATTAAGAGCATTAGCCAGCTCTGTGTCTGAATTAAAACCATCTAAAAACACACGATTACTGTGCTCTGAAGGCCTGCAATAGTTTTCATACTGGCCCAGGCTGAACCAAGCTTCTTTGCTACCATCTTGCTTTCCAATTCTGATTTATAATTCTGTTTTGCTCTTAAAATTTCGGACTTCAGCTCTTTTGTGGCAACCTGTAGCTTCAAAACATCCCCCTGTTTAAAGGCAGGTGCTTTCCTCTGTAAGCAGGATTTAACTGATTTTGTAACCCATGGCTTGTTGTTGGGATATATTTTGACACGTTTATGTGGAACGATCATGTCTCTACAGAAAGCCATGTATGAGCATGTGACGTCCACCAAAGAGTCCAAATCTTCTCCGCAGGGCATTTACGCTGGACAAGGGACCAGTGGACCTCAGTGCTGTTCTCTGATGAAAGTCGATTCACGCTGAGTAGAAGTGATGGCCACCAACAATGTTGCAGATGTCAAGTAGAGCACTATGCATCAGCCACTCTTGTCACCAGACAAGCCTTTGGTAGTGGTGTTGTTACAGTCTGAGCAGGTGTGTCTAGTCAATACAGAACTGCCCTACACCTTGTGAATGGTGGTATCACCTGAATAACATCATTATCATTATCATCATTATTATTGTTATTATTATTATCATCATTATTATAACACTGGTCAACACCAAATTTATTGTCCAAGTTTTTTTTTAGCTGATTTAGGACAATTTTGATGTGCTGAATCCAAAAATCACATTGGTTTTGCTCAATCAGGTCAACTTTTTGAATTATGGGCACATGTTGTTTTATACGTTTTTGTTTACATGTATGGGTATTTTCACTTTATATGATGCAAAATTCTTTTTTATGTCTTGGAATTCTCTGAATTTTGAACAATGATGATGTAACATTCAATTTACATGTACTTACCTTTATATAAAGGTAAGTACATGCACAGTACTAAGTAAGTCCTAAGTAAGTACAGGTTTTTACTTAGCACCTGATCGAGAGAAACGAATGTTATTTTCGGATTCAGCGGTGCAAAATTGTCTTAAATCAGTTAAAAAAACACAGACAACTTACAAAAAAAATATTTTTGTAACCCTGTGTTATCATTAGCATCATTATTGTCAGCTGTGTAGAGGCTCGTAACCTGCATCCCACAACCTCAATGACCTGAGGGCCGCCCTTCAAGAAGAGTGGAATGCCATGCCTCAGCAGACAATAAGTCAACTTGTGAACAGCATGAGACATCATTGTCAAGCTGTAATTGATGCTCAAGGGCACATGACAAGTTATTGAGACATTGACATTTTTTGTTGTGGTATACTCACCACTGTTGTTGGCTTTTGTTTTAATAAATTGTTTGAGATGAGGAAATCACCATTGCATTCTCCTAATTAAATGCCCTACTTTCATGACATATTATCACTGTAGCATGAAGTTTTTACATTTTCCATAAATTTCACCCAAAAGCCAAATATCCCTAACTTTTTGTTACTAGTGTTATGTGTCTGTCGCTTTACATTGAAGTTGCTGTTGAGAGGATGTAAATTGAAAAGAATCAATCATGACACAGCCTATCTAAATTATCATTAACTCTGTTTTGCCCTTCAGTTTCATGGAGAAATTTGGCATCTTTTCATTTTTTGGCAGACCCCAAAGCATGATCAAAGCTGGACTCTGAACAAAATGCTGATATTGAATCACAAATAGGTAACAAAGACATTCCCTGAATTTTGAAAGCTATTTAATTATTTGGGCTGTATCAGGGCTGCTCATTAAAAATTTCCCCTGACCCACTTCCACTTATTGTAAGAGGCTGAACTTGCACATACTGTATATAACACTGGTCAACACCAAATTTATTGTCTAAGTTTTTTTTAGCTGATTTAGGACAATTTTGATGTGCTTAAGCCAAAAATCACATTGGTTTTGGTCAACTTTTGAATTATGGCCACATGTTGTTTTATACATTTTTGTTTACATGTATGGGTATTTTCACTTTACATGATGCAAAATTATTTTTTTTGTCTTGAAATTCTCTGAATTTTGAACAATGATGACATAACATTCAATTTACATGTACTTACCTTTATATAAAGGTAAGTACATGCACAGTACTAAATAAGTACTAAGTACAGGTTTTTACTTAGCACCTGATCAAGAGAAACGGATGCCATTTTTGGATTCAGCAGTGCAAAATTGTCTTAAATTGTTAAAAAAGCACAGACAACTTACAAAAAAATTATTTTTGTAACCCTGTGTAATAATACATACTGTATCTCTATAGGTCATGTGGCAATTTGCAGCTCTGAACTCCTAACCTTCATATCTCATGGAGTGGCAAATGCTAGCGAATGTGCCGGGTTTTGGGTTCTGTTGGGGTTTGCAAAAGGTTGCCAAACAGTTTGCAAACAGTTTTTAAGGTCCCACACAGTTCATCTTGTCACCCCGCCAAAAAATTAAAAACGGTCATATTTTTTCGGCAAATGTATTTTTCTGCCAACAATTGCAAATGTTTGCAGAATAGTTGTAAGCATTTGTAAACATTTGTAACACTTTTGCAACACATTTTTGCACGTTTGCAACACATGTCGCTACAGTTCTTTTTGGTTCACCAAGTAGTGAACACTATCAAAGAATCACTGACAGTATGACAAACCATTTGAGGTTTTATTATTTTCTTTGAACAAAACCTGCATGGCTCCCAGTCCATGACTTTTCTTAAATATGTGTTTGATGTTTTCTGAAGTCTGGAATGTAGCTATTAAAATAAAGCACACACAATTTTGGATCATTTATCCCTTGAACTGCCACCCACTGTCATTTAGACTACAGCTAGTCATGGCTATAACCATATAAGGAATTATGCCCATGTAAGGAGTTAGTACAATGTTTCCGTTTCGAAGGATGTTTTCATAGTCTGTGCTTTTTTAATTTAGTTTTTCCCTCCAAATATTACATTGTATATTCTGATCTGGGAGAGAGAACAAGAGAGAAAACTGAGAGGAATCACCATTTTATTCACCAGATAGCAACTAGCAATAGGCTGGGTAATGAAGAAAACAATGCAAGGAAATAAGAGAGGAATACAATGGACCCTAGTCTCAGTTTTGGAAGATTTAGATTATGCAGATGACATAGCATTGCTATCTAGCAGGCACAAGGACGCACAGGAAAAGACTCACTAACAACATCAGCAGGTTTAGTAGGCCTCAAAGTCAACACCAAGAAAACACAGGTCCTCAAAATGAATACCAGAACACAAGATCCCATCATCATAGTCAACAATAGTCTGTTAGAAGACGCTCGGGAGTTTACCTACCTCGGTAGTAAAATCACAGCAGATGGTGATTGCTCTGCGGAAATTAACACCAGAATCAGCAAGGCCTATCAAGCTTTTGCCATGCTCAAATCTGTCTGGAAAGCAACCAACCTCAGCATCCATACTAAGATAGGAATCTTAAAAAGCAATGTACTTAGTATTCTCTTATATGGATCGGAATGTTGGAAGACATCCACCACCACTGAAAGAAAACTTGATATCTTCCAAACCAAATGCCTCCGTAAAATTCTTAAGCTCTTTTGGCCCAAAACGTTATCAAATGAAGAGCATTACAGCAGAAGAGACACTATCCCGATCTCTGAGAACATCCAGAGAAGACGATGGGGATGGATGGGCCATGCATGCTGAATGCCAACCATGGCCATACCCAGAACACTATGGTGGACACCTCAAGGCGAAAGGAACAGAGAACGGCCAAAGGAAACCTGGTGTAAGGCTGGTGTGAACAGTCGAAACATGTAAAGAAGGTAAAAACATCTCCTTTCTATTTTTGTCTTTAATAAGAACAAAAGGTAAATAAGTAAATAAAGAGACCTGGCGCTGGACAATGGAGAAGGAACTTTGGAACAGAGGCTTGAATCTGCAGACTGCTCCACAGATAGCGGCTGACATATAGATGGTGGTTCCTTGCAGTTGCCTCAAATGCCAGACGGCACGTTGAGGACTGAGAGAGAGAGAGAGAGAGAGAGAGAGAGAGAGGGAGAGAGAGCAACTAACAAATATGAATAGAGAAAAAACTCTTAACAACTCTGAGCCTGAACCGCCGTGAAAAAATCATCACTGTCCACTGACATACTGTATCTTTTAGTTGGCGTATGCCCACTCCTGGTAGGAACACTGCAAAAAATGAAATCTTAGTGAGGAAAAATATCTTAAATCATGGATATAATTCTTGTTTTTTGTCTGACAAGATAGTTTTTTGCAGTTTTCTATAAGAAAATTTTGCTTGTTATAAGATATTTTTACTTGCTTTAAGCAATTTAATCTAGCTTTAAGTAAAACATTTTCTGCCAATGGAGCAAGAAAATTTTACTTATCAAATTGCTTAAAACAAGTATATTTTTTGCCAGGAAATTTTTACTTGTTTCAAGCAATTTGATAAGTAAAAGTTTCTTGCTCCATTGGCAGAAAAGGCTTTACTTAAAATCAGATTAAATTGCTTAAAACAAGTAAAAAATACCTTATAACAAGCAAAAAAAAAATTTTTTCAAAAAAAAAACCCACAGAAAGCACAAGAAAAAAAACACATCTTGTCAGACAAAAAACAAGAATTATTCAATTCAATTCAACTTTATTTATATAGCACCATTTCACAACAACAGTCATCTCATAGCACTTTCAACTGTAGGGGAAACCCCCACAGTTGCAGAAAGACCCCAGCAATCAGGCAATCCCCAGTGGGCAAGCGCTTGGCAACGGTGGAGAGGAAAAACTCCCTTTTAACAGGAAGAAACCTCCAGCAGAACCAGGCTCAGGAAGGGGCAGTCATCTGCTGCAACTGGCTGGGAGGTGAGGGGTTAGAGAAGAAGAAAAGAACAGACATGTAGAGAGCAAACAGCACGATGGGGACTCAATCTATGGGAGAGAACAAACAGATGTTAATGACCAGCAAAAATATTTTATTGAGATTGAAGAAAGGAGTGAGGCCCAGTGCATTATTGGAGGTCCCCCGGCTGTCTAAACCTATTAGCAGCATAACTAAAGGAGGGTTCAGAGGCACATGATCCCTCCCTAATTGTAGGCTATATCAAAAAGAAAGGTTTTAACCCTAGTCTTAAAAACAGAGATCGAGTCCGATTCCCGAATCCAGATTGGCAGCTGGTTCCACATGAGAGGAGCTTGATAACTGAAGGCTCTGCCTTCCATTGTACTTTTGGAGATTTAAGATATTTTTTCTTGCCATGATTTCATTTTTTTTTGCAGTGAAGGGCTACTAGACAGGCATTATTTTGTGAATACAAATTGATTAATTATATAAACAAATGAAATTACCCTCGCAAATAAAGATTACAGCTTAAATATAGCCACTTAAAAATGGGAACCTCAAGTAATAATAAAGGAAAATGTATTTATGTATGTATGTATGTATGTATTTTTACTTTAAAGGCCTCATACTGTGGATAACTTTTTTTTAAAGCCAATTTTAAATCAAGTGCATAATGAGTAAAAAAAATTAACATTGTGTAGAAGATGTGTTTAAAGGATGAGGCTGAGTTTTATTTCTCAGGTTCAGCTTTATTATCAGAACACATCTCTAGCATTCTCAAAGCAGGAAAAGAGACAGAACACTATCACATCACGCTCTTATACTTCTGGAGCATCAAAACTTAAGTCACATGGTGCTTTAGCAAACATACAGTCACATGGTACTTAATCCCAGTCACAATGCAACTCTTTGATCATTCACCATTGTCTCTTATTCTTCAATGATCCGGAAATCCCTCTGGGGCATCTTCTCTGAGACAAAGGCTGAATCTCACACCTCCTCATTATCTCCTCCAGGTTTCAGCCGATCCAGACTTCTTTGTCCCTCGAGACGTGAAGCACCCAATAAACATACAGTCATACATTTGTGGAAAATATGAACCCAACATATGCGCCACATGACCCCCCCCCCAAACGCCTACTATGGGACAAAACATACTCAGAGATGCATGACATGAAAACATTATCACATATCCAAAAATCAATCCACCCGTTGCCTAGGTCTTAACCTCCTGCCGAATCTGCTGTAAACCGGCTTTGCTACTTCTGCAGCGTCTTCCTGCACCTGTGGATTAGAACTGTTAGCACATCTCTGTGGGAGTTCTGGAGAATGCCTTCTCGGAAGGCCTGCCACGGTGGGGGGTCCTCGCCAACTGCACGTGTTCATCAGCCAGAACAAAAGCGGGTTTGAGTCTGTTTATGCAAATCAACTCCTTTCTGCCTCCTAAATCTAGCAAAAAATGCTTCTCACCTGTTTCCAGCACTCTGAAAGGTCCATCATAAGGCGGGCGCAAACCTGGGCGTTGCGCATCATGCCAAACAAAGACAAACTCCGCATTTTTTAAAGCCTTTGGCACAAAAACTCGTGGGAAACTGTGATGAACCGGACCAGGGAGCGTGTTTGATCCTGTGCCGCTCTGCAACAGCTAAGCGAGGGGGCAATTTGGTGCGGGGTTGTCGGGAAGAAATTCCCCTGGCAAACGGAGAGGATGTGCAAAAACTAACTCAGCTGGAGAGGCCTGCAAATCCTCCTTAGGTGCAGAACGCAACCCCAATAAAACCCATGGAAGTTTGTCCACCCAATTTGTATCCGTAAGTGACGCTCTGAGGGCTGCTTTCAACGACCTATGAAAGCGTTCGCACAAACCGTTAGCCTGGGGGTTATACGCGGTAGTGCGGTGTATCTTTACTCCTAAGCTGCGGGCCATCGACGACCATAATTCGGAAACAAATTGAGGACCTCTGTCGGACGTTATGTCCAACGGAACTCCAAAACGCGCAACCCAAGCTGTTAAAAACGCTCGCGCAGCTTCTTCCACTGTGGTTGACGCCAGAGGAACCGCTTCTGGCCAACGCATGGTGCGATCCACCATCGTCAAAAGGTGTGTGTGCCCCTGTGACGACGGAAGGGGGCCCACCAAGTCAACATACACATGATCAAAACGCTTAGCCGGAATGTGAAAAGGCTCCAAAGGAGCTCTAGTGTGCTTGTGTATTTTGGCTCGCTGACACGCTACGCAGGCTGCAGCCCATTCCTTGACCTGTTTGCGCAACCCGGGCCAAACGAATTTCTCCCCCACCATCTTAATCGATGCGCGCACCCCCGGGTGCGCAAGAGAATGGATCAAGTCGAAAATGCGGCGGCGCCACGCAGCTGGAACCACGGGGCGAGGCCGTCCCGTGGAGACATCGCAGATTAGGGGGGGCATACCAATTTGCTGCACCCTGTGCTCCAGCCTTAACCCTGTTGGTCCAGACTGGAGTGCGCGCACGTCTGCATCGCTAACCTGCTCCGCGGCCATGGCTGCATAATCTAAACCTACGCGGACCGGGGCTGCGCGCGCTTCCGTGTCGCTGCCCTGGCCCGCGGCCACGGCTACAGAGTCTGCCCCCACAGGGCCTGTCGTTGCTACGGCACGCGAGAGACAGTCTGCCACTACATTATGTTTACCTGCAACATGCTGGATATCGGTGGTGAACTCCGATATCGCGGCTAGCTGCCTTTGCTGCCGGCCTGACCAAGGTTCTGAAATCTTGGCCATCGCAAAAGTTAGCGGCTTGTGGTCCACAAACGCAGTGAAATGGCGCCCTTCCAGCCAGAACTGGAAATGGCGGATGGCCAAGTGTAGGGCCAAAAGCTCCCTGTCGAACACGCTGTATTTACGCTCGCTATCGCGCAAAGTTTTGCTGAAAAACGCGAGCGGCTGCCAGGTCCCTGCCACGAACTGTTCAACGACCGCCCCCACCGCTAAATCGAAAGCGTCAGTAGTGAGCGCCATGCGGGCTTTTGGAACTGGGTGTGCTAACAAAACGGCGTTTGCCAGGGCTGATTTGACCTGGGCGAAAGCGCGCTCTCGCTCCGGAGATCATTCGACCTTATTTGTGGGCTTTTGTTTTTTTAGTGCAGTGTACAATGGTTGCATGAGCCGCGCTGCGCTTGGGAGGAACCGGTTATAAAAATTAACCATTCCCAAAAACTCCTGCAGCGCTTTGACCGTTTGAGGTTGGGGAAAATTTGTTATTGCGCGTACTTTATCAGGCAGAGGGACCGCCCCTTCTGGCGAAACGCGATGCCCCAAAAAATCGATTTGCGCCACCCCAAACTGGCACTTCGCTGGGTTAATTATTAACCCATACTCTGCCAGCCTCCGAAAAACTGCTGTAAGGTGGCTTTCGTGTTCGTCTTCGGACGTGCTGGCTAACAAAATGTCGTCCAAGTAGACGAACACGAAAGGGAGGTCTCGTAAAACTGCATCCATCATGCGTTGGAAGGTCTGTGCAGCACCCTTGAGACCAAACAGCATGCGCAAAAACTCAAAAAGCCCGAAAGGAGTTATTACCGCTGTTTTGGGTATATCCTGAGCGCGCACTGGGACTTGATGGTAACCGCGCACCAAATCATTTTTAGAAAAAATGTGCGCCCCCGCCAAATGAACTGAAAAATCTTGGATGTGCGGAATTGGGTAGCGGTTGTGTGCTGAAACGTTGTTCAACCTGCGGAAATCACCACAAGGTCGCCACGAGCTGTCAGCCTTTGGGACCATGTGTAGCGGTGAAGCCCAGGAGCTTTTAGAGCGTCTAATGATGCCCAGTTTTTCCAGGTTGGCAAACTCCTCTCGCGCTATAGCCAGTTTAGCTGCGTCCAAGCGGCGAGCTTTTGCAAAAACGGGCGGCCCAGTAGTAGTGATAAAATGCTCCACCCCATGCTTAGCCACCGTCGCCGAAAACGTTGGGACTGTGAGTGCTGGGAACTGAGTGAGCAGTGCATGAAACTTACCACCCGCAGCTGTGACGTTGGCCAGTGCAGCAGGCGGGGCCACCCGAGCTGTGCAGGGAAGAGAATGAAAAGACGGAAGAGAAGTGCATTAACCAGACGTCTATTAGCAAGATCAACCAATAAACCATGTGAGCACAAAAAATCAGCCCCTAACATGTTGAAACTGACTGCCGCTACAATAAAGGTCCACTCAAATGAACGGCCCTGTAAGGACAGAAGCATAGTCCTCTCACCGAAGGTCTTAATCGCTGAGCCGTTCGCTGCTGACACTGACACCCAGGGGACTTCAGACGGCATCAGCCGCTCCGCGTAGGTAGGCGTGACGAAACTCAGCTGGGAGCCCGTGTCCACGAGGAATTGTTTCCCTGAGTGTGCATCTGTCAGGTAAAGCAGCTTGTTCTCCTCCCCGAGGGCCGCAGCCGCTACCGACCCCCGGTCTTGGCGTTTCCCGGACGCTTGAAGTGGCACGGTGGGAGGTACCTGTGTGCCCTCTCTGCAAAACGGCGATGGTAGAAGCACAGGCCGTCATCAGCTCCGCGTCACCTGGTACCTGTCGCCGCCGTCGTCGGTGCGTCTGGCGCCGCAACCACTGGCCCCAAGCCGTCTCCGGGCGTTGTTCCTAGCTCAGCTGCCGCGGCCGAAACCGCGCTCCGCTTATGGGCGTCGACGAGTCGCTGCGCCTCCTTGCTCAACCCATGGTAGTCTCGCTTGGCCAATCGGGGTGAATCTGCCAGGGTCACTCTCACCGCTGGCGGCAGGGTCCGGAGGAAAAGGTGGGCGAAAATAAATTCGCCGTCCTCGGAGTCTTTCAGCCTCAGCATCTTCACCATTAGGTCCGCAGGTCTATCGTTCTCCGACTCCGTCAACGTCAGGAGCCCCTCTGCTCGCTGTTGCACAGAAGGGGTGAAATGGCTGATCAGCGCGTCCTTCAATGCGCTGTACTTGTCGCTGTCCGGTGGGTGGTTGACCAGATCTTCCACCCTCTGGACCGTGTGGCTGTCCAGCTTCGCCACCACATGGTAGAATTTTGTGTCGTCCTTCGAGATTCTCCGGAGGTTGAACTGCGCCTCAACTGCGCTGAACCAGGAGCGCGGGCTATGCTGCCAGAAATCGGGCAGCCGGAGTGTGGAGGCAGCCATCAGGCTGGCTTCCGCCGAGCTCCGCTCGGGAGAATTCTCTCTGCTCATTCTTTTGTCGGAGGGTCACCAGTGTAGAAGATGTGTTTAAAGGATGAGGCTGAGTTTATTTCTCAGGTTCAGCTTTATTAACAGAACACATCTCTAGCATTCTCAAAGCAGGAAAAGAGACAGAACACTATCACACTGATTGATTGATTTTTATTTGAACATTGTTAAAGAAAGAAGAAAGAGAGTTCAAAACACAACAAAAAACAAACCAAAAATAAAATGTTCAAAAGGAGTGGGAAGAAGCCAACGCTTATACAGTCCCACCCCTTCTCCACACCAAACAAATTACAGTATTACTCATAATCATCATTATCCCACAACCACATTCACCGTAATACACCCATAGTCAATCACACTATGTGTGATTGACTATGGGTCACATCACACTGGTGATAGGTCATCACACTGTGATGGGTCACATCACACTCTTATACTTCTGGAGCATCGAAACTTAAGTCACATGGTGCTTTAGCAAACATACAGTCACATGGTACTTAATCCCAGTCACAATGCAACTCTTTGATCATTCACCATTGTCTCTTATTCTTCGATGATCCGGAAATCCCTCTGGGGCATCTTCTCTGAGACAAAGGCTGAATCTCACACCTCCTCGTTATCTCCTCCAGGCTTCAGCCGATCCAGACTTCTTTGTCCCTCGAGACGTGAAGCACCCAATAAACATACAGCCATACATTCGTGGAAAATATGAACCCAACATATGCGCCACAATTGGATAATTATGAACTTTACTTTCACCTTTTAATGATCTACTACAGATGTAGTATTTATTGTATTTATTTATTTGTGCAGCAAAACTGTTTTTTCTTGATTAAAAGCTGATTTTTTTCCATCCATCCATCCATCTTCTTCCGCTTAATCCTTTTCGGGTCGCGGGGGTGGGGGGGGGCGGAGCCTATCCCATCATCTTTGGGTGAGAGGCAGGGTACACCCTGGACAGATCGCCAGTCCATCGCAGGGCCAACACAGAGAGACAGACAGCCATTCACTCTCACAGTCATACCTAAGGACAATTTAGAATCCCCAGTTTGATACCAATTAACCTAACGTGCATGTTTTTGGCATGTGGGAGGAAACCGGAGAAATCCTGGAGTAAACCCGTTGTCTCATGAGAAAATAAGGAAACGGAAGCTACTGTGGCAATTGTATCAGTTAAAAAGAAAAAATACCCACTTTGTCAGAGGAGGTGAAGAGGAAAACTTTATTCCTTTCTTAACTGCGGACTTCTCACACAACACAACACACTGCCATCTACAGAAGTTCTCTGACGACTCTGCGATCGTTGGCCTCATCTCCAACGGAGATGAAGCTGAGTACAGAGGACTTATCCAGGACTTCGTGGACTGGTGCCATCGGAACTGCCTCCAGATCAACGCGAGGAAAACTAAGGAGCTGGTGGTGGACTGCCGCAGGCAAGGACAACCCCTCACAGCACCAGTAAACATCCAGGGAACAGACATTGAGATGGTGACATCCTGCAAGTACCTTGGTGTTCATCTGAACAATAAACTAGACTGGTCACACAATACCGATGCGCTCTACAAGAAGGGACAGTGCAGGCTGTTCCTACTGAGGAGGCTCAGGTCTTTTGGTGTACAAGGGGCGCTGCTGAAGACATTCTACGACACAGTGGTGGCATCAGCCATCACTTTTGGAGTGGTCTGCTGGGGCAACAGCATTACAACAGCCGATAGGAAGAGACTAAACAAACTGATCAAGAAAGCTAGCTCTGTCCTGGGGCAACGCCTTGACCCAGTGGAGGAGATAGGAGAGAGAAGGATGGTGGCTAAACTGTCATCTCTGCTGGAGTCCGAGTCCCACCCTATGCAGGACATATTGAATGCACTGAGGAGCTCATTTAGCAGTAGACTACATCATACTAGTTGCGCAACCGAGAGGTTTCGCAGGTCCTTCCTACCTATGGCTGTCAGACTGTGTAACCTAAGCAGGGCTGCTCACAGAGATAGCAAAAAACGTGACGACCTAGTAGTATTGAATGCAAAAGACGCAACAGACTTACACAAATGGTCCCCTCCAGTATACAACTAGGACAATATCAGTCGCTACGGAGGGTGACAATATGTATGGGTACATATTCATACTATGTAGGATAACTAAGTAGACTGTTATGCTGTTTATTCCATCTTGCTACAATGCTTCACACTTTGTATATATATTTATATATTTATGTGTACGTATGTATATCCACTGCTCTTATTTATATTTTTCGTATCTTCTTAATTATTGCTCTGAGTGTTGCTGTCCCTGTGCTGTTGCAATCCTGGAATTTCCCCATTGTGGGACTAATAAAGGCTTATGTTATCTTATCTTCATCTCAATTCAAGACTCAAGAACTTTATTGCCATTGTGAAAACTCAACAAAATTGCAAGCATGGCTTTCACAGTCACTTGCCTAAAAATTGAAGATACAGTAACAAGAAAATTACAAGTCTAGAGAACAAAGGACAATGTAAAGTAAAAAAGAAATTAAAATGAAGGAGACACATTTGGAAATAAGTTATAAAACACTGATGGGGAAAATATGGGACTATGTACTATAAACTTAATGTGCCTTAAAGGTGCTAGAGACAAAATTCTGACCTCCTGGCCAGTAGGTGTCGGACTTACTCTTGCATTGCTCGTTGATAGAGACATGTGACATCAACCCAGTCATGCTATTGTCTATGACAGGTTGTAATATCTTTACCGGCCATAGATGTATAAACATTAGATAGAACATAGCTAGCCGCTAGGCTAGTCACATTTCATATACATACAGTAGCTTACTTATATGGCTACAATAAATACAATGAACAATTATTTGTGTATCACAATGCTGAAGGTGCTGTCAACCATTATAATTACCTGCAGAATATGGTATCTCAGTTTGGCATGAAAATGTTAGCTATGTCTTATCTAGGGTGTCATATTTATGTTACCAGCCTCCACAGTCTCATCATCCAGCTGCTCAGATGTAAATATTTTGATCATTTCTGACCCATAAAAATTATTAAAATATTTTTTCATCTTTTTTTTGGGGGGGGGGAGTACAAAGACTTTAATTCTGCACCTTTGTAAACATTTTTGATGTTTTTCTTTAAATATTTGTTTTCATGAAAATATAGTCCTTTTCACCTTTAATTAGAATAAAATTAAGATTTAAAGGGTGCATCAGAGAATAGGAGATAAGAAGAAGATGTAGAAAGGGAAAGTGCAATAGAGAATGAGGCATCAGGCAAGTGGACGTATACCAAGAAAACATCTTTAAAGCCTTTGGATAATTTGTGTTCAGTGCAAATGGAGATATTGGAGGTGGCTTGTCTTTATAAGTAAATGTTAGCAGGCAGTCAAAAAAAAAAAATCTGATTTAGACAGAAAATCGGATATGGACCAGCAGGGTAAATGCAGCCTTTGCGTTACTCAGGAGTACAGTCTCCATGTTAAAGATGCACTCCAGTTGATATAATTCCCCTATAAAACAAATTTACATTGTCTATAATGGTGTCTTATGCCATTTTTTTCTATTAACAAAACCTTTCATTGTCTTACAGTTTTGTGTCAAAATCTTTTCACTCACCAGAATCGGTGACTAGACCCAACCCACATCCCACAAGACTAATAGTCAACCAGGGGAAAAAACACTTGCAGGAAAAACAGGCTGAGGACACAGGGAAACCAGAGGGAAACACGACAATGATGCCACAAGGAACACAAACACAGACTGACATATATAAGGTAACTAATAATCACAAACACAGGACAGCAGGGAAAGTAATCAGGGGCTAGATGATAACACATGAGAGGAAGGACTACAGGTAAGGAAAATGCGAGTGACTGGGAACTACAGGTAAACAAGAACACACAGGGGATGGACACAAGACATACAAAACCAAGGACCTGGGCAAACACAAAGACAATAATAACAACAGGAACAAATGGGATGAGCACAGGACTTCACACAAAACAAAGACCAGAGAACACAAAAGACAAAATAATAATAATAATAATAACAACAACAGGGGATAAACACAGTGAAACCAAAATAGATAGATAGATAGATAGATAGATAGATAGATAGATAGATAGATAGATGTACTTTATTGATCCCAAACTGGGAAATTACAGTGTAACAGCAGCATGACAGTTGACAGCCAAACAACAGAAACACACACGACAGACAAAGGGATTACCCATGGAAAGTAAAAACTAACACGACTACAAAACCTATATACATCATAGCTTAATATATGATGACCCGTATAAACACATGAATCATCCCATTGCACAAAGAAGGACTATCAGGAGCAGAGTGAAAAAGTGATGTACCAGTTAGTCTGTAAGATGCATTGTGGCAGCATACCTATGCCAGAATACAATATCATAGTGAGTTATTGTACAGTGAAATTGCATGTGGCAGGAAAGATTTCCTGTACCTGGCTGTTCGACAACGAAGCTGTAGTAGTCTACTGGACAAAGTGCTTCGCTGTCTATCTAGCGTGTGGTGGAGGGGGTGATCAGGATTGTCCATGATGGATCGCAGTTTATTTAGTGTTCTCCTCTCCATCACTGTCTCAAAGGTTTCCGGTCTGAGACCAATTACAGAGCCAGCCCTCTTGATAATCTTGTCAAGTCTGTTGGTATCTCTGGCCCTGATAGTGCTACCCCAACAGACAGCAGCAAAGAAGATGGCGCTGGCGACAACAGTCTGGTAGAAAAGCTCCAGCATCCTGCTGCACACGTTGAAGGATCTCAGCTTTCTCAGGAAGTAGAGTCTGCTCATCCCCTTCTTGTGCGCAGCATCGGTGTTGGATCTCCAGTCCAACCCGCTGCTGATCCTGACACCCAGATATTTGTAGTCCTCAACCACTCCCACATCCTCCCCCCTAATCTGCAGTGGCTGAGAAGGAGCCTTCCTCTTCCTGAAGTCAATCACCATCTCTCTGGTCTTGCTGACATTCAACCTCAGGTGACTCTGCTCCGTCCACTCCACAAATCTGTCTACCAGTGCCCTGTTCTCCCCCTCCTCTCCTCCTCTTATACAGTGGGGCAAAAAAGTATTTAGTCAGCCACCAATTGTGCAAGTTCTCCCACTTAAAAGATGAGAGACGTCTCCAATTTTCATCATAGGTATACCTCAACTATGAGAGACAAAATGAGAAAAAAAATCCAGAAAATCACACTAAAGGATTTTTAATGAATTAACCTCTTGCACTCCGTTGTACCACGGGCGGGCAAGTCTCTGCGTCCCAGAGCGCACGAGGGCGCTCTCGTGCGCCCTCGTGCGCTCTAGGACGCATGATGGAGATGGTGATGTAGGACGCATGATGGAGATGGTGATGGCGTCCAAGCGCGCACTGAAAATAAAAGCTGCAGACACAGCCGCGAACAGATTAGTTCATCTAATTGACCTCTCATTCAACTAATAAGAGCCTTGAATTGGGTTTCTGAAACCTTGAAGAACCAATGACTGAAAACCCTAGCAAGAAGGACCCGCCTACCAACACTGCGAATGCAGTGAGCCAAATGAAGCAGAGAAGTTCGCGAGCTGTTTTTTTTAAGGCTGGATGAAGACAGACTGCTGCAGCAGATGACAAAAAGGACCCGCAGGAAGAACCCCACAGACCCAGCAGCACGGAGACCATCCACAAGTGCAACCTTTGTGACAGCGACTGCCATTCGCGCATTGGCATGTTCGGCCAGGCGGTGCTTATTTTGTTTTTGTCCCAGCAGAATAGATATTAGGATTGTCTTCTATGGTCATTATAGACCGACGGAGGCCGACGACGAAGGCTGAGTGACACACACGCGTTTGCCAGTCTATTTTTAATTACTACTGTTATTTGTTTTGAAAAATCGTTTGCCAAAAACCGCAATCATGGAAGCGTAAAACCGCAATAATGGAATTATGTTTTGATCGGGTCGCGAGACCAGCGTCGCATTCGTCTGACAATGAGGAAGAAGTTCGCCAGCTCTGCTTCTGCTGTGAAGAGGTAAGGTGTTCTAAGCTAAATTATTCTTTATCCCTGAAAATTGTAATCAAAATGACTTTTGACCGATCGGTAAATTACAGCTGTGCGTCATCGCTGCATGACGGACCGTGGCGCAACTGGCGATGTCTTTCCTCTGTAGCGAGGGGGGGGACAACCCCCCCCCCACACACACACACACACAGCCCTGAGTGTGACCTTTCATTAGAGCCCAAAATGAAGCTTCTACATTGAATCATTCAAAAGTTACAGACGTTTTTCCAAACTGTGCCATTTGGCACAATTTGGCACAGTTCCAAAACGCCTGGGATCTACCTGAGGAAAACACTGTGTAATATATTCATTTTTTGTGGTATTGTTACAAAATTTGGACCTCAGCTGGATAACACTTGGTTCTACATTTCTGTTGCATTTTCCAGCCCGGATCTGAAGCTGTGTGTTATTTGCAAGCATTTGTATCCAAAAAAAACACCCAGGCCAAATTTATTTTCTTCAAGTTCACTATGCTTAGATGACTGTAACTCAGTGGCCGGAGCACTTAGAGAGATTATGATATGAATTCAAAGTGTTTTCTTTTAAATGAGACCAACCCCATGAAGATGCTGCAAAGGGTTGAAGAACAGCTTTCAATTTACTTTGGGCACGTTATTTTTTGGCGTTTTTAGGGAAATTGACCGGAGTGCAAGGGGTTAATTGGTAAATTCCTCAGTAAAATAAGTATTTGGTCACCTACAAACAATCAAGGTTTCTGGCTCTCACAGACCTGTAACTTCTTCTTTAAGAGGCTCCTCTGTCCTCCACTCGTTACCTGTATTAATGGCAACTGTTTGAACTCGTTATCAGTATAAAAGACACCTGTCTACAACCTCAAACAGTCAGACTCCAAACTCCACTATGGCCAAGACCAAAGAGCTGTTAAAGGACACCAGAAACAAAATTGTAGACCTGCACCAGGCTGGGAAGACTGAATCTGCAATAGGTAAGCAGCTTGGTGTGAAGAAATCAACTGTGGGAGCAATTATTAGAAAATGGAAGACATACAAGACCACTGATAATCTCCCTCGATCTGGGGCTCCACACAAGAGCTCACCCCGTGGGGTCAAAATGATCATGAGAACGGTGAGCAAAAATCCCAGAACCACATGTGGGGACCTAGTAAATGACCTGCAGAGAGCTGGGACCAAAGTAACAAAGGCTACCATCAGTAACACACTACGCTGCCAGGGACTCAAATCCTGCAGTGCCAGACGTGTCCCCCTGCTTAAGCCAGTACATGTCCAGGCCTGTCTGAAGTTTGCTAGAGAGCATTTGGGTGATCCAGAAGAAGATTGGGAGAATGTCATATGGTCAGATGAAACCAAAATAGAACTTTATTGTAAAAACTCGTCGTGTTTGGAGGAGAAAGAACACCATACCTACTGTGAAGCATGGGGGTGAAAACATGATGCTTTGGGGCTGTTTTCCTGCAAAGGGACCAGGACGACTGATCCGTGTAAAGGAAAGAATGAATGGGGCCATGTATCATGAGATTTTGAGTGAAAACCTCCTTCCATCAGCAAGGGCATTGAAGATGAAACGTGGCTGGGTCTTTCAGCATGACAATGATCCCAAACACACCACCCGGGCAACGAAGGAGTGGCTTCATAAGAAGCATTTCAAGGTCCTGGAGTGGCCTAGCCAGTCTCCAGATCTCAACCCCATAGAAAATCTTTGGAGGGAGTTGAAAGTCCGTGTTGCCCAGCGACAGCCCCAAAACATCACTGCTCTAGAGGAGATCTGCATGGAGGAATGGGCCAAAATACCAGCAACAGTGTGTGAAAACCTTGTGAAGACTTACAGAAAATGTTTGACCTCTGTCATTGCCAACAAAGGATATATAACAAAGTATTGAGATGAACTTTTGTTATTGACCAAATACTTATTTTACCGAGGAATTAACCAATTAATTCATTAAAAATCCTTCAATGTGATTTTCTGGATTTTTTTTTTCTCATTTTGTCTCTCATAGTTGAGGTATACCTATGATGAAAATTGGAGACCTCTCTCATCTTTTAAGTGGGAGAACTTGCACAATTGGTGGCTGACTAAATACTTTTTTGCCCCACTGTACACCCCACAACAGCTGAGTCATCAGAGAATTTTTGCAGGTGGCATGACTCAGTGTTGTACTGAAAGTTAGTGGTGTATAAGGTAAAAGGAAAAGGAGAGAGCACAGTCCCCTGTGGAGCTCCCGTATCACTTGCCACCACTCCAGACAAGACACTGCCCAGCCGGACAAACTGTGGCCTGCCTGTCAGGTAGTCAGTAATCCAGGAGATCACAGAGCTGTCAGCCCCCATCACCCACAGCTTCTCACCCAGCAGCAGTGGCTGGATGGTGTTAAAGGCACTGGAGAAATCAAAAAAAGTGATTCTCACAGTATCTCCTCCACCATCTAGGTGCAGATGGGCTCATTGCAGCAGGTAGATGACAGCATCTTCAACTCCTAAATGGGGCTGATATGCAAACTGCAGAGGGTCCAGCCACGTCTTCACCTGCGGCCTCAGGTGGGCTAAGACCAGTCTCTCCGGGACCTTCATCACATGAGATGTGAGAGCAACTGGCTGGTAGTCATTCAAATCTGATGGAGATGACTTCTTGAGGACAGGAACCAGGCAGGATGTCTTCCACAGCACCAGTACTCTCTCCAGACTCAGGTTCAGGTTGTACAGGTGTTTCAGTACCAGAGCTAGTTGGTTGGCACAGGTCCTCAGGGTCCTTGCGGAGATGCCATCAGGGCCCGAAGCCTTCCGCTGACGGAGTCTCTCCAGCTGTTTCTCCACCTGATCTGTAGTCACCGTGAAGTGAGGGAGGGTCCTTGTGCCCCCTGAGGAGGAGGAGGAGGGGGGAGATGGAGAGAGGTTCTGCACGGGAGCGTGGGTGGGGAGGGGTGCGTAGTAGGGGTCTGGTTGTGTTGCTCGGGTGACAGACTGTGAGTTGAACCTATTAAAAAACAGATTCAGTTCCTCCGCTCTCTCCTGGCTCCCAGATGGCTGCCTGACTCTCCCCTTGCACCCAGTTATTTGTTTCATTCCCTCCCACACATCTTTAGTGTTGTTTTGCCTGAGTTTCTCTTCCAACTTCCTCCTATAATTGTCCTTGCACCTCCTCAGCATCTCTTTCAGCTCATGCTGCACTCCCCTCAGCTTCTCCTTGTCTCCAGCTCTAAAAGCTCTCTTCTTGTTGTTCAGAAGTGCTTTCAGGTCACTGGTGACCCATGGTCTGTTGTTGGAGAAGCAGTGTACAGTCTGAGCTGGCATTGTCATGTCTTCACAGAATCTAATGTATTCTGTGATGCAGTCGGTCATATTGTCTATGTCCACCCCATGTGGTTCACAGAGTACGCTCCAGTCCGTCATCTCGAAGCAGTCCTGCAGTGCATCAGCAGCCTCCTGTCTCCACCTCCTCACAGTCCGTGTATAAGCAGGCTGCCTTTGCACAAGGGGGACGTACTTGGGTGTTAACATGACCATGCAGTGATCTGATTTACCAATGGGGGGTAGAGCTGTGGCACTATATGCATCTCTGAAAATAAAGCATAAAGTGATGAAATATAAAGTGCATGACAAGCAGTTTAATGGTGAAACCCATCGTAATTTGGGTCAAGTTTTCAAAGCAGCTATCCAAAACTGGTAACTGGCCTGAAGGCTAACTTCAGTTAGGTCAGAGAGTCCTGATTTGCTCAACACTACAGACATGCCAGCAGCTGTACAGTGATCAAAATTAGAGAACATTGTATTAATACTTGATTTATTCTAACATATGTTATTCTTCATTGTTAAGAATTTTACAGAATATCAGCTGTGGCCATACCACTGCTGTACTAGCAAGTTTTTTTTTTTTTTTTTAAATAACCCAGGCACTTCAACACAAACATTTATTTTGTAATAATAATAATACTAACAGTGAACAAAATTAGAGAACTGTGACCACTGTGTCAGAAGAGAAGATTTAAACAATGTTTTTTTTAGGGCTGTAGGATTCAAAAATTAATAGGAAGTGTAAATGCCCTTGCTTTGAATGACTTCAGCACATCTGCGCCCACAGGACAATACTATTTCTCACATTGCTTTGGTGTGATCTTAGTCCATTCTTCTTGCAGTCTCTTCCACAGTTCACTAAGTGTAGTGGGTTTCTTAGCCATTACTTTGTCGCCAAGGATTTTCCAGAGATTCTCTATGGGGTATAGACCAAGATTCTGGGCTGGCCATTTCATTATTTCAATATTGTTAGATTAGAGGAACGTTTTAACCCATTTTGCAGTGTGACAGGCATTGTCTTGCATGAAAAATTGTAGGCTGATTGGGAGACAATTGCAGTGAAGGAATTGCATGTTACCAAAGGAGGTTCACAAACATTTGCATTCACCCTGCCATGTAGCTGTACAAGAGGCCCAACTCCTGCTGCAGAAAACATCCTCTTAACTATGACACTTCCTCCTCCAAATTTAACTGACTTCTTGACACACTTTGGGTTTAGTCTTTCCCCAATTTGACATCAAACATATTGTTTCCCGTCAGACCCAAATAAATTGAACTTACTCTCATCACTGAGGTGCACTCTGGACCAGTTCTCCTCTGTCCACACAACATGCTCCTAAGCAGAGGCAAGTCTAGCCTTTTTATTCTTTCTGCTGATGAGCGGTTTGGTCACTGCAGGGTGAGCTTTGAGTCCAAATTGTCTTAAACGGAGAGACACTGTGTGCCAAGACAGTTCCTTGCACTTTTCAGCAGTGAACTGGCGAGCAATTCCAGCTGCAGTGTTGAACTGATTTCCCATTGAGAGTCTTCACATAATTCTGTCCCCCAAACGAGAGTAGTGTGAGAAACTAGTGATGTTCTGTGGGCACAGATGTGCTGAAGTCATTCAAAGCAAAGCCTTCTACACTTCTTATTAATTTTTCAACCCTAGAGCCCTAAAAAAAACATTTTTTAAACCTTCTCTTCTGACACAGTGGTCACTGTTTTCTAACTTTGCTCACTGTTGTTTTTATTTTTACAAAATAAATGTTTGTGTTGAAGTGCCTTATTAAAAAAAAACATGCTAGTACAGCAGTGGTATATCCACAGCTGATATTCTATTAAATTCTGAACAATGAAGAATAACATATACTACTCACAAAAAGTTAGGGATATTTGGCTTTTGGGTGAAATTTCAGGATGCACCTAAAATACACTATAACCTTACAGGTGAACTTAATTTGACCTTCTCTAACCTTTTGAATTCACATTTCCATGTGTTCAGTGTTTCAGTACATTTTGCATAACTTGCTGTTCTCTAACAAGGTGCTTAACAGCAAATTCACAACAGGTATTTGATCCATGAATGGACCAATAAATTTTCTGGTTCAATTAGAATTGATATTTAAACAGTCCTCTTCATCATGCTGTTCACATTTTGACATCATGAGACCAAGGCGGCACCTAACAATTGATCACCAGTTACCTCGCCATTGCGAGGCTTCCAACAGGGTGTTCTCAGAGGGAAGTGGCCACTGAGCTTAGAGTGTCAGTTTCATCAGCAGGTTGCAACAGAGATACAGACAGACTGGAAGAGTCACAGAAAGGCATAGAAGTGGACATCCTTTGGCCACATCCCACGCTGATGACTGCTTCATTGTGAACAGTGCCCTGTTGAAACGGATGATGAATATCACTCAACTCCAGGCACATTTAACGGAGGTAAGCGGCACCCAAGTGTCATGTCAGACCATTTGAAACTGTTTACATCAGTGTGGTCTGCGTGCTAGACGACCTGCAAGGACACCTGACCACACCAGCAGGCACAGGTGCCATCGTCTTGCCTGGGCCAGGGAGCATTTACGCTGGACAAGGGACCAGTGGACCTCAGTGCTGTTCTCTGATGAACGTCGATTCACGTTGAGCAGAAATGATGGCAGCCAATGATGTTGGAGATGTCAAGGAGAGCGCTATGTGTCAGCTACTCTTGTCACCAGACAAGCCTTCGGTGGTGGTGGTGTTACAGTGTGGCCAGGTGTGTCTAAGCAATACAGAACTGCCCTGCACCTTGTGAATAGTACGGTGACAAGCCAATCCTACCTGAATAACATCATTAATCCAGTCATTGTGCTCCTGCATGAACAACACAGGCCTAATTTCATCTTCATGGATGACAGTGCTCTAGTTATCGAAGTTGCGTCATTAGGGAATGGCTGCTGGAGGCTGGAGTACCTCAAATGGAGTAGCCTGCAGTTTTTACAGACCTGAATCCCATAGAAAACCTATGGGATCAGCTGAGTCACTGTGTAGATACTCGTAACCCTGCACCCCACAACCTCAATGACCTGAGGGCCACCCTTCAAGAAGAGTGGAATGCCATGCCTCAGCAGACAATAAATTGACTTGTGAACAACATGAGACATCATTGTCAAGCTGTAATTGATGCTGAAGGGCACATGACAAGTTATTGAGACATTGACATTTTTTGTTATGGTACAGTATACCCACCATTATTGTTGGCTTTTGTTTCAATAAATTGTTTGAGGTGAGGAAATCACCATTGCATGCTTCTAATTAAATGCCCTACTTTCATGATATTATATTTTTGATTGTTTTTTTGATTTTGTATACTTTATTGATCCCCAGAGGAGAAATTGAGGGCATCCACCTGGATGGATGAAGCAGCCACGGTACGGCGCTATCCCTTAACCATTCACACACACATTCACACCTGGGGCACTTTAGAGTCTCCAATTAACCTAACCTGCATGTTTTTGGCCTGTGGGAGGAAACCGGAGAAATCCCGGAGTAAACCCACGCAGATACGGGGAGAACATGCAAACTCCACACAGATCACTGTTGGTCAGGGGCTGGGATCGAACCAGGGATCCCATGGCCAAGGGTGAGTTGCTGTGCTGGTGCAGTGCTAACCACTGCTCCACCGCACCGCCCTTTTTTTTTCTCGTTTTTCTTCTAAAGTTTTTTTTTTTATTATATCACTGTAGTGTGAACTTTTTACATTTTCCATAAATTTCACCTGAAAGCCAAATACCCCTAACTTTTTGTGAGTAGTGTGTGTTAGAGTAAATCAACTAGTAATACATTGTTCTCTAATTTTGATCTCCACTGTATATAGCTACATTTCCAAAAGCAACATGTCCCACTCTGTCTGCAGTCTGCATGTCGAAGTGTCCTTGAGCAAGACACTGAACCCCCAGTTGCTCCTGGTGGATCAGGTCAGTGCCTGTGTATAAGATAAGATAAGCCTTTATTAGTCCCACAATGGGGAAATTCCAGGATTGCAACAGCACAGGGATAGCAACACTCAGAGCAATAATTTAGAAGATAAGAAAATAAGAGAGTGAATATACATATGTACACATAAATATATAAATATATATACACAGTGTGGAGCATTGTAGCTAGATGCAATAAACAGCATAACCGTCTATTTAGTTACCCTACATGGTATGAATATGTACCCATACATATTGTCACCCTCCATAGCGACTGATATTGTCCTAGTTGTATACTGGATTGGACCATTTGTGTAAGTCTGTTGCGTCTTTTGCATTCAGTACTATTAGGTCGTCACGTTTTTTTGCTATCTCTGCGAGCAGCCCTGCTTAGGTTATCCAGCTGACAGCCGTAGGTAGGAAGGACCTGCGAAACCTCTCAGTCGCGCACCTAGGATGATGTAGTCTACTGCTAAATGAACTCCTCAGTGCGTTAAGTGTGTCTTGCATAGGGTGGGACTCGGACTCCAGCAGAGATGACAGTTTAGCCACCATCCTTCTCTCTCCTATCTCCTCCACTGGGTTAAGGCGTTGCCCCAGGACAGAGCTAGCTTTCTTGATTAGTTTGTGCCGTTGCCCCAGCAGACCACTCCAAAAGTGATGGCTGATGCTACCACCGTGTCGTAGAATGTCTTCAAGAGCACCCCTTGTACACCAAAAGACCTGAGCCACCTCAGTAGGAACAGCCTGCGCTGTCCCTTCTTGTAGAGTGCGTCGGTATTGTGTGATCAGTCTAGTTTATTGTTCAGATGAACACCAAGGTACTTGCAGGATGTCACCATCTCAATGTCTGTTCCCTGGATGTTTACTGGTGCTGTGAGGGGTTGTCCTTGCCTGCGGCAGTCCACCACCAGCTCCTTAGTTTTCCTCGCGTTGATCTGGAGGCAGTTCCGATGGCACCAGTCCACAAAGTCCTGGATAAGTCCTCTGTACTCAGCTTCATCTCCGTTGGAGATGAGGCCAACAATCACAGAGTCGTCAGAGAACTTCTGTAGATGGCAGTGTGTTGTGTTGTGTGAGAAGTCCGCAGTATAAAGGGTGAACAGGAAGGGGGCCAAAACCGTTCCCTGGGGGGCCCCCGTGCTGCCGATGATCGTGTCAGACACACAATCCCGGGTTCTCACAAACTGTGGCCAGTTAGTGAGGTAGTCCAGGATCCATGATGACAGGTGCTGGTCCACCCCTGCGCACAGCAGCTTGTCCTTCAGGATCATCGGTTGGATGATGTTGAAAGCACTGGAGAAGTCAAAGAACATGATCCTCACCGCATTCCCGGGCTTCTCCAGGTGGGACAGGGAACAGTGAAGGAGGAAGATCACTGCATCCTCCACCCCAATGCCATGCTGGTAGGCGAACTGGAGTGGATCCATCGCTGGTCCCACCAGGGGGCGGAGGTGAGCAAGGAGCAGTCTCTCCAGGGTCTTCATCATGTGAGACGTCAGGGCCACTGGTCTGTAGCTGTTCAAAAGTATGGCAGCTCTGCCACCATCACTGACCATGTTTACATGGTCACGAGTAAACTGATTACTGGAGTAAACCGATAAAGGTAATAAACAGCTTATGGTGTTTACATGCACTGAGTAAACACTTTACTGGACAAATAAACTAGGTGTGTTAATCTGTTTTCTCATAAACCGTTAATGAGCCTTTGACCCTGTTTACATGGTCATGAGTAAACCGATTACTGGAGTAAACCGATAAAGGTAATCGGATTACTCTGTTTACATGACAGTTTGAATAATCAGGTAATTCCAGAAAGGTAATTGTAATCGGTTTACTCATGACCATGTACACAGGGTCAGTGTGTGACTGTGTGCGTGAATGGGTAGATAGCAGGATCTGTAAAGTGCTTTGGTCATCCAGAGTTCAGTAAAATGTGCTATATAAGTGAATGTCATTTTCCATGTCTAAACTTGCCTTTTTTCACGGGGTGGGGCTTAAGTGAAACTTTAAAGCAAAAAAAAAACCAGAGAAATGAGACATTTGGGTGTTTTCGCTCTTGATATGTCTTGTAAGTCATAAAAAAACATGTTACAGACATGTTAACAAGAAAAAACTTGATTTTTGGTCAAGTGTCACTTTAAGTGTTAACCAAGAACAAATGAAAACAGAAATGGAAATTTGAAATGTTATGTGGTCATGGACAGGGAAAATGTACATGTTGTATATAATAATTCTCAAACATGACTTAAAACATTTAAAACTATCTCTTTCCAAGATGGTAACTGAACCACACCCTCAGCTTCATGGCTATCTATGGTGCATCTGGAAAGTATTCATAGTGCTTCACTTTTTCCACATTTTTGTTATGTTACAGCCTTATTCCAAAATGGATTAAATTCATTTTTTTCCTCAAAATTCTACACACAACACCCCATAATGACAATGTGAAAAACAAGTTTTTTTGAGATTTTTGCAAATTTATTAAAAATTAAAAAAAACTAAGAATTCACCTGTACATAAGTATTCACAGCCTTTGCCATGAAGCTCAAAATTGAGCTCAGGTGCATCTTGTTTCCACTGATCATCCTTGAGATGTTTCTACAGCTTAATTGGAGTCCACCTGTGGTAAATTCAGTTGATTGGACATAATTTGGAAAGGCACACACTTGTCTATATAAGGACCCACAGTTGACAGTACATGTCGGAGCACAAACCAAGCATGAAGTCAAAGAAATTGTCTGTAGATCTCTGAGACAGGGTTGTCTCGAGGCACAAACCTGGAGAAGGGTACAGAAAAATTTCTGCTGCTTTGAAGGTCCCAATGAGCACAGTGGCCTCATCATCTGTGAATGGAAGAAGTTCAGAACCACCAGGTCTCTTCCTAGAGCTGGCTGGCCGTCTAAACTGAGCGACTGGGAGAGAAGGGCCTTAATCAAGGAAGTGACCAAGAGCCTGATGGTCACTCTGTCAGAGCTCCAGCGTTCCTCTGTGGAGAGAGGAGAACCTTCTAGAAAGACAACCATCTCTGCAGCAATCCACCAATCAGGCCTGTATGGTAGAGTGGCCAGACAGAAGCCACTCCTTAGTAAAAGGCACATGGCAGCTTGCCTGGAGTTTGCCAAAAGGCACCTGAAGGACTCTCAGACCATGAGAAACAAAATTCTCTGGTCTGATGAGACAAAGGTTGAACTCTTTGGCGTGAATGCCTGGTGTCATGTTTGGAGGAAACCAGGCACCACTCATCACCAGGCCAATACCATCCCTCCACAGTGATAGTGGTTGCAGCATTATGCTGTGGGGAAGTTTTTCAGCAGCAGGAACTGGGAGACTGGTCTGGGTAGAGGGAAAGATCAATGCAGTAATGTACAGAGACATCCTGGATGAAAAGGGCAAAAGACAGTTCTCTATTGCTATCTCTAGAGTGAGTGACTTCTGTTATTTTCCGCAATAAGGGCTCCACTATTACCATCTGCTGAGCTCCTAGATTCTACGTATGTTGTTGTTCCCAGAGCAAACAATCCCTTTGTGGTCTCCAAGTCGAAGAGCTCCTTTGTGGTGTCCAGGGCAAAGGGGTTCCTTGTGGTTTCTAGCCTCTTAACATTCCGAGGTTCCAAGGGTGGGCGTATTTAAATGCCATTTAAATATCTCAGCTGTGACACAGTGAATTGTGTTAAACATGATTACTGTAGGCAGTCATGCCTTACATTGTTTGAAAGCTTAGAATTTCATCTATTTGGTTATTAAAACAGATTTCAGAAAAAATCACAACACTGGATTTAAATAGAACTTTTAACTAGCTAGCGTTAGCATGAAATCAAATGAGTGACTCACCAAAGGAGCTTCCTTGCCGTCCCTGAATGAATGATCGTTCAACAAATATGATCCATTTGTATTGCAAAAGGTCCAATATATCCATTTGAGTAAGATTTATTGTCCATCTTGATGATGACGGGAAAAACTGCCCATAAAATAGGAGCATTTGTTTGAAAATCGGCCGAGAGATGTTAGCTCTTTAGGCTAATAACAACACACTTCTGGGAGGGTGAGCCGGAAATGGAAACCCAATGTGGGGGTGGAGCTCTGCAACTGATTGTCAGCTCATTTGACACAATAGAGCCTCCATTTTGTGATTGAAAGCTTTAGAAACCCAGTGAGCAATAAAGGTCTATAACGGTCCAGCCTCATGGCTAACGGGAACACAACGAGCCAGTTGTATCAGAGTAGGCAAAGGATGGACGTGTGGGATACCTTACAAGGGGGGATTCGACCTACTTTCCCTCTCTAAAGCCCATGCATAAAACATGTGCGTAAAGCTAGCATAAACCAGTCCGTGAATCCAAGGCATAAGCGTTGTAGCATCACTAACCTTTTTGAAAAATGGCTAAAATTAACACTGAACATTGAAGAAATTACTAATTACTTGACCCGGTCATTAGCTGAAGAATCACAAGGGGATGACCATGATTCCATTTGGCACAGTTTGAAGACGCCTGGTTACAGCCTGAGAAAAAAGGTGTGTAATATATTAATTTCTTGTCTGATTGTTACCAAATTTTTACCTGAACTTCATAACACTTGGCTCTACATTCCTGTTGTGTTTTCCAGCCAGTATATAACAGCTGTATGTTATTTTGAGGCATTTGTATCTAAAAAAAAACCCCACCCAGGCGAACTTTATTTTCTTCAAATTTAGTATGTTTAGATCACTGTTACTCAGTGACTGAAGCACTTAGAGGGATTGTGACTGTTTTGCTAAAAAAAATTTGAGTGTTTTCTTTTGAATGAGACCAACCCTATGATGATAGTGCAAGGGGTTGAAGAACAGCTTTGAATTTAGTTTGGGTATGTTTTTCAGACACTTCAAAGGGAAATGGGCTGAAATGCTAAGGGGCTAGAGCAAAAAGCCCTAACATCATATGTTATCTCCTAAGTTTAAAACTTCTGTGTTATCTATTGAGAAAGAAGATCTCATGTTGTTTTCGCCTGAGCTTAAAACACCTGTGTTGCCAATTACTCCTTAGATTAAAGTACCTGTGCTTTCACCGTCTCTTGAATCTAAGGGTACTATATTTTCACTTCCCAAGGTTAAAGTGTCCATGTTACCTCTCGAGGTTAAAAGTACCATGTTATCTCCCGAGGTTAAGGATTCCATGTTACTTCCTGAGGTTAAAGGATCTACAGCCGTGAACAAAATTGTTGGTACCCCTCTGTTAATGAAAGAAAACCCCACAATGGTGATAGAAATAACTTGAATCTGACAAAAGTGGTAATAAATAAAAATTCTATGAAAATTAACCAATGAAAATCAGACAATACTTTTGAATTGTGGTTCAAAAGAATTACTTTAAAAAACAAACTCATGAAACAGGCCTGGACAAAAATGATGGTACCCCTAGAAAAGATTGAAAATAATGTGACCATAGGGACATGTTCAACCAAGATGTGTCCTCGAATTAACATCACATGTGTCTGCAAACTTGTAATCAGTCAGTCGGCCTATTCAAAGGGTGACAAGTAGTCACTGTGCTGTTTGGTGACATGGTGTGTACCACGCTAAATATGGACCAGAGGAAGCAAAGGAGAGAGTTGTCTCAGGAGATTAGAAATTAAATTATAGTCAAGCATGTTAAAGGTAAAGGCTATAGGACCATCTCCAAGAAACTTGATGTTCCTGTGACTAAAGTTGCACATATTATTCAGAAATTTAAGATCCACGGGACTGTAGCCAACCTCCCTGGACGTGGCCGCAGGAGGAGACGGATAAGACGAATGGTAACAAAAGAGCCCAGAACAACCTCTAAACACATTCATGGTGAACTCCAAGATCAAAGTACATCAGTGTCAGATCGCACCATCTGTCGTTGTTTGAGCCAAAGTGGACTTCATGGGAGACGACCAAGGAGGACACCACTGTTGAAAACAAATCATAAAAAAGCCAGACTGGAATTTGCCAAACTGCATGTTGACAAGCCACAAAGCTTCTGGGAGAATGTCCTTTGGACAGACGAGACAAAACTGGAACTTTTTGGCAAGGCACATCAGCTCTATGTTCACAGACGCAAAAATGAAGCATACCAAGAAAAGAACACTGTTCCTACTGTCAAACATGGAGGAGGTTGTGTTATGTTCTGGGGCTGCTTTGCTGCATCTGGCACAGGGTGTCTTGAATCTGTGCAGGGTACAATGAAATCGCAAGACTATTCTTGCTATATAAGTGCAGGTTAGTTAGTTAGTTATCAAGGTATTCTAGAGAGAAATGTGCTGCCCAGTGTCAGACAGCTTGGTCTCAGTCGCAGGTCATGGGTCTTGCAACAGGATAATGACCCAAAACACACAGCTAAAAACACCCAAGAATGGCTAGGAGTGAAACATTAGACTATTCTAAAGTGGCCTTCTATGAGCCCTGATCTAAATCCTATTGAACATCTGTGGAAGGAGCTGAAACATGCCGTCTGGAGAAGGCACCCTTCAAACCTGAGACAACTGGAGCAGTTTGCTCATGAGGAGTGGGCCAAAATACCTGCTGAGAGGTGCAGAAGTCTCATTGACAGTTACAGAAATCGTTTGATTGCAGTGATTGCCTCGAAAGGTTGTGCAACAAAATATTAAGTTAAGGGTACCATCATTTTTGTCCCGGCCTGTTTCATGAGTTTGTTTTTTAAAATAATTCTGTTGAACCACAATTCAAAAGCATTGTCTGATTTTCATTGGTTAATTTTCATAGGATTTTTATTTATTACCACTTTTGTCAGATTCAAGTTATTTCTGTGACCATTGTGGGTTTTTCTTTCATTAACAGAGGGGTACCAACAATTTTGTCCACGTGTGTATGTTTTCACCTCCTGAGATTAAAACCCTTATGTTGTTTTCGTTTGAGCAAGAAGCTCTTTTGTTTTGTTCTCTTGAGTTTAGAGCGCCCCCACAGTTTTCTCGGAACGCATCCTGTTATTGTTGGACCATGAACTTTGGAAGGCCCCCTGACCCACTCTGTTTCGTGATCTGGTGGCCTAGGGACCTGGGCAGGCCACCCGATGCACTTTGTACTTTGGTTTAGGCCCCATGGACCTGGATTGGCCCCCAGACCCACCCTGTTTCATAATCTGGTGGCCTTGGGAATTGAGCAGGCCACTTGACCCACTTTGCACTCGTGGTGGTGGGGCCCTATGGATTTGGATCGGCCCTTAACTCACTTTCTGTTCCCCAGTCCAGTGACCTGTGAACTTTAAAGGGACTCCTGTTAAACATTCTTTTTTTGTTCTAAGATTCCTGTGTTTTGTTTCCAGTACCTTGTCCCCCTCTTCCTGCCCATTAAGGTGTTACTATGTTTTTTGTTTTGGGGTGTCTGGATCCCACCCCATAAAGGAAGGGGGGGGGGCTTATCTCATGGTCTGGGGTATGACCGTTGGGTAATGCCCACTCTATGAGTTTCTTTCTGTGTTTCTTTGTGTTTAGTGCTATTTGTATCTTGGGTTCATGTTCTGCATTATGATTTCTGTCATCATCGGTTTGGGTTTTACTTTGACAGCGTTTTCTGTTCATGTCCAGGTTCTAGTTGTGGTTTTCGTTTTGTATTATTTATCCCCGCTTTGTCTTTTGTCCTGTCAACATGTTTTATGTGTATTGTCTGTTTGTGTTTGTCTGTACAGACCCACCCGTCCTGTGCTTCTCGCCTGCAGTAACTTCGCTGCTGTCCTTGATCGTGCCCACCTATTCTGTGTTATGTTAATTTTCCCCTTGTCTATAAATTGAGTGTTCTGTCTCAGTCTTTTGTCGCGTCATTAACATTTACGTGGTTTCCTGGTCATGTCTCCCTGTACCATGTTTATTTAGCCTCAGCATTCTCAGCCCCTGTGCTTCTATTTGTTTTTGTCTCAAGTATTTTTGTAAATACTGTAAATCATTGTTTTGCACTGTGAGCCTGCCTGCACCCTGAGTCCTCTTCTTCACCTACATCTGCCCGGAGATAGATCTATGACAGTAGCCAATACTAATAAGAACTGATTAAAAGATTCACAGTTGTGTCACTTCCTGCAGCTGACTGACCTGTAATGGACCCACTGTCCTCCATCTAATCCCTCAGAGCAATGCTCTTATTAATCATCCACTTTCGACCCTCTCACCATACTTAGTAATTTACTTGAAGAGCTTTTCCCAAATCTATTTTTCTCTAATCTCATTCCACTCCACAGGCCTTTCTTCCCATTTCCTCATTTAGATTTGTGCGTTTTGACAGTGGATGCGGAAGTGTATGGCGATGAATAAAAGAAGAATCTCATTGACAGAACTGGCAGCCAGATGGGAATGAGTCCCCTTCCAATGACAGATTGCCTTTTTTGTGTGTCTTGTGGGGCAGAAGTAAGCTGACATTTTGGGAAATTTGCCCATTTTCCTTTTACTCAGCTTGTGATGGATATAAACTTAATCTCTGTGGACAGTTGTAGAGCATGCTAGAAGAGTGTACCATATAATAATAGCACGTAGGTAGGTAGTGCAAAATCATTTTGAATATTTTTATCCTTGTTTTTAAATGTACAGTTTTAGCTGAACAACTAAATAAGCCATCTTTTGATATAATTTCTCAGAAAACTTCTCTAGCTGTTCCATCATTTCACTTATAAACTAAATTATATTTGACTACTTGCAGTAGAAAATTAGCAATTAGATGTTTGGTGTTTTTTTCCTATGAAAAGATGTTTCTTCTTTCCATGCAGTTTTATGTAAGACCTCTCCACTTTTCATCACTTTTACCTGTTTTACATAATTCTGACAGGCCAAAATTTTCATGTTCTGTTGGCAGAAAATTTTGCTTATTTTAAGTAAAACTGTTTTCATATAATTTTGTTAATTCTGAATAAAATTATCTGCCAACAGAACAAGAAATTTGTTTTATCAAATTTGTTATTTTACCGAAATTAGTTGATGGAAGTGTAGAATACATAGACCCAAGCAGACCCAAGTGGTAGATGGATGCGGTCCTCAAAGAATGACTGAGATTTTCTTTTTAAAAAATTGAGGTGTCATGATCCGAGCGCCGATCTCGTCTGCGCTCGGGTCATACGTCATCTCCTGCAGGCTTGATAACAGTGAGTACCTTCTGGCTCCCCGGGCCCTTATTGTGACAGCGCTCGGGGGAGCTTCCTGCTGTCAAAGCCTGCCAGCTGTTCTGCATTAGGGCTTGTTCGCAGCCGGCATTTAAGCGGACGCTGAATGCAGCCCAGTGCTGCAGTCTCCATCGAATTTCCCTGTGTTTTGGCGTCGAGCGAGCGTTCTTCGTCTCGGACGTTAATATCCCTCTCTGATTCCTTATCTCTGATCATCCCTCGTCCTCATCGGGAGTTGTAAGTGTGCTTGCTCAGCCTTACAGTCTCTGTCCGTAGTCATAGTGTGTTTTAGCCCACCGTGGCTTATTACTTTGTCACTTTGTGTTATCCTACTGTTCCTTTTCCCTTTAATAAACATCACTGCAAACTCACAGGTGACTTGTGGCGTCTTATGGTGGCTCACGAGGGCCACCGTGACATGAGGTGCATAAGTGATGCATGTGTTTACAATGGCTGTTCATTAAAGATTTCCCCTGACTCATTTCCAATGGACTGAGAGGAGCCAGACTTGGCAGTTATTAGTCTTCCTCTACATAGGCACCACCAAGAGTCACACACTTCTCCCATCTGTCACGTGGGATGAGACGCCGTGTCATCCGGCGCTCAGACCATATTCCCTCAGCCCTGTCCTTTCTGTGGCAGTGTCTCAGCGGGCTCCCAGCTGTCAGTTACGGGACGGCTGGAGCCCAATTAACCCTCATCAGCTGAGGTGCTGCTGATGAGTATAAGAAGGAGCAGTTCCGATCACTCAGGGCTGCGACTCAGCACACTGAAGGCTGGAACCCCTACGTCCGGCGCCAACCCTCTACTCGTCATTCGGCATTTCTTGTGAGTGTACAGTTGTATGAGTATTCGTGCCTTTTGGCCCACGAGGCCGTGTTCCTTATCCCCTGTTCCTTATTATTAATAAACATCGCAACTCACTGGCTCGCCCTCTGCTCTCTTTGTGTGGCTCGCGAGGGCCACACGTAACAGTAAGTCGCAGCCAGACGAGTTGCCGGCGGCCGTGAGTTTGCTACTTTGGACTGTTGCCCTTACCTGTCAAGGTACCGTTGCGGAAGCATGCCGTCATGGAGGTCCCGCACTCAGGGGTCGAGTGATGTCCTCGCTGACGCCCTTGAGTGCATGGATGAGATCCTCAACACCTCTTCCCTCCTAAACTTCAGTCGCGACGTGCACCGGTACTTAGACCAAGCTGAGGAGGTACTGGATTATCTTCCCCACTTCGCCTGTCATCCTGAGGTGAGCGTGAGGAGATGGGACATAGCCGCACAGCGGGAAATACTCCGTGGGTTGGAGGGAAATCCCGGCAGGAAGCCGAAGAGGAGGAGACGTCACCCTTCGCTTCAGGATCCCGTTCCTGCCTCCGCTCCGGCCCGGGAGTTCGCGCCATCCAGAGGGTTTTCCCCAACCAGCACGACGTCACACGGGATTCCCCCGGAGGATCTGCAGCTGACAGCTATTAAGGTCCGGGACCGAGTGGCTGCTCCACGCTCCGCTGTGCACCCGTCCTCAGTTACTAAGCTTGTTCCCCATCCGGATCCAGTTCCGGGTTGCCGCAAGGTCTCATCCTCCCACGCAGCTGTCACTCCTGCGCCTCGTCTGAGAGGAGATCCCACAGCCTCGCCTCTTGAGCCTCCTCCCCCCGCTGTCACGCCAGCACTTCGGGCCTGGCTTGTCTCGGCTGTCACCCCCTCCTCCTCGACGTGCTCCCCGGCTGCTGTGTGCGTCCAGAGTCCTGACCTGGCGAGCTCCCTCCTGGAATTTACACGAGCGGCTGTCCGACGTCCTCTCAGGGGGTCCTCCGTTACCGCCCGGTGGGGAAAGGGAGGAGCAACGTCCGCTACAGCAGGCACCATCCAACCTCCAGGAGACAGGCAAGTCCCAGTTTTTTCACATTCACCTTGTGATTTGCCCTGTCAAACTCCTGGAGGTGGAGTTCGGGGTTCGCAGCTCCCCGAACTCTCACCACCTGCTGTAGCCTTTGTTATTAATCCTGCACCCTCTGTGTCTCCCTCCGCTGAGTGGTCCCTGGCGCCAGGCCAACGTCGTGGGATGAGGAGGGGGCCTGCGGTTCTGGACAGCCTGGTTCCGGTTCTGCAGCTACGCCGTGGACGGAGGAGGAAGACGGATTGCTACGTGGAGTCTGCGCCGACGACCAAGTCCACGGGTCTCCACGGAGGAGCGGTCCGGTCCAGCGGGACGAGGTTCTCCTGCCACCACGCCGTGTGGGCTGTCGGCGTGGGCACTGGTGCCGGAGGACTCTCAAGCTGTGCTGTCCATCATGCCAGCTGCGGAGCCCGACGCAGCTGAGTGGGAGCCTGACGACGACCTCCTGATGCTGGATCCTGGATCTTCGCAGTCCTGGACGGCGTCAGAACCCGAGATCAGGCAAGTGCTCCACTTTATCTTTCTTCTCCTCACTTTAGAGCACTTTAGCCTGTCTCTAGGGGAGATGTGCCGGGTGCAGCCGTCTGCTGCGTCCGAGCTTATCTCGCCGGGTTCTGGCGCTGCCGGTGATCCTGATCCCGGTTCTGTTTTCTCTCCTGAGCCTTCTCCCAGGGTCGCCGGCGAGGAGCTGCCATCACTCGTGGTGCCGGAGGGTCCAGGTTCAACGTCGGAGGTCGGTTCTGGTGCGGCGCCGGCCCAGTCGGGGTCCGACGTGGGTTTGCCCGAGACCCAATCGGGGTCCGACATGGGTCCTGCACCAGCGGCGTCCAGGTCCGGTGAGGGAGCGGCAGATTCCCTGCCGTCTGACGTTGGACCACCTTGTCATCAGCTTTTCCCCAAGCCTCTTCCACTAGGGCCCATGTGGACCTCTCCCTTCCCCCCACGGCCCTGGTGGTTGAGCGATGCGGGCCGGCCGCCGGAGGATCTGCCGTGCCCATTCGGCTCGCTTGTGCGGCCGCCCGATCCGCTAGACTTTCTGTTCGGCGATCTGGTTCGGCCTCCCGAAGAACTGTGTTTTCTGGCCTGGAATTCGCGTAGGCCGCCGGAACTTTTCCCTTCACCCCTGTTAGCGGTATGGACGCTGGGTGCAGGGAGACCTCCCGAACTGAATGTCTTTTGCTGTGCTTATATTTGGGTGGGTACAGCTAAGTTGTTATTTTTGTTCCACATTTAGCGTGATATTTTTTTTTTGTGGGTTTCCCCTCCTGTGTGAGGGATGGCCGTATGGTTAATTTTTGCCCTTGGGAGTTCTCCTTTTATTTTGGGGGCCCCGGGGTTGATTTTCGTTGGTTGACCTGTACATGGTTTATAGGGTATTGTGGGTTTTTTTTCTTCCCTGTGTGTTGGGCTATTATCTCCGCAATTATTCTCTGCCTGTATGGGTTTTTCTCTCATGTGGTACCTTATGGAGGATTGTGTTTGGGTTTTTCCCTTTTACTCTGTATTGGTTTGTTATCGATTGCCTTTTTCCCTTTCTCTGGGTTTTTTTTCTCTCCCTTGCTGTATTTTATGGAGTATTGTGTTTAGGTTTCCCCTTGTACTCTATATTGGTTTATTGCCTGTTTCTTTCCCTTTTCTGTTTTTTTTTTTTTTCTTGTTGTATTTTGTGGAGTATATTGTTTGGGTTTTTCCCTTGTACTCGATATTGGTTTATTGTCTGTGTTTTTTTCCTTTCTCTGGGTTTTTTTTTCTCTTATGTTACAGAGTATTGTGTTTGGGTTTTCCTGGTACTCTGTATTGGTTTATTGTCGATTGTTTTTTTTGTTTTGTTTTTTCTTCTCATGTCGTATGGTGTATTGTGTTTGAGTTTTCCCTTGGTACTCTGTATTGAGTTATTGTCGGTTTTTCTTCTCTCTGATTCTCTCCCTCCTGACCTGCGCCCCATCCACCCACCCTAGGTGGGTGGGGGTGGGGGGGGGGTCTTGGATGGTATGGGGTCGTTCGTAGTCCAACCGTGAGGGGGGGGGGCTGTGTCACGTGGAATGAGACGCCGTGTCATCCGGCGCTCAGACCATATTCCCTCAGCCCTGTCCTTTCTGTGGCAGCGTCTCAGCGGGCTCCCAGCTGTCAGTTACGGGACGGCTGGAGCCCAATTAACCCTCATCAGCTGAGGCGCTGCTGATGAGTATAAGAAGGAGCAGTTCCGATCACTCGGGGCTGCGACTCAGCACACTGAAGGCTGGAACCCCTACGTCCGGCGCCAGCCCTCTACTCGTCATTTGGCATTTCTTGTGAGTGTACAATTGTATGAGTATTCGTGCCTTTTGGCCCACGAGGCCGTGTTCCTTATCCCCTGTTCCTTATTATTAATAAACATCGCAACTCACTGGCTCGCCCTCGGCTCTCTTTGTGTGGCTCGCGAGGGCCACACGTAACACCATCGCTTTTTGTAGCTGTGGAAACCTCACCTGTAGAAGTCTGCAGGTTGTGTCAGAAGCCACGACTTGACCTTGAAGATCAGTTTCATCGTGGAAGTACTTGCAATTCAAAAATGACTTCATAGTGTGAACCGGACGTTGTCTTGCAGGAGGCAGACACCTTTGGTCAGCATGCCATGTATCTCTGTTTTGATGGCCTTCCGCAATTTGTGCTGCAGTGAAGCATAGTAAGTCCCAGAGGTGGTGAGTCATAATGCTTCCATTGCTTCAAGAACTGAGCTTTAGTCTCTGGATCATAGTGATGGACCCACATTTCATCCTGCATGATTAGTCTGTCAGAGAAGTCCTCCTGGTTTTCTTGGCACATGGCCAAAAGAGCCTGGGTGCATGTGACTCATTCCTGCTTCTGGAAAGGTGTGAGCAACCAGGGAATCCATCATGCAGACAACTTCCACATGTGCAAATGGTCATGGATGGTTTTTTTCCACAGACCCCACACTAATCTTGACATCTTGGGCTAGCTGGAGAATGGTCATGTGGCGATCCACCAAAATGGTGGCTTCCACTTGCCGGCTGATGTCTTCATCAGTGGCGCACTGTGCTTTCCCGGGAATGGGTGCAGTTTCCACTGATGTCCAACCACACTTGAACTGTTGATGCCAGTGCTTCACTATGTCATATGGCCTGGCATCCTCCCATAGGTCTCTTTCATCTCACTGGATGTCTCCCATGGTGTGTGGCCTCTCAAGTACAGGAACCTGATGACCGCTTTGCATTCAACTGACTCCATTATCACACCTTACTCCACTTGTTAGGTTAATTGGCTGTTCTAAATTGTCCCTAGATATCTGTTTCCTATAGGCCCTTAGAATAGAGGGTTAGTATTAATGAAAGCGCTTTGAGTGGTCTTTGTGACTAGAAAAGCGCTATATAAGTGCAGGTAAGTTAGTTAGTTAGTTAGTTTAGCACCAGTGAAAGAGAAACTTTTAGGAGTTCAGAGCTAACCAGAAGTGGGTCAGGGAAATCTTTAATAGGAGTAGTCCTTGTACACGGTTTGACACAGAAAGTTGAAAATGTATACAATAGACATTTTTAGGGTATATTGAAACTCATTTCACTCTTATGCACCTACAAATCAGGATGAATTTAGTTCATATTAGTTTATATTCAGCAGATGGAGAACAACATAAGCATGGTAGAAATCAAAATGTTACATCAGCAATGGAGAAACAACAAACCTATTTATTGAAGATTATTTATTTATATTTACAGTGGTGTGAAAAAATGATGCTCCCCCCTCCCGTTAAAACACAAATTAACTGTGGTTTATCACATCTTAGGAAAGCTGAGTTCAATTTCTCTAGCCACACCCAGGCCTCATTACTCCCACACCTGTTCTTAATCAAGAAATTACTTAAATAGGACCTGCCTGACAAAGCGAAGTAGCCCAAAAGATCCTCAAAAACTAGACATCATGCTGCTATCCAAAGAAATTCAGGAACAAATGAGAAACAAAGTAATTGAGATCTGTCAGTCTGGAAAAGGTTATAAAGCCATTTCTAAAGCTTTGGGACTCCAGCGAACCCTAGTGAGAGCCATTATCCATAAATGGCGAAAACATGGAACAGTGGTGAACCTTCCCAGGAGTGGTTTGCTGACCGAAATTATCCCAAGAGCGTAGCGACGACTCATCCAAGAGGTCACAAAAGACCCCACAACAACATCCAAAGAACTGCAGGCCTCACTTGCCTCAGTTAAGGTCAATGTTCATGACTTCACCATAAGAAAGTGACTGGGTAAAAATGGCCTACATGGCAGAGTTCCAAGACAAAAACCACTGCTGAGCAAAAAGAACATAAAGGCTTGTCTCAGTTTTGCCAGAAAACATCTTGATGATCCCCAGGACTTTTGGGAAAATAGTCTGTGGACTGACGAGACAAAAGTTGAACTTTTTGGAAAGTGTGTGTCCAATTACATCCGGCGTAAAAGTAGCACATCATTTCAGAAAAGGAACATCATACCAATGGTAAAATATAGTGATGGTAGTGTGATGGTCGGGGGCTGTTTTGCTGCTTCAGGACTTGGAAGACTTGCTGTGGTAAATGGAACCATGAATTCTGCTGTCTACCAAAAAATCCTGAAGGAGAATGTCCGGCCATCTGTTCGTGACCTCAAGCTGAAGCGCATTTGCATTCTGCAGGAGGGCAATGATCCAAAACACACCAGCAAGTCCACCTCTGAATGGCTTAAGAAAAACAAAATGAAGACTTTGGAGTGGCCTAGTCAAAGTCCTGACCTGAATCCGACTGAGATACTGTGGCATGACCTTTAAAAGGCGGTTCATGCTCGAAAATCCTCCAGTGTGGCTGAATTACAATTCCGCAAAGATGAATGTGCCAGAATTCCTTCACAGCGCTGTAAAAGACTCATTGCCAGTTATCACAAACGCTTGATTGCAGTTGTTGTTGCTAAGGGTGGCCCAACCAGTTATTAGGTTTAGGGGGCAATCACTTTTTCACACAGGGCCATGTAGGTTTGGATTTTTTTCCCCCTTAATAATAAATAGCTTCATTTAAAAACTGCATTTTGTGTTTATTTGTGTTATCTTTGTCTAATATTTAAATTTGTTTGAAGATCTGCAACATTTAAGTGTGACAAATATACAAAAAAAAGAGAAATCAGGAAGGTGGTAAACACTTTTTCACACCACTGTACATATGCTGTTGGTTAGTGGGAATTTTCGCAAAGAAGGCAATTTTAAAAATATTGGAATCGGCCTTGTGTAAAGATGGTCTGTTCTTTCCTTTCTCAAATTTAGATGAACTGAATACCGCCTCTCCTTGGCTTTAGTCTAAAGCTAAATTCTGGTGGAAATGTGGTATTGTAAAGCTGATTTAATCTCAGATAATTATGTTATTTGTCTGCTTGATGCCAGCGCAGGAAAATTTGATTGTTCTCTTTTTAATTCATTCAGTCATTCCTTCCATTTCCAGTTCTTACTACTTTGTGGTCATATTATTGGATTTTTTTGTGCTATTTTAGTCTTTTCTACTTTTAATAAACTTTTGCTGTGGGGGATTGTAAAGGGATTTTACAAAGGAATCAACTGAATCTTGAAAGATTTTTTTCTTCAACAGCTGGACATTCTGGCTTTGTAAAACATTCCTTAAAAAAAACCCAGTTCTGTTTATTGAGTTTTCTGCTCGAGTAGAGGAAAAAGTTAATCATCACTGGTAATTTCGTATTTTTTCCCAGGGGTTGGGGATTTAGCCAGAACAAGTTTCTGTAGCCTGTGGTTTGGAAGCCACGGGATGTAATGAAAGAATTAAATTAAAGAAATGCTCATTTTCCTCATGTTTGTCTGTGGTAACAGATTCTGGATGTGCGCAACGTCATGGTGATTGTGTCTCGGTGGTACGGAGGTATTCTGCTCGGCCCCGACCGCTTCAAACACATCAACAACTGTGCCCGGAACATCCTGGTGGAGGAGGGATACACAGCCTCAGTGGTGAGATGCTCTCTGAGTCACACATCAGCCTGTCACACATCAGCCTGTCACCTTCAGCCGACACATCATCAGTCAAACTTGACTTTGCTGCAAGTTTTCGTGTGCTAAAGAAACACCTGGTGTCTTGTCTTTTAAGCGATTTATCACCCCAAATCCTTCTAATTATCTCAAAAATATGCAGCAAACTAAAGGCAGATGGTTTTCTTTCTTTCTTTTTTTTCTGGCAAATAAAGCAGAACCAGAAGCCAGTTGTCACATTGTTAGTCAAACAGAACAGCACCTGGTTACAATGGGAACAGAATTACGTTTGGTCATACTCTTTGAGTTACTTTTGAATTCAGTGATTTGAACTGAGTACCAATTAATTTGTTCTTCTCACTCTTTAATTATCACCATTTTTTATACAATCCAGATTATATTTGAGAGTAGCTGTAGGATATATTTTCCTCAGACTAACACATTTAAAAGAAAAATCTCACAAACTGGCTTAAATTTACAAGAAAAAGAGGCACATTTACAAAAAACAGTTACAAATCTATAAGATCGCAAGTTTATGAAACAAAGTTTAGAATGTATGTGAAAAAACTTGTCACAAAATTTATGACAAAATTTTGTTAATTTCTAAGTAACTAAGTTTATTGGGAAAAAAAGGGGCACATTTATGAAAAAATCTCAAATGTATATAAAAAAAAATTTGTGAAAAAAATGTGTTACATTCACGAGAAAAAAATCCCAAGATAGGAGAAAAACTCAAATTGGAAAGCGTAAAGTTGCTACTCACCACTCTGATAATAATAGGTCTTATCTATCTATAAATGCAGCAAATTTCTGTCTGTCTGTGTGTTTGTCTGTCTGTTCCACGCATATCTCTTGAACCGTTTGTCAGACTGGCCTCAGATTTTAAACGTGGTTTCCTGAGGTTACAAGGGTGTGGAGTCGCTCAGTCAAAATATGTCATTTTTATCAATAAAAGTTTAGCCACTGCTGTGTCTCATGCCCAGGCTTCTAGAAGTGTGGGTGGGGTTTGGTTTCGGATTGACTCCTACTGATTGGCTAATACGCGCATTACGGCGTCAGTAACCACAGCGCTCCATGTGCTAAACAAGGAAGTGAAATACGACAAATTTGACTAGAAAAAGATAATGCTTAAGATTTAATGCTTAAAAAATTATACCATAAAGTTGCTGTGATTGCATAGGTCTAATGGATAATTCGGCATGGAGAACACGAGGGGGGGTGGAGCAGCAGCTGAACCGCTGGGACCACGGGTAAAGCAACAGCCGAGACTCCCATTAACTGGGCAGGATGAGCTTGGCTCCCTGCAAAGCACTGCAATCCACTGGTTCAGCTGCTACTTCTCCCAACGATCGTTCGTGGGGAGGCACGCCCGGCCTTCCCCAGTCAGCGGTACACGGGAGTCCCTTTACAGCCTGACTGGGATACCTGTTTCAGACAGGAATACTTGCTTTCTACAGGCACGATGGCACTCATCTCGGTGTGCTTGCACAATTATTAAAAGTTAATAATAATTATTAAAAGTTAATAATTGTGGAGCGGAATGCCCAGATCAACTGCATATCATATGCGGCCACATGCAGTTTGACTAAATGATGACCGTCACCAAACTGTACACAAAAACGCTCAATAGCTCATAAGAGATCACTCAAATAAGTGATCTGACAAAAAAATAAATAAGCGGTTCTTAAATAGTGGTTAATATTGGATGTCCCATTCATTTTCAATTATTCTGTAATTAATATTCACACAATCAAATAAATCTCAGTTCCGTCACTTTCATATTTGCCAAAGTCGAACATGTGTGATTGCCTACATATCGGCTACACCTCTGTATTCCACTTTCAAACACAGCTTACACGGCCAGACACGGCCTGGCTCAAAGGCACGCTAACTGATGGCGATAAAAAAAAGTTATTTTCAATAAAGTGAAAAAAAAAAAAAGATAATGCATAGCATGTGCTTTTTCCCTGAGGCTGATTTGTGGTTCCAGCGATCAGCTGACTGGATCCAACTTTTTTTTTAACCAAAGGTAAAAAAAAACAACATGGGGGGGAAGGCCCTACAACCTTTGCTCCACGAATGCGGGACGTATCAACCATACGCTGGTTAAATTTTCAGCATGGGGCACATATTTTTTCCAGTTTGTAAAATTTTTCACCGGGTCTGAGGTGTGTGTGAAAAAAAATGCGTTTTGGTTAACGTTTAGAGGGTCAAAAATGCGATTGTTTAGGTGGAATAATAATAATAAATAATAATCTTCTCGCATGAATAAAAACAAACACAATAGAGTGACGGCGCTCAGTCTTTGCCAGTCTCTCCCTCAAGGTTCAGATCATTTGACCTCACTATCGCCCCAGCGCAACGATATGAGCACCACCTCAATCTTAGCATTAAAGTTTTTAAAAACCTTTTAATAACAAAATATTGCTAAAATATCAACTGATGTACTACAGTGGGTCTCAAACATTTGTAAACGTGTCCTGTTATAGCACTGCATGAGTTTATTGACGACACACAGAAGAAATTCAATATTACACTGAACTCCATCTCTGAACAGTGATATAAACTAAAATAATTAAAGTGTCTGTGACACAATGTGGGAAGTATGGCTCAATATTCAGTATGAATATTGAGCCATACTATATTATATTCTCAATTCTCAATTTCTCATATATTTTCAATTTCGTTGCATTGTTTATTAGCAATGGAATGACAATAAAGGCACTTTGAATTTATCTTCAGTCATCCACATAGTTGGTTCTGTTGACTTAGAATGCTAAATAAGTGGAAAAATATTTCTAAGTGAATTTAAATTTAGCTCTGTGTTGCAGTAACGCGATATCTGGAGACTCGCCTCGTTTCTGGATATGACGTCATGAGAGGAGTTTAGTCTCAGCTGATCAATGTTCTATCAATGTAAACAAGCTGTTTAGCTTCTGTATCAGCGAAGAAATGCCGAAATGTTGCATAGCGGCTGGGTGTTCTAATTGCCCCAGTGAACATTTAAGCCTGTTCGCATTCCCAAAAGATCCCAATCTTCTTAAAAAATGGACAAAGCAAGTACAGAGAACAAGGGACAAATGACATCCAACACCATCTTCTGCACTCTGTAGCGATCATTTCACTGCAGACAGTTTTGAGGAGGCGCCTGCTATATAGTGCAGCGGTTAATTGCATATTTCATAAGAATCCTTCAAATGGTGACACAAGCATGAAATTCTCCACAAATATGCTTTAATGTCCTCTCTTTCAGAAAAGGGTCCTGGCCACGCCAAAAATTCAAGATGGCCGCCATTTTCCAAGATGGCTGCCAGAATGTGACAATTTTTTGTTATTTTTCCTCTTTTCTTAATTTAATGTTCCAAGTGAACCATGTTTATGCTCTTATATACTAATTTTACAGATTTTGTTGTCTCTGATATAAATTTAAGAAGGTTAGCCTTCAATGTGGTGCCCAAAATGGCTGCTACTCCTTGAAAATTATGATTTATCCATCGTAAATTGAGCATATTTGACACACACATGTAATCGTTTCTGGATGTGGATCTTGGTTGGTGTGGTGCAGATCCCATTCAACCGTTTTTATAAACTACAGTTGTGACTGTGATTGCAATTAAAAAAAAACAAGAGTGATTGTCAGCACACAACCAGGGCACACTGGTGTCAATCACTGCTGTGTAACTCGGCATGGGGTTCAGTGTCAACTGATCTAGCTTTACTAACACTGCAGTATTAGACTAGTTGTAGTAGTATATGCATAGTTTAGTGTCCCAAATGCTTTCTAACAGCCCCATATCATGTAGCTACTAAACTGTAGTTTTTTAGTTATTAGATACTAGTTAGAGAGTCGCACCTGAATTGACAGGATGTGCCAGCGCGGGAGAGCCGAGCCAAGGGTAAGGGGGTTATGCATGTCTCGCCAAATGTTCATGTACTTACCCGGATGGTGTACAGATCACACGGGACTTAAATGGCACTGGATGAATGATCGGGCTAGGTGTAGGGCAACCGAACCTAGTTGAATCCCATACAGTAATGTGTGCACAATTTGATTAGGGTGGTAAAAGGATAGCCCCTCGGCCTTAATCAAGACACATCATGGCAGAAGCGAATGTGATATCTGCCAATCGGAAAACAAATTGGAGCTTGTGTTGCCTTTGCCAGAAGGACAAAATAGGTGAGGGCCTGACATCCACTCCAAGTCATCATTCCCCAGAACATGATGGATACAAAATGCTGGCAAGGAACATTCCCATGTTCAGCGAAATCAATGACATGCCATTGAGAATAGATCCAACGAGGCTGGATGAAGGTGATGGCATAGAAGCCACACTCAGGAAAAATATGGCAAAATACCATGTGAGCTGTCGCTTGTTGTTCAACAACACTAAATTGCAACGGGCACAAAAGCGCCATTCCAGTAGTCAAACCAGTGAAACTGAGACTGGAGCTTGTCAGTCAAAACTGCGGCGAAAAAGTCATGACAGTCAGACATGCATTTTCTGTGAAAAAGTGGCACCTGCATCAGACCTCAGAGAGGCCAGTACAACGGGCCTAGACAAGAGGCTGCGCGACATTGCAGAGATGCTTGGTGATGGTAAGCTTCTTGCAAGATTGACTGGTGGTGATGTCATTGCACAGGAGTTCAAGTACCATAATGTTTGCCTTCGGGCTCTCTACAACAGGGAAAGGGCGCACCTGAGGAACCTTGAGAAACGTGACACTAAGTCACAACCAGATGTGTATCCAATGGTGATCTCAGAATTGGTTGCATACCTTGTTGAAAGCAACCTATGTTCAGAAGGACCAGTTACATTTCGCATGCCAGATATCTGCCAGATGTACCAAAAGCGTCTGGAACAGCTGGGGGTGGACTCACCAAATGTGAATTCCACTAGACTGAAAGAAAAGCTATTGGCTGAAATTCCAGGACTTGAGGCTCACAGATCTGGCGCAGATCATAGAGAAGTGATACTTACATTTCAGGAAGATGTAGGCAAAGCGCTTGCTCAATCCACAGATCTTTCAAATGCACTTATCATTGCTAAAGCAGCAAAGATCCTCAGAAGATGTATACTTGACCACAAGTCTAGATTTGAAGGTACATTTTCTCAGGGTTGTGTGCAAAATGCTATACCTCCCCTTCTGCTTCAATTTGTGGGGATGGTTGAGCATGGTGCTGACATAAAATCACAGCTGAGATTCGGGGCATCAAAGTCAGACCAGGCAATTGCTCAGCTCATGCAATTCAACTGCTACACCCGCTACAAAGAAGGAGCAGCAACTCACAGGCATTCTAAAGACAGAGAGACCCCATTTCCCGTGTACATGGGGCTCTCTGTTTATGCCAAAACCAGAAAGAGGAATCTGGTTGAGATGTTGTTCGATCATGGTCTCAGTATCTCTTATGACAGAGTGCTGGAGATCTCTGCTCAACTTGGAGATGCAACAGTCAGCAAGTATGTTGAAGAGGGTGTGGTTTGTCCTCCAGTGCTGCGGAAAGGGTTGTTCACTACTGCAGTGATGGATAACATTGATCACAATCCCTCTGCAACAACTGCAACTACCTCCTTTCATGGCACAAATCTCTCTGTTCCAACATCCCACAAAGGATAATAGTGGACAGGAACGAGGGCAACTCAGGTTTGGGCCTGAGAAAGTAAAGTCAGTTCCTGAACTTCCTGATACATTCACAAATATCTCTCCAGCTTCCTTCCGGACAACAAATCCTGTTCCACCAGGTACTGCAATGCCAAAACCACCCACAGATATTCTGGGGCCACAACTAGCACTAGAGTACCAGTGGCTGGACAAGGTCTCAGTGACACAAGAAGTTGATGATGCATTGAACCTAACATGGTCAGCACATCATGCTTCAATGAAGAGAAGCCCTGAATTTGAAGTTACCATTACTTCTTTGCTTCCTCTCCTGCGGGATCCAGCTCATTCAGTTGCTACAGTCAAACATGTAATGAACAAAGTAAAAAGATGTTGTTGATTTCCTCAACCCTGGCCAGGTACCTGTCATCACAGCTGACCAGCCAATCTACGCCATAGCAAAGCAGGTGCAGTGGCAGTGGCCAGGTCAGTATGGTGAGGACAAGTACCTGGTCATGTTTGGTGGTCTGCACATTGAGATGGCAGCACTGAAGTCGCTGGGTACTATCCTCCAAGCCAGTGGATGGACAGGAGCTCTAGTTGAAGCTGGTGTGGCTTCATCTGGCACTGCAGAGTCCTTCCTGTCAGCTGCAAGTGTTACCAGGACGCGACAGATGCACCAAGTGACAGCCTCCAGCTTGTACAAACTCTTGAAAGCTGCATATGATGAGTACTGTACTGAGCAGGAAAATCAAGATGAAGAGGCACTGGACTTTGAGAAGTGGTGTGACTCCCGAAAACAGGATAGTCCACAGTTTCACTTCTGGCACATGGTACTATCCATGGAGCTTGTTGTCTTTCTGCTGATTAGATCTTTCCGCGAGGGAAATTTTGCTCTCTACTGCCAGGCACTACATGAACTGATACCCTGTTTCTTTGCCAACAACAATACAAACTATGCTCGTTGGCTGCCCATCCACCTCAGGGACATGCTTATGCTAGAGATTTCACACCCAGAGTTAGACAAAGAGTTTAAAGCTGGCAACTTTGTGGTGCACAAGACCCGTCGTCCTTTCTCAGCAATGGCTCTAGATCAAGCCCATGAGCAGACCAATGCCATCATCAAGGCTGATGGTGGAGCCATTGGGTTGACAGAAGATCCATCTGCACTCAGGCGATAGATGTTAGCTGGCCCAGAGGTCAGTCGCTTGTTATCTGTTTATGACACAGAGGCCCAACGCAAAGAAATTCCCGAGCAAGCAACACACCATGAGCAAAACCCACAGGCACAGAAGACTTTTCTGGACAAGGTCAACAAGCTTTCTGCAGCCTTGCAAAACCTAGGCAGTCCTTTTCAGGAAGAAAGTTCTGACTTGTATTCCATTGACACCAAGGATATTGCCCACTCCAACACAGCAGAGCTTCTCAAGACACACATGAACAGAGGCCATGCCAAGTTCCAGGAGTTCTCAGATGCTCTGGCAAGCCGCCCTGCCTCCATGTATGAACCCATCAAGAAGAATGTGACCGACTTCTTCCAACAAGAATCGGCTAGTCCTGTACAGTCAAAGCAAAGGCTATTGAAAGAAGACTGTCAGTTATTCTCCTGACAGTCTCTCTCTCTTGTGAGAAACAGTTCATGATCACAATCCCATGATTTAAAGTTCATTTAAATGAAAAAAGCATGTTTATTTCAACAGATATATGGTCTCGGTGTGAGATTGCCAGATACTGATGGCGGCCATCTTGAAAAAAGGTCGCCATCTTGAATTTTCACGTGGCCAGGACCCTAATCTGAAAGAGTATATCCAGGAGGGTATCTGTGCAAAATTTCATGCTTGTGTCACCATTTGAAGGATTTTTTTAGTTATCTGCTCCACTATATACAGGAATCTTTAGGCATGAAAGTTCGTTACAAACGAGTTCTAAAACCGACTGCCATACCTACGGTTTTTAAATGAAAACCCACAGCTCAAGACGATAACAACATATCAAAATGGCGCAGAGAAGCAATAGTGTCAAAACTCGCCCGGAAAAGAGTAGATCCCTTTGTTTATGTTTTAGGGTGTAATAGAGGTGTGTGTACACATCAGATCTGCAAAACAATTGGGGTGTTTAGTTAAAAAGTATCTTGTTGCATTATTTGTAACTCGTAAACTGTGACAAACACATACAGTTGTGCAATTTTTATATGTTTTTTAAACAAATAACCAAATTAGGGGGTATTTACTTGTATTATTAGCATATTTGTAAATTTGTGTGTATTTTTTTCTACTATTGAATAAAAAAAAGAATCGTGGGCCTTTTGGTGAATTTTTTTTTAAAACCAAATTACTTCATACTTCTTCAACTTTATTTATATAGCACCATTTCACAACAACAGTCATCTCATAGCACTTTCAACTGTAGGGGAAACCCCCACAATTGCAGAAAGACCCCAGCAATCAGGCGATCCCCTGTGAGCAAGCCCTTGGCGACGGTGGAGAGGAAAAACTCCCTTTTAACAGGAAGAAACCTCCAGCAGAACCAGGCTCAAGGAGGGGCAGTCATCTGCTGCAACTGGCTGGGGGGTGAGGGGATAGAGAAGAAGAAAAGAACAGACATGTAGAGAGCAAACAGCACAATGGGGACTCAATCTATGGGAGAGAACAAACAGATGTTAATGACCAGCAAAAATATTTTATTGAGATTGAAGAAAGGAGTGAAGCCCAGTGCATTACTGGAGGTCCCCCGGCTGTCTAAACCTATTAGCAGCATAACTAAGGGAGGGTTCAGAGGCACATGATCCCTCCCTAATTGTAGGCTATATCAAAAAGTAAGGTTTTAACCCTAGTCTTAAAAACAGAGATTGAGTCCGATTCCCGAATCCAGATTGGCAGCTGGTTCCACATGAGAGGAGCTTGATAACTGAAGGCTCTGCCTCCCATTGTACTTTTGGAGATTCTAGGTATTACAAGTAATCCAGCATTTTGGGAGCGTAGTGCTCTGTTAGGATAATAGGGTAGTATCAGATCTTTGAAATAAAAAGGGGCCTGATTGTTTAGAGCTTTGAAAGTGAGAAGAAGGATTTTAAACTTAATTCTAAACTCTATGGGAAGCCAATGAAGGGAGGTCAGAACCGGAGAGATATGATCTCTCTTTCTAGTACCTGTTAAAACTCTTGCTGCAGCATTTTGGATCAACTGAAGACTTTTTATAGATGTTTTAGGACAACCTGATAATAAAGAGTTACAGTAATCTAATCTAGAGCTAACAAAAGCATGGATCAGTTTCTCAGCATCCCTCTGAGACAAGATGCTCAGAGAAAGAAATTAGGGGTAAAAGAGAATAACCACTGAAATAAAACCAAATTAGGGGTAAAAGAGAATAACCAATGAAATGAAGGCGACCGGCTCTCAGCCGTCTAGCCACTTCGATTTACAACATAGCAAAGGTACATGATCAAAGTTGCACATCCAGTTCTTTTAGATCTATCTGTATATTACCATTCAGTGTTTTGGAGGTGACCAATGTCCATCTCTTACCCTTCACCATCAGACCCTTCATCTTCTGAAACGTGTGAGTCATCGTCGCTTCCTGAACGATATGGTTCAAATAAATAGAGTTGCAGTCCTTTGTTAGAACCAACTCGCTCTTCTTCATCACTTGATCCTGCTTCTTCCTCAAAAACTGTTGACAAATCGCTCAAATCTTTGCTGAAATCGCTCACAACTTCCTCTGCTTCAGCGTACTCAGCCATTCCTGTTTACATATTGGGTTCCTCTCATGATGTCACAATATGGCGGCGCTGTTTAACCCAATTTCGACAAACGAACATCGCAATCTGCTGCATCACGAATGTAATTCATGGTAGTATATGGAAAAAAAATTATTGAATTTTTTTGTCTACACAGAATGAAAACACAGTAGTTCTTCTTTCTAATGATGTCTTGGTTGAATTATGTCACAGACTCTTTAATAATAATTATAATGGTGACTGAACAACTCCCATTCCCCAAAGTGCAAGATACACTATTATGAATGTAAGTGATAAAAGATCACACAAATAAGTGATCTAACAAACAAATAAACAAGGGATCTGAAACGGTCACTAATATTGGATGTCCCATTCATTTTCAATATTTAGGTATTCTGTAATTAATATTCACACAATCAAATAAATCTTAGTGCCATTTACTCCTTTTTATATTCGTCAGAGTCTAACATGTGATTGCCTACGTACAGTCATGTGGAAAAAATTAGGACACCCTGTATAAGCCTGTGTTTGTTTGTTTTTTACATATTTGGACATATGGATATTTAATATCAGTGTTAAACATATTGGGAGATTCATGTAAAACAACTAAAGAATTAAAAATGAATTAAAGACTTTTTTCAGATTTTCTGTAAAATGTAATTCTAAACAAACAGTGAGGAATAAATTAGGACACCCCTCCCCCCATCTTTTTTAGGACACCCCTACAGTCATTCCCGCTTAAAATGGCTAAAATAAATGTTAAAAAATGCAAATAAAACCAAAACAAGGTTAGACATAGATATGTGAACATTTATTAATAAAAAACTGAATATTTAATGGGGTGTCCTAAATTTTTCACATGACTGTATAGGCTAAACCTCTTTGTATTCCACTTTCAAACACAGCCTACATTTGGGCCTGTAAAGCCTGATTGGGATACCTGTTTCAGACAGGAATACTTGCGTTCTACGGGCATGCACTAGTGTAGTAAATACAATGTACATATACAGACCCCTGTTCAAATGCCAGGTTTATGTGGTGCAAAAAAAGACTTTTCCCACCTTTATGTGGCCTATGACCTGTACAGTTTAGTTAAAAAAAATCAAATATGTTATGGAAAAATATGCAAAAGGCTGGTTGCATAAGTGTGCACACCTTGAAATTGATACTTTGGTGAAGCACCTTACAATTTAATTACAACAGTCTTTTTAGGTAGGAGTCTATAAACATGCCACATCTCGACATGTCAATATTTGGCCACTCCTCATGAAAGCACTTTGAATCTGTCAGATTGTGATGGTATCTCTTGTACCCAGTCCTCCGCAGGTCACCCTACAGATTTTCAGATAATTACCTCCGCCAAGGAGGTTATGTTTTCATCGGCGTTGGTTTGTCTGTCTGTTTGTTTGTTTGTTTGTTAGCAAGATAACTCAAAAAGTTATGGACGGATTTTCATGAAATTTTCACAGATTGTCAGAAATGGGGTATCCTACAGATGATTACATTTTGGTGGTGATCCGGATCACCGTCTGGATCCAGGAATTTTTTAAAGGATTCTTTAACATTGCAAGATCGGGCCATTTTCAATATTTGTGCATGTAAGTCTGCCAAAAATCGTCACAACACTTGCAAAACAAAAAAAATACAGGACAACATGCCCACAGGTTCTATAATATATCGAAGACTGATCCGGATAATGCAATAATTCCGGATACTATGATCCACAATATCAAAAAAAATAGGGCACCTTTGCAATTTTCCTCATAGGAAGAGAACAAATGAAGCTAAAATCACTCAACAAACACCATTATGTAGCCAAGACACTGTGGAATCTGTAGTGTGTCAACAGATTTGTTACCTCCGCCAAGGAGGTTATGTTTTCATCGGCGTTGGTTTGTCTGTCTGTTTGCTTGTTTGTTTGTTAGCAAGATAAGTCAAAAAGTTATGGACGGATTTTCATGGAATTTTCAGAGATTGTCAGAAATGGGGTATCCTACAGATGATTACATTTTGGTGATGATCTGAAAGTGCATACCTCCACCAGGGGCTTTTTTGTATTTGTGCAACAGGATTACACAAAAACTACTGGATGGATTTGGATGAAAATTTCACCAGAGGTGGTTCTTGGCCTAGAGAGGAACCCATTACATTTTGGTGATGATCTGAGAATGCATACCTCAGCCAAGGCTCTTATCTTCTCACAGTGTGTTAGCAACAATACTCCAAAACTGATGGACAGACTGATGCAATTTTCACCACAAGTGGCTATAGGCCTACATACAAACCCATTACATTTTGGAGGTCATCCATGAGAAACGGAAAGAGCCTTGGCGGAGGTATGCGCTTTATGAATGCTTTTCTAGTTGTATCTTTAAAAGCTATGGAGCTACATCCACAAGAAAACCGCCATTATGCGAAATGCGATTTTCCTCAATAACTACTGAACCACTAATTCTATCCATGTGAATCCAATTGCTACTCATATGTTTTCATGGTCAAGGAATCTGAAAACGTACACACAATAAATGTAGGATTAATATTTATGATGTAAAACACTGTATGGGGGGAACTGTGGCACTTGGCGGAGGTCTGCGCTCTCCGAGTGCTTTTCTAGTTTAGATCTGGGCTGTGGCTGGGTCACTCTAAATCTTTAATATATAAAAATAAAATATTCTTTTGTGATTTGGATGGATGCTTGGGCTCACTTTTGCGCTGAAAGGTAAAATTCCTCTTCAGCTTTCTAGCAGACTCTAGAAGGTTTTGGGCCACAATTAATTGGCATTCAGAACTATTCATAATTCCCTCCACTCTGAATAAAGCAACCCCAAATCATGATGCTGCTACCATCATGCTTCACTGTGGGTATAGTGATTTTGGTGATGCGCAGTGTTGTTTTTATGCCAAACATACTTTTTGGAATTGTAGCTAAAAAGTTCAACCATGGTTTTGTTAGACTACAACACATTTTCCCACATGCTTTTGAGTGATAATATATGCATGTATTTATTTATTCATTTTCTTTGTAACAAAAGGCTTCCAAATACATGGAGAAGGGAGAAGGTTGTTGTCACATAGAGTACACAATAGAACTTATTGTACCATCTTGACTTTTAATACCCCCTCCCCCAAAGATTTGTTTTTCAAGTGAATTATATAGGTTATAGGTCACATAAAACAAAAAGTTTAGAAATGATTATCCCACTTTTTTCACTACTTTTTTTTACACTACTTTTTTTTACACACTACAATGCTCAAGTAACTACTTTGGTCACTACTCTTACTAATACTTGAGTATTAAATGTCCTGCTTACTTGAATACAATTTCTTGGTTCTCTGGAAATCAATTTGTCCATAAAATACAGTGTCTTTTTGGTGTTTGCACTATAAATCTTCAGACGAAGCCACATTAAAGATATTGGTTCATTTGAAGTGTCTGGTTGCTACATGTTCTGAGATCAAACATGCTTTCACCAGCACAAAGTTACGTCCAGTGTGCTTTGAAGTTGCCTTTGTTTTCTGCAAAGTTATTTCATTGATACATGATTGACCTTTGAGTGTCAGCCACATATAGATTAAAGGTACCGCAGACCTACTCTTAATACTGTTCTTCTTCAAAACCCCTTCAGATCACTGTAAAAATGAATGCTGCATTTTATTCCCATCTGGACAGCAAAAGCTCAGGTTCCCCTTGATGTCAAGCCCAGACTCTGTGACAAGTTATTAGACGTCATGGCCTTGGGGGAGAGGACTTAGCACCTCTGCAGAATAACTCATTTCCAGTTCATGAGAGTAAAAAATAGATTGGATCAGAAAACAAGAACATTTTGATTTGATATAAAGTAAAGAAGATTATTTTTTCCTACTTTTTGTTTTGTTTTTCATGTACATACAGTATGTTTGCATTGAATATAATGTTTATGAGCATGTAGTAACAGTGACAAAGATATTATTGCCATAATGTTGTTATCAATCAAATGTATCTAATCTGGTTTCTTGTCTTTATTTGTGACGTGTTAGTTTAAAGGTCCCATTCTGATAGTCATCAGTGGACTTTTTTGCAGCACTTCCTGCCATACACCAGTGTTTTTGTTAGTTTCTGTCAGCACATTGTCTGTTTTTTATGCATTGCATCACGCCATCCAATTATCAGTAGACAGTGCGCCAGCTTTGCAATGAGAGGTGGAGAGTAATTTCAAACAGGTGTGGCGGCAAACAGTCTCATGCGCATTGGTATTATGGTGCATTTTTCCCCTGTCCTGTCTAGCAGCTAGGTAAGCAGAACAGATATCTGCTTCCCTTATTGTGCTAAACAGATTTACTTTGCCAAAAGGAGCTTTGCTCATATTTGATATGTACTGTATATAAATAGTATTATAGGCTCCTCTTGTGATAAACTTTAATACTTTACTTAAATTGTTTTACTTATGATGGACCTGATTGGGGGGGGGGGAGTTATTATCATCATCCGTATTTATTTTTGACAGGATACAATTAGTCCCTCAGCTGGGGTGGGTCCTGCTTGACTGCACTTCTCAGAGTCCCACTCCAGTGGTTCCTGTCCACCGGTTCAACCTGGACACTCTCCAGCTATGTTTTCTTTGGTCTTTCACTTCCTTGACCTCTGCTGTTACCAGGATCAACCTTCATGACCTTCTTAAGCCAACCAACACTCTCTCCACATGGTCGAACCAACACAAACAGTGCGTGCGGAGCACATCCTCAAGGTTGTCCAGCTGCAGCCTAACCAGGAGTGCTATTTTTTTTTTTTTTTTTTTTTTTGTTACTTATTTGTACCCGTAGGTAGATTTGGTTTGCAGTCTGGTGACAAGCCACCGGCTGCTGGTCGCTGCGTGCGCGAGCGCCCTAAACCTACATGTTTTTGGTATGCGGGAGGAAACCGGAGAAATCCCGGAGTAAACCCACGCAACACGGGGAGAACATGCAAACTCCACACAGCTCACTGTTGGTCGGGGGCTGGGATCGAACCCACGATCTCATGATCCCCGCGGTCCCCCGGCCGAGGGTAAAACTGTGCTGCCACAGTGCTAAACCACTGCGCCACCGTGCAGCTTGCGAGCTGTCCTCATCCTCAGTGGGGACACCACACATTCAGCGGATCATGGCCTGTCATTCTGCCACAAACGGTTTAGACAGGTGGCAGTCATGGTTCTTATCTCGCTGGCGTGCAGCAACACGCTCCTCACGCAGGAGTTGTAGATACAGCCTTTAGAGGTTGGTGGGAACCAGTGGGTCTAGAGAATTGGGAGCAGCTGCCTGAACTTGTTCCAGGCAGCCTGGCATCTCGTGATGGTGGCAAGCTCAGATCCACCACCAGTGGACAGCATGGCACCCAGGTAGCAGAAAGATGCCACCACTTCCAGCTTGTTGTCACCAACAACCATCTGTGTCATAGGTCGACCCTCAATTGGCCTGGCCTCCCCACGACAGCGCTTACATCAGAAATCTTGGTCATACGCCCGGCCACCAGTGAGTCCATTGCACCTCTTGTGCACCCATCTCGAGCAACTGTTGCAAAAGACGGAGCCATGGCCAGTGCCGGTGATACACACAGCACATGGATACTTGCCAGACTTCTGGAGAACATCCAGGCCTAGGCCGGAAACCATGATCTTAGTCTTTCTCACGTTTACACAGAGTCCTTTGGCCTCCATGCCATTCTTCCAACATACTAGTTTCACAAGCATCTCCTCCAATGTTTTTGCGATGATGACCAGGTCATTGGCGTACAGGATCTCCCAGGGACAACCAGTACAGAACTCAGAAGACAGGGCCTCCAGAACAATGATGAAAAGCAGTGGGCTCAGACAGGAGCCCTGGTGCACACCGTCCTTGACCTCAGACTCCTTGCTCAATCCATCACCAACACGTACTCTGCTACGGGCATTCTCGCACATGCACTGGGTAAGTTGTACAAGCTACTCCTCCACACCGAGTTTCCTCATGGGTCACCAGATGACTCACCTGGGGACTTGGTCAAACGCCTTCTCTAGGTCAACAAAAGCCATGTACAGCGGCTTGTAGACACTGAGGTACTTCTCCCGTAGCTGACGCACAATGGATGGGGGGTGAATTGAAAAGACCTGAAGTGGTCAGAAGGGGTGGCGGGTGAGGCAGTGGGGAGGGGGACAAAAAGAGAGAGGAACAAACAGAGAAAACTCAGACTATCACAGCTGAAACAAACAAAGAAACAAAAAGTTTCTGCTTCTGAAGAGGTCTCATCACGAGCCTGATATCTGAATCTGTAAGAGAACAGAGAGATGTGTACGTGTGTGGTCTGTCAGGAAATATACAAAGAGGGTGGCAGGCCGCAGCACCCCCCCCCCTCGAAACCATGAGCAAGCAAGAAAGCACCACCAACCCTCGGGGGTGCAGCCGCAGCCCCTTATGGTGCATCTTATGACAGTGTGCTATTGATCAGGAAAAGGGAGGTCTGTCATCAGAAGCATATTGTTAAATGCTATTTCAGCAGCAGATTTTTGAAGTCACGCAGCTCATGAGGAAACAACATGTGCTGGGATTTTCTGTTGTTTTAATGGAGAGAGTTTTAATAATCATGACATAATCACCAGTCATTTTAATTATATGACGATACACTATTTTTTTTTTAATTCCATCCACATGGGTCTCAGGCGCCCTCCACCTGAGACAACTGATTATGGACTGCGTCCTTGTAATACGGCCCTATGTGTTTGTAGGGTTTCACCTTCTAAAATACTTTCTTAGGTGATATGACTGCAGTAAAAATATTAAAACCTCTCTTCCCTTATTTTTTTAATATTTAGGCAGAATGCTCAGCAGCTGATTTTGCTCTTTCAGTTTAATTTTTTTCCCCTATGTTACTGACAAATGATCCAGTCTTCAATAAATAATAATAATAATAATAATGGATTGCATTTATATACTGTAGCACCTTTCAAGATGCCCAAAGGGCTTTACAATGAGTCCATAATTCATTCACTTCACAGACAGACAATGGTAGTGGTAAGCTGCTGCTGTGGCCACAGCTGCTCTGGGGCAGACTGATATAAACGTAGCTACCAATCTGCGCCAACAGCCTCTCCGACCACTACCGAACATTTATACACATTCATGCCCAGTGTTATGGACACTGGAGGCAAGGTGGGTAAAATGTCTTGTTCAGGGACACAACAGCAGGATGGCTGGGGAGACCGGGATTCAAACCACCAGTCTTTTGGTTATTGGATGACCCGCTCTACCTCCTGAGCCACCGCCGCTCACCTTTCCCTCCTCTGTTCCATTTTTGCTGAGCACCAAGCTGGACAGCGGGAAGTTCCACTTTTATATATATGGTCTTTGGCATGACCTGGCTGGGACTTGAACTCTGACCTCCCGGTTGTGGGGTGGATGCGCTACCTCTAGGCCACCACTCCAGGTACAATCCATCACCGTGTTATTGGCAGTAATGAATCAGTCCCCACCCATAAGCTATGTTTAGATCCACAGTGTACTTCATTCCCTACTCCTTGCTCCTTTCTCAGGGAGTATCAGTTAACTGTCCTAAACAAACTTTCTCTACATGAAACACCCTGCAATGGCACCTTCCTCCTCCATACGTTACCATGGTAACCATGGACATGTACTGATGCTACTGTGGACATTTTATACTTCTTAAATAAAATCCATCCATCCATCCATCTTCTACCGCTTTTCTGGAGGTCCGGGTCGCGGAGGCAGCAGCCCAAGCAGAGAAGCCCAGACTTCCCTCCCCCCAGCCACCCGCTCCAGCTCCCCAGAGGGGACACCAAGGCGCTCCCAGACCAGCTGGGAGACATAGTCTCTCCACCGAGTCCTGGGTCTGCCCCTGGGTCTCCTCCCAGTGGGACGTGCCCGAAACACCTCAAGTGGAAGGCGTCCAGGAGGCATCCTAATCAGATGCCCATACCACCTCAACTGACTCCTTTCAATGTGGAGGAGCAGCGGTTCTACTCTGAGCCTCTCCCGGATGACTGAGCTCCTCACCCTATCTCTGAGGGTGAGTCCAGCAATCCTACGGAGAAAGCTCATTTCAGCCGCTTGTATCCGCGATCTCGTTCTTTCGGTCATTACCCAAAGCTCGTGACCATAGGTGAGAGTAGGAACGTAGATTGACTGGTAAATCGACAGCTTTGCCTTAGAACTAAGCTCCCTCTTCACCACAACAGACCGGTACAACGTCCGCATCACTGCAGATGCTGCTCCAATCCGTCTGTCGATCTCTCGCTCCATTTTCCCCTCACTCGTGAACAAAACCCCAAGATACTTAAACTCCTCCACTTGGGGCAGGAGCCTGTCCCCAACCCGGAGAGGACAATCCACCTTTTTCCGGCTGAGGACCATGGACTCGGACTTGGAGGTGCTGATTCTCATCCCAGCCGCTTCACACTCAGCGGCAAACCGTCCCAGCAAGGGCTGTAGGTCATTGCTGGATGAAGCCAACAGGACAACATCATCTGCAAACAAGAGAGATGAGATCCTGTGGTCACCAAGCATGACACCCTCCATTCCCTGGCTGCGCCTATTCCATTCCCATGGAATTCCCTGCGCATACTCCATTCCCTGTCCATCCTTCGTATTGCCAACACTCGGTCGGAGTCATTCCCAGTGAGAGTTGGACTCCGCCAGGGCTTAAATAAAATATTAATTCAAATATATTTTTATCACTATCAGTTGATATAAACAATAACCATTAGTTTAGCTTGTTAATAATGTTAACAGGTTTGTTTTACTTATATTTGAGGTGCAATGACTTATGACTTCTTGTCAACTTCCAGAGAAGTGATGTACGGTTGTTCACTTCTTCCCTTCTTCTCAGTTCCCTTTGAACTGAACATATTTTGCTCCTTCCAGTTTGGAATCTCACTTAATATGGCAGAATACACTATGCAGTCCACTTCGAAGGGCACTACTGTGCAATAGGAACACACCGATAGTGTGAGCCTAAGGGGTTGTCTTCAGAGCTAACAGTGATGTTATGACGTTAGCTTATCAAGCTTATCAGTTTATATTGCTAGTTTCAATTTTCAGTCACCCTAATAGACATCCCTGTTCCCACCTGGTTCACCAATTCACAATCAGTATCTCTCACATCATTCTGGTTTGTTTTGTTCTCCGTGATGGTAGAATGAACTATTAGCATTAGTTTAGCTAGGTAGTTGGATTTGACCTAACAGTAGCTATTAGCAGTTTCCCATTCACTCATTCATGAATGTTTCTCTGCTTATTATTCTCAGGGACCGGCCATATCCTATCAACCACTGAAACCACACACCCCTGTCCACCAGTGATGCTTTATTTGATTAATTCCTTAAGGCAAATATACATTAGTAGACTCTGGCTGTGTTAACTACCCAACATAGGAGCTAGCCAGTGACATTAGCAACATCCTAAGTGTGTGTTGGGTTAATTGAGACTCATTTAAAGAGACATGCACTGAAATAAGTCATTCTGAGGAAGGCTTCAAAAGATGATTCACAATGATGCTACTGTAGAGGGTGAAAGGAAAGGATGTGGAGGTGAGACACGAGCGTAGGATGACACAGAATCTTTATTAACCCTCAAACAACATGTACAGCCATGGGCTGTACGGAGGCTGTAGAAGCCTCCTCCAATCTCTGTGAACTCTCTTTTATACCTTTATTGCTCATGCATTGAGACTGGAGCTGCTGACATTATGCATTGGTGCATGAACAATAGATTTGTGTGAAACATTATCATAACAGCTTGAACACAAGTTGCAATACATTCACCACCTGCGTTTTCACGCACCAGCCCATTGCTGCAGGTGGCGAAAGGCACATCATTGTCTAGTTGACTCCATGTTAATTTTCCTTTCCCTGGGAGGGGTCTAAACTCTGCCCAGTCTGAACCTCCTGGTGAGCTCCCTCCCATGGTCCATTGTCCTCGTGTTTCCTCCTGCTTTTCTGGGTGTGAGAGCATGCTAGACCTGTGTATGTGTTCCCCACACAGCCCCCCCCCGCCCCCCAGAACACCCAGAAGGGGCTGTAACCCCCCAGTCCTTTGGGCTCAAGTCGGCGCCCATGGCGGCTGCAGTGGGGGGTTGCCGCCCCGATCAAACTGTCCTGCTGGTGAAGTGTGTCGGAGGGCATGTCAGTCTGTGGGGGAAAGGGGGAGGGATGAAAAGCACTTTCTGCTCCACTCCAAGTTCTAACACGTTGAACGGCCATGGTTCGTGGGCGCACGGGGTCCAGTGTGCGTCGTGCTTGACCGAACAAAGCCGGAAATCGCCAGGCTTTCTGGGACGGAGGTATGGGGAAAGTGCTGTGGAGGACCAGATGGAGGTGGGGAAAACCATGGAGTGCCTGCCCGGGATGTCAAACGCCTCTGGGCCATGCAAAAATTGTGTGTAGATCAGCCTCGGGTGCGGGACTTTTCTGGTAAACTTCCCGTGGATCCACGGCAGCTGCAAAAACATAAACTCTGTCGACTCCTCCTCGGTGCGGCTGTGAAAAAAACTTAAGCTGTGTCAGGGAAACTGCTCTTTCTGCCTTAGGTGCGAGGGCAGTCCTAAAGGCTCCAGGGAAAACAATTGGCCTAATTCCCCGTGGGTGTGCAGCGGCTGGGGAACAAATACAAGTCCTGTGGGCGAGGCTGCCCGACTCCTTTAGGTGCGATGCGCAAGCCTAAATGATCCGAGGATGGCGATTGGCCCTGTTCCCCGGGGATGTGCAGCAGCTGAGGACAATGTATAAGTTCTTGGAGCCGGTTTGTCCCTGGTGTGTGGCGTGCACATCTGGCGCCGTGGCCACATAGCTGTAAGTTTTGCTATCCCTGTAATCCTACGGTGTGCGCACAGGGCTTCTGTGCGCCAAAACCCCACTATCGGGAGGTGAAGTCAGGGTTGGGGAGCTTGATTGGAACCAGTCCAGACGGTGCTGATCTTCCCCTTTCAGGCTGTTTCTGTGGTGTGCTTGTCTCACTGATCCTGGTGTGTCTTGGCCCCCGCGCTGCTGGCTCTCTCCGCCCCTTGAGGTCGCCAATGTTGAGAGAGGAACAGGCGAGCACACTCCAGTGTGGATGAAAAGGGAGTCCACAGTGCAGTGTATGGGGTAGACGGTCCATCTCATGTCAGGTCACCAGTGTAGAGGGTAAAAGGAGAGGATGTGGAGGCGAGACATGAACGTAGGAGGGCACAGAATCTTTATTAACCCTCTAACAACATGTATAGCCATGGGCCTTAGCGCAGCTGCGCTGAGGCTGTAGAAGCCTCCTCCAGTCTCTGTGCACTCTCTTTAATACCTTATAGTGCCTTAATATAATTTATATTATATTATATATTTAATACCTTAATATATTGCTAGTTTCAATTTTCAGTCACCCTAATAGACATCCCTGTTCCCACCTGGTTCACCAATTCACAATCAGTATCTCTCACATCATTCTGGTTTGCTTTGTTCTCCGTGATGGTAGAATGAACTATTAGCATTAGTTTAGCTAGGCAGTTGGATTTGACCTAACAGTAGCTATTAGCAGTTGCCCATTCACTCATTCATGAATGTTTCTGTGCTTATTATTCTCAGGGACCGGCCATATCCTATCAACCACTGAAACCACACACCCCTGTCCACCAGTGATGCTTTATTTGATTAATTCCTTAAGGCAAATATACATTAGTAGACTCTGGCTGTGTTAACTACCCAACATAGGAGCTAGCCAGTGACATTAGCAACATCCTAAGTGTGTGTTGGGTTAATTGAGACTCATTTAAAGAGACATGCACTGAAATAAGTCATTCTGAGGAAGTTCTTCAAAAGATGATTCACAATGATGCTACTGTAGAAGGTGAAAGGAAAGGATGTGGAGATGAGACACGAGCGTAGGATGACACAGAATCTTTATTAACCCTCAAACAACATGTACAGCCATGGGCTGTACGGAGGCTGTAGAAGCCTCCTCCAATCTCTGTGCACTCTCTTTTATACCTTTATTGCTCACGCATTGAGACTGGAGCTGCTGACATTATGCATTGGTGCATGAACAATAGATTTATGTGAAACATTATCATAACAGCTTGAACACAAGTTGCAATACATTCACCACCTGCGTTTTCACGCGCCAGCCCATTGCTGCAGGTGGCAAAAGGCACATCATTGTCTAGTTGACTCCATGTTAATTTTCCTCTCCCCGGGAGGTGTCTAAACTCTGCCCAGTCTGAACCTCACGGTGAGCTCCCTCCCGCGGTCCATTGTCCTCGTGTTTCCTCCTGCCTTTCTGGGTGTGAGAGCATGCTAGACCTGTGTATGTGTTCCCCACACTACAATAATTAAATAATTAAAGGCAATTTGACCAAAATATCTAACAGACATTTCATTAAGACCTGTGGGAACTGTCAACCTGTGAATAAAGCGCAGTGAATGGGAATTTTAACCCATACCCATTTAATCCACAGGGTATGGGGAGGGGGGGAGAAGTTATATGCTTGTGGTTTTGTATGCATAAAACGTCTGTGTACTGCATGTGTGTATATAGGGAAGAATAGTTTGGTATGTTGGGTAAATTTATAGTAGGTGTATATATGTGGTGTGTATATATTTGTATTTAAGTGGGTATGTATATATGTGTAGGGTGTATATACAGTGGGGCAAAAAAGTATTTAGTCAGCCACCAATTGTGCAAGTTCTCCCACTTAAAAGATGAGAGAGGTCTCCAATTTTCATCATAGGTATACCTCAACTATGAGAGACAAAATGAGAAAAAAAATCCAGAAAATCACATTGTCTGATTTTTAAAGAATTTATTTGCAAATTATGGTGGAAAATAAGTATTTGGTCACCTACAAACAAGCAAGATTTCTGGCTCTCACAGACCTGTAACTTCTTCTTTAAGAGGCTCCTCTGTCCTCCACTCGTTACCTGTATTAATGGCACCTGTTTGAACTCATTATCAGTATAAAAGACACCTGTCCACAACCTCAAACAGTCAGACTCCAAACTCCACTATGGCCAAGACCAAAGAGCTGTCAAAGGACACCAGAAACAAAATTGTAGACCTGCACCAGGCTGGGAAGACTGAATCTGCAATAGGTAAGAAGCTTGGTGTGAAGAAATCAACTGTGGGAGCAATTATTAGAAAATGGAAGACATACAACACCACTGATAATCTCCCTCCATCTGGGGCTCCACGCAAGATCTCACCCCATGGGGTCCAAATGATCACGAGAACGGTGAGCAAAAATCCCAGAACCACACGTGGGGACCTAGTGAATGACCTGCTGAGAGCTGGGACCAAAGTAACAAAGGCTACCATCAGGTTCAGGTTCAGGTTACTTTATTTGTACCCGTAGGTAGATTTGTTTTGCAGTTGGTGACATCCATATTTACAAGCCACAATTACATTCAACATAGACACAAACACAGGCACACATCTTACAAAATAGGTAAATATAAAATATGTACAATATAATTTTTATAGCTTGTTCAACTCTTTGACAGCAGCAGGGACAAAGCTGTTTTTGTAGCGCTGGGTTCTACTTTTTGGGACAGCAAACCTCCGTCTGGAGGGAAGAAGCTGAAAGTTGCAGTGCAAAGGGTGGGAGTCATCATTTAAAATCGAGTCGGCCATCCTCTGTACTTGTCTGGTGTACAGGGATGTCAGGCTCAGCTGTGACTCACCAAGCAAACGACTGGACCATCTGACTACCTGATCCAAGGATTTCCTCTGTTTCAGTTTTATCTGACCAAACCATGACATTAAAGAAAAGGATAAAACAGATTCAATAAAAGCCCGATAGAACATAGTCATTATGGTTCGGTCAATTTGGAAGCGTGCAAGTTTCCTCAAACAATGCAAATTTTGCTGACCCTTTTTGCACACCCTTTCACAGTTCACCTCAAAGTTCAATCCACTATCAATAATCGTCCCAAGATATTTGTACGATTGTACACATTCGGTGGTCTGGCCTTTTAGTATGGTGACTTTGTGCCTGGGAGTTTTCCTCCTAAAGTCAATAATCATATCTTTCGTTTTTGTTGTATTCAGCTGCAGGTAGGAATCCTCACACCAGTGAACAAAGTCATCAACTACTGGGCCGTGGCCACTCTCACCATCCTGGAGGAGACTGACAATGACTGAGTCATCAGCATACTTTATAATGTGTCTGTTGTCATGTCTGCTCCGACACATGTTTGTGTACAGGATGAAGAGTAGTGGTGACAACACACACCCCTGAGGAGAGCCAGTAGAAGAGCACTTTAGGTCAGACAATGTACCATTGACCCTTACTCTCTGCGTCCTGTTGGTTAAGAAATCCAGAATCCAACCCACCAGATTATTGCTTAAATCAAATTGTTGCAGGAGCCTTTCAACTAAAATATGAGGTTGGATTGTATTAAAGGCAGAAGAAAAGTCCACAAATAAAAGCCTGGCATGTGTCCCATTAAAATCCAGATGTTTAAAAAGCATGTTAAACAGAGTGACAGTGGCATCCTCCACTCCTCTGTGAGGCCTATAGGCAAACTGCAGAGGATCCAATGCATGTTCAGTCTGCTTTAGGACCTCACATCTGACCAGTTTTTCAAAAATTTTCATTAAAATTGAAGTCAAAGCAACTGGTCTAAAGTCATTTACCGTTTTAGGACAGCTGGATTTTGGAACGGGAACAACCACGGCATCTTTCCAGATCTTAGGCACATGTTGTGTCTGTAAGGACTTATTGAAAATGTAGTGAAATATAGGACTCAGTTCATGTGCACAGGACTTTACCAGGCGTCCACATATATTATCAGGGCCCTGACTTTTGTTCACTTTTACAGCGCGGAACTCCCTTTTAACATCCTGCATCTCAATATTAAAGTGCTGATTGTCTTTGAGTTTCTGTTTCAAATCTTGGATTTCTGTGCTAAAATCAAAGGAGTCAAAACGACCATAAAAACAATTAAGAGCATTAGCCAGCTCTGTGTCTGAACTAAAACCATCTAAAAACACACGATTACTGCGCTCTGTGCTCTGAAGGCCTGCAATAGTTTTCATACTGGCCCAGGCCGAACCAAGTTTATTTGCTGCCATCTTGCTTTCCAATTCTGATTTATAATTCTGTTTTGCTCTTAAAATTTCGGCCTTTAGCTCCTTAGTGGCAACCTGTAGCTCAGAAACAGACCCCTGTTTAAAGGCAAGAGCTTTCCTCTGTAAGCAGGATTTAACTGATTTAGTAACCCATGGTTTGTTGTTGGGGTATATTTTGACACGTTTACGTGGAACAATCTTATTTTGACAGTAAGCCATGTATGAGCATGTGAGCTCAGCCAGAGAGTCCAAATCATCCCCGCAGGCCATTATGAACATCTTCCAGTCTGTACAGTCAAAGCATTCCTGGAGGCTGTGCTCTGAATCTTCTGTCCACACATCAATGTCTCTCATCTCCACCTTGCCTCTTCTGAGAGCAGTTTTATACTGTATGTGGGCAGCAAATGAACACAGTTGTGATCTGATGATCCTAAAGGAGGAAGGGGGAGTGATTTATAGGCCCTCTCTATGGATCCATAGCACAGGTCCAATGTCTTTTTTCGCCTGGTTGGGCAGGAGACATACTGATGAAAGTTTTTAAGTGTCTTCTTTAAAGAAACATGGTTAAAATCCCCAAGAATGAAGTTTGGCGCCTCTGGAGAAATTGACTGCAGCCGCTGCACCACATCAGAGATGGTGCTGGAGGCGGAGTCAGCGTCTGCCCTCGGATGAATATACACAACTGTGATGAAAAGTTGGGGAAACTCTCGAGGCAAATAAAAGGGGCGAAGCGACACAGACAGCAGCTCCACATGGGGTGTACAGATGCGCTCTCTGACCGTGACAGATGTGCAGTTCTGCTTATTAATGTATAAACATACTCCGCCCCCCTGACGTTTCCCCGTTACCTCTTCCTGCCGATCCGAGCGCAGCGGAGCTCCAAAGCCGTCAATCCACAGGTCTGCATCTCGATCGTAAGCCAAGATTCAGTGAAAGCCATGACGCAGCAGTTCTTAAAATCCTTCTGGTAACGTACGTTGCCTTGAATTTCCTCCACCTTGTTTCTCACAGACTGTGCATTCCCAAAAATGATCGAAGGAAGAGGAATGTTACCAAACTGACGTCTCCTAAGGCGCAATTTCACACCTCCACGTCTTCCACGCTTCCTCCTGCCGCTTCTTTTTTCACCGCTGTGTCCGTCTCTCAAAATAAAGTCCGGCAGCTGAAATTTGGGCGCAATCAGAGACTCTGCACCAGCTGTGTTAAAGCGCAGCAACACGTCCCTGGAATATTGTATTCTGCCCGCTATTCTGCTCGCCATGGAGCCGAACGCGTTTACCTCAGAGACAAAGAGCCACAGCACAGAAAGCAGTAGTGCGAGATATGACAGGAAATCCATGTTACAGATACCAGGGAGCTGTTCGCCATATATTCCACAAACGCTCCAGGGCAGAAACGACACAGAGGATTTTCTAAAAACATAAAAAAGTACAAAAAACACACACACGCACACACGCACTATATCACCAAGCTGCTGGTCGCTGCGTGCGCATGCGCCCAATCAGTAACACACTACACCGCCAGGGACTCAAAATCCTGCAGTGCCAAACGTGTCCCCCTGCTTAAGCCAGTACATGTCCAGGCCCGTCTGAAGTTTGCTAGAGAGCATTTGGATGATCCAGAAGAGGATTGGGAGAATGTCATATGGTCAGATGAAACCAAAATAGAACTTTTTGGTAAAAACTCAACTTATCGTTTTTGGAGGTGAAAGAATGCTGAGTTGCATCCAAAGAACACCATACCTACTGTGAAGCATGGGGGTGGAAACATCATGCTTTGGGGCTGTTTTTCTGCAAAGGGACCAGGACGACTGATTCGTGTAAAGGAAAGAATGAATGGGGCCATGTATCGTGAGATTTTGAGTGAAAACCTCCTTCCATCAGCAAGGGCATTGAAGATAAAACGTGGCTGGGTCTTTCAGCATGACAATGATCCCAAACACACCGCCCGGGCAACGAAGGAGTGGCTTCGTAAGAAGCATTTCAAGGTCCTGGAGTGGCCTAGCCAGTCTCCAGATCTCAACCCCATAGAAAATCTTTGGAGGGAGTTGAAAGTCTGTGTTGCCCAGCGACAGCCCCAAAACATCACTGCTCTAGAGGAGATCTGCATGGAGGAATGGGCCAAAATACCAGCAACAGTGTGTGAAAACCTTGTGAAGACTTACAGAAAACATTTGACCTCTGTCATTGCCAACAAAGGGTATATAACAAAGTATTGAGATGAACTTTTGTTATTGACCAAATACTTATTTTCCACCATAATTTGCAAATAAATTCTTTAAAAATCAGACAATGTGATTTTCTGGATTTTTTTTTCTCATTTTGTCTCTCATAGTTGAGGTATACCTATGATGAAAATTGGAGACGTCTCTCATCTTTTAAGTGGGAGAACTTGCACAATTGGTGGCTGACTAAATACTTTTTTACCCCACTGTATGTGTACATACATCTATGTATGAATGTTTGTATAAGTATATTTTGTATGTTGTGTGTGTGTGTGTATGTATGTATATACTGTCTGCAGAGAGTGTGTATATACAGTATGTGTGTATATAATCCATGTACAGTAGTGTGAAAAAGTGTTTGCCCCCTTCCTGATTTCTCATTTTTTTGCATGTTTGTCACACTTAAATGTTTCTTTTTTTTTTTTGTTTTGTTACTTATTTGTACCCGTAGGTTGATTTGTTTTGCAGTCTGGTGACAAGCCACCAGCTGCCGGTCGCTGCGTGCGCAAGCGCCCCTTAACTCCCTAACCTGCATGTTTTTGGCATGTGGGAGGAAACCGGAGAAATCCCGGAGTAAACCCACGCAACACGGGGAGAACATGCAAACTCCACACAGATCACTGTTGGTCGGGGGCAACTTGTTTGTTTGATCATCAAACAAATTTAAATATTAGACAAAGATAACACAAGTAAACACAAAATGCCGTTTTTAAATGAAGGTGTTTATTATTAAGGGGAAAAAAAATCTAAACCTACATGGCCCTGTGTGAAAAAGTGATTGCCCCCTAAACCTAATAACTGGTTGGGCCACCCTTAGCAGCAACAACTGCAATCAAGCGTTTGTGATAACTGCCAATGAGTCTTTTACAGCACTGTGGAGGAATTTCGGCCCATTCATTTTTGTCAGAATTGTTGTAATTCAGCCACATTGGAGGATTTTTGAGCATGAACCACCTTTTTAAGGTCATGCCACAGCATCTCAATCGGATTCAGGTCAGGACTTTGACTAGGCTACTCCAAAGTCTTCATTTTGTTTTTCTTAAGCCATTCAGAGGTGGACTTGCTGGTTTGTTTTCAGTCATTGTCCTGCTGTAGAACTCAAATGTGCTTCAACTTGAGGTCTCAAAGAGATGGCTGCACATTCTCCTTCAGGATTTTCTGGTAGACAGCAGAATTCATGGTTCCATTTACCAAAGCAAGTCTTCCAGGTGCTGAAGCAGCAAAACAGCCCCAGACCATCACACTACCATCACCATATTTTACTGTTGGTAGAATGTTCCTCTTCTGAACTGCTGTGTTACCTTTATGCCAGATCTCTGCCATGTAGGCCATTTTTGCCCAGTCTCTTTCTTATGGTGGAGTAATGAACACTGACCTTAACTGAGGCAAGTGAGGCCTGCAGTTCTTTGGATGTTGTTATGGGGTCTTTTGTGACCTCTTGGATGAGTCGTCGCTGCGCTGTTGGGGTAATTTTGGTCGGCCAGCCAATCCTGGGAAGGTTCACCACTGTTTCATGTTTTTGCCATTTGTGGATAATGGCTGTCACTGTGGTTCGCTGGAGTCTCAAAGCTTTAGAAATGGCTTTATAACCTTTTCCAGACTGATAGATCTCAATTACTTAGTTTCTCATTTGTTCCTGAATTTCTTTGGATTACAGCATGATGTCTAGCTTTTGAGGATCTTTTGGCCTACTTCACTTTGTCAGGCACATCCTATTTAAGTGATTTCTTGATTGAGAACAGGTATGACAGTAATGAGGCCTGGGTGTGGCTAGAGAAATTGAACTCAGCTTTTCAAAGATGTGATAAACCACAGGTAATTTATGTTTTAACGGGGGGGGGGGGGTGTCACTTTTTCACACAGGGCCATATAGGTTTGGATTTTTTTCCCTTTAATAGTAAACACCTTCATTTAAAAACTGCATTTTGTGTTTTCTTGTGTTATCTTTGTCTAATATTCAAATTTGTTTGACGATCTGCAACATTTAAGTGTGACAAACTGACATGTTTCAGAAAAATCCAAGTGCAGACACAGACTCAAATAAACCACAATGATCTTTATTGGGAAGTGAGAGTGTGTGAGTGAGAGTGTGTGTGTGAATGTGTGGGCCAAAAGCGTGCAGAGCAGGACGAGTCTGGCAACCCTATGGAGAGAGGAGAGGACAGAAATATGAGTTCTCAGCACTAATGGCAGATTGAGCAGAATGAGTAAAAGTCTTACAGTAAATGGAGAGTAATAAATGCACAGAAGAGTTGTCTGTCCCTCACCAGTTTCCAGGGTCCCGCTGGCGTGAAGTCGTGCTTGTGCAGGATATTTACAGTGCTGAGTGTCCAAGTAGAGGGAAGAGTTCAGTTCAGCTATGAGCACTTCTGCTGTAGAGGTGAGTGGAGCCCACAGCTCAAGGATAGAATCCGGTCCGCCACCAGGAGAAGATGGAGGTCCGCCCAGAGGTAGGTCCACCTGGAGCAGGTGCAAAGGATGGTTAAATCCAGACAGTTGCTTACTGTTGAGTTGGGGAGGCGAAACTCCCATATGTTGAGACGTAGCAGCGTGAGGAGGGAGGCGAGACTCCCTGAGGTAGTTGAGAGAGGATTGGGGCAAAGAGATCTTCACCCAGGAGGAGCGTAGATGTCTCCGTACAGATTGCAGGGCAGCACTCCTTATAAAGGCTGCTTATTTGGAGGAGCAGGTGTCCGTGCAGCTGTGGAGATAATTAGGAGCAGAGAACACACAGCGTGGATCACGACACAAACATTCAAAAAAAAAAAAAAAAGAAAGAAATCAGGAAGGGGGCAAACACTTTTTCACACCACTGTATTTCCCTTTTAATGAATAGAAAATATATGAAGGTTTACTTTTTGGGAGTAAATTATGAAAAACAATTTTTTATATTCATCAATTTTTTTTTTAGATGCAGCTATGTACATGTCCCTGAGGATGTCAAAACGTAAACATGATCCATAGAAAATGCACAATAAGTGGAATTTAAAAGCAAAGCTACTGTAATATTTTGCAATACTCATATTCCCAAAAGGGAATATGAGTACTCACATATGTTACTTTGTAACTTTGTAAAGTATTTCTCCTGGCATTAACAATGACCCTATATATTCTTTTAGAAGAAAGAAAATCAAGATTTTTTCCTGTCCAAAACACATTAGGTTTAGTGCAAAAAGTAATTTTGACATTGTAATAGAACTAATTAAGAAATAGCTGCATACAAGGCTTGACATTAACTTTTTTGCTTACTGGCCACTGTGGCTAGCGATTTTCCAAAGTTACTAGCCACTCAGCCTTTTGACTAACCACAGTTTTTTGGTTGGAAAATTATATTTAATATGATCAAATTTGACTATCGCATGCTAAATTTTACTTGAACTAAATTTACATCCTTTTTAAATGCAAATGACCCTTATACATACATAAAAATAGCAAACACTGTTTAATTATTAACAGAAATAAATACTGTAAAGCAGTCGAGAAAAATATTTGTAATATGAAAGTGAAATACAGGTAGATTTGGGGTCTGTCCCATTTCTCATTTGTACCTCTTTCCCCTTGCCCACCCCCACTCCTTGGTCCTTGAAATCAAAGGCCAAGAGGTGGGGGTTGAAAATGACCCCTATGAATTGAGACACCCCTTCAGGGCTGCACAGTGTCATTGGTAATTGTGGATGGATTTAATCTAAATGGACACTACCTGTTTTCACTAGGAAAAAAGGGACAAAGAAAACTGATGAGAAGAAAGTCTCATCTTAAGGAAAAAATTCTCATATTTACATGAACAGTTCTTTTTTTTTTTTTCCACAATATCTTTATTGAACCTTTTTTTTTTTTTAACAAACATGATACAAACAATCAAACACTAACGCTAAAGTACTACAAAAAAAAAAAAAAATGCACTAAAAACACCAACAACCACCAACAAAATCAAATCTTCAACAATGCTCCTCTGTTTAGTCTAGACAATCCAATACATAAGTATACATATTATGTTCACCAGTTTGGAATTTACAAGGTCCACACACATCATTCACCTTCTTCTTCAAGAGTTATGTTTAAATTTTTTACATAATCAATAAAAGGTCTCCATATATTCTCAAACACAATTTCCTTTGATTTCAGTATATATGTTATTCTTTCTAATGGAAGGTTTGTTAACATCTGTCTTAACCACTGAGTCACATCTGGTCTATGAGTCTTTTTCCATAATAGTGCAATACATTTTTTGGCATTAAGCAAACTGAGGTCTATGAATGTTCTTTCACTTTTATTAAAATTATGCTTTTCTGGGTACAGACCCAACAAAAACAGTTTAGGATTCAGTATGATTTGTTTTGAGATTATTTTTTCAATTGTTACCCTCACCTCTTCCCAAAACATTCTTATTAATCTACATTCCCATAAACAATGAAATAGGGTTCCTTTACTTTCCATGCATTTTGTGCATGTATCTGGTATATTTTTGTTATATCTATTTAACTCCTCCGGTGTAACATACATCCGCATTAACCATTTGAAATGTATCAATTTAAGGCGTGCATTTATTGATTTGGTTTGAGCTTCTGTACAAGCCAATTCCCATTGTTCCTCCGAAATTTCAATTTGCAGATCTTCTTTCCAGTAGTTTAATCTTTTCAGTGAATTTTCACTTGAAGATAGTGTCAATGAGTTATAAAACTCTGAAATAATACCCTTTCTTTTACTATCTTTCATCATCATTTTTTCCAAGAATGAATAAATAGGTCGAGTGAGAGCTTTATTTTGATTTGATCGAATAAAGTTTCTAAGTTGAAGATATTTAAAAAAATGTGTTCTATTGAGATTAAATTTGATCCTCAGCTCTTCAAAAGACATTATGTTGTCTGCACAAGGCAAATATAAATCCTGAATCTTTTGTATCCCTTTTAAATTCCATACTTTAAATACAGCGTCCGCTCTCCCTGGTTTAAAATATTGATTACCCCATATTGGACTAAATTGTGACAATAACTGTGGTTCTTTTAAATAGTTTTTAGCTTCACACCATATTTTGATCATATGCTTTACAAATGGATTTTTAACTTGTTTTTGTAATTTTTTTGCCGAATCTGAGTATATGAATATGGGAAGAGGTAAAGGTAAATTGTATGATTCCATTTCAGTCCAGTGAGGGAGATCATTTGATGAAAAATAATATGTCATAGACCTCAGTTGTGCCGACCAATAATACAACATAAAATTTGGACATTTCAGACCTCCACGATCAAATGGTAAATATAATAAAGACAGACGTAATCTAGCCCTCCTGTTGTTCCATATAAATTCCACTAACTTTTTTTTTATTCTTGAGAATAGATCTAAAGGTGGTGATAAGGGAATGTATTGAAATAAATAAAGTATTTTAGGTAAAATATTACTTTTAAGTATATTGATTCTCCCGATCATCGACATTGGTAGTGACATCCATCTCTGAGTTAACTCATTGATATCTGACATTAAGGCTTCATAGTTGACGCTGGCGACTGATTCTAGCTTAGGCATAATTTGGATTCCTAAATATTTAAACTGATTTACAACATTGAATTGATTTGCCTCAGGGGCTGGGTAATTTCTCTGGGTCTCATTTAGCATTAATATTGAAGATTTAGTTTTATTTATTTTATATCCTGATATTTCCCCAAAATTCTTTATTAAATTCAACAAGGTTGGAATTGATTTTTTTAGATTCGACATAAACAAAATTATATCATCGGCGTACAGGGAGATTTTATGTTCTGTTGGCCCAACTTTAATTCCATATATTTGTGAATGTAAACGTATCGCTATCGCTAAAGGTTCAATTGCCATAGTAAACAGTAAAGGTGAAAGTGGACAGCCTTGTCGACATCCTCTATTGATTTTTATTGGTTTTGAAATATTGTTATTTGTTAGGATTTCTGCTGTAGCATTATTGTATATTATTTGAACCCATTTTATGAAATTATTTCCAAGTCCAAACCTTTGTAGGACTTCAAAAAGAAAGGGCCATTCAACTCTATCAAAGGCCTTTTCGGCGTCCAATGATAGGAGAGCTGTATCCGGTGCTTCTTTATTAAAATAAATAATATTAAATAGTCTTCTTACATTATGGAAGCCTTGTCTACCCTTTATAAAGCCATTCTGATCTCGATTAATAATATTTGGTAAAATTTCTTGTATTCGTCTTGCTAAAATTTTACAGATTATCTTAAGGTCGGCGTTTAATAGGCTTATTGGTCTCATATTTTCACATTTATTAGAGGGCTTACCTGGTTTTGGCAGCAGTATAATTAAGGCATTATTTATGTATGATGGTAAATTATTATTTTGAAATGCTTCTAAAACCATTTCCAAAAAAGGTTTTATTAATTTATTCTTAAATTTTTTATAAAGGTCAACTGGAAGACCATCTGGTCCTGCACTTTTTCCTGATTTCATATTATCAATGGCTAGCCCAACTTCTTCTTGACTAATTTTAGACTCCAATATCTCCCTGTTTTCATTTGGTATACACGGTATAGATAGTTCGTTCAAAAACCCATTTAGTTTTGTTAAATCAGGTTCATTTTTGGTATCATATAATTTTTCATAGTAATCTCTAAAGGCTCTATTAATTTCTAAAGGATCTATAACTACCTGTCCATTACTTATAATACTGGTAATTGGTGTTTTAATTTCCAATTGTTTAATCTGCCATGCTAATAATTTTCCTGATTTTTCACCTTGTTCATAAAAAGATTGTTTCAATCTTAGAAGACTCGAGGCAGCTCTATTCGCTGATTTTTTGTCGTATTCAGCTCTCAAAATCAGTAATTCATTCTCCAACCTTGGGTCACTTCCTGCATACACTTTTTCCTGAAGACTTTTTATTTTATGTTCCAATTTAGCTCTCTCCTCTCGAGTCTTCTTAGATTTTGATCCTGTATAACTAATAATATGTCCCCTAATAAAAGCTTTGAAAGCCTCCCACTTTACACATGCTGATGTTTGTGTAGTATTGATGTCAAAGAACTCGTCTATCTGTTTTTCTATATACTTGACAAATTCCTCATCCTGAAGCCATTTATGCTGAAATTGCCATCTACCTGATTCCTTTGTCAGTTTTTTATCTACATATATTAGACAACAGGGTGCATGATCAGAGATCACAATGTTATCATAAAAGCAGTTTTGAATCTTGGACCTTAATTCTGTGGAAATCAAAAAATAATCAATACGTGAGAATGTCTTGTAGGTACTGGAATAACAAGAATAGGCTTTAACTTGTGGTTTCATTTCTCTCCATATATCTAACAATCTCAATTCTTTCATAAAATGATTAATAGTCATCCTACATCCAATGTGCGTACAATCCAGTCCTGTTGATCTATCCACACCTGGATTCAATGTACAATTAAAATCCCCTGCTATTATATGTTGCCCTGTAAGTGATGATAAGATGAGAAATAAATTAGCAAAGAACTTCTGATCATCTATATTGGGACCATATAAGTTCACAAGATTTATATTTTCTAATAGCAAAGAACCTTGAATGATTACATATCTTCCAAATTTGTCTCCAATTACATTTTTCACTTGAAAAGGAACTGATTTATGTATGAGAGTCATAACTCCCCTGGCTCGGGATGAAAACGAAGAGGTGAATACACTTCCCTGCCATCTACTCCTAATTCTTTTAACATCCTCCTCTATCAGATGAGTTTCTTGTAAAAACACAATTCTTGAACCCATGTCCTTTATTTTATTCATAACTTGTTTAAGTTTTTTAAAATTTTGTAGACCTCTGCAATTCCATGAAGTTAAACTAAGATTAACACCTTGGTCCATGATCAATAGAGAGTTTGGGATTACCTTGCAGTGTAAACATGCTCATACAGAGAAGCAAAAACATGAGTGGTTGAACATTCATCCTACAAACTACACACAAACAAATTTCCCCTTCCCACACTTGTGGCAAACCCCCCAAAATCAAAAGAAAAATTCTGTCTCCCGATATAGCCATCGACCGTTCCACACCCACGGGGAACAGCCTAAGCCACTCCTTCTTCATCCTCCCAATCACCCTAACTCTACTGCTTTTAATGACGTAACATTAACTCTCCTCTGTAGTTTTCCAACTTAACTCCAAAATTTTTAACAACTTTGTACATCATAGTTTTTTTTTTTTTATTTGTTTTGTTTTTGTTTTGTTTTTTTAATATATAATACAATCTATATTTTGTAAACTTACTATTTACTTCAAGTCAGTCAGATGCCTGTGCAAATGCTTAATTATTCTACCTTATATTTTGTTCATGCTTAGCTCCCACCAGTCTCTTCTTCTTCTTTGATCTTCTTGATGAACTCCTGCGCCTCCTCTGGGGTCTTGAAGATGTGGGTTCTGCCCTCATACGTGGTCAGCAGTCTCGCAGGATAGATTACACCATGACGAATCCCAAGGTTGCGCAGCTCCTTACGTACGGGATCAAACTGCTTCCTCAATTGCTGGATTCCTGTGGCCAAATCTGGGTAGAACCGCACCTGCTGGTCCTGGTGTTTAATCTCTCCTTTTTTAGCTCGTGCAGCGTTGAAGATCTTCATCCTGTCTCTGTTGCTAAGAAACTTCATAATTAAGGTCCTCGGCGGTCCCTTATCTCTCCGTGGGCCAATACGATGTGCTTTTTCCAGAACCACTGCTGATTGCAACTCCTCGCTGCCCAGCACCTCCGGAATCCACTTTTCCAGAAAGGAACATACGTCCCGACCTTCTGATTCCTCTGGAAGACCCACCAGCCTCAAATTATTCTGTCTCGACCGAGATTCCAAATCCAAAATATTATCTTCCAGAGATTTATTTTTTTTTTCCAAAGTGCGCACCTTTAATTGAAGACGGGTGACGTCATCTTCAGCACTAGCGAGACGGAGCTCCATCTGCGCCGTTCGTTCTACACAGTCACCCAATTCCTTTCTTATTCCTTCCAACGCTGTCATAATCCCATCAAATCTAGAGGAAAAGTCCGCTCTCATTGAACTCATGGCAGCCATCAGCGCATCTGCGCCTCCCCGCGCAGACATCGCACCGTTGCCAGCCTCCTCCGCCATATATGGAGTTTTGTTTACTGCGTCACAGACCTGAAAGTCCGTTAATTTGGACTGTTTCGGCGGCTCGCTTTTTCCTTTTCCTGGTTTTCCAGCCTTAGGCTTCGCCGACATATCCTCGCCCAAATGCTGGGATACGTTCTGTCCCAAATGAGAGAGTTATTTGCCGATTTTTTTTTTTTTTCCAGGAGCAGAGCAGAGCGAGACACGTCTGTCCTACGTGGCAGCCATAACCGGAAGTCCACATGAACAGTTCTAATCAGTAGAAGAAGTCAGAAATTTATTAGAAAGAAAGCTGTACATTCAGAGTAAAACTTGGACCCCCTGGCGGGCCATTTTTGGCCCACTGGCCACACGTTTGACACCCCTGAACCAGCACATTAAAAATACATAATTAGAGATTTTACTTCCATGAAATAGCCGCAAATCACAGATATAGATAATCACAGATAAACAAAAGTTCACCTCAGAAGAACTTCATTTGCTCTTTACAGCAACATAAAGTTTAGTCACTTTTTCTCTCTGTTATATGAAAACTTAAATTTGCCCATTTGCGGACAGTAAACAGGAACTTCTTGCTCTAAAAATAACCATACACTACTCACATAAAGTTAGGGATATTCGACTTTTGGGTGAAAATTCAGGATGCATCTAAAATGCACCATAACTTTTACAGGTGAACTTAATTTGACCTTACTACTTTTTGCATAACTTGCTGTTCTCTAACAAGGTGCTTAATATCAAAATTCACAACAGGTGTTTGATTCATGAATTGACAATTTTTCTGGTTCAATTAGAATTGGTATTTAAATAGTCCTCTTCATCATGCTGTTCACATTTTGACATCATGAGACCAAGACGATACTTAACAATTGATCAACAGTACCTTGTCATTGCAAGGCTTCAAACAGGATGTTCTCAGAGGGAAGTGGCCACTGAGCTTCGAGTGTCATAGGGTGTCATCAGCAGGTTGCAACAGAGATAAAGGGAGACTGGCAGAGTCACAGAAAGGCATAGAAGTGGACGTCCTTTGGCCACATGAATGAATGAATGAATGAATTTATTTATTTCGGATAGTACATTACAGGTTAAAAGAAACTGTATAATATAACAACAAGGTCAAATTAGACAAAGACTTCAGAATCAGAAGAATCAGAATCAAGTTTATTGCCATTGTTCATGTAGTACACAAACTAGGAATTTGTCTCGGTACAATGCTGCAACATTAAACATTAAACTTCTTCTACTATACAATTCCACGTGAGTTATCCGAAATGGGTGATGGCTGAAGCCGCAGCTTATATTGCCCACCCATATTCCATCCAAGAATTCAAAGGAGAAAAAAGAGAAAACAAGACAAGAGCGATTACAATTTAAAACAAGGCTAAGACAAAATGTGACTGAGAGAAAAAGAAAACTGAGCTAGTCTAAGTTAAGCGGTTACTATTCAAAAACAAATCTAAGACATAGTGTCACAGAGAAAAAAGAAAAACTAAGCTACAACACAACACAGGCTGGAAATGTCAATCCTTATGTGAGTTTACATGTCGTCTTGTAAATATGTTTGGAGTATTTCTTCCTTTAGTTTTTGTTTAAATTGTCCAAGCTTTGTACATGATTTTAATTCAGGTCCAAAATCGTTCCATAATCTGACACCTTGCACTGAAATACAGTGTTGCTTGGTGGTAGTTCTCACTGTAGGCTTTTGAAATATACATGTTCCTCTGAAGTGATATCGTTTCTCCCTTGTTTGGAACAACTTTTGGATATTTGCAGGCAGTGATAGATTCTTCACTTTGAACATTATTATTGCGGTTTTAAAGTCGATCAGATCTTTCAACTTGAGAGTTTTTTGTTTAAGAAAAAGTGGGTTTGTTGGTTCCCTGTAAGCTGCTTTGTTGATTATTCTAATAGCTCTCTTTTGAAGCATAAAGAGTGGATATATGTTTGTTTTATATGTATTTCCCCATACTTCATTACAATATGTCATGTATGGGAGTATTAATGAATGATACAAGGTGTATAGTGTGGGTTGATTCAGCAAATTTTTCACTCTGTGTAATATTGCAATTGATTTGGATACTTTACCTTTTATATAATTAATATGTGGCTTCCAACACAGTTTGTTATCAATTATTACTCCAAGGAATTTAGTTTCGGATACCCTTTCAATCTCTACACCATTTACACTGAGTTTGGGTACTGGGTAGTTGTGATGGTTGTTAAAGACTATAAATTTTGTCTTGCTTAAATTGAGCGTTAATTTGTTTGAATCAAACCACAGTTTCAGCTTTCCTAATTCCTTTCCGAGTGTATCCAGAAGTTGTTCCAAATTGTTTCCACTGCATAGCAGGTTAGTGTCATCAGCAAACAATATTAAGTCCATTTTTTCTGAAACTTTACATATATCATTTATATACATATTGAATAATAATGGTCCCAAAACTGAACCCTGTGGGACTCCACAGGTGACCTTCAGTAGCTCTGAGTTTTTGTTGTTAACACATGCAAACTGATATCTATTCTTTAAGTAACTTCTTAACCAGGACAGTGCTACCCCTCTAATACCACAATTTTGTAGTTTCTTTAATAATAGATTGTGATCTACTGTATCAAATGCTTTTTTAAGATCCAGGAATACTCCAACTGAATACTTTTTATTTTCAATGGCTGTTGATATTTTTTCTGTAAATTCCATTAAGGCATATGCTGTTGTCCTTTTGTGTCTGAAGCCATATTGCTGCTCACACAATAAATCATTCTTCAGTATGAAGTTGTCAATTCTCTCATAGAATATTTTTTCAAGTATCTTGGAAAATTGCGGTAATAGTGAAATTGGTCTGTAGTTGGAGAGTTCCCCTCTGTCGCCTGTCTTGTAAATCGGAATTACTTTAGCTATTTTCATTGCATTGGGAAATATACCTGATTGGAGAGACAGGTTACAGATATACGTCAGTGGTTTCACTATGCATTCGATAACAGTTTTGACTAGTAGCATATCAATACCATCGCAGTCAGTAGATGTTTTACTTTTGAACGATTTAACAATTTCAATGACCTCTCTTTCGTCTGTGTTCTTTATGAAGATGGTGTCTTTTACAGCAGTGTTATTGCATATTGAATCACCTGTAGGCACCGTAGTGGGTATTTCTCGGGCCAGTTTAGGTTCAGTGTTAACAAAAAAATTATTAAATTCATCTGCAGGTGAAGCTATATTCACATTCGGAGTCGATTTATTATTTTTTGGAATGTTAGTTGGATAGCTGGTATTTCTGCTTTTATTTCCAAGGATACTGTTGATTATTGTCCATGTATTTTTAATATTGTCTTTGTTTTTTTCCAGTTCTTTACTGTAATAGTCTCTTTTACTACATCTTATTATATATGTTAACTTATTTTTGTATGTTTTATACCGCTGCTCTGCTTCTTTTGTCCTTTTCTTTATGAAAGCTTTATATAATAAATTTTTCTTTTTACACGCCTTTTGTAGTCCTTTGGTTAACCATGGTTTGTCAGTAAATTTGTGTTTAAGCTTTTTTTTAACTAATGGGCAGTTTTTTTCATAAAGAGTGGTTACAATGTTTATAAATGTGTCATAGGCTTCATTTACATCTGATACATAGACTTCTGTCCAGTCTTGCTTCAGCAAGTCCTCTTTAAAAGAACTGATTGCGTTTGGTGATTTGTGTCTGAGCGATTTTGAGATTTTTTCTGGGTTGGGCCCCGTGTGGCCATGGATAAGTGCAAAGATTGGCAAGTGGTCGCTTATATCATTTATCAATAATCCACTTTCTATTTTCTTGTCGAGAACATTGACAAACAGGTTATCAATAAGTGTAGCAGAGTGAGCTGTGATTCTACTGGGATGTGTTATTGTGGGATATAGACTCATGCTGTACATAGAGTTCATGAACTCTGTAACTACATTTTGTTGATGTGGATTAAGTAGATCAATATTGAAATCTCCACAAATTGCTACCATTTTCTTACTAGTAATATTATTGTACAGCTCGACTAATTTATCTCTGAATGTCTCAATGCAAGTTCCCGGCGTTCTGTATATGCAGCTTATGATTAGATTTTTTGTTTTGTCTAGGTCAATCTCAACAGTAACACATTCCAAAATCCCTGGTAGTGCTGAGGACATTTCATTTACAAGCTTACATCTATATAGGTCATCAATATACAGTGCAACACCACCACCCTTTTTTTGAGATCTGTTAATGTTAAACATCTGATATCCCTCTATTGCCATCAGGGGAGCCTGGTCTTCATTAAGCCAGGTTTCAGAGACTGCTATAGCTGTGAATTTTCTGTTTAGCTGTTTTAAATAGTCCTGAATCTGTGAGAAGTTTTTGTTAAGACTTCTGCTATTGAAGTGTATTATTGACAGTTTACCATCTAATTGCACTTGACTTTTGAATTGTTTTTCAGTGTAATATTCACAGTGGTTATGAATATTATTGAAAAAGTGGTTATCAGGATCAATATCATTCTCCATCTCTTGTGGTTTATGTTCAGCATAGTGGCATATTTTTAGAGTTTGAGTTTCCTCACTCTGTGTTTCATAGTCAGTGTTCATTTGTATTTATCTAAGTCAGTAGCATCTCTGATCATTATACTTTTTGCTTGCTCAGGTGTTCCATTTAGTTTAATCCAAATTCTACAATTTCTTGTCCAGGTTGTCTGTATCTTATTTTGTTTTTTTAGCATCCGTGCCTGCCGTGCTAATTCAGCGTTTTTTTTTTGTCAGGTGTTCATTTAGGTAAACTTGAGTTTCCTTTAGTTTTTTGGCCTGCCTCAGTATGTCATTTTTCACCCTCCTGTTCACAAAGCGCATCACAATTGATTTCTTTGTTTTGTTATCTTTCTTCGGTAAAGCACACACTGATGACCACTTCATTGTGAACAGTGCCCAGCAGAACCGGATGATGAATGCCACTCAACTCCAGGCACAGTGTTAAGTCAAACTAGGTTTCAGAAGACTGACATTTTGAAAATGGAAACAAGTTGTTGAATAAAGTGAACATGAATTAAAGCAGCAAGATGGATGAGAAACAACCTACAGCAGCTCAATGGGTGTGGCCAGAGCAGCTTGGGTGGAGTCAATCTACCAAAAGTTTGAAAAGGTGTGGAGACCAGAAGAGAGCAGAAAATTGGAAGGGAGCAGTAATTGTCCCAATTAAAAAAACCAGGGAAGGATGACAGCAAACCTGGAAATTATAGACCAGTTGCCCTGACATCACATATATGTAAAATAATGGAGCAGATGATCAATGAAAGATTAATGTACTTTTTGGAGAGCAGGAACATGGTGGCTATATGCCAAAGTGGGTTCAGGAAAGGCAGGAGTACAATGGATTCAGTGGTGTGTTTTGAAGAAGAAATCAGAAAAGCTCAAGTAAACAGGGAAACAGTGGCGGCAGTATTTTTCGATGTTGAGAAGGCATATGATATGCTGTGGAAAGAGGGGCTCCTCATTAAACTGCATACAATGGGAATAGGAGGGAGAATGTTTAATTGGATTAAGGACTTCTTAGATGGAAGAACTATTCAGGTGAAGATAGGAACAGAGCTGTCAAAGCAGTATGTGGTAGAAAATGGAACACCCCAGGGGAATGTAATCAGTCCGGCTATGTTCTTGATTATGATCAATGATATATTTGAAAATGTTCCAGTTGATATGGGGAGATCACTTTTTGCGGATGACAGGGCATTGTGGAAAAGGGGAAGAAACGTTGAACATATAGTTAAGAAGATGCAGGCTGGTATTAATGAAGTTGAAAAGTGGGGAACAAAGTGGGGTTTTAAGTTCTCTGTGGAAAAAACAAAGACAATGTTCTTTACAAGAAAGAAACTGAAGCAGTGCAGTCTGAAACTCTATGGAAACACTCTGGAGAGAGTGGAGAGTTTTCGATTCCTTGGAGTGTTCTTTGATCAGGTATTAACATGGAGAGAGCACATTAGACAGGTGGTTAGTAAATGTAACAAAGTCATAAACGTAATGAGGTGTCTGGTAGGGCTGGAGTGGGGAGCTGACTTTGTCTCTTTAAAAGCGATTTATGTAGCATTAATAAGGTCACGACTGGATTACGGAAGTATTGTTTACGGGTCAGCAGCTAAATCTATATCGGCTGGACTGGATGTTGTACAAACCCGGGCTCTTAGAATATGTACAGGGGCAGCCAGAACCTCACCAGTGTGTTCAATTCAGGTGGAAGTGGATGAAATGCCATTAAAAATACAGCAGAAACAGCTAATGGCTAATTACTGGGTGAATCTGAGGGGTCATGGTGATAACCACCCAACAAAAATAGTACTACAGACTTGCTGGAAGAAAGAAACCGCTCAAAAAGGAAGCTTTGGCTGGATAGGGGGTCAAGTGGCAAAAGACATGGGAGTATATGATAGAGTATTTAGTGATACGGTTATATGGCCAGTCAGACCTTCTTGGCTACTAAAAAGTCCTATTGTAGATATGGAGTTACTCAAAGTAAAACTGAATAGAAAGAGTGCTGATATGAGAAGTGAGTATTTTAGTAATATGGATTATAAGTATAAAGACTGGACACAGATTTTTACTGATGGGTCAAAGGACCCTCAGATGGGGACGACGGGGTCAGCGGTGGTGGTGCTGAGCTGTCAGGTGGGGATCAGCAAGAGGACAACTGATTTTTTAAGTGTTTATGCTGTAGAACTGTATGCCGTGTTGATGGCATTAGAGTGGAGTGTAGCTGTAAGCTACAGGAACATTGTAATATGCAGTGACTCTGTGTCAGCTCTGACAAGCATCAAGTCAGGTGTGGCTAAAAGTCATCAAGGCCTAGTGTATGAAATACTGCATGTGTACTCAGGAGTAGTGAGGGGGGGAAAGAGTGTCACATTCTTGTGGGTCCCAGCACACTCAGGTGTCCCAGGGAATGAGACAGCTGACAAGCTGGCAAAGGAGGTAACAAGGAAGGAAATGGTAGACACTAGATTAAAGATTCAATTCAATTCAACTTTATTAATATAGCGCCATTTCACACCAACAGTCATCTCATAGCACTATCAACTGTAGGGGGAACCCCCACAGTTGCAGAAAGACCCCAGCAATCAGGCGATCCCCTGTGAGCAAGCACTTGGCGACGGTGGAGAGGAAAAACTCCCTTTTAACAGGAAGAAACCTCCAGCAGAACCAGGCTCAGGGAGGGGCAGTCATCTGCTGCAACTGGCTGGGGGGTGAGGGGACAGAAAAGATGAAAAGAACAGACATGTAGAGAGCAAACAGCACGATGGGGACTCAATCTATGGGAGAGAACAAACAGATGTTAATGACCAGCAAAAAAAAAAATATTTCATTGAGAGTGAAGAAAGGAGTGAGGCCCAGTGCATTATTGGAGGTCCCCCGGCTGACTAAACCTATTAGCAGCATAACTAAGGGAGGGTTCAGAAACACATGATCCCTCCCTAATTGTAGGCTATATCAAAAAGGTAGGTTTTAGCCCTATTCTTAAAAACAGAGATTGAGTCTGACTCCCGAATCCAGATTGGCAGCTGGTTCCATATGAGGGGAGCCTGATAACTGAAGGCTCTGCCTCCCATTGTACTTTTGGAGATTCTAGGTATTACAAGTAATCCTGCATTTTGGGAGCGTAGTGCTCTGTTAGGATAATACGGTAGTATCAGATCTTTTAACTAAAAAGGAGCCTGATTGTTTAGAGCTTTGTAAGTAAGAAGAAGGATTTTAAACTTAATTCTAAACTCTATGGGAAGCCAATGAAGGGAGGCCAGAACCGGAGAGATATGATCTCTCTTTCTAGTACCTGTTAAAACTCTTGCTGCAGCATTTTGGATCAGCTGAAGACTTTTTAAAGATGTTTTAGGACAGCCTGATAATAAAGAATTACAATAATCTAATCTCGAGCTAACAAAAGCGTGGATCAGTTTCTCAGCATCACTCTGAGACAAGATGCTCCTAATCTTGGCAATATTACGCAAATGATAGAAGGCAGTCTTAGAAACAAATTTAATATGTTAATTGAAGGATAGATCTTGATCAAAAATAATTCCAAGGTTCCTCACAGAGCTATTAAGAGAAAGAGTAACCGCATCCAAACTGAAAGTTTGATTTGGAAAGGTATTTCTAAGGTTTTTTGGACCAACAAGAATGACTTCAGTCTTATCTGAATTTAATAGCAGGAAATTACAAGTCATCCAAGCTTTGATTTCCTTAAGACAGGCTTCTAACTTGGCTAATTGATTACTATCGTCTGGCTTCATTGACAGGTATAATTGTGTGTCATCTGCATAACAATGAAAATGTATACAGTGCTTTCTAATAATGTTGCCTAACGGAAGCATATATAAACTAAAAAGAGTAGTAAGACTAGTAAGCTCTAAGGGAATGCTAGGATTGACAGAGTCCTGACTCTTTGTCAACCTGGCTACAGTGCTGAAAAGAAACCTGGGATTATTCTTGTTCTCTTATATTAATGCAGAATAATAACTCGTTCTAGCTTTTCTAAGAAATTTTTTATAAATTAAAAGATGATTTCTCCAAGCTAAATAGATTTCATCTAAATTGGTGGAGCGCCATTTTCTTTCTAATTGACGATTCTTCTGTTTTAAGCTACGAGTTTCTGTGTTGAACCAAGGAGTGAGAAATCTCTGATTAGACTTTTTCTTTTTTAAGGGGGCCACCAAGACTAGAGTCTGATGCAGAGAAGCTGTAACACTATCCACCATGTTATCAATTACAGAAGGAGCAAGCTGTCTATAGCTTATTTCCGTTGTGTTGACACATGGCATAGAGCAGGGGTGTCAAACTCATTCCATGGAGGGCCAAGACCCTGCAGGTTTTACTTCCACCCAGTCTCTTCAGCAGGTGTTTTCACTGATCAGCAATCAGTAGGACGAAATTCAGAGAAATCACCTGTTGAAGACACTGGGTGGAGGTAAAACCTGCAGGGTCTTGGCCCTCCATGGAATGAGTTTGACACCTGTGGCATAGAGGAAACAATCTGCATAAATTTGGTAACAGCATCATCTGAGAGGCATCTACTGTAATAATATTTTTCTTTAGGAGCCAAATAGTCAGAAATAGTAAAATCAAAGGTTAACAGACAATGGTCTGACAGTACAGGGTTATGAGGAGACACTACAAGATTTTCTATTTCTATGCCATATGTCAGAACAAGGTCTAATGTATGGTGGAGGTAATGAGTAGAATTTCCTACTTTCTGAGAAAACCCAATCGAGTCTAATATTGAATTAAATGCCACATTAAGGCAGTCACTATCTACATCCGCATGTATATTAAAGTCCCCTACTATAATTATTCTATCAGATTTCAGCACTAAATCAGCTAAGAAATCAGCAAATTAGGATAAAAATTCTGAGTAGGTTGATGGGGGACGATAAACTATGGCAAATAAAATTGGGTTTAACCTAAAATTGCTAAAGTGCCCAATACTGAGGACCAGGCCCTCAAAGGAATTATAACATGTTTTTTGCTTTACATTAAATTACTAGTAATTTGGAATGGTAAATTGTTGCTACTCCTCCTCCACGTCCAGAACTTCTGGGATTTTGACAGTTGAAATAACCAGAGGGAGTTGATTCATTTAAACCAACATAATCCTCTTGCCCTAACCAAGTCTCTGTAAGGGATATTAAATCAATCTGATGATCAATTAACAGATCATGGACTAACAGAGACTTGGGAGTTAGAGACCTAATATTTAATAAACCACATTTAATTTTTAAATTATGAGGAGGAACAGAGGCCAAATCATTCAGTTTAGAGGCTTTATGTTTAATTTGAGTTTTACCAATATTTTGCTTAATCACTTTGGGATGCTTATATATTATATTTTTATTTACTTTGGAGGGAGCAGACAATGATTCTCTGATGGGGAAGACAGGGGCTAAATTGAGGGGTGGCGGATGAAGAGGAGCTGCATAGAGGCGTGTAAGACTGCGACTCTGCTTCCTGGTCCCAACTCTGAGTAGTCAAGGTTTTGGAAATTTGGATAAAAAAGATGCCAGATTGTTAGATAAATGAGAAGCACCATCCAAAGTGGGATGAATGCTGTCTTGTCTCATAAGACCAGGTTTTCCCCAAAATGAGCTCCAATTGTCAGTGTAGCCCACGTCATTTGCAGGACACCACACAGACAGCCAGCGGTTCAAGGATGACGAGCGGCTAAACGTGTCATCACTGGTCAGATTGGGGAGGGGCCCAGAGAATACTACAGAGGCAGACATCGTTTTTGCAAAGTCACACACCGATTCTACATTAAGTTTCGTGACTTCCGACTGCCGGAGACGGATGTCATTAATGCCAGCGTGAATAACAATTGTGGAGTATTTACAGTTACTTTTAGCCAGCATTTTCAAATTTGACTCGATGTCGCCTGCTCTGGCCCCAGGAATGCATTTGACTATGGCCGCCGGAGTCTCTAGGTTCACGTTTCTGACTACAGAGTCGCCAATGATCAGAGTTTTTTCCTCAGCGGGTGTGTCGCTGAGCGGGGAAAAACGATTAGAAACGTGAACAGGTTGGAGGTGTACCGGGGCGTTGGAACTAGGCTTCCTTCTCACCGTCACCCACCCAGTCTCCTCCCTGCTGAGGAGAGCTGGAGGACCGCTAACGGGGTTAGCTATGCTAGCTAGCTCCGATGCAGCTAGGGGACGTCCGTCAGGAGTAACTGGTGCAGACGGTGTTTCAATGCAGCGGAGCCAGGATTCCAAATCAGACAACCTCGCCTCGAGCACCTCAAAAAGACAACATTTATTACATTTACAGTTATCACTAAAAGAGGCAGAGGTGTAGCTAAACATCTGACAGAGAGAGCACACCAGAGGAGGAGAGGAAGGAGAGCTAGTAGCCATCGCTAGTGGCTAACCCAAAAGCTCAGGAGAGTGAGGAGAGCAAACCACACAGACAGCAAAACAGGAAGTGACGATACGTTACGACAAGGAAGTGACGATCATGAAATGGTAATTTACTAAGATTCTAAGATGTCAAAGTCGGAGGGGAAAAGCATAGTGTGGGGGAGAGCAAACCAACAGGGGCAGCAGATGTAGGACACAGAAACAAAAGGCAGACATTTGCACTCCATTCAGAATACAGTAGGTGAAACAAGAGGCAGGGCAACGAAACGCAAAGAACAAGTACTAATAAGTAGACTGAGAATTGGGCATAGCTATCTCAACAGCACCTTATACATCTTAGGAAAGCACCTAACTGGCTTATGTGAAAATTGTCAGGAACCAGAGTCAATAAAGCATGTATTGTTATCTTGTAGGAAATTTAATCAGGAAAAGGAGGAAATGATTCAACAGCTACAGAAAACAGGATGGGTAGAAAAGACTGTAAAAAGCATACTGGACTATGGGGACTGTGTGCAGGGGAGGGAATGGATAATACAGTTCCTAAGAGCGACTAGACTGGACAGACAGATGTAAAGCAGGATGATTAGAGGCGTGTGGAAACCAGAAGGTGGCAGCAATGCAACAACACGGATGCCAGCTGCCGTTAAACTCGAAAGAAGAAGAAGACAGCCGGAAACAGAAGCATCTTTCAAACATAGTGCTTAGAGACACTTAAGTGTCTTACTAGCATAAAAGTAATGTGTTTGACTAAAAGCATCTACAACAACCACAGGGGCAGCCAGCAAGACAATGAAGTTTAAAACTATGTTGAAACTGCTTCCTATTGAAGACATTTGAATCAGCACAAACTTTAATTACCATCCTGAGTGACAAGCTGTCAAGTTATAGTTGTGAAATTGATTGAACTGGCTTTCATGTGTGTTTTCTTTGACACTATTGGTTCATTTAGTCACTAATGGTGATAATTTGGTTAAAAGTGGATTTAAAAGTGAAAACTTAATGGGTGGAGTAGTATTTTAAAACAGTTTATGCATTAATAAATAAATGGGTATGTTTTTGGAAATATGATATTAGAAAAATGGAAAAAGGTAAAAACGTATTTAGTAAAACAAGATTGGTTATGGGGTTTTAGGATGGTAACATATAATTAATACATTATGAAATTTTATCTTAATGTATTTAAAGGGGTAAATATTATTTGGTGCTTACCTATTTATTGCTAACCATAAGTATTTTTGCTATTTAAGATAAGATAAGATAAGCCTTTATTAGTCCCACAATGGGGAAATTCCAGGATTGCAACAGCACAGGGATAGCAGCACTCAGAGTAACAATCAGAAGGCAAGAAAAAACAAGAGCAGCTAGTATACATATGTACATATTACTATAAATATATATATATATATATATATATATAGACACACAGTGCGGAGCATTGTGGTTGGTGGATGTGCAGCAGAAAGTCTAAGCTCTCTCTCCGCGGACGCGGCGGGCCAGCTGGATGTCTTTGGGCATGATGGTGACCCTCTTGGCGTGGATGGCGCACAGGTTGGTGTCCTCGAAGAGACCCACCAGGTAGGCCTCGCTGGCCTCCTGCAGAGCCATGACGGCGGAGCTCTGGAAGTGCAGGTCGGTCTTGAAGTCCTGAGCGATCTCCCTCACCAGGCGCTGGAAGGGCAGCTTACGGATGAGCAGCTCCGTGGATTTCTGGTAGCGACGGATCTCTCTCAGAGCCACGGTACCAGGCCTATAACGGTGAGGCTTCCTCACTCCGCCGGTGGCCGGAGCGCTTTTTCGAGCAGCCTTGGTGGCAAGCTGCTTCCTGGGGGGCTTTTCCTCCAGTAGATTTACGGGCTGTCTGCTTGGTTCTTGCCATCACTCTTTATTATTCTGTCTTATATTTCTTGCACGCTGCCTAAAGTCCAGCCTGGCATCCGCGTCGTTTTTGCTTCAGTTCCCCGGTATGTCGAGTTTCTCCGTTAGCACCGGGTGGCGGTTGAGTGCTAGCTAGCTCTTCCCTGCTGTATCGTCTCCTGCTGTAAACAGTGGCTCTGTCCGCTGACTCGGGAGACCTTTGGGGTGATCTGTGTGTCCGTGATATATATAGAGTGAAAGGTGTGCCGGATCAGAAAGTTATCACCGGATCAGAAAGAAGAAGGAAGATAAAAAGATTCAGAATTGAGCCGCTGTTGCAAAAGGCAGCCAACTCGTGTGGTGCCGGAACCGGAAGAGGTTCCGGCGATTTGAAGATTTGAAGGTTGTATTTGAATTTTTTGAATGTTGTACAGAATGTTGTACAGTTTGTATAGAGATTTGAAGGTTGTATTTGAATTTTTTGAATGTTGTACAGTTTTAGAGCATTTGTGTGTGTGTGTGTGTGTGTTAGGTTTTTCACCATCCTTTGACCTCCAAGCCAAAATGTCCATATTCCTAGAGAATTGAATAAAGGAGGGAAAAAAGAACAAGTTGTTTGGTCACTTGTGTGGAATCCTGTGAAAACTCTGAGTAGATGGGTCAATCCCTTTCAAGTGGGGAAGCACAGAAGAAAAAACTTGACACACATTTAATGGAGGTGAGAGGTACCCAAGTGTCACGTCAGACCATTTGACACTATTTACATCAGCGTGGGCTGCGTGCTAGATGAGCTGCAAGGGTATCTGACCACACTACCAGGCACAGGCGTCATTGTCTTGCATGGGTCAGGGAGCATTTACGCTGGACAAGGGACCAGTGGGCCTCAGTGCTGTTCTCTGATGAAAGTCAGTTCACGTTGAGCAGAAAAGATGGCTGCCAACAATGTTGGAGATGTCAAGGAGAGCACTATACATCAGCCACAGTTGTCACCAGACGAACCTTTGGTGGTGGTGGGGTTACAGTCTGGGCAGGTGTGTCTAGTCAATGCAGAACTATCGTACACCTTGTGAATAGTACTGTGACAAGCCGATCCTACCTGAATAACATCATTAATCCAGTCATTGTGCTCCTGTATGAACAACACAGGCCTAATTTCATCTTCATGGATGACAATGCTCCAGCTTATCGAGGTTGCATCATTAGGGAATGGCTGCTGGAGGCTGGGGTACCTCAGATGGAGTGGCCTGCAGTTTCTCCAGACCTGAATCCCATAGAAAACCTATGGGATCAGGTGAGTCACCATGTAGAGGCTTGTAACCCTGCACCCCACAACCTTAATGACCTGAGGGCCGCCCTTCAAGAAGAGTTGAAAGCCATGCCTCAGCAGACAATAAGTCAACTTGTGAACAGCATGAGACATCGTCAAGCTGTAATTGATGCTCAAGGGCATATGACAAGTTATTGAGACACTGACATTTTTTGTTGTGGTATATCCACCACTGTTGTTGGTGTTTGTTTTAATAAATTGTTTGAGATGAGGAAATCACCATTGCATGTTTCTACTTAGATGCCCTACTTTCATGATATAATATCACTGTTGTCTGAACTTTTTACATTTTCCCTAAATTTCACCTGAAAGCCAGGTATCCCTAACTTTTTGTGGGTAGTGTATTTAATCATAGAGGTAGGCGCTAATGTGGGGGGCGGGGAGCACAGATTATTCTCATTGCTGGGTCAACAGGAGATCAGGGGCAGTTGTCCCTGTGATCTGATCATTGAGAGCGGCTGCTGTTTGTTCATTGCCATTTCTCCATACTATAAAGAAAATGAGCTGACCTGCGGAGTCAGACTCCTTGGCTGCAGCTGGTTGACAATGGACCACTCTGTGAGCGCAGATAGTGCTCATGGGAGTTGTAGTTTTGTAGTCTCACTTTGCGATAGGTTTATTATTTAAAAGTGGCTACTGGGAGTCACTGTCTTACCCGTCACAGCCAAAATATACCCACCAGTGGTGGGTGGGCAGGACGTTAATGTCAAGCCCTGGCTGCACATCTGAAATTAGAAAAGCTAAATCTAAATATTTTCTTCATTCTACCAGAAATAATCTTAATGACCCAAGAAAATTCTGGAGAACTGTCAAATCTGTCTGCCAATAATACTAATGATACAATGTTTCCCTCTGGTATTATTAAGGATTCAGTTACTATCTCAGATAGGTATTGCATATTGAATTGTTTTAATAGACATTTTATTGAATCATCTAGACTTTTTGACTTGGGCCCTAGTCATCCTGAGCCAATACAGTCAGACTCTGATGACTACTATACAGATGATGTTGAAGGTTTTAAATTTAAACCTTTTTCTACATTTGTTGTATGTGATGCCTTATGGAAGCTTGATATAAAGAAATCAGCTGGGCCAGACTTGTTAGAACTGTGTTTTTGAAGGTTGCTGCAGATTTTATTGCTTCTCCCATCTTTTATATTATTAATCTCATACTTTATACAAACACAATACCTAGAGTGTGGAAATCAGCATATATAACTCCCTTGTTTAATAGTGGTGATATGTCTTCTGTTAATAACTACAGATCTGTTTCAAATTTGTCTGTGTTAGCCAGACTTTTAGAAATACTTGTGACTAACCAGTTGAAAGAATTCATATCTGCAAATGCTATTCTATCTGAATATCAATCTGGCTTCAAGAAGCAACACAGTACCATCACTGCTGCACTCAAGGTTGTTAATGATTTTACAGTTTCTCTGGATAATAGGCAGAGCCGTGTAGCTTTGTTCATAGATTTCTCCAAAGGATTCGATACAGTAGATCATATTCTGCTGAAGAAGAAACCGTATAACATTGGACTGTCTAAGCAGGTGTCAGGGCGTGGGTTGGATCTCATGTCTTCATCTTGATGTATAGTTTGTATTTTTTTTCTTTAGAGCATGGACTCCAATCCACGTCCTCGCCTTGAGTTACTTCTTTGAATTTTCTGCATTTATTATCATTTGTTAGATTCATGATTCTGTTCTTAGTTCTGTATTATTATTATGATTATTGTGATCAGATTATTATAATTATTATGATCAGAGTTCAGTTAAGTCATTATTTGCATTATGATTGTCATGGTCTTGTCTCCTCTGATCCTCTGCTCATGTTCTGTGTCTCCCTCTGTTTGTGATTGTGTGTGTGTGTAGCCTGGCCCGTTCTGTCATCTGTTTGCCTCATATGTCAGCTGTCAGTCATTATTGGGCTCGCCACCTGTGCCGTGTTGTCTTAATTGTCCCCTTGAGTAATTAAATTCTGTTCCACTTCTGTTCTGTTCAGGTTCTTTTGTCAGTCATATGGCGTCAACAACATGCTCCTGTCTTGTAGTTTCTGTTCTGTTTTTGCCACAGTTTTTGTTGCTGCTTCCGAGCCACAGTAGTTAATTTCTGTTAAGCCCTCAAGCTGCTTCTGGGTGACCAGCTCTCAATAAAATTGTTTAAACTTACATCCAGCGATTGGATCCAGTCTCTACACTACAAACTGTGGCAGAAAGAACCCGACAGTATGTACCCAGTGGACCATAAGTTTTTTCTTATGGGTCTTGACCAGGAGGAAGTTTGGGCTGCTTCCCACATCGAGGCCCTAGCTGAGGACGCCCATGCCGCCGAAATGCCGGAGAAAGCCGTCAAATTCCTTGGAGGCACCGCCGAGGTTACTGAGTCTTTTCCCACGCTGCAGTGTTATCCCCAGCTCAATGAACTCCTGTATTTGGTCCCATCCCTGCAGTGGATGTTCTGGATGCTGGAAGAGACGTTGCCGGCGGCAGGGGAGGAGTCAGAAGGAGGACAAGCCACAGCGAGCTGTCAGGAGACGCGGTTCGCGCCGGTGTCGGCAGGCACAGCAGCCCGGCCCTTCTTGTCTTGCGGAGGTGTTCCACATCTCAATTTCCTCCTTCCTTGATGCAGCACCACACCACTGTGCGATGGCTTCTCATCAGGTGAACCCCGACATATCCCGGGAGGGATCGTCTGACTCTTCAGTGGCAGCAGAGCAGGAACAGAAGCAAGTACCTTTTCATTTATTAACACCATTAAATGAAAGGTCTTGTCCTGTTTCTGGTGAGGGGGCTCCGTGTCAGCCACCTACCACTACTGAGCTCTCTCTATCCATCTCTGCTGTCATTTCTTCTGCTACTTTCATCCACCCATCCTCACTTGCTTCTCCAGTTTCTTGTCCTGTTTTTTGTGAGGAACTGACCATATTGGAAGGCGACCTGCTAGTCTGGGATGAGCCAGCTGCCCCTGTTGCTGCACCTGGACTGCGTGAGGATTATCCAGTACCAGCTGCATGCCGCTCCCTATCCCCTTCAGCTCCAGTACCTGCTCCACATCGCTCCCTAACTCCAGTACCTGCTCCACGTTGCTCCCTAACTCCAGTATCTGCTCCACGTCATTCACCAGCTCCTGTACCTCCTCCATGGTGCCTCCCAGCTCCTGTTCCTGCTCAGCCCAAGGTGCAAGCTCCTGTTCTTGCTCTGCCCAAGGTGCATGCTCCTGTTCCTGCTCTGCCCAAGGTGCACACTCCTGTTCCTGCTCAGCCTGTCATCATCCCTGCCTCATCTGCCACCACACCTCCTTGTTGGACTGCAACAGCAGAGTCACCAGAGTCCTTGTCTGCGGTGGAGCAAGAGCTCAGGCAAGTCCTCGTCTTTGTATTTTTAACATCAGTTTTAGAGAGATCTTGCCAAGCTCTTAGTGTGTGTGTGTGGGGGGGTCCCTGGTTGCAGCTACCATCTGCTTCTGGGCTTCCTCCGCTGTGCTCTACTGCTGCCTGTTGTAGTGACCCAGGTGTTGTGTTTTCCTCCCCGTCTGAGGTGGCTGTGTTGGGGATGGATTCCCAGACGTCCGGATGTGAGGACCTTCAGCCCTTATTGTCTGGCTTCGCTGATGGTCAGCTCGCCTCAGCTATCCCGGAGGCCGAGGAGCCTTTGTCATGTGTTGAAATTTCCATGTCATCTCTAGAGTGTAAAAATTATTTATTGCCAGCTCCTGAGGGTAAAATTTCCATATTGTCATCTCCAGAGCTTAAAGGCTCTTCATTATCTTCTCCAGAGGTTGAAATTTCTGAGGGTAAAGTTTTTATGTCATTTTCCCCTGAGTATGATGCTCTTGTGTTATTTTCAGAGCAAAGAGCTCCTGTGTTATTTTCAGAGCAAAGAACATGTGTGTTATTTTCAGAGCAAAAGGCTTGTGTGTTTTCTCTCGTCTGGTGGCCCATGGACTTTGGTAAGCCACCCGACGCGCCATGTTCATCCGTCTGGTGGTCCTTGAACAGTGGTAGACCACCCGACTCACACTGTGCACTGGTCTGGGGTCCCATGAACTTGGATAGGCCCCCTGACCCACCTTGCTGTCTGGTCCCGTGGCCCTGGGACTCTGGAAGACCACTTGACCCATTTTGTATTGAACTTTGGGGTCATGGACTTTGTTTACCATGGTTATGTTTGATTTTGGACTCTGTGGGGGATAAGAGTTTGTTTTGGTCGTCTGGAAGCTGCCCCCTAAGAAGAGGGTACTGTCGGGGCGTAGGCTAAGTCTCATGTCTTCATCTTGATATATAGTTTGTATTTCTTTTCTTTAGAGCATGGATTCCAATCCACGTCCTCGCCTTGAGTTATATCTTTGAATTTTCTGCATTTATTATCATTTGTTAGACTCATGATTCTGTTCTTAGTTCTATGATTATTATTATTATGATTTTTATGATCAGAGTTCAGTTAAGTCATTATTTGCATTACGATTATCATGGTCTTGTCTCCCCGATCCTCTGCTCATGTTCTGTGTCTCCCTCTGTTTGTGATTGTGTGTATGTTTGTGTGTGTGTGTGTGTGTGTGTATGTGTAGCCCCATCCGTCGTGTCATCTGTTTGCCTCATGTGTCAGCTGTCAGTCATTATTGGGCTCTCCACCTGTGCCGTGTTGTCTTAATTGTCCCCTTGAGTATTTAAGTTCTGTTCCACTTCTGTTCTGCTCGGGTTCTTTTGTCAGTCATATGGCGTCAACAACACGCTCCTGCCTTGTAGTTTCTGTTCTGTTTTTGCCACAGTTTTTGTTGCTGCTTCCGAGCCACAGTAGTTAATTTCTGTTAAGCCCTTAAGCGGCGTCTGGGCGACCAGCTCTCAATAAAATTGTTTAAACTTACGTCCAGCAATTGGATCCAGTCTCTATGCTACAAACCGTGACAGAAAGAACCCAACAGTATGGACCCAGTGGACCGTAAGTTTTTTCTTATGGGTCTCGACCAGGAGGAAGGTTGGGCTGCTTCCCACATCGAGGCCCTAGCTGAGGACGCCCATGCTGCCGAAACGCTGGAGAAAGCCATCAAATTCCTCGGAGGCACCGCCGAGGTGATTGAGGCTTTTCCCACGCTGCAGTGTTATCCCCAGTTCACCGAACTCCTGTATTTGGTCCCGTCCCTGCAGTGGATGCTCTGGATGCTGGAAGAGACGGCGGCAGCAGCCAGGGAGGAGCAGAATGAGGAAAAGCCACAGTGAGCTGTCAGGAGACGCGGTTCGCGCTGGCGGGCACAGCGGCCCGGTCCTTCTTGTCCCGTGGAGGTGTTCCACATCTTCGTTTCCTCCTCCCTCGACGCAGCACCACACCACCGTGCGATGGCTTCTCATCAGGCGAACCCTGACATATCCCAGGAGGGATTGTCTGACTCTTCAGTGGAAGCAGAACAGGAACAGAAGCAAGTACCTTTTCATTTTTTAACACCATTAAATGAAAGGTCTTGTCCTGTTTCTGGTGAGGGGGCTCAGTGTCAGCCACCTACCACCACTGAGCTCTCTCTATCCATTTCTGCTGTCCTTACTGCTGCTGCTGCTGTGTGTGTGTGTAGCCCCGCCCGTCCTGTCATCTGTTTGCCTCATGTGTCAGCTGTCAGTCATTATTGGGCTCTCCACCCGTGCCGTGTTGTCTTAATTGCCCCCTTGAGTATTTAAGTTCTGTTCCACTTCTGTTCTGCTCAGGTTCTTTTGTCAGTCATATGGCTTCAACAACACGCTCCTGTCTTGTAGATTCTGTTCTGTTTTTGCCACAGTTTTTATTGCTGCTTCTCAGCCACAGTAGTTAATTTTTGTTAAGCCCTCGAGCTGTGTCTGGGTGACCAGCTCTCAATAAAATTGTTTAAACTTATGTCCAGCGATTGGATTCAGTCTCTACACTACAAACTGTGACAGCAGGCTGTAAACTGGTTCTCTAATTATCTGCCCGAGAGAACTCAGTGTGTACGAGTTACTGGTCTGACTGACCTCAAATTGGGTAACTGTTGTTAATGGGGCACCTCAAGGCTCGGTACTTGGCCCACTTTTATTTTCTCTCTGTATAAATGATATAGGGTAAACATGGATGGAACATGTATTCATTGCTATGCTGATGATACTGTTGTATACTGTCATGCACTGTCGTTAATGGATGCATTACAGAAATTACAATCTGCTGCTAAAGTTTTACAAGCTCAGCTTTTCCAGATGAAGCTGGTTTAAATGCAGATAAACCCAAGTTACTGTTTTTTTTTCTAATTCCAGAACACAGCCTTCAGATTTTCCTGATATTGTGACTTCTCATGGGAAGATAATTGAGGTAGTTGCACGTTATAGATACTTGGGAATCTGGCTGGATGACTGTCTTGCTTTTAAATGTCATATTGAAAATCTGGTGAGAAATCTCAGGCTGAAGTTGGGCTTTTTTATCGACATAAAGCTTGTTTTTCACTACAAGCTAGAAAGAGATTGGTTTTATCTACCTTTTTACCAGTTCTTGATTATGATGACCTTTTGTATATGGATACCTCAGCTAAATATCTCATTAAGCTGGACTCTTTATATCATAGTGCTTTAAGATTTGTCACTAACCTCAGACCTCTAACTCACTGTTGTGTTCTGTGTTCCAGTGTTGGCTGGCCATCTCTTTCCATATGGCGTTTGGGACATTGGTACAATTTAATTTACAAGGCCATACTTGGTAATCTTCTGTTCTACATTTGTAAATACTGTATATTATGTGGAAATCACCATCTGCTTACAATCTTCAATGAAAGAATTCACATTTGTTGGCTGTCCCATATGTCAGGACAGAGATGGGAACAAAAGCTTTTATGTGTTCTGCTCCAGTCACATGGAATAAGCTCCAAAAATAACTTCAATTTACAGAACTTATTAAAGATGTCTGAATTTAGTGACTGCACTAATAAATGAGTCCTTCCCTGTTTGTTTGTGCCATTTGTGGTGACCTGATAATTAGTACTTTATATTTGTTTTATTGTTTTTATTTAACCTCTTGCGCTCCGTTGTACCGCGGACGGGCAAGTCTCTGCGTCCTAGAGCGCATGAGAGCGCACGAGGGCGCTCTAGGACTCTAGGACACATGGTGTAGATGGTGATGTAGGTGGTGATGGTGATGTAGTGGCATCCAAGCGCGTACTGAAAATAAAAGCTGCAGACACAGCCGCGAACAGATTAGTTCATCTGATTGACCTCTCATTCGACTAATAAGAGCCTTGAATTGGGTTTCCGAAACCTTGAAGAACCTATGACTGAAAACCTAGCCAGAAGGACCCGCCTGGTGTGAATGCAGTGAGCCAATTGAAGCAGAGAAGTTCACGAGCTGTTTTTTTTAAGGCTGGGTGAAGACTGACTGCTGGAGCGGATCAAAAAAGGATTAGACGTTATGAGACGTTCCATGGTCATAGACCGACGGAGGCTGACAACGAAGGCTGAGTGACACACACACGTTCGCCAGTCTTTTTTAATTACTACTGTTATTTGTTTTGAAAAATCGTTTGCCAAAAACCGCAATCATGGAAGCACAAAACTGCAATAATGGAATTATGTTCTGACCGGGTCGCGAGACCAGAACCACGAGCGGACCAGCGTCGCGTTCGTCTGACAATGAGGAAGAGAAGTTGGCCAGGACAATATGGCTGTGAAGAGGTAAGGTGTTATAAGCCAAATTATTTTTTATCCCTGAAAATTGTAATCCAAAATGACTTTTGACCGATCTGTAAATTACAACTGTGCTTCGCGGCGCAGTTTGTGCGCCGCTGTACAAGGGGTTGTTCGCCGCGTACAGACTGTGAACACCCGCCCCCCCCCCCGCTATTCTTCTGCAGCGAGGGGGGGGGGAAGCCGCGGTGATTGCGCTGCTGTCCCACATCACCACATGAGGCTAATCCATTGTGTAGCGATGGTCGAAGTCCATCCTCTGTAGCGAGCGGGGGGGACGGACAACCCCCCCCCCCACACACACACAGACAGCCCTGAGTGTGACCTTTCATTAGAGCCTAAAATGAAGCTTCTATATTGAATCATTCAAAAGTTACAGACGTTTTTCCAAACTGTGCCATTTGGCACAATTTGGCACAGTTCCAAAACGCCTGGGAACTACCTGAGGAAAAAGCTGTGTAATATATTCATTTTTTGTGGTATTGTTACAAAATTTGGACCTCAGCTGGATAACACTTGGTTCTACATTTCTGTTGCATTTTCCAGCCCGGATCTGAAGCTGTGTGTTTGCAAGCATTTGTATCCAAAAAAACACCCAGGCCAAATTTATTTTCTTCAAGTTAACTATGTTTAGATGACTGTAACTCAGTGGCCGGAGCACTTAGAGAGATCATGTTTTTTTTGCCAAAAAATTCCAAGTGTTTTCTTTTAAATGAGACCAACCCCATGAAGATGCTGCAAAGGGTTGAAGAACAGCTTTCGATTTACTTTGGGCACATTATTTTTTGGCGTTTTTAGGAAAATTGACCGGAGTGCAAGGGGTTAATTATCTGTTTTTATGTATTTATTTATTTTAAACCTCTGTGTTGTTTTGTAATTGGTTGTTTTTATAAGTGCTGCCATCTTGGCCAGGACACCATTGTAAAAGAGTGTCATGAGTTTCCCTGTGCGCTATTACGCAGCCCATGGAGGAGCAAGGAGAAAGGACGGATTTACATGCTAGAGTTACATCACAAACACATTTATTAACGGAAAGACAAACAGTTCCAAAAATTGTGCAGACATACAAAACAACAAGCAGGGTACACTTACTGGCAGACACAATGCAATGTGTTGCGGAAACACCACAGTGTACAGTGGCGTGTGCTGCCATGGGGAACCGCCACCGAGACAGGCACATGTAACTATAATGGTCCAGCAATGGTGGACTGAGAACGAGCTGCTTAAGTACCACCATTGCTGGAAGAGGGAACTTGGGAACACCTGGGTGAGGAGCGGGAAAGGCAATCAATGGGAGAGGGACCAGCTGACCAATATGAGAGAGGGGGTGTGGTCGGACCAGCAAGCTGTCAGAGAGCGCCCACACAAATGTAGGTCAAAGGAGGCTGCCTCACAGCTGCCGGCCAGAACCAGTGGCTACAGGTACAGAAAAGTAACCAAGTGAACATAAACACTACAATAAACTCAAAAGATAACACAATATACAAATACACAGATACACCTGAGCCACAGAAGGTCAGAACCGAGCCCAAAGGAACAACCTGGTTCGGTTCATGACAAAGAGGTTCTTACCTCAATTTATCCCTGGTAAAATAAAGGTAAAATAAAAAAAAATAGTACTAGTTTGAGCTCTGGGTTAAGATTGAGATTTTAACTCTGTCAGGAATATGATGCTCTGTTTTTGATCAAGGATGTTAAAATGAGGTATTCATCAGAATACAGAGAAATAACATTTTCACATACTACCCCTATTTTCTCAGCACAGTTAATTACATTTGTTTATTTATTTAGATCTCAATTACCTTTTGTATAGCAGCAGTTATTCTTACTGGGGGCAATTCAATTTTCACGTGACAGTACCAAGGCGTGTACACATCACAGTAACTCAGTGTCCATCCATCCATCCATCCATCCATCCATCCATCCATCCATCCATCCATCCATCTTCTTCCGCTTAATCCTTTTCGGGTCGCGGGGGGGCTGGAGCCTACCCCAGCATCTTTGGGCGAGAGGCAGGGTACACCCTGGACAGATCATCAGTCCATTGCAGGGCCAACACAGAGAGACAGACAACCATTCACTCTCACAGTCATATCTAAGGACAATTTAGAATCCCCAGTTTGATGCCAATTAACCTAACTTGCATGTTTTTGGCATGTGGGAGGAAACCGGAGAAATCCCAGAGAAAACCCACGCAGACACGGGGAGAACATGCAGACTCCACACAGATCACTGTTGGTCGGGGGCTGGGATCGAACCCTCAGTGTATACAAGAAAAAACAAAAATACACACATTACAGCAATGCAGTAAATGACAAAAATGTCAAGAAAGAACAGTAACATACAAGCTCCTAAAATTAAATCTGTCAAGTTACAATAAATGTCTTCCAAACCAAGATGTCACCAGTACATTACAGCGAGACAGTAAAGCATGACAAATTCATCTCCTTCTTCTTGCTTTCTTTAGTGATAGCCACAGTTGATTGTCTGCCTCCATGCCAAATTAATATTGCCTAAACAAAATGTACTATATAATACACAGTGAAATAATTTGAGTGGGCTATAAACTATTTTTTTTTACTGACTAGACATTCGTACCTGCTTAGAAGTGGAGAACAAGCGAGCTGGGCATGCTTTGTGGCACAACCAGTGTGTACTGTGCTTCTCTTAAGTGTCCTGACAATAACCACAATAATTACCTCCACCAAGGGAGGAGGTAATGTTTTTGCCGGTGTTGATTGATTGGTTGGTTTGTTTGTCTGTCTGTTAGCAACTTTACCCCAAAAGTTATGAACGTATTTTGATGAAATTTTCAGGAAAGGTGTGTAATGGCATGGCGGACAGATGATTAGATTTTGGTGGTGATCGGGATCATGATCTGGATCCAGGAATTTTTTAAAAATTATTTTAGTCTTTGTCATGAACCGATTCGGTATTGTCCTGTAGGCTCGGTTCTGACCGTTCTCTGTGGCTCAGGTATCGGGTGATTTATGTATTGTGTTATCTTTTGAGTTCTTGTTGTTTTTATGTCTCTGTTCCTTTTCTTTTCCATGCCTGTAGCCACCATTCTGGCCGGCGGCTGTTAGGCAGCCTCTTTGACCTACATTCATGTGGGCGTTGTCTAACACTTGCTGGTCTGACCACGCTTCCTCTCTCTTGACAGCCACAGCCAGCTGATTCCTCCCCGATAATTGTCATTCCCGCGCCTCGCCCAGGTGTACCCAGTTTGTGGTGCCAGCAATGCTTGTACTTAGGCGGCCTTTGCCAGTCAAGAATTGCTGGACCATTGTGCATCGTCTTATGTGTGCTTTGTCATTTGGATGTACTGTCGTATGAGGGAGTGAAGAGCTACACTGTCACCATTCCCCTCAGTGTAGTTATTGGTTGTGTGGGCTCGTTGAATTACTTGGACAACTCGGACAGCTACTGCTTTGTGAGTAAAAATTGTTAGCATTTCCCCGTGCAGTGTTGCTGCTACACTTTGGCTCTTTGCCCAGTTCCCGTCTCCAACCAGTTGAGCCTGCTAGAGGACTCCAAGTTAACCCAGGTCGTTATATTGTTTTTGTGCATTATTTGTCTTGTGGCCACAGTACACAGTGGTCTGCCCGCTGCGCGCTTGTCGCGTGAGCCATTTTGTGTACCCTGTTACTTTGTTGTATGTCTTTATTTTTGGAACTGTTTGCTCTTTTGATTAATAAATGTGTTGTGGTGTAACCTAGCATTTAAATTCATTCCTCCTTCCCCTCCTTGTGTCAGTCTTGTTATTATTATAATGTAGTCATGTTTGTTTGCTGCCGTTTCTCTGACTGTTAGCAGGATCACACAAAAAACTCCTAGATGGATTTGGATGATGTTTTCACCAGATGTGGCCCTTGGCCCAAAGATGAACTCATTTGATTTTGGAGGTGATCCGTGAGTGCATACCTTTGCCAAAGCCCTATCTTGCAATGTACAGATGGATGGCGATATGGACGGACAAAGGGATGGAGGGGAAGACAAATGGAGGGAGGGATGGAGCATTGGCGCAGATACGAGCTCTCTGAGTGTCCTCTAGTTTATTTATGTTGTGTTAATGATAATATTTTCCAACTGTTCGTCCACATTTTACAAGAATCGCTACTCCTAGAAGGCAGTTGCCTCGATGCTCACCAAACACAATGATCCAAAGGAGGCACAATCAGTTATTAGGTTTAGGGGGCAATTACTTTTTCACATAGGGTCAGGTTGGTTAGGATAGCTTTTTTCCCTTTAAAAACTGCATTTTGTATTTACTCTGGTTATCTGTCTAATATTAAAGGGGTCATTGACTGTACTTTTCCCACATGTTGATAGCTTCTACAGGTCTTAATGAAGAGTTTGTGACATCCATCCATCCATCCATCTTCTTCCGCTTAATCCTTTTCGGGTCGCGGGGGGCTGGAGCCTATCCAGGCAAATTTTGGGCGAGAGGCAGGGTACACCCTGGACAGATCGCCAGTCCATCACAGGGCCAACACAGAGAGACAGACAACCATTCACTCTCACAGTCATACCTAAGGACAATTTAGAATCCCCAGTTTGATGCCAATTAACCTAACTTGCATGTTTTTGGCATGTGGGAGGAAACCGGAGAAATCGCGGAGTAAACCCACGCAGACACGGAGAGAACATGCAAACTCCACACAGATCACTGTTGGTCGGGGGCTGGGATCGAACCCAGGATCCCCTGGCCAAGAGTGAGTTGCTGTGCTGCCGCAGTGCTAGTAAAATTTTCTTTAATTATTTAATTATCTCAGCATAATTGTGAATTGTGTTTTGTAGCATTCCTCAGAATATAGTAGCTCCTTTCAGTGCATGTCTCTTTAAATGCCCCAGAACCACTGTTAACTCCGCTCTCCCTCTTATGTCACTACTGTTAATGTTGACTAGCTAGCTCCTAACTCGGATAGTGAGACTGATCCAACTAAGTAAATCTGTCTTTAAGAATGTACACAATAATGTATCACTGTTGGACAGGGGTGTGTGGTTTCTGTGGTCAATAGGATATGGCCGGTCCCTGGAGTACAGTAAGCACAGAAACATTTGTGAATGAGTGGCTAAACTGCTGACTTCAGCAGCCTTGGGTCTCGGTTAGAGAAAATAATGGTCATGGTTTGATGTAGCATCATGACAAAATATAGCAAGATAAGCCAGAACAACACAAGAGATATCAACTGTGGATTAGTGAATCAGGTGGAAACAGGGATGTCTATTAAGGTGACTGAAATCTCAAGAGAATAACAATATACATCACACTTGATAAGCTAACTCGTAGTTGCACTGTTAGCTCTGAAGCTTGGGCTCCCCAACCAGCACCACGTTTGCAGACAGATAGCTCAGCTGGCCAATAACAGAGCAGTGGCACGTATAAAGACTGAGCTTACCTTTTCTTGATGTAGAGCAGTGTTTTTCAACCAGGGTTCCCTGAAATGTTCAGGTTTCTGTGGCAAATTTTCTAATTTCACGTCTTAATTGTTCCTGAAAAATTCGCAAATAATTTGCATCTGTTTTGCATGGATTCTGTAGGCACCCATACATCCATGCACAACAACGGCAAATTATTTTCTATTTTTTTTTTTACCAATTAAGGAGTGAAATCCCACAGAAACCTGACCATTTAATGTGGACATGTTTTCACTAACTGGTTTTGTGCTAAAGGCTAGCTATGTGTGCCTATTTGTTTGTATGTCCATAGTGTATATTTGTGTGTATGTACATATACAGTATGTCCTGTGTACGTTGTATGGCTTCATGTACACGTGTACCGCCTTCTTTGTGCATGGGGCGTGGGGGTCCTCGGGGTGTGTGACGGTGGTGCTGGGGTGGGGGCGGGCCCACTGTGGGGGTGTCTGGGGGGTCTTGTGCTGGGGGCACGGGCTGGTCTCCGGCCCTGGGGATGGGGGTGATTGCCTTCTGGCGCCTGGGGCCCGGGGGCTAGCGTTGGCCCCACTGGCAGGGGGAGGGGGGGTTGGCCGGTGCGGGGGCGTGGGACTGCCGTGCTGGTCGCTTGATGGCCCAGCCTCCCTCGGCCGTCCCTCCTGGGGCAGATGCCTGGCTGTCCTGAGGCTTGTTGGCCTCGGGACATTTGTGCTCTGTGGGGGTTGGTGGCGTTGTCCTGCATGTTTGGGGTTTCTGGTGGTGGTGGTGGTGGTGGAGGGGGGGGGGGTGTGTGCTGTGACCGGCCACCCTCTTCGTATATTTCCACATGCACACACTTATTTTGTGCACGCTCTCATACACATGCACACACACATATGTCTCTCTAACAGGTGCAGATACCAGAAGAAACAGTCTGTCTTCTGTTTGTTTCAGTTGTGTTAGTCTGTTTATCTTCTTTGTCTGTTCCTCTCCCTTTTCTTTCCCATCCCCTACCCGTCTTTTCCCTATTCCCCCCCATCAGGTCCTTCATGGATAAAACAATTTACACTATTAAAAGTTATTGCAAGAGGAGTTTATAAACAATATACAGTACATATACGTATATGTACTGTATAAAGCTCCTTTTGGCTAAGTAAATCTGTTTGGCACAATAAGGGAAGCAGATTTCTGTTCTGCTCACCTAGCTCCTTGACAGGACAAGGGGGGAAAAAGAAACCTGAACGTTTCATGAAACCCTGGCTGAAAAACACTGATGTAGAGGAACAAACCCGGAAGAGTTAAAATGCTTGCTCGGACAGGGGAAACAATATCAAGGCTGTGTCATCATCATCATCATCATCTTCATCATCATCATCATCATCATCATCATCATCATCATCATCATCATCATCATCATCATCATCATCATCATCATCATCATCATCATCATCATCAGTATTTATTTTGACAGGACACAATTAGTCCCTCAGTGTGTTTTTTTTAAACACAAGTGTTTTTGATTTTTTTTTTGACAATCACGTGACCAATACATAGATGCATTTCAGTACGTTAAAACCTAAAAAACACAATTTTTCAGTCAGTGACCTCTTTAAAATTTGTTTGATGAGGTAAAACATTTAAGTGTGACAAATATGCAAAAATATAAGAAATCAGGATGGCAGCAAATACTTTTTTACAGCATGATTTCTTAAAGAAAAATCTGATATTCTCCAATGTAATTAAAGTAATTTGTGGAGAAAAACTGAACATCTGAAGCAAATTTCATGGAAATCCATCCAATTAATGTGGAGCTATATCACACATGCCTCCATGTCTATACAGATTTTAATGGTAACAGTTTCATTGATAATTTATATTGCTGAATATCCAAAAGTGTAGAGACAGAATGATAGGAATGGGGAAAATGTTGCATGCTGCTAAAATGGGATCATTTCCATTCACGACTGTTACACCTGTAGGTCACCAGAATCCCCCCCATTCCTTGAATAGTAATTATAGTTCTAATAATTATAAGATTTTTCCATTCTGATAGCTGTAGCATAATGCCACCACCTAACAGAAATACATGCAGTGGAGCTGACCCGTGTGCCAGTTTAACATTTATCTCTGAACTGTTGTTGACAGAAAACCGTAGCTTTCTGGTGTCCACTTCAGGCCATTTTCTGAAACTATGTCCCTCCACTCAATCTGCACTGTATGCCAGAGTCAGACATTTTTCTTTTCTCAAAGATAAAGTGTAGATTGGAAACAGGACAATTGGACAATACAAAATAGGACCAACTCCATCATTCTTGGGGAGAGTGAGTGAGAAACAGTTTTCACATCGGAGATTGCAAAGTGGGATAAAATGTCTGTGTATATTATGGATGGGATTTTTATGCAAAGAAAATAAGATGGACAGCCACATGAGGAGTAGTAATCAATGCCAGTTATTTTTTTCCTATAATGTGGGTCAGTTATGTAAAAATGGTTTTGATGTACTCCGGAGAAACCTCAACTCAAAACTGAAGGGAATGGATTTAACCGAGAAATCTGACAAAGTAGAAAAATTCTTTGGACCTTTTCAAACGCCAAATGAGTGACATTTGACCCCTGCTGTATAAGACCGAGCTATCAGTGAGCTTCAAGTTGGCAGCCTGGTTCGCTGGGGCAATAATTAGAGGAGGATGTTTTATAAGCGTACTTAGGAATGCAATGTTTTGTTTGACGCAATTATTGGAATACATTAGAACAGCATGGTGCATGTCAATCACTACATTGTAATTTGTGCATTTGCTCAGCGGGCAGTTTCGGCAAGAAGAGTTTTTCATGAGCTGTAAAGCAGCACTCAGATATTACATACTGGGGAAGAAAAGAAAAGCTTTGGTGGAATTAAATGGAGTGCTAATGTAGCACAATTATGCTCTCTAATCCTCCCCCTTTCTTCACAGGATGAGGCCACCAACCCAGGAGCGAAGACCAAAAGGCCAAAAAGCAAGAAGGCAAAATGAGTTTCAAATAATTAAAGATATTTATTGAGGAGCATGTTTGCAGTCTGTGAAGAGATGTTATTAGGAAATTAAGATCTGTCCTTGAAAGAGAACAAGAGAGAAAAAAACAAATATTTTCTTCCAATTCATTAATTTTAAGTAATAAAAAGTCATGTGGGGTTTTTAAAATGTTATCGCCGATGATTGTTTGTACTCTAAAATCTACAGTATATTTCTCACAATTTGTCTGTGAGACCATGAAATGAATTGTTTACAGTTCACCATGTTTTCATTAAAGCTAACTGTGAAGATTTATGACTTTGATATTCAGTCCATGTGTGGACCAGCTTTGTATCCATTGCTCTAACCCCAGTTTTATTGATCCGCTGTCTTAGAAAACACCATCATCGTTACACCCCAGAGTTAGTTTTTCCACCATTACAAAGCCAGAACAAGGGGGTGTAGCGATAATTTACAAATATCACATGGAGGTAATCATAAGGTTTGGCTACATGGATACACTCACTGTATGTTCATATGTCAGTTTGTGATTGTGCCTGTGGAAAATACAGCTGTACAGAATGGGCAGATGCATTGCTGCTTTCCTGTGAAGCGCTCATTCAGGAGGGCAGAAATGACAAATAGATGTAAGATAAGATAAGATAAGATAAGCCTTTATTAGTCCCACAACGGGGAAATTCCAGGATTGCAACAGCACAGGGATAGCAACACTCAGAGCAAAAATCAGAAGGCAAGGAAAAAAGATGTGCAGTTAAACATGTCTGTTTGTCTTTGAGGAAAACAGTGTGAGTTTTTCGCTTCACTGCACCAACAAGGTTTAACTTTGAAAGGGGAGATTTGATGAAAAAATCAATTTTTCTTTGCTTTTGCACATCTGTTGGGTAGCTGGAGGGTTTCCCAATTTGAAAAAACTGAAGCAAAAAAACCCACAACCCAATCCTGTCACTAGAGGTGTAGGGGTGGAAGGCAAGTTTGTTTTGCAAAGAGGGGAAAATTTATGCTTCTCTGCTGAGCACATAAGTACGGTTAAAGGTGATAGAGACAACATTCTGACCTCCTGGCCAGTAGGTGTCACACTTACTCTTGCACCAACTGGTTGGTTGAGACCAGGTTTGTTGTGACCAGCAGTGACATCTTTACTGGCTATAGATATGTAAATACCATGTAAACACATAGCTAGCCGCTTGGCTACTCACATTCTATTCCATAGCTTAATTTTATCATTACAGTAAATACAACAAACAACTGTTTGTGTATCCTGTTATCACAATACTGTAGGTGCTGTCAACCATTACGATTACCTACAGAATATGGTGCCTTCATTTGCCATGAAAATGTCATGTCTAGTGTATCATATATCTATGTTACCAGCCACTGTTGTAGTGGTTCTGCTGTACACTTTCTCTCGCTCCCCAATTAACCCACTTATTCCCTGCAGGTGTACCTAACACCTGTGGGCAATCAGCGCACCCTGTAAATTGGGCCACTCTCCTCTGGAGTTTCAGGAGCACGTTAAGACTTCCTCCATGCTGAACTCTGGACATTCATCTCCCAGCTTCCCCACATTGTCTCCTTTGTGATTCCTTCCCAGGAGAGGCCGGCTAGCGGACTTGGACTCTGTCTGGCGGAATCCCCTTTCCTGGATCTACCCCACTACACCCAAGCCTCGTAAGTCAACTTCCAATTGTGCACGGTTAACCCCTGCTCCCTTCATTCTCAAGTACCTCGTCACCACCATTCAGATCTACTCACCGTGTTGGATTCTTCACTGTCACGCTGAGAGTCTGCTGCCTTCCTGCTTCCCCGTGAAAGAGATTGTCTACACCTGTGAGAAACAATCACATCAATATTATCAGCATGCTTAACTCCAGATAAGCAATACGTTTCATGACGGAGGCCAATGTTGACTCATGCTTATCCTGGTATTCCTCTGCTGCGGCTACACGGGACTCAACTTCAATATGACTCTTGTTATCCGTTATGTCTTGTTTTATGGTATTCAGTTTATTTTCCAGCACCTTAATAGCACCGGTCATATCTTCCAAATGGCAGTCCATTCTGTCAATCTTTGAACAGAGTTTTTAGCTTAGTTAGCACTGCAGATACATCCGCCATTTTGCTAGCCTCCAGGCTCATGCTCGGCAGTATAGTTTTAGTAATTTGCGAGCTTGCCTTACGTGTTCTGGTGAAAATGTCACACTCCTTGACTACAAAAGCTTTGGACATCGTCTGATCTGAGTTTTAAACCCACTTTGTGAAGGTTTTATACACTTGCACGTGCAAGTGTATAAAATGCACGTGCACGGAGTTGTGGGAACGCTCCAACTATGCATCCATTTTTGTCAAGCCCCTCCCTTTTATATTTTCAAACTTACTCTTAAATTACCGGCTTATTGTTCATGTTATAAAGAAAAAAAAACCTCAAAAACATTGTGCACGTTTCAAATTCAGATTGATTTTTTTAATCTGGCCTTGCAATTCAGTATTGAACACCACCACATTTCTTGACAACTGTGCCCAAAACTAAGCAACATAGCAAGGCTTATCTAAAACCATAAAGCAACACTGCTGTGAAATATTGTGTTAAAGGTCTTCCATCAAGTTATTCTCAGAATAAACAACAGAACACCACAACAGCTTATTCTACCATTGATACTGTAGGATTGTAATATAATATGACAGCTTCAGGAAGAAGATGGAGGACAAGCTGCAACAGAGCGACATCAGCGGGGTCTGGAGAAACCTTAAAACCATCTCTGGGCTCCAGAATACCTCCCCCCAGGCCACGGGGGGGGGGGGGGGCAGGGAGTGGGCAAACAATCTGAATCTGTTTTTCAATAGGTTTGACCAACCGCCCTCCCCCCTGACTGCACAACAACCACTGCTGCCTCTGAAGACATCAAGTCCTGCTGCCCACTCCCCACTCCACCAACACCCCCCCACTCCCAACACACAGCCCCCCCAACCTGACCCTCACTAAGACCCAGGTGAGGACGGAGCTGAGGAAGATGGCGAGGAAGGCGTCGGGACCGGACGGCATCAGCGCAAAGCTCCTCAAGTCCTGTGCAGACCAGCTGTGTGGGATTGTGGAGTACATCTTCAGTCTGAGCCTGAAGCTGGGGAGGGTACCACAGTTGTGGAAAACATCTTGTGTGATACCTGTACCAAAGACTTCCCACCCCAAAGATCTGAACAGCTACAGACCAGTGGCCCTGATGTCCCACATGATGAAGACCCTGGAGAGACTGCTCCTTGCTCACCTCCGCCCCCTGGTGGGACCAGCGATGGATCCACTCCAGTTCGCCTACCAGCATGGCATTGGGGTGGAGGATGCGGTGATCTTCCTCCTTCACCGTTCCCTGTCCCACCTGGAGAAGCCCGGGAATGCGGTGAGGATCATATTCTTTGACTTCTCCAGTGCTTTCAACACCATCCAACCGATGATCCTGAAAGACAAGCTGCTGTGCGCAGGGGTGGACCAGCACCTGTCATCATGGATCCTGGACTATCTCACAAACCGGCCACAGTTTGTGAGAACCCGGGACTGTGTGTCCGACATGATCATCGGTAGCACGGGGGCCCCCCAGGAAACGGTTTTGGCTCCCTTCCTGTTCACTCTTTATACTGCGGACTTCTCACACAACACAACACACTGCCATCTACAGAAGTTCTCTGACGACTCTGCGATCGTTGGCCTCATCTCCAACGGAGATGAAGCTGAGTACAGAGGACTTATCCAGGACTTCGTGGACTGGTGCCATCAGAACTGCCTCCAGATCAACGTGAGGAAAACTAAGGAGCTGGTGGTGGACTGCCGCAGGCAAGGACAACCCCTCACAGCACCAGTAAATATACAGGGAACAGACATCGAGATGGTGACATCCTACAAGTACCTGGGTGTTCATCTGAACAATAAACTAGACTGGTCACACAATACCGACGCACTCTACAAGAAGGGACAGCGCAGGCTGTTCCTACTGAGGAGACTCACGTCTTTTGGTGTACAAGGGGCGCTGCTGAAGTCATTCTATGACACGGTGGTGGCATCAGCCATCACTTTTGGAGTGGTCTGCTGGGGCAGTGGCATTACTGCAGCCGATAGGAAGAGACTGAACAAACTGATCAAGACAGCTAGCTCTGTCCTGGGGCAGCGCCTTGACCCAGTGGAGGAGATGGGAGAGAGAAGGATGGTGGCTAAACTGTCATCTCTGCTAGAGTCCGAGTTCCACCCTATGCAGGACATACTGAATGCACTGAGGAGCTCATTTAGCAGCAGACTACATCATCCTAGGTGGACAACCGAGAGGTTTCGCAGGTCCTTCCTACCTACGGCTGTCAGACTGTACAACCTAAGCAGGGCTGCTCGCAGAGATAGCAAAAAGACGTGACAGCCTAATAGTATTGAATGCAAAAGACGCAATAGACTTACACAATGGTCCCCTCCGGTATACAACTAGGAAAATACCGGTCGCTATGGAGGGTGAGAATATGTATGGGTACATAATCATACCATGTAGGATAACTAAGTAGACGGTTATGCTGTTTCATTCCATCTAGCTACAATGCTCCACACTGTGTGTGTTTATATATTTACATATTTATTCCATCTAGCTACAATGCTCCGCACTGTGTGTCTATATATATATTTATATGTATATATGTATACTCGCTGCTCTTGTTTTTCTCTTGCCTTCTGATTGTTGCTCTGAGTGTTGCTATCCCTGTGCTGTTGCAATCCTGGAATTTCCCCATTGTGGGACTAATAAAGGCTTATCTTATCTTATCTTAATATAATATATTAGTATGGTGGTGTCCTAGGCTGGGAGGGGTGATGCCCCGCCTTCGGGGGGTGGCGTCACCTGGGATATAAAAGCCTGATGCAGGAGACCTCCGGTCTCCTTGCCACACTCCTGTACTCGCGGTAGGGTCTCACCACAGTATGTTATAGTTCTTGTAATAAATACAGTACTATAAAACGTCACCTTGCCTCCTCACTTATTCGGACATTACAGGTACTTTTATGCTTGGCATGGAATTTCAAATCTTCTGTAAAAAGAATTACAGATATTTGATTATAAGCTGCAACATGGCTCATCTCACATCAAGGCATCTCTGCTAAAATCTTAAAAACAGTTGAACAAAACATCTTTTCCTAATAAAGTGGCTGCTTATTTAGACTTAGTGGCTTTATGCAATGATAGGACTTCTCCATTGTCTTAAAGTGCTCACAGTATTTCAAGATCCTTTCTGACAACATTAAAGAAAATTCAAGCAGCTTATCTCACAAACAGGCAACTGTGCACAATTAAAAGACATTTACAATTCAAGAAAGAAATTAAGAATAAGAACATTGTTTCTTGATAGTTTCTACCAAGGTGGCTGCTTATTTTAGACTGAAATGACCCCTCATCCACCTCATTTCAAGTCCTTCTCTGGAAACAGACATCACTTTGTCACTCAACAAAACTCCTTGTTATAGATTCAGGAATTTTGTGCTCAGTGAGCACACTTTGGTACTCATCCTACTTGCACCAAGCTTCAGCAGCACTTTCTGGAAGAACTCAAAAGTGCACTCAAGTTGCTTGGGGTATTTTAAGTTGAGGACATATATGAAACCCAACAGTAAGGCACAGGCAGATGCAACAGAGGGCAAGACATCCAGGACTGTAACACCATCTATGACAATCTCGATGGCTGAGGGTGAGGAATCAGTGTCACCTTCCCAACAAACAATGAAGATCACCATGAGCTGCTGCTCCATTTCTTTTTCAGTCTCATGCCCATCCACATCCTGTAAAGGATTTTTTTAAAGCATGAGATACACAAGAACCAGTACAAAGCTCTAGGAGGGATACATTTTAAGCTATTGGCTATAGTTGGCTGCTAAACTGTGCAGCAATTTCCTATTTATTTGTCCACTAATCCTCACTGGCCTGCCAGTACATCAGCCAGTTGATTTATTTTTTAAATGGTGCTGTGTGAGGTGCTTACATCTAGTCAATGCATTACATTATTACAGTAGACAATATGCACAGTCATAAACTGCTTAGCACAGAGACAGAAACTAGTAACTAAAAATGTAGTTTCACTCGTAAAAGAAGTTTCACCTCAAACAGAGTTTACCCCTTCTTTAATGTCTTCATTGAGTAGAAAGAAATGCTTTTTCTTCATTTTTTTTAATTTTCTACATTAATTTCTTAATTTTTAAAATCATTTTACTAATGATTTTCTTAATTTTTGTTCTTTCTCTTGATTATTTTCTGTATTTTTGTCTATTTTATATTTTCTTCCTTTTTTGATGATTTTTTAAAATCAAATTTCTTGATTAATTTTTGTTTTATTATTAATTTTTGTCCACTTTCTTGATTAAACAGAAACAAAACTTTATTAATCCCCAAGGGGCAATTCAGTTTCTACAGTCCACCGACCACTACTCGCATACACATTCAAACAGCACAGTTTGTGGGAATCAATCAGTGAAGCACTTTTTAACCTCCAGGACCAAATAGCGCTGAGTGTGGAAGCACTTAAGACATACTATGGAATAGAAATGGGAAGGGCTTTGTGAAAAAACAGTGCAAGAATAAATAAGTACCGTATTTTTTGGACTATAAGGCGCACTTAAAATCCTTTAATTTTATCAAAAATCGACAGTGTGCTTTATAATCCGGTGCGCCTTATGTATTAATTCTGGTTGTGCTTACTGACCTCGAACCAATTTTATGTGGTACACGGCGCTCAAAAATCTGTCAAAAATGTTTTATTACGACTTTGGTAAGCTACGAAGCCGAACCGCTTGATGGATTGTCGGAGCATTACGGTAGTCAGGAGCCTCGCGGAGTAATATGTGCTTCAACATAATGGCTGGATGGCTTTTTCCACAAATCTCCGTCCCTATTGATCTGCCACTCCATGCGCGCCCATCTCACCGATACTGTCAAAACCCAAGTGACGCAAACTAATTTGGAGCTTGCCATCATTCCGGGTGGATTAACCAAAGAACTCCAACCGCTATATTGGTGTCAACAGGTCGTTCAAAGTTAAATTGCTAGCGAGTTACGCCACTATCTGCCAATGGATCGTGGATTGAAACTGCTCCTGTTTAGCTGTAATTAATATTCAAAAATGATATTTTCGGGACGAAAGAATTCAAGCGTCCCGGCATTTGTTTGCATTGTTTACTACTCGGGGCTGCCGCCGGAGAGCGAGCCGTATCCAGTACCGAGCAAGTACCGAGCGAGTATTCTGGGCAATATGGCGATGTAAACAGCCACGGACCAAAAAACGTACATTTGCTCGTGGAACAGGTCATTCACACTCGCAGACAATCGCGCTATATGTGTCTATAATGACTATAGATAGGATTTTCTTTCCATGCACGCAAAAAAAAAAAAAAAAAAAAAAAAAAATCCCAGATCCGACTACCTCGCGAGGTAGTCAATACCCAAAAGCCGATGGTGTATAGAACACGTATATTAGGATTTGTATGTGAAATTTCGGCATCGAAACTGCTCCCGTTTAGCTGTAAAAGGGAGCAGTAAACACGGCTGTAAATACGTATTTACGGCTATCGAGTACTGAGCGAGTATTCTGGCCAATATGGCGATGAACAGCCACGGACTAAAAACGTTCCGCCTGCTCATGGAACAGGTCATTCACACTCGCAGACAATCGCACTATATGTGTCTATAATGACTATAGATAGGATTTTCTTTCCATGCACGCAAAAAAAATTTTTTTCCCGGCTCCGACTACCTCGCTTTAATGCACCTTATAATCCGGTGCGCCTTATGTATGAAATTAGACCATCAAATAGACCGTTCATTGATAGTGCGCCTTATAATCCGGTGCACCTTATAGTCCCAAAAATACGGTAAATAAAAATGAAAACCGGAGTTTTAAAAGGGAAAAAGCTAGAAGCACTCAAAGAGTTGATACAAACAACATAAAGAAAATAAGTATCTAAAAAGAATGTAATCATTAAAAGGTTAAATATAAGCATAAATAGAGCAAGTACTCAGGTCATCAGAAGTATTGCACGTGAACAGTGACATTCTGCTAAAGAACTGGAATTGGAATTGGAATGCAGCCCCCAAATGGTCTACAAAGAAAGACTACTCTGTGTTCATCAGTTTAATGGCAGAAGGAACAAAAGACCTGGCATAATGGTTAGTCTTCCTGGGAGGCAACAAGTAACGCCATCCTGATGGCTTCAGTAAAAACTCACCATTAAGGACATGAGCTTGCCTAATGATACATTTTGCTTTCTGAATGACACGTTTTTCCCAGACTGAGTTCAAGTTGTTTAACGGAGTGCCAATAATTTTGGAGCAGACAACACTATTCAAACAGAAGAAGAAGGCAACTTTATTGTCATTCAGTCCATACAGCCAATCATGTACAGTAGAACGAAATTACGTTTCTCTTACCTACAATGTTAATCACATCTAGAATCAGAGGGGCCACTGCCATGCAAGGCATTGCCACAAACAACTTTTCCTTCCCCCATTCTATTATGCTGAGCACCAAGCTAGAAGGCGGGAAGTACCATTTTTATATGGTCTTTGGTATGACCCAGCCAGGGCTTGAACCCACAACCTCCCAGCTGTAGGGCGGCTGCTCTACCTCTAGGCCACCATTCCAGTGGCCTAGTGCTACAGTTCCTGTCTTTCACTGACAAACTGTTGAACCAGCAGATAAATGAAAAAATAAGAAGGCTTTCAATAAAAGATGAATAAAAAGAACACAGAATAGGCTTGGAAACACCAAAAAAGTTGATCTTCCGCAGTGAATAAATTCTCTGGTAGGTCCCTTTAACAAGTGACAGTGTTGATGTCAAACTTAAGTTGAGAGTGTCATATCTGGGCAGGATCCTAGGATCATGCCCATGCCTTGTGTTCGTTCTTTGTTTTCTCTGTGATTATTCTCGATTATCATTTGCATTAATTGTCCTCCGTGTCTTCGTCTGTTTGACCCTGGGTCTGTATGTATATCTGGTTACCTATTGTTCCAACTCCCCATGTTTTCCGTATCCCTAGCCACTGCCCTCTCTGTATTTCTCTGTATGTTGTCCTGCATGTTCATTGTCATGTCTCCTGTGCATCCCCTGTCTATGAGTATCAGTATAGCCCCGCCCGTCCTGTTTTCCTCACCTGCTGCCCTTGATTGTCCGCCCAAGCTGTCTCACATTTGCAATTATCAGTTACCCTATCCATGTGAATGTGTGCATGTGCTCTGTCTGGCATCATTGTTGTGTTTCCCCCCTTGCTTTCCTCCATGAATGGATTATCTGTGTGAGAGTTTAGCCTTAGTGGTTTTGTGTTTCGTGCTGCCATTCATTTGTTCTCAGTGGGTTTTTTTTTTTGTTTTTGTAATAAATAATGTTACTTTGGAGTTCAGTCCACACCCTGGGTCCTCCTCTCAACCACAGTTATGCCTGGAAGGCAGATCCATGACAGACTGACACCAGCCACCAAAGGACCCAACGGGCTTGGACTTCAGGGAATTGGGACTGGACACAAATGAGGTGTGGGCAGCACAGTCTATCGAAGATTATGTCTTGGTCGCCCGCACCTCCCACATACCAGAGGAAGCCCTGGGGTTTCTGGACCTGGCAGCCGCTATCATCAAAACTGCCCCCAGGTTGCGGAGCTACCCTGACCTGCTTGGGCTGTTTATGTCCATCCAGAACCTCTGGCACATACAGTATATTGCGAGATGGTGGGAGGCGTTCCGGCTGTGCCGAAGTTGGAGCCTATGAGGGGGCATCTTCTGACTCTGGCGTCTCTCTCACCATGCTGTACACCAGCTCCAGTCTCAACTCCACCTCCCAGGCAACCCCTTGGGAGATGTCCACCGCTGAGAGGAAGCAGTACAGGGGCACCCACTTGGCATTTGTTGGTCCCAGTTGGAGGGAGGATTCCAGGAGGTGCCACTTCTCTCGGCACGCTGCTCCAGCTCCAGCCCCAGCCAGCCTCTCCTCTGCACCACAGCCATGCCCTGAGCGGGAGGAGAACACGCTGCTGTGCTCCGCTTCAGCCATGCGGAGCTCAGCTATACTGGCTCCCATGACAGCTGTAGCGCCGGCTCCCATGACAGTTGTAACGCCAGCTCCCATGACAGTTGTAGCGCCGGCTCCCATGACAGCTGTCCGTCCAGCGTCCTGAGAAGTTCTTATCTACCCCGCAGTGTTCCCAGAGGTGAAGGTCACCTCTCCAGCAGCAGAGCAATCGGGGTCTCGCCAGCAGAGGAGCAGGAGCTAAGGCAAGTCGTCTTTTTTGTGCTTTTTTTTTAAGCATCAATATGGTCACATCTGATTTCAATATTTCTATGATCCACTTCAACAGCAGAAGTCTCTATGCAAACTTTAATAACATTAAAGATTATTTAAATCAGTTTAAAGAGCCCTTCAATATTGTGGCAATATCAGAGACGTGGCTCAGTGAAGAGAAAGGAGTGGATTTTACCATGGATGGCTATGAATTAAATTATATAAATAGAAAAGTGAAAAAAGGAGGAGGAGTTGCAATTTATGTTGACAAGAGCTTGAAATACAAGGTTGTTGAAAATCTGTCAGTAACTGTGGATGATTTATTTGAATGTATTACAATAGAAATCTGTCTGGACAATGTGAAGAATGTAGTAGTGAGCTGTGTATATAGAACACCTGGATCAAACATTGACTTATTTAAGGACTGGATGGAAAAAATGTATGCAAAACTAACTCATAAAGTTATGTTCATCTGTGGTGATTTAAATATAGATCTGATGAACTCAAAACAACATAGTTTGACAGAAGAATTTATCAACACAATGTACAGTATGGGCTTACATCCAACAATTACCGGACCTAGCAGAATCACGTCGCACAGTGCCACACTAATAGATAACATATTCACAAACATTATGGAAAATAATATCAGGAGTGGGCTTTTATTGAATAATATCAGCGACCACCTGCCGATTTTTGTTGTCTATCAATGTGATTATAGGAAGAAAAAGTATACCAAAAATATTAAATATAAAAGAATAAGAACCGAAGAATCAATGTATTTACTGACAAAGGAATTATTAATACAAGATTGGAAGATAGTTTATGATGAAAATGACATAAATGGAGCATATGATAAATTTTTACAAATATTTCAATCATTGCACATTAAATACTGTCCTATAAAACAATACAGTGACAGACAACAACAAAAAAATATTCCTTGGATCACCAAGGGGTTAATAAATGCATGTAAAAAGAAGAATACATTATATAAACAATTCATTAAATGCAGAACGGTGGAAGCTGAGATCAAATATAAAAGATATAAAAATAAGCTTACCACTATAATGAGGACCTGTAAGAAAGAATATTACAACAGAATACTAGAGGATAACAAAAATAACATAAGAGGAATATGGCAGGTACTCAAGGGGATTATTAGTAATCGTCCTAAGTATGCAAATTATCCAGAATATTTTATCGAAAACGACAGTTTGATTAATAATATGGAAGATGTGGTCAGTGGTTTCAATAAATTTTTTGTAAACGTTGGTCCTGAATTAGCAAAATCAATAGTGACTCCAGTAACAAACCACAGTGGGTCTGTGAATGAAATAGAAGATAGAAGTCCAAACACAATCTTTTTGGGTGCAGTTACTGAAAAGGAAATTATCGAGACTGTGAGTAAATTTAAGAACAAAAAATCAACGGACAGGAATGAAATTGACATGACAATAGTGAAAAAAGTAATTGAGGGAATTGTTAAGCCACTCACCCACATCTGTAACCTGTCATTTCAAACTGGTACATTTCCAGACAAAATGAAAATAGCAAAAGTAACACCTCTTTACAAAACAGGAGACAGTCATTGTTTCACAAATTACAGGCCAGTCTCTTTACTCTCACAATTCTCCAAAATACTTGAAAAAATATTCACTAAGAGACTGGATGATTTCATTGAAAAACACAACCTCCTTACAGATAGCCAGTATGGTTTTAGAGCAGATAAATCTACATCTTTGGCACTGATCGAACTTATAGAAGAAATTACTAGTTGTATAGACAAAAAAAAAGGTTGCTGTAGGAGTATTTATAGACTTAAAGAAAGCTTTTGACACCATTGACCACAGAATACTTCTAAGGAAACTGGAAAGGTATGGGATAAGAGGGGTAGGACTGAGTTGGGTGGAAAGTTATTTAAGTAACAGACAACAATTTGTACAAATTGGAGAGCACAAATCACCCTGCATGGACATCACTTGTGGTGTGCCCCAGGGGTCAGTTTTGGGACCCAAACTCTTTATCTTGTATATAAATGACATATGCCAAGTATCGAAAATTCTGAAATTTATTTTGTTTGCGGATGACACAAATATCCTTTGCACTGGTGAGAATTTGCAGCAGGTTTTAGAGGTGGTCACAACTGAAATGGAAAAATTAACGCAGTGGTTCAACAAAAATAAATTATCTCTAAATCTAAAAAAAACCAAAGATTATGTTGTTTGGAAATTATAAAATAAATCATGAAATAATGATAACGATAGATGATACCAGAATACAAACAGTACAGGAAAATAAGTTTCTGGGGGTGACGCTAGACAGTAAAATCTGCTGGAAACCTCACATCAGTCACATCCGGGCTAAATTAGCAAAATGTATAGGCATACTGGGGAAGACAAGACACATCGTGGACTATAAATCATTGGTCTTATTGTACAATTCACTGTTTTTACCTTATCTTAACTACTGTGTAGAAGTCTGGGGAAACACCTACAAGACCAACCTACAAGCAATATGCACATTACAAAAAAGAGCTATAAGGATAATAAACAATGCAGGATATAGAGACCATACCAATTCGTTGTTCTTGAAGTCACATGTCATAAAGTTCATCGATTTAGTTAAATTTAAGACAGCACAAGTAATGTACAGGGCAATTAACAATCAACTCCCAACTAATATACAAAAAATATTTAAAAAAAGAGACAATGATCATAATTTGAGAGGAGACTTAAACTTCACTAAACCCAAGATACGTACAACCAAGAAAAGTATGTGCATATCTGTCTGTGGGGTGGATTTGTGGAACAGTCTGGAGCCGGAACTGAAACTATGTACAAACAGAAATCAATTTAAAAAGAGGTATAAGCACCATTTGTTGAAAGGATATATGTTAGAAGGGTAGAATTTATATGTACGATTCATTATGTTCACTCTGGGACATTATGGGACACTATGGAATGGTGGGTGGGACAGCACTGTGTGTATCTGTGTCGTTTGAGACTGGTTTTGAAATATAGACTTCATTGTATGTTAGAATGGACAGGTGTTAATGTTGATCTGTAAAAAATACAGTAAATTGTTTACTTGGGGTATTAAAGGTAGTAATTTGTATAAAATTCACATGGGTGTATCGATGGAAAAGAGGAGTTGGAATTAATAAGTGTTCACTTCTTCCTTCTCCCTTTCGAACAGTGTATACTGTAACTTTATTGCATTTGCTATTTGCTTGTTTTTTTGTTATATTTTTGTGTTCGAAATAAACTATCTATCTATCTAATATTAGAGAGGATTTGTCTTGCTCTTGATGGGGAGACCCAGTCACAATTCCTATCTGCTTCAGAGCTCTTCCTGTCGAGCTTTTCTGCTGGTGATAGTGGTGTGGACCTTACACCCATTTGTGTTTCCCCCCCTCGTTTGAGGTGGCTGCGTCAGGGATGGAAGAGCACCCTTCAACGGCAGCTCCAGTAGCCCCCAAGGTGCACGCCGCTGCTCCAGCAGTCTCCAAGATGCGCATCACTGCTCCAGTTCTTTCTGTGCTCGACGCTTCCCAGCAGCAGCTTCTCTCCATGGTTGACATTCCCCAGCAGCAGCTTCTCTTCATGGTCAGTGCTCCCTAGTCGTCTCCCAGTGTGGTCAGTGCTCCTCAGTCATCTCCCAGTGGGGTCGCCGCTCCTCAGTCACTGTTAGCCCCTGCACCAACGGTCTCTCAGGTACTCTCTCTAGAGCAAAGGACTCCTCTGTTGTTACCTCTAGAGTGAGAGACTTCTATATTATTTTCTGTGAAAAGTGCTCCACTGTTACCATCTGCTGAGCTCACAGATTCTGTGTTGTGGTCCCCTGAGTAAGAAGCTCCAACGTTATCCCCAGAGCAAAATGCTTCTGTGTCATCCCCTAAGTGTGAAATTTCCATGTTGTTACCTCCTAAGGTTCAAGGTTCCATGTTGTCACCTCCCGAGGTTAAAGTCTCTGTGTTATCATTATCTCCCAAGTTTAATGTTTTCATGCTATCATTATCTCCTGAGCAAGGAACTTCCATGTTATCTCCCGTGTTAAAGGCTCCTTCGCAACTGGTATCTGATCCCTGCGCTCCCGCCGCTCCATGTTCATCTGTCTGGTGGTCCTTGGACTTTGGTAGGCCGCCTGACGAGCTGTGTTCATCCATCTGGTGGCCCTTGGACTTTGGTAGGCCACCCAATGTATTGTGTTTTTCCGTCTGTTGGGCCTTGGACTCTGGTAGGCCACCAGATTTTTCATGTTCCTCCTACTGGTGGTCATAGGACTTTGGTCAACCACCTGATGAATGTTTTTGCCTTTGTTTATGTTTGTGTTTTTTCCATCGTGCCTTTTCCCCCTCCTCCCGCCCTTCTTGGTGTTTCTTTGTTTTTTGTTATTTTTCAGGGGTGTCTGGAATCCACCCTTAAAGAAGAAGAAGAAGAACACAAATTTATTGTCATTCAGTCCATACAGCCAATCATGTACAGTAGAACGAAATTACGTTTCTCCTATCTACAGTGTTAATCACATCTAGAATCAGAAGGACCACTGCCATGCAAGGCACCACCACAAACAACTTAAAGGGGAGATTATGTCATGTCTGGGCAGGATCCTAGGATCATCCCCACGCTTTATGTTCATTCTTTGTTTTCTCTGTGATTATTTTTGATTATCATTTGCATTAATTGCCCTCCACGTCTTCCTGTGTTTGGCCCTGGGTCTGTGTGTATATCTGGTTACCTATTGTTCCAACTCTCCATGTTTTCCATATCCCTAGCCATTGCCCTCTCTGTATTTCTCTGTATGTTGCCCTGCATGTTCATTGTCATGTCTGAGTGTCAGTGTAACTCTGCCCATCCTGTTTTCCTCACCTGCTACCCTTGATTATCCACCAAAGCTGTCTCACGTTTGAAATTATCAGTTACCTTATTTATGTGAATGTGTGCATGTGATCTGTCTGGTGTCATTGTCATGTTTCCCTCCATGAACGGGTTATCTGAGTGAGAGTTTAGCCTTAGTGGTTTTGTGTTTCAGCTCTCGTGCTGCCATTCATTTGTTCTCATTGCTTTTGGGGTTTTTTTTGTAATAAATAATGTTACTCTGGAGTTCAGACCACACCCTGGGTCCTCCTTTCAACCAAAATCTGGCTGGAAGGCAGATCCATGACAGAGTCAAATATGGTTCCCAAATATTTATGAGTTTACCATCTCTATGTTCTCACCATAAATGATGCTTGCTGTGGTTTTTGCCTGACTTTTCGTAAAGTCAATGACAAGTTCCTTTGTCTTTGAGACATTTAAGTCAAGGAAACTGTCATCACACCACTTGAGAAAGTCAGGAAGAGCATGACCATGATCAGCCTCTTCATTTTCGTTTCTTGTCTCAATTATTATCTGCATTTTTTTCTATTTACTTCATTATTTTCTTCATATTTTGCTGTTTTTCCCATTTTCTTGATTAATTTCTTAATTTTGGTTCATTTTTTGTCAATTTTCTTGATTAAGAGATGGCATTTTTGACAATTTTATTAATGATTTTTGTATGTTCTCTTTATTTTCTGCATTTTTGTATATAAAAGCTAATAAAAGCACAGAGTAAATTATTCACATTTGTCAATTTTTAAGTGATTTTCTTCATTTTGAATTTTTTTCATGTATTGTTCATTTATTATTCGTCGGCCTCCGTCGGTCTATGATGACCATGGAAGAGAATCCTAAACGTCTACTCTGCTGGAACAGCACCGCCTGTGGCTGAACAGGCCGATGCGCGAATGGCAGTCCCTGTCACACAGGTCGCACTTGTGGGTGGTCTCTGTGCTGCTGGGTCTGTGGCGGTTCTTCCTGCGGGTCCTTTTTTCATCTGCTGCAGCAGTCAGTCTCTCTTCACCCGCCTTGAGCTGTCTGGTCAGGGTGCCTCTCCATTTGGAGCGGTCCATTGCAAGGTCCTCCCAGCACTCTGTGTTGATCTCCAGGGCCTTCATGTCTCTCTTGCAGACGTCTCTAAAGCGCAGCTGTGGGCGGCCAATGCTCTCCTGCCAGTTGCCAGTTTCTCCGTAGAGGACGTCTTTGGGATTCTGCCATCCTCCATACGGTGAACGTGGCCTAGCCAGCGGAGCCTGCGCTGCCTGAGTAGAGTGAACATGGAGGGAAGGCCGGCGCGGGACAGAACTTCTGTGTTGGGCACTTTGTCCTGCCAGGATATGTCCAGGATGTGGCGAATGCAGCGCAAGTGGAAGGAGTTCAGTCTCTTTTCCCTGCCGGGGCGTATGTTGTCCACGTCTCACTCCGATAGAGCAGTGTGCTGATGACGCAGGCGTTGTACACTGCCATCTTTGTCTTGACAGAGAGTTTGGGATTCTCCCACACTCGTGTGGTGAGGCGAGCGAGTGTGAAGGCTGATTTTCCAATCCTCTTGTTGATCTCTGTTGCTGATCGTGGACCCCAGGTACGTGAACTGATTCACGACCTCCAGCTCGTAGTCGTCGATGGGTGATGGTTGGTGGTGCTTCCGTGCCTTGGCGCCAAGACGTTAGTCTTCTTCAGGCTCATGGTAAGCCCGAAGGTCCTTGCATGCCTGGGGAGAAGCGGTCCATCAGGGTCTGAAGCTCCTGCTGTGTGTGGGTTGCGACTGCAGCGTCATCTGCGAACAGCATGTCTCTGATTAGAGCCTCGCGTACTTTGGTTCTGGCTTTCAGGCGGGCGAGGTTGAAAAGCCTGCCGTCAGATCTTGTGTGCAGGTAGATTCTCTCTGTTGCTGTGCTGAAGGCATGCCTCAGGAGCATAGCAAAGAAAATCCCAAAGAGGGTTGGCGCAAGTACACAGCCCTATTTCACTCCGCTGCGTATGTTGAATGGCTCTGAGACGTTGCCATCATGCTGCACTATCCCCTGCATGTTGGTGTGAAATGATTCGATGAGGCTTTGCAACTTTGGTGGGCATCCTATCTTTGGCAGGATCTTGAAAAGGCCCTCTCTGCTGACCAAATCGAACGCTTTGGTGAGGTCGATGAAGGCGACGTACAGGGGCATGTTCTGTTCTCTGCATTTCTCCTGGAGTTGGCGGATGGAGAATATCATGTCTACCGTCGATCGCTCAGCGCGGAAGCCACACTGAGACTCGGGGTCGACACGTTCGGCAAGCTTATGTAGACGAACGAGAACAACTCGTGCGTAGACTTTGCCAACAACGCTGAGGAGAGAGATGCCCCTGTAGTTGTTGCAGTCGCTTCTCTCCCCTTTGTTTTTGTAGAGGGTGATGATCTTGGCGTCCCTCATGTCCTGTGGTACGGCACCTTCCTTCCAACACTGGCAGAGGACGTCATGCAATGGCAGCAGTAGGGCAGTCTTGCAGTGCTTGATCAGGTCAGGGGGTATGCCGTCGTTGCCAGGTGCCTTGCCAGCGGCCAAGCTATCAATGGCCTTGCTGAGGTTCGTCGATGGTTGGCTCGCGTCAAGTTCGTCCATGATGGCAGGCAGTCGATTGCATCAAGGGCTGACGGTGTCACGGTGTTCTCTCTGGAGTAGAGGTCGGAGTAGTGTTCCACCCATCTCTCCATCTGCTTGTTCCTTTCTGTGATTATCACCCCAGTGGAGGATTTGAGGGGGGCCGTCTTGCTCCGAGCCGGACCAAGTGCTTTCTTGATGCCATCGTACATACCACGGATGTTCCCTGTTATGGCAGCAGTTTGAATGTCTTGGCTGAGCTGAGTCCAGTACTCGTTGGCACAGCGCCGAGCAGTCTGCTGAACTTTGCTTCTTGCAGCCCTGAGAATCTGGAGATTCTTCTCGTTTGGGTACTTCTTGTACTCAGCAAGTGCTGAGCGCTTGGCTTCAATGACGGGGGGTCATCTCGGTCAACTTGGCATCAAACCAGTCCTGTGACTTCGAGGTCTTCCTCCCAAAGGTAGCCAAGGCTGTGCGGTGGATGGTGTTTTGCAGCACTTCCCACTTCTGCTTTGCAGATTCTCCTTCTTGTGGTACACCAAGTTCCTTCTCAAAGGTGGAGGCAAACTGCTCAACAAGTTCTGGTTGAGCCATCTTGCTGGTGTCAATCCGTGCCTTTCCAGGCTGTCTAGCATGATGGAATTTCTTCAGCTGCAGCTTGACCTTGCAACACACCAATGAATGGTCTGTGTCGCAATCTGCACTCTGGAACGAACGGGTGATTAGCACGTTCTTCATTGAGGTGCGCCTGGTCAGGATCAAGTCCAGCTGGTGCCAGTGCTTTGAGCGTGGATGTTGCCAGGAAACCTTGTGTTGGGGCTTGGTCTTGAAGAACGAGTTGTGATGCACAGATCGTGATATGTGCAGAACTCGAGCAGCCGCTGTCCGTTGTCGTTCATTCTGCCCACGCCAAAAGGTCCAAGACAGGAGGGCCAGGAGTCGTGGTCAGCACGCACTCTGGCATTGAAGTCTCCAAGGAGAATGAGTTATTCAGAGTTGGGGATGGTCCTGACAGTTGTTGCGAGATTCTCGTAAAACTCGTCTTTTGCCTCTGGGGTGGCTGTTCAGTGTTGGGGGCATACACACTGACGAGGGTGACTGGGCCTTGAGTGGTGTTCAGGCGGAGGGTGAGGAGTCGTGCAGAGCCAGTGCTGCCCAGTTCCACCATCTTCAGCAAGGTGTTCTTCACTGCGAAGCCCACTCCGTGTTCCCTGTGTTCGTCGCTGCCCGTTCCCTGCCAGTAGAACGTGTAGTCCTTCTCTCTCAGTGTGCCTGTGTCAGCCAACCGTGTTTCCTGGAGAGTGACGATATCCACTCCCAGTCTCTTCAGCTCATTATTGATGATGGCAGTCTTCCTGGTGTCGTTGATGTCCTTGAGGTTAGCAGCGAGTCCTGTCATCATAGTGCGGACGTTCCAAGTTCCCAGTTTTAGAGTTGGTTTCTTTTGTTTTATTGTCTTGCCTGGTGCGAAGGTTCTCAGCCTGCTGTTCGGACTTCTCCTCATCCCCATGCACCCAATGAGGAAAGCAAGCTGTGGCGGGACAACACCTTATTGGCTGGGGGCTGCCCAGCTTGAGGCGGGCGGTAGCTGTCCAGTGAGATCCGATGATCCCTCCCACCGACGGGAACAACCCCTGGCGCCGCGCTCTACGCCAATTGAGCGGTGGCTTATAACCGGTAACTGTCATTCCCCGTGTTTTTTCGACGCCAAAGGCGAAGCTGGAGTGTCCTCTCCAGTGATCCGGTGTTCTACCTTCCAGCGTTGGCGTTGGTAGGATTCAAGCCTGGGCAGGAAGATATGGAGGACAAGATGTTGCCCATGCAGCATGTCCCCCCTCTCCACGTCACTGATGAATCCAAAGGAACAGCAGGGCTGCTACAGTTTGGCACCAGCGCCGTTGCAGGAGCTGCCAGAACGATGTTGAGCACAACATAGAACTGCCTTAGGGCTCCGACTCCGATTTTTCCTCAGGGTTGACTCCCGAAGCCTTTCCCGTGACCGGGTATGCCGCAAGGCAGCGGAGGTTTGAAATCAGGGTTTACCTTCCCCTAGATGGGCTACCTTCCCAGGTTGACGAGCCACCATCTACCCGAAGCATCTGGTTTTAAGGCGCCAGAGATCCGCCCAGAGATCATTTATTATTATTGTTATAATTATTATTCTTATTTATTTTTTTATTTTTATTTAAAACTGTGAACACATTTCAGAGCCTGACTTTTTCCACTTTTACTGCAGTAAAGATCATGACTTGGAGCCTCTCTTTATGTGTGTAACTTCACCACCTTTGATCAAGACTCAAAATGTGTTCTACCAAAAGGTTGACCAGGATATTAAAGGGTTAAGCATATACTATATTTGAAATACTTAAAGCATTTTGCCTGGTTGCAAAACAGTCAATTCTTATAACACTAACCAGAGAACTCCTGCTTATGTATAAGCACCTCTGATCATTGCATTCTATATCACTCCAGTTAAAAAGGATGTTTTACAACCAGGTAAAGTGCACAAATATTCCAGCATACAGGTAAAATAGTGTAGTTTTTCATCCATAAAGAGCTAAAATATGTTTTTGGACACAGTGATGCTGTCCCTGTCATCAGCAGTGTATTGCTCTGCTCCTACAAACTAGATGAGTGCTCAGCTGTCTACTGCTGGTAACTCACTGACTAGGTGGGAGGACCTTATAGTATCCCACAACACTTAGTAAAATCAAGACAGAGACCCAGTAAATTGGCGGTCCTCAGTGCATATGCCCCAGAGTTTGGATTGGGGAAGAAACTGCCAACTGCAGTAATGGACAACAAGCCAAAACCACCAAACCACTTACAGCTCCTTTATTTACCATTACTCTTATCATTTGGTCAACATAATCAGCGTTTATACATACCAGGTATTCTTTGATAAGGCATTCAACATCTTCACCCAGGTAAACCATCAGCGATTTCAGGGTGTTGTCTCTTTGGGTGTTGATGTCAACAGTCTGTGTAACAACGGTGACAAAGAAGATTTGTGACACTAATTTGCACACCTAAAAACACACTGTAGTTTAAAACTTAAGTTTTAAGTTAATACAATGTAAACACAGTATAACTTATTCTTGAACACGTTACCTGGTTTATAGTTGTCACAACTCGCCGTTCCCAGTCATCTGCCTCAGCTGCACGCACACCTGCGCCTCGTCAATCACAGGCTATTTAACCCACTCGGCCCAGAACATCGGTCTGGAGCTGTCTGTGTATCTACGTTCTCAATCTCTCCGCAGGATCGTTCCTTCCCGACCTGCAGATCCTCCCACCAGCACTTAAGCTGAATCTCCACTTACCTGTCTCCCAGTCTCTCCCCTGTGCACAGGTGGATTCCCTGGCGGCGGATTCCTCCTGTCTTCGCCATCTCCTCTCACCTCTCTCCCACTCCTCGTCGTGTGCGCAGCAAGACGCTGTCTCCCAGGCAAGAGATCCTTTGCCAACGCCAGCCACCGTTCCACCTGCAAGTAAGCAACTTTCGGTATATTAACCCCGCTTGGTGAAGGTGAACTCATACCCCTGTCTCTGCTCTTCCCATAGGGTTGCCTGGCTGCACGGCATGCCATTCTGCCCCCGACGCTCCTCGTTCACCCACAGACCATTAACATTCCGCATACACGCACTCATACACTCCTTTATTGTTGAATAAAGCTTTTGAATCTCACCTGAGCCTGCGTGCGTGTTCCCTGGGCCAGTAATTATGTCAATAGTCTTCAAGAAATGGTTGGTCTTCTGCTGCACAGATCGTCCCCTGCTACTGATGATATCTACTAGCCTACCAGCATGCCTGTCCAGCTGAGAAAAGAACTTCAAGTGGAACAGTGGTGATTGGCAGGAACTCTGCATTCACCTGCAATGACAGTAATTACGTTTTTAGGGACACTGTTTCAACATGACTCCTGAACATCTTCTATCATAAAATGTACCTCAGTTTTATCATAAGACATACCTCAGCTATCCGAAACCGTGCAGGCCATCTGAACCTGACCTCCTCCACCCGAGGCTTCTGATCAATTTTTTCGTATCTTCGGTAGGCAAATGTCAGTTCCATTTTCTCAGCTACAGTTGTCCTATTATTTCTTTTCTTCACTTCTGTTAGAAGTAACTGTCTTTCCATGCTTTCTGGAGATTCATCAGATGGCAGAGATGGGTAATAATTTACTTCAGCCCATCTTGATTCCTTAACCTTCTTTGCAGGCAAAGCATCTTCTGTTGCCTTGACTTTCAGAGAATTAACAAGTACTTCAGAGATCCCATGTGCTTTCTGCTGTGTTCTATGGTTGGCCATCTTATATTTAAGTCTTTGTTTCCAACCATAGCTGCCGTTGAAGGAACCAGGTTCACTGAGACGGGGTCCTTCTTTTTCAAAGCCTCTGCAACATCACAGAAGTCAGCATCCTTTGGGTAGGCTTTGTATTTATAGATTTTGTCTGCTGGTTTTTCCAAAATATCTGACAACATTTTTGAGCCAAATGTCAGTCTTTGCTTCTTTGTGTTAGACTCTGCATTTCCTTTTTCAAGTTGAATCTCTGTCTCATAAGAGAAGTGTGGAATGAGGAACTCTTTTGACCATTGTTCTGTTCTCAGTAATGAAGGTGATCGGTCTAGCAGTATTGTATCATCTGTTCGACAAGATCCTATGGAACCAGAATCATCATTTTGAGTTGCCGAAAAGGAGCCAGACTCTGGGGTAGAATAGAATAGGCTTTATTGTCATTGTACAGTTGTACAGTGCAACAAAATTGTGGGTGCTCCACCAGGTTACTGTGCAATAAAGTAAGAGAGAAGGATTAGATAAAAACACAGTTACAGAACACACGGTTTAACACACGGCTGAAATAAAAATAGCCCATGATTCTGGAAATATACATAGGTATGGTTGTGGCTTCACGGATGGAACTATGCACATAAAAGTGCGGAGTGTGGAACACACAGTTGAACACCTGATTGAATAAAATGGCCCAAGGATTATGGAAAATATACATAGTAGTAGTTTCATGGATGGGTCAATATATATGAAAGTGAGGAGTGCAAGGACAGGTGTGTTTTTTCAGTTTCAGTGTTATTGTGATAATTACAAAGGTCCTCAGTTCTGTGCATTCGGAAGTGGGGTGGGTGGGGCCTCTTACTGTTTGCAGTTCGGATGACCCAGAAGAAACTGTTTGTCAGTCTGGAGGTGTGGGACCTGATTGATCTGAACCGTTGTCCAGAGGGAAGCATGTCACAGGTAGTGGGCGGGATGTGAGGGGTCTTCTGTGATGGCCTCCTGTGAGGGTACCAATGGGACCAGCACTAGGATGGTCATCCATCTGAATTACTTTGATAATGCTTAGGTCCTTAATTTCTGCAGTAGAAGTCAAATCGACAAATATGTCCCCAAAGTGAGTGTCTTTGTATTGGAGCCTTATCTTACCAGACACGGCGCAGACTCCTTTGACATCATTGATGAGATCCTCCAGGGATTCAGGAATTCCACCAGGAAGTACCATTCTCATGGAGTTGTCTTCACCCAGGACAACTAGCAGCCTTGCATATGTACTCCTAGCCATGATGATCAAGCTGATCACACTGAAAAATACATATTAAAAATATTGTTGGATTATAAGTTAGGCCATGAATATTTCAGCAATAAAGTGTGAGGATGCAGTATGAAAAAAAAAAATGTTAAAACAATCCATGCCTAATATACAGACGTGGACAAAATTGTTGGTACCCCTCTGTTAATGAAAGAAAAGCCCACAATGGTCACAGAAATAACTTGAATCTGACAAAAGTGGTAATATATAAAAATTCTATGAAAATTAACCAATGAAAATCAGACAATGCTTGAATTGTGGTTCAACAGAATTATTTTTAAAAACAAACTCATGAAATAGGCCTGGACAAAAATGATGGTACCCCTAGAAAAGATTGAAAATAATGTGACTGTAGGGACATGTTCAACCAAGATATGTCCTCTAATTAAGATCACAGGTGTCTACAAACTTGTAATCAGTCAGTCGGCCTATTTAAAGGGTGACAAGTAGTCACTGTGCTGTTTGGTGACATGGTGTGTACCACACTAAACATGGACCAGAGGAAGCAAAGAAGAGAGTTGTCTCAGGAGATTAGAAAGAAAATTATAGTTAAAGGTAAAGGCTATAAGACCATCACCAAGCAGCTTGATGTTCCTGTGACTACAGTTGCACATATTATTCAGAAATTTAAGATCCACGGGACTGTAGCCAGCCTTCCTGGACGTGGCCGCAGGATGAGACAGATAATACGAATGGTAACAAAAGAGCCCAGAACAACCTCTAAACACATTCATGGTGAACTCCAAGGTCAAGGTACATCAGTGTCAGATCGCACCAGCCGTCGTTGTTTGAGCCAAAGTGGACTTCATGGGAGACGACCAAGGAGGACACCACTGTTGAAAACAAATCATAAAAAAGCCAGACTGGAATTTGCCAAACTGCATGTTGACAAGCCACAAAGCTTCTGGGAGAATGTCCTATGGACAGACGAGACAAAACTGGAACTTCTTGGCAAGGCACATCAGCTCTATGTTCACAGACGCAAAAATGAAGCATACCAAGAAAAGAACACTGTCCCTACTGTGAAACATGGAGGAGGTTCTGTTATGTTCTGGGGCTGCTTTACTGCATCTGGCACAGGGTGTCTTGAATCTGTGCAGGGTACAATGAAATCTCAAGACTATCAAGGTATTGTAGAGAGAAATGTGCTGCCCAGTGTCAGACAGCTTGGTCTCAGTCACAGGTCATGGGTCTTGCAACAGGATAATGACCCAAAACACACAGCTAAAAACACCCAAGAATGGCTAAGAGTGAAACATTGGACTATTCTAAAGTGGCCTTCTATGAGACCTGATCTAAATTCTATTGAACATCTGTGGAAGGAGCTGAAACATGCCGTCTGGAGAAGGCACCCTTCAAACCTGAGACAACTGGAGCAGTTTGCTCATGAGGAGTGGGCCAAAATACCTGCTGAGAGGTGCAGAAGTCTCATTGACAGTTACAGAAATCGTTTGATTGCAGTGATTGCCTCAAAAGGTTGTGCAACAAAATATTAAGTTAAGGGTACCATCATTTTTGTCCCGGCCTGTTTCATGAGTTTGTTTTTTAAAATAATTCTGTTGAACCACAACTCAAAAGTATTGTCTGATTTTCACTGGTTAATTTTCATAGAATTTTTGGTTATTACCACTTTTGTCAGGTTCAAGTTATTTCTGTGACCATTGTGGGTTTTTCTTTCATTAACAGAGGGGTACCAACAATTTTGTCCACGTCTGTAGTTGCAATCAAAAGTGACCATCACAGCTGTAATTTGCACTCATAACATTAAGAGTTCCCTTTACACTGTGTAAATATTACAACTCAGTCATGAACTGACCTTATACATGTACAGTCGTGAAAAAATTTGGGTACACTGTATAAGCCTGTGCGCTTTTTTTTAACATATTTGGACATATGGATATTAAATATCAATGTTAAAAATACTTGGAGATTCATGTAATACAACTAAACAATTAAAAATGAATTAAAGACTCTGTAAATTTTCTGTAAAACGTAATTCTAAACAAATAGTGAGGGATAAATTAGCCCCCCCCCCCATCTTTTTTAGGACATCCCCACATTCATTCCCACTTAAAATGTCTAAAATAAATGTTAAAAAAAAATGCAAATAAAAATAAAAACAAGGTTACATTTCTTAATAAAGGACTGAATATTTAAAGGGGTGTCCAAATTTTTTCACATGACTATATGTCTTTTGACTAGGGCTGCAACTAATGATTATTTTGGTAGTTGACAAATCTAACAACTATTTTTTCAGTTACTTGTCTAATCACAATTATTTCTCTCATGTCTGTCATTTCAGCTTCCTGTTGGCATGGCTCCTCTTCGGGGCTCTGTGTCATGTTTTACCTCACCTGTTTAAGCCTGCACACCTGTGAATATCACTTTGTTGATTGTTAATTAAAAGAAGACTAAATGAACCTGCTTGAATGAGCAGTATGGTTTCATGCCAAGAAAGGGTACTACAGATGCAATGTTTGTTCTAAGAGTGCTGATGGAGAAGTATAGATAAGGTCAGAAGGAGTTGCACTGTGTCTTTGTGGATCTACAGAAAGCATACAGAATGACAGGGTGCCAAGAGAGGAAGTGTTGTACCGTATGAGAAAGTCAGGAGTGGCAGAGAAGTATGTGAGGGTGGTGCAGGACATGTATGAGGACAGCGAGATGGTGGTGAGGTGTGCTGTAGGAGTGACGGATGGATTCAAGGTGTGGGTGGGGTTACATCAAGGATCGGCTCTGAGCCCCTTCTTTTTTGCCATGGTGATACACAGGCTGACAGACGAGGTCAGGCAGGAGTCTCCATGGACCATGATGTTTGCAGGTGACATTGTGATCTGCAGTGGGAGTAGGGAGCAGGTGGAAGAGAACTTGGAGAGGTGGAGGTATGTTCTGTAGAGAAGAGGAATGAAAGTCAGTAGAGGCAAGATAGAATACGTGAGTGTGAATGAGAGAGAGGCAGGTGCAACAGTGAAGATGGAAGGAGTAGCAGTAGTGAAAGTAGATGAGTTTAAATACCTGGGGTCAACCATCCAAAGCAATGGAAAATACACAAGAGAGGTAAAGTAGAGAGTGCAGGCAGGGTGGAGTGGGTGGAGATGAGTGTCAGGGGTGATTTGTGACAGAAAGGTAGCAGCAAGAGTGAAAGGGAAGATTTACAAGATGGTAGTGAGACCTGCTATGATGTATGGTTTGAAGACAGTGGCACTGACAAAAAAAAACAGGAGGTTGTGCTGGCCGTGGCAGAGTTGAAGATGCTAAGAGTTTCACTGGGAGTGACTCGGAGGGACAAGATTAGAAATGAGTATATCAGAGGGACAGCTCAGGCTGAGCAGTTTGGAGACAATGTAAGAAAGGCAAAACTAAGATGGTCTGGACATGTGCAGAGGAGAGATAGTGGAGATGTTGGACAAAGGATGTTGAAGATGGAGCTGCAAGGCAGGAGGAAAAGAGGAAGACCACAGAGAAAATTCATGGATGTAGTGAAGGAGAACATAGAGAGGGTTGGTGTTACAGAGGAAGCTGCAAGGGATAGGGTGAGATGGAGACAGAGGATCTGCTGTAGTGACCCCTAAAGGGAGCAACCGAAAGAATAATAATAAGAAGTCGCCATGATGCATTCCTCTTCTTCTTCTTCTTCGCTGGAACAATTAAACTGAACATTTCTGTGGCATGCACATACATAAACTTTAAAATTAAACGACTCATCGACAATAAAATCTGCATCAACAAATTTTTGTGATCAACGTTATCAACAACATAGACTAATAATTGCAGCCCAGCAGTATTCATACAGTACTTGCTAGCTAGCGCATGTTAGCTAGCATATTACCATGAAAACTACACATCTAGACGAACTTTCCATGGCTACTGACTTACTTAACAAATCCCCTTTTGTATTTATAAAAATTGTTTTTTGGTATACTTATAAGCATCTGCCATAAATGACACTAAGACGCATAAACATTAAGTATGCTAGCGCAATTAAAATGATCATTATTTCTATGAAAAATGCAGTTTACTAACATTTAGTTAAAATTTGATGTCCTGAAGCTTACAAATTTGAAGATAAATAGCTGAGCTATAAAATATTGTATTTATCTTTAAATCTTACCTTGAAAACTCCGACCACAGTGCTGGAGAAATGGCGGAGTTCAACCAGCAGAAGGTTGCTGCCATGAACTTAGGTTTCACTTTCCTAATGTCATAGATATGCAAATGAGCAGCGTACTTAAAATTAAAGACTTGGATCAATGACGAATCATTCTTTAGGTTTTTACTTTATTTATTTTATTTGACCAAATGGGGAAAAAATACATTAAATAAATAAATATATTATTTTTGACCAAACCGATGCAAAAAAGTATTTCAAACCAGCTTGACAAGTGTAGTACTTTTTAGAGTGTAGGTCGTTCATTGTACACAAACAACTCATCAGAGACTTCCACAGAAAGAATCCAGACAAGCCATGGGCACCAGGAGGCGCCCCTTGAGGAGAGATACTGTAGTGGTTCTGCTGCACACTTCCTCTCCCCATTTAAACCACTTATTCCCTGCAACTACACCAAACACCTGTGGGCAATCAGCGCACCCTTTAAATTGGGCCACTCTCCTCTGGAGCTTCAGGAGCACGTTAAGACTTCGTCCATGCTGAATTCTGGACACTCATCTCCCAGTATGCAGCCGGCAGCCTGTCTATAGTGATGTTAAAACCGAGGCCTCATGAAACAATGCTTCATGAGCGACATAGTGTTATGAAGCATCTAATAAGGACTGCCATCTGGTGACTGACTGTCAGAACTGCATCAGAGTTGAAAAACCTGAAAAAAATCTCAATACTTTTTTTTTTGAGCATTTGGCCATCTGAAGTCTATTCAAAATTGGATGATAGGAACAAACAATACAAAGCAAACAAAAAAAACCTAATTCCCTCTCAAACTTCCCGTGAGCCCTCAAGTCACGTGATGTGGCCAACAAAACGAGGCCTCGTTTGCTACGGTCACATGACTGTGGGCATGTTGAGACAGTGCTAGACACTCTGCTCATGACACTTCTGCGTTATATTGCTCGAGTCAGTATCGAGTGAGCGGTGTCGAGCATAACATCACTACCTGTCTACCTGTGGACACACAAGGGCAATTACTCTTCCCCACACTGTCTCCTTTGTGATTCCTCTTCCTGGATCTCCCCCACTACGGCTAAGCCCCATAAGTCGACTTCCAATTGTGCACGGTTAACCCCTGCTCCCTTCACTCTCAAGCACCTTGTCACCACCATTTGGATATACTCACCGTACTGGATTCTTCACTGTCACGCTGAGAGTCTGCTGCCTTCCTTCTTTCCAGTTAAGGAGATCGTCTACACCTGCAAGACAAACAAACACATCGACATTATCAACCTGCTTAAACTCCAAACTTACCTCTTGTCGCCTCTCTCCTATATGCAGGGTTGCCAGACTCTTCATGAACATTTTCACTATTATTGTTGTAAATAAAGATTATTGTTCACTATTTTTTGGTTTCCTTGCTGCCCGTTTTTGGGTCTGTTATCAGTAGCCATGTCAGTTGTAGTCTTGTCATGCAACTGCTCAGATGTAAATATTATGATTATTTCAGTACCATAATTTTTTTTAAAATTCTGCAACATTCTGAACACTGTCCTAATGTATTTTTTTAAATCTTTGTTTTTATGAAAATACAGTCCATTTCACCTTTAAGTCTGAAATTTTTTAGTGAGCTAACCTCACTGTGAAATAGCCAGTCAATGGGCCCTATAAATAAACTTGACTTTGCCAAACTAAATTTATTTTGAAACAGTGCAAGAGCTTGGTTAACCTGGATTAACTCATTTTAAACAGTTTCACTAAATTCAGATTAGAACTAATTTTAGATTAAACTAAACCTTGTTGGTGTAATCCTCTTTTAGACGATCACAGTGAAGACATTATTTAATAATTGTACCTCAGTTGTTTTTGTGCATTGTGTAATAATATTACAATTTTAATTTGTTGTTCCTATGCAGAAACTGCCTAAAATGTTAACAACCTTTTATTTTCTTCAAACTTTTCTAAAATCGCAGTCGCTTCGAAATATATTGTTTCATTTTTCCACACAAGTGATCGTGATGTACCCTGGCAAGTCTTTGCTCATATTTTGGCTGAATTTACACTTGAAAGAAATTCTTACATAATTTCAATTTCCAAGAAATCTGACCACACATATCACCGCTCCAAAAAAAAAAAAAAAGAAGAAGCTCAATTCATGCAAAAAAAAAAAAAAGTCCCCAAAAGCACCATTCCCTTTACTTCAAAGTTTCACACATCTAATTGAAGTCTGTATAAAAAAAAAAAAAAACCTTTACAAAGTTCCCGTGTTCTTTCAGAGCATCTACATCCCTCTGATTCCTGTGGGGTTTTGCATTCCCTCACCTTTTTGTGTCACTTGATCCCTGGGAAAACACTCTCTGCATATTGATCACCCTGGGGCAGACTTCAGGCAGCAGAAGGCCGTTATCTAAAAATACTCCAGACTCATCTGTGTACTTGGCAGTTATGCTTCTCGACCATTGTGATGAAAGGGGAAAAAGTCTTCTTTTATCGGTGTTGTCTGCAGGAAATAAATGTGATGATGACATAGAAAAGGTGCAGGCATTTTATTTGAATTATAACACAATTGGTACATGAGCCTACTAAGTTCAGAAAGATTTTCTCTGAATCTGTTTACAAAGCCGTGTGTTCATTTCAGCCATTAGGAATAACTGCAGCTAATTCACTGAGCAGAGTTGTTTCTTCCTGATACATTGTGATAACACTGAACCCAATTATCTCAGCCCTTAATCAAATTGTTCATAGGCTTGTGAAGAACTCAAATTCATACTCTGCTGAAGAGAATAATTAGCCCGCTTGGTTTCAGATTTTATTTGTTCAGGCTGTACTTTGGCTGCAAGGTCACTGCCACAGCAGCAATCAAAAATCAATGTAATCCAGCCAGCAGGGTGTTCCAGAGTTAATAATATTTTAAAGATTAATATTCTGTGAATTTTGATGGAAATCAATTTCAACCATCTCTTCATTTCAGTGTCTCGTTTTCATATCAAGATGTCTTAGACCATATATAAAAGATGGAGAGCAGCCAGACTGACTGCAACTAACAGTTTCTCAGTCTGACTTTCTGGAGTTCAAAGTGACCAAAATATAAGAAGATGGGAATGCGCCAGGTTATCAGCTAACAGTAGTAAGCTGCATCCACAAACTGCAAAACTTACAGATACAGGCAAAAATTTGTTTTAAAAAAACAGGCTAATAAGGCAGTCAGAGACAGCCCGTCACTACCACTGAGCTGGATTCTCATAAATTAGAACTGATCACAGTGCTCTACCAGTTTTGTTTCTGACACAACAAGCAAACTGTAGAAGAACACGGATGGTGCGTAGCTGCTCACTCACCACCAGCATTTTGCCCAGCATCCACAAGCCAGATTAAGGAGACTGAGGATTCCAGTTGTGTCACCTGGCTCCCCAAAAGCATCTCCATAGAAGACATCCACACCCCAGCCTGCTGAAGCTGATTTGATCACCACTGTCAACTGATATAGTCTTCATTATTATATACAGTGCATCCGGAAAGTATTCACAGCGCTTCACTTTTTCCACATTTTGTTATGTTACAGCCAAATTCCAAAAGGGGTTAAATTGTTTGTTTTTTTTCCTCAGAATTCTACACACAATACCCCATAATGACAATGTGAAAAAAGTTTTTTTGTTTTTGTTTTTTTTAGATTTTTGCAAATTTATTAAAAATAAAAAACTGAGAAATCACATGCACATTAAGTATTCACAGCCTTTGCTCAATACTTTGTTGATGTACCTTTGGCAGCAATTACAGCCTCAAGTCTTTTTTTTTAATATGATCCCAAAAGCTTGGCACACCTATCTTTGAGCAGGTTGGCCCATTCCTCTTTGCAGCACCTCTCAAACTCCATCAGGTTGTATGGGAAGCGTCGGTGCACAGCCATTTTCAGATCTCTCCAGAGATGTTCAATTGGATTCAAGTCTGAGCTCTGGCTTGGCCACTCAAGGGCATTCACAGAGTTGCCCTGAAGCCACTCCTTTGATACCCTGGCTGTGTGCTTAGGGTCGTTGTCCTGCTGAAAGATGAACTGTCGCTCCAGTCTGAGGTCAAAAGCGCTCCGGAGCAGGTTTTCATCCAGGATGTGTCTGTACATTGCTGCATTCATCTTTCCCTCTATCCTGACTAGTCTCACAGTTCCTGCCACTGAAAAACATCCCCACAGCATGATGCTGCCACCACCACCATTGGTGTGGTTATGAGCGGTGCCTGGTTTCCTCCAAACATGACGCCTGGCATTCACACCAAAGAGTTCAATCTTTGTCTCATCAGACCAGAGAATTTTGTTTCTCATGGTCTGAGAGTCCTTCAGGTGCCTTTTGACAAACTCGAGGCGGGCTACCGTGTGCCTTTTACTAAGCAGTGGCTTCCATCTGGTCACTCTACCATACAGGCCTGATTGGTGGATTGCTGCAGGGATGGTTGTCCTTCTAGAAGGTTCTCCCCTCTACACAGAGGAATGCTGGAGCTCTGACAGAGTGACCATCGGGTTCTTGGTCACCTCCCTGACTAAGGCTCTTCACCTCCAATTTTTCTATACCCTTCCCCAGATTTGTGCTTCAAGACAATCCTGTCTTGGAGGTCTACAGACAATTCCTTTGACTTCATGCTTGGTTTGTGCTCTGACATGCACTGTCAACTGTGGGACCTTATATAGACTCGTGTGTGTCTTTCCAAATCATGTCCAATCAACTGAATTTACCATAGGTGAACTCCAATTAAGCTGTAGAAACATCTCAAGGATGACCAGTGGAAATAGGATGTACCTGAGCTCCATTTTGAGCTTCATGGCAAAGAATGTGAATACTTATGTACGTGTGATTTCTTAGTTTTTTATTTTTAATAAATTTGCAAAAATCTCAAAAAAATTGTTTTCACATTGTCATTATGGGGTATTGTGTGTAGAATTCTGAGGGAAAAAATAAATTTATTCCATTTTGGAATAAGGCTGTAACATAACAAAATGTGAAAAAAGTGAAGTGCTGTGAATACTTTCCGGATGCACTGTATAGCATTAGTATATATAGAGATATAGTATTCATTATTCATGTAATGCTGTTGATGGAAATGGAGATTGTGTTTCTTTTTCAAATGATCAAAAATATTCATTAAAATGCAAAAGAATTGGATGGAAATTTGGCTGAAGTGGGAAAAAGGGATGCTGTTCCAATGGGAAAAAAGTATCTCAGTCATCTTGTAACTTCTTCTAAGTTGTTGTCAGAGCGTGGATTGGGTCTCATGTCTTCATCTTGATTCATAGTTTGTATTTCTTTTTTTTTGAGTATGGACTTGCTTGCTACCGGATAACCATGAAAACCGGTACTACCTGTCTCATGGGTCGGGCTGGTCAGCGACTCAACCGGCATCCCTGCCTTTCCGAGGGCGTGGATGGTGAAACAGGGCATCCTGGCAGAACTAAAAACAATATCTGCCACAGGTCTGTGGTGGACCACTCCCAGTTACACGGGGTGAGACTGGACATCCTGTCAGATAAACACATCTGTCGCAAGGTCTGTGGTGGACTGTGTCAGTCGGTGCATTGTGACATGGACTACACAAAGAGCAGAGATAAACAAACCTATCCTCTGGTCAGTCACTGCAACAGATACTGGAGTCAGTTTGTCTTGGCTTGTCCTTGCCACTGAAAATACCTTTATCTGCCAAGAATGTGCTGCTAGTCTAGCAAAAGCTAGCAGTACTCAAATACTTTGCAAGCAGTTTCATGAAATGGTCAATCAGACCGGCTCGGACGTCGCCCGGGCTAACAAGGTCCGTGATGGTCTGTTCACACTCCGACAGGCAGCGAAAAGTAAGCTAGGAGCAGGAAGACAAAAGAAGAGGAAAACAGCAGCCTTGTGTGTAGCAGAATGGAATGTATGCACTCTGTTGGACAGAATAACATCACAGCGCCCAGAAAGACAGACCGTGCTTGTGGCCCTGGAAATGAACAGGTACAATGTAGACATAGCTGCACTTAGTGAAACAAGATTGCCTGGATATGACAGCTTGGAAGACCATGGGTATATCTTCTTTTGGAGTGGGAGATCAACTCAAGAAAAGAGAGAAGCAAGAGTGGGCTTTGCAGTTAGAGAGGAGATAGCAATGCTTGATGAGGAACCGGTGCCAATCAACGACAGGATAATGACTATGAGACTCCCACTACAGCGGAAGATGTATGCCACACTCATCAGTGTATACTGTATGCCCCAACAATGACCAACACAGAGGAGGCGAAGGAAGAGTTCTACAGTGATTTACGTGAGACTATCAGGTGTGTACCGACTGATGACAGGCTGATACTCGTTGGAGATTTTAATGCCAGAGTTGGTTTGGACACTGAGAAATGGAAAGGAGTGCTAGGCAGTCATGGAGTAGGCAAGTGCAATGCTAATGGAGAACTTCTACTTGCACTATGTTCACAGTACAACCTTGTGATAACCAACACTCTATTTAAACACAAGGACACACACAAGAAGACATGGATGTACCCAAGATCCAAGCACTGGCACTTATGAGACTACACCATAGTCAGGGAGAGAGACATAAGGGATGTATTGGACACCAGAGCAATGAGAGGTGCGGACTGTGGTACTGATCATGTTATGCTGAGATCTAGATTAAAGATTTGGAGACGAAAGCAGCACTGTAGGACAGGTGCAAAGCCATCACGGAAGCTAAACACTAGTGCACTGAAAGGCCAAAAGAAGCAGGAGGAACTTACACAGGAAATGGATGAAAACTTGAAAGACTGGCACAGCAACAACTCAGAGAATGACATAGAAGACAAATGGGCAACACTGAAGGATATGGTGTATCAGACTGCAAGTGATGTATTAGGCCACCCTGAGAGGAAACATCAAGACTGGTTTGATGAACATGATGAACACCTGAAGAAACTACTAGAAGCGAGGAATACAGCTAGGCAGGAAAACCTACAGTGTAACACAAGATCAAAGAAGAAGAAATACTTAAAGGCTCAGAGTGAGCTACAGAAGTACACCAGAGAGATGAAGTCCAATTGGTGGGAAGAAAAAGTGGAGGAACTTCAAACTGCAGCAGACAGAAAGGATATAAAAACATTCTTCACAAGTTTGAGAGAAATCTACGGCCCTAAACTAAGAGGACTGATCCAACTAAAGGCTATGGATGGTGAAACGGTTTTGCAGGAGAAAGACAAGATCTTGGACAGATTTGCAGACCACTTTGACCAACTACTAAACAACCCTGGAGATTTCCCTGAAAAGGCTAAAGAAGTTCTAGTGCAGCGACCAGCTGTATCAAGTCTGGATGAACCATCAAATTTTGATGAACTAATGGCAGCTATCAGGACAACACAGGATGGTAAAGCGCCAGGAAGAGATGGAATACCCAGTACCTGGGTATTCATCTGAACAATAAACTAGACTGGTCACACAATACTGATGCACTCTACAAGAAGGGACAGCGCAGGCTGTTCCTGCTGAGGAGACTCAGGTCTTTTGGTGTACAAGGGGCGCTGCTGAAGTCATTCTATGACACGGTGGTGGCATCAGCCATCACTTTTGGAGTGGTCTGCTGGGGCAGTGGCATTACTGCAGCCGATAGGAAGAGACTGAACAAACTGATTAAGAAAGCTAGCTCTGTCCTGGGGCAGCGCCTTGATCCGATGGAGGAGATAGGAGAGAGAAGGACGGTGGCTAAACTGTCATCTCTGCTGGAGTCCGAGTTCCACCCTATGCAGGACATACTGAATGCACTGAGGAGCTCATTTAGCAGCAGACTACATCATCCCAGGTGCACAACCGAGAGGTTTCGTAGGTCCTTCCTACCAACGGCTGTCAGACTGTACAACCTAAGCAGGGCTGCTCGCAGAGATAGCAAAAAGACGTAACAAACTAATAGTTTTTTTGAATGCAAAAGATGCAATAGACTTACACAATGGTCCTCTCCGGCATACAACTAGGAACATACCGGTCGCTATGGAGGGTGAGAATATGTATGGGCACATAATCATACCATGTAGGATAACTAAGTAGACGGTTATGCTGTTTCATTCCATCTAGCAACAATGCTCTGCACTGTGTGTGTTTATATATTTGCATATTTATTCCATCTAGCTACAATGCTCCGTACTGTGGGTGTTTATATATTTATATATCTACATATTATTCCATCTAGCTACATTGCTCCGCACTGTGTGTGTTTATATACTTGCATATTTATTCCACCTAGCTGCAATGCTCCGTACTGTGGGTGTTTATATATTTACATATTTATTCCATCTAGCTACAATGCTCTGCACTGTGTGTTCATATATTCATATATTTATTCCATCCAGCTACAATGCTCTGCACTGTGTGTCTGTGTGTGTGTGTATATATATATATTTTATAGTAATACGTACATATGTTTATTAGCTGCTCTTGCTTGCTTGTTTTTTTTCTTGCCTTCTGATTGTTGCTCTGAGTGTTGCTATCCCTGTGCTGTTGCAATCCTGGAATTTCCCCGTTGTGGGACTAATAAAGGCTTATCTTATCTTATCTTATCTTATCTTAATTCCAGCAGAAGTGTGGAAATTTGGTGGTGTTCAACTGACCAACTGCCTGCATAAGCTCATCCAAGAGATATGGGATGCCCAGAAAGTACCTCAAGACTGGAAGGATGCAAGTATTGTGCCTTTGTTTAAGAAAGGTGACAGGAAAGATTGTGGAAATTACCGAGGTATATCACTGCTAGCCACTGTTGGTAAGATTCTCTCACGTGTACTACTGAACAGACTCAATGAACACATCTCGCAGAATGTACTACCGGAAACCCAGTGCAGCTTTAGAAGTGGAAGAAGCACAATGGACATGATTTTCTGCTTGAAACAGGTTCAAGAAAAGTGTATCAAACAAAACATGCCGCTTTATGTAGTCTTCATAGACTTCAGTAAAGCTTTCGATACTGTTTCGCGACAAGGACTTTGGCAGGTACTCAAGAAATATGGCTGTACAGAGTTGTTTGTCAGCCTGATCGAGGCACTCCATACAGGTATGCAAGCAAACGTGGCAATGAGTGGTTCAGTATCTAAAGACTTTTCAGTAAGCAATGGGGTGAAACAAGGGTGTGTGCTGGTACCTGCTCTCAGGACCGCACCATGACACCTGCACTCTTCTCGCTATATCTGGCAGCCATGCTTGAGGTGGCCTTCAAAGACACTTCAGAAGGAGTATACATTCATACAAGGAAAGAAGCAGACTTGTTCAATGTGCACAGTTTAAAGCCAAGAGTAAGACATCGATAAAAGTAGTAAGAAAAATGCTCTTTGCCGACGACAGTGCTCTAGTTGCACACACTGCAGAAGATATGCAATCTTTAGTGGAGAAATTTGCAAGAGCAGCTAGCCAATTCACCCTCCAAATCAACATCAAGAAGACAGAGTGCCTTTATCAACCACCAACATTCCAATTATCAACATCACTACCAGAAGAGATCAGCATTGGTACAGAGCCAGTAGTCAAGTGCAAGACTTTCAAGTATCTAGGGAGTACTGTTTCAGAGAATGCTAGGCTGGAGGATGAACTATCTCTCAGAATGGGAAGAGCGAGCACAGTGTTTGGAAACTTGAGGGAGAGACTGTGGAACAATCGACGTGTCTATCCGTGTGAAATGCAAAGTGTACAGAGTGACAGTACTGGCTACTCTATTGTAGAGTGCTGAAACTTGGGCTGTCTACAGAGTGCAGGTGAAGAAACTCCACGCGTACATGATGAAACACCTTCGAGCCATAATGAACATCTCATGGAAAGACAAGATAACCAACATAGAAGTGTTGAAACGAGCTGGTCTACCATCAATGGAGGACATGCTAATACAGATGAACCTGAGATGGCTCGGACATGTTGAGAGGATGGACCACCAGCATCTCCCTCGGCAGTTACTCTACTCACAGTTATGCGAGGGCAAATGCAATCAGGGTAGACCAAGGCTCAGATTTAAAGACACTGTAAAAAGAAACTTGAAGAAGTTGGACATAGACAGGAGTTCCTGGCAGCGGAAGGCTAAGGACAGAGCTGTGTGGAGGAATCTGATCAGACCTAAATGAAACAGTCATTGTCGCCCACGACAGACTGCTATGATGATGATGAGCATGGGCTGCAATCCACATCCTCGCCTTGAGTTTACTTTGTTGAATTTTCTGCCTTTATTATCATTTATTAGATTTATGATTCTGTTCTCAGTTCTGAGTATTATTATTAAGATTATTATGATTAGAGTTCAGTTTAGTCATTACTTGCATTATGATTGTCATGTTCTTGTCTCCCCGATCCTCTGCTCATGCTCTGTATCTCCCTCTGTTTGTGATTGTGTGTGTGTGTGTGTGTGTGTGTGTGTGTGTGGCCCCGCCCATCCTGTCATCTCCGTTTTCCTCATGTTTCAGCTGTCAGTCATTACTGGTGTCTCCACCTGTGCCATGTTGTCTTGATTGTCCCATTGATTATTTAACTTCTGTTTCACTTCTGTTCTGTTCAGGTTCTTTAGTCTTGCTTCTGTATGGTCTGTTTCTGTTTTTTGCCTTAGTGTTTTGTTGCTGCTTCCGAGCCGCAGTATTAATTTCTGTTTAGCCCTCGAGCTGTGTCTGGGTGACCAGCTCTTAATAAATTGTTAAAACCTACGTCCAGTGATTGGATCCAGTCTCTGCTCTACATCCACCGTGACATAAAGAACCCGACAGTATGGACCCAGCGGACTGTAAGTTTTTTCTTATGGGCCTTGACCAGGAGGAAGTTTGGGCTGCTTCCCGTATTGAGGCCCTAGTCGAGGATGCCCATGCCGCCGATATACCGGAGAAAGCCCTCAAATTCCTCGGAGGCACCACTGAGGTGATAGAGGATTTTCCCATGCTGTGGCATTGTCCCGTTCACATACTTGATGGTCTGTGGGCTGGTAGAGACATCGACGGCAGCCAGGGAGGATCAGAACGAGGAGAAGCAACAGCAAGCTGTCAGGAAACGCGCTGACATTGGCGAGCATTGCAGCCCGGCCCTCCTTCTCCCGCAGAGACATTCCAAATCTCCGCTTCCTCCTCCCTCAATGCAGCACTACACCACCATGTGATGGCTTCCCATTAGGCGAATCCTGTTATATCCCAGGAGGGAATGTCTGACTCTTCAGCAGCAGCAGAGCAGGAACAGAGGCAAGTACCTGTTCATTTTTGACACCATTAAATGAAAGTTCTTGCTCTGTTTCTGGTGAGGGGGCTCAATGTCAGCCACCTACCACCACTGAGCTCTCTCCACTCATCTCTGCTGTCATTTCTGCTGCCACTTCCATCCACCCATCCTCACCTGCTTCTCCAATTTCCTGTTCTGTTTTTTGTGAGGAACTGGCCATTGTGGTGATCCGAGCGTGGATCTGCTCCACCCTCGAGTCACTATTTTCCCTTTTCCTCCGCATTCCTAGTTCTGTTATTATTTGTACTGTGGGTGCTTTTACTGTGACAGCACCGCGGCTGGACTTCCGGCTGTCAAGTCAAGCCAGCCCTGTCACAGCTGAGTATGATTCTGTGATTACATTTTCACTTCACCTGTTTGGCCCTTAGCTTTTGTGTTAAGTATTTAAGATGGCAGCTGAGGCTTACTCCTCGCTGCAACCTTGTTGTCAACCTTAGACTGGAATCCCTACGTCCGGCTCCAGTCTCGCTTCAGCGTTAGGTTTCGCCCTCACTTCATTCTGTCACGCGGTGACCCTCGCGGGCCACCATAAGACGGCAAAAGTCGCCAGTGAGTTTTGCATTGATGTTTAATATACGAGACACAAGACAATAACACGAAACTATGAGCCGCTGTGGCAAAAACACTCACTACTAAGGGCATGGGATCGTAGGGCTACACCCAGCCACCTACGATCTAAACGAGAACATGAACAAGACTATGACACAAACCTTGATGCGAATGCTGATGTCTCACAAGAACTCTCTCAGGATGTTTTGACGATACTGCTGCATCATCCCGCTGTCAACGCCCGCTAATAAAGCCGGCCGCTAACAAGCAGTGATGCAGAACAGCTGATCGGCTCTGACAGCAGGAAGCCCCACCGAGCGCTGTCACAATAAGAGCCCGGGGAGCCAGAATGTAATCCACTGCTGTCAAAGCCGGCAGAGATGATGCATGGCCCGAGCGCGGACGAGATCGGCGCTCGGGTCATAACACATTCATATGTAAGTGTTCATTCTTCAGTGTCAGGTTTCGCCCTCACTCTTTGTATGTAAGTGCTTTGTGACTTTTTATTTCTCTTCTTATTTCACCCTTCGGGGTTGCATGTATAGTTATTTGTATTTTGCCCCACATGGCTTGTTATTTTGTTACCTTTCTTTAATAAATATACACAAGCTTACTGTCGGCATCTGGCGCCTCATTTATGCCCTGAAAGGGGCAAACATGACAGCCATACTGGGAAGCAACCTGCTAGTCTGGGATGAGCTGGCTGCCCTTGTTGCTGCGCCTGGACTGTGTGAGCATTATCCAGTACCAGCTCCACACCGCTCCCCAACACCTTCAACTCCAGTACCAGCTCCACATCACTTCCTTGTTCCTGTGCCTGCTTCACACCGCTCCCCAGCACCTTCAACTCCAGTACCTGCCCCACATTGCTCCACAGCCCTAGTATGAGCTCCACACCGCTCCCTAGCACCTTCAGCTCCAGTAAATAACTGTTTTGATGTCTTCCAGTGAGGTTTTCAGCCACACCACAGCACTGAGACAGCTCTAGTTAAGGTCCTTAATGACATCCACTCCAATACAGATAATGGCAACATTTCAGTCTTGGATCTACTGGATCTCAGTGCTGCATTCGACACGGTCGACCATAACATCTTACTAGACCAGCTAAAAAACTGGGTGGGACTTTCTGGCACAGCACTTAGCTGGTCTGAGTCCTATTTAAAAGACAGGGACTATTTTGTGTCAGTAGGTAACTACAAATCAGAGCGGACAAAAATAACCTGTGGAGTTCCCCAAGTTTCCATATTGGGATCTTTGCTTTTCAACATCTATATGCTCCCACTAGCTCAAATCATAAAAAAAACAACAAAATATATTACCATACTTATGCAGACGATACACAAATTTACATAACCATCTCACCAGGAGACTATGGTCCAATTAAAACCCTGATCAAATGCATTGGTCAAATTAAAGAGCGGATGTGCCAGAACTTTCTTCAGTTAAATGAAGACAAAACCAAAATAATAGTTTTCGGAGCCAAAGAAGAAAGACTCAAAGTTAGTACTCAGCTTCAATCAATGATGCTGAAACCCAACAGCCAAGCCAGAAATCTGAATCAGAATCAGAATCAGCTTTATTGCCAAGTATATTTACAAGTAAACATACGAGGAATTTGACTTGACATTGGGCGCGCACGTTAGGTGCATCCAATGATGCGGAAGCCATGCAAGGCGCCTGTCATACAGTGGGGGTAAAGAGGGGAAGGGGGAGGGGAGGAAAACACAATAGGCAGAGAGAAAAAACATAGTTAATCAGAATAACGCTCGTATAAGCTCATATAAAGCTCAAATGAGCCAAATTTTGATTACACAGAAAAAAACCCTCTATGCACAATTAGCAGACAATAGATCACACATTAACAAAGCAGAAGAATTGAGAGAGTCAGTGTATGTATATTTGTGTCAGTTTACGTGTATCAGTCATTCATGTAATGTTGAATGCAGTGTAATGTAGGTGTGCCATTGCTAGTGAACAGCAGAGGACATCCTCTGGCAACGGATAGATATTATTCAGTCATGTGTTCTATAGTCCAGACACATGATAACGCTGTCCTTGGAGCTCTGTCTGCTGAAACAACAACAATTGTCGAATGTTTGGGTAAGCCACTTCTCCAGCCTTCATAAACAAGGGCACCAAAACACAAGGTCAAATCTGCACAGTGCACTCAGAGAATAGAATTTCCCTCTCTTCGATTCTGTGCTTCATAATTTCATACAGGCTTGAATCATGCTTTAGATCATTCTCTGGAGAGCACTCAGCGATCCCCAGATGTTATCCACCTACCGAAACATAGGTAAACATGTCCAAGAGAGTCCGTTCTCTCTTCAATGCATGCCAGGTAGTAAATTCCATGTTAATCCTATTTGCCGCTGACAGTCAGTGCTCCCCCCAGCTGGACGAATTGTTGAATTTGTTGAGGGAGCTACGCCGGGGTCCGCATTTGATTAGCTCACCCAAATATAATTTCGATACACCAGGAACTCCAGGGGCCAAACAGAAAATCCTGTGATCATTTCAATCTTCAGTCGAATCACAGAGACACATGAATTCCAATGCCATGAGTCTTCCTTGGGTTCCCCCTGACCCAATTTTCTTCTTTTAAAGTGGTGACAATCGCATATAAGCCACTTTTCCAGATCCATAATTTCCATTTGGATTAAGATTCAGCCAGAAGAAGAGCGAAAGACAGACATCGCAAGCAGGGAATAGTAGAGGAGAGGAGAGGAAAGGAAAAGCGACTGCTCTCTCTAGAAGCCGGAAGTGGAAAAAATCTGGGTGTGGTTCTGGACTCAGACCTGAATTTTAACAGCCACATTAAGACAGCAGTGAAATCAGCCTATTATAACTTAAAGAACATAGCAAGGATTAGAGGTCTGATATCTCAGCAGGATCTAGAAATACTAGTCCATGCATTTATCTTCAGTAAACAGGACTACTGTAATGCTGTCCTCACAAGTCTCCCTAAAAAGTCCATCAGACAGCTGCAGCTCGAGTCCTCACTAAGACCAAGAAAGTAGTTCATATAACTCCAGTTCTCAAATCTTTACCCTGGCTTCCTGTCTGTCAAAGAATAGACTTCAAAATACTGCTGTTGGTTTATAAAGCTCTGAATGATTTAGGGCCAAAGTATACATTTCAGATCTGCTAGTCCATTATAAACCACCCAGAGCCCTCAGATCATCAGGGTCAGGCCTACTATCTGTGCCCAGAGTTAGAACCAAACATGGTGAGACAGCGTTTAGTTTTTATGCTCCTCACATATGGAACAAACTTCCAGGAAGCATCAAGGCTGCTGAAACTCTCAGGTGCTTTAAATCCATATTAAAAACTCTCCAATTTGTTGTGGCCTTTCAGCAGAACAATTGTTTATCTCCTACAATGCACTGTAAATTTTTATTTCTGTCGTATTCTATTTTAGTCTGCTTTTGTTTCTCTTTAACTTACTTTTGAGTTTGCTTTTAAATTCTTATGTATTCCTTTTGCAACTTGCTGTAATGTTTTAATGTTTTTATGTAAAGCACTCTGAATTGTCTTGTACACGAAATGTGCTATACAAATAAACTTGCCTTGACTTGCCTTACCTGCTCCACGTCGCTCCCTAGCTCCTGTACCTGCTCCACGTTGTTCCCCAGTCCTGTTCCTGCTCAGCCTGTTATCATCCCTACCTCATCTGCCACCATGCCTGCTGGTTGGACTGCAGCAGCAGAGTCACCGGGGTCCTCATCTGTGGTGGGGCAGGAGCTCAGGCTATTCCTCTTCTTTGTATTTTTAACATCAGTTTTAGAGAGATCTTGCCTAGCTCTTAGTGGGTGGTCCCTGTTGCAGCTACCATCTGCTTCTGGGCTTCCTCCGCTGAGCTCCACTGCTGCCTGTTGTACTGACCTGAGTGTTGTGTTTTCCTCCCTGTCTGAGGTGGCTGTTTCGTGGATGGATTCCCAGACATCAGGACTTGAGGATCTACAGCCCTTTTTGTCTGGGTTCACCGATGGTTGGCTTGCTTCAGCTGTTCCAGAGGCCGAGGAGTCTCTGTCATGTGTTCCTGTGGCAGGAGAACCTCCATCATGTGTTCGTGAGGCTAGTGTACACCTGTCCTCTGCTTCTATGGTTAGCGCGCCTCAGTCATCAGTTGTAAAGCAGGGGGCTCTCATGTTACTTTCACCAAAGCTTAAAGCTTCTCTGTCATCCCCTGAATTTAAAGTGCTGATGACACGTTTTTGACTTCATCTAATTTTTCAACACATAATACAATATGATGAAATAGGTTGGTCTGTGCAGTTCTAAGTCAAACAGGCTTTTTTTCGCATGAATATCTGACTTTTTCATAAGCGCCACATCACCAATTGCGACAGTGGCTGGGAAAACCCCACGGCCATGTTGTAACGTCATCGACAGAACACAATGCTTGGCTGCCCATTGTACACACAGGATGGAAGTAGTTGAAAACATCGACGATGGTACCAGCACATGTAGCCTGAAATTGGTTTGTGTTGTCCAATCATCAGACAATTATAGTTCCAAAGAATGGGATGACAATAAAGAATATGGGGGCATCAGACCTTGTAGGTTTGATAGGTTTGAGCCGTGCCAAGCGGGCATCGTGCCTAGCGAGTCAGACTCACAGAGTGATGGTGGAGAGGCACACATGCCCGCTGCAGCAGCAGTGACAAACACACGGCAGGGGAACACCGAGTGTTATTCTTTTGTTACAGATATTGCAACAAATTATTTGTTCATAAATATAATTTATTTAAACCTGATTTTTCAATAAAATCATAGCAGTGTATTCTCTGTGGCTCAGTTATTGGGTTTATTATGTATTATCTTTTGAGTTCTTGTTGTTTTTGTTTTGTACATGTGTTTTATGTGCGTTTTGAGCCACTTTCAGGTGGGCACTGTCCAAGATTTGCCGGTCCGAACACACATGCCCTCTCTCTTTGACAGTCAGCTGTTCATGGTTTGTGTGCATCATCTGCCGTGTTGTCAGCCAGCCAATGTTGCCAACACTATCACGACGTGTTAGCCACTCCACACAGCCGTGGTTCTGTTGCACCCCTTGAAGCGATGTCAGCCCTTGGGCGCAGCCGTGGTTAACACGTCTCCTCTCCATGTTTGCTGGGTGATGTCAGCCCCGAATGCCAACTGTAAGTGTTTCTGTTTATTTTTGTAAGTCTTCACCTTTTTGGGAACTGTTGTCATCATTCTTATGTTCAATACATATGCTGTGGTGAATTCTGCATGTAAATCCATTCATCATGACCCTCCGTGCGCTCTTACACACGGTGTGTGAATGTGTATGTGAATGGGTGGATAGCAGGATCTGTAAAGCGCTTTGGTCATCTAGAGATGAGAATAAAAGAGCAATATAAGTGTATGCTATTTACCATTTTCCATTTACCATTTACGCAGGGCACGGAGAGGGAGGATGAAATAACGAGGATTTACGTGCAGGGTTCACCACAGCACATTTAGTACAGAACGACAGACAATTCCCAAAAAGGTGAAGACGTACAAAAAACACAAACACACTTACTGATGGCGTTCGGGGGCTGGCATCGCCCAGAGAATGAATGAGAGGAGACGTGTTAGCCACAGGTGGGCCCCAGAGCCAACATCGCTTCAAGGACGCACAAGAACCACGGCGAACATGGAGTGACTAACGTCGTGAGAGTGCTGAAAATACTGGCAGACTAACAGCAAAGATGACAATACTATGGACCAACAGTGCGTTACTGGCAAACGGCCGCGAAGTACACGCACTGCTGGTGATGGTGTGATGAGAAGCACCTGGGCGAGGACTGGGAAACATGATCATAGGGAGGGGAATCAGCTGGTGATAATGAGAGAGGGGACGTGGCCGGACTGGCGAGAGTCAGCATGCGATCACAGAAAGTAGGACAAAGCTGCGCGTCAATCTATTAATCCTTCCCCTCCTCGTGCGCTCTTCCTGTGTAAAAGCGCATGAGAAGCACACCAGGAGCTTATGACAGTTGGAGCTGAAGCATGTGATGTGGTCTTTCATGGCCTGCTGTTTATCTAAGCCTGCGACACAACGCAAAGGCATAGCCGTAAAGTTAAAACAAGAAAACAGAGAAACTGTGAGCTACAAAGCTGCTGTTATTCCAGTCAACAACACCGGAGTCCATTCTGTCGCTGACGTCATGGGGTGCTGTCCTTAATTCGGTGGGCGGCACTACAGTCCAGTCAGCGGCTGCGTTTTTTTGATAACTGGTTTATGAAGACGCAGTTGTAAATATTATATTGATCATCGACAATGACTTTTGGGTTTACACAACATCCTAAAAAAATGTCAAAAATGTGTCATCAGCACTTTAAAGGCTTCATGTTTTAATTTCCTGAGTTTAAGGGTTCTTTGTTATCAGCTCCTTAGTTTAAAATTTCCATGTCGTTTTCACCTGAGTTTAAAGCACCCCTACAGTTATCTCAGGACCCATACTGCTGTCCAGTTTGGTGGCCCAGGGACTCTGGGAGACCACCCGACTGGTTATATTTCGAGATCTGGAGGCCCATGAACTGGGTTAGGCCCCCCCGACCTGCTTTGTTCTCTGGTCCGGTGGTCTAGGGACTCTGGTAGACCACCCGACTCGCTCTGTGCTCTGGTCTGGGGTACCATAGACTTGGATAGGGCCCCTGACCCACCTTGCTCTCCGGTCTGGTGGCCCTGGGACTCTGGAAGACCGCCTGACCCTTTTTGTGTAGCACTTTGGGGTCATGGACTTCATTTACCGTGGTTATGTTTGAGTTTGGACTCTGTGGGGGGTAAGGGTTTGTTTTGGCCCACCTGGCCTTGAACCCCCACCACCCACCCTGGGAGGGTGCTTTTTCCTTTTTATTTTTATTTTTTTTGCTTGTATTTGGTGTCATTTTGAGTGTCGTCTGGATGCATCCCCTTAAGAGGGGGGTACTGTCCGGATGTGGGCTGGGTCACAATAAATCGTCCCCTCCATTATACAACTAGGACAATATCAATCATTACTGAGGGTGGCAACAACATTGTAGATTCAAATATGAAATATACTGTCTGGGTACAAATTCATATTCTCCAGGGTACCTTAACAAACCGTCATGCTGTTTATTCCATCTAGCTGCAATGCTCCTCCACTGTGTATATATCTGTGTACATCCATCCATCCATCCATCCATCCATCCATCCATCTTCTACTGCTTTTCTGGAGGTCCGGGTCGCGGAGGCAGCAGTTCAAGCAGAGAAGCCCAGACTTCCCTCTCCCCAGCCACCTGCTTCAGAGGGGACACCAAGGCGTTCCCAGACCAGTTGGGAGACATAGTCTCTCCACCGAATCCTGGGTCTGCCCCGGGGTCTCCTCCCAGTGGGACGTGCCTGAAACACCTCAAGTGGGAGGCGTCCAGGAGGCATCCTAATCAGATGCCCATACCACCTCAACTGACTCCTTTCAATGTGGAGGAGCAGCGGTTCTACTCTGAGCCTCTCCCGGATGACTGAGCTCCTCACCCTATCTCTGAGGGTGAGTCCAGCAATCCTACGGAGAAAGCTCATTTCAGCCGCTGGTATCCGCGATCTCGTTCTTTCGGTCATTACCCAAAGCTCGTGACCATAGGTGAGAGTAGGAACGTAGATTGACTGGTAAATCGACAGCTTTGCCTTAGAACTCAGCTCCCTCTTCACCACAACAGACCGATACAACGTCCGCATCACTGCAGATGCTGCTCCAATCCGTCTGTTGATCTCTCGCTCCATTTTCCCCTCACTCATGAACAAGACCCCAAGATACTTAAACTCCTCCACTTGGGGCAGGAGCCTGTCCCCAACCCGGAGAGGACAATCCACTTTTTTCCGGCTGAGGACCATGGACTCGGACTTGGAGGTGCTGATTCTCATCCCAGCCGCTTCACACTCAGCGGCAAGCCGTCCCAGCAAGAGCTGTAGGTCATTGCTGGATGAAGCCAACAGGACAACATCATCTGCAAACAACAGAGATGAGATCCTGTGGTCACCAAGCATGATACCCTCCATTCCCTGGCTGCGCCTAGAAATCCTGTCCATAAAAATTATGAACAGGATCGGTGACAAAGGGCAGCCCTGGTGGAGTCCAACTCTCACTGGGAATGACTCCGACCGAGTGTTGGCAATACGAACCAAACTCTCACAATGGTTGTACAGAGACCGAATAGCTCGTAACAACAAGCCCGATACCCCATACTCCCGAAGCACCCCCCACAAAAATCCACGAGGGACGTGGTCAAATGCCTTCTCCAAGTCCACAAAACACATGTAAACTGGTTGGGCAAACTCCCATGAACCCTCAAGAATTCTCAAGAGGGTAAAGAGCTGGTCCGATGTGCCACGGCCAGGACGAAAACCACATTGCTCCTCCTGAATCCGAGGTTCGACCAACGGCCGGACTCTCCTCTCCAGTACCTTGGCATAGACCTTCCCAGGGAGGCTGAGGCGTGTGATCCCTCTAAAGTTGGAGCACACCCTCCGGTCCCCTTTTTTGAAGAGAGGAACCACCACTCCGGTTTGCCATTAGCTAATGGCAAACCGGAGTTTGTAATTAGCTAATTACATTGCTATTAGCTAATGTAATTAGCTAATAGCTATACACTCTATGTGCAACACATCAGATTGATTGTCTTTGATTAATTGTCTATGTTTATTGCACTGTCCCTGTCAAATAAACTAATCTACTACTACTACCATGCCAAAGGCACTGCCTCCGACCTCCACGCAATGTTGCAGAGGTGTGTCAACCATGACAACCCAACAACATCCAGGACCTTGAGGTACTCAGGGCGAATCTCGTCCACCCCCGGGGCCCGGCCACCAAGGAGATTTTTAACCACCTTGGCGACCTCAGCCCCTGTGATAGGTGAGTCATCCCCCTCGTCCCCAAACCCTGCTTCCTCTGTGGAAGGCGTATCAGTGGGATTGAGGAGATCCTCAAAGTATTCCTTCCACCGCCCGACGATATCCCCAGTCGAAGTCAACAGTGTCCCATCCGCACCATACACAGTGTGGACGGGGAGCTGCTTTCCCCTCCTGAGCCGCCGGACAGTTTGCCAGAATCTCTTTGAGGCCGACCGAAAGTCTTGTTCCATGGCCTCACCAAACTCCTCCCATACCCGGGTTTTTGCTTCAGCAACCACCCGAGCTGCACTCCGCTTGGCCTGCTGGTACACCTCAGCTGCTTCGGGAGTCCCACAAGCCAACCAAGCTTGATAGGACTCCTTCTTCAGCTTAATGGCCCCCTTCACCACTGGTGTCCACCACTTGGTTCGGGGGTTGCCACCATGAGATGCACCGACCACCTTGCGGCCGCAGCTCTGGGCCGCCGCTTCAACAACAGAGGTGGAGAACATGGCCCATTCAGACTCCATGTCTCCAGACTCCCTCGGAATGTGGTTGAAGTTCTTCCGGAGGTGGGAGTTGAAGACCTCCCGGACAGGGGCCTCAGCCAGACGCTCCCAGCACACCCTCACTATACGTTTGGGTCTACCAGGTCTGAATGGCTTCCTCCCCTGCCATCGGATCCAACTCACCACCAGGTGGTAATCAGTTGACAGCTCTGCACCTCTCTTTACACGGGTGTCCAAGACATACGGTCGCAGGTCTGATGATACGATAACAAAATCGATCATCGATCTGTGTACATATGTATATTAATTTACTGCTTTGGCTAACTAGTTCTTATTATCTTATTAACTATTGCTCTGAGTGCTGTTGTCCCTTTGCTAATCCTGGAATTTCCCCATTGTGTGACTGTTACTGTATTGACAATCTAATAAATTGCTAAAACCTACGTCCAGTGATTGGGTCCAGTGTCTCCTCTACACACTACCGTGACAGTTGTGTCAATGTAAAGTAAATCAAAAATTCACTCGGTTGGTCTTTGTGACCAGACAGTTTTTTTCTGCTGGCGGTGTCTATTTTCTGTTCCATTTTCTATGCAGCAAAGCACTGAAAGCATTCAACAACCCTCAAAAGTGCTCTCAGTGGTCAGTGGGCACTGAGAGTTGAAAATACTTCAGTTTTTGAAACATTGCATCACTCATCAATAGCACACATCTCTAACCAGCCAATCAGAATTCTGCTAAAAGGATGTTGGGATCAAAATTTGAATGGAGGGATGTGTGAGTCTTTTTTATTACCATTTTGTTACAGTATAGTGTAGTAAACAGCATCTCCATGTGAAAGGCTGAAACACCGAGCTATGAGAGACAGGTAGTACTCGAGCTCTGTTTTGGTCTTGAGACCACATTTTTAAGCTCTCTGTCTCATCTCATAATTGGAGCCATTTTTACTCGGTCTTGTCTCGGTCCAAAAATAGATTTTGGATTTCAAATCACACTTGAGACCTTGACAGGGTTCAAGCTGCTGCAAGGTGCAGACTTTTTTTTTCCTTTTTTGGGGGGTCAGAGCACTTAACCACTCAGAGGAAAAAAGTTCTAGAGCACCTGCAGCAGAAAATATACTGTCTGTGGATATGTGGCTTTCAAGTAACCTGACTGAGTGAAGTCAACAAACTGTATTTTACATTTTTATTCATACAGGGTGGGTCCATTGAGAGGCAACCTCTTTTTTTCATGGAGACCCTGTTCACACAGTCACACCCAGAAGCTTCCCAGTACAACCACAGACGGACCTGTGGCCACTGGAGCAGTTGTGGTTAAGGGCCTTGCTCAAGGGCACAACAGTTAAGGAGGGTAGGGCAAACACTGCTATGTCATCTGTCTCACCCAGATCTGATCCTGCTGGTCCTGGGATTGAACCAGCGACCCTCCACTCACCAGTCCACATCCCTAACCATTAGGCCACCACTGCCCTGGTACATTGTACAGAAACACACACACAGCTGCAAGGAGAAAGTCTTTATAATGCTTCATCATCCTCTGCTGGGGTGAAAGAACATAGTATTCATCTGAAATTTGACACTGAAACTAGTAAATGCTACTGACAGCATCTGATAATGGAGTTGTCTCTGTACTTGTGCTTTTAGACCTCCATGCAGCTTTTGACACCACTGATCACAACATTTTACTTAATGCACTGGAACATTCCTTAGGAATTAAAGGAGCATATTTGTAGTGGTTCAAATCATATTCATCAGATAGTCTTCAATTTGTTCACATGCTTGATAAATTATCTTCACATACAGAACTCACTCATGCATGGGCAGATATTTAATTTCCGTGTTGGGCCGGCTAAAAAACAGAACATTTTCTCCAGAGTAAATATGAAGGGGTTACCATAAGTATCATTATAATCGGTCACAAATTTACGAGAAAAAAATGTACACTCAGGGGGAAAAAGCTGTAAATTTACGAGAAAAAAGTCAAGTTCATGAAAAAAGCACATTTACAAGAAAAAGCTGCAAATTTACAAAAAAGATCACATTTTTCTAGAAAAAACTGCAAATTTATGAAGAAAAAAGATTTACATTTCCAAGAAAAAAAACCACAAATTTATTAGAAAAAGAGTGGAAATTTACAAGGAAAAAAAATTGTAAATCTACCAATAAATGTAGTTACTGAGAAAAATTTTACAAATTTATGAGAAAAAGCTGCAAATTTTCAAGAAAAAAAATACATTCATGCTCAAAACTGGCACATCAAATTCATTTTATTCAGGTATGTACAGTGTTGGGCAAGTTACTAAAAAATAGTAACTAATTACAGTTACTAGTTACTTCTTTTCAAAAGTTGTTACTTTCCCATTTACTGCATGATTAAAGTAACTAGTTAGTTGAAAAAGCACCTTTCACATTACTTTTAAATGCATACTTAAATCATCTTGCACACATAGCAAGATAATTTAAATTAATGGATTACATTACGAGTTTATTACCACCAGTACCACTGGAGTGGTGGCCTAGTTGATAGAGCATCCGCCCCACAGCCGAGAGGTACTCAGAACTCAGACCTCAGAACTCAGAAAAGATTTATTGCCAAGTACATTAACAGTAAACAACTGATAACATACGAGGGATTTGACTTGACACAGAAAACGACCTGCATTTCCAGTGACGCGGCAGCATCTGAAAAACGCGCCTGTCATCAGATGGGTACAGGATGCATAGGGAGGAAAAGGATAACACAATAGGAAAGAGCAAAAAACCATTGATTGTCAGAATACCGGTCATATATGATCAATATTATGATTACAAGAAAAAAAGCCCTCAATGCACAGTTAGCAGACAAGAATGTACACAAGGACACAAAGACAGCAGTGAGTGAGTGATCTTTTTCATCAGTTTTTGAGTCAGTGTAGGTGTAGTGTTGAGTGTAGGTGTTTGTATCAGTTAAGAACAACAAAGTCTCTTTGGCAGGAGATGTTTTGTCTTAGCTGCTGGCATTTGTCCTTGAGCCATGCAGCTGACTGTCCGTGGAGTCAATGCAGCTCAAATGTTTTGAAAACAAAAAACTGCAGATAATCTGGAGGACTTGTGTGAGGGGGTCAGATTAGTCGAATAGTACTGATCCCAGAGAAAGAAACTTTATATCCTCTTACAGATTCAGTACTTAATCCTTCAGTGCTGGACGCTGAATCCTTCATGGACGGCTCTCAGCGTGATCATGATAGGTAGGGGGGTTCAAGTCCAGGCCGGGTCATACCAAAGACCCTACTGTATAAAAATGGTACTTCACACCTTTGTAGTTTGGTGCTCAGCGTAATAGAATGGGGGAAGGAGAAGTTGTTTGTGGCGGCACCTTGCATGGCAGCAACCCTTCTGATTCTACATGTGATTAGCATTGTAGGTAGGAGAAACATAATTTCATTCTACTGTACATGAATGACAATAGAGATGGCTTCTTCAGACTGGTTCAGACAGAGATTTTAGAAGATGTTCAGTCTGCTTTATCCTGCCTTGAGAGCTCTTATTGTGGGAAAAATCTGAAGAAAATCAACATATTGCCAGTAATTTCCTTATTTTGGAGTGAGACTTGGCAACACTGCATAAAGCTGTCCATGTTTATCTTACCTTTATGAGAGAGAGAGAGAGAGAGAGAGAGAGAGAGAGAGAGAGAGAGAGATAGAGAGATAGATAGATAGATGTAGTTTATTGATCCCAAACTGGGAAATTACACTGTAACAGCAGCACCACAGAAGACATCCAAAACGACAGAAACACACAACATAATAGACAAAAGACATACCTGTGAAAAGTAAAAACTACCTAGATAACTTTATATACATCACAGATGATGAACCGTATGGATACATCAATTGTGCTCGCTGTACAATGCAGGACTATCGGGCGCAGGGTGAAATGTGAGGTACCAATTACTCTGCAGTATGGCAGCATTGTTATGACCAGAATTCAACATTAGGGTGAGTTATTGTACATTGAAATAGCATGTGGCAGGAAAGATTTCCTGTATCTAACTGTTCAGCAGCGAAGCTGTAGCAGTCTGCTGGAGAAAGTGCTCCGCTGTCTGTCCAGTGTGAGGTGGAGGGGGTGATCAGGATCATCCATGATGGATCATAGTTTGTTCAGTATCCTCCTCTCCACCACAGTCTCAATGGTTTCCTGCCTGAGACCAGTCACAGAGCTAGCCTTCTTGATAATCTTGTCAAGTCTGTTGGTGTAACTGGCTCTGATACTGCTACTCCAACAGACAGCAGCAAAGAAGATGGCGCTGGCAACAATGGCCTGATAGAAAAGCTCCAGCATTTTATTGCACATGTTGAAGGATCTCAACTTCTTCAGAAAGTAGAGTCTGCTCATCCCCTTCTTGTATGCAGCATCGGTGTTAGATTTACAGTCAAGATTTAATCCGGATTTATTCAGATGTGCAGTGATCCAAAGAAAATGTCCATTATCCATAGTCCATCTGCAGTGACAGAGACATGATCCAGTCCTTCAAATTCTTTTTGGAGACCAAAATCCATTGTGATTTTGAATAATGTTTATCCAGGTAGCAAGTAAATGTATTTTAACTTCAGTGGATCACAGTCCAGGGTCTGGGTCACAAACTGTCCAGATGCATACCTGTGCTTGAAATCCAGCCAAGGGTGTTGAGATAAGAGCATTTCCACTTTACATCCAGCTGTGGGTGTTCAGACAGTGTAGACTCTAACACGGTATTAGTTGTTAGTATAGCATGGCACTAGCTTTCTAGGAGCTTTGTTGCTGTTTTCAGGCGCTTCTCAAAATTGCAGTGGGTCTTAACATGCAACCCACCAGTATGCTTTTGTCCTTAACTGCGACAAAGGAAAAATAATCTGTCTCTTTCCCCAAAAACAAAGTAGCTTCATCTTTTCCTCAGCTCAGTAGTGAAGACTCAAGCTCTTTGCAACAGGTCACGTTGACTGACGGCTCATCTCAGCTATGGCAGGGTCAGTTTGTATACTCATTTATTTGTTCTAAAAATATCTTTCCATATTAATAAAGTGAGTAACGCATCGGATCAAATTTCAGTAACTGTAAGGCATTACTGAATTTTTAAACAGTAATTTCATTACATGGCATGCTACTGCAAAAGTAGTGGCGTTACTCTCAACACTTGTTACTATGCTAAAGTTCCTCAGTTGAGATGTTTTTGTGTTGCAGTTTTTATGTCGGCACCATCAGTATGAGTGCTGTTGTGGGGAGAGACCCTCTTGTTGTATTGTTATTAAAAAACTTAAAGAAGAATGCTGGTTTTATTATTGAAAATTGTTGAATTTCCTGTTAGAGCTATCCATGCACAAATATAACCAGAAAGAGAAAATGAGAGTTACTCATCCTGTCTTATAATTAACAGTTACAGACTTTGACTTGAATATGACTAGTGGAAGTGCATGCTACTCCAAAATTTTTTTTTTTTTTTTTTTAATTTAAGTTTTTGTAAAGGGTATACAGGTCATTACAGCATTGCATTGTTAACATTTTCATCGTACGTTCCCTTATATTTTGCTATTTGACAACATTGGTAGAATAGTTATTACAACACCCCCCCCTTTTTTTAAAGTGAAAGAAAAAGTGAAATTAAAGAGAATTAAATTAAAAAAACAAACAAACAAAAAATACAACCGAATAAACAAACAAACAGAACAGCAAAAAACAAACAAACAGAAAATTAAGTAATTAAAAGTAAAAGAGCATCTGAGTAGCGTTGGAGCAAAGAGTGGGACCATCATTGAAATGGTATTTGTCAAAGATTAGATCGAATGGAAGACACATATGCGATCCAGGGTTGCCAAAAGTTCATGAACCCATCCATGTCCTGTCTCAGTGCGAATGTCAACTTTTCCATCGAGTAAATGTCTTGAATCACGTTAATCCAATCTTTCAGGTGTAGGACAGTCCTTCAGCATCCATTTTTTAGTTAGGGCTTTTTTACTTGCCAATATTAAAACATTGAATAAGTATTTATCTCCTCGTCTTTCCAGTGAGTCCGGTAGTAAACCCAGATACAAAAGTTATAAAAGAAAAGGGAACTGTTATTTTGAATATTTTCCCCAATATTGTCTGTACATTGGTCCAATATTGGTGGATAACTGGGCATGACCAAAACACATGAAAATGATTTGCAGTCTTTTCACCACACAAGCGCCAACAGTTCAACCCCTTATGGGTAAATTTGTTTTGTGCAGGTGTTCTGAAAAATCTTACCAAATTTTTCCATCCAAATTCTCTCCACTGCAGGGATGAGGTACCTTTCCATTGCTGTCTATTTAGCTTTTCCCATATTTCCAATTGTAAAGTGAAATTCCCCTCTTTTTCCATCTCTCTTTTTATATAAGATGTGTTGTCTCCTTTTAAGTCTTGAAGACCTTGGTATATTTTAGAAATGTATCTGATCCCTGGGATCCCTTATATGCCATTAAGAAGACCTTCACGACACCTGACTGGGCCCTTTCCAAATCCTCCTTTTTAAGTACAGTATATTGTTTATGTGGTGTCTAAGCTGAAAGAACTGTAAAGGTCTTGATTTATTAGACCTTGTTTTTTTAATGTCTTCAAAAACTTCTTAAAGTTTGCCCCTTAAAGAAATCGTAATATTTTATCAGCCCTTTTCTCTTTCCACTCTTTAAATCTAGTGTCTGTTTTATTGGGGGTAAAGTCTTGATCATAGGCAATCCATTGCAGAAGTCGATAGGGCTCTTTAGCTTGATCTCTCTGACTATCTTAAACCAAATTTTTAGCGGGGTCTCTATCCACGGGTTAGTGTTATTCAAGAGTTTAGGTAAGGCATTGTTCCCTATTATCGCCTGTAGGGGGGATGTCATTGTTATTTGGCATTCCATCTCCTTCCATTGTGCAGTGTAGACTGGGTTACATATCTCTACTAAAGTTTTAATTGTGCAGCTATAAAATAGTCCCTGATATTTGGCAGCGCGAGCCCCCACCTTTGTCTTTGTTCTAGCTGTAGGGTTCTCTATCTGATTCTAGGTCTCTTGCCCTGCCATATGAATCTTGAGATCCTTCTGTCTAGCTCCTGCCATGTTTTTTTTGGGGGGGTTTCTACCCGGTATTGTTGGAAAAGGTATAGAAGACGTGGAAGTATATTCATTTTGACTGCTTCAATTCTTTGTGCAGTACCTAGAATGGTATCATTCTTCCATCTTGCTAGATCAGATTTTATTTTTTGTCACAGTGGATATAGTTTAGGTTTATAATTTTGTTGAGTTGTTTCGGGATATTGATCCCCAGATATTTCATAGATTCCAGCTCCCAGTTAGATTTTGAGTTCACTTAGTGAATAATGATTTGGGTCATAGTTGAATGTTAAAACTTGGGTTTTATGCATGTTTTAATTTGTACCCGATAAGATCTCCATAGTCTGAAAAAACTGAGATTAGTTCTGGTAAAGAAGTGTCTGGTTGCCTAGGTATATTAAAATGTCATCAGCAAAGAGTGCTATTTTATGTTCCTTCTGACCAAGTGTAATACCTTGAATTTTTTGATTTTGTCTTATCCATTGGCTCAGAGGTTCTATGAAGATTGCAAAGAGCAGTGGAGACAGGGGGCAGCCTTGACGACATCCTCTTTCCAGCTCAAAAGATGATGATAAATTACCGTTAATCCTTATTTTAGCTGTTGGTTTTTTATATAATGCCTGTATAGTTCTAATGAAGTTGTTATGAAAATTGAAAACTGGATAAAATTCTATATAGGAAAGACCAGTCAACAAAATCAAATGCTTTTTCAGAATCTAATCCCAATATGACTGCATTTAATTTATATTTTTTTATATGATGAATTATGTGTAAAGTGCGTCGAATGTTGTCTTGTGTCTGTCTTTTGTCTTATAAAACCTGTTTGGTCTAGGTGAATTAAGTCTGTCAGTATGTTTTCTAACCTTTTGGCAAGGATAATGGTAAAAAAGCTTATAGTCCTGATTTAATACACTGATTGGTCTGTAGTTGGAGCATTCTAGTTTATCCTTTTCAGGTTTAGGTATAACTGCAATGACCCCTTCTCCTCCAGGAGGGGGGGATTTCCCCTGTGTGGAGGACATAGTTAAATGTTTTCAGGAGGAGAGGAGATAGTGCTGTTTAAAGGTTTTGTACCATTTCTGCTGTATAGCCATCTGCTCCTGGGGATTTGTTAGCTTTAAGTTTCATAATTGCTTTTTCCAATCTTTAGGTTGTATTTCTGACAGTAGTGTTTTATTTGTGATTCCGTAAGTTGGGGAAGGTGTAATGTGTTTAGGAATGTCTCGGATGCGTTTTTATGTTTTTTGTGGGAGTATAAGTTCTCTGTAGTAATTCTCGAAGCTTTTAAGAATATCCTGAATTCTGATTTTATTTCCTTTGAAACTGGGTCTCTGATTTTGTAGATTGCTCTTTCTGTTTGTTGTTTCCTCAATTTATAGGCTAGTAATTTTTGCCGATTTACTGCCTGCTTCATAGTGTTTTTGTTTCAGAAATGTAAGTTTCTTCTGGATTTCTATTGTGTAGATCTCATTTATTTGATTTTTAATTTCTTTAATCTTAAGCGAGCCATTAGAATGAGTGTTGTCTTTGTGTTCTTTTTCTAGGTTCTTGAGGTTCTGACTCTAGTGTGATTAGTTTTTCTTGTCTCAGTTTCTTTGGGTTGCCAGTTTTGCAATAATTTTTCCCCTTGTTACAGCTTTGCACGCATCCCACAGTATTAAAGGAGGTACTTCTCCATTATCGTTTTCTTCCAAATATTTTGAAATATCTGATTCCAATTCATCTTTCAGTGGTCCTTTCAGGGACATTTGATTCAACCTCCAGGAAAATGTATTATTTGTGTATTTTTTGGATGTGTTAAGTCCATATAGATCGGACTGTGGTCAGAGAGATCATCAGTCCTATTTTACATGTTTTTACTTTCCAATGTCTCTATTAAATATAAAAAAGTAATCAATCCTTGAGTAAGAGAATGTGGCGTTGAATAAAAAGTATAATCTTTTACATTGGGGTTGATTTCCTCCATACGTCACAGATTCCATTTCTTTTAGTAGCATCCGAGTTTTCCTATTTTGAGTGTTATTTTGATGTGAAGAAATTACCTGTTGCATCCCAGTATGGATTCAGTTTAGATTGAAGTCTCCCACACATATCACTAAACCTTGGGCTTTAGTTATCATTAGGGGCGAATATACATTTGTTAGATAATTTCCATTTAGCCCCTGCTGGTGTGCATAGTACATCAGCAGGTAGGTGATATGCTTCTCCCTATAGCCGCCCCAATACCACACTGTACCTCCCTTCTTAGCTTTGTGTTCTGATTTTTTTTTCAAATGTAATTTTGGTTGATATCAATGTTGCTACTCCCCTCCTCCTCCCTGATTTATATGAAGATGAAGAGATCATTTTAAACCCTTGTCTACTGAGTTTAGTGTGTTCCACGTCTGTTAGGTAGGTTTCTTGTAAAAATATTATTTCTGCTTTGTCTTTTTTCATTTTGCGTAGAATCTTGGATCTTTTAACTGTATTCAGGATCCCTTTTACATTATATGAGGCTATTTTGGTTACACCCTGTTTCTCCATTGTATTTTCTTATTTAGTATAACAGTGTGGTGGCCCTCTTTTTTGCTACTCAGAAACTGAAAGAACATTAAGAACATAAAAAACATTAAGAACATAGTGTACGAAACTTTAAAACAAAAAACTGTCAAAAAAAACTTCCTGAGCTGGGGTCTCTTTAAAGACCCTGTAAGAGCCCTGATGGAGTGTAGGCTCTGAGGGAAATTCCTCAAACTCTGTTACGTGTTGAGGGCCCTCTCTACCCTGTAAGTTTGTCCCATGTTTTTAACGTGAATTTCAGATCCAATCCGAATTTGTAATGATTTTTTTTTTTTTTTTTTATGCCTACTACCCTATGAGATTGTGTGCACCCTCTCACCCCCATCACAGCAAACCTCACACATAGTACAGTATTTGTTAGTGTGGGGAGAACATGTGGGTCATTGTTACATTTTCTATATTAACAAGATTTTTTTTTTTCCTTTAAATTAAGAAGACATTTGTTTCTAATGCTATAACTGCTCATGAAAGGTTTTACCCACATGCTGATTCTGCATCTCCTTTAATGTTTGTTACCTTGTAGGAGGGGGGATATAGAAGTGCAGAATGACTGAAAAGAGAGAAAAAAAACAAAAAGGTCGCTATTCCTTCTGGAACTGGAAGCTTACCTTTGTAGCTCTGGGGGCTGAGTTTCCACTGCCTGGCCCGTGGATTTAGAAGGTCTTTGAGTGGACCACGTTTGAGGCTCTGAGTTTTCTTCGCTCAGATTCGCTGCGGGTTTAAACACCGTTACCAGGAGTCCTCTTCTCGCCATGTCAGTTGTTGCTTCTTCCGCTGAATTGTAGAGACATGACTCTTCACCGTAAAAGACCCTTAACTTTGCCGGAAATGGCGTCTGAAAGCGTAGATTCTTTTCCCGTAAAACCTTTTTGGCGTCATTATATTCCCGTCGCTTTTTAAGAACCTCAGGGGCGTAATCGTGCTCCACGAAGACTTTTCTTTCTTGATGCATAAATCCTTTTTTCTGCCAAGCCCGTCTTACAACCTCTTGTTTTATTTTGAAATCGGAGAATCTTACCAACACTGAACGCGGGTGTGCTTCTGCCGCTGGCTTTGCGGCTAATGTACGATGGGCCTTTTCTATTTTCAAATCGGTGGTTTGTGGAATATCCAACTTCTCTCTCAATAAGGATTCGACGCATTCCGCCACTGTGTTGAAACCATCTTCAACTCCTTCTTTCAGACCGTGAATTCTGATGTTATCTCGTCTCTGTCTTCCTTCTTGGTCGGCTAGCTTAGCCTCCAGCCTTGACTGTTTTCTGTGTAAATCCAGCGTAGAATCTTCAAGCACTTTTACTCTTTCTTCAGCTTCCAAGATTCGGTTTTCGGCCTGGTCCAATCTGCTGTTCGTCCTTATTAGTTCCTCTCTGAATTCGTGAAATTCGGCCCGAAATCGTGGTAATTCGTCATATAGCGATTTCAGGCTAACCTTTTTGTTAGCTAGGCCCAGCTCTTCGTCTCCTGAATGGAGGTCCTCGGGATCAGATTCTGCGGCTGCTGCGCGTCCTGACCTGGGGAATACCAGTTTCTTCTGTTTGTGGTTAGGCATGGTGTTTTGTCTTTTGATTTTTATTCTTCCAAAAATCCGTTAAGTCTGATTTTGACAATGTTTTCCTTGGATTGGATCTGGGAGGTTCAGCGTTAAGTTGATATCACCATGGCGTCCAGACCGGAAGTCGTTACTCCAAAATTTTAACTATTTAGATTAGTTGCACTTCCTCCCAAAGTTTTTAGTATAAAAGTTGTTAATATTTTTATCTGTCCTTCACAGTGAACAAACGTGTGTTCAAAAAAGGATGTGGCATACAGTATATGTTAGCTTTTCTCACGTGCAGTGTCTAGTAAGAGTTAAACTTCCTGATCCACCAGATGATGATGAAACAGTGAGTTCTCTCTGACACGACATCCTGGCACCTATATCAAAGTTGCAGGATATCCCTGTCAGAACTGTTAAGACAAGTTGTATTGAATATGGTGGGGAGTGCACATCTGCAGATGAAGAGACTGTTGCTGGACCCAAGAAGGCTTGATGTATCATAAGACATGTCATGGTTTAATAAGCTGACAGCTCACAGTGCACAATGCAAACAGCACAGGAGAACAACCACATGAAGAGGCACGTTTGAGAGTTTATTAACTTTCAAATAAAAGCACAGCTATGGAACCAGGCACTCACAAAGGAATCCACCTGCAGACAGAAGACGAGCTGCTGTGAGAGGAGAAACAGAGTAAGGGGAAATGGGCGAGCCAAATTGCCACTTACTTGGGTTCCAAGGGAGAACTGGCAGGGCCACAGCAGGAAATAGACAAACCAGTAGGGTGAGGGGAATGAGCTGATGGTGCCCTAACCGGGTGGAGGTTGGAAGCCGAGGAATGTTGGAGATGTGGCAGGAGAGCGCACGCAGTCTCTGGAGACACACCTGCACGGTGGCAGCAACCTGAGAAGGAGGAGAAAAACTGTCATGGCTCCCCTCTGGGCCATTATCTGCTACAGCTGCACGCACACCTGCCTCCCAATCTCCCACGGGCTTTATGCCTGCTCTGCCTGAGATCTGGTACGGAGCCGACTGTCATCTGCCAACAGACGTACGTTCTCCCGTCAACGGGCCAACTTCCTGGCTTCTTCATCCCTGACCTGAATTGTCTCTTCGCTTCAAGTAAGCCTGATTTGCACTCACTTTGTTAGTCATCTTCCCCTGTGCACAGGGGGATTCCCCCGGCGGTGGAATCTCCTCCTCTCGGCGGCGGTACGAGCCTCCATTGCTCCAATAGGGCTACCTGCCCTTCACCAGTGTGGGCCGAGAATGCTGTCTCCCTGGCTGCAGCCCCTGGGCCAACCTGAGCATCCTACTTCCACCTGCAAAAGTTGCCAGGCTGAACGGCGTTCTGCTCTCCCCCGGTCACGACGTCATCACTATCCTTCACCACCTCATACTTTGCACATACAACACATATACGCACTCACACACTCACTTGGAACAAATAAAGATTATTGTATTCACTCGAGCCTGTGTGTGTGTTCCCTGGGTCTGATAAATACTGTATGTCAGTACGGCTCCGTCAGAGCGACCCAGAGAACAGTGTGCTAGCACGCCAGATTAACAACTTAGAGGCTCGGTTGGATCAAAATAGCTTACCAGCAGCAGGTTATCCTTAACCAGTTAGCTCAGATTAACAACCAGTTGGATCGTCTGGATGGGCAACAGGCGTTTCCTCTGGTCACCGGGAGTATGCCGGCTCCCGTTAGCTCCCCTCCTAGTCAGGCCTAGTCAGGTCCCCCTTGGCCGGGTCACACCGGTTCCCACGTCCGCTTGCCTTCAGCGGTAAGCTTGGGGAGGTCGTGGGTTCATACTCCGTGCGAAACAGTTTATCCAGCGGGGTTCGGGGGATTTTCCCACTGAGCATAGTCACATAGGCTTAAGGGGCTAACCTATTGGAGGGTAGGGCGCTAGCTTGGGCATACGCCGTGATGGCTAAGCCAAGCTATGTTAACTTAACCGACCGGCAGTTTGTTTCAGATTTCCACGAGGTATTCGATCATTCTGACCACGATAGCATGCTCACCACTCGGCTGTTAAATCTTCGACAGGGGTGCAGGTCCGTCGCGGACTATGCTGTCGATTTCGGGTGGTGGGCCGCGGAGGTTGGATGGGAGGATGCCTCACTGTGTAGCATGTTCATTCGGAGCTTGAGCTCTAACATCATCTTATCTTCAAAGTATATGAACAAGAAATCAGTACAATATTAAAAAAACACAGAAATTCCTCACTTACCGGCGGCTAAGGGGACTCGCTCGCTGCCATGGTCGCTGTGTTTTCACCCATCGTGGTCGTTATTTTTCTTTCTGTCGGTCATTTAGGCTCTCTACCACATCTACAAAGTCTTATGATTATCCCACATAAATTTCGCTTGTATCCCGCGGCTATTTTCCGCATACATAAGTGACGGTGCATGATGACAGACGGCAGCCATATTAGCTTTCTGAGCTAAAATGCTAAGAAAAGGAAATGAGGAATTCTTCTTCTTTGGTGTATTACGTGTCATCCATTGACTTCTCCAATGGATGTCTGCCACCTTCTGAAACTGGCAGATCAGTACAAATCAGTACAAATCCTCAATGGAGCCAATCATGTCAGAGTGAGATGACAGATGCAGCGCCGCACTCTGCCACTAGGGGCACGCAAAATCTCACACTCAAAAGGTTAATAATTGGATTATGCCTCCAGAGCCAAGGATAGCCAAGAACCATTGGGGAAGACAAAACTGGGAGAACCAGGAACTAGAGTTCCTTCCGATAGTTCCTGGAAAGGAGGATGGAGATTGGCACCGTGCTCTTGGTGACTACCGTGACCTCCCGGCCAGAAATGGTAGTGATTCTCTGATTGTGGGGCAATTTGCTTGTGGGAATGCCCATCTGCCGAATGAACTGGGCAGAAATGAAATTACTCTCAGACCCCGAGTCAACCAACGCCATAGTCCTCCTCTCGACCCCCGGCAATTGCACAAGGGCTGAAATTGAAAAGTTACAGGGGGGAGTAGATTTGGTCCTGCCTGCCAGACCCCCCATGGTTACTGATGGGGCATGTCTTTTGGCCGCTGGTGGCATTTGTCCCAACTGTGGTTCACCAAACCGCAGTACGCGCATGCGCCAGCCCTTCGCCTTCGCTCATCATCGGTCAAATGCCGAGAGAGCTCCATCGGCTCGGGTGGGGAGCCGGTGCCGCCACTATTAGTAACCATGGCGGGCGCATGCTCAGCGAGTGGGCGAGAGGAGGACTCGCACTATCTCGCGCGCTCACGGTACCAGTTATCTAACCATACAGCCTGATCTATAAGACCGTCGAGAGTCGCAGGGACAGGGTGAACTGCCAGATTATCACGGAGATGAGCGTTTAACCCACAAAGAGGCACATTTGAAAGTTTATTAAATTTCAAAATAAACGCACAGCTATGGAAACAGTCACTCGCCAGAGGAATCCACCTGTGGAAAGAAGACGAGAGCTGTGAGAGGAGAAACGGAGTAAGGGGAAATGGGCCACTTACTTGGGTTCCAAAAGAGAACCGGCAGGGCCCCAGCAGGAAATAGACAAACCAGTAGGGTGAGGGGAATGAGCTGATGGTGCCTGACCGGGTGGAGGTTGGAAGCTGAGGAATGGTGGAGATGTGGCAGGAGAGCGCACGCAGTCCTGGAGACACACCTGCACGGTGGCAGCAACCTGAGAAGGAGAGAAAAACAAGGTGAGACAATGTGTTGACACTTGTCAAATAATACTTGCTTGTCCTTTCACAGGCAGTATACCCAGACGAGCCAGCGTTGAGTGCGCGGAGAGAGCCTCCTTAAGTATGCTGGCTGATGAGCGGGAGCAGGTGCGTCTTCTGCCTCAGGTGAAATGATGAGTTGGTGAAAGTGAGACGGGACTGGAGGGGCGCGCTCTCGCTGCCCATGACAAGACATCTCTATTCAATGCACTTAAAAGATGCAGAACTGTCAGAAGCCAAAATAAGACTGAAAGAAAGTTTTGGGATCTGGATTTAGAAATAGAAACAAAATGCAAGGTACTGAGAAAACTGTACCTGGGGATCCAGAAACTGGAAAGAGATGTAACTGAATATTTCATTACACACTGTAACCATGTCTGTAAAATTATGTATTAATCTTTTTTTTCCTCTTCAGCTTCGAGGTGACTACAAGTGACTGAAATTTAAATAAACAAATAAATCGTACAAAAAAAAAATAAACCTTCAACACTGTGGTATCCTCCCATCTACATGACTTTCCAGTACACTATTTTGTAGAGCCAGTTTAAGTGAAACTAACCTGTGATCTGGAAAGATAATGGTGTGCTGTGACAGTGATGCCATAAAATGTACTTACAGGAACATCACCAGACATTCATGATGTCAGTGGCTGCAGCAATATAGGCTGTGTATCATCACACTTCAGACAGTAATATAAATGACTATCTTCATAAACAAGTGTAATGCTGGGCCTGACAGTAATAATGATAACCACATGGATGATGGCAAAAATGATTGGTTTAATTAAAAGAACAGTGGGCATACTTACTGCAAATGACAACATACTGTATATTCAATTCAATTCAATTCAACTTTATTTATGTAGCGCCATTTCACAACAACAGTCATCTCATAGCATTATCAACTGTAGGGGGAACCCCCACAGTTGCAGAAAGACCCCAGCAATCAGGCGATCCCCTGTGAGCAAGCACTTGGCGACGGTGGAGAGGAAAAACTCCCTTTTAACAGGAAGAAACCTCCAGCAGAACCAGGCTCAGGGAGGGGCAGTCATCTGCTGTGACTGGCTGGGGGGTGAGGGGACAGAAAAGATAAAAAGAACAGACATGTAGAGAGCAAACTGTTACGACCCGAGCACAGGTTCTGATCGCGCTCGGGCTAAGTTCAACTCGCTGCCGGCCTTGACAGCTGTGGGTTGTATTCTGGCCTCACCGGGCTCTTATTGTGAAGGTGCTCGGTGGGGCTTCCGCCTGTCAAGGCTGGTCAGCTGTGCGTCGTTACTGCTCGTTAGTGTTCGCCTTTAAAAGCGAGCGCTGGTGACAGTAATGTCGCAGGAGTATTGGTCAACATCTCGTCAGTATTTTTTTTTTTTTTTTTTTTTTTTTTTTTTGAATGATGACTAAACTTTTATTGATAAAAATTACATACAGCTGTGGACAAAATTGTTGGGACCCCTCTGTTAATGAAAGAAAAACCCACAATGGTCACAGAAATAACTTGAATCTGACAAAAGTGGTAATAAATAAAAATTCTATGAAAATTAACCAATGAAAATCAGACAATGCTTTTGAATTGTGGTTCAACAGAATTATTTTAAAAAACAAACTCGTGAAACAGGCCTGGACAAAAATGATGGTACCCCTAACTTAATATTTTGTTGCACAACGTTTTGAGGCAATCACTGCAATCAAACGATTTCTGTAACTGTCAATAAGACTTCTGCACCTCTCAGCAGGTATTTTGGCCCACTCCTCATGAGCAAACTGCTCCAGTTGGCTCAGGTTTGAAGGGTGCCTTCTCCAGATGGCATGTTTCTACTCCTTCCACAGATGTTCAATAGGATTTAGATCAGGGCTCATAGAAGGCCACTTTAGAATAGTCCAATGTTTCGCTCTTAGCCATTCTTGGGTGTTTTTAGCTGTGTGTTTTGGGTCATTATCCTGATGCAAGACCCATGACCTGCGACTGAGACCAAGCTATCTGACACTGGGCAGCACATTTCTCTCTAGAATTCCTTGATAGTCTTGAGATTTCATTGTACCCTGCACAGATTCAAGACATCCTGTGCCAGATGCAGCAAAGCAGCCCCAAAACATAACAGAACCTCCTCCATGTTTCACAGTAGGGACAGTGTTCTTTTCTTGTATGCTTCATTTTTGCATCTGTGAACATAGTGCTGATGTGCCTTGCCAAAAAGTTCCAGTTTTGTCTCGTCTGTCCATAGGACATTCTCTCAGAAGCTATGTGGCTTGTCAACATGCAGTTTGGCAAATTTTAGTCTGGCTTTTTTATGATTTGTTTTCAACAGTGGTGTCCTCCTTGGTCGTCTCCCATGAAGTCCACTTTGGCTCAAACAATGACAGATGGTGTGATCTGACACTGATGTACCTTGACCTTGGAGTTCACCATGAATGTGTTTAGAGGTTGTTCTGGGCTCTTTTGTTTCCATTCATATTGTCCGTCTCTTCCATTTTTCATCAAGTTTCCTCCTGCGGCCACGTCCAGGGAGGTTGGCTACAGTCCCATGGATCTTAAATTTCTGAATAATATGTGCAACTGTAGTCACAGGAACATCAAGCTGCTTGGAGATGGTCTTATAGCCTTTACCTTTAACATGCTTGTCTATGATTTTCTTTCTAATCTCCTGAGACAACTCTCTCCTTTGCTTCCTCTGGTCCATCTTTAGTGTGGTACACATCATGTCACAAAACAGCACAGTGACTACTTGTCACCCTTTAAATAGGCCGATGAACTGATTACAAGTTTGTAGACACCTGTGATGTTAATTAGAGGACACATCTTGGTTGAACATGTCCTTATGGTCACATTATTTTCAATCTTTTCTAGGGGTACCATCATTTCTGTCCAGGCCTGTTTCATGAGCTTGCCCTTTTTGTAACTTAAGATTTTTATTCATTTTTCATCATATATATTGCATTCAGATCACAGTCTATATTTAAAAAACAAAGGAACATGGTAGAATTCTGGAAACAAATGAAGGCTATGAGCTCCCACCGGTCTGTCAGATCAAACACTATTGATGGTGTGACTGGTGACGTTAATATTGCTGAAAAGTGGAAATGTCAATATGAAGCTATTTTCAACTCAGTCAAGAATGTTTCAATGAAGGATTCTGTTATGCATGATATTCGTCTGTATAACGACATGTTTGATGCCTCTGATATTTCTGCTGTTACTCCTGTTGAAGTTGATTCACTGATCAAAGTTCTCAAGAAAGGCAAATCAGCTGGCCCTGACTGTCTCACCAGTGAATGCCTCATCAACGCTGATTTCAATTTGTGTATTCTGTTGTCATTGTGTTTTAACTGTATGTTTGTTCATGGTTACATGCCAGATATGTTGATGGACTCTATTATTATTCCTTTAGTGAAAAACAAGTGTGCCAGTCTTTCTGATATGAACAACTACAGACCTATAGCTATTGCAAATGTTATATCTAAACTGTTAGAGGGTTTATTCCTGAACAGAAGTGAGGATTATCTGTGGACAAACGACAATCAGTTTGGTTTCAAATCAGCTCTTTCAACTGACAAGGCTGTTTACCTACTCCATGAATTTGTTGACTACTTCAGAAGCCATTCCACTAGTGTCTATGCTACGTTCCTAGATGCTAGCAAAGCTTTTGACAGGATTAACCACTGGTGTTTGTTCAGAAAACTGATCGATCGAGGTATTCCTATTTACATTGTTAGCATCCTGCTATACTGGTACAGAAGGCAGTCTATGGTTGTTAGATGGGGCAATGTCACCTCATCCAAATTTCATGTGACCAACGGTGTTAAACAAGGTGGTATACTGTCACCCTTGTTGTTTAATGTCTATGTTGATGATCTCAGTGTACTGTTGAACAATACTAATGTGGGCGGCTCCTTTAACGGTGCACTGTTAAATCACATTTTCTACGCTGATGACCTCTGTTTGTTAAGTTTGTCTACTGCAGCGATGCAACATCTCCTTTCGGTATGTGAAAAATTTGGTGAAAAAAATGACATCCTGTTCAACTGTACTAAATCTATGTGTATGGCTTTCAAACCAAAGGGTGTCAATACGTCGAATCCTGTTATGCCACTCTGTGGTAATAGCTTGAACTTTGTTGAAAAAGTCAAATACCTAGGTGTGTGGATTGAATCTGATAAGACCAATGTTGATTGTAACAGGCATCTCAGGAAACTGTACGCTCAAACAAATTTACTGTTGCGAAATTTCCATAGATGTTCTCCTGATGTCAAATGTATGTTGTTCAAGACCTTCTGTACCTCAATGTACTGCTCGCCTTTATGGTTTAATAGCAATGTTGCTGTTAGGAACAAAATCCGCATTGCATATAATAACTCCCTAAGAAGGTTGTTAGATGTACCACGAAGGTCGAGTGCAAGCAAGATGTTTGTGTCTGTGAACATTCCGTCTTTTGGCGAATTGATACGTAAGAATGTTTACAGTTGTTTGAGAAGGTTGCTGGCATGTAACAATCATCTTATATCAGCAATTGTCAACTCGTCACTCCCACTTCATTCCAGCATTTGGAAATGGTGGCGTTCCATTTTATACTGAGCCCATTATTGCATGTTATTGTTGTTACAAGAGCGCCGAGTGTCTGCTGATCTGTATATACTTTTATTTATTTATTTATTTATCTATTTTCTACTCGTTTTAGTTTTGCTCATAATATGAACCCTGAGTTTGAAATAAACGTTTGAATTTGAAAGGGGCTAGAGTAAAAAAGAAAAAGAAAAAAAAAAAAAAGGGGGGGGGGACAAATGTTGGAGCATCAAGTTTTTAGTTTCCATCTCTTAATTCTTCTGGTTTTTCCAGCGTCTTTGGTTATTCTTTCAATATCTGTCTCGTTGTTGCACTTTGTAGTGTGTCCATTTCCGCCATTTTTTTTCCCCATAGTCCTTCTTGCATTCTTTGTCGATATGTTAGTTTTTCCATCATACGTATGTCCTCAATAATGTCAGTCCATTGCACTTGGTCAGGAAAAACTTCTGATCACCATTTTTTTGTGATTGTTTTTTTACATGCAATCAACAAGATTTTAACTAGATATCTGTCCTCAGCCTGTATAACATTGTCTCTTTTAAGATCACATAGGTACATCAGGTTACAGTTCATTGGTATATTATATCCTAATATCCTCTGTATTGTCACATGTATAGATTTCCAGAATGATAGATTTTGCAGCATTTCCAAAACATATGTGAGTGGGTCTGCATTTTGAGCCCCACATCCCCTCCAGCATAAAGATTGGGTATTTGTTATATTTCCTTGAATCTGTGGTGTTATGAAAAAGCGAATCAGGTTTTTCCATCCAAATTCCCTCCATGTCCTTGAATTTGTTGATGTGTGTTGTGTTTTCCATATTTCCTGCCAGCTTTCTTCTGTTATGTTTAAATTGAGCTCTTTCTCCCATTTCTCCTTTATATAGTTACTTGAATGTTTGTTTGCCATAAGTTCTGATATAGCTTTGAAATAATTCTTATTTTATTTCCTGTATATGAGCTTAAAATGAATTGTATAATCTCGCTCACATCTGTTTGGAGGTTATGCCTAATCTTCTTCATATAATAGTCTCTCATCTGCAGATATCTGAAGAATTCCGATCTTTCTAGTTTAAATTTTCTCCTGATGTTTACAAAGCTCCCGAGATCTTTTTTTCCGATATTGCCCCATGCTGTGATTCCCTTGTTCACCAGATTTTTGTATCCCCTATCTTGTTTTGCCGGCTCAAACTGACTGTCAAATGCTACCCATTTCAATAGTTTTATGTCTTCCTTTATATTATACTTTTGTACTATTTTATACCACAGTTCTAAAGTAAATTTAGATCTTTCGATCCAAGATGGCGCCCACAGCGGTCGACATGGTGCTTCGCTGCGCTCTTTGTTTGTTTTTGTTTGTCAATTGTGTGTCTGCTTGCACTTATACCCGTGAAGAACTTTTAAATATCAGGACTTTCACCCCCACGGACCTCCTCCCAGTTTTTCTAGCCCCTGCCGCCGATCTGGTTTATTGTTTGGCTCGGAAAGTGAGACGGCGGAAGAGAGGAAGACGAGCGGGCGCTCTCGTGCGACTTCGCAGGGAGAGGCTCGCGAACGGCGCTGCCTGGCATATTTCTGTCCAATACCAACTCTCTCACTAACAAGGTGGATGAACTGAGACTGCTGATGCGTTTTAAGGACCTCGCCTCCTCAGCTGTCCTCTGCTTTACTGAGACCTGGCTCCGGGAAAATATACCGGACAGCGCGCTGCGCCTCGACGGCTTCCAGCTCTTCCGTGCTGATCGTGACACAGAGCTTTCCGGCAAGACCACAGGAGGCGGAGTCTGCTTCTACATCAACTGCATCTGGTGCTCTGATGTAACGGTAATTTCCAAACACTGTTCTCCTGCCTTGGAATTTCTTGTTATCAATTGCAAGCCCTTCTATTCCCCGCGGGAGTTTGCTTCTTTTATACTGATCGCTGTGTATGCCCCTCCCGACGTGGACACGCGCGAAGCTCAGCGCGTGCTCGCGGATCACATTCAACACACAGAGCGGAGTTTTCCAGACTCGCTGATTATTGTGGCTGGCGACTTTAATCAGTGCAATCTGAGCCACGATCTCCCCCGCTACAAACAGTTTATTAAATGCCCCACCAGAGGATTAACACACTGGATCACTGTTACACCACAGTGAAAGACGCATATCGCGCTGTCCCTCGAGCTGCGCTGGGATTATCTGATCACGTGATGGTTCACCTCATTCCCACATACAGACAGAGATTGAAGCTCACTAAACCTGTTGTAAGCACTACGAAGATACGGACCAGTGAAGCTGAGGAGAAGCTGGAAACGTGCATGGAAATATCTGACTGGGGCATGCTTAAAGGAGCCACGCATGATCTGGATGAGTACACGGACACTGTGAACTCATATATCCACTTTTGTGAAGAGAACATTCTTCCATCACGCACCAGGGTGAGTTACTCTAATGACAAACCCTGGTTCACAGCTAAGCTCAGACAGATCAGGAAGGAGAAGGAAGCAGCGCTGAAAAGTGGAGACAGGGACTGCTACAGGGAGGTTAAATACCGGTTTAACAGAGAGCTGAAGAGGGCTAAATCTGTGTACTCAGAGAGACTCCAGCAGCAGTTCACTGCTAATGATTCGGCTTCCGTGTGGAGAGGACTGAGGCAGATCACCAACTATCGGCCTCAGGCTCCTAAAGGTCAGGATGACAAAGCCCTTTGTCAGAGACTGTCCCAACACTATGCCCGTTTTTGACACCTCGTCATCTGTGTCCAACTCCCCCCCTCCCTCCAGCTCCCCAGCCTCCACATTCCCTACTTCATTTAAGGCACCCCCCCCTCCTCCCCCCCTCCCCTTATCATCAGTGAGCAGGATGTGCTCAAACAGTTCTCCAGACTGAACCCGCGCAAGGCCCCCGGCCCGACGGCGTGTCTCCCTCCACCCTGAGACTCTGTGCGAAACAGCTGGCTCCTGTATTCACAGACATTTTTAACACCTCCCTTAAGTTATGCCACGTGCCATCCTGCCTCAAATCCTCCACCATCATCCCTGTCCCCAAGAAGCCACGGATCACTGGACTTAATGACTACAGACCTGTAGCGCTCACCTCTGTAGTCATGAAGTCCTTTGAGCGCCTGGTCCTGTCCCACCTCAAGTCCATCACCACCCCTCTCCTGGACCCGCTGCAGTTTGCCTACCGAGCCAACAGGTCTGTAGACGATGCAGTCAACCTGGCCCTCCACTCCATCCTGCAGCACCTGGACTCCCCGGGAACCTACGCCAGGATCCTGTTTGTGGACTTCAGCTCCGCATTCAACACCATCCGCCCCGCTCTGCTCCGGGACAAGCTGTCCCTGCTCAACGTGCCTGACTCCCTCTGCAGGTGGATCATCGACTTCCTGACGGACCGGAGGCAGCATGTGCGGCTGGGAAAGACTGTCTCAGACTATACTAGCATCAGCACCGGATCACCCCAGGGCTGTGTACTTTCCCCCCTACTCTTCTCCCTTTACACCAACTCCTGCACCTCCAGCCACCAGTCTGTCAAGTTGATCAAGTTTGCGGACGACACCACCCTCATCGGGCTCATCTCCAACGGCGACGAGTCCGCCTACAGGAGAGAGGTGGCCCAGCTGGCGTCCTGGTGCAGCAATAACAACCTGCAGCTGAACGCTCTGAAGACAGTGGAGATGATTGTAGACTTCAGGAAAGTCACTACTCCTCTGCCCCCCCTCACCCTCTCAGGCTCTTCCATCACCACTGCTGATTCCTTCCGCTTCCTAGGCACTACCATCACCAGGGACCTCAAATGGGAGCTGACCATCAGCTCACTCATCAAAAAAGCCCAGCAGAGGATGTTCTTCCTGCGGCAGCTGAGGAAGCTCAAGCTACCCACCAAGATGTTAGTGCAGTTCTACACAGCCATCATCGAGCCCATCCTCACCACCTCCATAACCGTGTGGTACGCAGGAGCCACTGCCAGGGACAGACTAAGGCTGCAGCGCGTCGTGCGCACTGCTGAGAAGGTGATCGGCTGCAAGCTCCCATCTCTCCAGGATCTGTACATCTCCAGGACCCGGAGGCGTGCTGGCCGGATCATAGCCGATCCCTCACACCCTGGTCACGTACTGTTTGCCCCCCTCCCCTCTGGTAGAAGACTTCGGTCCATCCAGACTAAAACCTCCCGTCACATGAACAGCTTCTTCCCCTCTGCCATTAGACTGCTGAACACTAAGTGACTCTCGTGCACCATGTACAGCAGCTCAACCAGACTCATGTCAATCATCACTGTTTTCTTCCTGCATTACCGACTGCACTATATAGTTCTCCACAGTATCTGCTGCTGGCTAATATATATTTTAACTGTTGACCAGTATCACTTAATCTTATCCTACACTTTATTACATGTATAGTTTATTTCTCTTATCTTATCATGTTTAATGTTGCAGCATTGTACCGAGACAAATTCCTAGTTTGTGTACTACATGAACAATGGCAATAAACCTGATTCTGATTCTGATTCTGATTCTAAATTTAGTGATTGGGTCTATTTGTTTGATTTGCTTATATGCATCTTTATCTCCTATTATGCTTTGTACTGGGAGTCCCTCAATTTCCTTTTCCATTTCTTTCCATTTTGCCTCATATCCCTCGTCGCACCAACATATGATATATCTTATTTGTGCTGAGTAGTAATATTCTTTTAGACTCGGTAGGCCCATGCCTCCTTTCTCTTTTGGTAACTGGAGAGTTTTATATTTCACTCTTGGTTTTTTACCTCCCCAAACAAATCTCGATATCATCCTGTCCCACTTTGAGAATTGGGTATCTGGAATCTCTGTTGGTAGAGCCTGGAAGAGGTAAAGTACTCTAGGTTGTATGCTGATTTTGACTGTCTCAATTTTTGAATTCAGATCCATATTTAAGATTGACCATCTATCAATATCTTTTTTTATTTCTTGTTCCAACCTATCATAGTTTGCTTTATAGATTTTGCTTAGATCTTTAGGTATGTTCACTCCAAGGTATTTTATTTCTTTTTGTTTCCAGTTTAGTTTGATCTTATCAGTTATCTGGTTTAGAGGGTTATAGTGGAATGTCAGTATTTGTGTTTTTGTTATGTTTATCTTGTATCCTGATAATTTTCCAAAATTTTCTATCAAGTTCATCATTTCCATTATTGATTCATCTGGTTGTTCAAGGTAAACTATAATATCATCTGCAAATAGCCCAATCTTGTGTTCCGCCCCCTTTATTGTTACACCTTTTAATTTCTTATTTTGTCTTATCGCTTGAGCCAGTGGCTCTATGAACAGAGCAAACAAGGTGGGCGATAAGCAGCATCCCTGCCTAGTTGATCTTTGTATATTTACTTTGTCTGTTAAGCTACCGTTTATCTTGATTCTTGCCACAGGTTCTTGATACAGCGTCCTTATGCATTGTACTGATTTTTCGTTAAATCCAAAGCGTTCCAGCACACTATATAGGAATTTCCAGTTAACCCTGTCAAATGCTTTTTCTGCGTCTAAACTCATTATTACTGCGCTTTTCTTTTCTTTATGTATTTGATTAATTATATGTATTGTTCTCCTGATATTGTCATGTGTTTGGCGTCCCTCTATGAAACCAGTTTGATCATCTTCTATCAATTCCGTCAAGAATGTCTTTATTCGTTTACATATAATTGTTGTATATATTTTATAATCCACATTTAATAAAGAGATTGGCCTATAGTTTCCGCATTGTTCTCTATCTTTCCCTGGCTTTAAAATGACTGAAATAATGGCTTCGTTCCATGATGGAGGTATTTTGTTGTTGTTCAACGTCCAATTAAATGACTTTAGAAGCTGTGGCGTGAGTTCTTCTATAAACAGTTTATAAAACTCAGAGGGGTATCCATCACTACCTGGTGATTTACCGTTTTTAAGTGACTTAATCACATCTCTAATCTCTTGTGTTGTTATTTCTGCTGTTAGCTTTTCATTTTGTTGATTTCCTATTGATGGCAAGTCCAATGTGCATAGAAATTTTTTAATATCTTTAGTATTTGTTTCTTCAGGTTGCGAGTATAGTTCTTGGTAGAAATTATGGAATATTTCTTCGATGTTTTCTGGGTTAACTGTGGTTTTATTTGTGGTGGGGTCTTTAATCTTATATACATTATTCATTGTTTGTTGTTTTCTTATCCGTTTTGCCAGCAGTTTTGTGGCTTTTGGTCCCGTTTCATAATATTTTTGCTTTAGATATCTATTTTTCCTTTCAATTTCATCCATTTGTGTTTCTTTTATCTTTATTTTTTCTTCTTTAATTTCTTGATATATTTTTGGGTCATTTGTGCTTTGATGTTTATGTTCTAATTCCCTTAGTCTCTCACATCTTTGTTCATATGCTTCCAGTTTAGTCTTATTTGCTTTTCCTGTTTCAACAATTAATTTACCTCTTAACATGGCTTTTAGTGCATCCCATAGTATTGTTGGGTCCACTTCTTCATTGTCATTCTCTTGGATATATTCATTTATGTTTACTTTTATTCTTTCTTTCATTTTATCATCATTTAACAGTCCTACATTAAGCTTCCATGTTGTTTGTCGTTTTCTATTGTTTAAATTTATTTCCATGTATATAGGATTATGATCTGATATTTCTGCCCCTCCAATCCAACAATTCTCACCCTGTGTCTGTCACCTTCATTCATAAGGAAGTAATCTATTCTAGAGTGTACTTTATGGACTGCTGAATAATGTGTATAGTCTTTTTCGAGTGGGTGCAGGTCCCTCCAAATGTCTACCATACCCATTTCTGCCAGTGAGGTTCTTATGAACTTTGTTACATGTTTTTTTGTCTTCTTAACACTTGTTGTATCAACTTCATGATCCATGACAGCATTTAAGTCTCCTCCACAAATTAAGACTCCTTCACTGTGTGTTGCTATGAGATCAAACAGATGTTGAAAAAAAACCCTTGTCACTTTCTGGTGGGGCATAGATGTTCACTAATGTGATCTGCATTCCATCTATTCTACCCTTTATTATTACATACCTGCCTTCCTTATCCTGGATTTCCTGTTCACATTCAAATTGTATTTTATTTGAGATTAGTATCATAACCCCCCTTTTAGTTCCTCCCTTAAATGAACTGTAGTAGGAGTTCTTATAGCCAAATCTCTTTAGTTTCACATGTTCTGTCTTGCTCAAATGTGTCTCTTGCATAAATATAATTTCGGCTTTTTCCTTCTTGAATTTTCTTATTATTCTTTCCCTTTTAACAGGTGAGTTCAGACCATTCACGTTTAGTGTTATTATCTTAAGATTTTTACCCATAATCATGTTTTTCCATTTTTTTAACTTGTGCTCCTAGCCCCTTTAACAACAAAAATAACACATATTTATATAAAAACACATTAAAAAATCTCGACCTCCGTACTTTGGGCCTTTCTTCTGCCCACTGGTCCCTGTTGGTGGGTGGAGGGAATGTCCTCACCGAGTGTAGGGCCCTCCCTAGACCTGTATTTACTATCCAAGAAATAGTCATTAGTCTAGAAATGTCCAACAAATATCACTTAAACCTCTCCTAGCCGTCTGTTTCTCTTTTACCATGTCTTCTTGGCCTTCATTTCTTCTGTGTCTTTCTTAATCTTTGTGATAATCTAGGCTTTCAGTTGAAAACCTTGTAGTCTTTCCTGGGCCCGCTGCTCCACGTCTCCCCCCGTCTTTTGCCGTTCACTCGCCTCCACTCCGGCTGTCGTGATGCGTTCAGGGCTGCCGCTGCTCCAACCGTTTCCTCCGGCACGTACACCTCAAGGCCCCGCTCCATCATGTCCTGCGCTGCCTCTCTGGCTGTGTTGTATGTCCTCATGCCGTTCTCCCAATGAATCCTCATCTTCGTTAGCGGCGTTTGGAATCTAATTTTTTTTTCTTTCAGCGTTTTTTTAATGTTGGCATATTTCTTCCGCTGCTGCACAATTTCTGCCGGGTAGTCATGATCAAAGAATATCTGCTTGTCGCTGATTCGTATCTTTTTTTTCCACGCTCGTGTCAGGATTCTTTCCTTTACATCATATTTCAGAAAGTTTACCACAACTGACCTGGGTGTAGAGTGTGGGTTCGGGTTCTGTGCCGAGGCTCTGTGCGCTCGTTGAATCTGCAGATCCGCTTCGCTGGGCAGTTCCAGCTCTTTTTTTAAGAACTGATCCATGAATTTCGTCATCGAGTTGCCTTCAATGCCCTCCGGGATCCCGAAGATGCGTATATTGCCCCGTCTGGACCTGCTCTCCAAGTCGGTTACTTTCTCCTGCATCCTCTGCATTTGTGCCGTCAGGGTCTGCAGCTGTTCGCTTGCCTCGCTATTCCAATCTTCCAGCTCTGATATTCGGGCCTGTGCTTCTGTCATACACGCCCGCTGAGAGCGCAGCTCCTCCATGTTTTCTGCTAGCTTGCGCTCCATTTCTCTTCAGAGGCCCATAATTTCCTCCTTAATCTCTTTTTTCAGCTCCTCCTTAAGAGCCGCTAAATCCTGTTGTAGCTGCCGTTTGAAGTCTCTCAACTCTTTACCCAAACTGGCGATGCTAGTGTTCATGCTATCGAGTTTTGTGTCCTCCATTTTCTCTGCTGCAGTCACCTCGTTTTTTTGGGCCCCGTGTTCAGCGGTTTCTCCTGCGTTGTTGAAGAGGAATTCTTTAATTTTACTCTGCTTTTGTCCTTGTGCCCGGCTCCTTCGTGTTTTCATCCCTTAGTTTATTGATCCGCTTATGTCGAGTTGGCCATTTACCGATGATTTTTATTCCGGCTAGGGAGAGCTCTCTGTTTAAGCGTTATGTCTCTCCGCCATCTTCCCGGAAGTCCCAACATCTCGTCAGTATTGTCACTTTGTCAACGTCTTGTCAAGCTATGGTCTTCACCTCGTCAAGCTTTGTCTGAGCTTCGTGAGACCTTCATGTCAGGTTCGTGTTCCCTAGTTATGTCACAGTTTAGCTCGTAGTGGCTGGGGGCAGCCCTGCGAGCCCAAGTATTAGTTTGTGTGTGTTTGTGCCGAGTACGGCTCACAGTCTTGTCCTGTCACGTCTTGTACAAATAAAACATCATCGCAAAAACTCACTGGTGGACTCTTGGCGTCTCATGGTGATCCGCGAGGATCACCGCATGACACAAACAGCACGATGGGGACTCAATCTATGGGAGAGAACAAACAGATGTTAATGACCAGCAAAAAAAAAAAAAAAAAAATTTCATTGAGAGTGAAGAAAGGAGTGAGGCCCAATGCGTTATTGGAGGTCCCCCGGCTGACTAAACCTATTAGCAGCATAACTAAGGGAGGGCTCAGAAACACATGATCCCTCCCTAATTGTAGGCTATATCAAAAAGGTAGGTTTTAGCCCTATTCTTAAAAACAGAGATCGAGTCTGACTCCCGAATCCAGATTGGCAGCTGGTTCCACAGGAGAGGAGCTTGATAACTGAAGGCTCTGCCTCCCATTGTACTTTTGGAGATTCTAGGTATTACAAGTAATCCTGCATTTTGGGAGCGTAGTGCTCTGTTAGGATAATATGGTAGTATCAGATCTTTTAAATAAAAAGGAGCCTGATTGTTTAGAGCTTTGTAAGTAAGAAGAAGGATTTTAAACTTAATTCTAAACTCTATGGGAAGCCAATGAAGGGAGGCCAGAACCGGAAAGATATGATCTCGCTTTCTAGTACCTGTTAAAACTCTTGCTGCAGCATTTTGGATCAGCTGAAGACTTTTTAAAGATGTTTTAGGACAGCCTGATAATAAAGAATTACAATAATCTAATCTCAAGCTAACAAAAGCGTGGATCAGTTTCTCAGCATCACTCTGAGACAAGATGCTCCTAATCTTGACAATATTATGCAAATGATAGAAGGCAGTCTTAGAAACGAATTTAATATGTGAATTGAAGGACAGATCTTGATCAAAAATAATTCCAAGGTGCCTCAAAGAGCTATTAAGAGAAAGAGTAACCACATCCAAACTGAAAGTTTGATTTGGAAAGGTATTTCTAAGGTTTTTTGGACCAACAAGAATGACTTCAGTCTTATCTGAATTTAATAGCAGGAAATTACAAGTCATCCAAGCTTTGATTTCCTTAAGACAGGCTTCTAACTTGGCAAATTGATTACTATCATCTGGCTTCACTGACAGGTATAATTGTGTGTCATCTGCATAACAATGAAAATGTATACAGTGCTTTCTAATAATGTTGCCTAACAGAAGCATATATAAACTAAAAAGAGTAGGGCCTAGCACAGATCCCTGTGGAACTCCATGACTAAGCTTTGAGTTGAAAGAAAACTCATTATTTACATGAACAAACTGGAACCTATCAGATAAATAAGATCTAAACCACTGCAACGAAGTTCCATTAAGTCCAACATAGTGTTCTAATCTATCAAGTAGAATATTATGATCAATAGTATCAAAAGCTGCACTAAGATCTAAAAGGACAAGTACAGAAACCAGTCCATTATCAGATGCGATGAGGAGGTCGTTAGTGACCTTCGCTAAGGCTGTTTCAGTACTATGATGGATTTTAAACCCAGATTGAAACTCTTCAAGTAAACCATTTCCCTGCAGGTGGTCAAATAATTGCGTAGCAACAACTCTTTCTAAGATTTTTGAAATGAAAGGAAGATTAGAGATTGGTCTATAGTTAGCTAAAGCTCCTGGATCTAGCGTTGGCTTTTTGAGCAAGGGTTTAATTACAGCCATTTTAAAAGCCTGCGGTACATGGCCTAAAGTTAATGAAGAATTGATTATATGAAGAATAAAGCTACCAATAAGTGGAAAGACTTCTTTAAATAACCTGGTAGGAATAGGGTCTAAAAGACAAGTTGAAGGTTTGGATGAGGAAACTATTTTGTCTAACTCACAAAGGTCGATTGGAGTAAACTCATCAAGACAGACATCAGTTGAAGGATTTGTAGTAGTTACAGTATTTAAGTTAACTGTGGGAGGAATCTGATTGATTTTATCTCTGATGGATGAAATTTTATTATTGAAAAAGTTCATAAAGTCTGACTAGTAAGCTCTAAGGGAATGCTAGGATTGACAGAGTCCTGACTCTTTGTCAACCTGGCTACAGTGCTGAAAAGAAACCTGGGATTATTCTTGTTCTCTTCTATTAATGCAGAATAATAACTCATTCTAGCTTTTCTAAGAGATTTTTTATAAATTAAAAGATGATTTCTCCAAGCTAAATAGATTTCATCTAAATTAGTGGAGCGCCATTTTCTTTCTAATTGACGAGTCTTCTGTTTTAAGTATGAGTTTCTGTGTTGAACCAAGGAGTTAGAAATCTCTGATTAGACTTTTTCTTTTTTAAGGGGGCCACCAAGTCTAGAGTCTGATGCAGAGAAGCTGTAACACTATCCACCACGTTATCAATTACAGAAGGAGCAAGCTGTCTATAGCTTATTTCCGTTGTGTTGACACATGGCATAGAGGAAACAATCTGCATAAATTTGATAACAGCATCATCTGAGAGGCATCTACTGTAATAATATTTTTCTTTAGGAGCCAAATAGTCAGAAATAGTAAAATCAAAGGTTAACAGACAATGGTCTGGCAGTACAGGGTTATGAGGAGACACAACAAGATTTTCTATTTCTATGTCGTATGTCAGAACAAGGTCCAATGTATGGTGGAGGTAATGAGTAGAATTTCCTACTTTCTGAGAAAACCCAATCGAGTCTAATATTGAATTAAATGCCACATTAAGGCAGTCACTATCTACATCCACATGTATATTAAAGTCCCCTACTATAATTATTCTATCAGATTTCAGCACTAAATTGTCACGCCGCGCCATTCATCAGCGGCGCCACCTGCTCACGCACCTGACAATCATCAGCGGCGAGGGATAAAGGCCGTCTCGCCCGGAGGCTCGGCCTGAAGCCGTCAGACTTCGTCCCTCACCGTTGTGAGCATACTTCCCTTCAGCGTCACCATTTTGGTAAGAAGATCGCTTACCTCTTTTCTTCAGTCTTCTCCCCTGTGCACAGGTGGATTCCCCAGCGGCGGACATCTCCACTCCATCGCCCAATCCTCGCTGCTGTACAGAGCTCTCCAGGTGGCTGTCTTCCGGGCTTCGCCCCCTTGTTGTGCCAGCTGTCCTGACCCACCAAGTAAGTCCTTCTCTCGCCATAAATCCCTCCTGTGTTGGTGTATGCCCGTCACCCTCTCCCTGTGCTCTCTCCATAGGGTTGCTCGGCTGTACGGTCACCTGCCTCTGTGCCTGGAGCAGACACCATCACCAACACATTTACATCCCGCAGACACGCACTCACTCACTCCTGCTGTTAATAAACTCTTTGAACTACTCTAAGCCTGTGTGTGTGCGTCTCCTGAGCCGTGCGTTATGTCATAAATCAGCTAAGAAATCAGCAAATTCGGATAAAAATTCTGAGTAGGTTGATGGGGGACGATAAACTATGACAAATAAAATTGGGTTTAACCTAAAATTGCTAAAGTGCCCAATACTGAGGACCAGGCCCTCAAAGGAATTATAACATGTTTTTTGCTTTACATTAACTAGTAATTTGGAATGGTAAATTGTTGCTACTCCTCCTCCACGACCAGAACTTCTGGAATTTTGACAGTTTAAATAACCAGAGGGAGTTGATTCATTTAAACCAACATAATCCTCTTGCCCTAACCAAGTCTCTGTAAGGGATATTAAATCAATCTGATGGTCAATTAACAGATCATGAACTAACAGAGACTTGGGAGTTAGAGACCTAATATTTAATAAACCACATTTAATTTTTAAATTATGAGGAGGAACAGAGGCCAAATCATTCAATTTGGAGGCTTTATGTTTAATTTGAGTTTTACCAATATTTTGCTTAATCACTTTGGGATGCTTATATCTTATATTTTTATTTACTTTGGAGGGAGCAGACAGTGATTCTCTGATGGGGAAGACAGGGGCTAAGCTGAGGGGTGGCAGATGAAGAGGATCTGCAGAGAGGCGTGTAAGACTGTGACTCTGCTTCCTGGTCCCAACTCTGAGTAGTCAAGGTTTTGGAAATTTGGGTAAAAAAGATGTCAGATTGTTAGATAAATAAGAAGCACCATCCAAAGTGGGATGAATGCTGTGTCGTCTCATAAAACCAGGTTTTCCCAAAATGAGCTCCAATTGTCAATGTAGCCCACATCATTTGCAGGACACCACACAGACAGCCAGCAGTTCAAGGATGACGAGCGGCTAAACATGTCATCACTGGTCAGATTGGGGAGGGGCCCAGAGAATACTACAGTGGCAGACATCGTATATGTATGTATTATTTTAATGCAAATAGATATAAAGAAACTTTTCTCATCATCTCTTTGAGTTCCATTCAGTGTAGGATAATTAACATGCTGCAACTTATTTACAGTAGACCAATAACAGTGAAAAGCATTGATTTCTTATAGGACTGACCCTTGCACTGACAGATTAGTCACTAGGATTTATTTTAGCCTGACTCTTAGCTTACTCTGGACCAGGCTAACTGCAAAGAATAAATCTCCATAGCAAAAAATCTATAAATCTAAAATCTACTTTTATGCAACCAAATCCAGAATAGATTAAGACAGGATTACTTGAAAATCCTGATTTAATCCCTTATCTTGGTTTTATGCAATACTCTCAGGTAATGACTGGACCAAAAACATCCAAAACTCAACATGTTATGCTTACCTCAGTACTGTAATTCACATGATTTTGTTTCCACAAGCACAAATAGGAATGAAGCAGCCATTCTGAAACTGACAGCTATCTCATTTGTGGCTGTATTTGCCTATGATCCTTTTCAAAAAATTAAAATGCAACTTTGGATATTAATATTTCTTGCCTAGATGTCCATTTAATACAGCTTTCAAAAGTTGCCTTTTGTGACTGCAGGCTTATCAGATTTCCTTATTAGCACAGTTGGATTTCGGATGTCACTGTAAATTATTATTTGGTTCCACTTTCAGACAAATTCAAAGAAAGTTGTTGATTAAAACAGAATGATGCCTTTTTTTTTGTCTGACAACCCCAAATTATCCCTTTCAAACAGAAAAATATGAATTACAGAAAGTACAACAAAGAAGCGGAAAAAAAAACAGCAAAGGAGAGCAGGAAGGCTCCTTAATAATTCATGTAATGTTTTGTATATTTGGGCAGGCTACTCCAGTTTTAACGCTTTAAAGAAAGATGAATATGTACCCTAAGGATAATTTATTTTCCATCCATCCATCCATCTTCTACCGCTTAATCCTTTTTGGGTTGTGTGTGTGTGTGTGTGTGTGGGGGGGTGCTGGAGCCTGTTATGAGGGATTTTATTGTGGTAGGGCAGTGCGGTGGCAGAGTGGTTAACACTGTGGCAGCACAGCAACTCACCCTTGGCTGGGGGATCCTGGGTTCGATCCCAGCCCTCGACTAGCAGTGATCTGAGTGGAGTTTGCATGTTCTCCCCGTGTCTGCGTGGGTTTACTCCGGGATTTCTCTGGTTTCCTCCCACATGCCAAAAACATGCAAATTAGGTTAAATGGCATCAAAACTGGGGATTCTAAATTGTCCTTAGGTATGACTGTGAGAATGGTTGTGTGAACGGTTGTGTGTCTCTCTGTGTTGGCCCTGCAATGGATTGGCGATCTGTCCAGGGTGGACCCTGCCTCTCATCCAAAGATGCTGGGATAGGCTCCAGCCCCCTGTGACCCAAAAAGGATTAAGCGGAAGAAGATGAATGAATGAATGCAGTGTGATGATGTCACCTTCTGGTTGCATAATCACATCATTTTTTTGTATGTTTGTCACACTTAAATGTTTCAGATCATCAAACAAATTTAACTATTAGACAAAGATAACACAAGTAAACACAAAATGCAGTTTTTAAATGAAGGTGTTTATTATTAAAGGGGAAAAAAAATCTAAACCTACATGGCCCTGTGTGAAAAAGTGATTGCCCCCTAAACCTAATAACTGGTTGGGCCACCCTTAGCAGCAACAACTGCAATCAAGTGTTTGTAATAACTGGCAATGAGTGTTTTACAGCACTGTGGAGGAATTTTGGCCCACTCATCTTTGCAGAATTGTTGTAATTCAGCCACACTGGAGGGTTTTCAAACATGAAACCACCTTTTTAAGGTCATGCCACAGCATCTCAGTCGGATTCAGGTTAGGACTTTGACAAGGCCACTCCAAAGTCTTCATTTGTTTTTCTTAAGCTATTCAGAGGTGCACTTGCTGGTGTGTTTTGGATCATTGTCCTGCTGCAGAACCCAAGTGCGCTTCAGCTTGAGGTCACAAACAGATGGCTGGACATTCTCCTTCAGGATTTTTTGATAGACTGCAGAATTCATGGTTCCATTTAGCAAAACAGCCCCAGACCATCACACTACCACCACCATATTTTATTGTTGGTATGATGTTCCTTTTCTGAAATGCTGTGTTACTTTTATGCCGGATGTAATAGGACACACACCTTCCAAAAAGTTCAACTTTTGTCTCATCAGTCCACAGAGTATTTTCCCAAAAGTCTTGGGGATCATCAACATGTTTTCTGGCAAAACTGAGATGAGCCTTTATGTCTTTTTGCTCAGCAGTGGTTTTTGTCTTGGAACTCTGCCATGCAGGCCAGTTTTGCCCAGTCTCTTTCTTGTGGTGGAGTCATGAACACTGACCTTAACTGAGGCAAGTGAGGCCTGCAGTTCTTTGGATGTTGTTGTGGGGTCTTTTGTGACCTCTTGGATGAATCGTTGCTGTGCTGTTGGGGTAATTTTGGTCATCTGGCCACTCCTGGGAAGGTTCACCACTGTTCCATGTTTTCACCATTTGTGGATAATGGCTCTCACTGTGGTTCACTAAAGTCCCAAAGCTTTGGAAATGGCTTTATATCCTTTTCCAGACTGATAGATCTCAGTTACTTTGTTTCTCATTTGCTCCTGAATTTCTTTGGATTGCAGCATGATATCTAGCTTTTGAAGATCTTTTGGTCTACTTCACTTTGTCAGGCAGGTCCTGTTTAAGTGATTTTTTGATTGAGAACAAGTGTGGTAGTAATCAGACCTGGGTGTAGCTAGAGAAATTGAACTCAGCTTTCCAAATGTGATAAACCACAGTTAATTTATGTTTTAACAGGAAGTGGGCAATCACTTTTTCACCTAGGGCCATGTAGGTTTGGATTTTTTTTACCCTTAATAATAAACACCTTCATTTAAAAACTGCATTTTGTGTTTACTTGTGTTATTTTTGTCTAATATTTAAATTTGTTTGATGATCTGAAACATTTAAGTGTGACAAACATACAAAAAATGAGAAAACAGGAAGGGGGCAAACACTTTTTCACACCAGTGTATATGGGAGCATCTGCCATTAGGGGCTCTCTTGCCCGGACGACTCCACTGCGAACCTTATATACTGTATTGTGCTCAGTTCTTTAATAAAGCCCAGTTCCAGTGCAGCATCCTTGTCCATCTCTTTCATGCCAGGTTTATGGACATAACATTTGGCGACTGAGGATTAACCCATGGAGGCGTGTGTAACACCACTGCCTTTCTTCGAGCTCCCCGGGGAACCGCCAGTTCCATGGCCACGCTGGTTGGAAGCATTTGAAACTCACATCACAGCGTTGGACCTGGGGAAGCTGGATAAGGTGAGGATTTGAGCGCTACTTGTCCACAACCTAGGCATTAAGGGCCAAAAGATTCTCCAGACGCTTGGCGTGACGGACTCATATGATGACACCATGGAGCTGCTAGCTAACCATTTCACCACACTGGACAGCATGACGGTATGATGGATTCGCGTTCACCAGAGACGCCAAAGAGTCGGTGAGCCACTTCAGCAGTTCGTTGCTGACCTAAGACAGTTAGCTAGTGTGTGCCATTTTGGGCCGCTGGAGGATGAGATGGGGCAGGACTAATTGGCCAAACACATGTGTAGTGCTGGGCTACAGGCTAGGTTGCTAACAGTGCCTAATGACTCAACGCTAGCTAGAGCAGTGCAGCTAGCTGTTCAGTTGGAGGCCGCAGATAAGCTAGCCTCAGAGTTAAATTGGCACCAGTCACAGAAGATACTGGAACAATGTTGGCGAATGCGGTGGACTCGGAGGACGAAGGGAGCATGGCAGAAGACTACGAGGCTAATGCGGTGAACCTTAGGTCTGCTCCGAGAGGCCCCATCTGTGGGGGTTGTGGGTCTCTGATGCACCAGATTAAAGCACGAGTGTTCCCGGCAAGAAGAAAGCGGTGCAGCAAGTGTGGGCGCATGAACCATTTTGCCAAGGTATGCCGGCCTTCAGCGCCATGGAGCCCACCAAGTAAGCCAGCCCGCCCGCCTACAATGACTATCCACTTGGTGAGTCCCAATGCCAATGGTTATTCCTATTGCATTGTGGAAATGGACGGTGTAGCTTTACCATTACTACTCAACACGGTGGCGGTGCACTCAATGCTGAACTGGGCCATTGTGAAAAAGTTTTTTCCACATCACAGAATCAGGAGCAACCCAGCGCCGCTGTATGGATACGGTGGTAATAGACTGTGCAATGTCAGAACTGTGGAGTTGACTGTTTGCTATAAGACCGAAGCTGTGCACGACTTTACGTTCCGGGTGGCAACGCATGGCGATAGCATCATAGGGTGCGACCTGTTCTACAGACTGGGTTTCGCCATCAGAGACGGTGCTGGGTTTGAATGGTCTGGGTGTGGACACTGGAGCTCACTGGACCCAGTGGACGATGTCGTGGTGTGGGATGAGGTACTTCCAGACAGTACCGACACCAAAGCGCACACCTCATGCTCTCGAGAGGAGAGCTGCTCAGTGGAGGAACCGGATGGCTTCAGTGCCTGTGCTCGGCCGGCTGCAGTGGAAGCGACCGAGTTAGCGGGTGGAGAGTCCATTCTGACGAGCGACACCAGGGAGGCACCGAACACCTCAGTGCCCATGCTGAGTTTCGGCCGACGATGGGTAAGGGGTCTACTGCGACAATGGTGACTGCTGTTCCGCCACAGTGTTACAACGGTGCTAGATGGAAGGAGAACATTGAGCTGCCAAAAGTGCTGCAGCACATCAAGCTGAGCAAGGTCATGAACTGGGTTCAGGTTTGTGCCCATGAAAGACCAGGTCGACAACTGGCTGGATCACAGCCGGCAAAACATCGGGTGGCGCTGAGGATTGTGGCGAAGTTGGGAGCGGAATGTTTCCGGCTGACGGACGGCTCGGTTTGACATGCGAACCAGCTGCGGCATGTCCAGGTGGACGGTCCGGGTGACAAGGCTGCACAGGAGTCGGAGAAGGTGGTATGGGATCCGGGCTCCTGTGTTATGAAGACCGGCCCTTGTGCCAGGGGCCTGCCGCCTCCAGGGGCGCGTCCACCGCGGGCCCCCCCTGATAAAGCACCCTTACCATGGGAGACTATAAAAAAGAAAAGGAGGACTGTTTAGGTAGGAGCACGGCAGGACCACCACTAAGTGGCAGAATCCTCCACTTAGCCATGCTGGGCTTTGTGGTAGTCTACCCACATGCCCTAGTTTAGTTAATGTTTACCGTTTGCTGCTTTATTGTTTAGTGTGCTTATTGGGGTTTCTGTTTTTGCCAAATTGTGGAGGGTTTTATTTGTATGCGTTTTGTGTTTTTTTAAGGGGGGAAGAATGTTATGAGGGATTTTATTGTGGTATGTGGTGTGATGATGTCGCCTTCCAGCTGCATCATCACACCGGCATATATAAGGGAGCATCCACCATTAAGGGCTGTCTTGCCTGGATGACTCCACTGCGAACTGCATATACTGTATTCTGTTCAGTTCTTTAATAAAGCCCAGTTCCAGGGCAGCATCATCGTCCGTCTCTTTCATGCCAGGCTTGTGGACATAACACAGCCTTTCCCAGCATCTTTGGACGAGAGGCAGGGTACACCCATGATGGATCGCCAGTCCATCACAGGGCCAACAGAGAGAGAGACAGAGAACCATTCACTCTCACATTCATACCTATGGACAATTTAGGATCCCAAGTTGATGCCAATTAAGCTAACCTGCATGCCTTTGGCCTGTGGAAGGAAACCAGAGTACCTGGGGTAAACCCACGCAGACACGGGAAGAACATGCAAACTCCACACAGAAGGGTTACCGATGGTCAGGGGTTTGGATCAAACACACGATAGTCAAGGGTGGAATCGATCCCGTGACTTGCTTGCTGTGCTGCCACAGTGCTAACTGGTTAGCAATTGGCTGTTGCAACTGAGGTCATAGGCACCACAGTTGTAATATTTTCTGTGTTCCTACCAGAAACAAGAAGGCTGCATAGTGCTGCTTTAAACTGCACATTTTAAATGTTAGTGTTTTTACTGTAACCAGTGCAAAACATATCTGTGTAACAGTTATGCTGTTTAATCATAATTATATTATGCAGCATCTGTCATATTAATGACAGATGCTGTCATTAATATTTCCTGCCTAGATGTCCATTTAATACAGCTTTCAAAAGCTGCCTTTTGTGACTGCAGGCTTATCAGATTTTCTTATTAGCACAGTTGGATTTCGGAAGTCACTGTGAATTATTATTTGGTTCCACTTTCAGACAAGCACAAAGAAAGTTGTTGATTAAAACAGAATGATGCCTCTTTTTCTGTCAACCCCAAATCATCCCTTTCAAACAGAAAAATATGAATTACAGAAAGTACAACAAGAAAGCGAAAAAACGAGAGCAGAGGAGATCAGGAAGGCTCCTTAATAATTCATGTAGATGAATATAGATGAACTGGCCAAAGTGACTAGCCAGCAGGACAAAATATTAGACCTAATACAGGAGGTACAAGCCCTACATTCAATAATAAAAGAAAAAGACAAAAAAATTATGGACCTGGAGCAACACGGGCGTCTTTTGGAGCAACGCGTTGAGGATCTTGAACAAGGTTCTCGCATTGATGACATAGTTATAAGTGGACTAGACATCAGATATCAGTCGTACGCCCATGCCGCTACAGGACTGAGTGGTGAACATGCTTCCATAAGTGAATCAATGTCCCTAGAAAACCAAGTGCTTCAGTTCCTTAATGATAAAGACATTAAGGTAGAAGCCAATGCGATCTCAGCCTGTTATGCTTTACCGAAGAAAGATAACAAAACAAAGAAATCAATTGTGATGCGCTTTGTGAACAGGAGGGTGAAAAATGACATACTGAGGCAGGCCAGAAAACTAAAGGAAACTCAAGTTTACCTAAATGAACACCTGACAAAAAAAAACGCTGAATTAGCACGGCAGGCACGGATGCTAAAAAAACAAAATAAGATACAGTCAACCTGGACAAGAAATTGTAGAATTTGGATTAAACTAAATGGAACACCTGAGCAAGCAAAAAGTATAATGATCAGAGATGCTACTGACTTAGATAAATACAAATGAACAATGACTATGAAACACAGAGTGAGGAAACTCAAACTCTAAAAATATGCCACTATGCTGAACATAAACCACAAGAGATGGAGAATGATATTGATCCTGATAACCACTTTTTCAATAATATTCATAACCACTGTGAATATTACACTGAAAAGCAATTCAAAAGTCAAGTGCAATTAGATGGTAAACTGTCAATAATACACTTCAATAGCAGAAGTCTTAACAAAAACTTCTCACAGATTCAGGACTATTTAAAACAGCTAAACAGAAAATTCACAGCTATAGCAGTCTCTGAAACCTGGCTTAATGCAGACCAGGCTCCCCTGATGGCAATAGAGGGATATCAGATGTTTAACATTAACAGATCTCAAAAAAAGGGTGGTGGTGTTGCACTGTATATTGATGACCTATATAGATGTAAGCTTGTAAATGAAATGTCCTCAGCACTACCAGGGATTCTGGAATGTGTTACTGTTGAGATTGACCTAGACAAAACAAAAAATCTAATCATAAGCTGCATATACAGAACGCCGGGAACTTGCATTGAGACATTCAGAGATAAATTAGTCGAGCTGTACAATAATATTACTAGTAAGAAAATGGTAGCAATTTGTGGAGATTTCAATATTGATCTACTTAATCCACATCAACAAAATGTAGTTACAGAGTTCATGAACTCTATGTACAGCATGAGTCTATATCCCACAATAACACATCCCAGTAGAATCACAGCTCACTCTGCTACACTTATTGATAACCTGTTTGTCAATGTTCTCGACAAGAAAATAGAAAGTGGATTATTGATAAATGATATAAGCGACCACTTGCCAATCTTTGCACTTATCCATGGCCACACGGGGCCCAACCCAGAAAAAATCTCAAAATCGTTCAGACACAAATCACCAAACGCAATCAGTTCTTTTAAAGAGGACTTGCTGAAGCAAGACTGGACAGAAGTCTATGTATCAGATGTAAATGAAGCCTATGACACATTTACAAACATTGTAACCACTCTTTATGAAAAAAACTGCCCATTAGTTAAAAAAAAGCTTAAACACAAATTTACTGACAAACCATAGCTAACCAAAGGACTACAAAAGGCGTGTAAAAAGAAAAATTTATTGTATAAAGCTTTCATAAAGAAAAGGACAAAAGAAGCAGAGCAGCGGTATAAAACATACAAAAATAAGTTAACATATATAATAAGATGTAGTAAAAGAGACTATTACAGTAAAGAACTGGAAAAAAACAAAGACAATATTAAAAATACATGGACAATAATCAACAGTATCCTTGGAAATAAAAGCAGAAATACCAGCTACCCAACTAACACTCCAAAAAATAATAAATCGACTCCGAATGTGAATATAGCTTCACCTGCAGATGAATTTAATAATTTTTTTGTTAACATTGGACCTAAACTGGCCCGAGAAATACCCACTACGGTGCCAACAGGTGATTCAGTATGCAATAACACTGCTGTAAAAGACACCATCTTCATAAAGAACACAGATGAAAGAGAGGTCATTGAAATTGTTAAATCGTTCAAAAGTAAAACATCTACTGACTGCGATGGTATTGATATGCTACTAGTCAAAACTGTTATCGAATGCATAGTGAAACCACTGACGTATATCTGTAACCTGTCTCTCCAATCAGGTATATTTCCCAATGCAATGAAAATAGCTAAAGTAATTCCGATCTACAAGACAGGCGACAGAGGGGAACTCTCCAACTACAGACCAATTTCACTATTACCGCAATTTTCCAAGATACTTGAAAAAATATTCTATGAGAGAATTGACAACTTCATACTGAAGAATGATTTATTGTGTGAGCAGCAATATGGGTTCAGACACAAAAGGACAACAGCATATGCCCTAATGGAATTTACAGAAAAAATATCAACAGCCATTGAAAATAAAGAGTATTCAGTTGGAGTATTCCTGGATCTTAAAAAAGCATTTGATACAGTAGATCACAATCTATTATTAAAGAAACTACAAAATTGTGGTATCAGAGGGGTAGCACTGTCCTGGTTAAGAAGTTACTTAAAGAATAGATATCAGTTTGTATGTGTTAACAACAAAAACTCAGAGCTACTGAAGGTCACCTGTGGAGTCCCACAGGGTTCAGTTTTGGGACCATTATTATTCAATATGTATATAAATGATATATGTAAAGTTTCAGAAAAAATGGACTTAATATTGTTTGCTGATGACACTAACCTGCTATGCAGTGGAAACAACTTGGAACAACTTCTGGATACACTCGGAAAGGAATTAGGAAAGCTGAAACTGTGGTTTGATTCAAACAAATTAACGCTCAATTTAAGCAAGACAAAATTTATAGTCTTTAACAACCATCACAACTACCCAGTACCCAAACTCAGTGTAAATGGTGTAGAGATTGAAAGGGTATCCGAAACTAAATTCCTTGGAGTAATAATTGATAACAAACTGTGTTGGAAGCCACATATTAATTATATAAAAGGTAAAGTATCCAAATCAATTGCAATATTACACAGAGTGAAAAATTTGCTGAATCAACCCACACTATACACCTTGTATCATTCATTAATACTCCCATACATGACATATTGTAATGAAGTATGGGGAAATACATATAAAACAAACATATATCCACTCTTTATGCTTCAAAAGAGAGCTATTAGAATAATCAACAAAGCAGCTTACAGGGAACCAACAAACCCACTTTTTCTTAAACAAAAAACTCTCAAGTTGAAAGATCTGATTGACTTTAAAACCGCAATAATAATGTTCAAAGTGAAGAATCTATCACTGCCCGCAAATATCCAAAAGTTGTTCCAAACAAGGGAGAAACGATATCACTTCAGAGGAACATGTATATTTCAAAAGCCTACAGTGAGAACAACCACCAAGCAACACTGTATTTCAGTGCAAGGTGTCAGATTATGGAACGATTTTGGACCTGAATTAAAATCATGTACAAAGCTTGGACAATTTAAACAAAAACTAAAGGAAGAAATACTCCAAACATATTTACAAGACGACATGTAAACTCACATAAGGATTGACATTTCCAGCCTGTGTTGTGTTATAGCTTAGTTTTTCTTTTTTCTCTGTGACACTATGTCTTAGATTTGTTTTTGAATAGTAACCGCTTAACTTAGACTAGCTCAGTTTTCTTTTTCTCTCAGTCACATTTTGTCTTAGCCTTGTTTTAAATTGTAATCGCTCTTGTCTTGTTTTCTCTTTTTTCTCCTTTGAATTCTTGGATGGTATATGGGTGGGCAATATAAGCTGCGGCTTCAGCCATCACCCATTTCGGATAACTCACGTGGAATTGTATAGTAGAAGGAGTCTTTGTCTAATTTGACCTTGTTGTTATATTATACAGTTTCTTTTAACCTGTAATGTACTATCCGAAATAAATTCATTCATTCATTCATTCATTCATGTGATGTTTTGGATATTTGGGCGGGTTACCCCAGTTTTTGACGCTTTAAAGAAAGATGAATACTTAAGGATAATTTATTTTCACTGTGTTAAAATCCATATTGACGTTATTTCAGCAACTTTTGCGAAGATGCTGATGAATGAGTAGATCCAATAAAATACTATATTAATTCTCATCGGACAATTACATCTACAGTCGTTTCGCTGATACTGTAAATATCTTTGTTGCGTTACTTGCACGCATTTCTCCTCTCATTTTCCTCTCAGTCTGATTCGTGCACAGCCTCAGCTTTTAACCGCAGACTTGGTCCTGTGATGAGTTGCTGGGTGGACAACCGAGATAAATGTGCAAACAGCAGAAATCATGTCAGGAAGAGCGGAATCTGTGTTGTTTTCAAAATAAAAGTCTGTGCAAATTTGGCGCGTGACAGAAAAGTGTGCGTAAATTCAGAACAGTTCGAAATTGTTCTGGTTTAAAAGGGCTTTTGACAGAAGATTAGTGTCAAATATTTACCAATGGCATGCATAGTCTGGTGGAAAAACAGTCATTGTAGCTGTATGTACTCTGTGTATTAGGACAAGTCAAAAATTAGACTATTGTGGAAATTTGTTTTCTCAAATAATTCAATAAATAAATAAGCTTTCATATTTTCTTTGTTGACGACACAAAGTGAAATATTTCAAGCCTTATTTGTTTTAAATTTTGATGATTATGACTTCTCTCTTTGAAATAAATCACTGCATTATATATATTTTTAGATGGACATTGCTTTTTTAATACCACAACTGATTTTCTGTGACTGACAAAAAAAAAAAAAAAAAAATCTTACAAATTTTCAAGGCATAGCAAATTTAAAAAGTAAAAAAAAGTTGCAATTTTGCAAGTAAAAAATGTAAAATTATGAGTTAAGTTCCAAATTTATGCAAAAGTGTTGCAAACTTATTGTTGGTTTAAAAAAAGTTGCAAATGTACAAGAAAATGGTGCGATTTGAAAAGAGTTGTAGGTTTTCTGAGAGAAAAGTTGCATATTTAGAAGAAAAATATCCATCCATTTAGATGGATGGACGGATGGACCCACTTATCCAGGGGTCTGGGTCACGGGGGCCAGACTGCCGCCATGTAACACCGTGATCCCCACGACCCCTCCCGCTGTGGTGAGCCCACTGGACGGGGGGACCCACCTGGCTCCTTTTCTCAGCAGGATTCTTGGTCTGGCCTTTCACCCTGGACCAATTTGTCTTGCAAGAACCTTCCAGGAGCAAGTTGCCCCCACAGCATGGCTCCTGGGATCAATGACAAACCCCTCCACTTTGATAAGTTGGTGATCCAAGGAGGAGCTCTCCTGTTAGAAATGTAAGAGGCCAGTTTATAGTCTAATTCGGCCTTTTTAAAGTTAATTTCAAGGCTCACATTTGTTTTGCGGTCTCATACAAATTTGATTAACCCGTCTTTGTCCATATAGCAGGCTGCTAACCCTGGTTTTGCTCGCCTTGATGCCTTTACCATAATTGGTTTATTTTTACGGTGTGACAGGAAATAGTTCTTTATTTTCAGCGCGGCTGTCTTGATGTTGGGAACAAAACCGTGGCTGCGCTCCGCAGTTACGCACACGCTCATTATCAGTGGATAAGTGAATATCCAGAAAAGAGAGGGGAAAAAAAATCAGATTAAGGAATTATATTAATCTCACTTTATAAAAAAAAAAGTGATTTTGACTCTGTAACCATGTCTATAGATCACTGACTTATTCTGGGGGCGTGGGGGTTGAAATGGGTGCCGTGGGGATGGCGTCTCCATCCTGCCACAGGTCTCCGTGCCCGTGGACCACTCCGCGCTTTAAAGCGGAGCGCACTGGGTGAGAGGCGCGCGCGCGCTGCCCGGTCTTTCCTGTGCGTGCAATGACTAAAGTGGGCAATGACTTGGGGGCCAAACTAACGATGGGCGCGCACCTCCAGGAGTCCAACTCCAGCGGCAACTTGACGCCCGCGGTGTCCGAGGCTGGGACCGCCCTCCCGGGCTACCTGCTGGTGATCCTGTCGGTTCTCATGGTGACTCTGGTGGTCGTGGTGGTGGCCGGGAACGCGCTGGTCATCATGGCTTTCATTGTGGATAAGAGCCTGAGAAATCAAAGCAACTACTTCTTCCTGAACCTGGCCATATCCGACTTCCTCGTGGGTGAGTTGTTCATGTCTGTTTGGCGTTGCTGATTTTTTTTTTTTTTTTTTCCACGTTAAATATTGCATCCCCTCAGCCGTGCCTTTCCTTCCATGCGCTACATTTCCACGGATTACGCTGTGCGTAACCGTGGCACGGTGCTGTTTGAGTGGAGGGCACTCACACGGCTCTTACGTGCAGCTTTGGTCAAATCACACCCCTCTCCTCAACAGAGCAACCATGCCAGACTGCTTCTGGCCCTAAAAATGTCTGCACTTTGCCACTGCTGGAGGTTCGTTTTGGTAGCAGTAGCCTGTAATTTATTTGTCACGTGGAACACGTCTCACAATTTCACACTGGAGGGGTGCGAATACTAATGCTTTGTAGGTGTTGGATGACCATGCACTGAATGACTGACCGTGTGTGTTTCAGGTGTCTTCTGCATACCTGTGTACATCCCCTACAACCTGACCGGCAGGTGGATGCTGGGTAAAGGTCTCTGCAAAGTCTGGCTCCTCATGGACTACCTTCTCTGCTCGGCGTCTGTCTTCAACATCGTCCTCATTAGTTATGATCGCTTCTTGTCAGTCACTAGAGCTGTAAGTACTGACTGTGGGTGATCGTGTCATTACACGCACGCTGTCTCCCTGAGACGGATGCAATTCACATGCAGCCACAGTCAGCCTTTAGACGCGTCCCTTCCCTTTGCAGCGGGTGCAGCAATGAATTTACATTCACAGCCTGCATAATTAAGTCAGTTTGAGCTGTCTCCTTATTGAGTAGTTAAATACCATCAATGCAAACGTTACTGTGCAGACAGATACACATGAGGTTCAGTTTGCTTGTCATTGACTGTGAAAACAGCTGGAGTAGCTGTGAATGTCCTCTGTGGATCGGGGGGGGGGGCAGTGGGACATCATTCGCATGCCACTGGTTGAGAATTAAATTTTTATGACATTTTAGGATGTGTGATTCGTCACCGATTTTACTTTTAATGATAACTGTGAAAATGCTGCTCTCATGGACAAAGGCTTTGACATATAATCTCAGTTGTGGATCATATATATATTTTCAATATTCTTTCTCTACATCTTCTTATGTTCTGCTGTGGTGCATTGGGTTATGTATTAATAATGAGAGAGTCAGAGTCGATCTTCATGCAGCCAACAGCAACCTTTATTGTGGAGAACCGGACTATTTATACACAAGGGCCATGCCCGCCTGACGTCACGCCAGGGGTGGGTACGGCAGCACACACACACATGCCACACTCACTACACCACACTTTGCCTCCCCCCTTACAAAAGTGTAAGACCACACACACAATTGAGGCCCTCCCCAATTTAGGACCCGAATCATGCATTAATGGAACGAGGAATAATTGACAGTAATAAAATATCCTAAAACACTCATTCAGAAGAATAACAAAATTGGACCAAGTCTCTTAAAACGTATAAAAAATAATACCATAAAACCACATACATACTGTCAGGCACACCAACAATATATATGTATATATTTACATTCTAGCATTTAAGTTATACCAATGTCCGTTGGCAGCCAGGAGTAAAACCAGCCCAGGGGCCCAGGACAGCCCCAAACCATCCACTCCTTTGGCCACCGAATATAAGCCAGGCTCGGAGGCCCTGGGCAGCCCCACGACGTGCGTGCCACTGGCCACCGTCTGCCCCCGGGATCAAAAACAATCTCTCCCATGAAAGTGTCCTCGCTCCTTTTCCTGGGACCCGCAGTGCTGCTGTCCGGCACGCTGTCCACCCCCGACCACTTTTAGATCCGCTGTTGAGGCTCTAAACACTCCTTTCCCTTGTGGCCGAACTCTGGGGAAACCCGAAGCCTGTTCGTCAGTGCTGCTCGCCGACCTGGCCATGTCACCGCTGCTCTCAGCACCCTCGTCCCGGGCACTCTGCTGCGTCGACTCCATGTCCAGCTGCAGCTGCTCTCCCTCGGGGCTTTCAGCGTCACTCTCGTCAGCTCCACTCTCTGACCCAGGCGCTTTGTCGCTGCTCTCAGTACCCTCGTCCCAGGCGCTCTGCTGCATCGTCTCTGTGCCTGACTGTCACTGCTCTTCCCCGGGGCTCTCAGCCTCCATGGATGATCCCTCTCACTTGCTACCTAGCCTCCAGCTGCGGGGATGACTCCTGCTGCTCTCCCGCTCCGCTGTCGTTGCACACCGCGCCATCCAACTCATCAGCGCTCCGGTCCTCCACCTTCCTGCGCTTTGCGGCTGGCCCGCTGTCATCAGTGACCGGGGACTCTCCCTCTTGCAGTCCCGGTCCCACCACGAAGTCTAGCTGGCAGCTTGGAGCTCTCTTTTGGCATGCAGTTAGCTTTGCGGCTAACCTGCCCCTAGGCACCGAATGGGCCGTTAGCTTTTCCAAGCTAACTAGCCTAGCCGCTCTTGGCGCCAATACTTCCGCCCCCCACAGCTTTGTGGTCCTCGTTTGCCCAGCGAAGAATTCGGCCAGCTGCTCGACAGCATCCTCATACAATTCCATCACGCCCAACGTACCAAGAATTCTTCGGCCCTCCGCACCGAGATGGTGAGCGAAAAGCACTCATCGTCATCTCCTGTCGAGTCTGCTTAGGCCCAGTGCCCCGATGTAACCCTCAAACATGGCCCGCCACTGTGGCCACAGGATCACCGGCTCTCCCGTGTACTCTAGGAACGGTATCAAGGGTTGAGGTAGCCCATATGCTTCCACAGCTTTCTCCTCGTTGCCAAATGTTATGTATTAATAATGAGAGAGTCAGAGTTGATCTTCATGCAGCCAACAGCAACCTTTATTATGGAGAAACGAACTATTTATACACAAGAGCTGTGCCCGTCTGACGTCACGCCAGGGGCGGGTATGGCAGCACACACACCACACGCCACACTCACCACACCACACAGTGGTTAGTTCTATTGCGTCCCAGCTAGAAGGTTTGAGTCAATGTAGGATTTTCTAAAGATTGTAAAGTTTCCCAGTTCTCTTTGTGCCTGCGTGGTTTACTTTATGACCTCAGGTTTCCTCCCACAGTCCACAGACATGCTTGACAAGTTCACTGGCAATTCTAAATGGCTGTGGTTGTTTGTCTTTTAATACAGAAGAAGAAGGAGCCAACTCTATTGTCATTCAATCCATCATGTAGAGTAGAACAAAGTTACGTTTCTCACATGTAAAATCAGACGGGTTGCTGCCATGCAAGGCACCGCCACAAACACCTTCTCCCATTCTATTACACTGTGCACCAAGATAGAAGTGAAGTACTATTTTTATATGGTCTTTGGTATGACCTGGTCGGGATTTGAACCCCCAACCTCCCGGTTGTGAGGCAGATGCTCTATCCACTAGGCCACCACTCTGGTACAGCAGGACTCTGTAAGATTTTCACCTTAAACTAGGGCTGGGCAATTTGACTTTAAATCAGCATCACGGTTAATTGACCCTTTCATGTTGGTTTTCATTTTTGGGGGGTTATTTTTTTCCCTCCCTTCTTACTGACAGGGCTCATAATTAAGCAATATTACACAAGAGTGTGGTATCATATCACTGTGGTAGTAAATGAGCATAATATAATAAAGAACAGTTCCACTGTCATTTCACACACATAACAAACAATGTCCAGTTTTTACAGCTCTTGAGGATTTGTGGGTCACATCACATGCGCTGCAGATAATTAGCTTGTTAGCTGCATTGGGGGAGTCCTTTACATACCCATGATAGTGTTACCACCACATAGTGACTATGAGTCTCTTATTTGGTTCTGAAATACAGCCTTAGCTTGTCCATTCCCTCTGTAAAACAGTTGCAATGATGCAGCTAGCCAGAAGGTAACAGCAACTTAGCTTTTGCTCCTTTTGTTGTTTCTATCCATGCACTTCACTCGCTTTTTTCTTGACATCTTCAGATGTAGTACAGTCAATCATCACACACTATGTAGAGACTGCATTTGTTTTCATTATACGCCCTCTTTCATTGTTCCACCCGTGTTCTGCTGCATCTGAACATTGCCAACTGTGCACTTCCGGAGTTACATGCCCATGCCTGTAGCTCTGCAGGCACGTCTTAAAGGGGCAGTACAGGAAAAAGCTGTCACATACAGTACATGCACACAACAGGGAGAGGGGAAAAACTACAAAAAACAAAAACAGCATGAGCAAGATTATATCGGTTCTACACCCCGGATGTCGGTTTTGGTTTTATTTTGGTTAATCTCTCAGCCCTACCTTAAACTAATGTTTCTAGAATTATTCTGATGGTACATCAGCCTTAGATCAGGTGAATGTCACTTCCTCCATAGCGTAAGTGGGCCAGCATTGCCTGCAACAGCTCTGTTCTTGGTAGGAACACTGACAGGACTACAACTATGGTGACTATGACCTCATTCCCAACAGCCAATCACTGGACGCAACTTTAGCCACCAACAGTTAAGCACCCTGTGATTGACTGTTGGGGCTGAGGTCATAGTCACAGTAGTAAAAGTCTTTTCAGTGTTCCTACCCGGAACAAGAAAGTTACATAGTGCTGCTTTTAGCCCATCAAAAGGGGGTTTAACCACTTGCACTCCGTTGTTCCGCGGGCGGGCAAGTCTCTGCGTCCTAAGACGCACGAGGGCGCACGAGAGCGCCCTCGTGCGCGCTTGGACGCATGACGCATGATGGTGGTGATGTAGGTGGTGTGGCCTCCAAGCGCCACTGAAAAAAAAAGCTGCAGTCACAGCCGCGAACAGATTAGTTCATCTGATTGACCTCTCATTCGACTAATAAGAGCCTTGAATTGGGTTTCTGAAACCTTGAAGAGCCAATGAATGAAAATCTAGGAAGGAGGACCCGCCTACTGTGAACGCAGGAGCCAATTGAAGCACAGAAATTCAGGCTGGGTGAAGAGAGATTTACTGCTGCAACAGATGAAAACAAAGAACGCTGGACGAATCTACTACAGACCCAGGCTCACCCTGCAGCATGGAGACCACCCACAAGTGGGACCTGCACTCATTCCAGCAGAATAGACGTTTAGGATTCTCTTCCGTCATCATAGACCGACGGAGGCCGACGACAAAAGTCGTAAATCATTCGCCAAAACGGCAATAATGGAATTATGTTTTGATCGGGATCCACGAGCGGAGCAGCGTCGCGTTCGTCTGACAATGGGGAAGAGATGTTCGCCACGACTCTGCTGCTGTGAAGAGGTAAGGTGTTATAAGCTAAATTATTATTTATCCCTGAAAACTAATCCAAAAATGACTTTTGACCGATCGGTAAATTACAACTGTACTGCGCACGAAGTACGAAGTGCGTGCGCCGCGATAAACGGTTCATTTGCCGTGTTCGGACCGTGAACGCCCCCCCCCCCCCCCCGCTGCAGAAGCGGAGCGGGGGGGGGGGCGTTCACGGTCCGAACGCCCCCCAGTCCGCGGGGGGAAGTATATGAGTCTATTCCATCATGTAGCGATGGCCCTCTTCTGTAGTGAGGGGGGGGGCGTTCACGGTCCGTTCACGGTTCCCCCCCCCCCCATACACACACAGTAGCGAGGGAGGGGGAGCCGCTGTGAAAACATGCAAGGAGTGTAATCCGTCATGTAGCGAGGGCCGAACTCGGTCCTTGGTAGCGGGGGGGGGGACGACCCCCCGCCCACACACACACACACACAGACACAGCCCTGAGTGTGACCTTTCATTAGAGCCTAAAATGAAGATTCTACATTGAATTATTCAAAAGTTACAGATGTTTTTCCAAACTGTGCCATTTGGCACAATTTGGCACAGTTCCAAAACGCCTGGGAACAGCCTGAGAACAAAGCTGTGTAAAATATTAATTTTTTGTGGTATTGTTACTAAATTTGGATCTCAGCTGGATAACACTTGGTTCTACATTTCTGTTGCATTTTCCAGCCGGATCGGACAGCTGTGTGTTATTTACAAGCATTTGTATCCAAAAAAACACTGTGTCCAATTTTTTTTTCTTCAAGTTCAGTATGTTTAGATGACTGTAACTCAGTGGCCGGAGCACGTAGAGAGATTATGTTTTTTTTGCCAAAAAATTCAAAGTGTTTTCTTTTAAATGAGACCAACCCCATGAAGATGCTGCAAAGGGTTGAATAACAGCTTTTGATTTACTTTGGGCACGTTATTTTTTGGCATTTTTAGGAAAATTGCCGGGAGTGCAAGTGGTTAATGTAGCTAGTGGTACAAGTGCATATAAAAACAAGTCCTTGTTTTTGGAGTGGTGACCTAGTTGACAGAGCATCTGCCTCACAATTGGGAGGTCATGGGTTCATGCCCCGGCCGGGTCATACCTAAGACCATATAAAAATAGTCCTTCTCGCTTGGTGCTCAGCATAATAGAATGGGGAAAGGAAAAGTTGTTTGTGGTGGCGCCTTGCATGGCAGCGGCCCCTCTGATTCTAGATGTGATTAACATTGTGGATAAGAGAAACATAATTTTGTTCTACTGTACATGATTGGCTGTATGGACTGAATGACAGTAAAGTTGGCTTCTTCTTCTTGTATTTGAAATGCTGCTTCAGACAGCTGCACAGTCATCTTTCTGTGAACTCTGTCAGTGGACACAACTTTCACTGAGTCACCCTCACACTCTCAAGTCAGGCCAACTTTGTTTATATAGTACATTTTATATGGCTGGTATAGTGTGCTTAAAATATAAAAATAAATAAAAAGTAGGCATGGATCATAGATGATGAAAACACAAACATGAACAACAGAATAAGAGGGTATTGAAGAGAAAAAACTATTTACAAGGAGAACAATAAATATAACATTCGGATGAAAATGATTTTACCTCTAGAACACACATTGCTATTATAACAAAATGACTGTGAGAAGAATTATGTCTTTAATGTATTTTCAGACGCTGTTGTATCAGACCTGAGAATTACAGAGAGTGAGACCATAAAGACATCAAGTTACAACCATAAGGTGATTGTGAATGCATACAGAGTATAGAGGGAGCACTGCTCAGTTCTCTTTAGACAAATAACTGCAGGGAAAATAGGAATCTGCTCCACCTCTGGGTTGTTGGGACCTGCGGTGGTGAAAAACTGAGGCAGTGAAAGCACCGCAGCTGCTGATGCGTCTGTGCTTGTGGCATGCGTGGATATTATGTCATGCCATCCACGCATGTGTTTGCAATATTTGGTGTTTGTTTATGCAGGTATGCCTCTGGTGTCACTGTCGCAATACACATGAGGTGTGTCATCCCAGGGCTGTACGCTGGCATTTTTGTCAAGGAGCTCATAAAAGAAAAATATTGAAGCACAAGAATAAAATTAGGAGCAGAAAGAAAAATGCTGGATTGACAGATGTTATTAATTTAATACAGTGCATATACAGTATATTTACACTACAGCATGCAATAGCAGGTAAAAATATAAAAACTTCAAAACTATCACCATAATCATCAACATTAAGTCAGAATGGGCTGAAATGTTTCACTCTGTGTGTAATGAGTATTGAGAGAGTTTCTTGAATTATTTTGCAAAAAAAAAATTGAAATGCAGTTTTTCTATAAAGAGAACATGCAATATTGTTATGTAGCTTCCAGCCCGTTCTTTTCACAGCTGCTCTGACTGCTCATCCTCAGGTTCACCACCGTGGACCTCAGAGAGAGAAACGAGAAGGGAAAAAAATAATAAAAATGTGATCATTATTACAGATGTGTCATTTTTAAAGTCAGCGTCATCAAATAAATTCTATTGCAGATATCGTGTTCCTACTCAACTTAAGAAATTGTTTGGTTTTCTGTAAAAATAACCTCGTGATTTTCATACCTCACATCAGCTTTGAGTAAATAAATCAATAAAGAAATGACAGGACTGTAAAAGTTATTTTAAAGGAAATGATTCAACGATGTCACACCATGGTGTTTTTATATTACTGACATTAGTATTAAGAGTTGAAAAAATTGTCTGAACTTGAGAGAAACCAATTTAACATTAATAAGTTATTAACATATGTAACCACGGAGCCACCACTAGCGGAGCACATCGGAAAAAATAATGTGACAAAACACAAACTTTAAGATTCAAATGTTGCCATATTAGGAAGAAGAAGCCAACTTTATTGTCATTCAATCCATACAGCCAATCATGTATAGTAGAACCAAATTATGTTTCTCCTATCTACAATGTTCATCACATGTAGAATCAGAGGGGCCATGGCCGTGCAAGGCCCCGCCACAAACAGCTTTTCCTTCCTTCCTTCTATTATGCTGAGCACCAAGCTAGAAAGTACTATTTTTATATGGTCTTAGGTAGGACCCACCCAGGGCTTGAACCCACAACTTGGCAGTTGTGGGGCAGATATTCTATCAACTACGCCACCACTCCAGTTAGTGGTAGGAAGTGTTAATGTGTTAACAATGAAACCGCTGCATAATTAAAGGTAAGAAAAAAAACAACAACTTACTTGTAAAACATTTTTTTCCCCTGCTCTTCTGTTCTGATGTTATCTGCCAGTTTATTTTGCTTCAGAGGAAGCTCTGCTGTGATTGGTGGGTTGCACTTGAGCAATATGGGAATTGTAGTTTTTAACTGATGAGCTGTAAACTACAGGAAAAATATATGTTGTCCTTTATCTTCAAACGTAAACAGCAAATGTGTCTGAAAAGAAACAATGTGTTGACTGAATGGTGAAGTTCTTGAATATGTGTTTAGTTTGCAGAAACAACTGCTATTTTAAAAATTCAGCAGGAGGTTGACAGGAAGTGCTCATTGGGGCTGTAATAATGGCGTACTGCCACCTTTACTGGATATAACAATGACGTTTCAGCTGCCTTGACAGTAAAGGTGAGCTATTTTTTGTGTTTATTTCAAAAACAAGGCATTATCTCAAAATTCTGGCAAATTAAAAGTCAAGAAAATACAATGATACAAGCCTTTAGTTCCACTTAATTTTGACTGGGTGAGCTGAAACAGAGAGGCAGACAGATACAACCAACCACACACATACACAGACGTATTGAGCAATTACCGTATGCCTCTCCGTCTCACCGATGCATAATGAATACTGAAAAAGGAAAAAAAAATAGTGTCAACATGCATGAATTTCCATTTTAATAAAACTAAAACAAAACAGTCACAATGATTACGTTGTGGAGGCAAGGAATCAGACGAGACACGAGCTGACGACACACGACTTTATTTCCTCCAATCAGCAGAACAGACTGTCCCTGAGTGCCAAAGCAAACTGCTTTATACATTTTCTACCCTCCTCTGGGACTCAGGGTAAACACATTTACATACCAGTTACCAAGTGTGAACACACATCCACATGCACATTAACACATTTGCGCCCCTGCGTCCTCAGGTGTGAGCCTGGCACAGCAGGGGCGAAAGGCACATCTTTATTTACTGCATACCCCCTGGTGCTCTGGCGCCCCTGGCTAGCACCCCCAACACCCCGAAGTACTGGGTGGAGTGTCATCTCCTTTGTGTCACCACACAGCCCCACCATCCCCCTGAACACCTAGAAGGGGTCCTAACCGTCTGGACCTTTGGGCTTGAGCAAGCGCCCGTAGTGGCTGTAATGTGGGCCGGTTGAAGCACCTTCCTGTCGAGGCGGGTGGGAGAAAGGCTTGGCCTCTGGAGGGGGAAAGGGTGGGGAAGGGAAAAAGTTAGTTTCCTGAAAACAGTCCTCTGTCGGGGGAACGCTAACCTGTGGACCCACTGTAGGAGGGTGCCCGCGCCGAGGAGCTTGAACCATCACCACCTGCTCGTCTGCCAACACATAAGTGGGCTTCAGCCTGTTTATGCAGATGGTTTTCTTATGCCCCCCCCCCCAAATCTAACACAAAATGTTTCTCCCCAGTTTCCAGCACTCTGAACGGGCTGTCGTACGGCAGACACAGTGGTGTTCTGTGGGCGTCGTGTCTGACGAAAATGAATTTGGCGTTCTCTAAGCGCTTTGGAACAAAGGTGCAGGGAAAACAATGATGCGCCGGGCCCGGAACACTGGCAGTCCATGTACCGGAAAAAAAATTGCATGGGCGGAACGGTACCGGGCGCGGGGCTCTCTGGCAAAAATTCCCCCGGGATCCACAACAGCTGAGAAAAAACGAGTTCTGCCGGGGAAGATGCCAAATCTTCCTTAGGTGCGGAGCGCAACCCCAATAGGACGCAAGGCAGGCAGTCGACCCAATTTGCATCCGTTAGCGAGGATCTGAGCACTGCTTTAAGCGACCTGTGAAAACACTTGCACAAACCGTTAGCCTGTGGGTTGTACGCAATGGTGCGGTGGATTTTGACCACCAGGCTGTCGGCCATCACGGACCAAAGTTCCAAAACAAATTCTGGACCCCTGGTGGCAGTGATGTCTGACGGGGATCCAAACCGTGTGACCCAAAATGACAAAAACGCGAGGGCTACCTTGGCCGACGTGGTGGAACTCAGCCGAACCACCTCTGGCCAATGCGTAGTGTGGTCCACGATTGCTAAAAGGTGTGTGAACCCCTGTGACAGCAGAAGGGGACCCACTAAGTCCACGTGTACGTGGTCAAACCTCCTGGCTGGAATTTGAAAAGGTTCAAGGGGGGCTTTGGTGTGCTTGTGCACCTTAGCTCGCTGGCACGCAATTCACACTGCAGCCCATTCTTTCACATCCCTGCGTAAGTGAGGCCAAACGAATTTGGACCCCACTAGTTTAACCGAGGCTCGCACGACGGGATGTGAAAGGGAGTGGACGGACTCGAAAACGCGGTGGTGCCAGGAGCTCGGAACCGCGGGGCGGGTACGGCCGATGGAGATCCCGCAGAGCAAGGGGGGCACCCTTCTTGTATCACCCTGCTCTCAAGTGTTAATCTGCTAGCTGCGGACTGGAGCGCACAAATGTCTGCGTCTCCGGTTTGGTCGGCGGCCATTGCAGAAAAATCAATGCCCATGTATACCGGAGAGACCAGTGTGCGTGACAAGCACTCTGCCACGATGTTCAATTTACCGGCTACATGTTGGATGTTGGTCGTGAACTCTGAAATTGTGGCCAAGTGCTGTTGTTGCCAAGCTGACCTTGTTTCTGAGCCTTTGGACATCACGTAGGTCAGTGGTTTATGATCGGCAAATGCGATCAACCCGCGACCCTCGAGCCAGAACTGAAAATGACGCGTAGCGAGGCGGAGAACCAACAATTCTCTGTCAAAAGTGCTATACTTACGCCCGTTGTCACACAAAGTATGGCTGAAAAAGGCAAGGGGCTGCCACGAACCAGAGACATACTGTTCCACTACTCATATCGCGACGTCAGATGCATCTGTGGTGAGCGCTATCCGCGCTGATGGGGCTGGGTGGGCCAGCAAAGCTGCGTTAGCGAGCGTTGTTTTGGCATTTGTGAATGCCTGGACCCGCTCGGGGGCTTCTTTTTTTGAGTGCACCGTAGAGCGGCTGCAGCAGCTGGGCTGCGCGGGGAAGGAAGCGGTTGTAAAAATTGACCACCCCAAAAAATTCCTGCAGTGCCCTCACGGTCTGTGGACACGGAAAATCTGACACTGTGTGCATTTTATCTGGCAGCGGGATCCCGCCATCTGGCAAGATGCGGTGGCCTAAAAAGATTACTGCTGCGATTACTGGCAGCCCAAACTTACACTTCGCTGGGTTAACAATCAGCCCGTGTGCTTCCAAACGTTGGAAAATTTGTTTGAGATTGGTGAGGTGCTCCTCCTCTGACGCGCTAACCAGCAAAATGTCATCCAAGTAGACGAAAACTAATGGCAAGTCCTGGAGCACCGTGTCCATCATCCCTTGGAAAGTTTGTGCTGTGCCCTTTAACCCGAATGGCATGCACAAAAACTCGAAAAGACAGAAGGGGGTTATTACCGCCGTTTTGGGGACATCCTCTGTGCACATTGGGACTTGGTGGTAACCGTGGACCAGATCCACTTTTAAAAAAATGTGCGTCCCGGCCAGGTGCACAGAAAAATCCTGGATGTACGGGATGGGGTAACGATCATTGCCACACGGCCGCCACGGCCCAATGGACTTGGGCACCATGTGCAGCAGGGATGCCTAAGGGCTGTTGGAGCGCCTAACAATGCCTAAGCGTTCCAAGTTAGCAAACTCCTCGCACGCAATGGCTAGTTTAGCCGCATTCAGGCGGCGAGGGTGCGCAAACACGGGCGGACCTTTTGTGGTGATAAAATGTTTGACCCCGTGCTTGGTTACCGTAGTGGAAAAAGTGGGCACTGTGAGTGCTGGGAACTCGGAAAGCAAACGCTGGCACTTACCCTGTGGAGCTAGAGTATTTGCGTGTGTTGGTGGCCCAACTCCCCGAGCTGTGCAGGGCAAGGAGGGAAAAGATACAGTGTCCACTAAATGTCTGTTGGCAACATCAACAAGTAGTCCATGAGCACACAGAAAATCAACACCAAAGCTGGGGACCGAACATGCAGCTACCACAAAGTCCCACTGGTAATTGCGTCCATGTAAACATACAGTGACCGTCCTTTCTCTGAACGTCCTTATGTGGGATCCGTTTGTGGCTGTTAAAGACAGCCCACAGCCCTCTGCCAGCCTGTCCGTGCTGACTGACAAAATGAGGTTCTTCTGGGAGCCAGAGTCTACCAGAAAACGTCTCCCCGAACATGTGTCTGTGATGAAAAGCGGCTTCTCCCTGTCACCAGCGGCCGTAGCTGCTACTGACCGCTGGCTGGTCTGTTTCTGCGTTCTCTGGAAACAGCACGGCAGCAGACAACATTGCATGTTGGCGCCAAAACGCTGATGATGACAACGTGCCGTCTTGTTTCTGTGTTTCTGAGTGGCCGTCCCGGCCACCACCTGTGGCTCCTCGACCTCGCTGGACTCCGCCAACGATCCGGGTTTCACTGCCTGGACGCCGAAACTCCTGTTAGCCAGGATGATGCGGTCTGCTTCTTCTCCCAGTGCTCGGTAGTCCTTGGTCACCAGCGGCGGCGAGTTGGCCAGGATTGCCCTCGCCAAAGCTGGTAGCTTCTTCAGGAAGAGGTGGGCGAAGAGGAAAGATCCATCATCTGCGCCCAGCAAAAACAGCATACTCTCCATTAACTCCACAGCTGATCCATCTCCTAATTCTGTGTTTGAGAGGAGCTTCTCTGCTCCCTCTCCGGTGGAGGGGACGTAACACCGCAGCAGCAGCCGTTTGAGCGTGTCGCATTTGCCCTGGACTGGGGGAGCACGAAGCAGGCTCATTGCGCATCGAGTGGCATGCGGGTCAAGTGAAGCCACCATGTAATGATAGTTTGTGTCACCCTCTGAGACTCCGCGGAGAGCGAGCTGGGCTTCCACGTGAATGAACCAAGCAGCCGGGTCGTGGAGCCAAAAGTCCTGGAGTCTTACTGCCACAGCGAGCGTAGTGGGGGGAACCCCAAGGGCGGATGTTCCCATGAAGGTGCTCGATTCATCTTCCATTTTCATGTCTCAGGGTCACCAATGTGGAGGAAAGGAATCAGATGAGACACAAACTGAAGACACTCAGCTTTCTTTCCTCCAACCAGCAGGACAGACTGTCCCTGAGTGCCAAAGGGAACTGCTTTATACATTTTCTACCCGCCTCTGGCACTCAGGGTAAACACATTTACATACCAGTTACCAAGTGTGAACACACATCCACATCCACATTAACACATTCGTGCCCCTGCGTCCTCAGGTGTGAGCCTGGCACAGTGGGGGCAAAAGGCACATCTTTATTTACTACATACCCTCCAGTGCTCTGGCGCCCCTGGCTAGCACCCCCAACACCCCGAAGCACTGGGTGGAGTGTCATCTCCTTTGTGTCACCACAACATAAACATTTTTCTCCAAAGTTATTCATGACAAAAACAGGCCCAATTCACATGTGCGATTATAGTCATTAAACAACTGTTAGATAATCAGACTCTTATTCAAATGTGATTCATAAATTTGCTGTAGTCTTTGAAACTATGATGCACGGTAAATACGTGAGCTCTAAAATAAACATATTCAAACTGGGGGAGCGAGAGGTCACTGGAGGAGCTTACGGGCAGCTCGGTGGTGCAGTAGTTAGCACTGTGGCAGCGCAGTAAGAAGGTCACGGGATCGATTCCACCCTTGACCATCGTGGGTTCGATCCCACCCCATGACCATCGGTAACCCTTCTGTGTGGAGTTTGCATGTTCTCCCCGTGTCTGCGTGGGTTTACTCCGGGTACTCTGGTTTCCTCCCACAGGCCAAAAACATGCAAGTTAGGTTAATTGAAGCCTCTAAAGTGGCCCTAGGTGTGAATGTGTGTGTGAATGGTGAAGGCATTGGCAGCCATATCGTGGCTGCCTCATCCATCCAGGTGGATGCCCTGAATTTCCCTCTGGAGATTAATAAAGAATACAAAAAAGGGTAAAAAAAAAATAAATCAGAACAACACTGAGGGTTGTTTTGTGCCCCAAATTCAAACATCCACACAAAACAGAGCATCCCACTGGTTGCCAAATAACCCTCTATTGAATAGCAGTTTGTGGGATAACCACACTATTGCTCCTGTGATCTGTGGCCTCCTGATACATTTGTGGTTTCCATTGCTAGTTTCAAGACTTATTGGTCCCCATTAGTGTCTAAAAGGATGTTATCCTATTATCCTTCTGTAACACATCTGTCTTATGATTAAAGGTACTACTTGTGAAAGTGAAAACGCTGATTAATGACACCTTGTGAACTGCAGCCCACTCACTCCATTTCTGCAGGCTGAAGCCCAGTCTCACCAAAAAGTAGTACAAATAGTAGTTTCCCACCTGTGCAAAGAGTACAGGAGTACGTGTGAGCAGGAGAGTTGTGGAAACAGCACTTCCCAGGGGTTGTGAAAATAGGCACAGACAGTGAGGAAAAGAGGGTGTATAACCCCTTGCAAAAATTATAGAATCACCCCTCTTGGGGGATGCTCATTTAATTGTCTATTTTTTTTTTTTTTTTAAAAACTTATCACAGATATGTCATCAATCAATTTTTATTCAAAATGCCAACCTTGTGGTTTTTAAGAAACATTTAAAAAAGAATGAAAGAAAGTTATTGTAGTCAATTGCAATTTTTTTTATTAGATCAAGCAAAGCTGAAAATAGGGACTCAATTCTGATAAGAATGTTGTGGAATCTGCTAATTAGTTTACAGCTTTAAAAAGAATGCTTGCATACCTTGGGGAGCTGTTGCACCAAGCTGATGAACATGAATCATGGCTGCAGTATGAGAAATGTCAGTTGAAACAAAGGAGAGGATTAAAAAACTTCTTCAAGAAGGTAAATCATCCAGGAGTGTGTCTAAAATCTGGACCAAGTACAAACTAAATGGGAAGGCTGGAAAAGGGAAGCATACAGGGTGACCAAAGAAGACATCAAAGAATCAAGGTGGAAAACTTAAAGAAATACGTCTTGAAAACAGAAAATGGACAACAAAACAAACTGGAAACTGGAGTCAATTTCTGTGATCAAACTGTAAGGAATCACCTAAAGAAAATGGGATTTACTTACAGAAAAGCCAAACAAAAGTCATCATTAACACCTAAATGAAAAAAAAACAAGGTTATAGTGGGCTAAAGAAAAGCAATCATGGACTGTGGATGACTGGATGAAAGTGATATTCAGTGATGGATTACAAATCTGCATTGGGCAAAGTGATGATGCTGGAACTTTTGTTTGGTGCAATTCCAGTGAAATTTATGAAAATGACTGGCTGAAGAAAACATGCAAAGTGATTGTGGATATGGGCTGCTTGTCAGGTAAAGGTAGCCATTACATCTTCAATAAATGCACAAGTTTACATTGAAATTTTGGATACTTTTCTTGTTACATTGACTGAAAGGGTGTTTTACTGGTGACATCATTTTCCATGATGATAATGCATCTGCCATAGGGCAAAAAGCATGAAAACTTTTCTTCAAGAAAGACATAATCTCAATGGCATGGCCTGCAAATCGGGACCTCAATCCCATTGATAACACAGGTTTACAAAAAAAATAAAATAAAATTGTAAATTATTTGTTTTTTCAGCTGATTTAAGACAATTTTGCCCGGCTGAATCCAAAAATGACATCCGTTTCTCTTGATCAGGTGCTAAGTAAAAACCTGTACTTAACTTAGTACTTACTTAGTACTGTACATGTACTTACCTTTATATAAAGGTAAGTACATGTAAATTGAATGTTACATCATCATTGTTCAAAATTCAGAGAATTTCAAGACATAAAAAATAATTTTGCATCATATAAAGCAAAAATACCCGTACATGTAAACAAAAACGTATAAAACAACATGTGGCCATAATTCAAAAAATTGACCTGATTGAGCAAAACCAATGTGATTTTTGGAATCAGCACATCAAAACTGTCCTAAATCAGCTAAAAAAACTTAGACAATAAATTTGGTGTTGACCAGTGTAATCTATGGTGGAAAATGGAGACAGTGACATGACAGGGCAACAACATCCAATCAATCAATCAATCAATCAATCAATCAATCAATCAATCAATCAATCAATCAATCAATCAACTTTATTTATATTGCACCTTAAAACAACAAAAGCTGAGAACAAAGTGCTGTACATCAAAGATAAGATACTAACTTAAAACACAACATAAAGCTGATCTGGCAGTGTAAAGGCCTATACATACGCCGCAAGAACAGAGAAATTTGTTCTCTCTCCCAGGGCTGCAAGAACAAAATGATGTCATTTTGTTCTTGCAGCCCTGGTTTGAGAGTTCTTACAGCTTGTTCTTGACACATCTTCGTGGCAGAACTTTTTTCTTGCGTGGTGTCCAAAAACTATTGTGTGACTGATCAGAAATGCGGATTTCCCAGGAGTCCTTCACTTGAGTTTCTTGTGAAGTATGAAATGTCCTGGCCAGAAAGAACTTTGTTCTTGTTCTTGCCACCTCAAGAAAAAGAAAAAAAAAAATCTCTGTTCCTGTGGAGTATGTAAAGGCCTTAAGAGAAAATTGGAGCTGCATAAAGAACACTATTTGTCAATAGTTAAGCCCATGCTTTAGAGAATTCATGTTGTGATAAAAGCCAGAAGTGGTGCAACAAAGTACTAGTAGTGTAGTGTTTTTTCATGATTCAATGATATTTTCCTCAGAAATGAGTGATTGTGATTGCCCAGGCGTGGCAAAATGGAGACCCAAACGCTGGACTGTGAGTTTGCAGTGGTTTAATAAAAACACAAAATCCACACTACAACGAAAACTTACAGGCTTGATTGCAAGGAGGCTGAACAGCGCTGTGGCAGAGATGTGGGATGCATATCAGGAAAGACAACATAGATTAAGCGTGGGACACACGCTAGGAGACAAAGTGAGAATAAAGCGTGGGACACACACAGGATAACCAAGTGTAGGATGTCACCCTGAACTGCGGGGCGGCCTTCCTTAAATAGGGCAAGGGGAAATTAACAAATGGAGAACAGGTGTGGATAACAAGAGACAAGAGCGAGGAATAGTTAACCCAAAATACTGACAGTTGTGACAACCACGAAACTAAACTAGAATAGGAAGTAAACAAAGAACGCTGTCAAAATAAAAGTACAGACCAGAATGAATGATTAATCATGAAACAGATAATGAACAAAGAATGATGACAACCCACCAAGGCAAGGACCAGATAACAGCGAATGACAATAATAAATATAACACTTCAAAGAATGAACTAAATGTGAAGGCGGAGAAGGCTCATAACCAAACACAAGAAGATGTAATTTAAAATACAAGAAGATCCATTAACACATAATAATAATAAACAAGTCTAAAATGACCAAACTAAGATTACGATAACAAGACAACTCAAAACAAACAGAAACAAGGGACAAATTCAGATAACATGATACAGACAAAATCATACTCAAATACAATAATAAAACTGAAGTGGGAAAAGTACAGAAAATAAATAGAATGAACTGAAAGCGTGAACACGATTCTCCAACCGTGCTCAGCATCATGACAGAGCCCCTCCCTCAAGTGGTGGATTCCAGACACCCCAACGTAACATCACAAAGAAAAAGACCCCCCCCCGCCAACAAGAACAGAAAAATCACCCTTCCAGGCAGGACAGTGGGGGCAACAAGGCCAGGTTAGACAACACAAATCTCTAGCTCAATAGAAACCCACAAAACAAGACAGATCAGGTGGCCTACTGAAATCCCAGGACCACCAGGCGAGAAGGAAAGGCAGTTCAGGTGGTCTGCTGAAGTCCCAAGACCACCAGATCAAAAGCTGAAATGTGTCGGGTGGCCTCCCAGAGTCCCTGAGCCACCCAAGCAGAAGGCATAATTCATCGGGTGGTCTCCCAGTATTCCAAACCCAACAAACCAGAGAACAAGATTTATTGGGTGGCCTCCCATTGTCCCTGAGCTATCGGACTGTAGAGCACAATGTGTCCAAAGTCCAGCCGCCTGGGGATCAGGTGGCCACCTCAGACAGGGAGGAAGAGACAAACACCGGGTCACTGTCACTGGCAGCAGTGGAGCCCGACGGGGAAAACTCAGGAGCAGATGGCAGCTACAACTGTTATCCCCACCAAGAGCAAGACAAGATATCTCTAATACTGATATTGTAAAGACAAAGAAGAGGACTTGCCTTAACTTGAGCTCCACCGCCGACCATGGCTCCGGTAACTCTGCTGATGCAGCTCAAGCAGCAGGCATGATGGCAGGTGAAACCTCAGCCGTGATGACAGGAACTGGCAGAACTTCTGGCGTGACAGCGGAAGCTGGTGGACCCCCAGACATGGCGGCAGGAACTGGTGGAACCTCAGATGTAGCGGCTGAAGCTGTCGAAACCCCAGACGTGGCGACTGAAGCTGGCGGAACCCCAGACGTGGTGGCCAGAGCTGGCAGAACCCCAGACATGGCAGCCGGAGCTGGCGGAACCCCAGACATAGTGACAGGAGCTGGCGGAACCCCAGACGTGCGTAACAGAGCCAAGGAATGTCTCACCGATGGCACCGGGTCCTGTGATGCCGAAACCAGGGGACACTCCATTGTCCGCGCAAGCTTTGGAATGCAGGAGGCGCTCCTCTTCCATCTGAGATGTGGCTGCGGGGCCGGAACAGCAATCTCCGGAATGGCAGGCTCCTTCATCGTTAGACGGCTCCCTCCCAGGACAGGCAGACACCCAGAAAAAACAGAAGGGGACACAGGAGGTGCAGATGAGGAGAGATGGATGGATGCAGCAGCAGGGGGTGAGTCCAAAGTGGATGTCTGTTGCTGAGCCCCCACCACCAACGGGAATAAGGCAAGACATTTTATGATCAGGTGTAAAAGAATGAAAAGGTACTTGCCTTAATTCCCGTGTTGTGGTGATTGCTGCTGCAGAAGGCCCAGACGAATTTCTCTCAATGACTGCTGAGGTCGCCTGGCGAGGTGGAGAGGAGGCTGACGCTGGAAGGCAGTGTCCCAAGACTGCCGAGCGGCAAGAGGCTGAGGACGTCTGTACCAGGGGACACTTCCTCGTCAGCACAAGTACAGTTGGAAGTGAGCTTCTCATCAGCCTGCGAAATGTCATATGGAGGGTGGAGACGGTTGTCAGAAGCTCCGCCAACTCAGAGTAATTCCTCAGACTGGGATGCGCCTCCACCATCCCAGCTGCTGCCTCCAGGTTCTTTGGGGCTTCCTCCGAAGTGCAGGAGGTAAGAGCTTCTGTAACGAATTCCTGGATGAACTGGGCCACCTGAAGTTCATCCACACTGGGGCCACCGGCTGCCAACCTCCCTCTGTTGGCTGAGCCCTGGTATGCTGGCGACATACTCTCTGCTCTCTCTCCGGCAACACAAAAAAACAGGCAAGGGAAAAAGGGCAAACTCACAGCCGCTGGGTGGAAACTGGCAACATCCTTATGCCATGAACTGCCCAGGCAGGATAGAATGGAGACCCAAAGGCTGGACTGTGAGTTTGCAGTGGTTTAATAAAAACACAAAATTCAAACTAGAACAAAAACTTACAGGCTTGATTGCAAGGAGGCTGAACAGCGCTGCGGCTGAGACGTGGGAAGCATGTCAGGAAAGACAACATAGATTAAACGTGGGACACATGCTAGGAGACAAAGTGAGAATAAAGCGTGGGACACACACAGGTTAACCAAGTGTAGGATGTCACCCTGAACTGCGGGGCGGCCTTCCTTAAATAGGGCAAGGGGAAATTAACAAATGGAGAACAGGTGGGGATAACAAGAGACAAGAGCGAGGAATAGTTAACCCAAAATACTGACAGTTGTGACAACCACGAAACTAAACTAGAATAGGAAGTAAACAAAGAACGCTGTCAAAATAAAAGTACAGACCAGAATGAATGATTAATCATGAAACAGATAATGAACATAGAATGATGACAACCCACCAAGGCAAGGACCAGATAACAGCGAATGACAATAATAAATATAACACTTCAAAGAATGAACTAAATGTGAAGGCGGAGAAGGCTCATAACCAAACACAAGAAGATGTAATTTAAAATACAAGAAGATCCATTAACACATAATAATAATAAACAAGTCTAAAATGACCAAACTAAGATTACAATAACAAGACAACTCAAAACAAACAGAAACAAGGGACAAATTCAGATAACATGATACAGACAAAATCATACTCAAATACAATAATAAAACTGAAGTGGGAAGAGTACAGAAAATAAATAGAATGAACTGAAAGCGTGAACACGATTCTCCAACCGTGCTCAGCATCATGACAGAGCCCCTCCCTCAAGTGGTGGATTCCAGACACCCCAACGTAACATCACAAAGAAAAAGACCCCCCCCCCGCCAACAAGAACAGAAAAATCACCCTTCCAGGCAGGACAGTGGGGGCAACAAGGCCAGGTTAGACAACACAAATCTCTAGCTCAATAGAAACCCACAAAACAAGACAGATCAGGTGGCCTACTGAAATCCCAGGACCACCAGGCGAGAAGGAAAGGCAGTTCAGGTGGTCTGCTGAAGTCCCAAGACCACCAGATCAAGAGCTGAAATGTGTCGGGTGGCCTCCCAGAGTCCCTGAGCCACCCAAGCAGAAGGCATAATTCATCGGGTGGTCTCCCAGTATTCCAAACCCAACAAACCAGAGAACAAGATTTATTGGGTGGCCTCCCATTGTCCCTGAGCTATCGGACTGTAGAGCACAATGTGTCCAAAGTCCAGCCGCCTGGGGATCAGGTGGCCACCTCAGACAGGGAGGAAGAGACAAACACCGGGTCACTGTCACTGGCAGCAGTGGAGCCCGACGGGGGAAACTCAGGAGCAGATGGCAGCTACAACTGTTATCCCCACCAAGAGCAAGACAAGATATCTCTAATACTGATATTGTAAAGACAAAGAAGAGGACTTGCCTTAACTTGAGCTCCACCGCCGACCATGGCTCCGGTAACTCTGCTGATGCAGCTCAAGCAGCAGGCATGATGGCAGGTGAAACCTCAGCCGTGATGACAGGAACTGGCAGAACTTCTGGCGTGACAGCGGAAGCTGGTGGACCCCCAGACATGGCGGCAGGAACTGGTGGAACCTCAGATGTAGCAGCTGAAGCTGTCGAAACCCCAGACGTGGCGACTGAAGCTGGCGGAACCCCAGACGTGGTGGCCAGAGCTGGCAGAACCCCAGACATGGCAGCCGGAGCTGGCGGAACCCCAGACATAGTGACAGGAGCTGGCGGAACCCCAGACGTGCGTAACAGAGCCAAGGAATGTCTCACCGATGGCACCGGGTCCTGTGATGCCGAAACCAGGGGACACTCCGTTGTCCGCGCAAGCTTTGGAATGCAGGAGGCGCTCCTCTTCCATCTGAGATGTGGCTGTGGGGCCGGAACAGCAATCTCCGGAATGGCAGGCTCCTTCATCGTTAGACGGCTCCCTCCCAGGACAGGCAGACACCCAGAAAAAACAGAAGGGGACACAGGAGGTGCAGATGAGGAGAGATGGATGGATGCAGCAGCAGGGGGTGAGTCCAAAGTGGATGTCTGTTGCTGAGCCCCCACCACCAACGGGAATAAGGCAAGACATTTTATGATCAGGTGTAAAAGAATGAAAAGGTACTTGCCTTAATTCCCGTGTTGTGGTGATTGCTGCTGCAGAAGGCCCAGACGAATTCCTCTCAATGACTGCTGAGGTCGCCTGGCGAGGTGGAGAGGAGGCTGACGCTGGAAGGCAGTGTCCCAAGACTGCCGAGCGGCAAGAGGCTGAGGACGTCTGTACCAGGGGACACTTCCTCGTCAGCACAAGTACAGTTGGAAGTGAGCTTCTCATCAGCCTGCGAAATGTCATATGGAGGGTGGAGACGGTTGTCAGAAGCTCCGCCAACTCGGAGTAATTCCTCAGACTGGGATGCGCCTCCACCATCCCAGCTGCTGCCTCCAGGTTCTTCGGGGCTTCCTCCGAAGTGCAGGAGGTAAGAGCTTCTGTAACGAATTCCTGGATGAACTGGGCCACCTGAAGTTCATCCACACTGGGGCCACCGGCTGCCAACCTCCCTCTGTTGGCTGAGCCCTGGTATGCTGGCGACATACTCTCTGCTCTCTCTCCGGCAACACAAAAAAAATAGGCAAGGGAAAAAGGGCAAACTCACAGCCGCTGGGTGGAAACTGGCAACATCCTTATGCCATGAACTGCCCAGGCAGGATAGAATGGAGACCCAAAGGCTGGACTGTGAGTTTGCAGTGGTTTAATAAAAACACAAAATTCAAACTAGAACAAAAACTTACAGGCTTGATTGCAAGGAGGCTGAACAGCGCTGCGGCTGAGACGTGGGAAGCATGTCAGGAAAGACAACATAGATTAAACGTGGGACACATGCTAGGAGACAAAGTGAGAATAAAGCGTGGGACACACACAGGTTAACTAAGTGTAGGACATCGTGCCGACCTGTGGGGCGGCCTTCCTTAAATAGAGCAAGGGGAAATTAACAAATGGAGAACAGGTGTGGATAACAAGAGACAAGTTATAGTTAACCCAAAATACTGACAGCTGTGACAACCGTGAAACTAAACTAGAATAGGAAGTAAACAAAGAACGCTGTCAAAATAAAAGTACAGACCAGAATGAATGATAAATCATGAAACAGATAACGAACAAAGAATGATGACAACCCACCAAGGCAAGGACCAGATAACAGTGAATGACAATAATAATTAATATAACACTTCAAACAATGAACTAAAGGTGAAGGCGGAGAAGGCTCATAATCAAACACAAGAAGATGTAATTTAAAATACAAGAAGATCCATTAACACATAATAATAATAATAAACAAGACTAAAATGGCCAAACTAAGATTATGATAACAAGGCAACTCAAAACAAACAGAAACAAGGGGCAAACTCAGATAACATGATACAGACAAAATCATACTCAAATACAATAATAAAACTGAATTGGGAAAAGTACAGAAAATAACTAGAATGAACTGAAACCGTGCTCAGCATCATGACAGCTTGCATATTTTTTTCCTCTGCTTGATCTAATAAAAAATGCAGTTGACTACTTTCGTTCTTTGTTAAATGTTTCTTAAAGCCAGAAGGTTGGCATTTTGAATAAAAATAGTTTTGTGACATATCTGTGATAATTTTCACCTCCAAATTAAACAATTGAATAAACATCCTCCAAGTGTAATGACTCCATATTTTTTGCCAGGGGGTGTAGAGGAGTGATATGAGATTTTGAAATGTTCAAAATGTGAAAATGTTGAAAAGTAAGTCCCCTGCCCACATTTTCCCCCAAACCCTAACCATTAGTGGAGTGAGTGCCTACCCCTCACCACCAAAAAAAAAAGGGTATGCAAAGTGACCACAGAAGTGAAGGTGAAAAGATAAACATACACTTATTGAGAAAAAGCACTGGATTTTGTAGTACTGTCCACCATCTCCCTCCTATCTCTGTATGAGAATTAAAGCAGATTTAATAGTGATTTGTGTTGCACATGCACAGTAACAGATATATTCAAAGGAAGAGGTCAGCAAAGAAAAAGTGGGATAGTCAGGGAGATGAAGAAAGTAGACAGGAGGATTTATTTATTTTTTTATTTTACTGGTTTATTTAGCAGGACAGTGCACATTAATGAACAGTTTTGCAAATGTGCTAGAATTAGCCAAAGGGCTATTTTTCATCTGTAGTCCCTGTTCATCTGTTGGAATCTAGGTGCATGGCAAAGAGAGAGGTGGCAAAGGAAAAGGCATAGTGAGCTGTATGAGAGGCTAAACACTAAGGAAGGAGAAGAAGACTTGTATCGATTGGCTAGACAGAGAGATCGAATCAGAATCAGAATCAGAATCAGAATGAGATTTATTGCCATTGTTCATGTAGTACACAAACTAGGAATTTGTCTCGGTGCAATGCTGCAACATCGCACATCATTTTCCATCGAGCTGGAAAAGATGTGCAGCAGGTTAGGCTAATTAAGGACAGAAATGGTAATGTACTAACAAATGACGAGAGTGTGCTGAGAAGGTGGAAGGAGTACTTTGAAGAGCTGATGAATAAAGAAAATGAGAGATAAAGGAGGATGGATGAATGAAAGATGGTAAACAAGGAAGTCCCAAGGATTAGCAAGGTGGAAGTGAGGGCAGCTTTGAAGAGGATTCAATTCAATTCAATTCAACTTTATTTATATAGCGCCATTTCACAACAACAGTCATCTCATAGCACTATCAACTGTAGGGGGAACCCCCACAGTTGCAGAAAGACCCCAGCAATCAGGCGAAGAATGTAAAGATGGATTGAAGAATGGAAAGGTGGTTGGCCCAGATGACATGCCAGTGGAGGTATGGAGATGTTTAGGAGAGATAGCAGTGAACTTTTTAACCAGATTGTTTAACACAATCTTGGAAGGTGAGAGGATGCCTGAGGAGTGGAGAAGAAATGTTTTGGTACCAGTTTTCAAGAACACAGGTGATGCTCAGAGCTGTAGTAACTACAGAGGCAGAAAGTTGTTCAGCCACACTATGAAGATATAGGAAAGAGTTGTTGAAGCCAGATTAAGAGGAGAGGTAACAGTCAGTGAGCAGCAGTATGGTTTTACGCCAAGAAAGAGTACTACAGATGCAATATTTGCTCTAAGAGTACTGATGGAGAAGTATAGATATCAGAAGGAGTTGCACTGTGTCTTTGTGGATCTAGAGAAAGCATATGATAGGGTGCCAAGAGAGGAAATGTGGTACTGTATGAAAAAGTCAGGAGTGGCAGAGAAGTATGTGAGGGTGGAGCAGGACATGTATGAGGACAACGAGAGTGGTGGTGGTGGCGGTGGGGGTTACATCAGGGATCGGCTCTGAGCCCCTTCTTGTTTGCCATGGTGATGGATATAGTGAAGGTAGTGAAAGTAGATGAGTTTAAATACTTGGGGTCAACCATCCAAAGCAGTACAAAATGCACAAGAGAGGTGAAGAAGAGAGTGCAGGCAGGGTGGAATGGGTGGAGATGAGTGTCAGGGGTGATTTGTGACAGAAGGAGAGCAGCTAGAGTGAAAGGGAAGATTTACAAGACGGTAGTGAGACCTGCTATAATGTGTGGTTTGGAGGTGCTGGAGGTGTTTGGTTTGGTGGTGCTGACAAAAAGACAGGAGATGGACCTCGAGGTGGCAGAGTTGAAGATGCTGAAATTTTCATTGGGAGTGACTAGGAGGGACTACTGAAATGATATACTGAAATGAGTATATCAGAGGGACAGCTCAGGTTGAGCGGTTTGGAAACAAAGTAAGAGAGGCAAGGGTGAGATGGTTTGGACATGTGCAGAGGAGGGATAGTGGAGATATTGGACAAAGGATGTTGAAGGTGGAGCTGCTAGGCAGAAGGAAATGAGGAAGACCGCAGAGAAGATTCATGGATGTAGTGGAGGAGGACATGGAGAGGGTTGGTGTTACAGAGGAAGTTGCAAGGGATAGGGTGAGATAGAGGCAGATGATTCGCTGTGGTGAGCCCTAAAGGGAGCAGCCAAAAGAAGAAGAAGAAGATCCACAGTAACAAATGTTTTTTGTGTTATAAATAGTATTTTTTTAGTGGGTGTGAAAACATGCTATTTTTACTACTTTTGCTGAAATCATGTTGGAGCATGAATGTCTCCACCAAAACAGTTAAGACTGTGACAGGTACTACTAGAGTAAATGGGGCTGCAGTTCACATAGTGTCCACAAAGCACCACTAAAGCCCATTTTTACAAAATTTCAATCCGGTAACATTGAAATGTTGCTACTATATGAGTGTGCAGTTTCTCAGGTGAAAATCAGAGACTAGGTTTCAGAAATTCAGAATATGGATGGAGACACAATACTCTTCTCAGTTCTTTAGAATATATGAGTTTCCAAATGTGTTCTCACAGTGGCCATGTCTATTTTTATGCCAACATTATTATAGTGTAGCTTACTGTAAAGGAATGGAACAGCAATGCTGAGGTGCTGAACATAGCCGTTTTCTACATAGGGCAAAGTAAGCAAATGCTAAGGGTCCCCTAGCTATAAGGTGAAGCCCAACATCTTAGTGTAAGAGTTCTAGTGACTGACTTTGTAATATTTCTAAACTTAGACTGTCATTCATGTTGCACTAGGGGCAACGCCCATATCTCACAATACTGCAATGAATGGTAGTCTATCCCCACCATACCATGTACATTGAAGGGGGCACAAAGATAAGAGTTACAAATATCCCGACAGAAACAGCTATGACATACAGTATGCACAACAGTAACACACATTTAACTGACATTCCAACTAAGGAGAACATGCTTATTTTCTAACATTTCCCATTTCCCCTCAGTCCTTGTGACTGCATTCACCCAGAAGGCTGCAATACTTTTGAGAGAACTAAAGGTAGCTGTCTTCATTTGTATCAGCTAAGCCCCTCATATGTTTAGTGAAGAATTACAAAATATAAACAAAACCAAACTGCAGCGATAACAAAGCTCTAACAGAGTAATTAATATGCACAGTGGTTGAAGTATTTCCAGTATAACAAGGTCACTTCTGGGTCTTCCATTGTTATGTGTTTGCTGTGTTTCTGTTAAGTTGCCGACACGCAGAACACACACAGAAAAAGAAAGTCAAGTCAAAGTGCCTTTATTGTCTTTCCATTGCTAAAAAACAATACAATGAAATTGAGAAGAAGAAGTTCACATTTCAAAAAACCAAAAGAAAAAAGAGAAGCTAATTTGAGGCATCTGTGGATAATTTATGGGCTGATATATAGATAATGTAGATAATGAAAGTCAGAGGACATTTTGCAGTTTTTACAAGTATTGCTCTGTTTTGAAATGGTTTTGTTTAGGTTTATTTAGTTGGAAGATGTAGCACTTAGGCTGCCTAATATTTTTTTCTTTTGTGTCTGTATTTCATAGTGTGTTCAGTCATTATACAGTAAGTAGGTGGAAGATGTAAAGGGTCTTTTCAAGCAATTCTAAGGCAATGAAAGTTTTTTGTGCATGAAAAGCCACAATATACTGTTTTGGGGAATACACATTTGTTTTTGAGGTGACTTTAGAGCTGCCGGAGTGTGTCTTTAACTTTAACGCCCATGAAAAACACCATTTAGCGTGGGACCTTTAATGGGAAGTCATCCATTTACATGCTAATTGTTATGTATGGTAAAATACCTTGGTTGAAGGATGAGGCAAGATGACTGGATGAACACAGCTTTATTGAGGGTGTAGAACAACGGTATCATGGTAGGCACCACACTTAATAATGTGCCAAAACACTATATAACATTCTCCCCCCCCCCTTTAGAAAGTCCAAAACCACACACACAATTGACCCCCCCCCCCAAAAAAAATTGGGCCCCGAATCACGCACTAACATAACTAAAAACAATGTACCAAAATGGCCTAACACATTCACACAACATAACCTAAAATAGGACTGAAAGGCGGACTACCATGCAGCCTGCACGGCAGGGTGGCTTATTCTACCACCCAATAAACTAAAAGAGTCCATACATAAACTAAAATTACACGCCGTGCTCCTAAACTAAACAAAATACACAAAATAATTCCATTTTATAACATACATACACCAAACACAGGAACTATGAACAAATAATTATTTACAGCACTGTTCCTTGGGCAGGAGGAGTAGAACCGGCATGGGGGGGCCCAGAGCAGCCACTCAACAAGCACGCTCCTGGAAGCAGCAGACCCCCCAGGACGATGGCTGATCTTCCGGACGAAGGAGACTCACTTCTTCACCACCGACACCTGCTCTTGTCCAGCCCTGTCACTTAAAGCCTCTTCCCGGACCCGTCGAAGCTGATTGGCATGCCTCGCCGAGACATCGGACAACCTGAAGTATGCCACGCCTAGCTTAGCCACAATGCACAGGCACCCTCGATGTTTAGCCAGCTGTCGTCTGGCCCATTGTCGCCGTGGACGTTCTTCACACCAAACCCGAACCAAGTCCAAAACCTTCAAAGGGCCCGGCTTGGCCTAAAGTGGTGCTGCTGAGCATGCGGTTCCTCCATGGTCGTCGGTCTGGCCCCAACCTCTTCTAAAACCGTCGTAGTGTTCACCATCGTAGCTGCAGACCGTCCATCCCCCTGTGGCCAAACTCCGGAGGCATCTGGGGCTAGCACATTGGTGTCACTCGCCAGCGCAGGCGCCTTGCTGCCACGCACGGTACACCCCCTACCGTTTCCCGAGCATCGGCACTGAGACCCTCCTGCGCTGAACCCGAGTGAAGCTGGTCCTGCTTGACGGCCGTGGCGTCTGTTAGCTCTTCGTCTCACACAATGTCCTCATTGACCACCGGAACTGGAGGTTTCCATTGGCCACAACCTGACCATTCGTTCCCGGCGTCGTCTTTTATGGTGAAACCCAGTCTGTAAAACAAATCACAGCCCATGATGTTATTGCCTCAAGCTGTCATGTGTAACGTGAAGTCAACCATCGTTGCAGACTTCTACCGAACCGTTAACTCCAAAGTTCCAACCGTGCACAGCCTGCCACCTCCCTAACCATACAACGGCTCCGGGTTACCGCTTATCCTGTAGTGGGGGAAAAACTTCCTCACCATGTCCCAATTCAACAGTGACCCCTGCGCTCCTGTGTCGAGCAGCAGCGGCACTTCCACGCCATCCATTTTCACTGTGCAAAACGTGTACCCGCTGGATGGTCGTCCGGGGCGGCCGGAATGATTTCTTCCGTGGGCTCTTCGGTTCAGATACATGGCACACTCTAGCATAATGGCTCAAGTGTCCACATCTGCTACAACATTTTCCCCTAGCCGGGCAGTCCTTAGCCTTATTGCAGTGCGTCGCGAACCCACAACCCTTGCACAGGGGTTTTCCTGGGGCAAACCTTCGGCTGGCAGTGTTGGCTTCCGTAGTATTGTCGTCCAAGCTATCCGAGTCCGCAACATTTGCCGCGGCAGGAGGCTCCGGCGGCTGCTGTGACTGGCGCCAGGCTAGCTCCGAAGCTAGCTTGTCTGGGCGCCGTGAGTAGCCTAACCCGCAATGCAGCGCTACACATGTGCTCCGCAAACTGGTCACGTACCATTTCATATTCCAACGGCCCAGAGTGACACTCGCTAGCTAGCTGCCTCAAGTCGGCGACAAACTGACAAATAGGCTCACGCTGATGTCGCTTCCAAAAACGAATCCTCCGGCCAGTCATGCTATCCGGGGTGTGAAAATGGTTGGCTAGCAGCTCCACAACATCTTCAAAAGAGTGCAAAGATCAGAGTGTGCACAGGACATGCTGGCCTTCAATACCCAGGTTGTGAACAAGTAGCGCACGTGCTCGTAGCTTGTCGAGCTTACCCAGGTCCAGCGCGGTGATGTACGTCTGGAAAGCCTCAAACCATATGGGCCAAGGCACTGGTGGTTCACCCGGGAGCTCGAGAAAGGGGCGAAGTGGTGTGATACACGCCTCCATGAGTTAATCCTCGATCACCAAATGTTATGTATGGTGAAATACCTTGGGTGAATGATGAGGCAAGATGACCGGATGAACACAGCTTTACTGAGGGTGTAGAACAGTGGTAACACAATACGCCCCTGGCAGAGGGCACCAGTCGAAGAGGCCCCAATATGGACGCCCTCCGCCTTATATAGAGCAGCGCAGTGACATGACGAGAAGTGCACGTCACTACACCGCACTTCACAATAATGTGCCAAAACACTCCAGTGGCTCAGGAGATAGAGTGGGTCGTCCAATAACCGGATGGTTGGTGGTTCAAATCCCGTTCTCCCCAGATATCCTGCCATTGTGTCCCTGGGCAAGACACTTTACCCCCAGTTACTCCTGGTGGGTCCAGAGAGCGCCGTGTTGGGCAACTATGCCGCCATCAGTGTGTGAATGTGTGTGTGAATGGGTCGATAGCAGGATCTGTAAAGTGCTTTGGTCATCTAGAGATGAGAATAAAAGCGCTATATAAGTGAATGCCATTTATATAATGCTAATGCTCTAGAAATACATGAGAGGGGCTTCTGAGAGCATGTTTGAAAAGGTGGGTGGGTCTGCTGCCCCAGACTGTGGAAAATGTAGAAAGGAAGGCTTGGCTAATACTGCAGGCTTAAATTAAGAATACTTCTCCCTGCTCTGCTTTAATTTAGTCAATTCATTTCATAATCTGTCTCATGTGAGTCCCGAAACCTCATGGAAATAGATAGATCTACTTTATTGATCCCAAACTGGGAAATTACAGATATAGAATTAAATAGAATTACAAATTGCTGTATGGGGGATGTAACGTGAGCACAGGAATGGAACAGTTCTCCACTTATCCTCAGTGTAAATAGACTAATATAAAAGCGTCTATCTTGCATGCTGTCGGTGAATCTCACATTTCTTCTATAACAGGGTCAGCAGACTCTACAATGAAAAGATCCATTTTAAGCAATTTTTGTAGAAAAAATCAGCATGAAACCACAAAACTTATTTGAGCCTTAAAAAGAGGTTAAAGAGCCAAACATTTTGGTGATGATCTCAGAATGCATACCTCCACCAAGGCTCTTATCTTCACACAGTGTGTTAGCAATAATACTCCAAAACAGCTGGATGGATCGGGATTAAATTTTTTTTTACCAGAGGTGGCCCTTGGGCCAGAGAGGAACCCATAACATTTTGGTGATGATCCGAGAATGCATACCTCCGCCAAGGCTCTTATCTTCTCACAGAGTGTTGGCAAGAATCCTTCCAAACTACTGGATAGACTTTGATGCAGTTTTCACCAGAACTGGCTCATGGACGACACATGAACTCATTACATTCTGGAGGTGATCCATGAGGGACGGAAGGTGCCTTGGCAGAGGTATGTGCTCTCTGAGCGCTTTTCTAGTGAAAGATAAATTTACTATTTTTCATTTAAATTTGCAGCTTATCTCATACTGTAAATTTGAGGCTGTTTTTCCTCTGAACTTCACATTTTTTCTCCTTAATATGAAATAAATTTGCAACTCATTTCCTGAAAATTTGCAATATTGTCTTCTAAATTTGTGCTATTTTTTTTTGTAGTAAATTTGCAGCTGTCTTCTTAACCATTTTTCCCGTTGTGGAACTAATAAAGGATTATTTTATCTTACCTTATCTTAAAAATATACAACTTGTTTCACAGAAGTTTGCAAAGTTTTTCCCTGTTAATTTGCCACTTTTTTTCGTGTAAATGTGCATAACATTTCTGTCAAATTTGTGACCTTGTCCTCTTTAATTTACAGCTTTTCAACTGTAAATTTACAAAAAAAAAAATTCCACATAAATTTGTGGCTTTTTCATTTAAATTTTCAACTTCTTTCATAAACCTGGGGCCTTTAACTTGTAAATGTGTAGCTTTTTCTCATATTTTTTTTTTTGAATTTACAGCTCCTCCTGTAAATTTGCATTTTTTCTCTTTAAATTGGTACATTTTTTGTAAATTCACAATTTTTTTCTTATAAATTTCTCTCATCTTTTAGAGTTTTTTCTTCTTTAATTTGCAGCTTTTTAAAGTGAATTTATTCTGTCATAAATCTGTGACCATTTTTCTGTAAATTAGTGAGTTTTTCCAAACCACATGGACCCACTGAATATGGGCAAAAGAGCCATATGTGGCTCCAAAGCCACAGGTTGCACACCCCTGTCCTACTCTTGCAGTTTGTGCTTCCTTCAGGTGACTAAAGTTGACACAGTTACAGATTAAAATAGAAAAACTGAAGGACTGAGCTAGGCTATCTTTATTTATTTCATTATCAGCCAGAAAAGAAATGCCTTTCTTTAATCAAAAAGGCACTTGAGACTCAGGTTGGAATTATTTTTCAGCATCGTGATGAGGGCTGAATTTTATTATTTATTGATTTTTTTTTTAAAGCTGATCTCTGCAGTCACATTAGCTGCATCCCTGTCTCACGATGGCATATCCCCCCCCAGCTGTTACGACCGCAGAGAGACATTTGATGGCATAAGACAAAAAAAAAAAAAAAACAAGCAAGAAAAATCACTGAAAAGCAACAACACCACCTAAAGAGATGAGATAGAGCAGATAGAGGAGGCCGGCTAAATGATAGAGCTTAGACCGAGAGGAGGTGAAGTGAAAACGGAGCGAGTGCAGAGAGAATAGGTGATCATGCAGGGAGGAAGGTATTTGAAGAAACCAGATGTCTCTTTCAAAGTCGTGTTGCTTCAGTGAATGTGGCTGTCAGCCCCCCCCCCCCCCCCCCACACACACACACTCTCTCTCTTTCTCTCTCTCTCTTTCTCGCTCTCTCTGGCTTCAGTGACACACACCGTGGAAAAAGAACCGCAAGAGTGGGTTTTATTTCCAGCATCCCTCTGCTGCTGCTCTGAGGAGACACAATGCAACAAGGGGCTTCATTTGAGGAAGATACTCAGAGCAGCTGTGGGTGTTGTAAATGTACAAGAAAATACTGCAGTTAAAAAAAAACAAAACTTGAGTTGTTGTGTTGCACACTTTCATTTTGCGGTGCATCACTGTGAGTCACACGTGTGCCTCTCTTTTGACACAGGTAAAATACAGAGCTCAGAGGAACATGACCCACCAGGCTGTATTCAAGATGGTGGCGGTGTGGGTGCTGGCCTTCCTCCTCTACGGCCCTGCCATCATCTTCTGGGAGACCATCGTCGGCTACAGCATTGTCCCAGCCCACGAGTGCTACGCCGAGTTTTATTTCACCTGGTACTTCCTGCTCAGCGCCTCCACCTTTGAGTTCTTCACTCCGTTTGTTTCGGTGGCTTTCTTCAACCTCAGCATCTACCTGAACATCCACCGCAGGAATAAGAGCTGCGGCGCCTGCGTTGAGGATGACATCAAGCCCAAGAGGAACATTGAGAAGCATACAGATGGAAGTGCCTGGTCTGTGTTTTTTGTCAAGACCCGGAAAGTGACATCCAGCGAGCCCGTTGCCATCTCTGCGGTTATAGAGGATGACGATGGGTTGTGCACCTCTTCCGTTGCAGACCCAAACACCGGTCAGATCTCGATGCAGAGGGAGAGGTTCTCTCCAAACAGGAAGAGCCCCAGGCTGTTTCAGCACACGGTCTCTTGCGTGGTGCCGGGCCATAGGACACAGGGATCCCGGCTTTCCCGGGACAAAAAGGTTGCCAAATCTTTAGCCATAATAGTCTGCGTTTTTGGAATATGTTGGGCTCCGTACACTCTCTTAATGATTATTCGCGCCGCCTGTAGCGGTAAATGTGTGGCAAACTACTGGTACGAGATCACGTTCTGGCTCCTCTGGCTGAACTCCGCCATCAACCCATTTTTGTACCCAGTGTGCCACACCAGCTTTCGAAGGGCTTTCTCTAAGATACTGTGTCCTAAAAGACATTCGGTGCAGCCTCAGATTGAGGTTCAGTCTTGTTAAATGAACTTGAATACATCTCCATAATTTATGAAAGCAGTAAATGTTGGTCGACCACTGTAAAAATCCATATATTGTTCTTTGAATAAAAAAGTAATGTTTTATATGAGAGAAAATAAGATAAATGTTTGAAAGGGGACCTATTGTGCTGCCCCTTCTAAGAGAGATGATCATGTTTTTTCAAGATTCGAATGGTCATTGAATTATTCAAAAAAACAAGATTGTGTAGCAATTTTTACCTCCGCCGGTGAGGTAATGTTTTTGCCGGCGTTGCTTTGTTTGGTGGTTTGCCTGTCTGTCTGTTAACAACATCACTCGAAAAGTTATGAACGGATTTTGATGAAATTTTCAGAAAAGGTGTGTAATGGCACGGGGAACAGATGATTAGGTTTTGGTGATGATCTGAGAGTGCATACCTCCACCAAGGGCTTTGTTTGTATTTGTGCAGCAGGATTACACAAAAACTACTGGATGGATTTGGATGAAATTTCCACCAAAGGGGATTCTTGGGCGAGAGATGAACCAATTATTTTTTGGTGATGATCTAAGAATGCATACCTCTGCCAAGGCTCGTATCTTCTCATAGAGTGTTAACAATACTCCAAAACTAATGGGCAGACTTTGATGCAATTTTCACCACAACTGGCACGTGGCCTACACACAGACCCATTACATTTTGGAGGTGATCCATGAGGGACGGAAGAAGCCTTGGCGGAGGTGTGCGCTCTCTGAGTGCTTTTCTAGTTTGTACTAAAATTTAAAATTTCCTTCGCTTATACAAGTGACTGGTCATATATAATGGGCTAATACTGCCAGAATGAAACAATTTAGGTGCCAAGTAAACAAAAGTATAAGATCAGTGTGCTACCATCTCATACAGAGATCAGATCAAAAAGGGTTTGTTGTACATCAAGTTTTGCCATTCGGTCAGACCCCTTGATGTCACTATATATGACATGCATATCAACATAGTGGAGTGGCTGGGCCATGGAGTCATGAATATAGGCCTAAGTTCTGAAATGAAAACACCCAGGGCCCTATCACGATGGTCTAAAACATGCATTTGTGCCATGCTTCCCATTTTGGACTGGTGGATTTGTCAGTTTATGTCAGTGCATAGTCTGTTTTTCACGCTTTGTGTGATTCCATCCAATTCCCTGTGTGTACCCACTTGAATCTGCAAGAAGGAGACTCATTTAAGATTTGTGGCACTGGTGCAATCTTGACACACTAGTATTTTGGTGCATTTTTTGACAATGCGATTCTGATCTGCAAAAAGCAGGTCTTAAGTCAGCGGTGCATTATGAACCGCTACTTCAGCAGTGCATTTGAATGGTATGAACATGCATGTATACCTATTCCAACACTGGGGATAGAATGTGGCTCACTCTTCTGCAGTTTCACGGAGGAGATCAGATGACAGTGGCATGGGTTTGCCGGGTCTCCCATGTCCCATGATATTATATCTGAGGGAATTATTAAACTCTGTCAAACTTGTGAACAAAGAGAAAGACTGGCATAATGTCTGAATTGTGTTTTTGTGGTGGAAACATGGAGAGCGGGTGCTCAGACTGGCTCTGACAACAGTACCAGCCCCTGTGGGGAAACAGTGGGTTAGTGTTGGAGTGTACTATTAACTGACATCATCACAGGTCAGACACAGATGGGAACCTTCTATACCTGTAATGCAGATCGGTTTGGACTGACAGTTGACCCACAGTTCTCAGAAATGGAGTCAATGGAACTGCGGTTTACTTAAGGACCACAAGATGTCACTAAAACCCAAGTTTCCAAAAGGTTCATACAGTACAGTTCCTTTAAATATGATGGAAATTAAATAAAGTTAAACTGCACTAAATGTTCTTTTTCAGACAGGTCTTGGTGATAGAGAAGGGTGTCATTAATAATATTAATATTAATATTGATGATGATAATAATGATACATTTGCAGTTCAGCCTATGAGTTTGTTATGGAAAAATAGATTAAAGCAGTGGTTACTGACATGTCCCACTTTTTTAATCAATAACAAATATAATCAAAGTTGAATTTCTGCTGTGTATGGTTTCATCAGCAGACTTTTTTAAAATTACTTTTATTTAACTTTCCTGTAGTTTTTTTTTATTTTTCCAAATTTATTTTCTACTTGTTATCTGTGCCCCTCATGCACCAACACCAAACCTCACCTGTGGGGCCTGTCAGATCCACAAAAAGATCATTTCATGACAATCTGCTTCTGATCTGCAAAAAAGCAGGTCTTAAGTCAGCGGTGCATTATGAACTGCTATTTCAGCAGTGCTTTTAAAAGGTCCACAGGCTTAAAGATAAATTAACTAAAGCAAATGTTTCTGACAGCATTCCCACTGAGACATTGTCCATTAAAAACGGGATTATTTTGAAGTGTGAATTATGCAAACTACTACTCTTGTAGTGTCCAAGAATAGCAAATATGGAGCTGTAAATGAGCATACCAGGTCCCCTTTAAGTGAGGATTGTCACATGTTTGACAGCAATATGAGGATGCAGTACAGTCATGAAACCATCTTATGTAATAATAATATTCTAAATAACAGGGTAGAGCTGTGGATTCTTATGTCCCCATTAAAATTTGGATGCAATTATCCTTGATTAAAGCACCCCGCTGTGCAAGAGTCAGGTCTTTCAAATGGTGTACATCTTCCATTTCCAAATGTGTTATAGCCTTCCCACAGTCTCAGTAAGTAGGACAGGAAGGAGCCACGCAAACTTCTTTATGTGCTGAATGCTGTAAGACAACATCTTATGCAGCCTGGCAGAAGGTGATTACCATAATTTAGTCTGAGATATTTCATATATATGAGAAGTACAAGGCAAGTTGTTTAATCACGGCCTGTGTGAATGAAAGCGCAGAAACGATGTCTACACCCAACATCCAATTTCCTAAGGGCTGCAGTGACAAGAGACATGTTTCAAACCCCTTTAGATGAAGCTAATGTGAAACGAGGACTTAAGGGTTATTTAATGGCAATGAAATGCCTCAGCACATGAAGCCCCTTGACTTTACAGTTTCAAATGCATAGCCAATTTGAATGAGTCATTTGACTTATCCCTTTAAAAATATACACTGCTAATTCAAGTACATAGAGTGCTCCACATTCAAAGTGCCAGAAAAGAGAGCAGAGAGGAATAAATTGGAAGTGTTTACAGACCACTGAGTACTTTTACCAGGGCTGGCCATCTTTGGAGCTCCAAATATTGAGGAGTAATCCAGAGTGAATATAGTAATATTCTGCTCAGGTTTTCTTTTCCCCCCACAGTAAACTGCTTCACCATCAATATTTTTCTGAAATGTGACTTTTCATATGAATTTTGAAATGTTTACATGTAAATTTGCAATTTTAAAATATTTTTTTCTCATAAATGTACGTATTTTGTCAGGGCATGGGCCGGGTCTCATGCCCTCACCCTTATTTATTACGGTTATCTGGTCTTCAGGGCATGACCTCAGCCCTCGCCCTCGCTTTATTTGGAATTTTCTGTGTTTCACTGTGGTTATTATCATTATCCTGGTTTGCCATTATCATTATTCTGTTTTGTATAATTATTTCTCCGTGGGTCATTATTATTATTGTTATTATTATTGCCATCATCATTGTGTGCTGCGGTCCTGTCTCCTTTTGACTGTGGTGTATCCTCTGTGTGTGACTATTTGTTCAGCCCTGCCTGTCCTGTGTCTGTGATCATCTCGGCCGTCTCCGTTTGTCTCTGATTGTGCTCACCTGTTCTGTGTTGTTTGCTCCTGTCTCTATTTATGTCAAGCCCCAGTCTGTGTTTCCTCATGTGTGCCGTTAGTCATATCTGCGAGATCAGCGCTTCTCTTTCTGACCGTGATTCCTGTCTGATCATGCCTGATGTTTTGTAAGTTTTTGTTCCAGCTTCTGAGCTGTCAGTTTTTGTGTCTTCTCAAGTTGCGCCCGTCTGGCCAACTCATTAATAAATCATCACTGCCGAACTTTAAATATTGCGTTTGGGTCCAGTTTTCCACACACCGTGACAGAATGACACACATCATGAACCCAGCGTATTTAAAGTTTCGGCATTTAGGCCTCAGGTGAAGGAATCTTGGGAAGCTACAAACATTGAGGCCTGCATCAAGGATGCCTGCACCTCCCGCATGCTGGAGGAAGCCCTCCTCTGCCTCAAATGGGCCAAGGAGTTGAGTGAGGTGCTTCCTGCCCTCCGATGGTTCCCTCAGCTTGCCTGTCTGCATGAGCAGAGTGTTAACATGCAGATCATCATCCGGGGGCTGATGAAATCATTCCCGGCAGCGGGAGAGGCAGCAATGGAGGAAGGACTGCAGCCTTTTGGGGGAAGACAAGGTCATCACCGGCACCGGGGGCCACAGCAGTCCCTCTTCTCATCCCCGGCGAGGGTGCACCAGGCTTCCATTTCCTCCTTCGGCTCGCTACAAGCATACCACCATCAGGCATCCTTCCCCCATCTGACGAGCTTCAGCTTCTCCCCGGAGGACTCGCCGGACTCGCTGTATTCAGCAGAGTGGAAATACAGGCAAGTGCCCGTACGTTTTTTTTTACATCAATTAATGAAGGGATTTGTGTGGTTCCTGGTGGGGAAACTCAGTCACGGCTGCCTCCCGCTGCTGAGTTCTCTTCACCTCACTCTGCTATTAACTTTGATGCCCTGTCCATCCACCCATCCTCACTTGCATCTCCTGTTCTTCATTCTGGTTTGGTGAGAGACTGGCTATACTGGGTGGCAATCAACTGGTCTGAGATGAGCCGGCTGCCTCTGAAGCTCCTCCAGCTGCAGCTTTCTCCAGGAATGAGTTCCAAGTAGCTGTAGCCCCCAGACCTGACGTTCCACTGGTTGCTGTTGCTGCGTCTGGGCTGTGTGAGGATCATCCAGTACCAGTTCCACACCGCTCCCCAGCTCCAGTGCCAGCTCCGCATGACTTGCCTGCAACACCACCAGTTCTGGCTCTTCTCCAGACGATTCAAGCTGCTCACAAGGTGCTCATCCCAGCTCCAGCTGCTTCTGAGGTGCACACAACAGCTCTAGCCATCCCCAAGGTGCTCACAACAGCACCAGCTGTCTCCGAGGTGCATACAACAGCGCCAGCCATCCCCGAGGTGCACACAATGGCTCCCACCATCTCCGAGGTCCACACAGCAGCTCCCGCCATCTCAGAGGTCCACACAACGGCTCCTGCTGTCTCCGAGGTGCACACAATGGCTCCTGCTGTCCCTGACTGAGGTACACACCACATTTCCAGCTGTTCCCACAGTACACAATCCTGTTCCTGCTCAGTCTGAGGTGCACGCTCCTGTTCCTGCTCAGCTCGAGGTGCATGCTCAGCTCAAGGTCCATGCTCTGGCTCCTGCGGCTCATCCTGAGGAGGTCATTCCAACAGCAGGGGATCAGGAGTTCAGACAACTGCTTTTCTTTACTTTTATAACATCAATACTAGTTAAGACATGCCTAGTACCTGGTGTTTTTGGTGATGCTTCCTCCTGCCTTTCTCACCCGTCCGAGGTGACTGCAACAGGGGTGGTTTTCCAGGCGTTGGAGCTGGATGCTCCAGCACCATCCGCCCAAAAGGTCAAGCAGTTCGCTCCACCCGTCATCCAAGAGGCTGAGCAGTCTTCTCCACCTGTCATTGTCCAAGAGGTTGAGCAGTCCACTCTACCCTTAGCCCAACAGGCTGGCGTGCCTCCAACCATTGCCCAATAGGCCGGCGTGCCTCTGTCTGTTGTTCCAGAGGCCGGTGTCAGCGTGAAGCAGTTATGTGTCATAGAGCATAGGGTTTCTCTGTGTTTGTTTGGTGAGCTCTGTGCTTCTGTGGCTACTGTTCCACCTTGTTCTCCGGTTTGGTGGCCTATGGACATTAGCAGGCCACCGGACTGGCCCTGCATTCCATTCTGGGGTTCCATGGACTAGGGCAGGCCCCCCTGACCCACATTGTTCCATTCCGAGGGCCTATGGACTTTGGTAGACCCCCTGACCCATTGTTTGCTGTGGTCCGGTGGCCCATAGACTTGGGTAGACTACCTGACCTGCTTTGTTTTGGGTCTTGGGGCTTTGGACTTTATTTGGCCCATGAACTATGTTGGCTTTGGACATTGCTGTGGGTAGGTTACAGTTTGTTTTGACCATCTCTGGGCTCCAGAATACCTCCTCCCAGGCCACGGGGGTCAGGGAGTGGGCGAACAATCTGAACCTGTTTTTTAATAGGTTTGACCAACCACCCTCCCCCCGACTTCACACCAACTACTGGTGCCTCTAAAGTCATCGAGACCTGCTGTCCACACCCCACTCCACCAACACCCCCCCACTCCTAACACACAGCCCCTCCAACATGACCCTCACTAAGACCCAGGTGGGGACGTAGCTGAGGTAGATCAAGGCGAGGAAGGCGTCGGGACCGGATGGCTTTAGCGCAAAGCTCCTCAAGTCCTGTGCAGACCAGCCGTGTGGGATTGTGGAGCACATCTTCAACCTGAGTCTGAAGCTGGGGAGGGTACCACAGTTGTGGAAAACATCTTGTGTGGTACCTGTACCAAAGACTTCCCACCCCAAAGACCTGAACAGCTACAGACCAGTGGCCCTGACGTCCCACATGATGAAGACCCTGGAGAGACTACTCCTTGCTCACCTCCGCCCCCTGGTGGGACCAGCGATGGATCCACTCCACTTCGCCTACCAGCATGGCATTGGGGTGGACCGTTTTCTGTCCCACCTGGAGAAGCCTGAGAATGCGGTGAGGATCATGTTCTTTGACTTCTCCAGTGCTTTCAACACCATCCAACTGATGATCCTGAAGGACAAGCTGCTGTGCGCAGGGGTGGACCAGCACCTGTCATCATGGATCCTGGACTACCTCACTAACCGGCCACAGTTTGTGAAAACCCAGGACTGTGTGTCCGACACGATCATCGGTAGCACCGGGGCCCCCCAGGGAACGGTTTTGGCTCCCTTCCTGTTCACCCTTTATACTGTGGACTTCTCACACAACACAACACACTGCCATCTACAGAAGTTCTCTGACGACTCTGCGATCGTCGGCCTCATCTCCAACGGAGATGAAGCTGAGTACAGAGGACTCATCCAGGACTTCGTGGACTGGTGCCATCGGAACTGCCTCCAGATCAACTCGAGGAAAACTAAGGAGCTGGTGGTGGACTGCCGCAGGCAAGGACAACCCCTCACAGCACCAGTAAACATACAGGGAACAGACATTAAGATGGTGACATCCTACAAGTACCTGGGTGTTCATCTGAACAATAAACTAGACTGGTCACACAATACTGACGCGCTCTACAAGAAGGGACAGCGCAGGCTGTTCCTACTGAGGAGACTCAGGTCTTTTGGTGTACAAGGGGCGCTGCTGAAGACATTCTACGACACGGTGGTGGCATCAACCATCACTTTTGGAATGGTCTGCTGGGGCAGTGGCATTACAGCAGCCGATAGGAAGAGCCTGAACAAACTGATCAAGAAAGCTAGCTCTGTCCTGGGGCAGCGCCTTGACCCAGTGGAGGAGATAGGAGAGAGAAGGATGGTGGCTAAACTGTCATCTCTGCTGGAGTCCGAGTCCCACCCTATGCAGGACATACTGAACGCACTGAGGAGCTCATTTAGCAGCAGACTACATCATCTTAGGTGCGCAACTGAGAGGTTTCGCAGGGCCTTCCTACCTACGGCTGTCAGACTGTATAACCTAAGCAGGGCTGCTCGCAGAGATAGCAAAAAAACGTGACGACCTAATAGTATTGAATGCAAAAGACGCAATAGACTTACACAATGGTCCCCTCCAGTATACAACTAGGACAATATCGGTCGCTACGGAGGGTGACAATATGTATGGGTACATATTCATACTATGTAGGATAACTAAGCAGACGGTTATGCTGTTTATTCCATCTAGCTACAATGCTCCGCACTGTGTTTATATATTTATATGTACATATGTATATTCACTGCTCTTGTTTTTCTTGTCTTCTTGATTGTTGCTCTGAGTGTTGCTATCCCTGTGCTGTTGCAATCCTGGAATTTCCCCATTGTGGGACTAATAAAGGCTTATCTTATCTTATCTTTCTGCATGCCCGTTGCTGAAGGGTCTCCTCCTGTCTTGAGACGGCTATGTTCACAGTCATGCCTGCGGCGTACTGCTCGAACCTGAGGTGTTTCATCTTCATGGCATCTTTTCTGACATACAGCGGTTCTCCTCACTGTATTGCTGTCCATCTGGTGGGTCTTCTTCTTCTTCTTCTTTGTTCAGACGACTGGTTGAAGGATAGGTGCGTTGTAATTGCAGTTCATGGACAGGATCTTGCAAATAGATCTGAGCAAAAAGTGGCTTACGACCCTGTTCAGGAATACCCATGCCCGTCAAAACCCAGAAACTGGAGCACCCGGAGAAAATCAGCACTTTGCTTGGCATTTTCCACATTTGCAGTGAAGACTGCCATTCTTCATGGGTACTGCTTCGAATGGGTGTGGTTTAAAGTAGGGTGTCCTATTCTTAATCGGGTGACAGACTGACACACTGACAGAGATTTCTCGAATTTATAGAGTGCCTTCTGCCTTACTGAGTGAGGTTTGGAGATTTACTGCTTTGAATGGGTGTGGTTTAAAGTAGTGTGTTCTATTCCGTCTCAGCTTCTTTGTGCCTTGCCTGGCATGCAGCGTTGGTGGCCAGCTGACTATTCCGCATCTCCTGGGTCTCAGCTTGTCTGTGTCTTGCCTGGTATGCAGCGTTGCCCATTGGACATGCCCAAAACACCTCAAGTGAGAGGCGTCCAGGAGGCATCCTGATCAGATGCCCATACCACCTCAACTGGCTCCTTTTGATGTGGAGGAGCAGTGGTTCTACTCTGAGCATCTCCTCAGTGACTGAGTTCCTCACCCTGTCTCTGAGGGTGAGTCCAGCAATCCTACAAAGATGTCACCATGGGTTGAGATGCCGTCTCGGCACTGAGCCCATGTTTTCCCTCATCCCTGCCTCCCATTGAGCAGCGTCTCAGCTGGCCCCCAGCTGGCAGCATTATGGACGGCTGGGGCCAATTAGTCTTCATCAGCTGGGGCGCTGCCAATGAGGATAAATAGGAGCAGCCTCGATGACTCGGGGCTGCGACATAAGCACTGCTAGGCTGAAGCCCCTTCGTCTGGTGTCAGCCTCAACTCCCCTTGCAGCATTCCTGTGTTTGTATCCCGCTGTGAGGATGTACGTCTTGCTACCCCCACGTCCGGTACGAGCTGCTTACCTCTGCGCTGTGCAACCTGTGAGTGTACCTCTGCATGAGTATCTGTGCTCTCCTCATCCCTTATCCCTTACCCAAAATAAACCATCTCGACTCACTGGCTTGTCCCTGGCTCTGATTGCCCGGCTCCCTAGAGCCGGATATGACAGTATGTCGCAGCCAGAAGAGTTGCCGGCGGCCGTGAGTCGCTGTGGAAATGTACCTTTCTGTCCGGGTGTCAGCGCTGCTAGCATGCCGTTTCCCAGGAGTCACTTCCGGCGCCAGGGCGACGAGCTAAGGTCCATCTCGGAGGCTGTCGACGGGACATTCTTCACCCTGCACGACGCCTCCAACGCGAGACGCTGGCATCCGGGCCGTGCTGAGGAACTCCTGGACTGTCACCCTCACTCTCTGTACCATCTGGAGGACAGTGCCAGGATAGACGTTGCAGGTACACAGCGAGAGAAGCTCCACGGGGTGGATGGAAATCCCGGCAGGGAGTCGAAGTGGGCGACGTCTTTCCCCGCTTCGGAGTCCCGTTCCTGCCGCCATTCCAGTCCGGGAGTTCGCGCCAACCAGAGGACTTCCCCCGACCTGCGCCACGTCACTCGGGATTCCCTTCTAGGAGCCGCAGCTGACAGCAGTTATGTCCGGGGTCGAGTGGCTGTCGCGAGCTCTACTGTGTTTCCTGTCACCACCTTCAGGCATGTGGCGGCGGCAGTGAGATTGATGGTGAGGACTTCAGGGCTACGAAGCTTTCCCGTGCTCGACGCCTTCCTCGTCTCGATCTCCGATCTGGAGCGGCGAATCCTGGGTTTCCCCCTCGCTTCGTCCCCTGGGAGTAGTCGTCATCACATCGCCGAGTCACCTCTGCACGAACCTCGTCCGGATCCAGTTCTGGGTCATCGTCAGGACCGTTCCTCCCACGCAGCTGTCATCCCTTCGCCTCGTCAGTGTGGAGATCCTACAGCCTCGTCCCCTGAGCCTCGTTCCCCCGCTGTCATTCCTGGACATTCGGGCTGGCTCACCCCGGCTGTTTCCCCCTCCTCCTCGACGCGCTTCCTGACCGCTGTGTGTGCCTGGAATCCCGGCCTGGTGAGCTCTCTGCTGGAGACAACGCGAGCGATCCTCAGACGAATTCCCGGGGGGTCCTCCGTTATCGCCGGGCGGGGAGAGGAAGAAGCAGATTCCACTACAGCAGGCGATACTCAACCTCCAGGGGGCAGGCAAGTCATTGTTTTTTCACACCTGCTTAATGATTTGCTCTGTCACATCCCTGGAGGAGAAGTTCAGGGTTCGCAGCTCCCTGAACTCTCCCCACCTGCTGTAACCTGTTTTCCTAATCCCGCATCCTCTGTGTCTCTCTCCGCCGAGCGGTCCCCGGCTCCGGGTCAACGTGGTGGGATATGGAGAGGGCCTGTGGTTCCGCAGCTACATTGCGGACGGAGGAGGGGGACTGACTGCTGCGTGGAGTCTACGCTGACGACTGAGCGTCCCTGGGTCTCCACGGAGGAGCGGTTCGGTCCAGCGGGACGAGATTCTTCTGGCTTCACGCCGAGTGGGTCGTCGGCGGGGTTACCTGAGCTGGAGGGATCTCAAGCTGCGCTGACCATCGTGCTGGCTGCGGGGCCCGACGCGGCTAGATGGGAGCCTGACAACGACCTCCTGACGACGGATCCTGGATCTTCGCAGTCCTGGACGGCGTCAGAACCCGAGATCAGGCGAGTGCTCTCCTTTCTTTTCTCTCTTTTTATCTTTGAGCACTTCAGCCTATCTCCAGGGGAGACGAGCAGGGTGCAGCCGCCCGCTGCGTCTGAGCTCGTCTCGCCGGGTTCTGGCGCTGCCGGTGATCCTGATCCCGGTTCTGTTTTCTCTTCTGAGCCTTCTTCCAGGGTCACCGGCGAGGAGTTGCTGTTCCTCGTGGTGCTGGAGGGTCCGGGTTCAACGTTGGAGGTCGGTTCTGGTGCAGTGTCCAACGTGGGTTCGCCCGAGACCCAATCGGGGTCCAACGTGGGTTCGCCTGAGGCCCGATCGGGGTCCGACGTGGGTGCTGCCCCAGTGTTGTCCAGGTCCGGTGAGGAGGTGGCCGTTTCCCTGAGGCCCGCCGCCCTCGTCATCGGCTCTCCCCTGAGCCTCTTCCACCGGGATCCGCTCTGACCCTTCGTCCGTCTCAACGGTCCTGGTGGTTGAGTGATGCGGGTCGACGACCCGACCCGCAAAACTTTCGGTTCGGCGATCTGGTTTCCCCCCACTGGTCTGTGTTTGCCTTTGGGCGGCCTGGTTCGGCAGCCGTTGGACTGGATTCCTGGGATCTGGGTCCAGAGTTCGCCGTCCGAACATTTCTCTTCCCCTGATTCGCCAGCTGGACAATGGGCGGGGAGATCTCCGGAGCCATCTCGGCTATTTTTGGACTCTGCCTGCCATACACCTCGGGTGTCACTTTTTCTTTTATCGTTATTAAGGTCACTTGGGTGTAATGTCTGTCCTGTTGGTGGATGTGTATTTATAGTGCTGTGCGTTTTCCTTCCCTCGTACCCAGCATTTTATTTTTTGTACCATGTTTTTAGTCTCGTTTTTGCATTGTAGAGTTATGTTTTGTTCCCTTTCAGACCATACTCTGCAGTTGCCCATTCATTCCAGTCACTTTCATTTCTTTAGGTGACTGTGGGTATTTATATATTCATGTGTGTGGGTTTTTCTTTGCCTGCACTCAGTATTTCTTTTTTATGCCCTGTTGGTTCATTATAGAGTCATGTGCCTTGTTTTCCGTAACACCATGCTCTGTAATTGTCCATTTGTTCCAGTCACCCTCACTTTTCTTGGTGACTGTGTGTATGTACTTATATTGGTGCTGTGTATTGTGTTTTCCCTTTATTTGACCATACTCAGCATTTTTTGCCCTGTACCTTTTTGGTGGTTCTTTTTTTTTTTTCTTGCTCTGGGTCACGCATGGTTGGTACTCTCTGGGTAGTATGTAACCGGCGTGCTGACCCAGTTCTTCTCCCCATCTGTACCTGGGTTAATTGTTCTGTTGTCAGTATTGTATTTGGGTTTTTCTTTCCCGCTACCCTACATTGCCCCATTGGTGTTGTCCTTCCCTTGGCTTCTTCCCCTCCGGTCCGCCTCCCTTCCTCCCACCCTAGGTGGGGGGGGGGGGGCTGGGATGTTCCTGGTCGTTCAGGAGCCCGACCTTGAGGGAGGGGCTCTGTCACCATGGGTTGAGATGCCGTCTCGGCACTGAGCCCATGTTTTCCCTCATCCCTGCCTCCCATTGAGCAGCGTCTCAGCTGGCCCCCAGCTGGCAGCATTATGGACGGCTGGGGCCAATTAGTCTTCATCAGCTGGGGCGCTGCCAATGAGGATAAATAGGAGCAGCCTCGATGACTCGGGGCTGCGACATAAGCACTGCTAGGCTGAAGCCCCTTCGTCTGGTGTCAGCCTCAACTCCCCTTGCAGCATTCCTGTGTTTGTATCCCGCTGTGAGGATGTACGTCTTGCTACCCCCACGTCCGGTACGAGCTGCTTACCTCTGCGCTGTGCAACCTGTGAGTGTACCTCTGCATGAGTATCTGTGCTCTCCTCATCCCTTATCCCTTACCCAAAATAAACCATCTCGACTCACTGGCTTGTCCCTGGCTCTGATTGCCCGGCTCCCTAGAGCCGGATATGACAAAGAAAGCTCATTTCAGCCGCATGTGTCTGCAATCTTATTCTTTTTGTCATTACCCAAAGCTCATGACCATAGGTGAGGGTAGGAACATAGATTGACCGGTAAATTGACAGCTTTGCTTTAGAGCTCAGCTCCCTCTTCGCCACAACAGACTAGTACAACGTCCACATCACTGCAGAGGCTGCTCCGATTTGTCTGTCAATCTCATGCTCCATTCTCCCTTCACTCATGAATGAGACCCCGAGATACTTAAACTTCTCCACTTGGGGGGCAGGAGCTTGTCTCCAACCCAGAGAGGACAATCCCCTACCAGCTGAAGACCATGGTCTCAGACTTGGAGGAGCTGATTCTCATCCCAGCCTCTTCACACTCAGGAGCAAACCATCCTAGTAAGACCTGTAGGTCATTGCTTGATGAAGCCAACAGGACAACATCATCCGTAAACAGCAGAGATGAAATCCTGTGGTCACCGAGCATGACCCCCTCCAATCCTTGGCTGTGCCTAGATATCCTGTCCATAAAAATTATGAACAGGATCCGTGACAAAGGGCAGCCCTGGCAGAGTCGAACTCTCACTGGAAACATGTTTGACTGGGTGTTGGCAATATGAACCAAACTCTTGCAATGGTCGTATAGGGACTGGATAGCTTGTAACAATGAGCCCGATACCCCATACTCCCGCAGTCCCCCCACAAGAGACCATGAAGGACGCAGTAAAATGTTTTCTCCAAGTCCACAAAACACATGTGGACTGGGTGGGCAAACATCCACAAACCCTCGAGGATTCTCGAGAGGGTAAAGAGCTGGTCCGATGTACCATGGCCAGGACGAAAACCACATTGCTCCTCCTGAATCCGAGATTCAACCAGTGGTCAGACTCTCCTCTCCTATACCCTGGCATAGACCTTCCCAGGGAGGCTGAGATGTGTGATCCACTTTAAATTAGAACACGCCCTCAGGTCCCCCTTTTTAAAAAGAGGAACCACCACCCAGTTTGCCATGTCAAAGGTACTGTCCCCAACTTCCACGCAACATTGCAGAGGCGTGTCAACCATGACAGCCCTACAACATCCAGGGCCTTAAGGTACTCAGGGCGAATCTCTTCCATCCCTGGGGCCTGGCTACCAAAGAGTTTTTTAACCACTTTGGCGATCTCAGTCCCTATGATGGGCGATATGGAAGGCGTGTCAGTGGGATTGAAGAGATCCTCAAAGTATTCCTTCCACCGCTCGACAATATCCCCAGTTGAAGTCAGCAGCACTCCATCCGCACCATACACAGTGTGGACAGGGAGCTGCTTCCCCCTCCTGAGTCGCCAGGCAGTTTGCCAGAATCTCTTCGAGGCCGATCAAACGTCTTGTTCCATGGCCTCACCAAACTCCTCCCACACCTGAGTTTTTGGTTCCACAACCACCCGAGCTGCACTCTGCTTGGCCTGCTGGTACACTTCAGCTGCTTCAGGAGTCCCACAAGCCAGCCAAACTCGAGAGGACTCCTTCTTCAGCTTGATGGCCCCCCTCACCACTGGTGTCCACCACTTGGTTCGGGGGTTGCCACCGCGAGATGCACCAACAACCTTGCAGCCACAGCTCTGGGCAGCTGCTTCAACAATGGATGTGGAGAACATGGCCCATTCAGACTTCGTTCAGACATGTGGTCACAGGTCTGATGACACAATAAGAAAATCGATTATCGACCTGCGACCTAGGGTGTCCTGGTGCACATATGGACACCCTTATGCTTGAACATGGGGCTCATTATGGACAAACTGTGGTTGGCACAGAAGTCCAATAATTGAACACCACTCGGGTTCAGATCAGGCAAGCTGTTCCTCCCAATCGCGCCCCTCCAGGTTTCACTGTCATTGCCCACGTGTGCATTGAAGTCCCCCCGTAGGGCAATGGAGTCTCCAAGAGGAGCACTCTCCAGCACCCCAGTCAGAGACTCCAATTATTATTATTATTATTATTATTATTATTATTAATATTGTCATCATCATTATGTGCTGCGGTCCCGTCTCCCCTTTGACTGTGGTACATCCTCTGTGTGTGATTATTTGTTCAGCCCCGCCTGTCCTGTGTCTGTGATCATCATGGCCGTCTCTGATTGTGCTCACCTGTTCTGTGTTGTTTGATTGCTCCTGTCTCCATTTATGTCAAGCCCCAGTCTGTGTTTCTGCATGTGTGTCGTTAATCATATCTGCGTGATCAACACGCTTCTGTTTCTGACTATGATTCCTGCCTCATCCTGCCTGACGTTTTGTAAGTTTTTGTTCCAGCTTCCGAGCTGTCAGTTTTTGTGTCTTCTCGAGCTGCGCCCATCTGGCCAGCTCATTAATAAATCATCACTGCCTAACTTAAATACTGCATTTGGGCCCAGTTTTCTACCCACCGTGACGATTTTATTATAAATATGCAATTGTTTTCCTTGTAGGACTTTTTTTTTCTCATAAATTTGCAATTTTTTTTTTTTTTTTTTTTTTTTATTTCAAATTGGCTAATTTATTGTACATTTGTAACTTTTTTGGTAAATTTTGTCTTTATTATCAAATTTGTTACTCTGGGACAGCTAAGTCGGGGACAGTACATCTGGCATGGCAAACTGACCCCGTGTTCCCCTCTTCAAGAAGGGGGAGTGGAGGGTGTGTTTCAACTTTAGAGGGCTCACACTCCTCAGCCTTCCCGGCAAGGTCTATGCTAAGTCCATGCCACGTTTTGGTTGTGGCACATTAGACCATCTCTTTACCCTCTTAAGGATCCTTGAGAGTTCACTGGAGTTTGCCCAACCAGTCCACATGTGTTTTGTGGACTTGGAGAAGGCATTTGACTGCATCCCTTATCGTCTCTTGTGGGGGGTATGTATTTGATGGGATATTGGGCTCATTGCTACGAGCTATCTGGTCTCTATATGATTGTTGCAAGAGTTTGGTTGAACTCGTTCCCAGTGAGAGTTGGACTCTGTCAGGGCTGCCCTTTGTCATCGATCTTGTTCATAATATTTATCGATAGGATTTCTAGGCGCAGCCAAGGAACGGAGGGTGTCATGTTTGTTGAGCACAGGATCTCGTCCCTGCTATTTGCAGATGATGTGGTCCTACTAGCTTCATCAAGCAGTGACCTACAGGTTTTGCTGGAATGGTTTGCTACTGAGAATGAGGTAGCCGGGATGAGAATCAGCACCTCCAAAACTGAGTCCATGGTGCTCAGTGGGTAAAGCGTGGCTTGTCCTGTCCAGGTTGGGGACAAGGTTCTGTCTCAAGTGGAGGAGTTCAAGTATCTTGGGGTCTTATTTACAAGTGAAAGGAGAATGGAGCGGGAGATTAATAGATGAATTGGAGCAGCATTGGCAGTGATGCGGACATTGTCCTGGTCTGTCGTTGTAAAGAAGGAACTGAGCTCTAAAGCAAAGCTGTCAATTTTCGGGTCAATCTACCTTCCTACCCACACCTATGGTAACTAACTTTGGGTAATAATCGAAAGAATGAGATCACACATACAAGTAGTTGAAATGAGCTTTCTCTGTAGGATTGCTGGACTCACCCTCAGAGATAGGGTGAGGAGTTCAGTTATCCAGGAGAGACTCGGAGTAGAACCACTGCTCCTCCACATCAAAAGGAGCCAGTTGAGCTGGTTTAGGCATCTGATCATGATGCTTCTTGGACACCTTCCACCTGAGGTACTTTGGGCACGTACCCCTGGGAGGATACCCCAGGGCCTGCCTGTGACGGAGTAGCCTTGTCACTGGCTACAGGCACACAAACACTCATACAGACGGCTATAAGCACACTCACTTACACACAACTATGTACTGTAGGTGTTTTGCTAGCATAAGCGTCGGACACACACACACACACCTGCCATACATTTTCTCGTTTACTTCTCTGTTTGTAAATTATCTTAAAATATCTAACGTTTATCTTTTTTTTCCCCTTACCTGTTTGTGGCACAACCAGGGGTGCACACTTGATTGTTCTGCTTCACTGGAAATCATACACTCATATTTCCATACCATATATAAACTCATTTTTGTTTGTTCCATTGCACGTCCGCCCAGCTGCCTCCATGCATGATTCAGACGTCTAATGAGCTAAACAGATGGAATCAATTGAGTAGATTAAGTATGTTTTTTTCACACGCCTGTTGTTCAGGTGACCCAGGGGGTTGTGGTCATGAATTTTAATAAATATTTGTTTGTAAATGGACTGACTTTGTGTGGGAAAAAACTTGTTTTTGTATTTAAATATTTATGTGTAAAATATACAGTACATTGGAAGATGGTGCATGGCAAACTGTTTTTATAGAAATATTTATTACCTCCGCCAGGCTGCAGGCCGCAGGAGGTTATGTTTTTGCCAGCGTTTGTCTGTTTGTCTGTCTGTTTGTCTGTCTGTCTGTTGGTTAGCAAGATAACTCAAAAAGTTTTGGACGGATTTCGATGAAACTTTCAGGCGTTGTTGGAAATGGTACAAGGAAGAACTGATTAAATTTTGGGGATGATCCGGATCACCGTCTGGAATTTCTACGTCTCTACAGGAATTTTTTAAAGGATTCTTTAACATTGTGAGATATGGCCATTTTGAACATGTGTGCAGGCGAAATGGAGGGCGCTGGTCGTCGTGTCTGACGAACACGAACTCCGCGTTCTTCAAAGTTTTAGGCACAAAAGCACGCGGAAAACATTAGTGGGCCGGGCCCGGCAGCATGCCTGTGTTTGCGCTACGCTGCAAAAGCTGAGACGGGCAGCTGTCCGGCACGGGATTATTTGGCAGAAATTCCCCGGGCAGCCATAGGGGCTGCGCAAAAATGAGCTCTCTGCCGGGGAAGCTTCCAAATCCTCTTTTGCCGCGGAGCACAACCCCAATATAAAACCCACGGCAACCTGTCTACCCAATTTGCATCCGTCAGTGAACCCCTGAGTGCTGCTTTCAGTGATCTATGAAAACGCTCGCATAACCCATTGGCCTGTGGATTGTACGCGGTTGTGCGATGAATTGCAACGCCCGCAGCCTGGGAGTTTGGAGATGGAGGAGATGGACACAACACCAACACTTCAGTTTATTACCTCCGCCAAGGAGGTAATGCTTTTACTACTGAACCACTAATCCTATCATTGTGAATCCAATTGCTAGTCATATGTTTTCATGGTCAAGGAATCTGAAAACGTACACACAAACACTGTATGGGGGGGAACTGTGACGCTTGGCGGAGGTCTGCGCTCTCCGAGTGCTTTTCTAGTTGAAGTATGTTTTTTCCATGAATGATACGCCCAATAGGAGGGGCTTGGTCGTTAAAATGGGGTTGTTGTGGGCTGAACGGGGAGTCTGAAGTTTGTTGTAGAGGAGGCAACATGTAGTCTGCTGTCTGTAAGTTCGAGAGTGGCCTGTTTTTCTTCTATTTTGGAGAAATGAGTTAAGAGCGGACTCCATTTTAAAGAGATAGTTTGCCACAGAGACTATTTGGGTTTTCCTCCATTTGTTTCCACTGTTTGTTTCTCCTCACCTGTATATAATTTTGCACTTGGGAGGCTGGCAAATAAAAAGGCTCATCACCATCTGTGCGACTTTGCCATCATTTTTTGGGGATTTGAAGAAGTTGGAAAAGAACCCCGTGACACTGCCCCACAACATGCTGGAGAGACAATGTGTCTCCCATCTGGCCTGGGAATACCTTGGTCTATCCTCTGAAAAGCTGGAAGAGGTGGCTGGTGAGAGGGAAGTCTGGGGTTCTGTACTTGAACTTCTGCCTCCATGGCCCAGATCCCCGGAAAAGTGGTAGAAGATGGATGGATAGATAGACTGAGTCTGAAGTGACCAGGATAAGAATCAACACCTCCAAGTCTGAGTCCATGGTCCTTAGATGGAAAAGGGTGGATTGTTGAGGTCGACTCCTGCTCTAAGTGGAGGAGTTCAAGTATCTCGGGGTCTTATTCATGAGTAAGGGGAGAATGGCGCAGGAGATTGACAGATAGATTGGCGCTGCATCTACAGTGATGCAGATGTTGTATTGTTGTATCTATTGTCTGACATGATGAAGAGGGAGTTGAGCTCCAAAGCAAAACTGTTGATTTACTGGTCAGTTTATGTTCCCACCCTCACCTATGGTAATGAACTGTGTCATGGGCAGTGACCAAAAGAATGAGCTCATGGATGCAAGCAGTTGAAATGAGCTTTCGCTGTAGGCTGGCTGGACTCACATTTCGAGATAGGGTGAAGAGTTCAGTTATCCAGGAGAATCTCAGAATCGAGCCGCTACTCCTCCACGTTACAATGAGCCAGCTGAAGTAGCTTGGATTCCTGTCTCAGGATGGCTCTTGAATGCCTCCTGTGTGAAGTGTTTTGAGCATGTCCAAATGGGAGGAGACCCTGAGGCAGACCCAAGACAAGCTAGAGAGACTATGGGCTCTTTTACGTGTTGCACAGCACATTAATGGGCATGTCCAAGTCCATTTTGCGATTACAGTGGCACAGAAGCTAATTTTGTGCCTGGTGGAATATGCAAAAAGGCTATCCTAATGCTCTTAATAATTCAGAGGTGTGGTTTGGGCATAACACAAAATCAGTTAATCACTGTCTTTGCAGTTCTTTTATAAACAGTGGTGCATGATCCAAGGTGTAATACTAATATGACAGCATTTAAATAGGAGGTCAAATCTATTTTGCATTGGAAACAAGCGGGCTTGTTCACAAAGTGAAAATGCATTTAACTGGGGAAACTTGATCATAATTACACATGGATGAGAGCTGTGCAATTCAGATATTATGCCAGTCTTTGTACATGATTTTTAAAGACAGAGTTGCAAGAATTCCTCTAGTTATGTTATTATGGGAGACCCAGACCCGATACACCCATAGCACTGTCATCAGTATTCCTCCACAAAACCTCAGAAACATGAGCCATTCCTCCAGTAGATTTCAGCCTGAGGTCTGTTAATGTTCCCTCTGCTGAATACAAAATTGTATTTCAACTAAAAAAAATGTTGGGACATCTGTGGACAAGTTTAAATAAAATCTACTTCTACTTTTATTTTCCATCCATCCATCCATCCATCCATCCATCCACTACCACGTATCCATGAGTCTGGGTCACTGGGGTAGCAATCTAAGCAGAGAATTCCAGACTTTCCTGTCCCTAGCTCAATCATTTCAAATCATTCTGTTAAAAGAATGACAGTGAATGAGAAGAAAAAAAATGATCATTAATTAGATGGATGTTAGTATTGTGCACTTTGATGTTCCACTAGAATCTTGGCTGACCAGCTCTCCTCCAGCTCTGCTGTGGGTGATTGCTCATCCCAGTGGGGGGCACACTGCCTCACAGCATGGAAGTGCGGTGGTTAAATTAAAAGAAAGTGGCCCACATTTTGTTCACTTAAGGAGATCATAAATACAGTGGGGAAAATAGTTATTTGATCCCCTGCTGAATTTGAAAGTTTACGACCTTACAAAGAAATGAACAGTCCATAATTTTTTATGGTAGTTTTAACAGAGAGAGATAAAAAAATTAAATAAATTAATTTGCATTTGATCGAGGGAAATAAGTATTTGATCCCCAAGAAAAATGTGACTTAGTACTTGGTGGAGAAACCCTTGTTGGTAAGCACAGAGGTCAGATGCTTCTTGTAGTTGGTCACCAGGTTTGCACACATCTCAGGAGGGATTTTGGTCCACTCCTCTTTACAGATACTGTCAAAATCCTGAAGGTTTCAAGGCTGTCACTTGGCAACTCAAAGTTTCAGCTCCCACCACAAATTTTCTATAGCATTAAGGTCTGGAGACTGGCTAGGCCACTCCAGGACCTTAATGTATTTCTTCTTGACCCACTCCTTTGTTGCCTTGCCCATATGTTTTGGGTCATTGTCAAACTGAAAGACCCATCCTCAACCCATCATGAGTGTTCTGGCTGAGGCCAGAAGGTTGTCCAAGATTCTACAGTACATGGCCCTGTTCACTGGCCCCTCAATATGGTGAAGTCTTCCTGTACGCTTAGCGGAGAAACAGACCCAAAGCAGAATTTTTCCACCTCCATGTTTGACAATGAGGATGGTGTTCTTTGGGTCATATTGAGCATTTCTCTGCCTCTAAACGCGGTGAGTCGAGTTGATGAAGAGCTTGGTCTCATCTGACCACACCACATTCTCCCAAACCTTTTCTGAATCATTCAGATCTTCATGGACAAATTCCAGACGAGCCTGTACATGTGCCTTCTTGAGCAGGGGGACCTTGCGAGCACTGCAGGATCTCAATCCATCATGGTGAAGTGTATTACCATTGGGTTTCTTAGCGAATGTGGTCCCACCTCTGTTGAGATGATTAACAAGCTCTCTCCCGTGTAATTCTGGGCTGATCCCTCACGCTTCTCAGAATCATCCTTACTCCATGAGGTGTGATCTTGCATGGAGCTTCAGAGCGAGGACGACTGACTGTTATCTTAAATTTCTTCCATTTTGGAATTGTCACACCAATAGTGGTCTGTTTCTCACCAGTCTTCTTGCTGATGGTCTTGTAGCCCATTCCAGCCTTGTGCTGATCAGAACAATCTTGTCTCTGACATCCTTTGACAGCTCTTTGGTCTTGCCCATGGTTTTGGAGAAGTTTGAATTGAAGAGGTTTATTCTGTGAAAGGAGTCTTTTATACACATAATGAGTTGAGATTAGGAGTACTTTCCTAAAGGGACATCATTTATTTATGCGCCTCATGGATACATAACTGGTCTGTCCGGGTCAGAATTCTTGCTGGTCAGTAGGGGATGAAATACTTATTTCCCTTGATCAAATGCAAATTAATTTATAACCCTTATTTGATGTTTTTTTCTGGATTTTTTTTTTTGTAGATCTTCTGTCTGTCTTTGTTAAAATAAACCTACCATAAAAATTATGGACTCTTCATTTCTTTGTAAGGGGGTAAACTTACAAATTCAGCAGGTGATCAAATAATTATTTCCTCCGCTGTAAATGAATGCTTAATGTGTGTACTTGTCTGTGAATTTACAATTCATTCATTCATCCTTTTAACTGCTTAGTCCTTTACGGGTTGTGCAGGGGAAGCAGATGAATGAATGAATAAATGATCAGGTAGGGGATTATGACAGATTTTTACAAAATCAGTCTGTTAAAAAAAGGGAGAGTGAGAAATTCTAGCTCTGGTGAAGCAACAGGAAAACATGCTGCTGAAACAGCTGACTTCAGACCTACTTTTTGCAGATCAAAAGTGCATTGGAAGAAAATGCACCTTAATAAGAATGCGTCGAACTTTGCACGGAGCATGGCCCACTTTAAATCAGTCCCCTCCTACCAGCTCAAGTTGTACTCACCGTCATTTCCTAATCAGGTGGCAAGGGCGCACAGCGGAAAACCAGACAATTCACTGACAAAACCTGACTAAAGCGAAGCGTGGCACAAATGCCTGCTTCAGACCACCATAATAAGGTCCTATGACTGCCATCTTGCTTGGGAATGCCTTTTTATCCTGCCTCAAGAGCTGGAGGAGGTGGCTGAGGAGATGAAAGTCTGGGCTTCTCTGCTTAGTCTGCTACCTCCACGGCACAGACTCCCAGATAAGTGGGAGAAAATGGATGGATGGATGGATGGATGGATGGATGGACGGACATTTGTGAGATTTTTCTCCCAATTTTTCTGGTGCTTTTTGGTAAGTATGGTAAAGGTGATTTTGCAGTTTGCCTTTATTATAATCAAGCAGTGTTGGGGGAAAAGTGAATATCTGAATGCCAAATCTGAAAACCAAATACCAGTGTAATGAAAGGCTATCCGGATAATCATATATTTGGGTACAACCCTAACCTATACCACGGTAACATTTTGTATCTTTTTATCTGGGGGAATGGGGAAAGTCAGCTGTAATCTGCCAACACTGAAATTGCTGTGTTTAAAAAGATGTTCATGTTGATACTGAAAAATGTAAAGCACAGTGGAATGAGAGCAGAACTAATGCTTTTGTGTAAAAAAAAAAAACAACTATGCCAAACAAAATGCCCATGCTCATTAACTTAATTATTTTTATGATATTTAAGAATTACCTGTTTTATTCCACTTGAAGATGAATATTTGACTACTTTGCCTCTTGAATGTGTGTCAGTGTAAGCAACCAAAAGAAAGAATAAAAAGAAAAATGCCTCCAGGATTTGTTATTGTACATTACTGGAAGTTTTCCTTTTTCAAAATATGTGTTGCTTTGTTAAGAGAATGGATTCCACAGTAGTGTTTCTGTACTATTTATGCAGCTATAGCCAAAGGGTACTGTCAGCTTAGTTTTTGTCACAAAGACAGCAACAGGTAGAGAGCTTACAGTGAACGTGAAAGCACTTTTCATCACCACAAAACTGTACTCAAACATTTGAAGCACACACATTCCCAAATCTGTGCTAAAGGCGTTCCATATACATACGTACATGTATTGTAAGTACGGTGCACTACAGTGGTGTATACTTATGTTTAACATAATAATAAGATCAGAGAATGTATGTCATGAGTCTGAGCTCTGATGTTCCCTCTGGGCTCAGACTCAATTTATTTCTGAGTTTTGCATGTCTGTTATTATTATGTTGTCAGTTTTCTGTATATATTTTGTTTTGTTGACACTTATGTGCCCTTCTCCCTCAGACACTCCCACTTGCTGTTCACAGTCTGTTTCCCAGCTGTGAACAGTTGGGTGATTAGGTCACCTGCCTGCTCAGCCCACACCTGCTGCTCATCTGCCTGCCCAGTATTTAAGCACTGCCAATCCATTGTTTCACTGCGGCAGTATTGGATTACATTGTCTGATGTTACTGGACTTCATCCTTTAGTGAATTTTTTCCTTGGAATAGCTCTGGAGTGCCTCCCTTGTATGTTAACCTTGTTTGCATTTTTGTCTTGTCTACACAATTTTTGGAAGTTTTGTTCTTTTTGTCAATAAATGTCACAACTACAGTTCAGCGTGTGGGTCTGTCTTTCTGCCCCAAAGGGGCATTCATGACAGAGTACTGCCACCAGATTAAGGCCTAGCTGCTGTAGTTGTGCTTTTTTGTTCTTTTGAGCTTTTTTGTTCTTTTGAGCTTTTTCCCTTTCCTTCACTCACCTGTTCATGGAGCTCGTATGGATTCAACAGGTGAATCAGCCAGGAGGAGGAAAAGGAGTCGGGACGAGCTGGAGATTGTGGCCATAATTGAGGATATGGCAGTCGGTGCTCAGATCTGCAGGTATCGTAAGGACGAGAAGCTGTGCTGGGGTGGAGTTGCCAATTTGCTGGAAGTCAAACCCAGCGTACACTTCCATCCCCCGATGCAGAGACTCTCCCTTCCTCCACTCCCACCTATGCCATCAGCCTCCTCCTCGTCTCCTCCATCAGCTCCGTGGCGACAGCGTCGTCCCGCTCCGGACCGCCAGAGGAAAGCCTCCACTTCCTCATATACAGCCCCATCCTTCGCTGAGGCAGGAAACTCCCGCAGCAGTCTCCTTTTCTGACTCTTCCTCTCCGGTTGTCCCGCCAGCCAACCTTTCCGCTGCAGTTTTTTCTCCCTCCTCCTCGGCGATTCATCCCGCTGCGGAAGAACTGGTCGCCTCCCTCTCGGTTCCGTCCGTCTATGTGACGACAGGGGCGGCTCCTTCACAATCCACAGAGGGGCCCAAGTTCACCATAGCCACAGACAGGGATGACTCTCCATCCACAGCAGCAGGCAACATCAAAATCCAGGAAAACAGGCAAGTTCTATTTCATTCTACTTCAAGTTATGATGATATGCCTTGCCTGATTCTCGGTAGGGAGGCTCAGGGAAATCAGTTCCCTGAGCTCTCCCCACCTGCTGCTGTTACTAATTGCTCACCAGCCCTCTCTGTGTCCTCTCCGGTGGACCCTGAGTGTGTGCCCACCCCGGGATTGAGCCGCTAGATGCGGGAGGAGCCTGTGGCCCTGGAGGATCCAGTTCCAGTGCCAACGGTGAGCCGACCCTCAGCTGCCACGCTGGACGAGCCGCCAGCGTGGGCCACTTAGCTTGGGGAAACCCGGATTGCAACCACCATCATGCCTGCTGTGGAGGCCACCGCAGCAGAGTTTGAGGCTGAGCTGGACCTCCAAGAGACCGGGCCCGAGACGTCATCGTCTGGATTGACGGAGCTCGAGCTCAGGCAAGTGCTCTCTGTTGTTTTTATCTGTTCTGGAGAGAGCTTGCCTGGCTCTTGGTGAGAAGAGTTGGGTGCAGCTACCAACTGTGCCTGAGCTCACTTCACTGGGCTCCGCCGCTGCCGCTGCCGGTGACCCTGACCCTGTTCCTTTGTCTGTTACTCCTGAGCCTTCTTCCAGGGTCGCCGGGGAAGAACCACCTATCCCAGATGTCTCTGTGGGTCCAGACTCGCCACCTGAGGTCGTCGTGGGTCCAGCTCCCCTCTCTGAGGTCGTTGTGGGTGTAGCTTCCCCTCTGCCCGAAGCCGTCGTGTGGGTCCCTTCTTGGTCCGAGTCTCCGTAGGTGCTACGCTCCAGCTAGGGCCTGCCATGGGCGCTACGCCCCAGCCCAGGGTCCACCAAGGGTGCAGCGTTGGCCCAGCCTGGGTCCACCGAGGGTGCAGCGTTGGCCCAGCCCAGGCCCATCAAGGGCCCACCGCGGGTGCAGCGTTGGCCCAGCCCAGGCCCATCAAGGGCCCACCGCGGGTGCAGCGTTGGCCCAGCCCGGAGCCACCGCGGGTGCTGCAGAGCTCCAGCTCGGAGCCACCGCAGGTGCTGCAGAGCTCCAGCTCTGAACCACCGCGGGTGCTACTGTCTTCCAGCCCTGGACCACCGAGGGTGTCGAGGCCTCTCCTCCTCTGCCTGACACCATCTGGGTTCCCCCGCCACTGCCAGACACTGTTGTGGGTCCTCCCCCGCCACCAGACACTGTCGTGGTTTCCTCCCCTCGGGCCTTCATCCCCTTACTGGGCTTCCCCGTGGGGGAGCCACCTCTTGGGTCACCCCTCCAGTCTTGGTGGCTAAAGAACTCAGGCCGGCCACCCGACAGACTGAACTGCTGGGTTGGGTGGCTTATATTCCCCAGCAGGCCACCTGACTCATTCCACCTTGCCGTCTGCCTGGCCTGGGACTTTGGCCGGCCGCCGGAACAGCTGAGTTCTCTGGCCTAGGGGGCCCAGGGGGCCCAAGGGCCTGGTGTAGCGTGGGTGTGGATCCTGAGTGGGGTCCTTGTTTTTTCTCTCCTAACCTGTTTTCCCCACCTCCCACCTGGGGTGATTTATTTGCTGTACCGTTTTTTTGGGGGGGGAAGGTTCCTTTTTGGTGTTGCCTGGGGGTGTCTGAAATCCTCCCCTTGAGGGGGGCGGCCTCTGTCATGAGTCTGATCTCTATTGTTTCCTCTGGGCTCAGACTCAGTTTATTTCTGAGTTTTGTATGTCTGTTATTTTGTTGTCAGTTTTCTGCATATATTGTGGTTTTTTGACACTTATGTGCCATTCTCTCTCAGACACTCCCACTTGCTGTTCACAGTCTGTTTCCCAGCTGTGAACAGTTGGGTAATTAGGTCACCTGCCTGCTCAGCCCACACCTGCTGCCCATCTGTCTGCCCAGTATTTAAGCGCTGCCAATTCATTGTTTCACTGTGGCAGTATTGGATTACATTGTCTGATGTTACTGGACTTCACCCTTCAGTAAGTTTTTTTCCATATCTCCTCCAGAGCTATTCCAGCTCTGGAGTGCCTCCCTTGTATGTTAACCTTGTTTGCATTTTTGTCTTGTCTGCATACTTTTTGGAAGTTTTGTTCTTTTGTCAATAAATGTCACAACTACAGTTCAGTGCATGGGTTTGTCTTTCTGCCCCGAAGGGGAATCCATGACAATGTATGTGACAAACATAACAAACACTGAGAAAAAAAGAGTTTTTGTGTGCTCCAGTGTTCAGTTTGAATCATTTAATTATTTGTTTGTTTGTTTGTTTTAATTTAGCATCTGTATGAAGTCCATAAGAGTAGGTATCTCTATTGTCGTCATTGTGAGACAATCAGAAGAAAGCTGGCTTAAGAGAACATAAACAAAACAGGTTCTGTCCTATAAGAATTAACTGATGTAGGCACCAAAGCCTACATATAGGAAATAATGAATAAAATTAAATGGAGACTGCAGCATATTGGTAAATTCACAGCCCCTAATCTTGCAAAAAACCCCAAACTGGCATTTTTACACCACTTTGTCTTCTTGGAAACACATCAGTCCCTGGGTTTTTTGCACCATTAAGGACTGTGAATTTAGGAGAGTGCTCCAGTCATACGTCCATCATAGCATAAGTTTGCCGTCTGTAAGCTTAGCAGCACCTGTTAAAGCTGCAGTTTCCTGAAAGAAGCACGGATATCTCTCTCTATAAGGATTATTTTGATCTCAGAATCATGCTTGGTAGCGGATAAGAATAATTGGAGGTGGATATGGGCTATTGTAAAATGTTCCCACATTTCTTCTGGATTATTTGTGTTTTCTCATTGTAATACGCTTGAACTGCCTCAGATTGGATGCATTAAGTGTCAGTGACTGCACTTTTTCCACATTTTGACAGCTCCCACAGATTTTAATGAAATGTTTGTGGCATATTTTTGTCAAATTTTCTTTATTTTATTATTGCAGCATAATGTTAATCATCTTTTGCAGCATTCCTCAGAACGGCTCTTTTCTGTGCATGTCTCTTTAAATACCCAAGAACTGCAGTTAACCCATTAACTGTGTATGTCGCCAAACTGTGACATAACCCTCACGTAATAGCTCAAGTAGGTTCATTTTGTCTTCTTTTAATTATTTATCTTTTGTTCTTATTAAAGACAAGAATAGAAAGGAGATGTCTTTACCTTCTTAACATGTTTCGACTGTACACTGCAGCCTTCGTCAGAAGAGACTCTTCTGACGAAGGCTGCTACCTAACTCGGTCCGCGTCAGGAGCCTCTCCGCTCTCTCACATTCCGAGAGCGTGTATTGCCGGATGAGCGCAGCCTTGAGCGCCTCATATTTGCTGCTGGCTGGTGGCTGATCGAGCAGGCTTGCTACCTGCTGAGCTGTGCAGGAGTCCAGCACTGCTACCACATGGTAGAACTTGGTGTCGTCTGCTGTTACCCCCTGGAGGGCGAACTGGGCCTCGGTGTGGTGGAACCAAGAGCGCGGGTTGTGTTGCCAGAAATCCGGTAGCTTGACTGAAACTGCACACGCGTTGTTGGGGGTTCCAGTCCTGGCTGTCTGCGGGTTGGCTTCTGCGTCTCAGGGGATTCCCGACCGGGCCGGCTCCGGGGTTCTTGCCTCGTGTTCCATAATACGTCTTGGGTCACCAGTGTGGAGTGTGTAAATAAAGAGGCATATTCATTTCAGGTGATTTATTACACACTCACATCTCACAAGCAAGGAACAGACTGACTGGTCACATCAAGCATTCCTCTCTCTATATCAAGTCACACTTCACAAGGTTCAAGGCACTTCCTCATCACAGCATGACATCTACACTACACTTCATTCGACCCCCTCTCACCCACTTCAGCATTGTTCTCCCATGTGTATTCATTGTCTCTGTCTAAGGTGTGAAATAACCTGTGGCCCATACCATAACCCCTAGTGGTCAACAGTGGTAAAAAATTTTTCAAGAAAATATTCAGATCAGATGTCAGAACTTTCCAAGGCTATAATTTGAAAGTGGTAAGAGATAATGGCTTACTGTCAATTAGAAAGATGTAGAATATGATCCAAAGTTTCAGATAGGAGTAAATTTATGCATCTAATTTGCATACAAACAAACAAAGACATTCGACACTTACCGCTGGCAAGGCGGCGTCCTTTTGCGACATTCTGGTTGTAATTTTGTCCTCTTCCATTCATTTTAGCTTTCTCTCCTACATCCAGAAACTGTTATTGATTATTCCACCTTAATTTCGCTTTTATTCCGTGGCAATTTGTTATATGATGACATGCAACCGACAATTGCTCTACAGTCACATGGCACTCCGGGTGCCAGCAGGTCAAATCAACGAGCTTCACACTCCCTGTGTTATAATAACATGTAACCATCTACCTTCATAAGCTAAATAATCTTGTTTTAGAATCATAGTTGGAAAATTTGGGACCAAATCCTCCAAATTTGCTCCTCCGTCTGCGATCGCGTATGCCCACAATGATGGGTGCCGTCCATTTTGTTTTGTAATCTCAAAGACAAAGAAGAAGAAGAAGAAGAAGAAGAAGAAGAAGAAGAAGAAGAAGGATTTCTTCCTCTTTGGTGTATTACGTGTCATCCATGAGTCCTCCAACACGTGCCTGCCACCTTGTGAATTGGCATGATCAGTACAAATCCTCAGTACAGCTGGGCAGTGTTTCTGCACGTCATATCAGTTGACAGGCACAGTGCCGCGCTCTGCCATTAGGGGCAAAAGAAATCACACAGCTTAAAGGTTAACTCCACTCTCTCTCTTACATGACTATTGCTAATCTTAGCTGGCTTTTGCCTAACTCGGATAGCAAGCCTTAGCCAGCATAAATTTGTCTTAAAAATGAATGAAATAATGCATCACTGGTGGATGGGGTGTGTGGTTTCAGTGGTTGCTAGGATATGACCGGTTCCTGAAGTAGAATAAACACAGAAGCATTCAAGAATGAGTGGCTGAACTGATAGCTTCAGCTAGCCGCCTTGGGTCTCAATTCGAGAAAATAAAAATGCTAATACAGTAGTTTCATGCATCATCACAGCAAAAACAGAACAACATAAGCCAGATTAAAACAAGATATGTCAACTGCACTTGTTAAGCTAATTCCCTAGTACTGTTAGCGCTGAAGTTTGGGCTCCCCACTTGCATTTGCAGACAGCTCTGCTGGCCAATAATAGAGCAGCAGGTAGGTATGGAGGCTGGGCTTACCATGTTTATGATATTCCGTAGCAGCCTGGAAGAGTTAAACCGGCTCGTCAGAGATAAAACATGCATAGAGACTGTGTGTGTGTTTTTAAGAGAAGAGTGCTCTGATAGAGACAAAGATTGACACTTTTCAACCAAATGCATTACATATTAAAGGAACTGTGTGAGACTTTTGTAAACTTGAGTTTTTCTGACACTTTTTTGGTTAAAACTATTGGTTGGACAACAGCAGGGCGGTTTCCTACTGCACTGGACAAAACATAAGTGCAGAGTGCCACATAGTGATGTTTGCACGCTCGAATCGCAAAGAGGAAACAACCAGCCACGCAGATACTAGTTCTCAGTATGTACAATTCTGTACACTGTATACGCTGTTTTAAGTGTTACTGTTTAAGTGTTTAACTGTTTAAGTGTTACTGAAACAATTTGCAGATCACAATGCTTTTGGTCTGGAAGTTCCTCTACAGCCTCCAGTGCTTTGGGATTCTTGATGTCTCAGGAATGAATGAATAAAATCAGTTGTAGTTCACTGTAAGGTGTCACTAAAACCAGAGCTCTCAAAAGTTTCATTCATAATGGTCACACTCATGGCAAATGATTTTCAAGGACTAGAACATTTAAAAAGTTCTATCCTTATTGACATCTTCTATTAAATAATTTATAAATAAGCTGATGCCCCTCTTCCTTGTTGGGCATTAAAACTTTGTCTCTCATGTCTCGTATACATGTGGCTGAGAAAACAGCAGGTCCGTCATTCACCTGTCTCATCTGTCCATCCATCCAGATCAGGGTCCAGGGGTACTACAGCCTATCCCAACGGTCATGGATGTACAGTTTGAACACTTTGCCAGTCCATCACAGGGTCAACACAACCACACATGATCATCTTCACACTTACAACCAGTTTAGAAACAATTAATCTAATTAGATTTAGACTGTCAGAGGAAACCAGTCTATTACAGGGAGAGTAAACTGTACCGTACAGTAAACTGGAATGTATTCCTACTGAAAAAGCCTCTTAGGAAGAATCCTCCTATGTAAGAACATTACAATTTAAAAACCTGTTACCATATTTAGTACCTTTGAGTCCTGACCTGACCACTTGACCAATGAGCTGGATATAACCTCTAAATTATTCATTAGAAAAGGGAACCAGGCATTTTAAATATTTTTTAATAATATTGTAGTTTTTAGCTCCTTCTGGCAAAGCTGAAAGGGGCTAAAGTGATGGTGCAGTATCCGTTGTCCATCTGTCCATCCACATTTCATAGTCATCGCTACTCCTCCTAGGCATTTGTCCCGATGGTCTCCAAACTCACTCACAATGATCCTCAGCTGGGTCTACATCCAGGTTGTATGCAAGGTACAGATCAAAAGGTCAGGAGATCTGGGAACTTGTGTGATTTAAGAAAAAACACTATTCCTCCTAGGGAAATGCCTTGATGCTCATCAAACTCACTCACAATCCTAAGGTAGATCCGCACCAAGTTGTGGCCAAGGTCAAAGGTCAGGAGATCTGGGCACTCCTCCTAGGCAACTGCCCTAATTCTCAACAAGCTCACACTGTCACCATGGGTTGAGATGCCGTCTCGGCACTCAGCCCATGTTTTCCCTCATCCCTGCTTCCCATTGAGCAGCGTCTCAGCTGGCCCCCAGCTGGCAGCATTATGGACGGCTGGGGCCAATTAGTCTTCATCAGCTGGGGCGCTGCCAATGAGGATAAATAGGAGCAGCCTCGATGACTCGGGGCTGCGACATAAACACATTGCTAAGCTGAAGCCCCTTCGTCTGGTGTCAGCTTATACTCCTCTTGCAGCATTCCTGTGTTTGTATCCCGCTGTGAGTATGTACGTCTTGTTACCCCCACGTCCGGTACGAGCTGCTTACCTCTGCGCTGTGCAACCTGTGAGTGTACGTCTGCATGAGTATCTGTGCTCTCCTCATCCCTTCCCCTTTACCCTGAATAACATATCACGACTCACTGGCTTGCCCCTGGCTCTGATTGCCCGGCTCCCTAGAGCCGGATATGACAGTATGTCGCAGCCAGAAGAGTTGCCGGCGGCCGTGAGTCGCTGTGGAAATGTACCTTTCTGTCCAGGTGTCAGCGCTGCTAGCATGCCGTTTCCCAGGAGTCACTTCCGGCGCCAGGGCGACGAGCTGAGGTCCATCTCGGAGGCTGTCGACGGGACGTTCTTCACCCTGCACGACGCCTCCAACGCGAGACGCTGGCATCCGGGCCGTGCTGAGGAACTCCTGGACTGTCACCCTCACTCTCTGTACCATCTGGAGGACAGTGCCAGGATAGACGCTGCAGGTACACAGCGAGAGAAGCTCCACGGGGTGGATGGAAATCCCGGCAGGGAGTCGAAGTGGGCGACGTCTTTCCCCGCTTCGGAGTCCCGTTCCTGCCGCTATTCCAGTCCGGGAGTTCGCGCCAACCAGAGGACTTCCCCCGACCTGCGCCACGTCACTCGGGATTCCCTTCAAGGAGCCGCAGCTGACAGCAGTTATGTCCGGGGTCGAGTGGCTGTCGCGAGCTCTACTGTGTTTCCTGTCACCACCTTCAGGCATGTGGCGGCGGCAGTGAGATTGATGGTGAGGACTTCAGGGCTATGAAGCTTTCCCGTGCTCGACGCCTTCCTCGTCTCGATCTCCGATCTGGAGCGGCGAATCCTGGGTTTCCCCCTCGCTTCGTCCCCTGGGAGTAGTCGTCATCACATCGCCGAGTCACCTCTGCACGAACCTCGTCCGGATCCAGTTCTGGGTCATCGTCAGGACCGTTCCTCCCATGCAGCTGTCATCCCTTCGCCTCGTCAGTGTGGAGATTCTACAGCCTCGTCCCCTGAGCCTCGTTCCCCCGCTGTCATTCCTGGACATTCGGGCTGGCTCACCCCGGCTGTTTCCCCCTCCTCCTCGACGCGCTTCCTGACCGCTGTGTGTGCCTGGAATCCCGGCCTGGTGAGCTCTCTGCTGGAGACAACGCGAGCGACCCTCAGACGAATTCCCGGGGGGTCCTCTGTTATCGCCGGGCGGGGAGAGGAAGAAGCAGATTCCACTACAGCAGGCGATACTCAACCTCCAGGGGGCAGGCAAGTCATTGTTTTTTCACACCTGCTTAATGATTTGCTCTGTCACATCCCTGGAGGAGAAGTTCAGGGTTCGCAGCTCCCTGAACTCTCCCCACCTGCTGTAACTTGTATTCCTAATCCCGCATCCTCTGTGTCTCTCTCCGCCGAGCGGCCCCCGGCTCCGGGTCAACGTGGTGGGATATGGAGAGGGCCTGTGGTTCCGCAGCTACATTGCGGACGGAGGAGGGGGACTGACTGCTGCGTGGAGTCTACGCCGACGACTGAGCGTCCCCGGGTCTCCACGGAGGAGCGGTTCGGTCCGGCGGGACGAGATTCTTCTGGCTTCACGCCGAGTGGATCGTCGGCGGGGTTACCTGAGCTGGAGGGATCTCAAGCTGCGCTGACCATCGTGCTGGCTGCGGGGCCCGACGCGGCTAGATGGGAGCCTGACAACGACCTCCTGACGACGGATCCTGGATCTTCGCAGTCCTGGACGGCGTCAGAACCCGAGATCAGGCGAGTGCTCTCCTTTCTTTTCTCTCTTTTTATCCCCGAGCACTTCAGCCTATCTCCAGGGGAGACGAGCCGGGTGCAGCCCTCCGCTGCGTCTGAGCTCGTCTCGCCGGGTTCTGGCGCTGCCGGTGATCCTGATCCCGGTTCTGTTTTCTCTTCTGAGCCTTCTTCCAGGGTCACCGGCAAGGAGTTGCTGTTCCTCGTGGTGCTGGAGGGTCCGGGATCAACGTTGGAGGTCGGTTCTGGTGCAGTATTCAACGTGGGTTCGCCCGAGACCCAGTCGGGGTCCAACGTGGGTTCGCCTGAGGCCCGATCGGGGTCCGACGTGGGTGCTGCCCCAGTATTGTCCAGGTCCGGTGAGGAGGTGGCCGTTTTCCTGCGGCCTGACGCCCGCCGCCCTCGTCATCGGCTCTCCCCTGAGCCTCTTCCACCGGGATCCGCTCTGATCCTTCGCCCGTCTCAACGGTCCTGGTGGTTGAGTGATGCGGGTCGACGACCCGACCCACAGAACTTTCGGTTCGGTGATCTGGTTCCCCCCACTGGTCTGTTTCCCTCTGGGCAGCCTGGTTCGGCTGCCGGTGGACTGGATTCCTGGGATCTGGGTCCAGAGTTCGCCGTCCGAACACTTCTCTTTCCCTGATTCGCCAGCTGGACAATGGGCGGGGAGATCTCCGGAGCCATCTCGGCCATTTTTGGACTCTGCCTGCCATTCACCTCGGGTGTCACTTTTTCTTTTGTTATTAAGGTCACTCGGGTGTAATGTTTTGTCCTGTTGGTGGATTCGTTTTTATAGTGCTGTGTTTTCCATCGCTCATGCTCAGCATTTTACTTTTTGTGCCATGTTTTTAGCCTCGTTTTTTGTATTGTAGAGTTATGTTTTGTTTTCCGTAACACCATGCTCTGCAGTTATCCATTTATTCCAGTCACTTTCATTTCTTTAGGTGACTGGGTATTTATATATTCGTGTGTGTGGGTTTTTCTTTGCCTGCACTCAGTATTTCTTTTTTGTCCTGTTGGTTCATTATAGTCATGTGCCTTGTTTTCCGTAACACCATGCTCTATAATTGTCCTTTGTTCCAGTCACCCTCACTTTTCTTGGTGACTGTGTGTGTATGTACTTAAATTAGCGCTGTGTATAGGTTCCCCTTTATTTAACCGTACTCAGCATTTTTTGCCCTGTACCTTTTTGGTGGTTCTTTTTTCCTTGCTCTGGGTCACGCATGGTTGGTACTCTCTGGGTAGTATGTAACCGGCGTGCTGACCCAGTTCTTCTCCCCATCTGTACCTGGGTTAATTATTCTGTTTTGTCAGTATTGTATTTGGGTTTTTCTTTCCTGCTACCCTACATTGCCCCATTGGTGTTGTCCTTCCCTTGGCTTCTTCCCCTCCGGTCCGCCTCCCTTCCTCCCACCCTAGGTGGGGGGGGGGGGGCTGGGATGTTCCTGGTCGTTCAGGAGCCCGACCTTGAGGGAGGGGCTCTGTCACCATGGGTTGAGATGCCGTCTCGGCACTCAGCCCATGTTTTCCCTCATCCCTGCTTCCCATTGAGCAGCGTCTCAGCTGGCCCCCAGCTGGCAGCATTATGGACGGCTGGGGCCAATTAGTCTTCATCAGCTGGGGCGCTGCCAATGAGGATAAATAGGAGCAGCCTCGATGACTCGGGGCTGCGACATAAACACATTGCTAAGCTGAAGCCCCTTCGTCTGGTGTCAGCTTATACTCCTCTTGCAGCATTCCTGTGTTTGTATCCCGCTGTGAGTATGTACGTCTTGTTACCCCCACGTCCGGTACGAGCTGCTTACCTCTGCGCTGTGCAACCTGTGAGTGTACGTCTGCATGAGTATCTGTGCTCTCCTCATCCCTTCCCCTTTACCCTGAATAAAATATCACGACTCACTGGCTTGCCCCTGGCTCTGATTGCCCGGCTCCCTAGAGCCGGATATGACACACACAACATGATCCTCTGGTTTACCTGCATCCAGGTTGTGCTCAAGGTCAAGGTCAGTGTCAAAGGTCAGGAGATCTGGGGGTTTATGATTTCAGGAAAGTCATTACTCCTCCTAGACAATTGCCCCAAAGCTCGGGGAAACTATGCATAATGATTCTCAAGTGGGTCTGCCTCTAGGCTGTGCTCTGTTTCCTGGTCAATGGTCAAGACATCTGAGGACTACTCGGGGTGATTTCATTTGGCCAGAATAAGCTACACTGAAAGCAATTGCTGTTAATTTATGGCCAATAGAGAATGGGCATTGACGTCATGCCACGATACATTCTGGGCCGTTGTCACCATCGTCATGGTCTGGCTTCTTTGTTTACCTGTAGTCTAGGCAACTGCTAATGTGAACAGACATATGTGCAATGGAATGGAACAAACAGAAAATTCAAATTCCTTATTCAGAGAAGCTGAATAAGGAAGCATAGGAGTGCCTGTCATGTGCTGGCGAGCGCTCGCCCCCTCCTTCCCGTTTCACCTGTCTCCTCATCAGACGCACCTGCTATTTCCTGCTGAGCCAGCCTTTATAAGGAAGCGCTCTTCGGAGATTCAACACTGGCTCGTTTGGGTATACTGTACTGCATCAAGCAGACTAGCTCATCAAGTAAGCGGTTGTGCTGTGTGTGACCTTACCTTACACATGTTTCCCTTTCCTTCTCTTCCAGGATGCTGCCAACATCGCGGTGCGTCTTCAGGGATTTGGTGCATTCACCAGCCTGTTGCTCTTCCACTGCACAGTTCATCTAATCCACCTGGTCAGACTCCACACCTCATTCCCCTACCAACAGTTCTGACCTGCTGGTTCCTCTCCTTCGCTGGATTCTGAGCCGGTCACTCCTCTCCTCCCACGTAAGTGGTGTAAATTAGATTTCCATTATTCCCCTCCATTCCTTATTAATCAGCCTCATCTCACCCTCTGCAAATTTGCTGCTCCTCTGGCGAGGGACTGATTTTTCTCCCAAGTTTGCGGTTTTGAAAATTCAATAAAGGGTCAAACTTTCTTTGTGTGTGTTCTTTTGGTGATTGCACTTTGCACTCAGGCTGACTGTCCGGTCAATATGACAGAACGAGCCAGCCAGGGTCACAGCCTGGCAGGTGCCTCATCAACAGAGCACACCGTGCTCCACTGCCTCGACGCTACAGAGGGGCAGGTGACAGAACACACTCAGCTGCTGCAGACTATCACACAGCAGCTGAGTGTCATTTCTGATCATTTGGGCCGCACGTCTGCTCCAGCTGCTCCACCTCCACCTGCTCTTCTGCCTTCTACAATTATCCTCCAAACTCTTTCCATTTCCACTCCTGCCCCGTACGCGGGGGAGGTGGGGAACTGTAAAGATTTTTTGTGTCACATTTGGCTTTACTTCGAGCAGGTGAAGGGGGAGTTCCTGGATGACGTTTCCAAAATTCATCAGTTTACTCTTCAGGTTCGGGGCCGCCCTCTTAGGTGGGCGCGGGCTGTTTTCAATAGCCGAAGAGACACGCCACCAACGTTTGACCAATTTGTGACTGAGTTTTCCCTCACTTTTGACCGTACCGAGAGTGAAGGGAATATCATGAGTCTCCTATTATCGCTCCGCCAGGGCAGCCGGTCAGTGGCCGACTTCTCGGTGGAGTTCCGGGTTGAGGCAGCTGATTCGGGGTGGAACGAGGTTGCACTGTGCAGCGCATTCCTCCACGGATTAAATCCTCGGCTTCGCGACGACCTGGCGGTTCATGCCGTTCCTGCCACCTTGGACGGCCTTATAGATCAGGTGGTTGGGTTGGATAACCGGTACCGCGAGCGCACCAGGGAGCGCGGTGCCTGCTTTTCGTCCGTTTGCCACATGCACGCTCCCAGTGCCTACTGACCTAGGTGAGTCTGATTCCGCCTCCGAGCCCATGGAGCTCAGCTCTACTCGCCTTCTGTGGGCAGAGGTTGAGCAGTGGCGGAGGATCGGGGTGTGTGCCCACTGTAGTTCGCTGAAGCACAAGCGGGACACATGCCACCTACTGCCAAAAGACACGGCCCGTCAATAGCTGTGGGGGGTCTGGTGGGTGGGACTCATTCACATCCCCCCGGTAATTTTTCTATTTCGGCCCTGGTTCAGTTGCCGGGGGTCGAGAGAAGGGTCTCCACCCTTACTGATTCCGGGCCAGAGGGTAATTTCATCTCCTCTGTGCTGGTTCACGAGATGGGGATTCTGACGGTTAAACTGCTGGTTCCTCATACCGTTCATACCCTTTCTGGCCAGATGGTGGCATCTGTGACTCATTGCACGGTGCAGCTATCCATCCTTCTGTCCGGTAACCACCGGGAGAGGCATAGTTTTTACGTGTTTCCACGTGCCTCTCATGTGGTGGTGCTAGGGTATCGTTGGCTCAGGAGGCATAATACAGTTCTTAATTGGGCACAAAATTCCATCACCTCTTGAAGTCCTAACTGTTTGGCAACATGTCTAAATTCAGCCCAGTGTTCACCGTCCCTCCCCGTCTCCTCTCCTCAGGTCAAGCCACCAGACCTTAACCTCGTGCCCGAGGTTTATCGCGACCTCAGAGCGGTCTTTAGCAAGTCACGAGCGTTAGCGCTTCCTCTGCATTGCTCGTATGACTGTGCCATCGACCTCCTTCTGGGTGTGAGGCTGCTGTCCAGCAAGCTCTATAATATTTCTGGTCCTGAGAGGGAGGCGATGGAGAGGTAAATTAAAGATTCTCTGAACACTGGCCTCATTTGACCATCCTCGGCTTCCCTCGGGGCGGGGCTTTTCTTTGTAGGCAAGAAGGACGGGTCTCTGCGCCCGTACATTGACTACTGTGAGCTTAATGCCATAACAATCAAAGAAAAATACCCTCTGCCCCTGATGAACTCTGCCTTTGTGCTCCTGCAGCGCTCGCACATATTCTCCAAGCTCGACTTACGCAATGCTTACCACCTAGTCAGAATACGCAAGGGGGACGAGTGGAAAACAGCGGTGAAGACACACTTTGGGCAGTTTGAGTACTTAGTCATGCCTTTTGGGTTAACCAACGCCCCCGCTGTTTTCCAACATTTAATTAATGAAGTCCTCCGCGACATGTTAAATTGGTTTGTTTTCGTCTATCTTGATGACATCCTGATTTTCTTCTTACATGCCTGAGGAGCACCAAACCCATGTTAGAGCCATGTTAGAGCCGTGTTACAGCGGCTACAACCAACTTTTTGTCAAGGCTGAGAAGTGTGAGTTTTCCACCAATTCCAGTTCTTTCCTTGGCTTTATTGTAGCAGAGGGGGAGCTGAGAGCCGACCCGGCCAAGATGAAAGCTGTGCTAGGTTGGCCAACACCCCACTCCCACAAGGAGCTGCAACGCTTCTTGGAGTTCATGAATTTCTATCACAGGTTTATTCGTAACTACAGAGGGGTAGCACAGCCTTTAACGCAGCTGACCTCTGTTAAGGTACCATTTTTATGGACCGAGGCAGCTGAACAGGCCGTTGTCAAATTATAGGGCCCGTTCGCAGATAAATCCATCTTGGCTCAGGTCGACCCCCAGCTCCAATTTACCCTGGAAGTGGATGCTTCAGAAGTGGGGGTGGGCACGATTTTGTCCCAGCGCTCCACCCCAGACTTGAAGCTCCGCCTGTGCGCGTATTTCTCTTGGGGGCTCACTCCAGCCGAGAGGAATTACGACGTCGAGGATTGTGAGCTGTTAGCCATTAAATTGGCTTTTGAGGAATGGAGACATTGGTTGGAGGGAGCTGTTTACTCTGTAGTCGTGTGGACTGACCACAAGAACCTTGAGTATCTGCGGTCGGCCCGCCGGCTGAATCCTAGGCAGGCTCGCTGGGCCCTATTTTTTTCAGCGCTTTAATTTCACTGTTACCTATAGGCCCAGCTCCCATAACAGGAAGCCTGATGGTCTCTCCAGGCAGTTCAGTCAGGACCTGGCTGACCCTCCTTCCTGCTCCCAGCTCAATCTACCGCCTTCGTGCGTCCTGGGAACCCTTACCTGGGAGACTGAGAGGAGAATCCGCCAGGCCCAGTCCTCTGAGCCCGAACTAGCGGGTTGTCCCCCTAATCGCCTTTATGTCCCCGCCGCCCTCCGCAGCAAAGTTATCCAGTGAGGGCACACTGGACGTCTTGCCTGCCACCCTGGGGTGGTGCATACTGTGGACATTATTAGGCGAGCGTTTTGGTGCCCCATGCTGTGGCGGGACGTGGAGGAGTACGTGAAGGCTTGCCAAACATGTGCCTGTAATAAATTCTCCCTCAACCGCCCCCCCCCCCGCTGATCTTCTTCACCCCCTCCCCGTCCCCAGCAGGTCCTGGTCCCACATCGCCATGGACTTTGTCACTGGTGTTCCCCCCCTCCCATGGTAACACCGTCATATTGACTGTTGTGGACCGATTTTCCAAGGCCGTGTATCTGGTTTATCTCCCCAAGCTGCCATCCGCCTCCAAGACTGCTGAATTACTGTCCTACCACGTTATCAGACTGCACGGTATTTGCATGGACATTGTGTCTGACCGGTGTCCTCAGTTCATTTCACAGGTATGGAAGTCATTCTGTCACTGCCTCGGCACCACTGTCAGCCTCACCTCCGGTTATCACCCGCAGAGCAATGGGCAGACTGAGCATGCCAACCAGTCCCTGGAGACTGCCCTTCATTGTGTGGCAGCCGATGACCCTTCCTCATGGAGCTCCCATCTAACCTGGGTGGAGTATTCGTTGAATTCCATGGTCTCTTCAGCCATGGAGCAATCACCATTTGAGGCTTCTGTGGGATACACCCCCCACCCCCTGCTATCTCTGATGGAGAGAGAGGTTGCGGTGCCGTCTGTGGGGGCCCATTTTCATCGCTGCTGCTGAACCTGGAGGTCTACCAGAGTGACTCTCCTTCGCTCCACTGAGCGCAATCGGCGCTACGCTGACCACAAGAGGGTCCCGGCACTGGAATACAAGACTAGACAGCAGGTCTGGGTGGCCACGGATCAGGTCCCGCTCAGAGCTGAGTCTCGGAAGCTCACTCCCCAGTTCGTGGGCCCCTTCCCCGTCACAAACAATGTAGGATGTAGGCGATTCTGCTGTCCGGCTCCAGCTCCCATGGGTGCTCCGTGTGCACCCAACTTTTCATGTCTCAAAGATCAAGCCTCTCTCCAACAGCCTTCTCTGCCCCCCCCCCCCCGAAGGCACCTCCTCCTCCTCGGATCCTCGACAGGCACATTACCCACACTGTCAAAGAGATCCTGGATGTTCACCGTTGGGGCCGGGGGTTCCAATACCTGGTCGACTGGGAGGGCTACGGTCCGGAGCATCGGTCGTGGGTCCCTTGGTCAGGATTCCATGATAAAGGTATGGTCCAGGCCTACCACCGAGCCCGCCCGGAGAAGCCTGGGGGACCACCAGGAGGCGTTTCTTGAGGGGGGGCACTGTCATGTGCTGGCGAGCGCTCGCCCCCTCCTTCCCGCTCGCCCCCTCCTTCCCGTTTCACCTGTCTCCTCATCAGACGCACCTGCTGTTTCCTGCTGAGCCAGCGTTTCTAAGGAAGTGCTCTTCGGTGATTCAGCGCTGGCTCGTTTGGGTATACTGCATCAAGCAGACTAGCTCATCAAGTAAGTGGTTGTGTTGTGTGTGACCTTACCTTACACACATTTCCCTTTCCTTCTCTTCCAGGTTGCTGCCAATGTCGTGGTGCGTCTTCAGGGATTTGGTGAGCTCGCCAGCCTGTTGCTCTTCCATGGTGCAGCTCATCTACTCCACCCGGTCAGATTCCACACCTCATTCCCCTACCAACAGTTCTGACCTGCTGGTTCCTCTCCTTCGCTGGGTTCTGAGCCAGTCACTCCTCTCCTCCCACGTAAGTGGTGTAAATTAGATTTCCATTATTCCCCTCCATTCCTCATTAATCAGCCTCATCTCACCCACTGCAGGTTTGCTGCTCCTCTGGTGAGTGACTGATTTTTCTCCCAAGTTTGCAGTTTTGAAAATTCAATAAAGGGTCAAATGTTCTTTGTGTGTGTGCTTTTGGTGATTGCGCTTTGCACTCAGGCTGATTGTTCAGTCAATATGACAGAGCTACCTCTAAAAAATTTAAGAAATAAACGGGATTGATCGATATGAGCACAAGAAATGGACCACAGATCTTGACCAACTGCCTCGAGTCATGCTGTCAAATGTGTTTGCCTACCTGGTTTGTGGGGTGAGTGCATAAACCCATGAGCAATTTGAAAACTATAAACCATTAGAGGCTCATGTTCAATCCACAAATGGATGGGACCAGCTGCCTCAAATGTTTTGGGTGAGAAACCAGAAAACCATCGTTTAACACAAAGGTAAGCAGTCATTGTTTCTACAAAGTCGAAATACATCGAGATTAATGTCTAGCGTACCCAAAAATGATTTCTAACATATGAGTGACACTCTTTGAACCCATGTGTAACTTATTGAACAGGTTTCTAACTTACAGCTACCATATAATGGCGTATTTGCAGCGTTGGTTCACAGGAAAAACCCATACAGAGCTCTGCTGCCGCCTGCAGCACACACACACACACACACACACACACACACACACACACACACACATATTTGTTCGTATAATGGGACCTGTCAGGGATGTGTCTGAGCACTTTCAAGCTACAGGATAAAGATTATGACCTTTTTTTGTAGTCTGTAACATCAGCTGTCCAGTGTTGTTCTGATAAATGTGTCAAAATGTCAGAACACCAGAGGATATGGATCCAATTAGCCGATCGTGCTGACACACTGAAAAAAAAATTACCAGTATAATTAGCTGCTATAAAAACATACTAAATCAGGACAGTGACATTTTTATAGTGACCTGAAAGAGGAGGATCTGCTTAATTTAATGATACCAAAACAGTCTATGGACTTCAGCTGATATTAAATCCATGCCTAATGAAGCCAACAAGTAATCACAACTTCAAGAAAAATCAAAGAAAATCAGCAACACCGAAAAGCTCCCATAAAAAAAAAAAAAAAAAAAAAAAAAAACTGCTCCAGATTAGCAAGAGAAATTGGGAATAGCAGAGATGATGTGGGGAAATTATTTGATTTTGCTCTGTGCGTTTTTACACATTATTGAGAGATGATAGAGAGCTGTGGCTGAGGTGCAGCCAAAGGCATGGCTTGCAAGACATCTGCTCTGGAGACGGGATGTCTTTATACACTTTTAAATATTTTTTAAATCTCGACTTACCTTGGTGAAAATGCCGTGAACACATAACCATGTGTGCAGGAATATTGTCAGAGCTGATGTCTTTCCTTCTGACCTCTGCAATCCATTCCAACCCACGCCTCTTTTTTAGCTCAGAGACCCGATCTGTTCCACTTTTCTTTCAAGTCGGGAAGTTAAAAAAATCGTACACCGTTATCAGTCTTTTTCCACGCAATCTTGAGAGCAGTTGTTGTATTTGATAACGCAGCAGAACTTCCCCATTCTAATGTTGCATGGTATTTGGATGAATAATAACGTGATTGAAAGGACCACATTGGAAATAAGTGTTTTCACTTTCTTGTGTCATCCTGGAGTTTGTATGATGTTTTATATGTATGTTTACATTTCCTGTGTTTGAATAGGAAATTCAAACATAGGAAATGTTTGAATTCCCAATGCTTGCTCCTGTCCAGGCAACAGCTGGACAGGAGCCAGATCGGAGCTCAACTATAGCGGTGGTAGGAGATGAGGACCAGTGGAGGAGCAGCCGGGGCCCCAGCTGGATAGGAGCTGGATCGGAGATCAGTTACAGCGGTGGGGCTCAGCAGAGGAACTACTGAGGAAGACGCGGTAGGCGGCTGGGCTCAGCGGAGGAGCGGAGGAGCTACTGGGACCCCAGCTGGACAGGAGCCGGATCGGAGCTCAACTACAGCGGCGGTGGGCGGCGGGGCTCGTTGGGGGAGCTGACGGCACCCCAGCTGGACAGGAGCCAGATCAGGAGCTCAATTACAGCAGTGGTAAGCAGCGGGACTAGCAGCGGAGGGGGCTAGCTAAGGCCCCAGCTGGATTCGAGGTCGGTTGGATCGGATACTGGCGATACCAGCAGAGATTGTTTTACTATCAACAGGTCAGTAAAAATGCCACCAAAGAAGGAAGAAATAGAAGAGATTAAAAAATCTCTGAACTTCTTGTCAGAAGAACTGACCAAAGTGGCCAATCAATGGCTTAAACTATTAGGGCTAATGGAGGAAGTCCGAGAATTGAAATTAACAATTAAGGAAAAAGACAAAAAAACTGCAGACTTGGAGCGACACATCGAGGATCTTGAACAATATTCTCGTATGGATGATCTAATTATAAGTGGACTAGACATTAAATTTCAAACATATGCCAATGCTACAGCAGGAATGAGAGGTGAGGAGGCTCCCTTAAGTGAATCAGTCTCCCTGGAAAACCAGGTGCTTCAGTTCCTTGAAAGCAGAAATATAAAGGTTGAAGTAAATGCAATTTCAGCCTGTCATACCTTACCCAGAAAAGATAATCAAACAAAAAAATCAATTGTGATGCACTTTGTGAACAGAAGGGTAAAGAATGACATACTGAGGCAGGCCAGAAAGCGCCGGGGAACAGAAGTTTACCTAAATGAACATTTAACAAAGACTAATGCTGAAATAACATGGCAAGCTGAAAAGACAAAATAAGATACAGGCAACATGGGCAAGAAACTGTAGAGTTTGGATCAAACTAAATGGAACACCTGAGGAAGCAAAGGCCATAATAATCAGAGATCTTACTGACTTAAATAAATATAGATGAACACTGATTAAGAAAATTAAGAGACTATGATAATCCATATCCACACAAACGGCAAGAATAGTTCTTTTATGACATACCATGTTAATGTACTTTCAAAAAACAAAAAAATAAAAACAAAAACAAAACAAAACAAAACAAAAAACTTATGACTAACTTTAGTAGACATCAATTATTCCCAGTTGGAGGAAGTCATTTGACACAGAGTGAGGAAATTCAAACTCTGAAAATATGCCATTATGCTGAACATAAACTACAAGAGATGGAGAATGATATTGATCCTGATAACCACTTCTTCAATAATATTCATAATCATTGTGAATATTATGCTGAAAAGCAATTTAAAAGTCAAGTGCAATTAGATGGTAAACTGTCAATAATACACTTCAACAGCAGAAGTCTTGACAAAAACTTTCCACAGATTCAGGACTATTTAAAACAGCTAGATAGAAAATTTACAGCTGTTGCAATCTCTGAAACTTGGCTTAATGAAGAGCAGGCTTCTCTGATGCCAATAGAGGGATATCATATGTTTTATATTAATAGATCTCAAAAAAAGGGTGGTGGTGTTACACTGTATATTGATGACCTGTATTGGTGTAAACTTGTAAATGGAATGTCCTTCGTGCTACCAGGGATTCTGGAATGTGTTACTGTTGAGATTGACCAAGATAAAACAAAAAATCTAATTTTAAGTTGTATATATAGAATGCCAGGAACTTGCATTGAGACATTCAGAGATAAATTAGTCGAGCTGTACAATAATATAACTAGTAAGAAAATGGTTGTAATCTGTGGAGATTTCAGTGTTGATTTACTAAATCCATTTCAACAAAATGTAATTACAGAGTTCATGAATTCTATGTACAGTATGAGTCTATATCCCACAATAACACATCCCAGTAGAATCACAGTTCACACTGCTAGACTTATTGATAACTTGTTTGTTAATATTATTGATAAGAAAATAGAAAGTGGATTATTGATAAATGATATAAGTGATCATTTGCCAGTCTTTGCACTTATCCATGGCCACACGGGGGCCAATACAGAAAAAAACTTTAAAATCTTTCAGATACAAATCACAAAATGCAATCAGTTCTTTTAAAGAAGACCTGCTGAAGCAAGACTGGACAAAAGTCTATGTATCAGATGTAAATGAAGCCTATGACACATTTATGAACATTGTAACCACTCTTTATGAAAAAACTTGTCCATTAGTAAAGAAAAAGCTTAAACAGAAATTTGTTGACAAGCCATGGTTAACCAAAGGATTACAAAAAGCGTGTAAAAAGAAAAAAATCATTATATACTGCTCAAAAAAATAAAGGGAACACTTTGAAAACACATCAGATTTTAATGGGAAAAAATAAGCTGGATATCGAAATTGTGGCAGGCTAGTCCAGCTTACTCAGATCCTTTATCATGGATCGTTATTGTACACCCCTAAGTTATTTTGATTATTTTGTTGGCAACACTGGAATAAAGTCAGGGAGAGGAACAATGACCAGCAAGTTGGTAACCAGCTCTCTTTGACAGACAATAGTATTGAAGCAGTTACAACTTTTGTTATGTTTTCATGTTTGGTGAGTTCTCTGACATGCAACATTTTAGTTTATTGCCATTGAAACAATTCTTTTCAGAATCTCTTTGGCTTGTGTATTTGGGACATCTAACAGTTTGTATTTTTTTTTAAATAATTACTGTTTTTTTTTTACAGTAACAGTATTCATGTTAAACTAAATACCTTTGTAAGTTGTTTATTATTTAACAGGTTTCAACACTTGTCTGGAGCCCACAGAACAATGCTAATTTTAATAGAGCCTAAGTCTGCACGGTGGCGCAGTGGTTTAGCACTGTGGCAGCACAGTTTTACCCTTGGCCGGGGGATCACGGGGATCATGAGATCGTGGGTTCGATTCCAGCCCCCGACCAACAGTGAGCTGTGTGGAGTTTGCATGTTCTCCCCGTGTTGCGTGGGTTTACTCCGGGATTTCTCCGGTTTCCTCCCGCACACCAAAAACATGTAGGTTTAGGGCGCTCGCGCACGCAGCGACCAGCAGCCGGTGGCTTGTCACCAGACTGCAAACCAAATCTACCTATGGGTACAAATAAGTAACAAAAAAAAAAAAAAAAAAAAAAAGTCATGTCTTCTCTACTTCAGCATATGGGACCTTATATCGGAAAAAATCTCCATTGAATGGCTAGAGCAAAATTATCTTTTGATCCTGATCAAATTTTGCAAAGAGTTACACATATGATGTTTTTCAATTTAAAAGATAATTTTCCACGTAAATATTGGTGTAGGATGTTGTCTAACTGTTACAGTGCACCTGGAAAGTATTCACAGCGCTTCACTTTTCCACATTTTATGTTACTGTAATGATTGGCCCCTCCGGGGCAGAGAGACAGACCCACACGCTGGACTGCAGTAGTGACATTTATTAAACAGAAAATCCAAAACTGTGCAGAGAACAAAAAATACAAACTAGGGTAACTTACAGGAAAGGGACTCCAGAGCCGGAATCACTCTGGAGGAGATGAGGAGACAACACAGTAGAATCAATTCCAAACAAGACTGCCACAGTGAGAAAATACGCTGATAGTACTTAAAAAACAGTCAAACAAATGAGCAGCAGGTGCGGGCGGATGAGTGGGCAGGTGACCTAATTACACAACTGCTCACAGCTGAGATGGCTGGGGACCAGACAGTGAGCAGCTGGTGGGAGTGTCTGGAAAAGGAGGAAGGGCGCTCGTGTCACAAAACCAAAATATATACAGAAACTGACAGAATGAAATACTCAGAAATAAATTAAGAGTCTGAGCTCTGTGGAGACACTGCGCTCAGAATCATGAGAGTTACAACCTTATTCCAAAATGAAATAAATTCTTTTTTTCCCCCTCAAAATTCTACACACAATATCCCATAATGACAATATGAAAAAAGCTTTTTTTTGAGATTTTTGCAAATTTATTAAAAATAAAAAACTAAGAAATCACATGTACATAAGTATTCACAGCCTTTGCTCAATACTTTGTTGATGCATCTTTGGCAGCAATTACAGCCTCAAGTCTTTTTGAATATGATGCCACAAGCTTGGCACACCTATCTTTGGGCAGGTTCACCCATTCCTCTTTGCAGCACCTCTCAAGCTCCATCAGGTTGGATGGGAAGTGTTGGTGCACAGCCATTTTCAGATCTCTCCAGAGATGTTCAATTGGATTCAAGTCTGGGCTCTGGCTGGACCACTTAAGGACAGAGGAGACCGTCCTTAAGGTCTCCTTAAGTGAAGGACATTCACGGAGTTGTCCTGAAGCCACTCCTTTGATATCATGGCTGTGTGCTTAGAGTTGTTGTCCTGTTGAAAGATGAACCGTCGCCCCAGTCTGAGGTCAAGAGTGCTCTGGAGCAGGTTTTCATCCAGGATGTCTCTGTACATTGTTGCATTCATCTTTCCCTCTCAATCATGTACAGTAGAACGAAATTACGCTTCTCTTATCTACAATACAATCACATCTAGAATCAGAGGGGTCGCTGCCATGCAAGGCGCCGCCACAAATTTCCCTCCTCCGTTCCATTATTGCTGAGCACCAAGCTGGACGGCAGGAAGTTCCGCTTTTTATATGGTCTTCGGCATGACCCGGCTGGGATTTGAACCCCGGCCTCCCGGGTGTGGGGCAGATGTGCTACCAATTGAGCCACCACTCCGGTTCACAGCATAACGTTAGTGCTAACACACTGCAAAATGTACAAGAATGGCAGTGGAAGCTTTCAGATTATTTGTGATTTATTTCTGTGTTGATGCACATTACAGTGTACTGTATTTCCATTCAACTACCATTTCAGTTTAATTTCAGTATAATTTACATTGCACATTTCTGACAACAACACTTCAGCAACAGAATTGAACCTGCACATAATGTATATTCGCCCTAACTCACAGCATTCATACAAAAAATGATGACTGCATTTATGGAAATTTTGAATAGGCTCCTATTCCAAAAGGATAGAATCCAAAAGAAATCATGGATGGAAATACATGATAATCACATAAAACACCCGAGTGAAGCTGCTTTCTTTAATAATGAAAAACAGTGCAGTTGGATAGTGCTATTTGTTCTGGGAGGAAAACTGATTTGTTCCATCTCCGTTTTTGAGATATTAATAATACTAACAATTTGTGTTTAAAACCAAAACAGTGTTACTGGCTGATAACTCATTTTGCTGATTTGTACCATTAAAAGAAGTGTTTTGAAACATTTAGCCTAAAGCAGGGGTTATCAAACCTTTTTTTTCCATTATTTATTTATTTAGCGAATGCAAAGTCCTTAAGCCAAGCAGTTGCCTCCTGGTTTGCTGTATGGAGGGTGTGTAATCCTCCTTCCAGTCTTTGGAGCGGGCAAGCCTCTATGATGTGTTCCATAGTTTGCTCCTCTCCACATGCGCACAGTGGGCTAGGGCTACTGCCCCATCTGTGAAGGCTGGCCAAGCAGGGGCCATGTCCAGTCCTGAAGCGATTGAGTGTAGACCACTGTCTCCTTGGGAGGTTGGTGCCCGGGACCTGTTGGTTGGGGTTTATCACCAGCTGTTTGTTTGGGACCTCCTTGGTCTCCCATTCCTCTTGCCAAGCTGTCTGGATGCTAAAGTCAGCTGGGGGAGGGTTTTTCCAAATCGGCCGTCTGGATGAAAGTCGGGCAGTGGGTGGGGTGTAGATATCTGCATGGATTGGTAAGTGAGGAAAATCTTTAACTTTTTGGAGCATCCTTTGAGTTAATGCTGCTCGCCGGATGTGTGGAGGGGCTATGTTTGACAGTACAGAGAGCCAGGGGAGTGGTGTTGAGCAGATTGTTCCAGTTATAGTTCTCATGGTTGAGTTGAGCTGGGTGTCTACATAGTGTGTGTAAGATCAGAATCAGAATCAGAATCAGGTTTATTGCCATTGTTCATGTAGTACACAAACTAGGAATTTGTCTCGGTACAATGCTGCAACATTAAACATGATAAGATAAGAGAAATAAACTATACATGTAATAAAGTGTAGGATAAGATTAAGTGATACTGGTCAACAGTTAAAATATACTGTATATTAGCCAGCAGCAGATACTGTGGCGAACTATATAGTGCAGTCGGTAATGCAGGAAGAAAACAGTGATGATTGACATGAGTCTGGTTGAGCTGCTGTACATGGTGCACGAGAGTCAATAAGTCACTTAGTGTTCAGCAGTCTAATGGCAGAGGGGAAGAAGCTGTTCATGTGATGGGAGGTTTTAGTCTGGATGGACCGAAGTCTTCTACCAGAGGGGAGGGGGGCAAACAGTACGTGACCAGGGTGTGAGGGATCGGCTATGATCCGGCCAGCACGCCTCCGGGTCCTGGAGATGTACAGATCCTGGAGAGATGGGAGCTTGCAGCCGATCACCTTCTCAGCAGTGCGCACGACGCGCTGCAGCCTTAGTCTGTCCCTGGCAGTGGCTCCTGCGTACCACACGGTTATGGAGGTGGTGAGGATGGACTCGATGATGGCTGTGTAGAACTGCACTAACATCTTGGTGGGTAGCTTGAGCTTCCTCAGCTGCTGCAGGAAGAACATCCTCTGCTGGGCTTTTTTGATGAGTGAGCTGATGGTCAGCTCCCATTTGAGGTCCCTGGTGATGGTAGTGCCTAGGAAGCGGAAGGAATCAGCAGTGGTGATGGGAGAGCCTGAGAGGGTGAGGGGGGGCAGAGGAGTAGTGACTTTCCTGAAGTCTACAATCATCTCCACTGTCTTCAGAGCGTTCAGCTGCAGGTTGTTATTGCTGCACCAGGACGCCAGCTGGGCCACCTCTCTCCTGTAGGCGGACTCGTCGCCGTTGGAGATGAGCCCAATGAGGGTGGTGTCGTCCGCAAACTTGATCAACTTGACAGACTGGTGGCTGGAGGTGCAGGAGTTGGTGTAAAGGGAGAAGAGTAGGGGGGAAAGTACACAGCCCTGGGGTGATCCGGTGCTGATGCTAGTATAGTCTGAGACAGTCTTTCCCAGCCGCACATGCTGCCTCCGGTCCGTCAGGAAGTCGATGATCCACCTGCAGAGGGAGTCAGGCACGTTGAGCAGGGACAGCTTGTCCCGGAGCAGAGCGGGGCGGATGGTGTTGAATGCGGAGCTGAAGTCCACAAACAGGATCCTGGCGTAGGTTCCCGGGGAGTCCAGGTGCTGCAGGATGGAGTGGAGGACCAGGTTGACTGCATCGTCTACAGACCTGTTGGCTCGGTAGGCAAACTGCAGCGGGTCCAGGAGAGGGGTGGTGATGGACTTGAGGTGGGACAGGACCAGGCGCTCAAAGGACTTCATGACTACAGAGGTGAGCGCTACAGGTCTGTAGTCATTAAGTCCAGTGATCCGTGGCTTCTTGGGGACAGGGATGATGGTGGAGGATTTGAGGCAGGACGGCACGTGGCATAACTTAAGGGAGGTGTTAAAAATGTCTGTGAATACAGGAGCCAGCTGTTTCGCACAGAGTCTCAGGGTGGAGGGAGACACGCCGTCTGGGCCGGGGGCCTTGCGCGGGTTCAGTCTGGAGAACTGTTTGAGCACATCCTGCTCACTGATGATAAGGGGAGGGGGGGGAGGAGGAGGGGGGCGCCTTAAATGAAGTAGGGAATGTGGAGGCTGTGGAGCTGGAGGGAGGGGGGGAGTTGGACACAGATGACGAGGTGTCAAAACGGGCATAGTGTTGGGACAGTCTTTGACAAAGGGCTTTGTCATCCTGACCTTTAGGAGCCTTAGGTCGATAGTTGGTGATTTGCCTCAGTCCTCTCCACACGGAAGCCGAATCATTAGCAGTGAACTGCTGCTGGAGTCTCTCTGAGTATAGAGATTTAGCCCTCTTCAGCTCTCTGTTAAACCGGTATTTAACCTCCCTGTAGCAGTCCCTGTCTCCACTTTTCAGCACTGCTTCCTTCTGAAGATGACCTGGACCAGACAGGGGCACAATATTCTGCTACAGAGTATGAAAGGGCCAGTGCTGAGGTGCGCAGGGTGGAGACTGCCGCCCCCCATTTTGCACCAGCGAGCTTGCAGAAAGGTTTTTTCCATGAAAGGTCCACATTTATTTTTCCAGTGGGCCAGAGGTCCAGGAACAATGCCAACGTGCTGCATGGGCAGATATTTTATTTCCCTGCTGGGGTGACAATAAACAGAACATTTTCTCCATAGTAAATATTAAGAGGACACTAGAAGTATAATTGCAGTCAGTCACAAATTCACAGAAAAAAGTACACTTATGTGAAAAAGCTGCAAATTTACAAAAAAGTTTAAAAAATTATGCGAAAAAAGTTTAAAGTTTAGGATACAAAAAGTAAACGTACAAGAAAAAAGTTGTAAATGTACAAATAATGTTAATTAATGAGAAAAAGTTACAAATTTATGAGAATTTATACAAAAGTAAAGAAAAAATGCATTTATGCTTAGCATTGGTGCTTCAAATGCATTTTATTCATTTATGTAACAAGATCTAGAAAGGTTTATGATGATTTGGGAGGGACCATTCTCTCTTTTTTCCAGGTTGGGAGGACATGTTCTTCCCAAACAAATCACAGTCACCAAGGCATCTCCTGGCTGCTATCAACCTGCTTGACAGTGGCAGTTAGCTGACATTAGTGCATGTAACTGCACAACCGGTGATGACGTGCTCAAACGCCGGTGACAGGCACGCCCACATAAGTGATAAGCACGTAAACTTGTAGTGGCGGTCAGGTGGCTGCGTTTGGAACATGGAGTCAACCCACACATGCACAGGCAACAGACGTGCTCACCCACAAGTGACAGCGTCGCTCAATGCGCGTACGCAACACTGACATATTCAGTCACTGGCAGCGCAGCAAAGATTGGTAAGCACAGTGAAAAACACATAGGGCCCTATTTTGACGGTCATCTGTGCACTTTTCCGACAGACTTTCTGCTGTATGCCAGTGTTTTTGTTAGTTTCTGTCAGCACATTGTCCGCCTTTTACGTCTTGCATCACTCCATCAAATTACTAGTAGTCAGTGTGCCTGCTATGCACTCGGAGGTGGAAGCTCATTTCAAAGAGGTGTGGCGGCGCACAATCTAATGCGCATTGCTATTATAGTGCATTCCATGAGAATCCGCTTTTGATAAGGAAAAAGGAGGTCTATTGTCAGAAGCACATTGTTTAATGAGATTTCAGTGACGTGTTTTGAAATCGTTATTATGTAGTTATTGTTTATGTATGTGGTTCATGTTGGGGCTCCTATTGGTGTGGTACGGGATGGTGGCCCTGGTTTCTGGTTCCACTCTCTTCGGTGGTATAAGAGGGGCTGCTGGTAGAGGGATGGCCACTTCCGCCTTTCCTCTGCCAAGTGGCTGCATGTACACTACCGTTCAAAAGTTTGGGGTCACCCAGACAATTATTTTGTGTTTTCCATGAAAAGTCACACTTATTTACCACCATGAGTTGTAAAATGAATAGAAAATATAGTCAAGACATTGACAAGGTTAGAAATAATAATTTGTATTTGAAATAATAATTTTTTCCTTCAAACTTTGCTTTCGTCAAAGAATCCTCCATTTGCAGCAATTACAGCATTGCAGACCTAACATGATTGCACAGGGGTTTTCTAATCATCCATTAGCCTTCTGACGCAATGAGCAAACACATTGTACCATTAGAACACTGGAGTGATAGATGCTGGAAATGGACCTCTATACACCTATGTAGATATTGCACCAAAAACCAGACATTTGCAGCTAGAATAGTCATTTACCACATTAGCAATGTATAGAGTGTATTTCTGATTAGTTTAAAGTTATCTTCATTGAAAAAAAGTGCTTTTCTTTCAAAAATAAGGAAATTTCTAAGTGACCCCAAACTTTTGAACGGTAGTGTATGGTTGGGTGTACAAAGTCCAGTTTCCTTAATAGTTACGACATAAGTTATGACATAACATTTGGCGATGAGAGGTAAACTCATGGAGGCGTGTGGAACACCAATTCGTCCATTCCTTGAACTCCCGGGGGAGCCGTCTGTGCCGTGGCCTCGTTAGTATGAGGCTTTCCAGACATACATGGTAGGGCTGGACCTGGGAAGAATGGAGAAACTGCGAGCTCGTGCATTATTAGTACACAACCTGGGAATGGAGGGACAAAGAATTTTGGGCACGCTTGGAGATGTGGATACGTATGAAGAAGTAGTTGAGTTAATGGCCCGCCATTTCAGAGCGCCGGACAACATCATCGTTTGGCGGATTAAGTTCAGACAGCGCGGCCAACAGGTAGGCGAACCGATCCAACAGTTCATGTCAGACTTAAGGCAGTTGGCTGTTGAATGCTGGTTTGGGCAATTAGAAGAACAAATGGTGCGCGACCAGTTGGCGGAACACACTAACTGTGCCGCAATCCACTCCAAGCTGCTTACGTTCCAAGGGGAATTGACACTGATGAGGGCTGTCATGTTGGCGCTACAGCTAGAAGCAGCAGATAAGCTAACTCAGGAGCTAAACGAGCGCCTTTTGCCGAGAGGTTCAAGATCCCCCATGGCTGCACAGATAGTGGACCTGGACAGTGGCGGGAGTGTCAAAGATGACGCCGAGAGCACCAACACTGTACAGATGAGGTTTGCCCTGGAGAAGCCCAGGTGTATGGGTTGTGGGTCCACAACACCAGAGAGTACTGCCACGAGGCCAGAGAGTGTGCGGCAAGAGGGAAGTGCTGTGGAAACTGCGGCTGTCTCCACCATTTTGCGAGGATGTGCCTGCCATCCTCATGTGACAGACAAGAGAGCCCGTGCAGGACTTCAACTTCTCCCGCTCCAATGGTGCACGGTGATTCTGGATGGAGTTCCAGTACTGATTTTGGTTGACACGGGAGTGGAGAGTTTTTTTTTTATTTTTATTTGTTTATTTGTCAGGGACAGTGCAATAAACATAGACAAAAAAGAAAATCTGATGTGTTGCACAGAGAGTGTATAGCATTAAGCTAGTTTGCAACTCTTGTCCCTGGATGGGCTTTAGAGAAAAGAAACAGAGAAAAAGAGAAAAAGATGAAGAAAAAACAAAATGAAAACAGTATAAACATTATCCACATACATCAATGCAAACAAAATTATAAATTCACAATATAAAAACCTGATTCACATTTGCCTGTTACAGTAAAATGCCTGTTACACTTTTGCCTTCCCTTCTTCTTCACTCACACCCTGCAGACAATCATTTCATGCATGGGTACATTCTTGTTTACTTTTCAGCCAGTTTTTAACCTTTGTAGTAAATGTTTTAAAATCCGTTATTATTTTGATTTCATTTGGCATTGTGTTCCAGATATGACTGCCCTTTATAGAAAAAGCTGTTTGTCCAAATGTGGTTCTGCGGTGGGATATTTTACAGTTATTGTTAACAGAACTCCTGGTGGCTCTGCTGCTGTCCTGTCTTTGGATGAATCCAACAAGTGGCTCTGGCGCTGATTTATAGAAACATTTAAAAATTAATTTCAGAAAACAAAGGTCAATGAAACTCTCAAGACTCAGTAGATTATATTTTTTTAGAATATAACAATGATGCCACCCAATGGGCTTTTTATCCAGAATTTTTAGAGTTTGATTATATAATGAACCTATATGTTTTATTGTAGAAGGAGCTGCTTGAGCCCAAACTGTCAGACAGTATGATATATGCGAAAAAACCATAGAATGCATATACAGTACGGCTGCTTGGTGTGGTATGTAATATCTAATTAATTTAAAGCAATTCAAATTTTTTTTTTACTGTTTTAGAAATCTTCTTTATGTGAAGATTAAATTTGAGTTGAGGATCTAGTACAATGCCGAGGTATTTGAATTCTGTAACTGAACTGATATCTTGATAATGTATATTAATTTTAAAATGTTGCAAGTTACATTTTTTGATTGAAAAGAACATTGAAACTGTTTTCTGAAGGTTCAGCAGATGGTTCTGAATGAGCCACTCTTGGACATCAACCATGCTTGAAGACAGGACGTCTGCAGCCTGAGCTGGAGTCTTAGCAGCTGTGTAAATAACTGCATCATCTGCATAAAGTTGACATGTTGCAGCTGAGCAGTGTAATGGCAGGTCATTAATAAAAATGCTGAAAAGTAAAGGACCAGAATGGACCCTTGTGGGATACCCATACAATTATTTAAAAGGAAGGATTTATCCTTGTGAACTCTTACACACTGTTCTCTGATCTGATAAGATGCAAACCATTTTATTGTATTGGGAGAAAAGTTAAAAGATACCATTTTGGATAAAAGCAAGCTGTGGTTTACAGTGTCAAAAGCCTTTTTGAGATCCAGAAAAACAGCTTCCACCACATTACTCCTGTCCAAGGACTGTTTGACATTTTCAATAAGGCAGCAGTTTGCTGTTTCTGTTGAGTATCCTGGTCTAAAACCAAATTGGTGTGGATGAAGAAGTTGACCGTCTTGTAGATAATCTATCAGCTGTGTAGCTACAACTTTTTCAAGAACCTTAGACAGGACTGGTAAAATAGAGATTGGGCTGAATTGGTTCTGTGCTGAATTGGGCTATAGTCAGACAGTGTTTTCCCCACTACAGGATTGGAGGTTTCACAGCACCACTTTGCAGCTATGGAGGAGGACGGTTGGCCACGGTGGGTACCATCACGTTGACGGCTCCGTACAAGTCGGCAATGATGGCTGCTGTGGAGTTCATCGTGACAGCCTACGGCTCTAACATCATGGGCTGCAACTTATTTTATGGCCTTGGATTCTCTGTCAGGAGTGGTGCTGGGGAAGAGTGGTCAGGTGGCGGACTGTGGAAACAACTGGTTCCGAGGGTCTGGGACGATGCGGTGTGGGATGAACCGTTGCTGGGCACTCCGGAAAGTGGACAGGCTGTGTCACGCTCAGGGTCACTGCGAGAGGACCCCGGTACCAGTGTCCGAGCTGCCCTGGATGTGGGCACTGGGCAGCATGGGGGAGGACCTATGGCGACAAGCGGGGCCCAAACAATGGTCTCAGATGTTCCAGGACCACAGCCGTGGAGGACTGGTGAACATGGGACCACAGGGGCGGGGTCAGCAGCGGATCTACAAGCTGTCGGGGCAGGACTGGGTGGCACCGGAAGAGTGAGTACCAGGCGGAGACACCGCAGGCCGTACAAGGCCCCATTTGGAGTCGCAGACTGGGCTCAGGGTTGGGCGGAGGCGAGATCCAGGTGGTGAGACAGAAGCAGGACATGGAGCGGTACCAGGGTCGGCTGCAGGTGATGGGTGAGCGGCATGATCGATATCTGCTGTTGTTGGATGGCTTGTGGCACCATCCCAGTAAGTTAAGGTGTGCTTCGAAGGAGAGGGGTGGGCACGTCTCCAGATGGTTGGAGCACTCGGAGGTGCGGAGGAGAAGATGCTCCAAAGAGGAGGCGACCAGCTGTGGTCCGAGAATCGAAAAAAACTAAAATTATTTTAGTTTTGCATTTTATGTAGGAGACACGGCAGCATTCTTTTTTCTGTTATGGACTTTGATAGTGTAGGCGGCAGAATAACCCACCTCGCTGTGTGGGGGGTAGGATGGCAGTCTACCCGTCCCCCCTAATTTTAGTTCTTTTTGTGTGAATGTCATAGGCCCCTTTTGGTGATTTTAGTTTGTTTATGTCTAGCGGATTATTTGGGTTCCAAATTGGTGTGGGGTGATTGTGTGTGTGTTTTGGATTTTTCAACGGGGGGGGGGGGTATTATGTAGTTATTGTTTATGTATGTGGTTCGTGTTGGGGCTCTTATTGGTGTGGTATGGGATAGGGGCCCCAGTTTCTGGTTCCGCCATCTCCGGTGGTATAAGAGGGGCTGCTGGTAGAGGGACGGCCTCTTCTGCCTTTCCTCTGCCAAGTGGCTGCAAGTATGGTTGGGTGTACAGAGTCCAGTTTCCTTAATAAACAAGTGTTCAGCTCCACTCCCGGCTTCGTCATTGTCTACAAGTTACGACATAACAATCATGCAGCTCCGGAACTCATGAGGAAACGGCAGCGCTGGGATCTTCTTTTAATAGAGAGAGGTGTAACAGTCATCATATAATCACCCGTCATTTTAATTATATGATGATCACACACTAGTTTGTTTTTATTCCATCTACACTCATTTTTATTGTGGACTTACCATTAGAGTCTATAGAGGTATTAATGTAGGACTTTTTTAGGGGAATGAATGAATGAACAGGCAGTGTGATGTGCAGGTGGGGTGGGGTGGTGGTTAGTCTGATGAGTTGTATTCCATTCACATTTTTGTTTTCATCACGGACTTATTAGCGGTTAAGGTGTCACCGGAGTGGTGGCCTAGTTGATAGAGCATCCGCCCCACGACCGGGAGGTTGGGGGTTCAAGTCTCAGCTGGGTCATACCAAAGACCATATAAAAATGGTACTTCCTGCCTTCTAGCTTGATGTTCAGCATAATAGAATGGGGGAAGGAGAAGTTATTTGTGGCGGAGCCTGCATGGCAGTGACCCCCTCTGATTCTACATGTGATTAACATTTGTAGACAGGAGAAATTTAATTTTGTTCTACTATGCATGATTGGCTGTATGGACTGAATGACAATAGAGATGGCTTTTTCTTATTATTTTTTGGGGAATAAATGAATGAACAAGGAGTGTGCAGTGTTGAACTTTTCAGTCACTCCCCAGAGAGATAGGAGATGCGTCCACACATCTGCCTCGGCTGTGCGCCTTGGGTTTACAGCTGGGCCGAGGTTGGGGTTCTCCATCAGCAAGCTCCCCGACTGCCACCTGTCAGGGGCCAGCAGAAGCCACTGAAGGTGGACTTGCTTCGTGGCCGGGGTCGCCATGGACAGGAAGCTGTATCAGATCTCCTCCTTTGGAGATGGCGGAAAGGAAAGAAAGAAACGATGACACAGAGGTCGCAACGTGCCATCGTTAATGAAAGTTTATGAAAGTTAATTAAAGTTTCTGAAAGTTTTCACAGGCACCATCCTCTTTTCCTTAAGTTTCAAACCCATTAATGTCTGTGTTGCATGCATCCGTGCGCATTCAGCTGATTTTTCAGCCCATTCTTGACTGTTTGTTCTTTTTAATATAACTAACTGGGCATCAACTGCGATCCATGTCTTCTTTATTACCAAGCAGCATTACTATTGTATGTATTTTGGCTCACACACACGGGCTTTGGTCAGCGCAAAACCCGTCTTAAACCGTCATGATCACAGGTCACTTTAGATAATGTGCCTCTTTGCATTAAAGGGATGGGAAGGAATGCTTTGGACTAGATTATCCAAAACACACCTCTGAATGATTAGACTGGCCTCTTTGTGTCATGTGCTGGTGAAAATTTGTTTTTATGCCATTGTAATAAGGAAATGAACTTGGAAACGCCCATAAACGTGTACTGCATCAGTGACAGCTGATCAACCGACCCAGTCATTGTAATACAGCCCATAATGTCACACATGTTCGGGTCAGGGCTGATTTGTGGTTGGGTCCAAATGCAACCTTTGGTCCAAACTTTGAAGAGCCCTGGCCTAAAGCATCTTCCTATTGCATAAACAGTTTGTGGATGGTAATACTGTTTTTTTTTTTTTCCAAATTGGCCAAAATGACTGAGCGGTGGTCACAGATCACCTTTATTATAATTGTTAATATCTCAAACTGAAGGTAGCAAAATCATTCTTTTAATTGCAAAAATCAGCACATATGTAGGACTAAACCTTCGCCCAGTTTTACTTCAAAATGGAGAAAAGTGGAGTAGCTGCTTCAGCTCTGGGTGACTTTGATTCTAACTGTTAATATCTCAAACCTCCCCTCTGTGGATCATCACCTTATTGTGGCGGAGGGGTTTGCACGCCCTAATGATCCCATGAGCTATGTTGTTGGGGGCAACTTGCCTCTGGTAGGGTCTCTCAAGACAAACTGGTCCTGGGTGAAGGGCCGGACCAAGAGTGGTCCAATAGATCTCCATGAAAAAAGTTACAAGCATCCAGTGTACCCAAAGGTGCCACATGGGTTCACCCTCCAGTGGGCTCACCACCTATAGGAGGGATCATGGTGCTATGTGAATCAGGTGGCAGTCTGGGCTACTCCGCTTGGACTATCACCTCCATGATCCGGACCCCAGATAAGTGCTAGAAGATGGATGGATGGATATCTCAAACCTGGTGGCAGCAAACAGTTTTTTCACCATTTCAAGATAGTCACTGAGCCAGCTTCACTCACATCACAGAAAAAAAATCCTCCGAAATGACTAAAAATGTGTACTGAAGGAGGCCATGGATACTGTTGGTGTGACAGAAAAGGATGATCCGCTGTGGTGATCCCTAAAGCGAGCAGCCAGAAGAAGAAGAAGAAGAAGAAGAAATTTGGCAGAAATGGATCAACTGGTAATTTGCTTAAGAAAAAAATAATGATTATGTTTCAGCTCCTGCAACAATCTTTAGAGTCAGAATTAGGATGGGTGTCATCAAGTGTTTTGCAGACCGCTTTGCCTCCACCTTGCCACAACCTCATGCTCCACATGACCAGTCCTCTGATGATGGCTCACCATGCTGCAGAGATAATGCTGAATGTCTTGCACTCAGCATGAGCAGTCAGCTCTCACACAGCAATAGCAAAGCACCCCTCGGTTAGCAGAGAAGGTGGACTGATCCGCATGGCACCACAGAAAGCTTGATCAAAGAAAACGTCACTCCCAAAGAGTTGCCCTGGACAGTTCAAAACGTCAAACTCACACGCCACTCATCAAAAATCAGCAGTAATGATGCGCTTACCTACACTCTCTGATTCATGGTGGTCAGTGGTGGATGGACACATAAGGATGTGGTCACTCTCATAAATAATTTTGTACATGGAAATAGTCATAATTTTGCATTTTATTTAGTCAATTTATCAAAAATACAGATTAAAAATGCCAAAATGTTGAAGGAAACCCATCTGCTCAAGAAATACGCTTCACTGCACAAAGCATAAGCTGAAAATAAAACATGAACACAGCCGTAGTGGCAAGCGTTCGTTTCTGTACTGCAGCCATATTTAGACCAGAAGGTGGTGTACAAAGTTGCCACGCCATGCCAACAAATTCAGAAAATAGGCCGCCTCTATAGACTGCGGGTACAGCTGTGACACTCACAGACACAAATACAGGTAGCATACAAATCACTAACTGATCAGGCCCCATAAAGCCCTAATAAGATAACGGAGCACTTTCCTCTCAGAGTGTGTGATTATTTTTAATTACTGTGTAATTAGCTGTGCTCCTCTCCTGTGAGTGAAGCTTCCTGTATGGGTGAGGGGAAAAGGCACCATACTTTTAAAATTGGGCTTAAAACTTTGCTGTCTGTTGAAGTTCATCATTCTTTCTACTTCGTGGCCCTTGTTCTGTTCTTACAGGCTCATGCTGCTAAGGGAGCTTCCATGACACGCTGATGCGATGATGATGCAATTCTGCTGCTTCTCCCTGGTTCCTGCTGTTTTCTCTTCACATTACTCTTCTTTTTTCACTGAAAAGCCTGGTTGTAGCAGATGGCTGCCCCAGACAGCCTGATTCTGCCAAAGTTTTTTTTTTTTTTTAGGGAGCTTTTCCTCCCTGCTGTCACTAATTTCTTGCTTAGAATGGATCACCTGATTGCTGGGGTTCTCTCTCTACACACGACTACACCCTAAAATCGAAGCCACCTTGGTGTTATATACATACAGTAAGACTGAATTAATTGACTGGAGTTAATCAACAAAAATGAAGGAAACGTACTTCTAGGACAATCTGAACCAATTTAAATATGAGCTGCAAACATGAGAAGAAATTGCGTTTTCACCCGTAACACCAACGAGAGGGGAGAATAATAAGCATAACTCTTTTCATGTGGCTTTGAAGAAGCTTAATTTTGGACATTTAGGCTGTGCTCACATGTCAGTGGTATCTGGTAGTGGCAGACAGAAAAAGAGAAGATCCGTTTATTTCAATGAGTGGAGGAGGGAGAATCCCATGGTGGTTATGCCCTGATGGAACGCGACATCAAGAGCTGAACTTTTTAAAACTTTTTCCATCTAGCAGCGGCAGGTGACAAAGGTGACACTGACATTCTAATCAGACTGAGTTGTCAACAGTCTGAAATATCTTCAGAAACACATGTCTACCTTTCTGTCAGTTTTTAACAAGCAAATTAAATAGAAAAAAATTATATGGACGCACCACCACCATGCTTTGGCAAAATAGCAAAATGTTTTTGTCAAGTTTGCTTACTTTGAATTACCACAACAGTGGCTCCCATATGTTGTGTCTACGATTGGTGATTCTACCATCATCATGTGAATGCAGTAGACTTCACTGGCAACTCAGTGTCTGACTATACTCGGACATTTCTAACTTTGTTGCTTTGGCATTAGTTTTGCTCCATATATTTCCTTGTCCAAAACTCCATATGTGACAGACATTTATGGACTGGTGGACCTGCCTCTTCAGTGGTTTGAGAAACACTGGCTTACAAGGATAGAATCAAAAATGGCCTGTGTCAGAGAATGGCTGGACCAAGGTCCAGTATAGCAGTTTTTCAACCTTTTTTGAGCCACGGAACTCTTTTTAATTTATTGAAAAAAATCCTGCAGCACCCCACCAATCTAAAATGTTATAAAATGACACATTGTAGCCTATTACAGCACATCTAATGACAATTTAATCTTGTAATTTGTGTTTACTCCGTGTGAAATACATTGGTGTTCTGCCATTGTTGGGAGAGTGAATTAGTTTGAAAATGAGACAGCCACTAATCAGAGTTCTCTCGTCAGATGTGCTCTCAAGCCAAGGGGTTCTTTTCATGGCAGGCGTGCTTTTCTCAGCACAACACTGGATCTCCGTGAGGGTTTCATCCACCGCTTGTTTGGAGCTGGGGGTGGCCGATGTTTCCTCATCCGGATAATATTGTGGGCTCAGGCATGGCAACATTTAAAAAAAAAATTATATCCATAGCAGATGCAAGGCGGCTGCAGGGGTCATGAAGGTTGCCAACTGCTCCACGGGGAGAGTTTTCCATTGAGAGGAGGAAGAAGAAGAGGTGAGATTGTGTTCGTGCTGCCAACCACTGACACAGAAGCGCCGCGGCAGGCACCAATGTACAACAACGGCAAGTTAGTTTTTTTTGGACCAATTAAGAAGTGAATGTCCAGCTTCCGAGGAACCCCAGTTGAAAAACACTACAGTGTCGAGTTAAAATAAATATACAGTATAGTACACTGTCCACTTGAACACTGCAGCTCAACAGTGTTTTGACAGTATTTTTTTATAAAAGATTTTTCCTTGCCATTCTCTGGGGTAGGAGCTTGACAAATAGATTTTGGTGGTGTTGTTCCTCCCACTGACCTCGTTTAATAACAGTGGTTTAAATGCTACCCTTTCCATGGTTGTGTAGATACACATTTTGTGCCCTGTCTGCAAAGTGAAAATGTTTTCTCTAAGCAGATTCCAAGAAACGACACCCAGGAGACATGGCTGTCATGTGTCTCTCAACTTTTACCTGCTAGAATGAAAATAGACTCGTTGAGGAGTACAAGTGGCTTCTCCCCCTTTCAGCAAAAACGGGTGACGGAGTCAAGACAGAGACGCAGGTGGACTTGCAAATGGAAACCAAATTGCTCAGCACGAGTGCTGACATCGCCTCCACTCACAGTGGGAAGCATGAGAACCAATAAAACCACCTTTCAAAAAGAAAATTTGGAAGCGGTTCACATCCTTGTGGTTCACGTCAGGATTGCTGTGGGATTCAAACATGGTGGTGGTAATTGTTAGTGAAACACAGAAGACGAACAAAACACAGATGAGATCCTCGAGGCCAGGGGAGTGAAAAGAGAGCGAAACCGCTGCTTTTTTTTTGAAATAGATGATTGCTTGAGGGAGATGTGCGATGCGGGGACACAAATTGTAGCTGCCGTTCGCCACACTCACCAGACCACATGTGTTTGGAAGATGATAAGCTACATGTAAACTGGAGTCAATTGAAGAATAAAAAGGAGTCAAATCCTTTGAGCACAGTTCACTTTGAAAGCAGCTTTCTCAACGCTCGCTTCCTTTATTTCGCCTTGTTCTGTGTGGTCGCAGACGCAGCTGATGAGCTCATTCTGAAAAGAACTGGTGGTATAGATTTATATATAACCATCTGCAAGCAAACTTAAAAGGACGTCTAAGAGGATGACTAATGCATTCATTTTAAGCAGGATATAAACGCTGGAGCAGACTTTCCATGTTACTTTTCTACAGTGTGGTCGACACCAGCAGAGTCTGCATGAGTAATGAGCAAAGAGCATCCCGGCTGGTGACACTTTTATTGACTCATTGATAGTACTCGCACAGCAAGGAATAATTGTTTATGTTGCAGATGTAGGAAAAAAGCATGATGCAGCTCGTGTTCACTGAGCACAGTGGAGTGGGGGGGGGGGGGGCGCCACTGGCATTCTTAATTAACCCACATGCCCCATGCATGGTAACTGCTTTCAGAGAAACAATCTACAGGGTGCTCTTACCACGCCAGTTCAATCAGCCGCGACTTTCTCCCTTTGTTAGTTTCAACATTGTGCTAATATGTACCTGTTAAGCTCCTAATTGCTCCAAGCCTCTTTTTCCACATACATGATCAACAGTGTCTTCAAATTTCATCCGTTCAATTTCTTAGCAGCATATTTCAACTCAGGAATGTGGTGGTGCGTGCACAGGTGGGATACACCTTAGAGAGATGCAAGTTCAATCACAGAACCACCACAGATAAATAAAAAAAAAAAAACACAAAGCACATTTACCTCCTCACCTATGCATAAATTAGGATCACCAGATAACCTCACAAGCATGTCTTTAATCTGTGGGAAGAAACCACAGCATGCAAAAAACTTCATCCAGACACAAGGAGAGCATGCAAACTCCACATGACAAATGCTCAGTATGACAATATTGACATGCTGGTGCTTGATGATAATTGATGTTTATTTAAATTAACCTCATTAATGACCCAGTTATGGCTTTTTTTTTTTGGAGGGGGGGTGTACTTCAGACTACGCAGTTTCAAAGTTATCAGACCAGATGTTCAGTTCACACTGGACGACCTTTTGACCTGTGACTGTGAGTCATGATGTCAACATTAGTTCATACTACATGACTGAGCAGTGACTGAGGGCTAGCTTATAACCCTGACTGGTTTTCTACTCTCCATCACAATGCTCTGATGTGAAAATATGCACTTGATGACATGTAGCATGATGGGAAACAGGAATTTTAAAATGAACACCAAACAAAAACAAGTGCAATGAGTTGTTTGCAGCATGATTAGTTTGGAAAAACTGTGCAGGTTCAAAGATATAGTTTGCTGTTCACTTCTTCACCCCTACAGCTTGCATGAGTCTGTCCCTTAATATTTAACATTCTAGATACTATCTGGTCAGGGCCTGTGACTATAGTCAAAGGGTCAATTTGACAGTCTGAGTCTTTGCAGGGAGCTGTGGATTTTCCTCTGACTGGGAGCTTTTGGTCAGAGACAGCTACAATAGTTGCCCCCCTAATTATTGGGCTTAAGGTCATGTAGTGTGAACTAGGCTTAACTTTCTCTTTCTGTAATATATTCAGGGAATTGGAGTTGAAGAAGAAGCCATCTCTATTGTCATTCAGTCCATTATGTTCAGTAGAATGAAATTACGTTTCTCCTATCTACAGTGCTAATTACATCTAGAATCAGAGGGGCCACTGCCGTGCAAGACGCCGCCACAAACAACTTTTCCTTCCCCCATTCTGTTATGTTGAGCACTAAGCTAGAAGGCAGGAAGTACCATTTTTATATGGTTTTCAGTATGACCTGGCTGGAGCTTGAACCACGACCTCCAGGTTGTGGGGCAGATGCTCTATCAACTATGCCACCACTCCGGTTTGCACTGAATAGAATCAAGGCAAGCAGTGCTCTCCCACTTAAGAATAAATAAATTCACTTTTATATTTGTTAAATATTTTTTAGAGAATGTTCTATTGCTTTCTTCAAAGTCAGAAGTTTACAGACATTTCCTTTGTATTTGGTAGCATTGTCTTTAAAGGCCAAATGTCACGTAACAGCGTACTTTAAATATCTTGAAACTAGATATAAAAGGGAACCGATCCGTTTGGGTCTTGGTGCATATGCTTCAGTAACAACGGAATATTCGTTAATTTAAAACTGCCGCGCTTGGCCTGACACGGCCCCTGGAATCGCCTGGGGAAGAAGGCGGAAGTGACGAAATCGATTGTACCCTAGTTTGATGCTTGGGGTATTTCAATTGATTGTTTATATGGAGACTGGAAGGTTGAAGTGAGCAACAAGAAAGAAAAAATTGGATATTTCACCCATACCTTAAAACGGGACTATCAGGGACAGCTGGGTAATAAGGGACACTTCTCTGGGAAATGTTTTCATACCTGTCAAGTGAGACGTTTTCGCCGTACTTCAACACCGTAAAAAGCGGCTATAAGGAACGGCGGAGCAACAAGGCACACCTCTCTGGGAAATTCCCCAAATGCAACTCGTGTTGTTATTGTCAAATATTTTAAGGATTCATGGATATTTGACAATAACAACACAACTCAGCGTCCAGCGCTAAATAAAAAAAAAAAAAAAAAGCAGAATTCTGTATTTGTCAGGCGATCTCTGTCTGTTCCGCAACCGCTGCACAGCTCAACGTGTTAAACCATTGTCCTAATGACTTCTCATTGTAGTGAGAACAGCTCAAGCTGAGCGATCAGCCCGCCCAGACAATTAAACTAATGAGTGACTCCACACTTCTCATGGTAGTGCGAATAGCTCCCGCTGAGCGATCTGACAGCACCAGCTGTGAGTGATCACACACAGGAGTGCTCCTCAACACACAGTTTTTTTTTTCCAGTATATTTTTTCTTTTGGGCGTACAGAAATGGCAATACGCCCGTTTTTGCTAAAATTGCATTTTCCCCATATTTTCCTTAAAATATTTGACAATAACAACACGAACTACATTTAAAACATTTCCCAGAAAAGTGTCCACCACTGCGCCGTCTCCCACAGCCGCGCTTGGCACCAAAATATGGCGAAAACGTCTGACTTGACAGGTATGAAAACATTTCCCAGAGAAATGTCCATTATTACTCCGCTGTCCCTTATAGCCGCGTTTTACGGTATTAAAATACGGCGAAAACGTCTCCCTTGACAGGTATGCGCCTCCATTTTCATATTGATCTGGTCAATTTCTTGACAGCAGTGGCTCTCCTCCACTGTAATAATAATGGCTTCCGAAAAATCAATATTTATGGGGCGCCCTGGACAGACCCCCTTCGGCTTCGCAATTCTGGAGGCGATTAATGTCCAGTTCAATGACATTTTCCACTGGTTCTGCTCTCTGGTCATCGTTGGAACTGTTGTCATCAGACAAAGCATCTGATTCCGTCTCGGACGGCTCGAACCGGTAAGGTTCTATGCCTCTGTCACTGTCTGAACCACTGACAAAAAAAAGACAAAAAAAAAAAGACAAAACTAAACTAATTTGTTCACAATCGCTGTCACTTTCCGTCATGATTGTCCAATGTTGATAAGTGTGAATGTGGATAGGCAGGGCAGCCAGGGTACAACTGGTGATGTCAAAAACATGGGCGTGGTCTGGACTGGCTGTCACAAGCCAGCAAGCAAGGTGGGGCCTTCACCTGGTGTATTTTGTGCAATTATGTAAATACAGGTGGGTGATATGGTCTCCGGTATGAATATTTGGTTTAAGCTATGTGTATTTTATCTAAATTCGTTGTCATTTAGAAAAAAAAATTACGTGACATTTGGCCTTTAAATTGTATGACTTGGGTCAAACATTTTGGGTATTCTTTCACAAGCTTCTCATAACAGTTTGCAGGAATTTTGTCCTCCTGGCAGAACTGGTGTAACTGAATCAGGTTTGTAGGCTGCCTTGCTCACATGTCTCTTCAGTTTTGCACACAGATTTTCTATGGGGTTGAGATCAGGGCTTTGTGATAGCCACTCTAAAACAGTGACATCATTGTCCCGTTGCTGGCTGATGTCGTTAGATGCCCCACCCCCCAGTATATCCATATAATGTTCTTTCCTCATGATGTCATCTATTTTGTGAAGTGCACCAGTCCCTCCTGCAGCAAAACACCCCACAACATGATGCTGCCACCCTCGTACTTCACATTTGGGATGGTGTTCTCAGCCTTGCAAGCTTCTCCCTTTTTCCTCCAAATGAAACAATGGTCATTATGGCCAAACAGTTCAATTTCATTTTCACCAGATCACAGGGCATGTCTCCAGGTCTTTGTCCCTGTGTGCTTTTGCAAAGTGTAATCTTGCTTTTTTTTATATTGCTTTTGGAGTAATGGCTTCTTCCTCAATGAATGGCCTTTCAGCCCATGTTAGTACAGGACTTGTTTCAGTCTGGATAATGACACTCTTTTACCAGTTTCAGCCAGCATCTTCACAGGGTCTTTTGCTTTTGTTCTGGGGTTGACAGGCACATTCCGCACCAAAACACGTTCATCTCTGGGACACAGAAACCATCTCCTGTCTAAGCGGTATGATGGTTGGACATTCCTATGGTGTAATACTTACGTATAATTGTTGGAACAGATAAACGTGGTACCTTCAGGCATCTGGAAATTGTACCCAAGGATGAACCAGACTTGTGGTGGTCCACAATTCTCTTCCTGATAACTTGGCGGATTTCTTTGGATTTTTCCATGATGCCACAAAAGGAAGCAGTGTGTTCAATGTGTGCCTTAAAATACATCCACTGGTGTGCCTCCAATTAACTCAAATGTTATCAATTAACCAATCAGAATCTTCCGAGGCTATAACATCATCATCTGGGCTTTTCCAAATTGTTTAAAGGCAAAGTTATATTAGTGTATGTAAACTTATTACTTTGAAAAAGTAATTTAAAAAATTCTCTAAAAATAATTTAGCAAATAGAAATAATTCTGGTAATCCTAACTGACGTAAAACAGGAAAACTTTAGTCTGATTTAATGTCAGACAGGGAGAAAAAAAAGGTTATGTGTCATAAATTTCCCTACCAGGGCAGGACTGAGGACACCAAATGCATGCTGTGAGTTTGCAACATTTAATAACAAGAACACGAACACTACACAAAAACACTACACTTACAAATGAAGGGAAGCAGGAGAAATAGCCGGGGCTCACATTTGCAAAATGGAGAGAACAGCCTGACAGGAGCCAGGCTGGAGCGCACAGGCACGCCAGGGGAAAAGAGATAAATGGAGCACACCCTAACAAACCCACGGACAAACTCGCTAAAACAAACAGTAGGACACGGCAAAGGGAAGCGGTGCCGCTGTCTTTAAATATGGAAAAGGCCAATGAATCACAGGTGTGGGTCACATGAGCAAGAAATAATCAATACAATCAGTGACAGCTGTGCAGTGCCCATAGTGGAGTTTGCCAGCAGGAAGTTACACGGGGCGCTGTCAAAATGAAAGCACAGACCGGAAAGAATAAATAATGATACAGAAGATGAAATAACACAACCCCAAGAGATGCAAATAATACAAGATGATACATAAATACACAGGCAAGTATATAAAGACAAAACTAGTGTGATGATCGGGTGAGTTCACTCCCCCTCCCTTTCTGTGGGAAGTTCTTCATTCAGGTCCCGGCTCCGCTCATCATCATTACACCTGTGTGAGTGGACGCACCTGCTGCCTCTTCACTGTCAGCGCTTTAAAGGACCTGCCTGTGAACACTTCGTTGCTGGCTCATTGGGTACTGCTGCCTGAGATTAAGGTTGATTATTGACTTGTTAGGAACTCCGCCTAATCTCTCCTTTCTTTTTCTCTCCCCAGGTTGCTGCTATCTCTCTGAGGTGTGTCTCCAGGATTGCTGTGCGCTCACCTGCCGCTTCATCATCATTTCCCTGGACTGTTTCTTCCATCCGGTCAGACTCCACCCTGCTCCAACCTCTCCAAGTTCCCGGCCAGCTCAGTTCTGCTGGCTCATCCCCCCCGTGCAGAATTCCTCTGCAGGGCTCTCTGTTCGTACACAGTAAGAATAGCCCCATTCATTTGCATTCTCCCCTGAATTAGTCTCTCCTCTAACCAGCTCTAATCTCTCCCTTTCCACAGGCTGTGTGTTTTCCTGCGTGCGCCGCTTTTCCCTACTTTGCCAGCTGTTCAATAAAGTTGTGTTTAACGTTTGCAATTTGGTGTTTAAGTGTCTTCTCTGGTTTAGTTGCTTTGTACGTGAGCTTCCCCTTATGACAGTCATGACAGAATGCACCAGCTATGACCAAAGCTCAGCAGGCATTGCAGCAGAACACTCCGCTCTTTATCAGTTAGACGCTACTGAGCGGCAGGTGGCCATTTTTACCGAGCAGCTGCAAACCATTACTCAGCAGCTGACCATGGTTACGAACCACCTTTGTCTGATTTCTCGCCCGGGCCCTTCCTCTCCTCCTGTCGCCCCAGCGGCCGCTACCATTCACCGCACCACTTCCGTGCCTTCACCTGCCCCGTATGTGGGGGAGGTGGGGGGATGCAAGGGGTTTTTGCTTCATGTTCACCTCTATCTGCGACAGGTGGTGGTGGTGGTGGGGGGTACCAGGACAACACTTCCGGGATTGGGCCCTTAATTGGGCCCAGTCTGTTCTCGACAGTGCGGAGAGTCCCAATTATACCTTTGATTGATTCGTTCAGGAATTTTCTTGAGCCTTTGACCATTTGGAGAGTGATTGGAATATTATGAGCTGCCTAATGTTGCTCCAGCAGGGGAATCGATCAGCGGCCGATTTCTCTGTAGAGTTCCGGGTCGCCAGGGCAGACTCCGGGTGGAATGATGCCTCCTTACGCAGGCCTTCCTCCTTCGTTGACTCGTTAGGAACTCAGCCTAATCTCTCCTTTCCTTTTTTCTCCCCAGGTTGCTGCCATTTCTGCAGTGCGTCTCCTGGATTGCTGTGCGCTCACCTGCCGCTTCATCATCATCTTCCTGGACTGTTTCTTACACCCGATCAGACTCCACCCTGCTCCAACCTCTCCACATTCCCGGCCAGCTCAGTCCTGCTGGTTCATCTCCCCCGTGCAGAGTTCCTCTGCAGGGCTCTCTGTTCGTACGCAGTAAGAATAACCCCATTCATCTGCATTCTCCCCTGTATTACTCTCTCCTCTAACCAGCTCTAATCTCTCCCTTTCCACAGGCTGTGTGTCTTCCTGTGTGTGCCGCTTTTCCCAACTTTGCCAGCTATTCAATAAAGTTGTGTTTAACATTTGCAGTTTGGTGTTTAAGTATCTTCTCTGGTGTAGCTGCTTTGCACGTGAGCTTCCCCTTTTGACAGTCATGACAACTAGAACATAACCCCTAAGGTGAGGACAAGGTAAGGCAAACCAGATATGCAGATAATATAATATACATGAAACCAAAAGACAAAATGAGAGATAAGGATAAGGAAGACTCTTTACCAACCACATGCAGAAATATAAACTACAATGTGGAAGATGTGAAAATGACGAGGCAGAGTTCTTTCTCAGAGTCAGCTTTATTCACATCTCCATCATTTCAAAGCAGAAATAAAGAGAGTGAAACAGTAAACTCTCGTCCTTTAAATATCAGGGACTTCACACCTCATAGATCACATGTCCCACAAACCACCTTGCATAATAAAGACAGTCACAATGCATTTCACCACCTTGCATAATAAAGACAGTCACAATGCATTTCCCTCCATGATATCACTTCCACTGTCTCCCACGCATCCTTTAATCGATCCCCCACAGTCTCCAGCCTTGCATAACAAGGCTAAGCTTCCTGCCTTTGTTCTGACCTAAAATGCGAGTCACAGAACCGGTCCAACAGGTCCATTGAGTGTCCACCACACAAGCCCCCCCCAGCATTTTATAAAAACAGAACAACAAGAAAATAACCACTTGCATGCCGTGATAGCATCAATACACATCAGTCCACATGCTGGATAGGCTTCAGCCTCCTGCCGAATCTGCTGTAGCTGGGGTTCACCGTCTCTGCGGTGCTGTCCCGCTGGGGATTTGCCGTCTGGGGGCTGAAACCCTTTGTCAGTCTCTGCGGGTGTTCTGGGGAAACATTACTTTGAGAAACATTACTGTGTGAAACCCTCCGTGGTGGTCTACCTCGCCACGGGGCCTTTGCCAACAGCACTTCCTCATCTGCCACCACAAAAGCGGGTTTAAGTCTGTTTATGCCAATTTTCTCTTTCCTACCCCCCAAATCTAGCAAAAACTGCTTGTCCCCTGTCTCTAGCACTCTGAATGGTCCGTCATAAGGCGGCCGCAACGGGGTTCGATGCGCATCATGTCTAACAAAAACAAACTCTGCGTTTTTCAAAGTTTTAGGCACAAAAACGAGCGGAAAACTGTGGTGCATGGGGCCGGGCAGGGTGCTTGATTCTATGTTACTCCGCAACAGCTGAGACGGGGAGGTGTCTGGTGCAGGGTTATCTGGGAGAAACTCCCCAGGCAGCCGGAGTGGCTGCGCAAACACGAGCTCCGCTGGTGAGGCTTCTAGATCCTCTTTAGGTGCAGAACGCAACCCCAATAACACCCATGGTAACTTGTCAACCCAATTTGTATACGTCAGTGACGCTCTGAGAGCCGCCTTCAATGACCTATGAAAACGTTCGCATAACCCGTTAGCCTGCGGATTGTATGCTGTTGTGCGGTGAATTGTGACACCTAGGCTGCGGGCCATTGTTGACCAAAGCTCGGAAACAAATTGAGGGCCTCTGTCGGACGTAATGTCCGACGGAACGCCGAAGCGCGCCACCCAAGCTGTTAAAAATGCGCACGCCACTTCCTCGGCCGTGGTTGATGCCAGCGGGACCACTTCAGGCCAGCGCGTGGTGCGGTCCACCATTGTCAGAAGATGTGCGCACCCCTGTGACAGCGGGAGGAGTCCAACGAGGTCCACATGAATGTGATCGAACCTCTTGGCCGGAATGTGAAACTGTTCCAAAGGAGCCCTCGTGTGCCTGTGTACATTGGCTCGTTGACACGCCGTGCAGGCTGCTGCCCACTCTTTAACCTGTTTGTGGAGGCTTGGCCACACAAATTTCTCTCCCACCATTTTGACCGACGCACGCACTCCAGGGTGCGCCAAAGAATGAACCGAGTCAAAAACGCGGTGGCGCCACGGGGCCGGTACTACTGGACGCGGCCGTCCAGTGGAGACATCGCAGATTAGGGGGGGCATGCCGTCTTGCAGCACCCTGCTCTCCAGCCTTAACCCTGTTGGTCCAGACTGGAGCGCGCGCGCACGTCCGCATCATTAACCTGCTCCACGGCCATGGCTGCATAATCTACCCCTACGCTGACTGGGGCCGCCACGGCGCGCGAGAGGCAATCCGCCACTACATTGAGTTTGCCCACCACATGCTGAATATCAGTGATAAACTCTGATATCATGGCCAGCTATCTCTGCTGCCGGCCTGACCACGGTTCAGAGACCTTGGCCATCGCGAATGTTAGCGGTTTGTGATCAATGAACGTGGTGAAAGCGCATCCTTCCAGCCAGAACTGAAAGTGGTGGATGGCCAAATGGAGAGCGAGCAGCTCCCTGTCGAACGCGCTGTATTTACGTTCGCTATCGCGCAAGGTCCTGCTGAAAAATGCGAGAGGCTGCCAAACCCCGGCCACATGTTGCTCCACGACCGCCCCTATGGCCACCTCTGATGCGTCAGTGGTGAGCGCTATGCGGGCCGTTGGGTCTGGGTGTGCCAACAACGCAGCCTTTGCCAAGGCTGCTTTCACCTCCGAGAACGCTTGGTCCCGCTCCGGGGACCACTCGACCTTATCCGCGGGTTTCTTTTTTTTGAGCGCGGCATACAGCGGCTGCATGAGCTGCGCCACGCGGGGGAGAAAACGGTTATAAAAATTCACCATTCCCAAAAACTCCTGCAACGCCCTGACTGTCTGCAGCCGGGGAAAATCTGCCACAGCGCGCACTTTGTCAGGCAGCGGAACTGCTCCTTCGGGGGAGACGCGGTGTCCCAAAAAATCGATCTGCGCCACCCCGAACTGACACTTCGCTGGGTTGATTATTAACCCGTGATCTCCCAGCCTTCAGAAAACTGTGGCCAGGTGTTTTTCGTGTTCGTCTTCGGACGCGCTGGCTACTAAAATATCGTCCAGGTAGACGAACATGAAGGGGAGATCACGAAGCACCGCGTCCATCACGCATTGGAACATCTGAGCAGCCCCTTTAAGTCCGAATGGCATGTGTAAAAACTCGAATAAACCAAACGGAGTTATTACCGCTGTTTTGGGTATGTCCTCAGCGCGCACTGGGACTTGGTGGTAACCGCGGACCAAGTCTATTTTAGAAAAAATGCGCGCCTCTGCCAAATGAACCGAAAAATCTTGGATATGTGGGATTGGGTAGCGGTCATGCGCTGTAGCGTTGTTAAACCTGTGGAAATCCCCGCAAGGGCGCCATGATCCATCAGCTTTTGGGATCATATGTAGGGGGGAAGCCCACGGACTGCTTGAACATCGGATAATGCCCAACCTCCCCAGGCTGGCGAACTCCTCGCGCGCTATGGCTAGTTTAACTGCGTCCAAGCGCCGAGCTTTTGCAAAAACGGGCGGTCCGGTAGTGGTAATAAAATGCTCCACCCCGTGCTTAGCGACTGTTGCCGAAAAGGTGGGGACCATGAGTGCTGGGAACTGAGTGAGCAGTGTGTGGAACTTGCCGCCTGCTGCTGTGATGTTGGCTTGTGCTGTTGGCGGGGCCACTCGCGCTGTACGGGGGATAGAATCAAAAGAAAATGCATTAACCAGGCGCCTGTTAGCGAGATCAACCAACAACCCATGTGAGCACAAAAAATCAGCCCCCAGCATATTGAAATTTACTGTTGCTACAACAGAAGTCCACTCATATGCACGGCCGTGTAGAGACAGAAGCAGAGTCTTCTCACCAAAGGTCTTAATCTCCGAGCCGTTCGCCGCTGTCACCTGGGGACCTCCGGAACCAGCCAGTCTGTCCGCATAGGAAGGTGTGATGAAACTCAACTGGGAGCCTGTGTCGACGAGGAACTGCCTCCCGGAGCGTGCGTCCGACAAGTAGAGCAGCTTTCACTACTACTTTCACTAGGGGCGCCACACGAGTCGGCTGCCTTTTGCAACAGCGGCTCGATTCCGAGTCTTTTTCCCTTCCTCTCTCTTTTGATCCGTCTTTTTTTTTCACCCCACTTATATCACGGACACACAGATCGTCCTAAATGTCTCCTGAGCCGGTGGACGGAGCCACTGTCTATAGCAGGATACGATACAGCAGAGAACAGCTGCTAGCATTCAACCGCCACCCGGTCCCATTGGAAATACTCGACATACCGAGAGAACTGAGGTGAAAACGCCGCGGCTGCCGGGCTGGAGTAAGGCGGAGGACAAAAAATATAAGGTACAGACCCTCCCTTCCATCTGTTGTCATGGGAAATGTACGGTCGATACTGGGAAAGTTAGATGAGCTAGCGGCTATCTCCCGTTATGATAGCACTTACCGGGAGTGCTCTCTCCTTTTGTTTACTGAGACGTGGCTAACTGAACTAGCAGCAGATGCTAACATTGAGCTGGAGGGTTTTCACATGATACGAGCTGACCGAACACCAGACAGTGGCAAGGCTAGGGGCGGTGGAGTGATCATGTATGTTAACAACAACTGGTGCAGACCGGGACATATCACTGTTAAACAACGACACTGCAGCAAAGACATTGAGTTGCTAGCTGTTAGCATGAGGCCTACATATCTCCCGAGAGAACACTCACACGTGATCTGCATTGTTGTTTATGCAAATCCGACGGCGAACGCTGGGACAGCACGTGACGTCATCCATTCAGTAACCAGCAGGCTGCAGACAGAACACCCAGATGCTCTTCTCCTCATCTCAGGCGATTTCAACCATGTTTCACTGTCTCCCATTCTACCCACGTTCACCCAGTATGTCACATGCCACACTAGAGACAATAAAACACTGGATTTATTCTACGCAAACACTAAGGAGGCGTACACCTCATCACAACTACCCCCACTCGGGAGATCGGATCACAACTTGGTTCATCTCCGGCCGGTGTACAAACCCCTAGTGCACAGACAACCTCCGGCCATGCACACTGTGGAGTTATGGTCTGAGGAGACAATGGACACCCTAAAGGGCTGTTTTGAAGCCACCGCCTGGAAGCAGCTCTGCGATCCACATGGTGAGGACATCGATGGCCTCATTCACACCTTCACGGGCTACCTCAGCTTCTGTGTGGACAAATCCGTTCCCACCAAGACCATACGGCGTCACTCAAACAACAAACCCTGGATCAACCCTGAGATTAAAACACTTCTGAGAGAGAAGAAGAGGATCTTCAGGTCAGGGAACAGGGAGATGCTGAAGTCCGTACAGAGGGAGCTGAGGAGAAAGATCAGAGAAGGCAAGGACAGCTTCAGGAAGAAGATGGAGGACAAGCTGCAACAGAGCGACATCAGCGGGGTCTGGAGAAACCTCAAAACCATCTCGGGGCTCCAGAATACCTCCCCCCAGGCCACAGGGGGCAGGGAGTGGGCGAACAACCTGAATCTGTTTTTCAATAGATTTGACCAACCGCCCTCCCCCCTGACTGCACAACAACCACTGCTGCCTCTAAAGAAATCAAGTCCTGCTGCCCACTCCCCACTCTACCAACACCCCCCCACTCCCAACACACAGCCCCCCATCCTGACCCTGACCAGGACCCAGGTGAGGACGGAGCTGAGGAAGATCAAGGCGAGGAAGGCGCCGGGACCGGACGGCATCAGCGCAAAGCTCCTCAAGTCCTGTGCAGACCAGCTGTGTGGGATTGTGACGTATATCTTCAACATGAGCCTGAAACTGGGGAGGGTACCACAGCTGTGGAAAACATCTTGTGTGGTACCTGTACCAAAAACTTCCCACCCCAAAGACCTGAACAGCTACAGACCGGTGGCCTTGACGTCCCACTTGATGAAGACCCTGGAGAGACTGCTCCTTGCTCACCTCCGCCCCCTGGTGGAACCAGCGATGGATCCACTCCAGTTCGCCTACCAGCATGGCATTGGGGTGGAGGATGCGGTGATCTTCCTCCTTCACCGTTCTCTGTCCCACCTGGAGAAGCCCGGGAATATGGTGAGGATCATGTTCTTTGACTTCTCCAGTGCTTTCAACACCATCCAACCGATGATCCTGAAGGACAAGCTGCTGCGCGCAGGGGTGGACCAGCACCTGTCATCATGGATCCTGGACTACCTCACGAACCGGCCTCAGTTTGTGAGAACCCGGGACTGTGTGTCCGACACGATCATCAGTAGCACGGGGGCCCCCCAGGGAACGGTGCTGGCTCCCTTCCTGTTCACTCTTTATACTGCGGACTTCTCACACAACACAACACACTGCCATCTACAGAAGTTCTCTGATGACTCTGCGATCGTTGGCCTCATCTCCAATGGAGATGAAGCTGAGTACAGAGGGCTTATCCAGGACTTCGTGGACTGGTGCCATCGGAACTGCCTCCAGATCAACGCGAGGAAAACTAAGGAGCTGGTGGTGGACTGCCGCAGGCATGGGCAGCCCCTCACAGTACCAGTAAATATACAGGGAACAGACATCGAGATGGTGACATCCTATAAGTACCTGGGTATTCATCTGAACAATAAACTAGACTGGTCACACAATACTGATGCACTCTACAAGAAGGGACAGCGCAGGCTGTTCCTGCTGAGGAGACTCAGGTCTTTTGGTGTACAAGGGGCGCTGCTGAAGTCATTCTATGACACGGTGGTGGCATCAGCCATCACTTTTGGAGTGGTCTGCTGGGGCAGTGGCATTACTGCAGCCGATAGGAAGAGACTGAACAAACTGATTAAGAAAGCTAGCTCTGTCCTGGGGCAGCGCCTTGATCCGATGGAGGAGATAGGAGAGAGAAGGACGGTGGCTAAACTGTCATCTCTGCTGGAGTCCGAGTTCCACCCTATGCAGGACATACTGAATGCACTGAGGAGCTCATTTAGCAGCAGACTACATCATCCCAGGTGCACAACCGAGAGGTTTCGTAGGTCCTTCCTACCAACGGCTGTCAGACTGTACAACCTAAGCAGGGCTGCTCGCAGAGATAGCAAAAAAGACGTAACAAACTAATAGTTTTTTGAATGCAGAAGATGCAATAGACTTACACAGTGGTCCTCTCCGGCATACAACTAGGAGCATGCCGGTCGCTATGGAGGGTGAGAGTGTGTATGGGCACATAATCATACCATGCAGGATAGCTGGGTAGACGGTTATGCTGTTTCATTCCATCTAGCGGCAATGCTCTGCACTGTGTGTGTTTATATATTTGCATATTTGTTCCGTCTAGCTGCAATGCTCCGTACTGTGGGTGTTTATATATTTATATATCTACATGTTATTCCATCTAGCTACATTGCTCCGCACTGTGTGTGTTTATATACTTGCATATTTATTCCACCTAGCTGCAATGCTCCGTACTGTGGGTGTTTATATATTTACATATTTATTCCATCTAGCTACAATGCTCTGCACTGTGTGTTCATATATTCATATATTTATTCCATCCAGCTACAATGCTCTGCACTGTGTGTCTGTGTGTGTGTGTATATATATATATTTTATAGTAATACGTACATATGTTTATTAGCTGCTCTTGCTTGCTTGTTTTTTTTTTTTTTTTTTTTTTTTTTTTTTTTTTTTTTTTTCTTGCCTTCTGATTGTTGCTCTGAGTGTTGCTATCCCTGTGCTGTTGCAATCCTGGAATTTCCCCGTTGTGGGACTAATAAAGGCTTATCTTATCTTATCTTATCTTGTTCTCTTCCCCGAGGGCCACGGCTGCTACCGATCCCCGGTCTTGGCGTTTCCCGAATCCCTGAACTGGCACGGTGGTACACATTTGCGTGCCCTCTCTGCGAAGTGGCAATGGTAGAAACAAAAGACGTCCGGTCCACGCTCCCTGGCCTTTGCCGCCGCCGTCATCGGTGAGTCTGGCACCGCTGCCTCTGGCCTCCTGTTGTCTCCGGTCATCGCGCCGAGTTCCGCTGCAGCGGCCGCGGCTGCGTGCCGCTTGGTGGCGTTGACAATCTGCTGCGCCTCTCGGCCCAGCGCACGGTAGTCCCGTAGGGCCAACAGTGGCGAACTGGCCAGCACCACTCTCGCTGTTGACGGTAGAGTCCTGAGGAAGAGGTGGGTGAAAATGAAGTGATCGTCGTCAGAGTCTTTCAACCTCAACAACTTCTCCATCAGGCTCGCGGGCATGTCGTTTTCCCCCTCCGTCAGCGCCAGGAGCCTCTCTGCTCGCTCCTCTGCCGAGGGGGTGAATTGCTGGATGAGTGCAATCTTCAACGTGCCGTATTTGTCACTCTCTGGCGGCTGGTCGATCAGGCTCTCCACATGCTGGGCCGTGTTGTTGTACAGCTTTGCGACTACGTGGTAGAATTTCGTGGCATCTACCGATATCCCCCGGAGGTTGAACTGCGCCTCAACCGCGTTGAACCAGGGGCGCGGATTGTTCTGCCAGAAGTAGCTGGACTGTAGCGTCATTCGCTTGACTGGGGGCTCCTGACGCGGCTGGCCCGGGGGAATTTTCTTCTTCCATGATACGTCTCGGGTCACCAGTGTGGAAGATGTGAAAATGACGAGGCAGAGTTCTTTCTCAGAGTCAGCTTTATTCACATCTCCATCATTTCAAAACAGAAATAAAGAGAGTGAAACAGTAAACTCTCGTCCTTTAAATATCAGGGACTTCACACCTCATAGATCACATGTCCCACAAACCACCTTGCATAATAAAGACAGTCACAATGCATTTCACCACCTTGCATAATAAAGACAGTCACAATGCATTTCCCTCCATGATATCACTTCCACTGTCTCCCACGCATCCTTTAATCGACCCCCCACAGTCTCCAGCCTTGCATAACAAGGCTAAGCTTCCTGCCTTTGTTCTGACCTAAAATGCGAGTCACAGAACCAGTCCAACAGGTCCATTGAGTGTTCACCACAACAACACCAAATAACAATAGATACACAACCTACAGGAAACAGACTAATAATGACAAGACTAAGAATACAGGACAACTCATAGATAAACAGACAAATGGCAACCAAGAGACAAAATACAGAAACGCATGAAAACCCCCAAACTAAGATAACCATAGTAAATACAAAATAAACAGATGCAAAAATACAGAAAATGAGATAAAACAACTTAGAGGCTGAGCACGACATGCTCAGAATCATGACAGTGTCCCTCCCTCGAGGGTGGATACCAGACACCCTGATGTAACATCCAAAAAGAAAAAAGGACCCACCCACAAAGATGACCCCCCTCCCAATGAGAACAAGAAAAAACAACTCACCCCGGGAGGGAGGAGGAGTAACCCAGGCATGGTGGGACTGAAACAAACCAGAAAAACAAGAAAAAAAAAACCCCTCATGACCCAAAACACTGAACAGCAGGTGGTAGCAAAATGCTGATAATATTAGGTGAAAAAAACTAACACAGTTCAGGTGGCCTCCCAGAGTCCTTGAGCCACCTAAACAGGAAGAATAGCCTATCAGGTGGTCTCCCAGCATCCCTGGGCCAACAGTCCACGGGGCACAATGCACCCTACCTGGAGGCGGCAGTTGAAACCCATGCCTCCCGCGGACCGCAGGGACCGGGATGTGGATGGAGAGAGTCAGTGGTAGCAGGGAGCTGATAACCGATGGGAAGGATGGCTGATCAATGACAAAACCAGGCAAACGGATGGCTGACCAGGGTGGCTGACCAGCGAGGGAATCAGATGAGGGAAAGTGATGATCACTGATGGGCTTAAGTGAAGAAGAGGGAACTATGGCAACCTCAGGTGAAGTACGGGAGACTACGATGACCTCAGGTGGAGAAGGGGGGACTACGGCGACCTCAGGGGGAGAAGGGGGACTACGGTGACCTCAGGCGGAGAAGGGGGGACTACGGTGACCTCAGGCGGAGAAGGGGGGACTACGGTGACCTCAAGCGGAGGTGGAGGGCCCACGGCAACCTCAAGCGGAGGTGGAGGACCCATGGAGACCTCAAGCAGAGGCGGTGACTGTGACTGGCTCTTCCCACCAGGATCTAAACAAGACCTCTCTAAAACGGATAATGTGAAAATAAAAACGAGGACTTAACTTAGATTGAGCTCCACTGCAGTCCAGGACTCCGGTGATCCAGGGTGGGGCGTCTCAACCCTGCTCGTCCGACGTTCCAACCCCGACACAGCCACCTCAGGTGCGGAAGGAGAGAAAAACACAGGAAAATTACTGGCAGCAGTGGAGCCTGACGAGGAGAGCTCAGGAGCAGAAGACGTCTGCAACCGATTCTCCCCACCATGAGCTGGGGATTGGCTCACCAATGGCACTGAGCCATGTGATGCTGAAACCAGGGGACACTCCACTGTCGTCTCAGGCTTCATGGCACAGGGGGCACTTTCCTCCCGTTCAGGATGCGGCTGCAGGACCGGAACCAGGACTCTTCGGAACCGCAGACCCCTCCATCGTCCAGGGGCTCCCTCCCAGCACCACAGGACTCACAGGGGAAGAAGAAAGGGACACAGGAGAAGCAGGTGAGAATAGAGGGGCAGCAGCAGGCAGTGAGGACTCAGCTAAACTGGGCTGCTGCTGCTGAGTCTCACCACCAGGAATAAGGCAAGGCATTTCATCAATAATTGTTTGAGAATGAAAATGTACTTGCCTTATTCCCCAGGGCGTGATGGTTTCTGCTGCTGCAAAAAGCCCAGATAAATCCCTCTCTGTGGCTGTAGCCAGCTCTGCAGACACATCACTGGCCAAAACAACTGCTGCATCGGGGGAATTCCACTGATGTGACGCAGCTGGTTGGTGGGGAGAAGCTGGGCGCTTCCGTACCCGTGGATGCCTCTTCGTCAGCACAGGCACGGATGGGATGCAGTGCAGAGTAGAAGCTGACGTTGGAGGCATCTGCACCAGGGGACGCTCTCTCGTCGGCTCAGGTACAGATGATAGGCAGCCTCTCTCCAGTCTGCGGAGCTTATGTTGTGAATAGGAGACTGAGACAAGGTGAGCTGTGAGTTCCAGGTAGCTCCACAGGCTGGACATGCCTCAATGACCTGTGCTACACTGTCCAGAACTTGCAACACCTCCTCAGGAGTGTGGGCAGCATGAGCGTCCAAGACGATGTCCTCCAGTAGCTCCGCCGCCCAACACTCCACCTCGTCTAGGCCAAAAACACTAAAATCTGTGCGAGCTGGCATTCCCTCAAAAACCAGACTTTAACAAAAAATAGAGAGAAGAGAAAAAAAAGCAAAACTCACAGCGGCTGGTGTCTTACACTGGCCATGTTCTTCTGTCATAAATTGCCCTACCAGAGCAGGACTGAGGACACCAAACACACGGTGTGAGTTTGCAACATTGACACGAACACTACCCAAAAACACTACACTTACAAATGAAGGGAAACAGGAGAAATGCATGCGGGAATGACGGGGCACACGTTTGCAAAATGGAGAGAACAGCCTGACAGAAGCCAGGCTGAGGCGCATGGGCACAACAGGGGAAAAGAGAGATAAATGGAGCACACCCGAACAAACCCACAGACAAACTCACTAAAACAAACAGTAGGACACTGGAAGCAATGCCGCTGTCCTTAAATAGGCATATGGAAAAGGCCAATGAATCACAGGTGTGGGTCACATGAGCAAGAAATAATCAATACAATCAGTGACAGCTGTGCAGCCTGCAAAGCAGAGTTTGACAGTAGAAATGCATGAAAACCCCCAAACTAAGATAGCCATAGTAAATACAAAATAAACAGAGATGCAAAAATACAGAAAATGACATAAAAAAAACTTAAAGACTAAGCACGAACCCCCCCTCCCCCTCCGTGCTCAGAATAATGACATTATGTGTGTTTTTATACAGTGTATGTTAACTTCTGGTTTCAACTAGAGGAAATAAGAAGAGTGAAACTGAAAGTTCACTGGATGACTGCAGTGGACAGTGGTATATTGATATCAGAGATGATATGAACCTGAGATGGCATAAGCCTATGTACAGTGTGCAAATGAACAGTGTGCAAATGAGCAGTATACAAATTACAAATTAGCACCCAGTGTGAGAATCTCTCTATAATGATAATATCAGCAGACTGTACATGATAATTAGCAGCAGAGATGATATGGACATCAGATGGGGTGAGACTATGTACACTGTACAAGTGAGCAATGTACAAATTTAGCAACCGGTGTGTGAGTTCCTATTTGCAAAGCTGTGTTGCGGAGTTTCGGGAGTTTGCTATTTGTTCAGAAGCCTGACGGCAGTGGGAAAGAAGGAGTTTTTCAGTCTGGTTGTCCTGTATTTCACACTTCTGTACCTCCAGCCTGTGGGTAGAAGTGTGAACATTCTGTGCTGGGGGTGGGTGGGGTCCTGGAAGATGGTGTCAGCTCTTCTTTGGACTCTGTGGTGGTAGATACTCTGCAGAGAGGGGAGTGAAGTCCTCATGATTTTCTCTGCTGTCTTCACCACTCTCTGCAGGTGCTTGTGGTCCAGGGCAGTAGTACTGCCATACCACGCAGTGATGCAGTTGGTCAGGATGCTCTTGATGATACAGCTGTAGAAATTGTTGAGGATCCTGGGGGACATGCTGAACTTCTTCAGCATCCTCAGAAAATACAGCCGCTGTTGAGCTCTCTTAACCAGCTCTGTGGTGTTGTGTGTCCACGTAAGGTCCTCGCTAATGTGGATGCCCAGGTATTTAAAGCTGCTCACCCTCTCCATCTCAAGCTCCTGGATGAACAGCAGCCGATGGGGTCTTCTCCTCCCCTTCCTCATGTCCAACATCATCTCATTTGTCTTGTCCGTGTTAAGGGTGAGGTTGTTGTCCTCACACCATGACACCAGGCTGGCCACCTCTCTCCTGTAGGATGCTTCGTCATCACCAGTGATGTGTCCTATCACTGCTGTGCCATCTGTGAACTTTAAGATGATATTGTCCTTGTGGGAGGCAACACAGTCATGGGTGAAGAGGCTGTAGAGGATGGGGCTGAGAACACAACCCTGTGGGACACCTGTGCTTGTAATGATGCTGGCTGAGGTCCTGTTACCCATCATGACAGACTGGGGCTTGCCAGTTAGAAAGTCCAGTAGCCAGTCACAGAGAGTGGGGTGTAGGCCAAGTGAAGACAGTTTGTGGAGGATGACTGTGTTGAAGGGGGAGCTGTAGTCGACAAAGAGCATCCTAATGTAGGAGTCTTTATCTTTCAGGTGGGAGAGAGAATAATGGAGTGCTGCAGCAATGGCACCTGAAGTGGACCTGTTGGGCCGGTAGATGTACTGCAGGGGGTCCAGGGTATCTGGTATGCTGTCCTGAATGAGGGGCAGCACCACTCTCTCGAAGCACTTCATGATGATTGGAGTGAGTGCTACCGGTCTGTAATCATTCAGGCAGGTCGGTGGGTCCCTTTTGGGGAGGGGGATGATGGTTGTCGTTTTGAAGCAGGAGGGGACTATGTTCTGGTTGAGGGAGAGGTTGAAGATGGATGTGAGAACGTCAGTCAGCTTGGCAGCACATGCTCTGAGGGCCCGCCCAGGGATGTTGTCTGGTCCTGCTGCCTTGCAGGGGTTGATATTCCTCAGTGCTTTGTTTACCTGGCCTGGTGAGACTTTTAGTGTGTGGGGGGAGGGGCGTGAGTGTGTGTCCCTTCTCTGCACTGTAGCTGGTGGTCTCAAAGCAGGTGTAATAGATGTTGAGATCATCCGGCAGGCTGTTTGTGGAGCTGGTGGTGCTGCTGTTGGTCCCCTTGTAGTCTGTGATGTGTTGCAGGCCTTGCCACGTGGGCCCCGGGAGTAGAGGCTGTCCAGCTTTTCCCTGTACTGCCTCTTGGCTGTTGTTATAGCCTTCCTCAGTCCATACTTTGCAGCTTTGTACTTGACCTCATTGCCTGATTTAAATGCATGAGAGTGAGCAAGAGAGTCCTTTTGCCCTGAGGCTAATTTATCATGGAAAACAGCTGAGCTCTGTGGTTCAAGCGATCAGCTGATTGGATCCAACTCCTTCAGTGTTCTGACATTTTGGCATCTCCATCAGAACAGCATGGACAGCTGATGGTACAGACTGCAAAGGTAAAAAATAAAATATGGGGAAGGCCCTATAATCTTTGCTCCAGGAATGCGGGACGTATCAACCATACACTGGATACATCAGAAAATTTTCAGCATGGGCCACATATTTTTTCCAATTTATAAAATTTTTCACCTGTTCTGAGGTGTGTGTAAAAAAAATTGCGTGTTGGCTAATGTTTAGAGAGTCAAAAATGTGATCATTTAGGTGGAATAATAATAATAATAATAATAATAATAATAATAATAATAATAATCTTATCGCATCAATAAAAAACAAACCACTTACAATAGCGCTGTGGTGCTCACATTGTTGCCAGTCATGCCCTCAAGGTTCAGATCATTATTTGGCCTCAGTATTGCCCCAGCGTGACGAGATAAGCACTGCCTCCATCTTAGCATTAAAGCTTTATAAAACCTTTTAATAACAAAATATTGATAAAATATAAAATGATGCGCTACAATGGGTCTCAAATATTTGTAAACGTGTCCTGTTATAGTACTGCATGAGTTTATTGATAATACACAGAAGAAATTCAATATTACACTGATCTCCATCACTGAACAGTGATATAAACTTAAATAATTAATGATGACTGAACAACTCCCATTCCCCAAAATGCAAGATACACTATTATCTTGAATATAAATCATGAAAGATCACACACAAAGTGATCTGACAAACAAATAAACAAGGGATCTGAAACAGTCACTAATATTGGATGTCCCATTCATTTTCAATATTTAGGTATTCTGTCATGAACAGCCCCTCTGGGGCAGAAAGACAGACCCAGGCGCTGAACTGCAGTGTGACATTTATTAACAAAAGAAAGCAAAAATTCCAAAACAGTGCAGACCATACAAAAAGTGCAAATTTACAAGAATGTACTCCAGAGCGAGAATGGCTCTGGAGGAGGAGAAGAGATACCTGGAGGAATAATGTCCATTCAACTCCAGACAATCAATCAATACAGCCGCAGTGAAACAATGAACAGGCAGTCCTTAAATACCAGGACAAACAAATGAGCAGCAGGTGTGGGCTGAACGGGCAGGTGACCTGATTCCCCAGCTGCTCACAGCTGGGAAACAGACTGTGAGCAGCAAGTGGGGATGTCTGAGAGAAGAGGGCACATAAGTGTCAGAAAACTAAAATATATACAGAAAACTGACAGCATAATACTAACAGACATACAAAACTCAAAAATAAATTGAGTCTGAGCTCAGAGGGAAAATTAGAGTTCAGACTCATGACAGAGCCCCCCCCCCCTTCCCCGTTAAGGGGCGGGTTCCAGAAACCCCCAGGTAATACCAGCAAAAAAAAAAAAAAATCACCTTGGGTGGGAGATGAGAGAAACAGGTTAGGAGGGAAAAAAAAATGTGGAGCTCGCTCAGGACCCGCACCCACGCTACGCCAGGCCCCTGGGCACCCTAGGCCAAAGAACTCGGCTGTTCAGGTGGCCGGCCAAAGTCCCAGGCCAGCCAGACGGCAAGTTGGAATGAGTCGGGTGGCCTGCTGGAGAATATGGGCCACCCAACCCAGCAGCTCAGTCTGTCGGGTGGCAGGCCTGAGTTCTTTAGCCACCAAGAATGGAGGGGTGACCCAGGAGGTGGCTCCCCCATGGGGAGGCCCAGTGAGGGGATGAAGGGGAGACAGGGGGAAACCATGACGGAGTCTGGTGGCGGGGGAGGACCCACGACAGTGTCTGGCAGTGGCGGGAAAACCCTGATGGTGTCAGGGAGAGGAGGGGAGGCCTCGATGCCCTCGGTAGTCCTGGGATGAGAGACAGTAGCATCCGCGGTGGCTCCGGGCTGGAGCTCTGCAGCACCCGCGGTGGGCCCAGACTGGACCAATGCTGCACCCTTGGTGGACTCCGGGTTGGGGCGTAGTGCCCATGACAGGCCCATGCTAGAGCGCAGCACCCATGTTGGACTTATACTGGGGTGCAGCACCCACAAAGGTCCCCGGTCGGGACACAGCACCCACGGAGACTCGGACCAAGGAGGGACCCACACAATGGCCTCAGGCAGAGGGGAAGCTGCACCCGCAATGACCTCTGCAGGGGGAGCTGGACCCACGACGACCTCAGGTGTTGAGTCTAGACCCACAGAGACATCTGGAAAAGGTGGATCCTCACCGGTGACCCTGGGAGAAGGCTCAGAAAAGACAGGCAGAGAGACAGGGTCAGCGTCACCGTCAACGGCAGAGCCCGGCGAGGTGAGCTCAGGTGCAGCTGGTGGCTGCAACCATCTCTCCTCACCAAAAGCCAGGCAAGCTCTCTCCAGAACAAATTAGAGGAACACAAGAGAGAGCACTTGCCTGAGCTCGAGCTCCACCACCATCCAGGACTCCGTCGATCCAGACGATGAGGATGTCTTGGGTCTTGGGCCATAATCACATCATGGACTGGGACAATGCAAAAATTATTGGATCGGAGAGCAACAGACAAAAACACTGGATCAAAGAGGCCATAGAAATCAGGAAGCGGGGAAAAGATACCATGAACCGAGATGAGGGGGCCTTTATGCTTTCCCACACCTGGGACCACATTCTCCAGAGACCATCTGACGGCGGACAGTGGGGCCAGCTCAGTGGATCTGACAGGTCTGCTGGGCTGGCCCCGCCTACGAAAGTCAGCTGATAAAATGACACCTGGCAGCAATCAGCTGACTCTTCTGACGAAGGCTGCAGTGCACAGTCAAAACATGTTAAGAAGGTAAAGACATCTCCTTTCTATTTTTGTCTTTAATTAGAACAAAAGGTAAATAATTAAAAAAAGACAAAATGAACCTACTTGAGCATGGTAGAAGCTAGCGGCACCGCTTCGGGCCAGTACGTGGTGCGGTCTACTACTGTCAGGAGGTACATAAACCCTTGGGATGGTGGGAGGGGCCCCACCAGGTCCACGTGGATGTGGTTGAACCTCTTTGCCGGGATGTGGAACGGTTCGAGGGGGGCCTTTGTGTGCCTGTGCACCTTGGCCCATTGGCACGTGATGCAAGCTGCTGCCCACTCTTTCACCTGTTTAGGCAGACGCGGCCAGACAAACTTCGCCCCCACCAGTTTGACTGACGCATGCACTCTTGGGTGCGCCAGGGAGTAAACCGACTCGAAAAGCCGACGGCACCAAGTGTGCGGGACCACCGGGTGTGGGCAGCCTGTTGAGACGTCACAGAGTAGGGGAGGGCCCCCGTCTTGCAGTACCCAGTCTGGACCCTGTTGGTTCAGACTGGAGCGCCCAAACATCCGCATCCCTGGCTTGCTGTGCAGCCATGGCGGTGTAATCTATTCCTTTGTAGACCTGGGCCACCAATGCGTGCGAGAGGCAGTCTGTCACCATGTTGAGTTTACTGGCCACATGCTGAATGTCGGTCGTAAACTCCGAGATTGCGGCCAGTTGTCTTTGCTGCCGGGCCAACCATGGTTCTGAAACCTTGGTCATGGCGTACGTTAGTGGCTTGTGGTCCACAAACGCAGTGAAGCTGCGCCCTTCCAGCCAGAACTGGAAATGGTGTATGGCCAGGTGGAGAGCCAGCAACTCTTTCGAATGCACTGTATTTACGCTCATTGTCGCGCAAAGACATGCTGAAAAAGGCAAGCGGCTGCCAAGAACTTGTGACGCACTGCTCCACGACGGCCCCTATGACCACGTCTGAGGTGTCGGTAGTGAGCGCTATCCGTGCCGACGAATCTGGGTGTGCCAGTAATGCAGCCTTCGCTAGCGCAATTTTGGCATCCGAAAAAGCCTGATCCCACTTGGGGTTCCAGTCGATGCTGTCCACCAGTTTCCTTTTTTTAAGCACGGTGTACAACAGCTGCATGAGCTGGGCTGTACGGGGGAGGAAACAGTTGTAAAAGTTAACAAACCCTAAAAACTCTTGGCGCCCTTACCGTCTGAGGACGCGGAAAATCTGCCATCGCACGCACCTTGTCCAGTAATGGGATTGCGCTCTGTGGTGAGATGCGGTGGCCCAGAAAGTCGATCACTGTTGCCCTGAACTGGCACTTCACTGGGTTGATTAACCCGTGTGTTTCCAACCTCTGGAAAACCGTCCTGAGGTGGGCTACATGTTTGTCCTCGGACGCGCTGGCCACCAGGATGTCATCCAGGTAGACGAAGACAAAAGGCAGACCGCGCAGCACCGCGTCCATCATGCATTAGAAAGTCTGCGCCGCGCCTTTTAACCCGAACGGCATGCGCAGAGACTTGAAAAGGTCGAACGGGGTTATCACCGCTGTTTTGGGTACGTCTTCTGCACGCACCGGGACCTGGTGGTAATCGTGGACCAGGTCCACCTTGGAAAAAATGCGTGCCCCAGTCAGGTGGACGGAAAAATCTTGAACATGGGGAATGGGGTAGCGATTGTGTGCTGTAGCATTGTTTAATCTACGGAAATCGCCACACGGTCACCACGACCCATCGGCTTTAGACACCATGTGCAACGGGGACACCCATGGGCTGTTTGAGCGCCTGATGATGCCTAACCTCTCCAAATTGGCAAACTCCTCACGTGTGCTGGCCAGTTTAGCTGCATCCAGGTGCCGAGTGTCGTGCGAAAACGGGTGGTCCCTTGGTGGTAATAAAGTGCTCGACCCCGTGCTTCGTGACGGCCGCTGAAAACTTCGGAACCGTGAGTGCTGGGAACTAGGTGAGTAGTCATTGGAACTTACCCCCTGGAGCTGTGACGCTGGCATGAGTTGCCGACCTGGCTCCTTGAGCTGTACAGGGCAGAGAATGAAAAGAAAGAGCATTAACCAGGCGTCTATTAGCAACGTTAACTAATAAACCGTGTGCACACAAAATGGGGGAGTTACATGCCGCTATGATGAAGGTCCACTGGAAGTTACGGCTGTGCAAACATATAGTTAGTGTCTTCTCAGCAAATGTCTTAATGTCAGAGCCATTGGCGGCTGCCAGCTAGGGACCACTACTTCCAGCCAGCCTTTCTGAGTTGGACGGCAGGATGAGGCTCTTTTGGGAGCCAGAGTCCACCAGGAATCGTCTCCCCGAACGTGAGTCTGTAAGGTAGAGCAGCTTGTCTCTGTCACCGGCAGTCGCAGCTGTTACCGACTGCCGGTCCTGGTGTTTCCCAACCGCATGAATTGGCACGGTGGCACGCATTGCCGTGCATCTGCTCCGAAACGGCAGTGATAAAACAGATCGTGCCCTTCCCGTGCTTCCTGGCATCCACCCCGGCCACCATCAATGGCTCCTCGCCCTCGCTGGCAGTCTCTGTGGGCTCCGGCGCCGCTGTGTTCATGGCGAAGGTTCTGGTCACCAGGATGATCCGGTCCGCTTCTTGCGCTAGTGCGCGGTAGTTTTTTGTCGCCAGCAGTGGTGAGTTGGCAAGGATCGCTCTGGCTGCTGTTGGGAGGTTTCTGAGGAAAAGATGGGTGAACAGGAACGGCTCACTATCTCTGCCCATTAACGCCGACATGTTCTCCATCAACTCGACCGCTGACCTGTCCCCTAACTCGGAGTGCGTCAGGAGCCTTTCTGCTCTCTCGCAGTCCGAGAGCGTGTAGTGCTGGGTCAACATGGTCTAGAGTGTGTTGTATTTACCGTGGGCTGGGGGCTGTTGGAGCAGGCCTGCCACCTGCTGTGTTGTGCGTGCGTCCAGCGTGGCAATCACATAGCAATATCTGGTGTTGTCCGGCGTTACCCCACGCACTGCGAACTGGGCCTCTGTGTGGAGGAACCACTCTGTCGGGTCGTGCAGCCAAAAGTCTGGGAGCTTGACCAAAACAGTGCACGTGGTGCTGGCGCTTCCAGTCCGGGCTTCCAGTCCTCCAGTCACCAATGTAGAGAGAATAGAACAAGCGAGACAACGAGCTGGATCAGCACAGGCTTTATTTCTCTCTAACAGTTGAGTTGACAAGAATAGCTCCCAGGCAGCAGGGCATTTCTCTTTTATATCTTTAATGCCTTGCCTAGAGGCCTGAGGGCTCACACCTCAATACACGTTACAGACAAAGCCTGCACGGTGCGTTAGCATAACAGTCCGCTGGCTGGTGCAGTGCTTCTTCCTTCTCCCGGCAGCCAACGTCTCCACCTCTGCTGTTCTGTTTGGACCCCCCGTCAGGCTCTCTTCTCCTGGGCCATCATCTCTGGGTGGAGAATTTAACACCTACATCCCCCACAAAATATCTTTTAAATTTTCAAGATTTTTTATTACATTGTTAACCTTTCCTGCTTTGGTCTCCTAACCGTGGTTGGGGGACACAGGGGAGATCTGTCTTCTCCAGGGCCGGAGGCAGCTTTTCCTCCGGGGTTAACTCCCGAGTAAACTTCACGGTTGTTAACAGCAGTATGGTGCTACGCAGAAGAACAGGCCGTTTTGCTGAAGAGTTGAGGCTTTATTAACAGACCGCACTGTTATTAGCAGCAATCCTAGCTCACTACCTGCTCCGGTCGCCTCCCTCTCTACTCACCCGCACACTTCCCACACACCGTCCGCTCCGCGGGGCCATTCACACACACACGGGGGCGCGCCTCCGCTGCGCACGCCCACTCACTCACGTTCACGCACTGAGCTGCCCTATCTAAACACTTGAGTTAGACACATCTTACAACACTACCCCCACCATGGACTGGCAATTAACATTAATTCCATTCCATCTAAATAATACAAAACTGGTACACACTCTCTACATTCGTAGGCCTAGCAGTAGCAGTGTCCAATATATAACATGAATCCAAATAGGTAGGTAGGTTACGAGTGTCTATGCAGTGATAAAATTAGCTCATTTAGCAGTGAAAACATGAGGGACAAATACATTGAAATACAATTGTTTCTAATTAAACAAGGAGTACATTACATTTTGAAACCCTATTCCTTGGCGACCGGGAGTATACTGACCAACTAATCAGAATACAATACATTCAAATGAAATAAAGTGCATGTAGGTATATGAAAGCATTGTCTCTTTAGCTTTTTTTTTTTTTTTTTAAACCAAACGTATAGAACATTATAACTAGACTAGAGTCCAAAAATGTAAACTGGAGAGTCTCTAGTGCAAATATGAACTACTACAGTTGGCTCACTCAGTAACCCAGTCCCCGTAACGGTCTGGTCCTCTGTGCTGACGTTTGGGCCATGATGCGTGCTGAGCCTGATGGCGTGGCTCTCCCACCACACCCCCACCATGGTCAAATATCACATGGGAAGGAGTGGATGGAAGAGACCCGATCACATTGGGAACATTAGCAGGTGGAGTAGACGGGCCGGGAATTGCTGGGGCCATCACTGGAGGCAGTAGCGAACAAGTTGTGCAGGCTGAGGTCCTGGTCTGCTGGGTCCCCGTCTACAGCTGGTGGCAAATTGAGCGGGGCTGCCGAATGGCGCGAACAAATCTTCTCCATCAACAAGTGTGTTTGCACAGCTTTCATCACACAGAAATGGGTTATAATGTCCACACCCTGTCTCAGCCCGACGTTCATGAGCTTCCACAGTACCCCGTCTGCATTCCTGACCATTAGCCAGCGACATGAACGGGTTTGAGTAGTTAGTTTCTTGTTTGTAAATATCGGCGGGATAGCGGGCGGCCGCCATGTTGCAATAGCTTAGCTGCCATCACAGTCACTCGGCCTAGTTGTCGTTGTTCTTTGCTTCTAGCACTCATCACCCTCCTAACAACGTGAGAGTCCCTTCGTGGTCGCCAGTGTTAACCTTTCCTGCTTTGGTCTCCTAACCGTGGTTGGGGGACACAGGGGAGATCGGTCTTCTCCAGGGCTGGAGGCAGCTTTTCCTCCGGGGTTAACTCCCGAGTAAACCTCACAGTTGTTAACAGCAGTATGGTGGTACGCAGAAGAACAGGCCGTTTTGCTGAAGAGTTGAGGCTTTATTAACAGACCGCACTGTTATTAGCAGCAATCCTAGCTCACTACCTGCTCCGGTCGCCCCGCTCTCTACTCACCCGCACACTTCCCACACACCGTCCGCTCCGCGGGGCCATTCACACACACACGGGGGTGCGCCTCCGCTGCGCACGCGCACTCACTCACGTTCACGCACTGAGCTGCCCTATCTAAACACTTGAGTTAGACACATCTTACAACAACATTATTTGAGACATAAAAGCAGCGATGGCAGGATTATAAAGTCCAGTTTGAGTGTTAAAGGCTATTTCCCAACAAGCATGGATTTTTATCAGAAAGAAAAAACTTTGATGGAATTTATTTGAACAGTGTCATAAACCCTCTGTGCGCTCTTCCATTTGCGCACGGAGGAGAGAAGGAGAAATGAGGATTTAACCGCAGGGTTTCACCAAACACACATTTATTGACAAACAGTTCAGGTACAGATGAACACGTTAGTCAAAATACAATGAGGAAGCACTTGGAGAGCGGGGAGGACAACAGGGTGTTACACTACTCAGGGGAATGTAAACTGGGCCACAGCCTAAGCATAGCAGTTTGCTGCGGAGAGAAACGCCACCAGAAGCGCAGCAGAACACTGCAAGGGAAGAAGTGCTTCTGGTTCAGCGTAGCAGCAAACCACGGAGAGAAATGCAAACAGTTTACTCACAAGTAAAACAGTCCCGAAGGTCCAATACTCCCAGCGAGCGTAATCCAGATATCCTTCAAAGACGTGATGGTCACACCACGGAAGCCGAGAGTGTGACGTACAATGAACCAGCGGTGTTTGTCCAGCAGAAGGCTACTTTTATACAAACACCGCTGGCCTCACAAATAGGCAGCATCTGGGCGAGGATAATTACTGGGATAGGGAACAGCTGGTGGAATTACTGAGAGCGAGGGGGCGTGGTAGGACCGACAGACTGTCAGCAGCGTGGGAAAAAGATCAGAGGCTGACTAACAGCTGCCGGTCAGGCAGTGGCTAAGGATGAGAAAATACACGACGTGTATATAAACAGTGGAGCCAGAACCCACAGAGAGATGAAGGCCAAGCCGGGGGGGGGGGGGGGGGGGGGGGGGGGACCAAGCTGGCTCGGGTCCTGACAAACAGATTCATTTGGCTTTCATTACTATGGAACATTTGTGTGAGTGAAAAAGTATCTGCATGGACTTTGATCCCAGTGGCATTTTAGTCTTGGAAATATACATTTGGACCAATAAAAGCCTCAAAGTGAGGGAAAAAAAATAAAACAAACATCCATTTTTATGATAATGTCATGATAGAAAGAATGATCAGCGCACGTGCAGGGTTCTTACACCAGCGAACACACAAGACACAGAGAAGCTACTTTTAGACACAATTTTATTAATCAAAAGAAACACAAAGTTAGGGAAACATGCCACTTGCCAGAGGAGAATCCAGCCTGTAAGAGGGAGATGAGAGCTGGTTAGTGAAAGGAGGGAGATCGGAATGGGAATCTCAAAAATGCAACTTACGGGAGACAAGCAGAAAACTCGGCAAAGGAACCCAGCAAGATCAGGCCAACCAGTGGGATGGAGCTGGCAGGAAGTGGGGAAGGCGTGGAACTGAGTGAAGTGTCTGACCAGGTAGAGAGAAGCAGCCTGGAGCGATGATAGAGATGATGGAGCAGGTGAGTGCACAACGAGCCCCGGAGATGCACCGCAAAGACGGCAGCAACCTGAGGAAGAGGAGCAGAACAGGGATTATAATTGGGTTCCTAGAGAAACAAACTATCACTTACTTGCTTGCTTATTATGGCAGTATACCCAACGAGCCAGTGCTGGAGCGTTCACAAACTGGTCCTTTTATGTGCTGGCGGTGAAAAGACAGCAGGTGCGTCCACTCATGCAGGTGTATTGATTACCTGTGGAGCCGGGGAAAGTCTCACAGGAAGGGAGGGGGAGCGCACGCTCATCTGATCATAACAGTGTCTCCCCTCAAAGGGCGCCTCCTGGCAGCCCACTGGGCTTGTTGGGAGGAGCTTGGTGAAAGGCCCGGACCATCCCCTTATCATGGAAGTGGGAACCAGGGATCCATGACCTTTCTTCGGGGCCATAACCCTTCCAGTGGACCAGGCATTGTAGCCCTTGGCCCCAACAGTGAATGTCCAGAATCCTCTGGACGGTGTAGGTGGTCTGGCCGTCGAGGATCTGAGGAGGAGGAGGCGACTTCGGGGGGGGGGGGCAGACAAGACTGGCAGAGAGGGGCTTTATCCTTGAAATGTGGAATGTGGGGTGAATACGGAGCGTCGGTGGAAGCTCCAGGCGGACCGTCATGTTGTTGATGACCTGGGAGATGGTAAACAGGCCCAGGAAGCGAGGTGATAGTTTCCAGGACTCTGTCTTTAAGGGCACCTGGTCCGCCGACAGCCACATGCACTGCCCGACTGAATATTTGGGCACTGGGACCTGCCTGCGGTCCACATATTGACGATTCTGCTTAGTAGAGGGGAGAAGAGCAGCCCAGGTGGCCCTCCAGAGCCAACGGCAGTGGCGAACGTGGGCCCCCATAGATGGTACGGTGACTTCCCTCTCTCCCATAGGCAACAGGGTGGGTATACCCCATGGAGGCCTCAAAAGGTGTTAATCTCGTAGATGAGGAGACTGCAGAGTTGTGGGCATACTCCACCCAGGTCAGATGGGTGCTCCACGTGGATGGATTACAGGATGCCACACATCTGAGGGCGGCCTCCAGGGACTGGTTGGCATGCTCAGCCTGCCCTTTGCTTTGTGAGTGGTACCCTGACGTGAGGCTGACTGAGGTGCCCAAGGAGCTGCAAAAGGATTTCCACACGTGGGAGGTGAACTTCGGACCCCGGTCAGACACAATGTCCAGGGGGATGCTGTGCAGATGGATGACATGGGTGGTCAGCAGGTTTGCGGTCTCAGAGGTGGAGGGCAGCTTGGAGAGGGGCACCAGATGGATAGATTTGGAGAAGCAGTCCATAATGATGAGGATAATGGTGTTGCCCTGCGAGGGGGGAGTCCAGTAACAAAGTCCAGGTCGGTGTGTGACCAAAGTTGGCTGGGAACCAGTAATGGGTGTAAAAGGCCAATGGGGGTGAGGAGTCAGATTTGTTACGGGCGCACACTTGGCATGCCTTGACATAGTCCCAGATGTCCGTCCACAGGGTGGGCCACCAGAACACTCGCTGGATGAGATTAATAGTCCGGGAAACCCCTGGGTGGCAGGCAAAGTGGCTAGTGTGGCCCCACCGGATGACGTCACTGCGGAGGGCGGCCGGGACAAGCAGACAATTATCAGGACCCCTCTCGGGTTTGGGCTCAGTGGATTAGGCCTGCTGGACCCTCTGCTCGATCTCCCAGGTGAGGGCTCCAAGAATACTCAGGGGTGGAACAATGGATTGGGGGAGTGAAGGGAGGGCGGGTAGGTCAGGGCTGAACTGGTGCGAGAGAACGTCTGGTTTGGTGTTGCAAGAGCCAGGCCTATAAGTGATGGTAAGATTGAATCTAAGAAAGAATAGCGCCCAGCAGGCCTGCCTGGCGTTTAACCTGTGGGCCAACTGAAGATACTCTAAATTTTTGTGGTCGGTCCACACTACGATGGGATGGGCCACTCCCTCCAGCCAGTGTCTCCACTCTTCAAGAGCCAGTTTAATGGCTAGGAGCTCTCAGTCCCCTACGCTGTAATTCCTCTCGGCCAGCGTCAGCCGCCAAGAGAAATACGTGCATGGGTGAAGCTTCTGATCGGAGGCCGAGTGCTATGAGAGGACAGCGCCCACCCCCGAATCAGAAGTGTCTACCTCTACAATAAATTGGAGCTGAGGGTCGAACTGGGCCAAGATGGGATTTTTTGGAGAACAGGCCCTTTAATTTGGAGAAGTCCCGTTAGGCTGCCTCGGACCAGGTGAAAGGCACCTTGACCGAGGTCAGCTAAGTCAGAGGCTGTGCTACCCCACTGTAATCCTTGATGAAACGGTGATAAAAATTTGCAAACCCCAAAAAGAAGCGTTGCACAAATCCAATTTGGTGAATACCCATGCGTGCTGAAGGAGCTCAAACACTTCGTTGATTAGGGGCAGAGGGTACTTATCTTTGACTGTTATAGCATTTAATTTGCGATAGTCAATACACGGGCCCAGGGATCCGTCCTTCTTTCCAACAAAGAAAAATCCTGCCCCAAGAGGAGCCAAGGAGGGCTGAATGAGGCTGGTGTTCAGAGAGTCCTTGATGTAGCTCTCCATTGCCTCCATCTCCCGCCCAGAGAGGCTGTAGAGCCGGCTGGACGGCAGCCGTGCACCTGGGAGGAGATCGATAGCACAGTGTTACAAGTGATAAAGAGGCAAAGAGAACACTCTCGACTTGCTGAAGACCTCCCCAAGGTCATGATAAACCTCGAGTACGAAGCTGAGATCCAGCAGCTCCACCGGAGGAGAGGAGATGGACAAGGATGGTGAACACTCGGCCGAGCAGAAGCAGGATGCTAAACAAAAGGGGCTCCTGGAAGAGATGGAATTCTGTGCCCAATTAATAATGGGATTATGCTTCTGGAGCCACGGGTACCCCAGAACCACCAAAGAGGACAAATTAGGGAGAATAAAGACAAACAAAGTCTCCCGATGGTTCACGGAAAGGAGGACAGAGGTCGGCGCCGTGCACTCGGTAATGGAGGCCACATTACTACCAGATAATGCCATGACATTTAATGAAGTAGGCAGTTTAGTCGTGGGAATGCCTATTTCCCGCACGATCCCTGAAGAAATGAAATTTTGCTCTACCCCTGAATCAATTAATGCCACCACCCTCCGCTTGACCCCCGGCAACTGAATAAGGGTCAAAATGGAAACGTTACCGGGGGATGTATAAGCTTCCCGCCCGTCAGACCCCCCACAGCTACTGACGGGCCGTGTCTTTTGGCTTCATGTGGCAGTCAAAGAGTTTGTGCTCTAAAGAGCTGCAGTACATACACGCACCGGCTCTCCTCCGTCACTGGCGCTCCTCCGGAGCCAGATGGGCTCAGCCAAGCACCATAGCTTTGGAGGAAGAGTCGACTCCACCTGTGCCAGCAGCTGGGAGAGGCGCGCGCGAAATGGGAGTGTGTGGGAATGAGGAGGTCCTGTGCTCCTTTGCGTGCTCGCGGTATCGGTTGTCTAAACTGAAGGCCTGATCAATGAGTCCGTCCAGGGAGGAGGGAATAGCATGAACTGCCAGGTCATTGAGGAGGGTTGGCATTCAAACCCTGGAGGAAGGCGTTGCATAAAGCAACGTCATTCCAGCCAGAGTCCGCCGCGACAACCTGAAACACCACAGAGAAGTCGGCGGCAGACCAGCTCCCCTGGCGGAGCGGCATGAGATGGCTTATGATGTTGCCCTCACTCTCCGTATGGTAAAAGGTGCGGGAAAATTCACTAACAAATCTATAAAAAGAATAACTAGGACCCTCCGCACTATCAAGAATAGACTGAGCCCAACTGAGGGCTCAATCTCGCAGCAGGAGGGTCATGAAGTGGATTTTGGATGTATCATCCGGATTCTCCCCGCCCACCTGACCCAGGTAAAGCCGAACATGGCACAAGAATCCCTTACATTTCCCCACCTCCCTAGCATACGGGGGCGGTGAGGGAACAGAGGTAGTTCGGCGAATGGTGGCAGAAACAGGGGCGGCAGGTGGAGGCGCAGGACCCGAACAAGACATTTGGCCGAGATGATCAGTGACCATGCTCAGCTGCTGTGTAACTGCCTGCAGCTGCTGTGTGAGCATGGCCACCTGCCTCTCTGTGACATCGAAGCAGTGTAAGGCGGAGTGTTCCGCTGATGCAGCCACTGCTGAGCCTACGTTCTGGCTGGCTTGTTCTCTCATGATAGAAAGAATGATCAGCTCACGTGCAGGGTTCTTACACCAGTGAACACACACGACACAGAGAAGCTACTTTTAAACACAATTTTATTAATCAAAAGGAACACAAAATTAGGGAAAGACACCACTCACCAGAGGAGAACCCAGCTTGTAAAAGGGAGATGAGAGCTGGTTAGTGAAAGGAGGGAGATCGGAATGGGAATCTCAAAAATGCAACTTACAGAAGGTGAGCAGAAAACCCGGCAGAGGAACTCAGCAAGAACAGACCAACCAGCGGGATGGAGCTGGCAGGGAGTGGGGAAGGCGTGGAACTGAGTGAAGTGTCTGACCAGGTAGAGAGAAGCAGTCTGGAGTGATGATGGAGATGATGGAGGAGGTGAGTGCACAACGAGCCCTGGAGATGCACCGCAAAGATGGCAGCAACCTGAGGAAGAGGAGCAGAACAGGGATTATAATTGGGTTCCTAGAGAAACAAACTATCACTTACTTGCTTGCTTATTATGGCAGTATACCCAACGAGCCAGCGCTGGAGCGTTCACAAACTGGTCCTTTTAAGCACTGGCGGCGAAGAGACAGCAGGTGCATCCACTCACGCAGGTGGTGTACTGATTACCTGTGGAGCCGGGGAAACTCTCACAGGAAGGGAGGGGGAGTGCACACTCACCTGATCATGACAGATAATAATAATAATAAGTTTATTTATAGAGCACTTTTCACAGACAGAGTCACAAAGTGCTTAACATGATAAAAAACAAAGCAAATAAAAATACAAGCACATGAGACAGTAAAAAAACAAAGAAAACAGCAAGAGCACATAAAAATACCATCAACACTGTTAATTAAAAAGCCAGGCTAAAAAGGTGGGTCTTAAAAACATCAGTGGAAGGTGCAGATCTAAGTTCAAAAGGTAGAGTTCCAAAGTCTGGGAGCAACAGCAGCAAAGGATCTATCGCCTTTGATTCTGAGCCTAGTTCTAGGAACTACCAGTAGGTTCTGATTAGAAGACCTGAGAGACCTGCTGGGATGGTGTAGATGGAGCAAGTCACTAAAATAAGAAGGCGCCTCATCATGAATGGCTTTGTAAGTAAGAACAAGAACTTTAAAATCAACTTTATAATTTATAGGAAGCCAATGCAAGGAGGACAAAATGGGAGTGATATGACAGAATCTACTGGAGTTAGTCAGTAATCTAGCAGGAGAATTCTGGACCAACTGTAGGCAATGTAGAGAGGATTTACTAAGGCATGTAAAAAGAGCATTACAGTAGTCCAAATGTGAAGAAACTGTCATATCCCGAGCGCTTTGTCCGCGCTCGGGTTATTCCTCATCCCTGTCAGGTTTTGACAGCTGGTGTCATCACACGGGTTTCCCGGGCTCTGATTGGCCAGACGCTCGGGAGCTCTCAGCTGTCAGAACCTGGGCAGCTGTGCCGCGTTTCCAATCATGAGCAGCTGGCTTTAAATGTCAGTGCGAGTGAACTGGACGGCGCGGCTGTCTTGTCAGAAGTCCTATGACTTTCCCCTGTCTCCTTACCACATGCTCCCTGGGTTCCTCGACGTATCCCGCTGCATGTAAGTGATTTATTTGGAACTGTCTTCTCCCTCGCTGACGTTCCTTCCTAATTACGGCAGACGAGAGCTCCTCGTCACTGCCATAACTCTCTATTGTGAATTTATGTTGTGTTGTGTAACGAAGCCTGCGTGGCAAGGCTATGTTGTACACCTAAGTCCTGTGCTTTATAAATAAAAGAACTGAACTGCAATTTACTGAACTGAGGCGTCTTATGCTGGCTCGTGAGGGCCAGCCGTGACAGAAACAAAGGCATGAATAATAGTTTCTAACTGACTATAGGAAACCAATGACCTAATTCTGGAAATATTCCTAAGGTGGAGAAAACAACTCCGGGTCAGAGATTTGACACGCTGATCAAAATTCATTGATTGGTCAAAAATTACACCAAGATTTTTTAGATTAGACCGTATATTGGAACTTAATGAACCAATGCTATTAACCATCACAGGAATTAGATTATCAGGTGCTACAATAAGGACTTCAGTTTTGTCAGCATTAAGTTGCAAAAAGTCATTAGACATTCAGTCCTTAATTGCAGACAGACAATCATGAATAATTTTTAAATTGTCAACACGGTCAGGTTTAAAAGAGAAAAACAACTATAAATCATCAGCGTAGCAGTGATAAGACACAACTTTAAATTTGCTGATGATAGAACCAAGAAGCAGCATACAGAGGGCAAATAAAAGTGGACCCAGAATAGAACCCTGAGGCACCCCACAAGTTAAAGGAACAGAGTCAGATGAATAAGAGCCAACAGCCACAGAAAAACTCCTACCAGAATGGTAGAAGAAAAACCAATCCAGGGCTTTACCAGAAACCCCTACCCAATCTCTAAGCCTTTGTAACAAGATACAATGATCAACAGTATCAGATGCTGCAGTAAGATCCAACAGCACTAAAACAGAGCAAGTACCAGAGTCTGATGACATTAAAATATCATTTGACACCATGAGAAGAGCAATCTCTGTTGAGTGTTTCTGATGAAAACTTGACTGAAATTTGTCAAAAATCTTGTGTTCAATCAGAAAGTCAGTAAGCTGCTTGGCAACAACTTTTTCTAAAAGCGTAGAAATGAAAGGAATCATAGAAATTGGTCTGAAATTTTAAAAACAGATGGATCAAGGTTAGGTTTTTTTTTAAAGTGGCTGCACAACTGCATGTTTAAAATACGAGGGGACAGGTTCAGGTTCAGGTTACTTTATTTGTACCCGTAGGTAGATTTGTTTTTCAGTCAGGTGACATCCTTTTAGACACATATTTACAAACCACAATTACATTCAACATGAACACAAACACAGGCACACATGAAGCTGACTATAAACACGATAAAAGTAGTCAAGGCTCCACCAATCAGGACATAAGACAAAGAGATAAGAGAAAAAACAAAGAGATAAGAGAGAAGGGTCATATTAAAAAAGTAAAAAACTAAGTCAAAGAGATTAAAAACTCAATAAAAGTCTAAAACCCAATAAAAGATTTAAAACCCAAATAAAACACCTATAAAAATAAATAAATATAAAATAAAACTGATAAATAGATAAATAAATTATGTACAATATATTTCTACATCTTGTTCAACTCTTTGACAGCAGCAGGAACAAAGCTGTTTTTGTAGCGCTGGGTTTTACATTTTGGGACAACAAACCTCCGTCTGGAGGGAAGAAGCTGAAAGTGGCAGTGCAAAGGGTGGGAGTCATCATTTAAAATGGAGGTAGCAATCTTCTGTACCTGTCTGGTGTACAAGGATGTCAGGCTCAGCTGCGACTCACCAAGCAAACGACTGGACCATCTAACTACTTGGTCTAAGGATTTCCTCTGTTTCAGTTTTATCTGACCAAACCATGACACTAAAGAAAAGGATAAAACAGATTCAATAAAAGCTCGATAAAACATTGTCATTATAGTTCGGTCAATTTGGAAGTGTGCGAGTTTCCTTAAACAATGCAAATGTTGCTGACCCTTTTTGCACACCCTTTCACAGTTCTCTTCAAAGTTTAAATTACTATCAATAATCGTCCCAAGATATTTGTAAGATTGCACACATTCAATGGTCTGGCCTTTTAGTACAGTGACTTTGTGCCTGTGAGTTTTCCTCCTAAAGTCAATAATCATATCTTTAGTTTTTGTCATATTCAGCTGCAGGTTGGAATCCTCACACCAGTGAACAAAATCATCAACTACGGGGCTGTGGCCACTCTCACCATCCTGAAGGAGACTGACAATAACTGAATCATCAGCATACTTTATAATGTGTCTGTTGTCATGTCTGCTCTGACACGTTGGTGTACAGGATGAAGAGCAGTGGTGACAACACACACCCCTGAGGAGAGCCAGTAGAAGAACACTTTTGGTCAGACAATGTACCATTGACCCTTACTCTCTGTGTCCTGTTGGTTAAAAAATCTAGAATCCAGCCTACCAGATTATTACTCAAATCAAATTGTTGCAGGAGCCTTTCAACTAAAATATGAGGTTGGATTGTATTAAAAGCAGAAGAAAAGTCCACAAATAAAAGCCTGGCATGTGTCCCATTAAAATCCAGGTTTTTAAAAAGCATGTTAAGCAGAGTGACAGTGGCATCCTCCACTCCTCTGTGAGGCCTATTGGCAAACTGCAAAGGATCCAATGCATGCTCAGTCTGCTTTAGGACCTCAAATCTGACCAGTTTTTCAAAAATTTTCATTAAAATTGAAGTCAAGGCAACTGGTCTAAAATCATTTACCTTTTTAGGACAGCTGGATTTTGGAACAGGGACAACCACAGCATCTTTCCAGACCTTAGGTACATGTTGTGTCTGTAAGGACTTATTAAAAATGGAGTGAAACACAGGACTCAGTTCATGTGCACAGGACTTTACGAAGCGCCCACATATATTATCAGGGCCCTGACTTTTGTTCACTTTTACAGCACAGAACACCCTTTTAACATCCTGCACCTCAATATTAAAGTGCTGATTGTCTTTGAGTTTCTGTTCCAAACCTTGGGTTTCTGTGCTAAAATCAAAAGAATCAAAACGACCATAAAAACAATTAAGAGCATGAGCCAGCTCTGTGTCTGAATTAAAACCATCTAAAAACATGCAAGTTAGGTTAACTGGCATCAAAACTGAGGATTCTAAATTGTCCTTAGGTATGACTGTGAGAGTGAATGGTTGTCTGTCTCTCTGTGTTGGCCCTGCGATGGACTGGCGATCTGTCCAGGGTGTACCCTGCCTCTCGCCCAAAGATGCTGGGATAGGCTCCAGCCCCCCGCGACCCGAAAAGGATTAAGCGGAAGAAGATGAATGAATGAATGAAAGAGTGAATAAAAACACATGATTATTGCGCTCTGTGTTCTGAAGGCCTGCAATAGTTTTCATACTGGCCCAGGCTGAACCAAGCTTCTTTGCTGCCATCTTGCTTTCCAATTCTGATTTATAATTCTGTTTTGCTCTTAAAATTTCAGACTTCAGCTCTTTTGTGGCAACCTGCAGCTCAGAAACAACCCCCTGTTTAAAGGCAAGTGCTTTCCTCTGTAAGCAGGATTTAACTGATTTAGTAATTAATTAGTAATTTAGTAATTAAAATATATCCCAACAATTTAGTATTGTTGGGATATATTTTGACACGTTTACGTGGAACGATCATATCCCTGCAAAAAGCCATGTAAGAGCATATCACGTCCACCAAAGAGTCCAAATCATCCCCGCAGGACAGTGTGAACACCTCCCAGTTCATACAGTTAAAACATTCCTGGAGGCAGAGCGCTGAATCATCTGTCCAGACGTTTATGTCCCTGGTGTTCGTCTTCTCTCTTTTGAGAGCAGTTTTATATATGGGCAGCAAATGTACACAGTTGTGATCTGAGGAACCTAAAGGAGGAAGGGGAAAAGATTTATAGGCCCGCTCTGTAGATCCGTAGCACAGGTTAAACTTATATCAGGCACTTGAAGACCACAGCGAATAATAAGCGGAGCAGCGGATCTTAAATAAAGCATGATAACAATGATGACAAATGATAACAGGTGTTGGTAACAAGCACTAGGAGTAAAAGAAGCTGATGACAGGTGTGCAAGACTGCTAACCAAGCTAACAAAGGAAGTCAACAATACACACTGTCAAAATAAAAGCTCAGATAGGAAATGGCAACAGGAAACTAAAGAAACAGGTGAGGGCTCATGTCAACAGGCAGAATGTAATACAATTGAAACAAAACTACAACAGATACACTCAAAACCCATAACCAACCTGTTATGTATGAATAATGAGACAGGAGCCGTGCTGAACTGAACAGTGAACCACTCTTTATTATCAGAACACAGAATTATATACAACAGTGGCCATGCCCACCTGACGTCACCCTGTGGGCGGGTACGGCATCACACACACACTACACTCACGACACCACACAACCGTACGGTTAAATAATAACACAGAACTGAGAAAATAGAAATAATCAGGAATAAACCGAAAGCTTGAGCACAGTGGGAACACCGCGCTCAGCCTCATGACAAGGGACACATGAAGGCTTGGGCTGACCCTGACCCCTGATAAGCACCACAACCACTACTTCAATAATTGATGGTCTAGAAGACTGCCAAGAAGATGTGCTATGGTGATGGTACTTTGTTCATGTTAGCTTGTCAATATATACACTACCGTTCAAAAGTTTGGGGTCACCCAGATAATTTTGTGTTTTCCATGAAAAGTCACACTTTTATTTACCACCATGAGTTGTAAAATGAATAGAAAATATAGTCAAGACATTGACAAGGTTAGAAATAATGAATTGTATTTGAAATAATAATTTTTTCCTTCAAACTTTGCTTTCGTCAAAGAATCCTCCATTTGCAGCAATTACAGCATTGCAGACCTTTGGCATTCTAGCTGTTAATTTGTTGAGGTAATCTGGAGAAATTTCACCCCACGCTTCTAGAAGCCCCTTCCACAAGTTGGATTGGCTGGATGGGCACTTCTTGCGTACCATACGGTCAAGCTGCTCTCACAACAGCTCAATGGGGTTTAGATCTGGTGACTGCACTGGCCACTCCATTACAGATAGAATACCAGCTGCCTCTTTCTTCTCTAAATAGTTCTTGCACAATTTGGAGGTGTGCTTTGGGTCATTGTCCTGTTGTAGGATGAAATTGGCTCCAATCAAGCACTGTCCACAGGGTATGGCATGGAGTTGCAAAATGGTGTGATAGCCTTCCTTATTCAAAATCCCTTTTACCCTGAACAAATCCCCCACCTTACCAGCACCAAAGCAAGCCCAGACCATCACGTTACCCCCACCTTGCTTGACAGATGGCGTCAGGCACTCTTCCAGCATCTTTTCAGTTGTTCTGCATCTCACAAATGTTCTTCTGTGTGATCCAAACACCTCAAACTTCGATTCGTCTGTCCATAACACTTTTTTCCAATCTTCCTCTGTCCAATGTCTGTGTTCTTTTGCCCATATTAATCTTTTTCTTTAATTGGCCAGTCTCAGATATGGCTTTTTCTTTGCCACTCTGCCCTGAAGGCCAGCATCCCAGAGTCACCTCTTCACTGTAAATGTTGACACTGGCGTTTTGCGGGTACTATTTAATGAAGCCAGTTGAGGACCTATGAGGCGTCTATTTCTCAAACTAGAGACTCTAATGTACTTATCTTCTTGCTCAGTTGTGCAGCGGGGCCTCCCACTTCTCTTTCTACTCTGGTTAGAGACTGTTTGTGCTGTTCTCTGAAGGGAGTAGTACACACCATTGTAGGAAATCTTCAGTTTCTTGGCAATTTCTCGCATGGAATAGCCTTCATTTCTAAGAACAGGAATAGACTGTCGAGTTTCACATGAAAGTTCTCTTTTTCTGGCCATTTTGAGCGTTTAATCGACCCCACAAATGTGATGCTCCAGATACTCAATCTGCTCAAAGGAAGGTCAGTTTTATAGCTTCTCTAACCAGCTTAACTGTTTTCAGCTGTGCTAACATGATTGCACAAGGGTTTTCTAATCATCCATTAGCCTTCTGACGCAATGAGCAAACACACTGTACCATTAGAACACTGGAGTGATAGTTGCTGGAAATGGGCCTCTATATACCTATGTAGATATTGCACCAAAAACCAGACATTTGCAGCTAGAATAGTTATTTACCACATTAGCAATGTATAGAGTGTATTTCTGATTAGTTTAAAGTTATCTCCATTGAAAAAAAACAGTGCTTTTCTTTCAAAAATAAGGAAATTTCTAAGTGACCCCAAACCTTTGAACGGTAGTGTATATTTATAATATAACCCAGCTGAGAAAATGACCCTTTTTTTTTCTCAGATGTCAATTGTAAGACATAACATCTCGGCTGGGAGAGATTTTGCTGCCTCCAGTAACTGATAAACACCCACCTGCATTCAACATACACGAACACACTGACTCATATACTGAATTACACCCATCCATTCACTGATCCTCTCTGACTTTTGGTCTTTTGGTTTTTTGTGGTTGATTGTTGCTCTGTGCTATTGAGAGATTTTTTTTCATTGTAATCATAATCTGCTTAAATATTCATAAGCTGTATTCTGATAACGAAGTTTTTTTTCTCTCCTCCCCCATTGTGTCGTTCCCTCCCCTCCCCTCCCTTTCTTATCTATCTCTGTTTGATGAGGCACCTATTATGGCTGCCGTGTCGTTGTGTCGCGCTTGCACGCGCACCAATGTCAAGTCAAATTCCTCGTGTGTTTTTTACATGCTTGGCAATAAAGTTTATTCTGATTCTGATTCTGATTCTGTATTAATACAATTGTGTGATTTTATTTTGAAAACCGACTATCTTGGGGAAGAGGAAGTGCGATCCTCGTCATCCAACTTTTAAATTTCCATTTCATGGTCACGTTGGGTGATCTGGGTCTTTCCATTCGTTGAGAGCGATATTAGCCCCGCCTTCCGAGTAGAGGCAGCAAGCGCGCTCTTGGGTTTCGCTCTTTCATGATATGAGAGCGGACGAGAGGGGCTGTGAGCGATCTGGTTCACACTGATACCTCTTCTTGTTGACGGGAGCACGAGCGTGAGGGGCATTGTGGCTGTGTCCTTTGCTGTATTCACACTGATACCTCATCTTGGCTAGGTTTTTATGGTTGCTGATCAAGAACCTTCTGGATCCTGGATTCTCTCCGAATGGAGATGGTGAGCCTGAGCCGAGACTGAACCGAGATTGAACCGAGATCTAACCAAGATCTCGATTGAAGAGCACCCTTCCTCTCTCCAGTGCCCAGGATTCAAAGTGGTAACAACCCAAGTCGCCGCTTTAAAAGAGGAAAAGAAACCTGAGTCTGGAGATACAAGATATCTTGACTGGTCAAATGACTAACCCGAAAGGACAAACAAACACTGAGCTCAGTAGGACATCTTTGGGGTTTTATTTCATACCGGCCATTGTATATTTGTATAGCGGTAAATTGTCTGTATATATTGCTCACTTTTTCCCTATAAATAACAACCATTATTGCTCATTTCTTGCCTCCAGCTATTTCATTCCACACTCACTTTAATTCCCTATTGTCACCCTTACGAACCTAGCAACTGGTCTACACTTAATTATTTCCCTTACCTAATTAACATAAGGCAAGGGTTACATTAGCATTTCAGCTGTCATTAATATAGAACTTAAAGCACTTTTTAACATTGTTACAGGCTTCATTCATGAATCATAAATGCATGCCCGAATTGCATCACTATCAGCTCAAAACACTGCCTTAGGTGGCCAAAATTGAATGGAAATTGAACTCCATACTAGGGATGCACAATGTATAACAACATGCTAACAGTATATGCCAAGAGAGCATCAGCCACTGGCAAAAATTCATATTTACACCCGACAGAAAATTACAGTAGATGGTCTCTGGCACTCTGCTGGTGACGTTACGCTTCTCCCTCGGTGCAAGGGACTGACGTCATTTTGTTAGACGAGTGTATCTCAACTAACATAGCTGCCCCCCTTCACACTCAGGCTGCTGCTCTGTGCTCCCTCGGCTGAGGTTATTTCATATTGCTTTTTGTTGTTTAGCATTCTTGAAGTATATCACACATCTTCTACAGCAGAGAGGAATTACTGCACATGGGCGAGAATATGCCAAGTTTCCATTACGGCACCGGCATTTATGCTCTCCTTAGACAGAAGCAGAGGCAACTGTGTAAAAAGAAATGGCTCAGCTAAGAGGGTGCCATGAGCTGAGCACTGAAGGTTTCCGCCATGCTCAGTCTCATGGCTTTTTCCCTATATTTATATATTTGTTGTATTTTGTGCTTTTTGATTTCTGTAATTCTCGTAATGGTTCTTATTTTCCTGTTTATGTCATAGTTCTGTTACTCTCTTATTTTGTATTAGGTAGTATTTATTTCTCTGTCTGCATTTGTTGATATTTTATTCTTTATATCTTTACTGTTGTGTTCTCCCTCTAGGTTGACTGCTGTCAGTGGTGTTTCCGGGTTTGTGCTCCGTGTAGGCGTCGCCCCTGTCAGCTGTCAGCTTTGGTCGCTCCCCTCTCATTCCTCCCAGCTGGTCCAATTATGAATCATTGTTACATTCTGCCCCCTCATGTGATCCACACCTGTCGTTGCTTATGTGATTTGTTTATAATCATATTTAAGGGCAGTTATTTTCATTTCGTGTTGCCACAGTTTTGACTTTCTCTCACCTCGTCTCCACCAGAACCCAACCCCTGTTCTGATGTGTTTAAACTCGTAAGTCTGTTTGTTTGGCAGTTTGGAATTTTGTGTTGAGCACTGTTTGGACTTTATGTTTTGTGGTTTTCAATAAAACTCACAAACTCACAGTTCAGCACGTGGGCCTCAGCTCTCTGCCCCATGGGGCAATTCATGACAGAAGACTGTGGCCAGTAAAAGACCCAGCTGCTGTGAGTCGTGGGTTTTCTTTTTCTTTTTTTTTTGTTTCAATCACTTGTTTCTCTGGAGCAAATCATGTCCCCAGTCCATAGGGACTCTGCAGGTGGGCGCAGTTACCCAATGAGCCTGGGGTGGGAGTGCTGCAAAGCCCTGATGGAGATGGATGGGCTAATCTCCGCAGTGCGCATTGGTCCTACCCCGAAAGACGCATTGTGGTACCTGGGTCTCACGAAGGCAGCTGCTTGCTGGTGCCGTCAGCTTCAGGAGCATGCTGAGGGGGTGGAGAGGATTTCTCTGGTGGCGGCACTGCAACGTGAGAACAGTGAGATGTGAGGAATTTCCTGAGGAAACCTGGGCCTGCGCCGAAGGGGAGGCGTTCCCGGGCCTCCGTAGAATTAGCTCCTCACCAGCCTCCAGCACCCATTCCTGCTCCTGTTCCACCTGCTACAGAACGCCGCTATCCAGGGAAATCCTGCTGAAAGAACACCCCCACCTCTAAGGCAGCAACTTCCCCTTCGCCGAGGCAGAAGACTCCTGTAGTAGTGCCCACTCAGTGCTTTTCCTCTCCGGCTGTATCGTCAGCTTCTTCCCTCTCCACAGCTACTGTTTCCTGCTTCCCCTCTGAGATTCCTCCCACTGCTGAGAGGTCAGCCATTTCCTTCTCGGCTCCGCCCATCACCATGTCTGCAGGAGTGGCTCCTCCACGTTCCATTGAGGGGCCCATAACCGCTGAGGCTATGGAGAAGGCGGATTCTACACCTACTGCAGCAGAAAATATCATGACCCAGGAACACAGGCAAGTGTATTTCTTTTTCTATTACCAGGGAGCTCAGCCCCTGCAGTCCTGTGAGCTCTCACCGCCTGCTGCAGTTAAAGACTTTTCACCTGCTCTCTCCGTGTCTCCTCCTCTGCCCCCTGAGTGTCCACCGGCCCCAGGATTAAGTCACCGCGTGATGGAGGAGCCTGCAGCCCTGGAGAACCTGGTTCCAGCTCCGCAACCATGAATTGGACGGATGGAGAGTGCTGTCTGTGATCTGGAGCCTGCACCGATGAGTGAGCGTCTCCAGGCTTCAGCTGTGCCGAATTCAGCACCAGCAGGGAACGGACCTCTTGTTGCCATGCCAGGCGAACCACCTGCGTGGGCCACATTGCTGCGGGATCCCAGGACTACATCCACCACCATGCCTGCTACTGGGGCCACCACAACAGAGCCGGAGCTGGATCTCCAGAGGGCCGGGCCTGAGACGTCGTCGCCTGGATCGATGGAGTCCTGGACAGTGGTGGAGCTCGAGCTCAGGCAAGTGCTCTCCTTTGTTTTCATTGTTTCAATTTTGGAGAGATCTTGCTGGGCTTTTGGTGGGGAGAGCCAAGTGCAGCCGTCAGCTGCACCTGAGCTCACCTCGCTGGGCTCCACTGCTGCCGGTGACCCTGACCCTGTTTCTCTGCCTCTCATGCCTGAGCTTTTCCCCAGGGTCACTGAGGATTGTCCAGCTTCGCCAGAGGTCTCCGTGGGTCCAGCCTTGCCGCCTGAGAGCTCCATGGGTTCCAGCTCCCCCTGCCGAGGTCGTCGCAGGTGCTACGTCCCAGTCCGGGTCCACTGAGGGTGCAGCTATATCCCAGTCTGGGACCACCGTGGGTGCTGCTCCGCTCCAGCCCGGAGCCACCACGGGTGCACCTCCCCTCCAGCCCGAAGGCACCGCGGGTGCAGCACCGCTCCAGCCCGAAGCCACCACGGGTGCTACAGGCCAGTCCGAGGGCGTTGTGGTTCCCCCTCCTCTGCCTGACGCTGTTGTGGCTCCCCCTCCTCTGCCAGAAGAGGGTGTCGTGGTTCTCCCTCCTCTGCCAGAAACGTCGTGGTTCCCCCTCCTCTGCCAGATGCCGTCCTAGTTCCCCTTCCTCTGCCAGATGCTGTCGTGGTTCCCTCTCCTCTGCCCGAGGCCATCGTGGTTCCCTCTCTTCCACCTGACATCATCATGGTTTCCCCAACTAATCTATCTTGCCCGCCATTAGTTCTTCCCATTGGGCAGCCGCCTCCTTGACCACTCTTCCTGTTCAGGTGGCTAAAAAACTCTGGCAGATCACCCAACAGTCTGTGTCACGGGGTTGTGTGGTCCACGTTCTCTGGGAGGCCACCCGACTCTTTCTATCATGCCGTCTGCTGGGCCTGGGACTTTGGCTGCCCACCTGAACTGTCCAGCTCTTTGGTCCAGGGGGCTTAGTTGGTTGGGGTTTTCCCTGGTGTGGGTCCTGAGCGGGGTTTTATGTTTTGTTCCCTCCTAGCCTGTTTCCCCCACCATCCACCCAGGGTGGGTTATTGTTGTGCTCCTATTGGTGGTGGTGGTGGGTCTTTCTTTTTCTTTTGATGTTACCCTGGAGTGTCTGGTATCCACTCCTTGATAGGGGGCTCTGTCATGAGCTGAGCACTGGAGGTTTCTGTCATGCTCAGTCTCATGGCTTTATATATTTGTTGTATTTTGTGCTTTTTGGTTTCTGTAATTCTCGTATTGGTTCTTATTTTCCTGTTTATGTCATAGTTCTGTTACTCTCTTATTTTGTATTAGGTTGTATTTATTCCTCTATCTGCATTTGTTGATTTTTTATTCTTTAAATCTGATAGAAAAATTCCATATCATTATTATATTATTCTTATATTATTCCATGACTTTCCTGTGGCCTTCATGTCCCAGAGTCTTGAGTGAATGTGTGTGTGTGAATGCTGAGAATGCAGGTCAGTAGAGACGTAGTAAATGATGTGACAGGCTATACTGAAAATCTTTGTTTATTGACGTGCTCTGCTAAGTTTCTATGACTGAGGAATGTGCTAAAACTAACAGTTAATGAAGATTAGATTTATAGACACTCTGTCTGTCTCCAGGAGATGCCACAAGGACGTCTCCCTCTTTGTTTATCTATTCTTAGAGCTATAAATGCCAAGCTCAGAAATGTATGGTCAGAGGTGTGCATGGAAGGCTCTGGGGCGGTTCGATGTACATCCTCTCCTGGCCAGAAATAAATGGCTCATAACTTATTATCCGCCTATTGAATCTTTGACTCAGTATCATTTAATTCAATTTTATTCTAACTTTTGGCACCTGAACAGGGACCCAGATAACTCCTTCCTTCCGGCGCTGGCGCCTCTGCCCAATTTCAGTGAGTGCACAGCTGACGAAAGACCTTCCCAGGCTGAATCCAATGACTTAGTGTTACTGCAGTGGGGGCATTTTGGAGCTGAGGCGCTGAAATGGACTGGGTGACGGGTCCAAGAACCCTAAAGGTGGCTTAAGTGTGAGTACATTTATTTGTTGTGTTTGTTCCCTGGGATGAGAGAGTTCCCAAGGGTAAATGTTGTGCTAAGCACTTGACACCGCAAAGTCTGGGGTACGAATCGACAAGGTGAATGCTTAGCTGTGTTGTTGACGCGTGGGATCAGTGCAAGATTCTCCAATAATATTGCAGTGAGCACTGATTTACGAATCGGTACAAGATTCTCCATTAAAATTGCAGTGAACACTGATTTGAGTGAACCAGTATAAGGAGGGTTAACCTTTAAGTAATAGCGCTGGTTTAAAAATAACTGCAGTTTTGTTTGTCTGTCTGGTTGTTCTGTGTTATACGGTTTGTCCTGGTGAGACCGCAGAGGCGGAAGTACATGTAGCAATATTTAATAAAATATAGTGTAATAAGGTACAGGAATTATTTATTTTATTTAATAGTGGGTGTGCGAGGGGACAGAGTTAAACAGTCACCCCAACACTCACTAAATAAAATAGAAAAGCACTCGTAAAAAGGGGGCACCAGTTCTAAAAGAACAAATTGTTAATTAATTTCAATTAATTAATTTCCGTACCTTCAATTACTTAATGAATTCAGTCTCAAAATTTAGTGTCATGACCCAAGAAAGCATATTTGCAAAGGAAAACACTTCAAATTCTCTTGTTTACAAGTTTATTAAACGAAACTCTTTCAGGTTACATGACATGGCATTCAAATGATGGATTAACAGATTCAAATGATAAACAAGTGTTAGATATCACATCAACTGTTAATTTATTCCTGAGCATAAAATCTATAGTTAAACCTTTGTGGAACCAAGAGAAAACCAGATTTTATGTTTCAACTGTAATGCAATGGAAGGCTGAGGTATCTAAAAAAATCAGAACGCAACTTTATGGTGAAAAATTACATAAGCTGATTACACTGGTCAACACCGGTGTAATCAGCAAACACCAATTTTTAGCTGATTTAGGACAACTTTGATGTGCTGAATCCAAAAATCACATTGGTTTTGTTCAGTCAGGTCAACCTTTTTGAATTATGGCCACATGTTGTTTTATACGTTTTTGTTTACATGTACCAGTATTTTTGCTTTATATGATGTAAAATTCTTTTTTATTTCTTGAAATTCTCTGAATTTTGAGCAATGATGATGCAACATTCAATTTACATGTACTTATCTTTATATAAAGGTAAGTACATGCACAGTACTAAGTAAGTACTAAGTAAGTGCAGGTTTTTACTTAAAAAAAAAAAACTTGATCTGATCGACAGAAACAGCTGTCATTTTTGGATTCAGTGGTGCAAAATTGTCTTAAATCAGTTGAAAAAGCACAGACAACTTACAAAAAAAATATTTTTGTAACCCTGTGTTATCTAAAAAGAAACTTCTGAATTAATCTACAAAAATGAAAAGAGGTTCCTTAAAAATTAATAAGAATTTTCCTTCGGTTTATAGCTTTGTCCTACGGCTGAGGGACTAATTGTACCATGAAATATTATTCATTCATTCATTCATCTTCTTCCACTTAATCCTTTTCGGGTCACAGTTATGTTCAATTATAATTGATATTTAGGACATCTTGTTTAAACTCAGCAGATAGGAAAGTGGGAGTCTCACTTACAAACAATTGTGGCTCCAGGTATTCAGCGGTGGTCGTGCCAGCCGGTGGTATTGTTCGGGAAGGCTCAGCGGCTCTTCCAGACAGCGTTCAGAGCACAGGGCTCAACCGGGGGGGGGGGGGGGGGACTTGCAAGAGTGTAGCTGGTAGAGTTAGCGGCTAAGCCCTGGGCCAGGCGTGACGTCTTTTGGCAACCAGTCCAAAATTTAGTATGTCCCCGGCTCGCAGGACAAACCCAAAGGCTGAAGGAAAAATGTTTTAGTCAGTTTCATCCACCAACTCCTGGTTTCTTAACGTGGTCAGACGTGGGTGAGGCAGGGAAAGAAAGTCCAAAAATCTCTACCAGTTCACTTTAAAAGAAGGGAAATTAAAAAGTCCACTTTAACGGCCGGAAAAGTCCAAGAAAAAACATTCAGTAGAATAAGCACGGCTTCTGAGGTGAAGGAAAAAAAAAAGGATTTGAGAGTTTAACCTCTTGCACTCCGGTGTACCGCGGACGGGCACGTCTCTGCGTCCCAGAGCGTCCAAGCGCGCACTGAAAAAAAAAAAAAAGTTCTTCCACTACAGACACAGCCGCGAACAGATCAGATATGATTGACCTCTCATTCCATTAATAAGAGCCTTGAATTGGGTTTCTGAAACCTTGAAGAACCAATGACTGAAAATCTAGCAAGAAGGACCCGCCTACCAACACTGTGAATGCAGCGAGCCAATTGAAGCACAGAAGTTTGGGCTGGGTGAAGAGAGACTGACTGCTGCAGCAGATGAAAAAAAGGACCCGCAGGAAGAACCTGCTACAGACCCAGCAGCACGGAGACCACCCACAAGTGCGACCTGCACTTATTCCAGCAGAATAGACGTTTAGGATTCTCTTCCATGGTCATCATAGACCGACGGAGGCTGACGACAAAGGTCGTAAATCATTCGCCAAAACCGCAATCATGGAATTATGTTTTGACAGGGAACCACGAGCGGACCAGCGTCGCGTTCGTCTGACAATGAGGAAGAGAAGTTCGCCAGGACAATGCTGCTGTGAGGAGGTAAGTGTTATAAGCTAAATTATTCTTTATCCCTGAAAATTGTAATCAAAAAATGACTTTTGACCGATCGGTAAATTGCAACTGTGCGGCGCACGAAGTCCGAAGTGCGTGCGCCGCGGTACACGGTTCGTTCGCCGCGTCCGGACCGTGAACGCACCCCCCCCCGCTACTCTTCTGTAGCGAGGGGGGGGGGAAGCCGCGGTGACTGCGCCGCGGTCGCCACATAGCCACGTGAGTCTATTCTGTCATGTAGCGATGGCCGATGTCCGTCCTCTGTAGCGAGGGGGGGAGACAACCCCCCCCCCACACACACACACAGCCCTGAGTGTCACCTTTCATTAGAGCACAGGTGTCAAACTCATTCCATGGAGGGCCAAGACCCTGCAGGTTTTACCTCCACCCAGTGTCTTCAACAGGTGATTTCTCTGAATTTCTTCCTACTGATTGCTGATCAATGAAAACACCTGCTGAAGAGACTGGGTGGAAGTAAAACCTGCAGGGTCTTGGCCCTCCATGGAATGAGTTTGACACCCCTGCATTAGAGCCCAAGATGCAGCTTCTATATTGAATCATTCAAAAGTTACAGACGTTTTTCCAAACTGTGCCATTTGGCACAATTTGGCACAGTTCAAAAACGCCTGGGAACTACCTGAGGAAAAAGCTGTGTAATATATTCATTTTTTGTGGTATTGTTACAAAATTTTGACCTCAGCTGGATAACACTTGGTTCTACATTTCTGTTGCATTTTCCAGCCCGGATCTGAAGCTGTGTGTTAGTTGCAAGCATTTGTATCCAAAAAAACACCCAGGCCAAATTTATTTTCTTCAAGTTCAGTATGTTTAGATGACTGTAACTCAGTGGCCGGAGCACTTAGAGAGATTATGACTGTTTTGCCAAAAAATTCAAAGTGTTTTCTTTTAAATGAGACCAACCCCATGAAGATGCTGCAAAGGGTTGAAGAACAGCTTTCGATTTACTTTGGGCACGTTATTTTTTGGCGTTTTTAGGGAAATTGACCGGAGTGCAAGGGGTTAACTCTCTTTAAAGGCGAGCTCATAGAAATAAGGATGGTTTCTCCTCAGTTACCAGGAACAGGCAAAAGCTTATCAAAAGATGATTTAAGAAAGCTAGCGCAACTTGATAAGGTTCAGACACACAGAACACGAGCTTACAGAATACCTTAGACAAAAACAACTTAAAGACAACTGAAAACTACAACAAACAACAGAAAAAAACCCTAGGGCGGCTCCCTCTCTGTTTTTAAAGGGCAGCGCTTCTGATATCATAAAAATGTGACTGGCAGCAAGACGGACCAATTATCTTCCATAAAGAGGAGTCTGAATGGGCTTTTGTCCAATGATGGAACAGTTCATTGTCTGTGAACAGCCAATCAAATGCAAGGGTGTTATAAAAAAGAGAAGCAGCCTGGGGGATTGGTCAGAAATAGCTGACTCACAAGTTTCGGAAAACGTTCATTCAGTTCTTATGAAATTTATTAAATACTCATTATAAAATCTAACTAAATTAAGTGACTCAAGGTGAATATTCAGTGACCGTGCATTTATAATATTACTAATAAGTTTAACATTCATTTGAATAACATTCATGAAAAAGACATTAGTAGGACATGCATCCATTCATTCATCTTCTTCCACTTAATCCTTTTTCGGGTCGCAGGGGGGCTGGAGCCTATCCCAGCATCTTTGGGCGAGAGGCAGGGTACACCCTGGACAGATCGCCAGTCCATCGCAGGGCCAACACAGAGAGACAGACAACCATTCACTCTCACAGTCATACCTAAGGACAATTTAGAATCCCCAGTTTGATGCCAATTAACCTAACTTGCATGTTTTTGGCATGTGGGAGGAAACCGGAGAAATCCCGGAGTAAACCCACGCAGACACGGGGAGAGCATGCAAATGCCACACAGATCACTGTTGGTCGGGGGCTGGGATTGAACCCAGGATCCCCCGGCCAAGGGTGAGTTGCTGTGCTGCCGCAGTGCTAACCACTCCACCACCGCACTGCCCATGCACTCACATTTAAATCAAGGATTAATGAATTATTGCAAACCAATATTGGCGATTATCTTCACAGTGTCTTTAGAATCCTGAGCAATGAGAGCTGGAAGAAGAGTTTAATGTTCAATCAGAATTATCAGTTCCAGATTGCACAAGTAATGAAACATATTCTGTAGATGTCCACTAGGAGGTACTGTTGAGTTGTAGATAATTTTTAGGTCTTGGAATGTGAGCAGGGAGGGCAGCCTAGAGAGTTTTATGAGGCTTCTGGAAAGGCTCCAAGAGTTTATCAGCATAACCTGACAGGTTAAGGAGTGAAAGTTTGGAAGTTTATGACTTTTTAAGAGTATCAGTTCCTGGTACAAACGGATGCTATCAGCATGAACTGTCTAGTTGGGGTTTTACTCCAGAAGTTTATAGTCCACTTAAGCCTTTAAAAGCAAGTCTTTATCAGGTTTCTCTACAAAAGGGAAATTGCTTACACTGGGGTCCTGATGAAGACACAGCAATTCTTGACCAGAGTTGAGTGAGGATTTCTTTAAGATGAAGAAGAGTGATTTCCTGAATCAGCCTGAGGAGAAGCTGATGCTACATACAAGTGCCGCGATGGATGGAAGCCATGTTTGTCCATTGTTTTTCTGGTTATTGTGGAGTGTAAAGGGACGGTTATATGATTATTGGCTCATGGAGAAATGATGAAAATTGTGGGAGCTTGCAAGTAATACTTTTGGGTAAGAAATTGAATTGTGTTCTCACAGTGGTAGACAAAAAGTTGACATGAGAACATGGGGTTGCCAGATTTGTTTTTACAAGTACTTTGGGAGTGTTTTTTTTAACTTTGGGTTGCCGTTTCAAGCTTGTTTATCGGAGTGGTGGCTCAGTTGGTAGAGCATTCACCCCACACCTGGGAGGCAGGGGTTCAAATCCCGGCCGGGTCATGCCGAAGACCATATAAAAGTGGAACTTCCTGCCGTCCAGCTTGGTGCTCAGCAATAATGGAATGGAGGAGGGAAATTTGTGGTGGCGCCTTGCATGGCAGCGGCCCTCTGATTCTGCACTTGGGGTGTGTGTGATTAACACTGTAGATGGGTAAAACACAATCTCGTTCTACTGTACATGATTGGTTGTACAGTTGAATGACAATAAGGGTGATTTAAGTTGAGGTTAATTCTTACTAACAGGTATGTGTGTTTTGATTTGAGGCTGCAACTGTTTGTGTGTGTGAACAGCTGCCCAAAAGTCTCCTTGAAGAGACAAAGAGAGAGAGCTGTGTGTGATAGTGAGCGAGTGAGAAGAAGGGAAAATATACATATGGGTATTTTTCTTTTTGTGGGTTTTTGAATCTAATGTTGCACAACTGGTAAATATTCTCATAATTTTAAAGCCAACATTTTCAATTACCAGATTTTTTTCCTTATTTTGGGTTTTTACTTTTATCTTTTGGGACGCCTGAGGGCAGATGAACAACATTGGGTTATTTTTATTCAATTTTTTGAAGTATCAGTGCAATTTTTATTAACTCAGTTGCATTACCGGAGTGGTGGCTCGGTTGGTAGAGCATCCGCCCCACACCCAGGAGGCAGGGGTTCAAATCCCGGCCGGGTCATGCCGAAGACCATATAAAAGTGGAACTTCCTGCCATCCAGCTTGGTGCTCAGCAATAATGGAATGGAGGAGGGAAATTTGTGGCAGCGCCTTGCATGGCAGCGGCCCTCTGATTCTACACTTGGTGTGTGTGATTAACACAGTAGATAGGTAAAACACAATCTCATTCTACTGTACATGATTGGTTGTACAGTTGAATGACAATAAAGGGTGATTTAATTTATCTCTCTGACCGAGGGAAAACAGTGAAATTTAAAGGGACAAAGGATGACGGACTAATGGTCTGACATGACAACAGGGCATCTTATTTTTCTCTGACCTATTGAAAATGAATAACCAAAATTCAAAGTAAAAAAATATCATTTATGGTATTTACTTAGAGGAAATGATTAAAATATCAAAGAACACAAAGATGTTGCTTTTGATGAGTTTTTGGATTAAGTAATGAAAAGAAAACAAGTTCATGTTACTCCTTGAGTACTATAATGCTTAAAATTTTGCCGAGAGAAGGAACTCAGAAGGTTCCAGTCTGAGTTTCCCATTTAAACAATATATAGTATGTGGAATTTTTCCCTTTGATGAAATGGAATACGCTTAAGGGCTCGGTACAAGGTGGGAAGCACCTTGTGGAATTTAAACCAGCAAATTTCATCAATCAATCCTTTACTACTTATCCAGTCACATGGACAGCAGTCTAAGCAGAGCAGATGGACTGCTGCCCGGCTGACTTATCACTATGACCTTTTCGACAGATAATTAGGAAGAGTTCAAAAGATTTAACATGAGGAGAGAACAGATCTGTCCCACTCCAGCAAAAAGATTACAAAATAAGCTTAGGTCATTTTTCTAAATGTACAGGCAAAAAATGAAAAGTGAACCATTAGTAATACTAAACATTTTTTAATCAACAGTAGGATAAGCACTGAAAAAGTTAAAAGGACAAAAGTTGAATGACTATAACAGTAACACTTGCAAAAAATTTATGAGAAGACAAATTTGCACTCCTGTTTGTGTGATTTCTGATGCAAGGAGGGGGAGCCTATAGCTTCCCCTGATTTTTTTTTCAGGATGACCCCAGCATTGGACATTTGTGGTGGACAGGAGGACGGAGAGCGGTGTGGGGCAGACTGGCTGTGGCAAGGGGAACACGATGTTTGTCATCAATCTGAACATCAGGGTCATTGGCCGGGGGTGGTGGCAGCGTGAGGGGAGGAGGACCTCACAGAGGACAACAACAACATGTGACAAGCAGACCCGAAGCTAAGTAACACAAATGACATTGACAATGACATAATGCATATCAATACCTGACTTTGACTTTGAAAATGCAGTGTTTACCTGAAGTGACATTGCACGTCTGACAGTATCACATTTCAGAAATGTGACAGGGATAAGGAATAATTGCGTTGTATGATTTTGATGTGCTAAAGAGCAGGGCTGTGCTACTGGTGCTTGGCCTCGGCTGAGCTGGGCCTCAGGACTACAGACCACATCAAAATTTAGGAAGAAACATAGAAAATAAAGCACTCCTTGAGCAGAATTAAGCCAGATTCAAATTAAGCAATATGTCCACCTTTCCATTAACAGCAGGAGTGGGACATAACCTTTCACAAAGATGCACTAACACAAATTTAAACTGTCTGTGATCAACAGGACAGACAGATGTAGCCTTAATGAATAATTCAGAATTGGTTACAATAAATGCTAAATCACATTAAATCTGCACAGACAACTGGGTTAATTGTTCTAACTGAAATTTGCAAACTAGGTACAAGGGAGGACACTCACAAAAGAGGCATGATTACAGAATCCTCATTTTGAGGGTGTTATACTACTCACAAAGTTTCATCTAAATTAACCATGTGCCACACATATCAATGGCACATACTGTATCTTTGAGGGAAAGATTTCTTTCTTCTAGTAAAAAAAAAGGAAAAAAAAGGGACAATCCATCACGCTGTTCAAGTACGCCACAACTTTAATGCATGGGCATCTCCATGCCACAACAATTAATTAGCAAAAAATCCTCAGAAAAATAGATAATGAATAAAAATGATCAATAAATGATCGATAATATAGGAAAGAAAAAATATAGGTGAAACCGCTTGGTAATGGAACCACAACATTCAATAGGAGAAGTTAAATTTACATCAATAAATTTGCAGGTATTTAAGAAAATTATGTGCTGAAAAATATTTGCAGATTATTGTGAAAAAAATCCTAAGACTTTATAAGAAATACAGTAAAATTAAGAAGAGAAAAACAAATATATCATGTTTATAAGAAATAAAATAAGCTAATAAGGAAACAGAAAATCATGCAAATTTATGGGAAAAGTTCCAAATGTCTAAGGAAAGTCCAATGTATGCTGATGAAGCTTGCTGTAGGACTCAATTTAGAATCTACTACAAAGACAAAGCTGATTCTTACTCAATCATGTAATTAGTAAACAATGCTTTAGGGAGCTCAAAGCAAAAATAATTTGACCTTCCCTGCATAAACTTATTCTTTTCAAAACTTGCATGGATCTCATTGAGTTAAATAAGTGTGAAGGCAGAGGTGTTTTTTAGTAATATTTGACATACTTACTAAATAGACAAAGGCTTTCGCTTGCACTAATCCAAATACTGCTATGGATTGCAATAATCTAAATACTGCTATGGTAACACTGAAACCCTTAACCAAAACAATATCAAGATTTAAAATAGCTGAAGTGATTCACTTAGATAATGGAATACATTTAATGGAATACACTTTGTAAATCAAATCATATCACATCTAGGTACAGTACCCAAATTGTTAGTACCCAACATTTACCTAGGAAATCATTTAGCTTACCATCAGCAATCTATAGGATCAGCATAATGCACAGATAGAACAAGCTGCTCTCATTCCTGGGTGAGCTGACGCTGACTAGGGCTGTCGAGTGCCAGGCAGAAACACTGCAGGCTGTGCAAGGCTCCGCTTGGAGTCGCGGACTGGGTTCAGGCTGGGGGGGAGGTGAGGTCCAGGCGGGTGACGAAGAAGTGGAAGATGGAGCGGTACCAGGGTTGGCTGCAGGTGACAGATGTGCGGCATGATGGTTATCTTCTGCTGTCGGATGGCTTGTGGTGCCATCCTAATGAGCTACGACGTGCCCCGAGGAAGACAGAAAGGCATGGCCCCAGACCATTGGAGTGCCCGGAGGTGTGGAGGAGAAGATGCTTCGGGATTGAGGCGACCAACTGTGGTCTGGGAAGCGGACTGCCTTTGGGGCGGACTGATAGTGATGGGTCTGGGGGAGCCATGGGCCATCCTCACTAAGTCATGGGTGGGTTGTGAATTGTTATGTTGTGCTTTATTGTTAGTGGTTATCATGTATTTATGGTTCTGAGATTACTTTGTATTTTGTAGTTAGGAGACACGGCAGCATTTTCTTTAAAATGATATCTGGACTTTTATGTAACATAGGCGGCAGAATAATCTGCCTCACCGTGTGGGGGGTAGGACGGCAGTCTACCCATCCCCCTTAATTTTAGTTCTTTTGGTATGAATGTCATAGGCCCCTTTTGGTGATTTTGGTTTAATTATGTTTAGCGGATGATTCGGTTTTCAAATTGGGGTGGGCTGATTGTGTGTGTGTTTTGGATTTTTTTTTTTGGGGGGGGTATTATGTAGATATTGTTCATATATGTTGCTACACTGTTGGAGTTTTTATTTGTGTGGCACGGGATGGTGGCTCCGCCTTCCAGTTTCACCAGCCCTGGCTGTATAAGAGGGGCTGCAGGTAGGGGGCGGTCTCTTTCGCCTTACCTCTGTCAGCGGCTGCATGCACGGCAGGTGCACTGAGATCCAGTAGTATAATAAAGAAGTGTTCAGCTCCACTCCTGGTGTCATCCATGTGTATGAGTTACGACATAACACTGTGAAATGGATTTTGCACACACTGTATGTGAATAAGGGCTTGTTTACAAATTCTGTGGTCATCGATAAGTACTGCTCACCAGACCTGGAGCTGATGGCAGTTTGTCTGCCATGGGAGTTTTCTGTTGTCATGTCACCCAATGACTGTCTGTGGCCCTCCATTGTGCCGTCAGCCTCCACCCCCTCTGGTGGTCAAGGTTTTTTTCAGTATGATCCAAAGTCTGAGATAGGAGTAAATTTACGCATCTAATTTGCATAATGCCACGGCAGCCATATCAAATTACATAACTTTCAGTCAAATGCAGACTTTGGACATATTTACACAAAGGATTTTTTTTTTAAATTGTTTTTTGTTTTGGATTTTTTGTTATCTTATCTTTAAAGTATATGAACCAGAAAATCAGTACAATGTAAACAAAGAAATTCATCATTTACTGCTGTGGCCCTCTGTTGTGCCATCAGCCTCCACCCCCTCTGGTGGTCAAGGTTTTTTCAAGAAAATGTTAAGTTCAGATGTCAGAGATTTCCAAAGCTATAACTTGAAAGTGGTAAGAGATAATGGCTTACTCTTAATTAGAAAGATGTAGAATATGATCCAAAGTTTGAGATAGGAGTAAATTTACGCATCTAATTTGCATAATACAACGGCAGCCATATTGAATTACATAACTTTCAGTCAAAAGCGGACTTTGGACATATTTACACAAAGGATGGTTTTGGTTTTTGTCACCGTTTTTTGTTTCAGGTTTTTTGTTTTCTTATCTTCAAAGTAGATGAACCTGAAAATCCGTACAATGTGAACAAACAAAGAAATTTGTCACTTACCACTGGCCAGGCGGCTCACTTCGTCCATTTTCGCTTTCTCTCCCACATCCAGAAACTCTTCTTCTTTTGCTTTTATTCAGCTGGAATTTATCTAATATGACGACATGGAACCAGCGCGATTGTTCTGTCCAGTCATATGGCGCTGGGGTCGATGGCAGGTGAAAATTAACCAGCTTTGGCCGCTCTCTGTTATAACAAAATGTAGATATTTACCTTCATAAGCTAAGTAATCTCTTTTTGGAATAATAGTTGGCAAATTTGGGAGCAAATGCTTCCTCCGTGTTGTGATCAACATTCGTTTACAAACTCTTCTTCTGTGGTGTCCAGTAAGTGAGGTTTTGAGTGGTTATTTGGGAGACATTAGTCCTCCAAGGCAAGAGCAGTAAGTTATACATGTCTGCCACCTTGTAAGGTGTAATACTTAGTACAACTGGGGATTTTTGGCCATATCACATGACAGGCGCAGAACCGTGAAATCAAGACTTAAAAAGAATTAAGTGTGCAACACGAGGAGATAAACCACTAGACTGTATATATTCTAATATTATAAAGGGATACAGAGCCTCCCTCTCCTTGCACATTTGTCTGAAAATACATAACATGTATTTATTTTCATGTTAAGTTGTGGTAGTTGTTTTATTTTCCTTGGGGAATATGTCCATGCCAGTTAATCATCACTATAAGTCAAAGGAGATGTAAATAGGTGGGAAAAAAAATATGTAAATATATTGACATTGGCAAAAACTAGTTTTAAACTATCGGAATATCGGCTGTTAGCAAAAATTCTACTATTGAGCATTCCTACTCCAAACTACAGAAATTTTGCACTACCAGGGCTATTCAATTACAAAATCAGTTGGGCTGCAATTTGAAATCAAGACATGTAGAAATGTAACTGGGCTCCACACGTTCAGCGATCCGTTGAATATGACAAATTTCAAACCAACACAGCTCAGTATGATGAAAAATATGCACTTTTTATTCATTGTCTTGTGTAACCCAGTGCTAGAAACGTGAATTAAATTATAAATATTGATACCGCTTTTAAAAAGAAAAACACCCATTTCACAATGGAAATAAATAATTTGAATATGAATATTTAAATAAATATATATATATATTGTATATATATATATATATATATATATATATATATATATATATATATATATATATATATATATATATTAAAAATATATTTATTGGAGCAGTTTGCCTCCACCTTTGAGAAGGAACTTGGTGTACCACAAGGAGGAGAATCTGCAAAGCAGAAGTGGGAAGAGCTGCGAAACACCATCTACCGCACAGCCTTGGCTACCTTTGGGAGGAAGACCTCGAAGTCACAGGACTGGTTTGATGCCAAGTTGACCGAGATGACCCCCGTCATTGAAGCCAAGCGCTCAGCACTTGCTGAGTACAAGAAGTACCCAAACGAGAAGAATCTCCAGATTCTCAGGGCTGCGAGAAGCAAAGTTCAGCAGACTGCTCGGCGCTGTGCCAACGAGTACTGGACTCAGCTCAGCCAAGACATTCAAACCGCTGCCATAACAGGGAACATCCGTGGTATGTACGATGGCATCAAGAAAGCACTTGGTCCGGCACAGAGCAAGACGGCCCCCCTCAAATCTTCCACTGGGGAGATGATCACAGAGAAGAACAAGCAGATGGAGAGATGGGTGGAACACTACTCCGACCTCTACTCTAGACAGAACACCGTGACACCGTCAGCCCTTGATGCCATCGACTGCCTGCCATCCATGGACGAACTTGACGCCGAGCCAACCATCGACGAACTCAGTAAGGCCATTGATAGCTTGGCCGCTGGCAAGGCACCCGGCAACGACGGCATACCCCCTGACCTGATCAAGCACTGCAAGACCGCCCTACTGCTGCCATTGCATGACGTCCTCTGCCAGTGCTGGAAGGAAGGTGCCGTACCACAGGACATGAGGGACGCCAAGATCATCACCCTCTACAAAAACAAAGGGGAGAGAAGTGACTGCAACAACTACAGGGGCATTTCCCTCCTCAGCGTTGTTGGCAAAGTCTACGCACGAGTTGTTCTCATTCGTCTACAGAAGCTTGCCGAACGTCTCTACCCCGAGTCTCAGTGTGGCTTCCACGCTGAGCAATCGACGGTAGACATGATATTCTCCATCCGCCAACTCCAGGAGAAATGCAGAGAACAGAACTTGCCTCTGTACGTCGCCTTCATCGACCTCACCAAAGCGTTCGATCTGGTCAGCAGAGAGGGCCTTTTCAAGATCCTGCCAAAGATAGGATGCCCACCAAAGTTGCAAAGCCTCATCGAATCGTTTCACACCAACATGCAGGGGATAGTGCAGCACGATGGCAACGTCTCAGAGCCATTCAACATACGCAGCGGAGTGAAACAGGGCTGTGTACTTGCGCCAACCCTCTTTGGGATTTTCTTTGCTATGCTCCTGAGGCATGCCTTCGGCACAGCAACAGAGGGAATCTACCTGCACACAAGATCTGACGGCAGGCTTTTCAACCTTGCCCGCCTGAAAGCCAGAACCAAAGTACGCAAGGCTCTAATCAGAGACATGCTGTTCGCAGACGATGCTGCAGTCGCAACCCACACACAGCAGGAGCTTCAGACCCTGATGGACCGCTTCTCCCAGGCATGCAAGGACTTCGGGCTTACCATCAGCCTGAAGAAGACTAACGTCTTGGCGCAAGGCACGGAAGCACCACCAACCATCACCATTGATGACTACAAGCTGGAGGTCGTGAATCATTTCACGTACCTGGGGTCCACGATCAGCAACAACCTCTCCCTTGATACAGAGATCAACAAGAGGATTGGAAAATCAGCCTTCACACTCGCTCGCCTCACCACACGAGTGTGGGAGAATCCCAAACTCTCTGTCAAGACAAAAATGGCAGTGTACAACGCCTGTGTCATCAGCACACTGCTCTATGGGAGTGAGACGTGGACAACATACGCCCGGCAGGAAAAGAGACTGAACTCCTTCCACTTGCGCTGCATTTGCCACATCCTGGACATATCCTGGCAGGACAAAATGCCCAACACAGAAGTTCTGTCCCGCGCCGGCCTTCCCTCCATGTTCACTCTACTCAGGCAGCGCAGGCTCCGCTGGTTAGGCCACGTTCACCGTATGGAGGATGGCAGAATCCCCAAAGACGTCCTCTATGGAGAACTGGCAACTGGCAGGAGAGACGTTGGCCGCCCACAGCTGCGCTTTAGAGACGTCTGCAAGAGAGACATAAAGGCCCTGGATATCAACACAGAGCGCTGGGAGGACCTTGCAACGGACCGCTCCAAATGGAGAGGCACCCTGACTAGACAGCTCAAGGTGGGTGAAGAGAGACTGACTGCTGCAGCAGATGAAAAAAGGACCCGCAGGAAGAACCGCCACAGACCCAGCAGCATGGAGACCACCCACAAGTGCGACCTGTGTGACAGGGACTGTCATTCGCGCATCGGCCTGTTCAGCCACAGGCGGTGCTGTTCCAGCAGAGTAGACGTTTAGGATTCTCTTCCATGGTCATCATAGACCGACGGAGGCCGACGATATATTCATAAATAGTTAGGAACATTTTCTAGAAAGTTCTGATGAAGTTCCTAATATGTTTGTTGGAATTTTGAGCAACCAATGGCTGCGCCGTTTGGTGATGGCGTCAGCCAATGGGTTAAGCGCTCTCTCTCTGGGTCTGGGTATGACTTGCAATTTTTGGCTCAGTCATGTCAGACGCCGAAAGCCACCGACCGAGAGAGAGACGGTCCTTGATGAGATGAAGGCGCTAGCGTACTAGCCACAGATTTTGCTTGGATAAAACTTTGAAATTGATTGGGATCCAAAGGCTGTGAACTCACGTTGAGCGCGAGAACCCCCATGATGCACGAGCCACTTAGCATGGTCAGGTTTTTTTTCTGGGTTCAGAGGACTGTGGATTCTCCAGATCTGGATGGCGAGCCGAAGCCCAAATCTAACCCCTGGTAGAGGTGATCCCACTGATCACCTGGAATGAACACTAGAGAACTGTACACACTGTAAATATATTTGGAGTATTTTATTTTTTTTATTATTGTTACAGTGCTGTGTTTTTGTTTATGTATACACATTTGTAAAAAGAAATATACATAGTTGCAAGTTCTATATATCGGTGTTGTGTCATCTGTTGTTATGTCCTCCAGGCTCCTACGAACCTGTAATAGGTCTGATCTGGCCCAATTATCCCTTTTGTCCAGGTAGTAAAGTTAAGGTAACTACACTGCCATAACACAACACTACCAAAAAGGGTACTACACCTAAAGTAAGTAGGTGTTACCCTGTTACACAAAAAATCTGGCGAGCGCAGCCAGGAACCTGGAGCGTTGCGACAACAGATGTAGATTCTGTTTAGACCCCTGACCAAACAGTTCATATACTGTCAAAATTGATTTTGTGTGAAAAATATGGTGTTAAAGTCCCTAATGCAGTCATTGTCAGTGGTGTTGTTGACAAAGAAAGAGACACAGACATTTTTGAGTTCCTAGAGCAACATGACACTATCCGTAGGGTGCTTAGCATTAATGATAACTCATCTGACTTTGACAAAAGTCATATTGTAGAGTTCGAGTCTGGATTAACCATTGAAGCATTAGCACCTACGTTGCTGTGCTCCTTTCCATCCACTGACAATCCTGAGGTTAAGTACTGCATTCAAGCTCTAACTGATGTCTACACTAAAACTGTAGGGGGCAGTGTTACTGAGGCTTATCTTAGCAACCTGAGGGGTTTAGCTAAGTTAAGTGGAAAGGTTTTGAAGAGGTGTTGCGGGAGGTTATGTCCACAATAGGAAAGTCTATTGAAGCTGCTGAGACAGCTAAAATGGTTTCTGTCGATGTTGATCCTGCTTCCCTTACTGTAGAACCCACACAAAGTGGAGTCTCTCCTCCACTCCAAGCTGAAGTACCTTGCACCCCTAAAACCACTCAAGCACTCTTCCAAAGCCCTCTTAGACCAAACTTAACACCTCAAATGTTGAGTCCAGCTGATTTTAACCCACCTGAGGTTCAGAAAATCGTAGTCGAGCATGTCATTAAAAATGCAGAGAAACCGTCAAACTCCCATTCCTCTTTGAGAATCAGAGCTTTCTCTGGCAAAATGCTAAGACTGTATACTGAAGCTGACTATGAAACATGGCGTTCACATGTTGACTTGATGATGGAAGATACTTCCTTGACTGACTTGGAAAAATCTCGCAAGATCTTTGAAAGTCTTGCTCCTGCGTCCGATGTTATTCGCCCTCTTGGGTCTGAAGCCACCACTGCCGACTATCTTTGTTGGACTCAGCTTTCGGGACTGTTGAAGACGGTGAGGAACTGCTTGTGCGATTCATGAACACTTTCCAAGATTATGGAGAAAAACCCTCTGCATATCTGCATCGTTTGCAGGTGGCGCTCAATCTCACAGTGCGTAGAGGCGGTCTAGAGCCACAAGAAGTGGACAAACAGCTTTTCAAGCAGTTTAACAGAGGCTGTTGGGATGATAATCTGCTAAAGGAGCTACAGCTGAAACTAAAAGATAAACATCCACCTGCGTATGCAGAGTTATTGCTTCACCTTCGCACTGTTGAAAACAGACAAGAAGTTAAAAACGCACGCATGAAAAAACACTTGGGCGCCACAAAACCAAAAGCAGCCTCCTACAAACAAACAGTCACCGAAACAAGTACAAATAGTGAAGTAGAGTCTGACAGTCTGAAAGAACTGATAAAGCAAGTCACTGATTTAAAAAGCCAATTAGCTGCTGTCGTGAAACAAAAGAAACAAGCACCACCGAAGAAAGACCCAACTAAGAAATCTGGAAATAAAAAACCTGACCATGCCAAACCTGAAAACTTACCTTCATCCAGCCGTCCCAATACTAGGCCCAAACCATGGTATTGCTTCTGCTGTGGTGAAGATGGGCATATTGTAGCCACTTGTGAGTCAGAGCCAAACCCTGCACTTGTAGCTGCAAAACGCAAAGAACTAAGAGTAAAAAGACAGATTTGGGACAGTCGGAACCCCACATCCTCTTTAAAACTGAAGTCCACCCCTGTCGCAGGACAAACAGAGGCTAGTTCAGAGATGACTCGTCCCAAACCAAAAGCTCCATTCAAGACATGTGCTAAACTGAAGTCACACTACAAAACAGACTCCTTTAACTTTCCTAATGGTCTAATTGGTACCAAAAGTACAGCCCAAGTGAAAGTGAATGGCTGTACTGTGAGCTGTTTGTTAGATACAGGCTCCCAGGTGACTACTGTCCCTGAGTCCTATTACAGACAGTACTTATCCAACTATGAGATTAAGCCACTTTTTGAGCTGTTAGAAGTGGAGGGAGCTAACGGTCAGAGTGTACCTTATTTAGGCTACATTGAAATGCATGTCACTTTCCCAAAAGACTTTCTTGGTATTGAAGCCAAAGTGCCAACACTTGCCTTAGTGGTTCCCGATGTACGTGCAGCTGATCAGTCCTTAGTGTTAATAGGGACAAACACATTAGATGGACTTTACGAGCTGTACTCTGATGTATGTTCTGAACTGCAGCCAACCATGTCACTTGGTTATAAGGCAGTGTTAAAAGTCCTTGAGCTACGGTACAGACAGTCCAAAGACACTAGCCTTGGTTTAGTGACCATGCGCAACAAAGAGCCACAGTTAGTTCCTGCAGGCCAAACAGTTGTTCTAGATGGTGCTGTAGCTGTATCAGCTGGCTACAGTGAAAAATCTGTCTTGTTAGAACACCCGTTAATGTCAGCCTTACCTGGTGGTATCCTGGTAAAACCATGTCTCATAGACTTACCTGAAAGAGCACCTTACCTTGTTCCAGTTGTACTCACCAATGAGTCGAAACATGACGTGACAATCCCTCAGAAGTGTGTCATTGGAGAAATTTGTGCATATCAACGAGTCCTATCGCAAGAACACTCCGTGAAAGTTACAAAGTCCAAAACTGAACCAAAGTCCACTCTGAAGTTCAACTTTGACTCTTCCCCCATTAGCGCTGAATGGAAAGAGCGCCTAACAGAAAGACTCAGTCAAATGCCCGAAGCATTTGCACAAACCGATCTTGACTTTGGCAAAACAGATCAAGTGAAACACACAATCAAATTATCAGATGAAACACCGTTCAAACACAGAGCACGTCCCATACATCCAAATGACCTGGAAGCGGTCCGTAAGCATTTCAAAGAACTCCAACAAGCAAGTGTAACCGGGTCATATTTATGGATCTTTGTTGATTTGATTTGCGTTTAAATATTTTGATTTGAACTTGGCTCAACAGGAAGTGACTTCAGGGTGTGGGCGGGATATGCCAGGTAGAGGATTTTGAATATCTGGGTTTTTTCAGTTGGGAAAACGGTTCAGGAGACCGGATTTGAAAAGCAAGCAAGACGAGGAATAATCTTCATAAAGAAACGTTGTAAGTTCACCAATGCAGTTAAAATATATTGTTACTCTTAACGAACACGGTGAATTATGCCGAGGAGGATGTAATAAAGTCGGCCTAGTAACAGATAAGACGTAGATTGACCTACAGATTTGCTGCCTGACTAGCATGGTATACCGTGGCTGAACATAGTGCCTATCCAAGAGGATATAGTTAAAATATCAGGCTATGTACGATGTAAGCATGAGTGTAAATGTAAAAGTGTGTTGTTTGCTACTCTGGTCACAATGTTATGATGTGTTTTTTTGTTTTACACGGTGACGAGTACTGAAACATTTTATACTGTCAATCAAACCAGGGAGACTCGGGTGTCCTGTGAAGATCAGTCAGTGATCACGCGCTGGTGTGGCGTCGTGTGTATGTTGTAAGTGAAAAGCTTTTCTTGTTAAGTTTTGAGCATATTTGGAGTGTGAACTTAAGGTTTGTGGTGTACTAAAGCTATTATGTACCTTTCTCATTTCCAGTATCACCACTACCGTTTGTACGGACTTATGTGGGGTCATTAGTTTACTGAGCGTTTTATCAGATTGTATTTTTCTTTGTTAGTAATCCACCATTTTGTTTAAGGTCCGCCTCCTGTGTGTTTGAGGCAGTACAGACTGTAACACAAACGTGAGAGTTATATACAAAGAGACATTTTGTACATTTCATTTTATTTTATTTACCTTTAAAAATTTTTGTAAATCTTTTCATTCTGAAGCGTGCTGCTCTTTATTTTCTATATATCAGATTAAACCCATAAAATACATTTGTTGTTCAGTGTGTATTATTTCCCGGTAACATATGCAAGCCGTAGGCTCAGAAATGCAGAGAGGAATGACAGAAATTATAGCAGTATGAAATTAGAACTTCTAGCTCTGAAATGGGCAATATCAGAAAAATTCAGAGGCTACCTATTAGGTTCTAAATTCACGGTCCTTACTGATAACAATCCTTTGTGTCATCTCAACACTGCTAGATTAGGAGCACTAGAACAGCGATGGGTGGCTCAGTTAGCAGTGTTTGATTTTGATGTTCAGTATCGGCCTGGCCGGTCTAACCGGGCTGCTGATGCATTATCTAGGCACCCGTTTGCAGGGGAGCAGGAACCAATGTCGGACGACATGGATTATGATGGGTGTGTGGCTATCTGCAATGTGATACAGAAAGGGACAACACTTGGCACTGAGCTAACAAGTGCTGGTCTTGAGAGTTGCAAGATTAGGCAAATGCGGGCGAACGAAGAGGGAGATGGTTCCGGTTCTGGAGCCCAGGGTAATACTCCTACCTTACCTGGCTACTCAAAAGAGGAATTAAGGGAATTTCAGGGGCAGGATCCAGTACTGGGAGTTTTTAGAAGGTTTTGGGACGGCAAAAGTAAACCTAACTTTCAGGAGAGGAAAGACCTTGAAAAACAAGTGCTCTCTTTATTGAAACATTGGCCATATATTCAGGAGAAGGAGGGACTGCTTTATCGGGTGATTGAGGATGTGAGGTATGGGGAACGTTTTCAACTACTAGTGCCAGGCTGTTTAAAGTCTCAGGTGTTAGAGAGTGTGCATGACTCGATGGGGCACCAAGGCATTGAGCGTACCCTGGAATTGCTACGACAAAGATGTTTTTGGGTAGGGATTCATGAGGATGCCAAACAGTGGATAAAGAAATGTGAACGCTGTGTGTTAACAAAAATGCCAAATCCCAAGATTCACCCCCTCCATGAAATCATTTCTAGCTAGTAGGCCCTTAGAGGTAGTCGCAGTTGATTTTACTCTTCTAGAACCCTCTAGCGATGGTAGAGAAAATGTTCTAGTGATCACCGATGTGTTTACAAAGTTTACGCAGGCTTTCCCAACACATGATCAAAAAGCTGACACAACAGCCAAGGTTCTGCTGCGAGAGTGGTTTCTCAAGTATGGTGTCCCTGAGTGTTTGCATTCGGACCAGGGCCGGAATTTTGAAAGCGAGGTGATCTCAGAACTCTGCAAGTTGTATGGTGTAAAAAAAAGTAGTACAACCCCCCATCATCCTACTGGGAATGCCCAATGTGAACGTTTTAATAGGACGTTGCATGAACTCTTGCGCACCCTCCCGCCTGAGAAAAAACGCAGATGGCCAGAGTATGTGCCAGAGTTAGTCTATGCGTACAATGTTACCCCGGATTCAACAACAGGCTACTCCCCTTACTACCTTCTGTTTGGTGTGGACCCACACCTTCCTGTTGATGCCCTTTTAGGACAGGAGTCCACTGTAGAGCCCAGTCACGACTGGCTGGCGATCCACCAAAGGTGTCTGAATGATGCTCATGCCAGGGCCAAAGAGTACTGTGAACAGAAAGCTGCTGAACGCATTTCAATGCATAACGAGAAGGTGTACTGTCCCCCTATTGAGCTAGGTCAGATTGTGTATGTCAGAAACCGGCCCCCAGGCAGAAACAAAATTCAAGATGCTTGGAAACCCATTCCCCACCGTGTGGTGCAGATTCAAGGAACTACATACACGGTAGAACCTGTAGAAGGAGGACCGACAAAAAGAGTTAACAGAGTTGACATCAGACCATATGCGTCCCCACCCGTCTTCAGGTCACAACCGAGTAGCCAGTGTCTTAGAAAGTCCCCAGAGTCCCCGCCGGAGGACAGTTTAAATTCAGAGGACCCTACCGATGGTTTAGTTTTGGAAGAAGTGAGTGCTCTTAGTCCCATCCGTAACCCAGCTCACACTGATGGTCAGGTCAGGATCCCTAGCAGTGAGAATAGTGCAGAAGGTAGCATCAATGGTGAGTCAGAGCAGGATGATGAATTTCCTGAACCAGAATCTGAGGTAGACTCACAAGAAACACGGTCTGATACAGAAGATGAAGCCATGCCTGAACCTGTTCCCTTTCCCCGCAGGAGTCAAAGGTCAACAGCAGGCCAGCACTCAAACCCGTACCATGAGCCAAAGTCAGTTTTGGATCCCAGTTCTTCAGCTATAATCGCTCAGATTTTTGCAAACTTAGGCATGGTCTTGTTTAGAGAAGCTGTGAGGGAAATCAAAAACTCATTTGTAGTCACCGAGGCCGTTGACTTGTAAGCAGGGGAGAATGTAACCGGGTCATATTTATGGATCTTTGTTGATTTGATTTGCGTTTAAATATTTTGATTTGAACTTGACTCAACAGGAAGTGACTTCAGGGTGTGGGCGGGATATGCCAGGTAGAGGATTTTGAATATCTGGGTTTTTTCGGTTGGGAAAACGGTTCAGGAGACCGGATTTGAAAAGCAAGCAAGACGAGGAATAATCTTCATAAAGAAACGTTGTATGTTCACCAATGCAGTTAAAATATATTGTTACTCTTAACGAACACGGTGAATTATGCCGAGGAGGATGTAATAAAGTCGGCCTAGTAACAGATAAGACGTAGATTGACCTACAGATTTGCTGCCTGACTAGCATGGTATACCGTGGCTGAACATAGTGCCTATCCAAGAGGATATAGTTAAAATATCAGGCTATGTATGATGTAAGCATGAGTGTAAATGTAAAAGTGTGTTGTTTGCTACTCTGGTCACAATGTTATGATGTGTTTTTTTGTTTTACACGGTGATGAGTACTGAAACATTTTATACTGTCAATCAAACCAGGGAGACTCGGGTGTCCTGTGAAGATCAGTCAGTGATCACGCGCTGGTGTGGCGTCGTGTGTATGTTGTAAGTGAAAAGCTTTTCTTGTTAAGTTTTGAGCATATTTGGAGTGTGAACTTAAGGTTTGTGGTGTACTAAAGCTATTATGTACCTTTCTCATTTCCAGTATCACCACTACCGTTTGTACGGACTTATTTGGGGTCATTAGTTTACTGAACGTTTTATCAGATTGTATTTTTCTTTGTTAGTAATCCACCATTTTGTTTAAGATCCGCCTCCTGTGTGTTTGAGGCAGTACAGACTGTAACACAAACGTGAGAGTTATATACAAAGAGACATTTTGTACATTTCATTTTATTTTATTTACCTTTAAAAATTTTTGTAAATCTTTTCATTCTGAAGCGTGCTGCTCTTTATTTTCTATATATCAGATAAAACCCATAAAATACATTTGTTGTTCAGTGTGTATTATTTCCCGGCAACACAAGCGTGATAAGAGAGTCCACTTCCCCATTTTCTTCGCTTATTGTAGTGGTGCGAAAGAAAAATGGCGATGTCCGCCTTTGTATTGATTACAGGAAGCTTAACATGCAGACTGTAAAAGATGCTTACGCCCTCCCCAACTTGGAGGAAACGTTTTCCACCTTGACCGGTTCGCAGTGGTTCTCCGTCCTCGATTTAAAGTTGGGGTACTACCAAATTGAGGTAGAGGAGCTGGACAAACCAAAGACAGCGTTTGTATGTCCCATGGGCTTTTGGGAATTCAATAGAATGCCCCAAGGTATTACAAACGCCCCCAGCATATTCCAGCGCCTCATGGAGAAATGTATGGGCGACATGAATCTGCATGAGGTGATTGTGTTCCTCGATGACATCATTGTATTCTCCAAGACGCCCGAAGAACATGAGGCTCGCTTAATGAAAGTTCTTAATCGCCTAAAAGAGCACGGGCTTAAACTCTCCCCTGAGAAATGCAGATTTTTTCAAACTTCTGTCAGATACCTCGGTCACATTGTGTCCAGTAAAGGAGTTGAGACTGACCCCGAAAAAGTGAAAGCCTTAAGTACCTGGCCTGTGCCCCGTGATCTCAAACAGCTCCGCTCGTTCTTAGGCTTTTCAGGGTACTATAGGCGGTTCATTAAGAACTATTCCAGCATCGTTAAGCCCCTCACTGACTTAACAGCAGGCTACCCTCCTTTGCGCAAAAGCACAAAGCCCAAAGCTAAGCCTGCCCAGTACCACGACCCAAAGACACCGTTTGGCGAGCGATGGACTTCTTCCTGTGATCTTGCATTCAAAACCATCATTGAAAAGCTCAGTGTTGCGCCTGTCCTGGGTTTCGCTGACCCTCAGTTGCCATATACACTCCATACTGACGCCAGCACTACAGGGCTTGGCACCACCCTCTATCAAGAGCAGGAGGGCCAGACTAGGGTCATAGCTTATGCAAGCCGGGGGTTGTCTAGAAGTGAGTCCCATTACCCCACCCATAAATTAGAATTTTTAGCTCTAAAGTGGGCAGTAATGGAGAAGTTCGCAGACTATTTATATGGCAATCACTTTACTGTCGTGACAGACAGTAACCCCCTGACGTACATCTTAACTACTGCTAAGATGGATGCCATGAGTTATAGGTGGCTAGCTGCTCTGTCGACGTTTAACTTTAAGCTCCAATACAGAGCAGGCAAGCTTAACTCAGATGCAGATGGCCTCTCTAGACGGCCACATGGCGAGTTACTCAATGACGCAGTGTCCCAAAAGGAGTTCGACCGCATACAGCAGTTCACTCAAACTCACTTGTCTCTTCCTGATAGCAGTTTAAGTTCCGAGGTAGTGTCTGCTATATGTGAAAAACACCTTGTCTGTAGCTCTCCAGACAACACCTTCCCTTTGGTTCACTCATTAGCCCTCTCTGTAGCCGCCATTCCAGATGGCTATGCCAATGAAAATGACTGTGGTGGTCTTCCAGTTGTACTCTACATGACTCCTGAACAGAATCAGAATCAGAATCAGAATCAGATTTATTGCCATTGTTCATGTAGTACACAAACTAGGAATTTGTCTCGGTGCAATGCTGCAACATTAAACATGATAAAAATAAAAGATAGAAATAAAAAACTATACATGCAATAAAATGTAGAATATGAATGGGTAATATTAGTCAAAGCAATTTTTAAATATATTAGCGAGCAGCAGATATTGTGGAGTACCACATAGTGCAGTCGGTAATGCAAAAAGAAAACAGTAATGATTGACATGAGTCTGGTTGAGCTGCTGTACATAGTGCACGAGTCAATAAGTCACTTAGTGTTCAGCAGTCTGATGGCAGAGGGGAAGAAGCTGTTCATATGATGGGAGGTTTTAGTCTGAATGGACCGAAGTCTTCTACCTGAGGGGAGGGGGGCAAACAGAACGTGACCAGGGTGTGAAGGATCGGCTATGATCTGGCCTGCACGCCTCCGGGTCCTGGAGATGTACAGGTCCTGGAGGGATGGGAGCTTGCAGCCGATCACCTTCTCAGCAGCGCGCACGACGCGCTGCAGCCTTAGTCTGTCCCTGGCAGTGGCTCCTGCGTACCACACGGTTATGGAGGTGGTGAGGATGGACTCGATGATGGCCGTGTAGAACTGCACCAACATCTTGGTGGGTAGCTTGAGCTTCCTCAGCTGCCGCAGGAAGAACATCCTCTGCTGGGCCTTTTTGATGAGGGAGCTGATGGTCGGCTCCCACTTGAGGTCCCGGGTGATGGTGGTGCCCAGGAAGCGGAAGGAATCTGCAGTGGTGATGGGAGAGCCTGTGAGGGTGAGGGGGGGCAGAGGGGTTGTGACTTTCCTGAAGTCCACGATCATCTCCACTGTCTTCAGAGCGTTCAGCTGCAGGTTGTTGTGGCTGCACCAGGACGTCAGCTGGGCCACCTCTCTCCTGTAGACGGACTCGTCGCCGTTGGAGATGAGCCCGATGAGGGTGGTGTTGTCCGCAAACTTGATCAGCTTGACAGACTGGTGGCTGGAGGTGCAGGAGTTGGTATAAAGGGAGAAGAGTAGGGGGGAAAGTACACAGCCCTGGGGTGATCTGGTGCTGATGCTAACAGAGTCTGAGACAGTCTTTCCCAGCCGCACATGCTGCCTCTGGTCCGTCAGGAAGTCGGTGATCCACCTGCAGAGGGAGTCAGGCACGTTGAGCAGGGACAGCTTGTCCCGGAGCAGAGCGGGGTGGATGGTGTTGAATGCAGAGCTGAAGTCCACAAACAGGATCCTGGCGTAGGTTCCCGGGGAGTCCAGGTGCTGCAGGATGGAGTGGAGGGCCAGGTTGACTGCGTCGTCCACAGACCTGTTGGCTCGGTAGGCAAACTGCAGCGGGTCCAGGAAGGGAGTGGTGATGGACTTGAGGTGGGGCAGGACCAGGCGCTCAAAGGACTTCATGACTACAGAGGTGAGCGCTACAGGCCTGTAGTCGTTAAGTTCAGTGATCCGTGGCTTCTTGGGGACAGGGATGATGGTGGAGGTTTTGAGGCAGGTCGGCACGTGGCATAACTTCAGGGAGGTGTTAAAAATGTCTGTGAAGACAGGATCAAACAGATCAAAAACGAACAAAGAACTGACCCCTGTTTAAGAGAAGTGATTGCACAAATTGAAACTGGGCTAAAAGTTCTACCAACTGTACGAACTGAACTTCCTGACATCAACTTGTTACTCCGAGAGCTCAGTCAACTTGAAATGTGCAATAACATCCTTTGCCGCACTTGCCAAGACGGAGGAAATGTTACTTACCAGCTCGTCTTACCTGAACAGCTCCGCGATTCAGTCTTTCAAAGCCTCCACTGTGACATGGGCCATTTAGGCACAGAGCGTACTTTGGATCTCGCCAGAACAAGGTTCTATTGGCCTCGCATGGCGGCAGATATTGAAAAGAAGATCAAGACATGTAATCGCTGTGTAAGACGTAAAACCGCTCCAGAACAAGCTGCTCCGGTTGTCAACATCAAGTCCACCCGACCGCTCGAACTTGTCTGTATGGATTTCCTGTCCATTGAGCCCGATCAAAGTAATATAAAGGATGTGCTCGTGTTAACTGATCATTTCACGAAATATGCTATAGCCATCCCTACCAGCAATCAGAAAACTCAGACCGTTGCAAAGGCACTTTGGGACAACTTTATAGTCCACTACGGGATACCCGAACGGTTACATAGTGATCAGGGTCCCGATTTTGAGTCCCATATTATAAAAGAACTTTGCAAAATCATGGGCATTCGCAAAATCCGGACGACACCCTATCACCCCAGAGGTAACCCGGTAGAACGTTTCAATAGAACGTTATTGAGCATGCTGGGTACTCTGGAGGAAAAGAACAAATCTCATTTATCTTTTTTTTTTTTTTTCCTTTTTTTTTCCTTTGAAAGACAAAAGTAAAATAGAAAGATGTCTTTACCTTCTTTACATGTTTCAACTGCACTGCAGCCTTCATCAGAAGAGTCAGCTGATTGCTGCCAGGTGACATTTATCAGCTGATTTTCATAGGCGGGGCCAGCTCAGCAGATCTGTCAGATCCACCGAGCCGGCCCCGCCTCCCGCCGTCAGATGGTCTCTGGAGAATGTGGTCCCAGGTGTGAGAAAGCATAAAGGCCCCCTCATCTCGGTTCATGGTGTCTTTTCCCCGCTTTCTGATCTCTATTGCCTCCTTGATCCAACGTTTGTGTCTGTTGCTCTCCGATCCAATAATTTTTGTGTTGTCCCAGTCCATGATGTGATTATTTCTTTTGCAGTGGTCCGATATTGCTGATTTTAATGTTTCTTGTTCTGCTTTTTCTTTTTGTGATCTTGTGAGTCGTCCTTGCGTTTCCTTCTCACATTCCTTTTGGTGTTCTTTTTTTCTTGTGGTGAATAATCTTCCGGTTTCTCCAATGTAGGTTTTGTTGCATGATCTGCATGATATTTCATATAATACATTGCATTTATTGTCTTGTTCTATTCTGTCCTTGGGGTGTACTAATAACTGTCTTAATTTTTTGTGTGGTTTGACTGCTGTGTTTATTTTGTATTTTTTCATGATCCTTTGAATTGGTTCCGTGATCCCTCGTATGTATGGTATAGTTATGGTGTCCTTGTTTTTGATTTCAGCTTTTGTTCTATGTCTTGTGTCCTGTTTATTTTCTTTGTTTTTGACTTGCTGTTTCCCTTTGTTTATGGCCCATACTGGATATTGGCAGCGTATAAGTGCATGTTTTATGTGGTTTTCCTCTTCCTGTCTGTCTTCTTGTTCCGTGATGATGGTGGCTTGTTCATATAATGTCCTGACGACTGATAGCTTGTGTGCTGTGGGGTGTTCCGATGTCCAAAGTAGGTATTGATCTGTGTGGGTTGGTTTCCTGTAGACTGTGATTTTTATGCTGCCGTCCTCGTTGTGGTGGATTTTCATGTCCAGAAAGGCTATGGTGCCATTTTCCTCCTCTTCGTGTGTGAATTTTATGTTCCCCGTACTGTCTGTACTGTTCAGATGGTCAGTGAGTTCTTGTGTATGTCCTTTCCTTATTTTTTCCAGAATGTCATCTACGTATCTCTTCCAAAGGGTGGGTTTGCATATTGTGGGTGCTGTGTTGATGGCTTTATTTTCCAGATCCTCCATAAAAAAACTGCTCACGATGGCTGATAGTGGGTCTCCCATTGCAAATCCTTCTTTTTGTTTGTAGATTTTTCCTCTGAATTGAAAATAAGTGGATTTTGCAACAAACTGTAGTAATTTGGATATGTCATGGACTGTGAGGTTGGTGCGTCTTTTTAGGGTACTGTCCTTGTTGAGGCGTTCTTGCACTATATGTAGTGTGACGTCAATAGGAGTCTTTGTGAATAAAGAGATGACGTCATGTGAGATGAGGATCTCGTCTGATTCTATTTTTATGTCTTTGAGTTCTTGTGCCAGCTCTTCTGAATTTTTACAGTGAAAGTCTGATAGTCCAAGGAGGGGTTTGATGATTTCAGCTAGGACTTTTGATAAGTTGTATGTGACTGATCCAATGCTGTCTATTATTGGCCGCAGTGGGATATCCTTTTTATGTATTTTCGGTGTTCCATAAATCCGAGGGGTGATACTGGCTGTGGGGATCAGGTGATCATATGCGTCCTTTGTGATTTTATTGCTTTCTAATAGAGGTTTTAGAAGGGCTTTGAGCATTTTTTTCTTTTCTTCTGTCGGGTTTGTTTTAATGAAAAGATGATGGGGAAAAGACACCATGAACCGAGATGAGGGGGCCTTTATGCTTTCTCACACCTGGGACCACATTCTCCAGAGACCATCTGACGGCGGGAGGCGGGGCCGGCTTGGTGGATCTGACAGATCTACTGAGCTGGCCCCGCCTACGAAAATCAGCTGATAAATGTCACCTGGCAGCAATCAGCTGACTCTTCTGATGAAGGCTGCAGTGCAGTTGAAACATGTAAAGAAGGTAAAGACATCTTTCTATTTTACTTTTGTCTTTCAAAGGAAAAAAAAAAAAAAGGATAAATAATTAAAAGAAGACAAAATGAACCTGTTTGACGTAACAAATCTCATTGGCACAACTATGTGAAACCACTTGTACATGCGTACAATTGTATGAAGAATGACACTACTGGTTTTGCACCGTATGAGTTAATGTTCGGTCGTCAGCCGAGATTGCCCATCGACCTTGCATTTGGGATCCCGTTTCGCAACAAAAGTTTCAAGTCACATTCTCAGTACATTGAAAAGCTGAATACAACTCTACAAGAAAGCTACAAACCAGCAACAGAAAATGCTAACAAGATGGCTGAAAGAAACAAAACAAGATTTGATATGCGAGTGAAACCCTCCAAACTAGAACCAGCCGACAGAGTTTTGGTACGTGCAGTCCGCCGCAGAGGAAAGCACAAACTAGCAGACAGGTGGGAAGCTGAAATCCACATTGTGGTGAGCCAAGCAGGTGACTTGCCTGTGTACACTATAAAACCTGAGACAAAAGATGGTCCTGTTAGCACCGTTCACCGCGACCTCTTGCTTCCCTGTGGTTTTCTTGCCCCTGTTGAAGAAGAACCTGTCCAACCAAAATGGTTTTAAATGTGCCCTTGGCACATCAAACATGCATAAAAACATAATAACAGTGCTGGGGTTGAGCAAACCTGAAGTAGTAGAAATATTTTTCCTCTTGAACAACAAATAAATAGAATGAAAAAAAATCTGTAAATAAGCATTTTGGTCCCATCTTACTCAGGCATATCTCAAAGTGCATAAAAACTCAATGTGCACTGTTAGTAGCATTAACATTTGTTTCCTTTTTGAAACAAAACATACTACTTCCTGGTCATAGCTGACCTTGGCACATCACAAAGGGCATTTAGCAGAATAAAAAATGAGCTGTCAAACACTTCAGTGCACAAATCCCCCAAGAAAAGATTGATAACATTAACAAACATTGCACATCCACTATTGTGGTTTGTTTTGTTTTAAATCACCACATGTGTGAGTAGGAACTTCTTTTTACAACTACACATTCCTGTCATGAACCTCCTTGTGCGCTTTTACGGAGCACACAGAGGAGGAGAAGGAAGAATGTACTTACCTACAGGTCACACCAAACACATATTTATTGACACAAAATAGACAGACCCAAAATAACAGACTGCTTGGGTAAAACTTAGAGTCCTCCAGGACGCTCAGCTGGCATGGGAGAAGAAACTGGGCAACAGTGCCTAAGCGTAGCAGTTGTGCTGCAAGGGGAACACACTACCAACAAGCATAGCAGCACAACTGCAAACAGAAACACTAACAGCTCAACTCACATGCGCATGCGACGCATGCGCACGCAGCGACCGGCAGCTGGTGAAAAATTCCGTCGTCTGTGTGTGTGTTTTTATGTACTTTTATATGTTTTTACGAAATCCTCTGTGTCGTTTCTGTCCTGGAGTGTTTGTGGACTGTATGGCGAAGCGCTCCCTGGTTCCTACAACATGGACTTCCTCCCCTCTCTTGCATTGCTGCTACTTTTCCTCCGGCTCTTTGTCTATGAGGTAAACGCGTTCGGCACCATGGCGGGCAGAATACATTATTCCAGGGACATGTTGCTGCATTTAAACACGGTTCATGCAGCGGCTGTGATTGAGCCTAAGCCGCAACTGCCGGACTTTATTTTGAGAGACGGACATAGCGGTGAAAAGAGAGACGGCAGAAGGAAGCACGGAAGACGTAGCGGTGTGAAATTGCGCCTAAGGAGACGTCAGTTTGGTAACATTACTCTTCCTTCGATGATTTTTGGGAACGTACAGTCTCTGAGAAACAAGGTGGATGAAATTCAAGGGAATGTACGCTACCAGAAGGACTTTAAGAACTGCTGTGTCATGGCTTTCACGGAATCTTGGCTTACTGCGCATGACCGAGACGCAGACCTGTGGACTGACGGCTTTGGAGCCCCGCTGCGCTCGGATCAGCAGGAAGAGGTAACAGGGAAACGTCAGGGGGGCGGCGTATATTTATACATTAATAAGCAGTACTGCACATCTGTCACGGTCAGAGACCGCATCTGTACACCAGATGTGGAGCTGCTGTCTGTGTCACTACGCCCCTTTTATTTGCCTCGCGAGTTCCCCCAACTTTTCATCACAATTGTGCACATTCATCCGAGGGCAGACGCTGACTCCGCCTGTAGCACAATCTTTGATGTGATCCAGCAGCTGCAATCAATTTCTCCAGAAGCGCCAAACTTCATTCTTGGAGATTTCAACCATGTTTCTTTAAAGAAGACACTTAAAAACTTTTATCAGTATGTCTCCTGCCCAACCAGGTGAAAAAAGACATTGGACCTGTGCTATGGATCCATTGAGAGGGCCTATAAATTACTCCCCCTTCCTCCTTTAGGATCCTCAGATCACAACTGTGTACATTTGCTGCCCACATATAAAACTGCTCTCAGAAGAGGCAAGGTGGAGACGAGAGACATTGATGTGTGGACAGAAGATTCAGTGCACAGCCTCCAGGAATGCTTTGACTGTACAGACTGGTAGATGTTCACTGGTCCACTGGTCCCTTGTCCAGCGTAAATGCCCTGCGGAGAAGATTTGGACTCTTTGGTGGACGTCACATGCTCATACATGGCTTTCTGTAAAAATAAGATTGTTCCACGTAAACATGTCAAAATATATCCCAACAACAAACCATGGGTTACAAAATCAGTTAAATCCTGCTTACAGAGGAAAGCACTTGCCTTTAAACAGGGGTCTGTTTCTGAGCTACAGGTTGCCACAAAGGAGCTGAAGGCCGAAATTTTAAGAGCAAAACAGAATTATAAATCAGAGTTGGAAAGCAAGATGGCAGCAAAGAAACTTGGTTCAGCCTGGGCCAGTATGAAAACTATTGCAGGCCTTCAGAGCACAGAGCGCAGTAATCATGTGTTTTTAGATGGTTTTAATTCAGACACAGAGCTGGCTAATGCTCTTAATTGTTTTTATGGTCGTTTTGACTCCTTTGATTTTAGCACTGAAACCCAAGATTTGAAACAGAAACTCAAAGACAATCAACACTTTAATATTGAGGTGCAGGATGTTAAAAGGGAGTTCTGCGCTGTAAAAGTGAACAAAAGTCAGGGCCCTGATAACATATGTGGGCGCTTGGTAAAGTCCTGTGCACATGAACTGAGTCCTATATTTCATTACATTTTCAATAAGTCCTTACAGACACAACATGTGCCTAAGATCTGGAAAGAAGCCGTGGTTGTTCCCGTTCCAAAATCCAGCTGTCCTAAAACAGTAAACGACTTTAGACCAGTTGCTTTGACTTCAATTTTAATGAAAATTTTTGAAAAATTGGTCAGATGTGAGGTCCTAAAGCAGACTGAGCATGCATTGGATCCTTTGCAGTTTGCCTACAGGCCTCACAGAGGAGTGGAGGATGCCACTGTCACTCTGTTTAACATGCTTTTTAAACATCTGGATTTTAATGGGACACACGCCAGACTTTTATTTGTGGACTTTTCCTCCGCCTTCAATACAATCCAACCTCATATCTTAGTTGAAAGGCTCCTGCAGCAATTTGATTTGAGCAATAATCTGGTGGGTTGGATTCTGGATTTCTTAACCAACAGGACGCAGAGAGTAAGGGTCAATGGTACATTGTCGGACCTAAAGTGCTCTTCTACTGGCTCTCCTCAGGGGTGTGTGTTGTCACCACTACTCTTCATCCTGTACACAAACATGTGTCGGAGCAGACATGACAACAGACACATTACTAGAAAAGCACTCGGAGAGCACAGACCTCCGCCAAGCGCCGCAGTTCCCCCCATACAGTCTTCAGATTCCTTGATCATGAAAACATATGACAAGCAGTGGTTCAGTAGTTATTCACGAAAATGGCATTTTCCGTAATGGCGGCCACAGTTCCTCCCATACAGTGTTTGTGTGTACGTTTTCAGATTCCTTGACCATGAAAACATATGACTAGCAATTGGATTGACAATGATAGGATTAGTGGTTCAGTAGTTATTCTGGAAAATGGCATTTTCCATAATGGCGGCGACAGTTCCTCCCATACAGTGTTTGTGTGTATGTTTTCAGATTCCTTGACCATGAAAACATATGACTAGCAATGGGATTGACAATGATAGGATTAGTGGTTCAGTAGTTATTGAGGAAAATGGCATTTTCCGTAATGGCGGTTTAGCGCCACAGTTCCCCCCATACAGTGTTTGTGTGTACATTTTCAGATTCCTTGACCATGAAAACATATGACTAGCAATTGGATTCACCACAATTGGATTGACAATGATAGGATTAGTGGTTTAGTAGTCAGGAAAATGGCATTTTGCGTAATGGCGGTTTTCTTGTGGACGGTGATCCGGATCACCACCAAAATGTAATCATCTGTAGGATACCCCATTTCTGACAATCTGTGAAAATTTCATGAAAATCCGTCCATAACTTTTTGAGTTATCTTGCTAACAGACAAACAAACAAACCAACACCGATATCACATAACCTCCCCCTTTGCCGGAGGTAATAAAGTATGCTGATGACTCAGTCATTGTCAGTCTCCTCCAGGATGGTGAGAGTGGCCACGGCCCAGTAGTTGATGATTTTGTTCACTCGTGTGAGGATTCCTACCTGCAGCTGAATACGACAAAAACTAAAGACATGATTATTGACTTTAGGAGGAAAAATCCCAGGCACAAAGTCACCGTACTAAAAGGCCAGACCACCGAATGTGTACAATCCTACAAATATCTTGGGACGATTATTGATAGTAATTTAAAGTTTGAAGAGAACTGTGAAAAGGTGTGCAAAAAGGGTCAGCAACATTTGCATTGCATGAGAAAACTTGCACGCTTCCAAGTTGACCGAACCATAATGACAATGTTTTGTCGGGCTTTTATTGAATTTGTTTTATCCTTTTCTTTAGTGTCATGGTTTGGTCAGATAAAACTGAAACAGAGGAAATCCTTGGATCAGGTAGTTAGATGGTCCAGTCGTTTGCTTGGTGAGCTACAGCTGAGCCTGACATCCCTGTACACCAGACAAGTACAGAGGATGGCTACCTCCATTTTAAATGATGACTCCCACCCTTTGCACTTCCACTTTCAGCTTCTTCCCTCAAGACGGAGGTTTGCTGTCCCAAAAAGTAGAACCCAGCGCTACAAAAACAGCTTTGTCCCTGTTGCTGTCAAAGAGTTGAACAAGCTGTAAAAATATATTGCACATAATTTAGGTACCTATTTATTTACTCAATTTTATATTTACTTATTTTTGTAGGATGTCACTTGGGTTCTAAATATTTTATTGGGCTTTAGACCTTTGAGTTTTTAACCTCTTTGACTAGTTTTTAACTTTTAATATGATCCTTCTCTCTTACCTCTGGTTTTGATGGAGCCCTGAGTATTTTTATCATGTTTATAGTCAGCTTCATATGTGCCTGTGTTTGTGTCTATGTTGAATGTAATTTGTGGCTTGTATATATGGATGTCACCAGACTGCAAAACAAATCTACCTACGGGTACAAATAAAGTAACCTGAACCTGAACCGTGCAGGAACAGTCCGAGTCGTTCAAGCTGACGTGACTGTCACATGGCAAATAACGACCATGTGAACTAGTACAATGGTCCAGTGGTGTTTGACTGGCAAAGAGCTGCCTAAGTACAAACACTGCTGGCGTGACAAATTGGAAACACCTGGGCGAGGCGCAGGACAGAAAATTACCAGGGCGAACAGCTGACTGTCAGAGAGAGAAGGGGCATGGTTGGACAGGCGAATGTTAGACAAAGCCCTCCAGGAAGTGGGTCAAATGGCTGCCCAACAACTGCCAGCCAGAGCGGTGGCTACAGGCATGGAAAAGAAACAGCATACAGACATGAAAACAACGAGAAATCAAAAGATAACAAAACATAATAAACCCAATGCCTGAGCCACCAAGAATGGTCAGAACCGAGCCTACAGGAAATATGGGCTTGGTTTGTGACAGAGCCCATCCTTCAAGGGGTGGATTTTAGACACCCACGACAACATCATAAGGAAAGACCCCCCCCCCCCCACACACACACACCAACCCCAACAGGAACAACAACACGAACCCGGGAGGGAGGTAGGGGGAACAGGAAAGGAGGGAACACAATACCCCGCCCAGGGTCCACAATTAACCCCCCCAAGTCCAAAGACGTGGAGGCTTGGGAGGCCGCCCAGAGTCCCAGGCCCAGTAGGCAGTTCGGCGAACAGAGTCTGGTGGCCTGTCGGAAAACACAGGCCATCTGACCCAGAGATTCAGTCCCTCAGGTGGTTGGTAAGCGCTGTAAAGCCACCAGGGCCAGCGGGATGAAGCAGGAGGTGGCCTGCCCACCGGAAGGCTCACTGGTGGGTGACCAGACCATAGGGAGGGAACCCTCATGGCGTAGGACAGGGAGGAGAAGGGGGCCACGGCGTCCTCAGGCTGATCCACAGCACCCTCAGTGGTCCTGGCTTGGGACACAGCTGCACCCGCAGTGGACCCCAACCGGGCCGACGCTGCACCCGCGGTGGACCCCGACCGAGCCAACGCTACCTCCGTGGTGACCTCCGGCTGAGGCTCAGCAGCACCCATGGTGACCCATGGGTCACCCATGGTGACCTCCAGCTGTGACTCTGCAGCACCCATGGTAACCTCCGGCTGAGGCTCTGCAGCACCCGTGGTGGACCCCGATGACAGGCAAGATTCAATACTATTAGATGGAATAGAAAGAAAAAATACTTGCCTGTCATCCTGGTCGTTGAAGTTAGCAGCTGCAGGTAGCAGACAGTCATCCCTCTCCGTGTCCGCGGTGACGTGGACCCTCTGAAGACTTGTGGAGGAGCCGTCTCCACGACGACGGAGGTGGGCGTAGCCAGGGTGAGCTCAGTTGACCTCACGGCAGCAGGAGGGAAGAGGGCTGCTGGAGGTGAGGAAGGACTCTCCCGGTGTTTCCTAGCTGGATGACGCTGCTGTGGTGGAGCTGGGGTAACTGGAGCAGGAGTGGAGGGAATGGAGCCATTCCTCCGTGGAGCACGCCTCTGTGTGCACTGCGGTCCAGCGGGAGATGACTCCATCTTCAGCCCGGGGAACGAGTGCTGGAGCGTGGTGACTGTAGCCAGCAGTTCCGCGTACTGACAGTACCTCCAGAGGCCAGGATGCGCCTCCAGGATCCCCACTGCTCCATGAATGCTCAACCAATCCCTCTCGGGTCCACGGGTGGTGAGAAACTCATCCACATAACTCTGGATGAAGTCTGCTGCCAACTCCTCCTCCAGGCTTGGAGACCCTGCTGCCAATCCTCCTTTCCTTGGACGAGGCCGATGAGCCAGGGACATAATGCGCTCCAAACACAAATGGATAGAAAAAAGGAAAACAGTTCAAAAAGAAAAAGACAAATGTGTAGGTGACTCTGCTAAGTCCGGGCTGGCTGGACCACTCTGTCATGAACCTCCTCGTGTGCTTTTACGTAGCGCACAGAGGAGGAGAAGGAAGAATGGACTTAGGTGCAGGTCACACCAAACACACATTTATTGACACAAAATAGACAGACCCAAAATAACATAGACTGCTCGGGTAAAACTTAAAGTCCTCCAGGACGCTCGGCTGGCGTGGGAGAAGAAGCTGGACAACAGTGCCTAAGCATAGCAGTTGTGCTGTAAGAGGAAACGCTACCAACAAGCATAGCAGCACAACTGCAAACAGAAATGCTAACAGCTCTACTCACTGTGCAGGAACAGTCCGAGTCGTCCAAGTCTGCCAGCGAGCACACACACAAACAATCCTTCACCAACGTGACTGTCACACGGCGAATAACGACCGTGTGAACTAGTACAAGGGTCCAGCGGTGTTTGACTGGCAAAGAGCTGCCTAAGTGCAAACACCGCTGGCATGACAAATTGAAGATACCTGGGCGAGGCACGGGACAGAAAATTACCGGGGTGAACAGCTGACTGTCAGAGAGAGAGGGGGCATGGTCGGACAGGCGAATGTTAGACAGTGCCCATCAGGAAGTGGGTAAAACGGCAGCCCAACAACTGCTGGCCAGAGCGGTGGCTACAGGCATGGAAAAGAAACAGCACACAGACATGAAAACAACGAGAAATCAACAGATAACAAAACATAATAAACCCAATGCCTGAGCCACCAAGAATGGTCAGAGCCGAGCCTACAGGAAACACGGGCTCGGTTCGTGACACATTCCTGTTATGACTCCAGTGCGTTTTTAAGCAACGCATGAAGGAAAGAGACAAATCCACTCACAGGAGATGTTGTGTGCAATTTATTGTGCAAAACAAAAGGTAAACAGTTCAGCAACAACAGAAAATATCAAAAAGGCAAGGAGGCTTTAGGAAGCTCACGAGATGCTCCTCAGCTCAACAGTGAGTAAGCCCAGGGGACCCAAAGAGCTTCAGGCAGAACTGACAGCGGAGGAGGGCAGCCTGGACACCTGAGTGCTTCCGCGATGGGACTGGAAGCGGCGGGCACCGGAATACTCACTGGAGCCGGAGACCGAGATGTCCGTGGAGGGAATCCCAGAGCCAGCCTGCAAAAACAGAAAAAGAGGACAAAGATGTCATGCAGAGGGAAGCAGTACCATAAGCAGGCAGGGGGTCTAGTCATGTATACATCGAATGACTGGATAACACTGTGAGGCATACACAGATCCAACAATCATCCGGCAGTTCGCTCCCGTGGTTACAGGCCTAAAATAATGCCGGGAGTGAACGCTGGTGTGCATAATGATGGGAAAACATGTGAGTGTGTGCGTGTATGTGCATGTGTGCATGCATGAAATAATAATGACAGCTAGCTGGCAAAACCTGGCTGGAAAGGGGGCGTGGCTGTGAGCTGTCAAAGAGCCGGAAGACCTCAAGGCTCCCAAGGAGGTGCCTGATGGAAAAAAAGAGAATCAAAACACACTCCAGACAGGGCTGCCACCGTGCCATGAAGCTGGGATGGAAGTCCACCCCAGTTCATGACAGAGCCCCCCCTTAAGGAGTGGATGCCAGACACCCAAGTAACATCAAAAAAGAAAAAAGGGACCCCCCCCCCCCCCCATCCCGGAGGAAACCTCAAACAAACCAGGGTGAGCGGTGGGGGAAAACAGGTCAGGAGGGAAATAAAGAACCTAAACACCAATGAGAAAACAAAAATGAACTTGCCCCCAACCGCAAAACCCAGAACAACCCCCCTAAGACCCAAAAGTCCAAAAGTTCAGTGGGCCGACCAAAGTCCCAGGTCCACGAGGCGGAGAAAGGGCGCCGGTCAGGTGGTCTAAGTCCAGGACCAGACGGACCGCCCGGGCGAGCGGGTCTGGTGGCTGACCAGGAAAACTGGGACACCTCCCCCCACGGCACAGATTGCCGGGCAGACGACCAGGGTCCTTGAACCACCAGATCAAAAGAGGCGACCCGGGAGGCAACCCCCCCACAGAAAGACCCAACGTCGAATGAGGAGGCCAAGGAAGGGAAGCCCCGGCATCATTATCCAATGATGAGGGAGGAGCCCCCCTGCCCCCCATGGCACTAAGCTGGGAGACAGGTACACCCACGGTGGTCCCAGTCCGGGACAACGCTACACCTGCGGTGGACCCCGGCTGAAGCCCCGCTGCACCTGTGCAGGACCCCAGCTGGAGCTCTGCTGCACCCGTAGTGGAGCAGCTGACAGCGGGGGTAGCTGGAACCTCCGGTGGTGGATCTAGATCCTCGGTGGCCTCTGGCGGTGCTGACTCCTCCCCGATGACCCTGGGAGTAAGCTCAGAGATAGCAGAAAAGGGAGAGGGGTCAGGGTCGCCAGCAGTGGCAGAGTCCGGCAAGGCAGGCTCAGGTGTGGCAGGTGGCTGCACCCAGCCCTCCTCACTAATGGCCAGACAAGGATGCTCAGAAACAGGGGAAGGAGAAATAAACAAGAGCACTTGCCTGGACTCGGACTCCACCGCCGTCCAGGACTCCGACGATCCAGGGTGTGATGACTCAATCGGCTTGGGAGGTGCTGCATCCACGTCGGTCTTCATCGGGGAAGCTGGACCCTCATCGTTGTCAGCGAAATCTCCTGGTAGCTGTGGATCCTCTCTAGTGACCCTAGGAAGGAGCTCAGGGGTGACAGGAAAGGAACAGTGGTTAGGGTCGCCGGCAGCGATGGAGCCCAGCGAGGCGAGGTCAAATGCAGCTGAGGGCTGCACCCGACTCTCCTCACCAAGAGCCAGGCAAGATTGCTGCAACTCAGTAGGGAGAGCGACAAAAGAGAGCACTTGCCTGGACCCAAGTTCCAATGCTGTCCAGGACTCCGACGATCCCGATGACGACATCTTGGGCCCGTCCTCCAGGTTGTCCAGTTCGGGAGCTGACTCTGCTGTGGTGGCCCCCGCAGCAGGCATGATGGTGGTGACAGTCCTAGTTCCCCCAGGCAAATTCCCCCACGCAGGTAGTTTCTCCAGCGTGGGGGCTGGGGGTCCACTCTGTGCTGGGTCTGGACCATGATCTTCCAAAGTCACAAGCTCCTCCACTGTCCAGCGGCTTGGTTCCGGTGGGCGCTCGGGAAAAAAGGGAGAAGACACGGAGAGGATAGGTGAGACTTTAATTACAGCAGCAGAAGGACAGCATTCAGGTGACTGCCTACCCTGAGGCTCTCCTCCGGGAGACAGACAAGGTTTATCATTATTAACTGAAATAGAATGAAAACACACTTGCCTGCTCTCCTGGGTCTGGATGTAGGCTGCTGCTGAAGGTGAGCTGTCATCCTTCTCCATGTCCATGGCCATCTTAGCCCCCCCAGAGGATTGTGGAGGAGCCGGCTCGGCTGACGCAGGAGTGGGCGTGACGGGGGAAGCCCTGGAGATCTCCCTGGTGGCAGGATGGGACGTCTCGTCAGCAGATGCTGCGGCTGAAGTGGAAAGGGCACGGGCTGACGTGACAGCTGGCTCGGAGATAGCTTCGCCACAGAAGTAGACAGGTTATGACATTGGGGATTCGGCCCCCGATGAGGTGATGGGCTTTTTGCGGCACGTCGCTGCAGAACGAGCTGCACGCCGTGGTGTTGACTCCTCAAGGTCCTCTGGTTCCCTCAGCATCTGGCTGCTCCCTCCCGGGATCGGCAGGGAATTAGGGGAGACAGAGGGAGAAGATTGAGGAGAGGGGACAGCAGCTGACTGGGGAACTCCAGCAGGCTGTAAGCTCTGGAGCTCCTCCACAGGAATCTGGCAAATAACATCAGGTGAAAGTGCAAGAGATTGAAGAAGCACTTACCTGAGTTCCTGACTGGTGATGACATCAGCTGCTGTATCGATGACCTGCTCCGTCTCCCCGGGAGTAGGACAGGAGGTCTGGCTGGGAGAAGAGGACACAGGCTTGGGAGGCGAGTGACTGGTTTTTGGCTTCCGGGAGCACTTCTTTGGCTGCCTCGATGGTAATGCGGAGGACCCACTCACCACTCCCTCTAAGTGCTGCGGTGCATCACAAATTTGGGTGAGCAGCGGCACCAGCCCCAGATAGTTCCAAAGGCTGGGACACATCTGTATCAGTCTGGTGGCAACGTCCATTAAATAAAAATCCATCTCTGGAGAGTGGGTGGCATGAGCCCAGGAAGCAAAGTTAACCACTCGCTCGGCCACCACACATTCCTCCAGGTTGAGTCCAAAAAGTGACAAGTCCATGATAGCGGGACTACTGGCAGGTGAGAAAAAAAACAAAAAGTGAATAAACACATGCACACAACGCCGCCGCTGGATTTTAACCTGGCCGAATTATTCTGTTATGATTCCTGTGCGTTTTTACACAGCGCATGGAGGAAAGAGACAAATCCACTCACAGGAGACGTGTGCAATTTATTGTGCAAAACAAAAGGTAAACAGTTCAGCAACAACAGAAAATATCAAAAAGGCGAGGAGGCTCTGGGAAGCTCATGAGATGCTCCTCAGCTCGACAGTGAGTAAGCCCAGGGGACCCAAAGAGCTTCAGGCAGAAGTGACAGCGGAGGAGGGCAGCCTGGACACCTGAATGCTTCCACGACGGGACTGGAAGTGGCGGGCACCGGAATACTCACTGGAGCCGGAGACTGAGACGTCCATGGAGGGAATCCCAGAGCCATGCTGCAAAAACAGAAAAAATAGGACAGAGTTGTCATGCAGAGGGAAGCAGTATTGTAAGCAGGCAGGGCGTCTAGTCATGCATGCATCAAATGACTGGATAACACTGTGAGGCATACACAGGTCCAACAACAATCCAGCAGTTCGCTCCCGTGGCTACAGGCCTAAAATAATGCCACACATAATGACAGGAGTGATCACCGGTGTGCGTGATGAGGGGAAAACATGTGAGTGTGTGCATGTGTGCGTGTGTGAAACAATAATGACAGCCAGCTGGCAAAACCTGGCCGGAGAGGGGGCGTGGCTGCAAGCTGTCAAAGAGCTGGAAGACCTCAAGGCTCCCAAGGAGGTGCCTGATGGGAAAAAAAAAGAGAATCAAAACACACTCCAGACAGGGCAGCTACCGTACCATGAAGCTGGGATGGAAGTCCACCCTAGTTCATGACAATTCTATTACACACACATATCAGTCAACCAAAATTTTCTAGTAGAGTTGATACACAAAGCACCTACTTAAAAAACTTGAGTAATGACTTCAGTCTTGAAGGTTTGAGGTTTTTCTTCAAAATTTATAACAATTTTCTTATAGTTTTCTATTTTTTTCTGTAAATTTATCTAAATTTGAAACCATTTTCCTCAAATTTGCAGTTTTCTCTTGTAAAATTGACTTTTCTTGGACATTTAAAACTTTATTATCAAATCAAATCAACCTTTATTGTCATATTGCTGTACATACAACTGTAGTGCAGGCAAGATGAAATTGCATTTCTCTCGGCATCCATATAAGTAAAAAGAACATGATTTAAGACACACTCACACATAGCCTCACCCCCCACCCCACCACAGCCATTCATACTTCCCTGAGACATACTTGAAAACTAACCAGAAGTATAATATACAAATAATATACGTAATGTCCGTAGGTGCGGTAGTATGTATGAGAGATTCCGGATCAACTGTTCAGCATCCTAACAGCTTGTGGAAGGAAGCTGTTAATCAGTCTGGTGGTTCTGCCTCTGATGCTCCGGAATCGTTTGCCAGATCAGAATCAGAATCAGAATCAGAATCAGAATCAGATTTATTGCCATTGTTCATGCAGTACACAAACTAGGAATTTGTCTCGGTGCAATGCTGCAACATTAAACATGTTAAAATAAAAGAAATAAGCTATACATGCAATAAAGTGTAGAATAAGAGTGAGTAATACTAGTCAGCAGTTTAAATATATTAGCGAGCAGCAGATAAGGATAAGATAAGGATAAGATAAGATAAGCCTTTATTAGTCCCACAACGGGGAAATTCCAGGATTGCAACAGCACAGGGATAGCAACACTCAGAGCAACAATCAGAAGGCAAGAAAAAAAAACAAGCAAGCAAGAGCAGCTAATAAACATATGTACGTATTACTATAAAATATATATATATACACACACACACAGACACACAGTGCAGAGCATTGTAGCTGGATGGAATAAATATATGAATATATGAACACACAGTGCAGAGCATTGTAGCTAGATGGAATAAATATGTAAATATATAAACACCCACAGTACGGAGCATTGCAGCTAGGTGGAATAAATATGCAAGTATATAAACACACACAGTGCGGAGCAATGTAGCTAGATGGAATAATATGTAGATATATAAATATATAAACACCCACAGTACGGAGCATTGTAGCTAGATGGAATAAATATGCAAATATATAAACACACACAGTGCAGAGCATTGTTGCTAGATGGAATGAAACAGCATAACCGTCTACTTAGTTATCCTACATGGTATGATTATGTGCCCATACATATTCTCACCCTCCATAGCGACCGGTATGTTCCTAGTTGTATGCCGGAGAGGACCATTGTGTAAGTCTATTGCATCTTTTGCATTCAAAAAACTATTAGTTTGTTACGTCTTTTTGCTATCTCTGCGAGCAGCCCTGCTTAGGTTGTACAGTCTGACAGCCGTTGGTAGGAAGGACCTACGAAACCTCTCGGTTGTGCACCTGGGATGATGTAGTCTGCTGCTAAATGAGCTCCTCAGTGCATTCAGTATGTCCTGCATAGGGTGGAACTCGGACTCCAGCAGAGATGACAGTTTAGCCACCGTCCTTCTCTCTCCTATCTCCTCCATCGGATCAAGGCGCTGCCCCAGGACAGAGCTAGCTTTCTTAATCAGTTTGTTCAGTCTCTTCCTATCTGCTGCAGTAATGCCACTGCCCCAGCAGACCACTCCAAAAGTGATGGCTGATGCCACCACCGTGTCATAGAATGACTTCAGCAGCGCCCCTTGTACACCAAAAGACCTGAGTCTCCTCAGCAGGAACAGCCTGCGCTGTCCCTTCTTGTAGAGTGCATCAGTATTGTGTGACCAGTCTAGTTTATTGTTCAGATGAATACCCAGGTACTTATAGGATGTCACCATCTCGATGTCTGTTCCCTGTATATTTACTGGTACTGTGAGGGGCTGCCCATGCCTGCGGCAGTCCACCACCAGCTCCTTAGTTTTCCTCGCGTTGATCTGGAGGCAGTTCCGATGGCACCAGTCCACGAAGTCCTGGATAAGCCCTCTGTACTCAGCTTCATCTCCATTGGAGATGAGGCCAACGATCGCAGAGTCATCAGAGAACTTCTGTAGATGGCAGTGTGTTGTGTTGTGTGAGAAGTCCGCAGTATAAAGAGTGAACAGGAAGGGAGCCAGCACCGTTCCCTGGGGGGCCCCCGTGCTACTGATGATCGTGTCGGACACACAGTCCCGGGTTCTCACAAACTGAGGCCGGTTCGTGAGGTAGTCCAGGATCCATGATGACAGGTGCTGGTCCACCCCTGCGCGCAGCAGCTTGTCCTTCAGGATCATCGGTTGGATGGTGTTGAAAGCACTGGAGAAGTCAAAGAACATGATCCTCACCATATTCCCGGGCTTCTCCAGGTGGGACAGAGAACGGTGAAGGAGGAAGATCACCGCATCCTCCACCCCAATGCCATGCTGGTAGGCGAACTGGAGTGGATCCATCGCTGGTTCCACCAGGGGGCGGAGGTGAGCAAGGAGCAGTCTCTCCAGGGTCTTCATCAAGTGGGACGTCAAGGCCACCGGTCTGTAGCTGTTCAGGTCTTTGGGGTGGGAAGTTTTTGGTACAGGTACCACACAAGATGTTTTCCACAGCTGTGGTACCCTCCCCAGTTTCAGGCTCATGTTGAAGATATAAGTCACAATCCCACACAGCTGGTCTGCACAGGACTTGAGGAGCTTTGCGCTGATGCCGTCCGGTCCCGGCGCCTTCCTCGCCTTGATCTTCCTCAGCTCCGTCCTCACCTGGGTCCTGGTCAGGGTCAGGATGGGGGGCTGTGTGTTGGGAGTGGGGGGGTGTTGGTAGAGTGGGGAGTGGGCAGCAGGACTTGATTTCTTTAGAGGCAGCAGTGGTTGTTGTGCAGTCAGGGGGGAGGGCGGTTGGTCAAATCTATTGAAAAACAGATTCAGGTTGTTCGCCCACTCCCTGCCCCCTGTGGCCTGGGGGGAGGTATTCTGGAGCCCCGAGATGGTTTTGAGGTTTCTCCAGACCCCGCTGATGTCGCTCTGTTGCAGCTTGTCCTCCATCTTCTTCCTGAAGCTGTCCTTGCCTTCTCTGATCTTTCTCCTCAGCTCCCTCTGTACGGACTTCAGCATCTCCCTGTTCCCCGACCTGAAGATCCTGATAATGTGGAGAACCATATAGTGCAGTCGGTAATGCAGGAAGAAAACAGTGATGATTGACATGAGTCTGGTTGAGCTGCTGTACATAGTGCACGAGAGTCAATAAGTCACTTAGTGTTCAGCAGTCTGATGGCAGAGGGGAAGAAGCTGTTCATGTGACGGGAGGTTTTAGTCTGGATGGACCGAAGTCTTCTACCTATGGGGAGAGGGGCAAACAGTACGTGACCAGAGTGTGAGGGATCGGCTATGATACGGCCAGCACGCCTCCGGGTCCTGGAGATGTACAGATCCTGGAGAGATGGGAGCTTGCAGCCGATCACCTTCTCAGCAGTGCGCACGACGCGCTGCAGCCTTAGTCTGTCCCTGGCAGTGGCTCCTGCGTACCACACGGTTATGGAGGTGGTGAGGATGGACTCGATGATGGCTGTGTAGAACTGCACTAACATCTTGGTGGGTAGCTTGAGCTTCCTCAGCTGCCGCAGGAAGAACATCCTCTGCTGGGCCTTTTTGATGAGGGAGCTGATGGTCGGCTCCCACTTGAGGTCCCTGGTGATGGTGGTGCCTAGGAAGCGAAAGGAATCAGCAGTGGTGATGGGAGAGCCTGTGAGGGTGAGGGGGGGGCAGAGGGGTTATGACTTTCCTGAAGTCCACAATCATCTCCACTGTCTTCAGAGCGTTCAGCTGCAGGTTGTTGTTGTTGCACCAGGACGCCAGCTGGGCCACCTCTCTCCTGTAGGCGGACTTGTCGCCGTTGGAGATGAGCCCGATGAGGGTGGTGTCGTCCGCAAACTTGATCAACTTGACAGACTGGTGGCTGGAGGTGCAGGAGTTGGTATAAAGGGAGAAGAGTAGGGGGGAAAGTACACAGCCCTGGGGTGATCCGGTGCTGATGCTAGCAGAGTCTGAGACAGTCTTTCCCAGCCGCACATGCTGCCTCCGGTCCGTCAGGAAGTCGGTGATCCACCTGCAGAGGGAGTCAGGCACGTTGAGCAGGGACAGCTTGTCCCGGAGCAGAGCGGGGCAGATGGTGTTGAATGCGGAGCTGAAGTCCACAAACAGGATCCTGGCGTAGGTTCCCGGGGAGTCCAGGTGCTGCAGGATGGAGATGCAGATGGCAGAAGTTCAATTTATGCAGAGGATGAGAACGGTCCTTAACAATGTTCAGTGCCCTGCTCCTACAACGGTTCTGAAAAAGTTCTTGGACAGAGGGGAGGGAGACTCAAATTACCCTCTCAGCCCCCTTGACTATCCTCTGCAGGGCTTTTTTGTCTGACATACTGCAGCTGAAGTACCATGTAACAATGCAGTACGTCAGAACACTCTCCACCACACCTCTGTAGAAGGTCCTGAGGATGCAGATGTGGAGAGAGGCCTGTTTGAGTTTCCTCAAGAAGTGCAGTCTCTGCTGGGCCCGCTTCCTGATCCCCAAGGAATTCTTGCTCCAGGTCAGGTCCTGTGAGATCTGCACTCCGAGGAACTTAATGTTCTCCACTCTCTCCACTAAACGGCCGCCGATGCTGAGAGGGATGTGTTCAGGCTGTGACCGCCGGAAGTCGATAATCATCTCCTTCGTTTTGTCCACGTTGAGCACCAGATTGTTCTCCCTGCACCAGCCCTCCAGGTCTCTCACTTCTTCCCTGTACATTGATTCCTCATCCCTCTGAATAAGTCCCACCACCGTGGTGTCGTCTGCAAACTTAATAATCTGGTTCCCCTCGTGTCTGGATACACAGTCATGTGTTAGAAGTGTAAACAACAGTGGACTGAGTACGCAGCCTTGAGGGGATCTGGTGCTCAGCGTGATAGAGTTGGAGATGTTATTTCCAACCCGGACAGACTGAGGTCTCTCAGTCAGGAAATCCAGGATCCAGAGACATGTGGCAGTGTTCAGACCAAGAAGGAGTAATTTCTCCATCAGTCTCTGGGTAATAATGGTGTTGAATGCTGAACTGAAATCAATGTACAGGAGTCTGGCGTAGGTGTCTTTCTGATCCAGGTGGGTGATGACAGAGTGCAGGTTGGTGACTATAGCATCCTCCGTGGAGCGGTTTGAACGATATGCAAACTGGAGCGGGTCATGTGATGCAGGGAGGCAGGCTGTGATGTGTGGTTTGACAAGCCGTTCAAAACACTTCATCACAATTGGTGTCAGTGCAACAGGATGATAGTCATTCAGACAGGACACAACTGGTTTCTTTGCCACCGGTACTATGGTAGCGGTCTTAAAGCATCTGGGAACGATAGCCTGACTCAGGGAGATGTTATAAATGTCAGTCAGGACATTCGCCAACTCGCTCACACAGTCTCGGAGCACACGTCCCGGGATGTTGTCTGGACCTGCAGCTTTACGTGGGTTGACCCTGGTTAGGGTCCTCCGTGTGCCCGCTGTGTTGATGGTGATAGCTGGCCCAACCGATGGTGGGGATGCACCAGCCCTCCCTCTGATTGTCGGGTTTGATGCTTCAAAACGTGCAAAGAAGTCATTGAGCCTGTCTGGAAGCGAAGCGTCGTCATCATCGACCCCCTGCCTAGACTTATAGCCCATCAGTGTCCGAACTCTCTGCCACATCTGCTTGGTGTTCCTAGTGTCACAGAGGTGTCCCTGGATTTTCTCCGCATAGGCGCGCTTCACCATCTTAATTCCCTTTGAGAGCACAGACCTGGCTGAGCGGAGGGCGATCCTGTCCTTCGTTCTAAAGGCTGCATCTCTGGCTGTGAGCAGCGAGCGCACCTCTGCAGTCATCCAGGGCTTATGGTTTCCCCGTACAGTGATGGTCTTCACTATAGTGACATCCTCTGTGCACTTCGCGATGTAGCTGGTGACCGTTTCAGCATACTCCTCCACATCTGTCTTGTCTTCCTGGGAGGCTACTAGGAGGCTACTATTTTGAAGACCTCCCAGTCTGCGTGCAGAAAACAGTCTTTCAGTGCTGAGGTTGCACTCTCTGGCCAAATCCTGATTTGTTTCTCTACTGGCCTGCTGCGCTTCAGTAAAGGCGCTGATACCAAGAGGGGCCGCTGTGTCCATGCGCGCCGCCATCATCCATCACCGGAGCACCCGGAGAAAATCAACGCTTTGCTTGGCATTTTACACATTTGTAGTGTAGACTGCCGTTCTTCATGGGTACTGCTTCGAATGGGTGTGGTTAGTTCTTCTCACTCTATTGCTTGCCATCATCCATCCATCATTATAAATTTGTGGATTATTTTATGGCTAATTTTTGTCTATTTTTTAACCCCTTGAACTCTGGTCAATTTCCCTAAAAATGCCTAAAAATAACATACCCAAAGTAAATCAAAAGCTGTTCTTCAACCCTTTGCAGCATCTTCATGAGGTTGGTCTCATTTAAAAGAAAACACACTGACTGTTACTCAGTGGCAGGAGCACTTAGAGAGATTATGACTGTTTTGCCAAAAAATTCAGTCATCTAAACATACTGAACTTGAAGAAAATAAAGTTCGCCTGGGTGTTTTTTTTTAGATACAGATGCTTGCAAATAACACACAGCTGTCAGATACTGGCTGGAAAATGCAACAGAAATGTAGAACCAAGTGTTATCAAGCTGAGGTCAAAATTTTGTAACAATACCACAAAAAAATGAATATATTACACAGCTTTTTTCTCAGGTTGTTCCCAGGCGTTTTTGAACTGTGCCAATGCTTCAACATAGAAACTTCATCTTGGGCTCTAATGAAAGGTGACACTCAGGGCTGTGTGTGTGTGTGTGGGGGGGGTTGTTTGTTCATTCATGAATGAATGAATGAACAAACAAAGAAAGAAAGAAACATGCCACGTAAAAAATGTGTGGCCTTTTTTTGTTTTACAAGAAAAAATAACCTACAGTGCAATAAAAATTATACTAAAATATGTCATGGCGGCCTCTGGGCCGTCATTAGCTTCATCAGTCCCAGCTGCGCACAGACCAACAGGTGCCAATCAGCGGCTGTTAAAAGCCAGCGTTGCTGACAGCCCGTCACGGAGTCGTCTGTCCTCCTCATCGGAGCATAAACCAGAGCTTCGTTCTCAAGCTACGTCTAGAACGCCTCGTCAGGAACTACCACGTAAGAGAACTGTGTGTTACTCAACTCCTTGCCTTTACCCCTGTGCACAGGTGGACCTCCCAGGCGGCGGACCAGCTTCCCCAGCTGACGGGGCGTTGCCACTTCAGCCACGTAGCTCCTCGCTACCACCTCTGCTACGGGTACGTCTTACTCCTCAGCTGCAAGAGCTGCTGTTGTCTCAGCTGCAGGAACTATCATCACCACGATCAGTGGAATCTCTGTCATCGCCACCATCAGAACTGTCATCGTCACGATCAGTGGAATTACTGCCAGCACCGCTATCAGAACTGCCATCGCCACAGAAACAGGTGGATTCACTACCACAGCCACGAGCACACTCACCTCCACGTTGCACGGCCGCTGGGAGTCAGCAGGACGCTACCTGTGGATCACCCAAGTAAGCCCCTTCACCTACAATTACTCACGAGTGCTGAACAGCGGTAATTGTATCTGCTTGTGTGTTACAGGGTTGCCAGGTCTCCATCCGGACTGCTCAGTTCCAGCGACCAGAACTCTATACTTGCACTCACTCACGCACTACACACCCTCACTCTTCAATAAAAGGATTATTGTCACTATCTACCCGTGTCAGTGTCTGTCTCCTGGGTCCTAAACATGTCAAAATATCTGCAATGTAGAGGATAACAACCCCCCCCCCACACACACACACACCGCTACAGAGGAGCTCGGCGCGCAAAAAAACTTGTGGCCATGACGGACCGTTGTAATTACCGATCGGTCAAAAGTCATTTTTATTACTATTTTCATTGATGAATAATTTAGCTTATAACACTTACCTGTCCACAACAGCAGTGTCGTTGGTGAACATCTGTTCCTCACTGTCAGATGAACATGAAGCTGATCCGGTTGTTACGGACTCGTGGTTCTGGTCACCCGACCTGGTCAAACCATCTCCGCTTCCATGATTGCGGCTTTTGTGAACCATTTTTCAAAACAAATAAGAACAGTAGTAATTAAAAAAGACTGGCTAACGGCTGAGAGTGGCTAACGCTACCGTTACACACAGGTCTCAATGTGTGTCACCCAGCAGCTTAGACAAAAAAGATTTTACACACGGCGACAACGCGTTTCAATCGTCCAACTTCTCTGCTTCAATTGGCTAGTTGTATTCACGGTCGTTGGTAGGCAGGTCCTTCTTGCTAGGTTTTCAGTCATTGGTTCTTCAAGGTTTCAGAAACCCAATTCAAGGCTCTTATTAGTTGAATGAGAGGTCAATCAAATCTAAACCAATCAAACACTCCTTTGGCTTTCTGTTCGCGGCTGTGTCGGTACTGGAAGAACGGAAATGCAGCTTTTTTTTTTCTGTGCGCACTGAGCTGCACTATGATGCAGAGACGTGACTGCCCGCGGAATCCCGGAGTTCAACAGGTTAAATAAAATTACCTTTTTTATATAAATTTGAAACAGATTGTGATAAAAATTTGACTTTTTTTCCTTACTAGTACATACCCGTGCATACCTGTCCATGCCCGTAGAAACCAAGTATAAGCAAGTATTTCTGCATGCCTGTTGCTGAAGGGCTGTGAGACGGCTGTGTTGTCCACAGTCATGCCTGCGGCATACTGCTCGAACCTGAGGTGTTTCATCTTCACGGCATCTTTACTGACCTGCAGCAGTTCTCCTCACTCTATTGCTTTCCACCTGGTGGGTCTTCTTGTTCTTCTTCTTCGTTCAGACCACTGATTGAGGGATAGGTGCGTTGTAATTCCAGTTCATGGACAGGGTCATGAAAATAGATCTGAGCAAAAAGTGGCTTTCAACCCTGTTCAGGAAGACCCGTGCATGCCCGTTGAAACCCAGAAACCAGAGCACCCGGAGAAAATCAGCGCTTTGCTTGGCAATGAGTCCCAATACCTGAGGTGTTTCATCTTCATGGCATCTTTTCTGACGTGCAGCAGTTCTCCTCACTCTATTGCTCTCCATCTGGTGGGTCTTCTTCTTCTTCTTCTTCTTCTTCTTTGTTCAGACCACTGGTTGAGGGATAGGTGCGTTGTAATTCCAGTTCATGGCTTTTGACCCTGTTCAGGAAGACCCTTGCATGCCCATCAAAACCCAGAAACCAGAGCACCCGGAGAAAATCAGCGCTTTGCTTGGCATTTTACACATTTGTAGCGTAGACTGCCATTCTTCATGGGTACTGCTTCGAATGGGTGTGGTTAGTTCTTTTCACTCTATTGCTCTCCATATATGTAGCATCTGGTTTAAATTAGTGTGTGGTATTCTTAATCAGGTGATGAGTATCTCTTCTTTCCTGTTTCTGGCAACTCCCATTCCACAGTTTCCATGCTTTTGAAGGTCCTAAAGATGTCTTCCTGTATCTATTGAGTCGCAATATTCTTGACACTTTTTGACTACGAATGGGTCTGGTTTCAAGTAGTGTGTAGCCAGTCCTATTGCCTATATGATGGCATCGCCTATATGACATCATTGCAAGTCCTATGTACCCTTTGAGATCATAGGATCATCATAGGACATCCTGCAGACATTATCGGCCGTCCTATGATGTTCTATGATCGTGACAGACACACATTTCTTGAATTTATAGTGATAGAGTGATACATTATACTTTTGACCATAATTTTGCAGAGCCAGAACAGAACAATAATTTAACTGATTTAAAAGAAAAAATATTAATAAAATTACAGTATATTTAATGAAATAAATTAACGTAAATGACCAAAGATGCAGTTCTTTCTGTTATAATATTTCTATATATTTACAGTGTTTTAGAAATCTCCTCACCAACCAGACAGCAGGAAAAACCTCCCTTATTTTGAAATCCAAATGTTGACACGTTTGGTTTGTCTGAAGGCTGTGGATGGATTAAAGTCATTGACTTTGTGAACTTCGGTCATCTTAACTTGCCAGGTACATAACAATGAACATAAATTATTATAGTGGCTGGTGCAGTAAATCCTCAGTGATTCAGTCACTCTTGCCTTTTTCTCTGCATATGAAGCTTAACTACACCTGTTTGCTCAGTGACTCATTATTGCTCCCTTTACCAGCAGTTTAAAACCATCATAAATGCTTCCACTGCTTACATACCTCTTCTGATTTTTTCCCCATTTAAAATACTTTAATAAGCTCATGCTTCTTTCAGACAATGAGCAAGATGCTCTGCCTGCCAACTGGAATTGTCACGCGGGCAGAGCGCTTCTGAGCTCTGCGCAAATGACGGTCACGTGCGTTGTTGGTGTGCACGCTTGTGGACCGTCATTCCTTCATTTTTTTTCTTAAATTTATATTTCCTTGGCGTGGCCTGGGCCACTCAGAAGTTGGTTCTGGGCTGCATGTGGCCTGTGAGCCGCTAACTGAATAGGCCTGCACTAGACCATTGTAAATAACTGACATGCAGAAAAAATTCGAGCTGATTTTCTCTACTACAACACTACATTTTCGCATTGTAGCAGTGTGAAAAAGCCGTAAAGGGTAGTGAAATACAAACCCTTGTTTTCCCATTACAGTGTTTCCCCTACCATTACATGGGGGGAGGGGGGGCAACAGACCCCCCGCCTGCCCTAGAGTGTCAAGTTAATCTATCTATCTATCTATCTGTAAATACAAGAAATCTCTGTGTAGAAAAGGTAGTCCCCACAATTGATGATCAGAAAATTGGTCTCCATCTAACATGAAAACCTATATGCATGCGTGCGTGCATGTATGTGTGTGTCCAGCAACACACAAAGCAGGATTTTTTGGGGGGTGGGGGGGGGGCAAAAGAAGGTGCACATTAATTGGCGGGGAGGGTGAACCAGGAACCAGGATGCATAAATGAGAACAGAGCAAAACTGAATAGGGAGACTGCCCCACGCTGAAACATCTCCCACAGCAACCGAAGACGGTTAGAGCCACTGCAGACGCCATGGGAGCAAGTGAAAAAATGCATTTAAAAGAAACTTCTCACTCTCAGCCACTGTGATATTTGTGTAATTGTGCAGACACAGTTGTCTGCTGCAGCTTCGAAATTAATATAGTATTAATTTGCCAGAATAATGATGCACAACCTTCTGATTCGTCTTCACTCTCTGTCGCTGTGCTGTGATGTGGTGACTGTGACACCTACTTCCTTGCACATTTATCTGTGTTGTCCTATTCAAGCTGAGGTGAGGAGGGCTATCAGGTGTGTGTATGGATGAAGCAGACCCAAACGCTGAACTCCGGTTTGCTGAGTTTTAATTTGGCTGAACTCCACCTTCAGCTCAAATCACAAATTAAACTTGCAAAACACAAAGGGCAGAACAGGCAGACAAAATAACTCAAACTAACAGAAGTGTGAATAATGCCAAAATGACCAGGACGCCGTTATCCTGGAGAGAGGTGGTGCTCCTTAAATCACTGAAGGGCAGATGAAAAACATAATTGCAAACAGGTGCATACATTTAGCAAATAAACAGACACAAATTAGGCAGGGGAAAAAGAAAACTGAGGATACTGTCAAAGCAAAGGCAAACCAAACACAGATCATGACAGGAGAACCCACAATAACAATAACTCAGGAAAATAATAATAAAGAAAAGCACAAGAATAAACTTAAATCATGAGCTAGTCATGTATAAAAACTCACAAAAACATGCATCTATAAAAACTCACAAAAACAGAACTTTGTGGTGCAGAACACATAAATGCAGAAACCTCTGGTTCAGGAGATACACATACAGGATTCACTGGCACAGGACATACGACTGCAGAATTTTCTTATTTAGAATACAGAAATGCAGAAGTCTTTAATTCACAAACAGATGGCAGGAAAGTTGTTAGTTCCATAGCAGGTAGCTGAGGTGCACAGCCCTCAGAAACAGCTGACAGAGGTGCACTGGACTCAGGAGAAGCTGCATGCTTATTCTCAGGCTGAGCAGCAGACTTAATCAGTCCCTCCAGGATTTCACAGGATTTTTTTTTTCTGTTGCGCTAAGTTGCGGGGCTCTCCATGGGGATTGCCTGAATCGCACATTGGCCGTGTCCAGACTGGAGATTCACAGCTTTAAAGCTCATTGGCAAGATGTGATAATGACTTTTACCTCTAAAGACATATAAACTGTTACAACACTAGCTGTAGTATTAGATTCACTCTTTTTTTTGTGTGGTTTTACGGTGTGTCTCCTCATGCACACTCCAGAGACGGGGGTGCTTTCAGGCAGGCGGATGTTTTTCAACACAACTCCGGCACGTCATACACACGGTCGTTACGGACACTCAAGGACACGTTCACCGGCTGGCCAGGGGAGACGGAGGAAGGAACAATGTGGGAAAAGTTGCAGGTGAGTGTTTTTTTTAATCACACACTGTTTTTTGCTGATGTGTTTGGTATATACTCACTGTAAAGACAGAAGTGAGTGCAATGCAGTGCCACATTGATTGGTCAGACTGATGACACACGTTTTTCGTAGTACTCGGGAACAAATTTGATTGGTGAAATTGGCGGAAGTTGATGACAATTGGCCAAAATTGCGGTAAAGTGGCGGTGATTGGACAAAATTCAAATTATGTAGGACCTGCTAAAGTTGCGGGAAGTGGTAGAATCGCAACATCGCGAAATCCTGGAGGGACTGCTAAATGACAGGTGAAGCAGGCGTGTGAGCCATGGAGAGAGCTGGAACAGGAGTGGAGCATGAAGACGTGCGTAAAAGAGCCAAGGAACGTCTCACCGAGGGCACCGGATTCCATAAAGCTGAAACCAGGGGACGCTCAGGAACAGACAATTGTTGTGCACCAACCTCAGCTATTGATGACAAGGGTGCACTGTCCTCAGGAACAGACAATGGATGTGCCTCGGCACCGGACTCTGGAACTGATGACTCCTCCTCTTCTAGTGTGAAGGCAAACTCATCAGTCCGCAGGAAATCATCAAGGAAGCCAGGAATCTTTTCCCTCAGATGGGGCTTTGCTGCAGCTAGCTGATGAGACCGCCTCCATGCTTTATACCTCCATACTGCATTCTCTCTTCCATCCATATTCAGGCAGAAGGTGTAGCATTCACTGATATCCCAGATGAGATCCCGCAGCTCTAAACGGCAGGTGATCTCCTCAGGCGTGGGGTTGGGGAAAAGGAGAGAGGAGAGACAGGTGAGGGAAAGGATATAGAAACGGCAGCAGAGGAAACAGCAGAGACAGGTGGGGTAAATTCAACAGCCCCCCCCCCCCCCCCATCAGGAGCAAAGCAAGACCTCTCATTAATGGAGGTGAAAAAATGAGAATACAGTACTTGCCTTGTCTCTCGCTCTGCTGCCGCTGATGCGAAAGATGTCCCTCTCCGGGTGGCTGCGGAGATGGGCTGGTGGAGGGATATGGCTGTCTGAACTGAAGTTGTGCTGGGGTGTCGGGAGGAGCGTTGCTGATGCTCCTTCCGCGTATCCACGGCAGTCCTAGATGGAGAGACGGGCCTCGGGGCACAGTAGAAGGGCAGGTCTCATACCCATGGAAACACCCCCAGACGCAGAGTACGCTCAATCTTCCATGCCGCTGCTGTCCATAAACAACATTCCTCCTCTGGGTCAGAAGAGCTGCGGGCTGTGGCCACAAGGTCCCACAGGCAGTTCATGGACTCAACTTGGTCTTGCATTAGCAGCATGCAACCGGCCATAATGAGCAAACCTGGAAGTCCGCTGGGTCCTCACTGTGGATAGACCCAAATGCCGAACTCCTGTTTGCAAAGTTTAATTTGGCTGAATGCCACCTTCAGCTCAAATCACAAATTTAACTTCCAAAACACAAAAGGCAGAACAGGTGGACAAAACAACTCAAACTAACAGAAGTGGGAGTAATGCCAAAATGACGAGGACGCTGTGCCCTGGAGAGAAGTGGTGCTCTTTAAATCACCGAAGGGCAGGTGAAACATAATTGCAAACAGGTGCATACCTTTAGCAAATAAACAGACACAAATTAGGCAGGGCAAAAAGGAAACTGAGGACACTGTCAACGCAAAGGCAAATCAAACACAGAAGCTCATGACAGGAGAACCCACAATAATGATAACTCAGCATAATAATAATAAAGAAAAGCACAAGAATAAACTTAAATCACGAGCCGGTCCTCCGACCAGGCTGATCTTGACAAGGGCAACGACTTGCACTGCTTGCAGGGTCATTTAGCCCACATGAAGTAATGTGGGTAACCCTATTCCGACAACAGAGAGAGCCTAGATCATATTGGGTTTGCCTGGATTGCTAAGGTACTCTGAAAGGAGCTTTTGTCTGTCCTCCTCTGCACAAGGGTTTAAGTGCTTTAAAAACCGTGAAATGCAGAATTGTCATTGTTGTCAAAAACGTTAAAGAGACTGAAGTAGGTATCCAATGCATGCAAAAAAAGCTGTTTATTGCACTGTGCAAAAAACACCATTTGGTATTATTTTAGTGATTATGTTGACGTGACACATTTACATTTATGATTATGTTGACTTGACAAATCCATGTTTACATCATTGTCAAAGACAGAATATCCTCTCCTTTTCTTCCTCGTTTCTGCTGTGGCTCAGATCAATCTGCCAGCGTCCTAATCATGCAATCTTATCAACCCGACTAGCAATTTACCACTAGAAACACAGATAAATCATGGATGAAAAACAAGAAAATCAATCACTGAAGTGCACAGTCTGATTAACAAATTCATACAGTAATACCTAAAAATGCCTGCATCACTGAAGACACCATATAAACACAGCTGTGGTTCATATCCTGACACAAGCAGCATTGCATAGTCAAGCTCAAGATAAAATTACTGCCAAGAGAGTGTCGATCATGACCTGATGCATGACAAGACTGACAGTGATTGGCAGCATCAGGTGAATTTTCTTTGCATCAAGTCATGATCCAAGGCATGTTCTTCATACAAAAAACAATGGTTTGTTTTCAAAACCCGAAACCTGAGGGTGTGACCATATGTCAGCCTAAGGCTTGATGAAAAATACTAAGATAAGAATTATAATTGATGTGTGGATTTTCAGCCTTGTGCACATGCCTTGCAGTCATACCTCTACTGGAATTCCCGATCTGGATGTCTGTACAGAATCAGTGCTGGTTTGCTCTTTGATGACCAGACCGTCTAAACCTTGTGTGATATAACGGTGGGCACTGTGCTTCACACCGTTATACCCACCCAAATGGTTCCTAGCGGAAATGACAATTTCTGTGTGCAATTTGCATGGTGCTCCTGTGGGATTTATCTTCTGCAGTCCAAAGACATGGTTGTTAGCTTACTGGGTGGTTCTAAATTGGCTGTAGGTGAGTGTGAAGTTGTCTGTGTGAGTGTGTGTGTGTGTGTGTGTGTTAACCCTGAGGATGGATAGTATCCTCTCCTGGGAGTACTCCATTTTTTGCCCTGTGGCCATTACAGTGGCTCCAGGGTAAATTGAATAAGTCTTTTTTCTTTCATTCTGTGAGCTTACTATGTCATTTGTGTTTTGGATACAGTCTGACCTACAATCTCTGTTTTTATACTATAGTTATAATGAGCAGCATAAAGTGTTATTTTTGCCATTGAAATATGTTTATTTAGTCACTTCTTCATTCAGTAACCCCACACTGGCTAAACTGCAGTTAAAAAACCTTACACTTATTATTTATGTCATGCTTTTGTCTTCCTCCAGCTTGCTGGCATACAGCTGTGCTGTCTCAGGCAGGTTTAAGGTCAGCTAGTTAGAGGGATGGAAGCTAGAACAGCATTAAAGCTGCAGAAGAGGATCAATATACTTTCGGTTACACTGGAGGTGTCTAAACCTTGTGCATACAAGGTTTAGACACCTCCAGATGCACAGGACTCTAAAATACCTAGTTGAAATTGATATTTTTTAAGATATTTTACAGGTGCTTAGTGTCAAAAGTCAGTATTCAGACTGGATATTTATTGTTGTTTTTGACCTCATAATTCCTTCTTCCACAGTGCTGATCTAAATAGATATAATAGTGTAAATACACCACCATTTACACAGACAAAGGCAGACAGGGATACCTGTTGTGACTTGATTAGAACAGTCTGATGAAACTGAAGAAATATTACTCAGGCCTTAACCCTATTCAACATTCCTTGGTGGCACTTGTCTTATACTTGTTGCACATTCTATCTAGGAAATGCAGTGTTTCCCCTAGGTTTACAGCCTTGGGTAAAGGGAGGCAGTGTGGACAGCGTGAAGGTCGACAACGACAAACTCTTAAAGGAATCATGATGTTCTGGCGCTATATAGAAAAATAAAATTAACCCAAACTAGTGCATTGCCTAGGCTTTACAGGCCCAAATGTAGGCTGTGTTTTAAAGTGGAATACAAAGAGATGTAGCCTATATGTAGGCGATCATACATATTAGACTTTGACAAATATGAAAGGGACTGAACGGCCCCAAGATTTATTTGGCTGTGTGAATATTAATTACAGAATACCTAATTACTGAAAACGAATGGGACATCCAATATTAGAGACTGTTTCAGAACCCATGTTTATTTGTTTCTCAGATCACTTATTTGTGTGATCTTTAATGATTTATATTCATAATAGTGTATCTTGCACTTTGGGGAATGGGAGTTGTTCAGTCACTACTATAATTATTTTAGTTTATATCACTGTTCAGTGATGGAGTTCAGTGTAATACTGAATTTCTTCTGTGTATCGTCAATAAACTCATGCAGTACTATAACAGGACATGTTTATAAATATTTGAGACCCATTGTAGTGCATCATATTATATTTTAGCAATATTTTGTTATTAAAAGGTTTTTAAAACTGTAATCAATCAAATTAACTGCAAAACACCCAACATTATTATACACAGCAGAAGGACATGTTTGACTGCAACTGCTGCATCAGTGTTGCCTATTTATCAGTAAATATTTAACTAAAAATAATTTATTTCGTTATTTTGCCATTTTGGTGTCGTGCTTGGTCGCTAAGTCATTCCTGCCATTCCTCTCCATAATCATGGCGGTATTATTAAGTTTTTCATTTTTAGATACTAATGTGGGAGTAGCGCCATTGGGGACTCGGGGTCCTGCAAAGGACAGTGGTAGCACACAGTTCAGCAGCTGGGACTCCTTGTCATAAACTCCTCGTGCGCTTTTCCACAGCGCACGGAGGAGGAGAAGGATGGATGGATTTAAACGCAAGGTAATCACCAAACACACATTTATTGGCAAGACACAGTTCAAAAATAAAGACTTACAGGTGAGGGCAGATGTACACAACAGGCTGACGCAGGAGTGTACAGCGGGCAGACCACTGTGCACCGTGGCCACAGGAAAATAATACAAAATAGCACACATGCACTCGGGAGAGCAAGGAAGACTTTGGAAAGCTCAACTGACAAAGGGAAGCAAACTGGGCAACGCCCTAAGCGTAGCAGTTAAGTTGCAGGGAGAAACGCTACCAGATAAGCGTAGCAGCTAACCGCACAGAGAAACGCTAAACAATTTACTCACGGGCAGGAACAGTCCAAAAAGTCCAATTCTCTCACGGAGCAAAAATAACCAATTCTTCAAGACATGACGATCACACGACGGGAAACGACAGTGTGACTCGTATAATGGTCCAACGGTGTTTGACTAGCAAAGGCCTGCTTAAGTACAAACACCACTGGCCTAACAAATTGGGAACACCTTGGTGGGAAAGATAATTACCGGGGCAAACAGCTGACTGTCAGAGAGAGGGGAGCGTGGTCGGACCGGCGAATGTTAAGCAGCGCCCACCCGAAAGTGGGTCAAACAGCTGCCTAGAGCAGCGGCCAAGCACAGAAATAAACACAAAGGTGAGGAAACAAAACACAATGGTCAGAACCGACCCCGCAGGAGAACACAGGCTTGGTTCATGACACTCCTGTCTACCACTGACTGGGCAGGCTGGGCTTGCCTCTCAGCAAAGGACCGTGGTCGCCGGTCAGGCCGCTGCTTCTCCCGGCATGTCCTGTGTTGGATACACCAGTGTCCTTTGTCAGACCCCGAGTTCCCGGTGGTACTCCTCCCAGTCTGCTTGCGCACCTCGTGTTTTCCACATATGCCGAACTATCCTTTAGACCTATGCAATCACGGCAACTTTATGGTATAATATTTTACGCATTAAATCTTCAGTATTATCTTTTTCTTGTCAGATTTGTTGCTTTTCACTTCCTTTTTATTTTTTGCTCACAGAGCACTCTGCTGACTGGTCGTGATGCTGCATATTATTCAATCAGTATGGAGTCAGTCCGAAACCCTGCACACACTTACAGAAGCCAGGGCATGAGAAAACAGAGTGGTGGCTAAACTTATTGATAAAAATTGCGTATTTTGACTGAACTCGGCGATGCACACCCTCGTAACCTCAGCAAAGCACTTATAAAATCTGAGGTCAGTTTGATGAATGGCTTGAGAGATATGTGAGGAACAGACACAGACACAAACACAGACACACACGCACACTCTCTCTCTCTCTCTCTCTCTCTCTCTCTCTCTCTCGTGCGCATGCGTGGGCGTTTGTGGGAGCAGGGGTGTGGAGTGGTGTCGAGTGAGTACTTTAAACTTTGTATTTTCTAACTTTTTCTCTATCTTGTGTGTTTGAGGTGTGTGTGTTTAATATAGTGGGTTGAGTGTGGGTGTGCTGGGGTGTGAGTGTTGGAGTGAGTGTGTTGGGGAACGGTAGCTTCTGCTGCCGGTTTTTCCCGGCCGGCATCATGCCGGTGATTGATGGTGGTGTGGAGTTTGAGCGCTTAACCCGGCGTCATGGTGTGAGAATCCTCCCGACAGTTCCCTGTTCTGTGGAGGAGGTCAGCCTCGCTGTAGGACAGGTGGTTGGGCATGGCAGCATAAAATCAGCATCGAGGATGAACAGCGCAATTGTGATCTTTCTGGATTCGACTGAAAAAGCTGATCAGGTGGTGGCACAGGGAGTGGTCCTAGGTGACACTTTTACTCCCGTTTTACCGCTGGCGAATCCGTCTAGGAGGATCACCATCTCAAACGCTCCTCCTTTCGTTAAAAATGATCAGCTGATTAGAGAGCACTGGCAGTAAGAAAGGTGACGCCGCTGTTTCTGGTGGTCCGGAGGGTAGCGCTACATGTGGTGCGGCGGATGCCGCTGCGGCGCCCGCTTCTGCTGGGGCGGTCGCGGCCGCGTCCGCTTCTACTTCTGCGGCCGCGGCCGCGTCCGCATCCGCATCCGCATCCGCGTCCGCGTCCGCGTCCGCCTGTGCTGGGGCGGCCGCGGCCGCCTCTGCTGGGGTGGCCGCGGCGGGCGCGGTAGTTGCCCCCCCAAACAGTGATGGTGGGGAATTTCTGTCTGGCGGCAGCTCTGATCATTGTGACGAGCCTGTCGCCCGGGGTAAACAGGTGGAGGGTGTAAGTAAAAGTGCATTTAAACGAAGGAACCTGAATGAACAGACTTTGCAGGCGGGGGAGGAGCGGTTTGAGGCTGTAGCGGACACACAGAGCAAACACTGCATGACAAACGTTGCGTTTCATGAAGAAATGCAGGAATGTAGTTTTGTTGAAGAGGATCCTTTTAAAGCTGCACAAAAAAGGAAAAGTGCGGAAAACTTGCAGAGCTCTGCTAAATCTAGTAGGGTTGGGAATTTAGATTTACTGAATGAGAGCGCTTCTGACGAAAGTGGAGATGAGTCTGAACTGATGCAGACGCAGATGCAGGAGGAGCAAAGCTCCTATTGTTTTACTAAAATTAGGCAATTTCTCCAGGTGACTAAGGGGAGCAGAGCTGTGAAAGTGGAAAATTACTTTCCAGATCTGGAGTTATTCGTGGCATCAGCTCGCAAATTTATGAAACTGAATGATGGGAATGAGACTTTCACTGATCAGGAAATTTATCGTTTAAAGAAACTGGTTGCTAAACTGAAATTGCAAATTACTAACAGTCATGTTGACTCTTAGTTTGTTTCTTCCCTTTTATGCTATGTGTGTGTTTTTTTACTGTACCCTATTTTTATCCTTTTTAATGCCCCACCTTAGAATTGGCACTCTCAATATTAATGGGGCCAGGGATGATGTAAAAAGGGCCTCTTTATACAAGCTTTTTAATTTAAAGAAACTTGACGTGCTGATGGTCCAGGAGACTCACAGCACTGTGGACATTGAGAACCATTGGAGAAAAGAGTGGGATGGCTGCATTTTTTTTAGCCACAAATCCAGTAGCAGTGGGGGGGTGGCTGTACTTTTCTCTAGGGGTTGTGTGCCTGTCTCTTATGAGGTAGAAGAGGTGGTGAGAGGTCATTTCCTCTTATTAAAGGTACAGTTTGAAAACGTGAACTTCGTTTTTATAAACGTGTATGTGCCAACACAGAGAGCAGAGAGGATCAGGGTCTTTGACGTGCTTTCGGATACGGTTAAGTCCTGTGATCCAAATAGTTTTTTATTTCTGGGGGGTGATTTTAACTGTACATTAAACCACAGACTAGACAGGAACCATCAGGAGCCTCACCCTGCTTCTGCCAATAGGCTGAGAGAACTGGTGAAAACACATGAAATGGCCGATGTGTGGAGATCACATCATGGGGACCAGAGGCAGTACACCTGGAGCCATGTCAAAGATAATCTTTTATCTATGGCTAGGTTAGACCGTTTTTATGGTTTTAAACATCAAATGAGTGTTTTTAAAAATAGTTGTATCTGTCCTGTTGGTTTCACTGATCACTGCCTGCTGTTTTGTTCTGTGTTTATTGAAAATGTAAAGTGTAAGAGTGCTTTTTGGCATTTTAACAATACACTTTTAAATGATGTGTTTTTTAAAGAGGTTTTTCATGATGTTTGGAAGTCACACAGAGAACAAAAACCCTCTTTTAGTTCTCTCCAATTGTGGTGGGATTTTGGTAAGGCCCAGATAAAACAACTCTGCCAACAGTACACTCAAAATGTCACTCGTAGCTTGACCCAATCCTTGAAAGTTCTGGAGACTGAGGTGGTAGAACTAGAGGAGTTGCTCAGTTCTACAGGAAAACAGGAGCACTTAGAGGCTCTCAAGTCAAAAAGGTCAGCCTTGGCTAGCTTGCTAGGGGTCACCGCACAGGGTGCTCTGGTCCGCTCACGCTACATGGATGTAGCTCTGATGGACTCGCCCTCCCAGTACTTTTTTGGACTGGAGGGGAAAAATGGACAGAGAAAGCTCATTCACTCCTTGTTGGGCGATGACGGGAGAACAATCTCCACAGCAGCAGAGATCAGGAAACACGCTGCTAGCTTTTACAGTGAATTGTTTAGAGCAGAGTGGAGGGAGGACACGTCACTGGACCAGGTTTTCCTTGATGGTCTTCCAGTGCTCTCAGAGGACCTTGTTGCCGGCTTGGATGCTCCACTGTCTCTGTCTGAGCTGCATACGGCGCTAATGAGCCTCCAGAATGGAAAATCACCAGGCATAGATGGTCTCTCTGTGGACTTTTTTAAGGAATTCTGGCCCCTGCTTGGTCCAGACCTGCTGGAGGTTCTCCAAGATAGCTTGGAAAGGGGGACCCTACCCACAACCTGCAGGAGGGCCATCATCACACTGTTGCCGAAAAAGGGGGACCTCCAGAGCCTAAAGAACTGGAGGCCAGTCTCTCTGCTCTGCACAGACTACAAGATTCTCTCAAAAGCTCTGGCCCGAAGACTGAGAAAGGTGATGAGCGAGCTCATTCATGTAGACCAGACTTACTGTGTGCCTGGCAGGCTGATTAGTGACAACGTCACTTTAATTCGGGATATTTTGGAGGTCTCTGGTTCATTGGTGGTAGAAACTGGTTTGATTTCAATTGACCAGGAAAAGGCGTTTGATCGGGTTGAACACCAATATTTATGGACAGTTTTAACAGCTTTTGGGTTCAGCCCAGGCTTCATAGCCAGGATACGGGTCTTGTACAGTGACATTGAGAGTGTGCTGAAGATAAATGGGGGCCTGTCTGCCCCTTTAAAAGTCCAGAGGGGGGTTCGGCAGGGCTGCCCTCTCTCAGGGATGCTGTACTCCCTCGCCATAGAGCCTTTGCTTCACTGCCTGAGAAGGGATCTATCAGGAGTTACTTTTCCTGGCTGTGACACCACGTTCAAGCTGTCGGCCTATGCAGATGATGTAATCATTCTGCTAAACAAGCAGAGTGACATTGACGTTCTGGTTAGGAGTGTCAATCTTTTTGGCCAATTTTCCTCTGCAAAGATAAACTGGGGAAAAAGCGAGGCTCTGATGGTGGGGGAGAAACTAGAAAATCAGCTTACGCTGCCAGGTGGGTTGATTTGGAAAAAAGGAGGTTTTAAGTATCTTGGTGTCTTTATTGGAAATCAGCAGTTTGAGCAAAAAAATTGGGATGGGGTCATAGAGAAGATTAACGGGAGACTAAACAAGTGGAAGTGGCTAATGCCAAGAATATCTTTTAGAGGAAGAGTGCTCATTTTAAATAATCTTGTTTCCTCATCCCTGTGGCACCGCCTCATGTGCATGGACCCCCCTGCTGGTTTGTTGTCCAAAATTCAGTCTGTTTTGGTGGACTTTTTTGGGGGGGGTGGACTCCACTGGGTTCCTCAAGCCCTGTTATTTCTTCCCAAAGAGGAGGGGGGGCAAGGAGTGATTCATTTAGCTAGTAGAGGTGCTGCTTTTAGACTGACTTTCATACAGAGACTGCTGACGGGCCCCCAGGACCTGGTATGGAGGCCTTTGGCCTGTGTTATTTTACAGAGAGTCCTTGGGCTTGGGCTAGACCTCCCTGTGTTTTTAATGGATTTTAAGAACTCTAATGCACTGTCTTTACCCAGTTTTTACCGCAGTCTCTTTTCAGTGTGGACTCTTTTTAAAAAACAAAGAGGGCCATGCGATTCCCTCTACTGGTTGTTGAGGGAGCCGCTGGTTTTTGGTGGTCGTCTTGGTGTCCTGCCGGGAGTTGGAAGGACCTTCCTTGATAGGCTGTGTTCCAGGAACATTCTCACTCTGAAGCAAGTGGTGGAACTGGCTGGTCCTGGCCTCAACAACGCCTCAGCTTTAGCAGCTCATCTTGGTGTCAGGTCAAATCGTTTCATCGATGGTCTTCTTGCACACTGGAAACAGGAGCTTCATGGACTTGAGCACTCCCTACTCTTGGACTTTAGCAATGGCACGCTGCAGCCAGAAAGCACTGACCCCTTTCCCTCTCTCACGCTCTATATGGACTTTGACGTCGCTCCTTGCTCCTTACTGGCATTCTGTGCTCCCACTGGTGTGGACTTTGGAGGAGCCAGTGGTAAGGCACTCTACAGACTGGTGGTGATGGCACTCAACAAGGACCGATTGAACACCTGTGTGGACACTCCTTGGAGAGCCTATTTTAAACTAGGAAAAGGGCATCGGCCTACCTGGAGGGCTCTTTACAAAGCCCCTCTCCCTAAGAGGCATGGAGACTTACAGTGGAGGGTCCTGCATGGTATTATAGCAGTCAATGCTTTTGTTTCTGTGATTAACAGCAGTGTCAGTGATCAGTGTGTTTTTTGTTCCTCTAGGGAGACTGTTTTTCATTGTTTTATTGAATGTCAGCGCCTGAGTGGCCTCTTTGAACTTCTCACAAAACTTTTTCATATTTTTAAGGAAGTTTTCTCTAAGCAGGTTTTCATTTGTGGTTTTATGTACAATCGTCATTTTAAGCAGAAGTGTCAACTACTGAACTTTGTTTTAGGGCAGGCAAAGTTGGCTATCTATGTAAGCCGGAGAAGAAAACTTGAGAATGTTGAGAGTGATGTTGATGTCAAAATTTTATTTGTGAGGCTACTTAAAGCCAGAATCAGGCTGGACTTTCAGTTTTTTATGGGGAATGGGGATGTGGAAGGTTTCAGGACCCTCTGGTCCCTGGAGAATGTCCTCTGTTCAGTTCATGATGGACAGCTTTTTTTTGGGCGTTTTTTGGGGGATTAATTTTCTGTGTAACATAGCATGATATAGAAATTGTATTGACTGATGGACAAGTGTGTTTATTAAAGATCTTTTAAAAATCAATCTCTCTCTCTCTCTCTCTCTCTCTCTCTCTCTCTCTCTCTCTCTCTCTCTCTCTCTCTCTCTCACTGATGGAAAAACGTGTGTTATGGGCCCATGGTAAAAACCACACAGGCACCTTCAAAATAGCTCAAGCCTTCATTCTAAAGAGTTTGCTTTATGGGGACCTGATTTTTGGTCCCCACACCACAAGAGGTCCCCATGACGTGACTGTGTAAACAGTTTTGTGTCCCCATGATATGATGAATGCCAATATACACACACATACAGAGAGTCTCTTTTTGTCAATATGAAACCCTCTGCTCCCTCTCTCTTTGTCATGCACCTACTTTCTTCATCTCCCTGACAATCTCACTTTTTCTTTGCCAGCCTATTCCTTTGAATTATTTCTTGTACCTCCTCATTCTACCACCAAGTCTCCTTGTCTTCCTTCCTATGTCCACAGGATGTACTTTCTACATCCTTTACTCCAGAATACCCCTTTTTGTTCTACCTGACATCCAACTTGTGGGGCATACGCACTGAAAACATTCAACATCACACCTTCGATTTCTAGCTTCAAACTCATGATTCTGTCTGATTCCCTTAACCTCCTGAACATTCTTCACATACACTTCCTTCAGGATTACCCCTACTTCATTTCTCTTCCTGTCTACACCATGGTAGAACAGTTTAAATCCACCTCCAATGTTCTAGCCTTGCTTCCCTTCCATCTGGTTTCTTGAACACACAGTATATCTACCTTTCTTCTCGCCATCATATCAGCCAACTCTCTGCCTTTGCCAGTCAGAGTCCCTACATTTAAAGTCCTTACTCTCACATCCATACTTCTACCTTTTCTTTTCTCTCTCTCCCTCCTAACACACTTTTCTTCTCTCTTCCTGCTCGATCTTTGACCAACAGTAGCCCAGTTTCCACCGGCAATTCAATTCAATTCAATTCAACTTCATTTATATAGGGCCATTTCACAACAACAGTCATCTTATAGCACTTTCAACTGTAGGGGAAACCCCCACAGTTGCAGAAAGACCCCAGCAATCAGGGGATCCCCTGTGAGCAAGCACTTGGTGACAGTGGAGAGGAAAAACTCCCTTTTAACAGGAAGAAACCTCCAGCAGAACCAGGCTCAGGGAGGGGCAGTCATCTGCTGCGACTGGCTGGGGGGTGAGGGGATAGAGAAGATGAAAAAAACAGACATGTAGAGAGCAAACAGCACGATGGGGACTCAATCAGTCTACACTACAAATGATCCAAGATGGCACCCACAGCGGTCGACATGGTGCTTCGCTGCGCTCTTTGTTTGTTTTTGTTTGTCAATTGTGTGTCTGCTTGCACTTATACCCGTGAAGAACTTTTAAATATCAGGACTTTCACCCCCACGGACCTCCTCCCAGTTTTTCTAGCCCCTGCCGCCGATCTGGTTTATTGTTTGGCTCGGAAAGTGAGACGGCGGAAGAGAGGAAGACGAGCGGGCGCTCTCGTGCGACTTCGCAGGAGAGGCTCGCGAACGGCGCTGCCTGGCATATTTCTGTCCAATACCAACTCTCTCTCTAACAAGGTGGATGAACTGAGACTGCTGATGCGTTTTAAGGACCTTGCCTCCTCAGCTGTCCTCTGCTTTACTGAGACCTGGCTCCGGGAAAATATACCGGACAGCGCGCTGCGCCTCGACGGCTTCCAGCTCTTCCGTGCTGATCGTGACACAGAGCTTTCCGGCAAGACCACAGGAGGCGGTGTCTGCTTCTACATCAACTGCATCTGGTGCTCTGATGTAACGGTAATTTCCAAACACTGTTCTCCTGCCTTGGAATTTCTTGTTATCAATTGCAAGCCCTTCTATTCCCCGCGGGAGTTTGCTTCTTTCATAATGATCGCTGTGTACGCCCCTCCCGACACGGACACGCGCGAAGCTCAGCGCGTGCTCGGGGATCACATTCAACACACAGAGCGGAGTTTTCCAGACTCGCTGATTATTGTGGCTGGCGACTTTAATCAGTGCAATCTGAGCCACGATCTCCTCCGCTACAAACAGTTTATTAAATGCCCCACCAGAGGATTAAACACACTGGATCACTGTTACACCACAGTGAAAGACGCATATCGCGCTGTCCCTCGAGCTGCGCTGGGATTATCTGATCACGTGATGGTTCACCTCATTCCCACATACAGACAGAGATTGAAGCTCACTAAACCTGTTGTGAGCACTACGAAGATACGGACCAGTGATGCTGAGGAGAAGCTGGAAACGTGCATGGAAATATCTGACTGGGGCATGCTTAAAGGAGCCACGCATGATCTGGATGAGTACACGGACACTGTGAACTCATATATCCACTTTTGTGAAGAGAACATTCTTCCATCACGCACCAGGGTGAGTTACTCTAATGACAAACCCTGGTTCACAGCTAAGCTCAGACAGATCAGGAAGGAGAAGGAAGCAGCGCTGAAAAGTGGAGACAGGGACTGCTACAGGGAGGTTAAATACCGGTTTAACAGAGAGCTGAAGAGGGCTAAATCTGTGTACTCAGAGAGACTCCAGCAGCAGTTCACTGCTAATGATTCGGCTTCCGTGTGGAGAGGACTGAGGCAAATCACTAACTATCGACCTAAGGCTCCTAAAGGTCAGGAAGACAAAGCCCTTTGTCAGAGACTGTCCCAACACTATGCCCGTTTTGACACCTCGTCATCTGTGTCCAACTCCCCCCCTCCCTCCAGCTCCACAGCCTCCACATTCCCTACTTCATTTAAGGCACCCCCCCCTCCTCCCCCCCTCCCCTTATCATCAGTGAGCAGGATGTGCTCAAACAGTTCTCCAGACTGAACCCGCGCAAGGCCCCTGGCCCAGACGGCGTGTCTCCCTCCACCCTGAGACTCTGTGCGAAACAGCTGGCTCCTGTATTCACAGACATTTTTAACACCTCCCTTAAGTTATGCCACGTGCCATCCTGCCTCAAATCCTCCACCATCATCCCTGTCCCCAAGAAGCCACGGATCACTGGACTTAATGACTACAGACCTGTAGCGCTCACCTCTGTAGTCATGAAGTCCTTTGAGCGCCTGGTCCTGTCCCACCTCAAGTCCATCACCACCCCTCTCCTGGACCCGCTGCAGTTTGCCTACCGAGCCAACAGGTCTGTAGACGATGCAGTCAACCTGGCCCTCCACTCCATCCTGCAGCACCTGGACTCCCCGGGAACCTACGCCAGGATCCTGTTTGTGGACTTCAGCTCCGCATTCAACACCATCCGCCCCGCTCTGCTCCGGGACAAGCTGTCCCTGCTCAACGTGCCTGACTCCCTCTGCAGGTGGATCATCGACTTCCTGACGGACCGGAGGCAGCATGTGCGGCTGGGAAAGACTGTCTCAGACTATACTAGCATCAGCACCGGATCACCCCAGGGCTGTGTACTTTCCCCCCTACTCTTCTCCCTTTACACCAACTCCTGCACCTCCAGCCACCAGTCTGTCAAGTTGATCAAGTTTGCGGACGACACCACCCTCATCGGGCTCATCTCCAACGGCGACGAGTCCGCCTACAGGAGAGAGGTGGCCCAGCTGGCGTCCTGGTGCAGCAATAACAACCTGCAGCTGAACGCTCTGAAGACAGTGGAGATGATTGTAGACTTCAGGAAAGTCACTACTCCTCTGCCCCCCCTCACCCTCTCAGGCTCTCCCATCACCACTGCTGATTCCTTCCGCTTCCTAGGCACTACCATCACCAGGGACCTCAAATGGGAGCTGACTATCAGCTCACTCATCAAAAAAGCCCAGCAGAGGATGTTCTTCCTGCGGCAGCTGAGGAAGCTCAAGCTACCCACCAAGATGTTAGTGCAGTTCTACACAGCCATCATCGAGTCCATCCTCACCACCTCCATAACCGTGTGGTACGCAGGAGCCACTGCCAGGGACAGACTAAGGCTGCAGCGCGTCGTGCGCACTGCTGAGAAGGTGATCGGCTGCAAGCTCCCATCTCTCCAGGATCTGTACATCTCCAGGACCCGGAGGCGTGCTGGCCGGATCATAGCCGATCCCTCACACCCTGGTCACGTACTGTTTGCCCCCCTCCCCTCTGGTAGAAGACTTCGGTCCATCCAGACTAAAACCTCCCGTCACATGAACAGCTTCTTCCCCTCTGCCATTAGACTGCTGAACACTAAGTGACTCTCGTGCACCATGTACAGCAGCTCAACCAGACTCATGTCAATCATCACTGTTTTCTTCCTGCATTACCGACTGCACTATATAGTTCTCCACAGTATCTGCTGCTGGCTAATATATATTTTAACTGTTGACCAGTATCACTTAATCTTATCCTACACTTTATTACATGTATAGTTTATTTCTCTTATCTTATCATGTTTAATGTTGCAGCATTGTACCGAGACAAATTCCTAGTTTGTGTACTACATGAACAATGGCAATAAACCTGATTCTGATTCTGATTCTGATTCTGATTCTGATCTATGGGAGAGAACAAACAGATGTTAATGACCAGCAAAAAAAAACAAACAAAAAACATATTTCATTGAGAGTGAAGAAAGGAGTGAAGCCCAGTGCATTACTGGAGGTCCCCCGGCTGTCTAAACCTATTAGCAGCATAACTAAGGGAGGGTTCAGAGACACATGATCCCTCCCTAATTGTAGGCTATATCAAAAAGGAAGGTTTTAACCCTATTCTTAAAAACAGAGATCGAGTCTGACTCCTAAATCCAGATTGGCAGCTGGTTCCACAGGAGAGGAGCTTGATAACTGAAGGCTCTGCCTCACATTGTACTTTTGGAGATTCTAGGTATTACAAGTAATCTTGCATCTTGGGAGCGTAGTGCTCTGTTAGGATAGTATGGTAGTATCAGATCTTTTAAATAAAAAGGGGCCTGATTGTTTAGAGCTTTGTAAGTAAGAATAAGGATTTTAAACTTAATTCTAAACTCTATGAGAAGCCAGTGAAGGGAGGCCAGAACAGGAGAGATATGATCTCTCTTTCTAGTACCTGTTAAAACTCTTGCTGCAGCATTTTGGATCAACTGAAGACTTTTTAAAGATGTTTTAGGACAACCTGATAATAAAGAGTTACAATTATCTAATCTAGAGGTAACAAAAGCGTGGATCAGTTTCTCAGCATCACTCTGAGACAAGATGCTCCGAATCTTGGCAATATTATGCAAATGATAGAAGGCAGTCTTAGAAACAAATTTAATATGTGAATTGAAAGACAGCTCTTAATCAAAAATAACACCAAGGTTCCTCACAGAGCTATTAAGAGAAAGAGTAACCGCATCCAAACTAAAAGTTTGATTTGGAAAGGAATTTCTAAGGTTTTTTGGACCAACAAGAGTGACTTCAGTCTTATTTGAATTTAATAGCAGGAAATTACAAGTCATCCAAGCTTTGATTTCCTTAAGACAGGCTTCTAACTTGGCAAATTGATTACTATCATCTGACTTCACAGACGGGTATAATTGTGTGTCATCTGCATAACAATGAAAATGTATACAATGCTTTCTAATAATGTTGCCTCACGGAAGCATATATAAACTAAAAAGAGTAGGGCCTAGCACAGATCCCTGTGGAACTCTATGACTCAGCTTTGAGTTGAAAGAAAACTCATTATTGACATGAACAAACTGGAACCTATCAGATAAATAAGATCTAAACCACTGCAACAAAGTTCCATTAAGTCCAACATAGTGTTCTAATCTATCAAGTAGAATATTATGATTGATAGTATCAATAGCTGCACTAAGGTCTAAAAGGACAAGTACAGAAACAAGTCCATTATCAGATGCAATAAGGAGGTCATTAGTGACCTTCACTAAGGCTGTTTCAGTACTATGATGGATTCTAAACCCAGATTGAAGCTCTTCAAGTAAACCATTTCCCTGTAAGTGGTCAAATAATTGCGTAGCAACAACTCTTTCTAAGATTTTTGGAATGAAAAGGAGATTAGAGATTGGTCTATAGTTAGCTAAAACTCCTGGATCCAGCTTTAGCTTTTTGAGTAAGGGTTTAATTACAGCAGTTTTAAAAGCCTGTGGTACATGGCCTAAAGTTAATGAAGAATTGATTATTTGAGGAATAAAGCTACCAATAAATGGGAAAACTTCTTTAAATAACTTGGTAGGAATAGGCTTGGATGAGGAAATGATTTTGTCTAATTCTAAAAGGTCAATTGGAGTAAACTCATCTAAACAGATATCAATTGAAGGAGTTGTAGTAGTTACTGTATTTACTGTAAGTTAACGGTGGGAAGAATCTGGTTGATTTTATCTCTGATAGATGAAATTTTATTATTGAAAAAGTTCATAAAGTCCTGACTAGTAAGCTCTAAGGAAATGCTAGGATTGACAGAGTCCTGACTCTTTGTTAGCCTGGCTACAGTGCTGAAAAGAAACCTGGGATTATTCTTGTTCTCTTCTATTAATGCAGAATAATAACTCATTCTAGCTTTTCTAAGAGATTTTTTTATAAATTAAAAGATATCTCCAAGCTAAATAGATTTCATCTAAATTAGTGGAACACCATTTTCTTTCTAATTGACAAGTCTTCTGTTTTAAGCTATGAGTTTCTGTGTTGAACCAAGGAGTTAGAAATCTCTGATTAGACTTTTTCTTTTTTAAAGGGGCCACCATGTCTAGAGTCTGATACAGAGAAGCTGTAACACAATCTACCATGCTATCAATTACAGAAGGAGCAAGCTGTCTATAGCTTAGTTCCATTGTGTTGACACATGGCATAGAGGAAACAATCTGCATAAATTTGGTTACAACATCATCTGAGAGGCATCTACTGTAGTAATATTTTTCTTTAGGAGCCAAATAGTCAGACATAGTAAAATCAAAGGTTAACAGACAATGGTCTGACAGTACAGGGTCATGAGGAGACACACCGCTTGATGTGGGTGGGAGTTGTTACAGGAAGGCGGCGCAACCCTCCTGTGATGTAAGTGACCCAGGCAAAACACAAGCTGGCAGGATACGAGGTGACTGCGGTGTCTGGCTTTTTTTTGGGCCAAAGTCAAAAAGGACAGCCAGAGAAGGCTATAGGAGGTGAGACAGCACTGGAAAAGTACTGGAGCATTTAGGAAACCATATAGAGCAGTATAAAGAGGAAGACATGAAGATACGAACTACATCACATATGAAGGTAAGCTAATGATTGCGAATGTTACTTTGCTTTAAGTCCGCCGTACTACATTGCAATATTGGCAAGTTATCGCTTTTAGGTACTAAAATGTGCATTCTCTGTGTGTGTATTTCAGATGGCTCTCTTGTGGCAACATTATCGCTTCAAACCGTGGGTCTGGGCGTTCAACACAGGCTCCCTGTGATGAGATGTCACCCTGGCTTTACGAACGCACAGTGGTTACAGAACTATAGAATGTCTGTAGAAACGTTTAGTTTCCAGTGCAACAAATTGCTCTGATCTGTGTGAAACTCATGGAGAGACTGTTGAGATGTCATGGGATGTACCTGCTCCAGCTGCTGGTGTTGTGACAAAACATGATCAGCTGCTTAAACTTGATCGCCAGGTGCCATATTGTAGTTATGGGGTTATATTAGCCATAAAATATATATTTCAACAGGTAAACAGTACTGAGTTAGGTATAATAAGATATATTTAACAATTATGATGCATTTTAAGCCAAAACAAACTGGATCTAGGATTAAAAGCAATTAAAATAATGCAGTCACAAGGTGACATGAAAAATACATGGACTTACTGGATATGTATCATATTGAGTATTGCTGACTACATATAGATACTGTATAAATATATATTCTCTGCATCAACAGTGAACTATACATGTATTCATTTAGTATAGCACTAGGAATTTTGACAATAAACCTTTGTACTTTTTGTATATGTGTCTCCACTTTAGTTTTTTATGTGTGAAGGTTACCACCAAGTGACAAATTAAATACTAAAAGATTGGAAAGGTGTCTAAGAATAATCCAGCAGTTTGAGAAATCACTTTTGGTTTGGTGTAAGTTTGCCAAGAGAATTATGAACCATAAAGCAGTTTGTGTTAAAATGTTAAATCCCATTAAACACTAACTCAGGGGTGTTCTATCATGTGCCATGGAGGGCCAAGACCCTGCAGGTTCTCTCTTCTACCCAGTCTCTTCAGCAAGTGTTCTCACTGATCAGCAGTCAGTAGAAGAAATTCAGTGGAATCTGCTGATGAAGACACTGGTTACAGGTAAAGCCTGCAGGGTCTTGGCCCTCCATCTCACATGATTGGACACCCCTGCCCTAACCCATTATTAGAAAACACAGATGCTAATATGGCCCAGAATTCCTCCATATACTGGTACTATCACTAAAATGTGCAGTGTTTTTTGCACTGGCACATCCAACAATACAGTCTTCAGTAAATAAAATAATTGTTTTTGGTTACTTTTTCTTAAAAATGAGCCATTATTTTCAAAGTCACTGATAAATGGTTTGTACTGTTGACTATTTTCCCACCGGTGTCTTAACAGACAAAATAGAATATCATGATGCAAACACATACTGTAAGTTACTAAATTGTTTATTACAATCAGCAGCAAATTCCAGATTATTTATAATGTGCAAAATTCAAACTGTAAAAAAAAAAAAAAAATTAGAATGGGTCACACATGCCAGCCATGCTGCCTCACTGAGAAGCAACTGGCTGTGCCGCTCAAGCTGGTCCCGATTCAGTAGCTTCAGCCTGCATCTCTGTAAATAGTGACACAAGGTCCGATTTGGGGTGGATCGTTTTCTGCTTGCCTAGACGAAAGACACAAATGGGTGGTGGTTAATAAAAGCAAGTTTAAAACATATTTGAGAAATACACTTGTGACTAAAAGCCAGTGGTGGAATGTGACAAAAAAGTACTTTGTTGTTGGATTTAACCACAATTTTCATGTAGCTGCGCTTCAGTAAAGTAGATTTTACAAGGACTGGGTTATATTTAAAATCGTTTGTTTTTACTGTGACCTCAGCAATCAGAATGAGTTGATACCTTCAGTTCGATGGAATCTAGTACTTTAACTGAGGGTGTCTATCCCCGAGTATGGAGTCGCTCAGTCAAAATATGTAATTTTTATCAATAAAAGTTTAGCCACCGCTCTGTCACTGCTGTGTCTCTTCTTGCCCTGGCTTCAGGTGTGGGCGGTGTTTTGTACTTGTATTGCTAAAATATAAAAGTAAGCACTACAATGGTCTTAAATATTTGTAATGTGTCCTGTTACTGCATGAGTTTATTGACGAAAGACTATAAACTACACATATAAACTAAATTATAATGGTAACTGAACAACTCCCATTCCCCAAAGTGCAAGATACACTATAATGAATATAACTTATAAAGGATCACACAAGTGATCTGACAAAATAAATAAATAAATAAATAATATAAACAAGCGGTTTATTTTACAGTGGCTACTATTGGATGTGCCATTCATTTTCAATTATTCTGTAATTAATATTCACACAATCAAATAAATCTCAGTTCTGTCCCTTTCATATTAAGTGGAAATTGTGCTACTTTAATTTTGGCACTTTACCTATACTTTACCAAAGGATTCCACCACTACTAAAAAAATAACGGGATATGCAACTTACCACTGATAAGACATTGCTGTGTCGTGCCAAACGTTGCCAGTGTCATAGCAGATACTGGTTGGACTCTACAACGAAAATACACACAACTTAAATACATGCACAGCACGAAAGTGCAACATGTAAAAAAACACCTTTTTAACCAGGATTACAACTAGCTTATTTCATCAGATATTGTCAACACAAGCGCAAAATACAAGGAGAGCACGGAGCACAGAGTTAGCATTGACAACTAACTAGCTAGCTCATTATCTGCACACAAGCAACAATGTTGTTGTCTGTTCAAAGTGAACTTTCCACTGCTGGGATAAATAACATAAAAGATGCATAATATCACATCACTCACCATCCTCTACATCCTAATATCACGGCTTTCAACTGCTGAAGTTGGGTGCTCCCACGGCCATAAATTCATTTCGGGTGGCTCCGTCTGCTTCCTTCTGGATTCTCTCATCAGCCAAAAGGCACAGAAAACTCTGCTGGACCGTGGTGTTGATTTCTGTGAAGCCATTCTATTGTTGTTGTTTATACTGACGCTTGCTTGCTGGCTGGCTCATGGATGAATCTTTGCAAATGGCGGCTCGGTAAACTCAGCCTCAAACGCCGCTCTCATGACATTACGCCCCGACCAATCAGTGGCCCGCAAATGTTTTTACATCACATTTTCAGGTTGGTACAGTACGGTTAGAACCACTCTCCAGGAGGTCCCAAAAATCGGGACGTAACCGTTACAGTCCCTAATGGAAAAGCCTACAAAGCGTACCGCACCAAACTGAACTGGGCCAAACTGACACTAATGGAAAAGGGCCATAAAAGTTGTTTCTTTCACAACACTAAAACAATGACCCTGTTTACATGGTCACAGGTAAACCAATTACTGGAATAAACCAATAAAGGTAATAAAAGGCTTATGGTGTTTACATGCATGGAGTAAATGGTTTATTGGGCAAATGAACTAGGTGTGTTAATCCGTTTTCTCATAAACTGCTAATGGCCTTTAACTGATCAAGGTAATTGAATTTCTCTGTTTAAATGACAGTTTGAGAAATCAGGTAACTCCAGAAAGCTGACTGTAATCAGTTTACTCATGACCGTGACTGACAGGGAGTAACAAAAATCTGGATATCAGCTACAGCAGATGCCCTCAGAAAAGCTGAACAGTTTCAAAAATGCTTCAGGTTAGTGATTAAACTATTCAACTTTACCCAGATCTCCATTTCACAAAGGCGGTGTTTTCTTTTCAGTATACATGTAACAGGCATCAGGCTGTGGCACCCGTATACAATTGTACGTATTGTGGCACCTTGGGAGAGCCTGATTGTGTAGCATCTCAGACAGGTGACAGTGGGTACAAAGAGCAGGAGATTCCTGGTGAGATAACAGGGAGGTGTCAAGGATGAGGGGGTGAAATGCAATGTGACGCGAAGGTCATCTTGTGTGTGAGAAAATGCTAGAAGAATGCCATGAGACTTAAGAGAAGAGTTTCTGCTGGAGTATTCATTCTGTCTATGCTTGAGATGTGAGAGTGTGTAATAAATCGTCTGAAACAAATCTGCCTCTTCATTTACACGCTCCACACTGGTGACCTAAGACGTATTATGGAACACGAGACAAGATCCCCGGAGCCGACCTCGACTGGAACCTCCAGCCATGCATGTGCGGTTTCAGTCAAGCTACCGGATTTCTGGCAGCACAACCCGCGCTCTTGGTTCCACCTCATCGAGGCTCAGTTCGCCCTCCGGGGAGTAACGGCAGATGACACCACATTCTACCATGTGGTCGCAGTGCTCGACGCCCGCACAGCTCAGCACGTAGCGAGCCTGCTCGATCAGCCACCAGCCGGCAACAGATACGAGGCGCTCAAGGCTGCGCTCATCCAGCGCTACACGGTCTCGGACGGTGAGAGAGCAGAGAGGCTCCTGACGCGGACCAAGTTGGGAGATGGTTCGGCCGTAGACCTCATGGAGAAGATGCTGGCGTTAAGGGGCACGGACGACAAACACTTTCTGTTTGCCCACCTCTTCCTCCGGAACCTTCCGACAGCGGCGAGAGCGGCCCTGGCCAATTCGCCGTTGCTGGCCGCGCGGGACTACCGTGCGCTAGCCCAGGAGGCAGACCGGATCATCATCGCCACCAGGGCGATCACAGTCAACGCGGCAGCGGCGGAACCGAGCGAGACGACCAGAGGAGGCGAGGAGCCACCGTCGGCAGCAGCAGCGGGGGCCAAGGAGCGTGAGGGAGACACGCTCTGCTTCTACCACCGCCGCTTCGGAGAGAAGGCACGCAGATGTGTGCCACCGTGCCAATTCAAGCGCTCAGGAAGCGCCAAGACCGGGGGTTGGTAGCAGCTGGAAGGCAGCTTGGGGGTTGGAAGGCAGCTTGTTCTCCTCCCTCGGGGAGGAGAACAAGCTGCACTACCTGACGGACGCACGCTCGGGGAGACATTTCCTCGTGGACACCGGAGCCCAGAAGAGCTTCATCCGGCCGACCTACGATGACCGGCTGGCAGGATCTAGCGGCCCCGGGATGTTGGCAGCAAACGGCTCAGATATTAAGACCTTTGGTGAGAGGACTCTGCTCTTATCTCTACACGGCCGTACATATGAGTGGACTTTTGTCATAGCAGCACTGAATTACCATATACTGGGGGCTGATTTTCTGTGTGCACATGGTTTACTGGTTGATGTTGCTAACAGGCGCCTAGTTAATGCACTGTCCTTTGACTCTCTCCCCTGTATAGCTCGAGTGACCCGGCCAACAGCACAAGCCATCGTCACAGCTACAGGCGGTAAGTTCCACACACTGCTCACTCAGTTCCCAGCACTCACGGTCCCGACGTTTTCGGCAGCCATCGCTAAACACGGGGTGGAGCATTTTATCACCACCACCGGGCCGCCCGTCTTTGCACGACCTCGACGCTTGGACGCAGCTAAACTGGCCATAGCGCGCGAGGAGTTCGCCAACCTGGAAAGGTTGGGCATCATCAGGCGCTCAAACAGCCCATGGGCATCCCCGCTACACATGGTCCCTAAAGCTGAGGGTTCGTGGCGACCGTGCGGGGATTTCCGCAGGTTGAACAACGCCACAGCGCATGACCGCTACCCAATTCCCCATATACAGGATTTTTCCGTTCACAAGTGAAAATATACCTGGTGCTGCTGTATCTGTACCACCGATCACACGAGCAATCCTTTAGGTTTCAGTGCATGATCTACTCCTTGCTGTTGAAGCCACAGATTTAGCTGTGCTTATCTGTGAGGAGCCTCACACCATGAACAGGAGCAAGTACCAGAATTACGCAAAAACTTTCAAAAATACAAAATCTACAAGTGCTGAAATTAGCTGCCACTTGAGTGCAAAACACGTATGTGGACTATACATTAAAATGAATTTGAAAAACTTTTAAAAAAGCTATTTTAAATGCCCCTGCTACTCCACTCTTACTGACTGATTTAACACTACGTCAGCCGAAACTGGAAGGTCCACCCATAATCATTCCTACAGTGGCACCCCCAGGAATAAGGTGGATAAAAAGGGCAAATTAGGGCAAACGGATTGCACTTTCTGTTTCCTGAGTCCCAGTCCCTGTGACAACACAGATCTCACACTGCCCCCTACTGTCTACATATTTACTGCAGCAAGTGCATGTTTCTGGTCCACCAATTACATTTCTCAACCAAAAATATATCTCTTTAACCAAAATAAAGTGTATAAGTCATATTAAATTATAAAGCTGCACGGTGGCGCAGTGGTTTAGCACTGTGGCAGCACAGTTTTACCCTCGGCTGGGGGATCGCGGGGATCATGAGATCGTGGGTTCGATCCCCGCCCCCGACCAACAGTGAACTGTGTGGAGTTTGCATGTTCTCCCCGTGTTGCGTGGGTTTACTCCGGGATTTCTCCGGTTTCCTCCCGCATACCAAAAACATGTAGGTTTAGGGCGTTCGCGCACGCAGCGACCAGCAGCCGGTGGCTTGTCACCAGACTGCAAACCAAGTCTACCTACAGGTACAAATAAGTAACAAAAAAAAAAAAAAAAAAAAAAGCACCTCAAAAACATATTACATTCACACAAATGTGGGTGTTGAATGTAATTGTGATTTGTAAATATGATGTCACCTGGCTGCAAAACAAATAGATGGTAAACTGTGGAGAATGTGTTCAAGGATGAGGCTGAGTTTGTTCCTCAGATTCAGCTTTATTCACAGATCACATCTCCAACAATCTCAAAGCAAGTCAAGAAGAAGTTTTCATCTCACATCAGGGGTTTTATACCCCGGGCACGAAACAGCAGTCACATGGTGTTTAATCAAACATACAGTCACATGGTACTTAATCTCAATCACAAAGTAACCCCTTTGATCTCACACCATTGTCCTCTAGTCTCTGTGGTCCGGAAATCTTCCCCGGTCGTCTCCCGGAAACAAAGGCCAAATCTCACACTCTTCTGCTGAATCCCAGAGTCTCAGTCCCTTTTGTTCCATGAGACGTGAAGCACACAATAAACATACAGCAACACATTTGTGGAGAATATGTAACCAACATATGTGCCACAAAACTATCAATAATACACTTCAACAGCAGAAGTCTTAACAAAAACTTTCCACAGATTCAGGACTATTTAAAACAGCTAGACAGAAAATTTACAGCCATCGCAGTCTCTGAAACTTGGCTTAATGAAGAGCAGGCTCCCCTGATGGCAATAGAGGGATATCAGATGTTTCATATTAACAGATCTCAAAAAAAGGGTGGTGGTGTTGCATTGTATATTGATGACCTGTATAGGTGTAAACTTGTAAATGAAATGTCCTTTGCACTACCAGGGATTTTAGAATGTGTTACTGTTGAGATTGACCAAGATAAAACAAAAAATCTAATTATAAGTTGTATATATAGAACGCCGGGAACTTGCATTGAGACATTCAGAGATAAATTTGTCGAGCTGTACAATAATATTACTAGTAAGAAAATGGTAGTAATTTGTGGAGATTTCAATACTGATTTACTAAATCCATATCAACAAAATGTAATTACAGAGTTCATGAATTCTATGTACAGTATGAGTCTATATCCCACAATAACACATCCCAGTAGAATCACAGTTCACACTGCTACACTTATTGACAACCTGTTTGTTAATATTATTGATAAGAAAATAGAAAGTGGAGTATTGACCATTTGCCAACCTTTGCGCTTATCCATGGCCACACAGAGGCCAATACAGAAAAAATTTTAAAATCGTTCAGATACAAATCACAAAATGCAATCAGTTCTTTTAAAGAAGACTTGCTGAAGAAGGACTGGACAAAAGTCTATGTGTCAGATGTAAATGAAGCCTATGACACATTTATGAACATTGTAACCACTCTTTATGAAAAAAATTGTCCATTAGTAAAGAAAAAGCTTAAACATAAATTTGTCGATAAGCCATGGTTAACCAAAGGATTACAAAAGGCGTGTAAAAAGAAAAATTCATTATATAAAGCTTTTCTAAAGAAAAGGACAAAAGAAGCAGAGCAGCGGTATAAAACATACAAAAATAAGTTAACATACATAATGAGATGTAGTAAAAGAGACTATTACAGTAAAGAACTGGAGAAAAACAGAGACAATATTAAAAATATGGACAATACTTAACAATATTCTTGGAAATAAAAACAGAAATACAAGCTACCCAACCAATTATTCAAAAAATAATACAAAGACTCAGAGTATGAATGCAGCTTCACCTGCAGATGAATTTAATAACTTTTTTGTTAACATTGGTCCTAATTTGGCTCGAGAAATACCCATTACGGCACCTACAAGTGATACAATAAGCAAAAACACTGCTATAAAAGACTCTATTTTCATAAAGAACACAGATGAGAGAGAGGTCATTGAAATTATTAAATCGTTTAAAAGTAAAACATCTACGGACTGTGATGGTATTGACATGCTCTTAGTCAAAACTATTATTGAATGCTTAGTGAAACCACTGACGTATATCTGTAACCTGTCTCTCCAAACAGGTATATTTCCCAATGCAATGAAAATAGCTAAAGTAATTCCAATATACAAGATGGGTGACAGAGGGGAACTTTCAATCTATAGACCAATTTCACTATTGCCGCAGTTTTCCAAGATACTTGAAAAAATATTCTGTGAGAGAACTGACAACTTCATAATGAAGAATAATTTACTGTGTGAGCAGCAATATGGGTTCAGACACAAGAGGACAACTGCATTTGCTCTAATGGAATTTATAGAAAAAATATCAACTGCCGTTGAAAATAAAGGGCATTCAGTTGGGGTATTCCTGGATCTTAAAAAAGCATTTGATACAGTGGATCACAATTTATTACTAAAGAAACTACAAAATTGTGGTATTAGGGGGGTAGCACTGTCCTGGTTAAGTAGTTACTTAAAGAATAGATATCAGTATGTATGTGTTGGTAACAAAAACTCACAGTTACTGAAGGTTACTTGTGGAGTCCCACAGGGTTCAGTTTTGGGGCCATTGTTATTCAATATGTATATAAATGATATATGTAAAGTCTCGGAAAAAATGGATTTAATATTGCTTGCCGATGACACTAATCTATTATGCAGTGGAAGCAATTTGGAACAACTTTTGGATACACTCGGAAAGGAATTAGGAAAGCTTAAACTGTGGTTTGATTCAAACAAATTAACGCTCAATTTAAGTAAGACAAAATTTATAGTTTTTAACAACCATCACAACAACTTAGTACCTAAACTCAGTGTAAATGGTGTAGAGATTGAAAGGGTATCTGAAACTAAATTTCTTGGAATAATAATTGATAATAAACTGTGCTGGAAGTCACATATTAACTAGAAAAGCACTCGGAGAGCGCAGACCTCCACCAAGCGCCACAGTTCCCCCCATACAGTGTTTGTGTGTACGTTTTCAGATTCCTTGACCATGAAAACATATGACAAACAATTGGATTGACAATGATAGGATTAGTGGTTTAGTAGTTATTCACGGAAATGGCATTTTGCGTAATGGCGGTTTTCTTGTGGACAGTGATCCAGATCACCACCAAAATCTTTTTTTTTTTTTTTTTTTTTCTTTTCTCGGCGCCACACGAGTAGGCTGCCTTTTGCAACAGCGGCTCGATTCCGAGTCTTTTTCCCTTCCTCTCTCTTTTGATCCGTCTTTTTTTTTCACCCCACTTATATCACGGACACACAGATCGTCCTAAATGTCTCCTGAGCCGGTGGACGGAGCCACTGTTTATAGCAGGATACGATACAGCAGAGAACAGCTGCTAGCATTCAACCGCCACCCGGTCCCATTGGAAAAACTCGACATACCGAGAGAACTGAGGCGAAAACGCCGCGGCTGCCGGGCTGGAGTAAGGCGGAGGACAAAAAATATAAGGTACAGACCCTCCCTTCCATCTGTTGTCATGGGAAATGTACGGTCGATACTGGGAAAGTTAGATGAGCTAGCGGCTATCTCCCGTTATGATAGCACATACCGGGAGTGCTCTCTCCTTTTGTTTACTGAGACGTGGCTAACTGAACTAGCAGCAGATGCTAACATTGAGCTGGAGGGTTTTCACATGATACGAGCTGACCGAACACCAGACAGTGGCAAGGCTAGGGGCGGTGGAGTGATAATGTATGTTAACAACAACTGGTGCAGACCGGGACATATCACTGTTAAACAACGACACTGCAGCAAAGACATTGAGTTGCTAGCTGTTAGCATGAGGCCTACATATCTCCCGAGAGAACACTCACACGTGATCTGCATTGTTGTTTATGCAAATCCGACGGCGAACGCTGGGACAGCACGTGACGTCATCCATTCAGTAACCAGCAGGCTGCAGACAGAACACCCAGATGCTCTTCTCCTCATCTCAGGCGATTTCAACCATGTTTCACTGTCTCCCATTCTACCCACGTTCACCCAGTATGTCACATGCCACACTAGAGACAATAAAACACTGGATTTATTCTACGCAAACACTAAGGAGGCGTACACCTCATCACAACTCCCCCCACTCGGGAGATCGGATCACAACTTGGTTCATCTCCGGCCGGTGTACAAACCCCTAGTGCACAGACAACCTCCGGCCATGCACACTGTGGAGTTATGGTCTGAGGAGACAATGGACACCCTAAAGGGCTGTTTTGAAGCCACCGCCTGGAAGCAGCTCTGCGATCCACATGGTGAGGACATCGATGGCCTCATTCACACCTTCACGGGCTACCTCAGCTTCTGTGTGGACAAATCCGTTCCCACCAAGACCATACGGCGTCACTCAAACAACAAACCCTGGATCAACCCTGAGATAAAAACACTTCTGAGAGAGAAGAAGAGGATCTTCAGGTCAGGGAACAGGGAGATGCTGAAGTCCGTACAGAGGGAGCTGAGGAGAAAGATCAGAGAAGGCAAGGACAGCTTCAGGAAGAAGATGGAGGACAAGCTGCAACAGAGCGACATCAGCGGGGTCTGGAGAAACCTCAAAACCATCTCGGGGCTCCAGAATACCTCCCCCCAGGCCACAGGGGGCAGGGAGTGGGCGAACAACCTGAATCTGTTTTTCAATAGATTTGACCAACCGCCCTCCCCCCTGACTGCACAACAACCACTGCTGCCTCTAAAGAAATCAAGTCCTGCTGCCCACTCCCCACTCCACCAACACCCCCCCACTCCCAACACACAGCCCCCCATCCTGACCCTGACCAGGACCCAGGTGAGGACGGAGCTGAGGAAGATCAAGGCGAGGAAGGCGCCGGGACCGGACGGCATCAGCGCAAAGCTCCTCAAGTCCTGTGCAGACCAGCTGTGTGGGATTGTGACGTATATCTTCAACATGAGCCTGAAACTGGGGAGGGTACCACAGCTGTGGAAAACATCTTGTGTGGTACCTGTACCAAAAACTTCCCACCCCAAAGACCTGAACAGCTACAGACCGGTGGCCTTGACGTCCCACTTGATGAAGACCCTGGAGAGACTGCTCCTTGCTCACCTCCGCCCCCTGGTGGAACCAGCGATGGATCCACTCCAGTTCGCCTACCAGCATGGCATTGGGGTGGAGGATGCGGTGATCTTCCTCCTTCACCGTTCTCTGTCCCACCTGGAGAAGCCCGGGAATATGGTGAGGATCATGTTCTTTGACTTCTCCAGTGCTTTCAACACCATCCAACCGATGATCCTGAAGGACAAGCTGCTGCGCGCAGGGGTGGACCAGCACCTGTCATCATGGATCCTGGACTACCTCACGAACCGGCCTCAGTTTGTGAGAACCCGGGACTGTGTGTCCGACACGATCATCAGTAGCACGGGGGCCCCCCAGGGAACGGTGCTGGCTCCCTTCCTGTTCACTCTTTATACTGCGGACTTCTCACACAACACAACACACTGCCATCTACAGAAGTTCTCTGATGACTCTGCGATCGTTGGCCTCATCTCCAATGGAGATGAAGCTGAGTACAGAGGGCTTATCCAGGACTTCGTGGACTGGTGCCATCGGAACTGCCTCCAGATCAACGCGAGGAAAACTAAGGAGCTGGTGGTGGACTGCCGCAGGCATGGGCAGCCCCTCACAGTACCAGTAAATATACAGGGAACAGACATCGAGATGGTGACATCCTATAAGTACCTGGGTATTCATCTGAACAATAAACTAGACTGGTCACACAATACTGATGCACTCTACAAGAAGGGACAGCGCAGGCTGTTCCTGCTGAGGAGACTCAGGTCTTTTGGTGTACAAGGGGCGCTGCTGAAGTCATTCTATGACACGGTGGTGGCATCAGCCATCACTTTTGGAGTGGTCTGCTGGGGCAGTGGCATTACTGCAGCCGATAGGAAGAGACTGAACAAACTGATTAAGAAAGCTAGCTCTGTCCTGGGGCAGCGCCTTGATCCGATGGAGGAGATAGGAGAGAGAAGGACGGTGGCTAAACTGTCATCTCTGCTGGAGTCCGAGTTCCACCCTATGCAGGACATACTGAATGCACTGAGGAGCTCATTTAGCAGCAGACTACATCATCCCAGGTGCACAACCGAGAGGTTTCGTAGGTCCTTCCTACCAACGGCTGTCAGACTGTACAACCTAAGCAGGGCTGCTCGCAGAGATAGCAAAAAGACGTAACAAACTAATAGTTTTTTGAATGCAAAAGATGCAATAGACTTACACAATGGTCCCCTCCGGCATACAACTAGGAACATACCGGTCGCTATGGAGGGTGAGAATATGTATGGGCACATAATCATACCATCCATCCATCCATCCATCTTCTACCGCTTTTCCGGAGGTCCGGGTCGCGGAGGCAGCAGTTCAAGCAGAGAAGCCCAGACTTCCCTCTCCCCAGCCACCTGCTCCAGCTCTTCAGAGGGGATACCAAGGCGTTCCCAGACTAGCTGGGAGACATAGTCTCTCCACCGAGTCCTGGGTCTGCCCCGGGGTCTCCTCCCAGTGGGACGTGCCTGAAACACCTCAAGTGGGAGGCGTCCAGGAGGCATCCTAATCAGATGCCCATACCACCTCAACTGACTCCTTTCAATGTGGAGGAGCAGCGGTTCTACTCTGAGCCTCTCCCGGATGACTGAGCTCCTCACCCTATCTCTGAGGGTGAGTCCAGCAATCCTACGGAGAAAGCTCATTTCAGCCGCTTGTATCCGCGATCTCGTTCTTTCGGTCATTACCCAAAGCTCGTGACCATAGGTGAGAGTAGGAACGTAGATTGACTGGTAAATCGACAGCTTTGCCTTAGAACTAAGCTCCCTCTTCACCACAACAGACCGGTACAACGTCCGCATCACTGCAGATGCTGCTCCAATCCGTCTGTCGATCTCTCGCTCCATTTTCCCCTCACTCGTGAACAAGACCCCAAGATACTTAAACTCCTCCACTTGGGGCAGGAGCCTGTCCCCAACCCGGAGAGGACAATCCACCTTTTTCCGGCTGAGGACCATGGACTCGGACTTGGAGGTGCTGATTCTCATCCCAGCCGCTTCACACTCAGCGGCAAACCGTCCCAGCAAGAGCTGTAGGTCATTGCTGGATGAAGCCAACAGGACAACATCATCTGCAAACAACAGAGATGAGATCCTGTGGTCACCAAGCATGACACCCTCCATTCCCTGGCTGCGCCTAGAAATCCTGTCCATAAAAATTATGAACAGGACCGGTGACAAAGGGCAGCCCTGGCGGAGTCCAACTCTCACTGGGAATGACTCCGACCGAGTGTTGGCAATGCGAACTAAACTCTCACAACGGTCGTACAGAGACCGAATAGCTCGTAACAACAAGCCCGATACCCCATACTCCCGAAGCACCCCCCACAAAAATCCACGAGGGACGCGGTCAAATGCCTTCTCCAAGTCCACAAAACACATGTAAACTGGTTGGGCAAACTCCCACGAACCCTCAAGAATTCTCGAGAGGGTAAAGAGCTGGTCCGATGTGCCACGGCCAGGACGAAAACCACATTGCTCCTCCTGAATCCGAGGTTCGACCAACGGCCGGACTCTCCTCTCCAGTAATCATACCATGTAGGATAACTAAGTAGACGGTTATGCTGTTTCATTCCATCTAGCAACAATGCTCTGCACTGTGTGTGTTTATATATTTACATATTTATTCCATCTAGCTACAATGCTCAGCACTGGGTGTGTTTATATATTTATATATCTACATATTATTCCATCTAGCTACATTGCTCCGCACTGTGTGTGTTTATATACTTGCATATTTATTCCATCTAGCTGCAATGCTCCGTACTGTGGGTGTTTATATATTTACATATTTATTCCATCTAGCAACAATGCTCTGCACTGTGTGTGTTTATATATTTGCATATTTATTCCATCTAGCTACAATGCTCAGCACTGGGTGTGTTTATATATTTATATATCTACATATTATTCCATCTAGCTACATTGCTCCGCACTGTGTGTGTTTATATACTTGCATATTTATTCCACCTAGCTGCAATGCTCCGTACTGTGGGTGTTTATATATTTACATATTTATTCCATCTAGCTACAATGCTCTGCACTGTGTGTTCATATATTCATATATTTATTCCATCCAGCTACAATGCTCTGCACTGTGTGTCTGTGTGTGTGTGTATATATATATATTTTATAGTAATACGTACATATGTATATTAGCTGCTCTTGCTTGCTTGTTTTTTTCTTGCCTTCTGATTGTTGCTCTGAGTGTTGCTATCCCTGTGCTGTTGCAATCCTGGAATTTCCCCGTTGTGGGACTAATAAAGGCTTATCTTATCTTATCTTATCTAATCATCTGTAGGATACCCCATTTCTGACAATCTGTGAAAATTTCATGAAAATCCGTCCATAACTTTTTGAGTTATCTTGCTAACAGACAGACAGACAGACAGACAGACAAACAGACAAACCAACGCCGATGAAAACATAACCTCCTTGGCGGAGGTAATTATATTAAAGGTAAAATATCTAAATCGATCGCAATATTACACAGAGCGAAATATTTGCTGAATCAACCCACACTACATACCTTGTATCATTCATTAATACTCCCATACATGACATATTGTACTGAAGTATGGGGAAATACATATAAAACAAACATATATCCAGTCTTTATGCTTCAGAAGAGAGCTATCAGAATAATAAACAAAGCTGCTTACAGGGAACCAACAAACCCACTTTTTCTTAAATTAAAAGCTCTCAAGTTGAAAGATCTGGTTGACTTTAAAACTGCAGTAATAATGTTTAAAGTGAAGAATCTATCACTGCCCGCAAATATCCAAAAGTTGTTCCAAATAAGGGAGAAACAATACCATTTCAGAGGAACATGTATATTTCAAAAACCTTCAGTGAGAACTACCACCAAGCAACACTGTGTTTCAGTGCAAGGAGTAAGATTATGGAACGATTTTGGACCTGAATTAAAATCATGTACAATGCTTGGACAATTTAAACAAAAACTAAAGGAAGAAATACTCCAAACATATATACAAGATGACATGTAAAATCACATAAGGATTGTCATATCCAGTCTGTGTTGTGTTGTTGCTTAGTTTTTTTTGTCACATTTTGTCTTAGCTTTATTCCGAATTGTAATCGCTCTTGTTTTGTTTTTCTTTTGAATTCTTGGATGGAATATGGGTGGGCAATATAAGCTGCGGCTTCAGCCATCACCCATTTCGGATAACTTATGTTGAACTGTATCAGAGGAGTTATTGTTTAATTTGACCTTGTTGGATTTTTTCCCCTTTGTTATATTATTCTGTTTCTTTTTAATCTTTACTTTTAATCTATCCGAAATAAAGATTCATTCATTCATTCATTCATTCATTCAATCTACCTATGGGTACAAATAAAGTAACCTGTACCTGAACATCAGTGGGCATCACACGCTCCCCAACAAAATAAAAATGGCTCCGACATTTCTTTATAACACTGGAATTCTCAACCTCTTAATGCTTTAGTTTTACCTAGGAGTTAGAAAATCTTTAACAACAATATACTGTGAGTGAAATGTATGTAGCTGGTGTTTGGCATGTATATGGCAAGTATTGTTGTTGTACCTGTCTGTTGTACTGATCTGTTGTGGTGAAGAGGGAGCTGAGCTCCAAAGCAAAGCACTCTACGTTCCTACCCTCACCTATGGTCGTGGAGCTTTGGGTAGTGACCGAAAGAATGAGATTGCAGATACAAGCAGCTGAATTGAGCTTCCTCCATAGGATTGCTGGACTCACCCTCAGAGATGGGGCGAGGAGCTCAGTTATCCGGGAGAGGCTCACAGGAGAACCGCTGCTCCTCGACATCGAAAGGAGCCAGCTGAGGTGGTTTGGGCATCTGCTCAGGCTGCCTCCTGGACGCCTCCCACTTGAGGTGTTTTGGGCATGTCCTACTGGGAGGAGACCCCGGGGCAGACCCAGGACTACATCTCCCAACTGGCATGGGAACGTCTTGTTATCCTCTCTGAAGAGCTGGAGCAGGTGGCCGGGGAGAGGGAAGTCTGGGCTTCTCTGCTTAAGCTGCTGCCTCCGCAACCCGGACCTCCGGAAAAGCAGTAGAAAATGGATGTATGGATGGATGGATGAATGGAATGATGGATGACAAGTATGATGACTGGACATACCACATGGGGTATGGCTTGAATGTGTGTGAGGGTGAAGTGTGATGGAAGGCAAGCGAGACAGTCAAGTATGGCACTGTATGGGCAGATACCAAGTTGACATTAGCATGAGACTGCAGTGATGGTTCACCTCAGGAATCATACGTGGGGAACTGGCCTGGCCTTCTGTCATGTGTGGACCTTCAAATCTCTTTGTGTGTATGCTCTACAGGAGGGGTCAGAGATCTATCTTCTGCCTCCAAACCTGGTTGTTCATGCACATCACTTTCTTCCACAGGTCTAGGGCAGCACGGTGGTGCAGTGGTTAGCACTGTTGCCTTACAGCTAGACGGTTCCTGGTTCGAATCCCCAGGCTGGCAGGTGTTGGAACCTTTCTGTGTGGAGTTTGCATGTTCTCCCTGTGCTGCGTGGGTTTACTCCGGGGGCTCCGGTTTCCGCCCACAATCCAAAGACATGCATGTTAGGTTAATTGGCTGTCCTAAATTGTCCCTAGATATCTGTTTCCTATAGGCCCTTAGAATAGAGGGTTAGTGCTAGTGAAAGCGCTTTGAGTGGTCTTTGTGACTAGAAAAGTGCTATATAAGTGTAGGTTAGTTAGTGATAACAGGTGAGTTTTCATCAGTCTTTTGTCCAACTTCAGTCTCATTGTTTTCAGGCTTCACAACAGGATTTGGTAAGTACTCAGGTACAATGTGAATCTCTTTCCTTTCAGGTTCACCTGTGGGATTTTGTGGAAAGGCAAGTTGCTCATGGCCGGTGTGTGTTTTTTTCTCTATTGTTGGGTTGGTGGTTACAGGACTCAGGTGCAGGCAGGATGAAGTGCAACAATAATGATTTATTAACAAAACTCAAATACCAAACAAGATAGCAGCACATGGACTGAAAAAACAAAACAAAACAAAACAAAACAAAAAAACAGGCAGGCAAAAAACTCTCAAGGAACTGGAGCATTACAGCACTCAGGCTAGAAACATTAATGATGCCACACCACACAAATGCTGACACAGACATATATAGACATGGGCAAGGCAAGGCAAGGCAAGTTTATTTGTATAGCACATTTTGTGCACAAGACAATTCAAAGTGCTTTACATAAAAACATTAAAGCATTACAGGAAGTTGCAAAATGAATACATAAGAATTTAAAAGCAAACTAAAAGGTAAATTAAAGAGAAACAAAAACAAGTTAAAATAGAATAAGTCAGAAAATGTGCAAGAAATAAAAGTTACAGTACACTGTAGGAGAGTAACAATTGTTATACTGAAAGGCTGTGACAATTAGGAAAGTTTTGACGTGGATTTAAAGCAGCAGAGAGTTTCAGCAGCCCTGTGCTTTCTGGGAGTTTGTTCCACATGTGAGGAGCATAAAAACTGAAAGCTTCCTCACCATGTTTGCTTCTAACTCTGGGCACAGATAGTAGGCTTGACCCTGACAACCTGAGGGCTCTGGGTGGTTTGCAATGGACCAACAGATCTGAGATGTGTTTTGGCCCGGAACCATTCAGAGCTTTATAAACCAACAGCAGTGTAAGTGTTGTTATAAAATTATATATTTTCTGTACGTTACATGTTGGTTGTTGCAACTGTATATTTTGTTGAATTTTATTGTTTCTTGACCGGAACTGATGTTTTCCGTCTGGAGTGCCGCTGGGATTGTTTTCATTGTAGCACATAGCGGAAATAAGAAGAACGCTGTGCCACGTTATTCAGCTATCTGGCACTTAAGTTTGATTGAAGATTGAAGCCAAGCAGTTTGTTTTACCTTCAGAACGCTTTTCATGACAAGCGGCCAACGAGGTATTTGTTTTGTAACTTCTTTATATTATTTCGCTCTGTACTGTATGTATGGTTATGCGTTATGTTTGCCTATACAGTTCTCACGGCGTGACCATGAGGGAGGTGCATAAGTCCCAATAAACGCCCGTTTAAAGGGACCAACCTGTGTCTGTTGTTGTGAAGAGAGCTACAGTGAGAACTCGCCTGCTCAACACGGGTAACAAGGACTCCGAGATCACGGCGGGTAGCGAGGAGAGGAAGATCCAGGTCGTCAGTTAAGCAAGTCCATACCGCACTGTCATCATAGCAACCACAAGTAATGGCCGTTAGACTGTGTTAAAGCGCAACTTTACAAGTTAAAGCCAGAAAGCGCTCCACCTCAAGTTTCAAGTTAAGGTGGTGTGAGAAGTGGTTTAACTTGGACATTGCAATAAGGACTCAGATCTATCAACTTGTATGCTATTTAGTTGTTGTGGTTGGAGATTATCAGATGTCCTGATTTTCACAGTTGCTTCATGTTACAAGGTTAAAGTCGATGTTAAATTTATATGTAAATTAACAATCTTTGATGAACGTTAAAAAATAAGGACATTTTAATCTGAAACTAAGATTTATGCAAGCTTTGTGTCTATAAAATTTCAACAAGCTTAAAGGGCATTTTCAGTGACGTTAAATGGCACTTAACCCAACTCTGTTTTCCTATCTTGTAAAATAAGCAATTTAATGCATTTCTAAACATATTATCAGCTGTTAAAGTTCACATTTACATATTGTGTTAAAGTAATTTCACTGTTCTTATTCTTGCTTTGAAATTGAAGTTAGCTGAAAAGTGGCTAAGTTTAAATGTTTATACAGTTATCTTAATGCAGTATTGAAGTCAGTATAATTACAAACTAGTCATCATCCAGTTGTTTCACTGTTGTTCAAGTTATCTCAAAATGTCTGACACAAACACTGAGACCTGCCACAAGATGGCTGACTCATCTGCCCAACCTGAAGTTACCAAATCTGCAGAAGCAGAAGGGCTGCGAAGAGGCGTAAGAATTCGAACCCTCACAGAGAAGGGGAGAGAACTTCAAGAAGACAAGATGAAAAGTATCCAACGACGGTACAGAATCATTTATGAGAAATGGAGGTACCATGCTAGAATAGGCAAGGAAATACTGACCAATGAAGCCTCAGAGGATGAATTGAGTGAGCTGATTGAAAATATAAGCAGCACTTGTTCCGATGTAAAAGCCATATATGGAACATTACGCAAAATACAAACTCCTGAGCCAGATCTGCGACGCAGAGTAGACACCTGCGTTTCACTCTCAGAGTTAATCATTCAAAAGGCAAAAGGGCAGCTTAAGAAGCCTAAAACAGAAGAAGAGGATGAACCAATGCCCGATGTTGGATCAGTTCTAAACTCAACTTGCTCCTTATCAAGGCCACCATCTCATCAATCAAAATGTTCTATTCGTTCTAGTACTAACTCAGCCAAAAGATGTGAGGCTGCAGTGGAGGCTGCCGCATCCCAGGAAGTTTTAGCAGTATTGGATGAACAAGAAAGAGAAGAGGCTGAACTCCAAAGGCTAGAGGCTGAAGATAAACAACGGCTTGCACAATTTGAATCTGAAACCTTTGCCAGACAACAAGAAATGCAAGACAAACGTAGAAGGCTTAAACGCTTGGAAGAAGTGAAGAAGTTAAATGCTGCAAGAGCACGAGTAATGGTCTATGATCAAGTTGAAGAAAATTTTAAAACAGCTGAATTGCTGTATGATGTTGAATTTGGAGAAACACAAGCCCTCAATGCCTCAAGTCCCTCCTTCATCCCTCAGTCTCTGCCAGTCACCACACAAGCCCTCAATGCCTCAAGTCCCTCCTTCATCCCTCAGTCTCTGCCAGTCACCACACAAGCCCTCAATGCTTTAAGTCCCTCCTTCATCCCTCAGTCCCTGCCAGTCACCACACAAGCCCTCAATGCCTCAAGTCCCTCCTTCATTTCTCAGTCCCTGCCAGTCACAGCTCAAGCTCCACCCATTCCTACAGTACAGAACACCTCAGATTTGGTCTGCATGCTAACGGAAGCTATAAATGCGAATCGTCTTCCAACACCAGAGCCTGCATTATTCACTGGAGACCCCTTGAGATTCAAGGACTGGCGACTCTCTTTTGAAACATTGATTGACAGGAAAAACATCCCAAAGAATGAAAAACTGTATTACCTAAGGAAGTATTTAGGTGGTGCTGCAAAAAAGGCTGTTGAAGGATTCTTCTTATTGGGCACTGAAGCTGCATATGACTCGGCCTGGCAGCTTTTGGAAAAACGTTTTGGAGACCCATTTATAATTGGGAAATCCTTCAGGGACAAACTACATGGATGGCCAAAAATAAGCACAAAAGATGGTTGTGAATTAAGGGAATTTGCAGACTTCCTTAAGAGCTGTGAGGCTGCAATGCCCCACATGAAGACATTAGAAATTCTTAATGACTGTAATGAAAGCCAAAAAATTCTGCTGAAGTTACCAGATTGGCTGGTATCCAGATGGAACCGTAAAGTGATGGAAGTCAGAGAAGCAAACGCTGATTATCCACCATTTAAAGAGTTTGTAGACTTCCTGTCTAAGGAAGCAGACCGTGCTTGTGATCCCATATCCTCAATTCAAGCGCTCAAAAGTGTGGAAAGTGAGAAAACGAAACACACCCGAAGCCAAACTATTCAAGCAAAGACAATGGCCACAGATACAAAACAGAGCAGCATTCTATCATGTGTTTTCTGCAAAAGAGCAGGACATGACCTTGCTAAGTGCAGAAAGTTCAGTGAAAAGACAGTTCAAGATCGTGTCAAGTTTGTGCAAGAAGAGAAGCTTTGTTTTGGATGTCTGAATGTAGGACATCACTCAAAGGAGTGTGACAACAGAAGTACATGCCAGAGGTGCCAAAGAAGACATCCGACATGTTTGCATGAGGAGAAGTTTAAAGACCGTCAAAGGCTGACTGCTCCAAAAGGAGAAGATAACTCAAAGGACAAAGCAGAGATCAAAGAAGTAGCTGCGACAGCAACTACCAACAGAGTCATACAAGAGGGCCCAAACACACAAACATCCTCAATCGTACCAGTCTGGATCTCGTCTACAAAGCACCCAGACCACGAAGTTCTTGTGTATGCACTCTTAGACACTCAAAGCGATACAACTTTCATCCTAGACGAAATAGCCCAAGACCTCGATACAAGCAAGGAGAATGTCAGCTTGCGGCTATCCACAATGACTACAAAATCAGTAGTCATAACCTCTCAGAAACTGACAAACTTGGAAGTGAGAGGATACAACTTAGAGAGAATTCCATTGCCAGCACTTTTCACACGAGAGTTCATCCCAGCAGATAGGTCACACATTCCAACCTCTGAAACGGCACTAAAGTGGCCTCATCTTGAACAACTGGCAGACAAGATTCCACCACCACTAGATTGTGAAGTAGGACTACTAATTGGCTACAACTGCCAACAAGCCCTTCTTCCAAGAGAAATTCTGTTTGGGAAAGACAATCATCCATATGCACAGAGAACTGATCTTGGCTGGAGTATTGTCGGCTGTGCAAATCCTGCAGCTAACTACAGTGATGCAATTGGGAATAGTCACAGAATTATAATGCGACAAGTAACATCTGCTGTACAGCCACAAGCAGAACTGAAGAAAGAAGTATACTTTGTGTGCAGAACTCAAGTTAAAGAAATCAACTCAGCAGATATAATCAAAGCTCTTGAAGCTGATTTCGCAGACCACACAACAGATAGTAAGCTACTTTCTCAAGAAGACCTTCTCTTCCTATCTAAAGTGAAGGATGGTATAAGGCAGAAGGAGGACGGCCACTATGAGCTCCCGCTTCCTTTCAAAACGGAGAAACCTAATCTCCCAGACAATAAACAAAATGCAGTTTAGAGGCTGAACTCATTAGAGAGACGATTAAGAAGGAATAAACAGTACTGTAAGGATTATGTCCATTTTATGAATGTCGTCATAATGAGAGGAGATGCGGTGAAGGTCCCACAGGCTGAACTTGGTAATCAACCATCATGGTACATTCCTCACCATGGAGTCTATCATCCCCACAAGCCTGGAAAAATCCGTGTGGTCTTTGACTGTTCGGCACGCTTCCAAGAAACCTCTCTGAATGACCATCTATTAACCGGACCAGACCTGACCAACACCTTAGTTGGCGTGTTATGTAGATTCAGAAAGGGCCCAGTTGCCATAATGTGCGCCGTTGAAAGGATGTTCCACCAATTTCATGTCGCTAAAGAACATCAAGACTACCTAAGATTCCTCTGGTGGGACGGAGGAGACCTGGACTCCAAACCTCCAGTGTACAGAATGAGAGTGCACTTATTTGGGGCAGCCTCATCCCCTGGTTGCTCCAACTTTGGACTCAAGCATCTAGCATTTCAGGGCCATGGAAAGTTCAGCAAAGAGTCCATCAACTTCATCCAGAGAAGTTTTTATGTTGATGATGGCTTGATAAGCGTCAAGTCACCTGCCGAAGCCATACATCTGGTGGAAGAGTCGAGGGCATTGTGCAAAATGGGAAACCTTCGACTACACAAGTTTGTGTCTAACAACAAGGAAGTGATCACTGCTATTGCACCCGAAGAACGTGCTCAGACCAAGGACCAAGACATGGCTCTAGGAGAACCTCATGTCGAGAGGGCACTGGGAGTTCAGTGGTGCATTGAATCAGATGAATTTCAATTCAGGGTTGTAGTTAAGAAAAACCCACTGACAAGGAGGGGGGTTCTCTCAACTGTATCCTCTGTCTTTGATCCACTAGGGTTTGTGGCCCCCTTCGTACTAGTCGGTAAACAGATCCTTCAAGTTCTATGCAAAGACAAGATGGGTTGGGACGACAACCTCCCCGAACACATTCTGCCTAAGTGGGAATCCTGGCTTCAAGATTTGCCTCACTTGGCAGCCTTAAAAATTCCAAGAAGCTACCTTCCATTGGCCTTTGATGAGGTCACACAATATGAGCTTCACAACTTTTCGGACGCAAGTCTCAACGGATATGGTGCATGTTCATATCTTCGAGCAATAAGCAAAACAGGACAGATCAGCTGCTCACTTGTGATGGGGAAGGCAAGAGTAGCTCCTACCAAACTACTAACTATTCCAAGAGCTGAACTGTCAGCAGCTGTGGTTGCAGTCCGCAATAGTGACGTTGTCAAAGGGGAGCTTGAGATTGAAAACCTACAAGTGTATTACTGGACTGACTCAAAGGTGGTCCTTGGCTATGTGAACAATGATGCAAAGAGATTCCACACATTCGTAGCCAACCGGATCCAACGCATAAGATCTAGCACAGATCCCGCACAATGGCGACATGTCAGCACTGAAAACAACCCAGCTGACTGCGCTTCAAGAGGACTGAGTGCAGCTCAGTTAAAAGAGTCTAATTGGCTGACAGGACCTGATTTTCTTTGACACCAGAATCTTCCACGTGAAGAGGAAATGGTGGGAGATGTTGAAGGAACTGACCCTGAACTTCGCAAAGCCCATGTCCATACAGTCATGATGAAAGGAATAGAGTCAGTGGCGAAACGCCTCGCCAAATTCTCTGACTGGTCCAGGGCAGTTAGAGCCATTGCTAGGCTCAAGAGATTTGCCAAAGAAATCAAAGGACTTCAGCCAAGAACAAATGAAGCAACTAATCTTGAAGAAAGAAAGGAAGCAGAAAGCTTTATCATCAGGCTAGTGCAAGAAGATGCCTTTGCTGCGGACATACAAAAAATCAAAGCTCAGAAGGGAGACACTTTGAACAAGTACAGCAAGTTATATAAGTTGAACGCCTTCTTGGACAAGAACAATGTCCTAAGGGTAGGAGGACGATTGTCCCAGTCAGCCTTGCACCATGATGTAAAACATCCTGCGATCCTTCCAAAGAAATCCCATGTTTCAACACTGCTTGTCAAGCATCATCATGAGCGTGTACACCACCAAGGAAGAGGTATAACCATGAATGAGTTGCGTGCAAATGGAATATGGATCTTAGGATGTGGAAATGTTGTGTCCTCACACATTTACAAATGTGTAAGATGTAGGAGATACAGACGAACTACAGAGGTCCAGCAAATGGCAGACCTGCCAGAAGAGAGAACTGAGACATCCCCTCCCTTTACTTACTGTGGTCTTGATTGTTTTGGCCCCTTTATTGTGAAGGAAGGAAGAAAGGAAATGAAACGATATGGATTGTTGTTTACCTGCTTATGTTCCAGAGCAGTACACATAGAAACCCTAGATGATTTGACAACAGATGCCTTCATGAATGCGCTTCGAATAGTTGTAGCCATCAGGGGACCTGTGCGGCAACTAAGATGCGATCAAGGAACAAATTTCATGGGTGCCAAGAGAGAGTTTTCTCAACTGCTCAAGACAATGGATCAAGAACGTCAACGAGCAATCGGTTGCGAGTTTGTAGTGAATATCCCCTCAGCAAGCCACATGGGAGGAGTCTGGGAGCGCCAAATCCGCACAATCAGAAACATCTTGACTGCCATGCTTGACAAGTCTGCAAGTAGACTCGACACTACAACTCTGAGGACATTTCTCTATGAAACAATGGCCATAATCAACAGCAGGCCACTGAGTGTTGAACATCTTCAGGATCCTACTGGTCCAGAACCTCTCACTCCGAACCACATCTTAACTATGAAGTCTTCAATAATACTGCCCCCCCCTGGACAGTTCTGCAAGGAAGACCTCTATCTGCATAAGAGGTGGAAAAGGGTGCAGTTCCTAGCCAATGAATTCTGGCAAAGATGGAAACAAGAATATCTTCTAAACCTCCAGCAACAACAGAAATGGCAAAAACCAACATGAAATTCACAAGTAGATGACATTGTGATTCTACAAGATGACAACTCACCAAGAAATCAGTGGAAGCTCGCCAGAGTTGTAGAAACTCACCCTAGTACAGATGGCATGGTACGAAAGCTGAAACTACAAGTTAGTGACGCTACACTTGACAAAGGAAAACCTAGACTGGTTTACCTTGAAAGGCCCATTCACAAGGTGGTTACCTTGCTTGAGGCAAATTAAGTAGAAATTAAACAAAGTGGGTCACATTCTTTCAGAGTTAAAACAACCCAAGCCATTGATTCCATTTATAATCTGTGTTTAAAAGAAATCCGCATTTAAATCAATGAGTGATTTGGTGGGAGTGTAAGTGTTGTTATAAAATTATATATTTTCTGTACGTTGCATGTTGGTTGTTGCAACTGTATATTTTGTTGAATTTTATTGTTTCCTGACCGGAACTTATGTTTTCCGTCTGGAGTGCCGCTGGGATTGTTTTCATTGTAGCACATAGTGGAAATAAGAAGAACGCTGTGCCACGTTATTCAGCTATCTGGCACTTAAGTTTGATTGAAGATTGAAGCCAAGCAGTTTGTTTTACCTTCAGAACGCTTTTCATGACAAGCGGCCAACGAGGTATTTGTTTTGTAACTTCTTTATATTATTTCGCTCTGTACTGTATATATGGTTATGCGTTATGTTTGCCTATACAGTTCTCACGGCGTGACCATGAGGGAGGTGCATAAGTCCCAATAAACGCCCGCTTAAAGGAACCAACCTGTGTCTGTTGTCGTGAAGAGAGCTACAAGCAGTATTTTGAAATCTATTCTTTGACGGACAGGAAGCCAGTGTAAAGATCTGAGGACTGGAGTTATATGATCTACTTTCATGGTCTTAGTGATGAGAGGTAATCAGCAAACACATTACAGGTGGGAACAATCAAGGGCACATGAGGCAGCAGGGAAGTGGCTACTGGTACAGGAGACATGAAGGGCTGAAACAAAAAGGTAAACATGAGACATGAACAGAGGACCAGGGGAGAGATACATATGACAATGACCACAGCTATACGACAAGAGATTGGTCAGGAATCAAAATCACAAATAATAATAATAATAATAATAATAATAATAATAATAATAATAATGCTGAACACAGGGATCACCAAACTCAAACTTAAAACTTAAAACATGAGCATGGTCCTCAGGCCATACCGAGATCCTAACAATTATTCTTTTCACAGGCATTCTCAACCAGTAACCCTATGTACAGTCATCATCTGAGTCACAACTGTCACTTTTATCAGTTTCCTTTTGCAGGTTGGTTTGTCTGTCTCGTCTTTGTCTCCGATTCGGTTTCTTGACAGGGGTAGGTCTGGCATGGGTGGAGTAACTTTCCTTCAACACGTACAGTATCTCATAAAAGTGAGTACACCCCTCACATTTTTGTAAATATTTTATTATATCTTTTCATGGGACAACACTGAAGATATGACACTTTGATACAAAGTAAAGTAGTTAGTCCCCTTAAAATAACTCAACACACAGCCATTAATGTCTAAACTGCTGGCAACAAAAGTGAGTACAGCCCTAGTGAAAATATCCAAATTGTGCCCAATTAGCCATTTTCCCTCCCCGGTGTCATGTGACTCATTAGTGTTACAAGATCTCACGTGTGAAAGGGGAGCAGGTATACTAGATTTGGTGTTTTCGCTCTCACACTCTCTCATACTGGTCACTGGAAGTTCAACATGGTGCCTCATGGCAAAGAACTCTGAGGATCTGAGAAAAAAAATTGTTGCTCTACATACAGATGGCCTAGGCTATAAGAAGATTGCCATCACCCTGAAACTGAGCTGCAGCGCGGTGGCTAAGACCATACAGCGATTTAACAGGACAGGTTCCACTCAGAACAGGCCTCACCATGATTGACCAAAGAAGCTGAGTGCACATGCTCAGCGTCATATCCGGAGATTGTCTTTTGAAAATAGACATATGAGTGCTGCCAGCATTGCTGCAGAGATTGAAGGGGGGGGGGGGTCAGCCTGTTAGTGCTCAGACCATACGCTGCACACTGCATCAAATTGGTCTGCATGGCTGTCATCCCAGAAGGAAGCCCCTTTTAAAAGATGATGCACAAGAAAGCCTGCAAACAGTTTGCTGAAGACAAGCAGACTAAGGACATGGATTACTGGAGCCAAGTCCTGTGGTCTGATGAGACCAAGATAAACTTATTTGGTTCAGATGGTGTCAAGCTTGTATGGCGGCAACCAGGTGAGGAGTACAAAGACAAGTGTGTCTTGCCTACAGTCAAGCATGGTGGTGGGAGTGTCATGGTTTGGAGCTGCATGGTGCTGCAGGCACGGTGGAGCTACAGTTCATTGAGAGAACTATGAATACCAACATGTACTGTGACATCGTGAAGCAGAGCATGATCCCCTCCCTTCAGAAACTGGGCCACAGGGCAGCATTCCAACATGATAAAGACCCCAAATACACCTCCAAGATGACCACTGCCTTGCTAAAGAAACTGAGTGTAAAGGTGATGGACTGGCCAAGCATGTCTCCAGGCCTAAACCCTATTGAGCATCTGTGGGGCATCCTCAAACGGAAGGTGGAGGAGCACAAGGTCTTTAACACCATGATGTCATCATGGAGGTGTGGAAGAGGATTCTGGTGGCAAGCTGTGAAGCTCTAGTGAACTCCATGCCCAAGAGAATTAAAACAGTGCTGGAAAATAATGGTGGCCACACAAAATCTTGATGCTTTGGGGACAATTTGGACATTTTCACTTAGGTGTGTACTCACTTTTGTTTCTAGCGGTTTAGACATTAATGGCTGTGTTGAGTTATTTTGAGGGGACAGCAAATTTACACTGTTATACAAGCTGTACACGGACTACATTGTATCAAAGTGTTATATCTTCAGTGTTGTTCCATGAAAACATATAATAAAATATTTACAAAAATGTGAGGGGTGCACTCACTTTTGTGAGATACTGCAAGTCATTCATCTGCAATAGGAGATCATGATGCAGCGTTTGGTTTCTCTGTGGTCCCCATTTTCAGGACAGGCAATGTACACTGGACTTTCACCAAGTTGGCTTTTGACTATGTAAACAGTATTCTCCCAGTATGATCTTAATTTGCCTGGCTTCCCACATTCACTGAGGTTTCTGACCAGAACTCAATCTCCTGGTTGCAGTACAACTCCTCTTCTTTTCCTGTCGTAAGATACTATCCCTCTTGCATTTGACTTTTTGCTATTTTCATTGGCAATCTGGTAGGCTTCTGGCATTCTCTCAGCCCATTTTTTTGCATACTCTCTAGATAAGTATGATTCCTTCTCTCCAGCCAAACCAAACAGCAAGCCTACTGGGAGACGGGGGTGATGACCATAGAGGAGGAAAAAGAGTGAGTCCCCGGTAGATTCCTATCGGGTACAATAATAGGCATGTACAACATGCGGGAGGTGATCCTTTCATCGCAGTTTCTCACTTTCAGTCAAGGTTCCCAACATCTGGAGTATGGTGCAGTTCAACTGCTCAGCTGGGTTATCTTGTGGATGGTACTGCGTGGTTCTTGAGTGACCTACTCCAAAGAGCCTCCGCAAAGTTTTAAACAACTGATTCTCCAATTCGCGACCTTGGTCATGGTGTAGTTTGGAGGGGTATCGAAATCGAGGTATAAAGTCACTGAAAATTAACTGTACGGCTGTTTGCCCGCTCTTGTCTTTGTGGGGTAGGCTTGGGCAAATCTAGTGAAGTGGTCAATCACTACTAGAATGTACTTGTAACCTCCACAACTGGTCTCTAAATGCAAATAATCAATGCAGACAAGTTCTAAGGGAAGCTGGTTGTGATTCTACCCATAGGAGCATGAACATGTGTTGCAAGCTTCTTGGCTTTAATGCATGGACATTTTTTGGTGATATAGTCTTCAATTTCTTTTGTCATAAAGGGCCAATAGAATCTCTCACTAGGAAGTTGAAGCACTCGTTCCATACCAACATTGCCCATCTCATTGTGCAGATGTTTGAGGGCTAGTGTCCTGTATTCAGAAGGGAGGATCAACTGCTTTTGCTCTTTTGTTTTTCTGTAAAGGTCATTTTCAAGGTACAGCTTATTCCATTCATGAATTAGCTTTCGAGCAGCCCCACTTACATTTTTGCATGAACCATCAGTCAATTTGGTGACCTCTTTAACTCAATTATTTGGCTTATTGCTTGGTCCTCTGTCTGAGCTTTCACAAGATCACTGTGGCTAATGGTTGCTAGGTCAGGGTGAGCTTGTTGATGCAGGTCTGGGGGAGAGGTGTTGAGTGCCACTACCCAAGCCACATCTTTATGCTTAGCTGCATGACTGCTATCCCATGTTGCACGTACTGCTTCATCTGAGAACTCTTCTGTACAAGTAACTGCATATTTCTCTGCAGGGGTGTCCAGTCATGTGCCATGGAGGGCCAAGACCCTGCAGGCTTTACCTCCAACCAGTGTCTTCAACAGCAGATTTCACTGAATTTCTTCCCACTGATTGCTGATAAGTGACAACACCTACTAAAGAGACTGGGTAGAAGAGAAAACTTGCAGGGTCTTGGCCCTCCATGGCACATGATTGGACACCCCTGGTCTAGTGGAAGTCAAGACAGTGTCTGCATCAATGTTGGCTTTTCGAGGCCTGTATTTGATGTCAAAATGGAAATCTGAGAATTCACCAGCCTTCCGATGGCCAACTGCATTGAGCTTTGCTGTACCCATGACATAAGTCAGTGGGTTGTTGTATGTATACAGAGTAAAGTATAGAGAGTAGTACAAGTAGTCGCGAAACTTCTCACACATCGCCCACTTCAAAGCAAGAAACTCCAGTTTTCCACTTTGTAGATGGTAATTGTATTCGACTGCTGTGTGTAATGGAACCACACCTGATGACTCTTTGTTTTCTGTTCTGGCACTGATACAGGACAGCTCCTAGGCCTTGGTCAGATGTGTCCATATGTAGTACAGAGGGCAAGTTGAAATTCAATTCACTTCAATTCAATTCAATTTTCAATTCAATTAATTAAATTCAGCTTTATTTATATAGCACCATATCACAACAAAAGCCATCTCACAGCACTACCAAATGCAGGGAAAACCCCACAATTCCAGAAACACCCAGCAATAAGATGATCTCCTGTGAGCAAGCACTTAGCGATGGTGGAGAGGAAAAACTCCCATTTAACAGGAAGAAACCTCTAGCAGAACCAGGCTCAGGGAGGGGCAGTCATCTGCTGTGACTGGCTGGGGGTGAGAGTATAGAGAGGATGAAGAGAACAGACATAAAGAACAGGAACAATGAGAAGCCAAGTACATTATTGGAGGTCACCCGCCAGTCTGAATCTATTAACAGCAAAACAAAAGGGGGGTTAAGAGACACAAGATCCCTCCCTAATCGTAGGCTATATTGAAAAGGAAGGATTTTACCCTGTTCTTAAAAACAGAGATTGAGTCTGACTCCCGGACCCAGAGTGGTAACTGGTTCCACAGAAAAGGAGCTTGATAGCAGAAGGCTCTGCCTCCCATTGTACTTTTGGAGATTCTGGGTATTACAAGTAATCCAGCATTTTGGGAGGGTAGTGCTCTGTCAGGATGATAGGGTAAAATCAGATCTTTTATATATAAGGGGGCCTGATTATTAAGAGCTTTGTAAGTGAGAAGAAGGATTTTAAACTTAAGAAATCAGGATACACCAAGACAGGTGGACTTGTCAGGAGGGTGACCAATTGTTTGAGGGCTTCCTGGTGCTCACTGGTCCAGTTCACATGTTTCCAGAAAGGCAACTGTAGATGTTTGGCATTCCTGCCTTGTGCTGGAATCTGGGCTTCCATCTGTTTACTTTGGAGGAGTTTGTAGAGTGGTTTTGCAATCCAAGAAAAGTCCTGAATAATACCCCTCTCTTAGTCGTCAGGACTCGTACTGCATCTAGGTCTTGTGGGTCTGTTCTTACAACTTAAGCTGACACAAGGTGACCCACATACTGCGGGGAAAATAGGTATTGAACACGTCCACATTTTTCTCATTAAACATATTTGTAATGGAGCCACTGACCTGAGATTTTCACCAGATATCAGTAACAACCCAAGTAATCAGAATCAGAATCAGAATCAGAATCAGAATCAGCTTTATTGGCCAAGTATGCACAACACACACAAGGAATTTGACTTTGGCTAAAAACTTGCTCTCGTTGTTCAGGTGTAAGATTTAAATAAGATTTAAATAAGGATTCAATGACAACAGAGTATGTACAGTAAATTACAGTCTGTCCATGTTTCTATAAAAGATGCAAATATATACAGGAAATCCATACATATAAAGAAATCAAGGCAACTGTGTTTACAAAACAAGTTATATTTAATAAAGTTGAATGTCACAGGGAATAAGTATTGAACACACAAAGAAAAAGAGGTGCAAAAAGGCCTAGAAAGCCAAGAAACCAGCTGAAATCCATCAGCATTTAGGAAGCCACCCCATCCCCCATCAGTGCAAATTAATTTCAGCTGGTTAAGTCCTGACTGAAGGTCTTTAAAAAGATCTGTGAATATCAGATTGTCAGACCACTAAGAACTCATGATGGGGAGAAGCAAAGAGCTCTCTTTAGACCTTTGCAACCTTATTGTTGCAAAACATTATGATGGCATTAGTTACAGGTGCATTTCTACACTGCTGAATGTGCCAGTGAGCCCTGTTGGAGTCATCATTCGGAATTGGAAAGAACATCATGCTACCATAACCTGGCCATGACCAGAAGCTCCTCACAAGATTTCTGACAGAGAAGTCAAAAGAATTATCAGGAGAGTTATCCAAGAGCCAAAGACCATTTGTGGAGAGCTCAAGGAAGACCTGGAGTTAGCAGGTACTGCTGTTTCAAAGAAAACAATAAGTAATGCACTCAGCCAACATGGGCTCTATGCCCGCTCACCATGCAAGACACCATTGCTGAAAAAAAAGCATGTTGAAGCTTGTTTAAAGTTTGCTGCACAACATTTGGGCAAGCCAGTAAAGTACTGGGAGAATATAGTCTGGTCAGATGAGAGAAAAACTGAACTTTTTGGATGCCACAACACGCAGCATGTTTGGACGAGAAATGGCACTGCACATCCCATCATGATGTGGGGGTGTTTTTCAACACATGGTACAGGCAGACTTCATATAATGGAAGGAAAGATGAATGGACAAATGTACAGAGACATCCTTGATAAGAAGCTGTTGCCATCTGCCAAAATGCTGAAGATGAAATGAGGGTGGACATTTCAGTAAGACAATGATCCCAAACACAAAGCCAAGGAAACTCTCAACTGGCTCCAGAGAAGGAAAAAAAAAACCTGTTAGAATGGCCCAGTCACCTGACCTGAATCCAATTCAAAATCTATGGAACAAACTGAAGCTCAGAGTTCATAGAAGACACCCATGGAACCTTCAAAATTTTACAGTTTGGGGCAGATTTACAAAGGAAGTGCAAATTAGCGAGTGCGCAAATTAGACAAAGCGCCTCAGGGAGTGGCCAATTTTTGCCAGTGATCTACTAACAACATGCAAAATTATGAACACAGACGCAGTCACTTCATTTCAGTAATGACCACCCATCCACCCAGAGCACCGCAAAATTGCACACAGGCACAGCCAGTTTGGAGGAGCATAATATATAAACCTTTTTTTTAAAGTTCTTGTTTAAACACAAACCTTGAACAAACATTGAAAGGAGCCAGTTGAGGTGGTTTGGGCATCTGATCAGGATGCCTCCTGGACGCCTCCCACTTGAGGTGTTTTGGGCACGTCCCACTGGGAGGAGACCCCGGGGCAGACCCACGACTTGCTGGAGAGACTGCGTCTCTCAGTTGGTCTGGGAATGCCTTGGTACCCTCTCTGAAGAGCTGTAGCAGGTAGCTGGGGAGAGGGAAGTCTGGGCTTCTCAGCTTGAACTGCTGCCTCCGTGACCCGGACCACTGGAAAAGCGGTAGAAGATGGATGGATGGATGTTTAAGCGCAAACCTCACTAAAATAGCTTATTTTTGTTCATTATATTTCAAAATTTAGATTTTCATTAACATGGCAGACTTTTTGTTTAATATGTATAAATGAAACATTTGTATCTAATTTAATTAAGGACTACTCGTGAATAAATTGATTATTTAACCAACGTGTTTATTTTATTAACACTAGAACCATCAAGTTGGTCTGATGGAAACTCTGGGGTTTTATTATGTGAATAACTTTGTTTTAACAAAATTTACAGGTCACCCAGTTCACAACTTCTTATAAATGCCATTGAATTACGGTGTTGCAATTTCGGGGGATGTTTCTATGGTTCTGTGTGCTCTTTTTGTTAAAAATCACATTGATTTTTTCCTCCTATATTGTGTATCCTGAACTGGGAGAGAGAAATGGAGAGAAGAGGGAACTGAATTACAGTTTTGTGCGCAGCAAAAAGAAATAATGTAAATATAGAAATATGGATGGAGAAAAAAAAAAACGAAGAAAATTGGCAATGTGGAATATTTTGCTTCAAGAGCAAGGGGGAGCTGAGGAAAACTCCAGATCCCAGTCTAAACTCTGCAGAAAAGAAAAAAAGAGTCATTATCAGTCACATATGTACTGTACTGTATGCCCACTGCAGGTATAAGGGCTCCTGTTGTATCCTATTTTATGGATACAAATTCATGTAGTAGACTATATACAGTATAAATAAATGAAATAAAAAAACCATACTGCAGGCTGATGTCCAGTTCTGCATAACACTGATCTCTGTGAGACCGCTGATATTCATATAATCTGTTCTTCTGTCATGCTCAAATGAAGTCACAGGTAGAGAGAAGCTTCGGCCACGCGCCCTCGGTTCTCACCGGTGTCTCGGCACCAATGATCGCTATCATGTCAGGCGCAAATGAATTAAGACAAGCTTTTTGGGGGCATTAAATCCTGGCACATTTAGCAGGAGATTGACAACCGCAAACCTTAGTAAATCACCTTGCTGCAGTCATTTAAATACTCCCCTCCCTCAAATTTGTGTGTTGACATGACAACTCCCACAAATACATATGCAATGAGGCCAGGTGCAAAATTAACGTAGCCTGAACCTTTTCTGCCCTGTGCCATCTAGTAAATCTCAACATTAGTTTTTTAATGCCAAAACAGGGTTTTACAATGGCGTGGCACGTTAGTAAATCTGTCCCTTTGTGTGGAAGAATGGGCTATAATCATGCCTGAGCAATGCCTGCACCTAGTTTCTCCATTCAGGAGGTGTCTGGAAGCTGTTATTATCAACAATGGCTTTTCTAATAAATATTAAATGAATTTCACCAAGCATTTTCAATACTTATTCCCTGTAATTCAATTTTATTAAATATAACTTGTTTTGTGGCCATGATTGCCTTGATTTCTTTGTATGTATGGATTACTTGGGTTGTTACTGATATCTGGTGAAAATCTCAGGTCAATGGCTCTATCAGAAATGTTTGAGAAAAATGTCGATGTGTTCAATAGTTATTTTCTCCACTGTACCTGACCTCTTGTCTGAACAGTTTGCATTTCTCAGGTTGCAGTTTTTTCCCCATGACACTGAAGAGCCTGGAGAACTTTGGGTAGGACCTCAACATGTTAATCAAATGTTTTTTCATAGCACAGCACATCGTCAAGATATGAGATATGGCATTCATCCCTGAGGGGCCCTAGCATCTCCTCCATACTCCACTGGAATGCTGCTGGGACATTGGAAAGCCCAAATGGTATGTGAGCCCACTCATAGAGACCCCAAGGAGTAATGGAGGCAGTAAACTGACGTGAACCCTCGGCAATAAAACATTGGTGATAGGCTTTGCCTTGGTCTAAGATACTAAACCAGGCATTGCTACCAAGTGTGTCTGTTAGGTCCTGTAATCTGGACAATGGATGTCGATCAGGAACAGTCTTTTTGTTCAAGAGGCAATAGTCAATGCATAATTGAAGACTGCTGTCCTTTTCCTGACGCAGACAACTGGAGCACCATATAGGGACTTAGATTTAACTATCCAGCCTCTCAGCAACAGTTCTTGTATGTACTCCTTCACTTTTCTAAACAGTGGTTTGTTGGTGGAGAAGTACGTTCTCTGCACAGAGGTATTATCTTGCAGGTTGATCAACATTTGCAAGCTAGGGATGGGCTCAATATCATTACTGTCCCAAGAAAAAGTTCCTGCTTCTTCACAAAGCATTTTGTTTACCACTGCCCTTTTTTCCTCATCAAGGTGACTGAGGTCAACATTTGGCTGCCATGGAGTTGGAAGGGACTGCTCAGATGTTGAGACAGCATTGCTAACACTCATTTTGGGTCTTGGTGTGTCAGGCGAGTCATCTGAGATTACTTTTTCAATACTGTGAATGCTGCCAATGGCTGTTTTTCTTGGTAGGGTAATTGCATGCTTTGTGTAGTTTCCCACAGGTGCAATTACATCGGATTTCTTTGAATTTTGGACTTCCATCAGACCTTTGCCAACATCTAGTTCTGCCATTTGCACATTGGTGTCATTAGGCTCAAAGAAAAAACAGGTTCAGATAAATTCAGGTTAGATGGAAATTGGCATTTCACCCACGTCACTTGGCCTGCTGGAATAATCATGTCTTGTTTGCCTGGCCATAGTCATCCAAACTACACAGACGGTTTATCTGCTTGGATAAAGTTTACAATGAGTTCTGCTTTTTCTGCTGGTATGACCATGACATTAAAGAGCAGGATGGTAAGAGTTTAAATTAGCTTTTCAGGGTGTTCTTGTATCATTTCTTCCAGCATATTAAATTGCAGCTGTTGTCTCTCTATAGTAAGACTGCTGACAAGAAAAGGTGCATCCATCCATCTATCCATCCATCCATCTTCTACTGCTTTTCCAGAGGTCCGGGTCGCGGAGGCAGCAGTTCAAGCAGAGAAACCCAGACTTCCCTCTCCCCAGCCACCTGCTACAGCTCTTTAGAGAGGATACCAATGTGTTCCCGGACCAATTGGGAGACATAGTCTCTCCAGCGAGTCCTGGGTCTGCCCCGGGGTCTCGTCCCAGTAGGATGTTCCCCAAATACCTCAAGTGGGAGGTGTCCAGAAGGCATCCTTATCAGATGCCCAAACCACCTCAACTGGCTCCTTTCAATGTAGAAGAGCAGCAGTTCTACTCTGAGCCTCTCTCGAATGACTGAGTTCCTCATCCTATCTCTAAGGGTGAGTCCAGCAATCCTACAAAGAAAGCTCATTTCAGCCACTTGTATCCGCGATCTCATTCTTTCGGTCATTAACCAAAGCTCGTGACCATAGTTGAGGGTAGGAACGTAGATTGACTGGTAAATCAACATCTTTGCCTTAGAGCTTAGCTCCCTCTTCACCACAACAGACCGGTACAACGTCCACGTCACTGCAGATGCTGCCCCAATCCATCTGTCAATCTCTCACTCCATTCTCCCCTCACTCCTGAATAAGACCCCAAGATACTTAAACTCCTCCATTTGGGGCAGGAGCTTGTCCCCAACCCGAATAGGGCAATCCACCTTTTTCTGGCTGAAGACCATGGACTCAGACTTGGAGGTGCTGATCCTCATCCCAACTGCTTCACACTTGGCAGCAAACCGTCCCAGTAAGACCTGTAGGTCATTGCTGAATGAAGCCAACAAGACAACATCATCTGCAAACAACAGAGATGAGATCCTGTGGTCACCAAACATGACACCCTCTGTTCCCTGGCTGTGCCTAGAAATCCTGTCCATAAAGACTGTGAACAGCATCGGTGACAAAGGGCAACCCTGTCAGAGTCCAACTCTCACTGGGAATGAGTCCGACCAAGTGATGGCAATACGAACCAAACTCTCATAACAGTCGTATAAAGACCGGATAGCTCATAACAACAAGCCTGATACCCCATACTCCTGAAGCAACCCCCTCAAAACACCACAAAGGACATGGTCAAATGCCTTCTCCAAGCCCACAAAACACATGCAAACTGGTTGGACAAACTCCCACAACCCTCGCCGTTGGTCGAACCTCGGATTCAGGAGGAGCAATGTGGTTTTCGTCCTGACCGTGGCACATCGGACAAAGAAAAGGTACAGTTATCGACAAATCAGGATTCTCATTTCCCTTCAAGTTGACTGTAAGGGCTACCCAACCGTCAAACAGGACAAAGTCACCATTGACTGCATACACTCTTAGCTCCTCCTCATCATCATTGATTTTGCTAAGTGGTTTAACAGGGATGTCAGTCAAATATTTGTTTGCTCACTTGGGCTCCCACGTCTAACAAAGCAATGACAACTAAGCCGTTTAGACGACAATGGGTAACTGCTTTTCTGCCGATGAGCTTGGCTAGGCTTTCAGCTTTGCTATTTGTTCAGACCTGGTAGAGTGAATCACATTTCTGTCTTGTTTGTCTCCATTTCTGGTTACTTGTATCTTTGCTTTGTGTTTGGGTGTTAACTGTTGCAGCACTTGGTCTCTCCAACTCACCCATATGGCTTGGTTCTGACATGGATGGCCCTCGCGAGCCATCATAAGACTCCACAAATCGCCGATGAGTTTGCACAGTTTTATTGATGGAACAGAAAAGGAACAAAATGACGAGCCACAGGTGGCTAAAACACACTATAATGAGAACAGGTTCACAATGGGGTAAACTTACGAACGTAGAAGACGAGTAGACAACGTCTGAGCCGAGGGATGCTCGATACGTCAGATTATGGGAAGATCTTGACGAGACTGCCGCGTCTTTTCATTCCCAGCTGCCCTCTTAAGTGGAGAGCAGCTGATGAGGTGAATGCGGCTCAGCTGTTAAGCCTGACAGCCGGAAACCCCTCCGAGCGCTGTCACAATAAAGGCTCGAGGAGCCAAAAGGGGCACACAGCCGTCAAATAGGTGAAGACAGTGCATGGCTCGAGCGCGGACGGGCTCGGCACTCGAACCATGACAGTACCTCCCCCCCAAGGGCGAACTACGAGCGCCCTATGACACCCAAGCCCCCCCACCCCCCACCCCCCCAGGGTGGGCGGATGGGGGGAAAGGCCCGGAGGAAGAGAACCAGAAAGAGAAAAAAAAACCCCATAACAATGGCAGGACACAAATGAGGTAATACAGAGTATGGTTAAAAGAAAAACACAATACTCCATAGCGCACAAATGATACTTAGACCAGGGCAAGAAAAAACAAAACAAAACAACCATGACGGTAATGGGGAACAAATGAGGCAATTACAGAATAAGGTTAAAAGAAAACACAATACTCCATAACGCACAAATGATATATTAAACAGGACACAAATGAGGAAAATGCTGAGTATGGTTAACAGAAACACACACTACACAGCGCTACATACACGGATCGACATAGAGGAAAAAAAAAATGCACCCGAGTGACCTTAATATTACATGAAAATAAGCGACACCCGGGGATGACGGCAGGCAGAGTCCTATAAAGCCGGAACTGTTCTGGTGGTCTCCCTGCGTCCAATGTCCAGCTGGTGAACTGGGGGAAAAGGAAACATTTGGGTGGCCTACCCCAGTCCCAGGCCTGGAAAGTCAGAACCTCCGGCGGCTGAACCAGGTCGCCCAGTAGAAAGCACAGTACGTCGGGTGGCCGACCCAGGGCGCCAAACCGGCGAAAAAGTTCCTCAGGCGGCCAACCCGCATCCCTCAGCCACCAGAACCATGGGGAAACAATAGGCGACGGCCTCCCTGGCGAGGGGAAAGACGTGGGAGAGCCGGGGTGAACGTGGAGAACCCCAATGGCCCCCGTTGGCAATGAGCTGGGATGGTGACGATGATGATGATGGGGATGATGATGACAATGAGCCAGTACAATATCAGGCGGAAGAGGGTCTGCAGCTCCTTCACCGACCTTGAACCATACCGGTGCTGTACCCACGACGGGCCCCGACTGGGTCTCGGCTGCACCCACGTTGGACCCCGATTGGGCCGGCGCAGCACCAGTGATGACCTCCAACCCCAAACCTGGAACCTCCAGTACAGCGACCGGGATTTGCTCCGCATCGGTGACCCTGGGAGAAGGCTCAGGAGAAAGGAAAGAACCAGGATCAGAATCACCGGTAGCGACAGAGCCCAGCGAGACGAGCTCGGGTGCAGCGGCCGGCTGCCCCTGGCTCGTCTCCCCCAGAGGCAGGCAAAAATGCTCCACAATAGAAAGAAGGAAAACAAAGTAGAGCACTTGCCTGCTCTCGAGTTCTGTCGCCGTCCAGGACTTCGATGATCCAGGCTCAGGTCGAAGAAGGTTGTCGTCTGGCTCTCACTCGGCTACGGCGGGCTCCGCAGCTGGCATGATGGTCTCCGCAGCCTGAGGACCCTAAGGCACTGACGTCCACGTTGACGACCCGCACGGCGTGGTGGCAGGGGACCCTCGACCTGCTGGATCGGACCGCTCATCTGTGGAGACCCGGGGATGCTTCGTCGTCAGCGCAGGCTCCACGCTGCAGTCCGCTCTCCTCCTCTGCCCATGATGTGGCTGCGGGGCTGGAACCAGGCTCTCCAGACCCGCAGACCCCCTCCTCATCCGGCGACGTAGGCCTGGCACCGTGGACCGCTCAGCAGAGGGAGACACAGAGGCAGCAGGTTTAATGACAGAAGCTACAGCAGGTGGTAGGAGCTCGGGGGACTGCGAACCCCGAACTCCGCCCCCAGGAGTCAGACAAGGCAAATCACAACTATGAGGAGAAGAATGAACTTGCACTTACCTGTTTCCCGGAGGAGAGATGGTGCCTGCAGCAGCGGGTGGAGTTCTTCTCTTTCTCCTACGGATGGTGACGGCAGGCCCCTCGGGAAGACGAGGAGGAGCCGCTCGTGGTAGATTGCAGACGGGCCTCGCCGAAGCATGACTCACAGCACTCACAGCAGCTGGAGATGACATCGAGGAGGAGGGGGCCACAGCCGAGGCGGTCTGGGCATGAGAAGCTGACAGGACAGCTGGGACAGCTGACCCGGGGGAGGCGACTGTGGGGATTCCCTCCTGTCGTGACATGGGAGAAGCAGCTGACTGGGAGGCTGGGCTCCTCCGACGACCCAGTGCTGGATCCGGACGGGATTCTCGCTGGGGCCTAGTTGTGACACGGCGACGATGCTTACTGTCTGATGGTGAGGCGAGAGGACCAGGAACACATGGCGTCTGGGCTGGATGGGCGACAGGAGCTGAATTCCGAAACGTGGAGCGGGGTTGCTTCTCCGTCGGCCTTCTGCCGGGATTTCCCTCCAGTCTACGGATCTCCACTCTCGTCGGGGACCCCGTACTCGAGGGAGAAGAAGAAGGTTCCTGGGCCGTCTCTACCATTAACGCACGCTGTGCCACAATCCATGTTACCCTCTCCTTTCCTTCCGGAAAGGAGGTGAGGTGGTATCTCAATAAGGCCCTCTGGGTGAGGAGCAAGTAGTCACCTGCCACTGGAATGGGCATGAGACGATGGGCCTTAGCCAGAAAGCCATCGATCTCTTCAAACCACTCAGGGCAAAACCCACAACGGACATCCTGTTCACAAGCCCAAGCGAAGGGGAAAAACTCCAAACCACGGCAAACTCACGGCAACAGTCGTCTCAGTTTGGCGGCAGTCTACTGTCATGGATGGCCCTCGCGAGCCATCATAAGATGCCACAAATTGCCGGTGAGTTTGCACAGTTTTATTGATGGAACAGAAAAGGAACAAAATAACGAGCCACGGGGGGCTAAAACACACTATAATGAGAACAGGTTCACAATGGGGTAAACTTACGAACGTAGAAGACGAGTAGACAACGTCTGAGCCGAAGGATGCTCGATACATCAGACAATGGGAAGATCTTGACGAGACTGCCGCGTCTTTTCGTTCCCAGCTGCCCTCTTAAGTGGAGAGCAGCTGATGAGGCGAATGCGGCTCAGCTGTTAAGCCTGACAGCCGGAAACCCCTCCGAGTGCTATCACAATAAAGGCTCGAGGAACCAAAAGGGGCACACAGCCGTCAAATAGGCGAAGACAGTGCATGGCTCAAGCGCGGACGGGCTCGGCGCTTGAACCATGACAGGTTCAGGTTGGGACTGTAGGGACCCCGGCAGAGACCGGCGGCAGTTTCCCTGGCGTGTTGGTTTCTTGAGACAGCCCACTGCTCTGTGGCCATCTTCACCACAGAGCACTGTGGTGGTAACGTATCGTCACTTCCTGTGTTGCTGGCTGTCGGTGTGGTTTGTGGTTAGCTCTCCTCACTCTCCTGAGGATTATTGCCTTTAACTGTATTTTAATTGCTTTTTTTCCCATCTACCATCACTTCTCACTTCTGTTTAACAAGCCTCTTGCACCTGTGTGCGCACTCAGTGTCACCTAATCACCCTCTTTATCCTTCTGTTCATCTTTCATCAGTGTTTGTGTTAGCTTCGGGTTAGCCGCTAACTATGGCTACTAGCTCTCCTTCCTCTTCTCCTCTGGTGAGCTCTCTGTGTCAGATGTTTAGCTACACCTCTGCCTCTTTTAGTGATAATGGTAAATGTAATAAATGTTGTCTTTTTGAGGCACTCTAGGAGAGGTTGTGTGATTTGGAATCCTGGCTCTGCTGCACTGAAACACCGTCAGCGCCAGTTAATAATGACGGACTCCCCTTAGCTGCAGCGGAGCACCCTAGCTTAGGGTGGCCTGTTAGCTGTCTCCAGTTTCTACCTCTCCTGAGCAGCAAGGACAGAATGGGTGGGTGACGGTGAGAAGGAAGCATAGTCGCAAGCCCCTGGTTCACCACCAATCTGTTCATGTTTCTAATCGTTTTTCCCCGCTCAGCGACACACCCGCTGAAGAAAAAACTCTGATCACTGGCGATTCTATAGTCAGAAACGTGAACCTAGAGACTCCAGCGGCCATAGTCAAATGCATTCCCGGGGCCAGAGCAGGCAACATCGAGTCAAATTTAGAAATGCTGGCTAAAAGTAACTGTAAATACTCCACAACTGGTTATCCACACTGGCATTAAGAACATCCGACTCCGGCAGTCGGAAGTTACAAAACTTAGTGTGGAATTGGTGTGTAACTTTGTGAAAACAATGTCTGCCTCTGTAATATTCTCTGGGTCCCTCCCCAATCTGACCAGTGATGACATGTTTAGCTGTATGTAATCCTTCAATCGCTGGCTGTCTGTGTGGTGTCCTGCAAACAATGTGGGCTACATAGACAATTGAAGAGTACTTTTGCAAAAACAGATAAGTCCAGTTGTGTTCAAATTGAGAAAAAACACTTTTTCATCTGTAGGTTTATAGGTGTTAGTATTTCCAAATCAGCTTCTAAGACATGGTCATTTGAAATATGAGTATCTCAGACATAATAAAGTAAAAAAATCAAACATCAACTCATTGTTGCTTTTTGGCAATTTATTAATACTTTTTTTTTGCAAAAACAGATAAGTTCATAAGCCATTCTTTTGTAAAAAAAAACAAAACAGACAAGTCCCGAAAACCATGCTATTTTGTCTGGAACATACTTGAATGTCTATAAGCATCATTGTAGTATGATTGACACACTGATTTAGGCATATCCACTCAGTAAAATGGTATAATATAGTTATAATAAAGCTATAATTCAAGATTCAAGACTCAAAGATTTTATTGTCAGTACTACTATACTGTACGTACAGGATATATAGGAGAATTGAAATGGCCTTTCTCTCTTTCTTCATTGGTGTGCACAATATAAAAAGAAAAGGAATAAGGCTGAAAAAAAAAAACCTCCTTCCCCATATAGTGTAGTATATAGTGAATGTGCAGCCAACGGAGCAATGAGAGAAGAGCTTCACATCACGACATAAACTACCTTAAGGTATTTATATTTAATAATTCAGTCAAAACAATTTGATACATATTTACTACAAATTACATGCAGGTATTCATTTTTTTTTACCACCGTTAGTCTGTTACATTTTATTGTCTCACGTGATGACGTCATTAACCGTGCCACGAAAACAAGCCCAGTAGTGTCTGAAAGCCGCTAATTTTATTGTTATATTGAGCTTACTGTATAGTCCACTATATCTAAATTCATGATATAGTGAGTAGGGAGGGAGTGAGTGAGTGAACATTCCAAACACAGCCAGGGAAATCAGTCAGAGTGAGCAGACCGGGAAGGCAGCCAAGATGAGTCACGTGACCCAAATACCAAGTGCTGATTTCAAATCAAATCAAACTTTATTGTCATATTGCTGTAAATACAACTGTAGTGCAGGCAAGATGAAATTGCGTTTCTCTCGGCATCCATATAAATAGAAGCAGCATGATTTAAGACACACTCACACATAGCTTCACCCCCCCCACCCCCACCCCCGCCCCCCCATCCATTCACACATCCCTGAGACATACTTGGGAAAAAACTAACTAACTATAATATACAAATAATATATAAAATGTCCGTAGGTGCAGTAGTGTGTATGAGAGATTCCGGGTCAACTGTTCAGCATCCTGACAGCTTGTGGAAGGAAGCTGTTGATCAGTCTGGTGGTTCTGCCTCTGATGCTCTGGAATCGTTTACCAGAAGGAAGAAGTTCAAAATGTTTATGCAGAGGGTGAGAACGGTCCTTGACAATGTTCAGTGCCCTGCTCCTACAACGGTTCTGAAAAAGTTCTTGGACAGAGGGGAGGGAGACTCCAATTACCCTCTCAGCCCCCTTGACTATCCTCTGCAGGGCTTTTTTGTCTGACATATTGCAGCTGGAGTACCATGTAGCAATGCAGTATGTCAGAACACTCTCCACCACACCTCTGTAGAAGGTCCTGAGGATGCAGATGGGGAGAGAGGCCTGTTTGAGTTTCCTCAAGAAGCGCAGTCTCTGCTGAGCCCGCTTCCTGATCCCCAAGGAATTCTTGCTCCAGGTCAGGTCCTGCGAGATCTGCACTCCGAGGAACTTGATGTTCTCCACTCTCTCCACTAAACGGCCACCGATGCTGAGGGGGACGTGCTCAGGCTGTGACCGCCGGAAGTCGATAATCATCTCCTTCGTTTTGTCCACGTTGAGCACCAGATTGTTCTCCCTGCACCAGCCCTCCAGGTCTCTCACTTCTTCCCTGTACATTGATTCCTCATCCCTTTGAATAAGACCCACCACCATGGTGTCGTCTGCAAACTTAATAATCTGGTTCCCCTCGTGTCTGGATACACAGTCATGTGTTAGAAGTGTAAACAACAGTGGACTGAGTACACAGCCTTGAGGGGATCCAGTGCGCAGTGTGACAGAGTTGGAGATGTTGTTTCCAACCCGGACAGACTGAGGTCTCTCAGTCAGGAAATCCAGGATCCAGAGACATGTGGCGGTGTTCAGACCGAGAAGGAGTAATTTCTCCATCAGTCTCTGGGGAATAATGGTGTTGAATGCTGAACTGACCTGTATGTCCTGTATTTGCCCTGTATGTCATGTTCGGGGTTGTTTTCAACCCCGTCCATGACCTGTGGCTGTAGGGTTTTGATTATTACTTATTAATTCCAACTAGCAGACTGAGCTTTGCTCTCTGCCAGTGCTACAGCCATGCCTTCCTCCTCTCACCAGACATTCACCAGCTGTTTGGGATCACCACATGCACACATACGCACACACTCACATATGCATACACACACATTTCGAATTAATTGTCATTCACCTGCTTGCCGCACGGCTGTGACCACTTACCTTCATTAGTGATTTGCATACTTATGGGAGGCAGTGGGATCAGTCAGGACGGCAGCTTCAGTCAGGCTTGGACATCCTGACTCACCGATGTTTGGCTTTTGTCCCCTGGAATTATTGTGTTGTTTGTTTGAGCCTTTCCGCTCCAACATATGCGTAAGTCTTTCCTTTTGTGCCTTTTCCCTCCGCTCCTGAATGTTCAGAGAGCATTAGACATTTCCTCTAAGCCAACGAGGTTGTACCGGGTTGTCTCACTCATTCGCAACAGTAACTGTTTTTTGGACATTTTGTGTACATTTTTCCCTGTAATAAACATGCTTACTTTACTGTACGTTGGGCTCGCTTCCAATTTATATGTTCGCTGCTAGATCACGCAGCGGACATGACAGTAAAGGCCCATTTCCATTAGTATAGCCTTGGCCTTACTTAGTTCTACTCGTTTCACTTACTCGCCATTTCCACTATACCCAGTACGCTTTAACCGACACTATTTTTGTGCCAGTTAAGAGGCAGGGTATAACCGAGCGAAAGTGAGCCGAGATGTGACGTCAATAGACTGCTAGCCGCTGATCGGTCAGGGCGTAACGTCACGAAAGCGCCCGTCTTCGTTGAAATCTTTACGACCGCCATTTGCAATCACGGACTAACTCGGTCACGGAGTAAATACTATATTAATACAGACAGCGTTGTAGGTTTTGCGGAAATCTACACCGTGGTCCAACGAAGAGGTGCGGGGTTTTCTCTGCTTGGTGGCAGATACACAGTGAGAGGAGTGATCCGGACCCATATACAGACGGCAGCCCAGAATAGAACCGTAATACTGACAAGCTGAAGACGAACGTGAGAGAACCATCGATGGTGAGTGATTTGTAATAATGTGCATCTGTTCGCTTATTTATCCTGTTGGTGGTAAGCTCACTTTTTTTGAGCAATACAGCGCTGTTCTGTGCTGGCTAACGAGTGTTTTTAGCTAGTAGCTAGCTAGTACCAACTGCTGATTCGCGCTTGTTTTCTCCTAAATATTCGCTTGTGAGAGCAAAGCGATGAAATATGTTAATCCTGGTTAAAGTCCTGGTTTGTGTTTTGTATTGCACTTTGGTCCTGTGCATTAAATTGTGTGCAATTTAATGCTAGAATTTGTTTCCACATGCCAGGGGTTAGCCTCCCTGTTTATAGTGGATACTGGTGAGACCACAGGAGCCGAATCTCAACAATATAAAAGTGCTTTTTCAAACCAGTGATTTATAAAGTCATTCATATAATTTTCTAAAGCATCAGAATAGACCCACACACCTATTCTGTGGATTTTCCATAAAAGGTGCTGGAACAGTATTGTGCTGTTCCACCATAAATCCTAGTGATATATTTCAAGCATTTATTTATTTTAATTTGGATGATTATGTCTTACAGCCCCTGGAAAAACCCAAGTTCAATTTGGCAAAAAATTAGAATATTACATAAACTTTAAAAAATAGTTTTTAAATAGAAATGTTGGCCACTGAGGTGTTGGTTAATATGGGCTGTAGCCGTAATCATCAATATTAAAATAAACACTTTCAATATATCACTGTCCCTGTAATGAATCTATATATGGGTTTCACTTTCTGAAATGAGTGACAAAAATATTGAACTTTTTCATGATATTCTAATTTTTAAGATGTGCCTGTATAAGTGTTGAACTTGCTTGAAACTAACCACCATCCATTTCTGTCGTTCGTCTAGGCAGGAGGGAATCAGCCGCTCAACAACGGACGTCGCCACTGTAGAAAGTACTGAAATCCTTTGCTTTTATAGGTAAAGTGTCAAAACCAAATTAGCACAATTTCCACTTAATATAAAAGGGACTGAACTGAGATTTATTTGATTGTGTGAGTATTAATTACAGAATAATTGAAAAAGACTGGCGCATCAACTGTAAAATAAACCACTTGTTAATGTATTTATTTTTTTTGTCAGATCACTTGTGTGATCCTTTGTGAGTTATGTTCATAACTGTATCTTTTGGGGAATGGCAGTTGTTCAGTCATCAATATAATTTACTTTATATGTGTAGTTTATAGTCTATCATCAATAAACTCATGCAGTAACAGGACACATTACAAATATTTGAGACCCACTGTAGTGCATCCTTTTATATTTTAGCAATAAAAGTACAAAACACCGCCCACACTTGAAGCCAGGGCAAGAAGAGACACTTTTACAGACAAGACAAACTTTTATTGATAAAAACTCCATATTTTGACTGAGCGACTCCATACTCAGTGACGCACACCCTCAGTTAAAGTACTAGATTCCATTCAAGTGAATGTATTAATTCATTCTGATTGCTGAGGCCACAGTAAAAATAGATGATTTTAAATGTAAGCCAGAACTGTATAATCAGAGGAGTTATTGTTTAATTCGACCTTATTAGATTTTTTCCCCTTTGTTATATTATTCCATTTTCTTTTAATCTATCCGAAATAAAGATTCATTCATTCACATTCCACCACTGCCTTTTAGCAACAAGTACATTTCCCACATATGTTTTAAACTTACTTTATTTAACCACCACCCATTTCTGTCTTTTGCCTAGGCAAGAGGTAAACGATCGATCCACCCCAAACTGGACCTTGCGTCACTATTTACAGAGATGCAGGCCTAAGATCTGCTGATCTGAGACCAGTGTGAGCTGCACATCCCAGTTGCTGAGTGACCCAGTCTTACAGTTTGAGTTTTGCACATTCTGAATAATCTGGAATTTGCTGCTGATTGTAATAAACAATGTAGTGACTTATGTGTTTGCATCATGATTTCTATTTTTGTCTGTTAATACACTGGTGGGAAAAGAGTCAATAGTACAAACCATTAATGGGTGACCTTGAAAATAATGGCTCATTTTTAAGAAATTTATGTCACATGGTGGTAACCTTCACATATAAAAAAGAGACATCTGCAAAAACTTCAGAGGTTTATTGTCAGTGCAATACTACATGAATGCATGTAGTACATGCATGTATGCATGTATAGTACATTGTTGATAGAGAGAATACAGAGAATACAGAGAATATATATTTCTACAGTATATGTATCTAGTAAATCAAGCATTTTCCATGTAACCTTGTGACCTTTTCCATGTAACCTTCCATGTAACCTTTATCCTACACTTTATTACATGTATAGTTTATTTCTCTTATCTTATCATGTTTAATGTTGCAGCATTGTACCGAGACAAATTCCTAGTTTGTGTACTACATGAACAATGGCAATAAACCTGATTCTGATTCTGATTCTGATTCTGACTGCATTATTTTAATTGCTTTTAATCCTAGATCAAGTTTGTTTTGGCCTAAAATGCATCATAACTGTCAAATATATCTAATTATATCTAACTCAGTACTATTTACTTTTTTGAATATATATTTTGTGGCTAATATAGTTATTAACCTGGAGATCAAGTTGTGTCAGCTGATCATTTTTTGCTATGACACCATCTCAGACTCAGTGCAGCTGGAGAAGGTACGTCCATGATGTCTCAACAGTCCATAATTTTCACGCAGATCAGAGCAATTTTTTTTTCCCACAAATTTTTATTGAACCTTTTTTTTTTTACAAACAGCACACACAGTCAGGCACTAACACAAAAGTAATTTAAAAACTAAAAAGAACAATAACAAAATAACAAAAAAAGGGTAATAAAAACAACAACCATTAACAAAAACAAGTCAACAACAATGCTGCTCTGTTTAGTCTAGGTAATCTATTACATAAGAAAACATAATATACATTCACCAGCTTGGAATTTGCAAGGTCCACACACATCATTCACCTTCTTCTTCAGAAGTTATGTTTAATTTCTTTACATAATCAATGAAAGGTCTCCATATATTCTCAAACACATTTTCCTTTGATTTCAGTATGTATGTTATTCTTTCTAGTGGAAGGTTGGTAACATCTGTCTTAACCACTGAGTCACATCTGGTCTATGAGTTTTTCCACAGTAATGCAATACATTTTTTGGCATTAAGCAAACTGAGGTCTATGAATGTTCTTTCACTCTTATTAAAGTTATGTTTTTCTGGATACAGACCCAACAAAAACAGTTTAGGGTTCAATGTGATTTGTTTTGAAATTATTTTTTCAATTGTTACCCTCACCTCTTCCCAAAACATTCTGATTTTTCTACATTCCCATAAACAGTGAAATAGGGTTCCTTTACTTAGATCAGAGCAAGTTTTTGCACAGGAAATAAACCAGACATTCTTAAGCTCTACAACCACTGATCGTTTGTGAAGCTGTGCTGACATCAGTGACAGGCTGTGCTGAACGCCAGACTGACCGTATATTTTGTGGCTAATATAGTTATTAACATGGCGATCAAGTTGTGTCAGCTGATCATTTTTTTCTATGACCATCTCAGACTCTGCTGCAGAAGCAGGTACGTCCATGATGTCTCAACAGTCTCCATGATTTTCACGCAGATCAGAGCAATTTGTTGTACAGGAAATAAACGTTTCTACAGACATTCTTAAGCTCTATAACCACTGATCGTTTGTGAAGCTGTGCTGACATCAGTGACAGGCTGATGACATCCGTGACAGGCTGTGCTGAACGCCCAGAACGAATGAAGCGGTAATTTTCCCACAACAGAGCCATCTGAAACACACACAGCGTACATATTTTAGTACCTAACACCAATAACTTGCAGAGATTACAGTGTAGTACGACGTACTTATAGCAAACTAGCATTAGCAACATTAGCTTACCGTAACATATGACCTAGTTTGTATCCTCACGTCTTCGGCTCTCCCAGAAGCTGCAGAACTATTCCAGAGTGTTTTCGTCTCACTGCCTGTACCCTTGTCTGGCGGTCCTTTTTGGCATTTACGGTGAAAAAAGCCACAGACCGAGGAGTCGCCTTGTAAAGCCGCCATGTTGTGTTTGGCTTGGGTCGCGTGTTTTACGTCACGGGAGTGTGGCGCTGCCTTGCTGTAAAAAAAATCTCGCCCACCACAGCTTAACCCCGCTTTACCCGGCTGCTATGGAGGCACAACCGCGGCCGAACCGAGTAGTAACGAAACGAAACGAGGCGAGGCGAACTGGGCTAGTGGAAATGAGGCATATGCTGCCACCACAAAGAGCCCAAGCAGTAAGTAGTGTGTAACGTTAATTTTTTGTGTGTTTTTCCTACCTGCTGCTGGAGTCATGATGGATCACTCGAGCAACGCGGAGCTGCACGGACTGGCCCTTCTGGAGGATGCCTTCTCCTGGATACAAGGGCAGTATTCTCCCGAGGCCATTCGCGCTGCTCAGACTACCGCAGCGGAGGTCCTGGAGCTTTGTCCCGACGTCCTGTTTTTCCCTGAGTCAGCTGACATACTCCACGCAATCCTCGCGCTGTGTAAAGAGGAGCCAGGGAGGGAATTCCCAGCGCTGGAGCTGTCTCCTACATGGAAGAGGTGCTTGTGGGGAAAGAAGTTTTCCTCCTTCCGCAGCGATCCTGCTCCCGCTCCAGCCCCGCCCTCGCATCCGGAGCTCGTGCCCGCTCCTTCCACGGGTGAATGGAAGAAACACAGACTGGCTTTGTTGGCGGAGATAGATCGCCACCTGGAGGAGGAGAGATCGGCGGCCACAATTTCCTCTCCAGTGCCGTTCTGGGAGGCTTCTCCACAGTCTATGGAGGAGTCCAGCCCCGCCTCAGCCGATGCAAGGAGCTACACCTCACCAGCTGCAGCAGGAGACATCATCAGCCAGAAGAATAGGCAAGTTTTCCTTCCTTTTGTTCCAAACAATGTTGAAAATTCTTGCCTGATCCCTGGTAGTAGGTCTCTGGGTATGCAATCCCCAGAGATCTCTCCACCTGCTGCAGCCATGAATGGCTCACCAGCCCTCTCCCTGCTCTCTACTGATTCCTTTGTTTGCATGCTGGAGCCAAACGGTCAGGACCAGGAGGAGCCAGAGGTCCGGGAGGATCGTTCCCCCACAGCAACAGTGAGCCAGACCCCAGCCGCCATGCTGGAGGAGTCACCAGCATGGATCATGGGAGCTGGGGGGATCGAGACTGCAGAGACCATCATGCCTGCTGTGGAAGGTGCCACAGCAGAGTCAGCGCCCGAGCTGCGCCTCCAGGAGGTTGAGCCTATGGAAACATCGCCCGTATCACCGGAGTCCTGGACAGCAGTAGAGCTCGAGCTAAGGCAAGTGCTCTCTTTTGTCTTCCTTCTTTCCATATTAGAGCATTTTTGCCTAGCTCAGGGTGAGGAGGGTCAGCTGCAGCCGTACGCTGCACCTGAGCTCACCTCGCCGGACTCTGCCGCTGCCGGTGACCCTGACCCTTCCTTTTCCCTGTTCGAGTCCTCCTCTAGGGTTGCCGGAGAGAGATCCGAGGATCCAGGCTCACTGCTGTTCCTGGTGAAGTCGACCTTGATTCAGCTCCCCGTCTGCCGGAGTTCGTAGTTTGGGTTCCGCCTCAGTTTGGGTCTCCATGGATGCTGTGTCCCAGCTGGGGACCATTGTGGGTGCCTCACCCCCGCATCAGTCCCACGTGGGTGCTGCGCTCCAGCCTTGGTCCGCCATGGGCATCGTGCCTCAACCTGAGGCCCACCCAGGGTGCAGCATGGGTCCAGCTGGGCTCCACCGTGGGTGCAACCATGGCTCGATCAGGGTCCACCAAAGGTGCAGCCAAGCTCCAGTCCCAAGCCGGGACCACCGAGGGTGCAGCCGAGCTCCAGTCCCAAGCCGGGACCACCAAGGGGGCAGCTGAGCTCCAGTCCCAAGCCGAAACCACCGAGGGTGCAGCCGAGCCCCAGTTCCAAGCCGGGACCATCAAGGGTGCAGCTGGCCAGCTTGGGGACACCGAGGTCCCTTCCTCCCTTCCAGAGGTCCTTGGGGTGTCCCTTCCTCTTTCACCAGGCTCCACCATGGTCCGCCTGGTCCTGCCACAAGGAACCACAGGGGTTCCCCTTCTTCAGTCCGGCAACCCACCTGTCAGCCTTACGGTGGGTAGGCCGCGGCCTCGTCTGTCCCTCCAGGCCTGGTGGCTTAACTATGTGGGCCGGCCGCCTGAAAGACTGGGTTCCTGGGTCAGGTGGCTCTTTTCCTCTGGCAAGCCACCTGATGCCGTTCTGCAGGCCACCTGCTGGCCCTGGGACTTTGGCCGACCCCCTGAGCTTATGGTCATTCGTGGGCCTGGGACAGTGGTTGGTCCTCTGAACTGTGGGGCTCTTGGGGGTGGGGTGGGTTAGTTAGTTTGGGGTTGGGAAGTGTCATTGTGTTGTTTTGTGGTGTCTTTCTTGTCTTGATTGATCCCTCCTAACCTGTTCCCCCCCACCTCCCGCCTTGGTTTGTTGTGTTGGCCTTTGGGTGGGGAGGGGGAGCAGGTTTGGTTTTCTGTTTCCATGGTATGGTGGGTGTCTGGTGTCCACCCCTCGTGGGGAGGGGGGGGGGGCTCTGTCATGTTTAGGGTTGTTTTCAACCCCATTCATGACCTGTGGCTGTAGGGTTTTGATTATTACTTATTAATTCCAACTAGCAGATTGAGCCTTGCTCTCTACCAGTCCTACAGCCATGCCTTCCTCTTCTTGCCAGACATTCACCAGCTGTTTGGGATCACCACATGCACACATACGCACACACTCACAGACACTCACACATACATACACACGTTCATCCATTTAATCATGCACGAGCTTGCCACACGGCTGTGTCCACTTGCCTTCGTTAGTGTATGGTGTACTTATGGGGAAGCAGTGTGACCAGTCAGTGTGGCAGCTTCAGTCAGTCAATTTTGGACATCCTGACTCACCAATGTTTGGCTTCTTTCCTTTGTACTTATTGTGTTGTATCTTAGAGCCTTTCCGCTCCAACATATTAGTAAGTTTGGAGTGTGTTTGGCATCCCTTCCAAGCCAACGAGGTTTGCAGCAGGTTGTCTCATCCACCCTCTACTGTGATTGTTATTTGGACATTTTGTATATTTTCCCTTTTGTAATTAAACACGTTACATTACTGCATGTTGGGCTCTCTTCCAATTTATATGTTCGCTGCGAGATCAAGCAGCGGACATGACACTGTGGAGTTATCTGCTTTTGTAAAAAAAAAAAAAAAAAAACGCTGCCGGTGTTTATCGGCTTTTGAAAAAAAAAACCCATGAATTTGTAGCGTCTATAACATAGGACATATTGGCTATTGAGACAAAATGATTTGAACATCTATAAGTAGGTAATGTTAACAGTTATTTGATGTAAAGAATGAAATTTTCATGGAAGTGGCGTTTATCAGTTTTTGCAAACAAACTCTTCAATTGGAACTCATTTTGGAGAAAACCTGGTCTTATTAGACGAGACGGTGTCCATCCCACTTTGGATGGTGTGTCTCTTTTATCTAACAATCTGGCATCATTTTTATCCAAATTTCCAAAACCTTGACAGCTCAGAGTTGGGACCAGGAAGCAGAGTCACAATCTTAAGTGCCTCTCTGCAGCTCCTCTTCATCCATTACCCCTCAACTTAGCCCCTGTCTTCTCCATCAGAGAATCATTGTCTGCTCCCTCCAAAGTAAATAAAAACATAATGTATAAGCATCCCAAAGTGATTAAACAAAAAGTTGGTAAAACTCAAATTAAACATGAAGCCTCTAAATGTAATGACTTGGCCTCTGTTCCTCCTCATATTTTCAAAATTAAATGCTGTTTATTAAATATTAGGTTTCTAACTCCTGGGTTTCTGCTAGTCCATGATCTGTTAATTGATCATCAGATTGATTTACTGTCCCTTACAGAGACTTGGTTAGAGCAAGAGGATTATGTTAGTTTAAATGAATCAACTCCCTCTGGCTATTTATACTATCAAAATCCCAGAAGTTCTGGTCATGGAGGAGGAGTAGCAATAATTTACCACTCCAAATTACTAGTTAATATAAAGCAAAAAACATGTTATAATTCCTTTGAAGGCCTGGTCCTCAGTATTGGGCATGTTAGCAGTTTTAGGTTAAACCCAATTTTATTTGCCATAGTTTATCGTCCTCCCTCAGCCTACTCAGAGTTTTTATCTGAATTTGCCAAATTCTTAGTGGATTTAGTGCTGAAATCAGATAGTGATTGCCTTAATATAGCATTTAATTCAATATTAGACTCGATGGGGGTTTCTCAGAAAGTTGGAAATTCTACCCATTATTCATTATTCATTATTCATTATTACCCATTATTCTTACCATTTACCATTATCTCCACCATACGTTGGACCTTGTCCTAACATATGGCATAGAAATAGAAAATCTGGTAGTGTCTCCTCATAACCCTGTACTGTCAGACAATTATCTGTTAACTTTTGATTTTACTATTTCTGACTAGTTGGCTCCTAAAGAAAAATATTACTACAGTAGATGCCTCTCAGATGATGCTATTACCAAATTTAAGCAGACTGTTTCCTCAATGCCATGTGTCAACACTACGGAGATAAGCTATGGAGAGCTTGCTCCTTCTGTAATTGATAGCATGGTCGATAGTGTTACAGCTTCTCTGCATCAGACTCTAGACATGGTGGCCCCTTTAAAAAAGCAAAAGCCTAGTCATGTGATGGTCGGGCGAGTGTGCTCCCCCTCCCCTCCTGTTCCTGGTTTTCTGCTCTGGTGATGAGCACACCTGCGTGATTATCCACCTGCTGCTCCTGATGAGCAAGCATATTTAAGGCCCAGAGTGAGGGGAGCTCACCGCTGGATCGTCTGGGTTTGCAGCCGCAAGTCTTGTTTAAGTTTCTCTCTCTTTTGTTCAATAAAATTGTGAAACTTTTATTTGAGTCTGTGTGATTGTTCTGGCTGCTCTGCATTTGAGCCTGATCCTGGTCTGAATCATGACAAATCAGAGATTTCTAACTCCTTGGTTCATTCCCTTAGAGCTTACTAGTCAGGACTTTATGAACTTTTGCAATAATAAAATTTCATGTATCAGAGATAAAATCAGTCAGATTCTTTCCACCGTTAACTTAAATACAGTAACTACTACAACTCCTTCAACTGATATCTGTTTGGATGAGTTTACTCCAACTGACCTTTTAGAGTTAGATAAAATAATTCCTCACCCAAGCCTTCAACTTGTCTTTTAGACCCTATTCCGACCAGGTTATTTAAAGAAGTCTTCCCATTTATTGGTAGCTCTATTCTTCAAATAATAATTTCTTCATTAACATTAGGCCATGTACCTCAGGCTTTTAAAACTGCTGTAATTAAACCCTTACTTAAAAAGCCAGCGCTGGATCCAGGAGTTTTAGCTAACTATAGACCAATCTCTAAACTGCCTTTCATTTCAAAAATCTTAGAGTTGTTGCTACGCAATTATTTGACCACTTGCAGGGAAATGGTTTATTTGAAGAGTTTCAGTCTGGGTTTAGAATCCATCATAGTACTGAAACAGCTTTAGTGAAGGCCACTAATGACCTCCTTTTCACATCTGAAAATGGACTTCTTTCTGTACTTGTTCTTTTAGACCTTAGTGCAGCTTTTGATACTAATGATCATAATATTTTATTTGATAGATTAGAACATCATGTTGGACTTAATGGAACTTCGTTGCAGTAGTTTAGATCTTATTTATCTGATAGGATCCAGTTTGATCATGTCAATAATGAGTTTTCTGCCAACTAAAAAGTTCAGTCATGAAGTTCCACAGGGATCTGTGCTAGGCACTATTCTTTTTAGTTTCTATATGCTTCCACTAGGCAACATTATTAGAAAGCACTGTATACTGTACATTTTCATTGTTGTGCACATGACACACAATTATACCTGTCAATGAAGCCAGATGACGGTAATCAATTAGCCAAATTAGAGGCTTGTCTTAAGGAAATCAAAGCTTTGATGACTTGTAATTTCCTGCTATTAAATTCAGATAAGACTGAAGTTATTCTTGTTGGTCCAAAAAAACCTTAGAAATACCTTTCCAAATCAAACTTTTAGTATGGATGCGGTTACTCTTTCTCTTAATAGTTCTGTGAGGATCCTTGGAGTTATTTTTGATCAAGATCTGTTTTTTTAATTCACATATTAAACTTGTTTCTAAGACTGCCTTCTATCATTTGCGTAATATTGCCAAGTTTAGGAGCATCTTGTCTCAGAGTGATGCTGAGAAACTAATCCACGCTTTTGTTAGCTCTAGATTAGATTATTGTAATTCTTTATTATCAGGTTATCTTAAAACATCTTTAAAAAGTCTTCAGCTGATCCAAAATGCTGCAGCAAGAGTTGTAACAGGTACTAGAAAGAAAGATCATATCTCTCCGGTTCTGGCCTCCCTTCACTGGCTTCCCATAGAGTTTAGAATTAAGTTTAAAATCCTTCTTCTTACTTACAAAGCTCTAAATAATCAGGCACTTTTATATTTAAAAGATCTGATACTACCCTATTATCCTAACACAGCACTATGCTCCCAAAATGCAGGATTACTTGTAATACCTAGAATCTCCAAAAGTACAATGGGAGGCAGAGCCTTCAGTTATCAAGCTCCTCTCCTGAACCAGCTGCCAATCTGGATTTGGGAGTCAGACTCGATCTCTGTTTTCAAGAATATGGTTAAAACCTTCCTTGATGATATAGCCTATAATTAGGGAGGGATCATGTGTCTCTGAACCCTCCCTTAGTTATGCTGCTAATAGGTTTAGACAACCGGGGGACCTCCAACAATGCACTGGGCTTCACTCCTTTCTTCACTCTCAATAAAATACTTTTGCTGGTCATTAACATCTGTTTGTTCTCTCCCACAGATTGAGTCCCCGTCGTGCTGTTTGCTCTCTACATGTCTGTTCTTTTCTTCTTCTTTTCTATCCCCTCTCCCCCCAGCCAGTCACAGCAGATGACTGCCCCTCCCTGAGCCTTGTTCTGCTTGAGGTTTCTTCCTGTTAAAGGGAGTTTTTCCTCTCCACCGTCGCCAAGTGCTTGCTCACAGGGGATCGCTTGATTGCTGGGTTCTTTGTGCAATTGTGGAGGTTTCCACTACAGTTGAAAGTGCTATGAGATGACTGTTGTTGTGAAATGGCACTATATAAATAAAGTTGAATTGAACTGAATTGAAAGCAGTGCGTACAATCTGACAGATTCTGTTCAACACATTTGTCACAGCCGTACAGTTTATCTCTTCTATTATCTGCTTTGCCTTTCCATGTACAGTGGACTTGTTCAGGCTTTTGTGTCTGTATTAACTGCTACATGTTCAGCAAGACTGGTAATGTTTTCAGCTTTCTTTGTTAGCTGCTGAATCATGTCTGTCTTTGGTTTCTTCCCAACATTTTTTCTTTTGCACTTGGGGACTGAACAGCATTGGCTATGACATGAGCACTGCACAAATTTGTGGGTCTCAGTCAAGGGGCTGAATCTAAGCGGCACTGCCTTTCACTTTTATCACTCATTATCTTTTTAATCTGTTTTGGGATGGTTTCATCTGATACATTTGGATCAGCGAGCAAAGGTTTGAGCTCTTTGTGAACATTATCATGTTTATACCCAAGGCCTTGATATGCAGTGTGGAGGAAGACATCTTGGACTGTATTTTACTGTATTTAACACCTGCATCAACATGTTTTGAGACTAGTAGTATTTTCTGTTTAATTCCAATGACTGTACAAAAATTGTTGAGGTGCTTCATTGTTCTTTTGTTTTGTGCGCATGAGTTTCCGGAAAAGCTCCATGTGTCTTTTCTCACCTAAATGGGAGTGGAGGAAGCCTTTGAGCTCTTCTATAATTAGGTCATCCTTATTCATTAATGTCCTTGAAATTTCCCGATTTTATAGCTCTAAGGATGGCTCTCACAATCTCTGCATTGCTGAACTGCTCCTTCAATCCCTCTTCAATCAGCCGACAAATATTGTTGTAACTGATGTCTGACCCCTCATCACCAATCTAACCCCCTGAATCTTAAATTCTCTACAATGGAGGTAAGAAAGTTCTCTTAAGGAAATCACTTTGTCATGTGTAGAAGGTGTGGGGTGTTCATTTGGATGTCTAGTGTACAACTTATCTTTACTCTGTGACATGGAACATGGAGTTTTAGCAGATGATGGAGATGTCAGTTGTGTAGTGGGTGTGGATATGTACTGCATGATTTTCTTGCCGAGCTCTTCATGACTAGAGAGCATTTTCTTTATCTCTGTATCATGTGTAGTCACAGCTGCAGCTACTGGAACAGGATCTACATTAGCATGAACAATTTCAGTAACCTCCCCTTCAATAGTCAAAACTGGGCCAGCATTATTGATTGATTGATCAATTTTATTTATTTGAACATTCAGACAAAAAGAAAAAAGAATTTAAAAACAAAAATCAAAACCAAAAAAAAAATGTTCAAAAGGAGTGGGAAGAAGCCAGTGCTTATATAGTCCCACCCCTTTTCCATACCCAATAAATTATAATATAATATAATTCTAGTCATTATTCATCCCACAATTACATTCATTATACAATACCATAGTATATAATACACCTTATAATTAATTTATGTAATAGAAATGATACAATGATGATAGTTTACATTGACAATAATGCCAACATCTAATAATAATTGTAATAATAATAAATAAATACTTCTGGTATGTTTAATATAATTATAGACAATATTATCATCATCATAATCACCATATATACCACCATATACCCCCACATGGCTTACAATACCTAGGCGCAATAGGTAACCATATTGTGGCACACATATTTTGGATGCTTTGACTGCATATGTATAGCACAGTTATTGAGATGCTTAAGACTGCATATGTATTTTGTAACCTCACGTCTTAGAAGGAACAATAAGTCTGGACCTCCTGGGGATAACAGTAGGAGGTGGAGGTACCTTTAGCAATGACTCTGAAAGGACTTCCTGACCTCCTGGGGTCAGGTGGAGGAAGAAGAGGCCTGGGGGAGAGGTATTGTCGATGGGGGGTTTAATGACAATGTGATTCTGTACTTTGATGTCCCAGGTATAAAAGTGGGGGATTGGAGTAGTTCGTTCTCTTTTCCTGTTTGAGAGATGGTTGGAGATGTGAGATGATTAATAAACCTGAATTGAGAAATAAATTCAGCCTCTTCATTTCACGCTCTCCACACATATAATAATAATAACCATAATAAAAGGTAGCCATATGGTAGTTACAACAACAACAACAACAACAACAGCAACAATAATAATAATAATAATAATAATAATAATACCACCTGGCCTTCATAATACTTTAAACAATTCCATCCTAACAACAATCCTAATACTATAATTCTAGAAATAATGATATCAATAAAGATGGCTGCCACCGGAGTGAGGAGTGGTTTGATGGGCTCCACTTCTAGCCACTTTCTGCTTATCTACTTCTTATTATTATTGTCTTTGTGTGTCTGGACCTGCAACAAGAAGGGTTTTCCGGCCAACTCAACTAAAGGTGAAGCTAAAAAGTTTTATTTATATGGATATGGACATGGTCATTTCACCCTGTACTCTATCTGGTCTTCAAAAGCCCTGAGAAAAAGCTTCCAAAACAAGGCAAACATGGCTGTTAAGCAAATATCACAATATGGCAGAGGCTATATAGTTAAAGTACTGTTAGTACTGCTACTTCTGGCAGGGGATATTCACCTTAACCCTGGACCTGCCACTATTAAACAGCAGACCACTGGGTTAGCACAAACATCTGAGCCGGCGGATTGGTTGTTGCTATCTACGGCCCGGCTAACATCTGAACCGGCTGATCGCCCACTGCTATCAACGACCCTGCTAACATCTGAACCGGCTGGTCGCCCGCTGCTATCAACGGCCCTGCTAACATCTGAACCGGCTGGTCGCCCGCTGCTATCAACGGCCCTGCTAACATCTGAACCGGCTGGTCGCCCGCTGCTATCAACGGCCCTGCTAACATCTGAACCGGCTGGTCGCCCGCTGCTATCAACGGCCCTGCTAACATCTGAACCGGCTGGTCGCCCGCTGCCATCAACGGCCATGCTAACATCTGAACCGGCTGGTCGCCCGCTGCTATCAACGGCCATGCTAACATCTGAATCGGCTGATCGCCCGCTGCTATCATCGGTACTGCTAACATCTGAACCGGCTGGTCGCCCGCTGCCATCAACGGCCATACTAACATCTGAACCGGCTGGTCTCCCGCTGCTATCAACGGCTATGCTAACATCTGAATCGGCTGATCGCCCGCTGCTATCATCGGCACTGCTAACATCTGAACCGGCTGATCGCCCGCTGCTATCAACGGCCTGGCTAACATCTGAACCGGCTGATCGCCCGCTGCTATCAACGGCCTGGCTAACATCTGAACCGGTTGATCGCCCGCTACTGCCAACGGCCCTGCTAACATCTGAACTGGTGGAGCAGCATAATGCTGGTCTTCGCCCCAGTACAGCTGAACATAATGAGTCGGGTGAGTCGAATTGCACTGAACAGACTCACATATCTGATCGTGCTGTAAACAGCTGCACTACATCCAAACTTTTGGAAACAGGAGTGGTTAAACAAAATGCAAATGAGGCGAGATCCGAAAACTGAGCTGTACAAAAGCAAAAACAACATTTATTTTTCCAAACTGTTAATCATGCACGAGTTCTTTGGGACACAAAGGCTAAACCAAAGGGGATCCTCGGCGGACATTTAAACACACGGAGCATAATCCCCAAAAGAGATGAGATTTCGGTGTTGCTGTTGGACTCAAATCTGGACTATCTTTGTCTTTCAGAAAGCTGGCTACACAGGAACATAGACACTAATATGATCGATATTGTGGGCTATCAGTGTTTTAGAAAAGACAGGCAGGTAGGGAGGGGAGGAGGTGTTTTAATTTACATCAAAGAGAAATTTAAATGTCAATTGGTTGATTTGAATACTTCACTTGAATGTTTAGCTGTTAATGTATGTCTCTCACCGGTAATGAATTTCAACATTGCAGTATTGTACAACCCACCGTCACACAATTCTTCTTTTTATAATGAATTAAGTGATCTGGTTAAACAACTTGAGAGGAGCAGAGAAACAATATTTTATGGTGACTTTAATATTAACTGGTCTGATAAAAAGGACAAACAGAAACTGAAAAGCCTCATGACTAAATTTAATTACCAACAAATGATCAAAGGACCCACTAGGATAACCAAACAATCTAGAACACTTATTGACATGGTATTTGCTAATAAACCAGAACGAATAACCAGAACCTATAATCTTGTAACTGGTCTCTCAGATCATAACATGGTTCTTGCTGTCAGAAAACTTACTAAAAAGCGACTACAGTATTTTGGGGGAGTCGATATTGACAAATTAAATTTTATTATTCCCAAATCAAAAAATGAGGAGTTTGAACATTACTTAGAGAATCAAAATTGGGAGCAGCTCATGTCAATATATGAAGTAGATGATTGTTGTAATTTTATAACTGCAACAATTACAAAGTCTATAGAAAAATTTACAAAGCAAATTAAAAGTAGACAACAGAAGATTAACCTACCATGGTTAAATAATGAAATAAGAAAACTTATGAAGAGGTGAGACTCTGCATTGAAAACATCATTAACCTCTAAACTACAAAATGATTACCTTGTGTACAAAAGTTTAAGAAATAAAGTGGTACAAGAGCTGCGAAAATCAAAAGTATCTTATTACAATAAACTGATAGATCATGCAAAGGGTAACAACAGTTCCCTATGGAGGCATTTAAATAACTTAACTAATAAAAAAATGTTCAGAAGGGGGTAAAGGAACTTAGAATCAATGGCAAGACCATCAGTGACAAGGCTACATTGGCAAATGAATTTAATTCATATTTTGTGGACTCTGTGGAAGACTTAACAAAAAACTTTGTGCTGCCAAATGTGCTCAACAACACAAAATCAATACTTTCAACAGATCCTTTTCACATCGATGAGGTAAATGAGGAGTTAATTGCTGGTATTGTTAAAACACTGTCAAACTCAAAAACTAATGATATCTACAATATGAGCACTTCCTTTCTCAAAACGCACAGCAAAATATTAATGAAACCACTGACTCATCTCATTAATCTCTCCATTAGGTCTAGTACATTTCCATCTGGTTGGAAAAAAGCTGTCGTCATACCAGTTCATAAATCAGGCAGTAAAGACGATATATGCAATTACCGCCCAATCTCTATTTTACCAGTCCTGTCTAAGGTTCTTGAAAAAGTTGTAGCTACACAGCCGATAGACTATTTACAAGACAGTCAACTTCTTCATCCACATCAATTTGGTTTTAGACCAGGATACTCAACAGAAACAGCAAATTGTTGCCTTATTAGTAGTAGTAGTAGATTAGTTTATTTGACAGGGACAGTGCAATAAACATAGACAATTAATCAAAGACAATCAATCTGATGTGTTGCACATAGAGTGTGCAACACATCAGTGTTTTCAGTGTATTGAAAATGTCAAACAGTCCTTGGACAGGGGTAATGTGGTAGGGACTGTTTTTCTAGATCTCAAAAAAGGCTTTCGATACTGTAAACCACAGTTTGCTTTTATCCAAAATGGTATCTTTTAACTTCTCTCCAGATACATTAGAATGGTTTGCATCTTATCTCCAGAATAGAGAACAGTGTGTAAAAGTTCACCAGGATAAATCCTCATTTTTAAACAACCGTATGGGTATCCCACAAGGGTCCATTCTTGGTCCTTTACTTTTCAGCATTTTTATTAATGACTTGCCGCTACACTGCTCAGCTGCAACATGTCAACTTTATGCAGATTTATTACACAGCTGTCAAGACTCCAGCACAGGCTGCAGATGTACTGTCCACAAGTATGGTTGATGTCCAAGAGTTGCTTTTCCAGAACCATCTATTGCTGAACCTTCAGAAAACAGTTTCAATGTGCTTTTCAATCAAAAAATGTAACCTGCAACGTTTTAAAGTTAATATACATGATCAAGACATCAGTTTAGTTACAGAATTCAAATACCTTGGCATTGTACTAGATCCTCAATTCAAATTTAATCTTCATATAAAGAAAATTTCAAAAACAGTAAAAAAAAAATCTGAACTGCTTTAAATTAATTAGATATTACATACCATACGAAGCAGCTGTACTGTATATGCATTCTATGGTTTTTTCTCATATATCATACTGTTTGACAGTCTGGGCTCAAGCAGCCCCTTCCACAATAAGACATATAGGTTCATTATATAATCAAACTCTAAAAATCTTGGACAAAAAGCCCATTAGGTGGCATCACTGTTATATTTTTAAAAAAATACAATCTATTGAGTTTTGAGAGTTTCATTGACCTCTGTTTTCTGAAATTAATTTTCAAATGTTTCCATAAATCAGCGCCTGAGCCACTTGCTGGTTTCATCCAAAGACAGGACAGCAGCAGAGCCACCAGGAGTTCTGTTAACAATAACTAAAATATTCCACCGCAGAACCACATTTGGACAAACAGCTTTCTCTATAAAGGGCAGTCACATCTGGAACACAATGCCAAATGAAATTAAAATAATAACAGACTTTAAAACATTCACTAAAAAGGTTAAAAACTGGCTGAAAAATAAACAAGAATGTACCCATGTATGAAATGATTGTCTGCAGGGTGAGAGTGAATGAAGGGAAGGAATGAATGTGTTTGTTTATAGTGAGTGAGGAAGGGAGGGAGGCCTGAAATAGGCAAATGTGAGTCAGGTTGTTACATTGTGTATTTATAATATTTATAATCTTTATAATCTTTATAATTGTGTATTTATAATGTATTTATAATCTTTTTTGCATTGATGTATGTGGTTATTGTTTATTCTGTTTTCATTTTTTCTTTTCCTTATCCTTTTTTCTTTTTACTTGTTTCGCCTTTCTAAAGCCCATCCAGGGACAAGAGTTGCAAATTAGCTAATAACTATACACTCTTTGTGCAACACATCAGATTGATTGTCATTTGATTAATTGTCTATGTTTATTGCACTGTCCCTGTCAAATAAACAAATAATCTAATCTAATCTAATAATAGTACTCAGCATATATATTCATAATAACAACCTTTCTTCATTGAAGACGCATTGTAATGTTACTGTCCTTTATTTTTATATTGCTCAAAAATCATTTCTTTATACGTTGATTTAAATAAATGGATGTTTGGACATTGCCTGTGTTTCTCCCCCAACCCATTCCACAATTTTACCCCACACACAGACACACAAAAAACCTTACTAGTAGATCTTACTAGGTGCATTTTAAATTTTGTATTCCCCCGTAAATTATATTTCCCTTTTCGCTCACTGAAAAGATTTTGCATATTGTGTGGCAAAAGGTTTTTACTGACTTTAAACATTAATTGTGCTGTATAATAATCAACCAGGTCCCGTAATTTCAATAACTTTGAATGTAAAAACAATAAATTAGTACGTTCAAGATATCAGACTTTGTGTATAACACGGACTGCCCTTTTTTTGTAATATTAGCAATGAATTAAGTGTACTTTTATAATTGTTACCCCAGACCTCTATACAATAGGTCAAGTATGGAAGTACTAATGAGCAAAACAAGATATGAAGCGATTTGTAATCTAGGACTTGCTTAATTTTATTTATAATTGCAATATTTTTTGCCACTTTGTTTTGTATGTATCTGGTGTGTGGTTTCCAACTAATTTTATCATCTAGTATTACACCCAAAAACTTGATCTCCTTAACATTTTCAATAATTACATATCTATATGAATATGTATATCTTCTTTATTTTTACAATTACCAAATATATTACCTTAGTTTTATCTATATTTAGTGATAATTTATTACAATCCATCAATTTTTTTATCTTATTTAATTCATTATTTAGAGTGTGGATTAGTTGATTGTAATTATTTCCAGAATAAAATATATTAGTATCATCAGCAAATAATATTATTTTTAATAATTTAGAAACTTTTAATATATCATTTATATATATGTTAAATAATTTGGGGCCCAATACTGACCCCTGGGGGACCCCACAGGCAATTCCCATACATCCAGACAGATATTCTCCCATCTTCACAAACTGTTGTCTCTCAGATAAATAATTTGTAACCCAATTCAGAGCCATTCCCCTAATAATATACATTTGCAGTTTATCAAGAAGTATTGAATGATTTATTGTATCAAATGCTTTTCTAAAATTTATAAATACACCAATTGCATATTTTCCTTGATCTAATGCGTTTATTATTTCCTCTGTTGCTTCCATTATTGCCAATGATGTTGCACTTTTTGCTCTAAATCCATATTGATTCTGATTAAGCACATTGTGTTTATTTAAAAAGTCCTCTAATCTGTTGTTGAAAAGTTTTTCCAGAATCTTGTGGGAGGAGTGATACTGGTCTATAGTTTGTGTATTGGTGTTTATTTCCTTGCTTGAAAAATGGTATTACTTTTGCTATTTTCATTTTCTGTGGGAATGAGCCAGTTTGAAATGATAGATTACAAATATACTGTATGTAAATGGTTTTAATATGCCATCAGCAGTTCTTTTTACTAGTACCATATCAATACCATCACAATCAGTAGATAATTTATTTTTACACTTTTCAACAACAGATTTTACCTCTAGTTCATCCACCGCTGAGAGAAAGATTGACTGAGGGTTATTTCCAATCAATGTTTCACTCACGGTGCCGCTTCCTTGGTTTGAAATTTTTGCTGCCACCTCTGGTCCAACATTTACAAAAAAATTATTCATTTTATTTACTACCATGTTTTTATCATAATTATCACCACAATCATCAGTAAAATACTCTGGATATATCGTTTTCTTAGTTCCATTTTTCCTTAATTTATTTAATATATCCCAGACTCCTTTTATATTATTTTTATTTTCATTTAACATTTTCCTATAGTATAATTTTTTACTAGTTCGTATTATTTCAGTTAATTTATTTTTATATGTTTTATATCTTTTTTCAGATTCTTTGGTTCTTAATTTAATGAAATTTTTATAGAGATAATTTTTCTTTTTACAAGTATTTTGTAGCCCCCTGGTTAACCAGGGGCAATTTTTGTATTTATGTTTTTTTTAATTAATTTCTTTAATTGGACAGTTTTTATCATATGATGATTTAAATATATCAATAAATTTATCATATGCCAAGTCCACTTCTTTCTCTCTATAGACAACATCCCAATTCTGTAACATTAAGTCATCTTTTAAAGCATTGATTCTATCTTCTGTTCTTATTCTTTTATAAATAATCTTTTTACATGATTTATCCATCCATTTTCTACCGCTTTTCCGGAGGTCCGGGTCACGGAGGCAGCAGTTCAAGCAGAAAAGCCCAGACTTCCCTCTCCCCAGCCACCTGCTCCAGCTCTTCAGAGAGGATACCAAGGCGTTCCCAGACCAGCTGGGAGACATAGTCTCTCCACCGAGTCCTGGGTCTGCCCCGGGGTCTCCTCCCAGTGGGACGTGCCTGAAACACCTCAAGTGGGAGGCGTCCACTTAATGAGAGTAAGAATAATAATAAACCATGTAGTGGGACGCCTCCCACCACATGGTTTATTATTATTCTTACTCTCATTAACGCCATAATTAACATCTAAAGAAACAAATACAGGCAGGTGGTCACTAATGTCATTTATTAGTATACCACTCACCATATTATATTCAATAACACTGGTAAAAATGTTGTCTATCAAGGTAGCACAGTGTGTCGTTATTCTCGTAGGTTTTGTAATCTTTGGAAATAAGGTTAAGCTATACATTGTATCTAAGAAATCTTCAGTTGGTTTATGTTGTTTTGTTTTTATTAAATCTATATTAAAGTCACCACAAATAAAGATATCTTTTTGTCTTATTTTTGTATACATCTTTTCCATACCATTTCTAATTTTTTTCCATATCAGATCCTGGTGCTCCATATATACAACTTACTATTATGTTTTTTCTATTTTCCATCATAATTTCGATTGTTAAACATTCCATGCTTTCATTCATTGTTGATGTCATGCTGTCTACTTTTTTACTTTTTAAATTTCTATCAACATACAGTGCTACCCCACCACCACTTTTACATTTCCTATTTTGTGTGTACATCTCATATCCATATAGTTCAAAATGTACATCTTTTTCTTCATTAATCCATGTTTCACTTATTGCTATAATCTTAAATGGGGTATTAAATTGATTTAAAAACTCCTTAATACTATCAAAGTTGGCATAGAGACTCCTACTATTAATATGTATTATTGTCAATGTCTGATCCGAGTTCATAATTCCATTTAATTGTTGTTCATCATAATAAGCACACTTATTGTTATATGATTAAAATAGTTATTATCTGGGTCAATATATCCTAAAATGTCTTGTGGTTGCTGTTCAGTATTGACAAAGGTTTCAGCTTCAATTTGCCCTGATACACTTCCATTATTAAATGAGGAAGGATGATTGGTTAAAGTGCTAATCATAAGTTGTGTCAACAATGTACACCAAAACATTAGCTTCAATTATTTCAACCCCAACACCATTATCAGTTTCTACATTTTCAAGTGAAACATGTGAAACATCTGTTTTTACGTGTGTTCGAGTATCAGAAATACAACCCAAAATTATTGTATCAGCTAGGCCTTTCATCCTCAGACTCTAGTAAGGGCTTAATGTGCATAAAATTATAGATGTACTCAAAACAAGCCTCCTCATTCCCTGGCTTGAGAAGAGATTCATCCATTCCTAGCACTGGACCCAGCGATTTGGCAATATGGAACAGCCCTTCTACAGGTAACGTGAGCAGGTTCTTCTTGATGGCCCACACCAAGGTCTTCCTCTCATCTATCTGCCATGGTTGCCTCTCTATCCATGACACGTAGTCACATAGTCCAGGATCTATGCTCATTCTCCTTCCTCGATGAGTGGTGGTTTGGGTACAGCAGGGCCCTCACTCCTCATCTATCACAGGTGACATACAGGCAGGGATGATGGCATCCTCAGACCCTCCTGATGGCACTCACTGGTTGGTTGCAGCATGTCATTTCTGGTTCCCGGAATGGATATCATTGGATCAGCCTCCAAAATGTCACTGGAAGTGACTCTGGAAAAGTCCCCAATAAACTGTAACGGCACCAGGGTGTGGCACCCGTGTACAGTGGTATGTTTCCTGAAAAACAGGAGAAAAAGGATCCCACAGGGAGACACAACTTGCTTCAGCCATGTTCTCCAGATGAATGCATAGACTGTATAAAAAGGATGAATTAGGGAAAACGAGCAGCACTTTCTGTTTCCTGAGTCCCAGTCCCTGTGATAATCCAGATCTCACACCGCCCCCTACTGTTGACACATTTACTGCAGCAAGTGCATGTTTCTGGTCCACAAATTACATTTCTCATACGAAAATATATCTCTCCTTTGTCCCGTGACGACCTTTGACCCATGACAACCTTTGATCCGTGATGACCTTTAACTCGTGACCTGAGGGAGGAGCGTGGGAATGGAATGTTGATATATATGGGAAAAAATGTGTTGTTTATTGAGATAAAAAATGTGTAACCTTTGACCCGTTTTCTAGCGGGTAGCATGAGAATGGAATGTTGATATACAGTATATCTTACTAGAAATATGAATGACTTTAAAAGGTTTCCAACCTCAAGATGCCTCATGCCAGGAGAATTCTAGACTCACAAAAGTGTAACATCAACGTTTTTGGATTTTCATGAACACATCTGGATAAGGGTTTAGAGGCAGACTGACCTTTGGAATCCACGTCAGGCTCCTCCAGCACCCCACAGTGCATCCTCTATGACATTCACTATTCATTGGTGACTCTCTCCCTCAGGTTTAGTATGATTAACCAGCACACACACATACAAGCTATTGATAGGTCCCCTAAGACCCTCCAACGTGTAGGAGGAAAAAGTCACAGAGAACAGCAACCCCCTCCCCTCCCCCCTCCCCCCCATACGCGCGCACGCACGCGCACACACACACACACACACACACACACAGAACGTTGTGATTACAGTTACCAGATTCTGAAGCAATTCATTTGTAATAACGGTGTACTTACTTCTCTGCACAAGAGTATTTTTTATCTTTGTAAAAACAAATTACATGTTTGCACAGTGTTGATATAAACTCTAACTTTGAAACTAGTAGTTATATTCAAACAAACCTACTTCAGCATGTTTAATGTGCTTCAACTGTTTATTAGTTTGAAAAGTCTAAATAAGTATTTATATGCTGGAATTACAAAAACAAAAACCCACCGATGTCTTTCAGAATCTACCACAATAACTTATTTCTTTTATCTGCATTATTGTTTGTGTGATTGGAGTTTTTTTTCTAGATGTGAAAATCTTGCCTATATCTAGATGAAATCGTTCACTTTTTTGAAAAAGTGTGATTTAATTTGTGGTGGCTGTTATGTCTGATATTACCTGCTGAACAGAAGAGGCGAGGTGACTTGGAACACAGCTTTATTTAGCTTAACTCACACTGACACCTATTGACAGATCACCGGCTAAGCTCAGGCGAGACAGAGTAATAAGATGGCCGACCTGGCCTTATATAGGGTGGGGTGGAGCTGCCACCTGGAGGTACGTGTCCACCTTACATATCTCACCCCCCCCCCCCCCCGCCTAAAAAGGTCCAAAACCTCTCACTCAGTTAAGACCCTCCCCAGTTTGGGACCCGAATCACATACTAATAAACGAAAACTAATGTCTCTAAATGGCCTAACGCATTCACACGACAAAACCTAAAATAGAGAGGATGGGTGGACTGCCATCCTGCCCATATGGCAAGGTGGATTATTCTGCCACCTGCTGGGGTCAATTAGAGTCCATTCCTAACTAAAACTGCATGCCGTGCTCCTAAACTAGAACAAAAAACCCCCCAAAACAATCCCTTCTATAACTTTTTTTTTAACAACAACACCAATGCAACAACAAAAGAACTTCAATATATACTATTTACAACCCAAGCATTCAAGTAAAAAGAACATAACTGGCATGGGAGCCCAGGGCACCCTCTCAGTAGATGCGTCCCTGGAAACAGCCGGTCTTCGGGGTGATGGCTGGCCCTCCGGACACTAAAGCCGCTCCTCCTCACCCTTGGCCTCGTCCCACGGTCAGCTTTGTTTCCCAGAGTCTTCTCCCGAGCATGCTGAAGCCAATTTGCATGCCTCACTGAGCCATCAGATTGTCTGAAGTGTGCTGCGCCCAGTTTGTCCACTATGTGCAGACACTCCCAATGCTCCTCAGGTTGTCGTCTGGCCCATTTTCGCCGCGGATGTTCCTCATCTCGGCTCCGAACCCCATCCAGGACCCTCAACGGGGCCCGGCTCAGCTTGAGATGTTGTTGTTGAGCACACTCATCCTCCGTGCTTCTCGGTTCTGCCCCGACCTCTTCTAATACCATTGTAACATTCACCATTGTAGCCGCAAACCCTCTGTTCTTCCGTGGCCAGGCTCCGGAGGCATCTGGGGCCAGCCCATTGGTGTTGCTCGTCGGTCTAGGTACCGATCCTGGACGAAATTGGTCCTGCTTGACCGCCATGGCACCCAGTAGTTCTTCAGCCCATACTGTGTGTGGATGGTTGCCAGGGATGGAGTTTCTTTCGTAAGCTCTCTGGGTTAAATCCATGGCAGACCCTGGCAAAATGGTTCAAGCGACCACATCTGGTACAACATGCTCCTCTCGCCGGACAGTCCTTATCCTTTTTGCAGTGCGCCACAGACCCACAGCCCATGCAAATGGACTTTCCTGGGGCCAACCCCCAGCTCGTAGCATTGGCTTCCGTCTCCTCGCCATCCAAGCTATCTTCACTGTCCAGGTCCGTGGCATTTGTAGTGACAAGAGGTTCTAACTTGTCTGCAGCTTCCATTTGGAGAGCTAGCTTGATGGCTCTGGCTAACATGAGTTCACTTGGCGCGGTAAGTAGCCTAGCTCCCAATGCGGTGCCAGTGTGTTCCACCAGCTGGTTACGAATGATTTCTTCCTCCAGTTTCCCAAAACTACACTTACTAGCTAGCTGCTTCAAGTTGGTGACGAACTGCCAGACAGGTTCACCTACCCGCTGATGCTGCCGCCAAAAGCAGATCCTCTGTGTCACGGTCTGAGTGCCGATGTTGTCCGCGCTCAGGCCATACACCTTCTCAGCCTGACTTTTGTTATGACAGCGTCTCAGCGGGCTTCTGGCTGTCAAGCTCCACGGGACAGCTGGAGGCCAATTACCTCTTATCAGCTGATGCACTGTCAACCCCTATATAAGGGAGCGGCCCTGTTTGCTCAGGGCTGCGACCTCACGCTATCCACACGTACCTCTCGCTGTGGATTAGGCTGGAGTCCCTACGTCCAGCTCCAGCCCTCCTCTCTTCCCTCATCGTTATCCGTAAGTGTACCTCCTGTGTTATTTGTGTTTTGCCCCACGAGGCTCTTTTCCTTTGTTGTTTGCCTTTATTAATAAACTACACAAACTCACTGGTTGGCCCTTGGCTCTTATTAATGGCTTGCAAGAGCCATTCGTGACAGTAGGTCGCAGCCAGTGAGTTGCCAGCCACCGTGAGTTTTTGCAGAATTGGACTGTTGTTCCTACCTGTCTGGGTACCATGCTGGAAGCATGCCGTCGTGGAGGGCCCGCACTCAGAGTCAGGGCGACAATCTGGTGGACGCCCTCGAGTGCGTCGACGAAATCCTCATCGCCGCTTCCCTCCTCGACTTCAACAGCGACGAGCACCGGTACCTGGACCAAGCTGAGGACATCATTAATCATCTCCCCTGCTTCGTTAATCACCCGGAAGTCAGCGCGAGGAGATACGACATTGCCGCACAGCGCGAGATACTCAGTGGGCTGGAGGGAAATCCTGGCAGGAAGCCGAAGAGGAATCCTCGCCCCTCGCTTTGGGATCCCGCTCCTGCATCTGTTCCGGCCCAGGAGTTCGCACCATCCAGAGGTCTTTCCCCATTGAGCATGACGTCAGTCGGGATTCCCCCAGAGAAGCTGCAGCTGACAGCAATCAACATCTGGGACCGAGTGGCTGCTGCTAGCTCCGCTGTTCATCCTACAGAGATCATTAAGCATGTGATGGCAGCAGTCAGACTGGTGGAGCGGAATCCTGGGTTAAGTGACTTTCCTGAGTTCGCTGATCTCCTTGCCTCTGTTTCCACACAGGAGCGGCGATTCCCGGACCTCACCTTCGCCTCGCCCTCTGCTAGAAACCGTCATCACTCACACAATCCACCTCAGCTTGAATCCCATCTGGATCCAGTTCCGGGTCGCCGCGAGGGCTCAATCTCCCACACAGCTGTCACTCCTGCGCCTCGTCAGAGGGGAATACCCACAGCCTCTCCCTCCGGGCCATCTTCTCCTGCTGTCCCGTCAGCGCTCTGTGCCCGGCTCGTCTCGGCTGTTGCCCCCTCCTCCTCTACGCTTATCCCGGCTGCTGTGTGTACCCGGAGTCCTGTTTCGGCGAGCCCCGTCCCGGAACCTTCTCGAGCGGCCCCCCCTCATCCTCCCAGGGGGCCCTCAGTCACCACCCGGCGGGGAAAGGGAGGAACAACATCCGCCGCAGCAGGCACCATCCAGCCTCCAGGAGACAGACAAGTCCAAATTCACTTATATTCTCATTATTGTGATTTGCCTTGTCAGACTCCTGGGGGTGGAGTTTGGGATTCGCAGTCCCCCGAGCTCCCACCACCTGCTGTGGCTTTAATTGTTAATCCCACATCCTCTGTGTCTCCCTCCGCTGAGCGGTCCTCGACGCCAGGCCAACGTCGCCGGATGAGGAGGGGACCTGCGGTTCTGGAGAGCCTGGTTCCGGTCCCGCAGCCACGAAGTGGGTGGAAGAGGAGAGCGGACTGCAGCGTGGAACCTGCGCCAACGAGGAAGTGTCCCCGGGTCTCCACGGATGAGCGGTCCAGTTCAGCGGGTCGAGGGTTCCCTGCCACCACGCCGTCTGGGCCATAGGCATTGACATCAGTGCCGGAGGATCCTGAGGCTGCGGACACCATCATGCCAGCTGCGGAGCCTGACGTAGATGAGTGGGAGCCTGTTGATGACCTCCTGCCGTCTGAGCTTGGATCATCGGAGTCCTGGACGGCGTCAGAACCTGAGATCAGGCAAGTGCTCTGTATTGTTTTTCTCCTTTCCATTCTTGAGCATTTTTGCCTGTCTCTTGGGGAGATGAGCCGGGTGCAGCCGCCCGCTGCGTCCGAGCTTGTCTCGCTGGGTTCTGGCGCTGCCGGTGATCCTGATTTCGGTTCTTTTCTCTCTCCCAAGCCTTCTTTCAGGGTCGCTGGCGAGGAGCAGATTTCGCCCGCTGTGCCAGAGGTTCCAGGTTCGGGGTTGGAGGTCGGTTTTGGTGTGGCGCCGACCCAGTCGGGGTCTGATGTGGGTGCAACCGTGACCCAATTGGGGTCCGACACAGGTGCAACCGTGACCCAATCGGGGTCCGACGTGGGTGCAACCGTGACCCAATCGGGGTCCGACGAGGGTGCAGCACCAGCAGGATCCAAGTTCGGTGAGGGAGCTGCAGATCCCGTGCCACTGGACACTGGACTGGCTCATCTTCTCCCTTATTCTCATCGTCACCTTCATCATCTTCCGGATTGTCACAGCTCGTCTCCACCTGGGGCCATTGGGGTTCCGAATTCTCCGCCTGGCTCTCCCTCATCTTTCCCCTCTCCAGGGAGGCAGTCCTCTACTTCCCCCCTACAGTCCTGGTGGCTGTTTGATGCGGGTCGACCACCTGGCGAGCTGTATCGCCGCTGCTGCGTTCTGGGGCGGCCACCTGACGGACTTTTCTGCCTCTTCGGCGATCGGGCCCGGCCGCCAGAGACTCTGTATTTCCTAGCCTGGGACCGGGGCAGGCCGCCCGAACGCTCCTTGTTCCCCCCATCAGCCATGTGGTCATTGGATGCAGGGAGACCTCCAGAACTGGGTGTATATTATTGGACTCTGCCTGCCGTCATCCTCGCATGTTTTGTTTTTCTCCTTGATATTAAGGTCTCTTTTGTGTTGTCATGTGCCTTATTTTGATCTTTATCGCTGTTAGCGTGTCTTTTTTTTCTTCCCCTCTCCTGTTTGAGGGATGATTAGTATCTGCCACATTATGCCTTAGGGGACTCTGTGTTTTAGTTATAGGCCTCCTGTTGTTGCATCCTTTTTTGGGGGGGGTCCTGTCTGTGTATCGTTCGCACTCTATGGAGTATTGTGGGGGGGGGGGGTTTCCCCCCACCGCACTCTGTAATTGCCTCGTTTGTTCCCTGTCATCATCATGGTTTTTCTTTCCTTCTCTTTTTCTGACCCACTCCCTCTTGGCCTGCTCCCCATCTGCCCACCCTAGGGGGGGTGGGGGGGGCATGGGTGTTACTGGCCATTCTGAGTCCGGCCTCGAGGGGGAGGTACTGTCACGGTCTGAGCGCCGATGTCATCTGTGCTCAGGCCATACTCCTTCTCAGCCCGGCTTTTGTTATGACAGCATCTCAGCGGGCTTCCGGCTGTCAAGCTCCACGGGATGGCTGGAGGCCAATTACCTCTTATCAGCTGATGCGCTGTCAACCCCTATATAAGGGAGCGGCCCTGTTTGCTCAGGGCTGCGACCTCACGCTATCCACACGTACCTCTCGCTGTTGATTAGGCTGGAGTCCCTACATCCAGCTCCAGCCCTCCTCTCTTCCCTCATCGTTATCCGTAAGTGTACCTCCTGTGTTATTTGTGTTTTGCCCCACGAGGCTCTTTTCCTTTGTTGTTTGCCTTTATTAATAAACTACGCAAACTCACTGGTTGGCCCTTGGCTCTTACTAATGGCTCGCAAGAGCCATTCGTGACACTCTGGACCGTCACGTTATCCGGGGTGTGGAAATGGCTAGCTAGCAGCTCTGCTACCCCTTCATACGTGTCAGCAGCATCAAACGTTCACAAAATCCGCTGGCCCTCTATGCCCAAACATGTGCACCAATAGTGTCCAGACTCTCTGCTTGTAGAGCTCCCCGAGTCCCAGCATGGCAGCGTAATTCTGAAAGGCCTCATACTACCTAGGCCAGGGCACTGGTGGTTCTCCGGGGTCCTTGAGGAAAAGGTGGATAGGGACAATGCACGCCTCCATGGTTTAATCCGTCGCCGCCAATGTTATGTCTGATATTACCAGCTGAACAGAAGAGGCGGGGTGATTTGGAACAAAGCTTTATTTAGCTTAACTCACACTGACAGCTATTGACAGATCACTGGCTAAGCTTAGGCGAGAGAGAGTAATAAGATGGTCAACCCGGCCTTACATAGGGCGGGGCTTTAAAATTATCACCCAATGCAGAAGTGCACTATTGATTCAAACTCAGACGATAACTTGAAAATTTCAGCACCAAGCATTGAAAATGAAATGGTTATGCTTAAAATGTGGTTTGATAAAAAAAGTCATCTTTTAATTTGAAGAAAACAAAGTTTATGGTAGATGTGTATAGATGTGATAAGTTTAAAATAAATGTTTCTCTTCTTTCTACATTGTCGTACAATGTCCGATCCTTGATTTTTTAATTTTGTCAGTATTATGCATCTTACTATTGCTTCAAGATTTTTTAGTAAGTTTCTGAAACAATCAGCTGTAGCCATGCAGGCTTTTAATGTCTGTCACTACAAATTTTGCCATGTTTGTAAATTTAAACCGAATCAATAAATGTAACTGGCTTAAAATCTATAAAGCGGTTAGAAGGTCCTTCTGCTCGGAGAATTGTGTTGCTGACACATTCTGGCTCAGCGAAAAATATAAACTGAATTCTGAAAATATCGGTTTGCAGACCCGAGCTCTCTCATCTTAAATAAGCATCACGGTTATTTGAAACTATAAAACGACGCATGCAAAAATTGTTTCATTAAATAGAATCAGAAAATTAAACAATGAAAAAAAAAAAAACTTACCATGACTACGGGTTAGAGGGCGAAGCAGTAAGTATAGTGAGGTGATGTTAGCAAGCCAGCAGTGAGCGGAGAGGGAGGGTTTGATGGGCCTAACCAATGGGCTCTAGAGGCGAGTTAACCACCAAGTCCGATGGGAGGTGAAGCCGGAGTAGCAAAAACAGCACAGTACCCATCCAGAGATCTTCAGGCGAACTGGGGATAAATTGAAGTGACCAGAAAGTAAACCTTCAAATGAGCTTTAATGTTTAAAGCCCCCTCTGATTGGAATAGTCTATCATCTCATATTCGTTCAATAACTTATTTTGGTTTGTTTAAAAAAAAATGTGTCTACTCACCTAGCGATGGATTGTACCTGTTTTAACTGACAATCACTGTGCATGTAGACATTCAATTTTTTGTAGTCATTATTTATTTATAATCTGTATATAGATTTGTGTATTTATATGTACACACACTTGCATTTGCTGTAGTATTCCAAGTGTTTGTGTGGCTATGAGTTGGTGATACGCATTTTGTTTGTTGTACTGTTTTGATTTAATATTTGTATTTTCTGTATTCTATTCTATTTTGAATTTTTTTTAAGTGTTGTTTGTTTGTTTGGACCCCTTGAAAACGAGATGTTACACCTCAAGGGTATATAAATATCTGGACACTTCAGCAACACCAGAGATGCACATTCCCTCTGGCGTGGCATACAGACCCTCACCAACTACAAACCTCCACCTCAGACCAGTGCGAGTGACATCACACTGTTCAACAACCTAAATGACTTCTTCAGCCGCTTTGAAGCACAAAACAGCACATAAGCACAAAAGACCACTCCTCCTCCGGATGAGCAGGCCATGAAGATGACCCTCTGCAGGATCAACCCACGCAGGGCAGCTGGACCAGACAACATACCGGGTCGTGTCCTGAAGGACTGTGCAGAGGAGCTCAAGAATGTCCTGGCCGACATCTTCAACATCTCCCTGACTCAAGCTGTTGTCCTCACATGTTTCAAAACTGACACCATAATACCAGTCCCAAAGAAGCCTTGATGATCCAAGATGGCGCCCACAGCGGTCGACATGGTGCTTCGCTGCGCTCTTTGTTTGTTTTTGTTTGTCAATTGTGTGTCTGCTTGCACTTATACCCGTGAAGAACTTTTAAATATCAGGACTTTCACCCCCACGGACCTCCTCCCAGTTTTTCTAGCCCCTGCTGCCGATCTGGTTTATTGTTTGGCTCGGAAAGTGAGACGGCGGAAGAGAGGAAGACGAGCGGGCGCTCTCGTGCGACTTCGCAGGAGAGGCTCGCGAACGGCGCTGCCTGGCATATTTCTGTCCAATACCAACTCTCTCTCTAACAAGGTGGATGAACTGAGACTGCTGATGCGTTTTAAGGACCTCGCCTCCTCAGCTGTCCTCTGCGTTACTGAGACCTGGCTCCGGGAAAATATACCGGACAGCGCGCTGCGCCTCGACGGCTTCCAGCTCTTCCGTGCTGATCGTGACACAGAGCTTTCCGGCAAGACCACAGGAGGCGGTGTCTGCTTCTACATCAACTGCATCTGGTGCTCTGATGTAACGGTAATTTCCAAACACTGTTCTCCTGCCTTGGAATTTCTTGTTATCAATTGCAAGCCCTTCTATTCCCCGCGGGAGTTTGCTTCTTTCATAATGATCGCTGTGTACGCCCCTCCCGACGCGGACACGCGCGAAGCTCAGCGCGTGCTCGCGGATCACATTCAACACACAGAGCGGAGTTTTCCAGACTCGCTGATTATTGTGGCTGGCGACTTTAATCAGTGCAATCTGAGCCACGATCTCCCCCACTACAAACAGTTTATTAAATGCCCCACCAGAGGATTAAACACACTGGATCACTGTTACACCACAGTGAAAGACGCATATCACGCTGTCCCTCGAGCTGCGCTGGGATTATCTGATCACGTGATGGTTCACCTCATTCCCACATACAGACAGAGATTGAAGCTCACTAAACCTGTTGTGAGCACTACGAAGATACGGACCAGTGATGCTGAGGAGAAGCTGGAAACGTGCATGGAAATATCTGACTGGGGCATGCTTAAAGGAGCCACGCATGATCTGGATGAGTACACGGACACTGTGAACTCATATATCCACTTTTGTGAAGAGAATATTCTTCCATCACGCACCAGGGTGAGTTACTCTAATGACAAACCCTGGTTCACAGCTAAGCTCAGACAGATCAGGAAGGAGAAGGAAGCAGCGCTGAAAAGTGGAGACAGGGACTGCTACAGGGAGGTTAAATACCGGTTTAACAGAGAGCTGAAGAGGGCTAAATCTGTGTACTCAGAGAGACTCCAGCAGCAGTTCACTGCTAATGATTCGGCTTCCGTGTGGAGAGGACTGAGGCAAATCACCAACTATCGACCTAAGGCTCCTAAAGGTCAGGATGACAAAGCCCTTTGTCAGAGACTGTCCCAACACTATGCCCGTTTTGACACCTCGTCATCTGTGTCCAACTCCCCCCCTCCCTCCAGCTCCACAGCCTCCACATTCCCTACTTCATTTAAGGCACCCCCCCCCTCCTCCCCCCCTCCCCTTATCATCAGTGAGCAGGATGTGCTCAAACAGTTCTCCAGACTGAACCCGCGCAAGGCCCCCGGCCCAGACGGCGTGTCTCCCTCCACCCTGAGACTCTGTGCGAAACAGCTGGCTCCTGTATTCACAGACATTTTTAACACCTCCCTTAAGTTATGCCACGTGCCATCCTGCCTCAAATCCTCCACCATCATCCCTGTCCCCAAGAAGCCACGGATCAATGGACTTAATGACTACAGACCTGTAGCGCTCACCTCTGTAGTCATGAAGTCCTTTGAGCGCCTGGTCCTGTCCCACCTCAAGTCCATCACCACCCCTCTCCTGGACCCGCTGCAGTTTGCCTACCGAGCCAACAGGTCTGTAGACGATGCAGTCAACCTGGCCCTCCACTCCATCCTGCAGCACCTGGACTCCCCGGGAACCTACGCCAGGATCCTGTTTGTGGACTTCAGCTCCGCATTCAACACCATCCGCCCCGCTCTGCTCCGGGACAAGCTGTCCCTGCTCAACGTGCCTGACTCCCTCTGCAGGTGGATCATCGACTTCCTGACGGACCGGAGGCAGCATGTGCGGCTGGGAAAGACTGTCTCAGACTATACTAGCATCAGCACCGGATCACCCCAGGGCTGTGTACTTTCCCCCCTACTCTTCTCCCTTTACACCAACTCCTGCACCTCCAGCCACCAGTCTGTCAAGTTGATCAAGTTTGCGGACGACACCACCCTCATCGGGCTCATCTCCAACGGCGACGAGTCCGCCTACAGGAGAGAGGTGGCCCAGCTGGCGTCCTGGTGCAGCAATAACAACCTGCAGCTGAACGCTCTGAAGACAGTGGAGATGATTGTAGACTTCAGGAAAGTCACTACTCCTCTGCCCCCCCTCACCCTCTCAGGCTCTCCCATCACCACTGCTGATTCCTTCCGCTTCCTAGGCACTACCATCACCAGGGACCTCAAATGGGAGCTGACCATCAGCTCACTCATCAAAAAAGCCCAGCAGAGGATGTTCTTCCTGCGGCAGCTGAGGAAGCTCAAGCTACCCACCAAGATGTTAGTGCAGTTCTACACAGCCATCATCGAGTCCATCCTCACCACCTCCATAACCGTGTGGTACGCAGGAGCCACTGCCAGGGACAGACTAAGGCTGCAGCGCGTCGTGCGCACTGCTGAGAAGGTGATCGGCTGCAAGCTCCCATCTCTCCAGGATCTGTACATCTCCAGGACCCGGAGGCGTGCTGGCCGGATCATAGCCGATCCCTCACACCCTGGTCACGTACTGTTTGCCCCCCTCCCCTCTGGTAGAAGACTTCGGTCCATCCAGACTAAAACCTCCCGTCACATGAACAGCTTCTTCCCCTCTGCCATTAGACTGCTGAACACTAAGTGACTCTCGTGCACCATGTACAGCAGCTCAACCAGACTCATGTCAATCATCACTGTTTTCTTCCTGCATTACCGACTGCACTATATAGTTCTCCACAGTATCTGCTGCTGGCTAATATATATTTTAACTGTTGACCAGTATCACTTAATCTTATCCTACACTTTATTACATGTATAGTTTATTTCTCTTATCTTATCATGTTTAATGTTGCAGCATTGTACCGAGACAAATTCCTAGTTTGTGTACTACATGAACAATGGCAATAAACCTGATTCTGATTCTGATTCTGATTCTGATTCCCATCCAGCTACAATGATTACCGGCCCGTAGCACTGACCCCCATCATAATGAAGTGCTTCAAGCGGCTGGTCTTGCAGGACATCAAGTCCATCCTTCCTCCATCCCACAACCCATCTTAGTTTGCATACAGGTAAAACAGATCCACAGAAGATGCCATCGCTGCTGCTCTCCATCCAGCCCTCATCCACCTGGACTCAAAGAACTCCTATGTGCGAATGCTGTTCTTGGACTTCAGTTCAGTATACAACAGAATCATCCCCCAGCACCTAATACAAAGACTCAGATACTTGGGACTCAAAACCTCTCTCTGTAACTGGATGCTGGACTTTCTCACAGGGAAGCCACAGAATGTGCAGGTTGGCAGCAACATCTCCCAGACCATCACACTGAGCACAGGGGCCCCACAAGGGTGGGTCAGCCCGCTGCGCTTCACCCTGCTGACCCATGACTGTGTACCAGCCTACAACACCAACCACATCATCAAGTTTGCGGATGACACGACGGTGGTGGGCCTCATCACCAACAACGAGGAGGCCAACTACAGAAATGAGGTGAGCCAACTGGTCCAGTGATGTAAAGACAATAACCTCTTCCTGTACATGGAAAAAACCAAGGAGATTGTGGTCGACTTCAGGAGGGGACACACACAGCATCCCCCTCTGATCATCGATGGTGCAACTGTGGAGAGGGTGAGCAGCACAAAGTTCCTGGGGGTGCACATCTCTGAGGACCTCTCCTGGTCCAACAACACCACATCACAGGCCAAGAAGGCTCAAACTTGCCTCCATTTCCTCCACAAACTGAGGCGAACACGTGTCCCACCCCTATCATGTGCTCATTCTACCAGGGCACCATTGAGAGCATTCTAACCAGCTGCATCACAGTGTGGTATGGAAGCTGCACCGCCTCCTGCTGGAAGACACTACAACACACAGTGAAAGCAGCCAGCAAGATCATTGGTGCCCCTCTGCCCCCCCCCCCCGACATCTACCTCACCCGTCTCACCTGCAGAGCCATCTACATTGCAGGCGACACCTCCCACCCCTAACACTCCCTCTTCAGCCCCCTGCCCTCGGGGAAAAGGTGCCAGAGCCTCCGGGCCCGCTCCACAAGACTGCTAAACAGCTTTGTTCATAAGGCCATCAGGACCCTGAACTCTGTCCCCACCCATCCCTGGACCCTAATGCACTCACCCACATTACAACTACCTCAGCTGTTGGCACAGTAAGACTGGCACACCAACAGTAATACATTTGCTGTTGTATGTCTCTGCACTAGACTGCAACCATTTGCACAAATGTCATATCTGCTGCTGTCTGTCATTGCAATACTGATCATGTGCAGTCCTATCTGTCACTGTCTGCACCTACACTACCACACTGAACTGCAACTATGAGTATTACTGCTCTACTTTCCTGTATATAAGATTCCTGGGTTTCATCATCATTTATTGTTTATCTTTATTTGCACTGTGGGAGGTCTGGGTCTATCTTTTGTCACCATTTGCACTACGGGTAGCATTACTGTACATAGACTGCTGTTGTTGTTTTTCCAACCTTATTCCTTTTTCTTTTTTTTTTATAGTGTACACACCACTGAAGGGAGAGAGAGAAACGCCATTTCAATTCTCCTGTATGTCCTGTACGTATTGTAGTATTGACAAATAAAATCTTAGAATCTTTGAATTTTGGAAGGGGCATCCCCTAATAAATAAATTTCAGTAGGTTCTTCCCATAATAAAAGCGATACGTGTGAAATTTCAACTAAATAGTCCAACTCAGGGTTTTTATGGTAGTTCAGTGACATAATGCACAGCTCAGGAGACACACACGCAGGCTCAGGATAGATTTAACAGCTTTATTAACAACAGGGAAGTGTGTGGCTGCGTGTCTGTGGAATAAGAATGTATTGGTGGTGGCGTCTGCGTCAGGCACGGGGGCAGGAAGCCGTACAGCCGGACAACCCTATGGGAGAGAGCAGAGGGAGAAGGGTAACGGGCACCACACCAATACAGGGAATTATGATGGTTAGCTGGCTTACTTGGTTATGACAGGTGGCTGGCGTCGACAAGGGCGAGGCCCGGGAGACAGCAACCTGCAGTACCTGTGGCAGCAGCGTAGAGCCAGCGGCGAGATGAGGAAGTCAGCCGCCGGGGATGTCCACCTGTGCACAGGGGAAGGCTAGAGGAGAGAGGTAAGGGGAGCTTACCCAGATAATCTTCGCTAGTAGGTTTGAGATCCGTAGTAGCAAAGGGGCCGAAGTTGAGAGACGGCTTCAGGCCGAAGCCCAGGGCAGAGTGGATTAAATACCTCGCCGCTGACGAGGAGCAGGTGTGCACGCGGCTGGCGCCGCTGATGAGCGGCGAGTCGTGACAGTACTCCCCCCTCTAGTAGCGCCTCCTGGCGATGGTTTTTCCGGGTGCGCTCGATGAAACTCAGAGATGAGGGACCGGTCCAACACCAGCGAGGAAGGCACCCACTGTCTCCACTCGGGTCCATAGCCCTCCCAATCCACCAAGTACTGCGATCCGCGACCCCAGCGTCGGGCGTCCAAGATCTCAGTGACGGTCCAGGCCGGATGGCCACCAATCATCCGGGGAGCGGGGTGCGCCGCAGGTGGAGGGCAGAGGGGGTCAGAGAACACCGGTTTGATTTTGGAGACGTGGAAGGTGGGATGGATGCGGAGGGAGGAGGGAATAGCCACACGCACCGCCACCGGGTTGATAATCCTGGTTATGGGATAAGGGCCGATGAACCGTTGGGCCAGCTTTCTCCTCTCACCCTTTAGGTTAACGTCCTGTGCAGATACCCAAACTTGTTGTCCCACCTGGTAGACAGGTGCAGGTCTCCTGTGTCGGTCCGCCGTGGACTTATTGCGCTCCGCCGTGCGTAAAAGCGCATTATGCGCCGTGGACCAAAGGGAGCGACACCGCCTAAGGTGTGCCTGGACAGAGGGAACAGCCAACTCGCCCTCCTGCGTGGGGAATAGAGGTGGATCATAACCCAGGGATGCTTTAAAGGGCGACATCCCGATGGCAGAGGAGCGAGAGGTGTTGTGGGCGTACTCCACCCAGGCGAGGTGAGAGCTCCAGGACGTGGGTTTGGAAGAAGTGACGCAGCGGAGCGCAGCCTCCAGCTCCTGGTTAGTCCACTCACACTGCCTGTTAGACTGGGGGTGATGGCTGGAGGTGAGGCTTACTTTGGCTCCCAGGGCGTTGCAAAAGGACCTCCAGACGTCCGAAGAGAACTGGGGGCCACGGTCGGAGACCACGTCGACCGGGATTCCATGCAGTCTGACCACGTGTTGGATAAGGAGGTCCGCCATCTCCAAGGCTGAGGGAAGTCCACGTAGGGGCACAAAGTGGGCGGCCTTGGAAAAACGGTCAACGATGGTCAGAACTGTGTCAAAGTTGTTGGAGACAGGGAGCCCGGTGACGAAGTCTAGGGCGATATGCGACCAGGGCCTGCCAGGGATGGGCAGGGGCTGGAGCAGACCCGCAGGGGGGACGTTACCTGACTTACTGGTGGCGCAGATGGGGCAGGCTCGGGCGTAACGGGCGGCATCCCTCCGTAAGCCTGGCCACCAAAAGGATCGCTGGAGGAGGTCAATCATCCGTGAAGCTCCAGGATGGCAGGTGAGCTTAGAGGTGTGGAGCCAGTGTATAACGTCCCCCCGGACGGCAGATGGCACGAAGAGCCTCCCCTCCGGTCCGCCGCCAGGGTCCGGTTCTGACTCCTGCGCCCTCCGGATCTTGTCTTCTATGTCCCAAGAAACAGCCCCCACGATGCACGACCTGGGCAGGATGGTGTGAACAGCGTCTTCTGTGGCCTCCGGGGCGAATTGCCTGGAGAGGGCGTCAGGCAGGCCGTTCTTGGAGCCAGGCCTGTAAGTGATGCTGAATTTAAACCTTGCAAAGAACAGGGACCAGCGCGCCTGGCGGGCGTTCAGATGCTTGGCAGATCTTAGATACTCCAGGTTCTTGTGGTCTGTTAGGACCACAAAAGGCAAGGCTGCCCCCTCCAGCCAATGACGCCATTCTTGAAGGGCAAGCTTGATGGCAAGAAGCTCTCTGTCCCCCACGTCATAATTACGCTCCGCCGGGGACAGGCGCCAAGAGAAGAAGGCGCAGGGTCGCTTGACTCCGTTGGCTGGGGACCGCTGGGACAGCACCGCCCCCACCCCCGTGTCCGAAGCGTCCACCTCCACAATACGCTGCAGCGCGGGATCGACCTGGCTGAGGACCCGGGAGGAGGAAAACTCCGTCTTCAGCGCCTGGAAGGCCGTTGCGGCCTCTTCAGTCCACCGAAACGGGGTCTTAGCGGAGGTGAGGCGGGTCAGGGGCCCGACGATGGCTCCAAAGTTCGGGACAAAGCGGCGGTAGAAATGGGCGAACCCGATGAATTGCTGAACCTGTTTCCTAGAGGTAGGTGTGGGCCAATCCACCACCGCTTTGATCTTCGCTGGGTCCGGAAGCACCTGGTCATGGGAGATGACGAACCCCAGGAAGGAAGTCGTTTTGGCGTAGAATTCACATTTTTCCGCCTTGACATACAGACGGTTCTCCAGCAGTCTCTGCAGGACCCGCCTCACGTGGACCCGGTGTTCATCCCTGGACCTGGAGAAGATGAGGATGTCGTCCAGGTAGACGAATACAAACAGGCCGATGAAATCCCGGAGGACGTCATTGATGAGGCGCTGGAAGATGGCTGGAGCGTTAGTCAACCCAAACGGCATCACAAGGTATTCAAAATGACCGTTTGGGGTGCGGAAGGCTGTCTTCCACTCATCTCCCTCCCGGATCCGGACGAGGTGGTAAGCGCTGCGGAGATCCAGCTTAGTGAACCAGGTCGCCCCCTGGAGGGAGTGGAAGGCGGTATCCATAAGGGGCAGGGTGTACCGGTCCTTCTCCGTGATGTCGTTGAGCGCTCGATAATCGATGCAAGGACGAAGGGAACCGTCCTTCTTTCCCACGAAGAAGAACCCTGCGCCTACTGGAGAGGAAGATGGTCGGATGATCCCAGCACTGAGCGACTCCTTCAAGTAGCTGTTCATGGCCTCCTTCTCTGGCGCTGACAGGCTATAGAGGCGTCCTGAAGGTAGGTGCGCCCCCTGGCGGATGTTAATGGCGCAGTCGTAGGGCCGGTGAGGAGGCAGAGACATCGCCTTGGACTTGCTGAAAACAGCACCCAGGTCGTGGAACTCTGAAGGGACAAGGGTGAGATCCGGGGGCGCAGTGTCCTGAGCTGTGGGAGGCGAGGACGGGACGCAGGCAGCGGATTGGAGACAGGTGCCCATACAGAAAGTGCTCCACACTGACACCTTCCCAGTCTTCCAGTCCAAGGCGGGGTTGTGGAGGCGGAGCCAGGGATATCTGAGGATGACAGGAGTTACCGAGGTGGGCAGGACGTAGAAAGAGATATCCTCCCGGTGGTTTCCAGAGATGATCACCGGGACGGGAGATGTTCGGTGAGTTACTTTTCCCAGGGAAACTCGGGAGAGATTAATCAGGGCGAGAGGAGAGTCGAGGGGGTGACAATGGATGCCCAGTCGGGTTGCCAGGCTTTGTGAAATAAAGCTACCCTCCGCGCCTGAATCCACCAGTGCATGTGTGAGGTGCCCAGTGAGGTTGTGACAGAAGCGGATGGGCAGCGTCAAATGTGTGAGGGGATTTAACCGATTAGCGTCCGCGAGGCCCCCTACCATGACTCGCGGACCTCCTCATTTGGCTTCTCCGGACAATGCTCCACTGTGTGCTGGCTACCCCCGCAATACATGCAGAGGCCCAGGTCACGGCGGCGCTGTTTCTCCGCCAGGGGGAGATTTGTCCGGCCCGTCACCATCGGTTCCGACTCCTCGGAGACCGCCGGCGGCGGCAACGGCAGGTGGCGAGCTTGGGGCAGGCGTGCGGAGGCGCCCCGCGAGCGAGAAGACTGCTTCCGCTCTGAGGCGCGCTCGCGCAGCCTGTTATCCAAGATGATGGTAAGAGAAATCAGCTCCGCCAGCGTCTCCGGGGTATCCCGGCCGGCCAGCTCATCCCTCAGACCAGAATTTAAGCTGCGAAGGAAGATGCCGCAGAGCGCACGCTCCTCCCAGCCAACCTCCTCCGCGGTAACCCGGAAGTCGATCGCGTATTCGGCCGCTGATCGGCTCCCCTGTTGGAGTCCGAGAAGGCGGTCGACCTGGGTACTGTCCAAACGCGAATGATTGAACACTTCCAGAAATTGTCGCACGAATTGGCCATAGGTGAGGGTGGCGTAGCTGGGCTTCACCATAATGGCGTAAGCCCAGGTAAGCGCACGACCCTCTAGAAGATTACCAATGTAGCCAATTCTACTATGGTCAGAGGGAAAGTCTCCGGGAACGTGGAGGAACACGGACTCACACTGCATAATAAAGCCCCGAGCTCCACCAAGCTTACCGCTAAAGCGAGCGGGAGTGGGGATGGGTGTGAGCCATGTTGGCGTACCCGGAGCGAGCTGGGCAGCCACCGGAGCTGCAGGAGCTGCGCCACCCGGACGAGCCGAGGGGAACTGCTGCTGGGGGTCCAAGCGGTCTAATCGGTTAGTAATAACTGTTAATTGGTTTAATATCACCTGTTGTTGATAGGCTGTTGAATCCACCCGAGCCTCGAGGGTGGAAAGACGGCGTGCGAGCCCGCTGTCTGCCGAGCCGCTCTGCTGAAGCCGTACTGACATAATGCACGGCTCAGGAGACACACACGCAGGCTCAGGATAGATTTAACAGCTTTATTAACAACAGGGAAGTGTGTGGCTGCGTGTCTGTGAAATAAGAATGTATTGGTGGTGGCGTCTGCGTCAGGCACGGGGGCAGGAAGCCGTACAGCCGGACAACCCTATGGGAGAGAGCAGAGGGAGAAGGGTAACGGGCACCACACCAATACAGGGAATTATGATGGTTAGCTGGCTTACTTGGTTATGACAGGTGGCTGGCGTCGACAAGAGCGAGGCCCGGGAGACAGCGACCTGCAGTACCTGTGGCAGCAGCGTAGAGCCAGCGGCGAGATGAGGAAGTCCGCCGCCGGGGATGTCCACCTGTGCACAGGGGAAGGCTAGAGGAGAGAGGTAAGGGGAGCTTACCCAGATAATCTTCGCTAGCAGGTTTGAGATCCGTAGTAGCAAAGGGGCCGAAGTTGAGAGACGGCTTCAGGCCGAAGCCCAGGGCAGAGTGGATTAAATACCTCGCCACTGACGAGGAGCAGGTGTGCGCGTGGCTGGCGCCGTTGATGAGCGGCGAGTCGTGACATTCAGCATTATCTTTGTGAGTTAAAACTAGATTTTTTTTTCTTTAGCTTACTTACAACTCTAAGGAGGAGAGCCACTTTTGTCCCGGCAGCAGTTTGGCATTTACGCTCTGACCCTTCTTTGCTCCAGCGTTACACCCCTCCCCCCACACATACAGTTTAACCGCACGTCGCACTTAGCTGCGATTGATCTCTGCAGATAGTATTTACATTGTTGTTTGTTTATGATGTTTTTATGTTCTGTCTGTGTATTTATCGGCTTAAAATACTCAGATTCTATGTCTGCTGTTTAATAATAAAGTTATGTACCCTGCATGAAAATACAAAAGATATCTGACTACACACATTATATTAAAGGCGGCGTTCCTACTCCTCATAACAGAGGAATGATCGTTTTCAAATCTCACTCCACTCACAGCCTCGTCCCCTCAGCAGCACTGTACGTAAATGCATTGCACATTCGGGAGACTCACGGAGAGTTCACGGAGTGAAAATGAAAATGAGACAAAACAAGCATTATGTGTTGTTTGCATTAAAATTATGAGGAAAAAAAACATGCAAAATGTCCTAACATCACACCTTATAGTGAAATCATGAGAGGAGATTCCTTCAACGGGAATATGGAGCTTCTCTGACCCACTAAGGAACGCCATAGCTTCTGGTGTTTATAACTTTTTTCAATTGGTCATGACAAACTAATTTGCATCTAAAAAACAAACCTTTTAAACCTTTTGTTTATATTTTTAATCTCTCTTTTCCTGTCAGGAATATTTCATGATAGAATGAAAATAGCAAAAGTATTTCCGGTATTTAAAACTGGACATAAACATAACTTTGGTAATTATAGACCAGTGTCTTTCACAATTTTCAAAGATACTGGAGACAGTCTTTGTTCTAAAAATTTGATTCTTTTATTGAAATAAATGAAAGAATTGAAAGTGTGTTAGGATGGATGAAAATAATGGAAGCACCATGGCATTAGAGAAAAAGCAATACATCAGGAGTATTTATTGACTTTTAAAAAAACATTTGATGTATTAGATCATACTATTTTACCATCTAAATTAGAAAACTATGGTGTAAGAGGTATAAAACCCACCCGTCTACACAATGAATGCAGGGTGCCCTGAGGTTCTATCCAATAAGCGGAGAGGGAGGGTCCTACTCTATAACGGTCTACAGGTGGGCCCCTATGGTCAACCAATGAAACTATAGGGTGGAGCGTGTGAAAACTGGATAAATAAGTAGCCCCAAATCGGAAAAATTATACAATCTTAAGGAAAAAGACCTCACCATGACTAAGAGGTCTAGCAACCTTCACCACGTGCGTGTGAAAGAAGAGCAACTACTGGTATTCATTACCGGGGGAGAGTTGGTTAGTAGTGTTTGTGAGATGAAGGGTTCTCCATCTGGGAGGTGGGACTTCCATGCCACTCGTCAGGTGTCAACAGGTGACGTCCCATTCGACGACGCATTGTGTTCCAGACAACGTTACGTCCGCCTACAACGGTGTGGGTCAAAATGGTTGATGAGAAAGGGGAAAGCTCAAGGACCTCTTCATTTCCAGCCGTACTGTGAGAGGTGTGGTAATGGTGAAAAAAACCCTAGCTTTCCCAGGTGACGCCACCCCCACGACCTCCCGCGCCTAATCCTGCCCTCCTAACAATTAAGTTAAGGCATAAAGTGAGAAACCATTTCATGCTTTGATTGTCTGGGCTGAGAAACTGACAGAAGTCAGGCTATTAGGGCAGCTGAGGCTCATTAAAAGGCAACTGTTTTGATCCCTTGTTCCTCTAGATCACTTTGTCCATGGGCCAGCTGCTGCAACCTAAAAAAAACAGCACATGATTTGTCATTGGTGTGTGTGTGTGTGTGTGTGTGTGTGTGCGTGCACGAGTGTGTGCATACATGCATGTGTGTGTGTGTGTGTAAGTGCTCCATTCAATAAAAGAACTTAGTGTTCCTTGTAGAATAAAATACTTTCAGTGGTCAATATAAAATCCTATCCATTTACTATCTTCTAGATGCCCTTGAGAGAACTTGAATCAGAGGCATTTGCCTTTTTTTCAGCTAAGGAGCAGTCTTTATCAAACTTGCTGTTGTAAGTGTACATTGTTTGCCTTCCATATTTAGGGGCTCTGAAATTGAAGTCATGAAACTGATTCTGGAGGACAATGGTGTCATATTTGTCAAACAGGATCCACTCAGTAAGCTACTGTTTGTCTGGATTTTTTCTCTCTTAATTGCAGCGGCCTGTGTTGTCATAGAAACTATACCAAAGTGTGCCACCATGTGCCAAGGAGGGCCAAGAAATCTACAGGTTTTCATTTCAGCAAAATATTACAACAGCTGTCTTATCGATCACCCACCTTTGAACAGTTGCTTACTCACGCTCGTCAGGCAGGTGAATTCAGTCAGGGGGGTTATTTAAACAACAAAACAGACTTGATTTTTAAAAATGTCACTTCTGTTGTGTTTAATGAGTCAGCATCTGTTCCATCAATATAACAAGGGAGTGGCAGATATAACAAATCTTTAACTTTATGTACAGTATGCAAAGATTTTTTTCCAGTCTAAACAATTAAAGATCAGTGTGAAGTGTTTTTAAAATAGCTGTTCTGGTAAATTAATGTACATGTAAAATAGTACTTAAATGTCACATAATTTATCCTAGTGTTTTTCCACCTGTTTCAAGCCATGACACATTTTTTTACATCCCACCAAACAAAACTGTTACAAAATGACACATTGTAGCCAATGGGGAAATTTGCAGTATTGTACATTTTAAAGTACTGTAAAATATACAGTATCGTAAAGTACTATAACAGCATAAGTAACTAGAATGCACTCAATCGCGATGCAGGCACACGACTTTTGCAGCCTAATCGATTTAAAACCTTGACTTTTGGACCCCAAACCCATAGTCAAAGGTCAAGTTGAACCTGTGCAACAAGTTTAGTGACCCAAACGTTACTCGTTCTATAGTAATAAGGCATAGGGCATCAGACCTTGACCTTTTGATCCAAAACCCATCCTTACAGCTCAAAATCCCAAGGTGAACATATGTACCAAGTTTGGTGGCCCTAGCTATGTCTGTTGTTCAGATATAGTTTATTTTTCATGTTGACCTTGACCTTTTGTGTCATGAGCCGAGCCGGCTTGGTTTTCCCCGCCTCGGTCCTGATCTCTCTGTGGGTTTTGGCTCCTTTGTCTATGTGCACTTTGTATATTTCCATATCCTTAGCCACTGCCTGACCGGCAGCTGTTAGTCAGCATGGTGACCTACTTTCTCTCATGCTGCTGACAGTCTGTCGGTCCAGCCACGCCCCCTCGCTCTCCCTCTGACTCCATCAGCTGCTTCCAGCCCCACTAATCATCCTTTCTGTGCCTCACCCAGGTGTTCTCAATTTGCCACGCCAGTGGTGTTTTTTCATAAGCAGCTCTTTGCTGGACAAACGCCGCTGGATCATTGTACGTGTTGGATGGTTGTTCTCCCTGTCTAACCGTCACGTCACTAAGGACTGTTCTGTGTTTGCTCATTGCAATCGCTGTGACTACTCGGACTGCCCCCACACTGTGAGTAACTGGTTGTGTTCTTTTCGCCGCTGTGCTGCAACGCTTTGGCCTTTGCCCAGTGTAATCCTCCAGTGTGTGTGTTGGGCGTTCTAGAGAACTCTTAGTGCATCCGAGCTGTCTTGTGTCTGTATGTTTACTTTTGTGTTAATAAATGTGTGTTTGGTGTAACCCAGCGTTTAAATCCATTTGTCCTTTTCTCTTTCTCCGTGCACTGTAAAGAAGCGCACGGAGAGTTTATGACAGAATGATCCAGCCGCTCAAAAGGATTTAGCGCCCACACGAATCATTTTTTTCACTTTTTGGACTCTCCCGTTTTTTCTCACCTGCTTTCCGGGCACAATGACTGAGCTGCTGGAGAGGGAGCTGCGCTCGCTTTGCCTGCTGGAGGATATTCTCGCATGGGCACTGGACACCTGTGCCTCCAAAACGGCTCGTCAGGCTCGGGATGCAGCGAGAAGGGTGATGGAGTGGGACAGCTTCTGGGATCATCTCGAAGAGATGGAAATTCTCCGGAACATCTTTGCAGCTCCATGCGAGGATTCGGATGAGGATCTCACGGTGCTCGCGCTCCTTGCGGCCACGCCGCTCCGCATCCTGGACTATCTGGTTCCCGAGCTGCCCGTGGGGAGGAAGAGGAGGAACCCCTGCCGGAAAAAGCATCCAGCCTCGCCGACGACAGTCTTGCTTCTTCGTCCCGAGCCGTGGTTTGCTCCGTCCCCAGAGGAGCTGGAGGAATGAAGACAGGTTCTCCTGGCGGAGACAGAACTCCTGGAGGTGAAACCGTGGCTTCTTTCGGAGTTGGCCGAGAGGTTGGAGGAATATTCCCCGAGGAAGTCGGAGCTCCAGCTGGACGACGAGCGTGCCCCGACCACGGAGACGACAGCTGACGTCATTGACCCACGGGAATTCAGGCAAGTGTTTATTCAGTCACTGTTAATGACACTTGAAGCTGCTTGCCTGATTCCTGATGAATTGTCAGCTGCCGATCTTGTTTGTCTCCCTGTTTCTCCCATTTCCCCCATGCCCTCGTGTTTCCCGGGAGGAGAATTCCGGACAGAGGAGGGGCATTCTCTGGAGGAACCGGAGAACACATTGCCTGCTTCCTCTCGTCGCCGCCATTCCCGGAGGACTCGCCATAAGGGCCTCGCCAATCCTCCATCTGTTACGCCCACTTCCACGTCATCAGATCCGGCTCCTCAGCTACCGTGTGAAGGGGCCGAAACAGCCAGTGACATGGGGGGGTGGAAAAGACTGTCAACTGCTCGCAGCTGTCAACATCGAGCACCAGGAGAACAGGCAAGTGTTTTCTCATTCAATTCTATGTAATGATGATAAACGTTGTCTGTCTCCTGGAAGAGAGGCTCAGCTCCAGCAGTCCGCTGGGCTCTCTCCTCCAGCTGTGGAAGTAAACCCTTCTCTTGTCCTTTCCGTGTCTCCCCCTTTGATTTTCGAGTGTGAGGAGTCATCGGCATCAGATCGTGCTTCCCAGTCACCATTGGAGAAGACCAGTATGGCCGTGAATATGGAGAGGGGTGATGGCCAGTCAGCGACAGCTGCGAACATCACACGCTGGGATGACAGGCAAGGGTCCTTTCATCTAAGTGAACTTAATTATTCTAAACCTTGTCTGTCTCCCGAGGGAGAGACCCAGTTTCAACATTCCACTGGGTCCTCTCCTCCAGTTTCAGCTGTGAACTCATCCCCTACTCCCTCTGTGTCTCCTCCCTTCATTCCTTAGTGCCTGCCGGTCTTGGAACCGAGCTGGCAGACGGTGGAGGAGCCGGTGGCTCTGGACGTTCCCTTCCCGGAGCCAGCATGGAGAGGTCCCCCTGCAGTCACGCCGGTGGAATCCCCTGCGTTGGAGCTGTTGCAGGAGGTTAATAGGACTGCTGTCACCATCACGCCTGCTGCAGGGACCGCCGCAGCAGAGCCACCCACTGGACTTGACCCCCAGCTGACAGGATCCAGACTGTCACCGTCAACAGCATCAAAGTCCTGGACGGCGGTAGAGCTCGAGCACAGGCAAGTAATCTCTCCTGTAGTTCATTTATCAATGATTGAGAAATGGCTCTGGCTCTTGGGGAGGAGAGCCGGGTGTGGCTCCCGGCCGCACCTGGACTCCCCTTGCCGGGCTCTGCCACTGCTGACGACCTTAACCTTTTCTCCTCTCCTATGCCTGTTGAGCCCCTCACTAGGGTCGCCGGAGAGGAGCTGCCATCACCGGGGTTTCCAACCGACGAGCATGAGAGGTTGGCGGTCACAGAGGAGGTTGGTGGGGCACAGCACCGGGCACGACAATGGAGGCTGCACACCCCAAGTTGCCGGAGTCCTGGACGGCGGTGGAGCCCGACTTCAGGCAAGTGTGCTCCATTATAGCCTGTTTTCCACTAGCCCAGCACACCTCGGTACGGCTCGATTCACTTCAGTACGGCTCGGAATGCTTCTGTTTCCATTAGCACAGTGTTGCGGGGCAGCAGCAGATTCTCAGCGAGGCGGGGCCACACTCCCGTGATGTCATGCACCGGACTGAGTCCTTATTTACACCAGACAAAAAATGGAGGATCCAAGGATTATTGCCTTGCACGCTCTGTGGTTTTATCTCACAATTAATTTTATCTCATAATTAAGCTGCAACAACACAAGTCACTTTTGTTTTGAATTAACTGCCAAATGACCTAGAAATAATGAGCTGAAACTTGTTTTTATTCGTATTAAATAATGAGACGGTGGCACACTGGACTACACCACATCCTAGGGCATTTTGGATGTACTGAATTAAAAAAATTCATGTTTTTCACCTTCAGGTCAACGTTTGGAACAACAGTATTATTATTTTCCGTTTAGATGATGCTACACTCCTTCTAAAGTATTGTAAATCTCTGAATTTGGAATGCCGATAGAACATTCAATTTACATATACTTGTACCTTTGACTTGGTGCTAATTTTTTATGATATTTCAATAAAAAGAACAGAAAGCGTACAAAAAGATTTCTTTTTTGGTCTAGTTAAAAATTACATTACCTTTACAATGGTTGACCCTCAGTATCATTTTGATCAGACTAGGCAATGGAATTTCTATGTAATTATACTGTTTTATAATTCAGTGTTATAACAGACAAACCACACTTTCCAAAACAATTCCATTTTATTATATACAAAATATTAAAATAAAAAAAACCTTTGCAACACAACATGAAGGTTAATCGACATTTTATACACGCCAACCACTGAGTGCTGAGGCTCGGTAGAATTAATCCGTCTCTGCCAGCTGTGGGTCAGGAAGGCTCGGTTGAATAATCCGGACGGGCTGTCGCGGCGGACGCGTGGGATGATTCTACAAGGAAAATGCACACAATAAAATACAGCACGAAATATATACAGAAAAGACAATAGTTGTTAACAAGAATACATAAGCTTATTTCAGCGTATTGTTCACATGAATAATTACAATAAAAGCTTTAGTCCGCATTGTGCTGCAATAAAGCAGCGATCCATCCACAAATGAACAGCTTTTTTATTGCATAAATAAACTGAGCGTCTTACCGAATATATTTGCGAAAAAACGCACAATAAAAAAAAATTAAAACTCACCGTTAAAGGACTCCGATGTCGAGACCTCCCGGTATATTTTTTCATTCCGGGCGGCTCCGTCTAACTCGCACTGATTACGTTCGTCTGACAATGCAGTGAGCAGACACTGCACCCCCTTATTGCTCCATGGAACACCCTTATTACGCAAAGCCATTTTTGATAGAGAATAAATGAAAAATAGCACAGCAATACACTGAAAAGGAACCGCCAACAGTGGTTGCGTGCTGAGTAGGTCGTGAAGATTCTTTTTTTTTTTTTTTTTCAAAAACTTTATTGAGAAGGTTGTGAAGATTTGGTAGAAGAGGAGGAGGAGAGGGGCGGTTACAACCTGACCAATCAGCGCCGGTTACGACCTGACCAATCAGCGGCGACCAGTCTGTTAACGTCACAACACGGCACAGCTCAGCACTGCTGTACCCTGCCCTTCAGCGGGGCTGAGAATCACGGCTGTTAAACCGTGTTGGGGCTTGTGGAAAAGCGTACAAAGCGTGCTGAGCCGTCCCGTGTCGCACTAAAGCGTGCTAGTGGAAAAGGCCCTTATGTCAACTCCTCATTTGTTAATGTCACACTGCCCGACTCATGGCAACAAGGGCCCGGGGCAGCTCGTAGTAGCCCTCGGGGCCACCTCACCGGGCTCTGCTGCTGCCGGCAATCCTGACCCGGTCTCTTTTTCTCTCCCTCTGGGGTCAGAGCCTTCAGCCAGGGTTGCCAGAGAGCAGCTGGCTTCACTGGAAGCCGCCGAGGATCAGGATCCAGCGCCAGGAGGCACTAGGAGCACCACCACCCTCACTGGGGAGGCCACCATGGGAGAAATGAGGCCCCCGATGGGGGTCACCGCTGGTGCACCGGTGCTCTAGCTGGAGCCCATTGTGGGTGCAGCCATGTCCCAGACCGGGACCGTCATGGGTGCAGCTCTGGCCCTATTGGGGCCCACCGCGGGTGCTGCAGAGTCGCCGCCGGAGGGCGCCGAGGGCCTGGCCCTGTCTAGGGAGGACGTCGCTGCTTCAGCCCCTCCTGCCAAGGTCATCAGGGCTCCCCCCATCGACCGCCTCCTCCGCCTGGTGTTTCTGCAGGTCGGTCCTCTCACCGCGGGTGCAGCTTCGACCCAATCGGGGTCCACCGTGGGTGCAACTGAGCCTCAGCCAGAGGCCATCGTGGGTGCAGCGGAGCTGGCCCAGTTGGGGGCCATTGTGGGTGTAGCTGAGTCTCAGCCAGAGGCCACCACTGGTGCAGTTAGGCTCCCGCTGCAATCCATCATGGGTGCAGCAGAGCCGGCCCGGTCAGGGGCCACCGTGGGTGCAGCTAGGCTACTGCTGCAGTCTATTGTGGGTGCAGCGGAGTTGGTCCGGTCAGGGGCCACCATGGGTGCCACTATGGACCTCCCTGAGGATGCCGTGGAGGTTCTCTCCCCCCGTCCGGTTGTCCTCCAGTCAGCCTTCTGGTGGGCAGGCCGCCTCCTGCTTCACCCCTTCAGTCCTGGTGGCTGAGCAACATTGGCCGGCCGCCAGAAAAATGGACTCCCGGGTTCAAGTGGCCCACGTTTTCCGGCAGGCCGCCGCACGCCGTCCACCAGACCTTCTGCGGTGCCTGGGACTCTGGGTGGCATCCTGAGCCCCAACGCCCGTGGACTTGGGGGGGGTTAATTGTGGGCCCTGGACGGGGCATTGTGTTCCCTCCTTCCTGTTCCCCCTTCCGCCCACCCGGGTTTGTGTTCTTTGTTGTTGTCGCAACTGTTGGGGGGGGGGGGGGCTTCTTGATGTTACCCTGGGTGTCTGGATTTTCCACCACTTGGGAGGGGGCTCTGTCATGAGCCGGGCTGACTTGGTTTTCCCCGGCTCGGTCCTGATCTCTCTGTGGGTTTTGGCTCTTCTGTCTATGTGCACTTTGTGTATTTCCATATCCTTAGCCACTGCCTGATCGGCAGCTGTTAGTCAGCATGGTGACCTACTTTCTCTCATGCTGCTGACAGTCTGTTGGTCCAGCCATGCCCCCTCGCTCTCCCTCTGACTCCATCAGTTGCTTCCAGCCGCGTTAATCATCCTTTCCGTGCCTCACCCAGGTGTTTTCAATTTGCCACGCCAGTGGCATTTGTTCATAAGCAGCTCTTTGCTGGACAAACGCTGCTGGATCATTGTAATTGTTGGATGGTTGTTCTCCCTGTCTAACCGTCACGTCACTAAGGACTGTTCTGTGTTTGCTCATTGCAATCGCTGTGACTACTCGGACTGCCCCCGCACTGTGAGTAACTGCTTGTGTTCTTTTCGCCGCTGTGCTGCAACGCTCTGGCCTTTGCCCAGTGTAATCCTCCAGTGTGTGTGTTGGGCATCCTAGAGAACTCTTAGTGCATCCGAGCTGTCTTGTGTCTGTATGTTTACTTTTGTGTTAATAAATGTGTGTTTAGTGTAACCCAGCGTTTAAATCCATTTGTCCTTTTCTCTTTCTCCGTGCACTGTAAAGAAGCGCACAGAGAGTTTATGACAGAATGATCCAGCCGCTCAGAAGGATTTAGTGGGTTACACCCACACAAATAATTTTTTTCTTTACAGCGCACGGAGAGTTTATGACATTTTGGACCTCAAAAGTATAGCCATAGGTGCTAGTCCCAAGGTCAACCTGTGTACCAAGTTTGGTGGCCACAGCCTTATTCCCTGTCGAGTTAGAGCGCGGACATAACTAGTTGGCCAGCAGACTGCACCGACCACCCTACCCACGCCACCTCATCGTAGGTGTGAGTAATGACAGTTTAGTCTTGTAATTTGTTTATGCTCAGTATGAAAGGAGGGATGATTACATACATAGTTAATGGAAAGACAAACACATGATGCCAATACATGCTGATTTTTGTTGAGCTCAGGTGAAAAATTCGGAAATTTGGATGCTTGGTCACGATAGCCGAACAATGTTGAGATTCTGCCATTACTGGGAGTTACTATCAACAATGGGAGAATAAATTAGCTTGAAAATGAGACAGATGGACCGGAGCTCCATGACAGAGTGTCTGAAGTTTGAATCCACCACTTGCTTAGTGCTGAAAACCACCAACATCAAAATGCAGTTTCTGGAGGAGCAGCGGCATTTCCCCAGCTGTCTGCCCCTCCAGATAATGCTGTGAACTCAAACATCATGGAGTTTTTTAGATGGGATTTCCACAGCAGGTACAAAGCAGCGGCAGAAGTTATGATGGCAACCCACCCTTCGCAGGGTGAATTTTCGGTCACAAACCATGTGGAAGAAGATTATCATTATTGCATTCTTACAGCCACCCACTGACATTAATGAGACACTACATTGCAGGCACAAACGCACAATAGCAAATTAATTGCAGCAACAAAATAATCATTTTTGGACCAATTAAGTGAAATTAGACAATTTTCTGCTGCACACATGACAATCTCAATAACAGTGTAGTAAATGGTATGTTTTACAAGGATTACTTTCCTCAATGCTCTGTTCCACCATCTTATTCTCCAGTTTTTATGTCCTCCTTCCCTCTCTTCTTTCACTCCTCCTGCAAGCTGAGGAGGAGAGGAAAAGACACGAGGAGAAAGAAGTCAAATGAACAGGCGGCTAACAAAATGAGACATCCTCATTGTAGTGCCTCAATTTACAAAGATGACAGGTAACGATGATGTGTGGCACAACTGCGTCATCTTTCTTTTGTCTTGTTACAGTATGAAATCTCTGATAGTTCTGTATAACATGAGATAAATAGGCAGTTCTTTCAACAAACATATTCTATGAAAAAAAAATTCATGATGTGACAGTACTGGCATACTTTTTGAAGCATCTTACGCACATTCACACAAAAAGATGGAGAGTTTGACACTGATTGATGGAGTCCTGCTCCCACCTTGGTCTGCATGTCCCAGCAATGGGCAATACCTCTTGTCAAAGGTGAAAAGATGTCCTTGGATCGTTGGTCATAGCTATTTCTTCAGCAAACTGTTTATTCTTATTCAGGTTCAGTTTTAGGAGTGAGGCATCATTTATATGAGGGTGACACAGCAGTAAAACAAGAACAGGCTTGTAGCAGATCACAATTTATATCTAGAGCCACAACATATTCTACATACTCCCAGATACATATACATTTATTCATCAAGTTCAATGAATAATTGTTGCATACATTTTAATACAGCAGTCAGATTTTTCCCTTGCCATATTGGACCTTTATTATGAATTATAGATGACTATGCTGTAGTTCTTCATAGCCAGGTACAGTACGTATAGTACTACTATCATTTGCGTAATATTGCCAAGATTAGGAGCATCTTGTCTCAGAGTGATGCTGAGAAGCTGATCCACGCTTTTGTTAGCTCGAGATTAGATTATTGTAATTCTTTATTATCAGGCTGTCCTAAAACATCTTTAAAAAGTCTTCAGCTGATCCAAAATGCTGCAGCAAGAGTTTTAACAGGTACTAGAAAGAGAGGTCATATCTCTCCGGTTCTGGCCTCCCTTCATTGGCTTCCCATAGAGTTTAGAATTAAGTTTAAAATCCTTCTTCTTACTTACAAAGCTCTAAACAATCAGGCTCCTTTTTATTTAAAAGATCTGATACTACCGTATCATCCTAACAGAGCACTACGCTCCCAAAATGCAGGTTTACTTGTAATACCTAGAATCTCCAAAAGTACAATGGGAGGCAGAGCCTTCAGTTATCAAGCTCCTCTCCTGTGGAATCAGCTGCCAATCTGGATTCGGGAGTCAGACTCGATCTCTGTTTTTAAGAATAGGGCTAAAACCTACCTTTTTGATATAGCCTACAATTAGGGAGGGATCATGTGTTTTCTGAACCCTCCCTTAGTTATGCTGCTAATAGGTTTAGTCAGCCGGGGGACCTCCAGTAATGCACTGGGCCTCACTCCTTTCCTCACTCTCTATGAAATATTTTTTTTTTTTGCTGGTCATTAACATTTGTTTGTTCTCTCCCATAGATTGAGTCCCCATCGTGCTGTTTGCTCTCTACATGTCTGTTCTTTTCTTCTTCTCTATCCCCTCACCCCCCAGCCAGTCGCAGCAGATGACTGCCCCTCCCTGAGCCTGGTTCTGCTGGAGGTTTCTTCCTGTTAAAAGGGAGTTTTTCCTCTCCACCGTCGCCAAGTGCTTGCTCACAGGGGATCGCCTGATTGCTGGGGTCTTTCTGCAACTGTGGGGGTCCTCCCTACAGTTGATAGTGCTATGAGATGACTGTTGTTGTGAAATGGCGCTATATAAATAAAGTTGAATTGAATTGAATTGAATTGAATTGTATATGCTCTGGGTGAGTTACAAACATTTGAGTTCAACAGCACTATTTTTTTTCATTGTTAGCTGTGAGGTTCCTGAGGATCCTGCGCAAGAAATGTGAGAAAGCCATCTGGGTTCAAAAATGACAGTTTTTGTGACCTTGGCTTTGTGAAATTTCACATGTGACTTTGGATCCTTCCTCAACTTCAAATTCAATATCATCTCATGATACAAGGTTACTGTACCTAATTTAATTTTTATTAAAAGTTTAATTAAAGATTTTTTCAGCATTTCTGAACTCTGACTCCATGAAGATGAAATTAGCGAGAAAATGGGCTGAATAAAAACATCTTCTACACATTTTATAATGATACCAGTACTAGTACTGATCTCTCTTCCTTTCTTAGTTGCAGGTTTGGCAATATCTGTATATATTTATTGACTTCTCAACTGCTATAGTCCTCAAAATTCATCTACCAAATTTGACTGAAAATCATTGCATAACTATTTTATACTCCGTTAATCTAGTTTCAGTGAACCTCTTGCACAACGTAACGTGACTTACTTCCGCTTTCTGGTCCACTTGGAGTGCCAGTTCTGGTTCCACTATATTTGCCCATTACCTGGTTGTGCGTCTGCGTGTCCACCAAACATGTTTTTTCCGCTGTGGATGACTATTTTCTGTTGATTTTCTATATAGTCTGTTGTCTAATGCACCCAGCGCCCTCGGCGATAAGATGCTCTCAGCGGTTAGTGTATTTTGTCACAGCGCTCATGGTGTTCAACTTTTGAAGTGCCTCAGCACTCATCCGCTTCACACCTCTCTCATCAGCTGATCAGAATCAGACTCAAAGTACACCATGATCAATATTTAACTGCACAGTCTTGGAAGGACGTATATTTTCTTACCAGTTTGATGTAGTTTAGTCCAGAGAGTAGAGCGTTTCAGAGCAAAATGTGTGAAACCCCCGGCATGCTTTGAGTGACAGGTCAAGCGGTTGCTAGAATATTGGCAGGTCTTATTTATGAGCACATGTAAAGCACTCAGGAGCACAGGATGAGAGTATTTTTACTTTCCCCATGGACACACAGCCTATTGAAAATAGTGTAATGACAGATTGTTTTTTCTTTATAAAGTTCATGTTTCACATTTTGATTTTTTTGTAACCATACTGTGCCATTTCACTGTTTGTGCAGTTAGCTTAGCATAATACAGCTATCACATTATTCACATTGTGTTTTGTCTCTTCCATTCCAAATACCACTTTTTTGACTGTAATGGACCTGCGAAACTCACCGAAGCATATGTCAGACACCCCATTGTTACCTGACTTGTTTGAATTTTACTTTGTGTATGCAGCATCCTTTTATCATCACTGCTATTGTTGTTAGCCTAGTTAGCTTCCAGTTGCTAGTGTGTTACGTATTCTGTTATATCAGAGTCTACCATGCCAACTTGTAGTGACTTTATTCTCCACGTTCATCTTCTTCTTCCATGTATTGTGCAAAGTCTTTCCAGGAGCTCCTTCACGTTCATTTGAGTCCATGCAATGTTATTAGGAGTGAGTCAAAGTTTATTTTGAGAATAAATAAAACACTAGCAACTAGGGTTGCCACCTTCAGTGCAGAAAAATAAAGGACCCTCCATCGCCCCAAGGTGGTGTGTGGGGTGCTAGTTGTGGTTTATCAAAACTTAATCATTATTTAAATAAAGTATTAACATAGCATTCGTAGGCCAAAGTTTGAAGTGCCACCATACGCCACAGAAAACACCAGCTGGCATACTGCAGTTTGCCTTGTACTCGTCTTTGACACTGTCAAACCAGTCATTGAGCTCTTCCCACTCACATCAGTACTTTTGCAACTGTGACCCATGCTGGCAAAATGAGTCACAATGAGGAAATTTTCAAAACTGAGGCTACGTTATTTTCATATTCTGTATTGAAAGACCTTCAAAATGATATTTAATTTGTAGGAATTGGGCAAAAACTGACCAGCAACAATCTGATTTTGTTTATATCTTGGCTGGTTTGAAAACTCGCGTTCGATCGGTCCTGAGTTACATCTTCCGCAAAAACGTGTATTTTTTTTAGAAAGTAGGAGTTCCAAGCTTTACAATGATACCAGGCACTGACGGGGGTTTTCCCGGGACTTACCACCAGCAAACAAACAAAAAAAAAAGAATCATGATTTATGACTTCTAGTGCCTGTAGCTCACAATTATCCGGTACACATTCTGACTCATTTTGCCAGCACGGGTCACAAATGTTTATGTTTGACTGATGCATGGGGTGGACTATTGGGACACGGTGCAGCCGTAGACATGTTGGTCTGTGAGAAGCTGACAAGCCGCTGTAGCTGCTGCTGAGCCCACCTGGCTATCTCTCATCCAATTACTGTTGAGTGATGACCTCATGTGCGGTGCGTAAAAGTAAACAAATCAACCAACAGCTACTGAGAAGGAGGACAACATGCAGAATGCAGATGAGATGATGCTGCGTTAAAGGCACCCAGTAAATAAAGGACAAACTGTGTCCTGTATTGATTCAATACAGGACATTATTTTAGTGTAAGAAACGGGATGATACTGTATTTTACAGGATGGGTGGCAACTGTTATGTATGCAAAATACCTGGGTGAAGGACGAGGCAAGATGGAGCTGGCAAACAGAGCTTTATTGGTGGAACTCTGATAGTGGTTACACGGCAGGCACCTGGCAGTGGGCACCGGTCAAAGAGACCACAAGAAGGTGGCCCACCCCCTATATAGGGCAGTGCGGTGACGTGACGGGAAGTGCACATCACCTCACTGCACTTCATAATAAAGTGCCATTTCCCATACATCACATTTCCTCCCCCCCTTAGAAAGTCCAAAACCACACACAATTGACCCCCCCCCCCAATTTAGGACCTGAAACACTAAAATAACAAAAACTAATGTACTAAATTGGCCTAACACATTCACTCAAAACAACCGAGAATAGGGCTGGTGGGTGGACTGCCACACAGCCCGCACAGCATCGTGGAATATTCTGCCACCAGTAGCTAAAAGAAAAAGTCCTTCATTAAACTAAAATTACTTGCCATGCTCCTAAACTAAAATACAAACACAAAAATAACCCCATATCATAACATGCATGCATAAAACACCAGAACTATAAACACCCATTTTACAGCACAGTCACTTGGGTGGGAGCGGTAGAACAGGCATGGGGGGGCCCAGGGCAGCCCCTCAGCAAGCGCGCCCCTGGAAGCAGCAAACCCTTGGGACGATGGCTGATTTTCTGGACAGCGGAGCCCGACTCCTTCACCACCATCACTGACTCCCGTCCAGCCTCGTCACCCAGAGCCTCTTCCTGGACACGCCAGAGCTGATTGGCATGCCTCGATGAGCTGTCGGATAACACCGACGCAGATGTCCTCGGTGTTTTACTGACTGTCATTTGGCCCATCTTCACCGTGGATGTTCTTCACCCTGAACCCGAAATAAGTCCAAAACCCTCAGCGGGGCCCAGCTCAGCCTGACGTGGTGCTGCTGAGCATGCAGTAACTCCATGCTCGTCGGTCTGGCCCCATTCTCTTCTAAAACCATTGTAGCAGTCACCTTCATAGCTGCAGACCCTCCATCCCCCTGCGGCCAAGCTCCACAGGCATCTGGGGCTAGCACAATGGTTTAACTCACCGACGCAAGCGCCTCGCCGCCACATGGTACCCCCTCTACCACGTCCTGAGCGCTGGCACTGAGACCCTCCTGCACCAAACCTGAGTGAAACTGGTCCTGCTTGACCGCCGTGGTGTCCATTAGCTCTTCATCGCACACAACATTCTCGCTGACCACCGGAACTGGGGGGTTCCAGCGGCCACAACCTAACCATTCATTCCCGGCATCATCTTTAATGGCGAAACCCAGTCCATACAACAAATCACAGCCCATGATGTTATCTATTTACAGTGAGGTAAAAAAGTATTTAGTCAGCCACCAATTGTGCAAGTTCTCCCACTTAAAAGATGAGAGAGGTCGCCAATTTTCATCATAGGTATACCTCAACTATGAGAGACAAAATAAGAAAAAAAAAATCCAGAAAATCACACTGAAGGATTTTTAATGAATTAAGTGGTAAATTCCTTGGTAAAATAAGTATTTGGTCAATAACAAAAGTTCATCTCAATACTTTGTTTTATACCCTTTGTTGGCAATGACAGAGGTCAAACGTTTTCTGTAAGTTTTCACAAGGTTTTCACACACTGTTGCTGGTATTTTGGCCCATTCCTTCATGAAGATCTCCTCTAGAGCAGTGATGTTTCGGGGCTGTCGCTGGGCAACACAGACTTTCAACTCCCTCCACAGATTTTCTATGGGGTTGAGATCTGGAGACTGGCTAGGCCACTCCAGGACCTTGAAATGCTTCTTACGAAGCCACTCCTTTGTTGCCCGGGCAGTGTGTTTGGGATCATTGTCATGCTGAAAGACCCAGCCACGTTTCATCTTCAATGCCCTTGCTGGTGGAAGGAGGTTTTCACTCAAAATCTCACGATACATGGCCCCATTCATTCTTTCCTTTACACAGATCAGTCGTCCTGGTCCCTTTGCAGAAAAACAGCCCCAAAGCATGATGTTTCTACCCCCATGCTTCACAGTAGGTATGGTGTTCTTTCTCCTCCAAACACGACAAGTTGAGTTTTTACCAAAAAGTTCTATTTTGGTTTCATCTGACCATATGACATTCTCCCAATCCTCTTCTGGATCATCCAAATGCTCTTTAGCAAACTTCAGACGGGCCTGAACATGTACTGGCTTAAGTAGGGGGACACGGCAGGCACTGCAGGATTTGAGTCCCTGGCGGCGTAGTGTGTTTCTGATGTAGCCTTTGTTACTTTGGTCCCAGCTCTCTGCAGGTCATTCACTAGGTCCCCCCATGTGGTTCTGGGATTTTTGCTCACCGTTCTCGTGATAATTTTGACCCCACGGGGTGAGATCTTGCGTGGAGCCCCAGATCGAGGGAGATTATCAGTGGTCTTGTATGTCTTCCATTTTCTAATAATTGCTCCCACAGTTGATTTCTTCACACCAAGTTGCTTACTTATTGCAGATTCAGTCTTCCCAGCCTGGTGCGGGTCTACAATTTTGTTTCTGGTGTCCTTTGACAGCTCTTTGGTCTTGGCCATAGTGGAGTTTGGAGTCTGACTGTTTGAGATTGTGGACAGGTGTCTTTTATACTGATAACGAGTTCAAACAGGTGCCATTAATACAGGTAACGAGTGGAGGACAGAGGAGCCTCTTAAAGAAGAAGTTACAGGTCTGTGAGAGCCAGAAATCTTGCTTGTTTGTAGGTGGCCAAATACTTATTTTACTGAGGAATTTACCAATTAATTCATTAAAAATCCTTCAATGCGATTTTCTGGATTTTTTTTTCTCATTTTGTCTCTCATAGTTGAGGTATACCTATGATGAAAATTGGAGACCTCTCTCATCTTTTTAAGTGGGAGAACTTGCACAATTGGTGGCTGACTAAAGACTTTTTTGCCCCACTGTATCTATTTAATTTTAATTATTATAAATAATTAGAAGACAAAATGAACCTACTTGAGCCATGATGTTATCGCTTCGCACTGTCACGTGGAACATGAAGTCAACCATCTTCACAGACTTGTAACGGACTGTTAACTCCAAAGTCTCAACCATGCACAGCATGCCACCTCCTTAACCATACAATGGTGCCGGGTTACCTTTAATCCTGTAGTGGGGGAAGAACTTCCTCACCGTGGCCCAGTTTAGCAACAACCTCTCTGCCCCCCATGTTGAGCAGCAGCAGCACCTCCACGCCTTCCAATTCCACTGTGCAGTACATGTACATGTACATGGGCTGCACGGTGGCGCAGTGGTTTAGCACTGTGGCAGCACAGTTTTACCCTCGGCCGGGGGATCGCGGGGATCATGAGATCGTGGGTTCGATCCCAGCCCCCGACCAACAGTGAGCTGTGTGGAGTTTGCATGTTCTCCCCATGTTGCGCGGGTTTACTCCGGGATTTCTCCGGTTTCCTCCCGCATACCAAAAAAAAAACATGTAGGTTTAGGGCGCTCGCGCACGCAGCGACCGGCAGCCGGTGGCTTGTCACCAGACTGCAAACCAAATCTACCTACGGGTACAAATAAGTAAAAAAAAAAAAAAAAATGTACCCGTTTGCGCTGGGGGACACCGAATGGATGGTTGTCGGGGCAGGCGGAGTGATTTCTTCCGTGGGCTCTCCAGTTCAGACACACGGCACACGCTATCATAATGGTCCAAGTGTTCACATCTGCTACGTTTTCCCCTAGCTGGGCAGTCCTTCGCCTTATTTCGATGTGTTGCAGACCCACAACCCTTGCACAGGGGTTTTCCTGGGATAGACCTTCACCTGGCAGCACTGGTCTACGTAACGTTGTCATCCAAGCTATCCTTGCTTCCCAAGTCCACAACATTTACAGCGACAGGTGGCTCCGGCGGCTGCTGTGACTGGTGCCAGGTTAGCTCCAAAGCTAGCGCGGCTTCCAGCTGGAGAGCTAGTTCGACAGCTCTGGCTAATGTTAAGTCATTGGGCGCTGTGAGTAGCCCAGCTCACAATGTGGCGCTGCATGTGTGCTCCGCAAACTGGTCACGTACCATTTCATCTTCCAACATCCCAAAACGGCACTTGCTAGCAAGCTGCCTTAAGTCGGTGACAAACTGGTGAATAGGCTCACCTACCCGCTGATGTTGCTGCCGAAAACGAATCCTCCGGACAGTCACGCTATCCGGGGTGTGGAAATGGTTGGCTAGCAACTCCACAACGTCCTCAAAGGAGTCTGATGCACCGAGCGTCTGCAGGACGCTTTTCACTTTTCACGTCGCTGGTCCTCAATACCCAGGTTATGGGCAAGAAGCCCGCTGCCAATGGTGCACATACCTTGTCGGGGTGCAGCGGCTTGCGTGCCTCAGCAACCCCCGGAGCTATGTCGACGGGAGCCTAGTGCTCCCAGAAGGTTCAACCATGTCGGACAGGTCCGCGTGGGGTAGAGGCCAGACTAAAGAGTGCACCCTGGTCCTCCAGGTTGGGGGTTGTGCAGCATGTAACAAATCACTCACGTAAAACCCAAGTTTTTGTTACAGCAACAAATGTCCCAACGGCGGAACAGGCGGAGAGGAGAGCGAACTCCCAACGGCTGTGAAGGCGGAGGAGGACAGACAGTTGCACGGGAAGAAGGGTCTCGGAAAGCCTTGGTAGGCAACCTTTCTACAGGGTGGACCAAGCTCTCGACAGCCCAGCCATGGAAGGCAGTTGGTCTAGGGGAAGGACCCCCAACAAACAACAAACATCCATGGCTGATGCAGGACCCCTGTGGTGCCACAAACCTCTGCATCACGCATATTCGCTTCATGATGATAGCGATCGACGAAGAAGAAGAAGAAGAAGAAGGGCAAGAAGCGCATGTGCCCTTAGCTTGTTGAGCTTGCCGAGGTCCAGTGCAGTGATGTAGGTTTGGAAGGCCTCGAACCACCTGGGCCAAGGCACCGGCGGTTCACCCGGAAGCTTGAGAAATGGACAAAGTGGTGTGATACACGCCTCCATGAGTTAATCCTTGATTGCCAAATGTTATATATGGAAAATACCTGGGAGAAGGATGAGGCAAGATGGAGTTGGAGAACACAGCTTTATTGGTGGAACTCTGATAGCGGATACACAGCAGGCACCTCGCGATGGGCACCAGTCAAAGAGACCACAAGATGGTGGCCCACAACCTATACGTATAGGGCAGTGCGGTGACGTGACAGGAAGTGCACGTCACCACACTGCACTTCACAATAGTGCCATTTCTCATATGCCACAGCAACCCTACTAGCAACTGGAAGCTACCTAGGCTAATAACTAACAGTAACAGCAATAACCAAGGATGCTGCATACACAACGTTAAATGAAAAGAAGTCAGGTAACAATTGGGAGTCAGAAATATGTTTTGGTGAGTTTCACAGGTCCATTACAGCCCAAGCAGCAGTATTTGGAATAGGAGAGACATAAACAACATGATAGCATAACAACACCATAGTGGGCCAGTCTGGGGCAGAGGCACACTGTGCCAGCCGCTTGGCGGCCCGGCCTCCCTTGGCCATCCTTCCAGGGGCAGCTGCCTGGCTGTCCTGGGGTTTGCTGGCTTCGGGACATTTGTGCTTTGGGGGAGTTGGTGGTGCTGTCTTGCTTGCTCAGGTGTTGGGGGGTTTCTGATGGGGGGGGGTTCAGGGGGGGGGGGTTTGCTGTAACCTGCCAGCCTCAGGTATGTTTCCTGGTAAACCACTCACACACTCACTTTGCGCATGCTCTCATACACACACACACACACGTCTCTCTGTTCTTTTACAGGTGTAGATACCAGACTTGTGATGAGACCTTTTCAGAAGAAAAAACAGTTTGTCTTCTGTTTGTTTCAGTTGTGTCTGTTTGTTTGTTTTTCTGTTTGTTGCTCTCTTTTTTTCCCCGTCTCCACCCCTTCCTTCCCCATTCCCCCCAGTCAGGTGGATCATGGGTAAAACAATTTAAATAAAGTATTAAAAGTTATTACTAGAGGAATCTATAAATAATATACAGTACATATATACTGTATGTCCTGTATAAAGCTCCTTTTGGCACAGTAAATCTGTTTGGCACAATAAGGGAAGCAGATTTCTGTTCTGCTTACTTAGCTGCTTGACAGGACAAAGGGGGGAAAAACAACATGATAGCTGTGCTATGCTAAGCTAACTGGGCAAGCAATGAAATGGTACATGGTTACAAAAATGATCAAAATGTGAAACACAAACTTTTATAGAGAAAACACGATCTGCCCATACACTATTTTCAGTATGTACAATGATAAGTGAAAGTGATAAAATTGATTTATTGGAAAGTAGAAGGACGTCACTGTACATTGTGGAAGCAGTCCATTGCAGAAACACAATGTAAGAATGTAAGAAAGTAAGTGGGGCAAAGTAAGAAAGTGGGGCAAAGTAAGAAAGTAAGAAAGTTAAAAAAAAAATGCAATTACATGTAAAGTAAATGTAAAGATGTGGATAGACACAAATTCACAGCCAAGCAAGTTGCAGAGGCGGGGATGCCTTCATAACTTCTGCAACTGCTTTCTACCTGCTGTGGAAATCCAAATATGTCATATTTAGGTTTACAACAGGCACACAGCTGGGAAAATGTCACTGTCTCCTCCAGAAACTGCACCTGGATCATGGCTGTTTACACTGTTAGCCTGCTAGCCCTTGTTAGCACATCTGTAGCAGGTGTACATAGGTGGATAAACTCCCCACACTCTGTTCCAGCTGCAGAGCTTAATCTGTCTGCATGTGAGTGGTAGTTTCATTTTTAAACTAGTTTACTCTCCAGATGATGAGATGGCGGAATGTCAGAGCTGATTCCCTATCGCAGCTTGGACACGAAGTTGCTTGTATTTGCATGTTTACACTGGCTTAACATGTAATCCCACTGTACAAAAATTTTGCTTTGAGTTTAGTCTGAATGCACCTTTGTGAGTAATTTTTGCATAATCTTGCAAACAGACATGCAAATGTAACCTCCCAGTGGGCTAACAAACAACATAAACTCACAAAAGGACTAATAATAAATATCTGAAATAACACGAGGAGTAATCCTGCATTCACATATCAGTTGTACCCATTAGTAGATGGAAACACAGATATTCTAATGATAATTTCAATGAGATGAAAACAAAATTTCTGCCATTACATGGTGTGAGCGGCATACCACTTTGCCTAATGGAATTTTGAAATTTTTAATTACTTTTTCTGTCTAGAGAGACAATGATAAATGAGATGATGCTATACTCAATCTGAGCTGTCAACAGTCTGAAATATCTTCTGAAACAAAAAATACCCAGGGTTTTCATGATTTCTAATGAGATATTGACAAATTTATGAAAGTTTGTGCATCCTTCCATATTTGTTTACCTCAGATTATTATAGCAATGGTTCCAGTCCGTGCTGTCCTCCATCATTACCTCCGCCAAGAGAGGAGGGAATGTTTTCAGTGGCATTGGCTTGTCTGTTGGTTGGTTTGCCTGATAGTAACACAGCTGAAAAAGTTATGAACAGATTTTGATGAAATTATCAGGAAAGGTGTGTAATGGCATGGTGTACAGACAATTAGATTTTTGTGATGATCTGAGAGTGCATACCTCCACCAAGGATTTTTTTTTTTTTTAATTTGTGGAGCAGGATTACACAAAAACTGCTGGATGGATTTGGATGAAATTTTCACCAGAGGCGATTCTTGGGCTGGAGAGGAACCCATTACATTTTGGAGGCAATCCATGAGAGATGGAAAGAGCCTTGGCAGAGGTTTGCACTCTGAGTGCTTTTCTAGCTGGTAAAGAAATTCCGCTGCTGTGGCAGCAGGGCGTGTTTCTGTTTCTACAGCCAACATGTGAATACAGCATAGTGAAATTAAAACCGTAAGTTTTATAATACACACAGAAAAATAATGGTACATATTTGGAACAAAAAGCTTTTTCAGAATGAAGCCGAAAAGAACCGTTTTTTCAGAAATGCTGTGGAGGTAAAAGATCAAGGTGAGATGCGATGAGCTGGAAGGTTGCAGGATTTTTTTTCTCCAACATAATGAGACACACATTGTAGCTAAGTGAGCTACTGTGTGTCTCATGCTGAGGCATGTCACACAAGCTCTTTTATACAGTGATACAGACAGAGAAAATGCATGGCACATTAGCATATCAGTCAATACATATCATTAGCGTGACCAGCTGGTGCCCGGATGTCATCTCCCTCATCCAGGGGATGTACTCATAACAGTCCATTGTTCTGATTGTCCCCAGGGGCTCTCTGTCCGTATGTAAATTGTCCTCCGTATCCTCCAGCCCTGCTGAGTGTGAAATCGTGTCAATCTGCAGTGTGCTGGGTCACCACACGGCTCCCCCCAGAATGCTCAGAAGGGGCTGTGACCCCCCCTTTCCGGTCGTTTGGGCTCCAGCTCCGGTAGAACTGTCCTGCTGTAGAGGAGTGTCGGAGGGCATGTCAGTCCATGAGGGGGGGGGGGGGGGGAGACAGTGTGCTCTGCTCCGGGTCCCAGCACGTTGAACGGCCGTGGATCGTGGGCGCACGGTGCCGGTGCGCATCGTGTGTAATGGAACCAACCGGCGATCGGCCGGCTTTAGGAAGTGAGGTACGGGAAGAGTGCTGTGGAGGAGGAGGGGGAGGGGGGAGGGAGTAAGTGAGTGCTGGCCTGGGACGTCAAAGGTGTCTGGGCCGCGCAAAAATTACGTGTGGATTCACGATAGTGAGGGACTTTCCTGGTCAACCTGGCGGTGATCCGCAACGGCTGTGAAAAAATTAAGTCTCTGACTCCTCTCATGGCTCGGTCCAGCGAGGACGTGGGAAAGGCGAACGGCCAAGTTCCCCGAGGATGCGTAGCGGCTGTGAAACAACTGCAGCTGTGTGAGGGACTTGGCTGTTTGGCTTTTAGGTGCGGAAGCAGCCATAAAGCCATAGGGGACAGCAATCGGCTAAATTCCCCTTGTGCGCCATGGCCGAGAAACAAAGTCCTGTGTGCGGGTTGCGTGTCTGCTTCAGGTGCCTGAGCAGCCCTGAAGGTTCTGAGGATGGCGGTCGGCCGTTTTTCTCGGGCATGTGCAGTCTGTGGAGCCGGTTTGTCCCTGTGCGTGGCATGTGCTTGGCGCAGTGACCACATAGCTGGAAGTTGCGCTGTCCTCGTAATCCTGCGGTGTGCGTGCGGGGCTTCTGTGCGCGGGAGGTCCGCTGTCCAGAGTGAGTCAGGGTCGGGGAGCTTGGTGGAAATCAATGCAGACGGCGCCGATGATTTTCCCCATTCAGGCTGCTTCCTTTCGTTTGCTCGTGTTGCCGTTCATGGTGCGTGTCGGTCCCAGCGCTGTCCGCTCCGGAGAGCGTGCTCCGGTGTGGATGAAGAGGATGCCGGCGTCACCATGACATGTCTAGGGTCACCAATGTGGAGGCAAAAGATCAAGGCGAGATGCGCCGAGCTGGAAGGTTGCAGGGTTTTATTTCCTCCAACATAATGAGACACACATTGTAGCTATGTGAGCTACTGTGCTGCTGAGGCATGTCAAACAAGCTCTTTTATACAGTGATACAGACAGAGAGAATGCATGGCACATTAGCAAATCAGTCACTACATATCATTAGCGTGACCAACTGGTGCCCGGATGTCATCTCCCTCATCCAGGGGATGTATACACAACAGTCCATTGTTCTGATTGCCCCCAGGGGCTCTCTGTCCGTATGTAAATTGTCCTCCGTGTCCTCCAGCCCTGCTGAGTGTGAAATCATGTCAATCTGCAGTGTGCTGGGTCACCACAATGCTCACTATTCTGGTGCTGTACCATTTCAGTTTTTTGAAGAACCCTATGAGATATGAAAGATCAATGCTGTAAAGAAAGATGTTCTTTAGTAAGTGATGGCTTTCTGAGGAAACACAGAGCTCTATGAAGAATCCTTTAAAGGGGTCATCAGTTGCACGTTTTCCATGTTTTAAAATGTTTGCAACATTTCAAATGTTGAAGTTCAAATTGTATTGATTTAATTATTGCAGCAAATTAAAAAAAAAAATTCTTTCCAGCCTTTCTGAAACAGCTGGTCTTAGTGCTCTGTCACTTCACAGAAACGATCTGAGACCACATTCAGCTCTGCCCTCCCTCTTACGTCTCTATTGCTACCATTAGATGCCCGTAGATGCCAAGCTCTGAGCCAACTAACGTAAATCTGTCTGAAAGAATGAATGAGATAATGCATCACTGCACTGATAAAAATGATTCTGGGAATATATAATTGTAACACAATTTAAATCAACATTAAACTTGAATGTTTGTCTCTACAAAAAAAAAAAAAATCTTCCCCTGAATTTAACTGGTTGTGGTCTATATTAATCATATATTCCATAACCTACATATGTTGAAGCATGTGGAAATGTTTGGTAATTACATATGTAAAGGACTTCACACCTCTGAAAGGACAAAGGCTCTCAACCGCTGAGTGAAGAACAAAGACGTTCCCAGACACTGTGGAGGAGACCGGAGGAGCCACCCTCACCCCCCAAGGCGAGGAGAGGAAATACCAAGACAATGGGGGGATTAAGATAATGAGGGATGTCAGCCTTTGTTATGCATGTCTTTTGTTGTGTGCAAGTATAAAGCCAGTGAGCGGGAGACATTCTGCCTCTTTTCCCTTCTGCCACTCTGCACCAGATGAGACTTGTTAGAAGAGCTGAATATTAAACTTTGCTTATAAACCAAATCGCCTCTTCATTTCCAAGCTGCTCTACGCTGGTGACCTTGACGCGAGTATGGACCTGAGGCGTTCCCCCGCAATCGACTCATCCGTGGCGACCCAGGCAGACGCCAGCGACCACGCAGACGAGGGAACAGATGGACAACTGTTCCCCCCGGCAGAAGAGATTGAGAGGGCTCAACCGAGCACCAGCACCGCCGTGAGAGCCGAGGCAAGGCACTCTCACCCGGCGGGCACGGCAGTGATGGTATGCACGAATGCCGTCGCTGTCAAGCTGCCAGACTTCTGGCAAGAAGACCCCGCCTCTTGGTTTCAGCAGGCTGAAGCCCAGTTTACACCGGCGGGCATCACGGCTGACGATACCAAATTTTACCATATCGTCTCCAAACTCGACGCCGCCAGTTCGAAGTGTGTGCGGAGCATGATCCGGCGACCACCGGCCCGGGACAAATATGAGACGCTCAAAGCAACCATCGTGGCGAACTACGTCCCATCAGCGGAAGAGAGAGCCGAGAAGATCCTGGCGGTCTACGGCCACAGAGGGTGCAAACCGAAGGCCCTCATGGAGGATTTGCTACAGCTCAAAGAAGAGGTTGTGTGCAAGTATAAAGCCAGTGAGCGGGAGACATTCTGCCTCTTTTCCCTTCTGCCACTCTGGACCAGATGAGACTTGTTAGAAGAGCTGAATATTAAACTTTGCTTATAAACCAAATCGCCTCTTCATTTCCAAGCTCCTCTACACTGGTATTTGTTTAAAAGAAGAAAATGTGCATTTTTTTCCTTAAGGTAATCCCAGCCAATCTTCTTGCATACAGTCATCCGACAAACATTTTATTGCAGTACGATCCCTCACTTATTGCGGTTAATGGGGTCCAGAACCGACCGCGAAAAGTGAAAAACCGCAAAGTAGCGTCACCCCCCCCCCCATTTTTTACATACATTTTTTTTGTGTATATATAATATCAATAAGTGTATATTAACCCTATAAATGCATATGTTATCATTAGAACATTAAAGAATAGTTTGAAACATGTAAATAAAATGTTAATAATATAAATAATATACATAAAAAATGTATAAATAATATAAATAATATAAGTAATATGTATGTTCATTCTCTCACTCTCTCTCTCGACGGGAAGGCGTAGAGGCAGCAGGAGGAGGCGTAGAGGCAGCAGCGACGTCTCGGCCAATCAGCTTGCGAGATTCCCGAGCCGAGCCAACACGAGAACAAAATCTCTTAGGAGGGGGGGATGCTGGCCAGCGAATCAGAGAGGTGGATTTTGAGTTGTGCGGGTTCTCCGTGTTGATACCTGATGTTCTAATGTAGTCTCCCTGTCTTCTGCTAGCGCCCGGGCAACTTTTTTCTCAATTTTGAATTTTTGATGAATATTTTTGAAAAATCCGCGATGCACTGAGGGCGCAAAAGGTGAGGCGCGAAGTAGCGAGGGATCACTGTATCTACTTTTCAAAGTGGGTGGAGTCACATGATTTCCTGTCAACTGCAAGGTGTGGAAGTCAGCCATCTTATACAGTGGTACCTCTACTTACGAACGTCTCTACATACGGAATTTTCAGGTTACGACACGCCTCAACGGGAAAACATTGCCTCTTGTTACGAAAGAAATTTCAGGATACGAAAGGCAAAAAAAGTACGCGCTCCTCGCAGCTCCCGTAGTTTACCGAACGTAAACATACTTGTAGCTGCTCTGCCATTGGCTATCGCCTAGCATCTTCCTGGTATCCCATTGGCCACGAAGTGTTCGGGAAGTTCCGGCAGTTTTACGTGTGTACAGTACAGTACTAACTTTTATTCACTATGGGCCCCAAGAAAGTGATGGAGATAAGTGGAAAAGGAGAAAAGAAGAAGAAGAGAGTTTTTTTGTCCATACAAACAAAGCAAGAGATAATAGAAAGGTGAAAAAGGGATGCGTTTGGTTGATCTCGCCAAAGAATATGGCCGTAATACATCTACGATCGGCACGGTATTAAAACAAAAGGAAGCCGAAGGATTGTTAAAAGCCAACAAAAGCAAACGTCCTTGGATCAGCTCTTCACAAAACGTCAGGCAAAAACCACTGATGAGAGAGAACATGAACCAAAGAAGGCAAAAGGTGACGACGACGACGATAGTAGTTAAACGGTAAATGAACATAATTTTTATTATTCTTTACTTTATTCTTTGTTTTTTTAAATTATGTACAACTCTCATTTTATGTTTATTGTGCAGTAATCTAATTGTAACATGTATTTGTTACATGTTTTGATGCATTTTTATGATTTATAAAAAATTTATGTCCGAATTTTGGGGGGCTTGGAACGGATTAGGGCATTTACATGTAAAACGCGTCTCTACTTACGGAATTTTCACGTTACGAAAATACTTCCGGAACGAATTAATTTCGTAAGTAGAGGTACCACTGTACATTGGTCTGTGCCTGCACAGTTGTACAGTTCATTTTTACTAAGTCAAAGTCAGGTGTGATTGAAGAGCAAGAGTTAACTGTCTAGTGCTGCAGTTCTTACTTGCACTGTGTTATGTATGTAAATAATGAACCAATGACGAGACCGAATGGTGAACTAGACAGGACTTTATTACAGACTCAGAATCAGAATCAGAATCAGAATCAGATTTATTGCCATTGTTCATGTAGTACACAAACTAGGAATTTGTCTCGGTGTCATGCTGCAACATTAAAAACATGATGAGAAAAAGGGATAAACTAAAAAACTAAAGGACTAAAAACGTGCAATAAGTGTAGAAAAATAAGTAATAATAAGTAATAATAATAATAATAATAATAATAATAATAATAATAATACTAGTAATAATGAGTAGTACTAGTCAAGGCAGTTTTAAAAAATTAGCAAGTAGCAGATAATGTGAGGTACCACATAGTGCAGTCGATAATCCAACAGAAAAACAGTGATGAATGACGTGAGTCTGGTTGAGCTGCTGTACATAGTGCACGAGAGTCAAAAAGTCACTTAATGTTCAGCAGTCTGATGGCAGAGGGGAAAAAGCTGTTCATGTGCCGGGAGGTTTTAGTCCGAATGGACCGAAGTCTTCTACCTGAGGGGAGGGGGGCAAACAGTACGTGACCAGGATGTGAAGGATCGGCTATGATCCGGCCAGCACGCCTCCGGGTCCTGGAGATGTACAGGTCCTGGAGAGATGGGAGCTCGCAGCCTATCACCTTCTCAGCAGTGCGCATGACGCGCTGCAGCCTTAGTCTGTCCCTGGCAGTGGCTCCTGCATACCACACAGTTATGGAGGAGGTGAGGATGGACTCGATGATGGCCGTGTAGAACTGCACTAACATCTTGGTGGGTAGCTTGAGCTTCCTCAGCTGCCGCAGAAAGAACATCCTCTGCTGGGCCTTTTTGATGAGGGAGCTGATGGTTGGCTCCCATTTGAGGTCTCGGGTGATGGTGGTGCCCAAGAAGCGGAAGGAATCTGCAATGGTGATGGGAGAGCCTGTGATGGTGAGGGGGGGCAGGGGGGTTGTGACTTTCCTGAAGTCCACAATCATCTCCGCTGTCTTCAGAGCATTCAGCTGCAGATTGTTGTGGCTGCACCAGGACACCAACTGGGCCACCTCTTCCCTGTAGGCGGACTCGTCGCCGTTGGAGATGAGCCCGATGAGGGTGGTGTCGTCCGCAAACTTAATCAGCTTAACAGACTGGTGGGAGGAGGTGCAGGAGTTGGTATAAAGGGAGAAGAGTAGGGGGGAAAGTACACAGCCCTGGGGTGATCCAATGCTGATGCTAACAGAGTCTGAGACAGACTTCCCCAGCCGCACATGCTGTCTCCGGTCCGTCAGGAAGTCGGTGATCCACCTGCAGAGGGAGTCAGGCACGTTGAGCAGGGACAGCTTGTCCTGGAGCAGATCGGGGCGGATGGTGTTGAATGCGGAGCTGAAGTCCACAAACAGAATCCTGGCGTAGGTTCCCGGGGAGTCCAGGTGCTGCAGGATGGAGTGGAGGGCCAGGTTGACTGCGTCGTCCACAGACCTGTTAGCATGGTAGGCAAACTGCAGCGGGTCTAGGAGGGGTGTGGTGATGGACTTGAGGTGAGACAGGACCAGGCGCTCAAAGGACTTCATGACTACAGAGGTGAGCGCTACAGGTCTGTAGTCGTTAAGTCCAGTAATCCGTGGCTTCTTGGGGACAGGGATGATGGTGGAGGATTTGAGGCAGGTCGGCACGTGACATTGCTTAAGGGAGGTGTTAAAAATGTCTGTGAAGACAGGAGCCAGCTCTTTCGCACAGTGTCTCAGGGTGGAGGGAGACACACCGTCCGGCCCGGGGGCCTTGCGCGGGTTCAGTCTGGAGAACTGTCTGTGCACGTCCTGCTCACTGATGACAAGGGGAGGGGGGGAGGAAGAGGAGGAGGAGGGGGGGACCGCTTTTGATGAATTAGGGGCTGAGGAGGCAGTGGAGCTGGGTGGAGTGGGTGAGTTGGACACAGCTGACGAGGTGTCAAAACGGGCGTAATGTTGGGACAGTTTTTGACAAAGGGCTTTGTCATCCTGACCTTTAGAAGCCTGAGGCCGATAGTTGGTGATTTGCCTCAGTCCTCTCCACACAGAAGCCGAGTCATTAGCAGTGAACTGCTGCTGGAGTTTCTCAGAATACACAGATTTAGCTCTCCTCAGCTCTCTGTTAAACCGATATTTGACCTCTCTGTAGCAGTGCCTGTCTCCACTTTTCAACGCTGCTTCCTTCTCCTTCCTGATCCGTCTGAGCTTAGCTGTGAACCAGGGCTTGTCATTAGAATATCTCACCCTGGTGCGTGATGGGAGAATGTCCTCCTCACAGAAGTTGATATATGAGTTCACAGTGTCTGTGTACTCATTAAGATCATGTGTGGCTCTTTTAAACATGCCCCAGTCAGTTATTTCCATGCATGTGTTCAGTTTCTCTCCAGCTTCATTGGCCAATTTCTTTGTGGTGGTCACAACAGGTTTAGTGAGTTTCAGTCTCTGTCTGTATGTGGGGATGAGGTGGACCATCACGTGATCAGATAGTCCCAGCGCAGCGCGGGGAACAGCGCGATATGCGTCCTTTACTGAAGTATAACAGTGATCTAGCGTGTTATTTCCTCTGGTTGGACATTTAATGAACTGTTTGTAGCGGGGGAGCTCGTGACTCAGATTGCTCTGGTTAAAATCGCCCACCACAATAACCAGGGAGTCTGGAAAGTTCCGCTCCGTAAGTTGGATGTGATCCGCGAGCACGCGCTGAGCTTCGCGCGTGTCCGCGTCGGGAGGGACGTACACAGCGGCGAGGATGAATGAGGCAAACTCCCGCGGGGAATAAAATGGCTTGCAGTTAATAAAAAGAAATTCCAGGGCGGGAGAACAGTGTTTGGAAATCACCGTTACATCAGAGCACCAGCTGTTGTTAATATAGAAGCACACTCCTCCTCCAATAGACTTACCGGAGAGCTCTGTGACGTGATCAGCACGATACAGCTGAAATCCCTCGAGGCTGATTGCGCAATCTGGAATGTTCTCTTTAAGCCAGGTCTCAGAGAAGGAGATGACAGACGAGGAAGCGAAATCCTTGAAACCCATCAGCAGTCTTAGTTCTTCTACCTTGTTCAAGAGAGAATTGGCATTGGATAGAAATATGCCAGGCAAGGCTGTTCGCGTGCCTCTCTTCTGTAGCCGAGCGAGAATCCCCCCTCTCTTTCCTCTTTTCCGCTGTCTAGCTCTTTTGGCCAAACAATGGATCAGATCGGCAGCAGGAGCTAAAAAAACTGGAAGAAGGTCCATGGGAGTGAGAGTCCTGATGTTTAATAGTTCTTCACGGGTGTATGAACCGGCAGACGCACAATCAATGAACAAAAACAGACAAATTATAAAAATATAAAGGGCAGCGAAGCACCATGGCGGCCGCTGTGGGTGCCATCTTTTTTTTTTTTTTTTTTTTTTTTTTTTTTTACAGTTAATACAGAGGCACTCTCGCTAGGCTGAGAGGTGGTCAGACTCTTCCGCACAGCCCTCTTGTACTCCTGGTGGTAGCGGAACCGGAAGGTGAAGCCACCACCCATGTCACACCATAATATGTCCTAAATACAACACTACACCCCCCCCCCCCCAAAAAAAGGTCCAAAACACACATACGATCAAGACCCTCCCCAATTTGGAACCCAAATCATGCACTGAACTGAACAGAAATATAACAGGGCCTATCACAGTCACACAAAACAACTAAAGGTAGAGTGAAACAGATGGACTACTTTTCCACCCCCACACGTCTTGACAGATTATTCTGCCGTCTCTGCTAGAATATAGTCCTTTAAACATAAAATCGCCGTGCTCCTAAAATAAGTAACATAAAACAATCCCCACAACAGGCCATATATACAAACAGGTTATATCACCATTAATAGAAATCCCATGAACAACTTAAATAATTCTCATTTCAACATCATGCATCAAACACATCAGTATAACTATTATAACCCAGGCAATTTACGTGCTACCAACATGTATTGAACACATTGCCCCCAACCATCAGTCTGCCCCACTAGAGGAACCCCCCCCCCCGAAAACTTTCAGATGGCTCCTTTCCTGTGCACCTTTTTTTCCTCACACCCAGGGATGGCCCACGCCAAGGCCCAAACACCTCCTTCTCTTCCTTGGCGTGCTGCAGCTCGCTGGGATGCTTCCATGAGCCATCAGCCAGCTGAAGGTAGCCATCCTCCCGAACAGCCACCACCTGCAGCCGCCCCGGTCATCTCATCATTTACCTCAAACCCCTCTCGCCCGGGCTTTCTCTCTGGGTTGAACTATATTAAAGACTCCCAGAGGAGGCCGACTCGGCTTCCAGTGTCCCTGTGTGGCATGTTGTTTCACCGTGCCAGCCGGTCCTGCCCCGCTCGCTTTCATTTCAAACGCTGGCGAAGTCGTTGTGACCCCTTGCTTCTCTGTACCTCCCAACCAAACTCCAGAAGCAGAATGGGCCAGCCATTCGGCGCCACCCACTGTCACGGGTGTTCCACCGCACCGCCCAGTTCCCTCAACTAGAGTTACTTGTGGGCTATCACCAGGACCCTCCCACGATGGCCCTGAATGGAATTGGTCCTTCATATTGTCCAGATTACTAGGCAAAGGTTTGTCCCACATAGCTCCATCCATCGTTTGTGGAACCGGCCGGTCCCACAGACCACAGCCCGACTGTTCCTCTCCAACCCGAGACTGTGAGAAGGAACTCCACACAGTTTCCCAAACCAACACCGATCTCACCACTCCCATGTCAACCAGCAATGGCACTGCCACTCTGTCCAGTTCCATTATACAGAAAGAACAGCCGCTGACACTTGGGGGATACACTGCAAACAACTGTGGGAGGCGAAGTGAGAAGATCCTCCATGTATCTCGGATCCCCTCGCTTGAACCTGTAACATGCCCTGGCGAAATGATGCAAGAATCTGCACGTGCCGCATCATCGTCCTCTTGCTGGACACACTCTAGCCTTAAAACAGTGCTTAGTGGACCCACAACCCAAACACCTGGGCGATCGCGGGGCGGACCTTATCTTCACAGCCATAGCGCATTCCTCCTTCTCCTGCTCTCTATCATCGCTGTCCAGGTCCACAGCCTGCGTTGTTTGTGATTCAGAGCGATGCAGCGTAGCTCTCTCACCAAGGTCACGTGACAATTTGTCTGCTGCTTCACACTGCTGAGCTACCTCGACAGCCATGGCTAACGTCAATTCGCCGGAGTGCATGAGGAGCCTCGACCGTGCCGTCGAGCAAAGTATGTGCTCCACCAACTGGTCCCAGACCAGCTCTTCTTCCAATGTTCCAAACTGGCAGTCCCCAGCCAGCTGACGCTGTTCTGCAACATATCGTTGCACCGACTCGCCAGTCTGCTGGTGGCGCTGCCAAAACTGAATCCTCTGGACGATAACGTTTACAGGGGCGTGAAATTGTCGTGCTATTAGCTCAACAACATCCTCGAAGCTATCGCTAGCACCCAAGGTAGCAAGGATACGCTGTCCTTCCATACCTAAATTATGGACAAGAATTGCCGGAGCCCGTATCTTCTTCAGTTCACCAAGGTTCAGAGCCACCAAGTAATTTTGGAATGAGGTGAACCATCTCGTCCAAGGGACTGGAGGCTCTCCCGGAGACTCCAAAAACGGCCGAATTGTAGACACACCAGTATCCATACTTTTATCCTCGTCGCCAGATGTTATGTACGTATGTAAATAGTGAACCAATGACGAGACCGAATGTTGAACTAGACAGGACTTTATTACAGACTCACAGTTAATATAGAGCCACTCCCGCTAGGCTGAGAGGTGGTCAAAGAGACAGCCCCTTTTCTGCACAGCCCTCTTGTACTACAGGTGATCGCGAACCCAGAAGGTGAAGCCACCACCCTTGTCACACCATAATATGTCCGAAGTACAACACTACACAATGCACTTTCTCAGGTTCTCAGTGTACCTTTTCAGGTTTCAGTATAAGTGTCTTTTGATTTTTGAGGCTGGTGTATACTTTCTGTTATAGTGCTCTACACTTGGAAAGGCACAATTAGCTCAAGATGGCTTTTGTTCAGAATATTGCCAAGTTTCAGGTAGAGCCATGGGGTGGTCATGTCCATTTTATTAAATTAAAAATTAAATCACCCTTATTGTCATTCAACCGTACAACCAATCATGTACAGTAGAACAAGATTGTGCTTTACCTATCTACAGTGTCAATCACACACACCCCAGTGCAGAATCATTAACTTTATAGTCAATTTATGGCTCCATGGCAACAGCAAACGTGTTGTTTTGTTGTTGTTTTTTTGTTGTTGTTTTTTTGTGACCACGTGATATACATTACCGTTCAAAAGTTTGGGGTCACTTAGAAATGTCCTTATTTTTGAAAGAAAAGCACTTTTTTTCAATGAAGATAACTTTAAACTAATCAGAAATACACTCTATACATTGCTAATGTGGTAAATGACTATTATAGCTGCAAATGTCTGGTTTTTGGTGCAATATCTACATAGGTGTATAGAGGCCCATTTCCAGCAACTATCACTCCAGTGTTCTAATGGTACAATGTGTTTGCTCATTGCGTCAGAAGGCAGCACGGTGGTGCAGTGGTTAGCACTCTTGCCTTACAGCTAGAAGGTTCCTGGTTCAAATCCCCAGGCTGGCAGGGGTTGGAACCTTTCTGTGTGGAGTTTGCATGTTCTCCCTGTGCTGCGTGGGTTTACTCCGGGGGCTCCGGTTTCCTCCCACAATCCAAAGACATGCATGTTAGGTTAATTGGCTGTTCTAAATTGTCCCTAGATATGTTTCCTATAGGCCCTTAGAATAGAGGGTTGGTACTAGTGAAAGCGCTTTGAGTGGTCTTTGTGACTAGAAAAGCGCTATATAAGTGCAGGTTAGTAGTTAGTAATGGATGATTAGAAAACCCTTGTGCAATCATGTTAGGTCTGCAATGCTATAATTGCTGCAAATGGAGGATTCTTTGAGGAAAGCAAAGTTTGAAGGAAAACATTATTATTTCAAATACAAATCATTATTTCTAACCTTGTCAATGTCTTGACTATATTTTCTATTCATTTTACAACTCATGGTGGTAAATAAGTGTGACTTTTCATGGAAAACACCAAATAATTGTCTGGGTGACCCCAAACTTTTGAACGGTAGTGTAGCTAATAAAAGACAATTTTGGTGACTTTGACTTAACCTTTTAGCACCACCATGAAGCCCAATTTTGTCAGGTACAGGTTAGCTCAAAATCTGTTGGACAGATATTAAACCCTGTAAATTTTGAGTATTTCATGACCAAAATGCCAACTAATTACAAAAGGTATAAGATGTTATTTAACACTTAGTTGCTATGACCTTTTACTGAAAAATACTGTGCTTGATGTACAAAGAAAAACTAAGGCAACTTTTTGAACATTTATGTAGATTATGCAAGACTGGTCTTTGTGTGAACTATTTAATTTTTTGTTTGCATGAAATACATTTTACAAGTAAAGTCAGTTTAATTGAAGTAAAATCAACCTAATTTTGTGAATTTGCAAATAATAAATTTAAGTTGACCTTACTTGAAACATTAAGTTAATTTCATTTAACCTCTTGCACTCCGGTGTACTGCGGGCGGGCACGTCTCTGCGTCCTAGAGCACACGAGGGCGCTGTGTCCTAGAGCGCACTGAAAAAAAAAGCTGCATTTCCGTTCTTCCACTACAGACACAGCCGCGAACAGAAAGCCAAAGGAGTGCTTTGACTGGTTTAGATGTGATTGACCTCTCATTCGACTAATAGGAGCCTTGAATTGGGTTTCTGAAACCTTGAAGAACCAATGACTGAAAACCTAGCAAGAAGGACCCGCCTACCAACGGCTGCGAATACAGCCAGCCAATTGAAGCACAGAAGTTCGAAAGCTGTTTTGTGTAAGGCTGGGTGACACACAGGCGTTCGCCAGTCTTTTTTTCTTACTACTGTTTTTATTTGTTTTGAAAAATCGTTCGCCAAAACCACAATCATGGAAGCACAAAACCGCAATAATAGAATTATGGTTTGACCGGGTCACGTGACCAGAACCACGAGTCCGTAACAAGCGGACCAGCTTCATGTTTGTCTGACAATGAGGAAGTGAAGTTCGCCAGCTACGCTGCTGTTGTGGACAGGTAAGTGTTATAAGCTAAATTATTCTTTATCCCTGAAAATTCAACACAGATTAGGGCCCAACACAGATCCCACAGGGATCTGTGTTGGGCCCTACTCTTTTTAGTCTATATATGCTCCCGCTGGGCAATATCATCAGAAAGCACTGTATACATTTTCATTGTTACGCTGATGACACACAACTATACCTGTCAATGAAGTCCGATGATTGTGATCAGGTGGCCAATCTAGATGCCTGTCTTAAGGACATCAAAGCTTGGATGACTTGTAATTTTTTACTATTGAACTCTGATAAGACTGAAGTCATTGTTGTTGGCCCAAAACATCTTAGAAATTCCTTTTCAGATTATGCCCTTAATTTAGATGCTGCCACTCTCACTCTGAACAGTTGTGTGAGGAACCTTGGAGTGATTTTTGACCAGAATTTGTCCTTTAATTCACATATTAAAACTGTTTCTAGGACCGCCTTTTATCATCTGCGCAATATTGCTAAGATCAGGAGCATCTTGTCTCTGAGTGATGCTGAGAAACTGATTCATGCCTTTGTCAGTTCGCAATTAGATTATTGTAATTCACTATTATCTGGTTGTCCTAGAGTATCTTTAAAAAGTCTTCAATTGATTCAAAATGCTGCTGCTACAGTTTTAACTGGTTATAGAAAGAGAGATCATATTTCCCCGGTTCTGTCCTCCCTCCATTGGCTACCCATTGAATTCAGAATCAAGTTTAAAATCCTTCTTCTTACTTTCAGAGCTCTTAACAATATGGCCCCCCCCAATATATAAAAGATCTGATATTACCTTATCATCCTAACAGAGCATTACGCTCCCAAAATGCTGGCTTACTTGTGGTGCCCAGAATCTCCAAAAGTACGGTGGGAGGCAGAGCCTTCTACTACCAAGCCCCTTCTCTCTGGAACCAGTTACCGCTCTGGGTCCGGGAGTCAGACTCGGTCTCTGTCTTTAAGAACAGGGTAAAATCCTTCCTTTTTGATATAGCTTTTGTTTAAGGAGGGTATTTGTGTCTTTTAACCCCACTCTTGTTCTATTGTTATCTGATCCATACTGCTGGTTGACCTCCAATATTGTACCTGGCATCTTACTGCTATGTTCTTTATGTCTGCCCTTCCATCCTCCCTATCCCCTCATCCCCAGCCAGTCGCAGCAGACGACTGCCCCTCCCTGAGCCTGGTTCTGCTAGAGGTTTCTTCCTTTCAAATGGGAGTTTTTCCTCTCCACTGTCGCCTAGTGCTTGCTCATAGGGGATCATCTGATTGCTGGGTTTTTCTGTGACTGTGTGATTTTTTTATCTGCACTGTGGCGCCACGAGACGGCTTTTGTTGTGATGTGGCGCATTATAAATAAAGCTGAATTGAATTGAATTGAATTGAATTGAATTGAAAAATTGTAATCCAAATGACTTTTGACTGATCGGTAAATTACAACTGTGCGTTATCGCAACATGACCCCGTCATGTTGTGAACACCCCCCGCCCCCGCTACTCTTCTGTAGCGGATTGCAGATATATTGCAGATATTTTAGTCCAACTGTGCGTAGTAGACCGCGGCGCACCGTCACTGCTTTCCGTCATGAAGCGATGGGCGATGTCAGTCCTCTGTAGCGGGGGGGGGGGGGGGGGGAGTTGTTATCTTCTACATTACAGATATTCTAGTATAATTTTTAATGCACTGTAGGTTATTTTTTCTTGTAAAAAAAAAAGCCCCACATTTTTTACGTGGCATACTTCTTTGTGTGTGGGGGCTTGTTTGTTCATTCATTCATTCATGAATGAATAAACAACCCCCCCCCCCCCACACACACACACAGCCCTTCACCTTTCATTAGAGCCCAAGATGAAGCTTCTATATTGAATCATTCAAAAGTTACAGACGTTTTTCCAAACTGTGCCATTTGGCACAATTTGGCACAGTTCAAAAACGCCTGGGAACAACCTAAGAAAAAAGCTGTGTAATATATTCATTTTTTGTGGTATTGTTACAAAATTTTGACCTCAGCTGGATAACACTTGGTTCTACTTTTCTGTTGCATTTTCCAGCCCGGATCTGAAGCTGTGTGTTATTTGCAAGCATTTGTATCCAAAAAAACACCCAGGCGAAATTTATTTTCTTCAAGTTCAGTACGTTTAGATGACTGTAACTCAGTGGCAGGAGCACTTAGAGAGATTATGACTGTTTTGCCAAAAAATTCAAAGTGTTTTCTTTTAAATGAGACCAACCCCATGAATATGCTACAAAGAGTTGAAGAACAGCTTTTGATTTACTTTGGGTACGTTATTTTTTGGCGTTTTTAGGGAAATTGACCAGAGTGCAAGGGGTTAAAATGTCTACCTGTCTTTACTAGAAAATGTGTTTTTCGCTTACCAAAAAAAAAAAAAAAAGCAGTTCTCACAAAGAGCAGTCTTGCATAATCTATATAAAAGTCTTATGCAAAATATTGCCTTAATTTTTTAAGTAAATTGGACAGAATATTTTTATCAGTGTGGTGGGCAGGGGTGTGTGGTTTCAGTGGTTGATGGGATATGACTGGTCCCTGCAGTACAATAAGCACAGAAACGTTCACGCATGAGTGGCTAAACTGCTACCTTCAGCTAGCTGCGTTGTGGCCGGCTTGCATCACAGCTAAGAAAATAAAACTTTAAGCTAAAATAACATCTAAAATGAAATATATGATCAAGTGCTGTTCAATGCGTATTGATTTCAGTGGGATGAATAGGATTCCATTGGTTAGAACAGAATTTATATAAAATAGCAATCAAAACCGGCTGGATCCAGGCAGCCTGTACATCACCTCCTCCCCACCTCGGACTGCCTACACACTAGTACTAACAGTTTAATCTAAAACCATGGTGAAAATATAACAAAATAAGCCAGAATGACATGAGCTATATTATCAACTGTGGATTAGTGAATTGGGTGGAAACAGAGATGCTGTTTAACAGAGATACAATATACATAAGAAAAGATTGATATCAATGGCATCAACTGGGAAGTCCAAATTGTCCTTAGGTATGAATGTGAGAGTGAATGGTTGTCTCTGTGTTCACCCTGCCTCTTGCCCAAAGATGCTGGGACAGGTTCCAACCCCTTCCCCCGCGACCTAAAAATGATTAAGCAGTTGAAGATGAATTAATGAATGAATGATATTACCATAGGTCTACAACAGAAATATTCAGCTGCAGGCCAAATAGATTACAGCATCCACACACCCACTATTACTTGTACTTGCACCTTATGCTTACACTTCATTCTTTGTTTTGTTTTGTTTTTTTTGGCAGGTAGGGGTGGAGGGGTGGTGGTGATTGGTGAAGCAGATGACATAGATTGTTGTAGCTGCCAACATACTGTAGCTACAGAACTGTTCAATTTGCGATTATAGGGGATGAAGAGAAATTTTCAAAATTGAAAAATTTAAGTTTATGGGGGTGTAGAGTGCTTCTTTGAGTGCTGGCTGGACCCTTCTGTTCCATACTGAGTGCTGTAATAAATAAAGCTGAGTCAGCAAGTGTTTCTTGCTGATATAACATAGGACACATACTGGGACTCTCAATACAGGTATTCTTCAAAGGACGAAAATGTCAAAACGCCAACACTTGTGAAGAAGAAAACTAGATCTACGCAAGGGGTTGTATTGATTCTTGTGAAAGACACTTGAAGCATAAATGTTAATCTAAATCTTTTTTCTACTGAAAAATATATTGTACAAATTGATCAGTTTTTTGTTCAGTTTCAAGCCCAAACATGACAAATCTGAAATCGGCTATATTTTACTGTCGCCACTTTACAGAGTGATGTGTTTATTAAATTGGTCTTGTCAGTGCTGTGGAAACAATGACAATTTCATTCTGACCTTTTACTATTTTCAGAATACTCTGCTGTGGTAATGTCACCATCTTCCAGTGCACAGAGAAGCCAATTACTCACATTCTGCTTTCAAACGTCTGCACCTCATCCCTCCATCCAGTTCTTTAGCAAAGAGAATCCATAACATCTGTTGACATAGAGATATCTATCTCTAGCAGTTATGTTTATACTGACAAATGCATTAATAATAAGTGAACTGAGGTTTTTGTTTGAATGCTGCTGCTCGTCTCCTAACTCAGTCTAGTAGGTTCTGTCATATAACTCCCATTTTATCCTCCCTGCATTGGCTTCCCTTTAATTTTTGAATTCAATTTAAAATTCTTGTTTTTAATCTATAAAGCCATTTATGGTGAGGCTCCTTGTTATATCTATGACCTACTGCATCCATACTCTCCTAGCAGGCTTAGGTCTCAGTACCAAAAACTAGAATCAAGACCAAAGATGACAGAGCTTTTGCAGCTGTGGCACCACATTTATGGAACTCCCTACCCCTCATTTTAAGATCTGCACCTTCACTTGCTCATTTTAAGAAGCAGTTAAAACCCCTCTTTTTACTTTGCTGTTTTATTAATTCTCTGCTGGTTGTACATTGTTCTTGCGTCTTGTTTCTATTGTTCATTGTTTTTTTTTTATTCTTGTGTCTTTTATTGTCTTATTTATTTACTGTTTGATTTTATGGAAAGCACTTTGCGACCCTGTCTGTGAAAAGTGCTCTACAAAAAAAATTTCTTATTCTTAATATTATTATTGAGTGTTTCATGTTAGTTGTAAATCTTATAATCAACTTTAACACCCACAGAGAAATGTTCCTAAGCTGACATTTGTTCTCCTTTAGCCAGACAACAGGAAATCTGTTGATAAGAATTTTCCATTTTCAAAACAAAATAAAAGTGCAGACCTCCCCTAGGTACACAGCTATTATCATCTCTGCCAAGGAGGTAATGGAATTTGGGTGTCTTTCTTTTCTTTACTTTTGTCTGTCTGTTTATTAGCAGCGTTGTGCAAAAACTACTGGTCGGATTTTGTTTAAATTTTCGCCACTGGTGGCCCTTAGACTATAGATGAACCTAAGACTGGCAAGTTGACCTGAAATCACCATCACAGTTAACTAATCCTTTCACATTGGTTTTATTTTTTTTTCTCCCTTATAGTTCACTAAGGTGTAGTAGTAAATGAGCATAATATAAGAAAGAATAGGACAATTGCAATTTCTCATACAAAGTAAAAATTGTCCAGTGCAGAAGTCAGTGTGTGTTTACATGGCATGTTGGTCACGTGACTCTTGAAGGTGTCCTTAGCTTGTCCATTATGGTCATCCACCCCAGCAGAAAAAAACAGTTGAGATGATGCGGATTGCCATCAGAAGCTAACAGCAACTTAGCTACAGGCATCTATGTTCGTTTCTGTGCACTTCACTCACTTTTTCTTCTAGTTTAATGTTTATTTGAAAGGGACATTACATACTAATGAACATTAATACAAATGTAAGTATGTCAGATTTAGCAGTACTGTGAATTTGCATCTGTAGTCCACCAGTGGGTCACAAAAACACGCAAACGATCATACACAAGCAGAACAACTGCAATGAAGTTGTACAAAGTGTATATGCTAAAGTGCAAGAGTTAAGGTGTTACAAAACAAAACATTCAAAAGTCATGAGTGAAGTGCTGTGTATGTGAACACACACATGCACCCAAGCGCCTCACAGCAACAACAGACAGCAACAAAACAAGAGGCGGGGCATATGTGTGTGACGTATGGGCACACACACATTATATATATACACTACCGTTCAAAAGTTTGGGGTCACCCAGACAATTATTTTGTGTTTTCCATGAAAAGTCACACTTATTTACCACCATGAGTTGTAAAACGAATAGAAAATATAGTCAAGACATTGACAAGGTTAGAAATAATGATTTGTATTTGAAATAATAATTTTTTCCTTCAAACTTTACTTTCATCAAAGAATCCTCCATTTGCAGCAATTACAGCATTGCAGACCTAACATGATTGCACAAGGGTTTTCTAATCATCAATTAGCCTTCTGACGCAATGAGCAAACACACTGTACCATTAGAACACTGGAGTGATAGTTGCTGGAAATGGGCCTCTGTACACCTATCTAGATATTGCACCAAAAACCAGACATTTGCAGCTATAATAGTCATTTACCACATTAGCAATGTATAGAGTGTATTTCTGATTAGTTTAAAGTTATCTTCATTGAAAAAAAGTGCTTTTCTTTCAAAAATAAGGAAATTTCTAAGTGACCCCAAACTTTTGAACGGTAGTGTATATATATATATATATATATATATATATATATATATACATATACAGTATATATATATATATATATATATATATATATATATATATATATATATATATATATATATATATATATATATACAGTGGTGGGAAAAAGTGTTTGCCCCCTTCCTGATTTCTCATTTTTTTGTATGTTTGTCACACTTAAATGTTTCAGATCATCAAACAAATTTAAATATTAGACAAAGATAACACAAGTAAACACAAAATGCAGTATTTAATTGAAGGTGTTTATTATTAAGGGTAAAAAAAATCCAAATCTACATGGCCCTGTGTGAAAAAGTGATTGCCCCCTGTTAAAACATAAATTAACTGTGGATTATTGTCATGATCGAGTGCCATGATCGTGTGCCCCCTCCCTTTCTGTGGGAGGTTCTCCATCAGACTCCTGGCTTCACAGGTCATCAGCGCTCCTGCGTGAGTGGATGCATCTGCTTCCTCTTCTCTGCCAGCGCATAACAGAACCTGTTCGTGAACGCTCTGGCGCTGGCTCGTTGGGTATACTGCCTGAAGTCAAGTTGTAACTTGTATTATTTGGAACTCAGCTAAACTCTCCTTTTCCTCCTCTCTCCCCAGGTTGCTGCCATCTCCACGGTGCGTCTCCAGGGTTGCAGCATGTTCACCTGTCCCATCATCATCATCTCTGTTCTAGACAGCCTTCTCCACCCGGTCAGACTCACTCCCCAGCCTCATGCCTCTCGACTCTCCTGCCAGCTCTGCCCTGCTGTCCCTCCACCTTCCGCTGGGTTCCTCTGCCGGGTTCTCTGCTTGCCCACAGTAAGACCTACCCTTGTTATTCATTGTGCCCAGCCTCCTTCCTCATTCCTAATCTGCTCTCGACTCCCTCTCTCCACAGGCTGTGTGATACCTCTGGTGTGCGGTGCTTTTCCCTACAGCTGTGTGTTTGTTTTTTCAATAAAGTAGTGTTTAATGTTTTCCCTCTGTGTCATGTGCTTTCTCTGGTGTTGGTAGCCTGCACGTGAGCTTTTTTTCCACACAGTCATGACATTTATCACATCTTTGGAAAGCTGAGTTCAATTTTCTAGCCATTTCTAAAGCTTTGAGACTCCAGCGAACCACAGTGAGAGCCATTATTCACAAATGGCGAAAACATGGAACAGTGGTGAACCTTCCTAGGAGTGGCCGGCCGGCCAAAATTAAACCAAAGAGTGCAGCGATGACTCATCCAAGAGGTCACAAAAAACCCCACAACACCCAAAGAACTGCGAGCCTCAGTTGCGTCAGTTAAGGTCAGTGTTCATGACTCCACCATAAGAAAGAGACTGGGCAAAAATGGTCTGCATGGCAGAGTTCCAAGATGAAAACCATTGTAGAGCAAAAAGAACATAAAGGCTTGTCTCAGTTTTGCCAGACTGCAGCTTGATGACCCCCCAAGACTTTTGGGAAAATTCTCTATGGACTGACAAGACAAAAGTTTAACTTTTTGGAAGGTGTGTGTCCTATTACATCTGGCGTAAAAGTAACACAGCATTTCAGAAAAGGAACATCATACCACCAGTAAAATGTGGTGGTAGTGTGATGGTCTGGGGCTGTTTTGCTGCTTCAGCACCTGGAAGACTTGCTGTGGCAAATAGAACCATAAATTCTACTGTCTACCAAAAAAGTCCTGAAGGAGAATGTCCGGCCATCTGTTCGTGACCTCAGGTTGAAGTGCACTTGGGTTCTGCAGCAGGACAATGATCGAAAACACACCAGCAAGTCCACCTCTGAATGTCTTAAGAAAAACAAAATGAAGACTTTGGAGTGGCTTAGTCAAAGTCCTGACCTGAATCTTATTGAAATGCTGTGGCATAAAAGGCGGTTCATGCTTGAAAACCCTCCAGTGTCGCTGAATTTGTCATGAGCGGGGCTATGTTCGGCCCTGCCCATGACTCGTGGCTGTGGTTTCCTGAAGTGTTGTTTATTGTGTTCAGCTGGCAGGTTGTTAGAGCCCTAGGCTGGGGCCCCTGGCCAGCCTACAGCCGCACCCCTTCTCTCTCTCTCTCTGCTAGACACTCACCAGCTGTCTGCCATCATCCCTTAGGGTTCATATATATATTATTATATATGAACATATTATATATATTATTTGTATATTATAGTTAGTTAGTTTTTCCCCCAAGTATGTCTCAGGGATGTGTGAATGGATGGGTGGGGGTGGAGGTGGGGGGTGAAGCTATGTGTGAGTGTGTCTTAAATCATGCTGCTTCTATTTATATGGATGCCGAGAGAAACGCAATTTCATCTTGCCTGCACTACAGTTGTATGTACAGCAATATGACAATAAAGTTTGATTTGATTTGATTTGATTTGAGTTCCTTAATATTACGTGAAACAACTTACAACACTCTGAAGGCAGCTATGCCAACAAGCCAGTGCTGGAGAGTTCATGAACTGGTCCTTTTAAGCGCTGGCAGGGAAGAGACAGCAGGTGCATCCACTCACGCAGGTGTCCTGATCACCTGCGGAGCCGGGATCTAGATGGAGAACCTCCCACAGAAAGCGAGGGGGAGCGTGCTCACCTGAACAAAACATACACAGGACAAAGGGTGTTCAAAATGGGCCTGAATGATACAAATATCTGCCCCCACTGCACCAGCAATGTCTCAGATAGTTATATGCATGCTATGTGGTTCTGTGCACCAGTCCAAAAGTTCTGTCATGGCTGCCAATTTGTGACACCTGTGCACACACCTGCCTGTCATCATCCTCTGGCTGTTTATACCGTCAGGTCCAGTGCTCTGTGCGGAGTCGTCTGTTTCCTTCTCCAGAAACCTGCTACGCCAAATCACTGAGCTTCCTAGCCTCGCTGTGCTTCTCCACGTCGGCTTCCCAGCCTCCTCCATTACCTGTCCGGGCCTGCGCCTCCTGGACTTTCCAGCTTTCAAGCAAGCTACCATCATTCCTTCTCACCTTGTTTGCTTCCCCTGTGCACAGGCGGAGATCCGTGGCAGCGGACCCCTTCTCCCTGGCCGCGGACTCACCTGCTTCCCACACCGGTGTTCAGCTCCCCGGCTGCCCTGCGGGCATTATCTTCCTGGCAGTAGCTTCTGTGCTAACCTGGGCGTCTCTCTACCACGTCTGACAGTAAGCGCTGAACTATCTTGTGCTCATCTTGCCTGAATTGCATCTAACACTCCCTCTGTCTCTTCCTAGGGTTGCCAGGTCGTATGGTGCTCTGCTCGCCCCAGCTGACTCGCCTGCTCACACTACACACACTCAACACACATACACGCACCCACTCACATCCACTATATCCAATAAAAGGTTAATTGTATCAGTCTTGAGTCATGTCTGCTCTGTGGGTCACGAAAACCATGTCAAGTTCAAACCTTTGGAACTTTTTGAGCCGTGGGTTGGCGGCTGTGTTGCCATCGGTTTGCTCTGGGGTGGCTGCGGGGCAGCCTGCCGCTGTTAGTGTGTGTCCAAGAAAATGGTTGGTGGGCTTGTGGTGGGCGCTCTGGGGTGCGCTTTGCGTACGGGTTGCCGTATGGGTCCGGCCCATTGTTCATTATTGTGATTATTGTTGTTGTGTATGTTCGTGTGTGCAAGATGTGTGAGAGTGGATGTGGGTGTGGCTGCTCCATCATACTTGTGGTGCTGGGAGCGCTGGGGTGTGACACTGGTGGGTCCTGGGCTGCTCAGCCTGGCAACCCTCGCCCTGGGTTGGGATCCGGGGGCAGTGGGTGGCCTCCTGAACCAGTTTGCAAACTGGCTTCTGGGGAAGGACGGGCTCCTTTTTGGACAGCCTCCCCCCCAGTCTTACCCCCCCCCCCCGATTCTGGGTGGAACATACATCTTCTTGGATACACTTAGAGTTTTGGGGTGGGGGTGTGCCGCACTGGGACACCTCTGTGTGCTGTGCAGTGGGGCCACCCTCACCTCAATTTTAATTGCATTTTAGACACTGAGGGCTTGGGGGGATGGGAGCCCTGCTGCCTATCGTAGTGACTAGTGGTGCTTCAAATACCATCCCCCTAATTTTTACTGCTCTCTGGTAGTTCACACACCTGCTGCACACAATCACATCACATAACTGACACATGCCCATCATGATTTGTGTATGGGGGAGGGGGTCTTCCTGACCCCTGTTGCCCTCCTTCTGCTGGGGGCCTGGGGTCCGGTCGGGGGGCTTGGAGCCTGTCATGCTGTCAAAATCCCTGTGTGCTGCCGAATGAATAGATGCGAGCAAGGGAGTGAGAGAGTGATTGAATAAGAGAGTAAGCGAGAGTGAGGGAGTGATGAGGGGAGATGGTGATGGTGGGGCGGGTTTATGTGGCGCTTTGCATGTCGGGTGGCATCTCAAAGTGGCTACGATGGTCCATTGATTAGTCGCTCGGGTGGGCGTTGGGGGTGGTGGTCTGCTTCTGTGGCTGTGGCTACCCTGGGGTGGGTCAGTGAGGGTGTCTCTGCTGGCCTGTGCCGGCGGTCTCCCCAGCCACTGCCCGGTACTGGTGAGCATTCATGCTCTCTGCATCATGGTCTCCCTAAGTATTAAGGGTGAATGAGTGAGGGTGAGTGTGTGGGGGAGATCACGAATGGATGTGAGTAGGTCGGAGCGTGAGTGAGAGTGTGTGTATGGGTGACCATGAGTGAGTGCAGGTGACTCTGAGGATGAGTAGGAGTGGGAGTGAAATTGAATGGGTACAGGAGTGGAAGAGAGTGGGTGGGTCTGGGAGTGTAAGTGTGGGATTGTGTAGGGGAGAGGGCGAGCGAGAGTGAGTGAGCTCGCGTGGGTGCATATGAGAACATGAAGGTGTGAATGCATGGGAATGGGTGTGTGTGCTGGTCGGGAGGTGCTGGATTGGGGGGGGGGGGCTCTTGGCTGCGTGGGCTCCCCTGGATGGGGGGGGGCTTCTTTGGGCAGGAGGGTCCCCTGGGTGTGCAGTGGTGGTGCTGGGGTGGGGGCGGGCCCGTTGTGGGGGGTGCCTGGGGGGGCTCGTGGGGTGGGGGCGCTGGCCTCCTGGCACCTGGGGCCTGGGGGTTGGCATTGGGCCCGCTGGGGAGACGGGCAGTTGGCCGGTCTGGGGGCATGGGCCCACCGCGTCGACCACCTGGGGGCCTGGCCTCCCTCAACCATCCCTCCTGGGGTGGATGCCTGGCTCTCCTGGCATCCGCTCCTGTGCTCTGTGGGGGTTGGTGGTGTTGTCCTGCTTGCTCAGGGTTTCCGGGGGGGGGGGGGAGTTTCTGTGACTGGCTGCCCTCTTCATATGTTTCCTGACAAACCACTCACATGCACACACTAATTTGGCATGTGCTCTCATACATACGCACACGGATGCACACACACATATGTCTCTCCTTTAGCAGGTGCGAATACCAGACTTGTGTTGAGACCTCTTCAGTGGAAGAAGCAGTCTGTCTTTTGTTTGTTTAAGTTGTTGGTTTGTCTTCTTTGTCTGTTCCTCTCCCTTTTCTTTCCTCCACGTCATACCTTCTCTTCACATTCCCCTCCTGCCGGATCTTTCATGGGTAAAATAATTTAAATAAAGTATTATAAGTTATTACAAGAGGAGTTTACAACAATATACAGTATACATATACGTATATGTACTGTACAAAGCTCCTTTTGGTAAAGTAAATCTCTTTGGCACAATAAGGGTAGCAGATTTCTGTTTTGCTCACCTAGCTGCCTGACAGGACAAGGTGGAAAAAAGGTTAATGAAAATCATGCCGAGATATTTAAATTCTTCAACTAGTTGCAGCTCCTCCCCTTTTAAGAAAATGTTTGTAACATTTGATCGTTGTTTGATAAACATCATGCAGTTTTTTTGTTTGTTTGCTTGTTTTTTCTTTTACTACAGTGGACGGAGACTACATTTCTTTTTGTTACAAGCTGTTTTCCTTTTTTCTGCTGTTCATGAATAGCACTAACTGCACTGCTTCCAGGGTGTGGTGTTACCACTGCGGGCACATCTTAAAGGGGCAGTGCATGAAAAGTTCTCTATACACAGACACAGCAGGGAGAAGAAATCATGGGCAACCTCTGACCAGCCAAAATGACAGACTCTACAGCAGGCAGGGCAACAGTTTAACTGGGTTTATTTTCCCAAACAACACAAAATCAACCAGTATGAGGGCTGAATATAAAACTCACAAATACAGGACACGTACAGCAAAATCCCGGGAACAGAAGTCAGGGGGTAAGCCACGGTTTGACATCAAACAAAATGAACGCAGAGCAGGACATAAATAGGGAGACAGCTAATCAGGGGAAATGGGACAGCTGGGGAAAATAATCAGAGGTTAAACAGCAACACATGAGGAGAAATGGCTTTGACTATGGAAGACATGAGGGACTGAGAATGATAGAAAAAGGAGTACGGGGAACACACACACATGAGACTTGCACAGATGACCAAAGGGGGAAATAGAACAATAGCTACAGGGAACTGGAATGACAGACTGAGGACTGGGGAAGACAATAACATTCACAGAGGACCTTGGGGAGACACAGAAGGCAAAACACAGGCAAATAATCATATTAATAAACAAAACAGGGGCATGAGCCTAAGATCAAGTTCAGACCATGATAGCACCCCCCTTTAAGGGGTGGAAAGCAGACACCCCTACAATGACACAAGAACACCTGCCCTGGGTGGGTGGTGGGGTATTAGGCCAGGTGGACCAGAGCAGGTCCTTAACCCCCCCCCCCAAAAAAAAAAAAAAAAAATAGAGTCCAGAAAACACTTCATTAAGTGGGGGGAAACCAGAGTCCAAAACCCTCAGTTTAAAAACAAGGCAGGTTGGGTGGCTTCCCAAAGTCCAAAGGCCACCAGACCGGGTAGTGAGGTGGGTCAGGTGGCCTACCCAAGTCCATGAGCCACCTGACGGATGAACATGGTGCACTGGGTGGCCTACCAAAGTCCATGGGCCACCAAATGGGAGAGTACGGTGGGTCAGGGGGCCTACCCAAGTCCATAGGCCACTTGACGGATGAACACATTCCATGGGCCAAAAGACGGGAGAAATCATAGGAGCTTTCTGCTCTGAAAATAACATCATAAAGCTCTTGAACTCAGGACATAACATCATACCTTTAAACTCAGGAGATAACACAGGAACATCTTGTACAGGAGACAACATAAAAACTTTAGATTCAGGAAATAAGAACATGGGAACTTTCTGCTCCAAAGATAACAACATGGGAGCTCTTTGCTCTGAAGATAGTATCACAGGAGCTTTTTGCTAAGAGGATAACAACACCGGAGCTTTTTGCTCTGAAGATAACATCATGGGAACCTTTTGCTCTGAAGATAACATGAGAGCTTTCTGCTGACTACAACACAGGAGCTTTTTGCTCTGAAGATAACGTCATGGGAGCTTTTTGCTCTTATAATAACAACACAGGAGCTTTTTGCTCTGAAGATTCAATTTAATTCAATTCAACTTTATTCATATAGGACCATTTCACAACAACAGTCATCTCATAGCACTTTCAACTGTAGGGGGAAACCCTACAATTTTAGAAAGACCCAGGCAATCAGGCGATCCCCATGTGAGCAAGCTCTTGGCGATGGTGGAGAGGAAAAACTCCCTTTTAGCAAGAAGAAACCTCCAGCAGAACCAGGCTCAGAGAGGGGCAGTCATCTGCTGTGACTGGCTGGGGGTGAGGAGATAGAGAAGAGGAAGAAAAGAACAGACATGTAGAGAGCAAACAGCATGACAGGAACTCAATCTATGGGAGAGAGCAACAATGTTTTGTTGAGAGTGGTCTCCCAGCTGTCTAAACCTATTAGCAGCATAGCTAAGGGAGGGTTCAGGGGCACCTGATCCCTCCCTAACTATCGGCTATGTTGAAAAGAAAGGTTTTAACCCTATTCTTAAAAACAGAGATCGAGTCTGATTCCTGAATCCAGATTGGCAGCTGGTTCTAAAGGAGAGGAGCTTGATAACTGAAAGCTCTGCTTCCCATTGTACTTTTGGAGATTCTAGGTATTACAAGTAATCCTGCATTTTGGGAGCCTAGTGCTCTGTTGGGATGATAAGGTATTATCAGATCTTTGAAATAAAAAAGGTCCTGATTATTTAGAGCTTTGTAAGTGAGAAGAATGATTTTAAACTTAGTTCTAAATTCTATGGGAAGGCAATGAAGGAGGCCAGAACCAGAGAGATGTAATATCTCTTTCTAGTACCTGTTAAAATTCTTACTGCAGCATTTTGGATGAGCTGAAGACTTTTTAAAGATGTTTTGAGACAACCTGATAATAAAGAGTTACAATAATCCAATCTAGAGCTAACAAAAGCGTGGATTAGTTCCTCAGCATCACTCTGAGACAAGATGCTCCTAATCTTGGCAATATTATGCAAATGATAGAAGTCTTAGAAACAAGTTTAATATGTGAATTAAAGAATAGATCTTGATCAAAAATAATTCCAAGGTTCCTCACAGAACTATCAAGAGAAAGAGTAACTACATCCAAACTAAGAGTTTGATTTGGAAAGGTATTTCAAAGGGGATTTTTTTTTGGCGGGGGGGGGGGGGACCAACTAGAATGACTTCAGTCTTATCTGAATTTAATAGCAAGAAATTACATGCCATCCAAGCCTTGATATCCTCAAGAAAAGCTTCTAATTTGGTTAATTGATTACTGTCATCTGGCTTCATTGAGAAGTATAATTGTGTGTCATCTGCAAAGCAATGAAAATGTATGCAGTGCTTTCTAATAATCTTGCCTGTCTGAAGCATACTGTATATAAACTAAAAAGAATATGGCCTAGCACAAATCCCTGTGGAAATCCATGACTGAGCTTTGAGTTGGAAGAAAACTCATTATTTACATGAATGAACTGGAACCTATTAGATAAATAAGATTTAAACTATTGCAAAGAAGATCCATTAAATCCAACAAGGTGTTCTAGTTGATCAAGTAAAATATTATGACCGATAGTATCAGAAGCTGCACTGAGGTCCAAAAGGACAAGTACAGAAACAAGTCCATTATCAGATGCAATAAGGAGGTCATTAGTGACCTTCGCTAAAGCTGTTTCAGTACTATGATGAATTCCAAACCCTGATTGAAACTCTTCAAATGAACCGTTTCCCTGCAAGTGGTCAAATAATTGCGTAGCAACAACTCAAAGATTTTTGAAATGAAAGGCAGTTTAGAGATTGGTCTATAGCTAGCTAAAACTCCTGGATCCAGCACTGGCTTCTTAAGTAAGGGTTTAATTATAGCAGTTTTAAAAGCCTGTGGTACATGGCCTAATGTTAATGAAGAATTTATTATTTGAAGAACAGAGCTACCAATAAATGGGAAGGCTTCTTTTAATAACCTGGCAGGAATAGGATCTAAAAGACAAGTTGAAGGCTTGAATGAGGAAATTATTTTATCTAACTCTAAAAGGTCAGTTGGAGTAAACTCATCCAAACAGATATCAGTTGAAGGATTTGTAGTAGTTAATGTATTTAAGTTAATGGTGGGAAGGATCTGACTGATTTTATCTCTGACAGATGAAATTTTACTATTGAAGATAATGAAGTCCTGACTAGCAAGTTCTAAGGGAATGCTAGATTTGACAGCATCCTGTCAGCTTGGCTACAGTGCTGAAAAGAAACCTGGGATTATTCTTGTTCTCTTCTATTAATACAGAATAATAAGCTGTTGTAGCTTTCCTAGGAGATTTTTTTTTTATAAATTAGAAGATGATTTCTCCAAGCTAAATAGATTTCATCTAATTTAGTGGAGTGCTATTTTCTTTCTAATTGATGAGTTGTCTGTTTTAAGCTACAAGTTTCTGTGTTGAATGAGTTAGAAATCTGATTAAGCTTTTTCTTTAAAAGGGCCACCATGTCTAGAGTCTGATGCAGAAAAGCTGTTGCACTATCTACCATGCTATCAATTACAGAAGGAGCAAGCTCTCCATAGCTTATCTCCATTGTGTTTACACATGGCATTGAGGAAACAATCTGCTTAAATTTGGTAACAGCATCATCTGAGAGACATCTAATGTAGTAATATTTTTCTTTAGGAGCCAAATGACATAATGATGGGCTCAGGGAACACACACACAGGCTCGGGAAGATTTAAGACTTTTATTCAAACAACTGGTGGTGTTTGAGTGCCTGAATGGAAGTGTGGATGTGGTGTGGGTGAACAGCGTGCATCAAGGGCGGAACAGCTCGCCGTGCAGCCAGGTAACCCTGAAGACAGAGCAGAGCAGGGAGTTAACAACAGTCATATGCCCCGTGGGAAAATAGCCACAATGTACTGCTTACGTGCAGGCTGGAAGGTGGCTGGCGTTGGCGATGCAGCTGTAGCCTGGAGGAAAGTGCGGCTGCATGCTCTCGACGTGCTGGTGAGAGTGCAGCTGAGGAGAGGCGAGGAGGAGGAATTCCGCCGCCCTGGAGGTCCACCTGTGCACAGAGGAGAAGCTGGAGAGAAGGTAAGATGAAAAGTGCAGCTTACGTGCTAGGAGAGAGATGGGCTGGTCGGTAACGAACCTGACGGGCGCTGGAGGATTTGGGAGCATTGTAGAGCAGACAACTCCAGGCCGAAGCAGAGGGCAGAGGGGTTTATATAGGCCGATGCTGATGAGGTGCAGGTGTGTGTGCCGCTGGCGCTGATGACTGGAAAGAGCAAGGTGTAACACCAAATAGTCAGAAATAGTAAAATCAAAAGTTAACAGATACTTGTCTCAGGGTACCAGATTTTCTATTTCTATGCCATAAGTCAGAACAATGTCCAACGTGTGGTGGAGATAATGGGTAGAGTATGCTACTTTCTGAGAAAATCCCATTGAGTCTAATATTGAATTAAATGCCATATTAAGGCAATCACTATCTATATCTACATGAATATTAAAGTCCCCTACTATAATAGTTCTATCCAATTTCAGCACAAGAACTCAGTAAATTCAGATAAAAACTCTTAGTATGCTGAGGGAGGAGGATAAACTATGGCAAATAAAATTGGGTTTATCCTAAAATTGCTAGAATGCCCAATACTGAGGACCAGGGGCCCTCATGTACAAAGACTTGCGTGGATTTCCTATTGAAAGATGACATACGTTTAAATCAAGAAAGTGCCATAAGTAAAAAATAAATAAATAAATAAATAAATAAATCCACGAGGAGCTCATGAAGAAGAAGCATGATTTCACCAGAGGAGGTGTGGAGTGTGTTGTAGAACGAGGCTAAGCTAATGTGTTAAGCTAATGCTATCACTATGGCTAACGCTATAGCTAGTTGTAGCACCTAACACCGATACAAAGGAGCGGCTCTGTCCCCGGTTCGTCTCACTCACTCGGCATCGGCCCAGTAGATGACGGCTGAGCCTCCCGCACAGATTCTTAGAATCTTGTGATTGGGGCTTGCCGGAGGAACTAACCAAGGCAACAGTTGGACGGGAGCCGATTGGAGTTCAACTACAGTGGCAGTAGGAGACGGGGACTAGTGGAGGAGCAGCCAGGGCCCCAGCTGGATAAGAGCCAGCTCAGAGCTCAGTTACAGTGGCGGGGCTCGGCGGAGGAACTACTGAGGAAGACAGCGGTAGGTGGCGGGGCTCAGCGGAGGAACTACCGGGACTCCAGCTGGACAGGAGCAGGATCGGACCTCAACTACAGCGGCAGTGGGTGGCTGGGCTCAGTGGAGGAGCTGCCGGCACCCCAGCTGGACAGGAACTCAATTGCAGTGGCGGTAAGCAGCAGGACTAGCAGCGGAGGGGGCTAGCTGAGGCCCCAGCTGGATTCGAGGTTGGTCGGATCGGATACCGGCGACACCAGCAGAGATTGTTTTATTATCAACAGGTCAGTAAAAATGCCACCAAAGAAGGAGGAAATGGAAGAGATCAAAAAATCTCTGAACTTCTTGTCAGAAGAATTGACCAAAGTGGCCAATCAACAGCTTAAACTATTAGGGCTAATGGAAGAAGTCCGAGAACTGAAATAAACAATTAAGGAAAAAGACAAAAAAATTGCAGACTTTGAGCGACGCATCGAGGATTTTGAACAATACTCTCGTATGGATGATTTAATTATAAGTGGACTAGACATTAAATATCAATCATATGCCAATGTTACAACAGGAATGAGAGGTGAGGAGGCTCCCTTAAGTGAATCAGTCTCCCTGGAAAACCAAGTGCTTCAGTTCCTTGAAAGCAGAAATATAAAGGTTGAAGTAAATGCAATTTCAGCCTGTCATACTTTACCCAGAAAAGATAATAAAATAAAGAAATCAATCGTGATGCGCTTTGTGAACAGAAGGGTAAAGAATGACATACTGAGGCAGGCAAATAAAGAGTATTCAGTTGGGGTATTCCTGGATCTTAAAAAAGCATTTGATACAGTGGATCATAATTTATTATTAAAGAAACTACAAAATTGTGGTATTAGGGGGGTAGCACTGTCCTGGTTATGTAGTTACTTAAAGAATAGATATCAGTATGTATGTGTTGGTAACAAAAACTCACAGTTACTGAAGGTTACTTGTGGAGTCCCACAGGGTTCAGTTTTGGGGCCACTGTTATTCAATATGTATATAAATGATATATGTAAAATTTCGGAAAAATGGATTTAATATTGTTTGCCGATGACACTAATTTATTATGCAGTGGAAGCAATTTGGAACAACTTTCAGATACACTCGTAAAGGAATTAGGAAAGCTTAAACTGTGGTTTGATTCAAACAAATTAACTCTCAATTTAAGTAAGACAAAATTTATAGTTTTTAACAATCATCACAACAACTTAGTATCTAAACTCAGTGTAAATGGTGTAGAGATTGAAAGGGTATCCGAAACTAAATTTCTTGGAGTAATAATTGATAATAAACTGTGTTGGAAGTCACATATTAATTATATTAAAGGTAAAATATCTAAATCAATTGCAATACTACACAGAGTGAAATATTTGCTGAATCAACCCACACTATGTACTTTGTATCATTCATTAATACTCCCATACATGACATATTGTACTGAAGTATGGGGAAATACATACTATAAAACAAACATATATCCAATCTTTATGCTCCAGAAGAGAGCTATTAGAATAATAAACAAAGCTGCTTACAGGGAACCAACAAACCCACTTTTTCTTAAATTAAAAGCTCTCAAGTTGAAAGATTTGGTTGACTTTAAAACTGCGGTAATAATGTTTAAAGTAAAGAATCTATCACTCCCCGCAAATATCCAAAAGTTGTTCCAAATAAGGGAGAAACAATACCATTTCAGAGGAACATGTATATTTCAAAAACCTTCAGTGAGAACAACCATCAAGCAACACTGTATCTCAGTGCAAGGAGTCAGATTGTGGAATGCTTTTGGACCTGAATTAAAATCATGTACAACGCTTGGACAATTTAAACAAAAACTAAAAGAAGAAATACTCCAAACATATATACAAGATGACATGTAAAATCACATAAGGATTGTCATATCCAGTCTGTGTCGTGTTGTTGCTTAGTTTTTTGTCATGTTTTGTCTTAGCTTTGTTCTGAATTGTAATTGCTTTTGTTTTGTTTTTCTTTTGAATTCTTGGATGGAATATGGGTGGGCAATATAAGCTGCGGCTTCAGTCATCACCCATTTCGGATGACTTATGTTGAACTGTATGATCAGAGGAGTTATTGTTTAATTTGACCTTGTAAGATGTTTTTTTTTTGTTGTATTATTCTGTTCCTTTCTTTTAATCTTTACTTTTAATCTATCCAAAATAAAGATTCATTCATCATCATCATCAAATGTATGAAATAGTGCGTACGCAGGAATCCAAGCACATTTCCTTTGTACATCCCAGTCTACTTGAAATTGAACTCACATGAGGAAATACCGGACTCCTCCCTTGACACGCCTCCATTTGAATATGCAATTACATGCAAATAGATAATCAAATATATATATATATATATATATATATATATATATATACACAAACCCCACATGGTTGATTCTCCTGTATCCACAATCAAAAATAATGGATTTAATGGAATTCCATGGACTGTGAGTGTAAGGCGCTCCTGAATGAGGTAGAGGCGTGTAAAAACGTTTTGTTTGGCACGCTGTCCTCCGGCATTAGCGCCGGATACAGGTAATTCAGTAGCTGGCTCACAGTCCTAAAAGATTAGTTTATTGTTTTCCTTTATTCAGGCAGGGATGAGAAGATGTTTATTTAAACTTGACATGTTTCCGCTGATGTCTGCAGTCTTCCTCAGAAGTGTCAGCTGATTGCTGTGATTTGTGACCAGATCAGCTGGTTGAATAAAGGAAAACAGAAATGAAAAAGAAGACAAAATCAACCTATTTAGTTGATAGCTACAGTCACCTGTCAGTTGAAAGCAGATCATATTAGACTCGATAAGTACATATTTTATGTCAAAAATGCAAATCTCATCCTTTATAGTTACAATCATATGAAAAAATTAGGACACCCCATTAAATATTCAGTTCTTTATTAAGAAATGTTCACGTATCTATGTCCAACCTTGTTTTTGTTTTTATCAGAATCAGAATCAGAATCAGAATCAGCTTTATTGGCCAAGTATGCACAACACATACAAGGAATTTGACTTTGGCTAAAAACTTGCTCTCGTTGTTCAGGTGGAGGATTTAAATAAGGATTCAATGACAACAGAGTATGTACAGTAAATTACAGTCTGTCCACGTTTCTATAAAAGGATGCAAATATATACAGGAATATATGCAGTTATTTACTCAGACTAACCACACTTTGCAGAAATATATGAAAAAATATACAGTCACACAGTATTTCAATGTGAACTCAGATTCAGTGATATAATGTGAATGAAGTAAAAAGCAGTGTGAGAGTTATGTGCAATGTAATAATGGATGAAAAGTCATGAGTACAGCAACAGGTAGGACTAGGTGAATGTTAGGAGTTCATCAGAGTGATGGCTTGAGGAAAGAAACTGTTCCTGTGACGGGTGGTTTTGACCTTCAGTGATCTGTAACGACGACCAGAAGATAGAAGTTCAAACAGTTTGTGGCCGGGGTGTGATGGGTCAGCACAGATGTTTCCCGCCCGTTTCCTGGTTATGGACCGATATAAGTTCTCAATGGAGGGTAGGTCGGTACCAGTGATCCTCTCCGCAGACTTAACGATCCACTGCAGTCTGGTCTTGTCCTGTTTAGTGGCAGATCCAAACCAGACAGTGATGGAAAAGCAGAGGACAGATTGGATGATGGCGGTGTAGAAGACAACCAGCAGCTCCTGAGGCAAATCAAACTTCTTGAGCTGACGCAGAAAAAACAACCTCTGCTGGGCCTTTTTCCGGACAGTGTCTATATGGGAGGACCACTTCAGGTTCCGGGAGATTGTGGTACCCAGAAACTTGAAGGAGTCCACAGTGGACACTGTGCTGTTGAGGATGGTGAGTGGGAGGAATGAAGGGGGGTGTCGCCTGAAATCCACAGTCATCTCCACCGTTTTGGCTGGGTTAAGTTCAGGATGGTTCTGGCTGCACCAGAGGATCAGTTGCTCCACCTCCCGCCTGTATGCAGACTCATCATCATCCCGGATCAAACCGATGACTGTGGTGTCGTCCGCAAACTTCAGGAGCTTCACCGAAGGGTCCTCTGAGGTGCAGTCGTTGGAGTAGAGGGAGAAGAGCAGTGGGGAAAGGACACATCCTTGGGGGGCACCAGTACTAATTTTTCGGGAGCTGGATGTAAATCTCCCTAGCTTCACCTGTTGCCACCTGTCAGTCAGAAAGCTGGAGATCCACTGGCAGGTGGAGGGGGGCACCTTGAGCTGGAGGAGTTGGTGTCTATCACCACAGATGGAGCACCTGCAATGGTTGGGCGTGTGAATGGATTTATTGCCAAGTGCAGGGAGGACGATGCGTTCCCAGACTTCTTGAATTACCACTTATTTATGTGAGTCAGCCTTTTCCTACATGAAGATCATTAAGTCCAAATACCGTTCCACCATGACTGATGAACATTTGGAGATGTGCTTGAGGCTGGCTGTCAGCAGCTACTGTCCGGACTATGCATCCCTGGCTGATTCAATTCAGTGCAAGTCATCAAAGTAAACTCAGATAATTATAAAAAAAATGTTAATAGTTATTTATTATGTGTTGTGCAATATTGGCTTATTCAGTTATGCAAGGTACATCAACATACATTGTACATACAAAGAATCCTTAATACATTTGAAATGTATACATTTATATATAATGCATTATATATAAATAATTATGTTTTGCATTTTTGTAGTGGGTAGATCATTTTGACTTGGTTGTTTTATAAGTAGCTCGCATGCTGAAAAAGTGTGAGCACCCCTGCTGTAAGGGATATTAAATCAATCTGATGATCAATTAACAGATCATGGACTAGCAGAGACTTGGGAGTTAGAGACCTAATATTTAATAAACCACATTTAATTTTTAAATTATGAGGAGGAACAGAGGCCAAATCATTCAATTTAGAGGCTTTATGTTTAATTTGAGTTTTACCAATATTTTGCTTTATCACTTTGGGATGCTTATATATTATATTTTTATTTACTTTGGAGGGAGCAGACAATGATTCTCTGATGGGGAAGACAGGGGCTAAGTTGAGGGGTGGCGGATGAAGAGGAACTGCAGAGAGGCGTGTAAGACTGTGACTCTGCTTCCTGGTCCCAACTCTGAGTAGTCAAGGTTTTGGAAATTTGGATAAAAAAGATGCCAGATTATTAGATAAATGAGAAGCACCATCCAAAGTGGGATGAATGCTGTCTTGTCTCATAAGACCAGGTTTTCCCCAAAATGAGCTCCAATTGTCAATGTAGCCCACGTCATTTGCAGGACACCACACAGACAGACAACGGTTCAAGGATGACGAGCGGCTAAACATATCATCCCTGGTCAGATTGGGGAGGGGCCCAGAGAATACTACAGTGGCAGACATCATTTTTGCAAAGTCACACACCGATTCTACATTAAGTTTCGTGACTTCCGACTGCCGGAGGCGGATGTCATTAATGCCAGCGTGGATAACAGTTGTGGAGTATTTACAGTTACTTTTAGCCAGCATTTTCAAATTTGACTCGATGTCGCCTGCTCTGGCCCCAGGAATGCATTTGACTATGGCCGCTGGAGTCTCTAGGTTCACGTTTCTGACTACAGAGTCGCCAATGATCAGAGTTTTTTCCTCAGCAGGTGTGTTGCTGAGCGGGGAGAAACGATTAGAAACGTGAACAGGTTGGAGGTGTACCGGGGCTTTGCGACTAGGCTTCCTTCTCACCGTCACCCACCCAGTCTCCTCGCTGCTGAGGAGAGCCGGAGGACCGCTAACGGGGTTAGCTATGCTAGCTAGCTCCGCTGCAGCTAAGGGGCGTCCGTCAAGAGTAACTGGCGCAGACGGTGTTTCAATGCAGCGGAGTCGGGATTCCAAATCAGACAACCTCGCCTCGAGCGCCTCAAAAAGACAACATTTATTACACTTACCGTTATCACTAAAAGAGGCAGAGGTGTAGCTAAACATCTGACAGAGAGAGCACACCAGAGGAGGAGAGGAAGGAGAGCTAGTAGCCATCGCTAGTGGCTAACCCAAAAGCTCAGGAGAGTGAGGAGAGCAAACCACACAGACAGACAGCAAAACAGGAAGTGACGATACGTTACCACAAGGAAGTGACAATCCATGTCACCAAACAAGGTGACATAATCACAAGGAACTTACAATGGATGATGAAGGAACGGCGTCTGAGCCGGGAGACACCCGAAGCATCAGACGAAGTCTAACAGACCGTAGTATAACAGGAGGTTTAACAGGAAGTATAACAGAGACTGCTGCATCGGGGTGCATTCAGCGCCCGCTTTTAACACCGGTCACTAATGACCCTGAATGCAGCACAGCTGTGGACTTTGACAGCAGGGAGCTCCACCGGGCGCTGTCACAATAAGAGCCCGAGGAGCTAGAAGGAACCCACTGCTGTCAAAGCCTGGAAAGGACGATATATGAGCCAAGTGCGGACGAGACTGGCACTCGGGTTGTAACAGTTCTGTGTCGTCGATCACGTGCCGCTGCAAGACATTGGCAGCTGTTGTCTTCAAATGCTGTTATAGACCTCCTTATTGCAGCACGCCAAGCTGCAGTGGCCACAACTTCTCGTGGCTGGAGGTCTGCCTACTTGAGGTTTGCCTTGAGGTTGTCCTTGAACCTCTTCTTTGGGCAACCCTGGTTGTGACTGCCCTGTGCCAGTTCTTCGTAGAAGAGCTGTCTGGGGATTTGTGACTCATCCATGTGAATGACGTGACCAGACTATCGAAGCTGGGCCTGGAAGATCTTGGCTTCGATGCTTGTAAGGCCTGCTCGGTCGAGGACCTCTTGATTGGTAAAGCGGTCCTACCAACGTATCTGCATGATTGACCGCAGAGAGCGTGTGTGGAACTGTTCCAGCTGTTTGATGTGTCTGCGGTACAGGGTCCATGTCTCGCAACCACACAGCAGTGATGATAGGACCACAGTGCTATACACCTTGATCTTGGTGGAGAGACAGATTTCTTTGTGCTGCAAGACTTTGGTACGGAGTCTGCCAAATGCCTCACTTGCTTTCTTGATCCTTGCTGATATCTCGCTGTTCAGGGATCCATCGCATGATATGGTGCTGCTCAGGTACTTGAAGTTGTCAACATTCTTCAGCAATTTGCCACCTATGGTGATGCTTGGCTGTTGGGGGACACTTCGTGGTGTGGGCTGGAAGAGGACTTCTGTCTTGCTGAGGCTGATTGTCAGGCTGAACATCTTAGATGCTTTGGAGAATTTATCAACAATTAACTGTTGGTGGTTCTCCCCGTGGGCAATCAGAGCACAGTTGTCAGGAAACAGGGCTTCTGTTATGAGCCTCTCCAGTGTCTTGGTCTTTGCCGTAAGGCGCCTCAGGTCAAACAGTGATCCGTCCACACGGTATCTGATATAGATGCCCAGATTGAGGTCTCTGACAGCTTGCAACAGCACTTGCATGAAGAAGAGGTTGAACAGTACAGGTGCGAGGATGCAGCCCTGTTTCACGCCATTGGAAATGCTGAATTTCTCAGATGGTTCACCATCTGACAGAACTTCTCCTGTCATGTTGTTGTGGAAAAGCCAGATGAGCATGGTGAGCTTCACTGGGCAGCCGAGTTTTCCCAGAATGATCCATAGTGCGTCTCTGTCGACAGTGTCGAATGCCTTCGTTAGATCAATGAAGACTGCATAGAGGTTCATGTTCTGCTCCAAGCATTTCTCTTGAATTTGTCTCACTGCAAAGACCATGTCAACAGTGCTGTGATTAGGGCAGAAACCACACTGTGACTCAGAAAGGTTCTTTTCTGAGACTGTCAAAATCAGCCTGTTCAGGATGACGTGGGCAAGAATTTTTCTGGCAATGGAGAGGAGGGATATGCCTCTGTAATTCCCACAGTCTGCTCTGGAGCCTTTGTTTTTGTACAGGGTGACAATCATTGTGTCACGCAGGTCCGCTGGCATTACCTCCTCTTCCCAGATACTGGTAAGAACAGTTTGGAATGCCTGTAGAGCCTTTTCGCTAAGTGCCTTGTACACTTCTGTGGGAATGCTGTCCTTGCCAGATGCTTTGCCACAGCTCATGTGTTTGATAGCCTTCCTGGCTTCAATCAGAGGAGGGTTGTCAAGTTCTTGGATGGTCGGCTGTTGAGGGATCTAGTCCAGTGCAGATTGATCAACTGAAGAATGGCGATTCAGAAGTTGGCTGAAGTGTTCTTTCCATCTGGTGTTAATGGCAGCCCGTCGTTGATGAGGGTGGATCCATCTGCTGACAGCAAGGGGGCAGAACCAGATTTTGAAAGACCGAAGACCGACTTGATGGAGTTGAAAAACTGCTTCGAGTTGTTGGAGTCAGTGAAGCTTTGAATCTCCTCAGCTTTCTTCTCCCACCACTTGTCATGCATCCTGCAAATCTCCTTTTGGGCTAGAGCCTGGTAAGATTTGAACCTCTCCCTCTTGGGGATGGAGCCTGGGTCGTTTTGCCACTCCATGAATGCCTTGTTTTTCTTGGTAAGTAGGTCTTCAATGGCACTGTTATTCTCATCGAACCAGTCCTGATGGGCCCGGCACTTGGGGCCAAGCACTGACTTCGCTGTCTCTGTCACCACTTCTCTGAACTAGTTCCACTTCTGGGTTGGGTCTCCAGTCAGTGGTCCCTCAACAGACAGCTTCTTGTCCAGTCTGTCCTGGAACTTACGCAGCTGGAAAGGCTGCAGGAGTTTAGCTGTGTTGAAGGTAGAGCAGACAAGCTTCGGGCACTTTGGATAGTGTGGGGCAATGTGCAGCTTCAGAGTGGAGCGAAGAAGTCTGTGATCTGTCCAGCATTCTGCTCCACGCATGGCTCTGGTGACAACAACACCCTGGATATCTCGCTGATGGACAATGACATAATCTATCAGGTGCCAATGTCTGGATCTGGGGTGCATCCAAGTAGTCTTGATTTATCCATCATTTGGAATACCGTGTTTGTGATGACAAGGTCATATTCTGCACACTTGCTCAACAACAGAAGGTCATTACTGTTCATCTTGCCAATGCCGTGTCTGCCAAGTATCCGAGCAGCATGAACTTGTCATTGGCGGGGACGACACCCAGGGCGAAACTGAGGTCGAAGAAGAATTGCTCGACTGTTTCCTCTGAGCTCGTCAGGGTCAGGGTATATGCACTGATGATAGTTGCGTGGCACTTGTGGCTGAGGGGTATGCGCAGGTTCATAAGCCTTTCATTGATTCCAATGGGCAAGGCTGGGAGCCGTTTCATCAGACATGTCTTGACAGCAAGGCCAACTCCGTGAATCCTGTCCTCTGCCTGTGCCTTCCCTTTCCAGAAGAAGGTATAGCCACTGGTAATTTTGGTGAGAGAGCCTTCTTCTGCAAGCCTAGTCTCACTTAAGGCTGTGATGTCGATGTTGTAGCATGCCAGCTCCTTGGCAACTAATGCTGTTCTCCTCTGGGGTCTTGCAGTGTTCTCTCGGTCCATAAGTGTACAGACGTTCCATGTTTTGATGAGGAGCTTTCTTTTTCTACTATGATTTTGTAGTAGTAGTAGTAGATTAGTTTATTTGACAGGGACAGTGCAATAAACATAGACAATTAATCAAAGACAATCAATCTGATGTGTTGCACATAGAGTGTATAGCTATTAGCTAATTTGCAACTCTTGTCCCTGGATGGGCTTTAGAAAAAAGAATCAAGATAAAAAATATACACAATAACCACATACATCAATGCAGAAAAATTATAAATACACAATTATAAATATTATAAATATTATAAATACACAAATATAACAGCCTGACTCACATTTAACATAAATATTATAAATATTATAAATACACAAATATAACAGCCTGACTCACATTTAACACATATAACATAACTCACATTTGCCTATTTCAGGCCTTGACCGCATTTGTGAATGATCTGCCAACCACCGCTAGCTGGCCAGATGTATGTAGGGCAGGCAATTTTTAGGCCACCGTTTCTAGACCCCTCCCTTACTAGGGTGAGCATTGCTATCCCTGAAGAGAGCTACTCAGTCGCCGTGGATGCTGCCGAACTTCTCCGCTGCCCCGGGTAAAGAGAAGAGCGACCACTAGTCCACGGCTGCCTACGTGCAGGTTTATGACTACAACTACCAGTGGTCACGTCCACCTGTTGCTTTGCCATTCCCCCATCGCCGCAGGACTTTGGAGTAGAGATGTGAAGATGAATAGTGCACAATGTGACCTGTGCTTGAAGGGTATTATAGTGGAAAAGTCGTTGTACAGGGACAATCCCACTCTCTCGGCCTCAGAAGGCCGGGTCCAGTGGCACGAAAAGATTGTTACATCTGGGGGCTTCTTCAGCTGCAGTGGATGGCCAAAACGTCTTGTGTGCTCTGTCACACCCTTCGCACTCCACAGTGCGTTGCTGCATTGCCTTCACAGCCAATGAATCAAGGAAAGATTTCCTCTGCCTGGTCCGCCAAAGCAGTCTTTGTGGGTTGTTCGGGTGAACAGCTCCCTAGATGGCTGGCCATGATACAAAAAACAACATGATGCAAACTTTCTGATGCAAAACTTTCTGCCTTCTATAGGTGGCGCTGTATATTTCTATGAATATTGTTCTGTAGAACTGTTTGGAATTGGACTAATATCCATAATATTGAATTTGGTTGAAACCCGACAATGCATACCAGAGTTATTGCCATCAGAATGGTCATAGGATGATCATGGCGAGGCATCAAACTTTGCCACGCCCCTATGGCCAAACCGTCGAGTGTCCTGAAAAGTTTTCAATATCTTTTAATGGTACTTGGGTATAGATGATTGTCACCACAAATGAGCTCAATCAGACTGAGTTTGATCAAATGCGTGAGGTGGAAATCAGGTCACCACTACTTCCTGCCAAAATGGCCAACTTCCTGTTGGGTATAGACCATCACCTCTATGGAGTTTTTTGCATGTCTTGACATGATAAACATCTCATACAATTTTCATCTTTCTATGCGAAAGTAAGTGTGTGCCACTCCCCATTGACTTCACATGTTAGGTGGCGCTGTAGAGCCATTTTTGTGGGGTCATTCATATTTCCTCAGAAAGAAAAATATTACAGCAGTAGATGCCTCTCAGATGATGCTGTTACCAAATTTAAGCAGATTGCTCCCTCTATGTCATGTGTCAACACAGCGGAGACTAGCTATGGAGAGCTTGCTCCTTCTGTAATTGATAGCATGGTAGATAGTGTGACAGCTTCTCTGCATCAGACTCTAGACATGGCGGCCCCTTTAAAAAAGAAAAAGTCCAATCAGAGATTTCGAACTCCTTGGTTCAACACAGAAACCCGTAGCTTAAAACAGAAGACTCGTCAATTAGAAAGAAAATGTCGCTCCACTAAATTAGATGAAATCTATTTCGCTTAGAGAAATCATTTCCTAACTTATAAAAAATCTCTACAAGGTAGAACAAGTAGAAAAGGTAGAACAAGTTGTTATTCTGCATTAATAGAAGAGAACAAGAATAATCCCAGGTTTCTTTTAAGCACTGTAGCCAGGCTGACAAAGAGTCAGAACTCTTGTCAATCCTAGCATTCCCTTAGAGCTTACTAGTCAGGACTTTCTGAACTTTTTCAGTAATAGAATTTCATATATCAGAGATAAAATCAGTCAGATTCTTCCCACCGTTAACTTAAATACAGTAACTGCTACAACTCCTTCAACTGATACCTGTTTGGATGAGTTTACTCCAATTGACCTTTTAGAACTAGATAAAATAGTTTCCTCATCCAAGCCTTCAATTTGTCATTTAATCTTAAATCTCATTGTACATTTGTTTGTATAATGACAATAAAGGCTATCTATCTATTTAGACCCTATTCCGACCAGGTTATTTAAAGAAGTCTTCCTATTTATTGGTATCTCTATTCTTCAAATAATCAATTCTTCATTAACATTAGGCCATGTACCACAGGCTTTAAAAACTGCTGTAATTAAACCCTGTGGAGCGTGTAAAAAATGAGGCTGATTTGGTTCAAGCGGTTTATTACACGACTCACACAAGGAGCATAGACAGAATGGCATACAAGTAGGAACTCTTCCCTTAAATAGCATGACATCCTTCTAGACTATTCTCACACACAAAAGATAATCTCCCCCGACTGCAGTCAGTCCATTCATCACACACAAAAGATAATCTCCCCCGACTGCAGTCAGTCCATTCATCACACACAAAAGATAATCTCCCCCGGCTGCAGTCAGTCCATTCATCCTTGACACCTCCCTGTTATCTTACTAGGGCATCTAGAAACTTCTCACACACAAAAGGTTAACTTCACGTCCTTTGTTCCTGTCTAAGGTGGTAAACCATCATGCACTCCCCAGGTTGCCCCCCCCCCAGCAACTTAGATAGGACAAAAGGGTAACAGTCCACATGCTGTGATAGAACCATTAACATCAGTCCACATGCTGTAGAACAATCAACATCAGTCCGCATGCTGCTTGGGCTTCAGTCTTCTGCCGTATCTGCTGTAGCCAGGATTCGCTGCCTCCATGGCGCTGCCATGCTGGGGGGCTGATGTCTGGGGGTGAAAACTTTTTGACTGTCCGTGTGGGTGCTCTGGAGAATCTTTTCTCTGGGAAGCGCCCTGTGGGGGTCTACCACGCCGAGGGGCCCTCGCGAACAGCACTTGCTCGTCAGCCACAACAAAAGCAGGTTTGAGTCTGTCGATGCCAATTTTTTCCCTCCTACCCCCCAAATCTAGCAAAAAATGCTTATCCCCTGTTTCCAGCACTCTAAACGGTCCATCATAAGGTGGGCACAGTGGGGGGCGGTGGGCGTCGTGTCTGACAAACACGAACTCTGCGTTTTTCAAAGCTTTAGGCACAAAAACGCACTGAAAACTGTGGTGGGCAGGGCCCGGCAGCGTGCTTGAGTCTATGCAACGCTGCAGCAGCTGAGACGGGGAGCTGCCCGGTGCAGGATTATCTGGCAGACACTCCCCAGGCAGCCGGAGTGGTTGTGCAAAAACGAGTTCTGCTGGGGAAGCTTCCAGATCCTCTTTAGGCGCAGAACGTAACCCCAATAAAACCCATGGTAGCCTGTCTACCCAATTTGCATCCGTCAGTGAAGCTCTCAGAGCCACTTTTAACGACCTATGAAAACGTTCGCATAACCCATTTGCCTGCGGGTTGTACGCGGTTGTGCGGTGAATTGAGACACCTAGGCTGCGGGCCATGGTTGACCAGAGTTCAGAGACAAATTGAGAGCCTCTGTCGGACGTAATGTCCGACGGAACTCCAAAACGCGCCACCCATGCTGTTAAAAACGCGCACGCCACCTCCTCGGCCATGGTTGCCGCCAGCGGAACCACTTCTGGTCAGCGCGTGGTGCGGTCCACCATTGTCAGGAGATGCGTGTACCCCTGTGATAGCGGAAGGGGGCCTACGAGGTCCACGTGGACATGGTCAAACCTCTTAGCCAGGATGCGAAACGGCTCCAAAGGAGGCTTTGTGTGTCTGTGAACCTTGGCTCATTGGCACGCCACGCAGGCTGCTGCCCACTCTTTCACTTGTTTGCGAAGGCCCTGCCACACATATTTTTCTCCTACCATTTTGACCGACGTGCGCACCCCTGGGTGTGCCAAAGAGTGAACCGACCCAAACACGCAGCGGCGCCACGCGGCCGGAACCACAGGCCGTGGGCGACCCGTGGAGACATCGCAGATTAAGGGGGGGATGCCGTTAAGCAGCGTCCTCTTCTCCAGCCTTAACCCTGTTGGTCCAGACTGGAGCGCGCGCACGTCCGCGCCACTAGCCTGCTTCGCGGCCATGGCTGCGTAATCCAACCCTACACAGACCGGGGCCACAATGGCGCGCGAGAGGCAGTCTGCCACTACATTCAGTTTGACCGACACATGCTGAATATCGGTAGTAAACTCTGAGATCGCGGCCAGCTGCCTCTGCTGCCGACCCGACCAAGGTTCTGAAACTTTGGCCATCGCGAATGTTAGTGGCTTATGGTCAATGAACGCAGTAAAATTGCGCCCTTCCAGCCAGAACTGGAAATGGCGAATGGCCAGGTGGAGAGCCAGCAACTCTCTGTCGAACGTGCTGTATTTACGTTCATTGTCGTGCAAGGTTCTGCTGAAAAAGGCAAGCGGCTGCCAAGCCCCGGCGACGTGCTGCTCCACAACAGCCCCTATGGCCACATCTGAGGCGTCAGTGGTGAGGGCTATGCGGGCCGTTGGGTCTGGATGTGCCAACAATGCGGCGTTTGCCAGGGCTGCTTTAACTTCCGAGAACGCCTGCTCTCGTTCCGGGGTCCATTTGACCTTATTCGCGGGGTTCTGTTTTTTGAGCGCAGCATACAATGGCTGCATGAGCTGCGCTGCGCGGGGAAGGAAATGGTTATAAAAGTTCACCATTCCCAAAAATTCTTGTAGCGCCCTGACCGTTTGTGGTCAGGGAAAATCTGTCACTGCACGCATTTTGTCAGGCAGCGGAACCGCTCCTTCGGGAGAGATGCGGTGCCCTAAAAAATCAATCCCCGTCACCCCGAACTGAAATTTCGCTGGGTTGATTATTAAACCGTGCTCTTCCAACCTACGGAAAACCGTCGTGAGGTGGGTTTCGTGTTCGTCTTCGGACGCGCTGGCTACTAAGATATCGTCCAGGTAGACGAACACGGAAGGGAGATCGCGCAGCACTGCATCCATCATGCGTTGGAACGTCTGTGCTGCCCCTTTAAGCCCAAATGGCATGCGCAAGAACTCAAATAAACCAAACGGAGTTATTACCGCTGTTTTGGGTATGTCCTCAGCGCGCACTGGGACTTGGTGGTAACCACGGACCAAATCTATCTTAGAAAAAATGCGCGCTCCTGCGAGGTGAGCGGAAAAATCCTGAATGTGGGGAACTGGGTAGCGATCATGCGCTGTAGCGTTGTTTAACCTGCGGAAATTGCCGCAAGGTCGCCACGAACCTTCAGCTTTAGGGACCATGTGTAGCGGGGAAGCCCATGGGCTGTTTGAGCGCCTGATGATGCCTAACCTCTCTAGGTTAGGGCAGCACGGTGGTGCAGTGGTTAGCACTGTTGCCTTACAGCTAGAAGGTTCCTGGTTCAAATCCCCAGGTTGGCAGGGGTTGGAACCTTTCTGTGTGGAGTTTGCATGTTCTCCTTGTGCTGCGTGGGTTTACTCCGGGGGCTCCGGTTTCCTCCCACAATCCAAAGACATGCATGTTAGGTTAATTGGCTGTTTTAAATTGTCCCTAGATATCTGTTTCCTATAGGCCCTTAGAATAGAGGGGTTAGTATTAGTGAAAGTGCTTTGAGTGGTCTTTGTGACTAGAAAAGCGCTATATAAGTGCAGGTTAGTTAGTTAGTTAGTTAGTTAGTTAGCGAACTCCTCGCGCGCTATGGCCAGTTTAGCTGCATCCATCAAATAGAGCAGCTTGTTCTCCTCCCCGAGGGTCGCGGCTGCTACCGACCCCCGGTCTTGGCGTTTCCCGAGCGCTTGAACTGGCATGGTGGTATACATTTGAGTGCCCTCTCTGCAAAGCGGCGATGGTAGAAGCAAAGCGTGTCACCTCCACATTCCTTGGCCCCCGCTGCTGCTGCCGTCGGTGGTTCTGCTGCTGCTGTCGGTGGCTCCTCGCCTCCTCGTGTCGACGTGCCGGGCTCCGTCGCTGCCGCAATGGTCACGAAAGCCTTGGTGGCGACGATGATCCGGTCTGCCTCTCGGGCTAGCACACGATAGTCCCGTTTGGCCAGCAACGACGAATTGGCCAGGGCCGCTCTCGCCGCTGTTGGAAGGTTCCTGAGGAAATTGTGGGTGAAGATGAAGTGGTCGTCGTCCATGCCCTTTAACCTCGGCATCTTCTCCATCATGTCCATGGCCGAACCGTCTCCCAACTCGGTCCGCGTCAGAAGCCTCTCTGCTCTCTCACCATCCGAGAGCATGTAGTGCTGGATGAGGGCAGCCTTCAGCGCGTCATATTTGCCGTCGGCTGGTGGCTGATCGAGCAGGCTCTCGATGTGCTGAGCCGTGCTGGCATCGAGCGCTGCGACCACATAGTAGAATTTCATATCATCCGCCGATATCCCTCGGAGGGCGAACTGCGCCTCGGTTAGGTGGAACCAGGAGCGCGGGTTGTGCTGCCAAAAATCAGGTAGTTTGATCGCTACAGCGCACGCGAAGCTGGGGGTTCCAGTCGAGGTTGGCTCCGGGGATCTTCCGTCGTATTCCATGATTCGTCTTGGGTCACCAGTGTGGAGCGTGTAAAAAATGAGGCTGATTTGGTTCAAGCGGTTTATTACACGACTCACATGAGGAGCATAGACAGAATGGCATACAAGTAGAAACTCTACCCTTAAATAACATGACATCCCTCTAGACTCTTCTCACACACAAAAGATAATCTCCCCCGACTGTAGTCAGTCCATTCATCACACACAAAAGATAATCTCCCCCGACTGCAGTCAGTCCATTCATCCTTGACACCTCCCTGTTATCTTACTAGGGCATCTAGAAACTTCTCACACACAAAAGGTTAACTTCACGTCCTTTGTTCCTGTCTAAGGTGGTAAACCATTATGCACTCCCCAGGTTGCCACAACCCTTAGTTAAAAAGCCAACACTGGATCCAGGAGTTTTAGCTAACTACAGACTAATCTCTAATCTGCCTCTCATTTCAAAAATCTTAGAAAGAGTTGTTGCTACACAATTCTTTGACCACTTGGAGGGAAATGGTGTATTTGAAGAGTTTCAATCTGGGTTTAGAAGCCATCATAGTACTGAAACAGCTTTAGTGAAGGTCACTAATGACCTCCTTATCACCTCTGATAATGGACTTGTTTCTGTACTTGTCCTTTAAGACCTTAGTGCAGCTTTTGATACTACTGATCATAATATTTTACTTGATAGAATGTTGGACATGTTGGACTTAATGGAACTTCGTTGCAGTGGTTTAGATCTTATTTATCTGATAGGTTCTAGTTTGTTCATGTCAATAATGAGTTTTCTTCCAACTCAAAGCTCAGTCATGGAGTTCCATGGGGATCTGTGCTAGGCCCTAAGCTCACGCAGGATGAGGTGCTTCTCTGCCAGCCACAGCACGAGCAGCTGGTCGCGTGTGTAAACAATGCGTCAGCCCCCTTCTTCCCCCTCCTCCCTGTTGATTGCCCGAGGAAGAGAAAAAAATAAGAGAAAGATTGGGCTAAAATAGAAAAAACTTGGTACAGTTGTTAATCTGAATCTTCCTACCGAGCCCTGGCTAAAAAGAAACACCATATACAGAAATAAGCAGATAGAAACACAAAGACACCAGAGAGTTGCTGCCGGTACAGCCGCCCTGCTTCTGGCACCATTAATAAAAAAATATATATATTTTGTGTATAATAAGTAAATTAACAACACAAGACTGCGGGAATGGATTAATTTATTTCTCATTTTTTGTATGTTTGTCACACTTAAATGTTTCAGATCATCAAACAAATTTAAATATTAGACAAAGATAACACAAGTAAAAACTAAATGCAGTTTTTCAATGAGGATGTTTATTATTAAGGGTGAAAAAAAAATCCAAACCTACATGGCCCTGTGTGAAAAAGTGATTGCCCCCCACCTCCCTGTTAAAACATAAATTAACTGTGGTTAATTTGGTGTATTTGAAGAGTTTCAATCTGGGTTTAGACGCCATCATAGTACTGAAACAGCTTTAGTGAAGGTCACTATTGGCCTCCTTATCAGCTCTGATAATGAAGGTGTTTCTGTACTTGTCCTTTAAGACCTGAGTGCAGCTTTTGATACTACTAATCATAATATTTTACTTGATAGAATAGAACGTCATGTTGGACTTAATGGAAGCATAGCCTTTTCTATATTTCGGTTATGCTGTTTATTCCATCTAGCTACAATGCTCCGCACTGTGTGTATATATATTTATATATTTATTCCATCTAGCTACAATGCTCCGCACTGTGTGTTTATATATTTATGTGTACGTTGTAGCACCTTGGGGGAGTCAGATTATTTAGCATCTCAGACAAGAGACAGTGGATAAGCATGGGTGAACAATGCTCAGGAGGTTCCTGGCGAGATAGCAGGAAGGAGTCAAGGACGTAGGGGGTTGAATGCAGTGTAATGCAAATGTCATGTTGTGTGTGGAGAAATGCCATGAAACTTGTGAGGAGTGATTTGGGTAAAAGAAGAGTGCCTGCTGAAATGTGTCATTCTGTTCTGTGCTTGAAAGATGTGAAGTGTGTAATAAACCATCTGTCGTGAATATGTCTCTTATTTTACACACTCCACACTGGTGACCCAAGACATATTATGGAACACGAGGCAAGAACCCCGGAGACAGCCCGGACTGGAACCCCCAGCCACGTGTGTGCGGTTTCAGTCAAGCTACCGGACCTCTGGCAGCACAACCCGTGCTTTTGGTTCCACCACACCGAGGCCCAGTTCGCCCTCCGGGGAGTAACGGCAGACAACAACAGATTCTACCATGCGGTCGCAGCGCTGGACGCCCGCAGAGCTCAGCAGGTAGTGAGCATGTTCGATCAGCCACCAGCCCGCAACAAATATGAGGCGCTCAAGGCTGCGCTCATCCAGCGCTATACGCTCTCGGAATGTGAGAGAGCGGAGAGGCTCCTGGGGCGGACTGAGTTAGGAGATGGTTTGGCCGTCGACCTGATGGAGAAGATGCTGGCGTTAATGGGCACGGACGACGGGCACTTTCTGTTTGCCCAACTTTTCCCCCGGAACCTTCCAACGGTGGCGAGAGCGGTTCTGGCCAATTTGCCGTTGCTGGCCGTGCGGGACTACCGTGCCCTAGCCCAGGAGGCAGACCAGATCATCCTCACCACCAGGGCGATCACAGTCAACGCGGCAGCGGCGGAGCCCAGCGAGACGACCAGAGGAGGCGAGGAGCCACCGACGGTAGCAGCAGCGGGGGCCAAGGAGCGCCAGAGAGACACGCTCTGCTTCTACCACTGCCGCTTCGGAGAGATTGCACGCAGATGTGTACCACCGTGCCAATTCAAGCGCTCGGGAAAACGCCGAGGCCGACGGTCGGTAGCAGCTGCGACCCTCGGTGAAGAGAACAAACTGCTCTACATGACGGACGCGCGCTCAGGGAGGCATTTCCTCGTGGACACCGGAGCCCAGAAGAGCTTCATCCTGCCGACCTACGCCGACCGGCTGGCAGGACCTAGCGGCCCCGTGATGTTGGTAGCAAACGGCTCGGAAATTAAGAGCTTTGGTGAGAGGACACTGATCTTATCTCTACAAGGCCGTACATACGAGTGGACTTTTGTCGTAGCAGCACTGAATTACCATATCCTGGGGGCTGATTTTCTGTGTGCACATGGTTTACTGGTTGATGTTGCTAACAGGCACCTGGTTAATGCACTATCATTTGATTCTCTCCCCTGTATAGCTCGAGTGACCCGGCCAACAACACAAGCCAACGTCACAGCTCCAGGCGGTAAGTTCCACACACTGCTCACTCAGTTCCCCGCACTCACGGTCCTGACGTTTTCGGAGGCCTTCGCTAAACACGGGGTGGAGCACTTTATCACCACCACCGGGCCTCCCGTTTTTGCAAGACCTCGGTGCTTGGACGCAGCTAAACTGGCCATAGCGCGCGAGGAGTTTGCCAACCTGGAAAGGTTGGGCATCATCAGGCGTTCGAACAGCCCATGGGCATCCCCGCTACACATGGTCCCTAAGGCTGAGGGATCGTGGCGACCGTGCGGTGATTTCCGCAGGTTGAACAAGGCCACAGCGCACGACCGCTACCCAATTCCCCACATACAGGATTTTTCCGTTCACCTCGCAGGAGCGCGCATTTTTTCCAAAATAGACCTGGTCCGCTGTTACCACCAAGTCCCAGTGCGTGCGGAGGATGTACCCAAAACAGTGGTAATAACTCCGTTCGGTTTATTCGAGTTCCTGCACATGCCATTCGGGTTAAAAGGAGCGGCACAGACATTCCAGCGCATGATAGATGCAGTGCTGCGCGATCTCCCGTTCGTGTTTGTCTACCTGGACGATATCCTGGTAGCCAGTGCGTCTGAAGACGAACACGAAATCCACCTCACGACGGTTTTCCGGAGGTTGGAGGAGCACGGGTTGATAATCAACCCGGCGAAATGCCAGTTCGGCGTGACGGAGATTGATTTTTTGGGGCACCACGTCTCTCCGGAAGGAGCGATCCCGCTGCCCGACAAAGTGCGCGCCGTGGCGGATTTTCCCCAGCCTCAGACGGTCAGGGCGCTGCAGGAATTTTTGGGGATGGTGAACTTTTATAACCGTTTCCTTCCCCGCGCGGCGCAGCTCATGCAACCATTGTACGCCACGCTCAAGAGACAGAAACCCGCGGATAGGGTCGAATGGACCCCGGAGCGAGAGCGGGCGTTCTTGGAGGTTAAAGCAGCCGTGACAAAAGCCGCACTGCTGGCGCATCCGGACCCGGCGGTCCGGATAGCACTCACCACCGACGCTTCAGACGTGGCCATAGGGACTGTCGTAGAGCAGCGCGTCGCCGGGGCTTGGCAGCCGCTTGTTTTTTTCAGCAGAACTTTGCGCGACAGCGAATGTAAATACAGCGCGTTTGACAGGGAGTTACTGCCTCTCCACCTGGCCATATGCCACTTCCAGTTCTGGCTGGAAGGGCGCAGCTTCACCGCGTTCGTGGACCACAAGCCGCTAACATTCGCGATGGCCAAGGTTTCAGAACCGTGGTCGGGCCGGCAGCAGAGACAGCTGGCCGCGATCTCAGAGTTTACTACCGATATTCAGCATGTGTCGGGTAAACTGAATGTGGTGGCGGACTGCCTCTCGCATGCCGTGGTGGCCCCGGTCTGCGTGGGGATAGATTACGCAGCCATGGCCGCGGAGCAGATTAGCGATGCAGACGTGCGCGCGCTCCAGTCTGGACCAACAGGCTTAAGGCTGGAGAGCAGGGTGCTGCAAGATGGCAGCCCCCCCCCTAATCTGCGATGTCTCCACGGGACGCCCGCGTTCGGTGGTCCCAGTCGCGTGGCGCCGCCGCGTGTTTGAGTCAGTTCACACTCTGGCGCACCCAGGAGTGCGTGCGTCGGTCAAAATGGTGGGAGAGAAGTTTGTGTGGCCGAGCCTACGCAAACAGGTAAAAGAGTGGGCTGCAGCCTGCGTGGCGTGCCAACGAGCCAAGGTACACAGACACACGAAGGCTCCCTTGGAGCCGTTTCGGGTACCGGCTAAGAGGTTCGACCATGTTCACGTGGACCTCGTAGGCCCCCTCCCGCCATCACAAGGGTGCACGCACCTCCTGACAGTGGTGGACCACACCACACGCTGGCCAGAAGTGGTCCCGCTGGCGGCAACCACGTCCGCGGACGTAGCACGCGCTTTTTTAACAGCATGGGTGGCACGTTTTGGAGTCCCGTCGGACATTACGTCTGACAGGGGCCCTCAATTTGTTTCCGAACTCTGGCCCGCGATGGCCCGCAGCCTGGGTGTTTCAATTCACCGCACAACTGCATACAACCCACAGGCCAATGGTTTATGCGAGCGTTTTCATAGATCACTGAAAGCAGCACTCAGGGCTTCACTGACGGATGCAAATCGGGTAGACAGGCTGCTGTGGGTTTTATTGGGGTTGCGCTCCGCGCCAAAAGAGAATCTGGAAGCTTCCCTGGCAGATCTTGTTTTTGCGCAGCCCCTACGGCTGCCCGGGGAATTTCTGCCAGATAATCCCGCGCCGGGCAGCTGCCCGTCTCAGCTTTTGCAGCGTAGCGCAAACACAGGCATGCTGCCGGGCCCTGCCCACCACTGTTTTCCGCGTGTTTTCGTGCCTAAAACTTTGAAGAGCGCGGAGTTCGTGTTCGTCAGACACGACGCCCACCGCCCTCCATTGCGCCCACCCTATGATGGACCGTTCAGAGTGTTGGAAACAGGGGATAAGCATTTTTTGCTAGACTTGGGGGGTCGGCGGGAGAAAATTGGCATAGACAGACTCAAACCCGCTTTCGTTGTGGCGGACGAGCAAGTGCTGTTGGCGAGGACCCCTCGGCGTGGAAGACCCCCACGGAGAGCTCCCCAGGGAAGCGATTCACCAGAGCAGCCACACAGACAGACCGAAGTGCCCCCCCCCCGCCACAGCCCACCCGCAGTCAGACACACTCCCAGCAGCCCCCCACCGGCACAGCAGCACCACGGAGGCGGTAAACCCCAGTTACAGCAGATACGAGAGGAGACGGAAGCCCAAACGGCGTGTGGACTGATGTTCTATTGTTCTATCTAAGATGCTGGGGGGGGGGGGGGCAGTGTAGCACCTTGGGGGAGTCAGATTATTTAGCATCTCAGACAAGAGACAGTGGATAAGCATGGGTGAACAATGCTCAGGAGGTTCCTGGCGAGATAGCAGGAAGGAGTCAAGGACGTAGGAGGTTGAATGCAGTGTAATGCAAATGTCATGTTGTGTGTGGAGAAATGCCATGAAACTTGTGAGGAGTGATTTGGGTAAAAGAAGAGTGCCTGCTGAAATGTGTCATTCTGTTCTGTGCTTGAAAGATGTGAAGTGTGTAATAAACCATCTGTCGTGAATGTCTCTTATTTTACACACTCCACACTGTACATATGTATATTCGCTGCTCTTGTTTTTTCTTGTCTTCTTGATTGTTGCTCTGAGTGTTGCTGTCCCTGTGCTGTTGCAATCCTGGAATTTCCCCATTGTGGGACTAATAAAAGGCTTATTTTATCTTATCTTATCTTATCTTCTAAAGCTTTGGGTCTCCAGCGAACCACAGTGAGAGCCATTATCCACAAATGGCGAAAACATGGAACAGTGGTGAACCTTCCCAGGAGTGGCCGGCCGACTAAAATTACCCCAAGAGCGCAGCGACGACTCATCCGAGGCATCACAAAAGACCCCACAACAAAATCCAAAGAACTGCAGGCCTCACTTGCCTCAGTTAAGGTCAGTGTTCATGACTCCACCATAAGAAAGAGACTGAGCAAAACTGGCCTGCATGGCAGACTTCAAAGACAAAAACCACCGCTGAGCAAAAAGAACATAAAGGCTCATTTCAGTTTTGCCAGAAAACATCTTGATTGTCCCCAAGACTTTTGGGAAAATACTCTGTGGACTGACGACACAAAACTTGAATTTTTTAGAAGGTGTGTGTCCCATTACAGCCGGCGTCAAAGTAACACAGCATTTCAGAAAAGAAACATCATGCCAACAGTAAAATGTGGTGGTGGTAGTGTGATAGTCTGGGGCTGTTTTGCTGCTTCAGGACCTGGAAGACTTGCTGTGGTAAATGGAACCATGAATTCTGCTGTGGACCAAAAAATCCTGAAGGAGAATGTCCGGCCACCTCAAGCTGAAGCACACTTGGGTTCTGCTACGAGACAATGATCCAAAACACACCAGCAAGTCCACTTCTGAATGGCTGAAGAAAAACAAAATGAAGACTTTGGAGTGGCCTAGTCAAAATCCTGACCTGAATCCGATTGAGATGCTGTGGCATGACCTTTAAAAGGCGGCACATGCTCAAAAACCCTCCGATGTGGCTGAATTACAACAATTCTACAAAGATGAGTGGGCCAAAATTCCTCCACAGCACTGTAAAAGACTCATTGCCAGTTATTGCAAATGCTTGATTGCAGTTGTTGCTGCTAAGGGTGGCCCAACCAGTTATTAGGTTTAGGGGGCAATCACTTTTTCACACAGGGCCATGTAGGTTTGGATTTGTTTTCCCCTTAATAATAAACACCTTCATTTAAAAACTGCATTTTGTGCTTACTTGTGTTATCTTTGTCTAATATTTAAATTTGTTTGATGATCTGACACATTTGTGTGACAAACATCCAAAAAATGAGAAATCAGGAAGGGACAAACACTTTTTCACACCACTGTATTACCACCTGAAAAAAAAAACACCACAAACACAAGTACGATAAATGCATGAAGGCTAAAATGAATGTCACTTCACTAAATCACAGTCGTGTCCAGCACCGACCCAGGCAACCATAGCATCGACCCTGCACAGAGCTTCACCGTATCCATCCACCTCCCAAAGACACGCTGAAGTAGCCGATGCAATAACATTTTATTTAGCCAAAGACATGTGTCCAGTAAATACTATGTGAGCAACGAAGGCGTCAGAAACATGATCAAAACACTGGACAAGAAATATATGATCCCCTCACGTAATTATTTCTCCAAAGTTGCAATACCTGCGCTGAATGAAAAATACAGATGGATATCACAACTGCAAAGTACTTTACAACTACGACTGACCTATGGTGATGCAGAACAATGGAGCCCTACCTGTCCCTGACAATTCACTACAATGATGGAGATTTTAAAATGAAGAGTTGATGCTTGCAGACATTGTTTTTCCCCACAAAAACCACACAGGAGAAGCTAGACCATGGACTGAGGGAATCAATCTTGAGGCCTGCAGGAGTAGAGACTAGTCTGCATAACAACAGACAGTGGATCTAATGTCATCAAAGCAGCTTCTCTAAATAAATGGACGAGGCTCCAGTACTTTGGCCACAGGCTTCATCTAGCATTTGGTGAGTAGGACGAATAAAAAAAACATTAAAAAGTACTGTACATGTAATTAAAATCTGTGTTTTCCCTAAAGTTAATGAATAATTGTGATTAATAATTGTGATTTCAATATTGATCAAAATAACCGTGGTTATCATTTTGGCTTTAATCGTGCAGCCCTACTCCAGCCCCCCGTGACCTAAAAAAGGATTAAGCGGTAGAAGATGGATGGATGGATGGACAAACGGACTGAGCCTTGGTGGAGGTATGCGCTCTTTGAGTGCAAAGTCAAAGAGTGAAAAGCAGAGTGAAGTAGAGGAAGCATAAGATAAAAGATACCTTTTTTATACTGTGAGAACAAACATTCAGAAACCCATAAACTGTAAATTACAAGAAGGCAAACATACTAGCCTGTGATTTTTGGATTGCTGCTCAGTGCCACTTTTATTTCTCCAAATGCTTTGAGACTCTCTTTTATCAAAAAATTCTGTGATAAACAGCACTGAGGTTCTCAAGGTCAACACTGTCTATATAAAGATGTCCTGATCTCACAGTAAATTTGCTGAACAAAGTGCTTCTGTTACACTGAGGCAAATAACAGGTGTATGTCACAACAAAATTGGAGAAACATCAGACATAAAGATGAGCTTTGTGGGTTTGGGGAAAAAAGAACCTGATCAAAGTGCAAAACAAGCTGCCTTTTCATATCACAAATTCAACTACTGGCTGCTGTGACCAAACAAATGGAAGGAGAGCTATTTTCCAGCTGGAACAAAGCATTTCCACATGTTATATTCAGCAAGAGACATCAGATTTTAAATTAAATATATCAAAACCCATTATACCAGCACCTGTTATTTCGTCACCAAAACATGAGATGCGCTCGTAGTACCTAGCAGGTCTGATTAAAACAGAGTCAGCTATGTGGGGTTGTTTCATATGCAGGCAGGGTCACAGAACATCTACACATGAGTGGCAAAATCAATTTGATCCACCTTCAACTGCTATCAACGTTTTGGCAGTGTTCGCACTGAAGCTTAGGCTTGGCTGCCTCTTGCTTTTCACCGCACATCCAGTCAAATTACTACACTTTGAAAAGCTTAAAAATGTAGAGTGTTAATGATCATCAGAAGATATTTCTTTGCGAAAGCAGCAGCAGCATTCAGAGACTGATTATATTTTGCTTTTATTGCTACAGACTATTTATACAGTTATATGCATATGACAGGTTCATCAGCAAATGTGGGGAAAAAAAATCACCTGTTTCAAGCCCAACTGTGGAGTTTTGGTGCATCACTAATAGGCACACACATTTATGTCGCACTGTTCTTGTCTTTGTTACTACGCAAAGCACTTTCGCCAAATTAATCCATGGCTTTTCTTCAATAAACCAAGCTCAGATTAGCAAAAATAATAATAAACTAGAGCACACTCAGAGAGCGCATACTTTCACCTAGGCTCCGTCCCACCCACCCCCCGTGTCTGTCCATATCGCCATCCATCTGTACATTGTGAGATAGGGCCTTGGCAGACCTTTGCACTCACGGATCACCTCCAGTATCTAATGAGTTCATCTTTGGGCCAAGAGCCATCTCTGGTGAAAATTTCATCCTAATCCATCCAGTAGTTTTGGAGTATTGTTGCTAACACTCTGTGAGAAGATAAGAGCATTGGCGGAGGTATGCATTTTGAGATCACCACCAATATCTAATCACGTATTCAGTGTGCCATTACACACCTTTCCTGAAAATTTGAATGAAAGGCACTATATAAATGCAATCCATTATTATTATTATTAACAGACAGAGAAACAACAGAAAAAAACAACATGACTACATTACATGACTACATAGTAATAATAATAATAATAATAATAATAATAATAATAATAACAAGACTGTCATAATTGTATTAACCATACATTGGGGGTGGGCAATTCCACGTTAAATCATCATCATGGTTTATGGAATCTTTCAGGTCGGTTTTCTTTTTTTTCCCCCTCTTCTGTTCTCCCTTGCAGTTTACTGACAAGTTTCATAATTATTAAGCAATATGACACCACAGTCCAGAGTCATGCCATTTTTTGCAGTTATCAACTACAAATTCACATTGCTTGATAAAGCAAAGTTCAGCCTCCACCTCCTCCACCATCACCTCCCATTCTTGTCTTCCTGTACCGGTGTCCTATGGCCCACCCTTCCTTAATTCTGATTGGCTGCTTACAAAGGTCTGACATTGACGAGCGCAGCTGTACAGTAGTCTGACAAGTTAAAACATTTTTCAGCCCTGAATACCGTGACAAAAAGTGGCCACCGCTCAAAACGTTTCAGCGCCAAGGGTTCAGCACTGTAAACACTGGACTACATAGAGAATGAATAGAAAATAGTTGCCCACAGCAAGAAAAATGAGTTTGGTGGACACACCCCCTAATACTTGTTCTGCAGTGTTTGGCTTTGGGGTTGCTGGAGCATGGCCCTATGGCGTGACCACGCACGTAACTGAGTGGACACGTCTTAAAGGGGCAGTACATGAAAAGCACCATATATATAAAATAATATTCAAAAAAATTCCTGCATCCACATCATGATCCGAATCACCACCAAAATTTAACCCCTGTGCTGTTACACACCTTTCCTGAAAATTTCATCAAAATCCGTTCAAAGCTTTTTGAGTTATGTTGGTAACAGACAAACCAACCAACCAACCAACACAAACCAGTACTACCAAAAACATTACCTTTGTCCTCCCTTGGCAGAGGTAAAAAAGCAGACACAAACAGCCAGATAAGGGAGCTCTCTGTAAGGTAATTTATGCAATAAACCATAAAAAATAACCATGAGGTGTCACCAGAGATTTATTAAACATTTAATCTTTAAAATGGCTCCTCCCACTAGTTGCAGCCTGGATATTACTATTTAAAAAGTTTACAGCTAAAATAAATAAAACTAAATCTTCAATATTAATGCTAAATGAGACCCAGAGAAATTACCCAGACCCTGAGGTAAATCAATTCAATGTTGTAAATCAGTTTAAATATTTAGGAATCCAAATTGTGCCTAAGCTAGAATCAGTCGCCAGTGTCAACTATGAAGCCTTAATGTCAGATATCAATGAGTTACTTCAGAGATGGATGTCACTACCAATGTCGATGATCGGGAGAATCAATATACTTAAAAGTAATATTTTACCTAAAATACTTTATTTATTTCAATACATTCCCTTACCACCACCTTTAGATTTATTCTCAAGAATTAAAAAAAAGTTAGTGGAATTTATATGGAACAACAGGAGGGCTAGATTACGTCTGTCTTTATTATATTTACCATTTGATCGTGGAGGTCTGAAATGTCCAAATTTTATGTTGTATTATTGGTCGGCACAACTGAGGTCTATGACATATTATTTTTCATTAAATGATCTCCCTCACTGGACTGAAATGGAATCATACAATTTACCTTTACCTCTTCCCTTATTCATATACTCAGATTCGGCAAAAAAAATTACAAAAACAAGTTAAAAATCCATTTGTAAAGCATATGATCAAAATATGGTGTGAAGCTAAAAACTATTTAAAAGAACCACAGTTATTGTCACAATTTAGCCCAATATGGGGTAATCAATATTTTAAACCAGGGAGAGCAGACGCTGTATTTAAAGTATGGAATTTAAAAGGGATACAAAAGATTCAGGATTTATATTTGCCATGTGCAGATAACATAATGTCTTTTGAAGAGCTGAGGATCAAATTTAATCTTAATAGAACACATTTTTTTAAATATCTTCAACTTAGAAACTTTATTCGATCAAATCAAAATAAAGCTCTCACTCGACCTATTTATTCATCCTTGGAAAAAATGATGATGAAAGATAGTAAAAGAAAGGGAATTATTTCAGAGTTTTATAACTCATTGACACTATCTTCAAGTGAAAATTCACTGAAAAGATTAAACTACTGGAAAGAAGATCTGCAAATTGAAATTTCAGAGGAACAATGGGAATTGGCTTGTACAGAAGCTCAAACCAAATCAATAAATGCACGCCTTAAATTGATACATTTCAAATGGTTAATGCGGATGTATGTTACACCGGAGGAGTTAAATAGATATAACAAAAATATACCAGATACGTGCACAAAATGCATGGAAAGTAAAGGAACCCTATTTCATTGTTTATGGGAATGTAGATTAATAAGAATGTTTTGGGAGGAGGTGAGGGTAACAATTGAAAAAATAATCTCAAAACAAATCATATTGAATCCTAAACTGTTTTTGTTGGGTCTGTACCCAGAAAAGCATAACTTTAATAAAAGTGAAAGAACATTCATAGACCTCAGTTTGCTTAATGCCAAAAAATGTATTGCACTATTATGGAAAAAGACTCATAGACCAGATGTGACTCAGTGGTTAAGACAGATGTTAACAAACCTTCCATTAGAAAGAATAACATATATACTGAAATCAAAGGAAATTGTGTTTGAGAATATATGGAGACCTTTTATTGATTATGTAAAAAATTTAAACATAACTCTTGAAGAAGAAGGTGAATGATGTGTGTGGACCTTGTAAATTCCAAACTGGTGAACATAATATGTATACTTATGTATTGGATTGTCTAGACTAAACAGAGGAGCATTGTTGAAGACTTGATTTTGTTGGTGGTTGTTGGTGTTTTTAGTGCATTTTTTTTGTAGTACTTTAGTGTTAGTGTTTGATTGTTTGTATCATGTTTGTTAAAAAAAAAAAAAAGGTTCAATAAAGATATTGTGGAAAAAAAAAGTTTACAGCTGTTCTGGAAAGGTTTGTTTTGGGTTGACATACACAAGTTACTAGAGCCAGACCAGTTTACGCTTCGCCCCCCTGGGTTACCAGAAAAGTGATGGGCAAACATCTGTGGGAGGAAGCGGTGTTTGGCAGTCATGGAGGCATCATTTCTACCCAACTCAAAAACATTTTATTAATAGCAGAACCACTCGGTTACAATGGCTTCTATTGTGTGCTATACAGTTATTGTAGTAGACTTTCCCATTCGCCTGTCGTTTTGAAAGACAGTGTTGACAAAATTCTGTCAATCTGTTACTTGTCATTTTCATTTTCATTTGTAAAGAGGACTGGGTAGCTTTATAATTTTAATATGATAAAAAGACATTGAATAGCTTTCATTTTCTGTCACATTTTCAGTTTTAATTATAAATTTGCTGGATGAGCATATACACTACTCACAAAAAGTTAGGGATATTTGGCTTTCGGGTGAAATTTATGGAAAGAGTTCATGCTACAGTGATATTATATCATGAAAGTAGGGCATTTAAGTAGAAACATGCAATGGTGATTTCCTCATCTCAAACAGTTTATTGAAACAAAAGCCAATAGCAACAACAGTGGTGGGTATACCACAACAAAAAATGTCAGTGTCTCAATAACTTGTCATGTGCCCCTCAGCATCAATTACAGCTTGATAACGACATCCCCTGTTGTTCACAAGTTGGCTTATTGTCTGCTGAGGCATGGCATTCCACTCTTCTTGAAAGGTGGCCCTCAGGTCATAAGAGTTGTGGGGTGCAGGGTTACAAGCTTCTACACGGTGACCCAGCTGATCCCATAGGTTTTCTATGGGATTCAGGTCTGGAGAAAGTGCAGACCACTCCATTTGAGGTACCCCAGCCCCCAGCAGCCATTCCCCAATGATGTGACCTCAATGAGTTGGAGCATTGTCATTTATGAAGATGAAATAAGGCCTGTGTTGTTCATGCAGAGGCACAATGACTGGATTAATGATGTTATTCAGGTAGTATCGGCTTGTTACTGTACCATTCACAAGGTGTAGGGCAGTTCTGGATTGACTAGACACACCTGCCCAGACTAACACCCCCACCACCAAAGGCTCGTCTGGTGACAACAGTAGCTGATGCATAGCGCTCTCCTTGACATCTCCAACACCCTTGGTGGCCATCATTTCTGCTCAACGTGAATCGACTTTCATCAGAACAGCACTGAGGCCCATTGGTCCCTTGTTCAGCATAAATGCTCCCTGGCCCATGTAAGACAATGATGCCTGTGCCCAGTGGTGTGGTCAGGTACCCTTGCAGGTCATCTAGCACGCAGACCACGCTGACATAAATGGTTTCAAATGGTCTGATGTGACACTTGCGTGCCTCTCACCTCCCTTAAATGTGCCTGGAGTTGAGTGGCATTTATCATCCCATTCCACAGGGCACTGTTCACAATGAAGAGGTCATCGGCGTGGAATGTAGCCAAAGGACGTCCACTTCTATACCTTTCTGTGACCCTTCCAGTCTCTCTGTATCTCTTTTTCAACCTGCTGATGACACTCTGTGACACTTTAAGCTCAGTGGCCACTTTCCTCCGAGAACATCCTGTTTGAAGCCTCACAAAGGCGAGGCACTATTGATCAATTGTGAGGCATCGTCGTGGTCTAATGATGCCAAAAAGTGAAAAGCAGGATGAAGAGGACTGTTTAAATACAAATTCTAATTGAACCAGAAAATTTATTGGTCGATTTGTGGATCAAACATCTGTTGTGAATTTTGCCATTAAGCACCTTATTAGTTAGTTAATTCCCTTCACACCATGTTGGTGTATGGGGCGGCGCCTATCTCCGTTTCTAAGCACCTTATTAGAGAACAGCAAATTATGCAAAAAGTACTGAAACATCGAACATTTGCACATGTGCATTCATAGGGTTAGAGAAGGTCAAATTAAGTTCACCAGTAAGGGTTATAGTGTGGAGAGAGGAATAATCAGGCGGAGAGGTCCAGGGCATAACAGGCTTTATTCATCTTTCTCTCCTACATTCTCTAGAATCACGAGCATCAAAAGAGTAACAAGTCACAGGCACCTCTGCTCTTATAGCATACTACTCGGTCAGCCTTCTGTGGTGCTGCATTAACATCAAAGCCTTTGCAATTCCCATTCTCTTTGTCACTGTTTGCATCAACCCACCAACCCCTGCATCAACACACAAACCCCCATGACTATTCCCCCTGTCCTTCCATCTGAGTGTAAACATACTGAGGTGGATCCCCCCCCCCCCCCCGCCAGTACTCAGACTGAGCCTTGACTCTCATGTCCTTTGGGCCCTACGTCCATAGCAGCTGTAACGAGAGGTCTGCTGCTTCGAGGCGCTGCTGTGCCGGAGGCCGGGTGGGGTGGGGGGCTATTGGGGTGCATCCATCTGTGGGGAAACAATGGGGGGGGCATCTTTAGCATGCCATTGTGCCTGATCTGATGAGTCATTTACCTGTGGAGTTCTCAGTGGGGGTCGTCCGCGCCGAGAAGCTCGGGCCAACACCACCTGCTCGTCTGCTAAAACGAATATGGGCTTAAGCCTGTTTATACAGACTGTTTCCCTGCATCCCCCCAAGTCTAACACAAAATGTTTCTCCCCTGGTTCCAGCACTCTGAACGGGCAATCGTAGGGTGGGCGCAAGGGGGTCCAGTGGGCATCGTGCCTGACAAATACGAACGATGTGTCCTTCAAGGCCTTTGGCACAAAAACGTGTGGAAAACAGTGGTGGACCGGACCGGGTACCGTCCCTGCCACTGCACTATGCGGTGAAAGTGGGGATGAATCAGTGTTTGGCGCGGGGCTGTCCGGAAAAAATTCCCCTGGAAGCCGCTGGGAAAAAAACCAGCTCTGCTGGAGAGGCTGCCAAATCCTCCTTAGGTGCTGAGCGCAACCCTAATAGAACCCACGGCAACCGGTCTACCCAATTTGCATCCGTAAGCGAAGCCCTGAGCGTTGCTTTAAGCGATCTATGGAAATGCTTGCATAACCCATTGGCCTGGGGGTTGTACGTGGTTATGCGATGAATTGTGATGACCAGGCTCTGAGCCATGGTGGACCAGAGGTTAGAAACAAACTGCGGACCCCGATCTGATGTGATAGCCGAAGGGGTGCCAAAACGTGCCACCCATGTCGTCAAAATAGTGCGTGCAACTCCTGCGGACGCGGTGGAAGCTAGCGGGACTGCTTCGGGGCAGTGTGTGGTGTGGTCCACCACTGTCAGGAGGTGCGTGAACCCCTGCGATGGCGGGAGGGGGCCCACGAGGTCCACGTGAACATGGTTGAACCGCTTAGCCGGGATATGGAACGGCTCCAAGGGGGCCTTTGTGTGCCTGTGCACTTTGGCTCGTTGGCACGCTACGCAGGCTGCCGCCCACTGTTTCACCTGTTTTCACAGGCTCGGCCAGATGAACTTCGCTCCCACCATTTTGAGTGATGCGCGCACTCCTGGGTGCGCCAGGAAGTGAACCGACTCAAAAACGCGGCGACGCCAAGCACGTGGGACCACCGGGCATGGGCAGTCCGTGGAGATGTCACAGATTGGGGGGGGGGGGGGGTCCCCGTCCTGCAGTAATCTGCTTTCAAGCCTTAACCCTGTTGGTCTAGACTGGAGCGTGCAAACGTCCGCATCGCCAATCTGCTTAGCGGCTACGGCTGTGTAATCTATCCCCACATAGACTGGGGCCACTAATGCGCTCGAGAGGCAGTCTGCCACCACGTTGAGTTTACCGGCCACGTGCTGAATGTCGGTTGTAAACTCCGAGATCGTGGCTGGCTGTCTCTGCTGCTGGCCTGACCATGGTTCCAAAACCTTGGCCATTGCGTACGTTAGCGGCTTGTGGTCCACAAACACAGTGAAGGTGCGCCCTTCCAGCCACAGCTGGAAGTGGCATATGGCCAGGTGGAGAGCCAGTAACTCTCTGTCGAACGCGCTGTATTTACGCTCACTGTCGTGCAAAGACCTGCTAAAAAAGACGAGCGGCTGCCAAGAACCGGCGACGTGCTGCTTCATGACGGCCCCTATGGCCAAATCCGATGTGTTGGTAGCGAGCGCTATCTGAGCCGCCGGGTCTGGGTACACCAGCAGTGCGGTGTTCGCCAGGGCTGTTTTAACTTCGGAAAATGCCTGCTCTCGCTCAGGAGTCCAGTTGACTCTGTCTGCTGGTTTCCGTTTCTTAAGTGCGGCGTACAATGGCTGCATGAGCTGGGCTGTGCGGGGGAGGAAACGGTTATAAAAGTTAACCATCCCCAAAAAATCTTGCAGCGCCCTGATCGTCTGAGGCTGGGGAAAATCTGCCACCGCATGCACTTTGTCCGGTAAGGGTATTGCGCCCTACTGTGAGATGCGGTGGCCCAAAAATTCGATTCCCATCACCCCGAACTGGCACTTTGCCGGGTTGATTATTAATCCGTGCTCCTCCAACCTCTGGAAAACTGACCTGAGGTGGGCTACGTGTTCGTCCTCGGAGGCGCTGGCCACCAGGATGTCGTCCAGATAGACGAACACAAACGGCAGACCGCACAACACCGCATCCATCATGCGTTGGAATGTGTGCGCCGTGCCTTTTAACCCGAAAGGCATGCATAAAAACTCAAAAAGACCAAACGGGGTTATTACTGCCATTTTAGGTATGTCCTCAGCGCACACTGGGACCTGGTGGTAACTGCGGACCAGGTCTATCTTGGAAAAAATGCGTGCCACGGTGAGGTGAACGGAAAAATCCTGAATATGGGGGATCGGGTAGCAGTCGTGCGCTGTGGCGTTGTTCAATCTGCGGAAATCTCCACACGGTCGCCACAATCCCTCGGCTTTAGGAACCATATGTAGCGGGGATGCCCATGAGCTGTTTGAGCGTCTGATGATGCCCAACTTTTCCAAGTTGGCAAACTCCTCGCGCGCTATGGCCAGTTTAGTTGCGTCCAGACAGCGAGGACGTGCGAAAACAGGCGGCCCCGTGGTGGTAATGAAGTGCTCCACCCCGTGTTTCGTGACGGTCATCGAAAAGGTCGGGAGCATGAGTGCTGGGAACTGGGTGAGTAGTGTGTGGAACTTACCCCCTGGAGCTGTGACGTTGGCTAGCGTTGTGGGCCCGGCTCCTCTCGCTGTACAGGGGAGAGAATCAAAAGACATTGCGTTAATCAGGCATCTGTTAGCCACATCGACTAGTAGACCGTGTGCACACAAAAAATCAGCGCCCAAAATGGGGAAACTGCATGCCGCTATGACAAATGTCCATTGGTATGTACGGACGTGCAAGGATACAGTCAGTGTCCTCTCACCAAAACTCTTAATGTCTGAGCCGTTTGCGGCCGTCAGTTCGGGGCCGCTAGTTCCTGCCAGCCAGTCAGTGTAGGACAGCAGGATGAGACTCTTTTTGGAGCCAGAGTCCACGAGGAACTGTCTCCCCGAGCGTGAGTCTGTCACATAGAGCAGCTTGCTTGCCTCACCGGCGGTCGCAGCTGCTACCGACTGCAGGCCCTGGTGTTTCCCGAGCGCTTGAATTGGCATGGTGGCACGCATCGGCGTGCGTCCTCTCCAAAACGGCAGTGGTAGAAGCAGGGTGTGTCTCTCCGGTGCTTCTTGGCTTCCGCTGCAGCCACCGTCATTGGCTCCTTGCCCCCGCTGGCTGTCTCGCTGGGTTCCGATGCCGCTGCGTTCACTGCGAGGGCTCTGGTGGTGAGGATAAGCCGATCTGCCTCTTGCGCTAGTGCTCAGTAGTTGCATGTGGCCAGCAGTGGCGAATTGGCAAGGACCACCCTGGCTGCCGTCGGGAGGTTCCGGAGGAAAAGGTGGGCAAAGAGGAAATAGCCGTCATCTGTGCCCATCAACGCCAACATCTTCTCCATTAACTCGATCGTCGACCCATCTCCCAACTCGCCTTTCCGCTCTCTCGCAGTCTGAGAGCGTATAGCGCCGAGTCAGCGCGGTCTTGAGAGCCTCCTATTTGTCGTGGGCTGGGGGCCATTGGAGCAGACTCGCCACCTGCTGAGTTGTGTGTGCATCCAGTGCTGCAACCACGTAGTAGTATCTGGCGTCATCCGCCGTTATCTCCTGGAGCGCGAACTGGGCCTTGGTGTGAAGGAACCAAGACTTCGGGTTGTGTAGCCAAAAGTCAGGGAATTTGACCGAAACGGCACATGCATTGCTGACACCTCCCGTCCGGGTCGTCTCCGGGGCGTTTGCCTTGAGTTCCATTGTGCGTCAAGGGTCACCAGTGTGGAGACAGGAATAATCAGGCGGAGAGGTCCAGAGCATAACAGGCTTTATTCATCTCTCTCTCCTACATTCTCTAGAACCACGAGCATCAAAAGAGTAACAAGTCACAGGCACCTCTGCTCTTATAGCATACCACTTGGTCAGCCTTCTGTGGTGCTGCATTAACATCAAAGGCTTTGCAATTCCCATTTTCTTTGTCACTGTTTGCATCAATCCACCAACCCCCGCATCAACACACAAACCCCCAAGACGATTCCCTTTGTCCTTCCATCTGAGTGTAAACATACTGAGGTGGATTCCCACAATAGTGCATTTTAGCTGCATCCTGAAATTAAACCCGAAAGCAAAATATCCCCAACTTTTTTGTGAGTAGTGTATGTTATCCAGTAGTGCTGTGAAAAAGTATTTGCCCCTTCCTTATTTCTTATATTTTTTGTATATTTGTCACATTTAAATGTTTCAGATCATCAAACAAATCTTAATATTAGACAAAGATAACCCGAGTAAATACAAATGCAGTTTTTAAATGAACATTTCATTTGCAAAGGGAAAAAAAAGCTATCCCAACCTACCTGGCCTTATGTGAATTTGTTTTAATTCAGCCACATTGGAGGGCTTGAGTTTGAAGTCACAAACTGTTGGCGAGATTCTCCTTCAGAATTTTCTGGTAGAGAACAGAATTCATGGTTGCATCAATTAACCTCGCCAGCCCACGTGACAAACACGCAATGCATTCTGGGCGGGGTAGGAACAGCAATCGTAAACGGACTGCAATCACACAGCGCCTCGACATTTCTTGTGAATGAACGGAAAAAAAAATAAAATCACAAAATGGACCGTGAAGGAAAATTTAAAGGGTTTGGTGACACATGGGGAGTGCATAATGGTATAGCATCTTAGACTAGAACAAAGAGCAGAGTCTCCCTTGGAGATAACAGGGAGGTGTGAAGGATGAATGCAGTGTGATCTTTTGTGTATCAGAAACTTCTAGGAGGATGGTAAAGGATTAAGGAAGTGAGTGCAATGTAACCTTTTGTGTGTAGAAGCTTCTGAAGGATTAAGGAAGTGAATGCAATGTGATCTTTTGTGTGTAGAAGCTCCTGAAGGAATGCCACAGTATTTAAAGCAGACGGACAGACGAAAATTCAATATCGCTAATTCATATCTCAAATTGTTGTCTGAGACGAGCTAAGTCGAACCGCACATGTTTTGGTGTCAACAAATGTCGCATAAGGTGACAATGCGCTCTTGAAGTACGCTGTTGTGGAGAGCTGTCTGACCCAGCCAAGCGATCAGCGGCTAAGATGGCCACTGATTGTGTGACGTCAGCTCAGCCAAACACACGCACATGGTCGGCGGCCAGTGCTGTGTTTTGCTTCATGCAACACTTGTTTGCGTCTTAAAATCGGCGATTACGGATATTTCTCGGAATACTTGTGGATTACAAATAGATTATTTATGAAGATTAGGATTTCAGGAATTGAATTAATATGGTTTGGCGTTGTGTTGTCTATGGGTGCGATGGTATACCTGCTGTGTTTTGCTTCATGCAACACTTGATGTTTACGTTTTAAAATCGGCGATTACGGATATTTCTCGGAATTACCAAATATTTTCATGATCATAAGAACGGTTAGGGGGGAAAAACATGCTGAAGAAAGACAGTTTAACTCACCAGTTACTTATATTGGAAGTCCATCCTCCTGTGTTTTTTAGAAGCAAAGTTCTCAATTACAGAGACATACAGTGTTCCCTATTGCTTCAGCTTCTGTATTAAAGCAGACTCCAGTGAAATAGTACCCAGGTTTGCCAGTCTTTCTGGTCCACATATATTTTGCAGGTGTCACGGCTCGCCGCTCTCAGGCATCTGCCTCAGCTGCGCGCACACCTGCACCTCGTTAGCACCCTGCATGTGCAGTAGACATTTCGTTGACAGCGATTTAGAGAATAAGATGCAATTTGCAAAAAGATTGGTGATAAAGAAAACGGCTATTCCAACTATATATCCCGCGATTCCCCAGTCTGACTCTGAGACAAGTGTCAGTGACAGTGGCGTGAAAAGCCACGGAGATCTACCGATGCGATCAGCTGTCACAAAACGAGAAGTAAAGAGGGTAAGTTTTGTATTTTTAATATTCACTGCAAATGTTTACTAAACATTTTAAATGAATTCCAAGCAATGGATGATTTTCAAAATCAAATTATTTCTGGGAAATAATGCGGCGGCGGACAGGTGCCCGTGTCAGGTTTTGCAGCGTCGCGCAAACAGAGGCATGCTGGCGGGCCCAGGCCACCAGTGTTTTGCGCGTGCTTTTGTGCCTAAAACGTTGAAGAACGCGGAGTTGACAAACAGACAAACTGTCATATCCGGCTCTAGGGAGCCGGGCAATCAGAGCCAGGGGCAAGCCAGTGAGTCGTGATATTTTATTCAGGGTAAAGGGGAAGGGATGAGGAGAGCACAGATACTCATGCAGACGTACACTCACAGGTTGCACAGCGCAGAGGTAAGCAGCTCGTACCGGACGTGGGGGTAGCAAGACGTACATACTCACAGCGGGATACAAACACAGGAATGCTGCAAGAGGAGTATAAGCTGACACCAGACGAAGGGGCTTCAGCTTAGCAATGTGTTTATGTCGCAGCCCCGAGTCATCGAGGCTGCTCCTATTTATCCTCATTGGCAGCGCCCCAGCTGATGAAGACTAATTGGCCCCAGCCGTCCATAATGCTGCCAGCTGGGGGCCAGCTGAGACGCTGCTCAATGGGAAGCAGGGATGAGGGAAAACATGGGCTGAGTGCCGAGACGGCATCTCAACCCATGGTGACAGAGCCCCTCCCTCAAGGTCGGGCTCCTGAACGACCAGGAACATCCCAGCCCCCCCCCCCCCCACCTAGGGTGGGAGGAAGGGAGGCGGACCGGAGGGGAAGAAGCCAAGGGAAGGACAACACCAATGGGGCAATGTAGGGTAGCGGGAAAGAAAAACCCAAATACAATACTGACAAAACAGAATAATTAACCCAGGTACAGATGGGGAGAAGAACTGGGTCAGCACGCCGGTTACATACTACCCAGAGAGTACCAACCATGCGTGACCCAGAGCAAGGAAAAAAGAACCACCAAAAAGGTACAGGGCAAAAAATGCTGAGTACGGTTTAAATAAAGGGGAACCTATACACAGTGCTAATTTAAGTACATACACACACAGTCACCAAGAAAAGTGAGGGTGACTGGAACAAATGACAATTATAGAGCATGGTGTTACGGAAAACAAGGCACATGACTCTATAATGAACCAACAGGACAAAAAAGAAATACTGAGTGCAGGCAAAGAAAAACCCACACACACAAATATATAAATACCCAGTCACCTAAAGAAATGAAAGTGACTGGAATAAATGGATAACTGCAGAGTATGGTGTTACGGAAAACAAAACATAACTACAATACAAAAAACGAGGCTAAAAACATGGCACAAAAAGTAAAATGCTGAGCATGAGCGATGGAAAACACAGCACTATAAAAACGAATCCACCAACAGGACAACACATTACACCCGAGTGACCTTAATAACAAAAGAAAAAGTGACACCCGAGGTGAATGGCAGGCAGAGTCCAAAAATGGCCGAGATGGCTCCGGAGATCTCCCCGCCCATCGTCCAGCTGGCGAATCAGGGAAAGAGAAGTGTTCGGACGGCGAACTCTGGACCCAGATCCCAGGAATCCAGTCCACTGGCAGCCGAACCAGGCTGCCCAGAGGGAAACACAGACCAGTGGGGGGAACCAGATCACCGAACCGAAAGTTCTGTGGGTCGGGTCGTCGACCCGCATCACTCAACCACCAGGACCGTTGAGATGGGCGAAGGATCAGAGCGGATCCCGGTGGAAGAGGCTCAGGGGAGAGCCGATGACGAGGGCGGCGGGCGTCAGGCCGCAGGAAAACGGCCACCTCCTCACCGGACCTGGACAATACTGGGGAAGCACCCACGTCGGACCCCGATCGGGCCTCAGGCGAACCCACGTTGGACCCCGACTGGGTCTCGGGCGATCCCACGTTGAATACTGCACCAGAACCGACCTCCAACGTTGAACCCGGACCCTCCAGCACCACGAGGAACAGCAACTCCTTGCCGGTGACCCTGGAAGAAGGCTCAGAAGAGAAAACAGAACAGGGATCAGGATCACCGGCAGCGCCAGAACCCGGCGAGACGAGCTCAGACGCAGCGGACGGCTGCACCCGGCTCGTCTCCCCTGGAGATAGGCTGAAGTGCTCGGGGATAAAAAGAGAGAAAAGAAAGGAGAGCACTCGCCTGATCTCGGGTTCTGACGCCGTCCAGGACTGCGAAGATCCAGGATCCGTCGTCAGGAGGTCGTTGTCAGGCTCCCATCTAGCCGTGTCGGGCCCCGCAGCCAGCACGATGGTCAGCGCAGCTTGAGATCCCTCCAGCTCAGGTAACCCCGCCGACGATCCACTCGGCGTGAAGCCAGAAGAATCTCGTCCCGCCGGACCGAACCGCTCCTCCGTGGAGACCCGGGGACGCTCAGTCGTCGGCGTAGACTCCACGCAGCAGTCAGTCCCCCTCCTCCGTCCGCAATGTAGCTGCGGAACCACAGGCCCTCTCCATATCCCACCACGTTGACCCGGAGCCGGGGACCGCTCGGCGGAGAGAGACACAGAGGATGCGGGATTAGGAATACAAGTTACAGCAGGTGGGGAGAGTTCAGGGAGCTGCGAACCCTGAACTTCTCCTCCAGGGATGTGACAGAGCAAATCATTAAGCAGGTGTGAAAAAACAATGACTTGCCTGCCCCCTGGAGGTTGAGTATCGCCTGCTGTAGTGGAATCTGCTTCTTCCTCTCCCCGCCCGGCGATAACGGAGGACCCCCCGGGAATTCGTCTGAGGGTCGCTCGCGTTGTCTCCAGCAGAGAGCTCACCAGGCCGGGATTCCAGGCACACACAGCAGTCAGGAAGCGCGTCGAGGAGGAGGGGGAAACAGCCGGGGTGAGCCAGCCCGAATGTCCAGGAATGACAGCGGGGGAACGAGGCTCAGGGGACGAGGCTGTAGAGTCTCCACACTGACGAGGCGAAGGGATGACAGCTGCGTGGGAGGAACGGTCCTGACAATGACCCAGAACTGGATCCGGACGAGGTTCGTGCAGAGGTGACTCGGCGATGTGATGATGACTACTCCCAGGGGACGAAGCGAGGGGGAAACCCAGGATTCGCCGCTCCAGATCGGAGATCGAGACGAGGAAGGCGTCGAGCACGGGAAAGCTTCGTAGCCCTGAAGTCCTCACCATCAATCTCACTGCCGCCGCCACATGCCTGAAGGTGGTGACAGGAAACACAGTAGAGCTCGCGACAGCCACTCGACCCCGGACATAACTGCTGTCAGCTGCGGCTCCTTGAAGGGAATCCCGAGTGACGTGGCGCAGGTCGGGGGAAGTCCTCTGGTTGGCGCGAACTCCCGGACTGGAATGGCGGCAGGAACGGGACTCCGAAGCGGGGAAAAACGTCGCCCACTTCGACTCCCTGCCGGGATTTCCATCCACCCCGTGGAGCTTCTCTCGCTGTGTACCTGCAGCGTCTATCCTGGCACTGTCCTCTAGATGGTACAGAGAGTGAGGGTGACAGTCCAGGAGTTCCTCAGCACGGCCCGGATGCCAGCGTCTCGCGTTGGAGGCGTCGTGCAGGGTGAAGAACGTCCCGTCGACAGCCTCCGAGATGGACCTCAGCTCATCGCCCTGGCGCCGGAAGTGACTCCTGGGAAACGGCATGCTAGCAGCGCTGACACCCGGACAGAAAGGTACATTTCCACGGCGACTCACGGCCGCCGGTAGCTCTTCTGGCTGCGACATACTGTCATATCCGGCTCTAGGGAGCCGGGCAATCAGAGCCAGGGGCAAGCCAGTGAGTCGTGATATTTTATTCAGGGTAAAGGGGAAGGGATGAGGAGAGCACAGATACTCATGCAGACGTACACTCACAGGTTGCACAGCGCAGAGGTAAGCAGCTCGTACCGGACGTGGGGGTAGCAAGACGTACATACTCACAGCGGGATACAAACACAGGAATGCTGCAAGAGGAGTATAAGCTGACACCAGACGAAGGGGCTTCAGCTTAGCAATGTGTTTATGTCGCAGCCCCGAGTCATCGAGGCTGCTCCTATTTATCCTCATTGGCAGCGCCCCAGCTGATGAAGACTAATTGGCCCCAGCCGTCCATAATGCTGCCAGCTGGGGGCCAGCTGAGATGCTGCTCAATGGGAAGCAGGGATGAGGGAAAACATGGGCTGAGTGCCGAGATGGCATCTCAACCCATGGTGACACAAACAAACCCCGGCAAAAACATAACCTCCTCCTGGCCTTTTCGGCCTGGCGGAGGTAATTACCAATGACAGTTCAGCTTTCAATTTTTAGGGAAGCAACATATTTGCTAAGAAAATTAAATATAAGCCTAAGATTGTAAGAGAAATGTGCTTTTAAAAATGGAACCCCAATTTTCTACCATAAAATGGTGCCCATTATAACTGTGAAATGTTATTTATTGGAATATAATAATTGCTATATCTGGAAACTAGTTATTTTCTTAATCTGTAGTGATACTCCATTGATTTTTGTATTTCTTTGTATATTTCTGCTGTGTTTTAAAACATTCGTACAAAGGTGGTATAGTATGTAATATTTCTTTTCAAATTGAGAAGAATTTAGTGTGTTCAAATTATTCAAATGTATATGACATGCGACTTTGATGAATGCTGAACTATGAGAATTATAACATTGACATGAACATTAATAAACTCAATATATGATTTTACAAAACTTTATTTACATATCATTGTTCACAAATCTAATCTTGGTAGGCAAAATCCCCTGTAGTGATCAGATGGGAATGTTTCTCTGATGAGGCTCACTGCACAGGCAGGCAACATAACCCTCACTTCTTTCCCACAAATAAGGCTGAATACCCCCTCAGCACCACCCAAAACTACTTCATCATCCGATTCTTCATTTTCAATGTCATCATTTATATTGAGGTTGTCAAACTCGAGAAAATAATCGCTGTCTGAATCACTTTGCTCTCGTTCTGCCATTTACTATGTATTGCTGTTGTGACGTCACCAATGCCCGCACCTATCGAGAGATGGCGGTACTGCAGCCTCACTAACTGAAGGCTGAGCTATGAGCAAATAAGGTCATTTATGGAAGCTGGTGACACATATTAAATCGCGGGAATAGACAGAATAGAATATTTTCATACAATCTGTTGATTGGTTCAATAAAAAAATGTCACTGTCCGTCTGCTTTAAGAGAAGAGTCCTGTCTGAGATGTCCTCTTTCTGACTATGCTTCTGTGTGAGATGTGTAATAAACTGTCTGAGTCAACTAGCCTCGTTATTTACACACTCCACAAGGGGCCATACTCCGCCAAATTGAATGGGACTGCAAAGGCACGCTATTTGGCGAAGCTTGAAGGGGTTAATGGACTAGATCCCTATCAACATATCACATGGAGTTTGGATGTAAACATTCTGCCAAACTTCGACTATGCCTTCATTTATAATTATATGACTGTAAGCATAAGTCCATACACACATGAAGTTTTTAGTAACTTTAGGTCTTTGAAGCAAGAAAAAGTGCAGTTCACAGACGGATGGGTGCATGACTTGTAGATGTACAAGGTAGACTTGAAGACAGTTGTGCTCACAAAGGTGTTTTTTTTTAATTTCTTGTATTGATTACAAGTATTTATTTACTAAATAAAATAAGTGCATGCCATAAATTGAATTATGCACCCAATATACATGTGAAAGTGTGCTTATTGTAGGGAGCTTGAAATGAAGAAGCGATATGATTTTATAAACCAAAGTTTAATATGACTAACTAACTAACTAACTAACCTGCACTTATATAGCGCTTTTCTAGACTGCATTATTTTAATTGCCTTTTTGTAATTAAAGTTTTTATTGACTTTATACAAGATGGTACTACACATACTGATCTTCCAAGTATCACATCAGTCTCCAAAAAGGATAAATAGGGTGAAAAAAAAATATATGTATACATATACTGGATTGCAAAGCAAGGATATCAGTGAGGGAAGGCAATAACCCCCCCCCCCCAGAAAAAAAAAAAAACAGAGAAAGACAGGCCTTCATTAACATTACCTATTTTTAACTATTTTACATAATTGCCTTTAATCCTAGATCAAGTTTGTTTTGGCCTATAATACATCATAACTATAAAATATATCTTATACGTAACTCAGTACTGTTTACTTTTTGAATAGATATTTTGTGGCTAATATAGTTATTAAACTGGCGATCAAGTTGTGTCAGCTGATCAATTTTTTCTATGACCACACCTCAGACTGCTGCAGAAGCAGGTACAGTCTCTCCATGATTTTCACAGAGCAGAGTAATTTGTTGTACAGGAAATGAACGTTTCTACAGAAATTCTTAAGCTTGGTGAAGCTGTGCAGTCATTAGTGCCAGGCTGATGACAGTGAGAGGCGATGCTGAGCCAGAACGACCATTTGAAGAGGTAATTTCTCAACAACAGAGCTATCTGAAACACACACACACAGCATACATATTTTAGTACCTAACTTGCAGACATTACAGTGTAGCACGACGTACTTACAGCAAACTAGCATTAGCAACCATTAGCTTACCTAGTTTGTATCCTCACGTCTTCGGCTCTCCCAGAAGCTGCAGAACTATTCCAGAGTGTTTAGTCTCGCTGCCCGTACCCTTATCTGGCGATGCTTTTTGGTATTTACGGCGAAAAAAGCCACAAACCGAGGAGTCGCCTTGTAGAGCAGCCATGTTATGTTTGTTTGGGTCGCGCGCTTCACGTCACGAGAGTGAAGCGCCGCCTTGCTGTTAAGAAATCCCACCCAGCCGCGGCCAGGCTGCAGTGCTGTTGAAAAGCAATCGAGGGACCATGGAGCGGCGCCGACCCGAGTCGTGTTCTCGGGCCAAGGCTGACCGGGGCCCATGGAAAAGTGCCTTAAGAGGCCGAGCACAGTCAGACCTTCATACTTGTGCCCTTCAGAGGTAAAGTGGGCTATCCCACAAAACCATTATTTTGAGAAAATGAGCTCTAAAGTTTATGTGATTTAAATATATTTTCATATTTAAGTCACACCTTGAAGGTAATTATAGGGGGTAACTTTTTAATGATATAGGCACACTGATTTTTTGAGAATATTTCAACTTTAGAGCTCATTTTCTCAAAATAATGGTTTTGTGGGATAGCCCACTTTACCTCTGAAGGGCACACTTATACCCACACTCAACAAAAGACATTGCATATCAAAGCTGACATCCCGCATTAACATAATCCCCCCTCCATTGTCCTCCGTCTCCTCCACCTGACCCTGGGTGGTCAGGGAGATCGATCCGGTCTCCACCGCTGCGACTCCATCTGCTCTTTGATCCTCGCTGGCGGTTGAGACCTCTTGTCCTGTTCTGAGGCGTGAGGTCATTCCACATATGTAATCACTAAACATTCTAATATGTCTATACATATGAAGGTATGGAATATATGATTAATATAAGCCACAGCACCCCCCCCAAACGACTAAGAAAAGGACAATCAAATTAAGTTTACAGTTTAAGATAATCTCTATGACATATTATACTGTTAAACCTCTTGACAGGGAAAACAAGGAAAAATCTTTCCAGCAGTCATGCTCCTGTAGAGAATTCAGTGGTAACCACAACAGTATAGTAATATCACAAATCAGCCTTAAAACTGTCACGGCACAATCTGATAACATAGTTAACAACTCTTGGTCAATTTGCATCAGTCCCTGTGCCTTTCTGGGTTTTAATCTTCTCCCGTATCTGCTGTAGGTCCGCTTTGGCGTCCTGGTGGGACCCTCCTGTAAGGAATCTGCAGCTTGGGGAGGAGAGTGGTTATTTGTTCCCTGCAGGGGGGCTGAGTTTTTTTTCTTGGGGGGTCTACCCCGCCGAGGTGCTCTCGCCACCCGTGCAGGTTCGTCTCTCAACAAGAAGGCAGGTTTAAGTCTGTCAGTGCTGACTGTTTCTTTTCTGTCCCCTAAATCAAGCACAAAATGCTTATCACCAGGTTCCAGCACTCTGAATGGTCCGTCGTATGGTGGACGGAGGGTTGACTTTAAAGCTTTGTGTCTAACAAAAACGAACTCGGCGTTTTTTAAAGCTTGGGGGACAAAAACCCGTGGAAAAGAGTGATGTGCCGGTCCGGGGAGAGTGTCCGGTCCGGTGCTGCCTAAAGGCCTCAGGGCTGGAAGATGCCCAGGCTCTGGATTCTCTGGTAAAAACTCACCTGGGAGTCTGAGAGGTTGTGCAAAAACTAATTCTGCTGGGGAGGCGTCTAGATCCTCTTTAGGCGCAGAACGCAACCCCAATAAAACCCAGGGAAGTTTATTCACCCAATCTGTATCCGTTAGTGAGGCCCTGAGGGCGGCCTTTAAAGATCTGTGAAAACACTCGCATAACCCATTAGCCTGAGGGTGATATGCGGTTGTGCGGTGAATTGTCGCCCCTAAGCTGCTGGCCATGGCTAACCAAAGCTCTGAGACAAATTGAGGCCCCCTATCAGACGTGATGTCCGATGGGACGCCGAAACGTGCCACCCAGTTTGTTAAAAAAACACGAGCGACTTCCGCAGCTGTGGTTGACGCCAAAGGGACCGCCTCAGGCCAGCGCCTCAGGCCAGCGCGTAGTACGGTCTATCATTGTTAACAGGTGTGTGAAACCCTGAGACGAAGGTAGTGGTCCCACGAGGTCGACATGAACGTGGTCAAACCTTCTGGCTGGGATTCGAAAAGGCTCTAGAGGAGCTTTTGTGTGTTTGTGTATTTTGGCGCGCTGACAAGACATGCAAGTTTTTGCCCATTCCTTTACATTTTTGCGCAGGCCCGGCCAAACAAACTTTTCCGCAACCATCTTAACCGAGGCGCGCACCCCTGGGTGCGTGAGGGAGTGAACCGAGTCGAAAATGCGGCGGCGCCATGCAGCTGGGACTACCGGGCGAGGTCGGCTGGTTGAAACGTCGCAGATTAGAGGGGTACACCGTCACGTAAACCCCTTTCCTCCAGTCTTAACCCTGTTGGTCCAGACAGGAGCGTGCGCACGTCCGCGTCACTGCTTTGTTCCTCTGCCATGGCTGCGTAATCTATCCCTACGTGAATTGGGGCCGCGTCCGCGTTGGCGAAGAGTTCTGCGGCTGAGGTAGTATAATCTGTCTCCTCGTGCTCTGGCGATGTCACAGCGCGAGAGAGGCAGTCTGCTACCACGTTAAGTTTGCCTGCCACATGTCGAATGTCTGTGGTGAACTCTGAAATTGCAGCTAGCTGTCTTTGTTGCCTGCCTGACCATGGTTCTGAAATTTTAGCCATCACAAAAGTGAGCGGTTTGTGGTCTACAAAAGCCGTGAAACGCCGCCCTTCTAACCAGAACTGGAAGTGGTGGATGGATAAATGAAGCGCTAGCAGCTCCCTGTCAAAAGTGTTGTATTTACGCTCGGTTTGGTTTAAAGATTTGCTAAAAATTGCTAAAGGTTGCCAGGTTCCGCCAACATGTTGTTCCACGACTGCCCCTATGGCCAGGTCTGAAGCGTCTGTGGTTATCGCTATGCGGGCCGAGGGATCGGGGTGAACCAACAATGTGGCATTCGCTAGAGCACTTTTTACTTCCGTGAAGGCGCGTTCGCGCTCCGGGGTCCATTCGACCGCGTTGGAAGGCTTTTGTTTTCTGAGCGCGGCATACAGGGGCTGCATGAGTTGAGCTGCGCGGGGGAGGAAACGGTTGTAAAAATTCACCATTCCCAAAAATTCTTGCAGCGATTTGACCGTTTGTGGTCGTGGAAAATTTTTTACCGCGCGGACTTTGTCTGGCAATGGGACTGCCCCCTTCGGTGAAACTCTGTGTCCCAAAAAATCAATTTGTGACACGCCGAATTTGCATTTGGCTGGGTTGATTATTAACCTGTGCTCTTCTAGTCTCTGAAAAACTGTAGTGAGGTGTTGTTCGTGCTCTTCCTCTGACGGGCTGGCTACCAGCACATCGTCGAGGTAGACGAACACGAAGGGGAGGTCGCGTAATACCGCGTCCATCATACGCTGAAAGGTTTGAGCAGCGCCTTTGAGGCCGAATGGCATCCGCAAAAATTCAAAAAGACCGAAAGGGGTTATTACAGCTGTTTTAGGAATGTCTTCCGCTCGAATGGGGACTTGGTGATAGCCGCAGACCAGGTCTATTTTAGAAAAAATGCGCGCACCCGCCAGATGTAGTGAAAAATCTTGGATGTGAGGAATTGGGTAGCGGTCATGCGCTGTCGCATTGTTTAATCTGCGGTAATCGCCGCAAGGTCTCCAAGAACCGTCGGTTTTCGGGACCATGTGGAGTGGCGATGCCCAGGGGCTTTTCGAGTGTCTAATAATGTCTAATTTTTCCAGGGTGGTAAACTCGTCCCGTGCTATGACGAGCTTGGTCGCGTCTTAGCGCCGAGCTTTGGCAAACACGGGTGGGCCTGCTGTGAGGATGAAGTGTTCAATCCCGTGTTTCGCTACTGTTGCTGAAAATTTGGGAACTGTGAGTGCTGGAAATTGGGTGAGGAGTTGGTCAAACTTACCTCCTGCTGTTGTGACACTGGCCTGCACGGGTGGTGGAGAAACTCGAGCTGAGCAGGGGATAGAAGAAAATGACAGCGCATTAACCAAGCGCCTATTTGCTAGATCGACTAACAACCCATGTGCACACAAAAAAATCAGCGCCCAACAAATTAAAACTCACCGCCGCTACAATAAATGTCCATCTATAGTTGCGGCCGTGAATGCAAAGAGGCAGGTTCCTTTCACCGAAAGTGTCGATGATCGAGCTGTTGGCTGCCATCGCTCCATTTCCCCGGGGACCCATGGCCCGGTCTGCGTGGGAAGGGGTGATAAAGCTCAGCTGAGCTCCGGTGTCGATAAGGAACTGTCTCCCGGTGTGTCTGTCAGTCACATAAAGCAGCTTATTCGTCTCGCCGAGAGCCGTAGCTGCCAACGTTTTCCGGGCTTTGGCGTTTCCCGAGTTTTTGAAATTGCAGGGGGGCACGCATTTGTACGCCCTCTCGGCGAAACGCTGATGAAAATAGCAGAGGTCGTTCTGCCTGCTGCGCCTTGGTCGTGTTGCTGCCATGGTGGGCAGGCTCTGCTCTGTTGTCTGCGGTTCTTCGCTGCTCTGGGCTTCCGCGCTGAGATCTGCAGATGCCGCTGTGGCCGTAGATCGCCAGAATCCTCTCTGCTCTCTCCTCGGCTGAGGGGACGAAGTTCTCAATGATGGTCGCCTTTAGTTCTCTGTATTTGTCGTGGGCGGGCGGTTGTCGAATTATGCTCCACGCGCATCTTGACGTGGCGGCGTCGAGTTTGGCGACGATGTAGTAAAATTTCGTCTCGTCCGCCGTTATGCCCGCCAGTGCAAACTGAGCCTCAGCTTGCTGGAACCATGAGCTCGGGTCGTTTTGCCAGAATTCTGGCAGCTTGACGGTGACGGCGGTTGTGTGGGCCGCCCCTGATGTGTCCGCCGGGTGAGAGCGCCTTTCTTCTGCTCTCACGGCGGAGCTGGGGATGGTGCTCGGTTGAGCCCTCTCTCTTTTCCAAGATGGCGCCCACAGTGGTCGCCATGGTGCTTCGCTGTGCCCTTTGTTTGTTTTTGTTTGTCAATTGTGTGTCTGCTTGCTCTTATACCCGTGAAGAACTTCTAAATATCAGGACTTTCACTCCCACGGACCTACTCCCAATTTTTTTAGCTCCTGCCGCCGATCTGGTTCATTGCTTGGCTCGAAAAGTGAGACGGCGAAAGAGAGGAAGACGAGCGGGCGCTCTCGTCCGGCTTCGCAGGAGAGGCACGCGCACGGCGTTGCCTGGCATATTTCTGTCCAATACCAACTCTCTCTCTAACAAGGTAGATGAACTGAGACTGCTGATGCGCTTTAAGGACCTCTCTTCCTCGGCTGCCCTCTGTTTCACCGAGACCTGGCTCAGGGAAAACACACCGGACAGCGCGCTGCGCCTCGAGGGATTTCAGCTGTTTCGTGCTGATCGTGACACAGAGCTCTCCGGCAAGACCACAGGAGGCGGAGTCTGCTTTTACATCAACAGCAGCTGGTGCTCTGATGTAACGGTAATTTCCAAACACTGTTCTCCCGCCCTGGAATTTCTTTTTATTAAGTGCAAGCCATTTTATTCCCCGCGGGAGTTTGCCTCATTCATCCTCGCCGCTGTGTACGTCCCTCCCGACGCGGACACGCGCGAAGCTCAGCGCGTGCTCGCGGATCACATCCAACACACGGAGCGGATTTTTCCAGACTCTCTGGTTATTGTGGTTGGCGATTTTAACCAGAGCAATCTGAGCCACGATCTTAATCATAATCCCCCCTCCATTGTCCTCCGTCTCCTCCACCTGACCCTGGGTGGTCAGGGAGATCGATCCGGTCTCCACCGCTGCGACTCCGTCTGCTCTTTGATCCTCGCTGGCGGTTGAGACCTCTTGTCCTGTTCTGAGGCGTGAGGTCATTCCACATATGTAATCACTAAACATTCTAATATATCTATACATATGAAGGTATGGAATATATGATTAATATAAGCCACACTTATAATATTTTATAATCAACCCCTCCTTTCCTGAAGTTGGTGCAACCCCTGATGCACTTGTGTCCTGCACCTGTTGTGAAAAAGGCTGTGTGGAAATAAAATCCCCCTATAAGCACCACAACAACATCCTGCAGGCCTGTGCAGACAAGGATTTTTACCCGGAACTCTCTGATGGGAGACTAGAACTCAAGCAGTCACAAGTACTACAAGCAGGTACAAATGCAAATTTTTGTGACAGGCTCACATTTCTGTGACTTTGTTGTGTGGACCACAAAAAGTTGTGTTGTTGTACGCGTCACACCAGATTCTGATCTGTGGGAGCAAACACTTTTACCAGTGGCCCAGAACTTTTTTTTATAAAGTTTTCCTACCTGAGCTTGTTGCCCATCACTTTACTGACTCTGACCCCACAAGAGGAAAGCTGCAGCTGAAAAACCCACCCAGAAGCCCAAAAGACGACGTCTAACTGCATTACAGCCAGGTCCCACACACAATCCCAGAAGACAGGCACAGAACACAGCAGAAGTGTGGTGGACTTGCAGGCAGCCAGAAGAGCTGGATGACATGGTTGCCTGTGAGAACCAAAACTGTGAAATTCAGTGGTTCCATTTAGGATGTGCGGGACACTGAAGCACCAACCCCACAGCAGCCGTGGTTTTGCAATGTGCACATTAGAGTAGTGCTGTAACATGGGACAGTTATGCGCTATAACATTGTGTGAACAATGATACATGTCGATCATGCATGTCAATTTATATTCTTGTATTGTGTCATGGTTATGGTTACAGTTTTGTATCTTTGAAATAAAAAAGCTGGAGTTTGTAAGCCATCGTGTACTTTATTCCAAAAATTGTTACAAAGCAAGCAAGTGTATTTATATAGCACATTTCCTACACAAGGGCAACTCAGTGTGATTTACATATATAAAGAGAGGAAAGAAAGCAAAATGTTTGAGCAATAAGAAAAATTGAAGTGCTGCTTTAACTGCTTCAATATTATTGACACAGTTAAAGGCATGATGTCAAAATGGCTAAACCACACCAAAAACATGTCATGGCCTACATTCTAAAACTAAAAAGTTCAAAGCAGTCAATAAAAACTGTGACCTTATTGCCAAACATTTCAACGTACTGATGTGGCATGCTAGCCTGCAAACTATGTCTCTTTGGCCAGTACACCAAAGGGCTGAGGTGTGCATGGAGTACATTTATGGTGTTGCAGAACAGGATGGATGCGGTTTGTCTGTTTATGTCAAAAAGGTGTCCGCCGCATCCGCGGAGAGAGACCTTAGACTTTCTGCTGCACATCCACCAACCACAATGCTCCGCACTGTGTGTCTATATAAATATATATATATATATATATATATATATATATATATATATATACAGTGGGGTAAAAAAGTATTTAGTCAGCCACCAATTGTGCAAGTTCTCCCACTTAAAAGATGAGAAAGGTCTCCAATTTTCATCATAGGTATACCTCAACTATGAGAGACAAAATGAGAAAAAAAAAATCCAGAAAATCACACTGAAGGATTTTTAATGAATTAATTGGAAAATTCCTCTGTAAAATAAGTATTTGGTCAATCCCAAAAGTTCATCTCAATACTTTGTTATATACCCTTTGTTGGCAAAGACAGAGGTCAAATGTTTTCTGTAAGTCTTCAAAAGGTTTTCACACACTGTTGCTGGTATTTTGGCCCATTCCTCCATGCACATCTCCTCTAGAGCAGTGATGTTTTGGGGCTGTCGCTGGGCAACACAGACTTTCAACTCCCTCCAAAGATTTTCTATGGGGTTGAGATCTGGAGACTGGCTAGGCCACTCCAGGACCTTGAAATGCTTCTTACGAAGCCACTCCTTCATTGCCCGGGCGGTGTGTTTGGGATCATTGTCATGCTGAAAGACCCAGCCACGTTTCATCTTCAATGCCCATGCTGGTGGAAGGAGGTTTTCACTCAAAATCTCACGATACATGGCCCCATTCATTCTCTCCTTTACACGGCTCAGTCGTCCTGGTCCCTGTGCAGAAAAACAGCCCCGAAGTATGATGTTTCTACCCCAATGCTTCACAGTAGGTATGGTGTTCTTTCTCCTTCAAACACGACAAGTTGAGTTTTTACCAAAAAGTTCTATTTTGGTTTCATCTGACCATATGACATTCTCCCAATCCTCTTCTGGATCATCCAAATGCTCTCTAGCAAACTTCAGATGGGCCTGGACATGTACTGGCTTAAGCAGGGGGACACATCTGGCACTGCAGGATTTGAGTCCCTGGCGACGTAGTGTGTTTCTGATGTAGCCTTTGTTACTTTGGTCCCAGCTCTCTGCAGGTCATTCACTAGGTCCCCCCATGTGGTTCTGGGATTTTTGCTCACCGTTCTCATGATAATTTTGACCCCACGGGGTGAGATCTTGCGTGGAGCCCCAGATCGAGGGAGATTATCAGTGGTTTTGTATGTCTTCCATTTTCTAATAATTGCTCCCACAGTTGATTTCTTCGCACCAAGCTGCTTACCTATTGCAGATTCAGTCTTCCCGGCCTGGTGCAGGTCTACAATTTTGTTTCTGGTGTCCTTTGATAGCTCTTTGGTCTTGGCCATAGTGAAGTTTGGAGTCTGACTGTTTGAGGTTGTGAACAGGTGTCTTTTATACTGATAACGAGTTCAAACAGGTGCCATTAATACAGGTAATGAGTGGAGGACAGAGGAGCCTCTTAAAGAAGAAGTTACAGGTCTGTGAGAGCCAGAAATCTTGTTTGTTTGTAGGTGACCAAATACTTATTTTCCACCATAATTTGCAAATAAATTCTTTAAAAATCCTTCAATGTGATTTTCTGGATTTTTTTCTCATTTTGTCTCTCATAGTTGAGGTTTACCTATGATGAAAATTGGAGACCTCTCTCATTTTTTAAGTGGGAGAACTTGCACAATTGGTGGCTGACTAAATACTTTTTTGCCCCACTGTATATATATATATATATATATATATATATATATATATATATATATATATATATATATATATGTACATATGTATACTAGCTGCACATATGTATACTAGCTGCTCTTGTTTTTTTCTTGCCTTCTGATTGTTGCTCTGATTGTTGCTATCCCTGTGCTGTTGCAATCCTGGAATTTCCCCATTGTGGGACTAATAAAGGCTTATCTTATCTTATATGTTCAAGAGGCAAATTAATCCGCAAATGCATCATAGTTAAAAGGAGAATTTGAAATTGGGAAATTTTTCTGTCTTTGGTAGTGTCAGGAATTTTATCTGCAAAATGGCTCAAGCACAGTAATATTCAATAGCATTAGACTGAAGAAATCATCAGACCTGACACAGTGATGCCGTTTCTGTTTTTTATATGTCTTTTGCAAAAGAGAGCAATCAAATCACATACCTGCTACAGAGTGAGCTTTGAATGCTGGGGAAAACAGCCCAGTACAATAACTTTTATAGGCAAAGATAAGACAGTGACATCTTCCCGAACATTCTTTTTCTCTCCCAGACAGTCCTTGGGAGGATGATAAGAAACATCACGTACAGTTTGTACCAGTTTGAGCTGGCTCAACTCTCAACAGGGGAAGGACACCTCCATACAAGGTCTCACAAAGTACACAGAGTTCTCATAACAGAGTAGAATTAAGACACACGGGATGTACAAAAAACAGATCTTGATACAGCATAAAAACTTGCATACTCTTATCACACCTTATATGAACAAACAGATGAATGGTGCAGTTTAGTCACTAACAGTGATTATAAGAAAAGACACAAATTGTTTTTATGATTAATCAGAGAAAAAACATCATATAAAAACATCAACCCTCATTTCATGAGTCATTAATAAAATGATAACTATTTACATAAAATTTTCCCAACATTTCCCTCCTGTTTATTATTTTATTAATCTTTTATTCCCATGCAGAGTTCAACACAATGTATCTTCACAACGATTTTCTACATTGGCATCATAAAGCATCAATTCCAAATTTATACAGGAGTATATTCATCACCTTTGGTTGAGTCATGCACTGCATCATCTTCTTGGGAGAGGGGAGTGTATTGTTCATTTCGAATATAGCTCAAAAAGGATTGTTGTGACATGAATGTGTGTTGTGTTAGGGCTCTGGAAATCATTGACCTTATACGTGGAACCACACACCTAAACAGAACACAAAATAGTACCAATATCACAATTAGGGGGGTCAACCATTTTAACAAAATTTGCCACCAGGCTCCACTCTGAAACCAATCTAAGAGGGACCATCCTTTCTCCTCATCTAGGGCTTGTTGCTGATGTAACAGGTCATTTAAGTGACTTATAACATGACTTACATTAGTTGAATAATCAGGGACGTATGTGCAGCACTCCTGACCTATAATGTGACATACCCCACCTTGGGAGGCAAGTGTATAATCTAAAGCCATCCTATTTTGTAACAGCATTAGGCGAGATAGTCGCTGTTCCTCATTCAAAGCTGACAACCCTTGATCCATCAACATGGTCAGGTTCTCCATAGTAAAGGCAAGAATATTAATGTGCCTTAAAGCTAGACTCACTCCATAAGAGGGCAAGAAAATTCCTCCAATTATTTTAGCTTCCGATACTCTTTGCTTATCTTCAGTGCTCTCTCTCTTCTGAACATGTATCTCATATGATTCTGAGTTATGGTAGGTAAGATTTGATCTTATGCTGACATGGGGAAGTAATGCAGCCATATGGCAGGTTCCACACCAATCAGAGGGTAATATGGCATAAACATTAGGGCCACATACCCAGACGTGGTTTTCCAAACAACCATAACCATCATCATTAGGCCAAAATAGGTCAGGATTGTCAGTTCTGCAAGTATGGGGGTGCAACTATGGGAGGTGCAAGTATGGGGGTTTCCCCCTATAGCTCAAAGTGCAATGAGGTGTTATGAAAATAAAGTTGAATTGAATTCATTTATTTATTCATTTATTGATAATTTTATGCATTATCTATTTTTCTGAGGGTTACTAATTATTTGCTAATTAATTTCTTTGATACCCCCTGCTTTGATACATGAAGATGCACATGCAGCAAAGTTACAGGGTATTTGCTTGATTCTTTTACTGAAAGGAACTGTATTTCCATTTTTAGTTTTAAATAAAATTTGCAGGTAGCCCAGTTCCTTCAAAGATGAGATCTCAATAATTATAGCTTCTTTTTGTGACATCTCTTGAAATAGTTTACAAATTTCATTTAAGAAAAACAAAATAACTATCTGCGCATTTTTGATATGCTTCAGCATTGATAAATAAGATCAGCTTGTCCAGTTGAACACAGATGGGTTGAATTTGAAATATTGTGTCACATTGTTTCAGTCAAAGGAAAGGCGGACGTTTTGCCTAATTAGAATTTGATTTAATGTTTTACAAGGAATGTCCCTATTTCATACATTCCTTGGTAAATTATGGAGTGCAATGTAGTTCACCCTGACCCAGCTTGGCCACCGCTGAATCAGGAGAAGCACATCCCTCATTGCTGTCACATTTCTGAAATATATTGTTACCGCACCATTATGTGGTGAGTAGCATCAGTATAAAACCATATAAACATTACATTTGTAAGGTCAAAGTCATTTGAATCAGTACACCTTATGTTATCTACAATGTCATACAAAGTCATACTTTGCTTCAAAAAATGTTTATCAACAAGGATCCTTTCTCCAAGATCTTTGTCTGATAATCCATAGCCCCTGGCAAATCATATGTGTCGCACGTCAGTCCTGCACTGTCATGTTTCAGTCAAAGGAAAAAAGGTCGGTAGTGCGTCAAAATTGCTTTTTAAAAAATATGTAAACAGTGTATCACGTACGCAACATTAATCAAGACCCCACAAAGTTAGATTAAAAAGATAAAAATCCCAAACCTTGTAAAAATACCCATATTTAGACCACTTTTTCCACACAGATCAACCACACACACACACACACACACAAACAGAGAGAGAGAGAGAGAGCGCTATCCCTCGCCCGCCCCCTTTGGGAGAGCGAGGAACAGAGAGACAGAGAGAGAGAGAGAGAGAGAGGGAGAGGGAGCAGCCCCTCCTTTCACATTCCACACTGCATTGAGCAAAAATGCCCCCTTTTTTTTTTTTTTTTTTTTTTTACTTTTCCTGATCCACTCCTTTCTTACTATTTTTGCATCCTTGGTTGGCTTTTATTCGGGCATCTGCAGCTGCTGCCAAAGATCTGCACATTTAAGTTCCAAATTTGGCTTTCTCTTATTTCCTTTGGTCACTAATTTTGCTGTCGACACTAAGACTGCGCACTCATCCACATCTAATGTGGGTTTGAAGGAATAGTCCTCTTCCCATTTGCTCAGATATTTTTCAGGATCCTTTATCTGTTCTCTATCTTTTAACCGGTCTGCTGTTTAATTTTTTTTTTATTTTCTTTTTTTCTGCTGTTTTTATTATTTTTTAAACCCCTTGGTAACTCCACAGGAATTAAGATGCTTTACCAGGAAAAGTGTGAAAACGCCATCACACTACCATTACAGCATAACCGCGACCTGATATTCTATTTTTAGTTCCAAAACTCGGGGATCTCAACCCAAAAACTTATTTTTGTCCCTGACCGGGGATTTCAACCCAAACCTTTTATCTTGTTGCAACTACTTCCGCGTGCTTTTTTTTCTCTCTGACCCCGTCAGATTTCTTACTGCGTCCAACGCAATTTCCCATTTTTCTTATTAACTTCTCTTCCTTCTCACTATATTGTTGTTATTCTTAGTTCTCAAAGGTCAAAGTTTTAGTTCTCTTATGTACTTTTCTTCCTCCTCACTATATTGTTGTTATTTTTAGTTCTCAGAGGTCAAAGTTTTAATTCTCTTAACTGCTTTTATTCCTTTATTCCCCTTCACTATATTGTTGTTATTTTCAGTTCTTAGGGGTCCCAGTTTTGACCAGATTCCTTTATTTTACTGTTCTAGGAAAAATATGGACGCCGCCATATTACCATTAATCGCATCCCGCGGACCTAGAACATAACATTGTACTGGGAAGAAATAGAGACACTTACTTCTGGCTCTATTAGTTAAGGCGGAACAGCCGTCACTGAATAGAGCATGGAGGAGAAGCGCCGATCCAAGTTCCCTCAAGGCGGGTTGGTCAATTGCTGATGGTTTCCATCAGACCGTGCACGGTTTTCACTGGCTCAGACGCCTCCCCCAGCTCCGTCCAGATCTCAGCTGTCCCGGGTTTCGGTCACCACGTTATGTCAGGAATTTTATCTGCAAAATGGCTCAAGCACAGTAATATTCAATAGCATTAGACTGAAGAAATCATCAGACCTGACACAGTGATGCCGTTTCTGTTTTTTATATGTCTTTTGCAAAAGAGAGCAATCAAATCACATACCTGCTACAGAGTGAGCTTTGAATGCTGGGGAAAACAGCCCAGTACAATAACTTTTATAGGCAAAGATAAGACAGTGACATCTTCCCGAACATTCTTTTTCTCTCCCAGACAGTCCTTGGGAGGATGATAAGAAACATCACGTACAGTTTGTACCAGTTTGAGCTGGCTCAATTCTCAACAGGGGAAGGACACCTCCATACAAGGTCTCACAAAGTACACAGAGTTCTCATAACAGAGTAGAATTAAGAAACACGGGATGTACAAAAAACAGATCTTGATACAGCATAAAAACTTGCATACTCTTATCACACCTTATATGAACAAACAGATGAATGGTGCAGTTTAGTCACTAACAGTGATTATAAGAAAAGACACAAATTGTTTTTATGATTAATCAGAGAAAAAACATCATATAAAAACATCAACCCTCATTTCATGAGTCATTAATAAAATGATAACTATTTACATAAAATTTTCCCAACAGGTAGGCTGGGAAAAAATTGCATCACCAGAGCCATTAAACTGAAAGATGGAAGCCCAGTGTAGTATTTCACCTTTGAGTCATCATCTTTGAGGAAATTCTCATCCAGGGTCTTTCTGGAGAGCTCTCCCTTTAATTTTCTATTCTCCTCTTGCAAGAGTAAAATTTCTTTAAGCCTAAGGTGACACATGCTGCAGTTCTGTAGTTCTTGCACATTTTCCTCTGGAGCATCATCAGCCTGACAGATCTGTGCTGCTTCATCAGATGTCGTCTCCTCCATCTCAGCCAGAAGTGTGGTGTTATCTGTTGCTGATCAGGACAATAAACAACTGTAGTTAATATATTTTGTAATCCAAAGGAATCCCAAAACACATTTTAGAAAGAAAAACATAGGTAAAAAAAAGACTACCTGAAGGAGCTACATTATCCATCTCAGTCACAGGGCCAGTGATGTTGGGGGTCTGTGCTGGGGGGTCACTTGCCTGCCCTGCTGATTCTTTTTGTCATAATCTTGTCCGTCTGCATAAGCGGTTAAACCTGTCAGGAGTGGCAGCTGGACTTCCGGGAAGATGGCGGAGAGACATAACGCTTAAACAGAGAGCTCTCCCTAGCCGGATTAAAAATCATCGGTAAATGGCCAACTCGACATAAACGGATCAATAAACCAAGGGATGAAAACACGAAGGAGCCGGGCACACGGACAAAAGCAGGGTAAAATTAAAGAATTCCTCTTCAACAACGCAGGAGAAATCACTGAACACGAGGCCCTAAAAAAACGAGGTGACTGCAGCAGGGAAAATGGAGGACGCAAAACTCGATACCATGAACACTGGCATCGCCAATCTAGGTAAAGAGTTAAAAGACTTCAAGCGGCAAATCCAACAAGATTTAGCGGCTCTTAAGGAGGAGCTGAAAAAAGAGATGAAGGAGGAAATTATGGGCCTCCGAAGAGAAATGGAGCGCAAGCTAGCAGAAAACATTGAGGAGCTGCGTTCTCAACGGGCGTGTATGACAGAAGCACAGGCCCGAATATCGGAGCTGGAAGACTGGAAGAGCGAGGCAAACGAGCAGCTGCAGACCCTGACGGCACAAACGCAGAGGATGCAGGAGAAAATAACCGACCTGGAGAGCAGGTCCAGACGGAGCAATATACGCATCTTCGGGATCCCGGAGGGCATTGAAGGCAACTCGATGACGAAATTCATGGATCAGTTCTTAAAAAAAGAGCTGGAGCTGCCCGGTGAAGCGGATCTGCAGATTCAACGAGCGCACAGAGCCTCGGCACAGAACCCGAAACCAAACTCTCCACCCAGGTCAGTTGTGGTGAATTTTCTGAAATATGATGTAAAGGAAAGAATCCTGACACAAGCGTGGAAAAAAAAGATACGAATCGGCGACAAGCACATATTCTTTGATCATGACTACCCAACAGAAATTGTGCAGCAGAGAAAGAAATATGCCAACATTAAAAAAACGCTGAAGGAGAAAAAAATTAGATTCCAAACGCTGCTAACGAAGATGAGGATTCATTGGGAGGACGGCGTGAAGACATACTACACAGCCAGAGAGGCAGCGCGGGACATGATGGAGCGGGGCCTTGTGGTGAGCGTGCCGGAGGAAGCGGCTGGAGCAGCGGCGGCCCTGAACGCATCACGACAGCCGGAGTGGAGGCGAGTGAACGGCAGAAGACGGGGGAGAGACGTGGAGCAGCGGGCCCAGGAAAAACTGCAAGGCTTTCAACTGAAAGCCTAGATCATAACAAAGATTAAGAAAGGCACAGAAGAAATGAAGGCCAAGAAGACAAGGTAAAAGAGAAACAAAAGGCTAGGAGAGGTTTAAGTGATTTTTGTTGGACATTTCTAGACTAATGACTATTACTTGGATAGTAAATATAGGTCTAGGGAGGGCCCCTCACTCTGTGAGGACATTCCCTCCACCCACCAACAGGGACCAGTGGGCAGAAGAAAGGCCCAAAGTACGGAGGTCGAGATTTGTTAATGTATTTTTATATAAATATGTGTTATTTTTGTTGTTAAAGGGGCTAGGAGCACAAGTTAAAAAAATGGAAAAACATGAATATGGGTAAAATCTTAAGATAATGACACTAAACGTGAATGGTCTGAACTCACCTGTTAAAAGGGAAAGAATAATAAGAAAATTCAAGAAGGAAAAAGCCAAAATTATATTTATGCAAGAGACACATTTGAGCAAGACAGAACATGTGAAACTAAAGAGATTTGGCTATAAGAACTCCTACTACAGTTCATTTAAGGGAGGAACTAAAAGGGGGGTTATGATACTAATTTCAAATAAAATACAATTTGAATGTGAACAAGAAATCCAGGATAAAGAAGGCAGGTATGTAATAATAAAGGGAAGAATAGATGGTATGCAGATCACATTAGTGAACATCTATGCCCCACCAGAAAGTGGCAAGGGTTTTTTTCAACATCTGTTTGATCTCATAGCAACCCACAGTGAAGGAGTCCTAATTTGTGGAGGAGACTTAAATGTTGTCATGGATCATGAAGTTGACACAACAAGTGTTAAGAAGACAAAAAAACATGTAACAAAGTTCATAAGAACCTCACTGGCAGAAATGGGTATGGTAGACATATGGAGGGACCTGCACCCACTCCAAAAAGACTATACACATTATTCAGCAGTCCATAAAGTACACTCTAGAATAGATTACTTCCTTATGAATGAAGGTGACAGACACAGGGTGAGAACTTGTCGGATTGGAGGGGCAGAAATATCAGATCATAATCCTATATACATGGAAATATATTGTAACGTCGGGGCCATGTTAAGGGGGGCAGGGATTTCCCAGCATGCTTTGCCAGTTTGAAACGTTACTGTATGTGTGTTAAATGTGTTATTTCTGAGTTATACTGCTGTGTCATTATAACTGCATTATAATGACCCAGCAGTGTTTAGCAGGATTAGGGCAAGATGTATCATGTGTGTGTAACCATGATTGAAACGGAGGTCTGGGAGAATGACCTCCCCTCCTCTCTGTGCTCAGAAGCAGGTTGGGGGTCGGGGTGTGTAAAATAAATCCCGTTGATCACAACCATCTGCTCGATTGTCTTTGTGTGAACCTTGCAAACGTCACACTGGTGTCAGGAGTGGGATATGGAGCAAGATGAGGATCCAGGCGGAGGTCCAGCGGTGTAGAGTGTAGAGTGTAGAGCTGAGACGCCGGCCCCTGGAGAGCTTCGCCGCGATGGACGGAGCAGAGCAAACCAGCCCCGTTTCCCGCCCTTTTCAGGGCAGGACGGGCTGGCGATTCCAGAGCGATTAGGAGCGGCAATCGACCGGGAGATGACCATCCCATCCATCCAGCAGCGGGCCAAGATTCCCCGTTACAACGGCGAGAACCTGTTGGATGACCGCCTGGCCCAGGTCAAGTTGGCTGCCGCGCTGATCATCGGAGGAAACCACCGTGCTGAGAGCGAGTGGAGGAGGAGCTATGGCAGATCACAGCAGCGCGTGCACGAAGGAGACAGCCGTGGCGACGCGAGGAAGGACAGCTTCCGCTGCACAGAGCCAGGGTACATGGCATGGTACTGCCCCGCACACAGCGCACGACAAACTGGCCCCTCGCCGACGTTAAATTAGAGCGAGGTGGCATGGACGGGGAAAAAGCCGCCTCCTGCAGATGCTTCCCCCGGCAGGTGACGTCACAGAGGCCTTTGGAGCGCAGCAGCAGTGGAGCGAGCAGGACAGATCCGGTCTTTTCTCGGGATCGGCAGGGGCTGGACGCCTGGACGCGGGCCAGCGGCCGACTGGGAGGTCCTGGCAGCGGTGGGAGTCATGGGACTCCCGCTGCCAGAGGAGGAACTGTGCGTGTCCTACCGCCACCCGATGCTTTCCCTTTCGGTGACGTCACGGAGGCCCTCGGCGCAGGAGCGACGCAGCGGAGCGAGCAGGACGAAGATGCGGCCATTTTCCAGGCGCGGCAAGGGCTGGACGCATGGACGCGGGCCAGCGGCCACCTGGGAGACCTGGCAGCGGTGGGAGTCGGCCAGAGCGGGCCTGGGACTCCCGCTGCCAGGGAAGGGACTGTGCGTGGTCCTACAGAGGCTGTCAGATGTGTCCATCCGCCCGCTGGTGGCCAAACCGGAGCCCTACCCCAACCAGATACTCCGACCGAGACTCAGATGGCCCGTGCATGCCGCCCTGGCACCGGGCTGACTCGCATTGGATTTCTGAAAGTGGACTTTGAATTTTCTGGGGACAGAAACCAGTCCGGGGGGGGGGGCAGTGTAACGTCGGGGCCATGTTAAGGGGGGCAGGGATTTCCCAGCATGCTTTGCCAGTTTGAAACGTTACTGTATGTGTGTTAAATGTGTTATTTCTGAGTTATACTGCTGTGTCATTATAACTGCATTATAATGACCCAGCAGTGTTTAGCAGGATTAGGGCAAGATGTATCATGTGTGTGTAACCATGATTGAAACGGAGGTCTGGGAGAATGACCTCCCCTCCTCTCTGTGCTCAGAAGCAGGTTGGGGGTCGGGGTGTGTAAAATAAATCCCGTTGATCACAACCATCTGCTCCATTGTCTTTGTGTGAACCTTGCAAATGTCACAATATTTAAACAATAGAAAACGACAAACAACATGGAAACTTAATGTAGGACTGTTAAATGATGAGAAAATGAAAGAAAGAATAAAAGTAAACATAAACGAGTATATCCAAGAGAATGACAATGAAGAAGTGGACCCAACAATACTATGGGATGCACTAAAAGCCGTGTTAAGAGGTAAATTAATTGTTGAAACAGGAAAAGCAAATAAGGCTAAACTGGAAACATATGAACAAAGATGTGAGAGACTGAGGGAACTAGAACGTAAACATCAAAGCACAAATGACCCAAAAATATATCAAGAAATTAAAGAAGAAAAAATAAAGTTAAAAGAAACACAAATAGATGAAATTGAAAGGAAAAATAGATATCTAAAGCAAAAATATTATGAAACGGGACCAAAAGCCACAAAATTGCTGGCAAAACGGTTAAGAAAACAACAAACAGTGAATAATGTATATAAGATTAAAGACCCCATCACAAATAAAACCACAGTTAACCCAGAAAACATCGAAGAAATATTCCATAATTTCTATCAAGAACTATACTCGCAACCTGAAGAAACAATTACTAAGGATATTAAAAAATTTCTATGCACATTGGACTTGCCATCAATAGGAAATCAACAAAATGAAAAGCTAACAGCAGAAATAACAACACAAGAGATTAGAGATGTGATTAAGTCACTTAAAAATGGTAAATCACCAGGTAGTGATGGGTACCCGTCTGAGTTTTATAAACTGTTTATAGAAGAACTCACGCCACAGCTCCTAAAGTCATTTAATTGGACATTGAACAACAACAAAATACCTCCATCATGGAACGAAGCCATTATTTCAGTTATTTTAAAGCCAGGGAAAGATAGAGAACAATGCGGAAACTATAGACCAATATCTTTACTAAATGTGGATTATAAAATATATACAACAATTATATGTAAACGAATAAAGACATTCTTGATGGAATTGATAGAAGATGATCAAACTGGTTTCATAGAGGGGCGCCAAACACATGACAATATCAGGAGAACAATACATATAATTAATCAAATACATAAAGAAAAGAAAAGCGCAGTAATAATGAGTTTAGACGCAGAAAAAGCATTTGACAGGGTTAACTGGAAATTCCTATATAGTGTGCTGGAACGCTTTGGATTTAATGAAAAATCAGTACAATGCATAAGGACGCTGTATCAAGAACCTGTGGCAAGAATCAAGATAAACGGTAGCTTAACAGACAAAGTAAATATACAAAGATCAACCAGGCAGGGATGCTGCTTATCGCCCACCTTGTTTGCTCTGCTCATAGAGCCACTGGCTCAAGCGATACGACAAAATAAGAAATTAAAAGGTGTAACAATAAAGGGAGCGGAACACAAGATTGGGCTATTTGCAGACGATATTATAGTTTACCTTGAACAACCAGATGAATCAATAATGGAAATGATGAACTTGATAGAAAGTTTTGGAAAATTATCAGGATACAAGATAAACATAACAAAAACACAAATACTGACATTCCACTATAACCCTCTAAACCAGATAACCGATAAGATCAAACTAAACTGGAAACAAAAAGAAATAAAATACCTTGGAGTGAACATACCTAAAGATCTAAGCAAAATCTATAAAGCAAACTATGATAGGTTGGAACAAGAAATAAAAAAAGATATTGATAGATGGTCAATCTTAAATATGGATCTGAATTCAAAAATTGAGACAGTCAAAATCAGCATACAACCTAGATTACTTTACCTCTTCCAGGCTCTACCAACAGAGATTCCAGATGCCCAGTTCTCAAAGTGGGACAGGATGATATCAAGATTTGTTTGGGGAGGTAAAAAGCTAAGAGTGAGATATAAAACTCTCCAGTTACCAAAAGAGAAAGGAGGCATGGGCCTACCGAGTCTAAAGGAATATTACTACTCAGCACAAATAAGATATATCATATGTTGGTGCGACGAAGGATATGAGGCAAAATGGAAAGAAATGGAAAAAGAAATTGAGGGACTCCCAGTACAAAGCATAATAGGAGATAAAGATGCATATAAGCAAATCAAACAAATAGACCCAATCACTAAATTTACTTTGGAACTGTGGTATAAAATAGTACAAAAGTATAATATAAAGGAAGACATAAAACTATTGAAATGGGTAGCATTTGACAGTCAGTTTGAACCGGCAAAGCAAGATAGGGGATACAAAAATCTGGTGAACAAGGGAATCACAGCATGGGGCAATATCGGAAAAAAAGATCTCGGGAGCTTTGTAAACATCAGAAGAAAATTTAAACTAGAAAGATCGGAATTCTTCAAATATCTGCAGATGAGAGACTATTATATGAAGAAGATTAGGCATAACCTCCAAACAGATGTGAGCGAGATTATACAATTCATTTTAAGTTCATATGCAGGAAATAAAATAAGAATTATTTCAAAGCTATATCAGAAACTTACGGCAAACAAACATTCAAGTATCTATATAAAGGAGAAATGGGAGAAAGAGCTCAATTTAAACATAACAGAAGAAAGCTGGCAGGAAATATGGAAAACACAACACACATCAACAAATTCAAGGACATGGAGGGAATTTGGATGGAAAAACCTGATTCGCTTTTTCATTACACCACAGATTCAAGGAAAATATACAAATACCCATCTTTATGCTGGAGGGGATGTGGGGCTCAAAATGCAGACCACTCGCATATGTTTTGGAAATGCAGCAAAATCTCATCATTCTGGAAATCTATACATGTGACAATACAGAGGATATTAGGATATAATATACCAATGAACTGTAACTTGATGTATTTATGTGATCTTAAAAGAGACAATGTAATACAGGCTGAGGACAGATATCTAGTTAAAATCTTGTTGATTGCATGTAAAAAAACAATCACAAAAAAATGGCGATCAGAAGCTCTTCCTGACCAAGAGCAATGGACTGACATTGTTGAGGACACACGTATGATGGAAAAACTAACATATCGACAAAGAATGCAAGAAGGACTATATGAAAAAAAAATGGCGGAAATGGACACACTACAAAGTGCAACAACGAGACAGAAATTGAAAGAATAACCAAAGACACTGGAAAAACCAGAAGAATTAAGAGAAGGAAACTAAAAACTTGATGCTCCAACATTTGTCCCCCCCCTTTTTTTCCCCTTTTTTTTCTTTCTTACTCTAGCCCCTTTGTTTTTTAAATGTAGACTGTGATCTGAATGCAATATATATAATGAAAAATGAATAAAAATCTAAGTTACAAAAAAAAAAAAAAAAACCTGTCAGGAGTGGCAGCTGGAAGCTCTGCATGCCCAAGGTTTAGAGAAGGTGCCCCGTCAGGATCACAGTCTAGCATTTCATAAGCTGGTCTGCCTGTTAAAGCAAACGGTAAGAAAATACTTTGGTGTAGAACAAATTAAACCCGCTCACACAGGTGTGTGAGTGGTAACTTTTTCTAGCTACTCGGATATCGGAGTCTTTCTTTAGCTTAGCTCTGTTTAGCTTAGCACTGCTGACGTTGGGTAAAAGCTATGACCAAGCAAGTCTTAACCACAACACAAGAAAGTTTTAACAACAGACATACACAATAAATCATAACGTACCTTTATGAAAATGCTTTGAGCACACCACCATCGATACAGGTGCGTGTTTGAAAGTTATGTTGGGTCTTCTGACTGCTGCAATCCAGGCCAGGCGTCGCCTCTTAGTTACATTCGAAACGTGGGCTGTTCTGTTCTTCTTCCATGCTGGAAAACGATAAAAGCCTATTCCGTGGTTTACCTTTTCTCCACGGCGGTTGTGAGAACGACTATTACAGTTTAAAACACAGCTGCTTTGTGACGATGTCTCCTACGTTGACGTGATCTCAGCGAACTAACGGTTCCTACCCTACCCAGAATGCACTTGGTCAATTCTACGGACACTACATAACACTGGCGGAATCATTTATGGCAAGTCATCCAAGTCCAAAAACAGCCCCTGACCATCACAGTACCACCGCTTTGTTTGACTGTTGGCATGATGTTCTTTTTATTCAATTCAGTTCAGTTCAATTAACTTTATTATTCCGTGAGGAATTTCATTTGTGGAAAAAGCATCAGTGCACACATATTTCATCCATGTACACAAAAATGCAACAAAATACACACACAAGCCATATGACATAAAAACAGACATACAATATAAAAACATACAATTGATGGTATAAAGCTATGTATTAAAAGATGTTAAAAATAGTAATAATAAATATGAAAATGAATGAGTGAGTGAGTCAGCTGTTCATGAGTCTAATGGAAGTTGGTACAAAGCTCAATATTGCTCTACTGATCTTAAAGGTGAGTGAGCTGTATCTGTGGCCTGAAGGTAAAAGAATATACATACATATACGTATATATATATATTTAATGAATAAGTCTTTATTTCAGATAGATTAAAAGTAAAGATTAAAAAGAAACAGAATAATATAACAAAGGGGAAAAAATCCAACAAGGTCAAATTAAACAATAACTCCTCTGATTATACAGTTCAACATAAGTTTGTCATCACCCGCAGCTCACGGGCCTCCACCTCAGCTGCGCGCACACCTGTTCCTCATTAGGCACAGCTATTTATTCCATCCTGCCCTGAGCTGCAGCCTGGAGCTGTCTGTCTCCCTGCGTAGTCAACTCAGCAACTTCCTTCTCATCAGGCCTGCTGACGACTCTTCTGACACGTAAGCTGTCTATATTGCCTTACCTTCTCCCGTTCAGACTTCCCCTGTGCACAGGTGGATTCCTTGGCGGCGGACTTTCTCCCCCTCGTCACGCTGCTCGTCTACCTCGCTGCATCATCCTGGACGCACAGCAGGACACTGTCTCCCAGGCTTGGAACTTGCCAACGCCAGCCACCGCGCCGCTACAAGTAAGCACAGTACATCCTCACTTTCCCGTGTGGTTGCCCAGCTAACCCCTGCTCTCCTCTCTTATAGGGTTGCCTGGCCGTACGGCGTACTGCTCTGTCCTGACTGCATCCTCCACTCACATCACACTCATATCTCACATACACGCATCCATACACAAACACTGCTGAAAATAAAGCTTTCAAATCTGTCTGAGCCTGCGTGCGTGTTTCCTGGGCCGAACAATGTGTCAGTACGGCTCCAGCAAAGCGGCCCAGCGGACAGCGGGCTCGCACGCCGTTTTTCCACCCTCGAGGCTCGGGTGGATATGATAGCTCATCAGCAGCAGGTTATTTTGAACCAACTTACCTCAATTACTAATCGGTTAGACCGCCTGGACCCCCCGCGGGCTTTCCATCCAGGTCCTCTTGGCGTTGCGGCTCCGGGTGCCTCCACGGCCAGCCAGCCTAGCTCGGGAGCGCCTACCCGCCTCACACCTATCCCAACTCCTGCTCGCTTCAACGGGAAACTCGGTGGAGCAAAGGGGTTTATCCTGCAGTGTGAGTCGGTGTTTCTGCGCATTCCCGGGGATTTTCCCTCAGACCATAGCCGAATAGGGTACATGGCTAACCTTCTCGAGGGGCGAGCGTTAGCTTGGGCTTACGCTGTAATGACGAAGCCCAGCTATGCAAACCTCTCGTATGACCGGTTCGTGCGGGACTTCTTAGAGGTCTTTGACCATTCCCGACTCGACAGCGTCCTCGCAGACCGGCTCCTCGGTCTCCAACAGGGAGCCTGGTCCGCGGCGGAATATGTGGTCGACTTCCGGGTGGCAGTGGAGGAGGTGGGCTGGGGAGAGGCTTCTCTCTGCAGCATTTTCCTCTGTAGCCTCAATTCTGGTCTGAGGGATGAACTAGCTGGTCGGGATCTCCCAGGGCGACTCTCTGAGCTGATCTCGCTCACGATTAGCCTGGACAACAGGCTGCGTGAGCGGGCTGCGGAGCGGAAGTCTGTCAGCCGCTCGCGCGGAGCTTCCTTCCGCCCAGCTCAGTCGCGCCCCCTGGTGTTACCAGCTCCGGAGTCCGCCGATGAACCAGAGGACATGGCCATCGGGCGCACTAGGCTCCCTCTAGTGGCGAGACAACGCCCGCGGGAACGGGGTCTCTGTATGTACTGCAGAGATGACCGGCATCCCGTGGAGCTGTGCCCGGTGAAGCCAAATGGGGAGGTCCGCGAGTCACTATAGGGGGCCTCGCGGACTCTAACCGATCCAATCCCCTATCTTCATGCACACTGCCCATACGTTTCTGCCACAACTCCACCGGGCATTCCACTCACGCACTGGTGGATTCTGGGGCAGAGCAGAATTTTATTTCTAAGAGCCTGGCAACCCGTTTGGGCATACCCTGCCAACTGCTGCCTAACCCCCTGAACTTGGTGACGCTCTCACGCTCTTCTCTGGGCACAGTTACACATTGCGCTAAGCCAGTTCCCATCATCTTCTCCGGCAACCACCGGGAGGATCTGACCCTCTACGTCCTGCCCTCCTTGTCGGACCGTGTCATTCTGGGTTACCCCTGGCTGCGGCTGCATAACCCTGTCCTGGATTGGAGAACCGGCAGCGTCCTGTCCTAGAGCACCTTCTGCCTGGTCACCTGCCTCCAGTCGGCGGCCTGCGCTCCATCTTCCCCTCTGCTGGCTCCGGTCTCTGAGCCCCTGGACCTGACTCTGGTGCCACAGGAGTTCCATGACTTGGGGGAAGCTTTCAGTAAGTCCAGAGCCTTGTCCCTTCCGCCGCATCGACCCTACGACTGTGCGATTAACATCCGCCCGGGGGCCCCCCTGCCATCTGGCCACCTATACAGTCTCTCTGCACCGGAACGCGAGGCGATGGATACCTACATTAAGGAGTCACTCAGCGCTGGGATCATCTGCCCCTCCTCGTCCCCGCTTGGCGCGGGTTTCTTCTTCGTGGGTAAGAAGGATGGGTCCCTACGTCCCTGTATTGACTTCAGAGCATTAAACGACATCACAATTAAGGACCGCTACACCCTGCCGCTCATGGACACTGCATTCCACTCCCTCCAGGGGGCGACCTGGTTCACCAAGCTTGACCTCCGCAGCGCCTACCATCTCGTTAGGATCCGGGAGGGAGACGAGTGGAAGACGGCCTTTAGGACACCCAGCAGCCACTTTGAATATCTCGTGATGCCGTTCGGGCTCACCAACGCGCCTGCCGTCTTCCAGCGCCTTATAAACGACGTTCTGCGGGACTTCCTGGGAGTTTTCGTCTTCGTTTATCTCGACGACATACTCATCTTCTCCAGATCACGGGAGGAGCACCAGGCCAATGTGAGGCGGGTCCTGCAACGTCTACTGGAGAACCGCTTGTTCATAAAGGCAGAGAAGTGTGAATTCTACACCCAGACCACCTCCTTCCTGGGGTTCGTGATCTCCCACAATCAGATCCTCCCCGACCCCGCTAAGGTTAAAGCGGTGGTCGAGTGGCCCACGCCTACCTCTAGGAAGCAGGTGCAGCAATTCATCGGGTTCGCTAATTTCTACCGGCGCTTTGTCCCCAATTACAGCGCCATCGTCGCCCCCCTGACCCGCCTCATGTCATTGAAGGTGCCCTTTCAGTGGTCTGAGGAGGCGGCTACCGCCTTTAAGACTCTCCAGGCGGAGTTCTCATCCTCCCGGGTCCTGACCCAGGTTGATCCCGCACTTCAGTGTCTGGTGGAGGTCGATGCGTCCGACACGGGGGTGGGAGCAGAGCTTTCCCAGCGATCACCGGTGGATCAGAATCAGAATCAGAATCAGAATCAGAATCAGGTTTATTGCCATTGTTCATGTAGTACACAAACTAGGAATTTGTCTCGGTACAATGCTGCAACATTAAACATGATAAGATAAGAGAAATAAACTATACATGTAATAAAGTGTAGGATAAGATTAAGTGATACTGGTCAACAGTTAAAATATATATATATATTAGCCAGCAGCAGATACTGTGGAGAACTATATAGTGCAGTCGGTAATGCAGGAAGAAAACAGTGATGATTGACATGAGTCTGGTTGAGCTGCTGTACATGGTGCACGAGAGTCACTTAGTGTTCAGCAGTCTAATGGCAGAGGGGAAGAAGCTGTTCATGTGACGGGAGGTTTTAGTCTGGATGGACCGAAGTCTTCTACCAGAGGGGAGGGGGGCAAACAGTACATGACCAGGGTGTGAGGGATCGGCTATGATCCGGCCAGCACGCCTCCGGGTCCTGGAGATGTACAGATCCTGGAGAGATGGGAGCTTGCAGCCGATCACCTTCTCAGCAGTGCGCACGACGCGCTGCAGCCTTAGTCTGTCCCTGGCAGTGGCTCCTGCGTACCACACGGTTATGGAGGTGGTGAGGATGGACTCGATGATGGCTGTGTAGAACTGCACTAACATCTTGGTGGGTAGCTTGAGCTTCCTCAGCTGCCGCAGGAAGAACATCCTCTGCTGGGCTTTTTTGATGAGTGAGCTGATGGTCAGCTCCCATTTGAGGTCCCTGGTGATGGTAGTGCCTAGGAAGCGGAAGGAATCAGCAGTGGTGATGGGAGAGCCTGAGAGGGTGAGGGGGGGCAGAGGAGTAGTGACTTTCCTGAAGTCTACAATCATCTCCACTGTCTTCAGAGCGTTCAGCTGCAGGTTGTTATTGCTGCACCAGGACGCCAGCTGGGCCACCTCTCTCCTGTAGGCGGACTCGTCGCCGTTGGAGATGAGCCCGATGAGGGTGGTGTCGTCCGCAAACTTGATCAACTTGACAGACTGGTGGCTGGAGGTGCAGGAGTTGGTGTAAAGGGAGAAGAGTAGGGGGGAAAGTACACAGCCCTGGGGTGATCCGGTGCTGATGCTAGTATAGTCTGAGACAGTCTTTCCCAGCCAGGTTGACACCCAGGATGGTGTCAAGCGGCCCTGCGCCTTCTTCTCCAGGAAGCTATCAGCGGCAGAGTGAAATTATGACGTCGGCGACAGGGAGCTCCTCGCGGTCAAGCTCGCCCTACAGGAGTGGCGTCACTGGTTTGAGGGGGCAGCCCAGCCTTTTGTGGTCTGGACGGACCATAAAAACCTCGAGTACTTGAGGTCAGCGAGGCGCCTGAATGCCTGCCAGGCGCGCTGGTCCCTATTCTTTACTCGCTTTAACTTTACCATCACGTACCGTCCAGGCTCGAAGAATGGGTTGCCCGATGCCCTGTCCAGACAATTCGCCCCAGAAAGTCTGGAGAAGTCCGAGCATACCATCCTGCCCGAGTCGTGCGTCGGGGGGGCGATTACATGGTCCATCAAGGACAAGATTCTGAAGGCTCAGGAGGCGGAGCCAGATCCCGGCGGGGGGCCGGAGAGGAGGCTTTATGTTCCTTCAGCGGTTCGGGGTGAAGTGATCCACTGGGCCCACACCTCCAAGCTCTCCTGTCACAGGTATCACCCGCTTGGTGAGTTGGCTGCAATGCTCGTTTTGGTGGCCGGGACTTCAGAAGGACGTTACCAACTATGTCCGGGCCTGTCCCCAGTGCGCTACCGGCAAGTCCCAGAACTCTCCACCTGCGGGTCTACTCCAGCCCCTGCCAGTTCAGGGCAGGCCCTGGTCACACATCGCCCTTGATTTCGTCACTGGACTCCCTTTCTCTAACACCTATGACACGGTTCTGACCATTGTGGACAGGTTCTCCAAGGCTGCTCATTTTGTGCCTCTTCAGGGTCTTCCTTCGGCGCGTGAGACGGCCGACCTCCTGGTCCAGCATGTCGTCAGGCTGCATGGGATTCCGCTGGACGTGGTCTCGGACCGGGGTCCGCAGTTTGTCTCCCAGGTTTGGAGGAGCTTCTGCAGCGCCTTGGGGGCTACAGTCAGTCTCTCTTCTGGTTATCACCCCCAGTCTAACGGGCAGTGCGAGCGCATGAACCAGGAGTTGGAGGCCGCCCTGCGCTGCGTAACATCATCCAACCCTTCGTCCTGGAGCTCCTACCTGACCTGGGTGGAATACGCCCATAACTCGGCCCGGTCCACTGCTACTCGGGTGTCACCTTTTCAAGCGTCCTTGGGGTACGACCCCCGTGTTTTCCCTGAGCAGGAGGGTGAGCTGGCCGTTCCCTCTATCCAGGCGCACATCAGGCGCTGCCGGAGCGTGTGGACCAAGACCAGAGACGCGCTTTTACACACAGCGGCGCGCAACAGCTCCACCGCCAATCGCCACAGAAGGCCGGCTCCTGCCTACCAGGTGGGTCAGCGGGTATGGTTCTCCTCCCAGGACATCAGCCTAAAAGGTGAGAAGAAGAAGTTGGCACCAAGGTTCCTCGGCCCCTTCACCATCTCCAAGATTATCAACCCGGTGGCTGTGCGTTTGGCCCTCCCCCCCCTTCGTGTGTGTCCCACTTTCCATGTATCTAAGATCAAACCCGTCCTTTCCAGTTCACTCTACCCTCCTCCTAGGTCCCCTCCTGCGCCTAGGATGATCGATGGTGACCCGGTGTGGGGTGTTACCGCCATCCTGGACTCCCGGCGTTGGGGTCGTGGGCTGCAATATCTGGTGGATTGGGAAGGTTATGGTCCGGAGTGGAGATCCTGGGTGCGCTCTTCGTGGGTGTTGGATTGTGACCTCATCGTGGAGTTCCACCGGACATACCCAGGTAAGCCAGAGCCAGGAGGTGCTGGTAGGGGGGGGAGTACTGTCATCACCCGCAGCTCATGGGCCTCCACCTCAGCTGCGTGCACACCTGCTCCTCGTTAGGCGCAGCTATTTATTCCATCCTGCCCTGAGCTGCAGCCTGGAGCCGTCTGTCTCCCTGCATAGTCAACTCAGCAACTTCCTTCTCATCAGGCCTGCTGACGACTGTCAATATAGAGCTGTCTATATTGCCTTACCTTCTCCCGTTCAGACTTCCCCTGTGCACAGGTGGATTCCTTGGCGGCGGACTTTCTCCCCCTCGTCACGCTGCTCCTCTACCTCGCTGCATCATCCCGGACGCACAGCAGGACGCTGTCTCCCAGGCTTGGAACTTGCCAACGCCAGCCACCGCGCCACTACAAGTAAGCACAGTACATCCTCACTTTCCCGTGTGGTTGCCCAGCTAACCCCTGCTCTCCTCTCTTATAGGGTTGCCTGGCCGTACGGCGTACTGCTCTGTCCTGACTGCATCCTCCACCCACATCACACTCATATCTCACATACACGCATCCATACACAAACACTGCTGAAAATAAAGCTTTCAAATCTGTCTGAGCCTGCATGCGTGTTTCCTGGGCCAAACAATATGTCAAAGTTATCCGAAATGGGTGATGGCTGAACCCGCAGCTTATATATATTGGCTGTGGAGTGTGTAAGTGGAGTCTGAAACCATTTGTGTTCCTTTTGTTTTAGTCCTTTTGTTGTAAACACAAGTGATTTGTTCCTGTTCCTGTCCGATTATCTTGCTGCTCAATGTGATGATCTTATGTATTGGTTTGTGATGGATGTTGGGCAGTGCTCTGAACCAGGATGTGATGTTGAAAGTGATTATGGATTCAATAAAACATTTGTAAAAAGCTATTAATACTGACTGATGCACCCGGAGTCTACGGAATTTCCTTAAAAAAAGAGGCATTGGCATTTAGAGAAAACATTTTCCATGTTCTGTTGAAAGGTGAGTCTATCATGGTCCCATGATATGACTCCACTCTATTTGTTTATTGTTTACTGATAGAGTGGAGATAGTAGAAGGTGCTTTGCAGAAATCAATAACCATTTCTTTTGTTTTTGAGGTATTGGATATGAGTATAAAGTATCCAGTTGCAAAGCTTCTGCTAAAGGACAGAATGGAGTTACTTTGAATTGCAACTACCTTCAGGTCACCCTTGGGCAAGGCATAGTACCTGTAAGCCTAACTTGCTGGGGTACAGCTCCATTGCCTTGTGGAAAGATTATTTAGTCAAAGGCTAAGGGACCATACCCTACAAGAAAGGGTGTACTTGCTGGAGTACAGCAGATGGAGCTCCAAGGCCTTGGCAGGCCATCCATCTAGGGAGTTACTCACCCAAAAAAAACACAAAAACTGCTTCGGCAGACCAGGCGGAGGAAATCTTTCCTTGATTCAGTGGCTATGAAGGCGATGCAGCAACACACTGTGGAGTGTGAAGGGTGTGACAGAGCACACAAGGCATTACATCCATCCACTGCAGCCAAAGAAGCCCCCAGACGTAACAATTTGTTCGTGCCACTGGACCCGGCCTTCTGAGGCCGAGAGAGTGGGATTGTCCCTGTGCAATGACTTTTCCACTATAATACCCATCACATACAGGCTACGTTGTGCACTTTACATCTCCAAAGTCCGATGGGGGAATTGTGAAGCAACAGGTGGAGGTGACCGTTGACAGTTGTAGTCATGAACCTGCACGAAGGCGGCCATGGACAAGTGGTTGCTCTTCTCTCTACCCAGGGCAGTGGAGAAGTTCCGCAACATCCATGCAGACTGAGCAGCCCATTCAGGGACAGCACTGCTCACCCTAGTAAAGGAGGGCCTAGAAAAGGTGGCCTAAAAATTGTCTGCCCTACATGCATCTGGCCAGCTAGCTGCAGTTGGCAGATCATCCACAAATGTGGTCGAAATCATAGCAGAAAAAGAAAGCTCCTTATCAGAACATGGAACGTCCGTACACTTATGGACCGAGCAAACACCACAAGACCCCAGAGGAGAATGGCATTAGTTGCCAAGGAGCTGGCACGCTACAACATTGACATCACAACCTTAAGTGAGACTAGGCTTGCAGAAGAAGGTTCTCTCACCAAACTTACCAGCAGCTATATCTTCTTCTGGAAAGGGAAGGCACAGGCAGAGGACAGGATCCACGGAGTTGGCCTTGCTGTCAAGATTTGTCTGATGAAACAGCTCCCAGACTTACCCATTGGAATCAATGAAAGACTTATGAAGCTGCGCATACCCCTCAGCCACAAGCGCCACGCAACCATCATCAGCGCATATGCCCCGACCCTGACTAGCTCAGAGGAAACAATCGAACAATTCTACGCCAACCTCAGTTCCACCCTGGGTGTTGTCCCTGCCAATGACAAGCTTGTACTGCTCGGACACTTCAATGCCCGAACTGGTCGCGACCACAGTAGGTGGGAGGGGATACTTGGCAGACACGGCAATGGCAAGATGAACAGTAATGGCATTATGTCATTGTCTGTCAGCAAGATATCCAAGATGTTCTTGTCACCAGAGCCATGCGTGGAGCAGAATGTTGGCCAGATCACAGACTTATTCGCTCCACCCTGAAACTGCACATCGCTCCACACTATCCAGAGTGCCCAAAGCTTGTCTGCTCTACCTTCAACACAGCTAAACTTCTGCATCCTTTCCAGCTGCGTAAGTTCCAGGACAGACTGGACCAGAAGCTGTCTGTTGAGGGACCACTGACTGGAGACCCAACCCAGAAGTGGAACCAGTTCAGAGAAGTGGTGACTGAGACAGTGAAGTCAGTGCTTGGCCCCAAGCGCCGGACCCATCAGGACTGGTTCGATGAGAATGAAAGTGCCATTGAAGACCTACTTACCAAGAAAAACAAGGCATTCATGGAGTGGCAAAACAACCCAGGTTCCATCCCCAAGAGGGAGAGGTTCAAATCTTACCAGGTTCTAGCCCAAAGGGAGATTTGCAGGATGCATGACAAGTCGTAGGAGAAGAACACTGAGGAGATTCAAAGCTTCGCTGACTCCAACAACTTGAAGCAGTTTTTCAACTCCATCAAGTCGGTCTTCGGTCCTTCAAAATCTGGTTCCTTCCCCTTGCTGTCAGCAGACGGATCCACCCTCATCAAGGACAAGTCTGCCATCAACAACATATGGAAAGAACACTTCAGCCAACTTCTGAACCACCCTTCTTCAGTTGATCAATCTGCACTGGACCAGATCCCTCAACAGCTGGCCATCCAAGAACTCGATAACCCTCCTTCTCTGATCGAAGTCAGGAAGGCTATCAAAGAGATGAGCTGTGGCAAAGCATCTGGCAAAGACAGCATTCCCACAGAAGTGTACAAGGCACTTAGCAAAGAGACTCTACAGGCATTCCGTACTGTTCTTACCAGTATCTGGGAAGAGGAGGTAATGCCAGTGGACCTGTGTGACGCAATGATTGTTGCTCTGTACAAAAACAAAGGCTCCAGAGCAGACTGTGGGAATTACAGAGGCATATCCCTCCTCTCCATTGCTGGAAAAATCCTTGCCCGCGTCATCCTGAACAGGCTGACCTCAACAGTCTCAGAAAAGAACCTTCCTGAGTCACAGTGTGGTTTCCGCCCTGATCACAGCACCGTTGACATGGTCTTTGCAGTGAGACAGATTCAGGAGAAATGCTTGGAACAGAACATGAACCTCTACGCAGTCTTCATTGATCTAACGAAGGCATTCGACACTGTCAACAGAGACGCACTATGGATCATTCTGGGAAAACTCGGCTGCCCAGTGAAGCTCACCATGCTTATCCGGCTGTTTCACAACAACATGACAGGAGAAGTTCTGTTAGACAGTGAACCATCTGAGAAATTCAGCATTTCCAATGGCATGAAACAGGGCTGCGTCCTTGCACCTGTACTGTTCAACCTCTTCTTCATGCAAGTGCTGTTGCAAACTGGCAGAGACCTCGACCTAGGTATCCACATCAGATACTGTCTGGACGGATCATTGTTTGACCTGAGGCGCCTTACAGCAAAGACCAAGACACTGGAGAGGCTCATAACAGAAGCCCTGTTTGCTGACGACTGTGCTCTGATGGCCCACGAGGAGAACCACCTACAGTTAATTGTCGATAAGTTTGTAGCATCTAAGATGTTCGACCTGACAATCAGCCTCATCAAGACAGAAGTCCTCTTCCAGCCCACACCACGCAGTGTCCCCCAACAGCCAAGCATCACCATAGATGGTAAATTGCTGAAGAATGTTGATAATTTCAAGTACCTGGGCAGCACCATTTCATGCGATGGATCTCTGGACAGTGAAATATCAGCAAGGATCCAGAAAGCAAGCTAGGCATTTTGGCAGACTCCGTACCAAAGTCTTACAGCACAAAGACATTCGTCTCTCCACCAAGATCAAGATGTATAGTGCTGTGGTCCTATCATCACTGCTGTATGGCTGCGAGACATGGACCCTGTACCGCAGACACATCAAACGGCTGGAACAGTTCCACACATGCTCTCTGCGGTCAATTATGCAGATACGTTGGCAGGACCGCATTACCAACCAGGAGGTCCTCAACCGAGCAGGCCTTTCAAGCATTGAAGCAAAGATCTTCCAGGCCCAGCTTCAATGGTCTGGTCATGTCATCTGTATGAATGAGTCCTGAATCCCCAGACAGCTCTTCTATGAAGAACTGGCACAGGGCAGTCGCAGCCAGGGTTGCCCAAAGAAGAGGTTCAAGGACAACCTCAAGGCAAACCTCAAGTGGGCAGACCTCCAGCCACGAGAACTTTAGGCCACTGCAGCTGACAGAATTGCCTGGCGTGCTGTGATAAGGAGGTTCGTAACAGCATTTGAAGACGACCCCCGCCAACACCTTGCATTGGCACGTGATCGACGACACAGAACGTCTTCCACCGTCCTGACAGCTGGCGTTCCATGCCCAACCTGCAACCAACTGTGCATTTCGGACTTCGGCCTCCGAAGCCACATGCGTGTCCACAGATGACCACACAACATGTCATTCTCGGCTCCCGAGAGACTACCACTATTCTATGAAGGTGTTAATTTCAACCTGAAGTAAATGTTGTGAGTTGGTGGTGTCCATGATCACCGTGTCATCAGAATATTTAATGAATGTTATGTCTGGATGCGTGCTCCTACAGTCATTTAAAGAACTGGTGATATTACAGATCCCTGTAGAACTCCTGTGGAAATTGTCATGGATGAGCCGGGGATGATTGCGGGGATGATTTGGACTCTCTGGCTGAGCTCACATGCTCATACATGGCTTACTGTCAAAATAAGTTTGTTCCACGTAAACGTGTCAAAATATACCCCAACAACAAACCATGGGTAACTAAATCAGTTAAATCCTGCTTACAGAGGAAAGCTCTTGCCTTTAAACAGGGGTCTGTTTCTGAACTACAGGTTGCCACCAAGGAGCTGAAGGCCGAAATTTTAAGAGCAAAACAGAATTATAAATCAGAGTTGGAAAGCAAGATGGCAGCAAATAAACTTGGTTCGGCCTGGGCCAGTATGAAAACTATTGCAGGCCTTCAGAGCACAGAGCGCAGTAATCGTGTGTTTTTAGATGGTTTTAGTTCAGACACAGAGCTGGCTAATGCTCTTAACTGTTTTTATGGTCGTTTTGACTCCTTTGATTTTAGCACAGAAATCCAAGATTTGAAACAGAAACTCAAAGACAATCAGCACTTTAATATTGAGATGCAGGATGTTAAAAGGGAGTTCCGCGCTGTAAAAGTGAACAAAAGTCAGGGCCCCGATAATATATGTGGACGCCTGGTAAAGTCCTGTGCACATGAACTGAGTCCTATATTTCATTATATTTTCAATAAGTCCTTACAGACACAACATGTGCCTAAGATCTGGAAAGATGCCGTGGTTGTTCCCGTTCCAAAATCCAGCTGTCCTAAAACGGTAAATGACTTTAGACCAGTTGCTTTGACTTCAATTTTAATGAAAATTTTTGAAAAACTGGTCAGATGTGAGGTCCTAAGGCAGACTGAACATGCATTGGATCCTCTGCAGTTTGCCTATAGGCCTCACAGAGGAGTGGAGGATGCCACTGTCACTCTGTTTGACATGCTTTTTAAACATCTGGATTTTAATGGGACACACGCCAGGCTTTTATTTGTGGACTTTTCTTCTGCCTTTAATACAATCCAACCTCATATTTTAGTTGAAAGGCTCCTGCAACAATTTGATTTAAGCAATAATCTGGTGGGTTGGATTCTGGATTTCTTAACCAACAGGACGCAGAGAGTAAGGGTCAATGGCACATTGTCTGACCTAAAGTGCTCTTCTACTGGCTCTCCTCAGGGGTGTGTGTTGTCACCACTACTCTTCATCCTGTACACAAACATGTGTCGGAGCAGACATGACAACAGACACATTATCAAGTATGCTGATGACTCAGTCATTGTCAGTCTCCTCCAGGATGGTGAGAGTGGCCACGGCCCAGTAGTTGATGACTTTGTTCACTGGTGTGAGGATTCCTACCTGCAGCTGAATACAACAAAAATGAAAGATATGATTATTGACTTTAGGAGGAAAACTCCCAGGCACAAAGTCACCATACTAAAAGGCCAGACCACCGAATGTGTACAATCGTACAAATATCTCGGGACGATTATTGATAGTGGATTGAACTTTGAGGTGAACTGTGAAAGGGTGTGCAAAAAGGGTCAGCAAAATTTGCATTGTTTGAGGAAACTTGCACGCTTCCAAATTGACCGAACCATAATGACTATGTTCTATCGGGCTTTTATTGAATCTGTTTTATCCTTTTCTTTAATGTCATGGTTTGGTCAGATAAAACTGAAACAGAGGAAATCCTTGGATCAGGTAGTCAGATGGTCCAGTCGTTTGCTTGGTGAGTCACAGCTGAGCCTGACATCCCTGTACACCAGACAAGTACAGAGGATGGCCGACTCGATTTTAAATGATGACTCCCACCCTTTGCACTGCAACTTTCAGCTTCTTCCCTCCAGACGGAGGTTTGCTGTCCCAAAAAGTAGAACCCAGCGCTACAAAAACAGCTTTGTCCCTGCTGCTGTCAAAGAGTTGAACAAGCTATAAAATTATATTGTACATATTTTATATTTACCTATTTTGTAAGATGTGTGCCTGTGTTTGTGTCTATGTTGAATGTAATTAGTGGCTTGTAAATATGGATGTCACCAACTGCAAAACAAATCTACCTACGGGTACAAATAAAGTAACCTGAACCTGAACCTGAACCTGAGCCAGTGAGACCATTGACTCTTACCGTCTGTGGCTGGTCAGATAGGAATGAGAGGATCCAAAGGATGAGGTGTGGATTGACATCCATGTCTAATAACATTATGAAATGGTGTGTTAGTTTTATGCCAAAAGTAACAGGAGGCATGCCTTCTAAAAAGTTCAAATTTTGTCTTGTCAGTCCACAGAATATTTTCCCAAAAGTATTGGGGATCAACGAGACATTTTTTGGCAAATGTGAAATGAGCCTTTGTGTTCTTTCTGATCAGCAGTGGTTTTCATCTTGGAGCTCACCCATGGATGCCATTTTTGTGTGTGTGTGTGTGTGTGTGTGTGTGTGTGTGTGTGTGTGTGTGTGTGTGTGTGTGTGTGTGTGTGTGTGTGTGTGTGTGTGTCAGGGGGGGTGCTCAGGCCAGGTAGTTTTGGATAGCTTTTTTCCCCTTAATGAATGAAATCATCATTTAAAAACTGCATTGTATTTACTAAGATTATTTTTGTCTGATGTTAAAAATTGTTTGATGATCTGAAACATTTAAGTGTGACAAATATGCAAAACTATAACAAATCATGAAGAGGACAAATGCTTTTTCACAGCACTGTACGTTAAGTGAATGGATGAACAGAAACTGAGTCATTGCAGATGCTCACCACCACACAAGGCAGATTCATATATTTTTTTTTTTTTTGTAACAGCAGAAGGGTGCTGAGACACAAATACGGGGGGGGGTGGGGGTTGAAAAGTTCATAGGCTGACCATGATGCAATGGTCAAATTTGACCAAATGTGGTTTATTTTTCAACATAGTCTCCAATGTCAGTGTGTCTGAAAAGAAACAATGCAGTTTGTATCAGAAAAGGTTCAGTTTAATACATGACTAGTTTTGTTGCTATCGCATAACTCCTTCTTAGTCAGTCTATGAACTTTTCAGCCCTACCTCGTATACACCAGCAGTAAGTGCCTTCTCACAGTAGCAGCCCGTTCATTAATCATGAACAGACACACACCTATACTTGCGAGGACCCCGAGTCTTTAGCTTCACAGATATTAAACACAGCTCTTGCAAAACCCCCAAGAAAACATTGTTATGCTGACCAACACACTATTCATTTCATTTCTATTTATATAGCACCATTTCACAACAGCAATCATCTCATAGCACTTTCAGCTGTAGGGGAAAACCCAAATGCAGAAAGGCCCCAGCAATCAGGCAGTCCCTTATAAGCAAGCACTTGGCGATGGTGTAGAGGAAAAACTCCCTTTTAGCAGGAAGAAACTTCCATCAGAACCAGGCTCAGGGAGGCGCAGTCATCTGCTGTGACTGACTGGGGGATGAGGGGAAAGAGAAGAAGAGAAGAACAGACATGTAGAGAGATAACAGCACAACGGGGACTCAATCTATGGGAGAGAACAAACAGATGTTAATGATCAGCAAAAATATTTCATTGAGAGTGAAGAAAAGAGTGAGGCCCAGTGCATCGAGGTCCTCCGGGTGTCTAAACCTATTAGCGGCATAACTAAGGGAGGGTTCAGGGTTCAGACAACATAACACCACCCTCACTCAGCATGATAAAATCTGACCAAGAAAAGATGATGACACATCCTCACCCCAGCACCAACAACAAATGGGATCAAATGGGACACAAAAAAGCCAAAATAATGACATCAAATTAAAAGGAATGCATTGCAAGTATTTATAAAAGTGTCACAAGTATTTGTAAAAGTGTCCCGTTTGTTGACTTGATGTCACCTAGTCCTGTTTGATATGATTTAATGTGTTATTTAAAAGTTGTGTGTCGGGACTTCTGGGAAGATGGCAGAGAGGCATAACGCTTAAACAGAGAGCTCTCCCTAGTCGAATTAAAAATCTTTGGTAAATGGCCAACTCGACATAAATAGGTCAATAAACCAAGGGATGAAAACACGAAGAAGCCGGGCACACGGACAAAAGCAGGGTAAAACTAAAGAATCTCTCTTCAACAACACTGGAGAAATCGCTGAACACGAGGCCAACAAAAACGAGGAGACTTCAAAGAAAATGGAAGACGCCAACCTCGATGTTATGAACACTGGCTTCGCCAATATAAGTAAGGACATAAAAGACCTCAAGCGACAACTCCAACAGGATTTAACGGCTCTTAAGGAAGAACTGAAAAAAGAGATGAAGGAGGAAATTATGGGTCTCCGAAAAGAAATGGACCGCAAGCTAGCAGAAAACATGGAGGAGCTGCGCACTCAACGGGCGTGCATGGTAAAAGCACAAGCTCGAATATCAGAGTTGGAAGACTGGAAGACCGAGGCAAGCGAGCTGTTACAGACCCTGACGGCACAAACACAGAGGATGCAGGAAAAAATAACCGACCTGGAGAGCAAGTCCAGGCGGAGCAATATATGCATCTTCGGGATTCTGGAGGGCACTGAAGGCAACTCGATGACGAAATTCATAGATCAATTCTTAAAAAAAGAGCTTGAGCTGCCGATGAAACAGACCTACAGATCCAACGAGCACACAGAGCCTTGGCACAGAACCCGAACTCAAACTCTACACCTAGGTCAGTTGTGGTAAACTTTTTAAAATACGACGTAAAGGAAAGAATCCTGACACAAGCGTGGAAAAAAAAGATACGAGTTGGCGACAAACAGATATTCTTTGACCATGACTACCCGACAGAAATTGTGCAGCAGCGAAAGAAATATGCCAACATTAAAAAAATGCTGAAAGAGAAAAAAATTAGATTCCAAACGCCACTAACGAAGATGAGAATTCATTGGGATGACGGCGTGAAAACCTACAACACAGCCAGAGAGGCAGCGCGGGACATGACGGAGCGAGGCTTTGTGGTGAACGTACCGGAGGAAGCGGCTGGAGCAGCGGCAGCACGGAGCACACCGAGACGACTGGAGTGGAGGCGAGTGAGCGGCAGAGGATGGGAGACGGACGTGGCGCACCGAGCCCAAGAAAAACTGCAAGGCTTTCAACGGAAAGCCTAGATTATAACAAAGATTAAGAAGGGCACAGAAGAAATGAAGACCAAGAAGACAAGGTAAAAGAGAAACAAACGGCTAGGAGAGGTTAAAGTGATTTTTGTTGGACATTTCTAGACTAATGACTATTACTTGGATAGTAACTACAGGTCTAGGGAGGGCCCCTCACTCAGTGAGGACATTCCCTCCACCCTCCAACAGGGACCAGTGGGCAGAAGAAAGGCCCAAAGTGCGGAGGTCGAGATTCGTTAATGTGTTTTTGTACATATATGTATTAGTTTTGTTGTTAAAGGGGCTAAGAGCACAAGTTAAAAAAATGGAAAAACATGAATATGGTTAAAAATCTTAAGATAATGACATTAAACGTGAATGGTCTGAACTCACCTGTTAAAAGGGAAAGAATAATAAGAAAATTCAAGAAGGAAAAAGCCGAAATTATATTTATGCAAGAGACACATTTGAACAAGACAGAACATGAGAAACTAAAGAGATTTGGCTATAAGAACTCCTACTACAGTTCATTTAAGGAAGGAACTAAAAGGGGGGTTATGATACTAATTTCAAATAAAATACAATTTGAATGTGAACAAGAAATCCAGGATAAAGAAGGCAGATATGTAATAGTAAAGGGAAGAATCGATGGTATGCAGATCACATTAGTGAACATCTATGCCCCACCAGAAAGTGACAAGGGTTTTTTTTCAACATCTGTTTGATCTCATAGCAACACACAGTGAAGGAGTCCTAATTTGTGGAGGAGACTTAAATGTTGTCATGGATCATGAAGTTGATACAACAAGTGTTAAGAAGACAAAAAAACATGTTGTGGGCCACATATGTATGTCTTTAAGCTTCACATCTCAGAGTAGAACAAAGGACTGGGCCTCCTGTGAGATAACAGGAGGATGTGAAAATTTAGTCTTTGGTATGCAAGAGACGGCCTTGGGGGATTTCCTGGTCTGCCAGAGGATATGAGGAGGATGTGATAGGATTTAAGGAAAGATGCATTGTTACTTGTCATTAAATGCAATGTGACTGTGAGCTTTGAAGGTCCAGGATATATAAAGGACGAATGTCTGTGTTTGATCTCTTTCTGCTTTGCTGATGTTGGAAGATGTGAATAAACCTGACTCGTGAGATAAACTCTGCCTCGTCATTTTCACATTTCCACACTGGTGACCCTAAGACGTATCATGGATGAAAGAAATTCCCCCGGGCCAGCCGAGTCAGGAGCTCCCAGCCAAGCGTATGCCGCTACCGTCCAGCTACCGGACTTTTGGCAGGACAACCCGCAGTCCTGGTTCCACTTGGTCGAAGCACAGTTCGCCCTCCGGGGGATAACGGTTGATGACACGAAGTTCTACCATGTGATCGCAAAGCTCGACAACCGCACGGCTCGGCATGTGCAGAGCCTATTGGAGCGGCCACCTGCCAACGACAAATACGGCAGGTTGAAGGCTGCGCTTATCCAGCGTTTCACTCTCTCAGTCGAGGAGAGAGCGGAGAGGCTTCTGGCTCTGAACGACTTGGGAGATGGCAGGCCCATTGACCTGATGGAGAACATGCTGAGGTTGAGAGGCTCAGACGGCGACGACTTCCTCTTCACCCACATTTTCCTCAGGACCCTACCGTCAGCCATGAGAGCGAAACTGGCCAGTTCGCCGTTGTTGGACCAGCGGGACTTCCGCGCGCTGGCCCAGGAGGCGCACCGGATTCTCAACGCCAGCAAACAGCGCGCGGCCACCGCGGCAGCGACGGAGTTCGGCGCGACGGCCGGAGATGGCGGGGGGCCAGAGATGGCGGTAGCAGAACCACCGACGACGGCGGCGGCGGGGACCAAGGATCGCGGAGGAGACACCCTCTGTTTCTACCATTGCCGCTTTGCAGAGAAGGCACGCAAATGTATACCACCGTGCCAGTTCAAGCGCTCGGGAAACGCCAAGACCGGGGGTCGGTAGCAGCTGCGGCCCTCGGGGAGGAGAACAAGCTGCTCTACTTGAAGGATGCGCGCTCGGGGAGGCAATTCCTCGTGGACACAGGCTCCCAAATGAGTTTCATCACGCCTTCCTCCGCTGACCGGCTGGCAGTTCCCAGAGGTCACGGGGCGTCAGTAGCGAACGGCTCTGAGATTAAGACCTTTGGTGAGAGGGCTCTGCTTCTGTCCCTACATGGCCGTACATTTGAGTGGACTTTTGTCATAGCTGCAGTGAATTTCAATATGTTGGGGGCTGATTTTCTGTGCTCACATGGTTTGTTGGTTGATCTTGCTAACAGGCACCTGGTTAATGCACTTTCTTTTTATTCTATTCCCTGTACAGCCCGAGTGACCCCGCCAACAGCACAAGCCAACGTCACAACTGCAAGCGGTAAGTTCCACACACTTCTCACTCAGTTCCCAGCACTCACGGTTCCCACATTTTCAGCAGCCGTCGCTAAACACGGAGTGGAACATTTTATTACTACCACCGGACCGCCCGTTTTTGCAAAAGCTCGGCGCTTGGATTCAGCTAAACTGACCATAGCGCGTGAGGAGTTCGCCAACCTGAAAAGGTTGGGCATCATCAGTCGTTCGAACAGCCCATGGGCTTCCCCACTGCACATGGTCCTGAAAGCTGACAGCTCGTGGCGACCTTGCGGAGATTTCCGCAGGTTGAACAACGCCACAGCACACGACCGCTACCCAATCCCACATATCCAAGATTTTTCCGTTCATTTGGCGGGGGCGTGCGTTTTTTCTAAGATAGACTTGGTCTGCGGTTACCACCAAGTCCCAGTGCGTGCTGAGGACATACCCAAAACAGCGGTAATAACTCTGTTCGGTCTATTCGAGTTTTTGCGCATGCCATTTGGGCTTAAAGGCGCTGCGCAGACGTTCCAACACATGATGGACGCGGTGTTGCGCGATCTCCCCTTCATATTCGTCTACCTGGACGACATCTTAGTAGCCAGCACGTTCGAAGACGAACACGAAAACCACCTCACGGCAGTTTTCCGGAGGTTGGGAGAGCACGGTTTAATAATCAACCCAGCGAAGTGTCAGTTCGGGGTGACGCAAATTGATTTTTTGGGGCATCGCTTTTCTCCAGAAGGGGCGGTTCCGCTGCCTGACAAAGTGCGCGCGGTAGCAAATTTTCCCCAGCCACAAATGGTCAAAGCGTTACAGGAGTTTTTGGGAATGGTGAATTTTTATAACTGTTTCCTCCCACGCGCAGCGCAGCTCATGCAACCATTGTATGCCGCACTCAAAAAGCAAAAACCCAACAATAAGATCGAAGGGTCTCCGGAGCGAGAGCGAGCATTCTCGGAGGTCAAAACAGCCCTGGCAAACGCTGCATTGTTAGCACATCCAGACCCAACGGCCCGCATAGCGCTCACTACTGACACGTCAGATGTGGCCATAGGGGCGGTCGTGGAGCAGCATGTAGCTGGGGCTTGACAGCCACTCGCCTTTTTCAGCAGGACTTTGCGCGATAGTGAACGAAAATACAGCGCATTCGACAGGGAGTTGTTAGCTCTCCACTTGGCCATTCGCCACTTCCAGTTCTGGCTGGAGGGACGCCGTTTCACCGCGTTCGTTGACCACAAGCTGCTGACATTTGCGATGGCCAAGGTTTCAGAACCGTGGTCGGGCCAGCAGCAAAGACAGCTGGCGGCCATCTCAGAGTTTACTACCGATATTCAGCACGTGGCGGATAAACTGAATGTAGTGGCAGACTGTCTCTCGCGTGCCGTGGCGGCCCCAGTCCGCGTAGGGATAGATTATGCAGCCATGGCCGCGGATCAGGTTAGCGACGCGGACGTGCGTGTGCTCCAGTCTGGACCAACAGGGTTAAGGCTGGAGAACAGGGTGCTGCAGGATGGTATGCTCCCCCTAATCTGCGATGTCTCCACTGGGCGACCGCGTCCTGTGGTACCGGCTGCGTGGCGCCGCCGCGTTTTTGACTCGATTCATTCTCTGGCGCACCCGGGAGTGCGTGCGTCAGTCAAAATGGTAGGAGAGAAATTTGTATGGCCGAGCCTGCGCAAACAAGTTAAGGAGTGGGCAGCAGCCTGCATGGCTTGTCAACGAGCCAAGGTACACAGACACACGAGAGCTCCTTTGGAGCCGTTTCACATCCCGGCTAAGAGGTTCGATCATGTTCACGTGGACCTCATAGGCCCCCTCCCGCCGTCACAGGGGTGCACACACCTTCTGACAATGGTGGACCGCACCACGCGCTGGCTGGAAGTGGTCCCACTGGCGTCAACCACAGCCGAGGAGGTGGCCCACGAGTTTTTAACAGCATGGGTAGCGCGCTTTGGAGTTCCGTCGGACATTACGTCCGACAGAGGTCCTCAATTTGTTTCCGAACTTTGGTCAGCAATAGCCCGCAGCCTGGGGGTAACGATCCACCGCACAACCGCGTACAACCCGCAGGCTAATGGGTTATGCGAACGTTTTCATAGGTCATTGAAAGCGGCTCTCAGAGCGTCGCTGACGGATGCAAATTGGGTGGACAGGCTACCGTGGGTTTTATTGGGGTTGCATTCTGCACCTAAAGAGGACTTAGAAGCCTCCCCGGCTGAGTTAGTTTTTGCGCAGCCACTTCGGCTGCCTGGGGAGTTTCTCCCAGATAATCCTGCGCCAGATAGCTCCCCATCTCAGCGGTTGCAGCGTGGCATGGAATCGGACATGCTGCCTGGCCCCGTTCACCACAGTTTTCCGCGCGTTTTTGTGCCCAAGGCTTTGAAAAACGCTGAGTTTGTTTTTGTCAGACACGATGCCCATCGCCCACCGCTGCAACCACCTTATGATGGACCATTTAGAGTGCTGGAAACAGGGGACAAAAATTTTTTGCTAGATTTGGGGGGCAGGAAGGAAAAGATTGGCATAAACAGGCTCAAACCCGCTTTTGTGGTGGCGGACGAGGATGTGCTGTTGGCCAGGGCTCCTCGGCGCAGCAGACCCCCTCGGGGACATTCCCCAGAACACCCACAGGGAGTGACAAACAGTTCTCACCCCAAGACAGCAACTCCCCAGCAGGATGGCACTGCAGAAGTGGCGAAGCCCGCTTACAGCAGATACGGGAGGAGACTGAGGCCCAAGCAGCACGTGGGTTAATGTGTAATGATTTTATCATGACATGCAAACTGTTATTCTGTTGTTCCATCTTAGATGTTTGGGGGGGGGGGGTCATGTGGGCCACATATGTATGTCTTTAAGCTTCACATCTCAGAGTAGAACAAAGGACTGGGCCTCCTGTGAGATAACAGGAGGATGTAAAAATTTAGTCTTTGGTATGCAAGAGACGGCCTTGGGGGATTTCCTGGTCTGCCAGAGGCTATGAGGAGGATGTGATAGGATTTAAGGAAAGATGCATTGTTAATTGTCATTAAATGCAATGTGACTGTGAGCTTTGAAGGTCCGGGATATATAAAGGACGAATGTCTGTGTTTGATCTCTCTTTCTGCTTTGCTGATGTTGGAAGATGTGAATAAACCTGACTCGTAAGATAAACTCTGCCTCGTCATTTTCACATTTCCACAATGTAACAAAGTTCATAAGAACTTCACTGGCAGAAATGGGTATGGTAGACATATGGAGGGGCCTGCACCCACTTGAAAAAGACTATACACATTATTCAGCAGTCCATAAAGTACACTCTAGAATAGATTACTTCCTTATGAATGAAGGTGACAGACACAGGGTGAGAAATTGTCGGATTGGAGGGGCAGAAATATCAGATCATAATCCTATATACATGGAAATATATTTAAACAATAGAAAACGACAAACAACATGGAAACTTAATGTAGGACTTGTAGAGAATGTGGAAATGATGAGGCTGAGTTCATCTCACAAGTCAGGTTTATTCACATTCTCCAACATCATCCAAAAGCAGACAGAGAGTGAACTCCAGACATTCGTCCCTTTTTATACCCCAGGACATCAAAGCACACAGTAACATTGTATTTTAATCCTACATAACAATGCATCCCTTTCAGCCTTTATCCCCTTCACCCAAAGTCACTGGGAGTCAGGAAATCTCCCCAAGGCCATCTCTTTGCACCACATTTCACATCTCCCCATTATCCCCCAGGAGGCTCAGCCCTTTGTTCATCTGAGACGTGAAGCACACAGTAAGCATATAGTGGTATACATATGAAGCATCAGGTTATATACATTTGTGCATACGGAACCCACATATGTGTCCCACATGACCCCCCCCAAACGTCTAAGATGGAACAACGTAATAACAGCCTGCACTTTATGATAGAAACATTACACATCAGTCCACGTGCTGCTTGGGTCGTAATCTCCTCCCGTATCTGCTGTAAGCAGGCTTCAACACATCCGCGGCGCCATCCCGCTGGGGAGCTGCTGTCTGAGGAGTAGAACTGTTAGTCAATCCCTGTGGGTGTTCAGGGAAATGATCTCTAGGGGGTCTGCCGCGCCGAGGAGCCCTGGCCAAGAGCACCCCTTCGTCAGCCAACACAAAAGCGGGTTTGAGCCTGTTTATGCCAATCTTTTCTTTTCTGCCCCCCAAATCTAGCAAGAAATGCTTATCCCCTGTTTCCAGCACTCTAAATGGTTCGTCGTAAGGAGGTCGCAACGGTGGGCGATGGGCATCGTGTCTGACAAAAACAAACTCCGCATTTTTTAAAGCCTTAGGCACAAAAACGCGCGGAAAAGCGTGGTGAACGGGGCCAGGCAGCGTGCCCGATCCCGTGCCGCTCTGCAACCGCTGAACCGGGGAACATTCTGGCGCAGAATTGTCTGGGAGAAACTCCCCAGGCAGCCGAAGTGGCTGCGCAAAAGCTAACTCAGCCGGGGAGGCTTCTAAATCCTCTTTAGGTGCAGAACGCAACCCCAATAAAACCCACGGTAGCCTGTCCACCCAATTTGCGTCTGTAAGCAACGCTCTGAGAGCCACCTTCAATGACCTGTGAAAACGTTCGCATAATCTGTTAGCCTGCAGGTTGTACGCGGTTGTGCGGTGAATCGTCACCCCCAGGCTGCGGGCCATTGCTGATCAAAGTTCGGAAACGAATTGAGGACCTCTGTTGGACGTAATGTCCGATGGAACACCAAAGCGCGCTACCCATGCTGTTAAAAACGCGCACGCCACCTCCTCGGCTGTGGTTGACGCCAGTGGGATCACTTCTGGCCAGCGGGTGGTGCGGTCCACCATTGTCAGAAGGTGTGTGCACCCCGTGACGGCGGAAGGGGGCCTACGAGGTCCACGTGAACATGATCAAACCTCTTAGCCGGGATGTGAAACGGCTCCAAAGGAGCTCTTGTGTGTCTGTGTACTTTGGCTCGTTGGCAGGCCGTGTAGGCTGCTGCCCACTCTCTAACCTGTTTGCGCAGGCTCGGCCATATAAATTTCTCTCCCACCATTTTGACCGACGCGCTCACCCCCGGTTGTGCCAGAGAATGAATCGAGTCAAAAACGCGGCGGCGCCACGCGGCCGGTACCACAGGACGCGGTCGCCCAGTGGAGACATCGCAGATTGGGGGGGGGCATACCGTCTTGCAGCACCCTGTTCTCCAGCCTTAACCCTGTTGGTCCAGACCGGAGCGCCCGCACGTCTGCGTCACTAACTTGGTCTGCGGCCATGGCTGCATAATCTATCCCTACGCGGACTGGGGCCATGCGCACTTCCGCGTCGCTAACCTGATCCGTGGCCATGGCTGCAAAATCTACCCCTACGCGGGCTGGAGCCGCCGCAGCACACGAGAGACAGTCTGCCACTACATTAAGTTTACCCGCCACATGCTGGATATCGGTAGTAAACTCTGAGATCGCGGCCAGCTGTCTCTGCTACCGGCCTGACCACGGTTCTGAAACCTTGGCCATCGTGTAAGTCAGCGGCTTGTGGTCAACGAACGCGGTGAAACGGCGTCCCTCCAGCCAGAACTGGAAGTGGTGAATGGCCAAATGGAGAGCTAACAACTCCCTGTCAAATGCGCTGTATTTCCGTTCGCTATCGCGCAAGGTCCTGCTGAAAAAGGCTAGCGGTTGCCAAACCCCGGCTACATGCTGCTCCACGACCGCCCCTATGGCCACCTCTGACGCGTCGGTAGTGAGCGCTATGGGGGCCGTTGGGTCTGGATGTGCTAACAACGCAGCGTTTGCCAGGGCTGTTTTGACTTCAGAGAATGCTCGCTTCCGCTACGGAGACCATTCGATTTTATTTGTGGGTTTTTGTTTTTTTAGTGCAGCATACAGTGGTTGCATGAGCCGCGCTGCGCGGGGGAGGAAACGGTTATAAAAATTCACCATCCCCAAAAACTCCTGTAACGCTTTGACCGTTTGTGGCTGGGGAAAATTTGTTACCGCGCGCACTTTGTCAGGCAGAGGAACCGCCCCTTCTGGAGAGACGCGATGCCCCAAAAAATCAATCTGCGCCACCCCGAACTGGCACTTCACTGGGTTGATTATTAACCCGTGCTCCCCCAACCTCCGGAAAACTGCCGTGAGGTGGTTTTCGTGTTCATCTTCGGACGTGCTGGCTACCAATATGTCGTCCAGGTAGACAAACACGAAGGGGAGATCGCGCAACACTGCGTCCATCATGCGTTGGAACGTCTGTGCCGCGCCTTTAAGCCCAAACGGCATGCGCAAAAACTCGAATAGCCCGAACAGAGTTATTACCGCTGTTTTGGGTATGTCCTCAGCGTGCACTGGGACCTGGTGGTAACCGCGAACCAAGTCTATTTTAGAAAAAACGCGCGCCCCCGCCAAATGAACTGAAAATTCTTGTATATGCGGGATTGGGTAGCGGTCGTGCGCTGTAGCGTTGTTCAACCTGCGGAAATCTCTGCAAGGTCACCACGAGCCATCAGCTTTCAAGACCATGTGCAGCGGTGAAGCCCATGGGCTTTTCGAACGCCTGATGATGCCCAACTTTTCCAGGTTGGCGAACTCCTCGCGCGCTATGGTCAGTTTAGCTGAATCCAAGCGCCGAGCTTTTGCAAAAACGGGCAGTCCGGTGGTAGTAATAAAATGTTCCACCCCGTGTTTAGCCACGGTCGCCGAGAATGTTGGGACCGTGAGTGCTGGGAACTGAGTGAGCAGTGTGTGGAACTTACCGCTTGCGGCTGTGACGTTGGCTTGTGCTGTTGGCGGGGCCACTCGAGCTGTGCAGGGGATAGAATAAAAAGAGAGTGCATTAACCAGGCGCCTGTTAGCAAGATCAACCAACAACCCATGTGAGCACAGAAAATCAGCTCCTAACATATTGAAATTCACTGCTGCTATGATGAAAGTCCACTCACATGAACGGCCCTGCAGAGACAGAAGCAGAGTCTTCTCACCAAAGGTCTTAATCTCAGAGCCGTTCGCTGCTGTCACCCGGGGACCACTGGCAGGTGCCAGCCGGTCAGCGTAAGAGGGCGTGATGAAGCTCAGCTGGGAGCCTGTGTCGACGAGGAAGTGCCTCCCCGAGCGCGTATCCTTCAAGTAGAGCAGCTTGTTCTCCTCCCCGAGGGCCGCAGCTGCTACCGACCTCCGGTCTTGGCATTTCCCGAGCGCTTGAAAATGGCACGGTGGTATACATTTGCGTGCCCTCTCTGCGAAGCGGCGATAGTAGAAACAATGGACGCCGTCTGTTCCGCGTTTCTTGGCCCCTGCTGCCGCCATCGTCGGTGAGTCTGGTACTGCTGCCTCTGGCCTCCTGCCATCTCTGGACGTCGCGCCGAGCTTTGCTGCCGCGGCCGTGGACGCACGCCGTCTGGTGGCGTTGACGAGTTGTTGCGCCTCCTGGCCCAGCTTGCGGTAGTCTCGTTGGGCCAACAGTGGCGAACTGGCCAGGGTCACTCTCACCGCTGACGGTAGGGTCCTGAGGAAGAGGTGGGTGAAGATGAAGTGATCATCGTCCGAGTCTCTCAACCTCAACAGCTTCTCCATCAGGTCCACAGGCCTGTCGCTTTCAAACTCAGTCAGCGCCAGGAGCCCCTCTGCTCGCTCCTCCACCGAGGGGGTGAAGTGCTGGATGAGTGCAGCCTTCAACGCGCTGTACTTGTCGCTGTCCGGCGGCTGGTTGATCAGGCTCTCCACGTGCTGGGCTGTGTGGTTGTCCAGTTTTGCAACCACATGGTAGAACTTTGTGGCGTCTACCGAAATCCTCCGGAGGTTGAACTGCGCTTCAACCGCGTTAAACCAGGAGCGCAGATTGCTCTGCCAGAAGCCCAGTAGCTGGGCTGTGGCTGCATTCGCTTGGCTGGCTCCTGATGAGTCTGGCTCGGAGGAATTTCTTTCACTCATTATACGTCTTAGGGTCACCAGTGTAGAGAATGTGGAAATGATGAGGCTGAGTTCATCTCACAAGTCAGGTTTATTCACATTCTCCAACATCATCCAAAAGCAGACAGAGAGTGAACTCCAGACATTCGTCCCTTTTTATACCCCAGGACATCAAAGCACACAGTAGCATTGTATTTTAATCCTACGTAACAATGCATCCCTTTCAGCCTTTATCCCCTTCACCCAAAGTCACTGGGAGTCAGGAAATCTCCCCAAGGCCATCTCTTTGCACCACATTTCACATCTCCCTGTTATCCCCCAGGAGGCTCAGCCCTTTGTTCATCTGAGACGTGAAGCACACAGTAAGCATATAGTGGTATACATATGAAGCATCAGGTTATATACATTTGTGCATACGGAACCCACATATGTGTCCCACAGACTATTAAATGATGAGAAAATGAAAGAAAGAATAAAGTTTAACATAAATGAGTATATCGAGGAGAATGATAATGGAGAAGTGGACCCAACAATACTATGGGACGCACTAAAAGCCGTGTTAAGAGGTAAATTAATTGTTGAATCAGGAAAAGCAAAAAAGTCTAAACTGGAATCATATGAACAAAGATGTGAGAGACTGAGGGAATTAGAACGTAAACATCAAAACACAAATGACCCAAAAATATATCAAGAAATTAAGGAAGAAAAAATAAAGATAAAAGAAATACAAATAGATGAAATTGAAAGGAAAAATAGATACTTAAAACAAAAATATTATGAAACGGGGCCAAAGGCCACAAAACTGCTGGCAAAACAGTTAAGAAAACAACAAACAGTGAATAATGTATATAAGATTAAGGACCCCATCACAAATAAATCCACAGTTACCCCAGAAAACATTGAAGAAATATTCCATAAATTCTATCAAGAACTATACTCGCAACCTGAAGAGACAAATGTTAAGGATATTAAAAAATTTCTAAACACATTGGACTTGCCATCAATAGGAAACCAACAAAATGAAAAGCTAACAGCAGAAATAACAACACAAGAGATTAAAGATGTGATTAAGTCACTAAAAAATGGTAAATCACCAGGTAGTGATGGATACCCTTCTGAGTTTTATAAACTGTTTATAGAAGAACTCACGCCACAGCTCCTAAAGTCATTTAATTGGACATTAAACAACAACAAAATACCTCCATCATGGAACGAAGCCATTATTTCAGTTATTTTAAAGCCAGGGAAAGATAGGGAACAATGCGGAAACTATAGACCAATCTCTTTATTAAATGTGGATTATAAAATATATACAACAATTATCTGTAAACGAATAAAGACATTCTTGACGGAATTGATAGAGGATGATCAAACTGGTTTCATAGAGGGACGCCAAACACATGATAATATCAGGAGAATAATACACATAATTAATCAAATACATAAAGAAAAGAAAAGCGCAGTAATAATGAGTTTAGACGCAGAAAAAGCATTTGATAGGGTTAATTGGATGTTTCTATATAATGTGCTGGAACGCTTTGGATTTAACGAAAAATCAGTACAATGCATAAAGACACTGTATCAAAAACCTGTGGCAAGAATCAAGATAAACGGTAGCTTAACAGACAAAGTGACATAACGTTCGGCTCAGGAGACGCACACACACAGGTTCAGAGTAGTTCAAACTGTTTATTAACAGCAGGGGTGTATGGGTGTGTGTCAGTGGAATGTTAATGTATTGGTGGTGGCGTCTGCTTCGGGCACAGAGGCAGGAGACCGTTCAGCCGGCAACCCTATGGGAGAGAACAGACACAGGGTGACAGGCACACACCAATACAGGAGGAGAATAGGCGAGGGAGAGAAGCTTACTTGAGTTTGACAGATGGCAGGCACTACAAGGACGGAACCCCGGGAGACAGTCACCTGCAGGACTCGGTGCAGCAGCGAGGAAGGACGAGGGACGGAGTTGTCCGCCGCCGAGGAATCCACCTGTGCACAGGGGAGCAGACTGGGAGAGGTAAGGAAAGGAATCTTCTTACCACTAGCTTGACGCTGAAGAGAGGGTTGACGCTTCGCATTGAAGGCGATGAAGTCTAACGGCTTCAGGCCGAAGCTCAGGGCGAGGCGGCTTTTATCCCTCGCCGCTGACGAGTAGCAGGTGCGTGAGCAGGTGGCGCCGCTGATGAATGGCGCGGCGTGACACAAAGTAAATATACAAAGATCAACTAGGCAGGGATGCTGCCTATCGCCCACCTTGTTTGCTCTGTTCATAGAGCCACTGGCTCAAGCGATGCGACAAAATAAGAAATTAAAAGGTGTAACAATAAAGGGAGCGGAACACAAGATTGGGCTGTTTGCAGACGATATTATAGTTTACCTTGAACAACCAGATGAATCAATAATGGAAATGATGGACTTGATAGAAAATTTTGGAAAATTGTCAGGATACAAGATAAACATAACAAAAACACAAATACTGACATTCCACTATAACCCTTTAAACCAGATAACTGATAAGATCAAACTAAACTGGAAACAAAAAGAAATAAAATACCTTGGAGTAAACATACCTAAAGATTTAAGCAAAATCTATAAAGCAAACTATGATAGATTAGAACAAGAAATAAAAAAAAGATATTGATAGATGGTCAATCTTAAACATGGATCTGAATTCAAAAATTAAGACAGTCAAAATCAGCATACAACCTAGACTGCCTTACCTCTTCCAGGCTCTACCAACAGAGATTCCTGGTGCCCAGTTCTCAAAGTGGGACAGGATGATATTGAGATTTGTTTGGGGAGGTAAAAAGCCAAGAGTGAAATATAAAACTCTCCAATTGCCAAAAGAGAAAGGAGGCATGGGCCTACCGAGTCTAAAGGAATATTACTACTCAGCACAAATAAGATATATCATATGTTGGTGCGACGGAGGATACGAGGCAAAATGGAAAGAAATGGAAAAGGAAATTGAGGGACTCCCAGTACAAAGCATAATAGGAGATAAGGATGCATATAAGCAAATCAAACAAATAGACCCAATCACTAAATTTACTTTGGAACTGTGGTATAAAATAGAACAAAAGTATAATATAAAGGAGGACATAGAACTATTGAAATGGGTAGCATTTGACAGTCAGTTTGAACCGGCAAAGCAAGATAGGGGATACAAAAATCTGGTGAACAAGGGAATCACAGCATGGGGCAATATGGGGAAAAAAAGATTTCGGGAGTTTTGTAAACATGAGAAGAAAATTTAAACTAGAAAAATCTGAATTCTTCAGATATCTGCAGATGAGAGATTATTATAAGAAGAAGATTAGACATAACCTCCACACAGATGTGAGCGAGATTATACAATTCATTTTAAGCTCGTATGCAGGAAATAAAATAAGAATTATTTCAAAGCTATATCAGAAACTTACGGCAAACAAACATTCAAGTAACTATAAAAAGGAGAAATGGGAGAAAGAACTAAATTTAAACATAACAGAAGAAAACTGACAAGAAATATGGAAAACACAACACACATCAACAAGTTCAAGGACATGGAGGGAATTTGGATGGAAAAATCTGACTCGCTATTTCATTACACCACAGATTCAAAGAAAATATACAAATACCAAATCTATATGCTGGAGGGGCTGTGGGGCTCAAAATGCAGACCACTCGCATATGTTTTGGAAATGCTGCAAAATCTCATCATTCTGGAAATCTATACATGTGACAATACAGAGGATATTAGGATATAATATACCAATGAACTGTAACTTGATGTATTTATGTGATCTTAAAAGAGACAATGTAATATAGGCTGAGGACAGATATTTAGTTAAAATCATGCTGATTGCATGTAAAAAAACAATAAGATAAGATAAGATAAGATAAGCCTTTATTAGTCCCACAACAGGGAAATTCCAGGATTGCAACAGCACAGGGATAGCAACACTCAGAGCAACAATCAGAAGGCAAGAAAAAAAACAAGCAAGCAAGAGCAGCTAATAAACATATGTACGTATTACTATAAAATATATATATATATACACACACACACAGACACACAGTGCAGAGCATTGTAGCTGGATGGAATAAATATATGAATATATGAACACACAGTGCAGAGCATTGTAGCTAGATGGAATAAATATGTAAATATATAAACACCCACAGTACGGAGCATTGCAGCTAGGTGGAATAAATATGCAAGTATATAAACACACACAGTGCGGAGCAATGTAGCTAGATGGAATAATATGTAGATATATAAATATATAAACACACCCAGTGCTGAGCATTGTAGCTAGATGGAATAAATATGCAAATATATAAACACACACAGTGCAGAGCATTGTTGCTAGATGGAATGAAACAGCATAACCGTCTACTTAGTTATCCTACATGGTATGATTATGTGCCCATACATATTCTCACCCTCCATAGCGACCGGTATGTTCCTAGTTGTATGCCGGAGGGGACCATTGTGTAAGTCTATTGCATCTTTTGCATTCAAAAAACTATTAGTTTGTTACGTCTTTTTGCTATCTCTGCGAGCAGCCCTGCTTAGGTTGTACAGTCTGACAGCCGTTGGTAGGAAGGACCTACGAAACCTCTCGGTTGTGCACCTGGGATGATGTAGTCTGCTGCTAAATGAGCTCCTCAGTGCATTCAGTATGTCCTGCATAGGGTGGAACTCGGACTCCAGCAGAGATGACAGTTTAGCCACCGTCCTTCTCTCTCCTATCTCCTCCATCAGATCAAGGCGCTGCCCCAGGACAGAGCTAGCTTTCTTAATCAGTTTGTTCAGTCTCTTCCTATCGGCTGCAGTAATGCCACTGCCCCAGCAGACCACTCCAAAAGTGATGGCTGATGCCACCACCGTGTCATAGAATGACTTCAGCAGCGCCCCTTGTACACCAAAAGACCTGAGTCTCCTCAGCAGGAACAGCCTGCGCTGTCCCTTCTTGTAGAGTGCATCAGTATTGTGTGACCAGTCTAGTTTATTGTTCAGATGAATACCCAGGTACTTATAGGATGTCACCATCTCGATGTCTGTTCCCTGTATATTTACTGGTACTGTGAGGGGCTGCCCATGCCTGCGGCAGTCCACCACCAGCTCCTTAGTTTTCCTCGCGTTGATCTGGAGGCAGTTCCGATGGCACCAGTCCACGAAGTCCTGGATAAGCCCTCTGTACTCAGCTTCATCTCCATTGGAGATGAGGCCAACGATCGCAGAGTCATCAGAGAACTTCTGTAGATGGCAGTGTGTTGTGTTGTGTGAGAAGTCCGCAGTATAAAGAGTGAACAGGAAGGGAGCCAGCACCGTTCCCTGGGGGGCCCCCGTGCTACTGATGATCGTGTCGGACACACAGTCCCGGGTTCTCACAAACTGAGGCCGGTTCGTGAGGTAGTCCAGGATCCATGATGACAGGTGCTGGTCCACCCCTGCGCGCAGCAGCTTGTCCTTCAGGATCATCGGTTGGATGGTGTTGAAAGCACTGGAGAAGTCAAAGAACATGATCCTCACCATATTCCCGGGCTTCTCCAGGTGGGACAGAGAACGGTGAAGGAGGAAGATCACCGCATCCTCCACCCCAATGCCATGCTGGTAGGCGAACTGGAGTGGATCCATCGCTGGTTCCACCAGGGGGCGGAGGTGAGCAAGGAGCAGTCTCTCCAGGGTCTTCATCAAGTGGGACGTCAAGGCCACCGGTCTGTAGCTGTTCAGGTCTTTGGGGTGGGAAGTTTTTGGTACAGGTACCACACAAGATGTTTTCCACAGCTGTGGTACCCTCCCCAGTTTCAGGCTCATGTTGAAGATATACGTCACAATCCCACACAGCTGGTCTGCACAGGACTTGAGGAGCTTTGCGCTGATGCCGTCCGGTCCCGGCGCCTTCCTCGCCTTGATCTTCCTCAGCTCCGTCCTCACCTGGGTCCTGGTCAGGGTCAGGATGGGGGGCTGTGTGTTGGGAGTGGGGGGGTGTTGGTGGAGTGGGGAGTGGGCAGCAGGACTTGATTTCTTTAGAGGCAGCAGTGGTTGTTGTGCAGTCAGGGGGGAGGGCGGTTGGTCAAATCTATTGAAAAACAGATTCAGGTTGTTCGCCCACTCCCTGCCCCCTGTGGCCTGGGGGGAGGTATTCTGGAGCCCCGAGATGGTTTTGAGGTTTCTCCAGACCCCGCTGATGTCGCTCTGTTGCAGCTTGTCCTCCATCTTCTTCCTGAAGCTGTCCTTGCCTTCTCTGATCTTTCTCCTCAGCTCCCTCTGTACGGACTTCCGCATCTCCCTGTTCCCTGACCTGAAGATCCTCTTCTTCTCTCTCAGAAGTGTTTTTATCTCAGGGTTGATCCAGGGTTTGTTGTTTGAGTGACGCCGTATGGTCTTGGTGGGAACGGATTTGTCCACACAGAAGCTGAGGTAGCCCGTGAAGGTGTGAATGAGGCCATCGATGTCCTCACCATGTGGATCGCAGAGCTGCTTCCAGGCGGTGGCTTCAAAACAGCCCTTTAGGGTGTCCATTGTCTCCTCAGACCATAACTCCACAGTGTGCATGGCCGGAGGTTGTCTGTGCACTAGGGGTTTGTACACCGGCCGGAGATGAACCAAGTTGTGATCCGATCTCCCGAGTGGGGGGAGTTGTGATGAGGTGTACGCCTCCTTAGTGTTTGCGTAGAATAAATCCAGTGTTTTATTGTCTCTAGTGTGGCATGTGACATACTGGGTGAACGTGGGTAGAATGGGAGACAGTGAAACATGGTTGAAATCGCCTGAGATGAGGAGAAGAGCATCTGGGTGTTCTGTCTGCAGCCTGCTGGTTACTGAATGGATGACGTCACGTGCTGTCCCAGCGTTCGCCGTCGGATTTGCATAAACAACAATGCAGATCACGCGTGAGTGTTCTCTCGGGAGATATGTAGGCCTCATGCTAACAGCTAGCAACTCAATGTCTTTGCTGCAGTGTCGTTGTTTAACAGTGATATGTCCCGGTCTGCACCAGTTGTTGTTAACATACATTATCACTCCACCGCCCCTAGCCTTGCCACTGTCTGGTGTTCGGTCAGCTCGTATCATGTGAAAACCCTCCAGCTCAATGTTAGCATCTGCTGCTAGTTCAGTTAGCCACGTCTCAGTAAACAAAAGGAGAGAGCACTCCCGGTATGTGCTATCATAACGGGAGATAGCCGCTAGCTCATCTAACTTTCCCAGTATCGACCGTACATTTCCCATGACAACAGATGGAAGGGAGGGTCTGTACCTTATATTTTTTGTCCTCCGCCTTACTCCAGCCCGGCAGCCGCGGCGTTTTCGCCTCAGTTCTCTCGGTATGTCGAGTTTTTCCAATGGGACCGGGTGGCGGTTGAATGCTAGCAGCTGTTCTCTGCTGTATCGTATCCTGCTATAGACAGTGGCTCCGTCCACCGGCTCAGGAGACATTTAGGACGATCTGTGTGTCCGTGATATAAGTGGGGTGAAAAAAAAAGACGGATCAAAAGAGAGAGGAAGGGAAAAAGACTCGGAATCGAGCCGCTGTTGCAAAAGGCAGCCGACTCGTGTGGCGCCGAGAGGAAAAAAAAAAAAAAAAATCACAAGAAAATGGCGATCAGAAGTTCTTCCTGGCCAAGAGCAATGGACAGACATTGTTGAAGATATACGTTTAATGGAAAAACTAACATATCGACAAAGAATGCAAGAAGGACAATATGAAAAAAAATGGTGGAAATGGACACACTACAAAGTGCAACAACGAGACAGAAATTGAAAGAATAACCAAAGACACTGGAAAAGCCAGAAGAATTAAGAGATGGAAACTAAAAACTTGATGCTCCAACATTTGCCCCCCCCCCTTCTTTTTTTTTTCTTTTCTTCTTCTAGCTCCTTTTTTTAAATATAGAGACTGTGATCTGAATGTAATATGTATGATGAAAAATGAATAAAAATCAAAGTTACATAAAAGTTGTGTGTCTCGTTAGTTACTACAAGAATGGCCATTTGTTGTTAAATATTAACATAAAAATGATTAGATTTTTGGGGGGGCACTTGGTGGGCTTTTGGTGTGCTATCAAAATGATTTAATTCATTACTGGTCTCGTTAGTCAAACTGAGCACCACTGAAAACTATCTCCCACAATCATTTAAAGAGCTGAAAATAAAGCAGCGCACAGGAAAGAAACAGATTTTAACTCACTGGTTAATGTGTCTTTACATGGATCTGGATAACTTCCTGTTATCAAATCCAGTTTTAAATTAGTGGTTGCAAAATGCAAAGCCAATGCTAGCGGAGCATTGCTAAGCAGGTTGGCTCCACTCCCCCAGGTGTCCTGAGTACCATCCAGCTGCATCCTGACTTCTTTATAATGTCCAGTTTCAGGGGAAGGCCTTAGATTTTTTTTTTTTTTTATCCGAAGCTGTTGTTCAAATTGTAGTTTCCTAAATTTGTTAAAAAAAGTAAATAGTACTGCTTGATATGAACATCTGTTGTATTTAATGCGTTGAAATACGTCATATGGGGACATTGTCAAAAGACAGTGTTACGACTCAAGCGCTGGGTTCTGTCGGTGCTTGGGCTACGCACAGCTCGCTGCTGGCCTTGACAGCTGTGAGTTGTATTCTGGCCTCACCAGGCTCTTATTATGAAGGCGGTCGGTGGGGCTTCCGCCTGTCAAGGTTGGTCAGCTGTCTGTCATTACTGCTCGTTAGTGTTTGCCTTTATAAGGTGGGCACTGACGGCAGTTAGATCGCAGGAGTATCGTCAGATATCGTCGAACAGTCCTCGTGAGGTCTTGTTAGACCTTCATGTCAGGTTCGTGTTCTTTCTGGTCTTGTCATAGTTTAGCTCGTAGTGGATGGGGTTAGCCCTACGAGTCCTTGTATCGCTTAGTGTGTGTTTTTGCCCTTAGTGGCTCATAGCCTTGTGTCTTGTCTTGTTTTATTAATAAATTACCATCATCGCAAAACTCACCAGTGGACTCTTGGCGTCTTATGGTGATCCGCGAGGGTCACCGCATGACAGATAGACTGTCATAGATTAGAGTGTTATGTCTGTAAACCTGGAGAGACTCGCAGAGTGGTGTCAACTTGAAACACAAACTTTACTACACAAGGTATGTAGCATACAGTACAGGCCTGCTACTGTGTTGAGCTAACCGGGAAAGAGGTCATGAGATGGCCAACCCTCCCCTTAAGACGGTTTGGCATGATGACGTCACCGTACGGCTGTATCATCGTGCCAGTGCTGGTTAACCCCTTGTGATATCCCAATACCACATAGAGGTTCCCCTCCTTCTGGGTTTTTTTATGCAATGCAAGGCGATAGTGAATTTTCCATAGCCACAAATATAAACTGATTTCTGATTGGCTAAATAAATTTCAGAAAATATTCTCATCTCCTTAGTTACAAAAAACAAACGAATTTCTGATTGGCTGATTAATATTCCCACAGTGGCAAGCCCGTTTTTAATTCCTGCGGACTTCTGACAGGATTCTAACTACATGTTACACAATAATATACATATAATATAAAATATATTTATTATCACAATGTCTGAATCATTTCTTCTCCTTTTCCCCTTACATTTCTGAGGAAGCGCCGCCTCCTTTGCCTCCTCCCATGAGCCGCCATTGCCTTCACGGCCTGTGGTGGGATCAGCACATAGTTCCTCTGTCCTTGGCCTCAGTAGAGTGGAGAAAAGAAGGGGATGGATAGCTTGCGGGCAGGGGAATAATGCACTGCCACGGGCATCCCATGATGCTGTCCCCAGGCGTCTGACTGAATAGCAACACTCAGACATTTGAAATGTGAATGATCAATGCATCCTGCAACTGACATTAATTTTAACAACTAGCTGTGTTCTTCATCATTATACGGTCTGAGAGATCAGAATTTCAGAAGTGGTCCATCCTACTGAGTCCTCTAGAGAAGACATTAAACTACTTGATCCATCCAGGTGAAAAGTATTGTCTTCTTCCTGTCCATCATCTTTCATGATATCAGTCCCTCTTTTTCACTCCGTTGCTGTGATTTTTATGCAGTTATAGTGGACACTGTGTAGCTGTGCATACAGTAGATGTTGAAAACAAACTGTTACAAAAGAATCACACACTAAATCAAAGATGGGACAATGGAGAAAGGTTAACAGTTACAGTTACAGTAGAGCACCCTCAGTGTAAGCTGTTAAAATGACAGATGGACTTCAGATTTTTTCCGGCACTGCTTAGGAAAAAAAAGATGGGACAGTTTTCACTTCACATACTTTCTGGTGCTATGACTCCCGCCAGTTTTACATGGATCCTGTGTACTTGGTAACTTTAACAGTTGATCTAACAAGCATGTCAGTGGACTGTAGAAGGAAACCTGATGAAAATATACCTTTATATAAGGAAAGATGGAAACACCACAAAGAAAGCCCCTCTAACTGTTAAGTAAATAATAACAGGCACATTTTTCATATTTATTTTCCCAAAATAACAAACAGTCATGGATTTCTGCTGCACACACACACACACACACACATACACACACCATCACTAATCATCTCTGATTACCTACAGTTGCTCTTCATTTGCTCGTCTGCTGCTGATCAACTCCTTCCTATAAGAAGAGACAGCACAGCTTCATTCCTTGTGGCACTGTTTCAGGGCAAGGCCCTTCTCCATGCTCTGTTATCTTCTGCTGTTTGCTGCAGATTGTGTGGTCCTCCAGTGCTTGCTCATCAGCTTCCCCCAGTATCCTCGTACTCCCTTGTAAATCCTTTCCCCAGGGCTCCTTGGCTGTCTCACCCCCTGTTGTTCCCCTGTCAGGCTTTATTCATGCTGCATTTCTGCTTTAATCCTCGTGCGCTTTGGAAAAGCCCGGCACGCATGCAACGCTGTTCATGCTCACTTTTTTCATCTACCCAGGCCAAGCGGTTGATGCATGTGCACAACCATTATTTGAAGTTTCACTCCTGCCCGATAGGTAGCGCCAATGCTACATGACTGGCGCCTGGCGGCTGCCCCGGCCTTGGATGCGCTCTGCAGAGCGTGCCCAAATGCCAAGTCACGTTTCGTTACCTTGTATTCATACATGTGTAATGACAATAAAGTTGAATCTCAATCTCAATCTCAATGCGTTGACGCACCAGAATTTTCACCAACGAAGAAACGCTGCTTGCTGTCTGCTGCTTGACTTTCCGGTTTTCACTCTTTTTCCAGGAAGATGCTGCTGCTGCTGAAGTATTTATGTATGTTTATGCACGTCTTCTGCTTCCTCATCTTGGTATGCTGTGCTGATATCGCCATGTCGTGAATGGGATGTTCAGCCTTGCGCATGCGCTTTTCAAGAAATTCAGGTTGTGGGCAGGCAGCGCGGTCACAAAATTTGGGCTGCACGCGGTGGTCCATGGTCGAGCACTGCGGACACTAGCGGAGTCGAGACGATGACGTAAATTTCATCACACGAGGTTTCCGGTTACACATACATGGACAACAGGTGCAGCATGAATCCAGCTTCACAGTTTGCATTCCCTCCGGGATATTCTCCCCCCTGTAAACTGGAGAAACAAGTAAGCAACCTTTCATATACTTGAAAAACAATAATCAGCTTCATCACAGAAATAAAGCCTCCAAGCCTGGGGTACTTGCCCATCACCAACCTCAGCTGTTACTCTTTTCTCACCCTGGTCCACAACTCCTCTCACCCTCTGCAGATGAAACCACTCCTCCATACCACACAAGTAGGTTCAGATCCTAGAAACAATATTTATACTTACCATTACCTGTTATTTAGTGTTTCATGCAAAATGTGAAGATCAGCTGTCTTAAAAAAGCAACTTTCCCCCAATGTGTTTTCTTGTTGCTATTCTGTAGCTGTCACAAAAAGCTCCTATAAACCTTCAAGATTTTTTTTTCTGTTTACATTCATACACAAAGATTATCTGATGTAATAGGTCTGACAAAAAGATCAGTGGTATAGACAGGATTTTTTTCCCCCATTGTTGGTGCTGCTATGACAGCTGTTTAGATGGGCAACTGCAATATCCTTCAAGGGACAAAATGAATGAAAATGTTTGTGTGGGCTTTCAGCAGCAGAAAGCTACTTTATTAATGTCTGTGGGGGACAGATGGACAAGAAAGCTTTTCATTGTCACAGTAATTCTGTTCCAGTTTTTTTTCCTCTCCGTCTCCCTAGTTAAGAATATGTGAGCTTAGAAGAGTAAAAATTACACCACATCTGCTTAAGGCCCTGTCACACCTAGATGATTTAGGCAGCATTTGCCAAACGTATGAAAAATTTGGAGAATATGCTGGCGTATGTGGAATCGCTTATGGGTAAGTTCTGTATAAGTTAAGAGCACACTGAAGAACACTGAAGCACGCTGGTATACAGCGTTGTACGCCAAGCTCCTCTGAAAATTTTCAGCATGTTGAAAATTTTCAGACGTATCTAGTGTAGGGCTGAAACGTCCCGCATAAGTTGTAGGGAAGTTATGCATTCATTCACACACGTTACCTGTAAGTGACTCATAAGTTATTCAGAAGTCAAAATACATTGAGATAAATGTCTAGGGTACCCAAAACTTATTTCAAACGTATGAGTAACACTCTTTGAACCTATGTGTAACTTACTGAACAGGTTTCTAACTTACAGCTACCCTATAATGGCGTATTGGCAGCGTTGGCTTACAGGAGGAACCCAGATAAACTGGTCTTGTTCTTCTATTCAGACAAAGTCAAGAGATGTTTCATACCTTGACATGTTTTCACTATGATGGTCTCTGTGAGACTAGGTGACACCTTTACTAATTAAGAGCTGACTTGATCCACCTGCTCTCTGTTCTGATTAGCTCAGCTGGTGCCTGCAACACATACACACACAGAACTAAATACAAGTATTTGTTGGTGTAATGGGACCTGTTGGGGACATGTCAGAGGACATTATGAAGATCCAAATGGCTGTTTAGCCCTCCTTGTCATTTTGTTTTGGGGTTTTTTTTACCTTTGACTGCAGTCTGTACCATCAGTTGTCCAGTGCTGTTCTGATAGATATGCCAAAATGTCAGAACACCGGAGGAGGTGGATCCAATCAGTTTATCACCTGAAGCACAGGGCTCAGTTGTTTTCCATGATAGATCACAGTTTCCTGTCCCTTGGCAGCTGCTCTCTGATGTTTTTGGGTTCACACTGGCAAAAGCACACTACATGCATTCTTTTTTTTTCTTCCACTTTATTGAAAATAAACTTTTTATCACCATCAGTTCACGTGCCTTTGAGCCAGGTTGTGACAACTGTCATCTGACGTTTGTGACGTGTCATATCAGCTGTTGTAGACGTGACCAACCTGACAGATTTGACAGCTCTGCAGTGGTCTTTGGAGGGGAGAATCATCTCTTCTGAGCAGAGATGATCTTTCAAACACCTAGGATTCCTGGATTGGGAGGTGACGGCAGTTTAGCATGACCGTGTTATGCATAAGTTAGGATAAAATATGCATAAGTTAACATAAATTAGACTATGGTTGGGCATGAGTTGTGAAGGCCAGCAACAAGCTAAGCTTCTGTTGGTTTAAGTTATTTATAATGTAAGTTATCGAAAAGTTCTATACAAGTTACTAATACGCTGTGTATACGTCAAACTCATTATGGATACATGATGCATATGGCCAAAAGTGAAAAATTCAGAGTATGCCAGCATTTTACATCACTTTTTATACATTTGGCAAATGCTGCCTAAATCATGAAGGTGTGACAGGGCCTTTAGTTGCATGTGGAAATCAAAATAAGAAAACATTGTATTAATACTTGATTTATTCGAACATACTTTATTCTTCACTGTTCAGAATTTGACAGAATATCAACTGTGGCTAAACCACTGCTATACTAGCATGTTTTTTTTTTTTTTTTTTTTAATAACCAAAGCACTTCAACACAAACATTTATTTTGTTAAAAAAAAAATGAACAAAATTAGAAACCATGGTTACATGGGCAAAATTTCTTCAATCTGATTACAGTTCGGACCAGAACATTACTGTTTACATGGATCCTGAAGAAGTTGATCCGATTAGGACGTGTGTTTCCATGTGTCACACGTTTGAACGGACTAAATCACTTTGACATGCGCACAATTATCCAACATTCCGGAAACAGTAGAAGAAGAAGCAACTTCTGATGTAAACAAACCCCGCTTCGTGTCTTTCTCTTTTTGAAATTGACCTGTATTACGTTATTCAGACTGTACTTTTGCTTCTGCTGGTCTCCGTAATGACGCTACAAGTACATACTTCTGCATATGACGAACACAGGGAGACAGCAGGACGATACAGACCAGCTTTGTTTTACTCCCACCATGTCTTCCGCTGGCTGCTGTAAAGGCGGAAATACGTCATGTCGACGTGTGGCCTACATACAGACATGCGCAGTAAACATATTTTCTACCCAAACTTCAGCATAAGTGTTTATATGCGCAGCAATCGGATTAACAATCAGCATAACCCACACGTCTCAATTGGAAGGAAATTTTGATCCGAATGAGTGTGATTGGGCCAGAATATTCAGACTGGCGTGTTTACATGAAGCATTTTTATTCTGATCAGGCTTTTAATCCAGTTACTTGTGTCCATGTAAAGATGGCACTGTGTCAGAAGAGAAGATTTTTAACAATTTTTTTTTTTGGGGGGGGTATAAATTTTAAAAATTCATAGAAAGTGTAGAGGCCCTTGCTTTGAATGATTTCAGCACATATTCGCCCACAGGACATCACTAGTTTCTCACACTGCTCTGGTTTGGGGGACAGGATTATGCGAAGACTCTCAATGAGGAATCGGTTCAACACTGCAGCTGGAATTGCTCGCCAGTTCACTGCTGAACAGGGCAAGGCTCACAGTGTCTCTCCGTTTAAGACAATTTGGACTCTAAGCTCACTCTGCAGTGACCAAACCTCTCATCAGCAGAAAGAATAAAAAGGCTAGACTTGCCTTTCCAGAGGAGCATGTTTTGTGGACAGAGGAGAACTGGTCCAGAATGCACTTCAGTGATGAGTGTAAACTCTATTTATTTGGGTCTGATGGGAAACAATATGTTCAGCGTCAAACTGGGGAAAGACTGAACACAAAGTGTCTCAAGAAGTCAGGTAAATTTGATGGAGGAAGTGTCATGTGCTGGAGTGGTGGCCTAGAGGTAGAGCATCAGCCCCACAACTGGGAGGTTGGGGTTCAAGTCCTGGCCAGGTCATGCCAAAGACCATATAAAAATGGAACTTCCAACTGTCCAGCTTGGTGCTCAGCAAAAATGGAATGGAAGAGGGAAATGTGGGTGGCAGTGGCTCAGGAGGTAGAGCGGGTTGTCCAATAACCAGAGGGTTGGCGGTTCAAATCCTGCTCTCCCCAGCCACCCTGCCATTGTGTTCCTGGGCAAGGCACTTTACCCACCTTGCCTCCAGTGTCCATGACACTGGGTATGAATGTGTATAAATGTTTGGTAGTGGTCAGAGAGGCTGTTGGCATGGATTGGCAGCCACGTTTCCATCAGTCTGCCCCAGGGCAGCTGTGGCTACAGTAGTAGCTTACCACTATCATTGTCTGTCTGGAGTGAATGAATAATCAACTCACTGTAAGCACTTTGAGATGTCACTTGACATGTAAAGCACCATATAAATCTAATCCATTATTATTATAGTTTGGGGGGTGTTTTCTGCAGTTGGAGTTGGGCCTCTTGTACAGCTGCATACATGGCAGGATGAATGCAAATGTTTATGTGAACCTCCTTTGGCAACATGCAATTCCTTCACAGCTCTTGGCTCCCAATCAGCCCGCAATTTTCATGCAAGACAATGCCCCCTGTCACACTGCAAAACAGGGTAAACACTTCCTTGAATCTAACAATATTGAAACAATGAAATGGCCAGCCCAGAAGCCAGATCTAAACCCCTTAGAGAATCTCGGGAAAATTCTTGGCGACAAAGTAATGGGTAAGAAACCCACTACAGTTACTGAACTGTGGAAGAGACTGAAGAATGGGCCAAGATCAAGCCAGAGCAGTGTGAGAAACTAGTGATGTTCTGTGGGCGTAGATATGCTGAAGTCATTGCAAAGCAAGGGCCTCTACTCTTCCATTAATTTTTAAATCCTATAGCCCTTAAAAATAAATAAATAAATAAATAAAATCTTTAAATCTTCTCTTCTGACATAGTGGTCACTGTTCTCTAATCTAATTTTGCTCACTGTTTTTTTTTTTTTACAAAATAAATATTTGTGTTGAAGTGCCTTGGTTATTAAAAAAAAAAAACATGCTACTATAACAGTGGTATAACCACAACTGATCATCTTCTTCTTCTTTTGGCTGCTCCCTTCAGGGGTCACTACAGTGGATGTGGGCAGTGGTGGCCTTATGGTTAGGGATGTGGACTGGTGAGCGGAGGGTCACAGGTTCGATCCCTGACCGGCAGGATTAGATCTGGGTGGGACAGATAACCTAGCAGTGTTTGCCCCACCCTCCTTATCTCCACTGTGGTGCCCTTGAGCAATGCCCTTAACCCCAACTGCTTCAGTGGAGCTGCTCAGTGTCCACAGGTCAGTCTGTGGTTGTACTGGGCAGCTACCAGGTGTGAGTGTGAACAGGGCATCCTTGAAAAAGAGAGGTTTCCTCTCAATGGAACTACCCTTTATATAAAAAAAAAATCATCTGTCTCCATCTCACCCTATCCCTTCCATCTTCCTCTGTAACACCAACCCTCTCCATGTCCTCCTTCAATACATCCATGAATTTTCTGTGGTCCTCCTCTTTTCCTCCTGCCCGGCAGCTCCATTTTCAACATTCTTTGTCCAGTATATCCACTGTCCCTCCTCTGCCCATGTCCAAACCATCTCACCCTTGCCTCTCTTACTTTGTCTCCAAACCGATCAACCTGAGCTGTCCCTCTGATGTGCTCATTTCTAATCTTGTCCCTCTGATGTACTCATTTCTAATCTTGTCACTCCCAATCTTCAACTCTGCCACCTCCAGCTCCATTTCCTGTCTTTTTGTCAGCGCCACTGCCTCCAAACCATACATCATAGCAGGTCTCACTACCGTGTTGAAAATCTTCCCTTTCACTCTTGCTGCTATGCTTCTGTCACAAATCACCACTGACACTCATCTCCACCCACTCCACCATGCCTGCTCTGACCTTTATCTCTCTTGTGCATTTTTCATTGCTTTGGACGGTTGACCCCAGGTATTTAAACTCATCTACTTTCACTACCTCTTTTTCCATCTTGACCATTACACCTGCCTCCCTCTGATTCACACTCAATATATTCTGTCTTGCTTCTACTGGCTTTCATTTCTCTTCTCTCCAGAGCATACCTCCACCTGCTCCCTATTCTCACTCCAGATCACAATGTCATCTGCAAACATCATGATCCATGGAGACTCCTGCCTGACCTCATCTGTCAGCCTGTCCATCACCATGGCAAACAAGAAGGGGCTCAGAGCCAATCCCTGGTGTAACCCCATCCCCACTTTGAACCCATCTGTCACTCCTACAGCACACCTCACCACCGTCTTGCTGTCCTGCACTACCCTCACATACTTCTCTGCCACTCCTGACTTTCTCATACAATACCACACTTCTTCTCTTGGCACCCTATCATATGCTTCCTCTAGATCCACAAAGACAGTGCAGCTCCTTCTGACCTTCTCTTTACATCTCCATCACCACTCTCAGAGCAAGCATTGCATCTGTAGCACTCTTTCTTGGCATGAAACCATACTGCTGCTCACTGATTGTCACCTGTCCTCTTAACCTGGCTTCAGCAACTCTTTCCCATATCTTCATAGTGTGCCTGATCAATTTTATGCCTCTGTAGTTACTACAGCTCTAAGCATCACCTTTGTTCTTGAAAAGTTGTACCAAAACACTTCTTCTCCACTCCTCAGGCATCCTCTTACTCTCCAAGATTATGTTAAATAATCTGGTTAAAAAGTCCACTGCCATCTCTCCTGAACATCTCCATACCTCCATAGGTACAGTATGTCATCTGGACCAACCACCTTTCCATTCTTTATCCTCTTCAAAGCTGCCCTCACTTCTGCCTTTCTAATCCTCTGGACTTCCTTTTTCACCATCTTTACTTCATCCATCCTCCTCTTTTTCCTCATTTTCTTTATTCATCAGCTCTTCAAAGTACTTCTTCCACCTTCTCAACACACTCTCGTCATTTGTTAGTTCATTATTATTTTTGTCCTTAATCAGCCTAACCCGCTGCACATCTTTTCCAGCTTGAGCTCTATGTCTAGCTAATTGATACAAGTCCTTTTCTCCTTCCTTTGTGTTTAGTGTGTCCTACCACTTTTACTGTATGTAGATGATATTCAGCTCTATTGCTCATTTCATGAATTTGAGTTAAACAAGCTGTCTAATCTACTCGACTGTTTGTCTACCGTCAAAAAATGGTTAAACAATAACTTCCTCCTGTGGTGATCGGAGAGTGGAGCAGATCCACGCTCAAGTCACTCAACTCAAGTATTTTCCCTCTTTCTTTACGTTTTTAGTTCTTATTTGTATTAGTTTCTGTAGGATTCTCTGGGGCTCTTACTGTGACAGCGCCACGGCTGGACTTCTGGTTGTCAGCCGGTTCACTGGCTGTCACAGCTGAGTATAATTCAGTGATTATGGTTCTTTTTCTCACCTGTTGGTCATTAGGCTTTGCTAGTATTGACATAACGCATGGCTCAGGAGACACACACGCAGGCTCAGAGTGAATTCAATAGCTTTATTCAGCAACAAGGATGGATGGATGCGTGTTTGTGGAATGTGAATGTACTGCTGGTGGACGTCAGCATCAGGCACGGAGGCAGGAAACCGTACAGCTGGACAACCCTGGGGAGAGAACACAGGGAGAAGGTGATGGGCATCAAACCAGTACAACACGAGATGAGAGGTAAGTTGGCTTACTTGGCAGGGCAGGTGGCAGGCACGCACAAGGGAGAGTCTGGGAGACAGAGACCTGACGATGCACCTGACAGCAGCCGCGAGATGGTGAAGTGGGGGTGGGGTCCGCCGCAGGGAAAGGTCCACCTGTGCACAGGGGAAAGACTGGAACACAAGTTGAGAGTAGCTTACGTGAGTGATCTTGCTGTTTGGCGAGGGGGTTTCTCTGGAGCAAGTGGCCGAAGGGAACAGACGGCTTCAGGCCGAAGCCCAGGGCAGAGCAGCTTATATGCTCCGCCGCTGACGAGGTGCAGGTGTGCGCTCAGCTGGCGCCGCTAATGAGCGGCGAGTTGTAACAGTGCTCCCCCCTCTAGCAGCGCCTTCTGGCGATGGTTTATTAGGGTACATCCGGTGAAACTCGGTGATGAGAGAGCGATCCAACACGAACGAGGAACGGACCCATTGCCTCCATTCTGGACCATAGCCCTCCCAGTCCACCAAATACTGTAGCCCGCGACCCCAGCGTCGGGAGTCCAAGATGGTCGAGACAGTCCAAGCCGGATGGCCATCAATCATCCGAGGCGCGGGCGGCACAGCAGGAGGAGGGCAGATGGGATCAGACACCACCGGTTTCACCTTAGAGACGTGGAAGGTGGGATGGATGCGGAGGGAGGGGGAGTAGCAACGCGCACTGCCACCGGGTTGATTACCTTGGTGACGGGGAATGGGCCCATGAAGCGTTTCGCCAACTTCCTCCTCTCACCCTTCAGGTTAACATCCTGCGTGGAGATCCAGACCGGTTGGCCCACCTGGTAGGCAGGAGCAGGTCTTCTTCGCCGATCCGCTGTGGCCTTATTGCGCTCCGCCGTGCGTAAAAGCGCATTGCGCACGGCTGATCAAAATTGAGCGACACCACCTGAGGTGAGCCCGGACCGTGGGGACTGCAGATTCGTCCTCCAGCGAGGGGAACAAAGGGGGGTCGTAACCCAGGGACACTTTGAAAGGGGACATCCCTGTGGCTGAAGAACGAGCGGTGTTGTGAGCATATTCAACCCAGGCGAGATGTTTGCTCCATGACGTAGGCTTCGAGGCAGTGATGCAATGGCGAGCAGCCTCCAGCTCCTGGTTGGTCCGTTCACACTGCCCATTAGATTGGGGGTGATGGCCGGAGGAGAGGCTTACCTAGGCTCCTATTGTCCTGCAGAAACTCCGCCAGACGTCCGAGGCGAACTGGGGACCCCGGTCGGAGACCACGTCAGCTGGTATCCCATGCAGCCTGACCACGTGCTGGACGAGAAGGTCTGCCGTCTCCAAGGCAGAGGGTAGCCCCCGTAATGGCACGAAATGGGCAGCCTTGGAGAACCGGTTGACGATGGTCAGGACAGTGTCGAAGTTGTTAGAGACGGGGAGGCCAGTGACGAAGTCTAATGCGATGTGCGACCAGGGCCTACTAGGGATGGGCAGGGGCTGGAGCAAATCCGCAGGAGGAGAGTTGCCAGATTTACTGGTGGCACAGACGGGGCAGGCCCGGGCGTAGCGGGCAGCGTCCTTGCATAACCCTGGCCACAAAAAGAAGCGTTGGAGCAGGTCAATCATACGGGAGGTCCCAGGATGGCAGGCTAGCTTGGATGTGTGGAGCCAATGGATGACCTCCCCCCGAACGGAGGACGGAACGTAGAGCCTCCCCTCCGGTCCGCCGCCCGGATCCGGTTCTGATTCCTGCGCCTTTCGGACCTTATCCTCGATCTCCCAAGTAACGGCTCCCACGATGCACGACCTGGGCAGGATGGTATGAACAGCGTCCCCCGAATCTTCAGGGGTGAATTGCCTGGAGAGGGCATCAGGGAGACCATTTTTGGAACCCGGCCTGAATGTGATGGTGAAACGGAACCTGGCAAAAAACAGAGACCAACGGGCCTGGCAGGCGTTCAGACGCTTGGCAGTTCTTAAATACTCCAGATTTTTGTGGTCCGTTAACACCATGAAAGGCAGGGCGGCCCCCTCCAGCCAGTGATGCCACTCTTGGAGCGCGAGCTTGATGGCAAGAAGCTCCCTGTCCCCCACGTCGTAGTTGCGCTCCGCCGGGGACAGGCGCCGGAAGAAGAAGACACAAGGCCGTTCGACCCCATCAGCCGGTGACCGCTGAGACAACACCGCCCCCACCCCCGTATCCAAGGCGTCGACCTCCACAATGCACTGCAAAGAGGGGTCGACCTGGCTGAGGACCCGGGAGGATGAAAATTCCGCCTTCAGCGCCTGGAAGGCCGCCGCGGCCTCTTCAGTCCACTGGAACCGGGTTTTAGGGGAGGTGAGACGGGTCAGAGGGCCAACGATGGCTCCAAAGTTGGGCACAAAGCGGCGGTAGAAGTTGGCAAAGCCGACAAATTGTTGCACCTGCTTTCTAGACGAGGGAGTCGGCCAATCCACCACTGCTTTAATCTTGGCTGGGTCTGGAAGCACCTGGTCATGGGAGATGACAAACCCGAGAAATGACGTCTTCTTGGCATAGAATTCGCACTTCTCCGCCTTCACGTATAACCGATTCTCCAGTAGCCTCTGCAGGACCCGTCTCACATGCACCTGTTGCTCGTCCCTGGACTTGGAGAAGATGAGAATGTCATCCAGGTAAACGAACACAAACAGGCCAATGAAATCCCGGAGAACATCATTTATCAGGCGCTGAAAGGCGCAAGGCCCCCGGGCCGGACGGTGTGTCTCCCTCCACCCTGAGACACTGTGCGAAAGAGCTGGCTCCTGTCTTCACAGACATTTTTAACACCTCCCTTAAGCTGTGCCACGTGCCGATCTGCCTCAAATCCTCCACCATCATCCCTGTCCCCAAGAAGCCACGGATTACTGGACTTAATGACTACAGACCTGTAGCGCTCACCTCTGTAGTCATGAAGTCCTTTGAGCGCCTGGTCCTGTCTCACCTCAAGTCCATCACCACTCCCCTCCTGGACCCTCTGCAGTTTGCCTACTGTGCCAACAGGTCTGTAGACGACGCAGTCAACCTGGCCCTCCACTCCATCCCGCAGCACCTGGACTCCCCGGGAACCTACGCTAGGATCCTGTTTGTGGACTTCAGCTCTGCATTCAACACCATCCGCCCCACTCTGCTCCAGGACAAGCTGTCCCTGCTCGGCGTGCCTGACTCCCTCTGCAGGTGGATCACTGACTTCCTGACGGACCGGAGGCAGCATGTGCGGCTGGGGAAGTCTGTCTCGGACTCTGTTAGCATCAGCATCGGATCACCCCAGGGCTGTGTACTTTCCCCCCTACTCTGCTCCCTTTATACCAACTCCTGCACCTCCTCCCACCAGTCTGTTAAGCTGATCAAGTTTGCGGACGACACCACCCTCATCGGGCTCATCTCCAACGGCGACGAGTCCGTCTACAGGAAAGAGGTGGCCCAGCTGGTGTCCTGGTGCAGCCACAACAACCTGCAGCTGAACGCTCTGAAGACAGCGGAGATGATTGTGGACTTCAGGAAAGTCACAACCCCCCTGCCCCCCCTCACCATCACAGGCTCTCCCATCACCATTGCAGATTCCTTCCGCTTCTTGGGCACCACCATCACCCGGGACCTCAAATGGGAGCCAACCATCAGCTCCCTCATCAAAAAGGCCCAGCAGAGGATGTTCTTTCTGCGGCAGCTGAGGAAGCTCAAGCTACCCACCAAGATGTTAGTGCAGTTCTACACGGCCATCATCGAGTCCATCCTCACCTCCTCCATAACCGTGTGGTACGCAGGAGCCACTGCCAGGGACAGACTAAGGCTGCAGCGTGTCGTGCGCACTGCTGAGAAGGTGATCGGCTGCAAGCTCCCATCTCTCCAGGACCTGTACATCTCCAGGACCCGGAGGCGTGCAGGCCGGATCATAGCCGATCCTTCACACCCTGGTCACGTACTGTTTGCCCCCCTCCCCTCAGGTAGAAGACTTCGGTCCATTCAGACTAAAACCTCCCGGCACATGAACAGCTTTTTTCCCTCTGCCATCAGACTGCTGAACATTAAGTGACTTATTGACTCTTGTGCACTATATACAACAGCTCATGTCGTTCATCACTGTTTTTCTGTTGCATTATTGACTGCACTGTGGTACCCCATATTATCTGCTACTTGCTAATTTATTTAAATCTGCCTTGACTAGTATTACTCATTATTATTATTATTATTATTACTTATTATTCTACACTTATTGCATGTTTTTAGTCTTTTAGTTTTTTTAGTTTATCTCTTTATCTCTTCATGTTTTTAATGTTGCAGCATGGCACCGAGACAAATTCCTAGTTTGTGTACTACATGAACAATGGCAATAAATCTGATTCTGATTCTGATTCTGATTCTGAAAGACGGCTGGAGCGTTGGTCAACCCGAACAGCATGACCAGGTATTCAAAGTGGCCGTTCGGGGTACGGAAGGCTGTTTTCCATTCATCTCCCTCCCGGATCCGGACGAGGTGGTACGCGCTGCGGAGATCCAGCTTGGTAAACCAGGTCGCCCCCTGGAGCGAGTGGAAGGCAGTGTCCATCAGGGGCAGGGTGTAACGGTCCTTCTCCGTGATGTCGTTTAGGGCTCGGAAGTCGATGCACGGACGAAGCGAGCCATCTTTCTTGCCCACGAAGAAGAACCCTGCACCTAATGGTGATGATGATGGGCGAATAATTCCTGCGCTGAGAGATTCCTTGAGGTATGAGTTCATGGCCTCCTTCTTCGGTGCTGACAGGCTGTAGAGGCGTCCCGAAGGGAGCGGCGCCCCCTGGCGGAGGTTTATGGTGCAGTCGTAAGGCCTGTGTGGAGGAAGGGACATTGCCTTGGACTTACTGAAGACCGCGCCCAGGTCGTGAAACTCCACGGGCACCAAGGAGAGGTCCGGAGGGGCGGCATCCTTGACCACGGGAGGAGAGGATGGCGAGCAGGCAACGGATTGGAGGCAGGTGCTCATGCAGAAGGTGCTCCAGGCTGTTACCTTCCCGGTCTTCCAATCCAGGATGGGATTATGGAGATGGAGCCATGGATAACCCAGGATCACAGGTGACACAGCGGAGGGCAAGATTTAAAAGGAGATCTCCTCCCGGTGATTTCCTGAGACGATGACAGAGACGGGATTAGTTCGGTGGGTCACTTTTCCCAGGGATGCACGGGAGAGATTAATGAGGGTGAGAGGAGTCTTGAGGGGCTGGCAACAGATGCCCAATCGGGTTGCCAGGCTTTGTGAAATAAAGCTGCCTTCCGCGCCTGAGTCCAGCAGTGCGTGAGTGAGATGCCCTGTGGTGTTGTGGCAAAAACGGATGGGCAGCGACAAATGAGTGAGGGGAATTGTCCGGTTAGCGTCCGCGAGGCCCCCTACAGTGACTCACGGACCTCCCCATTTGGCTTCTCCGGGCATTGCTCCCCCGTGTGCTGGTCGTCCTCGCAATACATGCAGAGACCCAGCGCACGTCGGCGTTGTCTGTCCGCTAGAGGGAGCTTTGCCCGGCCCGTCACCATTGGCTCCGACTCCTCGGGAACCTCCGGCGGCAGTAACACCAGGGGGCGAGCTTGAAGCCGGCGTGACGAGACCCCTCGAGAGCGAGAAGGCTGCTTCCGCTCCGAGGCGCGCTCGCGCAACCAGTTGTCCAAGCTAATAGCTAGCGAGATTAGCTCCGCCAGTGTTTCAGGGATATCCCGTCCAGCCAATTCATCCCTCAGACCTGAGTTTAGGCTGCGGAGGAAGATGCCGCAGAGGGCACGCTCCCCCCAGCCAACCTTCTCCGCTGTAACCCAGAAGTCTATGGCATAGTCCGCGGCCGATCGGCTCCCCTGCTGAAGGCTGAGGAGGCGATCGGTCAGGACACTCTCCACTCGGGAGTGATCAAAGACCTCCAGAAAATTTTTGACGAACTGGCCATAGGTGAGGGAGGCATACCCGGGCCTCGCCATTACGGCATAAGCCCAGGTGAGTGCCCGACCCTCCAGGAGATTTCCTATATAGCCGATTCGGCTATGGTCTGAGGGAAAGTCCCCGGGAACGCGCAGAAACACCGACTCACACTGCATGATGAACCCCCGTGCTCCACCGAGCTTACCGCTAAAGCAGGCGGGGGTAGGAATGGGTGTGAGTCGGGTTGGGGTTCCCGAGGCAGACTGGACGGCCGCTGAAGTGGCAGGAGCTGCACCTACCTGACGAGCCGAGGGGAACGGCTGTGGGGGGTCCAGACGGTCTAACCGGGCAGTTATCGAGGTTAATTGGTTCAATATCACTTGCTGCTGATGAGCTATTAAATCCAGCCGAGCCTCGAGGGTGGAAAATCGGCGTGCGAGCCCGCTGTCCACCAAGCCGCTCTGCTGAAGCCGTACTGACATAACGCACGGCTCAGGAGACACACATGCAGGCTCAGAGTGAATTCAATAGCTTTATTCAGCAACAAGGATGGATGGATGCGTGTTTGTGGAATGTGAATGTACTGCTGGTGGACGTCAGCGTCAGGCACGGAGGCAGGAAACCGTACAGCCGGACAACCCTGGGGAGAGAACACAGGGAGAAGGTGACGGGCATCAAACCAGTACAACACGAGATGAGAGGTAAGTTGGCTTACTTGGCAGGGCAGGTGGCAGGCACGCACAAGGGAGAGTCTGGGAGACAGAGACCTGACGATACACCTGACAGCAGCCGCGAGATGGTGAAGCGGGGGCGGGGTCCGCCGCAGGGAAAGGTCCACCTGTGCACAGGGGAAAGACTGGAACACAAGTTGAGAGTAGCTTACGTGAGCGATCTTGCTGTTTGGCGAGGGGGTTCCTCTGGAGCAAGTGGCCGAAGGGAACAGACGGCTTCAGGCCGAAGCCCAGGGCAGAGCAGCTTATATGCTCTGCCGCTGACGAGGTGCAGGTGTGCGCTCAGCTGGCGCCGCTAATGAGCGGCGAGTTGTAACAAGTATTTAAGGTTGCAGTTGAGGCTCACTCCTCACTGCAATCTCGCCCTAGCTGGCTGGTATCCCTATACCCAATGTCAGTCTTCATTTACAGCGTAAGGTTTCGCTCTCGCTTTTCCTACCAAAGTGTTTTTTCTACAGCATAAGGTTTCATCCTCGCTATATTATATGGAAGTGATTGTTTGTTCCTCTTTGTTTGTTCAGTTGTTTCACCCTTCAGGGTCACGTGTGTTTAGTGTTTGTGTTTGGCCCCTCATGGCTTGTTATTTTGTTAATTTTCTTTAATAAACACACAAACTCACTGTTGGCATTTGGTACCTCATTCATGCCCTGAAAAGGGCATTTTTGACAGTAGATCACAGTCAAGCGAGGTGCCAGCCGCAGTGAGTTTGTGGGGTTTTTTTCCTTGGCACTTTTTCTCCCTCTTTCACTCACATTTTTGGGCTGGTCTGAGTGTCGTTCAGCATGTCTCCAGCTCACTAGAGAAGGAAGGCAGCGCGGGGCCCCAGTATGGAGGAGTACTGCTGTCCTCCATCTACACTCTTCAGCGATGTTTCCCGGATCTGGTGTTAGGCTTGTCTCCAGCACATAGATGACGCTTCTCGGCGCGTAACCCAGCTCCTCCCTGCGACACGTCTGCACCAAAGCGTGGGGAGGAGAATCACTGGGTGAACATGCCGCCAACTCCGCGCCATCACCTCGCTACGGACGGACGGAGGAACCCCACCGTTTCCCAGCCAGTGCATCACTCTTCACCACGGCAGAGAGGTGAACCAGCAGCCTTGGCCACCGGGTCCTCATCTTCAGCCGTTTCGTCAGCTTCCTGTTCCTGGGTTGGTGCAGCTGTTGCCCCCTCATCCATGATGCCGTCTCGCACTGCTGAGAGCTCAGCCATTCCTTCGCCGGCTCCACCCGTGACTGTGCCTGCAGGAGCAGCTCCTCTTTATCCATCAGAGGGGTCCACATCCTCCACAGTCACGGAGAGGGAGAGAATGGAGTCTGCTGCAGTGGGAACCATCAAACCCCAGGAAGACAGGCAAGTGCTTTTTCATTCAGTCTCCCAAATTAATGAATTACCTTGTCTGATTCCTGAGGGTAGGGCTCAGGTTAAACAGTCCACTGAGCCCCCTCCACCTGCTGTAGTTCCTATCTTTGACCTTGCTGCCTCTGTGTCTCCTACACTTCCCGAGCGTCCGCCGGTGCCAGGATTAAGTCGCTGGATGGTGGAGGAATCTGCTGCCCTGGAAAACCTGGTTCCAACCCCACAGCCATACCATGGGCAGAGGAGGAGGGCTGACTGTCCATGGGAGTCTGCGGCGACGATCAAGCGTCCCCGGGTCTCCGCGGAATGGAAGTCAGTCCCCGCAAGTAATGGATCTCCTGCCACCACGCCAGGTGAGCCATCGGTGTGGGTTTCTTTGCCAGGGGGTCCTCGGACTGTGAGGATCATCCTGCTGGCTGCAGAGGCCACTGCAGCCGAGTGGGAGCCTGAGGTCGACCGCCCTACCACTGAGCCTGGATCGTCGAAGTCCTGGACAGCGGTGGAGCTTGAGATCAGGCAAGTGCTGTATTTTGTCTTCTTGTTTTTTGTATTAGAGCAATCTTGCCTGTCTCTTTGGGGGGAGAGCCGGGTGCAGCTGGCTGTTGCATCCGAGCTTACCTTGCCGGGTTCCGCCTTTGCCGGTGACCCTGATCCCTGTATCTTCTATCTCTGAGCCTTCTTCCAGGGTTACCGGCGATGATTCAGCTCCACCCAATATGTTCAAGGTCCCGGGTGGTGATCCACACTCAGTATTTTCACACTCTGTATTTTCCCTCTTTCTTTACGTTTTTAGTTCTTATTTGTATTAGTTTCTGTAGCATTCTCTGGGGATCTTACTGTGACAGCGCCGTGACCAGACTTCCAGTTGTCAGCCGGTTCACCGGCTGTCACAGCTGAGTGTAATTCAGTGATTATGGTTCTTCTTCTCACCTGTTGGTCATTAAGCTTTGCTAGTATTTAAGGTTGCAGTTAAGGCTCACTCCTCGCTGCAATCTCGCCCTAGCTGGCTGGTATCCCTATACCCGATGCCAGCCTTCATTTACAGCATAAGGTTTCGCCCTCGCTTTTCCTACCTAAGTGTTTATTCTGCAGCGTACGGTTTTGCCCTCGCTATAGTATATGGAAGTGATTGTTTGTTCCTCTTTGTTTGTTCAGTTGTTTCACCCTTCAGGGTCACATGTTTTTAGTGTTTGTGTTTAGCCCCTCGTGGCTTGTTATTTTGTTACTTTTCTTTAATAAATACACAAACTCACTGTTGGCATTTGGTGCCTCATTCATGCCCTGAAAAGGGCATTTATGACATCTCCATCTGAACTCTGATAAAACTGAGACACTGATCATTGCACCTGATGTGAACATTCCTCTCAACAAGCAGCACCTCGGATCTCTGGGCTCCACGGTATGGTCTAGCATCAGAAACCCGAGGGTGCTGTTTGACAGTTCATTGGCCTTGGATAGCCATTCAAAACAACTAATCAAAAACTGCTTTTTCCACCTGAAGAATATTTCAAAACTCAAAAATATACTATCAAGCTCAGATCTCGAGATGATTATTCACACTTATTTCATCCAGAATTGATTACTGCAACTCTCTTTTTACCTGTTTTAACAAGGGTTTGTTAAACCACCTACAGATTGTTCACAATGCCATGGCCAGGTTTTTAACGGGAGCTCGCAGATGAGACCATATTACCCCAATTTTAGTCATTCTTCACTGGTTACCAGTCAAATTTTGTACTGATTTTCAAATTCTAGTTTTGACCTTTAGAGCAATTCATGGCCAAGCCCCAAAATACATTTGTGATCTTTTAACCCCATATTCTTCAGGTCGATCACTCAGGTCTTCAGGCCAGAATCTTTTATCGGTCCCTAAAACTCACTATAAAACCAGAGGTGATCTGTCGTTCCAGTTTGTTGCTCCCCGCTTGTGGAATGCTCTTCCTCTGTCTCTGCGTCTGACTGATTCGGTTGACTCTTAAAAAGTAGTTGAAGACACTGTTATTTAGATGAGCTTTTAATTGACTGGTGGCCTGGTTTTAATTTTTTAATCATTTTAATAGTATGTTTTAATGTTTCTTTTTGCTGAATTTGCTGTGTTGTCTTATTTCCTTGTTTTTATATTACTCTGCATTTTTACTGTCAAAGCACTTTGTGATTCTTATCTGTGAAAAGTGCTATATAAATAAAGTTCTTCACCTCTCAAACAACTCACTATATGCCTTTTCCTTTGCCACTTGTCTTTGCCATGCGCCTAGATTCCAAATACTCTTGTCTACTTTCTTCATCTCCCTGACTAACCCACCATTTCTTTGCTAACCTTTTCTTTTGAATACTTTCCTGTACCTCCTCATTCCACCACCAAATCCCCTCACCTTTCTTCCTCTGTCCACTGGATACACCACATACCTTTCTACCCATTTCCCTCAATACTTTTACTGTACATTCCCAGTTATTTGGTAATTCTTCCCAACTACCCAGAGCCTGTATCAACTCCTTCCTGAACTCTGTGCGGCCTTCTTCCTTTTGTAATTTCTCTCACAATCTTTGGCTCTGCCTTCACTCTCTTCCTCTTCTTGCTTTCCAAAGTCATTCTACAGAATACCATTTGATGCTGTCTAGCTACATTCTCCCCTGCCACCACCTTGCAGTCTCTTATCTTTTTATATCTTTCATATGATGTAATCCACCTGTGTGCACCTTCCTCCACTCTTGTAAGTCACTCTATGTTCCTCTCTCTTCTTGAAGGATGTGTTCACCACAGCCATTTCCATCCTTTTAGTAAAATCCACAACCATCTGTCCTTCCAAATTTCTCTCCTTAAGACCATACCTACCCAGAACCTCCTCATCCCTTCTGTTCCCTTCACATACATGCCCATGAAATCCCGTTCCAAACACCACTCTCTCACCCCTGGGAACACTACCACTTCATCCAACTAACTCAAGAATTATTCTCTCTTCTACCTGACATCTAACTTGTGGGGCATACGCACTGGCAACATTCAACATCACACCTTTGACTTGTAGCTTCAAACTCATGATTCTGACTCCCTCTTTACCTCCTGAACACTCTTCACATACTCTTCCTTGAAGATTACTCCTACTCCATTTCTCTTCCTATCTACACCATGGTAGAAAGGTTTAAATCCACCTCCAGTGCTCCTAGCCTTGCTTCCCTTACATCTGGTTTCTTGAGTACACAGTATATCTACCTTTCTTCTCTCCATCGTATCAGCCAACTCTCTGCCTTTACCAGTTATAGTCCCTACATTTAATGTCCTTACGCTCACCTCCACACTTCTTCATTTCCTTTTTTTTTCTCTTCCTCCTAGCATGCCTTCCCACTCTCCTCCTCCTCAATCTTCGACTAACAGTAGCCCAATTTCCACCAGCACCCTGTCGGTTAACAGCACCGGTGGCGGTCATTAACCCGGGCCTCGACTGATCTGGTATGAAAGTATAACCGCAACTGATATTCTGTCAAATTCTGAACAATGAAGAATAACATATGTTAGGATGAATCAAGTATTAATACATTATTCTCTAATTTTGATCTCCACTGTAAATTTGGTAAAACTAAAAAAAAAAAAAAAATTGGCTCTTTTCTCCCTCGTTCACACAGCTCCTGTACTTTTTTTGCTGGCGTTGTTTGTAGAAAAGATTTCTCTTGCTATGGACAGTGCGTAGTAGAGAAAGGGGGAAAAATTCTCAAAATAACCTTCTAAAACTTTTTTATATCTTATTCACACTGCACAAACACATGAAAAGGCCAACTTTCTCAATAAGTTTTCTGAACTATTAAAATTCCCCTAACAATTTGTAAGTGAAGACCTAAGAACTTTGGGCAATAAAGAAAGCCTCTTTAATTACTCACTGAAGTTCAAACAAAAGACAAGTAAGCTTTGCAGGATCAAAGAAATGACATGCTTTGATACAAAGAGCAAACTGGGGCGGTGGTGGTGGGGGAGGGGGCTATAAATATAAGACATCAAAGGATGACAAACACTCCATACAGTACATATATCAGGAAAATAGTAAATATGATCACTGGTGGGGGAAAACCAAAACCTTCCACCTGTTTTTGCAGTTTTGGAATTGAATAATATTTTTAGAATTTTAACTGGAGAAGGGTCATAGGCAATTGGTCAGTTATCAAATTAGTGGTCAGTTGCTTTTCTGTCAATCAACTAATCAATTAATTGACTGTTACAACACTACTTGGAAACCATTGCATATCTATCGTTGATGACAATGAGAGGACCAGCAACCACAGATCTCGACCAACTGCCACACACTGTCAGATGTGTTTGCCTGTCTGGTTTGTGGGGTGAGCGCATACACCCATGAGCAATTTAAGAACTGTAAATCATTAGAGGCTCATGTTCAATTCACCAATGGATGGGTCCAACCACCCCAAATCGTCCGGGTGAATGACCAGAAAACCATTGTTTGCACAAAGGTAAGCAATAATTGTTTCTACAAGGTTTTCTGCACTAGCATGTGTCTCTGCAGCTACAGGCATTTCTAAGTCCCATCGGTGAAATGTTGGATTTATGTTCAGATTTGTCATATGATGCTTGATAAGTATATACACATTATTATAGAACTGGACATGAAATACTAATCAAGTAATGTGATAAGCCCGACGCTCAGGCTGGCACACCGAAAAAATTACCGGTATAATTAGCCACTATCAAAACATAATAAATCAGGACAGCGACGTTTTTATAGTCAGCTGAAAGAGGAGAAGCTACTGAATCTAACAATATCAAACATTCTATGAACTTCTGTCCCCAGCTGATTATAAATGCATGCGCAATAAAGGCAACAGTGCACTCTGGGAATTCCCAGCCAGCTTGTTAAAGGCTGGCAACAACTCCATGTGCATACAAGTATGTATGTTTAAATCACAGCTTACCTTCGTGAAAATCCCGTGAGCCCACAGCCATGTGTGCAGGAATATTGTCGAAGCTGATGTCTTTCCTTCTGACCGCTGCAATCCTTTCCATCCAACGCCTCCTTGTTAGCTTGGAGACCTGATTCTCTCCATTTTTCTTCCAAGTTGAGATGTTAAAAAAGTGTACACCATTATGAATCTGTTTCCCACGCCAATCGTTGCATTTGATAATGCAGCAAAACTTCTCCATTCTAACGTTGTGTTGTATTCAGATAATAATAACACACTGAAGCAACCCTCTCAAAAACTTCAGCTTAACCACTTTAGTCGCTCACTACTGAACAAAGACAGGCAGACCACTTTTCCCACAATTTCTTGCACATTTTCCATTGGTTGACATCTCACGCCCATTCCCTAATAGATATGTGGGGAGATTACCGATGCGAGGAGAACCTGACAGAAGAGAGTGCAAAGCCAGAAGAGAATAACTTGGACTGACTGCGATATAAAAGACTGGTCAAGAGAAAACAGTTACTTCTGCTCTTATTCATGATGACATCCAGAAAGGTTGTCTGAATGGATGGAAAGAGAACTTTTGGTTCTTACTCCTCAGCTTTATTGAACTAATGCAGTCACACGGACACACAGCAGACACCAGGCAGAGGGCACCAATTGAAGAGGCTGTGTAATGGATGCCCTCTGCTATTTAAAGGGCGGTGCAGTGGCGGAACAGGAAGTGGCTGCCACTGCACCACACTTCACAATAAAGGTGTTAAACCCCAACACCACGTTTCCTCCCTCCCCTTAGAAAGTCCAAAACCACTCACGCAATTAAGACCCTCCCCAATTTGGGACCCAAGTCATGCACTAACAAAACGAAAACTAATGTCTCTAAATGGCCTAACACATACACACAACAAAACCTAAAATAGGGTGGACGGGTGGACTACCGTCCTGCCCACACGACATCGTGGATTATTCTGCCACCTGCTAAAATAATGCAAAGTCCATTAATAAACTAAAATCATTGCCGTGTTCCTAAACTAATAAAAACACACAAAACAATAGCATTTTACCACATACATAAGCATATGAACAGCAGAAATATATAACAAAATTTACAGTACTGTCCCTTGGGCAAGAAGAGTAGAACCGGCATGGGGGGGGGGGCAGAGCAGCCCCTCAGCAGATGCACCCCTGGAAGCATCAGGCCCCCGGGACAATGGTCGATCTTCCAGACGAAAGCACCTCTCCTCATCACCACTGACTCCCGCTCTCGTCCAGCCTCGGCACCAGAAGCCTCCTCTCGGACATGCCGAAGCTGATCGGGGTGGCTTGGCGAGCTATCAGAAAGGTGGAAGTATGCTGCACCCAGTTTAACTACTATGCACACACACTCCTCATGTTTCGCAGGCTGTCGTCTGGCCCATCTTTGCTGTGGATGTTCCTCTCCTTGAACCCGAGCCGAGTCCATAACCCTAAGAGGGGCTTGGCTCGGCCTGACATGGTGCTCCTTGGCACGCAGTTTTTCCGTGCCAGTTGGTCTGGCCCCATCCTGTTCTAAAGCCGTCATAATGGTCGCCATCGTAGCTGCAGATCCTCCATCCCTCTGCGGCCAAGCTCTGGAGGAATCTGGGGCTAGCACATTGGCGTCACTCGCCAGCAAATGTGCCTCGCCATCACGCTTGGTACCCCCCCTCTACAGTTTCCCGAGCGCTGGCACTGAGACACTCCTGTGATGAGCCTGAGTGAGCCTGGTCCTGCTTGACCGCTGTGGTGTCCATTAGTTCCTCATCCCACGCAACGTCATCATCAACCACCGGAACCAGAGGGTTCCACTGGCTACAACCCGACCATTCTTCCTCAGCGTCGTCTTTAATGGTGAAACCCAGTCCATAAAACAAGTCACAGCCCATGATGTTATTGCCTCGGGCCATCACATGGAATGGGAAGTCAGCCATCGTCACAGACTTGTATCAAACCGTTAACTTCAACGTTCCACCTGTGCACAGCCTGCCACCTCTGTAACCATAAAGTGGCGCTGGGTTACCTCTTAATCTGTAGTGGGGGAAAAACTCACAGTGGCCCAATTCAGCAGCGACCCCTCCGTCCCCGTGTCGAGCAGCAGCGGCATCTCCATGCCATCCAGTTCCACTGTGCAGAAAGTGTACCTGTTGGTACTGGGGGACACCATATGGATGGTTGTCGGGGGTGGGCAGAGTGATTTCTTCTGTGGGCTCTCCAGCTCAGATACCAGATACACAGCACACTCTAGTATAGTGGTTCAAGCGTCCACATCTGCTACAACGCTTCCATCTAGCCGGGTGGTCCTTAGCCTTATTTTGGCGTTTCACGGACCCACAACCCTTGCAAAGGAGTTTTCCTGGGACAGACCTTCGGCTGGCAGCATTGGTTTCCGTATTGTCATCATCCAAGCTATTCTCGCTATCCGAGTCCGCTACTGATGCCGCGTTGGGAGGCTCCGGCGGCCATTGTGACTGACGCCAATTTAGCTCCGAAGCTAATGTAGCATTAATTTAATTATATTTGTCATCAGGTATAAAGTTGTTAATTTAGACTTGGAAGTGTATGTGGGAACGGGAATTTGCCTCCAAGTTCACACACACACACACCAGAAAAACAATATATAAGATAAGATAAGATAAGATAAGATAAGATAAGCCTTTATTAGTCCCACAATGGGGAAATTCCAGGATTGCAACAGCACAGGGATAGCAACACTCAGAGCAACAATCAGAAGGCAAGAGAAAAAAAAAGAAACAAGAGCAGCAAGTATACATATGTACATATAAACATAAATATATATATATATATATATATATATATATATATATATACAGACACACAGTGCGGAGCATTGTAGCGAGATGGAACAAATATGCAGATACATAAACACACACAGTACGGAGCATTGTAGCTAGATGGAATAAATATGTACACTACCGTTCAAAAGTTTGGGGTCGCTTAGAAATTTCCTTATTTTTGAAAGAAAAGCACTTTTTTTCAATGAAGATAACTTTAAAGTAATCAGAAATACACTCTATACATTGCTAATGTGGTAAATGACTATTCTCGCTGCAAATGTCTGGTTTTTGGTGCAATATCTAGATAGGTGTATAGAGGCCCATTTCCAGCAACTATCACTCCAGTGTTCTAATGGTACAATGTGTTTGCTCATTGCGTCAGAAGGCTAGTGGATGATTAGAAAACCCTTGTGCAATCATGTTAGGTCTGCAATGCTGTGATTGCTGCAAATGGAGGATTCTTTGACGAAAGCAAAGTTTGAAGGAAAAAATTATTATTTCAAATACAAATCATTATTTCTAACCTTGTCAATGTCTTGACTATATTTTCTATTCATTTTACAACTCATGGTGGTAAATAAGTGTGACTTTTCATGGAAAACACAAAATAATTGTCTGGGTGACCCCAAACTTTTGAACGGTAGTGTAAATATATAAACACACACAGTGCGGAGCGTTGTAGCTAGATGGAATAATATGTAGATATATAAAAACAGTGCGGCGCATTGTAGCTAGATGGAATAAATATGTAAATATATAAACACACACAGTGCGGAGCATTGTAGCTAGATGGAATAATATGTAGATATATAAAAACACAGTGCGGAGCATTGTAGCTAGATGGAATAAATATGTAAATATATAAACACACGCAGTGCAGGGCATTGTTGCTAGATGGGATGAAACAGCACAACCGTCTACTTAGTTATCCTACATGGTATGATTATGCACCCATACATATTCTCACACTCCATAGCGGCCGGTATTTTCCTAGTTGTATGCCAGAGGGGACCATTGTATAAGTCTATACATATAGACTTTTGCATTCAAAAGTCTATACTTTTGCATTCAAAACTATTAGGTTGTCACATCTTTTTGCTATCTCTGCGAGCAGCCCTGCTTAGGTTGTACAGTCTGACAGCCGTTGGTAGGAAGGACCTGCGAAACCTCTCGGTTGTGCACCTAGGATGATGTAGTCTGCTGCTAAATGAGCTCCTCAGTGCATTCAGTATGTCCTGCATAGGGTGGAACTCGGACTCCAGCAGAGATGACAGTTTAGCCACCGTCCTTCTCTCTCCTATCTCCTCCACTGGGTCAAGGCGCTGCCCCAGGACAGAGCTAGCTTTCTTGATCAGTTTGTTCAGTCTCTTCCTATCGGCTGCCGTAATGCCACTGCCCCAGCAGACCACTCCAAAAGTGATGGCTGATGCCACCACCGTGTCATAGAATGTCTTCAGCAGCGCCCCTTGTACACCAAAAGACCTGAGTCTCCTCAGTAGGAACAGCCTGCGCTGTTCCTTCTTGTAGAGTGCGTCAGTATTGTGTGACCAGTCTAGTTTATTGTTCAGATGAACACCCAGGTACTAATAGGATGTCACCATCTCGATGTCTGTTCCCTGTATATTTACTGGTGCTGTAAGGGGTTGTCCTTGCCTGCGGCAGTCCACCACCAGCTCCTTAGTTTTCCTCGCATTGATCTGGAGGCAGTTCCGATGGCACCAGTCCACAAAGTCCTGGATAAGCCCTCTGTACTCAGCTTCATTTCCATTGGAGATGAGGCCAACAATTGCAAAGTCATCAGAGAACTTCTGTAGATGGCAGTGTGTTGTGTTGTGTGAGAAGTCCGCAGTATAAAGGGTGAACAGGAAGGGAGCCAAAACCGTTCCCTGGGGGGCCCCCGTGCTACCGATGATCGTGACGGACACACAGTCCTGGGTTCTCACAAACTGAGGCCCGTTAGTGAGGTAGTCCAGGATCCATGATGACAGGTGCTGGTCCACCCCTGCGCACAGCAGCTTGTCCTTCAGGATCATCGGTTGGATGGTGTTGAAAGCACTGGAGAAGTCAAAGAACATGATCCTCACCACATTCCCGGGCTTCTCCAGGTGGGACAGACAACGGTGAAGGAGGAAGATCACTGCATCCTCCACCCCAATGCCATGCTGGTAGGCGAACTGGAGTGGATCCATCGCTGGTCCCACCAGGGGGCGGAGGTGAGCAAGGAGCAGTCTCTCCAGGGTCTTCATCATGTGGGACGTCAAGGCCACTGGTCTGTAGCTGTTCAGGTCTTTGGGGAGGGAAGTCTTTGGTACAGGTACCACACAAGATGTTTTCCACAGCTGTGGTACCCTCCCCAGCTTCAGGCTCAGGTTGAAGATGTACGCCACAATCCCACACGGCTGGTCTGCACAGGACTTGAGGAGCTTTGCGCTGATGCCGTCCGGTCCCGACGCCTTCCTCGCCTTGATCTTCCTCAGCTCCGTCCTCACCTGGGTCTTAGTCAGGGTCAGGTTGGGGGGCTGTGTGTTAGGAGTGGGGGGGTGATGGTGGAGTGGGGAGTGGGCAGCAGGATTTGATGTCTTTAGAGGCAGTGGTTGTTGTGCAGTCAGGGGGGAGGGCGGTTGGTCAAACCTATTGAAAAACAGATTCAGATTGTTCGCCCACTCCCTGCCCCCCGTGGCCAGGGGGAAGGTATTCTGGAGCCCAGAGATGGTTTTAAGGTTTCTCCAGACCCCGCTGATGTCACTCTGTTGCAGCTTGCCCTCCATCTTCTTCCTGAAGCTGTCCTTGCCTTCTTTGATCTTTCTCCTCAGCTCCCTCTGTACGGACTTCAGTATCTCCCTGTTCCCCGACCTGAAGATCCTTTTCTTCTCTCTCAGAAGTGTTTTTATCTCAGGGTTGATCCAGGGTTTGTTGTTTGAGCAACACCGTATGGTCTTGGTGGGAACGGTGTCGTCCACACAGAAGCTGATGTAGTCCTTGAGGGTGTGAGTGAGGCCATTGATGTCCTCACCATGTGGCTCGCAGAGCTGCTCCCAGGTGGTGGTTTCAAAACAGCCCTTTAGAGTGTCACTCTAAAGGGCTCGTAAATAGAGAGTAACACACTCGTTAGGGCACCAGTCCAATTTGATTGGACAATTATTAATAATTCATCTTTTATACCTGAATTAGTTAATTAATCAGTCTCAAATTATTCATGAATTTGATACTGGGGACTTTGAGCATGGCACAGAATAAGGAATAAATACTCAACTAGGTCTCTCATTAAAGTTTAACAATTTATTAATGAAACTATGATTAAATAATCTTACATTCAAATAACTTGTGTGCAGGTGAAATGATCAACATTGAGCAATCACATTAAACTTGTAACTGACTGAGTAACAAAATGTTATCACATTTGTAGAACCATGGTGGAAATGTAAACTGAATTCGCTGTGATGAAAATATGAATAATTGGACGCAAATTTATGAAGAAAATTAAACTCATTATAGGCAAAATTCTGAATTATTCCAAGAACATAAAAATGGGATTTTAATTTAAAAAAATTATTCTCTTGAATTCTGTATCTGATCAGATTTTGAATTATTTCCAAATCTCAGATGTTATTCAGCAGATGCAACAAAGAGAGTACAGCTCACGTGACTCTCCTTGAGTTGAAGTTCGTTGTCCGTTGAGGTCCCCTTCATCACTTGGCTCCTCACTGAAGATTTATTTAGATGATGCAGGAAATATCTGCCCGTAGGGATTTCCCCCAAAGTCCACAGTCCAGCAGTCACAAAGTTGAGATTTGACTGTGGTAATAAGGCATCTTCGTCTTCTCCTTTGGGCAGCTGTGGTGGCTAGCTGCTCCCTCTCCTCCGTTGGCCACTGATGCCGTATGCCATGCAGACACGATGATCCTTCAGCAGCTTCTCAGGTCTGATTAAATTGGATATAGTTCAAATCTGATCAGAATTACAGAATAGAAAAGATCAACAAAATTCCAGCCACGAAATGTCGTTCTTCTGGTAGGATTGGCAAACACAAAAGCTTCCAGTGTGAGAAAACGAATGGTCAGTCAGTCTCTTTAAAACACACAAAAACACGGTGGATTTAAGAAAAAGTTAACAGAATAAAAATTAGAAATAGAAACGCCTGTGAAGCATGAAGTTTGACTTCATTTAGAAGAATTTTGAGCTCAAGGAAAGTAGTTAATTCCCAGACATTTTAAGTAGAACATTAAAAACACAGAGACTTTCACAAGACAATGGCAACACTCCAACTTCTCTGTAATACTGTCTGAACGAGGGCGTCTCCCTACTAAAGACTGAGCAAGTTTCATACCGAAGCACTGACTGACATGAAAATAAGCCAATTATATCCCGTCGTGGGCAGGTTTTATAAACTTTAGTCCAATCAGAAACCAGTCCTTTGTTTGTAACTGACGAAAAAGATGGAGAGAGCTGTTGTCCTGCATATGCTGGATGGTGATTAGCTGATACCAGTCAGATGACTGGTAGTTTCACAGAATGGCACCCATTTTAATATACTGAAGATTCCTTAACATGCTTATGTATAAAGTTTAAGCTAAGTCAGTGATTCATGCACTTTTATACTGGTACTTATAAAATTAATATGCATTAAAATAAGATAGATTTAAGCATTAAAACATTCATGCATCATTTAAAATCAAGATTAATGAAATCTTTTAAACCCATTACTGATTGTCCAACACAGAATGGTAGACCAGGGTCCATTTTCTTTTCCATGGTGTCCTGCAAATCAAACTTGAAGAAAGAGTTCATTTCAGTCACAAACTTGGTTCAGCATGTAAAGTCAAAAAAACTTGGTTCAGCATGTAAAGTCAAAGTGAATGTCTATTCCAGAAATGGCCACAAAGGGGGTAGTGTCGAGCTGTGGCTAATCCTAGGGCCTTATGAAAGACAGTCAAATTTTATGGGATGCAGTCTGGTAAATGTCAGATGGCTGATAACCAATAAAACTGTCTTAGTTGGAGGAAGTTTCCAGTTTATTTATGATGTAAGTTAATCCTTTAAAAGCACGAACTGGGATCCTTTATAGGCCTTCTTGACAGAAGAATGTGGTTTCAGGTGGTCCAGAGCCGAAAAGCAATTTTTTAACCAGACTTTCCTGGGTGAATCAGTGTCTTTAAGATGATCGATAATTTTATAGATTTTTTTTTAGCCAAAGCCAGATGATGCTGCACTAGCTTGTCTGCGGCCTCCAATTGGAGAGCTAGCTCGACAGCCCTGACAAATGTTGGGTCACTCGGACCCATGAGTAGCCTAGCCCATATAGCAGCGCTGCTCGTGTGCTCTGCAAGCTGGTCACAAACCAGTTCATCCTCCAGTGGCCCAAAATGACACTCACTAGCTAACTGCCTAAATTTGGCAACAAACTGGTGTATAGACTCACCTACACATTGATGTTGCTGCCGAAAGTGAATCCTTCAGACAGTCACGCTATCCGGGACATCGAAGTGGCTTGCTAGCAGCTCAACAATGTCCTCAAATGAGTCCGAAGCCCCGAGTGAACGCAGGACACGCTGGTCCTCAATCCCGAAGTTGTGAACAAGCAGCACACGTGCTCTTAACTTGTCAAGCTTACCCAGGTCGAGCGCAGTGATGTAGGACTGGAAAGCTTCAAACCATCTCGGCCACGGAATAGTCAGCTCCTCCAGGAGCTCGAGGAAGGGGCAAAGTAGTGTAATACACGCCTCCATTAGTTAATCCTCAATCGCCAAATGTTATGTATGGTAAAACACCTCTATAAAGGATGAGGCCAGGTGAATGGATGAACTCAGCTTTATTGAACTAATGCAGTCACACACACACACACCAGACACCAGGCAGAGGGCAGTGGTCAAAAAGGCTGTGTAATGGATGCCCTCTGCTATTTATAGGGCAGTGCAGTGGCGGAACAGGAAGTGGCCGCCACTGCACCGCACTTCACAATCTACTTTCTGTAGAAAGTGCTATGACTTGGACATGGTCTGGGGACCATGTCAACGCTCTAAGTTCATTGTGATGTCATTATTTGCCTTAATGTCTTTTGTGCTCCTTTGTAATTGTCCCCTATGCTCCCTGGTCCTCAGTCTGTCATGTCGTCCCCAATTCCCCATTGTTATTGTTCTCTCTGTCCCCCTAATCTCCTGTGTAAGTTTTCATGTGTATCCCTTATATTCATTTACATATGGTTGTCAGTCCCTTGTGTGTTCTGTACTCATAGCCACTCTCCCTCGTGTGTGTTACTGTTTAGCACTTGATTGTTCTCCCAGCTGTCCTGTGTCTGTAATCATTAGTTACTGTATTTATTGCCCTTGTCTGTTTCACTTCTCTGTGGTGTCATTAACGTTGTGTTGTTGTTCTCTGCTGTTCCCTGCGTCTAAGTTTCCCAGTAAGTTTTCGCCTCCCACGGCTCTGTTTGTGTTTCAGCCCCTGAGCTGTTGTATTTTCTGTTCTCTGTGAGTAAACCATGATTTGTTGGAGTTCTGCCTGCATAATGAGTCCATCACCCGTGCCTACCAGAGGTAGCAGCACATTTCATGACAGAATGACACCACCAAACGAGGACTCAGTGGGCATGGACTACAATGTGTATGGCTTGGATGAGATTGAGTGTTGGGTGACTCACCTAATTGAGGGGCTTATCTCTGATGGCCAGACTTGCTACACTGGAGCAGGCCATGATGTTCCTGGACGCGGCGGCCAAAGTGATTGAGGATTACCCCAGTTTATGGAGCTATCCCAGTCTAGTTGGACCGCTTATCTCCATGCCTAACCTGCAACATTCTCTCTGTGGACTGGTGAGAAACCCGAAACCTGTGCTACCAATGAAGCGTCCCCTGGTTTCGGCATCATGGAAGCCTGACCCGATGGTAAAACATCCCTTGGCTTCCTCAACCCCCGCTGACTCTCCTCGCGCCACTCCAGCCTCAGCTCCTCACCAATCATCAGCCCTGGTATCACGGAAGCCTGAGCCGATGGTGAAACGTCCCTGTCACAACTCGCCGCTCCCAGTCATCTACCTCAGCTGTGCGCACACCTGCGCCTCGTCAATCACGGGCTATTTAGCCCACTCGGCCCAGAGCATCGGTCTGGAGCCGTCTGTGTTTCTACGCGCTCAAACCCTCAGCAGGATTGTCTCTTCCCGTCCTGCTGCTCTTCATTTCAGCACGTAAGCTGCTTTGCCACTTACCTGTCTACCAGTCTCTCCCCTGTGCACAGGTGGATTCCCTGGCGGCGGATTCTCCCGTACTCGCCATCTCCTCTCCCCTCATCTCCACGCCTCGTTATGTGCGCAGCAGGGCGCTGTCTCCCAGGCCAAAGATCCTTAGCCAACGCCAGCCACCTTCCGATCTGCAAGTAAGCAACACTCAGCATATCTCTCCCATATGGTGAAGCCCAGCTCATGTTACTGTCTTTGCTCTTCCCATAGGGCTGCCTGGCTGCACGGCGTGCTGTTCTGTTCCCGACTCTCATCGTTCACCCGCACGCCATACACATATCACATACACGCACTCAAACACTCCTTGCTGTTGAATAAAGCTGTTGAATCTTACCTGAGCCTGCGTGCGTGGTTCCTGGGCCGATAATTATGTCAGTCCCCTGGCTTTCTCAACCCTCACTACCTCTTCTAGCCATTCATCAGCTCCAGCACCAGCTCCAGTGTGCCTCTTCCCAGCTTTAACACCAGCCTCACTGTCAGCGTCGAATCCTGAGCCGACGAAGAAGTGTCCACTGTCTTCAGCGCCTCCCTGCTCACACCGAGCTCCAGTTTTTTCACTTTCTCGCCACTCATCCACCTCCGCTCCAGCCCCATGGAGTGTTCCAGCCCAGGAGGGCTCTCTAATGTTTGGCAGCTGCAGCGCCCATCATCATGCCTGCAGTTTCACCCGTCATCATATCTGCAGTACCGTCTCCCACATCTCCTACACTGGTGACCCCGCCCGCTGCTGCATGTCAGAGCACCTCATCTGCTGCTCCTTCAGTGTTCCCAGAGGTGGATGTCACCTCTCCAGCAGTGGAATCACTGGGGTCCTTATCGGCAGTGGAGCGGGAGTTAAGGCAAGTACTTTATTTAGTATTTTTAACATCAGTACTTAAAGTCTTGCTTTACTACTGGCGGGGGAACTCAGTTGCAGCTCTCATCTGTTTCTGGCCTCCCTCTGCAGGGCTCCATTGCTTGTTCCTGTACTGACCCATCCTCCATCTCTTACTCCATATCCATCCATCCATCCATCTTCTACCGCTTAATCCTTTTCATCTTTTTTTTTTTTTGAGAATTTTATTTAGTATTTTCATTTTTCACATAAAAAACAACAACAACAAAAAGAAAGAAAACAAAAAAGAAAATCTCAAACAAGCAGACATATATGAAATAAAATTTACATTTTTCTTTTGTGTGTTTCAGGTACTAGATCAATTTTTTTTCCATAGGCAAGTGTAAAGAGAAAGTCAATCGTTCCATCGTGTAGATTTCTTTAACAATGTCTATCCACCCTAAAAATATTGGTAATTCCGCACAAGACCATTTTACTTTCACTTTTTTCCATCTACCTTTAGTGTACAATATTATTTTTTTCCTTTTTTCTGCTTTTTTTTATAACATATATAAAAAAACCCCAAAAACTTACATATATACAGAAAACCCCTCCCTCCCAATTCCTCAATACTTAAAAAAAAAAAAGGAGACAGGGTCACCCTGCTGTGTTTTAACTTATCCCAGACGACACTCATTTGTAATCACCTTATGATTTTCCAACCAAACATTTGTTGATTATTATTATTATTATTATTATTATTATTATTATTATTATTATTATTATTTTATTACATAATTTTCAACAAAAAGAAGAGCTCTCAATATAATCTATAAAAGGACTCCGTGTCAAGGCAAAGTTCTTACGGATTCTGCAAACATTATATCTATGTTTTTCTAGTGGTAGAAAGGAAAGCACCTCCTTTAGCCAATGCGAGAAAGATGGGGCATTATTTGACTTTCACTGAAAAAGAATAAGCCTGCAGGCAAGTAAAGAAGTGAATGCCAGAGCGTTACCTTGATAAGCTGTGAGTTTGCAATCTGGGGGTATTATGCCAAAAATAGCCATGTGGGAACTGGGGATTATTTCTTGTTTGCAAATATATGAAAAGACCTCAAATATAGATCCCCAAAAATTTGTGAGAGCGGGGCACAGCCAAAACATGTGTCCTAAAGAGGCTGGGGCATGGCTACATCTTGAGCAGCTAGGGTCAATAGTGGGAAAAATCTTAGCAAGCTTATCCTTTGAATAGTGGAGGCGGTGGAGTGTAACGGATGCCAACTAGCACTGTTCGGCGTAGAACGTTAGTAAAAACCTCCCTCCCGAAAAGCCTCATACAGTATCGGTAGCGCTGAGCTATCGGTCGGACCTTTAGCTCAGCGCGATCGTGCTGTGTCTCCCATGCTCGAACTGTGTGTAGTTGACTGGTAGGTCGCGGGTTCGTGTCTCCGAGTGGGCGAACTGCGCAGGATGATCTTAGTCACAATGGTGCCGTGAACCCGGGATGGGAGTGAGGTTTAAAGGGGGAGAGTGTAACGGATGCCAACTAGCACTGTTCGGCGTAGAACGTTAGTAAACCTCCCTCCCGAAAAGCCTCATACAGTATCGGTAGCGCTGAGCTATCGGTCGGACCTTTAGCTCAGCGCGATCATGCTGTGTCTCCCATGCTCGAACTGTGTGTAGTTGACTGGTAGGTCGCGGGTTCGTGTCTCGAGTGGGCGAACTGCGCAGGATGATCTCAGTCACAGAAGCACCTTAAATTGAATAAGCCCGTGATGGACACACAACGAAGATGTATACGTGCCCTTCAGAGAATTTTATCCCTAAATCTTTTTCCCATTTTTCTTTTGTTTTATCCTATGATATTGCCACTAAATTTTGTATAATCCCATATATCGTAGAAATACGTTTCTTGGCCCAAGGATCCAAATGTAGGATTTCATCTAGTTGATTAGTCGGTGTCAACAAAGGAAAAGAGGGAAACATTTTTTTTACAAAACTACGAATTTGAAGATATCTGAAAAAGTGGGATCTAGGTATGTCATAATCTTTTGTAAGCATACTAAAAGAAGAAAAAGTGTTTCCCAGGAATAAATCCTTTAAAAAAACTAATCCCTGTCTATGCCAGAGGCGAAAAGCATCATCAAGCACGGAGGGTGTAAAAAACTGATTATTTGCTATTGGGCAGAGCGTGCTAGCTTGAACTAACTTAAAGTGCCTTCTGAACTGGAGCCATATTTTTAGAGAGGATCTAACCACCGGATTCAATACCTGTATGCGATGAGTATATGGCAACAGTGAGGATAAGACGGGTAACGGGTTGGACAGAAGCTCCATCTCAACCCGACTCAGGCCCTCCTTATTGTTATACAGTGGGGCAAAAAAGTATTTAGTCAGCCACCAGTTGATGAGAGATGAGAGAGGTCTCCAATTTTCATCATAGGTGTACCTCAACTATGAGAGACAAAATGAGAAAAAAAAATCCAGAAAATCACATTGTCTGATTTTTAAAGAATTTATTTGCAAATTATGGTGGAAAATAAGTATTTGGTCACCTACAAACAAGCAAGATTTCTGGCTCTCACAGACCTGTAACTTCTTCTTTAAGAGGCTCCTCTGTCCTCCACTTGTTACCTGTATTAATGGCACCTGTTTGAACTCGTTATCAGTATAAAAGACACCTGTCCACAACCTCAAACAGTCAAACTCCAAACTCCACTATGGCCAAGACCAAAGAGCTGTCAAAGGACACCAGAAACAAAATTGTAGACCTGCACCAGACTGGGAAGACTGAATCTGCAATAGGTACGCAGCTTGGTGTGAAGAAATCAACTGTGGGAGCAATTATTAGAAAATGGAAGACATACAAGGCCACTGATAATCTCCCTCGATCTGGGGCTCCATGCAAGATCTCACCCCGTGGGGTCAAAATGATCATGAGAACGGTAAGCAAAAATCCCAGAACCACACGGGGGGACCTAGTGAATGACCTGCAGAGAGCTGGGACCAAAGTGACAAAGGCTACCATCAGTAACACACTACGCCGCCAGGGACTCAAATCCTGCAGAATCAGAATCAGAATCAGAATCAGGTTTATTGCCATTGTTCATGTAGTACACAAACTAGGAATTTGTCTCGGTACAATGCTGCAACATTAAACATGATAAGATAAGAGAAATAAACTATACATGTAATAAAGTGTAGGATAAGATTAAGTGATACTGGTCAACAGTTAAAATATATATATATATTAGCCAGCAGCAGATACTGTGGAGAACTATATAGTGCAGTCGGTAATGCAGGAAGAAAACAGTGATGATTGACATGAGTCTGGTTGAGCTGCTGTACATGGTGCACGAGAGTCACTTAGTGTTCAGCAGTCTAATGGCAGAGGGGAAGAAGCTGTTCATGTGACGGGAAGTTTTAGTCTGGATGGACCGAAGTCTTCTACCAGAGGGGAGGGGGGCAAACAGTACATGACCAGGGTGTGAGGGATCGGCTATGATCCGGCCAGCACGCCTCCGGGTCCTGGAGATGTACAGATCCTGGAGAGATGGGAGCTTGCAGCCGATCACCTTCTCAGCAGTGCGCACGACGCGCTGCAGCCTTAGTCTGTCCCTGGCAGTGGCTCCTGCGTACCACACGGTTATGGAGGTGGTGAGGATGGACTCGATGATGGCTGTGTAGAACTGCACTAACATCTTGGTGGGTAGCTTGAGCTTCCTCAGCTGCCGCAGGAAGAACATCCTCTGCTGGGCTTTTTTGATGAGTGAGCTGATGGTCAGCTCCCATTTGAGGTCCCTGGTGATGGTAGTGCCTAGGAAGCGGAAGGAATCAGCAGTGGTGATGGGAGAGCCTGAGAGGGTGAGGGGGGGCAGAGGAGTAGTGACTTTCCTGAAGTCTACAATCATCTCCACTGTCTTCAGAGCGTTCAGCTGCAGGTTGTTATTGCTGCACCAGGACGCCAGCTGGGCCACCTCTCTCCTGTAGGCGGACTCGTCGCCGTTGGAGATGAGCCCGATGAGGGTGGTGTCGTCCGCAAACTTGATCAACTTGACAGACTGGTGGCTGGAGGTGCAGGAGTTGGTGTAAAGGGAGAAGAGTAGGGGGGAAAGTACACAGCCCTGGGGTGATCCGGTGCTGATGCTAGTATAGTCTGAGACAGTCTTTCCCAGCCGCACATGCTGCCTCCGGTCCGTCAGGAAGTCGATGATCCACCTGCAGAGGGAGTCAGGCACGTTGAGCAGGGACAGCTTGTCCCGGAGCAGAGCGGGGCGGATGGTGTTGAATGCGGAGCTGAAGTCCACAAACAGGATCCTGGCGTAGGTTCCTGGGGAGTCCAGGTGCTGCAGGATGGAGTGGAGGGCCAGGTTGACTGCATCGTCTACAGACCTGTTGGCTCGGTAGGCAAACTGCAGCGGGTCCAGGAGAGGGGTGGTGATGGACTTGAGGTGGGACAGGACCAGGCGCTCAAAGGACTTCATGACTACAGAGGTGAGCGCTACAGGTCTGTAGTCATTAAGTCCAGTGATCCGTGGCTTCTTGGACCAGACGTGTCCCCCTGCTTAAGCCAGTACATGTCCAGGCCCGTCTGAAGTTTGCTAGAGAGCATTTGGATGATCCAGAAGAGGATTGGGAGAATGTCATATGGTCAGATGAAACCAAAATAGAACTTTTTGGTAAAAACTCAACTTGTCGTGTTTGGAGATGAAAAAATGCTGAGTTGCATCCAAAGAACACCATACCTACTGTGAAGTATGGGAGTGGAAACATCATGCTTTGGGGCTGTTTTTCCGCAAAGGGACCAGGATGACTGATCCGTGTAAAGGAAAGAATGAATGGGGCCATGTATGGTGAGATTTTGAGTGAAAACCTCCTTCCATCAGCAAGGGCATTGAAGATGAAACATGGCTGGGTCTTTCAGCATGACAATGATCCCAAACACACCGCCCGGGCAACAAAGTAGTGGCTTCGTAAGAAGCATTTCAAGGTCCTGGAGTGGCCTAGCCAGTCTCCAGATCTCAACCCCATAGAAAATCTTTGGACGGAGTTGAAAGTCCGTGTTGCCCAGCGACAGCCCCAAAACATCACTGCTCTAGAAGAGATCTGAATGGAGGAATGGGCCAAAATACCAGCAACAGTGTGTGAAAACCTTGTGAAGACTTACAGAAAACGTTTGACCTCTGTCATTGCCAACAAAGGGTATATAACAAAGTATTGAGATGAACTTTTGTTATTGACCAAATACTTATTTTCCACCATAATTTGCAAATAAATTCTTTAAAAATCAGACAATGTGATTTTCTGGATTTTTTTTTTCTCATTTTGTCTCTCATAGTTGAGGTATACCTATGATGGAAATTGGAGACGTCTCTCATCTTTTAAGTGGGAGAACTTGCACAATTGGTGGCTGACTAAATACTTTTTTACCCCACCGTATGTATCGATCCAATGTAAAAATTTTACCATGTTTGCTGCCCAATAATAAAAAATAAAGTTAGGTAGGCCCAAACCTCCTGCCTCCTTTGGTACCTCCAAGTACTTCCTTTTCATCCTAGGATTTGAACTGTTCCAAATGAATGATGAAATCAACCGGTCTAGTTGTTGGAAAGCTGTTTTAGATATAAATATGGGGATCATTTGGAATATATATAAAAATCTTGGCAGAATTGTCATTTTTACTATATTTATCCGGCCTGCTAATGAAATGGGTAAGTTCAACCATTTTTTAATGTCTTGAGCTGTCCGTTCAATTAATTTTCTAAAATTATGATTATATAATCCACCTATTGAATGAGTAATCTTAATGCCTAGATATGTGAATATATTCTTTTCTAATTTAAACGGAAATCCAGAGTAATCACCATCTACATTGTTAATGGGGAATAACAAACTCTTAGAGTAATTAATTTTATAGCCTGAGAAATAGCCAAAATTATCTAAGATACATAATAATTTTGGTATGGTTACTTCTGGGTTAGATACGTACACTAGTAGATCATCTGCATACAGCGATACCTTGTGAAGTTTATTGTCCCGTGAAATTCCTCTCACCCCGTCTTCTTTTCTAATCGCTATGGCCAGCGGTTCAATTGCTAGGTTAACTAGGTAAGGAGAGATGCTGCAGCCCTGTCTGCAACCCCTGTAAAGCCTGAAATAATCAGTGAGTGTGGTATTTGTCCATACTGCTGCCATAGGGGAATCATATATTATTCTGATCCAAGCTTGAAGTGATGGACCAAAACCAAATCTTTCTAAAACAGCGAATGAGTATTGCCACTCGACATGATCAAACGCCTTTTTGGCATCTAACAAAATCACTATTTCTGTTTCTTCGGATGTATGTGGTATATACAGTATATTCAGAAGACTACGCATGTTATAAAAAGATTGCCAGCCGGGTATAAAACCAGTTTGGTCATTGTTCACAATTGATGCTATAACTGTCTCAATGCGAGTGGCCAGAATTTTTGAGTCACAATTTAACAAACTTATCGGGCGATATGAGCCGCAGAGTAAGGGTCTTTATCTTTTTTAAGCAAAATCAATATAATTGCCTGCATCATGGTTTGGGGTAATTTCTGTTGGTGGAAAATATCAGTGTATACTTGTTTATGAATTGGAGCCAACTTAAATGCAAATTCTTTATAAAATTCAATAGAGAAGCCATCGGGGCCTGGGGCTTTATTACTCTGCATAGATCTTATTGCTTGTAATATTTCTGCTGTCGATATTTCTCTGTCCATTTATACGCGGTCCTTTGGCGTAATTTTTGGAATAATCAGACCACCTAAAAATTCGGATACATGTGAAAAGTCTCTAGAGATTTCAGGAGAATAAAGACTAATATAAAATTGTTTAAATTGGTCATTTATATCATCTGGGTTGGCAGATGCTGTTCCTAATGATGTGCAGATTTTAAGAATGGTGTTGGCAGCTGCAGATTGTCTAATTTGGTGCGCCAATAATTTCCCCGCTTTCTCTCCATGTTCGTAAAAATTCTGTTTGGATTTAAAAAACAATCGCTCTGTATGTTTAATGGACATATTATCAAATTCTCTTTTAAAAAGTAACTTTTTTATATATATATAATTCAGGGGTAGGAGAAGCAGCATATAGGGAATCTGTTTCTGCTATATTCTGAGATAGTTCTATCATACGTTGTTTGTGGGTTTTTTTTCTCTCAAATGCGGTATATGAAATTATTTGGCCTCCGAGATAAGCTTTGAGTGCTTCCCAAATCACAGATAACTGAACATCAGGAGTTTGGTTGATCTTCATAAAATCTACGATTTGTTGTGAAAGGAAGTTTTTGAAGGAGTCTGTAGAAAGCATGAGAGGGTCAAACCGCCAGGTGCGCTGGGGTCTAGGGCAATCTGGGAAGCTCATATCTAATTGTACGGGGCTATGATCAGAGATCACAATAGCATTATATTGGCACCCCTTAACCATGGAGGAGGTTCTGCCATCTAAAAGAAAAAAATCAATTTTAGAGTAAGAATGATGTACAGGGGAGAAAAAAGAGAATTGTTTTGTAATTGGATTATTTTCCTCCAAGGGTCAAAAAGAGCATACGAGTCCATAAACAACTGAATGACCCTACCTGCCCTTGAAATCTTACTGTTGGGTCTTGGATTGGACCTATCTAAAAAAGGGTGTAATACACAGTTAAAGTCTCTCCCCAATATCAGTAGATAATCGTTAAGATCAGGGAGGGCTGTTATAAAATTACTGAAAAAAGAGGGATCATCCCAGTTTGGCCCATAGATATTCGCTAAAACCACTTGTGTACCAAATATATTGCCCATGACCACTACATACCTTCCACGAGGGTCAGAGATGGTTGATGAAGAGATAAATGGAACACCCTTCTTGATCAGAATGGCTGTGCCCCGTGCTCTGCTCTCATATCTCAAACTAAAAATCTGTCCAATCCAGGCTTTTTTTAGTCTCACATGTTCGGTTGATAGGAGGTGCGTTTCCTGTAGAAACATGATATCAGAACCAAGAGATTTTAAATGTCCCAGAACCCTATTACATTTTCACAGGATTATGAATTCCTTTCACATTCCAACTCAGGAAGCGAAGAGAGCTTAGAGTATGAGTGTCAGACACTGAACCTTTATCAAAACACAAAGAAAGAAAAGCAAGTGATCCTGTCTACAAACCAACAAGAAAAAAAAAATAAAATAAAAAATAAAGCCTTGAGACCCCATGCCAATCCAACAAATCCTTCAGGATCGCATTTCCCTTTGCTGGTATGACACAGTCAATGAACATAGAAAAAAGGAAAAAAAAAACTCTCCTAACGGGCCTTGGCTAGGGTAAACAGTCCACAGATATGAATAATAGGAAAACAGGAGAAAAAATAATATGTCACACTTAGAATATGGGACATTTTAAATTTCAACCCTTGGATTAACATTTTTGAACTAGCTCTCTGATGGTGGGTAAAGTTAAATTAAATTATCTGCGATAATGTCTAAAAAAAAGGGGGGGGGGGGGACAACTCAATCCAGAAGCACTTTGGGGTTAATCCATTCTTTGTCCATTCTTTGTCTTCATTTAGTTCAATTTTTTTCTTTCCTTTTCCACCCTTCCTTTCTCTACTTCCCTCTCCCTCCCCTCCTCTGCGCTGGTGCCTGGTGGGCTATGGACTTTGGTAGGCCACCAGATGCACCATGTTCCTCCTGTTGGTGGTCTTGGGACTTTGGCTGACCACCTGAAGAACATTTTTTCTTTTGTGCTTCTGTCCATGTTTTGACCCACCATGCTTATGTCACCTTCCTCCCACCCGATTGGGGTGTTCTTTGTTTTATTTGGAGGGTGTCTGGACTCTGCCCTTGGGGTAGGGGGTGGGAGGGGGCTGTCATGATCTGGGCATGGTCTGGGGACCACGCCCAAGCTCTAAGTTCATTTTGATGTCATTATTTGCCTTATTGTCCTCTGTGCTCCCCGGTCATCAGTCTGTCATGTCGTCCCCGTTTCCCCATTGTTGTTGTTGTTCTCTGTGTCCCCCTAATATCCTGTGTAAGTTTTTGTGTGTATCCCTTGTATTCATTTACCTATCGTTGCCAGTCCCTCATGTGTTCTGTACCCATAGAAAATCTCTCTCGCGTGTTACTGTTTTAATTGTTTTAATTGCTGACTTACCGTTGGAGTCTATAGATTAGGCATTACTGTAATATAGGATTTTTTTAGGGGAATAAATGAATGAACAAGGAGTGTGGGGTACTTTACTTAACTCCCCAGAGAGATGGGAGATGCATCCACATCTGCCTCAGCCACGCGCTCTGGGTTTCCTCAGCAGACTCCCGCATGAGACAGGAGAGATCCTTGGTCTGCAAAAACAACAGGAGAGGGACCACTCCATTTTTCCCATGGGCTGGGAGCAACTTCAACGCCATCGTTAATGAAACTTTATGAAAGTTTGCACAGGAATCATCCTCTTTTCCTGAAGTTCAACACTACATAAAGTTCACAGTACATTAACCCATTCAGTTGATTTTTCAGCTCAGCATTTTTCTCCATTTGTTCTAATAGGGCTAAGAATAAGATAAGATAAGATAAGATAAGATAAGCCTTTATTAGTCCCACAATGGGGAAATTCCAGGATTGCAACAGCACAGGGATAGCAACACTCAGAGCAACAATCAGAAGGCAAGAGAAAAAAAAAACAAAAAAAACCAAGAGCAGCAAGTACACATATGTACACACACACACACACACACACACATATATATATATACAGTATATATATATACACTCACCGGCTCCACACTGTGTGTCTATATATATATATAGACACACAGTGTGGAGCATTCTTGAAATTCCCATTCTTGAGATTCTGAATCAATTCAATTCTGATTTGATCTCGATTTGATCTGGGAAATTAACATTTTAACAGCCATTTTATTTGCCAGGAAAAAAAAAATCTTCGAGACCTAATGCTGCAAATTGTACCAAGAATACACTAACTTTGTTAATACATAAATTATCACAAAGAAATGACCCAAAATCAGTTACAATAATGCAATTTTTATTATTTAACTTATGATTTCACAAAGTTAACAACCCAGAAAAAGTAAACAAATTTAATGCATGAAGCATGCATTCCCAGTTTCACTGTATTTCAGTCCCTCCAGGATTTCGTCAGCTGTTTTTGTGATTACTGCAGACCAAAAAGCTTGAATTTGTGGGAGCTTTTCTAAAAAGTTGTGATATATTTAGAGGTTTTTTTTGCACTGAAAGTTGTCTGAGGAAGTACAGATTTTAAAGTAACTTTTTGTTTCAAAGTTTACAGTGATGCTATTCAATTTAACGCCACAAGAAAAGCACAAGATTGCCAAAAATTTCCTGTTAAACAGTGATTTATGTAGAATTAAATGTTCAGTAAAGTTGTCAAAAATGACCAACATTGTATTCTTGCTGAGAACGTAAATTAAAAAAAGAAATAAAAGAATTAGTCATTACAACAACTAAATTGCATTGGATGCATGTTAGAGTATGGAGAAAATTATCGCAGCACCTTCTTGAGTTTTGAATTTGAAAACTAAGACCCCTGAAAAACTTGAGGTCTTCTTCTGTGCTGAAATCCACAATGAAGCAGGGATGGCTCCTCCACTGACAACCTCTTCCCTTCAGAACGTCTCAGTGCAGGACGGACCTTGGAGTGGAAACCCAGTCTTCACAGATCTGAAGGGGAGATGAAAAGAATAGATTTCAAAGTAAAATTAATCATATTTTTAAATCCCCACACCACAGGATGGTTTAATAATTTGGTTTCTTTTATTTTTTGTTGTTTATATTTTAACTACAAATTAACTTTCAATTATTGAAAATGGTTCCAATTCATTTCCTGGGAAGATTTGTTCATTTCAGTTTAGTTCTATAGAGTAAAAAAAGCACGTACTTCAGCCTTTATTAATTCTGCCATTTTCATTTTATTGTGATTTATTATCTTCAAATCTTTCACTTAAGTGCTAAAAATCCACAATCTCATAAAATATACCTTTATTCTGCATTTATTCATAGCACTTAACCAACAGGTAACTACTGTATCCATAGTTCATAAAAGAAAACACCATCATGCTGAATAAGTTATTAATTTACAACACAAATGCTAAAACAAATGATATTTTACTTACAATCTCAGCAGCTCCAAGTCTCCCCCTCACCAGTTTCAGCCAGTCTCTGTGCGCTTTCCGTTTGAAGTGTTTATCAATCATTGACTTCCAACACAGCGCTGCATTTAGTACAAAACCGTTTATCCCCGCTTTATGCAAAATGTTTGGAAACTGTTGAGGACAGTCTTTACGGTGATTTTGTTGATAAATTAAGAGACAGGCACGTCAACAACTCTGCTCATGTAAACACGGAAGTAAAGCAGGGAACTCTTGCCAGATGAGAACCACAGAAGAAGAATGAACAGCTCTGTTAGCTTGTTAGCTGTTAGCTCTGTTAGCACCCCGGGTGTTTCTGGTTCTTCGTTGCTGTTCCCAACTCACAGTTTCGACCCAATCGTAAACATATTATATTAAAAGATCGAGCCACGGATTTTGTGGATTGATATTGGCTCAGTCAAACATGGATCAGATCAAGATCATTGAATTGATCTTTTGAACCCACCCCTACTTTCTAACATAACCGGGCTGGGCAGCTGTGATTGATATCTTCTTTATTACCAAGCAACATTACTATCTCGTACATTTTGGCTCACATGCTCTGGCTTTGGTCAGTGCAAAACCTGTCTTAAACCGTCATGATCACAGTTCGCTTTAGATAATGCGCCTCTTTGCATCAAAGAGATGGGCAAGAGTGCTTTGGATCGGATTATCCAAAACACACCTCTGAATAATTAGACTGGCCTCTTTGCATCAAGTGTCAGTGGAAAGTTCATTTCTACGTTGTTGTGATACAACATCAGTGACAATTGATTAACCGATTGTGTCGTTGTAATACGGCCTTTAGTGTTCTCCTGTATTATAAAATTTTATATGACATACTTTGTTTGAAATTGAGCAGATCATTAATTTATCTTTTTTGTTTAAAAATTAATACAGGTCTAAAAGCAGCTAAAACATGAGCTTAACCTGAGTGGTGGCCTAGTTGATAGAGCATCCACCCCACAACCAGGAGGATGGGGGTTCAAGTCCTGGCTGGGTCATACCAAAGACCATAGGAAAACAAAAGGTACTTTCTTCCTTCTAGTTTGGTGGTCAGCATAATAGAATGGGGGAAGGAGAGGTTGTGGCAGCATCTTGCATGGCAGCTACCCCTCTGATTCTAGATGTGATTAACATTCTAGATGGGAGAAATGTAATTTCGTTCTGCTGTACATGACTAGCTGTATGGACTGAATGACAATAGAGATGGCTGCTTCTTCTTCTTAATAAAATAATATGTGAAAGTAAGTTAAATAATACTGGCTCGCCTGGGAACGGCTGTGGTCTTCTGAAAGAATGTCCATGAAAGGATGGCAGTTGTTAAAAGCACATTTTGAAATGAATTTGTCCATGTGATTTGGTACATTTCTCTTCCATTTATTTTGTTAAAGGATACTGAAAATAAATCAGTCGTTGCAAATATATGGGTTAAATCTTGTGCCATCATAAATTGAATTTTAATTTTTTATATTTGAATTTGAATAACTTAATTTGAACCTGAATTAATCAGTTTAAATAATTGTTTTTTAAATTTGAATCTGAATTACCCAATTTGAATTTGAATTTATTGGTTTGAATGTGTATTGTAATAAAATGGAAACTGTATTTCATGTCTTGCCACGTCTCTGTCTTGACTGCGTGTACGAAGTGCTGGGTTTGTGTTGAAAAATGTCCGCCTGCTCCAAAAGCACCCCATCACGGGATCGCGTGTGACGAGAAATGCCATAAAACCGCAAACAAATGAACAAATCTAACACTACAGCCAGTGTTTGGATCATTTTATACATCTTCAGAGGTAAAATCATTTACAACATCTTGTCAATGAGCTTTAAAACTGTGAATCACCGGTCTGGAGATGAACAAATGCCCCCCACCCCCATAAATGAATGATGACTGTCTGATGAGACAGGTGTGTGTCAAGACGCGCAACAGATAGACAGGTAGGAGTTAGGCACAGAAAGAGGGAGAATATTGTCTGTAATTTTTTTTTTTCCCCAGAAAAACACACTCCAATAGACAATACAGAGCAACAGAATAAATTATTTATTTTTTCCTCCCTGCTCAGTACTGAGTGATTGGGGACCGTAGGGAATTTTCAAATGAAAGTACTCTTTAACATGCATTCAATGTAATTTAGCTGTTGTAATGGATATTGTGTTAATCTCTGTATTTGCAAATAGTTTTTTTGTATAGCAGAAGTTTCTGCTTAATTTACAAATCACTGTTTAATAGGACATTTTTGACAATCCTTTGCTTTTCTTGTATTGTTATATAGAATATCACCACAGTGAACTGGAAAAAAACATCTGCTTTAAAATTTGTGGTGGCTGTCAGGTCACTGCTTTTCTATGTGGGACGTTTCTTCTACTCAAAGTTCAGTGGAGCCAGAAAGCGGACAAAGGTAAGTAACGTGCTAATATTGACTACTTAGTATCATAGAAGATGTAATTATGACTTGATAAGAATGAAAAATTCTGCCCTCTGAGTTACTAAGAAGGGTGGAGACTGTAGTTACAGTGATTGTGTCAGGGTGTGGGCTGTGTCTCATGCTCTCATCCTAATTTACAATTCTGTTATCTTGTCTTCAGCGCATGGGACCCAGCCCTCACCCTCACTTTAAGTTTCATTTTGGAATTTTCTGTATTTCATTCTGAGTATTATCTTTATCTTGGTTTACCATTATTATTCTGCTTGTATATTTATTTCTCCTTGGATCGGCCTCTTAGTTTATCAATATTATTATTATTATCATCATCTTTTTGTGTCACGTTCTTGTCTCTCCTCTGACTGTTGCTGTTTTGTGCATCCTCTGTCTATGATCATCTGTGTAGCTCCACCTGTCCTGTGTCTGTGATTAATCCCTGCCATCTCCGTTTGTCACTGATTGTGCTCACCTGTACAGTATTGTCTTTGATTACTCCTGTGTCTATTTATATCAAGCCCCAATCTGTGTTTCATCATGTATGTCATTAGTCATACGTGTGTGATCAACACACTTCTTGTTCTACCTGTATCCTTTCCTGATCCTGCCTGGTTTTGTAACTTTGTGTTACAGCTCCCAAGCTTTCTGTCAGTTTTTGTGATTTTTCAAGCTGTGCCCTTCCGGCCAGCTCATTAATAAATCAATACCAAACTATCAACCATGACAGTACGACACACATCCAATGGACCCAGCATATTTAAAGTTTTGGCAGATAGGTCTCGATGAAAGGGAAGCCTGGGTAGCAACCAACATCGAGGCCTACATCGAGTATGCCCGCACCTCCCGCACACTGGAGGAAGCCCTCCGCTGCCTCAAGAGTGCTGAGGAACCGAGTGAGGCATTTGCAGCTCTTCGACAGTTCCCTGCATGATTTAAGCGTGGACATGCAGATTGTTTTCCATGGGTTGATGGAGTCGTTCCCGGTGGTGGGAGAGGTGCCGATGGAGGAAGGACCGCATCCATCCGGGGGGAGACGTGGTTGTCACCGGTGTTGTAGGACACAGCGGACCAGCTTCTCATCCCCGGCAAGAGCGCACCAGGCTTCCATTTCCTCCTTTGCCCACCACCAGCACAAAATCATCAGGCATCCTCCCCCATCTGACGAGTTCCAGCTTCTCCTGGAAGGATATGCTGGATGGGTCAGCGGCAGCAGAGTGGGAATACAAGCAAGTACCCATTCATTTATTTACATCATTTAATGAAGGAATTTGTCTGATTCCTGGTGGGGAGACTCAGCCATGGCTGCCTCCTGCTGCTGAGTTCTCTCCACCCCACTCTGCATTTAACTCTGCTGCCCTGTCCATCCACCCATCCTCACCTGCTTCTCCGGTTTCTAGTTCTGTTTTTTGTAAGAGACTGGCTATACTGGGTGGCAATTGTAATGTTACTGTCATGTCTGGCCTTCACGAGCCAGTATAAGACGCCACAAGTCACCAGTGAGTTTTGCAACGATGTTTTATTTGCAGGATAGGGTACAAAGCTATGAGCCGCTAAGGGCTAAACACACACATTAAGGGATATAGGGACTCGTAGGGCTAACCCCAGCCACTACGAGCTAAACTATGACAAGACAAGAATGAAACGAACCTGACATGAAGGTCAAATGAGGCCTCACGAGGATTGTTTAACGATCGTTGACTTTGGTTCACTTAAGGTCGACTTATGCTCCCGCAATTGGACTGCCGTCAGCGCCCACCTTATAAAGGCGAACGCTTACGAGCAGTAATGACAGACAGCTGACCGGCCTTGACAGGCGGAAGCCCCACCAAGCGCCTTCACAATAAGAGCCCGGTGAGGCCAGAATACAACCCACAGCTGTCAAGGCCGGCAGTGAACTATGCGTGGCCCGAGCGCGGATAGGACCAGCGCTCGGGTTGTAACAGAACCCTCCCCCGAAGGCGGGCTTCCAGAACGCCCATGGACCACCCTGCCCCCCCCCCCATCCAGGGTGGGCGGTTGGGGGTAGGTCCGGAGGGAGAGAGACCAAACCCAAAACAAGACCAGGAAGAAAGAAAAACTAAGCACAGAACAATGACAAGAAAAACCAAATACTCAGATTAAATCAGATACTCAACTAACGATCACAGAAAATTGCACAGGATAACATGGAGAAAAAAAACCAAAACAGAATTACTGGGTCAGAATAACTAAATACAGGACAATGACAAGAAATACCAACTCCATCCATCCATCCATCTTCTACCGCTTTTCCGGAGGTCCGGGTCGCGGAGGCAGCAGTTCAAGCAGAGAAGCCCAGACTTCCCTCTCCCCAGCCACCTGCTCCAGCTCTTCAGAGGGGATACCAAGGCGTTCCCAGACTAGCTGGGAGACATAGTCTCTCCACCGAGTCCTGGGTCTGCCCCGGGGTCTCCTCCCAGTGGGACGTGCCTGAAACACCTCAAGTGGGAGGCGTCCAGGAGGCATCCTAATCAGATGCCCATACCACCTCAACTGACTCCTTTCAATGTGGAGGAGCAGCGGTTCTACTCTGAGCCTCTCCCGGATGACTGAGCTCCTCACCCTATCTCTGAGGGTGAGTCCAGCAATCCTACGGACAAAGCTCATTTCAGCCGCTTGTATCCGCGATCTCGTTCTTTCGGTCATTACCCAAAGCTCGTGACCATAGGTGAGAGTAGGAACGTAGATTGACTGGTAAATCGACAGCTTTGCCTTAGAACTAAGCTCCCTCTTCACCACAACAGACCGGTACAACGTCCGCATCACTGCAGATGCTGCTCCAATCCGTCTGTCGATCTCTCGCTCCATTTTCCCCTCACTCGTGAACAAGACCCCAAGATACTTAAACTCCTCCACTTGGGGCAGGAGCCTGTCCCCAACCCGGAGAGGACAATCCACCTTTTTCCGGCTGAGGACCATGGACTCGGACTTGGAGGTGCTGATTCTCATCCCAGCCGCTTCACACTCAGCGGCAAACCGTCCCAGCAAGAGCTGTAGGTCATTGCTGGATGAAGCCAACAGGACAACATCATCTGCAAACAACAGAGATGAGATCCTGTGGTCACCAAGCATGACACCCTCCATTCCCTGGCTGCGCCTAGAAATCCTGTCCATAAAAATTATGAACAGGACCGGTGACAAAGGGCAGCCCTGGCGGAGTCCAACTCTCACTGGGAATGACTCCGACCGAGTGTTGGCAATGCGAACTAAACTCTCACAACGGTCGTACAGAGACCGAATAGCTCGTAACAACAAGCCCGATACCCCATACTCCCGAAGCACCCCCCACAAAAATCCACGAGGGACGCGGTCAAATGCCTTCTCCAAGTCCACAAAACACATGTAAACTGGTTGGGCAAACTCCCACGAACCCTCAAGAATTCTCGAGAGGGTAAAGAGCTGGTCCGATGTGCCACGGCCAGGACGAAAACCACATTGCTCCTCCTGAATCCGAGGTTCGACCAACGGCCGGACTCTCCTCTCCAGTACCTTGGCATAGACCTTCCCAGGGAGGCTGAGGAGTGTGATCCCTCTAAAGTTGGAGCACACCCTCCGGTCCCCTTTTTTGAAGAGAGGAACCACCACCCCGGTTTGCCATGCCAAAGGCACTGCCCCCGACCTCCACGCAATGTTGCAGAGGCGTGTCAACCATGACAACCCAACAACATCCAGGGCCTTGAGGTACTCGGGGCGAATCTCGTCCACCCCCGGGGCCCGGCCACCAAGGAGATTTTTAACCACCTTGGCGACCTCAGCCCCTGTGATAGGCGAGTCATCCCCCTCGTCCCCAAACCCTGCTTCCTCTGTGGAAGGCGTATCAGTGGGATTGAGGAGATCCTCGAAGTATTCCTTCCACCGCCCGACGATATCCCCAGTTGAAGTCAACAGTGTCCCATCCGCACCATACACAGTGTGGACGGGGAGCTGCTTTCCCCTCCTGAGCCGCCGAACAGTTTGCCAGAATCTCTTTGAAGCCGACCGAAAGTCTTGTTCCATGGCCTCACCGAACTCCTCCCATACCCGGGTTTTTGCTTCAGCAACCACCCGAGCTGCACTCCGCTTGGCCTGCCGGTACACCTCAGCTGCTTCGGGAGTCCCACAAGCCAACCAAGCTTGATAGGACTCCTTCTTCAGCTTAATGGCCCCCCTCACCACTGGTGTCCACCACTTGGTTCGGGGGTTGCCACCACGAGATGCACCGACCACCTTGCGGCCGCAGCTCTGGGCTGCCGCTTCAACAACAGAGGTGGAGAACATGGCCCATTCAGACTCCATGTCTCCAGACTCCCTCGGAATGTGATTGAAGTTCTTCCGGAGGTGGGAGTTGAAGACCTCCCGGACAGGGGCCTCAGCCAGACGCTCCCAGCACACCCTCACTATACGTTTGGGTCTACCAGGTCTGAATGGCTTCCTCCCCTGCCATCGGATCCAACTCACCACCAGGTGGTGATCAGTTGACAGCTCTGCACCTCTCTTTACTCGGGTGTCCAAGACATACGGTCGCAGGTCTGATGATACGATAACAAAATCGATCATCGACCTGCGGCCTAGGGTGTCCTGGTGCCAGGTGCACATATGGACACCCTTATGCTTGAACATGGTGTTCGTTATAGACAGACTGTGGTTAGCACAGAAGTCCAATAACTGAACACCACTCGGGTTCAGATCGGGCAGGCCGTTCCTCCCAATCACCCCCCTCCAGGTTTCACTGTCGTTGCCCACGTGCGCATTGAAGTCCCCCAGTAGGACAATGGAGTCTCCAGGAGGAGCACCCTCCAGCACCCCAGTCACAGACTCCAAAAAGGGTGGGTACTCTGAAACATCATTTGGTGCATAGGCACAAATGATGGTCAGGACCCGTTTCCCAACCCGAAGGCGCAGGGAAGCAACCCTTTCGTCCACCGGGGAAAACTCCAATATAGAGGCAGCAAGGTGGGGCGATACAAGAATACCTACCCCTGCTCGTCGCCTCTCGCCCGGGGCAACTCCAGAAAAGGCCAAGCTCCAGCCCCTCTCCAGGAGACTGGTTCCGGAACCGGAGCTGTGTGTTGAGGTGAGGCCGACTATATCTAGCCGGTATCGCTCAATCTCGTACACCAGCTCAGGCTCCTTCCCCACCAGAGAGGTGACATTCCACGTACCAAAAGCCAGTTTAGAAAGCTTGGGATCAGTCCGCCAAGGTCTCCGCCTTTGACTGTCACCTAATCCACATAGCACCGGACTTCCATGATCCCTCCTGCAGGTGGTGGACCTACTGGAGGGCGGACCCATGTAACTCCTTCGGGCTGAGCCCGGCCGGGTCCCATGGGTGGAAACCCGGCCACCAGACGCTAGCCTTCGAGCCCCTCCCCCAGGCCTGGCTCCAGGGTGGGGCCCCGGTAACCCCATACCGGGCGGGGTACACTGAATCCTTGATATACAATTTATCATGAGAGTCTGTTGGATCGTTCTTCGTCTGGCCCTTCACCCAGGACCAGTTTGTCTTGGGAGACCCTATCAGAGGCAAATTGCCCCGGACAACATAGCTCCTGGGATCACTGGGGCACGCAAACCCCCCCACCACGATAAGGTGACGATCCATGAGGGGGAGAAATATTGATATATTGATTAAATGCTCAAATAAATACAGCAACAGCACAGGACAGAAAGAGAAAATTAAATCCTTGCCCACATGTTTCACAAGAAAATAGTTTCTCACCTGTGTGAATGCTCAAGTGACACTTCAAATAACCAAGTACAGGAAAACAGAACAATTGACTCATACTTAACTATGCCCAAAACAAAATAGAGCAACTGCAAGACATGGAGGAATACAGAATATCAAGAAAAACAAAACCGGACAATAACTGGATCAGGACATCACCAGAAAATAACCACTACCCTCCCCCCCCCGACAGTTTATGCCGACCGATGGAGACCCGGTGCCATAGGAACAGTTCGGGCGGTCTCCCTGCGTCCAATGGCCGGCGGATGGTCATGGGAGGCGGAACATGACCAGGCGGCTCACCACAGTCCAACGCCCAGCACGTCCGCTCCTCTGGTGGCCGAACCAGGTCGCCCAGCGAAACACATAACACGTCGGGTGGCCAATCGGGGGCGCCGAACCAGCGAAGCAGCTCCTCAGGCGGCCGACCTGCGTCTCTCCACCACCAGTCCCGGGGGAAAACAGCCCGCGGCGGCCTCCCTGACAAGAACAAAACTCGGGATAGCCGGGGCGAGCGAACAGGGACCCCCACGGCCCCCCGCGATGATACGCAGGGACGGTGACTCAGTAGAGGGACAAGACCAGGATAAGCCCATAATCCGTCCGACGGCGAAAGGTCTGCAGCTCCTCCCCCATCCGCGGACCACACCGGCGCTGCACCTCCGCTGGACCCCGATTGAGTTTCGGCTGCACCCACGTCGGACCCCGATTGGGCCACAGCAGCCTCCATGACGGACCCCGACTGGGTTGGTGCAGCTCCGCTGACGATCTCCACCCCCGAACCTGGGACCTCCAACCCAGTGACTCCGACTGGTTCCATGCTGGCGACACTGCAACGAGGCTTACAAACAACAAGAAAACCGGGATCAGAATCACCGGTAGCAACAGAACCCAGCGAGACGAGCTCGGGCGCAGCAGGCGGCTGCTCCTCACTCGCCTCCCCGAGAGGCAGGCAAAAATGTTCCAAAACAGGGGACAGAGAAACAAGAGTTAGCACTTGCCTGCATTCGGGTTCTGTTGCCACCCAGGACTTCGACGATCCAGATTCAGGGCGGCGACTCTCATCAGCAGGCTCCAACTCAGCTGCGTCGGGCTCCGCAGCTGGCAAGATGTCGTCTGCAGCCTGAGGTTCCTCCCGCGCTGCTGTCCACGCCAATGACCTGTATGGCGTGGGGGCAGGGGACCCTCGACCCACTGGCTCGGACTGCTCCGGCGAGGAGACCCGGGGACGCTTCATCATCGGCTCAGGCTCTGGGCCGCAGTCCGCTCTTCTCCTCCATCCATGACGTGGCTGCAGGGCCGGATCCAGGCTTTCCAGCACTGCAGGCCCCCTCTTCATCTGATGACGTAGGCCTGGCGTTGCGGACTGCTCAACAGGGGGGGGACACAGAGGCAGCAGGTTTAGTTATTATCTCTACAGCAGGTGGAAGGAGCTTGGGGGGCTGCGAACCCCGAACTCCGCCCCCAGGAGTCAGACAAGGCAGGTTACAATCATGATGTAATAAATTAACGTGCACTTGCCTTTCTCCCGGAGGAGAGGTGATGCCTGCCGTAAGGGACGCTGTTCCTCCTTCTCCCCGCTGGATGGCGACAGAGGGCCCCCTGGAAAGACGAGGTGGAGCCGCTCTCGAAGGTTCGCTGATGGGCTTTGCCGGCAGCGGGTCCAGCTGGGGATTCTGCTGAGGTCAATTGTGGTGGTGACGGCGGTTTCTGGCAGAGGGCGAGGCAAAGGTAAGGTCCGGGAATCGCCGCTCCTGTGCTGAGACCGAGGCGAGGAAGTCGGCAAACTCCGGGAAGTCACTTAATCTAGGATTCCTCTCCACCAGTCTGACTGCCGCGGTCACATGTTTAATAACCAATGAGGGGTGAGTTGCGGAATGAGCAGCCGCCACTCGGTCCCAGATGGAAGCAGCTGTGAGCTGGAGGTTCTCCGGGGAATTCCCGAATGACGACGTTCTCTGGTGGGGATCACCCCTGGGCAGAGCAAACTCCTGGACCGGAGTAGAGGCATTAACGGAATCCGGACATGAGGAGCGGGGATCTCTCCTCTTCGGCTTCCTGCTGGGATTTCCCTCCAGCCCACGGAGTATCTCGCGCTATGCGGCGAGTTCAGCCCTCCTCCTCATAACCTCTGGGTGGTCGTCGTAGTGAAGAGGAAGGTTGTCCAGCAGAACCTCAGCGTAGTCCAGGTGCCAGAGCATGTCGTAAGGGTTGTCGTCAAAGGTAGCGGCCAGGAGCGACCCATCAATGTACTCCAGGGCTCTCACTAGCTCCTTGCCCAGGTGCCGCGGCCCCTGGATGACGGCATTCTCCCAGGAATTGACACTTGACACCCAGACAGGAAGAACAACAGTCCAATAACTGCAAAAACTCACAGTGAAAAAAGCGTCTCAGTGTGGCGTCTCCATTTAGACGTCTGGCGGCGGGAGCATACTGTCATGTCTGGCCCTCACGAGCCAGTATAAGACGCCACAAGTCACCAGTGAGTTTTGCAATGATGTTTTATTTGCAGGATAGGGTACAAGGCTATGAGCCGCTAAGGGCTAAACACACACACACTATGGGATATAGCGACTCGTAGGGCTAACCCCAGCCACTACGAGCTAAACTATGACAAGACGAGGCCTCGTTTGACCTTGTGAGGCTCGTTAGCGTTTGCCTTTATAAGGCGAACGCTAATGAGCAGTAATGACAGACAGCTGACCGGCCTTGACAGGCGGAAGCCCCACCAAGCGCCTTCACAATAAGAGCCCAATGAGGCCAGAATACAACCCACAGCTGTCAAGGCTGGCAGCGAACTATGTGTGGCCCGAGCGCGGATAGGACCAGCGCTCGGGTCGTAACAGTTACATCTGAGTTCTAATATACATGAACAATCTCTGTGAACCGGAGACCCCCAACTCACCCTGTTTCCTAAATAAAGCATCATAACACCACATTCCTTGCTTGACTTAAGACCTCAAGGATCCTCTTGGTGCCAGGAAGATGCCTGGACTTTTATCATAAATTCCCTAGGAACACTTAGCCTCAGACAGTTTTATGTGCTAAATAGCAACTTGATACAAGCCAGAAGACACCCACTACATTCCTGAGACCTCCTACCATTACCCAAGGGCCAACAGTGCCCCCTTCTGTTCAACTCGGGAACATGTTGGATCTCATTAACATTGGGATTTTGTTTTATCTGCCTAAAATAATCCTCTCTCCTCAAGGCTGATATTTTTCCAGGAAATACTAGAGGGGGAGGGGGGTTCTAAGGATCAACTTCATTTTGACAGGTGACCTTTGACCCAACAGGCCCCCCTTACCTGACCTATGTAATTCTCTGGGGGTTATCTCTAATGACATGGGGATTAGTGTGGGTATCGAATGTCGATTATAATGGACCTATGGGATTAGTGCGGGGTATAGAATGTCATTTATATATGCTTTTAAAAATTATCTTTGACCTGTGAGATTAGTGTGAGAATGGAATGTCAATAATATATGCTTTTAAAAAATGATCTTTGACCTGTGAGATTAATGTGGTATAGAATGTCAATTATGCATGCTTTTAATAATGATCTTTGACCTGTGAGATTAGTGTGAGAATAGAATGTCAATTATATGTGCTTTTAGAAATGATCTTTGACAGTATGGGATTAATGTGAGAAGGAATGTCAATTATATATGCTTTTAAAAATGATTGACCGTATGGTATTAGCATGAGAATGGAATGTTGATTATGGTGGGAAACAGCTTTCAAGGATAATTGATGACATCTTTTTAGTGAAATCATTTTACAAAGCACACACACACACACACATTCCAAGGAGCACATTTACCTCCTCCCTACATGCTTTAAAAGCACAGTCTCCATGGCAGACATTACAAGTTACGACATAACAGTACCAGCATGAGAAATGTCTGGGGGTCCTATTAACCACCCCGGCAAGCAGCACCATGAACCAAAGATATCATGTTACTCTGAGATCTGTCTGCGCCCATGTAACATAAGCTATCTCTTGTGTGTGGGGGGGGGAGGGGAATCAGCCCCCCTACCCTCTTCACACACACACACACACACACACACACACACACACACACACACACACACACTATTGTTTTTACTCTGTGGTTCATTCATATTCCAAAACCTTTTCCCAATTCCCCTAGGGTCTGCTTTGTGCATAAGTACAAGTGAACCAATTCTGAAACCCATCTACACACCCAAAGGAACAGGATTCAGGTGAGATGAGAGGTGATATTATCTGACTTTCAAACTTTGGGATACACTGCAGAAGTTCAGGCAGACCGTTCTCAGCTTCAATTGGCTACTTGTTTTTTTTCATGTGCTTTTTATTTGTGTATCTGTAGCAAACAAAGCTATCACTGAGGGGGGGGGGGTGGAAGTGAAAAGTTTGGTGCAGCAAGTCGTCTCACAGGGTGGTATGTGTCCCTTCAACCATATAACTTTACTGTTCGGTATGTGGCAGGGAAAACTAACCTTGTGGCAGATGGTCTCTCAAGAGTACATGACTCTTAAGGCCCTTTTCCACTAGCCTCACTTGGCCCTACTCTGCACCACTCAGCCCGCTTTAGGCGCTTTTCTACTAGCCCCAGCACCGGTTAAGCAGGTACTTTTTTCGTACCTGATCCAGGGCAGGGTCTAACCGGGCCGAGTAGGGCTGAGTAGGGCTGTGATATGACTTTAAGAGACTGGTCGCCGCTGATTGGTCAGGTTGTAACGTCATGAAAGCGACTTTTTCTGCTGAATTTACTCCAAGACTGCCATTTGTAATTGTTCAGCAGTGAACACAGTGCGCCCCTTTAATACGGTATATTTTATTAATATACTGTATAATATACTTATATAATAATATACTCCTAATATTATATATTAGGAGGTGCGCAATTTTCTTTCTATATTAGGCAACGATCGCATCCAGCACGAGTTGGACGGATCTACTCGAAATGCAGGTGTCCAACCAGATGGGTTCCCAAGGGCACATCCGTACTGCCAAACAGTGTCGGGAGAAGCTGAAAAAGCTGAAAAGCGATTACCGAGCAGTGAAGGACCACATTGCTCGAAGTTCAGCGGATGGAAGGAGTGGAAGTGGTTCGCTGAGAGACATTGGGCTCGACACGTCACTGTTATGGCCACCGTCACGGTCACGGCCCTTGGAAACCGTGGATGGTGAGTGTTTATTTGATATTGCGCATCTGTTCGCCACTTGATCCGTTCTATGCCAAGCTCACTGTTTTTAAGAAATAGGAAGGTTGTTAGATTGTGAGTAATGGTTGTTACTGAGGCTCGCGTATTGTTTTGCAGCCAACTGCAGATTCACGCTTGCTTTGTGTTAAGTATTAGCGCGAACAAAACGCTGAATTACGCTTATTGTATTCCGGTTAAAAACTTGAGAGTGTTGTGTACATGTTGCACTTTGGTGTTAAGTTTTAAATTGCGTGCATTTTCTTTCTAGAATCGCATTTCATATCACAGGGGTCCACCTCAGTGGAGATGACTGACACAGCGGACTCTCCTGGCGCTGCGTCTGCGTGTGCGTCTGCCGGAGCGCCAGCTGGATCAGCTCCACATCACCAGCTCCATCTGGATCACGTTCAAGTGCCGGTAAGGCACAATAACCACGATTTTTTTTTTTGGTTGAAACAGGTCCAGCAGCGGAAACCAGGGTCGAAAATCCATCCATCCATCCATCTTCTACCGCTTAATCCTTTACAGGTCGCGGGGGGGCTGGAGCCTAACAAGTTATGTACCAAATTGATTAATGCAATTTCCTGTAGCTGCATATTAATTAATTGAAAATGTCTTTTTAAATGTACAAAAAGGTTATTCTTTGGTCTTCACTTATTGGTTTTCCACAACCATTTTTAGGTGTGGTGATTGAAGTGCTGTTGTAACTCCTGTTTTAGACAAACAAATAAAGCTGATGAACTGCCGTTGAAATCAACATGCTTCATTGAAATGCTTCGCGTCAGCTGACTGTATTAACCCATTCAGATTTCTGCGGCCACACTACAAGCAACTAGTTTAAACATTACCCATCCATCCATCCATATTCTTAATCTTAATCCTTTTTAGTTTTGCAGGGGGGCTGCAGCCGAAGACAGCACCCTGCGTGTTGCAAAATCTGCTCTACTGAGGGGCAGCAATATGACAGTTCAGCTTATATACAGCAATGAAGCAAAATATAATAGTGACATTCCACCACAGACTTTCACCTGTGTAATTCCATAATATATGTAGTGATCCAGCTTTAACGACCATGCCTTTTTGTCTTTCCATCTAGACAAGACGAAAACAGACAACTCCCATCGCTGACCTTACATTAGCGATGGTCAACATGCATGACAAAGAGATGCGGCTCTTGGAACGGCAACATGACCAGCGGCAAGAATCAGGAGTAAGATAAGATAAGATAAGCCTTTATTAGTCCCACAACGGGGAAATTCCAGGATTGCAACAGCACAGGGATAGCAACACTCAGAGCAACAATCAGAAGGCAAGAAAAAAAACAAGCAAGCAAGAGCAGCTAATATACACTATACTATATATACACTATATATACTATGTAATACATAGTAATACATAGTACACTATATATACACTATGTATAGCTATATACACACACACACACACACAGTGCAGAGCATTGTAGCTGGATGGAATAAATATATGAATATATGAACACACAGTGCAGAGCATTGTAGCTAGATGGAATAAATATGTAAATATATAAACACCCACAGTACGGAGCATTGCAGCTAGGTGGAATAAATATGCAAGTATATAAACACACACAGTGCGGAGCAATGTAGCTAGATGGAATAATATGTAGATATATAAAAACACAGTGCGGAGCATTGTAGCTAGATGGAATAAATATATAGATATATAAATATAAACACACCCAGTGCTGAGCATTGTAGCTAGATGGAATAAATATGTAAATATATAAACACACACAGTGCAGAGCATTGTTGCTAGATGGGATGAAACAGCATAACCGTCTACTTAGTTATCCTACATGGTATGATTATGTGCCCATACATATATATACATACAAAATCTAAATTACATGCAGCATTTGCGACAGGTGGCCGCAGATGTGCGGGCAGATGCGCATGAAGCCCTGGAACAGGACGCTGCGTTATGAAGGGAAGAGCTCGCAGAGATGTCATCGCCCAGTCTGTTTTTTTGTTTGTAAATTTTGCTTCAGGAATAAAATTGTATTGTTTGCATCAAAAGTCTGGTTTATCTGTTATGACACCATATGAGAAATGCCAATAATTACATACACATTCCATTCTCTGTTCACTCCACATGCTGCTGTTCATCAGGTCAGGTGTATAGCCTTCTAATGGTAATTTAATTTTTAACAACACAACGAAACGTAATGTCTTGGTAGGTTTTTTTTTTTTTATTTTAAACATTTGCAATGCGGAATCCATTTCTCTTGAACGGGTACATTTTTTAGGTTATAAGCAGTTGTACAGGTGTGCTTGAACTTGTAGACACTGATAAAGGTAAGTACATGTAAGTTGAATGTTGCATCGCCAGTCCAAATTTAATAAATTAAGAAGGAATCTAGCAAAAATTTGGCACTAATAACAGTAGACAGATCGGACAAGGATACACAACTGTGTTTTTGTTGCACACAACTGTTGTTACCAACAAGTGCAAAATTTATATTCCCTTTTCCCAAAAATTAAAAATCAATTTGTAAGTAAAAGTGGGAGACCTTTACATGGGAAAATATGACATGTATCAGCACATGATTTATAGTTCAATTTGCATTTCCACCTAAGCAAAAGTGGCTTGTCGAGCTGGATTTTTGTGAAGATGGCCTGTGCGGTGTTTCTGCATGTAATTACATACCTGTCAAGTGATATGGTTTCGCCGTATTTTAATACGGGGAAAATGCAATTTTAGCAAATACGGGCATATTGCCATTTCTGTACGCCAATGAGAAAAATATACGGGAAAAAAAATTGAGAGTGTGGGGAGGAACACGTCGTGTGTGACCCCCACAGCGTACGGGCTGTCAGAGCTCTCAGCATGAGCAATTATCACAACAGTGAGAAGTGTGGACTCATCATTAGGCTGATGGCTTTGCACCTTCTTAACAGATAAGCGTTATGAACAAGAGGACAGGTAGATGGACCATGCACAACATTTTATTTACAAAAAACATTTTTGAAATATGTATGCACATAAATGTGGACAAAATAGACAAGTATTGCATCATGTATTATATTGTAACATGCAGCTTGATGTCCCACCAGGAGGTTTGAACTCACGCCTCCCGCTCCGGAGTCCTACACTCTACCTGTGTCGCCAATAGGGTCAACCTACTTGTCAAGCCAAGTAGGGTGCTTATATTGAGTTCGCTACAATATCTCCACCCTGCTCCTCTGCTCTCTGTGCCGCTGCCACCACTGGTTCATCTACTGCATCATCCAATGTAGTGTCAAACGTCTCTCCATGACTCTCACACAGATTGTGCAGAGCACAACAAGTCAGCACCATAGATTTAACCAGTTTCATGTCACAGTCATTCCTCCTTCCTTCTCTCCTAGTCATCAGCCATGTTTGCTGTGGAGGATTCAGTCGCGTGTGTTTCACGTCACGAGGGTGTGGCGCCGCCTGCTGTTCAACAAATCCCACCCACAGCAGGTGTGCCAGCAGGTGCGCCAGCAGTAGTTGAAAAGCAACTGAGGCTGAACCGAACCGAAGTGAGTAGAGCCGGGTTTTCAAACCGGGGCTGAGTGGGGCTAGTGGAAAAGCGCCTTTAGAGTACTGTACTCTTGGGAAAAGGGGGGAGGAAATGTGACGACGGAGTGTCACCACTGTTATGGTTCACTGTATATGTGATTATATTGTTTGGGTAATATTTGTAAATGTTAATAATTATTGTTAAGTCTACACATATTATTTTAGGATCTGCTTCTGACTATGTGGAATGCCCTTTTTGGTGAGATAATTGTTATGTCTAATTATTTGGGTAAAACAAGTGGTTATGGCTGTGTTGTGAGACATGTATATGTTGGACACTGCATATGTGATTTAACCACGATGAAGGAGAGCCAGCCCCCTGCGGTGCGGAGCCACAGAGCCTGGACCCCCTGCGGAGGACAGGGGACAGAAGACTTCCTGACCACTGAGGCTCGAGAAGAGAGAAGGGGGAGTTATGTAAATAAAAGGCTAATGAATGTGAATAAAGAGATTTTGAGAGAGATGTGTGATTTCCCCCGCGAGGGAAATGGTTTGATGTCAGAATGTTTAAATGAGAGAACTTTGGTGTGTTCACTCTCTTTTTTCGCTGCTCAAGAATGAGAGCAGACAGTGGAATGATTACTTGAATAAACTGGAATGAAAGACAATTCGGTTTCGTTATTCAAGTCTCCCCACATTGGTGACTGACGACGTTGAGAATGAACGAAGAAATTCTCAGGGTCCCGGACTCACAGCGCTCAGAGCTGGCGAGCGCAGTGGCCGTTAAGCTGCCTGATTTCTGGCAGGATAACCCACGGTCGTGGTTTCTGCAAGCAGAGTCGCAGTTCGCGCTCGCAGGAGTAACGGTGGATGACACTAAGTTCCACCATGTCATCGCTAAACTGGACAACAGCACAGCTCGGTGCGTGCAAAGCTTGGTGGAGCAGCCACCCGCGACCGACAGGTACGGCAAGCTGAAATCCACCCTCATCAAGTTTTTCACCCCCTCGGCTGAAGTGAGGGCGAGGAGGATCCTGTCTTTGCTAGACCAAGGTGGACACAGGCCGAGCGCCCTGATGGAGGAGATGATACAGCTGAGAGGGTTGGACAACGATGATTTCATTTTTCAGTTCATCTTCCTCTCCAACCTCCCGGCGCATGCGAGAAGCACGCTGGCCGGCAAAAAGTGTCACACCCTGGAGGAGTTCCGGGAGCTGGCCCAGGAGGCAGATGGGATCCTGGACGCCTGCGGCGGGCAAGCAACCACAGCAGCGACCCGAGACAGCGGGGAGCCAGAAGCGGCAGAACCAGACTGGCCGACGACGGCGGCAACACGGCCGCGACGAGGGGGAGCCAATAGCCCGGCGGCAGAGGCGCGGGCACGACACAGCGGAGGAGAAGATCTCTGCTTTTACCATCGGAGGTTCGCAGAGAAGGCACGCAGGTGTGTGCCGCCCTGCATCTTCAGGAGTTCGGGAAACGGCAAGACCGGGGGTCGCTAGCAGCTTCGACCCTCGGAGAACGCAACAAGCTGCTCTACATCACGGATGCGCGCTCCGGACGAGAGTTCCTCATCGACACTGGAGCACAAGTGAGCTTCATCACCCCAACATACGCGGACCGGGTGGCTGGACCCCACGGTAGCGGAGCTACAGCGGCAAATGGCTCGAACATCAACACCTACGGGAGAAGGACCTTGCCTTTATGCTTACATGGCCGCACATATGAATGGACTTTTGTGATAGCGGCGGTGAGTTTCAACATGTTGGGCGCGGATTTTTTGTGTTCACACAATCTGTTAGTTGATCTTGCTAATAGACGGCTGGTAAATGCACTCTCTTTTTACTCTCTCCCCTGTTCAGCTCGAGTGTCCCCGCCACCAGTACAGACCCACGTCGCTACAGCAGGTGGTAAGTTTCACACACTCCTCACCCAATTTCCAGCGCTCACTGTGCCCACTTTTTCAGCGACGGTCGCGAAGCACGGGGTGAAACACTTTATCCCCACTTCTGGTCCTCCCGTGTTTGCAAAAGCTCGGCGCTTGGATGCAGTTAAGCTCGCCATTGCGCGCGAGGAGTTCGCCAGCCTGGAGAGGCTGGGCATCGTTCGTAGGTCGAAGAGCCCGTGGGCTTCGCCGCTGCACATGGTACCGAAAGCCGATGGCTCCTGGAGACCGTGCGGGGATTACCGCAGGCTAAACAACGCTACGGCGCACGATCGTTATCCCATCCCGCACATTCAGGATTTTTCGGTGCACCTGGCGGGGGCGCGCATTTTTTCAAAGATTGATCTAGTTCGCGGCTATCACCAAGTCCCGGTCCAACCGGAGGACATTCCTAAAACAGCGGTAATAACCCCGTTCGGACTTTTCGAATTTTTACGCATGCCGTTTGGTCTCAAAGGGGCGGCGCAAACATTTCAGCGGATGATGGATGCCGTGTTACGCGATCTCCCTTTCGTGTTTGTGTACCTCGACGACATTTTGGTCGCGAGTACTTCAGAGGACGAACACGAAACGCACCTCACAGCAGTTTTTAGGAGGCTGGGAGAGCACGGCTTAATAGTTAACCCAGCCAAGTGCCAGTTCGGCGTCGAGCGGATCGATTTTTTGGGTCACCGCGTCTCCCCGGAGGGAGCGGTTCCGTTACCAGAGAAAGTACGCGCGGTAGCAGATTTTCCCCGTCCACAAACGGTCAAATCACTACAGGAATTCTTGGGGATGGTGAATTTTTATAACCGATTCCTGCCCCACGCAGCTCAAATCATGCAACCGTTATATGCCGCGCTCAAAAAACAAAAACCGACCCAGGCGGTCGAATGGTCCCCGGAGCGGGAGCGCACGTTCACAGAGGTTAAAAAAGCCTTGGCTGACGCTACGCTCCTGGCCCACCCAGACCCTGCAGCACGTATCGCGCTGACGACAGACGCTTCAGATTTAGCCATAGGGGCCGTTATTGAGCAACAGGTAGCCGGAGTTTGGCAGCCTTTGGCTTTCTTTAGCAAATCTTTAAGCGCGGCTGAACGAAAATACAGCGCGTTTGACAGAGAACTGTTGGCGCTGCATTTGGCTATTCGTCATTTCCAGTTCTGGCTGGAAGGACGGTGCTTCACCGCTTATGTGGACCACAAGCCGCTCACATACGCCATGGCCAAAATTTCAGACCCGTGGTCCGGCAGGCAGCAGAGGCAGCTGGCCGCAATCTCGGAATTTACCACTGACATTAGGCACGTCGCGGGCAAATTCAATGTAGTAGCGGATTGTCTCTCACGCGCGTTCACGACTCCAACACGCGCAGAGGCAGAATGGGCCACCGTGACCGCGCCGCAGGAGAGCGGCACGGTGGCGCGCGCAGCCCCGGTGCACGTGGGTATAGATTACGCAGCCATGGCAGCGGACCAGGGGGCGGACGCAGACGTGCGCGCGCTCCAGTCTGGACCAACAGGGTTGAGGCTGGAGAGCAAGTGTTTACAAACCGGTATGCCCCCCCTGATCTGCGACATGTCGACGGGGCACCCGCGTCCGGTGGTTCCAGCCACGTGGCGCCGCCGTGTTTTTGACTCGGTCCACTCACTGGCGCACCCGGGGGTGCGCGCGTCGGTGAAACTAGTGGCGGAAAAGTTTGTTTGGCCGTGCCTGCGCAAGCACGTGAAGGAATGGGCAAAAACCTGCATTTCCTGTCAACGGGCCAAAATTCACAGGCACACAAGAGCCCCGTTAGAACCGTTCCGCATTCCGGCCAGAAGGTTCGACCATGTGCACGTCGACCTTGTGGGCCCCCTACCGGCATCACAGGGGTTCACGTATCTTTTGACAATGGTGAACCGCACCACACGTTGGCCGGAAGTGGTCCCACTTGCGACGACCACGGCCGCGGAGGTGGCTCGCGTTTTTTTAACGGCTTGGGTGGCGCGCTTCGGGGTTCCGTCGGACATTACGTCCGATAGAGGACCGCAATTCATCTCTGAGCTGTGGTCAGCGATGGCCAACGGCTTAGGAGCCAAAATTCACCGCACTACGGCTTACCACCCTCAGGCCAATGGTTTATGCGAGCGTTTTCATAGGTCTTTGAAGGCAGCACTCAGAGCGTCGCTCACGGATGCAGATTGGGTGAATAAACTTCCATGGGTTTTATTAGGGTTGCGTTCTGCGCCTAAAGAGGACTTAGACGCCTCCCCAGCGGAGCTGGTATTCGCACAAACTCTGAGGCTGCCGGGCGAGTTTTTACCAGAGCACCCAGAGCCCCCACCTCTCTCGGCTCTGGGACCGTTAGTCGGCACGGGGGCAGACACGCTCCCGGGTCCGGTTCATCACGCTTTTCCACGAGTTTTCGTCCCCAAGGCTTTGAAAAATGCCGATTTTGTTTTTGTCAGGCGCGAAGCCCTAAAAGCAACGCTCAAACCACCTTACGAAGGGCCATTTCGAGTGCTGGAGGCAGGTGATAAGCAATTTGTGCTAGATTTTGGAGACAGAAAAGAGACAGTCAGTATTGACAGACTAAAACCTGCTTTTGTCATGAAGGACGTGTCTGTACCGGTCGCAGTGGCGCCTCGACGAGGCAGGCCCCCGCAGGGGGCAATTAATCACTCTCTCCCTCAGTCAACAGACCCGAAGCAGAAACGCACCGCAGGCAAGGCGGGGCCAACGCACAGCAGATTCGGCAGACGGCTGAAGCCCAAGCGGCGCACAGACTGAATGTTGGTGTTGATTATTCAGTAGTGAGTAAGGTGCTATTTAATTTTAGGAATTAGTCTGTTCTTCATCGTTTGGGGGGGGGGTTATATGGCTGTGTTGTGAGACATGTATATGTTGGACACTGCATATGTGATTTAACCACGATGAAGGAGAGCCAGCCCCCTGCGGTGCGGAGCCACAGAGCCTGGACCCCCTGCGGAGGACAGGGGACAGAAGACTTCCTGACCACTGAGGCTCGAGAAGAGAGAAGGGGGAGTTATGTAAATAAAAGGCTAATGAATGTGAATAAAGAGATTTTGAGAGAGATGTGTGATTTCCCCCGCGAGGGAAATGGTTTGATGTCAGAATGTTTAAATGAGAGAACTTTGGTGTGTTCACTCTCTTTTTTCGCTGCTCAAGAATGAGAGCAGACAGTGGAATGATTACTTGAATAAACTGGAATGAAAGACAATTCGGTTTCGTTATTCAAGTCTCCCCACAGTGGTGATCATTAATCCACATACCTTTGCCAGCATGCTCCCTGATGGTGTCCGGGCAAAAGACTCTTTAGGGGTTGAAGGCTTTTTAAAGGATACCAGCAGGAAGGGAGCATGTGATGGTAAGTTTAGGGGTGATTTAGATTTTGTAAATAGGGGTTTAAATTATTTATTGAATTATTTATGGCATCTTATTTATTCTGTGTTATTTATATGTATTTTGTAAATAGGTGGGAAATTGTTATGGACTTTTAGATGCTATTGGGTATGTGTGAAAAATGGAAAATGTTTATTGTTTTACCTGGGGTTATGGTAGGGGCTAATTAGCCCTAATTGTCTCACTCAATATAACAGGTGTTGGTTATTGGGAAGAGAGTGTCGTGTCGGTGTGAAGATTTGGTATGTACGCTGAAGTTGTTATCTGTGAAGTTTTTGGAATAAAATGAAAATTGCTGATTGCCAGTTGCCTCAAAGCCTCCATTTATGAGGGACTGCCTTCTACGTTACAGTTTCATTTTATTTGTTTATTTCCTCTCAAGCATCATATTTAATAAACTTCCCTTGGAGAGTTGTGTAGTCAGCTACATGTTTGCACAGTATTGATACAAACTCTGACTTTTGAAACCGGTAGTTATATTCACACAAACCTGCTTCATTAGTTTGAAAAGTCTATTCAATATCTGTATGCTGGAATTACCATAAAACCTTACCAATGTCAAAATCTACTTCAAAATCTTGCCTAAATCTGGATGAAACTGTTTACTTTTTTGAAAAAGGTTGGTTTAATTTGTGTGGCATTCACCCCTCATATATAACCATTTTTCTGGGTTATGCTTACACAGCTGTACAAACCAATAAATAAATGATTTTTACCTCCGCCAAAGGGGGAGGTTATGTGATCATCGGCGTTGGTTTGTCTGTCTGTTTGTTTGTCTGTTTGTTTGTCTGTCTGTTTGTCTGTTTGTTAGCAAGATAACTCAAAAAGTTATGGACGGATTTTCATGAAATTCATGAAATTTTCACAGATTGTCAGAAATGGGGTATCCTACAGATGATTAGATTTTGGTGGTGATCCGGATCACCGTCCACAAGAAAACCGCCATTACGCAAAATGCCATTTTCGTGAATAACTACTAAACCACTAATCCTATCATTGTCAATCCAGTTGTTGTGAATCCAATTGCTAGTCATATGTTTTCATGGTCAAGGAATCTGAAAACGTACACACAAACACTGTATGGGGGGAACTGTGGCGCTAAACCGCCATTACGGAAAATGCCATTTTCGTCAATAACTACTGAACCACTAATCCTATCATTGTGAATCCAATTGCTTGTCATATGTTTTCATGGTCAAGGAATCTGAAAACGTACACACAAACACTGTATGGGGGGAACTGTGGCCGCCATTACGGAAAAGGCCATTTTCAAGAATAACTACTGAACCACTAATCCTATTATTGTCAATCCAATTGCTAGTCATATGTTTTCATGGTCAAGGAATCTGAAAACGTACACACAAACACTGTATGGGGGGAACTGTAGCGCTAAACCGCCATTATGGAAAATGCCATTTTCGTCAATCATCGGCGTTGGTTTGTCTGATTGTCTGTTTGCTTGTCTGTTTGTCTGTTTGTTAGCAAGATAACTCAAAACGTTATGGACGGATTTTCATGAAATTATCACAGATTGTCAGAAATGGGGTATCCTACAGATGATTTGATTTTGGTGGTGATCCGGATCACCGTCCACAAGAAAACCGCCATTACGCAAAATGCCATTTTCGTGAATAACTACTAAACCACTAATCTTATCATTGTCAATCCAATTGTTGTGAATCCAATTGCTGGTCATATGTTTTCATGGTCAAGGAATCTGAAAACGTACACACAAACACTGTATGGGGGGAACTGTGGCGCTAAACCGCCATTATGGAAAATGCCATTTTCGTCAATAACTACTGAACCACTAATCCTATCATTGTGAATCCAATTGCTTGTCATATGTTTTCGTTGTCAAGGAATCTGAAAACGTACACACGAACACTGTATGGGGGGAACTGTGGCCGCCATTACGGAAAAGGCCATTTTCGTTAATAACTACTGAACCACTAATCCTATCATTGTCAATCCAATTGCTAGTCATATGTTTTCATGGTCAAGGAATCTGAAAACGTACACACAAACACTGTATGGGGGGAACTGTAGCGCTAAACCGCCATTATGGAAAATGCCATTTTCGTCAATCATTGGCGTTGGTTTGTCTGTTTGTTTGTCTGTTTGTCTGTTTGTTTGTCTGTTTGTTAGCAAGATAACTCAAAAAGTTATGGACGGATTTTCATGAAATTTTCACAGTTTGTCAGAAATGGGGTATCCTACAGATGATTTGATTTTGGTGGTGATCCGGATCACCATCCACAAGAAAACCGCCATTACGCAAAATGCCATTTTCGAGAATAACTACTAAACCACTAATCCTATCATTGTCAATCCAGTTGTTGTGAATCCAATTGCTGGTCATATGTTTTCATGGTCAAGGAATCTGAAAACGTACACACAAACACTGTATGGGGGGAACTGTGGCCGTCATTACGGAAAAGGCCATTTTCAAGAATAACTACTGAACCACTAATCCTATCATTGTCAGTCCAATTGCTAGTCATATGTTTTCATGGTCAAGGAATCTGAAAACGTACACACAAACACTGTATGGGGGGAACTGTAGCGCTAAACCGCCATTATTGAAAATGCCATTTTCGTCAATCATCGGCGTTGGTTTGTCTGTTTGTTTGTCTGTTTGTCTGTTTGTCTGTTTGTTTGTTTGTCTGTGTGTTAGCAAGATAACTCAAAAAGTTATGGACGGATTTTCATGAAATTATCACAGATTGTCAGAAATGGGGTATCCTACAGATGAGTTGATTTTGGTGGTGATCCGGATCACCGTCCACAAGAAAACCGCCATTACGCAAAATGCCATTTTCGTGAATAACTACTAAACCACTAATCCTATCATTGTCAATCCAATTATTGTGAATCCAATTGCTGGTCATATGTTTTCATGGTCAAGGAATCTGAAAACGTACACACAAACACTGTATGGGGGGAACTGTGGCGCTAAACCGCCATTACGGAAAATGCCATTTTCGTTAATAACTACTGAACCACTAATCCTATCATTGTGAATCCAATTGCTTGTCATATGTTTTCATGGTCAAGGAATCTGAAAACGTACACACAAACACTGTATGGGGGGAACTGTGGCCGCCATTACGGAAAAGGCCATTTTCAAGAATAACTACTGAACCACTAATCCTATCACTGTCAATCCAATTGCTAGTCATATGTTTTCATGGTCAAGGAATCTGAAAACGTACACACAAACACTGTATGGGGGGAACTGTAGCGCTAAACCGCCATTACGGAAAATGCCATTTTCGTCAATAACTACTGAACCACTAATCCTATCATTGTGAATCCAATTGCTTGTCATATGTTTTCATGGTCAAGGAATCTGAAAACGTACACACAAACACTGTATGGGGGGAACTGTGGCGCTAAACCGCCATTACGGAAAATGCCATTTTCGTCAATAACTACTGAACCACTAATCCTATCATTGTGAATCCAATTGCTTGTCATATGTTTTCATGGTCAAGGAATCTGAAAACGTACAAACAAACACTGTATGGGGGGAAATGTGGCCGCCATTACGGAAAATGCCATTTTCGTGAATAACAACTGAACCACTAATCCTATCATTGTCAATCCAATTGCTAGTCATATGTTTTCATGGTCAAGGAATCTGAAAACGTACACACAAACACTGTATGGGAGGAACTGTAGTCGCCATTATGGAAAATGCCATTTTCGTGAATAACTGCTGAACCACTGCTTGTCATATGTTTTCATGATCAAGGAATCTGAAGACTGTATGGGGGGAACTGTGGCGCTTGGCGGAGGTCTGCGCTCTCCGAGTGCTTTTCTAGTTTTGTATGTTCTTATTTTTTTTCTGTATTTTGAGGAGAATGAACAAATAAAATGGAAAGATATTAAATTCTCAAGTGTGAAACAAAGCAAAACTTGCAACTTAACACAAATATCTATCACAGCTAAGGCCCAAGGTTGACCGACGATGTGCGCTGGCCTTTCTGCCACCACCACCACATTTCACAAAGGACTAAGCTTTGCAGTTTAGATTTCTTTTGATTTTGTCTGTATTATGAGGAGCATGAACAAATAAAATGGAATGATATTAAATTCTCAAGTGTGAAACAAAGCAAAACTTGCAACTTATCACATTGTCTGTGTGGACAACGTGAATCTTTGGTCAGCCACCAAGCTCCAGAGTAGTTTCTGGTTAATATTTTGAAACAACCTTCAGGCTAACCCCTCCAGACCAGCGGTACTGTCGCTCATTCTCTCTAACGTCCGCTCCCTCGACAACAAGCTGGACGAGTTGCGTCTGCTGAGAGAAACCCGGAGAGAGTGAAGAGACTGCTGTGTGCTTGTGTTCATGGAGACATGGCTCCATGACAACATCCCTGACGAGGCCATTCAACTGGAAGATATGGTGATGTTCCGTGCCGACGGGGAAACGGCGAGCTCCGGCAAGAGCCGGGGAGGTGGGCTATGTATCTATGTTAACAAGAACTGGTGCGTTAATGCCACGTTAGTGTCTAAACACTGCTCTCCATTGGCGGAGTTCCTTATTGTAAATTGTCGGCCATATTATTTGCCGAGGGAATTCAGCAACGTGTTTGTAGCGGCTGTTTACATAGCGCCGAGCGCTAATGCTAACGCTAATGCTAAGAAGGCACTCGGGGAACTGCACAATGCGATTAGTGAAATCCAAACTTCACACCCGGACAGTTTTTTGGTGGTTGCGGGGGATTTTAACCACACCAGCTTAAAGACTGTGCTCCCCAAGTTTAAACAATGTGTAGACTTTAAGACCAGAGGAGAGAATATGTTGGACTTAGTGTACACAAACACAGATGCATATAAGGCTATACCCTGCCCCCATCTCGGCCTTTCTGACCACATATCCGTGATGCTGCTGCCTGCCTACAAACCTTTATTGAAGCGCAGCAGGCCAGCAGTGAAACCTCTGCAATGAAAGACTGTTTTCTGCACTCAGACTGGGAGGTCTTCAAAATAGCAGCCTCCCAGGAAGACAAGACAGATGTAGAGGAGTATGCTAAAACGGTCACCAGCTACATCGCGAAGTGCACAGAGGATGTCACTACAGTGAAGACCAACACTATGCGGCGTAACCATAAGCCCTGGATGACTGCAGAGGTGCGCTCGCTGCTTACAGCCAGGGATGCAGCCTTCAGAGCGAAGGACAGGATCACCCTCCGCTCAGCCAGGTCTGCACTCTCAAAGGGAATTAAGGCGGCAAAGTGCGCCTATGCGGAAAAAATCCAGGGACACCTCTGTGACACTAGGAACACCAAGCAGATGTGGCAGGGAGTTCGGACACTGACGGGCTATAAGTCTAGGCAGGGGGTCGATGATGATGACGCTTCACTTCAAGACAGGCTCAATGACTTCTTTGCATGTTTTGAAGCATCAAACTCAATCAGAGGGAGGGCTGGCCCACCCCCACCATCGGTCGGACCAGCTTTTTACCATCAACACAGCGGACACACGGAGGACACTAACCAGAGTCAAGCCACGTAAAGCTGGAGGTCCGGACAACATCCCGGGACGTGTGCTCCGAGACTGCGCGAGCGAGTTGGCTCGCTCTCGCCATAAATGTTATAGATGTTATAGATGTTATAAATGTCAGTCCTGACTGACATTTATAGCATCTCCCTGAGTCAGGCCATCGTTCCCAGATGCTTCAAGACCTCTATCATTGTACCGGTGGCAAAGAAACCAGTTGTGTCCTGTTTGAATGACTATCGTCCTGTTGCACTGACACCAATTGTGATGAAGTGTTTTGAACGGCTTGTCAAACCACACATTACAGCCTGCCTCCCTGCATCACATGACCCGCTCCAGTTTGCATATCGTTCAAACCGCTCCACGGAGGATGCTATAGTCACCACCCTACGCTCTGTCATCACCCACCTGGACCAGAAAGACACCTACGCCAGACTCCTGTACATTGATTTCAGTTCAGCATTCAACACCATTATTCCCCAGAGACTGATGGAGAAATTACTCCTTCTCGGTCTGAACACCGCCACATGCCTCTAGATCCTGGATTTCCTGAGTGAGAGACCTCAGTCTGTTCGGGTTGGAAACAACATCTCCAACTCTGTCACGCTGAGCACCGGATCCCCTCAAGGCTGTGTACTCAGTCCACTGTTGTTTACACTTCTAACACATGACTGTGTATCCAGACACGAGGGGAACCAGGTTATTAAGTTTACAGACGACACCACGGTGGTTGGACTTATTCAGAGGGATGAGGAATCAATGTACAGGGAAGAAGTGAGAGACCTGGAGGGCTGGTGCAGGGACAACAATCTGGTGCTCAACGAGGACAAAACGAAGGAGATGGTTATTGACTTCCGGCAGTCACAGCTTGAGCACGTCCCTCTCAGCATCGGCGGCCGTTTAGTGGAGAGAGTGGAGAACATCAAGTTCCTCGGAGTGCAGATCTCGCAGGACCTGACCTGGAGCAAGAATTCCTTGGGGATCAAGAAGCAGGCTCAGCAGAGACTGCACTTCTTGAGGAAACTCAGACAGGCCTCTCTCCCCATCTGCATCCTCAGGACCTTCTACAGAGGTGTGGTGGAGAGTGTTCTGACGTACTGCATTGCTACATGGTACTCCAGCTGCAGTATGTCAGACAAAAAAGCGCTGCAGAGGATAGTCAAGGGGGCTGAGAGGGTAATTGGAGTCTCCCTCCCCTCTGTCCAAGAACTTTTTCAGAATCGTTGTAGGAGCAGGGCACTGAACATTGTCAAGGACCGTTCTCACCCTCTGCATAAACACTTTGAACTTCTTCCATCTGGTAAACGATTCTGGAGCATCAGAGGCAGAACCACCAGACTGATCAACAGCTTCCTTCCCCAAGCTGTCAGGATGCTGAACAGTTGACCCGGAATCTCTCATACACACTACTGCACCTACGGACATTTTGTATATTATTTGTATATTATAGTTAGTTTTTTTTCCCCCCAAGTATGTCTCAGGGATGTGTGAATGGATGGGGGGGTGGGGGTGGGGGGGTGAAGCTATGTGTGAGTGTGTCTTAAATCATGCTGCTTCTATTTATAGGGATGCCGAGAGAAACGCAATTTCATCTTGCCTGCACTACAGTTGTATGTACAGCAATATGACAGTAAAGTTTGATTTGATTTGATTCTCACAAAAAAAACAACAACAAAAAAACACCCAAACAATTTTTGATACAAAACAACAATCTCACAGTATTTTACCGAAAGGCATATGCAGTCAAAACCTCAAGTGTACAGAAAAAAAAAAAAACACTTCTGCATGAACCTTAAGTAGTTTGTTTTTAAAAAGAAAACAACAAGATGTGGAAAATTTAGCTTTTAGATCGGGCATTGTGTTTATAGTTTGTTGGGTTTTTTCTCCTACAGAAATAAATATTGCATAACCAACTTTGTCTGTACCTTAGGCTCAAAAATTTCTCAGACTGGTGACCTAAAGCCAGAGGTTGTCTATGAAGTGGTTAAAGATCCTTCTGCTTGAAGAATTGTGTTACCGACACATTTTGGCTCCGAGAAAAATAAAAAATGAATTCTGAAAATATTGGTTTAACTAGTATAAGCTTTTAAACAACTAAAATTGAACACTTTAACAGATCAACAGCTTGGCTCTTCCAAAAAGTACTTCTGTCTATGTATTTATCAACTTAAAAAAACATTGATTCTATGTGCACTGCTTAATAATTCTCAAATCTCACACCACTAACAACCCCTTCCCTCCCTCCCTCCCCTCAGCAGCATCATAAACGTGTCTTCTGGGGTCAGAAGGCTGCTTGCATTTTTTCAGCGTTGGTCAGTCATTCAAACAGTTTTGTGTTATTTGAAAGTTTTTTTCTGATAACACAGACATTTTTTAACATTCCATTCAGTTTTTTCCCAATGATCCAAACATTTTTCACTCTACAGCCAGTAAATGTAAAAGCGATTGATCAATAAATCTGACTAAAGTAAGTTGAGGACAAATATTCACAATTCTCGGTTTGGTTTCATAATACATAAAAAAATATAAGAAAGGGCATCCGGATAGTAAAACAATGTACACAATATTTACCAACGGGCAAATTATTTTATTCCATTTATTTCAAAACTTTATCATTTGCAAATGTGTTTACTGCAGCAAATTCTAATTAAAAAAAACTGGCTTTAAAAAAATAAAGCGATAGCTTTTACCTTGTTTTCCGAGTTTCTACATCCGCATTACTTGTGGGTAGGTAGAGAGCTATAGAGTATTTATTGACTTTTTAAAAAGCATTTGACACATTAGATCATACCATTTTACCATCTACATTAGAAAAATGTGGTACAAGAACCCACCCATCTACACAACGAATGCAGGGTCGTTCTATCCAGTGAACGGAGAGGGAGAGTCCTCCCCTATAACGGTCTATAGGCGGGCCCCTACCGTCAACCAATGAAACTACAAGGTGGAGCGTGTGAAAATCGGATAAATAAGTAGCCCGAAATCGCAAAAATTAAACAATCTTCGGGAAAAAGACTCACCACGACTTTCTCCATGCATTTGAGTGGAAAAAAAGCACTACCTAAAAGCAAATTATACAGCGATACACGTTGCGATGTACTGGCCTTTTTTTTTTTATTTCATCCTAGCAGCCAATTTGTTGTGGAACAAAGATAGTTTAAGTAAAAGCATGCAGATTTAATTAAAAAGCATTTTACTGCATTTCAGCATCAGTTTTTTCCGACTCTGCGTCAGAATTGATATCTGAGTCTGTATCACCGTCCATATCACAACTCTTCTCTGTTGTGTATGTAAATAGGATGTATGAGTAAGATGGTGGCCGGGTTGGTCATGGGCTAGACCGAGGTGGCAACTGCCGGTCTCCAGTGGTGACGCCACCCATGGTATAAAGGCATGGACGGAAGAGGCTCTGTCTCTTTCATCGTGGAGCCACCTGGTCAGCGGGGCGTGTGCCGTAAGCCTGTATGTAAACCCAACTCTGTTTATAGTAAAGCTCTGTTAAACTGCAGCAACCGTGTGCTTGGTTGACTCAGTTATGGACATAACATTTGGCGACGAAGTAAAAGCGGGAATGGATAATGTTGGTGCTGAACTTCGGCTGTTTTTGGAGGCGCCGGGCACACTGCCCGTGCCATGGCCTCGTTGGTTCTCGTCTTTTACCAACTACCTTGTGGTCTTGGACTTCGGTGAGCGTGAGAGGCTCAGTGCGAGATCAGTGTTAATCCATAAGTTGGGCGCTGAGGGGCAGAGAGTGTTGGACAGTCTGGGTTGGGCCGACAGTTTTGACAGTGTGGTGGAATTAATGGCATGCCATTTTCGCGCTGGTGAGAGCGTCACGGTCCAGCGCATCCATTTTCGACAGCACTGCCAGCAGTTAGGGTAGCCAGTGATGACGTTTGTCGCCGAGCTCCGTAGGCTGACGAGGGGGTGTGAGTTTGGACACCTGGAAGAGGAGATGATTCGGGACCAGCTTGCGGAACACGTTCGTAGTGAAGCGGTCCGGTCCAGGTTATTGGAATTTCCAGGAGAGTTGACGTTGACCACAGCTGTTGAGCTTGCCCAGCGTTTTGAGGCAGCGGATATCATCGCGAGGGGCCTGCCTGAGGAGGCTCTTCAGAGCAAAGGTGATGCTCATGCGAAGGCACCGAGTTGGGACCCTAATGACAGTGACGCCGGAGGTGACTCGTATGCCACAGTGGTGAAGATACGGTCTGTCCCTGGCACACCTCGTTGTTATGGGTGTGGGTCCCCTGTTCACTGCTATAAAGCCAGTGTGTGCCCAGCAAGAGGAAAGCGATGTGGCAAGTGCAGCCTGTGGGACCACTTCGACAGGACGTGCGACAACTTCGTACGCAGGAGCCGTAGGAGATACCCAGGTGCTGCGCAGAAGTCTCCGAGCATCGTGCATATGGTCTCCTCAGCGACTATGGGGAGGATCAGCTGTGATGTCATGCTCGACGATGTCGTAGTTCTGCTGTTGGTTGACACAGGTGCTGTTATCTCAGTGTTGAACATGACGACCGTGAACAGTTTGTTTCCCCATCGAGAGATTAAACAACCTGAGAGGGACTATTATGGCTATGGACTGAATGGACTGGCTGTGATGGGCTTTATGGAGGTAGAAGCCCATTACGGGTCAGTCGTGGTGCCCTGAGCCCGCGTCCATGTCACCGCTGTGGGGGTTAACATCATGGGGTGCAACCTACTTTATAGCCTGGGTTTTTCGATCGCCAACGTGTCGGGTGAGGAGTTGTCGGGCTGCGGACTGTGGAGCCAGCCGACTCTGCTGATGGATGGTGTGGAGATGAGGGAATCGGACTGGTTGGACATGTGTCAAGAAGGAGAGCACGTTCGGCGCTGCGTGAGGATGCCGCGGGATGGACCCAATGTTGGTCTGTTTGATGCCCAAGGTGAGGGCGCAGAATGGCACGACGAGACCTCGCAGGCAGCCTGTAAGGATGAGGCGCCCACGCTGGATCCGGAAAGAGCAGGACCTGAGAGTGAGTGTTTCATCGCTCGGGAAGACAGTCAACCATGGAAAACATGGACTGGGCCCAGGGGTCAATCGGACCGTTGGTGGAGACCAGTCAGGCCCATCATCATCGGAGGAGGAGGCCACGGGCTTCCCTGCAGGTCGGTGATCTGGTGCAGCCTAGGGTTGAGGCCTGGATGAGAGGTAAATACAGCTCATGTGAGCGGCGCGACGGGAGGAGATGAGTCGGTGCGGTGGGAGCCCCGAGGTCAAGAGACGGAAGCGTCGGGAGAAAGACCCGCCTGAGGACTGAGAGAATTATTTTATTTTTGTCTGTGTCTTTTCTTCTCATTCCGGTTGTGTTTTACTTTCTGGTTTATGTTTGTTTGCTACTGGTTGGTACCCTGTTTAATTCAAAAAAACAAAAAAGGAGAAGTGTGGAGAGTATGAGAACTATGTGGGGGGAAGTTTTCTATTGTTATTGTGGTGTTTATTTATAGGATTTTGACCTGAGGGGCTCATTTGTGCAAATTATGTAATTTTGCTAATTTTGAGAGGAAATTTTATTGAAATAATGTTTTATGTGCCCAATTTTGGGGTGGTGGGGTGTGTTTGGCCCATGTAAATTGTGTGTAATTGAATATTTACATACCCAGCGTTTTGGAATGTGCCCAGTGTGTGGGGGTGTGTTGGGGGAGGGGGGCGCCAGTAGCTATTATGTGTCTTGTGACTGTGTGTTTTGTGTGGAGCTGTTCCAGGATTATTTTAATTTTTTATTTTAATCTTCTCAGTTGCACGGCTTTGTTCTGTGTTGGGCGGCAGAATAAACCGCCCAGCCATGTGGGGGTGTTGGTAATCTACCTGGCCCCCCAGTTGCTTGTGTGCATGGATAGGTTGTTTGTTTGTCTTTGTAATTGTTTTGTTTTATTGTGTGAGTCAGGAGACAAATTTGAGGGGGACCTATCTGTGCGCTTGGCATTTTTTTGAAGGGGGGGGGGGGAATGCTGTGTATGTAAATAGGCTGTATGAGTAAGATGGCGGCCGGGTTGGTCATGGGCTAGACCGGGTTCAAAATCTGGACCGGTGGCAACTGCCGGTTTCTGGTGGTGACGCCACCCATGGTATAAAGGTGTGGACGGAAGAGGCTCTGTCTCTTTCATCGTGGAGCCACCTGGTCAGCGGGGCATGTGCCGTAAACCTGTATGTATACCCAACTCTGTTTATAATAAAGCTCCGTTAAACTGCAGCAACCATGTGCTTGCTTGACTCAGTTATGGACATAACATTCTCGCTGCCAGAATCGCCCACAAAATCCTCCTCCCAAAAGTTCTCACCATCCAGACAACCCTGCCAATAGTCCTCAGCTCTTTGCAAATGATGTTCTGTTTCTTTAAGTTGTCTTTCGTTGTCTTGCAGTTAATGTCATAACCCGAGTGTCGGTTCTGGCCACACTCGGGTCTCATATCTTTTTGTTCCCTGGCTTTGGCAGCTGAGGGTTCCTTCCAGCTCCTCGGGCTCTTATTGTGAAAGCGCCCGGGGAAACTCCCTGCTGTCAAAGTCAGCTGCTGCTCTGCTGTCATTAGCAGCAGCTGTGCCGCCTTGGGGTCATTAGCCGCCAGAGATAAGCGGGTGCTAAATGTCCTCCAGCGCGGCAGTCTCTGTTATATCCTGTTATGTTCTCCTGTTATGATCATCGGTTACGATCATCTGTTATATCCTGCTACGTTTTGATGGTGCTCCTTTATGCTCAGGTATGTTCCTGTTTGCCTAGCTCATCATTAACGTTGTCGTCTGGCGCATCGGGTGTTCCCCGGCTCAGACTTCACTCAGCCGCTGTATGTGTTCTGTGTGTGTTCATCCTTATCCACAATAAATTACCACTGCAAACTCACTGGTGACTGAGGCGTCTTGTGACGGTCCGTGAGGGCCGTTGTGACAGTAGACTGCCGCCTAACGCCCGGAGAGGAGGCGTTGTTTCGAGACGCCATTCACCGTGCAGTTTGCAGTAGTGGACTGTTAATTCCTACCTGTCTGAGTGTCTGCAGCGGGGAGTATGTCGTCATCCAGGGGCCATTGTCGGCGCCTTGGCAGGCAGCAAGCGGAGGTTCTGAAGGAGGTGGACTACACCATCTTCACCGCTACGCTGTTGGACGCTCCCAGCGACATTTGTAGATACCTGGACCTAGCCGAGGAGATTCTGGATTCTCTTCCCCGCTTCACCGATCATCCAGAGGTAAGCGTGAGGAGAGATGACATCGCCACCCAGCGTGAGAGACTCCGAGGGCTGGAGGGAAATCCTGGCAGGAAGCTGAAGCGGAGGAGACGTCGCCCCTCGCTTCGGGATCCCGCTCCTGCCTCCGTTCCGGCCCGGGAGTTCGCACCACCCGGAGGTCTTTTCCCATCGGGCATGTCGTCACTCGGGATTCCCCCAGAGAAGCTGCAGATGACAGCAGAAAAGATCTGGGACCGAGTGGCTGCTGCTTGCTCCGCTAAAAATCCTCCAGCGTGTATGAAGCATGTGGTGGCGGCGGTCAGACTGGTGGAGAGGAATCCAGCGCTGCGTGAGTTTCCTGAGTTTGCTGACTTGCTTGCCGCCGTTTCTGCTCAGGAACGGCGATTTCCGGACTTCACCTTCGCCTCACCCCCTACAAGGAACCGTCGTCAATCCGGCTTCCAACCTCGGCTAGACCCCCGTCTGGATGCTGTTCCGGGTCGCCGCAAGGGCTCAACCTCCCACACAGCTGTCACTCCTGCGCCTCGTCAGAGGGGAATCCCCGCAGCCTCGTCTTCTCCCGGGCCCTCGCCTGCTGTCCCGTCAGCGCTCCATGCCCGACTGACCCCGGCTGTCGCCCCCTCCTCCTCGTCGCCTATCCTGGCTGCTGTGTGTCACGAGAGCCCCGTTTCGGCGAGCTTCATCCCGGATCCGCCTCGAGTGGCCTCATCTCGTCTTCCCAGAGGGCCCTCTGTCGCCATCCAGCGGGGAAAGGAAGGAATGACGTCCCCCACAGCGGAGATTATCTTACCCTTAGGGGAAAGGCAAGTGCATGATAATTTCTCTTCTTTTGACATTGTTTTGCCTTGTCTGACTCCTAGGGGTGGAGTTCGGGGTATGCAGCCCCCCGAGCTCCCTCCACCCGCTGTGGATGAAAATATTAACCCTGCTTCCTCTGTGTCTCCCTCCGCTGAGCGGTCCTCGACGTCAGGCCAACGTCGCTGGATGAGGAGGGGGCCTGCAGTTCTGGAGAGCCTGGTTCCGGTTCCGCAGCCACGCCATGGGCGGAGGAGGAGAGCGGACTGCAGCGTGGAGCCATCGCCGATGAAGAAGCGTCCCCGGGGTTCCATGGAGGAGCGGTCCAGTCCAGCAGGGCGAGATTCTCCTGCCACCACGCCGTGCGGGCCACCGGCGTGGACATCGGTGCCGGAGGACTCTCTAGCTGCACGCACCATCATGCCAGCTGCGGAGCCCGACGCAGCTGAGTGGGAGCCTGAGGACGACCTCCTGACTTCTGAGCCCGGATCATCGCAGTCCTGGACGGCGTCAGAACCCGAGCTCAGGCAAGTGCTCTGTTTTATCTTTCTTCTTCACCTTTTAGAGCACTTTTGCCTGTCTCAAGGGGAGATGAGCCGGGTGCAGCCGCCCGCTGCGTCCGAGCTTATCTCGCCGGGTTCTGGCGCTGCCGGTGATCCTGATCCCGGGTTTTCTCTCTTGTGTGAGTCTTCTCCCAGGGTCGCCGGCGAGGGGCTGCTCTCGCCTGCTGCGCCAGAGGTTCCGGTTTCGAGGTTGGAGGTCGAGTCTGGTGCCACGCCGACCGGGTCCACCGGGAGTGCTGTTCCGGAGGCCCAATCGGGGTCCACCATGGGTTTGGTTCCGGAGGCCCAATCGGGGTCCACCGTGGGTGCTGCACCAGCAGGTCCTAGGTTCGGTGAGGGAGCTGCAGATCCCCGGCCACCGGATGCTGGACAGGCTCGTTTTCTTCATCTCCACAGTCATCCTCCTCGTCTCCCTGAGGAGCACTACCCATCTCCACCTGGGGCCGTTGGGGTCCCGAACGCTCCGCCCGGTTTCCCCTCATCTCCCCCCTTTTCTGCGGGATCACCGGCTGCTTCCTCCCAACGGTTCTGGTGGGCTGGTGTTGCGGGGCGGCCGCCTGAAGGGCTGTCTCGTTGGTTGGGTTCTCTGGGCCGGCCCCCCGACCTGTTTATCTTCCTGTGCGGCGACCTGCTCCGGCCGCCTGAAACTCTCTTCCCCCGAGCATGGGACTGGGGTAGGCCGCCCGAACTGTCCTCTTTTCCCCTCCCTGTTCTGTGGCCTCTTGTTGCCAGATGAACCCCCCAAACCTTCTGCCCCATCCCTCCGGGCCTGGACTGCGCCCTTTCCGGGTTCCTGATCTCGTCTGTGGGACTGTTGGGGTGTTTGTGGGGGGGGGGATTGTTTTGTTTTTGTGTCACTCTGTTTGCCCAAGGGTGTGTTGCCTATTTTGTACTTATTGTGGTTTTGTTCTTGTTACCCGGGATTATGGTTTTTTTTTCTATAGCCTTGTTGGTTGTTTGTCTCTCTCCCTCCTGCCAGCACCCCATCCACCCACCCTAGGGGGGTGGGGGTGGGGGGCTGGGGTGTTACTCTGGCCGCTCAGAGCTCGGCCTTGAGGGGGAGGTACTGTCATAACCCGAGTGTCGGTTCTGGCCACACTCGGGTCTCATATCTTTTTGTTCCCTGGCTTTGGCAGCTGAGGGTTCCTTCCAGCTCCTCGGGCTCTTATTGTGAAGGCGCCCGGGGGAGCTCCCTGCTGTCAAAGTCAGCTGCTGCTCTGCTGTCATTAGCAGCAGCTGTGCCGCGTTGGGGTCATTAGCCACCAGAGATAAGCGGGTGCTAAATGTCCTCCAGCGCGGCAGTCTCTGTTATATCCTGTTATGTTCTCCTGTTATGATCATCGGTTACGATCATCTGTTATATCCTGCTACGTTTTGATGGTGCTCCTTTATGCTCAGGTATGTTCCTGTTTGCCTAGCTCATCATTAACGTTGTCGTCTGGCGCATCGGGTGTTCCCCGGCTCAGACTTCACTCAGCCGCTGTATGTGTTCTGTGTGTGTTCATCCTTATCCACAATAAATTACCACTGCAAACTCATTGGTGACTGAGGCGTCTTGTGACGGTCCGTGAGGGCCGTTGTGACAGTTAAGTCCTTTCTGTTCTCTCTGAAATCTTTTTGTCTCTTCTGTGTGAGTTTTTTCTGGTATCTGAGGAGGGGCTCATCCTTTCTCGTTGAGCTCAACCCCACTTACTTAGAGTGAAACTCCGAAACGCTGTTTTTCTCTCTCCCCAGACGCCGTGTTTGTTCTACTAATCTTTTTCTATTGATTTTCCTTAACTCACCGTTAAAGTGGATTGATAGTAATTTTTGAACTTTTTCCCTCATGACCGTCTCACCCACGTACCACAATGTCAGAAGAGCTAGGATTTCGTGGGTGGAACTGTTTTACATCCATTTTTCCTTCAGCCTGTGGTTCTTGTCAGCTGGAGGACATCCCAAAGTTGCAGGCCAGGGAAGGACCTGTTGCCTAGGAGAAGACATCACCTGCCCATGGGCCAGCCGTTCACTCTACTGCTGGCTCCACTGTCCCCCTGCTGCTGAGTCTGTAAGCTAGAACCACTGCAACGATTGGAAAGGACTGTGGGCAGTCTTTCCCCCTTTTGCCATCTGCTGGTGTTCAAGATCATCACTGAACTCTGAAGACACAGCTGTTCATAAGCCAGACTTCAACTTTCTATTTGCTGGGCTAAATGTGATGTCTAGTTCTTCTTCTTTTAGATTTGATTGGCAATTGGCAACCAGCTTACAAGTGCATTACCGCCACATACTTCACTCTACATCATCACTCTATATCTCTTCAAACTAGTCAATAAATATGACCAATTTTTCATGTTAAAAGTTAGTCCATAAGCTACGATAGGAGCTATAAAGCTGAGGGAAAAATAATTCTCTTTTTAAATAACCTCCATTTTTTTTTTGTAGAGTAACTCAGAATTTCCTTTTTCATATAATCAGCTTTTATCATTTTCTCCATAAAATTGCATCCAACTTTATGCATATTTTTGTTACAGTTACTTCACAGTCTCCCATTGCATTACAGTTCCAAATTCAAAATCTGGTTACTCTTGTTTACACAAGGTTGAACTATAGACTTTATGCTCAGGAATCCATTACCAGTTAATATGATATTTGATACTTGTTGATCATTTCACCTGCTAACAAATCAATTGAATGTAATGTCACTTAACTTGAGTTTGATCATTAAAACTGTTAACGATATATAGAAGTTTCTGCTTGATTTCTTTTGTGTGTCTGCTTTCCTGGGTCACGGCAGAAGAATTCACAAATATTGAGACTGGTTAATGAAAGGTACAAGGTGTGGCGGCATGAAATAATAAGCAGCGAACTGAAGTTTAAAAGTGGGTTTTATTTCATTCCGCCATCACATAACTCACCCCAGCACTGTATAAGCGTGCCAGAGCGAGCCCTCAGGCTCTCAGGCAATCGTGTGGTCAGTTGAGCAGTCAGAGAGAGAGTGAGCATGTGATATTCAGTCACTTATATACCCAGTTACAGACAATACATGAAAGGCATGGGACATTTGCATCACAGTCAGAGCAGGAAGCATGAACATTTGCATTTGAGTCATACATATCAACAGCAGGACTGGCAGGAAGGAGCTAGACAAAGAGCGGCTGCCTATTGATATCAATACACACATCTCATTGTTCTGCTAATTGCTCCAGCTGAGCGCTCTGCTTGTCCCAGTCTGTTGTGGGGGTCACCCACAGTACTCCCCCTCAGAGGGCTCAGCGGGGAGCTGAGGCCTCGATAGTCCGGCTTTGGGAGCGAGCTGCGGGGAAAGCTCGCTGCAGGCGGCGGTGGAGGGAGGGGGGGTGGGGGTAGCCAGTGCCGGCCCGGGACGGCGAAATTGTCTGGGCCGCGCAAAAATTGCCTGTGGATCCGCAATGTTGAGGGGCTGTCCCATTGAACGTGCGGAGGTCCACAGCAGCTGTAAGAAGAAAAATTAGTCTCTGACTCCTCTCGCGGTCATGAAGAAAAAAAGGAGCTGCAGCAGTGTGGGACTTGGCGTGTTGACTTCAGGTGCGTGCACAGTCCTAAAGTCCTCGGGGACAGCTGACGGCTGAATTCCCTTGTGCGCCGTGGCTGAGACCATTACAAAATCCTGTGAGCGAGCTGCATGCGTGCTTCAGGTGTGTGAGCAGCCCTGAAGGTTCTGTGTGCAGCGGCGAAGGACGATGGCGGTCTGTGTGGAGCCGGTATTGCCCCGTGCGTGGTGCGCTGTCCTCATAACCCCCCGGGGTGCGTGCGGGGTTCGGTGCTTGGCAGGTCCGCTGTAGAGGCGAGTCAGGGTCAGGGAGCTTGCTGGAGATCAGCGTAGTCGGCGCCGATGGTCATCCCTGTTCAGGTTGTTGCTGTAGTTCGGTCATGGTGCGTTCAGGTCCACGCGCTGCGTTCTCCGTTGGCCCTGGAGGTCGCCGTCGTGGAGAGAGGACAAGGTGCGTGCGCTCTCGTGTGGAGGAGCTGTGAGAGCGGCCGGTCCCAGCGTGGATGTGCAGACCACAGGCGTGCAGATCTCACCATGAAGCTTTCTGCCACTTTCCCGGTCATGGGTGATCTCCGGAGAGTTCGCCTGGTGGTGGCTCTGCGTCGAGGTCTCCCTGTAGCAGAAGGGAGGGCAGTCCATTTGCGTCAGGCTGCTGCGTTCGCTTGTCGTCGGAGAGTCACCGCCGGGGGCTGCCAGCGTGTTCTTTTCTTGGTCGGGTCACCAGTGTTGATGTCCAGATCAGAAAGTTGCGTTGCACAAAGCGTGTGCTTTCGTTCGGGGTCACCAGTGTGGCGGCATGAAATAATAAGCAGCGAACTGAAGTTTAAAAGTGGGTTTTATTTCATTCCGCCATCACATAACTCACCCCAGCACTGTATAAGCATGCCAGAGCGAGCCCTCAGGCTCTCAGGCAATCGTGTGGCCAGTTGAGCAGTCAGAGAGAGAGTGAGCATGTGATATTCAGTCACTTATATACCCAGTTACAGACAATACATGAAAGGCATGGGACATTTGCATCACAGTCAGAGCAGGAAGCATGAACATTTGCATTTGAGTCATACATATCAACAGCAGGACTGGCAGGAAGGAGCTAGACAAAGAGCGGCTGCCTATTGATATCAATACACACATCTCATTGTTCTGCTAATTGCTCCAGCTGAGCGCTCTGCTTGTCCCAGTCTGTTGTGGGGGTCACCCACACAAGGATTAGTTATTAATAAATTGTCCAAGTTTGGACTGGTGCCCCTACGAGTTGTTTTCCTTTTGTTTGTGAGGGTTTCACAAAGTAAACCTCCATTTCCGCACACACACACGTCTATGTAAAAATTAAATAATCCTTGTACCTTATCACACTTATAACTAATTGTTCCTACACAATCAACTGGTCTGGGATGAGCCAGCTGCTCCTGAAGCTCCTCTAGCTGCAGCTACCTCCAGGAGGGGGTTCCAAGTAGCTGTGGCCCCCAGACCTGACATCCCATCGGTTGCTGCAACTGGGCTACATGAGAATCATCCAGTACCGGCGCCACACCACTCCCCAGCTTCAGTACCAGCTTCACATCACTTCCCAGCACCATTACTAGCACCGACTCTTCTCCAGACAGCTCCAGCCGTCCCCGAGGTGCACACAACAGCTCCCACTGTCCCCGAGGTGCACACAACAACTCCAGCTGTTCCTACAGTGCACATTTCAGTTCCTGTTCTGCCCAAGATCCATGCTCTGGCTCCTGTGGCTTATCCTGAGGAGGTCACCCCAACAGCAGAGGACCAGGAGCTCAGGCAAGTGCTTTTCTTTACTTTTATAACATCAATACTATTCAATTCAATTCAATTCAGCTTTATTTATACTGTGCCACATCACAACAGAGGCTGTCTCATGGTGCCAGAGTGCAGAGAAAAACCCCACAGTCTCAGAAAAACCCAGCTATCAGACGATCCCCTATGAACAAGCACTAAGCGACAGTGGAGAGGAAAAACACCCATTTGGCAGGAAGAAACCTCTAGCAGAACCAGGCTCAGGGAGGGGCAGTTATCTTCTGCGACTGGCTGGGGGTGAGGGGATAGGGAGGATGGAGAGGGCAGACATAAAGAACATAACAGTAAGGTGCCAAGTACATTATTGGAGGTCAACCAGCAGTAGCCCTATGGATCAAATAACAACAGAACGAAAGTGGGGATAAAAGACACAAAATCCCTCCTTAAACGTAAGCTATATTAAAAAAGAAGGATTTTACCCTGTTCTTAAAAAACAGAGCCCAAGTCTGACTCCCGGACCCAGAGTGGTAACTGGTTCCAGAGAGAAGGAGCTTGGTAACAGAAGGCTTTGCCTCTCACTGTACTTTTGGAGATTCTGGGCACCACAAGTAAGTCAGCCTTTTGGGAGCGTAATGCTCTATTAGGATGGTAAGGCAATATCAGATCTTTTATATATTGGGGGGCCTGATTATTAAGAGCTTTGAAAGTAAGAAGAAGGATTTTCAACTTGATTCTAAATTCTATGGGAAGCCAGTGAAGGGAGGACAGAACCCGGGAGATATGATCTCTTTTTCTAGAACCAGTTAAAACTCTAGCAGCAGCATTTTGAATCAACTGAAGATTTTTTAAGGATACTTTAGGACAACCAGATAATAACGAATTACAATAATCTAATCAAGAGCTGACAAAAGCGTGAATCAGTTTCTCAGCATCATTTAGAGACAAGATGCTCCTGATCTTGGCAATATTGCACAGATAATAGAAGGCAGTCCCTGTGGAACTCCATGACTGAGCCTAGAGTTGGAAGAAACTTCATCGTTAATGTGAACAAACTGAAATCTATCCGACAAATACGATTTAAACCACTGCAACGGAGTTCCATTTAGTCCAGCAAAGTGTTCTGATCTATCAAGTAGAATGGCATGATCGATATTGTCAAAGGCTGCACTGAGCTCTAAAAGAACAAGAACAGAGATAAATCTATTATCAGATGCAATCAGGAGGTCATTAGTGACCTTCATTAAAGCAGTTTCAGTGCTGTGATTAGCTCTGAACCAAGATTGAAACACCTCAAACAAACCAACTCCCTGCAAATGGTCAGTTAGTTGCGCAGCAACAACTCTTTCCAAGATTTTTGAAATGAAAGGCAAATTAGAGATTGGTCGATAATTGGCCAGAACTCCTGGATCGAGAGTCGTTTTTTTTGAGTAAGGGTTTAATTACAGCAGTTTTAAAAGCCAGTGGTACATAACCCAGAGTTAAAGAAGAATTAATTATAAGAAGAATATGGCTACCAATAATTGGAAAGATGATTTTAAATAACCTAGAAGGAATAGGATCTAAAAGGCAAGATGAAGATTTAGATGAAGAAATTATTTTATCCAACTCTAAGAGGTCAATTGGAGTAAACTTATCTAAGCAGATATCAGTTGAGGGAGCTGTAGAAGTTAATGTACTTGAGTTTACGGTAGGAAGAATCTGATTGATTTCATCTCTAATAGATAAGATTTTAAGATTGAAAAAGTTCAGAAAGTCCAGACTAGAAAATTCAGGGGGGATGCAAGGATTGATCGAGTCCTGGCTCTTTGTAAGCCTGGCTATAGTGTTGAAGAGAAACCTGGGGTTATTCTTGTTCGCTTCTATTAATGCAGAATAATAGCTTGATCTAGCTTTTCTAAGAGATTTTTTATATATTAGGAAATGACTTCTCCACGCTAAGTAAAATTCATCTGAATTAGCTGAACGCCATTTCCTTTCCAATTGATGAGTTTTCTGTTTTAAGCCACGAGTTTCTGAGTTAAACCAATGGGTTAGAAATCTCTGGTTAGACTTTTTCATTTTAAAAGGGGCTACCAAATCTAGAGTCTGATGCAGAGAGGCTGTAACACTATCAACCATGCCATCAATCACGAATGGAGCAGACTCTCCACCTATTATTTCTGTTGTTTCTGTTGTGTTGACCCATGGCATAGAGGAGACAATCTGCAAAAACTTGGCAACAATGTCATCAGAAAGACATCTGCTGTAGCAGTATTTTTCTTTAGGAAACTAGTGATCAGAGATAATGAAATCAAAAATTAACAGACAATGGTCAGACAGTACAGGATTATGAAGGGACACTACCAGATTTTCGATAACTATACCTTAAGTCAGAACAAGGTCCAATGTATGGTGGAAATGATGGGTAAAATTTTTTTATTTTCTGGGAAAGCCCCATTGAGTCTAAAATTGAATTGAATGCCTTATTAAGACAATCACTCTCTACATCAACATGTATATTAAAGTCCCTACAATAATTATTCTATCGAATTTCAGCACTAAATCAGCTAAAAATTCGGCAAATTCAGATAGAAGCTCTGAATAGGCAGAGGGAGGATAATCAACTATAGCAAAAAAAATTGGGTTCAAGCCAAGATTGACAACAAACCCCACACTGAGGACCAAACCTTCAAAGGAATTAAAACATAATTTATGCTTAACATTAACTAGTAATTTAAAATGGAAAATTGCCGCCATAACCAGAACCTCTGGGGTTATGGCAGTTTAACCTGTTGAACTCTGTTCAACTTCCCTAAAAACACCTAAAAATAACATGCCCAAAGTAAATCAAAAGCTGTTCTTCAACCCTTTGCAGCATCTTCATGGGGTTAGTCTCATTTAAAAGAAAACACTCTGAATTTTTTGGCAAAACAGTCATAATCTCTGTAAGTGCTCCTGCCACTGAGTAACAAGAAAGTTCACCTGGGTGTTTTTTTAGGTACAAATGCTTGCAAATAACATACAGCTGTCAGATACTGGCTGGAAAACACAACAGAAATGTAGAACCAAGTGCTTTCAAGCTCAGGTCAAAATTTTGTAAAAATACCACAAAAAATTAATATATTACACAGCTTTTTTCTCAGGTTGTAACAAGGCTGTGTCTGTACTGGAAGAAAGGAAATACAGCTTTTTTTTTCAGTGCGCACCGAGACGCACTAAGGTGCAGAGACGTGACCGCCCGCGGAATTCACAGAGTTCAAGGGGTTAAATACCCAGAGGGAGTTGATTCATTCAGACCAACAAAATCATCTTGCCCAAGCCAGGTCTCTGTGAGAGATAACAGATTGATCTGATGATCGATTAATAGATCATGAACCAGAAGAGACTTAGAAGTTAGAGACCTAATATTAAATAGACCACATTTAATTTTTAAATTTTGGGAAGGAACAGAGGCCAATTTATTAATTTTAGGGACTTGAGGTTGGATTTGAATTTTACCAACATTTTGTTTAACCCCTTGCACTCTGGTCAATTTCCCTAAAAACGCCAAAAATAACGTACCCAAAGTAAATCAAAAGCTGTTCTTCAACCCTTTGCAGCATCTTCATGGGGTTGGTCTCATTTAAAAGAAAACACTTTGAATTTTTTGGCAAAATAGTCATAATCTCTCTAAGTGCTCCTGCCACTGAGTAACAGTCATCTAAACATACTGAACTTGAAGAAAATAAATTTCGCCTGGGTGTTTTTTGGATACAAATGCTTGCAAATAACACACAGCTGTCAGATCCAGGCTGGAAAATGCAACAGAAATGTAGAACCAAGTGTTATCCAGCTGAGGTCAAAAATTTTGTAACAATACCACAAAAAATGTGGTATTGTTACAAATGTGGTATAAAAATATTACACAGCTTTTTTTCTTAGGTTGTTCCCAGGCGTTTTTGAACTGTGCCAAATTGTGCCAAATGGCACAGTTTGGAAAATGTCTGTAACTTTTGAATGATTCAATATAGAAGCTTCATCTTGGGCTCTAATGAAAGGTGAAGGGCTGTGTGTGTGTGTGTGTGGGGGGGGGTTGTTTATTCATTCATGAATGAATGAATGAACAAACAAGCCCCCACACACAAAGAAGCATGCCACGTAAAAAATGTGTGGCTTTTTTTTTACAAGAAAAAATAACCTACAGTGCACTAAAAATTATACTAAAATATCTGTAATGTAGAAGATAACAACTCCCCTCCGCTACAGAGGACGGACATTGGCCATCACTACATGACGGACCGCGGGGACGATGCGCCGCGGTCTACTACGCACAGTTGTACTAAAATATCTGCAATAATATCTGCAATCCGCTACAGAAGAGTAGCGGGGGGTGGCGTTCACAGTCCGGACGCGGCGCACGGACTGGACCCGTGGGCTGCGGTCTTCATGTTGCGATGACGCACAGTTGTAATTTACCGATCGGTTAAAAGTCATTTTGATTACAATTTTCAGAGATAAAGAATAATATAGCTTATAACACTTACAGTGGGGCAAAAAAGTATTTAGTCAGCCACCAATTGTGCAAGTTCTCCCACTTAAAAGATGAGAGAGGTCTCCAATTTTCATCATAGGTATACCTCAACTATGAGAGACAAAATGAGAAAAAAAAATCCAGAAAATCACATTGTCTGATTTTTAAAGGATTTATTTGCAAATTATGGTGGAAAATAAGTATTTGGTCACCTACAAACAAGCAAGATTTCTGGCTCTCACAGACCTGTAACTTCTTCTTTAAGAGGCTCCTCTGTCCTCCACTCGTTACCTGTATTAATGGCACCTGTTTGAACTCATTATCAGTATAAAAAACACCTGTCTACAGCCTCAAACAGTTAGACTCCAAACTCCACTATGGCCAAGACCAAAGAGCTGTCAAAGGACACCAGAAACAAAATTGTAGACCTGCACCAGGCTGGGAAGACTGAATCTGCAATAGGTAAGCAGCTTGGTGTGAAAAAAATCAACTGTGGGAGCAATTATTAGAAAATGGAAGACATACAAGACCACTGATAATCTCCTCGATCTGGGGCTCAACGCAAGATCTCACCCCGTGGGGTCAAAATGATCACGAGAACGGTGAGCAAAAATCCCAGAACCACACGGGGGGACCTAGTGAATGACCTGCAGAGAGCTGGGACCAAAGTAACAAAGGCTACCATCAGTAACACACTACGCCGCCAGGGACTCAAATCCTGCAGTGCCAGACGTGTCCCACTGCTTAAGCCAGTACATGTCCAGGCCCATCTGAAGTTTGCTAGAGAGCATTTGGATGATCCAGAAGAGGACTGGGAGAATGTCATATGGTCAGGTGAAACCAAAATAGAACTTTTTGACAAATACTCAACTTGTCGTGTTTGGAGGAGAAAGAACACCATACCTACTGTGAAGCATCGGGGTGGAAACATCATGCTTTGGGGCTGTTTTTCTGCAAAGGGACCAGGACGACTGATCCGTGTAAAGGAAAGAATGAGAATGGGGCCATGTATCATGAGATTTTGAGTGAAAACCTCCTTCCATCAGCAAGGGCATTGAAGATGAAATGTGGCTGGGTCTTTCAGCATGACAATGATCCCAAACATACCACCTGGGCAACGAAGGAGTGGCTTCGTAAGAAGCATTTCAAGGTCCTGGAGTGGCCTAGCCAGTCTCCAGATCTCAACCCCATAGAAAATCTTTGGAGGGAGTTGAAAGTCCGTGTTGCCCAGCGACAGCCCCAAAACATCATTGCTCTAGAGGAGATCTGCATGGAGGAATGGGCCAAAATACCAGCAACAGTCTGTGAAAACCTTGTGAAGACTTACAGAAAACATTTGACCTCTGTCATTGCCAACAAAGGGTATATAACAAAGTATTGAGATGAACTTTTGTTATTGACCAAATACTTATTTTTCACCATAATTTGCAAATAAATTCTTTAAAAATCAGACAATGTGATTTTCTGGATTTTTTTTTCTCATTTTGTCTCTCATAGTTGAGGTATACCTATGATGAAAATTGGACACCTCTCTCATCTTTTAAGTGGGAGAACGTGCACAATTGGTGGCTGACTAAATACTTTTTTACCCCACTGTACCTGTCCACAACAGCAGTGTCGCTGGCGATCTTCTCTTCCTCATTGTCAGACAAACATGACGCTTGTCCGCTTGTTACGGACTCGTGGTTCTGGTCACGCGACCCGGTCAAACCATAATTCCATTATTGCGGTTTTGCGCTTCCATGATTGCGGTTTTGGCGAACGATTTTTCAAAACAAATAAGAACAGTAGTAAGAAAAAAAAAGACTGGCGAACGCGTGTGTGTCACCCAGCGGCTTACACAAAACTGATTTTACTCAAGGGGCGCACGTTTTCGAACTTCTGTGCTTCAATTGGCTCGTTGTATTCGCAGCCGTTGGTAGGGGGGTCCTTCTTGCTAGGTTTTCAGTCATTGGTTCTTCAAGGTTTCAGAAACCCAATTCAAGGCTCTTATTAGTCGAATGAGAGGTCAATCACATCTAAACCAATCAAAGCACTCCTTTGGCTTTCTGTTAGCGGCTGTGTCTGTAGTGGAAGAACGGAAATGCAGCTTTTTTGTTTCAGTGTGCCCTAGAACGCAGAGACGTGACCGCCCGCGGTATCCCGGAGTGCAAGAGGTTAATCAATTTGGGATGTTTATAAATTCTGTTTTTATTAACTTTTTTATTAACTTTGGAGGAAGCAGAAAAAGGTTCTCTAAGGGAGGAGACAGGGGCAAAGTTGAAGGGTGGTGGAGGAAGAGGAGGTGCAGAAGTGCATGTGTTTTTCAAGTTATGTTGTATTTGTCCTGGGTTACAATATTTAGGGCAACGGGAGACAGACACAATCTCTGTAGGATTATAAATCAAAGGCTGATCCAAATGGTAAAGACCTCCTGAATTAATGGGATCAATACAAGAAGTGGGAACAGAACCAAAAAAGGGCAGTTTGGCAAACCCAGAAGCTTCAGCGCGAGTAAGCATGCCAAGTCCCAGTCACTGTACCACAAAACACCGAATGGAATAGAATAGATTGTCTCTTAAAACACGTGCACCACGTCTATTTGGGTGGACTACTAGTTAAGACTTGCCTAGCTCCTGGTGTTTTTGGTAACGCCTTACCCTGCTTTTCTCCCCCATCTGAGGTGACAGCAGTGGGGGTGGTCTTCCAGATGTCGGGGCTGGATGCTCCTACACCATTGGCTCCAGAGGTCAGGGGACCTCCACCTGTCACTCCAGGGGTCAGAGGACCTCCAACCATCACTCCAGAGGTCGAGCAGTCTGCCCCACCCATCATCCAAGAGGTCAAGTAGTCCACTCCACCCATCATCCGTTTCAACCCAGCCGGTCGAGGCAGATGGCCATCCTCTATGTGCGAGCTGTGGATCTGCTCGAGATTTCTGCCTGTTAAAGGGAGGTTTTTCCTCACCCGTGTCACCGCAGTGCTAGTTCTTAGGGGTCTCTGCTGGTTTCTATAGATTTGAGAGTGTGGCCTAAACCCACTCTTTTGTAAAGTGCCTTGAGATAACCCTGTGTTGTGATTTGCCGCAATATAAATAAATTGAATTGTCCAAGAGGTCGAGCAGTCTGCTCCACCCATTGTTGTTCCTGAGATCAAGCAGTCCGCTCCACCCGTCATCCAAGAGATTGAGTAGTCTGCTCCACCCGTCGTTGTCCAAGAGGTCAAGCAGTCTGCACCACCCGTAGTCCAAGAGGCCAGCGTACCTCCACCTTTTGTTCCAGAGGCTGGGGTCAATGGAAAGCAGTCATCAGTCACAGAGCATAGGGCTCCTCTGTGTTTGTTTGCTGAGTTCTGTGCTTCTGCGGCCACTGTTCCACCTTGTTCTCTGGTTCAGTGGCGTAAGAACATTGACAGGCCACTGGACGGCCCTGCATTCCGGTCTGGGGGTCCATAGACTAGGGCAGGCCCCCCAACCCCAGTTGTCCTCCAGTCTGAAGGCCTATGGACTTTGGTAGACTCCCTGACCCGCTGTTTGTTGTGGTCCAGTGGCCCATGGACTTGGGACTTGGGTAGACAACCCAACCCGCTCTGTTTTGGGTTTTGGGGCCTTGGATTTTATTTGGCCCATGAACTGTGTTTGTTCTGGGCATTGCTGTGGGGGGGTTACAATTTGTCTGGCTGCACCTAGAAATCCTGTCCATAAAAATTATGAACAGAATTGGTGACAAAAGGCAGCCCTGGCAGAGTCCAACTCTCACTGGGAATGAGTTTCACCAAGTGTTGGCAATACAAACCAAACTCTCACAACGGTGGTATAGATACTGGATAGCTCGTAACAACGAGCCCAATACCCCATACTCTCAAAGCACCCCCCACAAAAAACCACGAGGAACGAGGTCGATTGCCTTCTCCAAGTCCACAAAACACATGTAAACTCACTGGGCAAACTCCCATGAACCCTCGAGGATTCTTAAGAGGGTAAAGAGCTGTTCTGATGTGCCACGGCCAGGCCAAAAACCACATTACTCCTCCTGAATCTGAGGTTCAACCAACGGCCGGACTCTCCTCTCCAGTACCTTGGTATAGACCTTCCTAGGGAGGCTGAGAAGTGTGATCCCTCTAAAGCTGGAACACACCCTCTGGTCCACGTGAAGGGGGGCTTGTCATGCTTGGTGACCACAAACTCTCATCTCTGTTGTTTGCAGATGAAACTGTCCTGTTGGCTTCATCCAGCAATGACTTAGAGGTCTTACTGGGACAGTTTGCTGCTGAGTGTGAAGTGGCTAGGATGAGAATCAGCACCTTCAAGTCCGAGTCCATGGTCCTCAGCCGGAAAAAGATGGATTGTCCTCACCGGGTTGGAGACAAGTTCCTGCCCCAAGTGGAGGAGCTTAAGTATCTCGGGGGCATATTCACGAGTGAAGGGAGAATGGAGCGAGAGACTGACAGATGGATCGGAGCAGCATCAACAGTGACAGGGACGTTGTACTGGTCTGTCGTGGTGAAGAGGGAGCTGAGCTCTAAGGCAAAGCTGTCGATTTACCCGTCAATCTATGCTCCTACCCTCACCAATGGTCATGAGTTTTGGGAAATGACTGAAAGAATGAGATTGTGGATACAAGTGGCAAAAATGAGCTTTCTCCATAGGATTGTTGGACTCACCCTTAGAAATAGGGTGACATGATCAGTCACCCGGGAAAGGCTCAGAGTAGAACTGCTGCTTCTCCACATTGAAAGGAGCCAGTTGAGGTGGTTTAGCATTTGATCAGTCACCTGACCTAAATCTAATTGAAAATCTATGGAACGAACTGAAGATCAGAGTTCATAGAAGTAAAAGTAGCATGAAATCATGATATGTTTAGCTTACATACAAGAGTAGTCCCCTAATAAAACTACTTCAATAAGTATTAGTGTGTAATGCTTTTACTCTTGGTTAACTTTTTCAATCTACATTTCCAACTGCTTTAATAAGTTTGCACACTCATTTTTTGTTATTTTGCAGCTTTACAATTTTTACAAGTGTTTTTTTCTGTTTCTAAAGGTGGTAGACTAAAATATAAAGTACCTACACGTGCCAATATAGTATCCAATATAGTAAAATCATATGTAGAAACAGTACATAAGTATTTACTGAGCCAGAATGTAAAAGCAATTAGAAAATGTTTTCACATATGATGAGAAAAACTTTGCTCCCATTTATTTAAAATCAGTGAAATCAAGATACTAAAAGAGTACAGTCACATGTCCTTGAGTAAAAGCATCAGGATTTTTTTTTTTTTTCTAATCGTTTTTCTTTTCTGGCTCAAGCTCAGTGAATACATACTGTATTACTGGCAACTTCAGTACATCAATTAATTTTTGAGGAATTACACTTGTTTACTACATTTTCTTTAAATAACTTCTTGAGCTGGATCTAGTGAGCACAGATAGTTGATACGGTTAGACATGATCTCAAAATGAGGTCACATTAATATTGTTTAGAAAAAACTTACTAATCACACTTTTTAAGGGTTTTAGTGACATTATATGACCTACAGCACACAACAAACCATCTCAGAATTAAAATGACATAAATGGGTTTGCATTTTCCAAAAGCTCCTTATTTTTAAACTCAAGTTGAAAAAGAACTTGCATGATTTTATATCACCCATTTTACATGTTGGGTACTTTTTCCTCAACCACCCCTCCAACGGCTACAAACCCATCATTCCTCCTGTCACTCTCTCATGTTTAGAGGTGAAGGTCCATTCATTCCAGTGTGATGTTGATGTTTTCCTCTGTCTGGTAGGAGGTCTGTCACATTCACTACAAATGATCCTGCTGAGAAGACAGAAGAAAAGAACTGGAACAGATCTGTTGAGGTGTGCTTGTATTGATAAACTGAAGGTGGAAACTGACACATAAGGTCAGAATGAAGAGCAGCAGGTTCCTGATGGTCATTTCTTCCCTGTCAGCGGAAAGAGAGGTGAAGTCAGGAGTTTTTACTCTGAAATAATTCAGTCACATGATGGCATTAAACTGGAACCTGCCTGGAGTCTACAGTCTACAACACCTCATACCTACACCCTATTAGGGCCCCTTAAAGGTGAACTGAAACCACCTTTTTGCGCAAAAAGTAGAATAGCAGATTAATTCCTTATTACCTATTGTATTTTTCAACACATAAAAGAAATTTTTAGGCTGTGCGATGGCCAAGCTATAAGCCGATAAACTTTTGCCTCTGGCTGGCAGTGCCAAACAAACCTGAAGTAGTGCAGACGACGCTGCGTGACGTCACGAGTGTGACCCTTAACAAAACAACAATGGCAGATGATAGCAGTTCCAGCAGTCAAGAACACCAGAGTTTTCAGAGTGAAGAGGCATTCAGGATCGGTGATGAGACAGAGGAGGATGCAGGAGTGTCAAGTGAACAGGTAGAGAGCGAGGGAGGCATCGAACCGTACAGATTCGATCCAGAATTTTCGGGGGATTCCAGCACCGACTCAGAGTCAGACCGCAGCAGTGATGGGGAGGAGAGTCGCTTATTGAATACAGAATGGTGAGTCTTTACTTCTCTACTTTGGCATGTTTGGGGTGTCAGGATAAGGAAAATTAACAATAAAAAAGAAAGAAAAAAAAACCCATCAGCATTTTTCCAACTTATTATTTATACATAGGGCTAGGACTGTACAATAGCCTGGCCGTGTACACACTTACTCGTACCTGTAGGTAGATTTGGTTTGCAGTCTGGTGACAAGCCACAGGCTGCTGGTCGCTGCGTGTGCGAGCTAAACCTACATGTTTTTGGTATGCGGGAGGAAACCGGAGAAATCCCGGAGTAAACCCACGCAACACGGGGAGAACATACAAACTCCACACAGCTCACTGTTGGTCGGGGGCTGGGATCGAGCCCACGGTCTCATGATCCCCGCAATCCCCCGGCCGAGGGTAAACTGTGCTGCCACAGTGCTAAACCACTGCGCCACCATGCAGCCCCAAAAAATTGGCATTGAATAGACACATCCGTGGCGTAGGGTTAACACGTGTATTCAGGACAGGTTCCATGACCATGGGCTAGGTATTACAATACTTCTACAGACTATAGTGGCAATACACATGAACAGAACTGGCCTCTGCATTTGACTGTGCTATTTATAAATAATATCTATATCTAGAAACGCATCGCATCCCGGTCGCTTTTCCTCCCCCTTTCTTTTCTTTCGTCGCCATGACAGCTTTCCTTGGCCACTGAACAGATCTTCCCAGGTGTTGGAAGTGTTTTGTAGTCGACTATCACGACAAAATGCACCAAAAACAACCAGTGTCGACGTGCTCGCAATGGTAAACATGAGGACTGCGTCCCATTCGTGACGTCACGAATTTGTGACGTCACGCGGAACTCCGGCTGCACTTCCGGATAATCGGCGGATTCGTAGGATTTTTCAGGGCGGGAAATTTAAAATCGCGATTTTCTCCAAGATTCCGGGATTGGTGGAGGGGGTGCCAATGATGAATTATCTTTATAATTGTATGTACTATCACCCAGTGCCTTTCAATGCCGTTCACTTCAGTTCACCTTTAACAGCATGGAGATCTTTGAGATGTTGGGCCAATTTTTTGATCCTTGGGATCGTTTGGGAGATCCGTGTGCGTTTTGGACTGAGTCAAAATTTTGGGGACACTGGGGAGAGTGTGGAGATCACTAAGTATCATTGATAGATCAAAAAATTGGCCATATCTGTACCTCTGTGTAAAGGGTACGCTCCAGGTTCTGATCTGGATGGTTTATGGATCTGCAGAAAAATGTATTGGAACAAGCAACCTCTATGGTATTACTAGGTGGAGGACTTGTTCTAATAATATCATATTATAGGGAAAAAAATAAAAATAAATGCACATTTCCTGAGCTGACAATGATGTTAACACTGACTTATATTGGATACAATTTATATTAGATACAGTAGAATAGAATATAACTTTGTCATTGTCACATGAACAATGAAATTTAAAATGCCAACCAGCAGAGCATCAAGTAAAGACAAGGAGACTCAAAAACAGCTTTTTTTCCCAACTGCAATGAATATAATAAATGGAGTATAAAGCAGCCGGATGCTGAAGGTGTATAAAGGGACTGTGCAATGGCAGAAATGTGTGATTGTATGTGTGCATTGTGTGGACTGTACAGTCATGTGAAAAAATTTGGACACCCCTTTAAATATTCAGTTCTTTATTAAGAAATGTTCACATATCTATGTCTAACCTTGTTTTTGTTTTTATTTGCATTTTTTTAATATTTATTTTAGCCATTTTAAGTGGGAATGAATGTGGGGGTGTCCTAAAAAGATGGGGGGTGTCCTAATCTATTCCTCACCATTTGTTTAGAATTACATTTTACAGAAAATATGAAAAAAGTCTTTAATTCATTTGTAATTGTTTAGTTGTATTACATGAATCTCCCAGTATTTTTAACATTGATATTAAAAACCCATATGTCCAGATATGTTAATGACATACTGTATGTGTGTGTGGCATACTAGCTGTACAGCAGCTCAGAGAAAAATGCTCCAGAAAGTCATTAGGATGGCTCAGAAGATTGTTGGCTGCCCTCTCCCCGCATTGGAAGACCTACACAGTTCCCGTTGTCTCAAAAAGGCTCAGAATGTAATAAAGGATACTTCCCACCTGGTTACTCCCTGTTTGAACTGCTGCCATCAGGCAGATGATACAGATCAATCAAAGTAAGGACAAGCAGAAGCAAAAACAGTTTTTTTTCCCCAACTGCAGTAAATATAATAAATGCAGTATAAAGCAGTTGGATGCTGAAGGTGTATAAAGGGACTGTGCAATGGCAGAAATGTGTGATTGTATGTGTGCATTGTATGGACTGTATGTGTGTATGCTTATGCTTGTTTTTATATATTTTTATATTGAGCTTATGTTTATGAATGGTGAATAGAATAGAACTTTTTTTTGTCATTGTCACATGAACAATGAAATTTAAAATGCTAGCCAGTCATACATTTATGAATGATGCTCTAAGCTCAATATAAAAAAGTATATTAAAACAAGCATAAGCATACAAACATACACACATACAGTCATGTGAAAAAAATAGGACACCCTGTATAAGCCTGTGTGTGTTTTTTTAAGCTCTCGATGGTGCATCTATAAAAGGACACCAGCTGTCTGAGTGATGCCGTTCTTCCTGAGGACCCTCAGGAAGTATAGTCTTTGATGGGCCTTTTTCAGCAGCTCAGTGGTATTTGCACTACAGGTCAGGCCTTCTTCAATGTGGACTCCCGAAAAGTGGAAGTCTGACACCCTCTCCACACAATCCCCTGTGGGGAACCCATTCAGTAGTTTTCCCTCAGACTGAAGAAATGACAGATCAAAGGTGCTGGGGGACAAGGGGAATTGTCATGGGGGTTGAGATGTAAATACAGCACCTCAGGTAGCGGAGGAGGGAGAATATAAAAGAGAGTGCCTGCAACCTGTGTATTTATTGCTTTTGATTCTAGTGGATGTGAAGGAGTGAAAAATAAAGTTCCCTCTGCTCTGAACGCTCGGCCTGGTTATTCCTCCCTCCACACTGGTGACCCTTGACACACAATGGAACATGAGCCGAACACCCCGGAGATGACCCGGACGGGAAGTGCCAGCGACGCGTATGCCGTTTCGGTCAAACTCCCAGACTTTTGGCTACACGACCCGAAGTCTTGGCTACTTCACACGAAGGCCCAGTTCGCGCTCCGAGGAATAACGGCAGATAACTCCAGATACTACTACGTGGTCGCCGCACTGGACGCCTGCACAACTCAGCAGGTGGCGAGCCTGCTCCAACAGCCCCCAGCCCGCGACAAATACGGTGCTCTCAAAACTGCGCTGACCCGGCGCTACACGCTCTCGGACTGTGAGAGAGCAGAGAGGCTCTTGACACACTCTGAGTTAGGAGGCGGGTCAGCGGTCGAATTGATGGAGAAGATGTTGGCATTGATGGGCACAGATGACGGGCATTTCCTCTTTGCCCACCTTTTCCTACGGAACCTCCTTGACAGCGGCCAGGGCGGTCCTTGCCAATTCGCCGCTGCTGGTCACGCACAACTACCGGGCGCTAGCCCAAGAGGCAGCTCGGATTATCCTCACCACCAGAGTCCTCACAGTGAACACAGCGGCGTTGGAACCCAGCGAGACAATCAGTGGAGGTGAGGAGCCAGTGACGGTGGCTGCAGCGGAGGCCAAGAAGCACCAGAGAGACACGTTCTGTTTCTACCACCGCCGTTTTGGAGAGGACACACGCCGATGTGTGCCACCATGCCAATTCAAGTGTTCAGGAAATGCCAGGGCCGGCAGTCGGTAGCAGCTGTGACTACAGGTGAAGCAATCAAGCTGCTCTATGTGACAGACTCACGCTCGGGGAGACGGTTCCTCGTGGACTCCGGCTCCCAAAAGAGTCTCATCCTACCGTCCTATGCCGACCAGCTGTCGGGAACTAGCGGCCCCAAACTGACAGCTGCAAACGGCTCAGACATTACGACTTTTGGTGAGAGGACACTGACTGTATCCTTGCACAGCCGTACATACCAATGGACATTTGTCATAGCGGCATGCAGCTTCCCCATTATAGGCGCTGATTTTTTGTGCGCTCACGGACTACTAGTCAATGTTGCTAACAGACGCTTGATTAACGCAATGTCTTTTGATTCTCTTCCCTGTACAGCTCGAGGAGCAGGGCCCACAACACTAGCCAATGTCACAGCGCCAGGGGGTAAGTTCCACACACTACTCACCCAGTTCCCAGCACTCACGATCCCAACGTTTTCGTGGGCCATCACTAAACATGGGGTGGAGCACTTCATTACCACCACGGGGCCGCCCGTTTTCGCACAACCTCGGCGCCTGGACACAGCTAAACTGGCCATAGCGCGCGAGGAGTTCGCCAACTTGGAAAAGTTGGGCATCATCAGACGCTCAAACAGCCCATGGGCATCCCCGCTACATATGGTTCCTAAAGCCGAGGGATTGTGACGACCGTGCGGAGATTTCCACAGATTGAATAACGCCACAGCGCACAACCGCTACCCGATCCCCCATATTCAGGATTTTTCCATTCACCTCACCGGGGCACGCATTTTTTCCAAGATAGACTTGGTCCGCAGTTACCACCACGTCCCGGTGCGCACTGAGGACATACCTAAAACAGCAGTAATAACCCCGTTTGGTTTGTTTGAGTTTTTACGCATGCCTTTCGGGTTAAAAGACGCGGCGCAGACATTCCAACACATGATGAATGCGGTGTTGCGCGATCTGCCATTTGTGTTCGTCTACCTGGACGACATCCTGGTGGCCAACACGTCTGAGGACGAACACGTAGCTCACCTCAGGACAGTTTTCCGGAGGTTGGAGGAGCACGGATTAATAATCAACCTGGTGAAGTGCCAGTTCGGGGTGACGGGAATCAATTTTTTGGGCCACCACATCTCACCGGAGGGCGCGATACCCTTACTGGACAAAGTGCGTGCGGTGGCAGATTTTCCCCGGCCTCAGACGGTCAGGGCACTGCAGGAGTTTTTGGGGATGGTTAACTTTTATAAGCGTTTCCTCCCCTGTGCAGCCCAGCTCATGCAGCCGTTGTACGCCATGCTTAAACAGAAACCAGCGGACAGAGTCGACTGGTCTCCTGAGCGAGAGCAGGCGTTTTCCAAGGTTAAAACAGCCCTGGCGAACGCTGCACTACTGGTGCACCCGGACCCGGTGGCTTGGATAGCGCTCACTACCGACGCCTCAGACGTGGCCATAGGGGCCGTTGTGGAGCAGCACGTCGCCGGTTCTTGGCAGGCACTCACCTTTTTTAGCAGGTCTTTGGGCGACAGTGAGCGTAAATACAGTGCGTTTGACAGAGAGTTACTGGCTCTCCATCTGGCCATACGCCACTTCCAGTTGTGGCTGGAAGGGTGCGCCTTCATTGCATTTCTGGACCATAAGCCGCTAACGTACGCAATGGCCAAGGTTTTCGGAACCATGGTCGGGCCGGCAGCAGAGACAGATGGCTGCGATCTCGGAGTTTAGATCCGACATTCGCCATGTGGCCGGTAAACTCAACGTGGTGGCGGACTGCCTCTCACACATTAGTGGCCCCAGTCTACGTGGGAATAGATTACACGGCCATGGCCGCTGAGCAGATGGGCAATGCGGACATTTGCACGTGCCAGTCTGGACCAACAGGGTTAAGGCTGGAGAGCAGAGTACTGCAGGACGCTCCCCCTCCCCCAATCTGTGACGTCTCCAAGGGCTGCCCGCACCCGGTGGTCCCACGTGCTTGGCGCCGCCTCGCTTTTGAGTCGGTTCACTCCCTGGCGCACCCAGGAGTGCGCGCATCAGTCAAAATGGTGGGTGCGAAGTTCGTCTGGCCGAGCCTGTGCAAACAGGTGAAAGAGTGGGCGGCAGCCTGCATATCGTGCCAATGAGCCAAAGTGCACAGGTACACAAAGGAATGGTCACAAAGGAAGGGTCACAAAGGAAGCTGTCTCTGCTGCCGGCCCGACCATGGTTCCGAAAACCATGACCATTGTGTACGTTAGCGGCTTGTGGTCCACGAATGCAGTGAAGGTGCACCCGTCCACGCATGGTTGACAACATCCGGCACCACACGAGTAGGCTGCCTTTTGCAACAGCGGATCAATTTCTGCCTATTTCTATTTACTATCTGGCTCTCTTGCCAATCTTTCTGATCCAGCGTCACCTTGATTCCATCCAAACACGCAGATCACCCAAATGTCTCCTGAGCCAGTGGACGGAGCCACTGTTTCGTGCAGGAGGCAGTATAAGAGAGACCAGCTGTTAGTACTTAACCGGCCCACGATGCTAACGCAAAAACTCGACATACCGGGAGAGATAAGACGGAAACGGCGTGGTTGTCGAGCTGGGGCAAGACGGCGGGCAAGGAATATAAGGTACAGACCCACCCTCCCATCCGTTGTTATGGGGAATGTACGATCGATACTAGGAAAAACAGATGAGCTAGCGGCTATCTCCCGCTATGAGTGCTGCCTTATGCTATTCATGGAGATGTGGCTAACAGAACTAGCAGCTGATGCTAACATTGAACGGGAGGGTTTCCACGCAATACGGGCAGACCAAACACCAGACAGTGGGAAGGCAAGGGGCGGTGGAGTGATGATGTATGTTAATAACAACTGGTGCAGACCGGGACATATCACGGTTAAACAACAACCTTGCAACAAAGACATGGAGCTGCTAGCTGTTAGCATGCGGCCTACATATCTCCCGAGGGAATACTCACACGTGATCTGCATTGTTATTTATGCAAATCCGACGGCGAACACTGGGACAGCGCGTGACGTCATCCACTCAGTAACTGGCAGGCTGCAGACAGAACACCCAGATGCTCTTCTCCTCATCTCAGGCGACTTCAGCCATGTTTCACTGTCTCCCATTCTACCCACGTTCACCCAGTATGTCACATGCCACACTAGAGACAATAAAACACTGGACTTATTCTACGCAAACACTAAGGAGGCGTACATCTCATTACCACTCCCCCCACTCGGGAGATCGGATCACAACTTGGTTCATCTCTGGCCGGTGTACAAACCTCTAGTGCACAGACAACCTCCAGTCATGCGCACAGTGAAGTTATGGTCTGAGGAGACAATGGACGGTCTAAAGGACTGTTTTGAAACCACTGCCTGGGAGCAGCTCTGCGATCCACATGGTGAGGACATCGATGGCCTCACTCACACCATCACAGACTGCATCAGCTTTTGTGTGGACAACACCGTACCCACCAAGACCAAACGGTGTTGCTCGAACAACAAACCCTGGATCAACCCTGAGATAGAAACACTTCTGAGAGAGAAGAAGAGGATCTTCAGGTCTTGGAACAAGGAGATACTGAAGTCCGTACAGAGGGAGCTGAAGAGGAAGATCAGAGAAGGCAAGGACAGCTTCAGGAGGAAGATGGAGGACAAGCTGCAACAGAGAGACATCGGTTGGGTCTGGAGAAACCTTAAAACCATCTCTGGGCTCCAGAATACCTCCCCCCAGGCCACGGGGGGCAGGGAGTGGGCAAACAATCTGAACCTGTTTTTTAATAGGTCTGACCAACCGCCCTCCCCCCCAACTGCACAACAACCACTGCTGCCTCTGAAGACATCGAGTCCTGCTGCCCACACCCCACTCCACCATCACTCCCCACTCCCAACACACAGCACCCCAACATGACCCTCACTAAGACCCAGGTGAGGACGGAGCTGAGGAAGATCAAGGCGAGGAAGGCGTCGGGACCGGACGGCATCAGCGCAAAGCTCCTCAAGTCCTGTGCAGACCAGCTGTGTGGGATTGTGGAGCACATCTTCAACCTGAGCCTGAAGCTGGGGAGGGTACCACAGTTATGGAAAACATCTTGTGTGGTACCTGTACCAAAGACTTCCCACCCCAAAAATCTGAACAGCTACAGACCAGTGGCCCTGACGTCCCACATGATGAAGACCCTGGAGAGACTGCTCCTTGCTCACCTCCGCCCCCTGGTGGGACCAGCGATAGATCCACTCCAGTTCGCCTACCAGCATGGCATTGGGGTGGAGGATGCGGTGATCTTCCTCCTTCACTGTTGTCTGTCCCACCTGGAGAAGCCCGGGAATGCGGTGAGGATCATGTTCTTTGACTTCTCCAGTGCTTTCAACACCATCCAACCGATGATCCTGAAGGACAAGCTGCTGTGCACAGGGGTGGTCAAGCACCTGTCATCATGGAGCCTGGACTACCTCACTAACCGGCCACAGTTTATGAGCACCCAGGACTGTGTGTCCGACACAATCATCGGTAGCACGGGGGCCCCCCAGGGAACGGATTTGGCTCCCTTCCTGTTCACCCTTTATACTGCGGACTTCTCACACAACACAACACACTGCCATCTACAGAAGTTCTCTGACGATTCTGCGATCGTTGGCCTCATCTCCAGCGGAGATGAAGCTGAGTACAGAGGACTTATCCAGGACTTCGTGGACTGGTTGCATCAGAACTGCCTCCAGATCAACGCGAGGAAAACTAAGGAGCTGGTGGTGGACTGCTGCAAGCAAGGACAACCCCTCACAGCACCAGTAAACATACAGGGAACAGACATCGAGATGGTGACATCCTACAAGTACCTGGGTGTTCATCTGAACAATAAATTAGACTGGTCACACAATACTGACGCACTCTACAAGAAGGGACAGCGCAGGCTGTTCCTACTGAGGAGACTCAGGTCTTTTGGTGTACAAGGGGCACTGCTGAAGACATTCTACGACACGGTGGTGGCATCACTTTTGGAGTGGTCTGCTGGGGCAACGGCATTACAGCAGCCGATAGGAAGAGACTGAACAAACTGATCAAGAAAGCTAGCTCTGTCCTGGGGAAACGCCTTGACCCAGTGGAGGAGATGGGAGAGAGAAGGATGGTGGCTAAACTGTCATCTCTGCTGGAGTCCGAGTCCCACCCTATGCAGGACATACTGAATGCACTGAGGAGCTCATTTAGCAGCAGACTACATCCTCCTAGGTGCGCAACCGAAAGGTTTCGCAGGTCCTTCCTACCTACGGCTGTCAGACTGTATAACCTAAGCAGGGCTGTTCGCAAAGATAGCAAAAAAAACGTGACAACCTAATAGTATTGAATGCAAAAGACGCAATAGACTTACACAATGGTCCCCTCCGGTATACAACTAGGAAAATACTGGTCGCTACGGAGGGTGACAATATGTATGGGTACATAATCATATCATGTAGGATAACTAAGTAGACAGTTATGCTGTTCATTCCATCTAGCTACAATGCTCCGCACTGTGTGTTTATATATTTATTCCATCTAGCTACAATGCTCTGCACTGTGTGTTTATATATTTATATATTTATATGTACATATGTATATTCGCTGCTCTTGTTTTTTTTTTCTTGTCTTCTGATTGTTGCTGATTGTTGCTCTGAGTGCTGCTATCCCTGTGCTGTTGCAATCCTGGAATTTCCCCATTGTGGGACTAATAAAGGCTTATCTTACCTTATCTTAAAGGCCCCCTTGGAGCTGTTCCATATCCTGGCTAAGCGGTTCAACCATGTTCACGTGGACCTCGTGGGCCCCCTCCCGCCATTGCAGGGGTTCATGCACCTCCTGACTGTGGTGGACCACACCACGCGCTGGCCCGAAGCAGTCCCGCTAGCTTCCACCGCGTCCGCAGGAGTTGCATGCGCTTTTTTTGACGACATGGGTGGCACGTTTTGGCACCCCTTCGGACATCACGTCCGATTGGGGCCCACAGTTTGTTTCCGACCTCTTGTCCACCATGGCCCAGAGCCTGGGCGTCACAATTCATCGCACGACCGTGTACAACCCCCAGGCCAATGGGTTATGCGAGCATTTCCATAGATTGCTTAAAGCAGCGCTCAGAGCTTTGCTTACAGATGCAAATTGGGTGGACCGGTTGCTGTGGGTTCTATTAGGGTTGCGTTCAGTGCCAAAGGAGGATTTGGCAGCCTCCCCAGCAGAGGTGGTTTTTTCCCAGCTGCTGCGGCTCCCTGGGGAATTTTTGTCGGATAACCCCGCGCCGAACACCGATCCGTCCCTGCGTTCACGGCATAGCGCAGGGGCACCTGCTCCAGCTCTTCAGAGGGGATACCAAGGCGTTCCCAGACCAGCTGGGAGACATAGTCTCTCCACTGAGTCCTGGGTCTGCCCCGGGGTCTCCTCCCAGTGGGACGTGCCTGAAACACCTCAAGTGGGAGGCGTCCAGGAGGCATCCTAATCAGATGCCCATACCACCTCAACTGACTCCTTTCAATGTGGAGGAGCAGCGGCTCTACTCTGAGCCTTTCCCGGATGACTGAGCTCCTCACCCTATCTCTGAGGGTGAGTCCAGCAATCCTACGGAGAAAGCTCATTTCAGCCGCTTGTATCCGCGATCTCGTTCTTTCGGTCATTACCCAAAGCTCATGACCATAGGTGAGAGTAGGAACGTAGATTGACTGGTAAATCGACAGCTTTGCCTTAGAACTAAGCTCCCTCTTCACCACAACAGACTGGTACAACGTCCGCATCACTGCAGATGCTGCTCCAATCCGTCTGTCGATCTCTCGCTCCATTTTCCCCTCACTCCTGAACAAGACCCCAAGATACTTAAACTCCTCCACTTGGGGCAGGAGGCTGTCCCCAACCCGGAGAGAACAATCCACCTTTTTCCGGCTGAGGACCATGGACTCGGACTTGGAGGTGCTGATTCTCATCCCAGCCGCTTCACACTCAGCGGCAAACCGTCCCAGCAAGAGCTGTAGGTCATTGCTGGATGAAGCCAATAGGACAACATCATCTGCAAACAACAGAGATGAGTTCCTGTGGTCGCCAAGCATGACACCCTCCATTCCCTGGCTGCACCTAGAAATCCTGTCCATAAAAATTATGAACAGGATCGGTGACAAAGGGCAGCCCTGGCGGTGTCCAACTCTCACTGGGAATGACTCCGACCGAGTGTTGGCAATACGAACCAAACTCTCACAACGGTCGTACAGAGACGGAATAGCTCATAACAACAAGCCCGATACCCCATACTCCCGAAGCACCCCCCACAAAAAACCACAAGGGACGCGGTCAAATGCCTTCTCCAAGTCCACAAAACACATGTAAACTGGTTGGGCAAACTCCCACGAACCCTCAAGAATTCTCGAGAGGGTAAAGAGCTGTTCCGATGTGCCACAGCCAGGACGAAAACCACATTGCTCCTCCTGAATTCGAGGTTCGACCAACGGCCGGACTCTCCTCTCCAGTACCTTGGCATAGACCTTCCCAGGGAGGCTGAGGAGTGTGATCCCTCTAAAGTTGGAGCACACCCTCCGGTCCCCTTTTTTGAAGAGAGGAACCACCACCCCGGTTTGCCATGCCAAAGGCACTGCCCCCGACCTCCACGCAATGTTGCAGAGGCGTGTCAACCATGACAACCCAACAACATCCAGGGCCTTGAGGTACTCAGGGCGAATCTCGTCCACCCCTGGGGCCCGGCCACCAAGGAGATTTTTAACCACCTTGGCGACCTCAGCCCCTGTGATAGGCAAGTCATCCCCCTCGTCCCCAAACCCTGCTTCCTCTGTGGAAGGCGTATCAGTGGGATTGAGGAGTTCCTCGAAGTATTCCTTCCACCGCCCGACGATATCCCCAGTCGAAGTCAACAGTGTCCCATCCGCACCATACACAGTGTGGACGGGGAGCTGCTTTTCCCTCCTGAGCTGCCAGACAGTTTGCCAGAATCTCTTTGAGGCCGACCAAAAGTCTTGTTCCATGGCCTCACTGAACTCCTCCCATACCGGGTTTTTGCTTCAGCAACCACCCGAGCTGCACTCCGCTTGGCCTGCCGGTACACCTCAGCTGCTTAGGGAGTCCCACAAGCCAACCAAGCTTGATAGGACTCCTTCTTCAGCTTAATGGCCCCCCTCACCACTGGTGTCCACCACTTGGTTCGGGGGTTGCCACCACGAGATGCACCGACCACCTTGCGGCCGCAGCTCTGGGGCGCCGCTTCAACAACAGAGGTAGAGAACATGGCCCGTTCAGACTCCATGTCTCCAGACTCCCTTGGAATGTGGTTGAAGTTCTGTGGCTGAAGAATAAAGTTCCCTCTGCTCTGAATGCTCAGCCTGGTTATTCCTTCCTTCACACCCCTCTGATAACACTGGTCAACACCAAATTTATTGTCTAACCTTTTTTTAGCTGATTTCAATCCAAAAATCACATTGGTTTTGCTCAATCAGGTCAACTTTTTGAATTATGGCCACATGTTGTTTTATACGTTTTTGTTTACTTGTGCGGGTATTTTCACTTTATATGATGCAAAATTCTTTTTTATGTCTTGAAATTCTCTGAATTTTGAACAATGATGACATAACACCCAATTTACATGTACTTACCTTTATATAAAGGTAAGTACATGCACAGTACTGAGTAAGTACCAAGTAAGTACAGGTTTTTACTTTGCACCTGATAGAGAGAAACGGATGTCATTTTCTGATTCAGCGGTGCAAAATTGTCTTAAATCAGTTGGAAAAAATACAGACAACTTACAAAAAAATTATTTTTGTAACCCTGTGTAATTAATGGTGGAATGTCCATTTTCTTCCTCCTGTAGTCTATTTTAAGCTCTTTGGTCTTTGAGATGTTAAGCAGCAGATTATTTTCTCTTTCTCTGTTTCACACCATCAGCCACTCCACCTCATCCCTGTAGGCGGACTCGTTCCCCCCAGAGATGAGCCCCACCACCATGGTGTCATCAGCAGTCTTCACAATGGTACTGCTATGGTGTGCATGGGTACAGTCATGTGTATAGCGGGTATAGAGCAAGGGACTCAGCACACAGCCCTGGGGAGAGCTGATGCTGAGGGTGAGGGCCTTCGATGTATAGTTGCCCACTCTAACCCTCTGGCTGTGACCTGTCAGGAAACTGTTGATCCACGTGCAGATGGAGTATGAGAACGCCAGGTCCTTCACTTTAGCCACCAGTTTGTGTGAAGGATGGTATTGAATGCAAAACTGCAGTCCACAAAGAGCATCTGCACATAGCCATAGCTGCTCCATATGGGACAATGCAGCATCGTGGGCTATAGCTACAGCATCCTTCGTGGATCGGTTCATTCTGTAAACAAACTGGTAAGAGTCAAAACTTCGGGGCAGACGTGATGTGATATGACCCCGAACCAGTTTTTCAAAACATTTCATCACCACTGGCGTGAGTGTGACCGGCCGATAGTCATTAAGGCTAGAAATGTGGCACTTCTTTGAAAGGGGGACTTTGGTGGAGGATTTCAGACAGGGTGGTACAAAGGACTGATTGAAAATCCTGGTAAGAACTCCAGCCAGCTGATCAGCGCAGTCTCTCAGTACACGTCCAGGAATGTCATCGGGTCCAGCAGCCTTCCTCGGATTCACGGCCCACAGCATACGCCTCACCTCATGCTCCTCTACTTGGAAGTTTAAGCTGCTGTGGGCCTTGGGATGTAATATGGCTCTCTCTGAGGATTTTACCTCAAAGCGGGCTAAGAAGAGGTTTAACTCCTCTGCCAACGAGGCATCATCCTCAGCAGCTCCGAGATTGGTCTTATAGTTGGTGAGGTGGTCACATACTCCAGGTCTGGGGAGCAGTGACTGCCTACAGTCATTGTATTAGTACACCAGCTGTTATTAACGCACACACAGAGTCCCCCTCCTCTGTTCTTACCATAGTCCACTGTCCTGTCATGACGCTGTACTGTGTAACCTGCTATATCGATAGCAGAATTCAGGATGGATGAATGAAGCCAAGTTTCTGTGATCAACACAATACAACTGTCCTTTACGGCCTTGTTTGCTATGATCTGTAGCCTCAATTCATCCATCTTGTTAACTGGGGATCTGGCATTCATGAGAAACAAGCTGGGGAGCAGCGTTTTAAATGGCTGCCTCTGTAGCCTAGTTACCACACTGGCCCTACAACCTCGCTTTTGCCTCCTTTCTCTGTGCCGCCTTCGCCTCCTCCCCGCTGGAATGATAATCCACCGAGAGCCAGGACGACTCGCTATATACACCAGGATCTTGTGTGTAAAGATAAACTCACTTGTAACACTCCGCTCAAGACAAAGTCTGATCTTAAGAAGATCATGCCTGCTGTAAATGTTCGCCCAACAGAAAACATTCAAAACAAGAAATAACGTTAATAGCCATCCAACCGGTAAAACACTGAGCCGCTGCAACTATGTGTGTCGCTGCCACCGCCATCATTTATACATGGTTCTCTACTTGCAGGAGAACCTTTGGGATCAGGGACTTCAGTGTGGCAGCTCCTACCCTGTGAAACTCGCTCCCTCTGACAGTTCGCCAGGCACCAACCTTGGAGTGTAAGGGTTCCTGTCATGAAGCGCCCATTCCATAGGTAAAACAGAAACACCAACCACGCTCCGAGTTTGCACATTTATTAAAGTAAAAACAGACAAGACCATAAACATATGAAAACTAAACAATGCAGTGCCAACGTAACAAACAAGGACAACGTGATAAACGCTGGAGGAGAGAGGGGCTCTACGTCCAGGCGGACATGAAGCCAGGGAATGCCTGGCCAGGGGCGAAATCCAGCCGGAGCTCTCCCGAAGGTTGTGGGGGCTCACGGCTGGAAATAATGGATAACACATCTGGACAGAGCTCTCCAACTCTCCTCGACAGCAGACCCAAAACACACTCAGAACATGGGCAAACATCTGAGGATGGAGCAGTAGGGCAAGACAACAGAGAAGGATGTCGTACCACTAAAATACCCTGCACATAATTATAAACAGGTGTGGATGCATGAGTGGAGAAAATAACAGAATGGAAAACAGGTGTGCAGCTCCGGCCAGTTTGACAGCCGGAAGCTGCACAGCACTGTCAAAATAAAGCATAACCGGAAACCATCATATACAAACACAACAGAATCCCAAAAGTACATAATACTACAGAAACCAAAATGACAAGAATTAAACAGGAAGAAAAAACAGCAGACATGACAGCAGGAAAACAAGCAGACCGAGAAACACTCACCAAGACAGGAAACTGGGCACGGCATTCCCCCGTGCCCCAGAATCATGACAGAGCTCCCGCCCCAAGGAGTGGATCTCAGACACCCCAGGGCAACATCAAAAGAAAAATGACCCCCTCCACACACACAGAAGACCCTCCCGACAAGAAAAACAACCCACCGTGGGGTGGGTGGGGGAGAGACCAGGCACGGAGGGACCAAGACCAAACAAACAAACAAAAAAAATGGAGGAATGGTCCATCAGGTGGGCTTCCAGAGCTCATGGTCCAGCCCCCCCCCCCCCCCACGGAGATGGCAGCGACCAACTAGATGAGGTGAGTGGCAGTTGGCGGGGACCGAAGATGAGGTGAGGGGACCAAAGACGACCTTAGACAAAGACATTACACCTGCGGCGGCCCCGGGCTGGGGCATAGCAGCATCTGTGGTGGCCCTGGACTGGGTCATAGCTGCACCCGCGGCGGCCCCGGGCTGGGGCATAGCTGCACCATGGACAGTGGGTCGGCAGCAACGGCAATGGCCTTGGCCTGAGGTGTT